>CM031235.1:468245336-473217836 GCA_018340775.1 Taxus wallichiana var. yunnanensis
TTCTCCTAGAGCTCCCTTATCTTTATTGGTCTCGTACACGCACGCACCTTTTAATACGTAGCCAATATTCAAGGCCCAATATCACCCCACACTAAGCTTGTTCTCTGTGCTCAAAAAAATCCTACTTCTTCAAAGATAAATAATGGTGGGACCTGAAAAAATTGAATGAAGAATAAAAGAATGGAAGAATAGAAGAATGGAATAATGAATAATTGAAGAATGAAGAATGGAATAATATGGTACTACTATAAGAGGAGTGGGAATCACATTATCCAAAATTCACCCCCGAGGGTTAATTTGATAGCATGCATCAGAACTCTCAAGTCCCAGGCAAATGGATTGATTCAGGGCAAAAATCATATTTCTAGGGTCCCCTCAGATTTTTTCTAACTCCCCTGGCTAAAGAAGGAAAGAGCAAGCTCTGAGGAAAGGTGAAAAAGTGGCAAAAACAAGCTTGGGACAGAAAAATTGTGAAAATTGGCTAAGTCCTAGTCCTCGCAAAAGTCGGGACATTTGGGACATCAAGGCACGGATCGGCTGAAAATCCTCCAGGCGGCCCGCTAAGCAAAGGGACATCTGGGACATCGGGACGCGTAGGACGTGGAAAGCCGGTTCGGCCGAAGGAGAAGAAAATCGACTAACTGCTCTGGGACATTTGGGACATGAAGACGCGAAGGGCGCGAACCGCCCGGTTCGGCCGAAAAGGAGAACTTTCGCACTAAGCATTTGGGACATCTGGGCCGCAAGGATGCGAAGGACGTGAAAAGGCGAAGCGGCCGAGAGAAAAGGAAGCCCATTTCGGGCGGTTCGGAAGAATTTGTCCTGCATACCGGGACAGTTGAACAAATGGTCGCGAAAAGACGCGAACCGGCTGGTTTAGCCGAAATGGGGAACTTCATCACTTTGGGACAGGTTGGGACATTGGGACGCGAGAGATAGCCGAAGGAGCCGAAAGCCAATCAAGCAACGCCACGTGTCATCAGCCGAAATGAGGGACAAGGAAGCCCATTTCGGGCGGATCAGAAGTTTTTGTCCCAAACAGCACTGGGACATCTGGGACAAATGGACGCGGTGGACGTGAAAAGCCGGCAGACCCGAATACCAATCAAATCACGACACGTGTCATGAGGGAGAAAGTCCAGAAGTCAAAGGGCGAGGTTTCAAGCACTGACCCGAACCAATGAAATAGTGCCACGTGTCCAAGTTTAAGGGCCCACAAGGAAATTTCAAAGGAAAGCCCACAGAAAGGTGGAGGAGAGAGAATTACTCAGCGAATCAGAGCCTGCCATGTGTCATCCAAGTGGCAGAGCGCGGGGAAAGTTCAAATATTTTTCCCGCCAACCTGTTTTTGCCTATTTTTGCCCTAAATCTTCAGATCGCCATAACTTTCGATCCAGAGCTCATATTTTTGCATTTTTTATATCAATGGAAAGCTGGTGAAATTCTCTACATGATTCCGGGGTCAATCTAGTATTTTGGTTCAGTTTGGAGAGATAAAATTGAGAAAACATCCCTGATGCGTGGTATAGATAGAAGTAACGATTCAACAACCAGCTTTAATGCAAGATAGACAGCTTCACCGTTTCACAAACAAATGCCGTTTTTCCAGGATCTGCCGCTTCTGCCATAATGAGATGATTTTAAATGTGACCTAGAAGTGGTTGGGGTAGATTCTAAATTTCCTCTCTTTTCCCTCTCTCATTCTTCCTATATATTGTAAAGAGGAGCTTCTTTCAAAAGGTCGAACATTTTCTGTTTTGCTCCTCCCTTCTTCTCCTATCAGGTGAATTTGTGGAGTTTGAACCTCCCATTTGAAACTATAATATGACTCTGCCTCTTGGCATTCTGTAGTGTATTGTATCAATCTTTGGAGCAAGTAATACATGTCTGTGGATGATTCTCAACCCTCTCTGTGTTCATTTTTGCATCCTCCTGGTCTTTCACTACAAGTTTTGTTATCTGTGCATGATCTTATATCACATTTGAATGGTCTGTGTTTACTGGCAAGATAGGTGTTCTTCATTCCTCGGTGCATCACCTCTATTAGCTTAGATTTATTTTTATGCATCTTCTTACCCTGTCTCCTTGGCAGATTAGATTAGGTTTCAAGCAAACCCTCTACATATTTCGTGTGCATCTGAACAGAGGAATAGGAACCAGCCTTCTCTGGAGAATCCTTTCTCACTTTTCAAGTCCCACACTTGGAGAAAGGATTCAATGTTATGCAATCACACTGGATGATAGTATGGTCAACCTAGAAACCTGACCAGCATCCAGGGGTGCTGTGATTTTGCACTAATAGGAACTCCTTCTTTACTATCACCTCAATATCCTCCCAAGCATCTACTTCACCCTAAGCATGTTGAAGTAGGTCACCCATTAGAGTGCTTACCTATTCAAAAATTAATTCATCACTCTTAGAATTCAGCGTATCTACAATTCCTTCTAACTACTTGCTAAGGTCATCTAACACGTCCATCCTACGGGTGATATAGGGATACAACTCCTTAAGTTGGTTCTTGATCGAACCTCATAAGGCTTAGATTACTTCTATCTTCTTCTCAACCTCGGCTAGGATTTTATCCTAATTTTCCTTGTTTCCCTTATTCTTCTCTTGGAATTCCTTCAGATCTGCCTCATGTGTAGAAACCAATATATTGGCTAACATGTCTTTTTCAATGTAGTTATCATACACAGCCTCATCCATTTGTGCGGTGATCTTCACAGTGGTAAGGAGCTCGGAATATTGAGAAATTATCTCCCCAATATTTTTCTTCTCTTCCTCCTTCTGGCATATCAATGTTTTTTTGCTAATTCCAATGCGAGCGTCTGAATCTCTATGGTAAGGATGTGGGCTAAGTATTCCAAGAATTGCAAGGTTCACTCATATTTCTACTCGGGTGGGGCCAGGTCTAGGTGTTTCAAGATGATGGTGTGTGTAATAATCTACATATTCTTATACACCTCACACACCTTCACCTTCTCCTCCCTTAGTTCATGCCTTAGTTGTGTGTTGATCAACTCCTCCTACTTCAAATCCTTGCTCTTCTCAATGATTTCTTCATTTTTCTTCTCCACTTCCTCCCCCAAAACCCTTACTCTATCATTCCTCCCAAATATTCTTGCCTCAACCTCCATTGACACCTTGTTGAGTGCGTTACAAAATTGCTCATCTGATAGTTGTTGAGCATTCACCAGAGGGTTTACTCCCTTAGACTCTGGTATTTTCATCAATGCCCCTTGGTTGACCTCAAATTCTAGCTCATCAACATGGGACTCAAAATCCCAAGATAGCATCTTTCTCATACGTGGGTATGCATCACCTTCTTCTTTGAATGAAGACCATACGGGAGTTGGTTAGAGGGCATGGTACTTTGGAAATGCACGTAATACCTTAGTAGGATCATTGATATAACTCATTCCTTGCTCGGTGTTGTTACCACACCCTTTCCTCCTATGTGTGCCACCTTAGGAAAGCTTACCACCAGGCTGGGATATCCACCCATGCTTCCATATTCCTTCTCGATGCTTTCACTCTCCATTTCCTTGAGCACTTCATTGGCGTTGCGATCTACCTCCTGCTCCACCAAGTCCTTTATTATGCCTGCTACCTCCCTTTCCGTGGCATCCTCTATTTTCTCCTTGGTGAGGCTTGGGGTCCTTTGATCCTTGGTGTTTACCTCCTCACTCTCCCCCTTTCCTTGAGCACCTTCTTCTTCCCCATCCTTCTCCTCATTCCCTTCCTCTGAGTCATGTACATCGTACATGGGATGGTCGTGAGCCTCTTCATGCTTTTCGTCATCCTTGTCACCCTTATAAGTCTCCAAACCCTCTGTTTCTTCGATTCTACGTTTTTTCTACCTTTTGCTTCTTCCTAACCAAAGATTCTAGTCTAGGAGATTCTTATTTCTCTTCTTTTGCAGGAAAATCCTTCCCTGTTGATGACTCTTCTTCCGCATGGGGCACCTCTTGCTCTAGTGCCTCCTCTTTAGGTGTCTCCTCCTTTTCTTCTGCAGGGGACTTCTTCCTCCATGCATATGTGTTTGGCCTCATGCCTGACTCCTACATGCCTATAGATTATGTTGTTTGTGCAATTTGTACCTTTTTATTAGGTACCTCCTCTCTCCCCCTCTTCTTTGGCGTGACCTTCTTCCTTGTTGTAGGGTCCTCAAGGATAGAGACATCATTTTACACATAGGCATCATTCTCATATTTCAGCCTTATGCCCATATATATTCTTGTTACGGTTCTTCCAGCAACATGTAAGGTTACTGGTTTTATCATATGCACATCATGGGAGACATACTTTGAGATCCTTCAAATAAATTTTTTTATCTAGGTATATTAGAGTCCTTAAAATCTCATTGTAATCTTGGTCCACCGAGTTGAGATCGAACCTTAGCCTCTATTCCTCCTTGAAGTGGTTGATCTTATGTTGGAAGTATTGTGCACTTTGAAGGATAATGGTAATTTGTGCCATGGGCTATTGGTGTTGTCTCACAAAGTGAACTCACAATATAGAAATGCTTTGGTACACTACAAACTTGGCTTCTCCTTGCACTAGAGATGGAAATTGCTTGGGTATTCTCCACTCATCCCCAAATACATCATGCATACTCTTGTACAACTTCCTCGAGCATGCCTTGTGGGAAGCCGTCATGGTGTCACAAGTATATTTCTCAAATCTCTTGGCCGGGAAGGGTTCTCATCCAAGTACTCCCATACAAATTTGTCTGCCCATCAGGCACTCCAATTTCTGAAAACATGATGGTAAGGAGGATGTTACCAAACATTATCTTCTCCCCATCACATGTGACATTGATGATCTCCTATACTATGAATTTTGAGAGGTTGTACATGGTTCCCTCCGAGATCTTTTAGAAAATGTTCAACCATGCTTTGTTGATCTGGGTCCATCTTTCCTGTCCATTTAGTTTTGTGATGAAGTGTGTGGCCATCCTCATTACAAGGTTTGAAATCACAAAGATGTTGAAGTACCAAGACCCCTTCTTCTAGTCATAGGCCTCCACATTTTGCTATATGGTCTCCTTATCATCCAAGTCATCATCAAACGAATCTCCCTCATAGGAGAGACCAGTAAAAATTAGCTGGGGAGTTATCCTTGTCCTTCATCCTACAAAGTAAAAATGATCTTCATATATGCATGACATCATCCATTTGTAAAACCACTCAAGTTTACCAAAATAGGGAAACTTATAAAGTTGCAACAATCTAGCCTTCTCCATATTTACCTTCACCTCATCATTGTAGATGGGAATTCTATCTTGTGTAATCTTGTCTGTAGGTCTAACCATCTCCAATGCCATCTCTTTATCTACGGTTCTCATTCGATGGTTGTATTCACTTACAACCATATTTATCACATGATACACCCATTATTTTCCCAACAATATGCCATCTTGGTACTTCATTTCCATGTACCATTCCTCATTGAAGCTAGTGGAAATAGTTGGTTTTCCTTTTCCCATACCCTTCTTTGATGAAACAATGGTTACTTTCCTTGGTGCCATTTTCCTTATTGGGTTGTTTAAAAATTATTTTATTCCCTCGTATCCTTACTCTTATCAACTCTACGACTCTACTCTTATGTAAAAATCCTAACTGGAACCCCAACCTAGAAAAACCCTTCCTTCTCGTGTTCATTTTTACATCCTCCTGTTCTTTCACCGCAAGTTTCGTTATCTCTGCATGATCTTAAATCACATTTGAATGGTCTATGTTTACTGGAAAGATAGGTGTTCTTCATTCCTCGGTGCATCACCTCTATTAGCTTAGATTTATTTTTATGCATCTTCTTACCCTGTCTCCTTGCAAATTAGATTAGGTTTCGAGCAAACCCTCTGCATATTTCGTGTGCATCTGAACAGAGGAATAGGAACCAGCCTTCTCTGGAGAATCCTTTCTCACTTTTCAAGTCCCACACTTGGAGAAAGGATTCAATGTTATGCAATCACACTAGATGACAGTATGGTCAACCTAGAAACCTGACCAGCATCCAGGGGTGCTGTGATTTTGCACTAACAGTTTTGGCATGCCCGGTGGGACCTAGAGGTCTCATTTTTATTGTAGCAGGGTTGATGTGCATCTGCTGCATTTTTCTTGCTTAAAAAGAGCTATTATTTGCATATCTGGTGACTCCAAGGGGAAGAATCAACTGGTTCCAAGCTCAGGCCTGAAAACTCATGAGAAGAATCACCACAAGGTCAAGAGTTGGAGAAGAAGAAGTGTTGTTTGAATACCTGCAATTATCTCCAAGAAGAAGGCAAAGAGGAAGAAGGATTCAGAGGTCTCCATCTCCACCAAACAAAACTCTCTCAACTCCTCCACCTGACAGGCCTTTCATTCAGTCAACAAGGGTTTTAAGACCAATTAGAATGGCTCAAAACAACCCCTACGTCAACTTCACAGGTAGCAGCCCACTTGCTCTCAATGCACAACATCTAGTTCCTATTGCAGCCTTGAAGAACATTCCCTACTTCACCGGAGAAAATTAGACTACTCCAGGTGATCATGTTAAAGATATTTCTAACCTTTGTGCAATCCATGAAATCAATGAAATGCAAGTGGCTGTCAAGTTACTAGCATCTTCCTTCAAGGGTAAAGCATTACAATGGTTTAGGAGCCTTGGAGCTGGTTCTATCACAAACTGGAATCAGTTGTGTATTGCACTTCATGAGCAATTTGGAGAGAAGGGAGACAACTTGTCTCTTTTGGAGCAGCTGACAACTATCAAGAGGGCTCCCAATGAGTAGTGCGACCGATTTCAACTTCAGATTTCAAAAACTTGGGAGAGGATTCCAAGAGAAAGCCAACGCAAAAAGGTGCTTTTCTCTACTATCTCAAAGCTTTAAATTTTGATATTTCTATGTTGATTCAGTCCATGGGAGGCATAACTATCCCTATGGCTTATAGCATTGCCATTAGGGCTGAAAATTGTTTAATTCAAGCTGGCAAACTTGCCCCTAGGCCTCCCATGCCATTGTTTCCAAGTTTAGAGAGTCCAAACACTAGTCAAGCACCTAATTTGACTCCTTCTCCCACTCCTAGAAATCAGAGTTCAAATGAAGCTTCCACTTCATCTCCAAGTGCCCCAAATGAGCTTCAAGAGGTCATGAAGCAATTGCAAAACCTAGGCAATGAGCTAGTTACTCTCAAGAGGCAACAAGCCCAAGGTTTCAGACCTTCTTATCAACCCCAAGCTCAACCTAATAGGCAGCCATACCAACCACAAAGACCACCTAATCCAGCTGCAAATGTGAATCAAACAAGGCCTCCTGCCAATAGACCATTCCAGCCCTATAATCCAAATGTCATATCTACCTCTAAGGCATTAGTGCCAACACAGAACAACATTGCTCAGGAATACGATTGGTGCTTTCCATGCAACGAGCCTCATAACCAATCCATGTGTTTCAATGGTGCCCTCAATCAAGCATTGATGGTGACAACTACTGGTGTGGAGGGTGAGGGCAGTCAAGGAAACAGTCAACAACAAGAAACATTCCAACAGCAATCAGCCCCAAATGACACCACATTGGTGAACTGGCAAGCAGAGGATTTCTGTGGCATGAATCAAGCGGTTTCTCAAGGTGTTGCAGCCAACACAAGGTCAAAAAGGAGAAATTTGGGTGAGGAGCAGCCACTAGCTCCAACCAGCCCACAACCTTCTATGACTCCAGAAATGATTGGCAAGCAAAGTCCCGTTTCAAATGCACAAGGGCAGCCAAGAACAGCCCCTAGGCCAACTCAAATGCCAGTTGTTGCTGCCCACGTACAAGGAGTAAATGTGCAAACCAAGGGACAGCAGAGAGATCCTTCATCACCATTCAGTATCATTGATCAGATGAAGAAGACAAATGTCAATATATCTATGTGGGAATCCCTATCCATCCCAGGACAAAGAGATCTGCTGCAAGCTGCCATGAAGGATTGGCCAACTTCGAATCAGTAGGTCTAGATGCAAGACAGAGTGCTTACAAATGCTTCCTGGCCTGAAGGAAGTCATGGAGCACAACAAGGTAAAATGTTGAAGCCCCCCCCCTTTCTATGTTTTGTTAATCATTGGAAATCAGCTAGTACATAATTGCATGATAGACTCCGAGGCAAGTAGCTCAGTAATTCCTAAACAGATAGCTGATCATCTAGGGCTCCAGTATGAAATAACATCTAAAGGGGTAGTGCAGCTAGATGGGACAGCAATAGCAATAGTTGGAGTGATTAGAAATTTGAGTCTTACCTTGCATGCATGTCCAAATGTTGTTGTTTTACAAGATGTATCAGTCATAGACCTTCCACCACTCTTTGCATTGTGCTTGTCAAGAGACTTCACTGCTAAAATTGGAGGCTATCTTTCGGCGGATTGGTCTCACATGCTGTTTAGAACAAGGTATGGAACTAAGGCTACAATTAGGTCTGAACCTATTGCAAACTTCCATATTGAGCCTTACACTCCAAGTCAGATTAATGCCAATTGCTCAGCATTTGATCAAGAAGATCACCCTAGCACTGACGAGGCTGACACCAAGGTTGGAAGTATCCTGGATTTGACTCTTGATGAATGGGAAAGCAAGGTGCATGCTTTTGATCCTTATCAAGAAGTAGAAGAATCTGAGCTAGGGGTTTATTGTTTACATGAAGAGGATCAACCTCTCCCCAGCATCACCAAGCCAGATCATAAGGACAAGAATGAAGTATGGCAGCTGTTCTTTGATGGATCAAGGAGTAGACAAGGTGTAGGAGGAGGAGCTATGCTCGTTTCACCACAAGGTATAAGGTATTACTCAGCCTTCTGTTTCCAGTTTTCTTGTTCAAATAACACTGCTGAATATGAAGCCTTGGTGCAAGGGATACATTGGGCAATCAAGAAGAAAATAAAGAACTTGCAAGTCTTTGGTGACAGTGAACTAATCGTCAATCAAGTCAGGGGACAACATGCTACAAAGAATGAACTGCTAAGGAACTACAAGAACAGGGTATGGGACCTCGTTGAGGATTTTGAAGCTTTCAATATCATGCGTCCATACCTAGGAAGAAAAATGAAGCCACGAGATAGGCTCGCAGCTATTGGAGCAATGTTTGATGTGGTTGACAACATCAAAAGGGAAAAACACAGCCACATGTCCATGTGATTGTGAGGCCAGCAGTTCCAGATAATAACACCAAGTTGGCAGGTGTTTGAGAACGATCAACAGATCATCAATTTCTTACAAGAAGAGGCTGAATTCTCAGCTAGGAATCAGGACAGATTAGAGCAGCAGTATGGGGATCAAGTAGTGCAGCTGTGGAAAAACAAGCTTCCTAGGGGTTTAGTAACATTGGAGTCTATCTTCAACCCTAATGACCAGTTCCGTAAGGAAAAGGCTAACATACAGGTCAAAAGAGAAGATTCAGAGCCAATTCCGGTTGGGGAAAACAAAACACTTCAAATTGGCAAGGTAGCCACTGAACAGGAGAAATCAGATTTCATACAACTTTGCCAAGAATTTCCAGATGTCTTCACTTGGAGCTATGAAGACTTGAAAGGTTTCAATCCCAACCTAGCTCAGCATACCATAGAATTGGATCCAGATGCTAAGCCCATCAGGTAGAAGCAGAGACCAGTCAACCCTCACATTGAGCCTCTAATGAAGAAAGAGCTAAATAAGCTAATAGAAGCAAGCATTATATTCCCGATCAAGCACTCAAGCTGGGTCGCAAACTTGGTTCCGGTCAGGAAGAAGAGCGGAGAAATCAGGTTGTGTGTAGATTTCTGAGACCTAAACAGGGCATCTCTCAAAGACCATTACCCACTTCCTTCAATGGAACAAATATTGCAAGTAGTATCCGGTTCGGAGAGATTCTCTCTCCTAGATGGCTACTCAGGGTATAATCAGGTAATGGTGAAGGAAGATGACCAGTTCAAGACGGCTTTCACCACCAAATGGGGACCTATGCCTACAAGAAGATGCCATTTGGGCTATCAAATGCTGGAGCCACTTTCAAAAGGGCAATGGATATGGCATTCAAGGGGTTGATTAATAAAATAGTTTTGATATACCTTGATGACATCACTGTATTCTCCAAAAATGTAGTGGATCACCTCTTTCATCTGAGGCAGGTATTTTAGAAGTGTAGAAGATTTGGGGTATCATTGAATCCTAAAAAATGCATATTCTTGGCTCATGAGGGAAAACTTCTTGGCCATATTGTTTCAAAGGAGGGATTGATGATCGACCCAGAAAGAGTTGAAGCAATTCGAGCGTTGCCATTGTCAAGTCATAAGAAGGCTCTTCAAAGCTTCTTAGGAAGGATCAATTTTGTCCGCAGGTTTGTTCCAAACTTTGCAGCTCTCGTAAAGCCAATAACACTGATGTTGAAGAAGAGCATGGCATTTAAGTGGACATCTGAAGGCAAGGCAAGTTTTGAGGCAATAAAAGAGGCTATATCTCAAGCTCCAACTCTCATCAATCCAAAATTCTCCAAGGATTTCATGCTATATGCCTTTGGTGGTGGAGATACAATTTCTACAATCTTGGCACAACAAAACAAAGAAGGATTAGAACAACCAGTTGCTTTCTTCAGTCAAGGCTTGGAGGAATACGAAACTAGGTACTCTTTCATTGAAAAGCATGTACTTGCAGTGATCAGGAGTTTAAAGAAATTCAAGCACCTAGTCTCAAACAACAAGATCCAATTATTGGTCTATCATGCGGGAGTCAAGGACTTCCTTTTAAACAAGGATCTGAATGAGAAATGTGCAGGATGGATAACCCGTGTCATGGAATATGACATCGAGGTCAAGGTCACCAAACTAGTACGTGGGAAGGGACTATGTGAACAACTAGCCTTGAATCAACAAGTTGAAGCAGGTAATGAAGAAGATGCTTTGTCTTGGTACTACAGGATGGTCAAGAACAGGAAAATGATAATGTGCCCACTCCCTGTTGGACTCAGAGTATGATACACTTCCTACAGACAGGCCTATGCCCTCCAGAAATGAGCAAAGTGAAGAGGAGATACTTCAGGTTGCAGGCTGTTCCATATGCCATTGTTGATGGAGTTTTGTTCAAGAAAGATGTGAATGGAGTGCTACTGAGATGCATTAGCACAAATCAGATTCAAAGGGTGTTGGAAGAGTTTCATGGTGGACCAGCTGGTGGTCATTTTGCACCAAGAGTGACAGCTCTAAAAATCATGAAGGCTGGTTATTATTGGCCTAAAATCTTCGGTGATTGCTATGCATGGATCAAGAGGTGTAAGAATTGTGCATTCTTCATAGGAAAAGAAAGACTTGCTACCCTTCCATTACATCCAATCTCAGTTGACCAGTCATTCATGCAATGGGGTTTGGAATTCATTGGAGTCATTAATCCCAATTCAAGCCAAGGGCACAAATGGATTTTGATAGCCACGGACTACTTCACCAGATGAACAGAAGCAGTAGCACTCAAAGAGGTAAACAAGTCTAGCATCTTAGACTTTTATGAGGGGATAACTACCAGATTTGGCGTACCTACTACAATAATCTTTGATAATGCATTGGCATTCATTAGATCTAAGGTGACTGAGTGGGCTATCAAGAACGGGATCTACCTAAACACTTCATCAAACAATTACCCTCAAGGTAATGGCCAGGCCGAGTCTACAAACAAGAAATTGTTGAGGATTATTAGGAGGACTCTTGATGAGAATCAGAGGTCTTGGCATACCAAGCTGAAATCAGCCTTATGGGCTGATAGGATCACTCCCAAAAGATCCACAGGTAATTCTCCATTCAGGCTTGTCTATGGAAGAGAGGTAATCTTGCCCATGTCACTTGAGTTGCCAACATTGGAACTCATGAAGCAGCTGGAGTTGCTTGAATTTGAGCCCATGGAGGTGAGGTATGCAGAGTTGATGGAGCTGCAAGAGATCAGAAATCAGGCATCCCAAGCAATGGAAAAGGATCAAGCTTTGATCAAGAAGACCTTTGATAGAAAGGCCAAGGATAGATCTTTTCAAGTTGGAGATCTAGTGTTGAAATGGGATGTGGACAGAGCAAAACCAGGAAGGCATTCAAAATTTGATGCCATTTGGAGTGGCCCATACGTGGTCACAAAGTGCAAGAATAGCAATGCTTTCCAATTAGCCTCACTGGAGGGTGAAGAACTGTAGATTCCAGTCAATGGAATCTATCTCAAGCATTGCTTCTAGAGGGAAGTTCACTACCTCTGTAAATATTAGATTAGATTTTCTTTCCTCCAAGTGCTTGTGCACATTGTTTTGTTGTAGGTTAGTCTTGTTTTCCCTAAGTGCTTTGGCACAGCTTGCTGTCCATGGAGATGTTTAGCAGTCCTTGCTTTCATCAGGTGATATTCCATCTTCCTCCTTACACATTCTTAGTCAATTGGGATTCTAAACTGAATGTTTGATAACTCCATGCCCAATGGACTGCTTCTGGCTACTGGTCTTTTCACCTAGCAGGCAGGTACCCCCGCTGAGTCACCAATTGTTATCCAAAATTCACCCCCCGGGTTAATTTGATAACATGCATCAGAATTCTCAAGTCCCAGGCAAATGGATTGATTCAGGGCAAAAATCATGTTTCTAGGGTCCCCTCAGATTTTTTCTAACTCCCCTGGCCGAAGAAGGAAAGAGCAAGCTCTGAGGAAAGGTGAAAAAGTTACAAAAACAAGCTTGGGATAGGAAAAATCGTGAAAATTGGCTAAGTCCTAGTCCTCGCAAAAGTTCTGGGACATTTGGGACATCGAGGCACGGATCGGCCGAAAAGCCTCCAGGCGGCCCGCTAAGCAAAGGGACATCTGGGACATCGGGACGCGTAGGACGCGGAAAGCCGGTTCGGCCAAAGGAGAAGAAAATCGACTAAGCTCTGGGACATTTGGGACATGAAGACGCAAAGGGCGCGAACCACCCGGTTCGGCCGAAAAGGAGAACTTTCACACTAAGCATTTGGGACATCTGGGCCACGAGGACATGAAGGACGTGAAAAGGTGAAGTGGCCGAGAGCAAAGGAAGCCCATTTCGGGCGGTTCGGAAGAATTTGTCCCAGACAGTCTGGGACAGTTGGAACAAATGGACGTGAAGGACGCGAACCGGCCGGTTTGGCCGAAACAGAGAACTTCAGCACTAGGACAGTTGGGACATTGGGATGCGTGGGACGCGGATAGCCGAAGGAGCCAAAAGCCAATCAAGTAACGCCACGTGTCATCGGCCAAATGAGGGACAAGGAAGCCCATTTCGGGCGGATCGGAAGTTTCTGTCCCAAACAACACTGGGACATCCAGGAAAAATGGACGCGGTGGACGTGAAAAGCCGGTAGACCCAAATACCAATCAAATCATGACACGTGTCATGAGGGAGAAAGTCCAGAAGTCAAAGGGCGAGGTTTCAAGCACTGACCCGAACCAATGAAATAGTGCCACGTGTCCAAGTTTAAGGGCCCACAAGGAAATTTCAAAGGAAAGCCCGTGGAAAGGTGGAGGAGAGAGAATTACTCAGCGAATCAGAGCTTGCCACGTGTCATCCAAGTGGCAGAGCACGGGGAAAGTTCAAATATTTTTTCCGGCCGACCTGTTTTTGCCTGTTTTTGCCCTAAATCTTCAGATCGCCATAACTTTCGATCCAGAGCTCAGATTTTTGCGTTTTTTATATCAATGGAAAGCTGGTGAAATTCTCTGCATGATTCCGAGGTCAATCTGGAATTTTGGTTCAGTTTGGAGAGATAAAATTGAGAAAACGTCCCTGACGCATGGTATAGATAGAAGTAACGCTTCATCAACCAGCTTTTAATGCACGATGACAGCAGTTCGCCGCTTTCTATCGACACTGCTGCGTTTTCCAGATCCGCTATTCGCCATAATGAGATGATTTTAAATGTGACCTAGAAGTGGTTGGGGTAGATTTTGAATTTCCTCTCTTTTCCCTCTCTCATTCTTCCTATATATTGTAAAGAGGAGCTTCTTTCAAAAGGTTGAACATTTTCTGTTTTGCTCCTCCCTTCTTCTCCTATCAGTGAATTTGTGGAGTTCGAACCTCCCATTTGAAACTGTAATATGACTCTGCCTCTTGGCATTCTGCAGTGTATTGTATCAATCTTTGGAGCAAGTAATACATGTCTGTGGATGATTCTCAACCCTCTCTGTGTTCATTTTGCATCCTCCTGGTCTTTCACTGCAAGTTTTGTTATCTGTGCATGATCTTATATCACATTTGAATGGTCTGTGTTTACTGGCAAGATAGGTGTTCTTCATTCCTCGGTGCATCACCTCTATTAGCTTAGATTTATTTTTATGCATCTTCTTACCCTGTCTCCTTGGCAGATTAGATTAGGTTTCGAGCAAACCCTCTGCATATTTCGTGTGCATCTGAACAGAGGAATAGGAACCAACCTTCTCTGGAGAATCCTTTCTCACTTTTCAAGTCCCACACTTGGAGAAAGGATTCAATGTTATGCAATCACACTGGATGATAGTATGGTCAACCTAGAAACCTGACCAGCATCCAGGGGTGCTGTGATTTTGCACTAATAGGAACTCCTTCTTTACTATCACCTCAATCTTCTCCCAAGCATCTACTTCACCCTATGCATGTTGAAGTAGGTCACCCACTAGAGTGCTTACCTCTTCAAAAATTAATTCATCACCCTTAGCATTCAACGTATCTACAATTCCTTCTAACTACTTGCTAAGGTCATCCAACACGTCCATCCTGCGGGTGATCTAGGGATACAGACTCCTTAAGTTGGTTCTTGATCGAACCTCACAAGGATTTGATTGCTTCCATCTTCTTCTCAACCTCGGCTAGGATTTTATCCCACTCTTCCATGTTTCCCTTATTCTTCTCTTGGAATTCCTTCGATCTGCCTCATGTGTAGAAACCAATATATTGGCTAACATGTCTTTTTCAATGTAGTTATCATACACACCTCATCCATTTGTGCGGCGATCTTCACAAAGGTGGTAAGGAGCTCGGAATATTGAGAAATTATCTCCCAATATTTTTCTTCTCTTCCTCCTTCCTGGCATATCAATGCTTTTTGCTAATTCCAATGCGAGCGTCTCGAATCTCTATGGTAAGGATGTGGGCTAAGTATTCCAAGAATTGCAAGGTTCACTCATATTTCTACTCGGGTGGGGCCGAGTCTAGGTGTTTCAAGATGATGGTGTGTGTAATAATCTACATATTCTTATACACCTCACACACCTTCACCTTGTCCTCCCTTAGTTCATGCCTTAGTTGTGTGTTGATCAACTCCTCCTACTTCAAATCCTTGATCTTCTCAATGATTTCTTCTTTTTTCTTCTAAAATTCCTCCTCCAAAATCCTTACTCTAGCTTTCCTCCCAAATATTCTTGCCTCAACCTCCATTGACACCTTGTTGAGTGCGTTAGAAAATTGCTCATCTGATAGTTGTTGATTATTCACCAGAGGGTTTACTCCCTTACACTCTGGTATTTTCATCAATGATCCTTGGTTGACCTCAAATTCTAGATCATCAACATGGGACTCAAAATCCCAAGATAGCATCTTTCTCATACATGGGTATGCACCTTCTTCTTTGAATGAATACCATACAAGGAGTTGGTTAGAGGGCATGGTACTTTGGAAATGCACATAGTACCTTAGTAGGGTCATTGATATAAATCATTCCTTGCTCTGGTGTTGTTACCACACCCTTTCCTCTTGTGTGTGCCACCTTAGAAAAGCTTACAACCAGGCTCGGATATCCACCCATGCTTCCATATTCCTTCTCAAGGTTTCGATCTCCATTTCCTTGAGCACTTCATTGGCATTGTGATCTACCTCCTGCTCCACCAAGTCCTTTATTATGCCTGCTACATCCCTTTCCGTGGCATCCTCTATTTTCTCCTTTGTGAGGCTTGGGGTCCTTTGATCCTTGGTGTTTACCTCCTCACTCTCCCCCTTTCCTTGAGCACCTTCTTCTTCCCCATCCTTCTCCTCGGTACCTTCCTCTCAGTCATGTACATCGTACATGAGATGGTCTTGAGCCTCTTCATTCTTTTCGTCATCCTTGTCACCCATATAAGTCTCCAAACCCTCTGTTTCTTCCGATTCTACGTTTTTTTCTACCTTTTGCTTCTTCCTAACCAAAGGATTCTAGTCTAGGAGATTCTTATTTCTCTTCTTTTGCAGGAAAATCCTTCCCCAGTTGATGACTCTTCTTCCGCATGGGGCACCTCTTGCTCTAGTGCCTCCTCTTCAGGTGTCTTCTCCTTTTCTTCTAGCAGGGGACTTCTTCCTCCATGCATATGTGCTTGGCCTCGTGCCTGACTCCTACATGCCTATAGATTATGTTGTTTGTGCAATTTGTACCTTTTTCTTAGGTTCCTCCTCTCTCTCCCTCTTCTTTGGCGTGACCTTCTTCCTTGTTGTAGGGTCCTCAAGGATAGAGACATCATTTTCCACATAGGCACCATTCTCATATTTCAGCCTTATGCGCATATATACTCTTGTTGCGGTTCTTCCAAAGAACATGAAAGGTTATTGGTTTTATCATATGCACATCATGGGAGACATACTTTGAGATCCTTCAAATAATTTTTTTATCTAGGTATATTAGAGTCCTTCAAATCTCATTGTAATCTTGGTCCACCGTGTTGAGATCGAACCTTAGCCTCTTTGCCTCCTTGAAGTGGTTGATCTTATGTTGGAAGTATTGTGCAGTGAAGGATAATGGTAATTTGTGCCATGGGCTATTGGTGTTGTCTGCCAAAGTGAACCTGTCAATATAGAAATGCTGGTACACTACAAACTTGGCTTCTCCTTGCACTAGAGATGGAAATTGTTTGGGTATTCTCCACTCATCCCCAAATACATCATGCATACTCTTGTACAACTTCCTCAGGCATGCCTTGTGGGATGTCGTCATGGTGTCACAAGTATATTTCTCAAATCTCTTGGCCGGGGAAGGGTTCTCATCCAAGTACTCCCATAAAAATTTGTCTGGCCCATCGGGCATGCCAAATTATGAAAACATGATGGTAAGGAGGATGTTACCAAACATTATTTTCTCCCCATCACATGTGACTTTGATGATCTCCTATACTATGAATTTTGAGAGGTTGTAGATGGTTCCCTCTGAGATCTTTTAGAAAATGTTCAACCATGCCTTGTTGATCTGGGTCCATCTTTCCTATCCATTTAGTTTTGTGACCAAGTGTGTGGCCATCCTCATTACAAGGTCTGAAATCACAGAGATGTTGAAGTACCAAGACCCCTTCTTGTAGTCATAGGCCTCCACATTTTTCTATATGGCCTCCTTTTCATCCAAGTCATCATCAAACGAATCTCCCTCATAGGAGAGACCAAAAAATTAGTGGGAGTTATCCTCATCCTTCATCCTACAAAGTAAAAATGATCTTCATATACGCATGACATCATCCATTTGTAAAACCACTCAAGTTTACCAAAATAGGGAAACTTATAAAGTTGCAACAATCTAGCCTTCTCCATATTTACCTTCACCTCATCATTGTAGATGGGAATTGTCTTGTGTAATCTTGTCTGTAGGTTTAACCATCTCCAATGCCATCTCTTTATCTATGGTTCTCATTCGATGGTTGTACTCACTTAAAACCATATTTATCACATGATACACCCATTATTTTCCCACCAATATGCCATCTTGGTACTTCATTTCCATGTACCATTCCTCGTTGAAGCTAGTGGAAATAGTTGGTTTTCCTTTTCCCATACCCTTCTTTGATGAAACAATGGTTACTTTCCCTTGTGCCATTTTCCTTGTTGGGTTGTTTAAAAATTATTTTATTCCCTCGTATCCTTACTCTTATCAACTCTACGACTCTACTCTAAGGTGTAAAATCCTAACCCGGAACCCTAACCTAGAAAAACCCTTCCTTCCACAAGACGTCGTATTCACTTATGGGTTTCAAAACTTCAACAACCCTCTCCTTTCATGCCCGTGTATTTTTTTCCACACCGGTTCACTTCTCAAACTGGCTATGCACTCATATCTTCATAACCTCCTTTTGCACAATTTTTCTCAAGGATGCCCTAGTTTGCAAGAGCTCTTCAATATCACAAATTCAAGGTAATAAAAATGTATCCCAATCTTTTACTTATAGCTTTTGCTTCTTTGCCCGTGATAAATGAAATGCCACCTACCACCATACCTTTACAATAAAGGCATATTTTTTTGCTAAAGCTACCTTAAGCACTTTTACCCTCACACCCAACCCTATGTAAACAACCCTTACAACCTTTTGGCATGTAAAAATCCTTAACTGAGAAAAGATCCTCATGTGTGCGCATGCAGCAGTGAAGGAACTTCTTCCATCCTTTACCTAATTTTTTCCATCACCATGTTGTTCATGCACTTCTCATCCTTGTACGTGGTCTTTGTAAGGATCTCCTAACACCAAACTCCTTATGTCCACCTTTTCCACATGTGTTCTTCCAAACTTCATGATTTTTATTCTTCAATCTGGGCCATCAAAACATAGCTTCCACTATGAGATTCTATTATTTGTCACACTAATCCACTCCACACTAAAATGGATGCGAGGTCCTCTACACATAGAAAACTTTTAAAAATAATATGTGGCTACCATCACACAACATGCACATTACAAAAAGAAAGGTAATAAGCAATGAGAAGGGGAAACACACAAAAGGAAAATGCATTAAAGGAAACCCTAGGCTAAATGGAAATATTGTTGTATTTATGAATACACAGAGACCTTATTTATAGTAGGGCTTCAGCCTAATCCCATTGAAATGTCTCGGTAATCATGTCCCATCTAGTGCAATGAATCGGCATGCACCTGAATCAAGGATGTACAAGATGATATATGGCCTTAACCAATGGACTTTCAGTTTCCCAGGATGGCACAAAAATTTGGATTCATAAAGCAAGACCATCTACCCAACCTCAAATTGTTTGTTTTTAATATGACAATCATGTCAAACTTTTTATCATACCTTTTCATCCTTCTAACACCAACTAGCAATTAGTCGTATTTCGTCCAACTACATTAATTTATCCATGCACTCCTGTAGTGCATGTTCTTTAGCTAATCCTCCTGTGTGCACAATACGTAGGGATGGTAGCATGAATTCTACTAGTGACATAGCTTCCGTGCCAAACACCAATTGGAATGCCGTAGCCTTGTTTAATTTCTTTTAGGTAGTCTTATACGGCCATAGTACAATTGAAACTTTTTCATCCCAATCCTATCTTCCCACATCACAATTTTTGTCAAAGATGTGACTCATAATTTTTTAAACACCTCAGCAGATCCATTAGCTTGTGGGTGATATGGGGTAGTCTTATGGTGGGTGACCATGAATTCTTCCTACAATATCCTAACTATCTCATTTAATAAATGAGTACCTGTATGGATGAAAATTGACATGCACCTTCAACCGCACTCGACCCCCGAGGTTGTCTTTGGAGCACCGATGTTGAATATGTGTGGCTAACTATAGGAGGGTCGATGACTAATATCTGGTAGTGTGACTTCCTAGTATCTAAGTTGGCAAAGGGGAGATTTAGAGGCTATGAATGGGTAGCATAAATTCCCTATGGTTTGTTTCAGGACTTAGCCATATTGGGAATTTTGGGCAAGACACGAGAAAAGTGTGACCCGACTACGCATGCGGAGTGGATAAGGTGCCATCCTAGCAACATGATGCCCACGAAAGGAATATGCCTTGCGATAGAAGGTTCTAGAAGACATCATGGAAAAAAGTGGAGAGCTCAAGCCTGGAGGAGCATGCTCCCATGGAGGACCACATTCAAACACTTGGCATCGATCTGAGGCCACAGAAGGATGAGTTGGCACTTTGGGATGCCTATATATGTGAGTGCCCACAGGAGGAAAAAAATAAATTGGATAGACGAGAGGAGAATATAGAGAGTGGAGCTCTGCAAAAGTACTATGTGAACTCTGTGGGATTGGGTAGAGGATATATAAGGGAGTAATGTATTAAGGGGATGGGATATAATTTTTTCTTTGTATGGATGAAGGACATGATCCCTTTGTGATGTATAACTTCGATCTGATCAAGATGTGGTAATTTAATGGATCCATTGAATGTAATGAGGTTACAAATATGAATGAGTATGAATGTAATTGATTTGGTTCATATCTATATATTTTCATTTATGTTCATGGATGTTATGGAATAGATGTAAATCCTTATGTATTTTCCTTTCAGTTATCTATAAGTACCCTCTGTTTGGAATGAATACACTTGTCTAGAGGCCATTCTGAGCCCTATGATGATTGTATGTCTCATTTACACCTTTATTCATTAATTTCATGAAATGTATGATGGTTTCCCACTTAACTCACATAAAAGAGAGACTCGGCACCTGTGCGTGCCTCGTGTGCGCCCAGTGCCCGGCCCCGGGTGATAGGTCGATGCACATGGGATTTCTTTCCTTTTTGATGGGTGTCAAAATGACTACACCTTGACAAGGGCCTACCATTCTTGGTTTAAACATACAACCCTTTCCAAGAGTGTTTAACCTTTGAAAGTGTTGAATTATGGTTTAAAAGCATGGAGGATGAATTTACTCGTAGATTTAGCATTGGATCTAATTTTGATGAACGTATATGGGTAGAAGAGAACCTCTACCATGATATGTATAAAACATTTTTCTCTTGCCTCTAGTAGAACATTATGAATGTCTCTCAACATATGTGTCTAGATCAATATGGTATTATAGATCATGAATGTTGACCCAAGAAGAATACCAAAGGCTGCGCAGGATGCGATTTGATTTGGACTCATGTTGTGGATCATTGGTGGAAATGAGTATTGGCTAGCTACACTCTAAAGTATGTTATTTCTATATATTATTTGTCCTAAAGTTGTTAATTTTGAGTTTTTGTGGGATCCCAGAGGATCATTTCTATGTGTTATCCCTCTATCAATGAAGATCTTGATTGTTACCTTGAGTTTAGAGGCATTTCCAATGTCCGGCTAAACCGCTCTCGAGTGTTAGGTGAGGAAACTAGGGTGGAGGAAGATGGCAGATATTACGATGGACAAGGAAAGGGAGGAGATGTAACTCAAGTATAGTGAAGCACGTGAAAGGGATATTTCTAGACAATGTGAGGTTACAAGTGTGATGGATCTATGGAGATAGATGTTACAGGAAGGAGTTGAGGTTCACGTGGAGGATGTGGAACCTAAGCAATCTGTGCTACCCCATCTTAGAAAGTACGTAAGAGAGATCCCTTTAGATTCTGATGAGATTTCATCACATGGAGAGAGAAAATTTGTTGGAACATATTTGAACCCACCTAGTGACTAAACCCTGGCACTTGGTTTTCTAGATCAAGGAAGGAGTATCGTTGACCCAGTTGATATCAGTGGAAGTGATAGATATGCACCCAAGAGATATAATTTTTCATTTCCCACTTCTATGGCTATGCATATTCCAGTATTCGAGAGGAATTTTTGGACAAGGAGAAAGTACACAAGCCTTTGGTCTCATGTCTGGGAGTGGCGTGGGGTACACTAGTGGTAGTGGGGAATTATCACAGACCATCGGCGCATAATTCAATGGAACTTTGGGGACCCTTGGCATGACCACTATAAGACCTGGTGGACTTGGTGGATCTAGTGGGTCAGGAGGAACATGACCAGTGGACTCGGTGGATCAACAGAATAGGACCCGGTGGATTTGGAGGATCTGGTGGCTTAGGAGGCATAGGACATGGTGGATCTAGTGGATCTAGCAGCAGAGGAAACACCGGAGGGAATCGAGGCTCTAGCTCATGTGTACAAGGGCCCCAGCAACCTCCTCAAGTATTCTTTGAGATGTATTTACATTTTCCATATTACAGGGGTATTGAAGATGCTACAGAAAATGTTCACAAGTTTGACCTATTATGGCATGCAAAGGGAATCACAACCCCAGCACCGAAAGGCTAGTCGGTTTGCAACGATGTTGTAAGGGCACGTGTATAGCTAGTATAAGAAATATGACCCTCATCAGAAGGTGGTGGATTATACTACTTTAAAGAATGCCTTATTGGCATAATTCCACATCCCTGAGTTTGAATAGAAGAACATTAACGCCCTGAAGGAGATTCAACAGGAATGGCAGAGAGTGTGCAGGAGTATGATGCACGGTTCAAAACCCTCCTATCAAAATTGTCATATGACATTCACCCTTCACAACATGCTCAATGGTTTTTTGGGGGGTTGATAACACCTTTTAGAAGAGATTTATCTCATAAAACTTTCATAGACCCGCGAGGCATTAGAAGCTTCTCTACATGCCGAAGCTATTGGAAGTGTTGATATTGGTGTTAGCCCATTTTTGGAGGCTCAAATTGTTGTTATGGCTAAGTAGCTAGAGAATTTATCTGTGAACTCATCCCATGAGACTCATAGTGGTATATGGTGTATATATTGTGAAATAGAGGGAATGTCAAGGATAGTTTCCCCGGAGGATAGTACGCACCGTAATAGTAGACTATGAAATTTTCACTGGGGACCATGATGCAAGTAGATGTCCCTTATTACAGTGTGCAATTTGGAAGAATGTGTCTTGCTAATATAATATTTACACCTCTATGACCCATGATACTAAGGATTATAGGCTTATTGACCATATCCATGAGGCCATTGATCATGGGGTGCACCAGACAACATTGCCAGTAGTTTTAAAGGTGATGATCTCCATTATGAAGAGCATGCAAATGGAGGTGCGCACGGAAGGGGATTTCATGGAGGATTCCATGGTCATGGTAACCAAGGATGAGGAAGAAGTGAGTTCCCACATGGAACCTATTTTAATTGTGGATCTATAGAGCATTACAAATGGGAGTTACTGCACTAAATTTAGTGCTCATGGTGTGGGAAGAAACACAGTATGAAAAGTTCCCGAGTTGTTCGAGCGCATGAATTAGCAACATCGAAAAGACAAGGAACTGTAATGGTAATCATTAAGAAGACAGACACATAATGAATGCCACAGTAACACATGAAGCAGGCTTAGAACCTATTATGGTAGCAACAAGAGTAGAGGTCACATGTGTAAAGGAAATACAAAGCGAAGAACTCGGTTTCAAGGGAAGAAGTGGTACATGGGAAGTACCTAGACCCTGCGCATCAAAAGAAGGTATATCAAGATACCATGGACATCATTTAGAGTTTATAGGGAGAAATCCAATGTCTAAAGGAGAAGTCCAGGAGGGAGGAGTAAAGAAGAAAGGTCGAGGCACCAAGAGATGACCTGGATGAGGTCAAGGAAGTATGTAGAATGCTAAGGCAAGAGAATATTATTCCCTTTCTAGGAGCATGGTTAAGAGAGAAGGTACCACACACTAGAGAAGAGCGTGAGAGACAAGTCTTGCATGTAAACCTTCCCCCTCATAGCCTTGACTATGATAGGGAGATCACGTTAAATGCGGTCATGGATGGATGGATCCTTAGTAATATCCTCATTGACACATGCACGGAGGTTAATGTTCTCACATTGGATGTTTGGCATAAAATGGGAAGGCCTGCATTATAGCCATCTTTGAATGTGTTGTATATGGAAAAAAATTAAGGCAATTCCCATTGGTGTCTTAAAGGATGCATCTATCACCATTCAGGGAAATAAATTTACTAGGGTCTTCAAATTCTTGGTGCTTGCTAAGGCTGAAAATTTCCCAAAGACTAATTGGGTGCCCATGGTGTTAGAAGAATAATATGGATCTTCAGTTCAAAAAGGGGTACATAATCTTTGAAAATGAGAAGGAACAAGTCATCATACCCCTAGCTGATGGGAAGTCAACACCCTATACTGAACCTTTGGGAGAAGAGATCCTGGATAGAACATATTTGCCCTCAATCGTAGATCCGAGATAATCCATCCTACTGATGAAGTTATCCAATTTGAGGATGCTCAATCCCTAAGTGACACCACTAGTCTAGCATGTGATAATTGGGTGCATGGAACCTATGAGTTAATCGGATGACATTTGAGAGGATCAGTGACAAAGGTGAAAAAGGAACACATGGTTTGGTGCCTAAGAGGAAAGGAGCTACCTAAGTACTTAGGAGGATCCTCCCTGAGGTATTTTTGTAGAAGATAGAAGCTCAGTGGAAGGAGGAAAATTAAATAAGAGGGATGTTAAGTTACATCCTACTTAGAACTACTACACACTGGTGGGAAACGTATCGGGATAATCTCTTGGAATGACACGAAGTGAGAATTTCCTTCTCTGTTTGGTTCTCTAGAAGCAATGTTCCCACCACCATCAAAGACTACCATGGTAAGGATCCCACCTCTTTCCACATCCAAGCCTATGAGAGAGCCTAGAGGGAAGGCGTAAAAGCTTTTCCACCATCCCTCTGGGTACACAAACTATATTCTACACTACAGGGTTATGCACATGCATGGTACATCCACTCTGAGACATGCCACCAAATAGGGAATTGGTAAGAACTAGTGGATGATCTCATCCAAGCATTTGAGTATCAAAGCACCAAACCATCAATGGATAAGGAATTATAGGAGGTCAAGTGCCTTACGATGGGGGATAGTGCAAAGGCATAGGATAGGCTTGTAGAATTGCTAGGAAAGCCATGCTTGGAGGGACAATTTGGTGAAGATGAGTCTGATGAGGTGTGGTTTGAGCGCACGTGTGCAGAGAAAGAAAAAGGTAAGATGGTCTATGTCATATACGATGAATTCATGGAAAATTTTGAGGTTAACCATTCTCTAGGCTTACGCAAAGTGATGGATAATGCTAATGAAAGAACGTGTGCCTATCATGAGCCTTTAAAGAAAAATAAGGTTAATATTGGGTCGGAGGCGGAACCCAAGGAAGCTATCATTGGAGATTATTGGTCAGAGAAGGAAGGCCCTAAGATCATTGATCTTTTATGTGAGTTTAAGGATTTATTCTCATGCGGGTATCATAAACTCAAAGAAATTCACCATTCCTTAGGGGAAATGAGAATTAAGTTGAAGTAAGGTATGCACCCAAATCAAAGAGACCATACCAAATGAATCTTAATTTACATGTGAAGGTCAAGGAGAAAATAGACAAGATGAAAGCATCAGAATCACAGAGAATTTGTGAAGGAATTAGAGTGGATAAGTCCAATGGTGATTAGTATCAAAAATAATGGAAGGATAAGGATATGTGTTGATTATAGGGAATTAAATGTAGTGTGTTTCATTAATCCCTTCCCGACCCCTTTTAGTGAAGAAATATTGGAAGGAGTGGCAGGGCACAAAGTCTACTCCTTCACGGATGGGTTCTCAGGCTATCACCAGGTGAGGATTGCAAAGGAAGACCAGAGAAAGATAACCTTCACCACCGAGTGGGGAATTTTTTCCTATACAATCATGCCTTTTGGGTTAAAGAATGCACCTGTTGTATTCTCATGCATTGTAGTGTAGGCCTTCTAGGACTTCATCCATAAGTTTCTCCAAGTCTACCTTGATGATTGGACCATGTATGGACTGGTTAAGGACCATTGTGACAATCTGAGATTGATGTTTGAAAGGTGTCAATAGTTGAGGATATCCCTCAACATCAAGAAGTGTGTATTTTCTACCCCGTTTGGGACCCTGTTGGGACACATCATATGTAAATAAGGCTTGTTGGTGGATCCTACCAAAATTGCATTGATTATGGGATTGGGGGAGCCAACTAGTCAAAGCACAGTGCATAGGTTTCTTGGACACACAGGCTACTATCGAAGTTCATCAAGGGGTATACCAAGATCACCATGCCTTTAGAAGAGTTACTCAGACATAAAAGTGGCTTTCATTGGGGAGAGGCACAGTAGAAGGTGTTTGGCACATTGAAGGATAGGCTTGTCACCACGCCTATATTACATTTCCCCTCTTGGGATAAGCCCTTCCATGTTCATGTAGATGCCTCCAGAACAACCATTGGGGTAGTACTTACATAGCCTGGTGAGGAAATTGTTGATCACCCCTATGCTTGCAAAGGTGAATTTGACACCAACAGAGAAGAATTAAACTACGACCGAGCATGAGGCATTGTCTATGATCTACACACTTCATAAGTTCAAGTAGTATCTGCTGGAAAAATCCCTTTATCTTCTACACTAACCACATGGAATTAAAATATTTGGTGAACAAGCCCGTCCTACAAGGGCGCATATGTTGATGGGTGCTATTATTCCAAGAGTTTGAGTTCACCGTAGTTGTCAAACTAGGAAAGAGTAATTCCAGACTTGACCATTTGTCTAGGATTGATTCAAGGGAGGACACCTAGAGTATTGAAGATACTATGCCGATGTGCGCTCGTTCATTGCAGGCTATGCACCCCCTCGCACTTGGAGGATATTATTGTGTTCCTTAAAACAGGTATGGAACTAGAAGGGATGAATACATTAGAGAAAAAGCAACTAGCCATACGCATCACACACTACATGTTGATCAGTGGGGACTTATAAAAACTAGGGTGTGATGAATTTTTGTGCAGGTGTGTACTAGAACGTGAGAATTTTTCCATCATAGAGGAAGCACATGGAGGAAGTGCAGGTGGACATTATGTAGGTGACACCACCACATGTAAAATATTAATGGCAAGATTGTGGTGGGAAACTCTGTATAAGGATTGCAAGGAGTATTGTAAAGCGTGTGACCATTGTCAGCGTGTTGGCAAGCTAGGATGGAGAGATGAAATGCCTTTGCACCCTATCCCTAGCGTTGAACCTTTTGAGAAATGGGAAATATACTTTTTAGGCCCTATTACACCAGCAACGCGTAGGACTAGATCACACTATGTAATCACTTGCACAGACTATTTGACAAGGTGGGAAGAGGCAGCCCTAACTAAAGACTATACAATAGCTACAACAACAAGATTTTTTTGGGAGAACATTATCACGAGGTATAGATGCCCTTTAATTTTAACCAATGATAGGGGTACACATTTCTTGAATGAGATTGTGAGGATCCTGTTAGCATAGTTCATGGTGGCTCATAAAAAAACTACACCTTATCACCCACAAAAAAATGGAACCACGAAGCATTTAACAAGATACTGAGTCATACCCTGATAAAGATTTGTGATGTTGAAAGATAAGATTGGGATGGCAAGGTATCATCCAAATTATGGGCTTATATGACAACTTATAAAAGGTTGAACAAACCCACACCGCTTTGAATTGTTGTTTGGTGCGGAAGCTATCCTTCCGGTTGAGTTCAAGTTACCTCCTCTCTCGCAAATAGCACATACAAGAGGGATGGGTGATGAGCAAGCATTGGAAGAAAGAATTGATATATTAATGAAGTAGGATGAAAGAAGATCACTTGCCGTGGAGCCAAACAACATAAAAGCCAAAGAAAAATCATGGCATGGTCGCCACATTAGGAACAAGAAATTTGAGGTTGGGCAGATGGTCTTAATGTATGATTCAAAGTTTCTGTGCCATCTTGGGAAGTTAAAAGTGCATTGGTTGGGTCCCTACACCATCTCGTACATCCTTGATTTGGGTGTGTGCCGCTTATAAGTGCTAGATGGGATGAGATTGTCAGGATACTTTAATGGGAGAAGACCAAGTGCTACTATAAATAAGTCTTCTTGGTGTTTGTAAATAAGGCAACATTGCCAGTTAGTTTAGGATTTTATTTAATGCATTTTCCTTTCTTGTGTTTCCATTTCACGTTGTTGTTTTGTGTTGTGCCTTGGGCACCAATAATCTCAATAATTTTTGAAAGTTGTAACTTTGTAGAGGACTGTGCATCATTTTAGTGTGGGGTGGAGTAAGGTGGAAGAAATTAAAGTATGAAGCACTAGGAAGGATTGCATTAGAAAGCCCGGTTGAATGGCCTTGTGAAGAAGTACATGCAAGAAAAGGTGAAAAGGATGGTTGGTGTTAGGATAAGGCTACATTGGGATCCACGTACAAGAGAAGAAGCACATAAGCAACATGAGGTAGGAGAGAGAAAAAATCATGACAGAAGAAGTGCCTTTGGTGCTGGTTACGCACATGCAAGAGTCTCCTATCAAGATGGATTGGTTGTGTGCCAAAAGGTTGGAGAATTGTCCATGCAAGGTTGGGTGTGTGAGTTAAAGCGCTAAAGTCAGGTTTGTTTAAAAATATGCATTAAGTGTTAAAGTATGGTGGTAGGTAAGGTATCATTTAATGTTACAAAGTAGGAAAAAACTATAAATAAAGGGTCGATGAATTTCATTATTTACTTTGCATACATAAAGAAAGAAGTGATTTTGCATCTTTACAAACTAGGGCTTCTAAAACTGATCCATGTGAAGAAAAATTTGAAGAGTTTGAGCATGAGTAACTAGTTTGGATTTGCAAACTAGAAGAAAGGGATTTCATGGGCATAAGATAAGTTGTGAGAAGGTGTTGTCTTATGAAGGAATTATCCCAGTTAGGGTTCGAAGAACTAGGGCACAGATTTAAGAGGTTTTCTTCACAAGATTGAGATCTAAGGTTGGAAGGAGTGGAAGAGTAGAGTAACAAGAAGAGATTAAAGTGATAAGAGGACCTAGACAATGACACCCAAGAAACCAGTTATGTCACCCAAGAAGCCAAAGGGCAAGGGAAAGGGCAGAGCGCCAACAAGAACCACCACAAAGCATGAATGAGGAGTGGTATGTAGAAATGAAGTACCCGAAGGGGTTTTACTTGGGAAGGAATGGGAATATTATTTGTGAAAGATAGTAGTGAGCAATTATAACCATCACACAAGTTCAACAGAGAAGGAAATGGCACTGGAGTTAATGCACCCAATGAACAAAAGGACACCAGAGGGTTTTCCCATCTATAGCGATGAGGTAAAAGTGAAGTTGGAGAAGGCAGGGTTATTGTAACTCTATGAGTTGCCCTACTTTGGAAATCCTAAGTGCCTCTATTAGTGGCTGATGTCGTACGTGCATAAGGACCACTTTTACTTCGTGGGGTGTAAGATGCACATAACCCCTCAACTGATTTCAAAGTTTACAAGCCTCATCTGTGAGGGAGACAACATAGATGATGACCTGAGTGACAAGGAAGCCATCAAAGAAACCATCACTACATATGATTACAAGAAGGGATCAAGGTATTTTGATATTGCGGAAATCCCAGATCCCGTCATGAGAATGGCCACACACCTGGTCACAAAGTTAAATGATCAAGAAAGGTGGATGCAGGTGAATAAGGCCTGGTTAAATGTATGCAAAAAAATATCAGAGGGCACAATCTACAATTTATCGACCTTCATTGTAGATGAGATAATCAATAGTGCCCAGGAAGGAGACAAGATACTCTTTGGAAATTTCCTCTTGAAAATTGTATTTTCAGAGATAGGAGTGCCTGACGTGGCAGACAAGTTTGTTTGGGAGTATCCAGCTAAAGATCCCTTGCCAGAGAAAATATTTTTGAAGTATACATGTGAAACAATGACAGCCTCCCACAAGGCGTGCCTGGAAAAGTGGTATAAGTGTTTAAGGGATGTCTTTGGGGCAGAGTGGAGAATCTAGAGAAGCTACCGGTGCTTCTAATAGGAGAAGTTGAGTTTTCTATGTACCATCTCTTACGCATAGGTAGATTCAAGTTGGTGGATGAAACCATGAGCCTATGGTGTAAACTCCCATTCTTCTTCACCATCCAATACTTCCAAGCAAGAGTTAACAGGTTCAAAGAAGCAAAGAGACTAAGGTTTGACCTTAGTGAAGTTGATCAAGATCACAGGAGTTATGCAAGATGCTGGTCTACCCTGAAGAAGTGCACGTACATAGAAAAGTACGTAGTGCATGAAATCAAAATGATGAAACCCCTGACTCTAACAATTATAGGAAAGTCTGAGGCATGTGTGTATCTCTGCATTGGGCCAAAATTTGAGAAAGGAACATACTTGGAGAATGATGTCTCCATACTTAAAGATCCCATGGGTAGACGAAATCCCACACTCAACAAAAGGGAGAAAGAAGAATAAAAAGCACTAAGTGTGTAAACTGCCTTGACTAGTAAGCGCGTCGGTGACAAGTGCCAAACCTAGCACCTATACGCGTAGGAAGAAGTCCCCGGTAAAGGAGAAGACCCCGGAAGAAGAGGTGCCAGAGAAACCCCTCGCCAAAGAGAAGTTTCCCAGAGGAAGCAAAGAAGGTTGGATCCCTTCGGAAGAGTCACCTCTCAGAAAGAAGTAGAGGATAGAAGAGGAAGCTGACTTAGAGGAGACAAAGAGTTTGGAGAGATACATAGGTGAAAAGGATGATGACAATGAAGAATATGATCTTGAAGAAGATGATCCTGAAAGAGATCAAGAGCCACCTGTCTTCAGCATGTACGGTTCAAAAGAAGAGGGCAAAGATGAAGATCAAAGGTTCCTTTTTGTGTAACGTAAGGGTAGCTAGGATGAGGAAGGCGCCCAGGACATGGGAAGAAGTGAGGAGGTTGGCACATAGGAGTAGAAAACTCCAAGCCTTATGTAGGAGCAAGTAAATGAGGTGGTAGAAAGAGAAGCAACGAAAATAATCAAGGCCTTGGTAGAACAAGAATTAGAGTGCAGCGCTGACATAGTGATGGAAGAGGGTAAGGAGGAAAGCATTGAGAAAGAACAAGTCAGTATGGGAGGAGGTCCTAGTCTAATGGTGAGTTTCCCCAAAGCCATGTGCTCGGGAAGGAAGAGCCTTGATACAGAACGAGGATAGGTCATGGGCTATGTTGATGACCAAAGGAAGGTGTTACGTGCATGTTTCTAAAGCATTGTACCCATGGAAGAACTTCTAGCTATGGAGTCATTTGATGAGGAGGGCGCGTACCCCAGGATAAGGAAGATGCTCTCTTGGGTGTTTGAGTCCCATATTGATGAGCCAGAGTTCGAAGTATACTAAGGGGAAATCATGCTAGTACCAGAGTCTAAGGGAACCAACCCCTTGGTAAATGCCCAAAGAACTCTCAAATGAGCAGTTATGTAATGCACTAAACAAGGTCATAGTCAAGACTGAGGCTAGGATCTTTGGAATAAATGATAGAGTAAGATTTCTAGAGGAAAAGCTAGAAAAGAAGGAAGAGGAGCTAGCTGAGAAGACTAAGGGCTTGAAATAAGAAGAGTTGATCAGCGCGTAGTTGAAGCACAAACTAAGGGATGAGAAGGTGAAGGTGCATGAAGTATACAAAAATATGGAGTCTATCACAAGCACCATTATGTTGAAGCATCCAGACCTAACGTTTTCCATGTAGAAGTATGGATCCACTCTTGAATTCTTAGAGGATCTGACGTACATCCTCACCATGGAGAGACAACCGTTGGCCCTAGATTCCATGAAAGAAGTGGCAAAAAACTTGGAGAGGGAGGAAAAATTGAAAGTGGTAGCAATCACTGCTAAATATAGCAAGGTACTTGTGGATGTCAAGGTTGCTACCTAATCATTGAGGTCGCATACGATAATTTCACAGAGACATGGATATAGAGTAGAAGCATCTTGGTCATCACTCATGAAGCAGAGATGAAGGATTTGTAAGAGAATAATAAGGGAAATAGAGTGGAAAGGGACATAATCCTTTTTGAGGTCAAAAATAAATCCAAGGCCATTAAAACCTTAAGGGGTTCAATAAAAAACCGGTTGAAGGAACTATACCCACAGATTACTAGAAGGATGGATGCACTTGAAGATATGAACAAATAGTTGGAGAAAACTATTGACACTATGAACTCTCTAGGAGATGGACTAAGTTTTTGGGAGGTAAGCACCCTAGTTGGAAACCTTTTTCAGAGAGCACAAAATGAAGTCGATGCCTAGAAAAATTTGGAGGCTAACTTGCAGAAAGATTTTCCTAGCTTGTTGAAATAATGCCATCACTTCCCCTTTCTTTCTTCTTTACCAAATTCTTCATCCCCTTATTCTTTTTCTAAGACGTAAGTCTACTGTAATTCTTTATTCATTAGAGAACTGTTCCCATGGAAAGAGAACATGCATAGTGTGGGGTGATTTTAGGACCCCAAAATATTAGCGAAGTATAAAATGGCCCGTAGGCGTGCAAGGAGAAAGCATGCGGGAAGGGTTTAAGGAAGGGTTTAAGAAAACACATGGTGTGTACGCAGATAGAGCTAAGGTTTCAGGACTTAGCCATATTGGGAATTTTGGGCAAGACACGAGAAAAGTGTGACCCGACTACACATGCGGAGTGGATAAGGTGCCATCCTGGCAACATGATGCCCACGAAAGGAATATGCCTTGCGATAGAAGGTTCTAGAAGACATCATGGAAAAAATTGGAGAGCTCAAGCCTGGAGGAGCATGCTCCCATGGAGGACCACATTCAAACACTTGGCATCAGATCTGAGGCCACAGAAGGATGAGTTGGCACTTTGGGATGCCTATATATGTGAGTGCCCACAGGAGGAAAAAAAAAAAAAAATTGGATAGGCGAGAGGAGAATATAGAGAGTGGAGCTCTGCAAAAGTACTATGTGAACTCGTGGTATTGGGTAGAGGATATATAAGGGAGTAATGTATTAATGGGATGGTATATAATTTTTCTTTGTATGGATGAAGGACATGATCCCTTTTGTGATGTATAACTTTGATCCGATCAAGATGTGGTAATTTAATGGATCCATTGAATGTAATGAGGTTACAAATATGAATGAGTATGAATGTAATTGATTTGGTTCATATCTATATATTTTCATTTATGTTCATGGATGTTATGGAATAGATGTAAATCCTTATGTATTTTCCTTTCTGCTGTAGTTCTATATGTTGTTTATAAGTACCCTCTATTTGGAATGAATACATTTGTCTAGAGGCCATTCTCGAGCCCTATGATGATTGTATGTCTCATTTACACCTTTATTCATTAATTTCATGACATGTATGATGGTTTCCCACTTAACTCACATAAAGAGAGACTCGGCACCTGTGCGTGCCTCAGTGAGCGCCAGGTGCCCACTAGGTGATAGGTCTCGGTGCACATGGGATTTCTTTCCTTTTTGATGGGTGTAAAAATGACTACATCTTGACAAGGGCCTACCATTCTGGTTTAAACTTACAACCCTTGCCCGAATTGTATATGTCTAATTATTAAAATTATTTTTCTGAAAGAGGCATTCGTGAACCTCTTTTTCACATTCTTGAGACATGGTGTGTGGGTGAGCATGACTATGTTACTCGACCTTGTCACCTATGTAGAGTGTTATGTTTAATTATGAATATTTTTGAATGATTAGGCCTTGCCCCATGGATATGAAAAGCTTAGTTTCGTATGCACATGGGTTGAAACCGGGTTTATAAATGCAGAACAACCCTTAGATATGGTTCTCGATGGGCATTGTTTTAATCTCAAATTTCCCTTATTTGTTTGTTAATTATATCATGTTTACACCTAGACCTAGGTCATCGAGGTAAGAGAGGCTAAACCGAGAAGACTACCCATTACTTGTGGCTCAAACGGAAGGAAAATTGGATCGTTACTCTCTAAGATTTTCATAATTTTCAATGTGGTCTTATTGGACGCCATTTCCATATGTACCATTATCTATTTTTTCCACCTCAAATGTTTTTGGGTTAATGAATTCAACCTTTGGAATATATGGGGTGACTGGGACTAACTCTTTTCTTGGAGGTGGTTTGTGTAATTGATTCGTAGGAATTTCATACTTTGTATGGACTCCTTTCTTTTTCTTGAGGTTTTCTAAGTGTATATCAAAGGGCTTAGGATCCCCTTGAGCAATGAAGACCTTCCCCAAATGGAGGAATATAATCTCTTGGAACAGGTTGGAAGGGATAGCCTTCATTAAATGAATCGAAGGTCTCATGAGGATCATGTTATAACTTGTTTCCATGTCGATAATGTAAAATTCTGTCAAGATGGTTTTTGGACCATGTGTGATTGGAAGAATTATGGTTCCAATTGAGATCGCTTTAAGACTTTCGTACCCCCGTAAAGTGTTTCTTATAGAGGAACAATTTGTCTCTCCATATCCCAACTTCTACAAGAAAGATAAGGGAACCAAATTTACAACAACCTCGTCATCAATCATGGCTCTCTTAACAAATTTTTTATAAACCCGTAACTCGTAAAAATAAGGCGGATCACCTCTTTGGGCAATTTCAATGTCATATGGCATCTTGTCTATATCAACAACAAACCTTTTATCCCTATCATTTAGTCATAGAGGATGTATGTCAAAGTCAATATGGTTTATTTGAGCACTAGAAGGTGGCATAACATGGATTATATGACCAAGACCTAGTACATTGAGCAACACAGAATGATGCACAAGTGAATTCTTCAGAAAATCTAGAAACGAAATGTGAGAAAAGGTCTTGTTAAAATATGATATTAAATCATAGGCTCCTATTGGTTTTGTGATTGTAGGAACGTCATCATGTGGGAAGGAAAGAGCATGAAGGGGTTTTGAAACATAATCCTTTGTCTAATTTGTTGCATTAGTTTCATGCTCAACCTCTAGCTTAACTAATCCCAATATTTTTTATTATTATTTAAACCAAGATTAGGAACAACCGGAGAGTTGTTAGAAATTGAGGCTTTATGGTCATTTTTTCCTATAGGAATGCCCTTGTTTGTGTTTTGTGAATTCACCTTGAAATTTTTAGGATGTTTAGGGAGTAGATCTTGAAATATGCTCACATTAGCATTCTCGAGGAGCTACAGTCCTATATATTCGATTGTGAGTTTATTTCGTGGATTTGCTAGGAACATGTCTACAAAGAGTTTCCTTTGGTAAAACTTATTGCAATCATGGTAATTCATATCATCGTGAACTCAAACCTTATGGAAACCACAATGAAGTTAGGGTCATAATCTCTTCACATTTGATAAGCATCTTGTTGTTGTTGATTATAACCTTGGTTGTAGTTTTGAAATTGATTGTTATAATCATGATTCATTTCCTTTGGCTAGAGTTTTGATATTGTTTTGGGCCTTGGGTTTTATTTCATTTTTTACAGTGGATGATTTACATCGACCGTGTTGATAAAAGATAGTGTTAAGACCTCTTTGATTGCCCAAGTTTTTTTATTATAAGTGTTGTCATTGTTTGGAAAGAAAATAGTCTTGGCTTTATTAGTAGCACCATTCACGGTACCACCATGATTGCGATTCACAACCTTAGGTCCTTGGTTTTTGGCACTATTATTTTTATAATTTACATTACTTTGATTTGGGGATACCAATTTCCCATTGGGGCCATAGATTTTACTCCCACTATCTATGGTGTACTGGTCAATCTGAAGTGCACCTTCTAATACTTCCTCATAACTATGGAAAGGAAACTTTTGGACCTCTTCCTTAGTCTCTCGATTGAGTGAGTGAAGGAAAAGATCGCAAAGTTCCACCCAGGTCTATGTTGGGTACACTTGCATAGGAGTAGATAACTTGACGCCATCTCAGTGAATGAAATGGGTGATGATTCATTTTCTTCCTGTCTAATATGTAGGAACTCCCTAATCCCTATGCGCAACAACTTGTTCATGTCAAATTCTTTAATGAACTTACAAAAAAATTACATAAAGGAATGTATAGAAGCTTCCGAATATGGTAATATCAATCCAATGTGATTCCTTTGAGAGTCTTTGGAAATATCTTAGCCACTACATCATACCAAGGAAGCAATTCCCTAATAGTAGTAGCATAGGCCTTGATATGAGTGTTCGGATCTCCTTATTCCTTAAATTTTGGAAGATTTAGAAATGGGCATGGAAGCATGACACCATGTATGGTGAATTCAAGAGGATCCTTTAAGTACTCAGCATATGTACCCATTGTATAAGATTCCACCATTGAAGATCCTTGATGATGAGGTGGAGGAGGAGGAGTTGGATAAGTTGCATTATAAGCATTGATGGGAATGTATGGGGTCCCTTGATATGGCATGTAGGGAGAAGGAATGTTATATGGGTTCATCTGGGATCTTTTGAATACATATGCATGTAAGGTGGGATATTTCAAGGATATGGACTAACGGGTGTAAAACCAGGGAACGTTACATTGCCTATTGTGGTGGCATTCAAGAACATACTTCCAAAATATCTTGCGTAGGATAAGCTTGAGAAGGATCAGGACCCATCCCTAGTGTGTATAACCATATGAGAAGATACGCCGGATTTGAATGATCTAGATAATCTTTTTGTACATGATATTGCATTGGTTGCTCATTAGAAGAGAGGTATCCTTTGTTTTCAACTAGATACCCCATGTTATGTCCTACTGCATGTGTTGGTTGTGAAGCCTGGGCACTTTCTAGTTCTCTAATCCTCCCCACTAAAGTAGAAATGAGATCATTGGGAGAGGATTGAGTCCATTGTTTGGGTGTTTATGGCGTAGGGTTTGATTGAGCAGGCTCATGATACCCTATTATGAATTGTTCAATGTTATAATTCTTGTTTTCCTCAAAAGTAAGAATATTAGGATGGGTATTCGAAATCTTAGAGGCCGAAGCCTTCATCAGATCCAAAGATTCATCTATCTGACGAAGAGGATTATTTATTTGTGTAAATAGATCATCCTCTATTGATTACATGGCAATGTGAGGTGTTGACAAGACCCTATGGTAAGAACCTATTCCATTTGTGATAACAACATGGTTTGCATTGGGTTGATCGTATTTCATGTCTAACGGTTGATCAACCTCCTTCATCCTTATATAGATAATGGGGTTTGAAGTGTAACTAGGGTAGGTTTAGATGTTGCTTGTGTAAATATCACCCCACATTGAAAGAGAAGGGGATTGTTGTGGTTGCATGTTGGTGTAATATCTATCAGATCTAAATGGCCCACCAAACTCCCTTCCAGACATATTTTAAAAGGTATAAAATACTTACCAAAATAGAGGAAGAAATGGAAAGATGAGTTAATAGAAATGAAATAAAGGAAACAATAAGGAATTAATCCTTTACGTCAGGCTCACCAATTTGTAAGGATGAAAATTGGCATGCAACCTTCAACCGCACTCAACCCCCTGAGGTCATGCTAGAGCAACCAATGTTGAATGTGTGTGGCTAACTATAGGAGGGTCAATGACTAATATCTGGTAGTGTGACTTCCTGGTAGTTGAGCTGGAAAAGGGGAGATTTAGAGGCTATGAATAGGTAGCATAAATTCTCTATGGTTTATTTGCCTAACTTGGATCCAAGCGCTAAACTAGTTTTAAGTGTCCAAATTAACAAAGATGAAACTAACAATCTATGCTACTGCTGAAAGGGAAAATAATATTAAAAAATCACAAAAATGAAATATTGCAATTATAAACAATAATTTACTTCTATTCTAAATGATCAAATCTACTTCTACACTAAAACCAAACAAGAAAAATAACTCAGTGTGGTTATTTTCCGTGTTGAGTATGTTGAATCTAAACTAACTTGAAAGAAGAGATTTTCCAAATGATCTATGATATGTAGACAACCTCCTACAAATATTCTCTCCTTCGATTCACAGGGGATGGGAAGAAAAGGATATGTCACCTGGGGTCATGCATGAAAGATTTAAACCCTCATAGAAATTAACTAATTTCTTATAAATGAAAGGAAATTGATTTCTAATTTATTTGATATGATGTAACAATTATAAATTGTAGGAATGAATGAAATAAAACAATAAATCCAACCTAGAATTCATAGAATAGAGGTAAATCCAGTCGCATAGTAATTTGTCCCCGCTTTGTTCTTTCTATCTCTCGAGTGTTCATATGAGTCCAAGGGATTGGGAATGAAAGAGAAACAGTAGGAGGATGGCACTTGAGAAATGGTAGCTTGACGTGTAATATAGGTAGAAGAGAGATAACACAAGAGATCAGAGCTTGGCTATGCAATTCCTAGCAAGATCATAGCAAGCAATACAATGCAAGATACACAAAAATTCTCGGGCCTTTTCCCGAATACAAGCATGGAATATATAGGTATTTAGGATGGGAGGTTCCTTCATGCATAAGGAAAGAATAGGTAGTTCAAACTAATTAAGTCTATTTAAAAATAGAATATGGAAGGAATACCATGCAAACAAGACTATTTTTAGGCAATTTGGTTCACAAACACACCCTAAAAGTCGAGTAAAGTGAAGTGTCATGTGTCAAAAAAAAAACGCATGAAGAGTTCTAGAAAAATCATTCAGACCACCTCCCCGTGAAGGGAGGAGGTCCTAGGACTGCCGCCCAAGCTCCGGGAGGTGGTCCTAGAACCACCACCCTACCCGGGAGGTGGTTCTATTACTAAAGCCAAAACATGCATAGAAATGAGTGGGAAGCTGGAAGAAAGCATGGAAAAGCTAAGTAAGGATGTCTAGGCTAAAAATATACACTTTGAATGGGTTTTGGAGCTTGAAAACCTTCTTAAAGAACATGAATCATCATTGAGGACTTTCGTAACCATTTTCTGACAACGTAGCACATGTAATTTTGGGTGTGTAGAGTACCCCTATCACTTGTTAAGATCTGTGGACATCCATATCTACTGATTATATTTTCCCACAAGAACCTAGTTGTTGTTGTTTTGTAATCCCTTATAGTAACTTCCTCTACCCATCTTGTTAAGTAGTTAGTGCAAGTGATGATATAGTATGAACCATTCCTTTGTGTAACAGTTGAAATTGGTCCTAAAAAATCAATGGACTACTTTTCAAATGGTTCTGCACTAGCTATTGGCCTTAAGGGAATCTCATCCCTTCTTTTCTCGCTTTCCAAGACATTGGAAATGGTCACAGGCCTTCAAAAACTCAATGCAATCCTAGTAGATGCTTTTACACCAAAGCCCCGCTAGTAGGATTTTTCACGCGGTGACATTCCCTACATAGTGTCTTCCTGCAATCCCATTGGGTGCTTCCTCCATGATTGCAATGTGCTCATGCTCCAACACACACTATTGGAAAACCTCATCGTGACCTAATTTTTATAAGTCTCCACTGATTAGCATGTAGGGTGCGATGTGTATGGCTAACTATTTTATTTCCAAAGTATTCATTCCTTCCAGCGTCACACCCATTTTGAGAAACACATAAATATATTCTAAGTCAGAGGGTGCGTGTCATAACCTAAATAGTTACGCATCTAACATAGCATCCTCAATTCTCTATGCTTCCTACCCTAAGGCAATCCTTAAAAATGGTCAACCCTTGAGTTACTCTTTCCTGGTTTCACAACTGTAAAATCAAACTCTTGAAACAACAAGACCCACCGACATATGTGCCCTTACAAAATGGGCTTGTTCACCAATTACTTCAATGTCATGTGGTCTTTGTAGAATATTAAGGGTGTTGACAATATATATTTCCTAAATTTGTGTAGCGCGTATATCATTAATAGTGCTTTGCACTCAGTAGTAGTGTAGTCTTGTTCTTCTGGTGTTAACTTCCTACTAGCAAAACACAAGGGGTGGTAAACAATCCCTTCCTCAGGTTGTACAAAGACTACCCCAATTTCCATCCTTGAAGAATCAATATGTACATGGAATGGATTATCCCAAGAGGGAAAGCATAATATGGGTGCAATGATAAGCCTACTCTTCAATGTATCAAACGTTGTCTATTTTTCCTCCCCTTAGTGAAATGCACTTTTGTGTTTTAGTAACTTCTCAAATGGCATAAAGATATTGGCATACCCCTTAATAAATTTTTGATAGTACCCCATATGCCCAAGGAATCCACACACTACGCTCTAGCTGGTAGGCTCCCCCAATCCCACAATAACGCAAACTTTAGCGGGATCCACCAGCAAGCCTTCCTTACATATGATGAGCCCTAACAGATTCCAAATGGAGTAGTGAAGAGACATTTCTTGATGTTGAGGGATATGCACAACTACCAACATCTTTCAAACATCAACCACAAATTGTCATAATGGTCTTTCACTAGTCCATACATTGTCTAGTCATCAAGGTAGACCTGAAGGAACTTATGGATAAAATCCTAAAATGCTTGGACCACTATGTGTGAAAACACAGTAGGCGTGTTCTTCAGTCCAAAAGGCATGACCATGTAGGAAAAAATTCCCCATTCAATGGAAAAAGTTGTCTTTTCTTGGTCTTCTTTAGCAATTCTAACTTGATGGTATCCTAAGAATCCATCCATGAAGGAATAGATTTCGCGCCTAGCCACTCCTTCCAAGATCTCCTTGGTAAAAGGGGTTGGAAAAGGATCAATTACACATACCACATTTAAGTCCCTATAGTCAATATAGATATTTATCCTTCCATCCTTTTTAATTTTGATGACCATGGGGCTTAACCATTCTGATTCCTCCACAACTTCAATGATTCCTGAAGCAATCATTTTGTTTATCCCCTCCTTGACTTTCACACAAAGATTTGGATTCATTTGATAAGGCCTCTTCTAAATTGGGTGCACACCTTCCTTTAAATTTATTTTAATTTCTCCCAAGTAGTGGTGAACACCTTTAAGATCATGGTATTCACATGGAAATAAGTCCTCAAAATCATGCAATAGATCAATGATCTTCAAAACCTCCTTCTCTGACCAATAGTCTCCAATAGTGGCCTCCTTAGGTTCCATTTCTAAATTGATGTTAACCTTCTTTGTTTTTAGGGGCTCTTAGTAGGTGCGTGTTTGGTCATCAACACTATTTATAAATTCACATGTACCTTTAGTATGGTTAGCATCCAAACTCTCCATCTCTTCACCATCTATCACATAGACCATCTTTCCCTTCTCTTTCTCCATGCATGCATGCTTAAGCTGCACCTCTTCTGACTCTTCCTCATCAAAGCGTGGTTCCAAACCAGGTTCACCTAATAAATTCAATATTCTATCTTCTGTCATGGCACTATCTCCCATTGTTAGGCACTTAACAACCTACAACACCTTATCCACTGATGGTTTAGTACTCCGATATTCGAAAGCTTGAAGGAGGTCAACCAAACTCTTACCAATCTCTTTGTCTGACGGTACATCTCGAGTGAACATACCATGTGTGAGCATAGCCTTTACAACTTATGCACCCATAAAGAATGTGGCAAGGCTTCGTGCCTTCCATCCAGGATTTCTCACATGCTTGGATGTGGAATGAGGCAGGTTCCTTCCCATGATAGTCTTGTATGATAATGGGTGCATTTCTTTGGGAAAACCTAATAGAGAATGTGATTCTCACTTCGTGCCACTCTAGAAGGCTATTGTGATGTGTCACCCACCAACGTGCTGCAGTCCCAAACAAGTTATAGCTGAGTATCCCTCTTCTTTCAATCTCATTTTTCCATTGGGTCTCCATCTCTTGTAAGAAAAAATCAAGGTTGGCTCCTCCATAATAGCTTGGAAACTTCTTTCCTCCTGCACTTCACTAAGCACGCCTTTATCACCCTCAGAATCGAACCTCTTAGTTTTCACCCAATTAACTCATAAGTCCCGCACGCCCAATTGTCGCATGCCACACTAGTTGTATCACTCATGGACTGAGAATCTTCAAACTAAATAACTCCCTCTATGGTGAATCACCTCAGGGTCCTTGATATAGCACACATAGATCCTATCAATAACTTCTTCACCCAAGGGCTCAATATAGGGTGCTGAATTTCCATTGGTCAAGGGGATGATAACTTGTTCATCATTGTTCTCAAAGCTTATGTATCCCGTGTTGAATCGTAAGTCAGCATTGTTATGATAGCACCAAGGGCACCCAAGTAATGCTGGAAATTTGTATTCCTCAGCTAGCACCAAGAATTCAAAATCCTTAGTGAACTTTTCCCCTTGGATAGTGATAACAACATCCTTCAAGACACCAATGGGCATTTCCTTTTTCTTTTTAGCCATATACAACACATTCAAGGATGGCTTTCATGCCCATGTCAATCAAAATATTTCTAAGGAGCCATCCATCCACGACCACATTCAAGGTAATCACCTTATCATAGTCCAGGTTGTGGGGGGGAAGGTTAGCATATAGAACCAACCTCTTATGCTCTACTTCAGCACATGGTAATTTCTACCATAGCCATTCTCCTAAAAAAGGAATGATATTCTCTTGCCTTAACATCTTGCATACTTCCCTAACCTCATCCAAATCCTTCTACAGAGCCTCAACGCTCTTCCTTTTCTCTAACTACCTTGATTGCTCCTTTAGGCATTGGATCTCTCCTTGTAGGCTTCAAATTACATCCATGGTCTCCTAATACACCTCTTTATGATGAGTAGGGTCTGGATAATTTCCATGTACCACCTCTTCTCTAATAACCAACAGTCTCTACCTTGGTACTTCCCTTGCGTGTGCAGCCTCATCTTGCATCGTAACTAGTACAAGCTCTAGTTCCGACTCGCACACCACCCTTGGAATCCATCAGAAATCATCCTTCTTTACTCTTACCATTCTAGTGCCTTTTTACTTTCGATGTTATTAGATCATATGTTCAAATAGCTATGGTCAATCCTCATACTTGTTTTTTTACACACCAAGAGCATTGTAATAGATCCGGGCATTCACACTTAAAGTGCTCAGAGACCCACAATTAAATAAGTTCCACATGGGAACTCACTTCTTCCTCCTCTACAATTACCATGGCCACAAAATCCTCCTCGAAACCTTTTCCATGTACCCCTCCATCCGTACGCCCTTCAAAGTGACAACCATCATCCTTGGAATTTTTCATCTAGTTGGTCCGGCATACCAATATCAATGGCATCATGTATCTGGTCAATCAATTAGCAATCCTTGGTGTTGTGAGTAGTAGAGGTGTAAATATTACAATAGCAAGACACATTTTTACAGATCACGTGCTGCAGTAGTGGGCACCTACTTACATCATGATCTCCATGGAAAATCTCATAGTCCACTATCATGGCACATACCAATCTCCATGGGAAACTATCCTTTGTATGCCCTCTACATCACAATCTATGCACCATAGGCCACTGCAAGTCTCATGCACCGAGTTCATAGAAATATTCTCCAACTGCTTTGCCATTGCAGCAATATGAGATTCAAGAAAAGGGCTAACACCGGTATCCATGCTTCTAATGGCCTCAGTGCATAGGGAAACCTCTAAGGCCTCGCACAGGTCTATGAAATTCTTGTGCAAAAGTGCTCTCCTAAAAGGTGTTATCAACCCTCCAAAAACCACTGAGCATGTTGAGAAGGATGAATATCATAAGATAGTTTTGATAAGAGAGTCTTGAAACATGTGTCGTACTCTTGCACACTTTCTGTCATACCTTGTTGAATCTCCTTCAATGTGTTAATGCTCTTTTGTTCAAACTCAGGGATATGAAATTCAGCCAAGAAGGCATTCCACAGCATGGTGTAATCCACCACTATTTGATGGGGGTCATACTTTTGGTACCAACTATGCACATATCCTTGTAACACCATTACAAACCAACTTATCTTCCACTCTGGGGTAGTGATCCCATTTACGTGCCATAGAAGCTCACACTTGTGTACATTCTCTGTAACATCCTCAACACCTTTGTAGTCTAGTAAATCCAAAGACATTTCAAAAACACTTCCTGAGGTGGTTAAGGCCCTTTCCCGCCTAATCTAAAACCTTGATTTCCTCTATTATTATCTCTACCTCTAGATCCACTAGATCCAATAGGTCTTGTCCTCTCCGACCCACCGTATCCCCTAGATCCGACAGGTCCACCAGGTCCTCCAGCTCCTATACCACCATATCCACCTCTTATAGCTGGTAACGGGCCTAAAGTGGTCACGTCTAGTGTCCCCAATGTCCCACTAAACTGTGCCCCAATGGTTTAGGATATTACACCGCTACCATATGTGTGTCCTATGCTACTTCCGCAGGACACAATACCCAAGCTTTATGTACCTGTAATTTTCCCAAATTTCATTCTAGAAAATATTCCTCTAAACACAGGAAATGATTGTGCAGCCATAGATATGCCAAATGAAAAGTTATACCTCCTTGGTGTTGATTGATCACTTCTACTAATACTAACTGGGTTACCAATACTTATCTCTGGATTTGGAAAAATAAGCATCAAGGGTTGGTCACTAGGTGGATTTAGGTGTGAGTCGATGACTCTCCTTTCTCAAAGTGATGAACTCTCATCAGAAGTTGAAGGGGTCTCTCTCCTACATTTTCCAAGATGGGGTAGTACAGACTACTCATGCTCTATGTCCTATGTGTGAACCTCAATTCTTACCCAAAATTTTTTCCTCCATAGATCCATCACTCCTGCAACCTCATGTTGTCTAGCCATCTCACTTTCTTGTGCTTCACTATACTTGATTCGTCTCTCTTCCCTCTCCTTTTCTACCACAAGGTCCGCCATCTTCCTCCACCATAGCTTCCTTTCCTAAGACCGAAAAAGAAGCTTAGTCGTCCATAGGAAATGCTTCCAAAATTAGTGTAATGATCAGGATCTTTATGGCTAAGGGGGTAACACACAAAAAGATCCTCTAGGCTACTTTAGAAACTCAAACTTAGCAACTCAGTGGACAAGAATACATAGAAATAATGTATTCTAGGGTATAACTGGTCAGCACTCTTCTCCACCAATGATCAACATCATGTGTCCAATTCATATCAGCACCTGCACCTTCTCCGATGTTCATCTTGGTTCCACATGCGAGATCTACAATACCAGATTGATCTAGATGCGTACATCAAAATCCATTCATACAGCTCCACTGGAAAGCAACAAAAGAAGGTCTCATATAACTCATGATACAGGTGCTCTTCTACCCATCTACATGCATCAAACTCAAGTCCAATACTAAATATCTAAGAAAACTCATCCTTCATGCTCTTAAACCATGCTTTGATATTATCCAAGGTCAAGTGCAATGTCATCATGCATCATTCTCACAAAGAGCTTCAAAATAGGTCCTGCAACTAACCAAGATGTAGTCATTTTTATGTACCCTTAGTATAACTTTCTAACCCCATGCACGCTAGCCTATCACCCAACGGTCACCAAGCTCACCCGAGGCACATGTGGGCACCGAGCCCTCCTTTATGTGAGCATTATGAGAAGGTTCTGCCATTGATGGAGGATGGTTTGTAGAATGAGAATACATTTACTTAGTTAAAAGAAAAGTGGAAGGGTAGCTTACAAATCCACATATTAACGTATTAAATGAACTAAGCATCATTTGTAATAAGTATGATGAATCATATATGAGTCATGACAAGTCACACAACAAGAGGGTTTACACCCTTAAACATGATATACATAAAAAAACCCTTAGATATATATTCATTTAGAGTGATTTTGGTAGCCACATTATAATCAAAGTAGGTCATCACAGACCATACATATCAAAAGATTAAGACTCATCTCTTACAAATCTTCCTTGGTATGATATTCTAGCTATGCCTTCCCATTTCATCCCTTATTATAGACTCTAATGCCATATAGAGGATTATTACATCCTGTAGAACCCTTAGCACTAAGTGCTCTAAACCCTAGCACTACTACAACATTCTGCTACTCCACATCTTTCTCTCTATGCATCCTCTATTTTTCTCTCATCTATCACTCAATGTCTTTCTTTGCTTTTGAGCATCTCTCTTTATAGGTTCATCATCCACCTCCATGCCTTCTCTTCTAAACAAATTACATGCCAAGTGTCAATGTGGTCCTCCAATGGTGAATTCTTATCCCCTTGTGAACCCTTCACTCTATGTAATGATGTCTTTCAGGAATATTTCCTGTATGGAATATTCGTTTCTTGACCTCCAAGGTTCTAGGCTGGCACCTTATCCACTCAACATGCATGTTCGGATCATGTTTTTCCTCAAGCTCCTTCAGAATGTCAAATATGGATAAGTCCTATGAACCCCATATTCTTCCTTCCATGCGTGCCTTTTTTTTCTCCAAAACTATTCTTAAATATTTGTCTTGCACTCTTCTCCCCACGTGCCCTTCTCTTTATTGGTCATGTGCACGCATGCACCTTTCAAGATTTAGCCAATATTCAAGGCCCAACACTCCTCACTATCACAATGTGTTAGAAAAATTCTTTTGAATCTTAATTTGATAAGTGAGAGGATGATTTTTTTAAGTTTATATCTCTTGAGGTGGTTGTCTAGGCTCACTAGCAGTTTATCTTGTATAAGCCCTTAGGGTTTACTTGTATATAACTCGAGAGTTTGATTTTTCTCACAAATTCAAATTTACTCAATCTCCAAGTATAAGGTCACTTGATTTAATTTTGTTTCAATGATTAGAAATTAGCTACCTTACTAGTGAGACTAAACTTCCCTCTGTAGCACTTGTTTACACCTTCACTCTTCTTACCTTGCCTTCTCAAAGATAGAGTGAGTTGACTATATCTAACTTTAAATGAAGTAATAGAAATTTTTATCTACCTCAAACTCCCGAGAGGTCAGAATGCACCCTAGGATTTCTTCCAAATGTAAATACTCATATTGGACTGGGAGTCACCTTATCATGCAATGCATATACATGTACAGCTCCTAGTTTTGGAACACCATTAAACTATTGTGAGTTCCTAAGGATCTAAGCACTAGTCACACTAAGAAAAAAATGAGAAACTAATGATCAAGAATTTAAAGTGAAAATCTCGCCATCATACACTCTTTCATTTGCTCAAATGGATGAACTCAAATTGTTATTCTAATTGAAACTTAGATTTGTGATTCTTTCTTTATCTTGCTTTCCAAATAACTTTTTCACCCACACTCATGCTTGGAGCTCCAAAATTATCTTCCTTAGTTGATAAATAGTTCTAAAAATAGTTACAAAGGTATTTTATCCTCCCTTAACTTGAGTTCTCCTTTGTAATAGACCATCATGACTCATGATGAGATCATAGGTGGCAGCTACATACAAGGAGTTATAATTTATGTAAGGAGTTACAATTTCTCTTCATGACTATAATGGATCCCTCAAAACCATAATTAAGATTCTACAACCTTCTAGATAACCTATTTAGACCCTTATAACACCTACATATGCTAAGGAATCCAAAATTGGCTCAACAGAATTTAAATTTTCAAACAATTCCAAAATGGATGGAAACCTCCTTATTTAAATTCATGACATCTATAGCCTACATGGACCATATGTTGACTCTTAAAACACCCTAATGAACCCATGAAGTCAAAATTGTACTACAACATGCCTAGAATGGCCATGGTAATGATTCCCATGCATAAAATTATTTCCCTCATTGGAATCCTCATTTGCAAGAGCAAGATCGTCACCCTCTACCTCCATGTTTTGAGAATCCTTCCACAAATCAGTTTTATGAGATCTATCATGAAGAATCTGCATATAACCCACCCTCCACTGACCCATATGGTTATTTTTCTAACCAAAATGTTTGTCAAGAACAAGTTTATACAGTGATGGTGGCAATTACATGGAAGATGTTGATTTTAAGAAACAAGTCCAAGGAATGGAGGCAAGCATGATATATGTCAGGGTTACATGTTTAATAAAAGTAGTCAAACTTTGTTTTAGGAAGCCCTACCCATGGACATGTTCTATACAAAACTAGTTCATCCCATGACAGAAGTTGGAATTTATGGCTGATATCACACCTCAAATCAAGAGTGGGTCAAGAAATAGAGGCTTACTAGTCTAGTGTTAGGAAACCATATCAATGGGAAAATCCTACACTACCATCTCGTATTCCTTCCTTTTACTTTCCCCAACTTGAACCATCTTAGCCTAATTTTCATGTCCCTATATTTCTAATCGCCCCATTGAGGATTCAATTTCTTCATTTTCTTCCCTTCCATATCACCTTCATTTTTCTTCCATTTTCCCTCCCAAAGAAAAACCTCCATCTCCTCCATAAGAAAATATTTCACCTCCTCCACCATTTGAACCTTTGCAAATTTAGCCAAAGGGTAAATCTTTTCCCATTTTATTAAAATAGATTTACATGCATCTAAAATTCATGAAGAACCAAATTGAAAATCATCAATAACTAAAGTTTAACCAATAGAATAAGGGCCTAATTTATCGGTTTACTAAGGATACGTTCCTCAATAAACAAGATCTTGAAGAATTCGAGGCATCCATGGTTGATTTTCATTCTTCTGGACAACAAGAGGCACATGCGGATCTAGAGTAACATATTGAGAAGGAGCCAAATAGAGTAGATCAAATTCGTAACTTCAAGGATTGGAGTCATGAGTTTGAAGCCAAAGGGTTCATCACCAAGAACCTGACAGTCATCCTTCTCTAATTTCTTCAAAATTAGATGAGGTGAGTCTTATTCTTGAAAATCATGAAATACTTGAAGAATGGATTGATTATAAAAGCATAGTGGATGGAGATGTGGCCCATACCATTGAGAAAATTCCTCCTATTTTAATTAAAAAATTTAAACTCAAGGAGGTTGAAAGAAAAGGGAGAGAAGCTTCCAAGTGAGAAAGACATTTCAATTCAATGGAGTGACCTCATTTTCCTGCATGTATAGAACTTGCCAAACTTTTGGAAGGTCACGATGATCAACTAATATCATCAAGTACTACAACCACTCATGTGAATATATTCATACCATGGAAGAGGTCAAATTATATTCGAGGTTGTGAGTAAAGATCATATCATGAAGGAAATTTCAAATCCTTATTCCCCTTCATCATTACATGAATCTGATTTTATGGATCAGTATGATCTCTCAAACTTTGTGTTTAAGGATGAGGAGAGCTATGGTGAACTAATTGAAAATTTAGAAATCATCATGGAGGGGCAAAATGTTATGTAAAGTTATTTGTGGAAGCAAAACAAGGTTTAGATCATCTTGCAAAAAGCCACCTTCAAGAAAGTTTGTAGGATGAATCCATTCATGGGGTTGAGCTTAAAAATAATAGGAAAATCACAAGGATTATTCCATTGGTTTCAAAGGTTGTTTGTTCAATCAGATACTTGGCTATCTTAGAGCCAAAATCAGAGTTGCAACTAGTCATACTCATTTCAGACCATAAGGAAGAGTTGCAATGTGCCAAAGGTCAGTTTCAACACCTCCAAACAAATGTAGAACAATTAGAGGAGGTATTCATTATTTTTATAGCTGATACTTTGAAGAAACAGGAGTGCAAGGCATGCTTTCATTCCCACCATGTTGTTTTATTTCCAAACAAATCACATGGCCGCATTTTGTAAGAAAGGGAACCTATTTCTCCCTTCATGTTGCAGGATTTGTTTGAGTTTCCTTTTCCTCTGGTTAGAGTAGGGTAGTGTAGGTTTTATTTCAGTAGAAGAAGTGCTTGTGCACACTCTACATGTTTCCACTTGGAACATGTATGATTTTCATGTTTTGTACATAGTTTTTATGGTGTTTTATGTTTGTTGCACGGTCCATTTGGTGGAAGCGATGTTCATGGAGAGAAAATTTTGGGGTAGTTCCAAGTGCATCTCTCATCAATATGTAGTTCGAAACTCTACAATGTTCATCTTTGTCATGCAATCAACATTTTGTTCTAGTTTTAAACTGATTTCAACTCTTTTGAGGACCAAGTTCTTCAACTTCTTCAAACTTGGCAAAAATCATATTTTGGGGACAGTTTCATATGCTTATTATTTATCTCAATAGATCGATTCTTGAGGAAATGAGGGTAAAGTTTTAGATTAAAGAAAATTCCACTCTCATAAAACCTAATTCAAAAAATTTTTATATTGAGATGGCTAGGTCAAGCTTCATATTAGCTTCATGTTCGGGAAATGCTTCAAGTGGATTTAGGGGTGTGAGTTTCAATTTTTAGATCGGTTTATGGTTATTAGCCGACGCATGCCCAATGGATGCTTCAAGGCTATTGATCTTTTCAATCTAACAGAAAATTACCTTGTGAGTCACCAAACTATTATCCAATTCCTCCTAGCAAAATTAACTAACTTACAAAAGTTGAACTTTGGCATTTTCATGGGACTATTATCCAAAATCACCCCTAGGGTTATTTTTTGATTTAACAGAGTCTAAAAATGGACTTATCCATTTTTTGGTTTTAGGGACGTTCAAATGACCATCAAATTCCATTGCCCTAATGCTTTGGCCATTGGCATTCAAAAACCCGCAAGAGACTAGGTCTTAGAGCATTGACGGGTTCTTCTTTAAAATCCACAGTACAAATAAATTGGAAAGCCATGAAACAAAGTTCGAAGGGTTAGTATTGTGTGGAAAATATTAAAATCCACATTATAAAGGAAATCATAAGGACACATGACAAAGATCAACAACTAGAGGCAAAGCATGACAAAGATCCCGGTAATTCCTAAGGTGATGAGCTCTGGTAGACGTGAAGTCCCTAGAGTTAACCAATTTTAATATTTCATAGGTCTCGTAAATTCAGCCAAATCAAAGTGGGTACGTGGCAGAAATTTAAAATCCAAAAAAAATTCTAAGTCCTCTTGACTTAGGAATTTTGATGTGAAGAACAACCATTTCATTTGCTCACTTCAAGGGCAAATTCTTGTCAAGGGCTAAAGGAAGTCCGACACTGCGCAAAGTGCGTAGAGCCTTTCTATTGATCGTACTTCACAGCTTGTCATTGGAGATCAAAGGAATCCATGATAGTTCGTGGATGCATGGAGCTCCCTCATTGATCAATATTTTGCATAAGGCAAAGGACTAACACCACGAGAAATGTGGAGCTTTCTCATTATCTCACGATTCACGTTTTTTAGTTAGAAACTCTAAGAAGTTTTACACAAAGCAATGTGGAGATTTTCTATTTGTTAATGGTTCACGGATGATAGAGGAAGAAATCAAAAGGACTGACATGCAAAATGGTGTGTGATTCTCTCATTAGTCCATTTCTCACATTGACATTCAGTGGCAAAAGAATAGTTTGATAAAAGAAACAACATGGAAAATTTTTATTAGTTCATAATTATAAGAAGTATGACAAGGTCTGCAATTAGAAGAAGTATGGGACTCTCTCATTGATCCTTGTTTCACATGAAATTGAAAAATTCTAAGGATAGTTTATCGCATGAAAAGACGTGGCAAGCTTTTATTGGATCGTATTTTTATAAACTAAAGGCGAAGAGGAAATATAAAAGAAAAGGAAGTAAAGCACGATCATGTAACCCAATGGGAGACTAACACATGGAAAATGGTGAAGCAAAAACACGTTGATAGAAAGGCCGATCCTCGAACCAATCAAGGGCTACCACATGTCAAATTCTTGTGCATCCCGACATGCAGAACTTCAATTGGCCATATTTTTTCTACATAGCTCCAAATCACGCAAACTTTATATCGATGGAAAGGTCTCCTCGAGTCCTTCATTTTGGCATGATCAAAATCAAACTTTGGCTATATTTGATAGGGAAAATAGAAAAGTGTTAATCCGTCCACTAATGTGTAGTTACATGTAGCTCAACAACCATATTTGTAAATATATTGGGCTTTGGCTTCTTCAACAAGAAAAAATAGACTTGGGGGATGCACTTGACATACCATGTCATAGAAAAAAATAGATCTTCATTAAAAACAAGATCAAATCTGATCTTTTCCTTCTGATTTCCCTCTTCTTTGTCTGTAATTTCTATATAATGTAAAGGGTGACTCTTTTGTAAGGGTTGGAAATTCTTGTAATACTTGTGCACTCTGTCTTAAGTGTTGCATATGTGTATATGGGTTGCAGACCTCATATTTGATCTTCGCTTCTTTGAATATTGCCTTTTGCCTTCATTGTAATGTATTGTGCATCCTTCTAAAGTAATAAAATACTTTTTGTGGCTATTAATCTATCCTAGCTCATGTTCTATTGAAAATTTCATGCCTTTCATTGCATTTGTGGGTATTTTGTGCATCTATTGTTCTCCCTGTAGAATATAAGTTTGTTGTGTCTTTGAAATGGTAGTTTAAATGATTTTGGGACTGTGATACTTATGTTTGTCCTCTCCTTTCTCATTTTCTCTCCATTTTTCTCATTTGAGAGTGTCTCTCCACCCTCTTCTTGGTGCTATCACCTCCCTTAGCTTAGGATTTCCCATTTTTATCCATTTCCCTCTCTCCCTGGTCCCTTGGATTGTTAGATTAGGAATAGATAACTACATTTCCTTCCTTAGGAGTAGCTTAACATTAGGAATAGGTAGAGGAACCAGCCTTCTCGGAGGTTGATCTCATTTATGCAAGTCCCACACTTGTGAGATCATCCCATGTTAGCAAAAAAGTAGGGATCTATATTAGACAAATCCTAGGGTGCTACTTTTTTGACATAACAAGGACCTTGGTGTAGAATATGAAAAATTAGGTATTTTCATGTTTTGGGCACTTACAGTTGCTTTGGGGGACTTAGAATTATTTTGAAGCATTTCCCTCCTTTTCTCAAGCTTAAAAACCAAAATAGTTAGGAAAATTTGAGAAAAATGCATTTTGGGGTCATTTATAGTGTGTTGCATGGGTTTTTCAGGTCAAGAGTTCCTCACATCACCATTCTTCCCATAATGCAAAGGGGTTAGTGTTTTACGAAAATGCAGTGGGACAAGGAAAAGTGGAACAAGCTCCATCAAGCTAATTAATTCCCCGCATCCTCGCAACAAAGGATTTTGAGGGCGGTGTAGTGTATTGCAGAGGGGAATGATTTATAGAGAAGAAAGGCCAAGGAGGAACAAGTTCCACAAGGACGTGGGTTCTTCGTGGAAGAAAATAACCCACAATAGCATGCGAAGCATAGTGCGAGAAGGCGAGGGTATAAGGCACAAATAGAACTAGTTTCACTAGTTCCTCAAAACCCCGATTTATTCAATAAACAAGGGTCAAATGAAATATTAAAAGGATAAAATGTGGGAATATAATATGATTGTGGACTGTGACAATACATTTGGAATCAGTGTTCCTCACGGCACTCCTCGGACTGATTGGCCATATCTCACTCCCAAATGCTCCAAATTCAATAAATTATATATCAATGGAAATGTCTTTTCATCCTCTACACCATGGAACCCAAGAAATATGATTTTAGTAGGGTTATGTGGGTAAAAAATAAGAAAACATCCCAAACATTTATGAATATAGTTCCGTAGCCGAGAAGTCGATGTGATGAGATATGGTGTTTTTCTTCTTCCACAAGCAAAAGATCATGAAAGATGGTGTTGAAGATTTCATATGCCCCTTTTCAAAAAAATTAATGTAGGTTGTTGGTGGGTGAAGGAGAAATTCAAGTTCCTTTTATTTTCCCTCTTCTCTCTCTTTCCCATTCTCTATAAAATGTAAAAAGATGTTCATTTGTAATGTTAGAGACTCTTGGGTTGGACCCTCTTGTAATGTTGTTACAACCTTCTATAAGTGTGGACTTTGAGTTACAGGCCTCGATTTGGACATCTTGCATGGTGATCCTTTCCTTTCTCCCTCAATGTAATGGATTATGCATATATTAAAGCAATAAAATTACTTGCTTGTGGCTATCTTTTTCCGTAGATGTGTTATATTGCATTTTTCCCTTTCATTGCATTTGTAAGTATCGTGTGCATCTTATGTTTTCCTTGCAGTTTTCGAATGTGTTGTGCTCCTTGAACATGGCGTTTTGAATGTTGTTTGGACTGTGGAACTTAATTCTTCCCTCTACTTCATCGTTTTCTTCCATTTCTAATCACTTGAGAGTCTATCCATCCCCTTTCTTGGTGTTATCACCTATGTAGTTTAGGGATTTTATTTATGCATCTCCTTCTCAACCTGGTCCCATGGAATTTTAGAGTAGATTTAGATAGTCGTATTTCAATTCCTATGAGTAGGTTAGCATTAGGATTAGGTAGAGGAACTAGCCTTCTCTGGAGGTTTGTCTCATAGTGCAAGTCCTAAAACTTAGAGACAGTCACATGTTGCCTCAAAATCTCGGGTTATCTATGACTCGTGCAAGGTGTAATTTTGAGCTTCAAAAAGACTAGGAAATCCTTGGATAAGAAGATAAATCCCTTAATATTTTTGTGGTATTGTGAGGACATGAGAGTTTATCAAATTTTAGATCCCGATACTCATGAGGGGATTGTGTAAAGGAATGATGAAAAGATTGTTCCAAGCCACAAAGATCTCAGATGTTAATAGATCATCACATTCAATAAGATGAAAACAATTTGACAAAATAACTTTACAAAAATCTTTGCAAACAAAGAGCAACAATATCATATATTATATCTCATGGAACTCTATGTAGTACAATGAGAAGGTGCCTTGCTTATATAGGAAAGGAAGATCAATCTAAGAACTAGTCAAGGTCATAGATCAAGCCATAAATCAAGGAAAGAACTAGATAAGAAAGAACTAGTCAAGACCATAGATCAAGGAAAGAACTATATCTAACTAGATACTTTCCTCATAATAATTAAAAAGATAAAATAAATATCCACACATAAGTGGGTGCAGATAAACAAAAAGAAGGTAAATAAATTACCTAGGTGAACATGAGTTAAGGTAAACAATCCACTCTAACATGGGGCATTTTTGCCCCATCAAAAATATAGGTTTCTTTGTCATCTAGTTAGAAAAAAATGGATTACGACCCATGTATTTAAGTCACAATTGGTTCAACATTGATGATTCCAAAAACACATGATTCAAATAGAGACAAGTGCAATTATGCATAAGACACAACACTTCATAATGTACACGATCGCCACACAAAATTGTTCACAAGCACAACTCAACATGTTATGCAATTCTCTTAAGTCGTTATGCCTTATACCCTTTATTCCAAGAAAGACCATGAGAAATATTTATCAAGAACATCCAAAATGCATAAGGTTGTGTACTCTTTTATTGTGATAATAACTCTTTTTGGTGTTGTGATATAGAAAGTGAACTTGGATGCTTTTACATCGCACATGAAGGAAGGTAGAACCCTATATGATTAGATTGTGGGGCTCTTTTTGATAGATTAGAACATGGAAAATGGAAAAAGTGGTTTGAGGAATCATATGCATTCAATATTGGGATGTTGCAAAAGTGCATAAAGATAGAGATTATGTTTGATCAAGTTTGAAGGAAAGATATGGAGGAAATGATAGTTATGCATGAAGATAAGATAGAAAAAAAAAAGAGTATAAATCCTTTGAGAAGAGAGTATGAAGAGAACTCTTTAGAATTGGAAAATCTAGAAGATTTTTTTTTCCAGACGCATAAGATATGATGTAATCATGGAAGTGAAAGGATGGACTCAATTCAAGGAGATATAAATAAAGCTCCAAACATTTTGGTCAGACAAGACAGAAAAGGAAACTATGGAAGACATTACGAAACTTGTCTTTAGAGAGTCTTGAGCTAATAACTATGGGAGAATGATGATGCCAAGGTTGCGTGCACTAGGAAAAGGATAAAACTTTTAATATGTACTTGGAACTACACAATTATATCATTTGTAGGGAAAAAAGGAATGTTTTAGGATCCTTAGATGAGGACTTGCATAGAAGATCTAGAAAGAGGAGGAAAGATAAGGGACATTTGTGCATAGCCAAAATTGAAATGCTTAACGAAATGAAACAAAAACTATGCACACACATCTAGGTGGTATGTCAACAAGGAAGCTATGTGTGCAAACTGATCAAGATGAGGAGAAATAAATGGGGACATGGGGAAATCATTGAATCTTATATAGTTATTTGAAGATATCTAGTTGTATCTAATTGTCATGAAAATTCAATGGGTAACAACTATAAATAGACCCATTGACCTCTCATTCGGGAGATTGGAAAAGAGAGGTTTTGATTAGAGTTCAAGATTGAAGCAAAGGTAATATCCCCTTCTCAAAAATAACAAGTTGAAGACCCTTAGCCTATTCTTTGTTTCCCAATGGCTAAGGGGTAGAAAATAAGGGAAACTAATCCTAATAAATTAATTTTAGTGCATAATGATTTTATTATAAGCACTTTAATTATTTATTAGTGATAAAGTAATAAAATAAAATGTCACTTTATTTTTATTTTTCCCTAAGGAGAAAATGCGACCCATATGGGGAAATAAAGCAAGGGAAATAAAAATTTAAAATAAAGTAACCTTTACCCAAGTGGAGCGAGCTGATTGGGTTGTTTGGTGGGCTCATGTGCCAATTGAAATTATAAAAGGAGGTCGCCACACTTGGGAGAGACATCTCTTTGCATATTTTGACATCTAAATTTTGGTTTAGTTGATTGCTTTCCAATTTTACATTGAAGGACGAAAACCCTTTGATGTATTTGCATTAGAGGACGAAAACCCTCTATTGTCAAGGCTAAAGAGCAAAAATCTTTGTCCTTTGTGTGAGGAAGCTCAAGGGTTTCTATTGAGTTTCAAGTATGAAATATGAATCCCAGAGTGTTTGAAGGCCTTAAATTACATATTTGAGGCATCTCCAAATAGGGTTTGAAGAAGAAGTGTTGTAGCTGATTTTTACCAAATGATTCCAGCTTTTTCTAGAAGAGCTACCCACTTGTGAGAGGAATCAAAGCACCCTAGGGCACAACTGTTCCATATCCGATTTCTATCTTCATTGCCATAATTTTAGAGATCATTTCCATCTTGTTTACATGTGATTTGGGTTTTGGAAACCTGTTTTCCAACCATGTATGTAAGTCGATTTTTTGCAGACTTTAATAAAATTTTAGCTCTTCTTCTTGGGTCAAAAAAATTGTGTTTTTGGTATTCATGCATCTATGATAAATTATGATTATTCTGTGTGACTATTTGGATTAAGTTCATATCAGTTTGAGGCTCAACAATCTCTAAAGTGAGTTGCATTTTCTAGAATAAAATTCGGACATGTAGTTTTATCCATTATTTTTTCTATCGATTTTATGTAATGTTGATGACCTATGTGTGATATGGTGTAGCATTGTTATGAGCACATAAATGAATGGAAATATAATGTTTTATGGCGATTATATGTGTTGATGTTAATGTAAATTAAGGTTTAAAAATGAATTGTAATGCATGTTTTTTAATTATGTCATGCACTTAAATATTCTTTCTTATTCTTTTCATATTGGAGATTTTGTGATTTTCTTATTGGGTGTTGGGTAATTACCTGTGGTTTTACCTAAGTAATATGCTAGCACATGAGTGTTCTAGTGTTGAGTTTATAGAGCTCAATGGACAAGTAGTAGGTGATTGGAGTGAAGTGCAACATGAACTCGTTGTTAGGAGCACCATTTTTCTTTGAGGTCAATGAGGAATTTTGAAATGTTATTATACTAATATGGACAAAAATATCACTCAAACACAAAAACTAAGTGAGGTTACTTGAGATTATAAATAAATAATTGTTTGTCTCCGGCGATAAGTGTCTTCAACATTTTGAACATTATAAAAAAATATTTTTAAAATTTGTTAGACATGTTACAATTAATGTGAGTGTTCATCATTATCCTCTAAACCAAGGCCATGCGCGCATGTAAAATTGGGATTCATAGGTTTCGTGATGAGGGAAGCTATGAATCCTTATTCGATGGGAAAAGCAACATCAATTAGGCTAGGTCGGTACTGTGGGTGACTAAGTGAAAATCCAATGCGCTGTACAGAATCTGCACATATTCTTAGGAGCATTTTTGTCCTCCACAAGAAAAGCATAAGGTAAGATAAAGTAAATTACCTACCTAGGTACAGGCTTACAGCCGAGCCTCAACCCAACTTTATCTCTTTTCATAAGGCAGAGATGTTTCCATCTTCCATGTGTTCTGGTGATGATGGGGAGCCCGAGCAAGTTTCCTCTCCAACTGGTACTCATATTGTGGGTGTTGTTGATTGAAACTGAATCCATCTTCAGCTTGAGCTTGTGCAGAAGAAGGTGTGGTGATTTGGGTATCGAATACCCATTTGGCATTGACGATGGATGCGGGAGTTTGGAGTACAGATCGTTATTCGTGTGTAGCAACAACACCCACTTGAATCAAGGACACCGATTGGTAGATATGTCGTCGCAAATATCAGCTACGATGCACATGACCCACATGTTATTATATCTGATCCATCCATGTGGACTTGTGGATCTAAACTTCCCCACTCCCACCAAACATTTAGTCTTGACACGAGTAAGAAATTCTTTATTTCAAATACCAACAAATTCCTCTATTTCAATTGCAACCACACCTCTGTCCTGCTTCAACCTCAATTATCTGAATCTGTGTGTGACACTAACAATTACCTGTGCAAGAAGTTGGTTGATTGTCCCACTCACGCATCATGTTGCTCCTACTATCCATGGACTTCAGATTCGTTGAGATTCATGCTTGAAAACTGTGAATCATATGCCGCTATATATTCGAATGTTGGGCCTGCCTTCGGGATTCTCTTGAATTATGAGATTCCCATCACGGCTAATACTCACTGCCTCAATTGCCGCCAAGGAGGAGGGAGCTGCGGCTACCACACCCAATTTTCCACTTTTCTTTGTCTTTGCGATCACACCAATCTCACCGCTTACTCTTCCTGCTCCGCCCTGGGTATGTCTTTCTTAACTCTTCCCTCTATAATCTTTGTTTTTCTTTTATATGGATGATGAAGTAAGCAGGGTGTTGTTACAGATCATCACAACCATGTTGGAGTAGCAGGTGCAGGTACAACTCCACACACTTTCTTATGCATCTCAACTTTGTATGCATGTTTTACTTAAGTATATTTGATGTTTGATGGCAGCAATAGGCGTTGGTGCAGGGTTTTTCCTCGTCTGGTATTTTAGAAAATGCAGAGCTAAGAGAGCCTGTTTGAGATTAGGAGTTGTCAACACCATTCCTTAATAACAAACTTGATTTGGTCAGAAATGTGAATGTAATTCGGATTCCTCGTTAAGTCTTAAATGTTAATGTTAGTAGAGGACCAGGGATTGAGTTAATATCACTTTTATAATAATATATTACCATTTGGGAATCCGAACTTTTCTCATCTTAATAGACATATTTGAATGAGTGACCAGCTAGTTTTACAACATAGAAGCAACATGTACATGGTTACACACAATTTGTATTTAGGAATATTTTGGAATACAAAGTCAAAAGCTAAAGGAAGGAAAATACATATACATGGGACCACTACTACATAACTAGTTATACCATCGTTTGGACTAAAGCAATCACTCACTATTTATAATCTCACTTACAATGAATGAACATACAAAATCTCTTAATATAGTTTGAGACTAAATAAACGATCCAAGAGCATTGAGGACGATCCAAATATATGGTGGTATAATCATGATTAGGGAATTAAATGAACAATTATGCTAGACAATAGTTTAAGAAATCACACCCAATAATTGACATATATAACATTTCACATACTATGTGAAAGCAACATGATTTACTTTATTGATCTAATGACGAAATTATAAGTATGCACACCATGACATTAAGACAACCTTCTTAAATAGTTCACTTTTACAGTATTACAAGTATCATGCAAGGGACATGTTCCACATTATATCTCTACTTGAAGCTATAGACATCATAAAGCGCACCTTGCCTAAGGTCACATAATTTACAAAAAAACATTATAAAATATAATAATCTCTAAATACAATAAAATGCTAAAAACAACACAAAATCATAAAATTCCGAAAATGGTGATAAAAGACACTTCATCACCCATTAAATACTCTTGCCCACCTACATTCAATATCTTCGCATCCCTCTATGCATTTAATCACTCCACCTAGCTATTCACATATCTTTATGCATTATGGACCCTTACCATCTCATAATTTTATGCATTTTGCACCTATATCCATCCCAATCTCTAAAGAACTCAAAATCTATAAAAGAACACACCTCTGCTCATTTCATCTTTACTCATTTGTGCAATTGAAGACCCAATATCTTATTATTGATTACTTATTCATGCATCTTCACTTAGAGGTTTTGGGAAAGGAGAAGACAAGTCACGAAGGACCATTACGATTGTGCGACACAATTATTTTGTAGAATTCTCGACACATGTCTCAATTCCACATACAATTGGCTTACAACCTCTGCGTGATTTTTTGTCACCACGCTTGTGACTAGATTGCAACTCATAATTAGGTATATTATTATTGTATTTTATCATTTCTATTTCATCAACGTCTTTCATTACCTTAGAAGGGTTAGGGATCTAATTGAGGCATGTCCCCGACCAAAATATAAAAATATAATTTTTCCCTAGCTTATGATTGTGCAAATTTAGTAAGAAAGGCTTAAGCCTACTTTATTCAAGGACGAACCTCACATGGTACCCCATTATAATCAATAACTGCATAACCACATTTATTTTTGGCATATCATTGAGTTAATTTTGTTGATTTGCATATCTCTATTATCTACTGATGCCTCAATATTTTGGCATACATTTTGGCGACCATAGTGGGAACATATTTTGGCCGTAGGCTAACTCTAATATTTTGTCAATCTCAAATAATCATGCTATTTTAGGGTTGTATTTATTGTTAGCGTTTTTATTATTTTTACCCAACTTTTTGTTATAGATTTGCTATAAAAAGCAATATGGTTTGTCGATGTTGGTATCAAGCCCCAACCCAAAGACCATACCCACTTACCTTTGTGTTGGCCACTTGGTCGATTGCAAATACAACAAGACCTCACACTCTAATGCTTTAACTCACTCCTTGAGCCTTTTGCTATTGTTTTGGCCATTAAATTGGTTGCAAGTATGACCAGGCTAAGGCTCCTTGTAGTTTAACTCATCCCTCGGGGCTTTTTTTTATTGTGTTATCCACTTGTCCATCAAAAGTGTGACCAATCCTAGGCCCCTTTGTTTTAACTCACCCCTCACCCTTTTTCTATTGTGTTGGCCACTCTACCACCATAAATATAATTAGGCCTAGATATTTTTCTATTGTGTTGGCTTCTCATTTGGTTAAAAATTTGGCTAGGCCTAGGCCTTTTATATGTTGGCTCACCCTTTGGACCTTTTTCTATTGTGTTAGCCACTCATATGGTTGCAGTATGATTGAGCCTATAACCCTTGTGTTTTAATTCGCCCCTCAAAGCCTTTTGACTATTGTGTTGGTTGTTAGGTTGAGCATAAGTTTGACCAGGCCTATGCATGTTTATATGTGTAAGGCATGTGCATGGAAATGGGTAACCTAATGTAGACACCTAATTCTAACCACACAATTTTAATACTAAAATTGCACTAATTGTCCTTTTTCCCCATCATTTTGTTATAATTAGTGATTTCTCATTAATTAGCTAATATTCCCCTTCATCTAAGTTAATTAATGACACTTTGTTAATTTACTGACCTCACCCCCATCATGGATGCCAAGTAACATCACTACGTTACTTATAATCCTCTTTTAATTATTTAATTAACCATTATTAGTTAATTAAGCTTTCAATCTTGTATTTTATTAATAAACCCTCCTAATGGTTAAATCCCTCTTTCAAACTCCCCAATTCTATCAATTTCCTTCAAATCATCTCAAAATAGCTTCATAAGCTTAATTTGGCCTATTAATTAATCCTAGTTGATTAATCAAACCGTCCTAAAATCCCATGAGTTGCTAATCTATAATTAATCTCTTCTAATCATATTTATCATTTTTATTCCTATATTCACTTTATCCCACATTCATTAGGATGCAAGTTTCTCCAAATTGGAAAGCTATATAAAGAACCTAGTGCACCATTACCCAATCTTACACCATGTCCTTGCAAGACATTTGCACTTGAGAAAAACATTTCATATTCTCGGAAGACTTATTAAATCAAGTAAATCTTTCTTTTTTATACTTGGAAAAGGGTAGTAGGAGAAGAACCAAAATGGAAATCAAGCCATATTGATGAGATCTCTTCCTCTTCCTTGGAAAAATCCTTTGATTGTGTGTAGTTGCGTTTGACTCCTACATGAAGTATCTACAATATAAATCTCATCCAAATAATCAAAGGAGAGGCTTGCATTTAAATGTTGATTCATGTTTTTATGCATATTAGTTTAGCTTTCTCATTCATGGTTTAATCTTGATTTATTAGTTTAATTAACTAGGCTATGAATCTATTTGGTGTTAGATTTTTTCAATTAACTTAGATTAGTTTAACAAATATACATATGACACGCTGTGGGGCACTCCTTTGTCAATGCACCTTCATTTATTTGTTTAGTTTAAAAGCTTCAATTTTTTCATTTTACATGCTAACTCTTTCAATTTGTTGAAATTATTATGTTTCTAAGCATGTATGTTAGTGTTGAGTCTTATTTGTAGGTATAAAGGAGGTGAGGTGTTGTCAAAATTCGATCTTGTTGATAAAAATTTGAGTTTTTTTTTTTAATTTTTGGTCATTTAGACACTTTTTGTGTGCAGGTACGTGCTACATGCATTTGAGTACCATTCACATGCTAGCGTAACACTAATTTTCTATTGCACGTGCTTAGTGTATCAATGCATGTGCTAGAGTAACACTATTTTTCTATTACACTTGCTATTGTAATAGTGCACGCGCTAGCGTAACACTATTTTTCATTACATGCACTAGCATTCTTGTTCATGCGTTTACTTTTAACTTCACATGCTAACTTGCATGCGCTAGTGTATAGGTGTATGCGTTGGCGTCTTGTGTAAAATATTTTCTAACTTTCCTCGAGTTTTCAAATTCCCGAAATTTTTAGTTCTAATTTTCAATTTCCTATTTTTTATACATGTTTTTGATTCTAATATGCAAGTTATCTATTTAAATCAAAATCAATACTAAAATTTCAAATATTTGTTATAAATATTCATTTATTTTAATTTGATCAAAATCATGTATGCTCTTCTCTTGCACTTTCAAGAAACCTTGAGAATCAGAAACAATTACGATTGTGGATGTTTTTCCTCAAACATTACCGTTTTCATTTTATTAGAAATATGCTAACACTTGATATATTTGTTTAAAGTTTCATTTCTTTGATTTGTTCAATGTCATGTATCATATTCTCTTGCGCTCTTAAGTGACCTTGAGAATAAAAATGGTTGTGATCCTTGGTATATTTCTAATATTGTGGTGCATGGAAAACTACTGATCACTTTTTGTGTAGGAATTTGCGAAATTGGAAAAAAATTACCACACAAAGTTGAAAACAAACTATTAACAAAGTTTGCATACAGGTTGCCTTGTTCGAAAGATCAAACTCACACTTTTTTAAATCATATAAAAATGAACAAATCACATTGTATTTGTAGGTTTGGATAAGGGTAAAACCCATCCGCTTTAACTGTGGGAAGTGCTTGGGATTAAGCCCTAAAACTCATTGTGAGGAGTACCACATGAACCCTAAAGTAGTTGGCACATTGAGGGAACCATCCAACAAAATGGGTAGCACCCCATGTCCTACTTAACTAGTATTTCTGTGAGATTAGAGCCAAGTTTTTCCTTAGTGACATACTCAATTTGATTGATTGAGTGAGGTAAAATATGCTTTGTTAATCAACTGGGTAAAGTAAATCGACAATTAGAAATTTTCTAGTGTACCATGTTTGTTTGGATAAATCTTGGTATTTAGAGAGAGAACATTTGATAGGAATCTATTTGGCATTGGGACCAACCTTACCTTATCTTATTTTTGAGTACCAAACCTTTTACAAAGAAAAAAATTGTCTCGATTCTGAACCTTGTTTTAGTGATAGAACAAGGCAAAACTCTGTCTAAGTTGCGCCGCGTATTTTCCATCACAAATCATACTTCTTTCACAATTTTGGCTTCCTTTATCAAAGAGAACAACATGAAGCTCTGCCAAAATTATATCAACCATTTTGACACTCACACTTGACACTTGTTTTCCAAACTTTCTTGATTGTCAAAATTGTGTCGTTATGATGTCTATTTTCCTTAGGTTCCCTTTGGAATCTCATAGGGGCATCCACATATTTGTCTAGTTGGAAGTCATTACGTTGCTCAAATTGACATGGAACTTCCTTTAATATGAAGGAGTTCAATCAAACAATCTAGGTCTAGGAATTCAAATCAAATGATGCCAACCATGACTAGATATTTGATGGTTCCTCACGTTGTTGACAATAGGGAACCCATTCTATCTTTCACTTCCCAACCTTCATCTCCTAATAAATTCTATCCACAAACCAATTCTCCTTAGACTCCTAAGTCCCATTCACTCGAATTTCTTCGTGGAATGACCGGTCACCCAACCAACATCTTCCTCCATTAAAGATCCATATCAATCCAAAATCCTCTAATCAAACATCCAATTCGACCCCCACATCACAATCCATTCTCTTTCCACAAGATCCCCTTCTTCTACCTGTTATTCAATCTTCTAGGAAATCCAATGCCAATCTATCCCAAATCTAAATTCAATTCAACTCTCAAGACATATGAATTCAAATGCGTTTCGTCTCTCTTGATTCATCTTCATCTATTAATATAAATCCAATATCTCTTTAGCCCCTAAGCCCTTTCAATCATGTCTTATTATATCCTCACCAATCCTCTAAAGACTGATGTTTGTGTCCACATAGAAAAATTAACAAGCAAAAATGTGCCAAGATATATTTTCAAAGCACTATCAAGTTCCTTTGTGGAAACAATAAGGTCAAAACCTCCCAATCCCATTATCTCCATCATAACACATCTTCTAAATCTGAAACACTTGTTAGAATTCTTCCTTAAAATAAACCCTCTATCATCAACCAACAAGGACCTCCTCTTATCCTCCTATCATCATATTTCCCATTACATGGGGATATTTCGGTTTTTCCTTGGCCCCTCTCATATCTTCTCATCACCCGGTCATCCCTTACATATCACATCCCCTAACCCATCACCTTATATCCTTAGGCCACCTCATAGTATCCCATTTCCATCAATCCTTGGGCCACCTCCTACTAGCCCATCCCTTTCATCCGTAGACCATATCATATTCATCCATCATATCCTCCCATCATTAATAGTTATGGAAAGCCCACCATCATCCCTCATACTCATATCATCAATCCCAAACATCCATCTTCTTCTCCCACTTTTTGGGACCAAAACATTACACATTATATTATATGAAGCACAAATAGTTTCTTCATCAAGCTAAAATAAAAAATCCGAGGAGCTCCAAAGCTCCAAATAAATCCAAAAGCCACAAATCAAAAACTCAAACACGATTCAAAATGCACAACATTGCAAATGCCAAGTATAATGCAAAGTGAAAAATATATGGATAGGGAAATCAATCTCCCACATACAAAACCTATGTTGCAAGATAGGTCACAATCACTTATCGAGTATGATCTCACAACGATTATTGAGATTGGAGACACTATCACTCTTGATAAGCAAAATATCCTAGTTTCCCTCATCAAAGAAATTATCATATCACACATAGTGAAATTGTTTCATCCCGACCTTCTAATCCACCCTATCTTATTCTTCCCACCTATCATGGACCTTTTTCCCTACCATACCCATTAAAAAAATAAAAAAGAAAAATATTGAACATTACAAAAATCAAAGGTACAAACATCAAACATTATAATCAGGTTTTGCATACACATGGATGTTATTTCCTTTCTTCATCTTCCTCTACCATTCATTGTATGCCGAGAATCGACACATGACTCTTAGACCCACACAACCTCCACGAGGTCATTCTAGGATATTCGAAATGAAATGGATGGGGTAGTAGTAGGATAGGTAAATAGAACACGGATGGAATAGGTGGAGGAAGAAAAAAGAGATCAAGGAAATCTAATGTTCTCAACTAGAAAATGGGTATTTTTTCGTTGAGGGAAATAAATTATTGTATCTCCTATTCGGGGTAATGCTACAATCAAGGATGATTGTTGTACACAGTCATGATCAATATTGGTAGAACCGAATAAGACCCTACTAGGGAACATGGGGGATTGTCCTTTGTCGTCTACTAATTCCTCTCCAAAGAGGGTCATGAATATATGACAAATGATGGGATAATGACATGTCTAATCTCTACTTGGTTGGTTTTCCCAAAACTCTTTTGCAGTATCTACCTCATTGTTCAAAGAAATCAATTGTTGGATGATGATAGGTGGGACTGGGTAGTCTGAAAGATAAGTTTTCTAAGGCCTTGGTCAATATCAGTCAATCGTGTGTTGATGTTTGGTTGTGGTATGGTTGGATCACAAACTCTATGCCTTGGTTGATGTGGACCCTGAATGGTCATGTGGGAAAAAACCAAGGAACTACGAAACAAACAAAACATGTAAGAAACCAAAGGAGGCTAGAGCTAAGATCAGGTAACCTAAGCCACTATGGAAATGTGGGGTTGTTGTTGTAGATCAAGGATTTCACGCTTGTTACCTGTCCAAGTTAATGCACCAAACTAAACACAAAAACCCTGAAAAACTCCAATGAAATTGATACCTGATGGACAAGATCCGAAGATGTAGATGGATAAGGAGGTCGATGTAGATAAGACGGGTGCACATGAGCAATTCTGCACAGTAGATCCAAGTAACCTGCGAGACACCGATGCTTGACAGAAAAAGACCACGTTAAAAGATATTTAGGTGGACTGCCCGAGAAGCGGATCCGGGAAGCGATAGGCTCCCTCGGCGGATGTCAGTCCACGTTTTCAATTAAGTAAAGAAATATACATGATAAAAGATGTACGTACAAGACTAGATTTTCTGATCAAAGTGATAAATGAAATCTAAACAGCAGGCAGAAAGCAACAGAAAATAGGGAACTGTGAAAAACGAAGCTGGATTTGTGTTACCTGCGTCTTTTTACCTATCTGCAGGAGATCGGCGTCGATTAGGTAGAATCGGCGTCGACTGTTGGAAATCGGCGTCGACTGATGTAGATCGGCGTCGACTAATGTAGATCGGCGTCGACTGATACAGATCAGCGTCGATCCGAGATAAAGTGCGAGAAGATTTGGAAATCGGAAAGCGAAGGCCAGATCGTCAACGTCTGTTGGATTTGCGGAAGCCGGAGAGATACTAGCGAGACTCCACCCGTGCTGGGTGCAGGAAAAGAGTCACCAGAAAATCAATGGAGACGTGAGATGTTGATGTGATAAGAGCAGAGTAACGGTGCTCCTCTCAGGGATTGATTCGGACAAGATCTACTCTCATTCGATAGATAATGTCCACACTTGATGCTAAAAGATCTCTTGTTCTCTCTCTTACAATCTGCGTCTCTGTGTCACGATCTATCTCTCTCTCTCTCTCTCTCTCTCTATTTTTTCATCCTCGTGTCCTCCCAGAACTGAGTTCTGTGCTTCCATTTATAATCGGCGCCGCTCCGAAAAATCGGCGTCGACCGAGTACCGGTCGGCGCCGATCACGGAACAGACTCCCGAGACGGCCAAAATGAACGATTTCTGGAAAGATAAGAGTTATCCCTCCACCTCAAATACGGGAAATATCCCACTTGGGAAGAGGAGAAATAGGGGTGATACATAGATAGGATAAATATGGGGTAGATAAGTGGTTAGGATACATGTGAAGAGGTGTAATTAAATAGTTAATATTTAATTACTCACGGGTAAGATATAATGGGGTGAATTAAACTTAGGATAGGTGTTTAAATCACAAATCGAATAATATCCCAAGGGGATAGTGGTGACATAAACGTGCCCCAGGTTACCAGAGAGAGCAAATGCGCACAAGGGACACCAGATTGGATAATCAATTTTAGGTGTCTACATTTTGCCCCTTTTTGTCAAGTAACTTGCGATAAGCAAGGTTATGAGACAAAAACAAGGAGATGGAAGAAGGGAAGAAAAAGTGATGATGTGATCCCCCTCAAACTAGGGATGGGATGGGTGATAGAACAAACGATCCCAAGTTTGAAAAAAGGTAGATGAAAACGTGGGATGCCCCAGCTGGATGTCCGGAGTAGATCTGATCATTGATGACGCATAAAAATAAATAAAAAGGCAGCAACCTAAGGAACTCACATTGGTAGGGAAAACTAGACGGTCTCCTCATGAGACAACATTAGTACCTACAGACCCATGAGTGTAAGGAGGGCTGCAAAATAGTCAGCATCTAAAGAGAGACACATTGGTAGGGACAACTAGACGGTCCAGTGCAAGCGAGCGAGCGTTACGTTATGCTGACCTCGTTTAACTCTAAGTTGCCAAAAAGTACGAGTGCCCCATGCAAAGGGAACAAACTCGAAATGGACGGTGATATCGAAAATATGTGCCAAAAGGCAACATTCAACTGCACAATAATGATCAGATAGATAAATAAGCCAAGCATCAACACTACGGCAAAGAGATATGGAAAATCGGCGGCGATTATAATAATCGGCGACGATCCAAATAAACGGCGTCGACCTAAAATAGTCGGCGCCGACCATTCAAAGCACATATAAATATGTGAACGGAAAACGTGAATGATTTATTTACATCGTGACGATCGAATCAGAGAGAGTCAAAAATTGGATTTGAGCACCATGGAAGCCTCTGGAAGCGGTCAGAAGCGGAGGAGGACACGACCTGGGGTAAGTGGTTCTTCGTGAACCCGTTGTTTTACTTTTGCTTTATTTTTATTTTTTTAATTTCTATTTTTCTGGGGGAGGCCAGGGTTTTTTTTACATCCGGCCGAGCAATCGGCGCCGATTGGTATAATCGACGCCGATTTTATTTAAGCGGCGCCGATTGATATTAATCGGCGTCGACTAAAAATAAACGACGCCGATTGTATTTAATCGACGCCGATTGTATAGACTTGTGAATAGATTGTAATTTTTTTGTTTTGGATGTTCTGATTTGGGTAAATATGAGACTAATATTGCTCTTGATGTCGTGGATGCAGGCACGAGAGGTTCTACACATGAGGGATGCTATTCCCGAGTTACTAGAGACTATTCTCCCTGATGTGACTGATGCAGATTGGCGGCATTTAGAGTTAGCCGGGCTCGGGGGCTTTAGGTACTACAGATGAGTGCCGCGAGATGTAGAGTTGATGCGAGCACTAGTGCGACGGGGATAGCCAGACATGCACTTTTTGGTTCAGGACGGGTGAGATGACCATCACCCATGAGGATATATATAGGATTTTGAGACTGCCGATCACTGGGGACCCGATAGAGATTACACCACGAGAGCAGCAGCAGAGGGCCCTAGTTCGATTGTATGGAGATAGGGCAGATGATTCAGAGATAGTGTCTCAGGGTAGTGCGGATAGCCTCGCAGTATAGACAGGATAGCCCCAGGAGCAGACGGATAGTTTTGATTCAGATGGCGATATCCTATTTTGCTCTGCCAGATTCAGGAGGTGGGAGATTCCCACTTATTATTATTAGATTGCGTTTGCGACATCCTGCAGTTCAGACAGGTGTTTGCTTTTGCTGATGCTTTGATAGCTCAGATATATCATGAGCTATGGATGTATACCACTGGCCGGAGGACAGGTATTGATGTTAGTTTTGTGCTCCACTGCTGGGCATATGAGCATATAAGCGTGATCGTGACATCCGGCTTCCTTGATGCCAGTAGCGATGGGAGCTATTGATTATGGATTCCGGTGATGGCGGGCCGATATGGCCGCTCGGGATACAGGGAGGTCGGCGGCGATTGGTATACTGAGCATTTCAGGACGCTGACACCGGATCAGGTTATCTGGAGGCCATATCGGGTATTTCCGACATGGGCTGGTCAGGATGCTCACTTGGTGGCATTGAGACGGAGCAGGGTGGTTAGGGGCCGCAGGCCTGATATGTGGGAGCGAGTCCCGTTTATGCGGGTATTGAGACAGTTCGGCCTAGTGCAGACAGTGCCGACTACTTACAGGCCTTATAGGCGAGATAGCAGGGAGACTGATCTGCCGATTTTGATCCCGGCAGATCCATTGAGAGAGGCCCCACCCTCCACAGACAGCGATGATGACGTTGGAGTAGGTGATGGTTATGCTGCATGGTATGCGACAGAGCTACCACGACATCTCCCGGCATCTATAGATGCCGACGAGGAGGATATGGCTACGGTGCTGGAGAGACTGGAGGGAGAGCACGCCACCCTGACACAGACACACCAGGTGGCTCTTGAGGAGATCAGAGCTCTGACAGAGGAGAGGGATGCCCTAATTTTGGAGAGAGACACCGCTCGCCAGGAGCGAGATACAGCGATCCAGCAGAGGGATCACTACCTTCGACATAGGGAGGCCCTCAGGGCCAAATATGGGGAGACAGGTACCATGTCGGAGTCCTGCACACGAGTGCGACCCTAGGAGGAGCACCACCAGCAGCACTAAAAGCCTAGCCCCAGCGGCACAGCGACACCATTATGAGCATCGGGTATCGTGAGCTTGAACACATATCGCCTCTCTCGCTGAGGTGAGATACTATGAGGATGCCTTAGCGCAGCATGCCCCAGATGTGCCTCGGTACGGGGCGAGGAGGAGATCAGCGACGGCCACAGCGAGCGGGGCCTCAGGTGGAGGGAGCACCGGGAGAGACCGAGGTGGGCAGAGACCTCCAGCAGCAGGTGCGTCTAGCTCGATAGGCGGCGGCCAGGAGAGACAGCCTGGTCCAGAGGAGGGTGGAGGAGATAGTGTCCTCCATGCATCAGATTTTACTATATAGGGATTGATATATTTTGTATCAGTGTAGTGATGTAGCCTCGATTGGAAGGCATTGTATAGATGGCTTGATTGAGAGCCACCCATTTTTTGTTGTACAGACACTTATGTATATATATAGATTTATCATTGTTTTTGTCATATGATTGTTCTCCTGTTTTTAATTTTGATATACATGGACAGATGTAGCGTAATTGTGATGGATGTAGACATAGATTGATAGATGATAAATAGATGAGATTGGATGAACATAGACATAGAGGATAGATAGATGTGATGTAATTTGATGTGATTGATATGTGGATATAATTTTGATGAAAAATAGATATAGATGGATGTAATGTAACTTGGATGTACATATTTTTAGATATTTTGATGGATAGATGGATAGATGTGATTGATGTGTGGACTTAATTTTGATGAAAAATAGATATAGATAGATGTAGTGTAACTTGGATGTACAAGTTTTTAGATGTTTTGATGGATATATGGATAGATGTGATTGATGTATTCGGTATGTTTGAGATGTTAATTTAATTTTGATGAAAATAGATAGCCAGATCCACATGTGTTGACAATACATGCTTTGATAGATAAGATGAAATTAGATAGATGATAAATTTTGATTAAATTAACATGTGAAATGTCAATTTGACTGGATGAAAAACAAAGAATAATGGGGAATACTCTTTGCGAGAGCCAAGGATGTAATGAAAACGACCTTGACTAGAAATAAAGGAAATATACCCAGATAAGAAAGAAAATGATAAGTTGGACTCTCAACCGACCATAGATAGAATCTGGATAGGAAATCAAAAGATCATGCATGCAAGGCCCTATATGAGGTTAAAATAAACCTGACACTAACTAGCCACAAACCAGATTTAGGAGGGAAACGAAAGGAGCAGTAAGTAAGTATCTTGTCGAATTTACAAGGGACAGAATACATGTCCATACTGGGAAAATAGGATTCTCCATATGATCGACAAAAGGTCTTATATCTCAGCTTCATGATTTCTGGCAGAAAAGCAAACTGATCAATGCGGGAAGTTTGCTTGATATGGAAAGACTGATCAATACGGGAAGTCTTTCAGTGATGCTAAAAAGTGTATAAACTGACTGAAAGGCTGATCAATTGCAAGAAGCCTTGAATATTTCTTTGAGAAACAGCCGTCCTTCAAGGGAGCGGTCTGTATTTTGAATTTTAATGATAGCCATCCTTCGAGGGCATGGTCTATATTTTTGATTCATTTGATTGTATGGGTAGTTGTCCTTGAGGATCGATCTATCTATCCCCCCATTTTTTTTTTTTTTTGAAAAGTTTTTTGGAAGAAGTTGAGTTTAGACCTAGATAAATCAGATAGAGGGGAAGAAAACGTATAAAGAACATACACTCATGCCCCGAGTAGATCCGATTAAGATAAGCACTTGGGACAGATGAAGCTGGTGATTAAGGTGTTCCTACCATGAGGAGAAACATATCCCGAAGAAAAAATGCTATGAGTAGAGCCGCAATACTCATATTTAAGGTAAACAAGACAATAGGTGGAGAACCACATAATTTCGAATCACCATGAAAGTATATGACTGGTTGTTAGACGGATGAAAGATCTGTCTTGCGACTAGATTTGTGTAAGATATATTTTAACAGTAGAAGGGCCGTAGATGCAAGGCATTAAGAGGTTCCACTTCGGGTATACCATCTATGGAAGATAGATGATAAGCCCCAGATCCATATTTATGGGTGATAACGTACGGACCCATCCAGTTGGGAGCAAACTTACCACGCTGACTCCTTTCGAGTGTAGTGACATTTTGATTTTCTTTAAGAACAAGATCACCAATTTTGAAGTCACGGTGCTGCAAGTGCTTGTTATAAGCACGTTTGACACGCTCAAGATAGACTTGATGATGTTTAAGAGCGTTGAGACACCGCTCATCTAATAATTCAAGTTGTGCTAGACGATTTTGACGATAGTCCTCATCGGAGACAAATTCTCTAAGAGAAACACAGAGAGATGGGATTTGGACTTCCAAAGGAAGAACAACCTCAGACCCATAGACGAGAGAGAAGGGAGTAGCACCAGTAGGAGTACGAATGCTAGTCCGATAAGCCCAGAGAGAAAAAGGGATATGTAAATGCCAATCCCTACCAGCTCAACTAGTTACCTTTGCGAGGATATTACGAAAATTTTTATTGGAAGCTTCAGCCTGACCATTAGCTTGAGGATAGTATGGAGAGGAAAAGCTGAGCTTGATATTGAAAGTGTCGCAGAGGTTTTGCAAATCAACGTTCTTGAAAGACTTACCGTTATCTGTGATGAGTTTGTGTGGGACACCAAAGCGACAAATGATGTGTTGATAGACAAAATCAACTATGGGTTTAGCTTTTGTTGAAGAAAGAGGGATAGCTTCCACCCACTTAGTAAAGTACTCAGTGGCAGTAATGATAGAATGATGACGCTGTGAAGAATGGGGATTGATGAGACCAATAAGATCAAGACCCCATTGCGAAAAAGGCCACAAATCCACTGTAGGTTGTAAAGCTTGACTAGGGATGTGCGTGAGATTGGAATGTTGTTGACACTTGACACATTTCTTAGTGTATTCACAACAATCTCGATTAAGAGAAGGCCAATAATATCCCAAACGTAAGATGTGTTTAGCTACGGCCAAGCCACTAAAATGTCCACCACAGATACCGTCATGGACCTCCTGGATAGCTTTAGATGATTCAAGGGATTTGAGGCACCGAAGAAAAATGCCATCAAAGCCGCGTTTGTAGAGGATCCCACCTAAAATAGTATAGCGATTAGCGCGTAGGATAAAATATCTTCTACCATTGGGAGTCAGATCTGGAGGAAGCACCGAATGAGATAGATAATCAACGATCTGTTGATACCACTCATCCTGAGTATGGGTTGTGATAGCATGGATTGAAGTTAGTTGCCTAAGATGAGATGGTTGATCTAATCGTTGCACAGCCACATAAAGTCGCGAGTCCTCGGTAAAAGGTGGGATAAGTGAGGCTAACGAAGCCATTGTATCTGCGAATCGATTCGCAGTGCGAGGAATAGCTTGGATAGTGAATTTATCGAAAGATTGGAGTTGAACGAGAACGATATCATGATATTTTTGAAGGATATCATTCCTGCATTGATAGACACCCGTGACTTGATTAACGATGAGTTCAGAATCACCAAAGATGTCAATATGACGAGCGCCGAGATTAATGGCATTTTGAAGACCCAAGACAAGAGCTTCATATTCAGCCATATTATTGGTGCACTCAAAGTTCAATTTGTGTGCGACTGGGATAGGCGTACCCCAAGGAGGAATCATCACGAAACCCGCACCTCCCCCTTGCTGGCATTTGGATCCATCAAAGAAGAGCTTTATTTTAAATGGAGACAGACCAAAATCAATTTGTTGGATATATTCATCGGGGAATTGAGCAAGGGGGACTTGAGTGTCCGGAAGAGGAGCATCAGCTAGTTGATCTGCAATGACCTGACCCTTGATAGACTTTTGCGGGATAAACTCGAGATCAAATTCAGTCATCAGCATGAGCCAACGAGTGATACGATCATTGTGATAAGGCTTTGCATGAATTGTCTTGAGTGGATTGACACTTGTGACAATGTAAGTTTTGTGATTAAGGAGGTAATGACGAAGCTTAGAAGTTGCGAAGAAGAGAGCACAACATAGCTTTTCAGCTTTGGAATAACATGTTTCATACTCATGAAGGGTGTGACTGATGTAATAGACAGCTTGTTCTTTACCGCAAGCGTCCCGTTGCGAGATCATGGCTCCCAGAGCATGGTCAGTCACAGAGATATAAAGATAGAAAGGCTCCCCCTCATGTGGAGGTGTAAGCACAGGTGGGGAAAGAAGATAAGCTTTGAGATCATCGAAGGCCTTTTGGCAATGTTCATCCCATTCAAAATGAACATTCTTATGGAGGAGATGATGAAAAGGTTGACAACGGTCCGACAATTGTGAGATAAAATGACGCACTGATTGAAGACGTCCTTGGAGACTGCGGAGTTGCTTTAAGTTAGAAGGGGGAGGCATCTCAAGGATAGCTTTTATTTTTGCGGGGTCTACTTCAATACCCCTAATGGAAATGATAAAACCTAAAATTTTACCAGTGAGAACGCCAAACACGCACTTAGATGGATTTAGATGAAGAAAAAAGTGGATAAGCCTCTCAAAGAGAGGTGCAAGGATGAAAAGATGATCCTGACGACATTTGGATTTACCGAGGAGATCGTCAACGTAATCTTCCACAGTTTTGTGTAAGAGATCATGGAAGATGTAGGTCATTGCTCGCTGATAGGTTGCTCCTGCGTTCTTAAGACCGAAAGGCATGACACGATAACAAAAGGTCCCCCAAGGAGTTATGAAAGAAGTCTTATGTTGGTCTTCTGGTGCGATGAGAATTTGATTATATCCAGAGAAACCATCCATAAGAGAAAGCATCTCATGACCCACAGTTAAATCCACGAGTTGGTCGATATTAGGTAAAGGAAAATCATCTTTTGGACAAGCAAGATTAAGATCCCGGAAGTCGGTACAAATTCAAATTTTCCTAGTAGCTTTAGTTACTGGTACTACATTGGAAACCCATTGTGGATAATCGATGGGTTGGATGAAGTTAGCCGAGAGCAAGCGCTGCAATTCTTCTTTAACAAGAAGGGCTACTCTAGGGTGCATTTTACGTAATTTTTGTTTAATTGGTCTGATGTTGGGAAGAGTAACGATATTGTGGACCACAATATTGGGATCGAGTCCTGGCATATCCTCATATGTCCAAGCAAAAGCTTGACGATGGTTGGAAAGAAAAGTGGTAAAGTCTCCTAATTCCTGTGGATTAAGAGACTGGCCGACCTTAATGATGCGAGGGTCTTTAGAAGTCCCTATGTTAAGGTTGATAGTGGCTTTGTTGAGAAGCGTAGACGTGTCAGAAGGAATAGTTTTGGGAAGATAGGAATCCTCTGCCCCCAGATAGGTGAGGACAGAATCATCATCCGCACAGTGGATAGTGTTGATAGTAGGAGAGTCGTCTCCAACTATTTCAGGGAAGATTAGCGGTATGGAAGTGGACTTGTCGTTAGTCTTATAGGCTAGCGGCCCTAAGGAAATGGTATTGATAAAAAAAAGTTAGACGGGATGGAAATGTCGTCGTCCACATCGAGTGATGCTTCTGACTTAGCGGGAGAAGATGGTTCCTCAATAGGAAGAGGCTCATCGAGAACAGTGATGGTGGCTTTTGAAAGAGGTTTAAATCCTAAACCAAATTTTTGATGTGGCTTGAGAGTTGGAATGGACGCGAGGTCATGCACACCTTGTTCATATTTACCCAAGCCAAAGCCCTTCCATGCGCATCGATATAAATAAGTTTTTGCAAACGTGGGATTCTATAGATAATCGAACCCTGTTAGATAAGGTTTGGTCCTAGGAGGAGAATCCGGGTGATAGTGAGGCATATCAAGACCACCGTAAATGAAATTAGTCTGTTGATTGGGCAGACCAATGGTGATGATGTGACCAAGACCTGGCTGATATTCAGGTTGTTTGTCTGGTCTACCATACTCACTAGGTTTAAGATGGTTGTCAAAAGAAAGGAGAGGAAGCTCTCCTAGTGAGAAACGCTGCAATGTCTCTTCTAAATTTTGTACATCCGGTAGTTTGGTTGCAGGTATGGAAGAAGATGAGGCCCCGTCAGGAGAATAGGCATTTTCCTTTAGAGGGGCAGACCCTGTGGTCATGTCGCATTGCGCGGAAGGAAAAGGATCTCCTGGATGAGTATATATTTTGCCCTCATATTGATATTTTAAGCATCGATGGAGGGTGGATGGGACACAATGCATTGCGCGAATCCAGGAGCGTCCGAGGATCATATTATAGTGGAATTTCCCTTCAACAATGTAGAAGAGTTCATGAAGTAGCTTCTTACCTACTCGAATGGGTAAGACCACAGTTCCTAAAGTAACTGCTAGCTGATCGTTAAATGATCGAAGGGCGAAAGGCGGGGGTGACACTACGTTCTTTGGTAACTTAAGTTGCTCGAATGTGTGCGAGGAGATGACGTTGAGTGCAGCTCCACTGTCGATCATAATGCGTTTTAATGTAGTGTTGTCGATTTGGACTGTGATAAAGAGGGGAGCCTCCAAATCCTCTGAAGAAAGAGGAGGAATTTCCGAATCTTCAAAAGAAATGGCGGTTGATGGTCTATTCAATCCAACAACCAACTCAAAGGGCTGGGGCTCATCTGAATTCACTGCGATGTGACACAGATTATCAATCAGAGCCTGGCGATGTTGCGGAGAGGATTGAATGAGGTCAAAAAGAGACATTTTGACCGGAGCCTGGGTGAGTTGTTTCATAACACTCTCCTCAACTGACACGGGAATTTGAGCCCGAGGTGTAGCACGAATAGAGACTCAAGGTCATGGGGCTAATGAGGAAGGAGGAACTCCTTCGGGGGCTGCAGAAATGACAACCTGTGGTCAAGACGTTGTGGATGAGGATGGATTATCATACTGTTGGGCTCTCGTGGCGATATGGATTGTGTCGATTTGAGAAGGTGGAAGATCAATTGGAGTGGAATCACTAGAAGTAGAGGCCTCGAGTAAATCGTTAAGGTTCGAGATGGAGCTAAGATGACGGGAGGTGCTTGTTTCTCCTCCTCCAAAGAAAGATCACTTTCTTCCAAAAGGTTGTTTATGACCAGTTGAAGAGCTTTACATCCTCAAGTATCATGACCCGGGGTACGGTGGTAAGCACAAATTAGATCAGAGTTAAACCAGTAGGTTTAACTCCTTTAGGGTTATAGGGTTTAATCGGAGGAAGAGATATGGATGAAGATTGGATAAGTTGGCGAAGGATTTCGGTGTAGAACCCGGTAGATGAAGATGAGGATAGAGATGATGAAGGCACCTCTTTTACTTTAACAGACTGCCGAGGTAAAAGAACCTGCATGTTAGGTTTGACAGTCTTTTTAGGGATCATCTTATTTTTTTGGACATCTGGAGGAGCAGCCTTGGGCACTTGAGATGGAAGTAAGTGAGACATGATTGATTTTGGTGGAGGGGGAGCCCCTAAAATAGATTTTGAAGATGATGGAGATGTGACAAGTGTTGTGGTCTTCAAAGATAAGGGAGGTTGCTTGGTCGAAACTAATAATGATTTAGATGATGTTGATTTAGATGAGGGAGAAGCTTCCAAAGTAGGTGTAATCGGAGGAACATAGGGTGCCCTGGCTTTTGGTAATGAAGATGATGATCCTGATAAAAGAGGTGACGTCCTTTTAGTAGGTAAGTCCACTTTTCGGGGTGCTGGTGAAGAATGTGTTGTAGAAGAAGATGATGGTTTTGATAAGTGTGTAGAAGAAGACACCTTCTCAGTGGACAAATCCAATCTTTTATGAGGCGTAGAGAGAGATTTTTGTGGGAAAGCACCAAGAGTCTTGATGGTTCGAAATATGGGCTTTCCTTTTTCAGGGATGGTGACAACTTCAACCGCATAAGGTGATTGTAACCTTTTCGGGGGAAGAAAATGGGGAGGTACTGATGGCGCAACGTTAGATTCCGGTTGTCTCGGTCTAAGTTCAGGAACCGAGCGTATAGGTGTTGGTGCTACTTCTTTTGATTTTCCCTTAATAGGCAAAGTAACATTAGTGATGGAAGAAGTGAGTGATGAAGAAGCAGTTCCTTGCGAAGGGACTACTTATGGTGCAGTAATTATGGGTGAAACTACTGTAGGAAAGGAGACAGGAAGAGTCAAAATCGAAGATGCTTCCGTCGAAGTCGGCACAATTATAGGTACGTTCACCAGGGGCATAGTCGCAGCGAGAATGGGAGAAACAGAAGTAGATGTATCTGCAGTGGAAACTCGAAGGGATGTAATTGCCTCGAGCATTGAAAGAATGTTTGATGATGAGACAGGTGAGGATAATACGGTCTTGGGTATGGACGGGAGATCAGACAAAGAAGCAGAGAGAGGTGAATCCGTATCTAACAATGTTGGAATATTCAAAGACGGGCTATCTGAAGATGGTGGAATCCCAGCGATTGACGAAGTGGAAGGAGATTCTGATTCGGTCGATGTGTTCGCAAATGGCTTAGTTTTAGAAGAAGATTCTTCCGTAGAGATGAAGCTGATAGTATGAGTGTTTGGTTTTTGAGACTCTGAAGCATCATGGTTCGGGGAATGATTGGGAAAAGGTTGTTTAAAGACATCAATGCTTGATTTGGGGGAGCATTTGGGTTATCCAGAATGAGCTCGCCTTTATCAATGAATTTCTGGACAAGATTTTTGAAGGTTTGACATCGCTCAATGTCATGACCTTTGGTTCTATGATAATGACAGAAGTCATTTTCCCTATACCAGAATGGACGTTCTTGGCTTTCATCAATATTCCTAATGGGGGGAAGTTCGATCATGTGGACTTCCAACATTTTTTTCAGGATAGAAGCATATGATTCCCCCAATGAAGTGAAAGATCGAGATGATGAAGTCCCTTTTCGAGAAGATGAGGGGTCTCTTCATGGTGTTTGATTAGAAGTGGTATCGGCTCGTGGTGTTTTTAATACGATAGCGTTGGTGGATCCCTGATTCTTGTCTTTAGAAGTGGAAGGATTTGATTTGGTAAACCGAGAAAAATCTGGTTTAGATTTAGAGCGAAGTTTTAGCTTCCCTTGTTCAATGGCGTGAGATTCAAGTTTGCGTGCCATCGTAAAGGCTTCTTCAAATGTATGAAAAGTCTGAATCCTTAAAGTGAAAGAAATATGATTAGCACAAGATCGAGTAAAAAACTCGATCTGTTGGGATTGAGGAAGGGAGAAAGACAATTGGTTGATTATCCCTCTCCAACGAGCGACAAAGTCTGTAATAGACTCATCATCGAATTGACGAATGTTATAAAGATCTGTAATCGAGATCTTATGCGCGATATTTATTGAAAAGTTTTCAACAAACATTTGGGCCAATTGAGAGAAAGAAAACAAGGAATGTTATTGTACCAATCTAAAGCGGGACTGCTTTAGAGACATAGGAAAAGTATGGAGCATAAGCTCCTGATCCTGAACTATGAGGTAGCAAGCATGTTTTAATGCTCGCAAATGTTGTTGAGGGTCCTCTCGACTATGAAATTTCAAAAATTTAGGAAGTTCCCATTGGGGAGGATAAGGCTTAAAAGCCACTGAGGGGTGAATGGGTTCATTACACACTTCTTCAAAGGAGTTGTTATCCAAAATTCACCCCCCAGGGTAAATTTTGATAACATGCATCCGAATATTCAAATCCCAAGCAAATTGATTGATTCAAAGCAAAGATCAGGTTTCTAGGGTCCCTTCAGGAAATTTTCTAACTCTCCTGTCCAGGCTGAAAAGAACAAGCTCTGAGAAAATGTGGAAAAAGGGTTGCAGAAGGCAAGTAGGTTGATCCAGAAAAAATTGTGAAAATCGGCTAAGTCCTAGTCCTAGGAGCAATCCACATTTGGGACGTCAAGGTGCGGATTGGTGAAAAGCCTCCGGGTGGGCCAAATAAAGAACAGGGACATCTGGGACAGAAGTACACGGTGGGCGCGAGAAGCCGATTCGGCCGAAAAAGAGAACTTTCGCACTAACTGCTTTGGGACATCTGGGACAAAGATACCCGAACCGGCAGTTTGGTGAAATGGGAACAAACGATCATTCAAGCAAGGTGGGACAAGTGGGACAAAAGGCACGAACCGGGCGAACCGGAAGAATTTGTCCCATGAGGCACTTTGGGACATTTGGGATAAATGGACGCGAACCAGGTTAGTTCAGCCAAATCAGCACAAAAAAATCTTGGGACATCCGGACATAAAGACGCCAAGGCGCGAAACAGAGCGGCAGGGGGCGAGAACCAATGAAATCATGACACGTGTCATGGGAAAAAGTCAAAAAGTCAAAGGGAAAAGTTTCGAGCACTGCCCGAACCAATGGGATAGTGCCACGTGTCCTGCACAGGGCCCACAAGCAAATTTCAAAAGGAAAGCCCGCGAAAGCAGAGAGGAGAGAGAATTGCTCGTCCAATCAGCACGTGCCACGTGTCATCCAGATGGCGAGCGCGGGAAGGTTTTCAAAACATTTTTTCACCTATTTTGTGCCCTAAATATTCGATCGCCATAACTTTCGATCCAAAGCTCGATTTACACGTTCTTTATATCAACGGAAAGCTGGTGAAATTATCTACATGATTCTAGGGTCAATCTTGCATTTTGGAGCAGATCTGGAGGAGAAAATTGAGAAACGGCTCTAACGCGTGCTCATGGCCGTAATGACATTCCAACGACTAGATTTAATGCGAAATGGGTCGCATTCTCCTATAATCCGTCAAAGTGACAGGGGTATGGGTTTGTAAGGTCCCCATGCCATTTTAATGCACTGCATGATCGAGAAAGAATGGGCTCCCATGCCTTTATGACGTTTCCCCGTCCCGGCTCGACCCTTGCACTTTGTAAAAGCCGCTTTGGGCTCATTTCAAAGGGGGAACATTTTTGGGCATAGCAGACTTCTTCTTTCACCGCCAACAAGTGATTGATGAAGGATCGAGACCTCTCAAGGATTAATAGTGATTTCCTTTTACCTCTCTCGAGGGTGTAATGCGTGTTTTTGACATTGAAATGATAATGCAAGCTCTATGAATGGGTTTCAATCCTCTCCTGTTTGTATTATTTGCTTGATTTCATATACTAAATTATACATTATCATGATATGTATGTATTATGTTGTGAACTTTGTTCTGTGTTTATTTGCATGATAAATATGTTTCACCACTCCTTTTGGTGCATCACCATCTTTAGTTAGTTTCAATTTTTGCACTTCTACCCCTCGCCTCCTTGCAAGTTAGAATAGGATTAGGATCTAAACCTCTCGTAGTTTTGCAAAATATAGATCTAAATAGAGGAGTTTGAGGAACCACCTCTAATATAGAGATTCCTCTCTCGCCACAAGTCCCCATGCTTGGAGAGAGGTTTCCATGTTGTGCAATCACACTGGATGCTAGATTGATCAACCTAGAAGCCCGATCTCGCATCCGGGGTGCCGTGAGTCTCTATACAGCTTTTGGCACGCCCGATGGGGACGTAGAGGTCTCATTTTTATTGTAGAAAGTTGATGTGCATCTGCTGCAATTTTCTTGCTTGAAAAGAGCTATTATTTGCATATCTGCGACTCCGAGAGAAAGAATCAATTGGTTTCAGCAGTTCAGGCCTGAAAGCTTATGAGAAGAATCACAAGGTCAAGAGTTGGAGAAGAAGAGGTGCTATTTGAATATCTGCAATTATCTCCAAGAAGAAGGCAAAGAGGAAGAAGGATTCAAAGGTCTCCATCTCCACCAAACAGAACTCTCTCAACTCCTCCACCTGATCGGCCTTTCATTCAGTATTCAAGAGTTCTTCGACCAATCAGAATGGCGCAACCAGTGAACCCCTATGTCAACTTCACAGTAGCAGCCCACTTGCTCTCAATGCACAAAATCCAATCCCAGTTGCAGCATTGAAGAACATCCCATACTTTACTGGAGAAAATCAGACCACTCCTGGTGATCATGTCAAGGACATTGCTAACATTTGTGCAATCCATGAGATTAATGAGATGCAAGTAGCTGTCAAATTGCTGGCATCATCATTCAAAGGGAAGGCATTGCAATGGTTCAGAAGCCTTGAAGCTGGTTCTATCACAAACTGGAATCAGCTATGTATTGCACTTCATGATCAATTTGGAGAGAAGGGAGACAACTTGTCTCTTTTGGAGCAGCTGACAACTATCAAGAGAGCCCCCAACGAGCAGCTGACTGATTTCAACTTCAGATTTCAAAGGTCTTGGGATAGGATTCCATGAATCGAGCCAAAGCAATGAGAAGGTTCTTTTCTATATTACCTTAAAGCTTTAAATTATGATATTTCTATGTTGGTTCAATCTATGGGAGGCACAACTATCCCTGCTACTTATAGTATTGCCATTAGAGCTGAAAATTGTCTGATTCAAGCTGGCAAGCTAGCTCCTAGGCCTCCAATGCCATTATATCCAAGTTTAGAGAGCCCAAGTACTAGTCAAGCACCTGTCTTAGCTCCTTCTCCCACTCCTAGAAATCGAGTTCAAATGAAGCTTCCACTTCATCTCCAAGTGCCCCCAAATGAGCTTCAAGAGGTCATGAAGCAATTGCAAAATTTAGGTAATGAGCTGGTTACACTAAAGAGACAAAGAAGCTCAAGGTTTCAGACCTTCGTATTAGCCTCAAGCTCAACCTAATAGGCAGCCATATTAGCCTCAAAGGCCACCTAATCCAGCTGCAAATATGAATCAAACAAGGCCTCCTGCCAATAGACCATTCCATCCCTATAATCCAAATGCCATATCTGCCTCTAAGGCATTAGTACCAAAGACAAAACAACATTACCCAGGAGTATGATTGGTGTTTTCCATGTAATGAGCCTCATAATCAATCCATGTGCTTCAATGGTGCTTTGACTCAAGCTTTAATGGTAACAACTACTAGTGTGGAGGGTGAGAGCAGTCAAGAAAACAGCCAACAACAAGAAACATTCCAACAAAGAATCAGCCCCAAATGACACCACATTGGTAAATTGGCGCGCGCAGGATTTCGTGGCATGAATCAGCGATTTCTCAAGGTGTTGCAGCAAAACACAAGGTCAAAAAGGAGAAATTTGGGTGAAGAACAGCCATTAGCCCCAGCCAATCCACAACCTTCCACAGCTCCACAAATGATTGGCAAGCAAATTCCCATTTCAAATGCACAAGGGCAGCCAAGAACAACCCCTAGGCCAACTCAAATGCTAGCTGTTGCTGCCCACATCCAAGGAGCAAATGTGCAAACCAAGGGACAGCAGAGAGATCCTTCATCACCATTCAATATCATTGATCAGATGAAGAAGACAAACGTCAATATATCTATGTGGGAATCCCTATCCATCCCAGGCCAAAGAGATCTGCTGCAAGCTGCCATGAAGGATTGGCCAACTTCGAATCAGCAGTCCAAATGCAAGAGAAGGTCACAAATGCTGCCCACTGAAGGAAATCATGGAGGTTAGCAAGGTAAAATATTGAAGCCCCCTCCATTTTATGTTTCATTGATCATAGGAGATAGGTTGGTACATAATTACATGATTGACTGGGGCGATAGTTCAAGAATGCCCAAGCAAATAGCTGATCAGCTAGGACTCCAATATGAAACCATCTCCAAGGGTGTAGTGCAATTAGACGGGACAGCAAAGTGACAACGGTTGGAGTAATCAGAGGTTTGAGTCTTACCTTACATGCATGTCCAAATGTTGTTGTCTTACAAGATATATCAGTCATAGACCTTCCACCACTCTTTGCCCTATGTTTATCAAGGGACTTCACCGCCAAGATCGGGGATATTTATCCGCTCATTGGTCACACATGCTATTCAGAACAAGGTATGGAACTAAGGATACAATTAGGTCAGAACCTATTGCAAACTTCCACATTGAGCCCTATAGTCCAAGTCAGATTAATGCCAATTGCTCAGCATTTGATCAAGAAGATCACCCAAACACGGATGAAACTGACACTAAAGTTGGAAACATCCCAGATCTAACTCGTGATGAATGGGCAAACAAGGTGCATGCTTTTGATCCTTATCAAGGAATAGAAGAATCTGAGCTAGGAGTCTATTGTATACACGAAGAAAGTCAACCTATTCCTAGCATCACCAAGCCAAACCACAAGGATGACAATGAGGTATGGCAGCTGTTTTTTGATGGATCGAGGAGTAGACAAGGCGCAGGAGGTGGAGCCATGCTTATTTCACCTCAAGGAGTAAAGTATTATTTAGCTTTTAGATTTCAATTTGCATGCTCCAATAACACTGATGAATATGAAGCCTTGGTGCAAGGGATGCATTGGGCAATCAAGAGAAAAATAAAGAACTTGCAAGTCTTTGGGGACAGTGAGCTGATTGTAAATCAGGTCAAGGGACAGCATGCCACCAAAAATGATCTACTCAGGTGCTACAAGAACAGGGTATGGGACCTCATGGAAGATTTTGAGGGTTTCGGCATCAAAGCCATCCCTAGGAAAAAGAATCAAGCTGCTGACAGGCTTGCAGCAGTAGGGGCAGCCTTTGACATTGTAGAAAACATTCAACAAGACAAGGTATAGCCAAACATCCACGTGATTGTGAGGCCTTCAGTGCCGGATAACAATGTCAGTTGGCAGGTATTTGAGAATGACCAGCAAATCATCCACTTCTTGCAAGAAGAAGCTGAGTTCTCAGCTAAGAATCAAGAAAAGTTGGAACAGCAATATGGTGACCAAGTGATACAGCTGAGAACTGACAAGCTGCCCAAGGGACTTATCACTTTGGAGTCCATTTTCAACCCCAATGATCAGTTTAGAAAGGAGAAAGAAAACATTCAGGTCAAGAGAGAAGATTCGGTATCCATCTTGGTAGAAGAGAACAAGCCATTGCAAATTGGAAAGATGACAACTGAGCAAGAAAGGTGTGAGTTCATACAGCTATGTCAAGAATTCCCTGATGTGTTTGCTTGGAGCTATGAAGACTTGAAAGGTTTCAATCCCAACTTAGCTCAGCATACCATTGAATTGGATCCAAATACTAAGCCTCACAAAGTAAAACAGAGACCACCAATCCACACATGGAGCCTCTCATGAGGAAAGAATTGGACAAGTTGATTGAGTCAGCAATTATATTCCCAATCAAGCATTCTAGTTGGGTTACCAACTTAGTTCCAGTCAGAAAGAAGAGTGGAGAGATCAGGCTATGTGTTGACTTCAGAGATTTGAATAGAGCCTCTCTCAAGGACCATTATCCACTCCCTTCCATGGAGCAAATATTACAAGTCGTAGCTGGTTCAGAAAGGTTTTCGCTACTTGATGGTTACTCAGGCTTCAATCAGATTATGGTAAAGGAGGAAGACCAGTTCAAGACAGCCTTCACAACCAAATGGGGCACATATGCTTACAAGAAGATGCCATTTGGACTGTCGAACGCCGAGCAACATTCCAGCGAGCTATGGATATGGCATTCAAAGGCTTGATCAACAAGATAGTGCTGGTATACCTAGATGATATCACTTGTCTTCTCAAAGAATGCTGCAGACCATCTCTTTCACCTCAGGCAAGTGTTTCAGAGGTGTAGAAAGTTTGGAGTGTCTTTGAATCCTAAGAAGTGCATCTTTCTTGCACATGAAGGGAAGCTCCTTGGCCATATTGTCTCCAAGGAAGGATTAGCAATTGATCCAGAGAGGGTTGAAGCCATAAGAGCTCTACCATTGCCAAGTCACAAGAAGGCTCTTCAGAGTTTCCTGGGAAGGATAAACTTTGTTCGGAGGTTTGTCCCAGATTTTGCAGCCCTTGTCAAGCCCATCACCAAAATGTTAAAGAAAAGCATGGCTTTCAAATGGACGACAGAAGGCAAGGAGAGTTTTGAAGCAATCAAAGAAGCCATCTCCCAGGCACCCACTCTCATCAACCCAGACTTTTCCAAGGATTTCATCCTCTATGCATTTGGAGGTGATGACACTATTTCTGCCATTCGTGCAAAGAGAAACAAAGATAATGATGAATGCACGATTTCCTTCTTCACCCGTGATCTAGATGACCGCTGCGAGTGAGGTACTCTTTTATTGAAAAACATGTGCTTGCAGTAATCAGGAGCTTGAAGAAATTCAAGCATTTAGTCTCAAACAACAAGGTCCAGTTGCTGGTCTCACATGCTGGGGTTAAGGACTTCCTCCTCAACAAGGATTTGAATGAGAAAAGGGCAGGTTGGATCACCCGTGTCATGGAGTATGACATTGAAATCAAGATCACCAAGCTGGTAAGAGGAAAAGGATTGTGTGAGCAGCTGGTTTTGGGGAAGCAAAAAGAAGTATGCAACGAAGAAGAGGCTGTTTTGACAGTTCAAGACAGCCATGAGCCGAGTGACAGGCAAGAAGAAGACAATGCTGCCCCCACCCCTTGCTGGACCCAAGGCATTATGCACTTCCTACAAATAGGCCTATGCCCTCCAGAAATGAGCAAAGCAAAGAGGAGATACTTCAGGTTGCAGGCTGTTCCATATACCATCATTGATGGAGTTTTGTTCAAGAAAGATGTGAATGGAGTGCTGCTGAGATGCATTAGCACAGGTCAGATCCAAAGGGTATTAGAAGAATTTCATAATGGACCAGCTGGTGGCCATTTTGCACCAAGAGTGACAGCTCTAAAAATCATGAAGGCTGGTTATTATTGGCCTAGAATCTTTAGTGATTGCTATGCATGGATCAAGAGGTGTAAGAATTGTGCATTCTTCATAGGAAAAGAGAGACTCGCTGCCCTTCCATTACATCCAATTACAGTAGATCAGCCATTCATGCAATGGGGACTGGACTTCATTGGAGCCATCAATCCCAATTCGAGCCAAGGGCACAAATGGATTTTGACAGCCACAGACTACTTCACCAAATGGACAGAAGCAGTAGCACTCAAAGAGGCAAATGAGTCTAACATCTTAGACTTTTATGAGCAGATAACAACCAGATTTGGTGTACCTGCCACAATAATTTCTGATAATGCATTGGCATTCATTGGATCCAGGGTGACTGAGTGGGCTGTCAAGAACGGTATTTACCTAAGCACTTCATCAAACTATTACCCTCAAGGTAATGGCCAGGCCGAGTCTACAAACAAGAACTTGTTGAAGATCATTAGGAGGACTCTTGATGAGAATCAAAGGTCTTGGCATACCAAGCTAAAATCAGCCTTATGGGCTGATAGGATAACTCCCAAACGATCCACGGGTAACTCTCCATTTAAGCTTGTCTATGGAAGAGAGGCAATCTTGCCCATGTCACTTGAGTTGCCAACGTTGGAACTCATGAAACAGCTGGAGTTGCTAGAATTTGAGCCCATGGAGGTGAGGTATGCATAATTGATGGAGCTGCAAGAGATCAGAGATCAGGCATCCCAAGCAATGGAAAAGGATCAAGCTTTGATCAAGAAGACCTTTGATAGGAAGGCCAAAGATAGATCTTTTCAAGTAGGAGATCTAGTGTTGAAATGGGATGTGGACAGAGCAAAACCGGAAGGCATTCAAAATTTGATGCCATTTGGAGTGGCCCATACATGGTCACAAAGTGCAAGAACAGCAATGCTTTCCAATTGGCCTCATTGGATGGTGAAGAACTGCAGATTCCAGTAAATGGAATCTATCTCAAGCATTGCTTCTAGAGGGAGGTTCACTACATCTGTAAATATTAGATTAGATTTCCTTTCCTCCAAGTGCTTGTGCACATTGTTTTGCTGTAGGTTAGTTTTTTTTTCCCTAAGTGCCTTGGCACAACTTGCTATCCATGGAGATGTTTAGCATGTCTTTGCTTTCATCAGGTGGCATTCCATCTTCCTCCTTGCACATTCTCGAGTCAGGTTTGGATTCTAAATGAATATTTGATGACTCCATGCCCAATGGATTGCTTCAGGCAACCGGTCTTTTCATCTAGCAGGTAGATGACCCCACTGAGTTGCCAAATTGTTATCCAAAATTCACCCCCCAGGGTAAATTTTGATAACATGCATCAGAATATTCAAATCCCAAGCAAATTGATTGATTCAAAGCAAAGATCAGGTTTCTAGGGTCCCTTCAGGAAATTTTCTAACTCTCCTATCCAGGCTGAAAAGAACAAGCTCTGAGAAAATGCGGAAAAAGGGTTGCAGAAGGCAAGTAGGTTGATCCGAAAAAAATTGTGAAAATCGGCTAAGTCCTAGTCCTAGGAGCAACTGGGACATTTGGGACGTCAAGGCGTGGATCGGCCGAAAAGCCTCCAGGCAGCCCAAATAGCAACAGGGACATCTGGGACAGAAGTACGCGGCGGGCGCGAGAAGCCGATCCGGCTGAAAAAGAGAACTTTCACACTAACTGCTTTGGGACATCTGGGACAAAGATACCCGAACCGGCCGGTTCGGCCGAAATGGGAACAAATAGTCCGAAGCAAGGTGGGACAAGTGGGACAAAAAGGCACGAACCGGCCGAACCGGGTGAACCGGAAGAATTTGTCCCGCGAGGCACTGGGACATTTGGGACAAATGGACGCGAACCGGCCGGTTCGGCCGAAATCAGCACAAAAAGCACTGGGACATCTAGGACATAAAGACGCGAAGGGCGCGAAACAGCCGGCAGGGCCGAGAACCAATGAAATCATGACACGTGTCATGGGGAAAAAGTCAAAAAGTCAAAGGGCGAAGTTTCGAGCACTGGCCCGAACCAATGGGATAGTGCCACGTGTCCCAGCTAGGGCCCACAAGCAAATTTCAAAAGGAAAGCCCACGGAAGGAAGAGGAGAGAGAATTACTCGTCCAATCAGCACGTGCCACGTGTCATCCAGGTGGCAGAGTGCGGGAAGGTTTTCAAAACACGTTTTCACCTATTTTGTGCCCTAAATCTTCAGATCACCATAACTTTCGATCCAAAGCTCGGATTTGCACGTTCTTTATATCAACGGAAATCTGGTGAAATTATCTACACGATTCCAGGGTCAATCTTGTGTTTTGGAGCAGTCTAGAGGGAGAAAATCGAGAAACAGCTCTGACGCGTGCTCATGGCCAGAAATGACATTCGAAATGACTGATTTAATGCGTAATGGGTCGCATTCTCCCGTAATCCGGTCAAAGTGACAGTGTATGGGTTTCAGAGGTCCCCATGCCATTTTAATGCACCTATAGTCAGGAAAGAATGGGCTCCCATGCCTTTGTACGTTTCCTGTCCCCTGGGCTCGACCCTTGCATTGTAAAAGCCAGTTTTGGGCTCATTTCAAAGGGGGAACATTTTTGGGCATAGCAGACTTCTTCTTTCACCGCCAACAAGTGATTGATGAAGGATCGACCTCTCAAGGATTATAATAGCTTTCCTTTTACCTCTCTCGAGGGTGTAATGCGTGTTTTTGACATTGAAATGATAATGCAAGCTCTGTGAATGGGTTTCAATCCTCTGTTTGTATTATTTGCTTGATTTCGTATACTAAATTATACATTATCACTGGCAGTATGTTTTATGTTGTGAACTTTGGTCCGTGTCTATTTGCATGATAAATATGTTTCACCACTCCTTTTGGTGCATCACCATCTTTAGTTAGTTTCAATTTTTGCACTTCTACCCCCGCCTCCTTGCAAGTTAGAATAGGATTAGGATCTAAACCTCGTAGTTTTGTAAAATATAGATCTAAATCGAGAGGAGTTTGAGGAACCAGCCTCTAATCTGAGATTCCTCTCTCGCCATTTCACAAGTCCCCACGCTTGGAGAGAGGTTTCCATGTTGTGCAATCACACCGGATGCTAGATTGATCAACCTAGAAGCCCGATCTGCATCCGGGGTGCTATGAGTCTGCCACAACAGGAGTATGAAGGACGAGCCCCTTTGGTGGAGGCTTCCAAGTATGTGATTTTCTTGAAAAGAATTTGAACCACGTCGATTGAGGAGGAGGTGCCTTTGGCATGCCCTATATAAGAAGCCAATGGTGGATGGTGTTGAGGTGTCAACGGGGGATTCATCTATTGATTGATAGGATGATAAGAGGAGTAACCAGGCATTCTGGGTGACACCTGGTGGGGTATTTGCTGTGAAGGAGCTTGTGTATAGGCAGGCTGTGAGATAATAAGTGGTTGAGAAAATGAAGGTTGGATGATGGACGGAGCCTGTGATTGGTGGACTCCTATGCTTGTTGACTGAATCGGACAGATTGAGGAACATGGGTGCCGATTTGATTGGACATATTGGGGAACAAGACCTGAAAGAGGCTTTCTACTGCCGGATTAGGCATTAAGGGTGCCGATGCTAGAGGATGGGCGAAGGTCACTGTTGCTGGAACATTGGAAGAAAGACCCACTGGAGGACGAGAAGCAGGAACCAACTGACTAGTCGGAGGGGGTTGACTCATAAAGGGGTACTGACCTTGGGACACGATGGAGGGCATAGATGAATTAACAGCAATATGCGGGTGCACAGACGCACTCATTATAGCCAGAGCAGAGGACCTCTCAGAAGTAGGTTGTGGAATATTCGAGGTAACTGCGGTGTTAGGAATAGGTAAGACTATTTGAGAACTAGTCGATATGGTCGGTGGAAGAGAAAAAGGAGGCACAGGGGCACCACCCTTCTCTGTGGCTCGAGGCGAGAGAGATGATGCTAACTGTTCTACAAAGGCCTGGGATGGTTCACGAGAATAATCGTACACTTGCTGGATTGGTGGTCCTTGATCAGATATTTGAATAGACTTGTGTACTAGGTAGTCCATGAGGGCTACCGGATTGCGATCGAGGAGCGCCTGAAATTCAGGATCCCCGTGAGGAACATACTCTGAGTCAGAAGCAGATGATATTTCTGAAGGACTAGGGGAAGCTGGACGTGATGGGGTTGCTTTGGCCTGATAAAAAGGATTATATGACCAAGATGGGGAACCAATTAACAGTGGTCCCGAGGAAGACCTGGGGGGTGCCGAAACCTCCACACTAGTGGTGATCTTGGAGGAAGAAGGGGCTAATTGAGCCATTCTTCTAGATTGTAACCGAGTGATGACCGTCATAAACAAGCAGAAAAGAAGATTGACCTAACTAATGCACAGACAATTCAAGCAGCGTAGGTGATTATCTCTTTTAAGTTTTTATGCTTTTAAGAAAGAAAATATTAGGGAAGGCCTTTTAGAACAGGAACTACTCAGATAGCCAAACTAAGGATGGTTTGGGGGATGTTTTGGTGAGGAGTCCCGAAGGCACTTCAAAGAAAAGACCGTGCGTGGCTTGATATAGGGGCTACCCCGCACTTCACACACCGCTTGCGATAAGGGAGTCGGTGCTTTGCCAATATATACCATAACTTCCGTGAATTTATAGCGCGGCTTTGAGTACCGCGTAGGCTCTTCCTCTTGGATGTCACTTCCAAGTAGGCGAGGCCAGAAATAATTTTCGTTTAATGCTTTACACCTAATGATTTTGGCTTTGTGTGCAAGGGTGAAAAATAAAAATCAAATAGTGTCACTACCGATTTTGATCAATTTTCCAGCCTAATTAAAACTAGATGAAAAACATACAACAGAAATGACAAAGAAAGAGTTCCTTTTAAGCACTTAAAAACGAAGTGTTTGATTTCGATGAAGACAAGTCAAACAGATTCTTTCCCAAATGCGATTAAATTCTTTTTAAGCACCAAAAATTGAAATGTTTGAATGTGATAGACAACAAACAAAGAATTTTTTTTTTTTTTTTTTTAGTTCCTAAAAAGGAGAAAACACCGTAAAAGAGAAATACCTGTAGACTTAGCTCTCCAAGGTGTGTGGACTTCAAAAAGTGCGTTGTTGAGCTCTTCCCCTCGAACAATCCCACGAACAAGCAAAGTGCTCCGCAAGAAGAGGTTAAGCAAACACCAAACAAAATCCAGAAAGATATATCCGGATAATGGTGAAACGGAAATTTCTATTTCAAGGAACTAGAAAAATTTCAAGGAAATAACAATTTCACATAAAGAGCAAGATTAAAACGATGAAAGGAAATGCTCAAGCAGAACTGATAGAAATCAGTGAAGAAAAAGAACAAAGCTCAAAACTAGAAAAGAAATGAACTTACCAATAAGGGACTTTGGTTGGGTCCCACCGGGCGTGCCAGAATGTAGATCAAGGATTTCACGCTTGTTACCTGTCCAAGTTAATGCACCAAACTAAACACAAAAACCCTGAAAAACTCCAATGAAATCGATACCTGATGGACAAGATCCGAAGATGTAGACGGATAAGGAGGTCGATGTAGATAAGATGGGCGCACACGAGCAATTCGCACAGTAGATCCAAGTAACCTGTGAGACACCGATGCTTGACAGAAAAAGACCACGTTAAAAGATATTTAGGTGGACTGCCCGAGAAGCGGATCCGGGAAGCGATAGGCTCCCTCGGCGGATGTCAGTCCACGTTTTCAATTAAGTAAAGAAATATACATGATAAAAGATGTACGTACAAGACTAGATTTTCTGATCAAAGTGATAAACGAAATCTAAACAGCAAAAGCAACAGAAAATAGGGAACTGTGAAAAATGAAGCTGGATTTGTGTTACCTGCGTCTTTTTACCTGTCTGCAGGGAGATCGGCGTCGATTAGGTAGAATCGGCGATCGTTGATGGAAATCGGCGTCGACTAATGTAGATCGGTCGCGCCGATCGATCTGAATCGGCGTCGATCCGAGATAAAGTGCGAGAAGATTTGGAAATCGAAAGTGAAGGCGAGATCGTCAACGTCAGTTGGATTTGCGGAAGCCGGAGAGATACTAGCGAGACTCCACCCGTGTTGGGTGCAGGAAAAGAGTCACCAGAAAATCAATGGAGACGTGAGATTTTGATGTGATAAGAGTAGAGTAATAGTGCTCCTCTCAGGGATTGATTCGGACAAGATCTGCTCTCATTCGATAGATAATGTCCACACTTGATGCTAAAAGATCTCTTGTTCTCTCTCTTACAATCTGCGTCTCTGTGTCACGATCTGTCTCTCTCTCTCTCTCTCTATTTTTTTCATCCTCGTGTCCCCCCAGAACTGAGTTCTGGGCTTCCATTTATAATCGGCGCCGCTCCAAAAAATCAGCGTCGACCGAGTACCGGTCGGCGCCGATCACGGAACAGACTCCCGAGACGGCCAAAATGAACGATTTCTGGAAAGATAAGAGTTATCCCTCCACCTCAAATACGGGAAATATCCCGCTTGGGGAAGAGGAGAAATAGGGGTGATACATAGATAGGATAAATATGGGGTAGATAAGTGGTTAGGATACATGTGAAGAGGTGTAATTAAATAGTTAATATTTAATTACTCACGGGTAAGATATAATGGGGTGAATTAAACTTAGGATAGGTGTTTAAATCACAAATCGAATAATATCCCAAGGGGATAGTGGTGACATAAACGTGCCCCAGGTTACCAAAGAGAGCAAATGCGCACAAGGGACACCAGATTGGATAATCAATTTTAGGTGTCTACAGTTGTTCATTCCAATCTAATTAATCTAAATTCCTATTTTAAACAAATAATGCAAGAAAAATTAAATTAAACAAAAGTTGATTACTCTCTTTTTAATTTAATTAAATTTGATTGCAACTAATTATATAAAATATATGCAAAAAAACTAATATACTTGTTTTTGGTGTTTTTAAAGAAGCTTTTAAATGTCACTAAATAAACAAAGCTAACTAATTCCTAATCTATGTTTTTGGATTTTCTAGTTTACTAGAAATAAATAAATGAAAGCTATAGATAAAAGGAAATTTCTTCTAATTAAATAAAACTAATTCTATGCTAAAATAAAATAAAGTAAACATGGAATAGCCAGATGTGTCTATTCATTTTTGTTGAATGTGAAGCCTAATTTAACTAAACATAGATTCTTTCCAATTTTTAATTGTGGATATCTACTATTTCTTCTAATGCTTCACCTCAGGATCATGGGAAGAAATGAAGCTTCTCGAAGAAATTTCTTTCCTTGAAACTTCCTAGTAAAAAACAAAAAATTATATAAAAGCTTTAAATGTGAAGAAACACAAAATAATGCATAGACTCGAAGCTTCCTTAAGCTTCTTTCCCTTGCGATCTAGATGGATAAGTAGGGAGGGAAATTTCAATGAAGTTTTGTTTTTGTGCATGCTTGAATATAACTAATAAATGAAATGAAAGCTACAAGTGCTTTTAAATGAAGAGATGTGCACATGAACTTCATCCAGATCCTTTCTCAGGAAAATCCACAGGGATAAGATGAGAAGGAGATATCAGCAGAAGCTAGTTACAAGTAATGAACACTTACTAATTCTACTTCCTTAAAATAAATATTGATTTTATGAGAAATATAAACTCTAGATTGAAAGCTTCAAATAATTTTAATAACACTCCTAACTTGGAAATGTAGAACTATGAAAATGTACAGATGTAGTTGTTATTTTCTTTATCCCCTCAACTTCTTCTTCAACGATGAATCCAAATGGTCCAGGGAGATGTGTTGGTTGGTATGCGAGAGGAAGTTATACATGTGCTAGAGTAGATTGGTTGTAGGCTAGCTGGTCTCAAATGTAGGAAAGGAAGTAACAAGGAAAAGATATGAGTTTCTTGTGTGCTTCTTGGAAAGATTTCAACAAAGTAATGGTGCAATCAAATTCAATAATCTCTAACCAACGCTTAGGGAAAAAGCTTGATTTTTATAGAAAGTTGATAGGGAAGAAGTCCAACACACTTGGAAATCAAGAAGTTCCAGAGCATCCAAAAAAGGGGAAGTCAACTTACTAAGAATAGTAAGGAAGAAGAATTTCATACGCATCCAACAAGCCCAATCGAAGAAAAGGTTGAGAAATGTGAGAGAAAAGAACTAGGAAGCTTACAACACACATACAAAACTAGGATTTTCAAGTCTCGGATTAAAGAGCATGAAACCGACGGTGCATCAGTAGACCGGTGGTTATGAAACCGCCCATTTACGTAACTTTAAAGAAAAACACTAAGGAAAGGGAGCGAAAAACATTTGGGAAGGAAAGAAAAGATAATGATTTGATAAGTAAGGAAGAGTAAACCACATAGACATGTTGTAATCAAGAAAATGGGACCTGGATTTCATCATTTATTCTAGAAACAAAATTTATCATCATTAGGGATTTTTACTGTTCCGATAATGTAGCACCATGAAATTTTGGGTGTGTACATATTTCCCCCTCGAGAATCATTTTAGCCATAAATGGGCATAAAACGTGAAGTCTGAGTATGGCACTCCCAAATGGGAAAGTTAGAAATTATAGTTGACGCTTGTGTGTTGAAATCACACCAATCCAAGCTTCCCGCCACATGCAAGAGAAAATGGGAATCAAGTGTAGATACAATATGTAATCGATTTTTTTATTAAAATGACAAGAGTACTTACTTTGTCAACGAGGATGAAAATATACCTACACCAAGACTTCAGCCCTACATACACACACACACTCAAAATGACATTAGAAAACACTATATAAAATTTTTTTACTATTTATAGAAATCATTTGCACTTACCCACTTAGTGAATTTTTAGAGCTCTGGAATATCTATGACTATTTTGCACAAGAGTACACTCAAAACGATGAACGCTTTGAGACGATGGCAACACAACCAATGACAATGAAGAGGGTCACAATTAGGTTAGTTATCAACATTTGTTTGTTTTTACCTAAAATGTAGGAATAAATCAAATTTATCTATTAGGGGGTAGTTTTTGGTGTTTTTATAGTGAAAATGATCACAAGGGGGCCATGTAGGATATTTAATTTATTTTGTTAAATTTAGTGTATTTTTGCTATTTTTTTGCCTTTAGGGTATGGCCTAAATTTTTTGGGAAGAACCACCAAGGTGGTTCTACAATCGCCACTTACACGAGTAGCAACAGTGTAATCTTCCACTCTACACACAACATTAGTTATGTAACCGCCACTCGCTTGGAAGCGGTGGTTGCATAACCATCAAAGTAGTTTTTAAAATTTTGGCTAAGTATGCATTTTTTTGGTATTTATTTGTATTCACACTATTTTTGTGAACTTGCTATACCCCTATGTTGTTTTATCTTGCTCTTTTCTTTTTGTTTACGGATGTAGGGAAGGTGTGTTAGATGGAGTAGAGCTCATGAGAAGGATTGGTCTCCCTAGATCCTAGAGAGTTTGACCTGCATAGATGGACTTATTGTAGAGGGTATGTCTCCAAAGGATTTTGTAGACACGATTAGTTACACCTGCGATTCATTTACTCTATGACCTATCGAGCTATTGGGATGAATACCATAACTCTTTCTCGCATACTTGGAATCGAGGTGAGTGGACTATTACCTTGGAGGATGCATACCTATAATCTTATTTTCCCACTCAATTGTCTAGCTGCATTGGCACTTCATCCGAGAGATCTAGAAGCTCACTCAAAGCATGCAAAGCTACCGTGTCCATCTCTTGTAATGTTTTGTTAGGAAGTAAGCATGCATAACCCTACTAACCATAATCAAAGTGCATATTCCATCATAATAATCAAATCCATGAGCTCAAATTAGTAACACACATAATAAGAAAATATAGAGGTTCGGATAAAGCAATTAAGATCAAATTTATCATATAAGTACCATGAATAGAGATATCAACAACCAATATCTATCCATAAAGATCCATTATATTAACTCATCACAACATGATAGTTGAATACATCATAATAATCTCTTAAATTCATGCACACAAGTTCATATCAGCAACATAACTTTATTACAACTCGTAACTCACATGGTGGTCATTCAAAGTAGTGGAATAATTCATACTTATAGGGGTGGGGAATTTCCCTTCACCGCCCATGCATTCTCAAAAATAGGTTGCATGCTCAAAATAGCCATGCACATGTACAAAAGTAACTAGGCAACATGTAAGCAAGCCTAATAATAGATTAAAACTAAAGATAAGCTTTTTATAATCTTATTATTAGCTCGACCTTTACGCATGTGATCTATCCAAAATTGATATTCCTTTGTCCACAAGCCTCCATGACTCACTCTATTCTTTTAACGTTTCTTGGACACCACTCCATCTTACCACTACTTATTTTTATCCTATAACTCCAAACTTGGCTAAGTCCAAAACCTCTTTTGTATGGGTGTGAACCCCTGCGCATTTCCTTTTTAAATTTTCCATGCACCTTCATTCCTATCACATGCACATCCCTAACTCTCGTGTGCCATTCATACTTAGCATAATTTTTCCCTACAACAATACTGTTATGGGATTCCATGTCACTAGTAGGAATCTAGCATTGGTGAGTGCTTGTTTAGCGATTGAGGCCCATAGTTGGGCCATTTACTTGGGAGATGGACATGCACCCGACACCGGTGCCGGTAAGGAGTTAGGTTGGTTTCATTTGATAGTGCACCTATCCCCACTCTGCATAAGGCCATCATAGGTATCTTGGCCTCACACCCGATCGGGGATAAAGGAGGAGATAGGTTTATATACTTGTTGGGATCATATTATATAGAGTATTGAGATGTACGAAAGAGTGTATAATTGGGGTACAAACATTCTAGGCACTACTTATCATGATTTATACATGATTTTTAGATTGGGATCCACTTCATTAAGTCATCCTACTCTTGTTATGTCTTGGGTTTATGAGAGGATGATCCCCTACTAGAGGGGAATCGGGATAGCAGATCCTATGGCGATCAGAGCATCCAGATGGGTGGATATGGATCCACTTAGGGGCCCTCCATAGTTAGTTTCTACATTGAAATTAACAAACATGATAGTTCATCCTTATCAAGATATGATAGGTCGGTGGGGTGAGGAGGATACTGCATTGAATTCTTGTGCCAGGATGGTTTAGTTAGTTGATCAAAGTAGTAGAGTAGAGACTCACCCAGTACTCTAAGTACCACAACAGATTTGGGCTAACTTAGGTAGATTCCCTCCAGGTAGAACCTATAGTATATATGGGGATGCGAGAGTCTAGAGTGTCCTTGAAGGGAAAGATACAATCGATAATTTTCACACCTATGATTCCCATTGGTACTCCACAAGTTTGACCACTCTCTAGCTCTACTACGGAAGCAATTAGGCCTAGACAAGTGCTTCGATTGAGGTGTGCCTAGTTCTTAGAGAGGAGGAGGAGGATGGTTATACATGTTCGGACTTAGAGGAGGAGTCAAATTCGAGTGACATGCTATCGGAGATACCTCAACAACTCGCTAGAGCCGAGGCGGATGTGGAGGAGGCCCTACGTAGAGAGGAGTAGGAATTAATGCACTTATAGTGCAAGGAGGAACATGTACTAGCTCCCAAAGCAACAAGTGCATTTTCACCATACATTGATCCGAGTTGGATTATGGAGATACCAGTGAGTGAAAAATATTTTCCATTCATTTACTTTCTAGAATAGATGTTAGTAAACTATTTGAATAATTACTTTTGGTTTTAAAAGTTTTCTAACTCACCATTATTTAAATTTTACAGCTACTATGGATGGATGGTGATAAATTATTCACCGCGTGAACTTAGACATGTTTGCGATCCCTATAGGGAAGAAACATGAGGAACTACTTGCTTAATTTGGACACCTAGCACTAGTTAGTCAACACACAAGTGTGTTTTCTCCAGCTTGACATGTAACATAGGAGTTGGCTTGATGGTGCAGGGTTATACTTGAACTTGAACTTGAACTATATATTTTCTCTATTGAATGCTTACCATTCACAATGTCTGTTTTAAATTCTAAAGCTCGAGACTAATTCATACCTTTCTACCAAAGGATCATCTTCATGAGGTTTAATAACACCTTTACCTATGTTCCTAACAACTTGAAGTGCATTTATCCCTTATACCTACTCACATTAGTACTCCTAGCTATATGGAAGACAACCAATGAGATAACTACTATACCTTGGTCTTTGGTTACACCTCTACTATTTAGAAGCCTCCATCATCCTTTCAATACTCTCCTCAAGTCCTTTAGACCACTCCACACATTTGGTTCTTCCTGCAATAATTATGCATTCAACTTCTATATACCCACAAGGTTGGACCTAGATAGGTCTCTTGGGTCTAGGTACTCAAGGAGTTATGTAGGGTTATTAATCGTTCCTTAACATCTTATAAAACTTTCCCTTTGCTAATGCAAGATGACTTGACCCTTCATTTAGATGTACCTTGCATCTTATGTTAGTTTCCTCCATTAGACCTTATTGGCTATTAGCCATTTAAGCATGCAAATGTTCTCATATCTCAATTTCCCATGAAGTAACTATACATACAACTTAATCACCCAAATAAACTTTACATATTTCTCAAATATCACTAAATTTAATACCCTGTTTCTTTGTTATAAAATACACCTCCTTTGTAGTTGTAACATACAAAATTAGGCCTAGTCGACCTGTTTATGATAGTAGGCACTCGGGACTTTAATATCACCTAGATCTTGATGGATCCACTTCGGAAATTTCACCAAGATGATGGCTAAAAAATTTGGTGGCTTGAATTCAAGTTATGACCACTCATGTAACTCAATTCCTCTCTCCATTGTATACTTGTTTGCTTCATTAGAACTACAAGTGACTATTATCGATAACTCTTACTTGTACTTGCTCAACCACCATGAAATTTAAATTATCTCCAATTCAAAGGAGATAGAGCTAATTTGATAATTTTGGCTCATTTCATCCATGTAGTCAAAATATATAGGAGGCCCTAGTTCGAGCTCGAGAGCCTACAATTTTCCTTAAAATCCAAACTACACATTTTCAAAACTTACAAAAATCATAATGGCATTCCTCATCCACTGTATAACCTTTCCATGTTAACAGTCAAGATAAATTATGCATATAAATAGGACTGAGGGTTTGTACCTCACTATCCTGCACATCCTCCATGCACAATCCATTGAAAATATGCAAAAATCACTAAGACAACAACAAATTCTTTATTCTAATCATCATACCACCTTCATTCATCAATTTTAAACCTCAAGAAATACTGTACTGTCTTCATTACATTCGAATCACCTATGAATAGGTGGATATTTGCTAAGTATAGACTCCTAGCTAACTCCTAAACTAGCTCAACAACTCTTAAGAATACTTAACAACCTTCCTATCATAGAATCAGATAGATATCATCTAATACAATCTAGTTTGTACATGAAAACTAAAATACAAGATGACATGGATTTATTTTGCCTACTCTTTTACCAAGTCAAATTTACTCCTACAACTCTCTTACAAGAACTCATTCACCTTTACAACACATTCAACTTTAACACTCATTCACTCACACCTAGACTAACATGTTTTAATGGTCTCATATGATCTTATTACACTTTTAGCACTTGATGATCCTACATCAATTGACCGGGGAGAGATATTTCCATTCATGAGGATAGAGAGAGACGATGGTGAGGACACTAACACAACAGAGCTACCACTACTGGTTGTTCACCTAGACGGTCTCACAGACATTCACATAGATCTACACACGAAGGCTCTTAGGTGGTACTGAATCACTCTCATCATAAGATCCGTAGTAGGACCCATTGCAGTGACACTCCTGCCCCATCTTATGGATCCATGAGGGAGGGATAGGCCTAGGACCTTTATTTCTTTGGGACAATTTTTGATACATATATCGATTGTTTTTTTGTATTTTGGGCTCATGATTGAGCATTTTTTACCACACTTATCCTATAGTGTGAAAAAATTGTACACGAGAAACCTTGATATTACACACACACACACACACACACACACACACACACACACACACACACACACACACACACACACACACACACGACATATTTTTGGTTCAACATTCCTTGTAAGAGTTGAATTTGTTATGGTTTATCTCATCTATGTACTCTTAGATGGTTTGGAATTTCTGATGTTTTATGTTTTAGAATGTATGCTATGGATGATTGTGTAATGTGGTAACAAAATATTTTTCATGCATATGACAACGAATTGTAAATTAGATACTTTATTTCTCAAGTAATATTTAGAATTTCCATTCCATTAGAAAAATGTGTTGAATGTGGTATGATGAAAAGTTAAACTCACTCCATTCTTAACTCCCATATCCTAGTAGGATGTGAGGGCTCATCACCGAGAGTCAAGAAGGATGTGAGTTATATGAATTGAAGAATTTAAATGTGAAAGATGATCAAGAGACTAAAATTTGACAAAGACCCAACTAGAAACTTACAACTCAACCCTAATCAAGATCAACTAACCAATTTAGAATGAATTTTGCTTGCAAGTTCGTCTAGAATTAGATTCATGGATGGCCTATTGATTAAAAAATATGGTTTTGAGGAAAAATTATCTCTTAACATACACATCTAGTTCATTTTCATGGGAATTTTTAAGAAGCACTTTTATTTGTTTACTTATTTACAACTTGTGATTTATTATTGTGACCCCCTACGTCTTGCCCCATGCTACTAATGAGAAGCATGGGCTCATCACCAAGGAAAACATAGGTGAGTAAGGGAACTTCCCTCCTTTCCCAACCTCATGCTACTAGTAAGAAGCATGGGCTCATCACCAAAGATTGGTAGGGACGAGAAGTGTAGTTTTATTTGCAAATGAAAGAATTTTGTATTTATTTTTATTTATCTTTTTTTTTTTAATTTTTAACTGACTTTGGATTTTTCTTTTAGGAGGAACATTTTCCCCTAGCCTTAACCCCATGGAACCTAGTAGGATGTGAGGGCTCACCACCAAAGGTTGAGATAGGTGAAAAAATATTCTAGGTGAAATGTTTAGAATGTTTCTGCCATTGAGAGATATTTTTAAGGAAAATTTGTCATCAAGAAGCTTCTAGAGAAACTATGGGCAAGAAACACCCAAATTGGAAGAAATCATGAAAATAACTAAGTATATAAATCCTTGTAGAATCACTATCAATATTTTTCTCATGAAATGAAATGATGAGGTAGATTGAGTAGTTTGAAGAAGTGAAATGAATATTAAAGAGATATGATTTGATATATTTTCTAATGTTTGAAAGCTTCAAAGTTACTTGAAAAGTAAGTTTCCAGTTTAAATTTTAGCGAGATGAAAATGCAAGTGATAAAGTGGTATGAATGCAATAATGTACAATGTGGAAATGTAAGTGACTATGTGTAAAATAATTTTAGGTGAAGTGAGTTGATGAACTCACCAAATTCCTCACCTTCTAAGGTACATAGATGATACACATCATTCTTATAGTCTTCCATTACTTGATAAGGCCCTAACCATTTCGGCCTAAATTTTCTTCCTTCACCGACCTTTTTGTCTATTTGGCTATCAAGTCATAACACAAGGTCTCCTACCTGAATTTCTCATTCATATAATTTCTTGTTGTATTGATGAAACATCATGTCAACATAGACCCGATGATGTTGTTCATCTTTGAGCTACCTTTCATCCAGACCTTATAAAGTAGCCAATTACATTTCTTGGTATGCATCTTCATCGATAATTCCTTGTAGATACATGCAAAGACTTGATAATTATACCTCGATTGACAAGACCGCTTTGTCACCGAAAACTAAAGAAAAAGGTGTTTCCCCCGTAGGTGTTTGTACCGAGGTTTTGTAAGCCCAAAAGGATGGAAACATATTTAAGTTCCAATATTTCTTGTTCTCCTTAACTATCTTAAGGATGATGGACTTAAAAGTCTTATTCATAGCCTCAGCTTGTCCATTGGCTTGAGGGTAGTATAAAGAGGATGTGTGATGATGAATATTAAATTACACACATAATTCACACACTTCTTCGTTATTGAATGGGGTGATATTATTTGAGATAATGACCCATGGGACACCATACTAGAAAATGATTTGGTTTAGAATGAACTTGGTGATAACCAATCTAGGAACCGTGGTTAGAGGCATATCCTCAACCCATTTTGTGAAATACTTGTGGCTTGATCATGAAGTTATGGCCATCTGATGAGGAGGGAGAAAATTTCCCTATTAGATTAAGCCCCAAAGTAGAGAAGGGTAGGGTGTAACAATCAGCTGTAGAGCATGTGCCAGAATATGTATGGCATGTAATAAATCTTGGCATTTTTGGCACTGCGCATGTATTCCACAACGTCATGCTCTAACATGGGCCAAAAGTAGCCCATTCGGTGAATCTTACGAGCGGTTGAATTCCCTCTAAAGTGACCACCATAGAATCCATTCTGGGCTTCAAAGAGAAAATTTTCCACTTCTTTTTCATCAACACATCTTAATAACATGTCATCAAAGGCTCTATGATAGATCACTTCTTCTACAATTACATACTTTGTAGCTATGATACGTATCCATCACATTTTTTTGAATTGTATCCTTCAGATATGTTCAATATACTATGTGATTTATAATGTTATTATACCAATAATAAGAGGTGGTGGGTATTTCCTCTATATAGAACACACATTCATAGGGAAGTCTAGATCAACTATCTATTTGTAATCCATAGGGTTATCCTCCAACCAATTTGTAATATTTTTTCCTTTGACATAATTTTGATTAACGAAGGTGAGTTCGAACTCACCCATTAATGTGATAAATCTATCATCCTTCTTGGACAAGACTATTTGAGTTAGAACACCCATAATTGTTCTAATTTAACAATCACCCTCGTCTCTTGGTTGAGCATGTAATGCCTCAACCTCTTAGTTGCAAAGGTGATTACCAAGCACTCTCTCTCTACTTGAGTGTATTGTGTTTCATAATAAAGGATCATATGAATAACAAAATAGATGGCATGTTCATGACCATCATCATCCTCTTGTGCCAACATATAAGCAATAGAGACATCCATAGCTTGAGAATATAGAATTAGATGATAGTTGGCTTTAGGTGACATGAGAAAATACTTCACTAAATCAAACACGTTGTGACATTCATCGGTCCAATCCTTATAAAAATATTTCCTTAAGCAAGCCATTAATAGGGTGAATGGCATATTTCAAATCAGGGAAAAATCTACAAATTTCCCCAGATTTCCTAAGAAAGATCTAATGATTGATTCATCCATTGGTGGGTCATTTCTAAAATTGCTCGAATATTTGTTGGATCTACCTTGATGCCTCAAGATGAAATGATATAACCCAATAACTTACCACCCATAACTCCAAAAGCACACTTTTCTAGATTTAGGGTTACACCATATTCAATTAAGCATGAGAGAATGATACGAATAACTTCGGGATGGTCACCCCGTTTCTTATCTTTTTCAGAGGTCATCAACATATGTCTCCACAATCTTATGAATGATATCATGAAGAATATATATGTCATTTCTCGTTGATACGTGGCTCTAACATTCTTTAGACCAAAAATGGCATGACAACATAACAAAAGGTCCCCCAAGGAGTAGTAAAAGTAGTCTTAGTTTGATCCTCCTCAAAATCCTTATTTGGTTGTACCCAAAAAAGAAATCCATGAGGTACAATAACTCATACCCAATTGTTGCATCAATGATGATGTCAATCGATGGCAATGAGAAATTCTTTGGGGCAGGCTTTGTTGATATCCCTGAAATCGATGCAAATTCATATCTTCCCATTATTTTTAAGGATATGGACAATGTTGGAAAACCACATGGAATATTCCACTAGTTTAATAAACCCTACCTGAAGAAGTTTCATTACTTCCTCCTTGACCATCAAAGTGAACTTTAGGCTTCATATGTATTATATTTTATTTTATGGGTTTCCCATCGAGGTTTAGTAACCAAGTTATGAACTACCACATTAGGAGAGAATCCTATCATCTCCTTATAACTAAAATATAAATATTTGCAATGTTCTTTGAGCACTTTGTGTGATTATATTTCTTTCAGGTGACAATGAAGAACCAAGCTTCAAGATTCTAGGTTCTTCTTCCATTCTGATGTTAATGTCTATGGTCCCTTCGATTAAGGAAGCGTTACCCTCTTTAAATTCAAGAGGAGCTGGAGGTAATTATAGTTCTTCTTCCTCAACTTCATATATTTCAAAGTCTTTCGATGAGGAAGGGTCCATCGTTCTATCTCTAAAATAGGAAGAAGGGTGAGGAGTAAGGGAAAATCCTTCTTATGGTGTGTGGATGAAGGTAAATATGTGTGGAGGTATCCTAATATCACCTCATCATTATCTACAAAATATAATGTAAAGGGGTCATTCTCATACTCTACATATTCCAAAATTGTATTGTTAGGCATCTTACAAACCAAATGTTCAACTTGGACTAAGACATGGTGAAATCTGTTTCCTTTAAATCCTCATTAGGAAAAAATTGGGAGGAAAAGTAGCCATAGAATCAGCCAATTGATTCTTATCTTTGGGGAATAGATTCTATGGAGATAAAATTGAAATCCTTACATAAGTTTACACAATGGGCTTGTAAATGTGAAGGTGTTATGCTCTATTCTCGTAAATCTCCAAGACCTAGTTGTAATGAGTTACAAGTCTCCTAGGACTCTCACGTTATGCACATCCATCCTCTTAGATATAATAAGGACTAGAAGTAGAGATTAATACTCTTCTCCATTATTGCACATTTAAAGTTCAAATTTAAGGTGAAGGGTATGAATCTTCCCTCTAGAGAATTAAGAATTACCCCAGCCCATAATGGCACTTTGCTCCATCGTAGTTAAGAGTCCAAAAATTATCAGGGAAGATAGATGTTTCATCATTATTTGAATCTTCTTCCTTGAATTTTTGAAACCTCAACCATGCATACCTCTTCAAATCCATCTTTCAGAGAGAGGTATCCAAGAGCATGGCCTATGCCCAAGGAATTGAATGGGAGAATAATCAAAAAATCATTCTCTAAAAGATTTCACTATCTCTGCCATATTTTTGAAACAATCTCTACCACAACAACCTTGTTCTCATTAATATCCACCCCTTCAATTGCCTTGGGTGGATCTAATTCAATAGTTGGAACAATTTTGGATGTGGGAATGGTCCCCAGAGGGATTAATCTTGTTCAACTAATTTTCTGGAAGCTCAAATTATGAATGAACCCCAAGCTTCTTCTTCATGTTAGCTAGGTGAATATCAAATGTTTTGGATCACCTTGAGTCACAAATACCTTCCCTAGATGAAGGAATCGACTTCTGAAATAAGGTATAAGGAATGGCCTTCATCCTATGAATCCATATCTGACCAAGGATCATATTATAGTTGGTTTCCTTGTCTATAATATAAAAATCAGTTAAAATAGTCTTGGGTCCAAGAGTGACCGGGAGAACTATAGTTCCAATGGAAGTATCCTTAAGGTTATCATATCCTCTCAGCATGTTTCAAGTTGAGGAAAAATTCATTTCCTTGTAACCCAGCTTCTATAAGAAAGAAAAGGGGACAATGTTAAATGCAGCCCCATCATCAATCATAACTCTCTTGACATAATTGTTGTAGATCCAAACTTGTAAATATAAGGCAGGATCACCTCTCCATGCTAATTAATTTTTTTAATGGACATCTTACTAATATAAAAATAGAACCAAAATCTATCTGATTGTTTGGGCCTCTAGAGGGGGATAATGAACATAAAAGTCTATATGATGTATTTGGTCTTAAATCCAAGAAGGGGTGTGAGATAAGGTCTTGGTTAGGTCTATAATCAAATCATAATCCCCCATTGGTTTAGGGAATATTGGTGCATCATCTTATACTAAAGGGTAAAAAGGAGAGGCTACAATGTGTAGTCATGAGTGTGGGTAGTGACATGGATTCTCGGTTTAGTTTCCAACTCGACTAGACCTACAATCTTAGTTTGGTTTCGTTGGTCTAAGGGAGGAGTGACTTATGGGTCAATAGACATGGAGGCTTCTTGATATTGGTACCTATATAAATACCTTGTTTTTTCCTTAAGGATTAACTTTCTCATTTTTAGGGTGCTTTGGGAAAATATCCCTATTAATCCCAAGAGTAACGTTCTTTAGAGAAACAAATACCATGTGGTTGCTTTACGTAGGTCTGTGGGGTTGGCTAAGAACATATCAATGAAGAACCACCTTTGATCCTCTAGAAGACATTGTATGAACTTGTTACAGTCCCTACAATTCCAAGTGTCATGTCCTATAACTCTATGGAAACCAAAATACAATTTAGGATCATAATCCCTAGATCTTTGATTCTGATTTTTTGTGGTCTATAATTCCTATTATTGTTCTGATTTTGGTTGTTGTAGTTATAGTTTGGAGGCCTTTGACCATGATTTTAATATTGGTTTAGGAATTTATTCAGGTATGGATAAGGGCCTTAGGCATGAAATTTTTGGGGAGGGTGACTAAATTCAACCACATTGATGGAAGGAGTAAGGTTATTGTTCCTTTGATTATTTGCATTGGCGTTGTTATTTACATTGTTGGTGTTTGCAACATTGGATTTCTTCGGATGATCGGTCACACCATCCATTTTTGGCACCATGTTTTTGATTCAGGACTTTGGGTCCTTGATTGTTGTTCAAACTATTTTGATAGTTAGAATTATTTTGAGTGGGAGTGACCAACTTCCCATTTGGACCATAAGTCTTGCATCCAATATCTATCACAACTTTTTCAATACAAAGGGAACCCTGTAAGAATTATTCGTAACTCAGAAGAGGAAAATTTTAGACTTACTCCATGGTTTCTTGGTTAATAAAATGAAGAAAAATCAAAAGCTCCATCTGGTCCATGTTGGGAGCACTAGTAGAAGAATAGAGGAATTTCCACCACCTTTGAATGAAATGGGCAACAGAATCATTGTGTTCTTGTTTGATATGCAAGAATTCTCTAATCCATGTTCTCAATAACTTGTTCATGTCAAAATCCTTAATGAACTCGGATACAAGTTTCTTGAAGGAATGGATAGAGGCTTATGGGATTCTGTAGTACCAATCGAGAGCAATCCCTCAAGAGTCTTACGAAATATTATTGTGACAAGTGCAATCCCAAGGGATTATCTCTCTAATGGTGATGGCATATGCCTTAATATGGGAATTTGGATCTCCCTCCCCTTGAACTTAGGGAGGTCCGACAAATGGCCATGGGAGCATGACACCTCGTATAGTGAAATATAGAGGTTATTTTAGGTACTTAGAGTATGTCCCCACTGCATATGATTCAACCATTAAAAATCCTTGATGGGGAAGTGGAGGTGGGATTGGAACCTAATACAACACAATGTAGGCATTATTCAGGGTGTAAAGAACCCTTTGTTTTGAGTATAAGGTTAAGGGAAAGAATACATATATATGTGAGAATATTTGGAATACATGTGCACATAGGGAGGAACAACACTAGGATATGGGCTTGTAGGCATGAAACCAGGAACATGCATTTCCTAAAGGAGTGGAATTTGAGAATGTACTTCTAGAAAACCCTTGTGTTGGATATGTATATGAAGTATATGAGGGGCCATACCTAGTGTGCTTGATCCTGTAAGAAGGTATCCTGGGTTAGGAGCACCCAAGTAGGCTTAAGAAGGTGGTTGTTGATAGGAACTTGTGGAAGGTATATAGCCTTTCTTTTTACATGTGATGGGAAGTATTGTTTGAACTCAAGAATTGTGTAGGTTGTGAGGCTTGGGAAATTTCTAATTCCTTAATCCTACCCACCAATGATGAGATCACATCACCAGGTGAAGGTGGTGCATTTTTTTAGGCATGTGTTGGGCCTTGTTAGGTTGTAAAGGTACATGATACCCCACTATAAATTGGTCTTTTGTAGACCACCCCTATTTATACATGTTTTTTGTTTTGGGAGGAGGGATGACAACATTGTTTTGAAGAAAAACATTAGTATATCCTTGCATCTTCTCCAAGGATTCATCTATAACATTAAGACGATCACCGCTTTGGGTGAGTTGTGCTAGAAGCTCATCATTTGGTGATAGATAAGAAGAAAATGAATCATATTGCATGCTAATTTGAGGTTTGGAAAGAACCATGGATAAAAACCTTTTTCTCCATGAATGTCATGTTATTAGAGTTAGAGAACTCCATTTGTGCACCATGGTTAGGTTGGTTTATCTCCTCAATCTTAACCATTGAATTGGTGTTAAACCCTTGAGGAGGGGTCATGTGAGGAGATAAAAAATATGTGAGTAATTATCAGCATACCTTGACAAATATGGTGATTGTTGCATACCCACCTTGACAAATAGGGTGATTGTTGCATACCCAAGATGGACCTATTGTATTCCTAACTTGATATATTCAGGGGGTGTATAAACACCCACAAAATAATGGGAGAGGAGAAGGATGGATGAAAGAAGAGAAAGAATGGGGAAATGAAAAATAACTAGTCTTTTAAGTCAAGTTCACCAATTTTGTACACATGTGAATCGACACGTGACTCCTAAACGCATGGGACCTCCCAAGGTCGTGCTCGGAAAACTATAATGAATGGAATGGGGTGGTAGTAGGATAGTTAAATAGAATGTGTATGGGATAAGTGGAGGAGGTAACAAGAGATCAAGGCAATCTAATGTTATCAACTGGAAACATGGGTATTTATTCATTGAGGGCAATAAATGTATACCTCACTTGTTCGGGGGTAATTCTACAATCAAGGATGATTTTCATATACAAGTCATGGTCAATATCGGTAGAACCAAATAAGACCCTACTAGGTTGTGGAACATGGGGGAACTATCCTTCATCATCTACAAATTCCTCTCGAAGAGGGTCATGAATATATGACGAATGATGGGATAAGGATAAGTCTAATCTATACTTGAATAGTTTTCCCAACTCTTAAGTGGTATCTTCCTCATCGTTCAAATAAATTAGACGTTGAATGATGGTATGTGGGACTAGGGTAGTCTGAAAGATAAGTTGTCTAATGCCTTGGTCAATATCAATCAATCATGTGTCGATGTTATCTTGTGGAATGGTTGGATCACAAACTTCACACCTTGGTTGACATGGACCCTAAATGGTCATGTGGACACAAACCAAGGAACTATGGAAACAAACAAAACATGTGAGAAACCAAAGTAGGCTAAAGCTAAGATCAATTAACCTAATCTTCTATGGAATTACGGGGTTGTTGTTAATTCCAATCTAATTAATCTAAATTCATATTTTAAACAAACAATGCAAGAGAATTTAAATTAAACAAAATTTGATTACTCTCCTTTTAATTTAATTAAATCTAAATGCAACTAATTAATTAAATAAATGAAAAAAAAACTAATCTACTTGTTTTTGGTGTTTTTCAAAAGATTTTAAATGTCAGATAAGTAAAAAAATCTAACTAATTCCTAATCTATGTTTTTTGATTTTTGGTTTACTAGAAATAAATATATGAAAGTTACAAATAAAGGAAATTGATTCTAATTAAATAAAACTTCTTCTATGATAAAATAAAATAAAGTAAACATGGAATAGATGGATGTGGTTATTCCTCTATTGTTGAATGTGAATCCTAAGTTAACTAAACAAAAATTATTTCTAATTTTTAATTGTGGATATCTACTATTTCTTCAAATGTTTCACCACAGATCACGATAAGAAATGAAGCTTCTCGAAGAAATTATTTCCTGAAACTTCCTAGTAAAACGCTAAAATTCTATAGAATATTTAAACGTGAAGAAATGTAAAAAATACACAAACACAAAACTTCCTCAAGATTTTTTCCCTTGCATATCCACAAGGATAAGCATGGATGAAAATTTCAATGAAAACTTTGTTCGCGTATACGCTCAAATCTAACTAATTAATGAAATGAAAGCTACAGTGCTTTTAAATGAAGAAATGTGTACATGAACTTCATCTAAATCCTTTCGAGGAAAATCTACATGGAAAAGATGGGAAGGATATATCGGCAAAAGCTACTTACAGAAATGAATACTTGTTAATTATACTTCCTTAAAACAACTATTGATTTGATGAGAAATATAAACTCTAGATTATAAAGCTTCAAAGAATTTGAATAACACTCCCAACCTGGAAATGTAGAACTATGAAAATTTCCAAATGTAGTTGTGATTTTCTTTATCCCCTTAGCTTCTTCTTTATATATGAATCCAAATGGTCCAGGAGCTGTTTTGGTTTGTATGTAAAAATAGTTATGTAGTTTGGAGCAGATTGGTTCAGGGATATCGGGTCTCAAATACAAAGCAAACAAGGTAAAAATATGATTTTATTATGTGATTCTTGGAAATATTTTAGAAGAGTAATGATGCAATCAAATTCATTAAATATCTAATCAACACTTCGGGAAAATCTTGGTTTTTATAGAAATTTAACAGGGAAGAACTTCAACACACTTGGAAATCAAGAAGTGCCGATCATCCAAAAAGGAGAAATCAACTTACTAATAATACTAAATAAGGAAGAATATTTTCACATGCATCCAAAGAAGCCCATAGCTAGGAGAAAGGTTAAGAAACATGTGAGAAAAGAATTGAGAAACTTGCAACACATATACAAAACTAGGAGTTTAAGTCTTGGATTAAAGTGCACGGAATTGCCAATCTACGTGAGATCGGTGGTTACACACAACCGTCATTTCGATTATGTAACCACCGATTTAGGAAGACTATAAGTTACACAACTACCACAATGGTTAAGTAAATTAAAAAAAAAACTAAGGAAAGGAAGAGAAAACATTTACCAAGGGAAGAAAAGATAAGGAGTTGATGAGTAAGGAAGAGTAAGCCACATAGTTATGCTATAATCAAGTAAATGGGATTTGGATTTCATCTTTTATTCTGAAATGAAATTTATCATCATTGGGGATTTTTATTGTTCCGACAATGTAGCACCGTGTAATTTTGTGTGCATACAATCACCCATAATTTTTATAAATTCAATGATCTTTTGGTAAGTCTATTCACACTCATTGTGTGGCATTTATCTCTATTGTATTCATTTGACCTTGGTCTTTCATTACCTTGATAAATTAAAGAACCTAGCAGAGATCATATCATTTTCATACATTTAATAAACTTGTTGTAAATAAATTTGGGTGTATCTGTTGACACTAGTCAATATCCTTTTCGAATCACTTCCACATCCTTCTATCAAACCATTAGTGTTTCTTAACCCATAATCAAAACAATCGAGAGAGATGTAATACTTTTTAGAAAGAAAAAATAAATCAAAAATCAAAAATAAAAACAAAAAAGTAAAGCATTAAAACTTTCTTTAGGGGTATTTCTAGTACTATCGGGCTATAGATGTCTGACTGATAGTAGAGAAATGTTACGACTATAATCAAATACATATCCATCGTATTATGGATTCTGGCTGGAAGCGAAGCAATGTATCACTCTCTTTCCACCCTCCATTCAAAAATAAACTATCAAAATCAATCATTCCTACACATTGGCTAGTTTTTATTCACTTATTACCTATAAAATATTCACTTCAATAAGTAATTGGTTTTCACGTGTACACATTAGATCTTGATGAGAAAACATGATTAGTTTTTACTAAGTGTTCTATAGACCTTGTTTAGACTCTTACTATACTCCATATTATGTCTCATGATTTTTTCCTTTGGCTCATTGCCAATCTTCTAGCTATATTTTCCATATCCTTCTAAAGAATTCACACTATTCTTAATCTTCATTCAAAACATCCATATGAGGGAAACTTTGTCCCCTTTTAAATGAACAATCATATACTTCTTTCTATCATTTGTTTCTTGGCCAACTTACACCAGGGCATACTCACTCCTTCCTAGCTCTTCACTAGCTTGGGTTTGTATTATTGTTGAACCTATCCCTCTTGGCATTGATTTGGATTCTCCTATTCTTGTATATATGCACAAGAAATTTCCCTTGTATATTATCATCTCTCGCTTAGGAGAATCTTGGGGCTCGATTCTTCCTATACATAGTTTCGAAAACCTACAAAATCCTAAAAATTAAAAATCATCACAAATAAAAAACATTAGTAAAACCCTTGAAAAACCAAAACATTAGAAAATATTAAAAAATTTATAAACATTTACAAAATATCAAAATCCAAAAATAGTGGAAAAATAAAAAGCATCAAACATTGGAAACTATACCACAAAGCATCCCACTTCGATTTTGCTCATTCTACCACACAATATACGAGATCATATTGGGATCTTCTTTTATTAACAAAGCCGGTTTTCTTATTAAATTTTTCTTTCTTTCATATATAATTTCTCATGGTAGTTTCATAGTGCACGGTTTCTTTTCATGCAATTCTATTTCTTTCATCCAATACCTTGCATGTATCCTTACTTAGGGCATCATTTTTGACCCTTGTCGTAAAACTTGAACATGTAGGTACTAAATATAGATAATAAAAACATTGGTATAATTGTATTAACCATTTCTTATTTTAGTATGTTTATTTATGCTTGTTTGTTTGTTAGCTTTGTTTGTTTGTTTACTTTCACGTATTACATTATTTATGTATTTTTCTTTGAGTCGATCATTAACATTGCAAAAAAATTAGTATTATGGATTCTTATTTCATTTTACCTTTTTTTCGTATGCTTACATCAAATAAAAGGTACTTTTGAGCCATGATGGTGCGTACACTACACTATTATCTTTCCTTTCATCATCAATCTTTCATTCCCATCCTAACTAATTCCCATTATACCTACCATTTCTTCTCATTAACATGTTTTATTTCTTCTAACTTGTGAGACGTTGTTCTAACAAAAATGTGTTTCTTCCCCTCCTACCCTTGTAAACCCCTTGGCATAAAAGGACTCCAAATCTATCCAATCAAACATTGACCTAATGATCCAAGTTCGAGTCCTAACAACTATGATAGGATTTTATTGCAGCTTCTGAATTTTCTACTATATTTGAAATGGTGTCTCCTACACTATACCACCTCAAAGAATGGAAAATGTAGACACCTAATTTTAACTATACAATTTTAATACCAAAATTACACTAATTATCCTCTTTCCCACTATTTTTTAATAATTAGTGATTTTCTACTAATTAGCTAACATTCCCCTTCACTTGGTCAATTAACTACACTTGTTCAATTAACTAACCTCATCCCCCATCATGTATGCCAATTAATGTTGCTACGTTAGTTATAATCCTATTTTGATTAATTTATTGACCATTATTAGTTAATTAACCTTTCAATCCTGTATTTAATTAATAAACACTCTTATTGGTTAAATCCCTCTTTCAAACTCCCTTAATTCAAATAATTTCCTTCAAATGATCTCCAAATAGCTTCTATGCTTAATTTGGCCTAATAATTAATCGTAGTTGATTAATTAAACCTTCCCAAACTCCCATGAGTTGCTAATATCTAATTAATCTCTTCTAATCATACTTAGCCCTTTCTAATCCTACATTATCCCAAAATCATTAGGATGCAAATTTCTCTAAACTTGAAATTTATATAAAGAACCTATTGAACTATTTTCCAATCTTACACCATGTCCTTACAAGACATCCGCACTTGAGAAAATCATTTCATATTTTGGAAGACTTATTAAATCAAGTAAATCCTTCCCTTCTTCTACTTGGAAAAAGAAGTATGAGAAGAACCAAAATGGCAATCAAGCCATATTGGTGAGATCTCTTCCTCTTCCTTGGAAAAATCATTTGATCATGCGTAATTGTGTTCGGCTCATAAATGAAGTATCTACAGTATAAATCTCATCCAAATAATCAAAGGAGAAGTTTGCATTTAAATATTTATTTATGTTTTTATGCATATTTTTTTTTATCTTTCGCTTTCATAGATTTATTTTGATGTATTAGTTTAATTAACTAGGCTATGAATCTACTTAGTTTTAGGTTATTTCAATTAGCTTAGATTAGTTTAGCATGCATACACCTAAAAGCGGCCAAAAATCCATTTTTGGGCCATTTTTCCCAAAACACACTTGCATTATGACTCAATCATGTTATAATGTGATCACACTATAAATCGAGTGTCTTATAAATTTCTCACATTATGGATTGGTAATTCCAAACCATAATGCACTCACATTATGGCTACTAAAAATAAAATAAAATAACGAGCCTTTTATATTTTTCCTTGGCCAAAAAATACATTTGAGACAAACATAGGAGTAGAAAATAATGTGAGTAGGTTTTTAAATCTCAAATCCTTTCACACAATGAATCAATGATGGAGGAGATTCCAATGGTTATGTTTAAACTAAATCTAGGGTAATGTTAGTGATTTTTTTCTTCTATTGTTCCTAATTCATTTATTTTTTTTCGAGGAGAAGATAGGTCACAAAGGATCATTATAGTGCGTGACACAATTATTTTGTATATTTTTGACACATGTCTCAATTCCACATATGAATAGCTTAGGATCTCTGTGTGATATTTTATTAGTTGCGAATGTGACTAGTTTGCAAATGTATATATTGTTATTTCATTTTATAATTTTATAATTTAAATTTCATCAATGTATTTCATTACCCTAAAAGCGTTAGGGATATAACTAAGGAAAGTACTTGTTATGTTTATGGAGTTTGATTTCATGTTAGAGTTTAGTACACCTTCCATGTGTTACACTCAGATATTTTTATGGCAGTCCCGCTCGCCGGTGAGTGGGTCAGAGGAGTTCAGGGGCAAAGCCCCCGAAGTAAATTTTCATGGGTGGTTTATTAACCCATGGGTAATGGGTAATCATTATGGGCTGTTTTTAGGCCCATGGTTTTTCGGTACCCATTGTTTTGTAAAACCACCACTTTAGCTACCTATTGATGTACTTATATATAGATGGACATACAATAGAATTCACATGAGTGTGTTTTGTGAAGGTGAATAGTGTGTGTGAATTCAAGTGCGAATTCGGGAGGGTTTGTTGAGCGCAGCTCCAAACAAGATCTGATTATTGTAATTATGAATACTGTTGGCTTGTAATAAAATCTGAGCAAGTGTTCTTGGTGGATGTAGCCCATATTGGGTGAACCACGTTAAATATTGTCTTCGTGTTGTACATTTTTCATTTCTGTAATTCTATTCATACTTCTTATTATTGTAATTATGAGGAATTATTCTGCATTAGATATTATTAATTCCTAACAATTGGTATCAGAGCCTGGTTTGGTTTGTTTGAAGTGTTGAATCATAGGGAAACTTTTTAGCTTGAGTGGGAGCTATGGAAAATGATGGAAGATCTAGGGTTGATTAATGCAATGAGCAAAATTTTAGTCTTTGGAAGATGTAGATGGAAGATTACCTTTATCAGAAGGATCTTTATACTCCATTTCTGAGAAGGTGAACAAACCTCGAGCATGAAATATGCGGAATGGGATTTTTGATAGGAAAGCACTTGGGACAATCTGGCTGTGTCTTGCATCTTCGGTATTATTTAATGTTTCAAAGGAAAAGACTACAAAATATCTAATGGATGCATTAGGGAAGTTGTATGAAAAACCCTCTACCTCTAACAAGATATTTTTAATGAAAAAGTTGTTTAATATGAAGATGTCTGAGAATAGTTCAGTAGTAGATCATTTAAATGATTTCAATATGGTTGTGAATATGCTAGCTTTGGTTACAATAGAATTTGATGAAGAAGTTAGGGATTTATTAATTCTGTGCTCTTTACCTGAAAGTTGGAATAGCCTGGTAATGGCGGTAAACAACTCGGTTCCAGCTAACTTGAAGTTAAAGTTTGAGGATGTTGTAGGGGTGATTCTAAGCAAGGAAATGTGAAGAAAAAGCTCTGAGGATTCTTCTACTTCAGGGAATTCTTTGACAGTGGAAACTAGAGGGAGACAGAAGAATAGAGGAAACCATGGAAAATCAAAAGAGTGGGAAAGGTCAAAATCCAAGAGAAAGATTGTATGTTGGAATTGTGGAAAGTCTAGGCACACAAAGAAATACTTTTGGGAGCTTCAAGATAAGAAGAAACAACAGGAAGAAAATAAGGAGGCAAATGTGGCATCGGGTAATGTATGCTAGGATGCTTTGATTCTTTCCTTGCATAATATTACCAATCTTGGGTTTTAGATTCAGGGGCTTCTTTTCATGCTACTCCACATAGGAATTATTTTGTTGATTATGTTCAAGGGGATTTTGGGCATATTTTTCTTGGTGATGATGAGCCTTGCGATAGTTGGAAAAGGTTCTATTCAGGTTTAATATGCATAATGGGAATACATGGCTATTGAAGGATGTCGGACATGTGCCTACATTAAGGATAAATTTGATAGTGGTAGGGAAATTGGGAAGTGATGGTTGTACTTTGTGATATTTACAAGGTGACTCTTGGAAGGTTGGAACCTTGTATTTATCCACTGATAGTACTAATGATTGTAATCTTGTGGCTTCAGATGCAGATACAACATTATGGCACTATAGGCTCGGTCATATGAGCCATAAGGGCATGGACATCATAAAGAAGAATTTTCTTGGATATACATAAACATGTTTGGATTTATGTGAGAACTGCATATATGGGAAACAAAAGCAAGTAAGGTTTCTCAAGGTTGGACCTACGAAGAAAGAGAGTAAGTTAGAGCTGGTACATTCTGATGTGTGGGGCCAAATGTATCATCTCTTGGGGTTCAAGTTATTATGTTACTTTTATTGATGATGCAACAAGGAAAGTTTGGGTTTATTGTATTAGAAACAAATCTGATGTATTTGATACTTTTGTTAAATGGAAAGCCTTGGTAGAGAATGAAATAGGTCTTAAGTTAAAATGTCTCAGGTCAGATAATGGAGGGGAGTATTGTAGCAATGAATTTGATGATTATTGTTCTAAGAATGGAATCCATAGGCAAAAGACGATTCCAGGAACCTCGATAGAATGAGGTGTCGAAAAGGATAAACAAAAAATAATGGAACATGCTAGGAGCATGAGGATACATGCAGATCCTCTTTATTTTTGGGTAGAAGTGGTGAGCATAGTTGTGTACTTGATAAACAAAGGACCCTCAAGTGCCTTGGATGGAGGCATACCTGAAGAGGCTTGATATGGTAAGAAAGTTGATTACTCATTTCTTAGAGTCTTTGGATGTGAGGTATTTGTTCATATTGACAAGGATGATAGGACCAAGCTAGAGGATAAATCATAAAAATGCACTTTTATTGGTTATGGTGGTGATGACTTTGGATTTAAATGTTGGAGTATTAAGGACAAGAAAATCATTTGGTCTAGGGATGTGGTATTTAATGAGAAAGTCATGTATAAGCAATAGTTGCAGGAAAATAGGGAAGAATCCAAGAAAGAATATGTAGTGGTAGAGGATCTTCCAGATGGGACAGTGACCCATGAATCAGTTCAGGAACCTACTCAACAGGAACCCCAAACTCCTATAGTGAGGAGGTCTTCTAGGGTAAGAAAAGAACCTGAACGTTTTTCTCCTTCTCTTTATTATTTATTACTCACTGATAGTGGAGAGCCAAAGAGCTTTGATGAAGTAATGTAGGTAGATTCCAGTAAGAAGTGGGAGCAAGCCATGGATGAGGAGCATAAGTCTCTCATGGAGAACTAGACTTGGGATTTGGTGAAGCTACCGAAGGAAAAAGAGCATTGCAGAACAAGTGGGTGTATAGAGTTAAAGACGAAGAAGGAGGAAAGAAAATATATAAGGCCCGATTGGTGGTCAAGGGGTTTGCACAGAAACAAGGTATATATTTTGATGAGATTTTTTCTCTTGTAGTAAAAATGAATTCTATCAAAATTGTTCTTAGAATAGTGGTAGAAAAATACTTGCACTTAGAACAGCTTAGATGTAAAGACCGCATTTCTCCATGGTGATTTGGAGGAGGAGCTATATATGTAGTAGCGAGAAGGATATGAATTCAAAGGTAAAGAGGAGATGTGGTGCAAACTAAAGAAGAGCTTGTATGGCCTGAAACAAGCTCCACGTCAATGGTATAAGAAGTTTGATATCTTCATGATGGAGCAAGGTTATATTAGATCTCATTCTCGACCATTACGTGTATACAAAGAAATTTGAGGATGGAAGTCATATTATCATGTGTTTGTATGTTGATGACATGTTGGTTGTAGGTAAAAACATGTAGGAAATAAAATTACTCAAGAAATGTACTAAGTGAATCCTTTGATATGAAGGATTTGTGGGTAGCTAGACAAATCCTTGGTACAAGGATAACTCAGGATAGGAAGGAATGAAAGTTGACTTTATCTTTAGGAAGAGTACATTAAGAAGGTACTGGATAGGTTTAACATTGGGATTCCTTTGGTAGGCCATTTTAAGTTATCAAAGGAGCAGTGTCCCAAGATAGAGCAAGAAAGAAACTAGATGTCTAAGGTACCTCACTCATTAGCAGTTGGCAGTTTGATGTATGCTATGGTGTGAAATAGGCCTGATATTTCCCATACAGTGGGAGTTGTGAATAGATTTATGAGTGATCCAGGTAAAGAGCATTGGCAAGCATTAAAGTGGATCCTTTGATATTTGAGAGGGACCATGGGGACAATTTTGTCTTTGTAGTGGATCGACACCACTTACATGGTTATGTAGATTCGAGACATGGCAGGAGATGTACACAGCGGGAGGAGCATGACAGGTTATATTTACATTATAGGTGGGACAACAATGAGCTGGATTTCACGACTATAGAAGTTGGTGGCTTTGTCAACCATAGAGGCTGAGTATGTTGCTTCCACAGAGGCAAGCAAAGAGATGATTTGGTTAAAAAAATTGCTTGAGGATTTGGGCCATAAATAGGAGGAATGTAAGCTGCATAGTTATATTCAGAGTGCTATAAACCTAGCTAAGAACTCTACTTTCCACTCCAAGATGAAGCATATACAGTTGAGATATCACTTCATCAGGACAACTTTGGAGGAAGATAAGTTGAAGTTGGAGAAGATTCATGCCAGTCAGAATCCTACAAACATGATGACCAAGGTGGTCACAAGGATAAACTAAAGCTATGTTTAGCTTTGGTTGGCCTTCGTGGATGATAGTGAAGGGTTGAGAAGCTTGCTCAGTGGAAATCAGTCTCTAAGTGGGAGATTGTTATGTTTATAGAGCCTGTTTTCATGTTAGAGTTTGGTACACCTTCCATGTGTTACACTCAGATATTTTTATGGCAGTCCCGCTCACCGGTGAGCGGGTCAAGGGGGTTTGGGGGTGAAGCCCCCGAAGAAAATTTTCATGGGTGGTTTATTAACCCATGGGTAATGGGTAACCGTTATGGGCTATTTTTGGGCCCATGGTTTTTTAGTACCCATTGTTTTGTAAAACCGTCTCTTTGGCTACCTATTGATGTACTTATATATAGATGGACATATAATAGGATTTACATGAGTGTGTTTTGTGAAGGTGAATAGTGTGTGTGAATTCAAGTGTGAATTCGGGAGGGTTTGTTGAGCACAACTCCAAACAACATCTGATTATTGTAATTGTGAAGACTGTTGGCTTGTAATAAAATATGAGCAAGTGTTCTTAGTGGATGTAGCCCACATTGGGTGAACCATGTTAAATATTGTCTTTGTGTTGTGCATTTTTCATTTCTATAATTCTATTCATACTTCTTATTATTGTGATTTTGAGGAATTATTCTGCATTAGATATTATTAATTCCTAACAAGTACCATAACAAAAAAATATTTTCCTATTACATGATTGTGTAGATTTAATAAGAAATGATTAAGCCTACTTTATTCATTGAATAACCTCACATGAATCCCCTCATTATAATCAATAACTACATAAGCCCATTTATTTCTCGTATATCACCGCTTTGATAATGTTGATTTACATATCTCTATTATCTATAAGTGCCTCAATATTTTGGAATACATTTTGGCGACCATATTTGGTTGTAGACCAACTCTAATATTTTAGTAATCTCACTTAATCTTTTTGTTTTAGGGTTGTATTTATTGTTATAGTTTTTATTATTTTTAACTAGATTTTTATACGTTTTTAATTTATAATTACTATGGTCTATTGATGTTTTGAGAAAGCCCTAACCCAAATATTGTCCCCCTTTACCTTTTATATTGGTCACTCACCAATCTCAAGTACAACAATACCTAGACCCCTAGTGTTTTAGCTCACTCCTTGATCCTTTTTTTATTGTGCTAGTCACTCAATTAGTTGAAAGTATGACTAGGATAAGGCTCATTGTGGTTTAACTTGTCTCTCAAGCCCTTTTTTATTTTGTTATCCACTTTTTGATCAAATGTGTGACCAATCCTCGGCCCCTTGTGATATAACTCACCTATCATCCCTTTTGATATTGTGTTGGCCACTCAACCAACCATAAGTATAATCATGCCTAGGGATTTTTCTATTATGTTGGACTCTCGACTGATTGAAAGTTTGACTGGGCCTAGGAATCTTGTATTTTATTTGTTCATAACTTTTTCTATTATGTTGGCCACTTAGATGGTTGTAAGTATTACTGAGCATATGCCCCTTTTTTAACTCCACCCTATGAAATTTTGAATATTATGTTAGATTCTAGGATGAGTGTAAGTGTGATCAGGCCTAGGCCCATTTATGTCTTCATGGCATGTGCATGGAAATGGGGAGATGATAATTGGAAAAAATCCCACTTCTGGCCATTTTTCCCATAATACAACTTGCATTATGACTCGGTCATGTTATAATGTGACCATGTAATAAAGTGGGTGTGTTATTAATGTGCTCACATTATGGCTTGTTAATTCCAAACCATAACATGAGAACATTATAGTGTACTTCCATTATGGCTATCAAAAAATAAAATAAAAGACTTATCTTTTTACATTTTTTCTTTGCCAAAAATGTAACTAAAAACATAGGAGTTGGAATTAACACAAGTGGGGTTTTGTGAGCTCAAATCCTTCCAAAAAATGAGCCAATGATGATGAAGATTCCAATAGCTACATTTAAAGTAAATTTACCATAATATTAGTGAATAAAGTTGTTTTTCTTGCATTGTTCCTAATTGATTTTTTTATTTTATTAGATCCAAACTCTTCACCTGAAAACCCTCCTTCACCTAGTGAGTGGGGTGATGAATACCCACTTCAAACACATCCTACATTTATGAAATATCCTCCTATTACTAAAAAACATGTTATGTGAGATTCAAACTAATAAGGCACAAATTCAAGGTTTAATAGAAACCCTAATAAACCCAAATTCCATGAGTACCCACCATCAATATCTTTCATTTTCATTAGAGTAATTAATATATAATATTAATACCATGGAAAGTAAAATAAACACTAGGGAGGAGCATAAAACTAATTATCACAATTTTGTTACAATAGACAAATTATCTTATGATACGTTGAAGAAAAAATATCACCAAAGACAAACTCACAGCGTGTGGTTTTTCCTCGACCCCAACACTAATGTAACCATAGAATTGAGCCGGTGGTTTAAAAAAATTAAATATATAAGGGCCTTGCTGATTAAATAGACATGACAATATTCAAGAAATATCACGTAAATGAAATGTAATAAAGAGTGATAGATAGGGTTTGGAGAATGACTTAGCTTGCCACCATAGGACTGGACTAATTCTAGTTTGATGAATGGCTTGGAAAAATGTATTCTAGCAAAGTAAGATCTAATTCTAAAATTAAATGTGACGATCTCAAAGATAGGAGCTCCTAGAATGGGATAGGTCTGCCAAGCACTAATGTCTATTTTGGGCATTGGTATCTATGGAATAGCTTGGAATCTGATTATTTTTGTGTCGCTTAGCATCTCTCATTATTTGTTGTTTGTAACATCAATTTTTTCTTTATCACATATGTAACCTTAAAAATAAACCCTAGATACTTGCAAAATACTCAATCACACATTATATGAATACAAAATGTAAATTCTCGAGTGATCGACCTCGGAAGTCACCCCAATGTGATTTTCACCAAGCAATGAACTATATTTTAGACTCTATTTAGTTCTTATGTGTGTGTGATTGGAATAATGTCCCTTGATCTAGGATATCCTAGTGTCAATCACATAATGAGATAGAGGGATACAACTACTTTTTCCCAAATGAAAATGTTTAGTATGGAATTAAGAATAAATCCTCCAATGTAGCCCAAAATGCACTCCTTGATGTAGTAGATATAAAATATTATCTCTTTGTAGATATATGTGTCTCTTGAATCCTTTCACCCTAATGAGATTAAATAAGATAAGTATATATATGATTGCCTTGTTTAAGTTTCTTCATAAACAAGTGAAAAGATGAAAATGAGGGATACAATAAGAAATGAATGAAATATCATTTGAAATATCATAAAAGAGGAAAAGAAGAAAAGAGGACACAAGTTCTAAGAGGGAAATAACACCCAAACATTCCTGTCCCTAATGGATGGTCCTATATAGGGTGTTAGAAAGATAAAAATGAAATCGAGCTATGAAATATGTCGAATGATATGTAAAACTCTAAGTTATCGATTAGAAACAATAAGAAATGAAGATGAAAAGGATAAAATAAATGTCAAATAAAATTAAAGGGGTGTTAATGAATAATTCTCTTTCTTAGGAATCATACATATAAATGAAATATTTAGAGGCTCGATTTACATAGTAAGTGTGTGGTTTGATGGATACATTTCCCCCACTTTATGGTGGTGAATAAGGATTCAGGAGCATAAGTAGAAAAAAATCATACCTTGGCAAGTTAAATGAAGATTGTACCCAATAACGTGATGAATGAGCATTGTAACATGATAAATGGAATAGTGTAATATGTGTATCGTGAAATTATAAGGAGATAGAAGGATATGGATCCTAGGGGTGAAATTTACATGTGTGCATTTCCTTAGAATGTTGTCTTTGATAAAGCCTGCTTGATATTTTATTCATGGTTTCTTGTGTGTTCTCGAGTTAATTGGGATATGATAGGACAAGTGAAAGAAAACAAGTGTATTCAATGATCTATGTAAATACAATTGAACTTTAACTTGGATAGATGTAAAAAAGAAAATGTATATTATAAAATCTAAACCAAGGGGTTAGAGTACACCTAGAGTGTTGAAAGAGAAAGGGATATAAATTTGTTCCCCTTGCACCTAATGCTTAGGATATTTTTAGAATAACACAAAGGATTTATACGCCATGTCACAAAACTAGGGATTTAAGGTTCCTATTGTCACCAAATCACTACACCCTTTGAATGGCCTGAGAATGAATCACAACATTTAGTGTGATTGGGACACATGGGATCACCTCTCAAGCTATGGGACTTGGGCTCGAGGTGAACCTGTGGAGAAGAATGGCTTCCTCTTCCTAAACTAAATGCTTTACTACTCCTAGTGTAATAAAATGACCATCTAATCCTAAGCTAACATCTTCATGAGTTTTAAGGAAAGATATTTTTATATAACTGAAACTATACTAAGGGTGGTGATGCACCAAATTAAGGGATGTTTAATATCTGGAAGGGTTAATGTGGGAGGGATGCTTGCATCATTGACCACCTTCACCTATCACAACTTGAAAGGGTACACAATACCACAAACCAGGGGCATACGTTCCTTTGTTAAACTTGAGCATACATAAGGATAGATTGAATTGGATTCAACACACAATTAATTTATCATGAGGAAACCACACATGCATATGTCAAACATCTATTTCTACAACTAGGGATAATGATGACATAACTTAATACAGAAGGAAAATAAGGTTTTCACAACTGATGTAAAAGATAATCACATTATTCCTTCACAAAAATTAAGACTTTAGAAACAAGGAACCCTTTTTTTTTATTTTTTGGCTTTCCCCACGATGAGTAATGTTCTCCCTGTTCTAAATACTCAATTCAGAACACACATTTCATAACATTCATTCTTATAATAGATAACCATATGCAGCTATAATGACTCGGTGTACAACCGATCTATTCATTTCATGACTCGGTTAACTACTGATCCATTCATGTGTAACATTGAGTTTGGAGTATTCTACTGAATACTTCACATTCTCGGTTCTCTTACCCTTTGCTGGGTTTTGAGTGATCTATCCAAGGAACCTAACTGAATAATTGTTACCAATATTCATCGGCATCATGAACCTTAGACTGGTGACATAGGACAACGCAATCAACAACTTGCGATACTTTGGCCAAAGATTTATAACATACTATTCATATTACTTATTCCTTGATGACATACTCATCAATTCCAATACGTCCTTCACCCCACTCCATTGTTATCTCAAATGTCTTACACTGACTTCTGTCAGTCCCCTTGCCCAAGGTTTAACTCAAGCTCAGGTTAACAACATAGGTCATGATATGACGAGGCTCTCGAATACTTAGGGTAAATTGGCATACTGGGTCAACCTAGGTTAACCCCGTGTGCCAAGGTACCTTGAGTCCTTAAGGGCTACTTCATATCTTGATCAAGGTACTAACCAGACCTGAGAGGAATCTTGAACAAGTTCAAAGGCATGTAGATCTCAATGATCAAGGTGGAAGGGTGTTGCCACATGTCATCTACATTGATGTATCCTCGAGAAGATCCTAATCTTCTCAAAGGTACAACCTTGTAGTTGACGTGTGTCAACATCCTACGGCACAACCTCGTAGAGATGTACATACCTCCAAGAGTTTACTAACGATTGGTTAAATCTGATCTAAAAGACTACTTAAATCGGTAGCCCACCAAACCCCGAGTTCAACATTCCTTTAAGTTCCCTATTTAAAGTTGAGTTTCAATTAATTCAAGAGCTAATTTACTTTAGGGTTGCTTCCTAGATTGATAGTTATGACCTATCATCTCATTACCCTAGAGCAGGACAACAACAACTTACATTCCCTTTAATTAAATAACTCAACCATTTAAAGAAGTGTATCAGTCCTTTAGGCTGAAACACATCGGACTTATTGTAATTAAATCAAAATGATTCACAACCACATCTTTTTTTTTTATTTAGTGCCTTACTAGAGAGGAAGGGTCTTCCTCTCATAATTGCATATTTAGGGCTTGCCACACCCTACCATGTCATTTAAGTTACAATAACCTTTATTATAATTTTATTTTACCTCACAAGGTATAATGAAAAACTTAGATAAGAATGTTGTAATCAGCCACCTATTTAATTTCAATTTTTCTTAGGGAATTTATCTAAGTTCCCTTTTTATTAAAACCACTCTTTGAAATACACATCCAATCATATAGATAACATGAAGATTATACTTAACAAGATAAATTACACAATCTATATAAGTAATTTCTCACACTTCAATTCATATCCAAATTATACATTTACAACTTATGCTTTTTAGGCATGCTTTAAGACATCAGCCTTTTTTAAAAAAAAAAAGATAAACTTTTCTTTTTACAATACAATTCAGAAATCAACTCAGAATTCTTCACTAAAATCAGCTTAGAGCAGTCAATGCATCATTTAAGTTTTTTCCCTCTTTTACCACTTACGAAGTCCATCTGCAAAAATTGCTAGCACGGGTCAGTTCATTGAACTGAGCATGATAAGCTCTAATCTTTAAAACAAGTGCATTCCAATAATTGTTTCAATAAAACAACCCTATTATAATGACAACAATTACTTCATACTCTCTAAACTTTAAGCAATATCAATATAAGAAGAGTCATAGCACACTGTTTAAACAAAGTGGACAGGATATATTCTATATTACTTGCCCTAAAATTTTAAAGTATAATTGATTCCAGCAATTACATTCATGATCAATCTAATGATATATATATCACTGATTTTCTTCCTATCAATTATAACTTCACTCACATCATAACCTAAATTTTACAGGAGTAATTTCAACACAATCTTTTTGGATGATTCATCTCACCTTTGTGCAAGAAAGGAAGAACCATTCCTTTTACCAGTACATATCCATCCGAAAAGTTGAAACAGTTTATATCATGATTTAAATAGATTCTTAAAGTGTCTTCTATTTAAAAATTAAACCATTTAAGGTATTCATCCAAAACAGGGTCATACAAAGAAATTCAAATAGAAGTGATGGATTAACTACCACCTTCAATTTCTTTTGTCCAACCTATCTTCTACCTTAGTCTTCCTAATTTTCAATCAATGAAAAGTATACAAGACAATAAACACTAATTTTCTTGTTACAATAAGAATAACAAACAGGAGGTTTACAAACAAAGATCTTATCCCAGCTAAATGGCGAAGGAGTCTTATAAGATTTAGGATCCCCCATCCCATTTATTTCTTTCAACTACTAAATAGTTCTTCCTTCTCATAACCACTCAATTTGAGTTTATTACAAGTTCTAAGGAAGGAGCACAATAACCCATCAAGGAAAAGAGTATTAAAATAACTGACTTCCTTTTTAACCCTTTTTGCTTCTTCACCTTTTATTTCTAAGAGAACTGTGATGATCTAAACACTATTGAAATCAAGTTTAGAATGAAATCAAGTTCCTAAGACATAATAAACATTTATTAGACCAACCAGGAATGAGAAGCTGAGTAGTTCTAACACTTAATTTCACTCAATATTTCAAAGGTAGAGCCATCTCATTGGTTTACCATAACATCCCTACAGGATCTACAAACTGTACATTCAATAAAAGTCAAGATCTATATTTAACATAATCATTGTGAACCGATCAAGACTCAGAATATAATTCGATCCAAATGAAATAGACTACATTCCTCATATACTCGAACCATTCAAGTTTAAAATCAAGTTAGGGTAACTTCACGTTTCCCTTAATGACAAAGTATTCAGAGACTAAATTAGTTGAACCGATACATCGTTCGGTTGCCATTATAATATGAAACACTAAATCCAAATGGAATGTACAGAATATATCTACCAAATTTGAATCATATTTTCCAAAAATACCCAAAAGCCGTAATATTCAAACCATAGTAAGGAATTTCACATTAACAGTTCAGAATAAAAATAGGTTTTCCATTTGTATCAAAAATAGTTCAACCATATTTCTAACTTTAAAAAAATGTATTGAACTAATTGTCATCGTTAAAACCTATCACTTTAAAGTCGGGTTCGAAAGAGTTTCTACCACTATTAATATGGTCATAAAAACAAGATTTCACAAACCATGTAAAGAAAAAGACTACAAGTTACAGACTTGTTTACTCCATATAATAAACACAAATTCCTTTTAATGCTTATTCCAAAACAACCAAAATTTCACAGGTAGAACACAAGCTCATTCTTATACTGTTCCTCCTGTGCATGCCAGTGTTGTTATCATTCAAGGTTTCACAAGAATAAACAACTAACTATATACTATCTTATCCACAGTGCCCACGAACTTAAAAATAGTCAATCCCTTTCTCCAGAGAAGTGCAGACTGGCTTATATATAACGTATTCAGAATACAAAATCTTTATAATAGTCAAAGCTTCACAGGGTGTTACCAAAAAACCTTCCAGGAGTTATTCACAGACCAAACAACCATGAGATAGAACATGAATATCATAGGCTGGTAAACACAAAAAAACAACATTGTTCCGTCCAACTAAAAACAAGTTTTTAACTTCCAAACATAACGAACACAGGTGGGTCTATTGCAACAATAAAGACTTCTAAAGAAGTCAAAATCACTTAACAATTTCATCCACTACGAGCCTTTTACAATTACTAGAAGTACTCAAATATTCACAAAACCACTGCGAAAGAAAAGTAATGCAAACAAATTTCAAAAAGAATCAAGCAAACTCCCGATTCAACCCAGAAATTTAAGTTTACACACAACCCATGAAATCTTTTTTTACTAGACAAGCATAAATACATAGAGCTCATCAGAACAAAGTTGTTTTAATGAAACACTTAGAGAAAAGAAAATATTTTAATAGTTAGGGCCTATCATGCCTGATAGTGTCATTGTAAAATCAAGAAGACCTCTGGCTGAGCCCGTTCTTTCTCTTCTTCTCCACGAAAGGTTAAACAACAAAAAATACTACCTCCACCATGCCTCATATATTCTCCATGAAACAGAAATAGATTTGAAACCCTCAAAATAGCCATGCAATGAAGTATAAACTGTTGGTTTGAAAGACCAGTGTGCATGCAGAGAGAAAAATAGAGTGTATGAAAAATGAAACAACCACACAAAAATCCATTTGCATGCCTCCCTAAGTGATCCGGGCTCACGAACCCATGCACATTAATTGCATTAATACCATATCTCCCACCCAATCTTCCTTGCCACCGCCCGCCAAAGTTGGCAAGTTCTAAATCAAAATAAACAAGTGTTTCCATTTCTAGAGGTACTGCCACCTAGGCCTCTGCTAGCCAAATTAACCTCTGCCAAAGTTGGTCAGTTCCCAATGCCCTTACAACCTTATCACCATCTTAAATGCCATAAAACTGCCCCAACACTTACGTGACCCTTAGGTTCCCTTTCAAAGCAATTAGTTTAGGATAGGTTAATGACTTAGGTTAGATCTTAGGTAATTTAAATCTAACACCTTAGGATATAACCCTAGTCATTTACCTTAGCAATAGGTTAGACAAACCCTTAGGTAATATCCAAAAATACATAGTTTAGAAACTAGGTTAGATTAAAATCACATTTCGACAAATCAGTGATACTAAGACATTTCAGGTTGGATTCAAAATTCACGTTTAAGTATAAAAGCTTAGATAGGAAGACTCACATATCTTACCTGGCTTAAGGTCCAGGTTCTCTCCATGCCATAAATGGATGAAAACCAAATTGAGACTGTAATGACCTGCCGGGGTCAATTCCAGAATCCAATAAAACTTTCCACAACATGGAAATATTCTCATATGAAGGAGAATTAAAGAACATATATATTCTAAGTTCAGCCCAGAACTAATAATTCATAGAATGCCAATTCATGGTTTTTCATCCTGAATATATTTAAAACATTCCTTGGATCACTGTAATTGATCCAAGGATGAGTCATAGAGATAGATAAGCTTACAATCCTCCTGAAATCAGATTGCACTCATCCATGAGAAATGAAAGAAAATGAATCCAGGCATATTCTAGTTCAATCAAAGATCTCAAGAGCAGAAAAGACATATCCATATCAAGCAGATTTCCCAAAATCAAAAGGACATATCCTCATAAGGAAATTCACATAACATTACTTGAATACAAAGGAGGAAAATAACAACAGTTAAGGGTGTTACATGCTTCCCTCCTAAAATAATCATCATCCCGATGATTCAATTCATTCACTTATTTATTCAAAACCATATATCTCAAATTTTATAGTTCCCAAATCAGTGTTATATAACTGTCTGCTCAAATTTAATAAATTTTTTAGCTTTCTTAATGTCATGTGCAAAAAGATAAAATCACAGTTTTTATCAATCAATAGATTCAGTTCTTTAAAAAAAAAAGGAAAAGTAGTTTTCATATCTTCCAGATTTTCCCAAGTTACACTTTCTTCATTAAACTGGTCCCACTGGACCTTACATTGTTTTATTTCATGATTTCTCAAATGCAACTGGTGAGTTTCCAGCACTCGAGTGGGTTTAACCATGATTATTCCTAGGTCTTGGACTTGTAAGGAATTCCAATTTAACACATGTGACAAATCTAAAATGTATTTCTTAAGCAAAGAAATATGGAAAACATCATGCATTCATGACAAAGCAGGGGGTAATGCTAATCGATAAGCTACGGGGTTGATTACTTCAACAATTTCAAAAGGTCCCACAAAATGAGGTGATAACTTGGCAACCTTGCCAAAAGTTATGGAACTCTTTCTTGGCTTAACATGAAGAAAAACCTTCTCACCAAGTTCAAATTTCCAGTCAACCCACTTTAAATCAGCATAACTCTTTTGCCTATCTGCTGCTTCTTTTAAGCGTTCACGAATCATTTTAACTTGTTGTTCCATTTCCGTAAGGATTTCAGGTCCAATTACTTCTCTGTCCTCAATGTTGTCCCAACTAACAGGGGTTCTACATTTTCTTCCATAAAGTGCCTCAAACGGTGCCATCTTAAGAGAAGCATGGTATGTATTATTGTATGCAAATTCAACTAATGGGAGATACTCCTCCCACTTATACTTGCTGATCCATACAATACATCCGTAACATATCTTCCAAAACTTGATTTACTCTTTCAGTCTGTCCATCCATTTCTGGATGATACACAGAACTGAAGTTCAGTTTAGTTCCAAGAGCTGTATTAAGTGTTTGCCAAAATCTTGACGTCATTCTAGGGTCTCTGTCATATATATAATTAATTCAGGTACTCCATGTAATCTAAAAATTTCATGTACAAATCTTTTAGCTAAAACAGGAGAATCATCCTTTAAATTTCCAACAATAAAATGGGCTACTTTTGTTAGCTTATCAACAACTACTAAAATAACATCATGTTTATTTCTTGACATAGGTAGCCCTTGCATGAAATCCATGCTTATTACTTGCCATTTATACTTGTGGTATGCTATGGGGATATAATAAACCAGCCGGGTGCATATGTTCCACTTTCACACGCTGACATTCAAGACAATGAGTCACAAAATTAACATCTTTTTCATTCCCTTCTAGAAATATTGTTGTTTTATATCAGCAAGCATTTTAGTGATACCTGGGTGTCCAGAAAAGGGTGAGTTGTGAAATTCAGCTAACAATTTCTTTCTCAAATCATTAAGCAAAGGTATGTATACTCTGTTTTCATAACGTAAGATTCCTTCATTATCGAAATGAAAACCTTTATACCTTTCATCTTTTGGATCTGCAGCAAGCGTTGTTTTTACTTGCTGAAAGTACAAATCAGATTCCATTGCACTTTTTACTTCATCTTTAAACTAAGTTCTTAATGTTATAAGAGCAAGAAATGTGCTTCCTACGACTTAGAGCATCAGCTACTCTATTCTCTTTTCCTTTGATGTAACTTATATCAAAATCATATTGAGACAAAAACTCTAACCACCTTCATTGTCTTGCATTTAGATTTGGCTGAGTGAAAATGTACTTCAGCCCAAGATGATCAGTTTTCAACTCAAATGGTTTACCAAGTAAATAATGCCTCCAAACTTGAAGTGCATGAACTATGGCAGCAAGCTCTAAATCATGTGGAGCATAATTCAACTCATGTAACTTAAGTTTTCTACTTTCATATGCTATGACATGATCATTTTGTAACAAAATACCTCCAAGGCCTTCCCGATGCATCCGTTACAATAGTAAAGTCTCCATTAGGATCAGGTATAGCTAAAATAGGTGCTGAAGTCAACTAACTTTTCAAATTTTTAAAAGCAGATTCACATTTATCATTCCAAACAAATTTCTTATCCTTTTTCTGTAATGAAGTTATTGGTGCAACCACTTTAGAAAAATCCTTAACAATTTTCTATAATAACCAGCAAGGCCCATGAAGCTTCTTACTTCATGTACATTCTTTGGTGCAGGCCATTCGGTTATAGCTACTATTTTAGAAGGATCAACCGCAATCCCATTCTTACTTATAACATGCCCCAAATAATGAACTTTGGTATCAAAGAAAGAACATTTGGATAACTTACCATATAACCATCTCTTTCTCAGAATTCCCAAAACTATTTTCAAGTGCTCTTTATGCTCCTCAACACTTTTAGAATATATGAGAATGTCATCCAAGAATACAAGCACAAAATTGTCCAGGTATTCTTGAAAGATATTGTTCATTAAATTCATAAAAGTTGGGGTGCATTAGTTAATCCAAAGGGTAAAACCATGAATTCATAATGTCCATACCTTGTCCTGAAAGTTGTTTTATGAATATCTTCATCCTTAATTCTTAATTGATGATATCTAGATCGAAGATCTATCTTGGAATATACCGTTTCTCCTCACATCTAATCAAATAGATCATCAATCCTAGGAAGTGGGTATCTATTTTTGATGGTTGCTTTGTTTAACATCCTATAATCAATACACAATCTAAGTGTTCCATCTTTCTTTTTCACAAATATCACTGGTGCTCCCCAAGGTGAAACACTTGGTCTAATCAAACCTTTAGACAATAGTTCTTGCAACTGAGCCTTAAGCTCAACTAACTCTATGGTAGTCATTCGATAAGGTGCTTTAGAAATAGGTTCCGTACCCGTTTGATTTCAATGGTGAAGTCAAACTCCCTTTTGGGTGGTAAACCCGGTAATTCTTCCGAAATACATCACTAAAATTCTGCAACAGTGGGTAACGTTCCATGAAATCACTATTTTCTTCTGTAGACTCTGAAATCTTTACCGCATACAAGGTACAACCTTTATTTTTGGCCTTTTTAAGTTACATAGCCGACAATTTCCTAACTAAATTTCTCATTTTACACCTTGAATCTCTATGTTTTTTTATCTACAGATCGTCCAAACAACTAATATGTTTTTCAAAATAGTCCACTTTTTCTTTATGCTCAGCTAACCAATTAACACCTATGACTATATCATAGGATCCCAAAGGTGCAACATAGAGATCAACCTTAGTGGAAAAGCTAGGTAAGTCAAGGATTGCCCCAAAAAGACACATACTAACTGTATGGACATAAATTATTACCATAATGTACAGTCCATGATTTATCCATTTTTCTAGCCTTTCTTTTAAGTTTCGAAGCAAGTTTACTAGAAATGAAACATTCAGTAGCTCCTGTATATCAAAAAGAACAGTTACTGTATGCCAAATAACTTACCAAGAACTTCAATGGGTGTAGCTTTCTTTTCAGCTTGCTTGTCAACTACCGCAGCGTGTATCTTGTGCTGCTGATTATGATCATCCTTCTTCAAAGGACATTGATTTGCGTAGTGATCTTTGCCACAATTATAGCAGCCTCCTACAGGTCCCTTTTTAGGCTCAAAATTATTTCCAGCCTTAAAATTGTCATGTTGGCCTCCATAGGACTTCTTCCCGTTATTATTATTCTTGGCAAAGTTATTCCTTGCATTTCCAGTAGGCTTGCTCATTGTTGTTTTCTTACTATTATCAGCTGAAAACTTATTTTTGTTACCAAACTTTTTCCATGGTCCCTTCTTAGGTGCAAGAGAAGCTGAAGAAGAGTTTGGTGTCTTCTTCCACACTTCCTCTTTATGAGTAGAAATAGCTTTTAATTTCTATTCCTACCTTATGGCTTTCTCAACAACCCCTTCCATAGTGGTTGGGTTGTGAACATCAACCTCTCCCCCAATAATGGGATTCAATCCCATGATGAATTTTCATATCCTAAACTTCTCATCAGTTTGATACTGAGGTACATATTTGAGGAGTTTCATAAACCACTCCCAATACTCAGTTACAGTTAGCTTTCCTTGTGCTAAGTTATGAAATTCTATCATTTTCTGATCATAATAAAGTTGTGGCAGCCAGCGTTGCCTAAAGTAACCTTTAAATTGATCCCAAGTGATGTTAGTTTCATCAATATTTAACTCAGCCTTACGGCTGTCCCACCATGAAGATGCCTCATGGGAAAGATGATATGCTCCCCAAATAGCTTTGGTTTCCTCTGAGAAGTTTCTTATTGCAAATTACTTCTCCATTTCACTTGAGCCAATTCTCAGCTCCATCTCCTAATGTGGTGCCATCAAATTTGGGTGGACTTATCCTTTTTATATCATTAGTGAGTTCCACTACCAACCTAGCCTTTTTGTTTTCTAGTTGGATAGGTACATTACCATTATTATTATCAACACCCAATTTGGGGTTGTCCTCAGGAGGTGGTTGATTGTTATTACCAGCTTCTTCTTCCTCCTCATTTCCCATCACTTGTTGTTCAAGTATAGCCAAACGATCTCTTGTGTCCAAAAGGGCAGCAAGGATCTCATCAAGTTTTTGGTTGTTGCTGCTCCTTCAACAGGTGGAGCATTATTCACAACGTTTCCCCTTGTTCTAACCATTTCTATTACAAGAAAATCCAAGTTTTTATCAGATTATGGACACAATAGGTCCAAGAGTTGCAACCTTCAGCTCTGATACCAAGATGTAACATTCCCAAATTAAGACTTTAGAAACAAGGAATTTTTTTTTTTTTGCATGAGTAATGTTCTCTGTTCTAAATACTCAATTCAGAACACACATTTCATAACATTCATTCTTATAATAGATAACCATATGCAGCTGTAATGACTCGGTGTACAACCGATCTATTCATTTCATGACTCGGTTAACTACCGATCCATTCATGTGTAACATTGAGTTTGGAGTATTCTACTGAATACTTCACATTCTCGTTCTCTTACCCTTTTCTAGGTTTTGAGTGATCTGTCCAAGGAACCTAACTGAATAATTGTTACCAATATTCATCGGCATCACGAACCTTAGATTGGTGACATAGGACAACGCAATCAGATAGCTTGCGATACTTTGGCCAAAGATTTATAACATACTGTTTGTATTACTTATTCCTTGATGACATACTCATCAATTCCAGAATACGTCCTTCACCCCACTCCATTGTTATCTCAAATGTCTTACACTGACTTCTGTCAGTCCCCTTTCCCAAGGTTTAACTCAAGCTCAGGTTAACAACATAGGTCATGATATGACGAGGCTCTCGAATACTTAGGGTAAATTGGCATACTGGGTCAACCTAGGTTAACCCCATGTGCCAAGGTACCCTGAGTCCTTAAGGGCTACTTCATATCCTAATCAAGGTACTAACCAGACCTGGAGAGGAATCTTGAACAAGTTCAAAGGTGTGTAGATCTCAATGATCAAGGTGGAAGGGTGTTGCCACATGTCATCTACACTGATGTATCCTCGAGAAGATCCTAATCTTCTCAAGGTACAACCTTGTAGTTGACGTGTGTCAACATCCTACGGCACAACCTCGTAGAGATGTACATACCTCCAGAGTTTACTAACATTTGGTTAAATCTGGTCTAAAAGACTACTTAAATCAGCAGCCCACCAGACCCCGAGTTCAACATTCCTTTAAGTTCCTATTTAAAGTTGAGTTCAATTAATTCAAGAGCTAATTTACTTTAGGGTTGCTTCTGGATTGATAGTTATGACCTATCATCTCACCCTAGCAGGACAACAACAACTTACATTCCCTTTAATTAAATAACTCAACCATTTAAAGAAGTGTATCACCCTTTAGGTGAAACACATCGACTTATTGTAATTAAATCAAAATGATTCACAACCACATCTTTTTTTTATTTAGTGTCTTACTAGAGAGGAAGGGTCTTCCTCTCATAATTGCATATTTAGGGCTTGCCACACCCTACCATGTCATTTAAGTTACAATAACCTTTATTATAATTTTATTTTACCTTACAAGGTATAATGGAAAACTTAGATAAGAATGTTGTAATCAGCCACCTATTTCAATTCTTCGTAGGGAATTTATCTAAGTTCCCTTTTTATTAAAACCACTCTTTGAAATACACATCCAATCATATAGATAACATGAAGATTATACTTAACAAGATAAATTACACAATCTATATAAGTAATCTCTCACACTTCAATTCATATCCAAATTATACATTTACAACATATGCTTTTTAGGCATGCTTTAAGACATCAGCCTTTCTTTAAAAAAAAAAAAAAAGATAAACTTTTCTTTTTACAATACAATTCAGAAATCAACTCAGAATTCTTCACTAAAATCAGCTTAGAGCAGTCAATGCATCATTTAAGTTTTTTCCCTCTTTTACCACTTACAAAGTCCATCTACAAAAATTGCTAGCACGCGTCAGTTCATTGAACTGAGCATGATAAGCACTAATCTTTAAAACAAGTGCATTCCAATAATTGTTTCAATAAAATAACCCTATTATAATGACAACAATTACTTCATACTCTCTAAACTTTAAGCAATATCAATATAAGAAGAGTCATAACACACTTTGTTTAACAAAGTGGACATGATATATTCTATATTACTTGCCCTAAAATTTTAAAGTATAATTGATTCCAACAATTACATTCATGATCAATCTAATGATATATAATTCACTGATTTTCTTCCTATCAATTATAACTTCACTCACATCATAACCTAAATATTACAAGGGTAGTTTCATCACAATATTTTTCGGATGATTCACCTCACCTTATGCAAGAAAGGAAGAACTATTCCTTTTACCAGTACATATCCATCCGAAAGGTTAAAACAGTTTATACCATGATTTAAAAAGGTTCTTAAAGTGTCTTCTATTTAAAAATTAAACCATTTAAGGTATTCATCCAAAATAGGGTCATACAAAGAAATTCAAACAAAAGTGATGGATTAACTACCACCTTCAATTTCTTTTGTCCAACCTATCTTCTACCTTAGTCTTCCTAATTTTCAATCAATGAAAAGTATACAAGACAATAAACACTAATTTTCTTGTTATAATAAGAATAACAAACAAGAGGTTTACAAACAAATATCTTATCCCAGCTAAATGATGAAGGAGTCTTATAAGATTTAGGATCCCCCATCCCATTTATTTCTTTCAACTACTAAATAGTTCTGCCTTCTCATAACCACTTAGTTTGAGTTTATTACAAGTTCTAAGGAAGGAGCACAATAACCCATCAAGGAAAAGAGTATTAAAATAACCGACTTCCCTTTTAACCCTTTTTCTTCTTCACCTTTTATTTCTAAGAGAACTGTGATGATCTAAACACTATTGAAATCAAGTTTAGAATGAAATCAAGTTCCTAAGACATAATAAACATTTATTAGACCAACCAGGAATGAGAAGCTGAGTAGTTCTAGCACTTAATTTCACTCAATATTTTGGCAAGGTAGAGCCATCTCATTGGTTTACCATAACATCCCTACAGGATCTACAAATGGTACATTCAATAAAAGTCAAGATCTATATTTAACATAATCATTGTGAACCGATCAAGACTCAAAATATAATTCCGATCAGAATGAAATAGACTACATTTCTCATATACTCGAACCATTCAAGTTTAAAATCAAGTTAGGGTAACTTCACGTTTCCCTTAATGACAAAGTATTTAGAGAATGAATTAGTTGAACCGATACATCGTTCGGTTGCCATTGATAATACAAAACACTAAAGCCAAATGGAATGTATAGAATATATCTACCGAATTTGAATCATAATTTCCAAAAATACCCAAAATCCGTAATATTCAAACCATAGTAAGGAATTTCACATTAACAGTTCAAAATAAAAATAGGTTTTCCATTTGTATCAAAAACAGTTCAACCATATTTCTAACTTTAAACAAAATGTATTGAACTGGTCATCGTTAAAACCTGTCGACTTTAAAGTCGGTTCGAAAGAGTTTCTACCACCATTAACATGGTCATAAAAACAAGATTTCACAAACCATGTAAAAAAAAGACTACAAGTTACAAACTTGTTTACTCAAAATAATAAACACAAATTCCTTTTAATGCTTATTCCAAAACAACCAAAATTTCACAGGTAGAACACAAGCTCATTCTTATACTGTTCCTCCTGTGCATGCCAGTGTTATTATCATTCAAGGTTTCACACAAGAATAAAGCAACTAACTATATATTGTCTTATCCACAGTGCCGCGAACTTAAAAACAGTCAATCCCTTTTCTCCAGAGAAGTGCAGATTGGCTTATATATAACGTTTCGAATACAAAATCTTTATAACAGTCAAAGCTTCATAGGGTGTTACCAAAAAAACCTTCCAGGAGTTATTCACAGACCAAACAACCATGAGATAAAACGTGAATATCATAGGCTGGTAAACACAAAAACAACACTTGTTCCATCCAACTAAAACAAGTTTTTAACTTCCAACATAACAAAATAGGTGGGTCGATTGCAACAATAAAGACTTCTAAAGAAGTCTAAATCACTTACAATTTCATCCACTGCGAGCCTTTTACAATTACCAGAAGTACTCAAATATTCACAAACCACTGTGCAAAGAAAAGTAATGCAAACAAATTTCAAAAGAATCAAGCAAACTCCAATTCAACCCAGAAATTTAAGTGTACACACAACCCATGAAATATTATTTTACTAGACAAGCATAATACACAGAGCTCATCAGAACAGATTTGTTTTAATGAAACACTTAGAGAAAAGCAAAGATTTTAATAGTTAGGGCCTATCATGCCTGATAGTGTCGCTGTAAAATCGAAGAAGACCTCTGGCTGAGCCCGTTCTTTCTCTTCTTCTCCACGAAAGGTTAAACAACAAAATACTACCTCCACCATGCCTCATATATTCTCCATGAAATAAAAATAGATCTGAAACCCTCAAAATAGCCATGCAATGAAGTATAAACTACTAGTTTGAAAGACCAGTGTGCATGCAGAGAGAAAAACAGAGTGTATGAAAAATTAAACAACCACACAAAAATCCATTTGCATGCCTCCCTAAGTGATCCGGGCTCACGAACCCATGCACATTAATTGCATTAATACCATATCTCCCACCCAATCCTCCTTGCCACCACCCGCCAAAGTTGGCAAGTTCTAAATCAAAATAAACAAGTGTTTCCATTTCTAGAGGTACTGCCACCTAGGCCTCTTGCTAGCCAAATTAACCTCCACCAAGGTTGGCAGTTCCCAATGCCCTTACAACCTTATCACCATCTTAAATGCCATAGAAACCACCACCCAACACTTGTGACCCTTAGGTTCCCTTTCAAAGCAATTGGTTTAGGATAGGTTAATGACTTAGGTTAGATCTTAGGTAATTTAAATCTAACACCTTAGGATATAACCCTAGTCATTTACCTTAGCAATAGGTTAGACAAACCCTTAGGTAATATCCAAAAATACATAGTTTAGGAACTAGGTTAGATTAAAATCACATTTCAACAAATCAGTGATACTAAGATGTTTCAGGTTGGATTTAGAATTCACGTTTAAGTATAAAAGCTTAGATAGGAAGACTCACATATCTTACCTGGCTTAAGGTCCAGGTTCTCTCTAATGCCATAAATGGCTGAAAACCAAATTGAGACTATAATGACCTGCTTTGGGGTCAATTCCAGAATCCAATAAAACTTTCCATAGCATGGAAATATTCTCATATGAAGGAGAATTAAAGAACATATATATTCTAAGTTCAGCCCAGAACTAATAATTCATAGAATGCCAATTCATGGTTTTTCATCCTGAATATATTTAAAACATTCCTTGGATCATTGTAATTGATCCAAGGATGAGTCATAGAGATAGATAAGCTTACAATCCTCCTAAAATCAGATTGCACTCATCCACGAGAAATGAAAGAAAATGAATCTAGGCATATTCTAGTTCAATCAAAGATCTCAAGAGCAGAAAAGACATCCATATCAAGCAGATTTCCCAAAATCAAAAGGACATATCCTCATAAGTGAGGGTGTGCCAGACATGTGGAGGCCTCCGCAGATTTTAGTGCACCAATGAGACACACGTGGAGGCCTCCACGGGCCTTTTGGACTTTTTAATGGCCCACTTTTGTTACCTTTTTTCTTGGTCCCGCACTCTATCCACCTTTGTTTGAACCTCGAGAGTGCACCAATGAGACACATGGAGCTCATTTGGGGACTCCTCCTCTATCCATGTGGCGAGCATTGATGTCCTGTATCACAAAGATTGAGACATGTGGAGACATGTGGGCCCATTTTATACTTAGCTAATTCAGGCCTTGAGTGAACAAATTATATGTGCTTCCTTGGCGAGTCCCTCATTGTTGACTCCATGTGGAAGTCTCGCGGGGTTTTGAGTTTCATTATTCCCTCTCACTCTTGGAAATGCACCGAGCTGACACGTAGTGCCTTCCATGAGTCTTGCTGCTGCCTCAAATTTTCAACTACTGGTTCTACCTTTTTGGCTCTAACCACATGGAGGGCTAGTTCTTGTTTGAGTCTCCACTTTGGGTCATGCCTTTGAAATTACACCGATGAGGCACATGGAGGCTTTTGCTCACTCCTTTATACTTAGCCAATTCGCTTCGAGTGAATGTTGTCTTTCTCCATTTTCTCGATGAGCTTCTGATCCCCTTTAACATTGTTTGGCCTCATTTTCCAACCTTTCTCCTCCATTGTCGAGTCCTGCTCCTTTGATTTGGGATCGAATATGAGCTCGCAGGACTAAACTGACCCTTCAATTTTCTCCTGGCATGCAGGGTTGTCCACACAAAGCCTTCCCCTTTTGGCTAGACCCACAAGCTCGGCTTGCAAGCTTACCACCAAGTGACTCGGCCTCAACCCGGCTCATCCCTGAAGACCCCAAAATCTGTGAGCTCGATCATTCCAACAATCCTCCATATGTGCTTTGATGCTCCTGATGACTCGCCTACCAACTCGGATCTCAGAAACCACTATCCCCGAACTCCAAACACCACAATCTCCGAACCCCGAAAGACATAATATCTCGAATCCAAAAACTCAAAACTCTGAAATTTAGAGTTTTGGGCTTCAGAAATATTTGACTCGTTCAATGTTTCTGACCCCAAAATCTCTGAAATTCCGAAACGGAATTGTTTAAAAATATTTTCTGAAATAAAACTCTGAAATCTCAACTCAACTTGGCCTACCTCATTCCCAAGCTCGTATCCCACTTTGAGCACTCGATCCCCGAGTCGCTACTTTTCCGAGTTGCCGCATCCACTAAAACAATGATTTCACTAGCTCGCTAAACTAAGCTTTGTTTTCACACCGAATCTATAACCCGATCTACTTTCACGATGACAAACTGAGCTTGTAACATGAATCTATGAGCTTATCCTTATGTAGGTAGTTTTGGCCTTTCCCATGCATGCTCTGGTCTGTTGATTTCAACTCATGCAAGAATTGACATAGCTTGGACTGAGATCCTACCACTTCTGTGTTGCTACTTCACATGAATTCAGGCTATTTGTGCCTCAGAAGGCTGACTTACAATTTCCATTACCTAAAGTACCAACACAGTTTAGCCCCCATCCGTTTAGGCATCCTGCTCATGTTTGATCACTACCGAGATTGACTCAAAACTATTCCTGACTCGTTAAGTAAACACCATGCAAACCATATGATCTCTTTTTCTCGAGCTGTTTGGTGTGCGTAACATGCCCAAACTCACCCATGTTATCCAATGATTTTCTGAACCTATCATCTTTGTGCTCGATCTGAGTTCCTGGTCCTACGTTTAATGAGTCATTTGACTTCTCCAACACTTTGAGACCCTTGTGAAAATGATGCTCCACATTTCCATATGACGAGCTCATCTTCATGGATATTTACACATGTTTATGTCCCGAGCTCGCTAAGTATTTGTTTCAATTCCTACCTTGGTATCATGTTATAAATCATGAGCTCAAACCGAGCTACCAACGTATCTTGAAATATTACAACTCGTCCTTTAGCTCAGTAAGCCATTTGAGCTCGAAGCTCCCCTCCTAGGAAATTTAACACTTACTCTCAAAATTTATGAATTTCCACCACTCCCTTAAACTGTGAAGATTATGAAATGAAAATAGCGCCTTTTTAGGTGTGATTTGACTCCGATTATCTATGCCTAGGTCAGTTGGAGATGGGGCTACAAGATCCAATCTCCTTACCATGAGAAAACCTTGGGCCTCGAGAACCAGGGAAATGAGGGAATAATTAAAAATGATCCTTAACCATCCTAGAACACCATAAACCTTTTAGAAGTACAAAATTTTATGTAGGCCCCAAGTTCTTTTCTGAAGACCTAAAATTCAACAGGACCCCATTGTCTAATTTTGTCATGCATACAAAATTGGATAACAGTTCCTAAAGCTAAAATTTAGATTTATGCATCCTTTCTCCACTAAGGGAAAGTGTATTAGGAGAGTGACACATTTTTCCATCCAACCTTTAATGCTTCCCTAAAGATAAGTGCCACTTGTAGATGATCAAAACCTAATTTTTAACTTGCCTCGGGTGACACAAAGGAACTAGGAATACCAAGTGTCTTGCGCATATGCCCTAGGTTTTATTCCCTTATTTAGTTCCTACTTTGGTTCTTAGATTAACAATTATTTCCTGTTAGTGATTGGTTACAATATGAAATTGGCTAGTATCTATTTAAATTGGAGAAAAAAATGATTGTGTAATTGTTAAAACTATTGTGTAACTATTTTTTCCCCTAGGATGAGAGTGCCTAGGTAGTAAACTAGTGCCTGTGTGGTCTTATCTCGAGCTAGGTGATTTTTTCCATGCTAAATTTTATGGCCATGTCTATTTCTCGACCATATTCTAGAACTAGTTTCCATTTTTTTGTGTTTTCTATAACTAATTTTTGTGACTATTGGGAGGGTGAAAAGGTTCACCCAATGTTTTCCCCACTCATTTGGGGTGTGTGAGATGAAAAAATGTGAATGAATCCAAAATGAGGAATAATGAAACTGATGTGCACATATGATATAGGAATCCCATAGAGGGAAAAGGGATTACAAATGGTAGTTACCATGACATAAAAAATAAAGGAAAATGCTAGCATACAAGTGTTAATGACAAAAAAACAATTCACATTGCAATAGTAACTAGTAATGGTATTTATTATTTGATTTCATACATGGGACACCACTAAGGATGTCATAAGATAATCAAATTCATCGTGGCTCGTGCAAACAAGGTAATCAAACAAACATAGGGGATAACCCTTAAAAAATAACAAACAAGGTACAAAATAATCAAATAACCATGATTCGAAGGAGTCATATGAGATAAATTTTACACATGAAGCACCCATTAGCATGCTAGGGAAGGTAAATGGTATGCAACAATGCGATATATGAATATAGGAAGAAAATGTGAAATATTTCAATAATAGAACCGATAGGAAGTAGGAAAAGGTATATGACCCCAAGATCCTCAAGGGGACTGGTGATGGATAGGTCCAAGAATCATGCATCATGTAACAACTTGTAAGTGACTTACATTCACCTCAAGATACCATGTGAATGTGCCTATGTGTATGAAAATAAATAAAGCATACTATGAACCGTAGTAACATGTTAAAAAAGGTGCAACATATAATGGTATAAGGAAGAAAAATTACATCCAATTAAGATCTAAGGAAACATTTATTTGGATTTTTGAATGCATATACATGATAGAAAACCAACTAAGAGGGAGGAATAATGATGTGCTTTGGTGTAGTGTATGCAAAGTGAGGACCATGAGAAGAAACCATCAACAATAATGTATGAACCAAGAGTAAGAGTGTGCCATCATGTGGTGTGGGGAAATTAGGATGCCCCCAAATGTGAATGCCAAAATTATATATTCAATTAGAGTAAGGAGAAAGGACCCATGAAAACTGATGTAAAATAAGTATGCACGTGAAAATGATCTAGGGTCTGATGGTCATGGGAGAGTACATGATGACAAGTATAGATCAAGCATTTGGAGAAATAGAGCATAAAATATGTCTAGATGGAGCATGTGAAGCATGTAAAAATGTGTAGAGATGCCCCCATGAGGTGGGATATGTTATCTATAGATGTGACAAGGCCTATGAGTAATATCCATGTATGAAGTAAATTGAGATGGATGTGTAAAATGTGTTATATGAGGAGCAAGGGATCCAGATACCATAGGAGATGTCAAGGCTAAGGACCCATCATGAATATGAGAAGATGCACTAGGAGTAGGATAAAATGAATGGTATAGATCGAGGATCTAAGGAAAAAGTTGTATGTGATTTACAAATGTAAATAAATGAACACATGTGAACATGAGACAAGGAGCCAATGTCACATGACAATGTATGTACCATAATATATGGAGTAGGATTGTGTCATGCATGTGGAAAAACTAGAATAGGTAGAACATTGACATGAAGAAGAGCTACTAAATAATGATCACAATATAGTGAGGGGAAAACCCTATAGATTCTAAGATCCCAATGAAATGAGTAGGAAGTGTATAAGAAATAAGAGTGTTTCCATTAGGATAAAATAGAATAGATGTAACTTTGGGCTCATTGGAAATAGTGGAAGGAGTAAGTGCAAACATAAGGATCAATATGAGCATCAAAATATGTGTAACATATGTATTGCTAGGAAGCTTGGTAGTATTAATATCAATTAATGGGGGAAGAGATATAAAAATCATCATAGTATATATGTGTAATTTAGAAAGGTTTAAATAATTGAAGTAGTATGAATTATCCCTTATGAACATAGATATAAATGTGGAAAGGGGGAATGGATTTCCTTTATGAATAAGGTGCAACCATAGTAAATGAATCATGCATAGAATCTCAAAAAGTGAAATAATTAGGAATCATTTTCAAATCAACATACAATGGTCTAACTTGTGATGAGGAAGGTGCAGAGAGAGATGTAACATTGGAATCACTAAGCATATGATCACTAGAAGTGCATCGAGAGTGAGACATAATGGGAGGAGTATCATGGGTGCCAATAGAAAATTGATCTTGTAAATTAGTAACACTAGGGTGCATCCCAAGAGGAGAAGGATGTGCAATGTAGGTAATATCATGAACATCATGTATGAGAGGAATATCACAAGGAGTAGCAATATGAGGTGTGGAATATACTATAGCAATATCCATGGAAGAAGGTGTAGTAAGGGCACATGTAGAAATAATTGTATGCATAGTATGTAACCAAGGATGGCCTAAAAGAATATTATAAGGGAAATCATGAGGCATAACATGAATTAGTACATTAAGAGTGCAAGGGCCTATAGTAATGGGTAGAGTGATTTCACCTAACCCTTTCTTAGGGGTGTTATCAAAGACATAAATATATAGGTAGATGGAGTCAAATTAGTAGTATAAAGTCCTATTTGATGAAGAAAGTGTTGGGAATTAGGAATGCGGAAATGGAATCAATTCCCCAAAATATACAACGATGGAAATGTAAACTAGATAAATCCAAATAAAAAAAATTACACATACATAACACAACATGTACAAAGTGGTTCGCCCATGTGGGATACATCCACCAAAGATAGAGATCTCATATATATAATAATGAACAAGAGAACAAATCAACTCTTCCCATAAGAGTACAATGCATCTCTTGCAAAATATCTCTTCCTCCATATCTCTAAACGGATCTGCATGATTGCACTACAATTGTGCCACCAAACCACTAGAAGATACCACATAACCAGGAACTACTACATCTCTGAACTGCAACCAAGATTTCATGTGAATATGCAAACAAGACCTCTCACATGGGTCTACCAATGTGTAATCATAAATGTGCACCAAGAAGTAAGTATCTCCTCCATCACTACATCAAACTATGCAAACATGAAGACAACCTCCTCTACAATATCTAGTTATTATCAGTACCTACAAGCTATGTAATGAGCTACAATACTAGATTCCTATGGATATACAATACAATACGTTCTAATATATCTACAATACAAGATCTCAAAACAACATGTGGATCTACAAGAAGAAACTCTATGTGCTTTGCATACTATGCAAGCTATTACATTAAGACTAAAAATACAAAGGAAATACAATAGAATATATTACCCTCTTCTCACCATTCGATGTACCCAATATTTCCTTCTATCCAGCTTCTATCCATGAAAACTCTATATTCATGTAACCATATTTTTCTTATTTTTCTTCTTCATCATCCTCTCAATCAAGGATTACTCAATTATATCTTCTAACCCTATTTTTCATGCTTATATAAGCATATAAAAACTTAGGGAATCTTAGCTATAAATTTACAACCTTTAGATCACCTTTAAATCAAAGGTTGGATCTAATCCTACATCTAAAATAAAAACATAAACATATAGGTAACCGGTGTCGGTTCCTTGATTGCTGACCTAAGTGCCATTTCCCGATCGATGCTGGTTATTGTATAAAGCTGAAAGTTGTGAAGCATGCATATTTGTGAAGAAATTTAGCTCCATAACTCAATAATCTCCCACTTGGAGATAATTTTCTAAACCTGTACTTGTACATTACCATCCTCTACATATTGTGAAGACCAACTATTCTTTACTTCAACAATTATATAAAACACAAGAAGATAAAAACCATGAATTACCATATACCTGCATGAAGCTACTATTGATCCATGATACACAAGCTATCCATACATCAAGATCCCACTGAATCGTAACACCAAGCCTCTCATACAACCAAGCCACCATGACTAACACACCTACAAGAGCTCCCACTCAAACTGAAATACTGAGATTCAATTATAACCATAGCCATACCTATAAAACCAACCATGTTCTCCAACCATATATCCATGTCTCCATGCAACCACCAATGTAATTGACCAAAGACAAGTCAAATTGGAATATGCATAGTAAAACAAGATCTAGGGTAAAAACAATCGAAATGAGTTCTACATGCAGCTAGTGGGTAATCAATCCACAACACCTACATAACTCATAGATTCTAAGAACCACACTCTACAAATCCAACCCTGCATAAACAACTTACATGTCCAAGACAACCATCTATAGAAAACATATCTATCATGGAGTAACAAAGTAATAAGAGGAAATATAAACATCCCCTACTCATGCTCAAGGCATCTAAACCATGCTCATAGGAATCCATGTGCAAAAAAAATATCTACATCATCATAAACTCACAAAATAGAATCTATCCACATGTATAAAATCACCATATACATCCATCCATATTATCAGGCTCTCCAGAAGCTCCAAGTCTCTCACCGAATAACTCCAAAGCCACATATGAATCCTTTACTCATCAATGTAAGAAAAACAACAACCATGTTAATAATAACTAGTGAAAATAACATCAAAATAATGTCGTCAAACATACTTCAAAACCATCTAAGATGAAAGCAAACAAGGGAAACATCAATAAGATGTAAATATACACCGTGTTACACTGTAACTTGTAACAAATTTTTTTCCTTCTTTACCATTCAATGTCAATAACATTGATATTTTTTCTTCACCAAACTAAACAACCATAAAATTTCATCTCATAAGGATATCTAGACACCAAAAAGTAAAACTGGAAGTGACGTCATCATGCACTAATCTCAAAATACCTGCAAAACCGTGACTGTCCTCCAAAACAACTTGTGCCTCATGCTACTCTGAATAGTAGCATACTCCTCTCACTCCGCATGTGTGTATATGTCCAACATGTAATGCCAACAACCATAGCTTGCTCTTACTCAACATGAATTCCCTGCACTACTTCTAATCACCAAGCTCAAAATCTCCAATATATATCAATGAGAAATAAAATAGATGAAATAAAATATAAAACTGATTCCCTTCTTATCAAATAATACTTCTACATCATAGAAGTTTGGAATTCTTGTGAAGTAGGATAAATCACATTATTTTCATCCATGTGTACTCAACATATCTCGTTACTTTCGCAATCGTGTCTAAACATGAATTTTCATTGAAAATCTCATCCTTAGACAAGATAACCTTATCCTCAATGTTCCAACCCATCCGTAAACAAAATTCAAGCTTGCCAAATATCCATGGTACATATTTTACTTGTGCACAAAATCCAAACATAATACTAGTTGCTTCAAATGAAAGAAATAAAAATGAACCGTATAGAGATACCTGAATTTGACCCAAGTCTCGTTGGACTAATCGAGCCAACTCATCCTCTTTCTGATTCAAACATTGAAGTAATCTACTCTGTTTCTATATGTACACACTTTTCCATAAACCCGATCCTCTACTATGGGACACTAAACCTTTCATGTCCTCTTCTGTTGCAAAAAAACATGTGAAAACTCGTTGTCGAGAGATCGACTGAGTGGTCCGTGACCGCACAGGTTCCCTTATGTGACCGATGTTGGTTCGCCGACCGACATCGGGGCCACCGGAATAAACAAAATGAAAAAAGTTGGCATAGTACACCAAACCAAGTTCCCCAAGTGTGGAATCAAAACATCCCCAAATGGCCTGTATGAAGTGGGGAATTTGGTGTGATTGCACAAAATGGGACCATCTCTCAAGCTGTGGGACTTGTAAAACTTGAGATGGACCTTCGGAAAAATCCGGTTCTTTCTTCCTAATCTACTTGCCACAAGCTACTCCAGTACAGGAAGAACCTATTCTATCCTAATCTAACCATTCCAAGGGGACAAAGAGAAAGAGAGAGGGTGAAAGAGCCTACACTAAGTGGTGATACACCAGAAAAGGAAGTGGTTAAATCACATACTCGACCGCTTGAAGTGGAGAGAGGTGAGTAGAGGAGAGGGTGGATAGAATGCACCATGGACCAGAGATAGATTTCACATAGACACGACTTCAAAACCCATTAAACATAACTCCCAAGACCTACAAAAAAATTAGAATATGCACAGTGTACCCTGCAATGATGAGAGGTAAGAAGAGATAACACAATAAGTCAAGGATGGAAAAATGCATCATGAAATAGATTTTATTGCTCCAAAATGTTACACAGTACATCATCAATGGGAAAGAGGCAAGAAAACACATTACAGAGCCATGGGAGGAGGCTTAGACTCCACATTCTACCCTAAGGAAGAAAGAGAGAGGGGGAAGGTAGAGGAGAAACAATGACCAACCCTTTGAATATGCCCCTTCATTACAATATATAGGAAGAATAAGAGAGAGAAGAGGGAAGAATTAGAATCCTACTTCAACAACCTAGAGATACGTATTGAATCCTGATTTGAAAGCTCAACCACTATCAATCAATTCCTTTCTCAAATCCACCCCAAATCTATCATGTCTAGTTCCTTGGCGGATCAAATCGAATAAGATCTGGTAGTTGGAGAAATCAAGCTTTGTATTAATGGCCTGGAAGATGTTTTCACAAACCAAATCCTCTTAATAATGATATTTTATGTTTCCATGGCATAGAGGGTGTCAATACGTTTCCAAAAAGTCTTCTCCCACCCAAATCTGAGTTTCCAATCAAAAGATATGGCCATTTGAATATTTGGATCGCAAAGCGCATAATATTTTAAAGAGTTTGTCCATACAGGGTCCATGTGGTGGCCTCCATGTGCTCCTTAGACTTATTTGTATTTTTATTGAGTCTCTTTTGCTTGTGGGGGGCCAAAATTCTAACCTTGGACACATGGCATCCTGACACTTGTTTGGAAACCCGCCCCAAATTTTACCTATTAAATAATGTTATGTTGACACCTAGCTCCCTTTACCGGCCTACCTCTGCCTTGACTATTCAACCCCTAAATCTATCCCTTTTTGGACTTTGAGACACGTGGAAGGCCCACACTCATTTGAAAACCCGCTCAGGATTTTACCTTTGAAGGAGCGTCGTGTTGACACTTGGCGCCTTCCGCCTGCACTCTATACTTAGTCATTTTGGGCCCACTCTCCTTTTTGACCTCTATTGACCATTTGCTATGTGGAGGGTTGGCACAAGTTTGAGTCTCTGGCTTCGATCCCATTTTTTAATGTGCACCGTTAAGACACTTGACACCCTCTCGCTAAGTTGAAGACTTTTCAACAAATGGTGTAACTTTTTAGGCTCTGACACGTGGAAGCTTGGCGCTCATTTGGGTCTCGCCATTTTGGATTTAATATTTGGAGTTGTGTAGTTTGGACACTTAGCTCCCTTCACTGTCTCCTCCACACTTAGTCATTTTTGGACCCTTTATGAACCATTTACTGAAGCCCGAAGACTTCAAATATTTGCCATTTCTTTTTCCTTTGAGCCTCTCGGCTCTTTTGAAACTACTTAGCCTCATAGCTCGACCTTACTATTTCATTTCCGAGCCGGCATGTAATCATTTTGCTAGATTTGAAGCACGGGTTCACTCGATAAAATCATTCCTTAAATTTCTTCTTACACAGGGGTCATTTGATCTTTCACAAGCCTTGCCACTCCATTTTAGAGTTCCTTTGTTGCCTGATTATAGGATTTGAATGTGAATTCTCTAGCTTCTTCTTATGTAGGGTCGTGGATGATCAATTTTATCGGGGGAAAATATGGATAACAATTTGGTGACTCACAGGGGTATCTTCCTGCTAGATGAGAGGACCAGTTGCCTTGAAGCATCCATTGGGCATGGAGTCACAATTAATGGCCTAGTACTGACCCTTCTTTCAAAATGGACTCTCCAATTACCCGCTTTTCACTCTTGCCTGACCTTGAGCCTGCCTGCATCCACACTCTCAATTTTCATAAGAGATCTTGAAACAAGGCTTCTGAGAGTAGAAAATTGTTTTGACTCGGGGCTTTCATCTGTCCCTAAATGGGTTGTCTTGAAAACATTATTTAGTTGCTTTGCATTTGTTTTATTTTGAAATTTACAATTGTTACAGGAAACTATGAGTCTTCTACCATGAATAGTGAAGGGCTTGGCCTCAGTAGCTCTGGAGCAATACAAACAAAACTTATGTACAAAGAAAAATCATACATGCCTCAAATGAGACATGTAGAGTGTGAAGAAGCACTTCTTCTACTGGAAACAAAGTCTACTCCTACTCCTAAACTAACCAGAGAGAAAAGGGTCTAAACAAATCTTGCTATAGGTAGGGAGAAGTAGCTTCCCTTTCTCAAGAGAGGCACCCATGTAAATTATTTGACACTAAATATGGTTTCCTGCATGAGTGAAAAACTAACTTTAAGCTGATCCTCCACCCATATCAGCAAGGTATCAATGTTAATGGAAAATACCTTCTCAAGTTGATTTGTATTGGACTCCTGAGGTGTTGATGGTGACCCTTGGTGCTTTGATATCTATACTCTTGCCCTCGAAGTAGGCATGAATGGCTTTGCCTCTCCCCCGGCTCCAATGAAGCCAAATATCTGATTGGGAAAGGTATGGTCCTTTGAATCTGCCCATGGTTCTAAACTCTAACTCCAAGAATGGAGCCTTCTTACTAACCCTCATGGATGGATGGTGTGGGAGGAATGATAGCCTCATACTCTTTCTCTTCCTCTGTAGTAGGTGTGACTTTTGGAAGATCAAAATCTTCCAACTTTGATTCAAGAGGCATGTTGCAAACTACAAGTTGTGCTTGCATGCTCTCTTCCATGGCAACAGACTCTTATGATTGAAGAATGAATGATGGGGGAGAAAATATTGCAATTTCAACTGGCTCCTCTTATCAAAACATTCTTTTGAGTTTGGTAGGAAATCAAACTCTTTACTATCCTAGCTATAACAAGGTATCTCCCTTTTGCATGGTGATCTTAAAATATTTGTTATCTTCACCATATGAAGCTTCATCTTCAAACATGAAGCTAATGAGTTCAAGATCCTCCAAAAGATTAGACTTTTGGAGAGGTTGAATGGGAGAGGGGATGTATTTTCTTGTGCAACCGGCTCATGATTCAGTGCCTTTGAATTTGTCTTGGTCACCTCCATATGCTCCTTTTTAACTGGGCTTAGAGTTGGTTGTTCTTCTTCCTTCTCTTGTGAAGAACATGGAAGACTCATATCTTCCAACCTTGGTTCTAGAGATATGTTGTGAGACATAGGTTTTTTCTCTTGAATTCCCTCCTTCATGGAAGCAAGCTCATATGTTTGGAAGATGGATTATGAAAGAGAAAATGATGTGATCTCCATGGGATTTTCTCCATGAAAGCAATCCTCTAAGTCAGATAGATAATCTACCTCGTTGTTGTCCTATTGCATGTGCTCAACCTCCTCCATGGTGTCCTCCTAATCTGAAACTTTCTCACCATGGTTTCCCTCTTCCTCAAACATGAAGTTTGAAAGATCAAACTCTTCTTAAACATCATAGCTCAAAGGGGATGAAGTGGGAGGAAGAACTGAAGGTTATTATGTAGCCTGCTCCACACTTGGGGCCTTTGAAACTGTATGGTCCTCCTCCTCTACTACAAATTCAACCTCAACCACCACTGGATCTTTAACCTTGACCTCCTCTATTGGCTTGAACATCAAGGGGATCTTTGTAAACCAAAATTTAGCAGCCCAAATCATTAGATTGTCTGTTATTTACTTTCTGTTGGGCTCCTCTTTTTGTTGTCCTTGAATGGATTCTTGAGTATCTTCTCAACATGGACTTGGGAAAGCAAGAGGAGTGGCAGGTTGGGGTTCAACCAGATTTGCAATTGTTTGTAGTAGGGAGGGATGTGGAACTTCTTGTTTTTTTGAGGGGATGATTGTTTGGAAGGGGAAATAACAAAAAAATTGAGATGAGGTGGAAGATCGGGGGACGGAGAAGAGAAACTAACACTTGGGGCATCAACCGAGGGGGTTGACTCTTGATCATGCTAAAATGATAAAGACTGATGAAGATAAAATGAAGAGCTAAGAGGTGGTGGATTTATCCACTGACAAGTCTATCTTGCACTTTTCTCATAGGCATCAATGTCTTTAATCCACTATGTAAGTTGAGGTAGCACTTCAACCATGAAGCTAAGCTTCTCTTGAGGGCTGTAATGTCTTGGAAAAGGGCCTTCCCATGGACAAGGTTCCTTGTAACCAATCTTGAATGCCTTAATTTTTGCTATGCCCCTTGACTGAACCACGACAGCCTCCATTTTTTGAATTTTCTCTAATAAACCAACATTCTCCACATAGTTATCACCATTGTATGTGTCCCCTTGTTCTTGATAAGCTCCATGGCCAAATTGACTTTGACCCTACTCATATGGGTAAGCATAATGGTCTTGGATCTGATTATAATGCTAATTTGGAAGAGTTGGGAAATGCATTGGAGGTGGATTGCATTGCTGTAAGTGTGAGTTCCATGAAGGGAATGAATTCATGATTGCACAACCTCATGGAATGGGAGAAAATGAAAGATATGGAAGAAGAAAATGGATGAAATGATTGGAAATGGATGGAAAAGGTATACAACTCAGAGAATAGATTTTTGACCAGATGGAGTCACCACATGTGCTTGCATGTGCCTCAAAAGGATGAAGCCCACTAAGAAAACATCTAATTAATGAAATGAAGTGGTAAGGTACCTAAGACCTGTCCCACTGGGCATGCCAAAAATGTTAGTGCAAAATCACATCACCCTTGAATGGCCCGTGTGAAGTGGGGCATTTGGTGTGATTTCAAAACATGGGACCATCTCTCAAGTTGTGGGACTTGCAAAACTTGAGATGGACCTCCAGAGAAAGCCAATTCTTGCTTCCTAATCTACCTACCACAAACTACTCCAGTGCAGGTAGAACCTATTCTATCCTAATATAACCATTCCAAGGGGACAGAGAGAGAGGGTGAAAGATCCTACACTAAGCGGTGATACACCAAAAAAGGAAGTGGTTAAATCACAAACCTAACCACTTGAAGTGGAGAGAGGTGAGTAGAGGAGAGGGTGGACAGAATGAACCACAGACCATAGATATATTTCACACAAACACCACTTCAAAACACATTAAACAAAACTCCTAGGACCTGTAACAAACATCAGAATATGTACAGTATATCATACAATGATGAGAGGTAAGAAGAGACAACAAAATAAGCCAAGGATGGACAGATGCATCACGAAATAGATTTTATTGCTCCAAAATGTTACATAATACATCATCAGTGGGAAAGAGGCAAGAAAACACCATTACAAATCCATGAGAGGAGGCTTAGACTCCGCATTCTACCCTAAGGAAGAAAGAGAGAGGGGGGGAAAAGGAGAAACAATGACCAACCCTTTGAATATGCCCCTTCATTACAATATATAGGAAGAATAAGAGAGAGAAGAGGGAAGAATTAGAATCCTGCTTCAACCACCTAGAGATATGCATTGAATCCTACTTTGAAAGCTCAACCACTATCAATCAATTCCTTTCTCAAATCCACCCCAAATCTATCATGTCTGGTTCCCAGTGGATCAAATCGAATCAGTCCGTAGTTGGATAAATCGGGCTTTGTATTAATGGATTGGAAGAAGTTTTCCAATTTTCACCCACCAAATCCTATTAATAATGATATTTTATGTTTCCATGGCATAGAGGGTGTCGAGACATTTCCAAAAAGTCTTCTCCTACCCAAATATGAGTCTCCAGTTAAAAGATATGGCCATTTGAATATTTGGTTTATGGGCGCGTAATATTTTAAAGAGTTTGTCCATACAGGGTCCATGTGGTGGCCTCCGTGTACTCCTTGGGATTCTTTTTATATTTCCCGAGTCTTTTTTCTTTCTTTGCTGCAAGGCCAAAATTCTAACCCTCGACATGTGGTGGATTGATGCTTTGTTTGGAAACCCGCCCCAAATTTTACCTATGAAATAGTGTCGTGTTGACACTTGGCTCCCTCCACTGGCCTACCTCTGCCTTGACTATTCAACCCCCGAATCTATCCCTTTTTGGACTCTGAGACACATGGAAGGCCCGCACTCATTTGAAAACCCGATTATGATTTTAGCTTTGAAGGAGTGTCATGTTGACACTTGGTGCCTTCCACCTGCACTCTATACTTAGTCATTTTGGGCCTGCTCTCCTTTTTGACCTCTATTGACCATTTTATACATGGAGGGCTAGCATAAGTTTGAGTCTCCGGCCTAGATCCTACTTTTGAATGTGCCATTAAGACACTTAGCACCCTCCACTAAGTCGAATAATTTTCAACGGTCGGTGAAAATTTTTGGGGCTTTAGATGCGTGGAAGCTTGGCACTTGTTTGGGTTTTCCCTTTGATTTAATCTTTGAGGTGCGCTGTTTGGACACTTGGCTCCGTCCACTATCTCCTCCATAATTATTCATTTTTGGGCTCATTCTGAACCATTTGCGAATCCCACAGACTTTGAATCTTCATCATTTCTTTTCCTTTGAGCCTCTGGTTCTTTTGAAACTACTCGGCCTCCTACCCCGACCCTACTATTCCATTTTTGAGCCTCGCTCTGTAATATTTTTCTAAATTCAAAGCATTGGTTTGCTCAATAGAGTCATTTATTGAATTTCTTCTTACACAGGGGTTGTTTGATCTTTCACAGGCCTTGCCACTCCATTGTAGAGTTCCTCTGTAACCTGATTTTAGGATTTGAACATGAATTCTCTGGATTCTTCTTGTGCGGGGTCGTGGATGATCATTTTTTTCAGGGGAAAAATATGGATAACAATTCCTACTTTGAAAAAATATGATAGCCGTGTTGAGCTGGTCATTTCAAGAAGCACCCAAATCTTGCACAAAAACTTTACAACAATAATACATGCAATAAAACTACACCAAGATGAAATACATCACCTTATTAGCACTAAGAAACTCAAACACATCTTCAACTGAAGTACTTACCTCTCTTATGGAAGCCTCATCTTCAGTCCGTGCTATTATATTATGCCTCTCTAATGAAGTCTCAGGCATCTAACTGCACCAAGGATACATAACTGCTCCTCTATCTCTTACTCATATCTATAATCCCAAACATGCATGTGCAACCAAAACATACAAGCACTGCAATACAAAGATAACAAAACCATACCTCTATAATCTAGATCTGCAATCTGACCAACATTCTTGTGCCTCTAAGAACTAGGGACACCTCAACAATTAAGATACATTCAATACATCTTCTTCAAAATTCTCGGATATGTGATTTTCTTTTTAAACTTAGTTTCTCAATAACCGACCATGGTCACCCTATAGCCAACCATTGTCACTACCATCGATGCCGGTGTCCAGCTTTAACTAACCATGGTCACCCTACCAACATCGGTATACATATAACTGACCACGATCACTATCATTTTTTAACAACCTTTACTTTTCCAGCTTCCACTTGAGATTAAATCTCTTCTATGACTTACACATCAGGAAAAACAAAAACTTCTCTCATACAACTATCGCAATACCACTAACAATACCCCAAGCAAATCCTTACTCGAATACTAAAGCCATCATTCTTGATACCACTTGTTGGTATTAGATGACAAACCTAACCAAGATCTCGATACCATTTTATAGGATTGTGGAAATGAAATCAATTCCCAAAATCTACATAGTGGAGATGTAAACTAGATAAATCCAAATAAAAATAAAGTACACACACATAACACAACATGTACCATGGTTCACTCAATGTGGGATACATCCACCAAAGATAGAGATCTGTAAGTGCAACAAGTTGGTGGACAAAAAAGGGGTCATAAGTGGACGTCATATTCAAAAAAATGAAATCTCAACTTGTAGGGATTATTAGCAATACGTGCACTCAAAATTAGAAAAATTATATAAATACAAATTGTAGCATCCAAAATCTAGTTTCTAAACTACTTAAGTTTTTTTAAAAATAGACAAGTTTAGCTATATTAAACACTCAAAATTATATGACTTGGTTTTTTTTTTTTGAAAAACCTATAAGATTGTAGTCCGTTTGCCCACGATTTGGATGACCAAATCTTGTTATTATTTTTCCTTTAGTGAAAATTTATATGTCGTTGTCTATCTTGGGATGGATTTTATTTTGTATTTTTTAATGATTTTTTCGTGAAAGTGGTCGATTTTTTTAGAAAATGGAGCACTTTGCGTTTTCCCACCATAACTATATCAAAAAATATCGAAATCAATTTTTTTTTTAACGTGTATAGAATTTCACCATGCTTGGGATGGTATAGGTTTTATCACATTTTGATAAGTGAAAAAAATTTTGTAGTCTTAAACGTAGACATGAACATTCGTGGGAAAAATGTCTTAAAGACCTACTATTAGTAAAAATAATAAAATGACATTTATCTTATTCTATTCACTTTAAAATCAATTTTTCTACAAAGCTAACAGTCTCCCCTATGCGATGGCACCATTTTTATGAGATGATTTCAAATTTTCAGCATGGTTCAAGTCTGCAGAAGAAAAAATTTGAATTTTTTGACCTTTTACATGCCATAATGACCTCCCATAGATTTGGTTGGGGAAAAACAAATATTTCCCGAGCCTGGAGAGTCAGATTTGATGATACAGAGATAGAATCGTGATCGCAGTCCTTAATACAATAACCACAATCATGCTTTATAAACCATGATCACGGTTTATAAATCACGATCATGGTTAGTAAATCGTATTTACATGCATCCGAACATTTGAATTACCATGTGATTTTTACTATTTGACATTAATATACATATTACTGTGAAATTTTTTCTCTTTCTACACATTTTTATTATCACTGCAAGAAAAACATCATGGGAGACAAGAAACGAATTCAAAAAAGGAAGTCAATAAGTAGAAAAACACCAGAGGAATTAGAGGTAACAAGATTTCAAAATGATGAGCAAATGCAGAATATTCATGAATCAAGAAGAGGTTCATCTTCAACCCCTACTATTATAAGCAATGAGGAACCAGGTAATGCTTCTACTGTCAATGTTGAAGATGAATTAAATACTCATGATAAAGATGCTTTTATTGTCAATGTTTAAGAATAATTAAATACTCATGATGTATTTGATGTTGAAATTGAAGGAGACAATGAAAATGTGAATAAGGAAATTCAGTTGAAACTATAGACAAGCAAAATTTGACAAAAAACCTCCTAGGATTTTATGTAAAAACCTAATTATTTTATTGAAATTGATAATAACATTTTGAAACCAATGTATGACAAATTTTTTGAATGGAAAATCAAAATAAAATCCACTGAAATTTGGGATAATCATTTTGAAATTTTAAATGATTCCCAAAGATGTCAGTTTTTGGTTAGTTTGATGAAATTGATTAAAATGAGTCCTACATTAAACACCTTAGGATTGAAAACATCTAATATATGTGGTCAAACATCTACAATTGTTGAAAACCTTCATTATGCATATCACATTGTTGGTGTCAAGAGATGCATAAGGGGTAGTAATATTGTGCATCATGTACTTGCTACTAGTGTTGTAAGTGAATCAACAAAAAAAACGTTTGATTATGCAAACAAGTTAAATGTTGAAAGTTAATCAAAAACTCTAATGAAAGCAATTGAAAGACATAATATCCTTCAATCACTCAATAACACCAATTTTTGGGCATTTTCTGCTAGAGCACCACGTAAGGACAAAGATATATTTGATGCTATAAGAGAATTTGTAATTCAATTTTTGCATGATAACACTAGAGTTTCACCTAATACAAGAGATGTTGTAAAACATAGAGTTAGTTTTATGAATCATGAACCACTTCTAAATCATTTATTAGATACGAATCAAACTCAATTTTTTCATAAGTTTGAACAGATCATCTAGAAATTAAAATTAGTCAATGTTTTTTTGAAATGTTGAAACCATTCTATGTGAAAATACACCACACTTGCACCACTTTTTTTTGTAGGAAACATGTTGAATTTGCAATGCATTATGCTAAAATTTTACGTATTCATTCTGATTTTCATTCTAAACTATGTTATCGGAATGTGGTGTTTAAGTTCCACCAATATCTTCTAGGGATTTCATTCCTACAAGATTTCGAGAAAGAGAAGTTAGACAATTTTTTTATAATCGTGGATTGTTTAGATGGAAGTTGTGGTACGTGTGGTATATTACCCGAATTAAAAATTTATATCCATGAGAAAATTAAAGGTGTAATAGGACATAATTTAGTGGAGTTTGATAAATATAAATCAGTACCATACCAATTGAAAGATGGAAAGGAGTCTAAATGATGTGAGCTAGTTACAAAACATATGCTTATTTTTCAATTTATGATAAAATTTAAGGATGAAATTGTTTATGAGTATGCTAGGCATACACACAGAGCTCGATGGTTGGATGAACAGTTCAAGATATGCAAGGACACATTTCCTATTGGTACTATTGTTTTAGTGGTCGATTTTGCAGAGAATTACACATTACAACCATAAACGAAGGTTCAATCACAATATTACAACTCAATATAGGTTTCTATTTTTTGCATATAACATTTATACATTCTCCCGATAGTACAAAGAGTGATCAATTATTTTTAAGAGAGTACCACTTTTATATCGTTGATGATGATGTACTCATTCTATTGAATTTGTGTAAGAGGTTTTCCAGCTTATTTTATGGAAACTTGTATGAGAGGGACATACACTTCAATCAACATTATATACGGTTAGATAATTACACGTCTTAGTTTAAGAATGCACAAATATTTGATTGGATGAGCATGATGCACATCAAGATGGGTGTTAAACATATTTGGAGTTTCACTGAGGCTAGACATGGAAAAGGAGAGCATGATAGTGCAGGGGCATGTGTGAAAAGAGTTCTTGCAAGAGAAGAGTTAAAGTACAAAGATGGTGCTAATTTGAAAGATGCAAAGATCATAATGGAATGGTGTATTGAAAACATGGCCCGAGGTTCTCAAGAAAATTCCATAGTTCACGATATTTTTATTGTTAGAGGAACAAAAATTGCTAATTACTAGGATTGTATGACACTCACAGGGTACAATGATATACACTCATTTTGTATCTCAGACGCTACTTTGTGGGTGATATGGACAAGAAAATTGGCATGTTTTTGTGCATATTTTATTGAATTTATCACTTCTGAGTGTGATTCATAAGAATGGGTGGATGGATGGATTTTTAGGCCTCTAAATCCGCTTCTCAGTTATCAAACTCCACATGCATTACAACTTGTTTCTCTAGATGAAGATGTAACATCCAAGGACTTTGATGAACTTTCCATTTTGGTGTGATAAGGTAAATGGTTATTTAGAATTTTTGTATTGAGTTATGTCCATTGAAATTAATATGTAATTTAAATTTGAGTTGAAACCTTTGTTTTTTTGTAGAACATATGTTTGCAGTTATTGCGACAAAAAATAATGAAGAAGGAACAAACTATTTCTTATTTCGTTGCATTGATGAAAGAAAGAAGTTGACTTCTCTTATAGATGGTGAAGATATTGAGTAACCTACAGGGTCAATGGTAGTTACTTGAACTTGTCTTTGATGGTATCCATTTAAAAATTCCTCTTTTTGGGTGTTTGAATACTTTGAGACACACAAGAAAATACTCTTATATTTACATCTAGTTTTAGTGACAAATATTCAGCTTGTATAGATATCAAGGAAGACCTAATAACAAGATTCTTTGGAAGGTTTGAGAGTCAAATCATGAAGCAATCTTGTCTGCTATTCAGAGTAGATCTGATCCTGATGGTTCATTGGAATGAATTTACATGCTCACGTATGGTATATATAATTTCTTTGAAGTGTTTAAATTTTTCAACCAGATCATTCAAGTTCATATATTTTATTAAATTTGTGTATTTTTTATATATCTAGTATATGGTTTTGATTCAACTTAAATTTCTTTGACTAACACTTTTATGTAGGTTAGTGGTGCCAGAAAAGCTTCCACTTTCACATCTTGATGGTGAACATTGGAATGAATTTACATGAGCTCATCTGGTATATATAATTTCTTTGAATTGTTTAAATTTTTCAGTTCTAGATTCAAGTTCATATATTTTATTAAATTTGTGTATTTTGTATATATCTAGTATGGTTTTGATTTAACTTAAATTTCTTTGACTAACACTTTTATGTAGGTTAGTGGTGCCAAAAATATTCCACCTTCATGTGGTTGGCACTATTAGTAGAGAATTTTATATTCTCGAAGCTAAGAGAAGCTTTCATTATTTTACAAGAAAAGAGAAACAACTAACAATGGTTTATGTACCTGTGGAGGGGGTTCTTGGCTCCAGAGGAGGTAGCTCGAAGCACCGGGAGTATAAGGAATAGATATGATGTATCCCTAATTGTTTACAAGGCCATCCATATACATGTACATAGTCGGTTTGGTGCTATGACCCACCGTTTGCAAAGTATAGCATTTGACAAATTATACTGGCTCAAACAAAACTATTTCATGTGTTTACAAAAATAAGGTAGTGAGAGCACCGATCGAAGATGGAAAAAATGAGACATGCTATTGTAGAAGGTCCCTATGCTTTGAGGTGTAGGGTCTAATGAGACATCTCTAGGTTCCATGAAGTCTGAGTAATCACCCGTCGAAGTTGAATGAGTTTTTGGTCTTAGGAATCTTAAGGGACTATGCCCGAATGAAGTATCCTGAAAAGCAACAACATTGTCGCACACTAAAATGACGCATCTTCTAGCATTTACCTAGCCACCCAAACGTGTTAGTACATTTGGTTTGGTGTCATGACCCAACGTTTGCAACGTATAGTGTTTGACAACCTTACACTAGATCATACTGCACTATTTTGTGTGTTTGCAAACAATAGGGCAACAAGAGAACTAATCGGAGATGAAAAAATAAGATAAAATATTGTAGAGGGTCCCTACGCCGAGGTGTAGGATCTGATGAGACATCTCTAGGTGCCACTTAGTTTGAGTAATCACCTGTCAAAGTTGAATGGTTTTTTTGGTCTCATGGCTCTTAAGGGACTACACCCGAATGAAGTAGCCCAAAAGCAACGACCTTGTTGTGCATCATAATTATGCCTCCTCTAGCATTTACCTAGCCACCTAGACATGTTGACACAGTCGGTTTGGTGCCACGACCCACCATTTACAAAATATAGCATTTGATAACCTTACACTAGCTTAAACTGCACTATTTCGCACATTTACAAACAATAGGGTAGTGAGAGCACCGATTAGAGATGGAAAAAATGAGACATGATATTGTAGAGCATCCCTATGCCAAGGTGTAGGGATCCAATGATATGTCTCTAGGTTCCACAGAGTCCGAGCAATCACTCGTCAAATTTGAACACTTTTTTACCTCGTGGCTCTTAAGGGACTATGCCTGAACAAAATAACTCCAAAGCAACGACCTTTTCCCGCATAAAAAGACACCTCCTTTAGTGTTTAACTAGCCACCTATATGTTTTGGCATAGTCGGTTTGGTGCCACGACCCACCGTTTGAAAAATATAGTGTTTCACAGCCTTACATTGGCTCAAACTGCACTATTTCATGTGTTTGCAAACAACAGTAAGCGAGAGCATCAATCGGAGACAAAAAAAAAGGCACCATATTGTAGAGGTTCCCTATGCCGAGGTGTAGGATCCAATGAGACATCTATAGGTTCCATAGAGTCTGAGTAATCACCCATCGAAGTTGAACAATTTTTTGGTCTCAGGGATCTTAAAGGACTACGCCCGAATGAAGTAGCCCAGAAGCAATGAACTTATCGCACAACAAAATGATGACTTCTATAGTGTTTACCTAGCCATATGGATGTGTTGGTGTAGTCATTTTAGTGCCATAACCCACTATTTGAAAAATATAGCATTTGATAGTTTTACAATGGCTCAAACTGCACTATTTCGTGCATTTGTAAACAACAGGGCAGCGAGAACACTGATCAGAGATGAAAAAACTGAGATAGGATATTTTAGAGGGTCCCTACACCAAGGTGTAGGATTTGATGATATGTCTCAGTAGGATCCTCTGAGTCTGAGTAATCACCCGTCGAAGCTGAATAGTTTTTTTGTTCTAGGGCTCTTAAGGGACTATGTCTGAATGAAGTAGCTCGGAAGCAACAACCTTATCGTGCACCAAAAGAACGCCTCCTCTAACATTTACCTAGCCACCCGGATGGTTTGGCACACTCTGCTTTGGTGCCACTATGTACCGAGGCATGAATTCTCACTACTCACCTCTGTTCATTTCCTAGGACTGCCTAGAAAAGGTAGTTTGTAAACAATTATGCCACAAAGGCTCAAGGAATGCCATGACCCTAAATTCTTGGGTGCAACTAGAGAAATACTTCACTCAAGTTTTGGCTTAGATGGTTCTTGGTTTGGATGACTGAGTTCCAAGTTGTGATCGTCATAAGTTTCGTGAAAAACTTGAATTGGGATTAATAGGGAAGGGGTTCTTGGCTCTAGATCGGGTGGTCTGACTCCAAACCGGGCCTCCCTAGAGCCCGCCATAGCACTTGAAGGCATATACCCCCAAATCAGATGCATTGGTGGTGATATTTTTCTCCCACAATGTCCCGAGGAATGACTTCTCACTACTCGCTCGCATAAATGAGATTGCAACAAGGTTAACACATTACCATGTAAATACTCTAATGATTGTTTGATCTCTTTTTAAAGCATGTTAATACACAATAGAGTGTTAAGAATATTTTTTTCATATCTTGTGCCAACTAAATTGTACAATGTTTCTGTATTTTTTTAAACAAGTGAATTCAAATTAGGACCTTATTATTACACACATCAATAACACTTAATTTAGACTAATACTTAACAAATAAATTGTAAGTACACTAAAAACATATAAAATGACTTGTAATTTAAATCCCTCAAGACCATTTTTAATTGTGTACATTTTGTCCAACTTTGGAGTGTGTTAACCACATGCTTAAAATAAAAAAATGATATAAGTCCACACTTGAATCTCTTGAAAAAAATGATCTTGCACCCAAGAACCTTCAAAACCATTATATAACATAACATCATATATCATATATATCATATGGATAATGGTCACATAATCGAGGCCATCAAATCAAATCAAACATAGAACTAATATGGTTATGAAAACATACATGTAGAAGGATATCATGTGTAATGAAATCAAATCAAACATATAAGTAATATTGTTATGAAAACCAACATGGATATAATGTATCAAACTAAGTGTGCCATGTGTCTCTAAAAATATAAATTCATAATGTATCGAACTAAGTGTGTCATACATATAGGACCACATGCGGTCACATAAGGCTATATACATGGACTATATGAAGAATCATGAACTAGGACCAGATGGCATATATATCTATACATCCAGGTCCTATGAATCTAATCATGAAACATCTTCCCTCTCTTCACCCTACTAGAAGAAGCATGTCCATGACCTATGGATGTAGTGGAGGGAGATGCCACTACAAATTTCATCCATGTGGTCCTAGGCGTCTCTAAGAAGGCCTACAACCTAGCCTGCACATTCATAAACAAGTTTTTAACACCCAAATTTTTAAAATACATTCAAAATTTAGAAACTTATAATTTATAATGCATGTGAAATCTTACCGCAATCTCATGATCCCTATCAATTTGTCATTGATGCATTGCAGGGTCTATGGTAGACTCACGAGGGGTAGGCTACATATAAATAAATAGTTCAAATTAAATATTTCATGTACAAAATTTGATATTATAGATAAGTAATAAGAAAAATTCCTCTAAAATTTAACAAATTTGAAAAATTGTACCTAAGTTAGTGGATCTATAGATGCTATGGCAACATCTACAACAACCTCCACAGTCTGCATATAGGGAGGAGTCTCTTTGGTAGTCATAAGCTATACAAAAACATGTACATATCAATATTAATCTACATGAAGTTGCCACATAATAGACCCAAAGCATAATCGACACATAACAGACCAATGTATTAATTTTCTAATAGAAACCAACCAAGGCTCTTAATAATACTGCTTATTGTCATATGACCTCCTGGAAGAGTAGGAATCTAGGTTTAATGATCATAGGAAGCTTCAATGTTACTTGAGTCTCCAAAATTCCTACAAGAGTAGATACACAACTAAACTTCCACAATTAGAAACAAAGTGTAAAGAGAAACTAACCTACATAAAATTCATGTGAGGCGTGCCAATAGCCTCGCCTCCCGAGTAGATGATGACCCACCAAGCTCCTGTGTATAAAAGACAAACATATTAATATGTACATGTACATGTGAAACATTATACATGAACATTAAAAATGTGTATTTAATAATAAAAGTGCAATCAAATATAATTTGAAATGTAAGTAACTTGAAACTTATGTCTGTAACATGCCCAATTGTAGTAGCTAGCATGTTGATGCCGGATGTGTCCTTCACCGATCTTGTTGTTTAAAATAAAAATAGTTTTTACATGTATGTACATGAAATAATCAAATACATATCTATTAAAATATCGAATGAATTAAAATATTGTGTATATATATTAAATTTTTATTTGATATTTACCTATGAAAGACCAAGATCATTTGCACCAGTTCTAAAAACATCTACCATCATCTCATCTAGAGAAAATAAATCATGTGATCCAACAAATGATGTCTCGCCCATAGTGCATATGACACCACATGATCCACAGTGGTGTGGTGCGCTAGAACTGGCGCCTCCACCAACATCACTAGATGTAATTTGGTCACTATGTTGGGTCAGAGTGTCAGTGAGCTCCCTTAATGCATGTAGTGTGTCAATCTCCACAACCTCCTTCACTGTAGGAGGGATAATGAAGGAAATGGGGTTTTTCGGCATGGGGGATCCTTGGTTGACCAATGCGTGCACCAAGTGTACTATGTGCAGAGCCACCTCCTTGCCCATAAAATAAGAAAAGTTAAAATATTTTGGGACCTCATTAAGCAGGAACTCGCAATATAATTTCTTCAAAAAATAGAGAGGAACCTCATTGTTGTTGCATGGTGAATAATAAAAAACTATCCACCATCAGTCCCAAAAATTATTCTTGATTCATTCATCATGGCACCAATGGATTGGGAACCATTTATAAGTAGTTGTGGGGGATTGGTTCTTGGGTCAGTAAATAATGCACAAATGGGGTATTTTTTGCAAATTTTTTTCTTTTACAACTGCATGGGATAATTTATCTGCATACCACCACCTAAAATCACCTCTAAAGGTATTCCATCTATTTATTTGGTTTGTTGCGAAGTCAACTTCACCAATCAATGTTTGTAATGTGTTGGCTAAAGTCATGCAAGACAAATTTGTGGCATGATTTTGTCTTATTATCTGGATAAGGTTCTTAATGGCAATTTTATTTTTTCAGATTCTTCCAACAATATCAGCTTGTGTTCTTTCTAGTTCTATGGGGACGTAAGGAGCGAAATGAGACAAATCTACATTTGGAGGATGGTTTTGAGGAATATTTGGATAGTTTGCAGGGATTATGAGCTTGTCAATGAACAACTAACAAAACAAAAAATTGTATACATAAATGAAAAATTGAAAAGACCATGAAAATAAAAAAATTGACCTAAAATGTAAGAAATTTGATCAAAATCGAGGGCTTACCTCTTTGTCTTGGTAGGATCATTGAAAATTTCACGATCCAGAAGTCTGAAGAGCAATTTACAGGGGATTTTCAAAGCTTGAGTGCCAACAGTAGAGGAGAAATCACAGGTTTAGGGGAAAATAGGGAAAATGAGGGGTCATGGGTCTGTTTTTTTGTGTCAAAGGACCGCAATCATAGTTTTAGGTTTGGAAATTCCCAAACTTGTAAAAAATAGTCCCCGAATCGCGGTATGTGAATTTCGGTTTTTATTTCCACCAACTTACTATACTTACCCATCTCATATATATAATAAACAAGAGTATAAATCAAATCTTCCCACAAGAGTATACTACATATCTCCCGAGAATATCTCCTCCTCCAGATCTCTAAATGGATCTCCATAAGTGCACTTCAACTATGCCTCCAAACCACCAAAATATCTCACATAACCAAAAACTACATCTCTGAATTGCAACCAAACTCTCCCGTGAATATGAAAAAAACCTCTCACATGGGTCTACCAATGTGCAATTAGAACTCGTGCACTAAGAGGTAAGTCCCTCCTCCATCACTACATCAACCTATGTAAACATGAAGACAACCTCCTCTACAATATCTAGATACTATCAACACCCACAAGCTATCTAATGAGCTACAATACTAGATTCCTATGCATCAACAATACAACATGATCTCATGGATCTACAATATAGGATCTCACAACAACTATTGGATCTATAAAAATAATCTACAATACAAGATCTCACAACAATATGTGGATCTACAAGAAGAAACTTTGTGTGCTTTACATACTATGCAAACCATTACATTGAGACTAAACAATACAAAGGAAATACAATAGAAGACATTACCCTCTTCTCACCATTCAGATGTACTTGTTATTTCCTTCTATCTAGCTTCTATCCATGAAAGCTATGTCTTTATGTAACCATATTTTTCTTGTTTTTATTCTTCTTTATCCTCTTAGCCAAGGATTACTCAATTATATCTTCTAACCCTAGTATTCATGCTTATATAAGCATATAAAAACTTAGGTATCTTAGCTATACATTTAAAACATTTAGATCACCTTTAAGTAAAAGGTTGGATCTAATACCACGTCTAAAATAAAAACATAAACACACAAGTAGTCAGTGTCGGTTCTGAATTTCTAATTGGTGTTGGTTCCTTAATCGATGCATCTTACCGTGTAAACCTGCAAGTTGTAAAACATGCTTATTTGTGAAGAAATTTATGTCCATAACTCAACAAAAAGGAAATATTGCATATATTAAAAATAGGGATATGATCAACTAGAACATGCTTAACAAACACATTATGAATTTGAACATGAATATAATACGAGGAAGAATTTTCTTCAAGTATATGGTTAGCCATAGATTTTTTTGAACAAGTAATCCAATAAGAAAAATAAATTTGTATGGAAAGTGATGTTGATCAAAAAAATAACTGTCATCAAACTAATAAAATGAACATATCTTAAAATGGAAACATAATTTTGTAAAAATGAGAGGCTTTATTGAATGCAATAATTTTTAACTAAAACCTCCAAGGGTTTTGGCCAAAAGTGTATAGCTTTTGAATTAGGCCTTAATTATTAAAAAGTGTAATTTTGAATTTCTAAAAATTGGGCTCAAAATTATGGAAAAAATAGGTTTTCGTTAGATATAGAAATAGGAAATACAAGCTCAAAGGAATTTGAAAATAAAGTTTTCATGCTCAAGATATGAAACAAAAGGTGATTTGAAAATTGGGAGCCCTAGAATGTGACCCAAACATTAGGACGAAACATGAAACTATGGGAATCTTTTGTAGGTCTTATTAATGATAGGTTATAGATGAAAATAAGGTTTTTAACTGAATACAAGATGAAGATATGAACTTTAATGCAACTAGGGTTTGAGTTTGGAGAAAAATGGATCCGTTAAAGAGCATGCAAGGGATTAGGTTCACCAAATGATTTAATAAAATTAAATATAAGATAAGGGAACTACTAATTAAATAGATATAACAATATTCAAGCAAGATCACATAAATTAAATGAAAGTAAGAGTAATAGATAGGGTTTGGAGAATGACTTAGCTTGCCACCATAGGTTTGGACTGATTCTAGGTGATGAATGACATAGAAAAGAGTATTCTAAACTTTGTAAGCTTTCATTCTAAAAATGCAATGTGAAAATCTTAGGGACAGGAGTTCCTAGAAGGGGATAGGGCCACCTAGGAGCAAACATCTATTTTAGGTGTTGGTTTTTATAGAATATCTTGGAATCTAGTTCTTTCTGTGTCACTTAGTGTCACTCCTTATTCATTGTGTGTTGCATCAAATTTATTATGTCACACTTGTAACATAAAAAATAAACCATAGATACCTACACAATACTCAAAAACACATTAGATGAATAAAATAATGCAAATGCTTGAGTCGGAATGACCACGACAATCATCTCAATGTGATTTTTGCTAAGTGTTACACTACATTTATGAATCTATGTATTTGTTGTGTGTGTGTGTGTGTGTGTGTGTGTGTGTGTGTGTGTGAGAGAGAGAGAGAGAGAGAGAGAGAGAGAGAGAGAGAGAGAGAGAGAGATTGGAATAGTGTCCCTTGAGCTAGGATGCCCTAATTTTAGTCATACAAATAGAGAGTGGGATATAAGTACTTTTCCAAAATGCAAATGTGTGGTATGGAATTTAGAATAAACCCTTCTATGCAATGAAGTATGCAATCCAAAATGTAGTCCTTGATGTAGTAAATAGAAAATATTAGCTCCTTGTAGATGTATGTGTCTTTTGAATGCTTTCCCCTAATGAGGTTAAATAAGGCATGTATATATATGATTCCCTTTCTTAAGTTTCATAATTAACAAGTGAAAGGCCAACCAAGAGGGAAAAATTTCACACCCTACATTTATATCGAGTTTTAATGGTTATAAATCAATGTTGTTAGTCAGTAATTGATGATTTCAAACTATACAATTGATTTGCAATGTTGAATGATGTTATACTTGATGTTTGAACATTTAACAAAGTATTTTTATTTATAACATCTTGATTTGTTTGGTCTCAAACTAATCAGTAAGGTAATAATAATGTAATGATTATTATTTTAAAGTTCTAATCATCCTTGGCATTATAAATTGGTCATGGACTCGCATGACATTGAAAAAGTATCTTCATTGCTACTCGAAAAGGTCTTCGACTAAAGACAAGGTAAAATTTTAATTGTTGCTTATATATTTTGGAAATGGCATTTTTGAGATGGTCACAAACCATATAAACGTAACAAGGGTGAATCTTGATTGTTTATTAATAACATGGTCATGAATATGCAAACTTTGAAATTTTTAAGTTATTTGGGTCAAAGACCTCGAAGAAAATATATTGTTTTATTTTGGGTATTAACCATAGCTCATGGTGGTAGAGGTCAATGTTTTATTTTGATTAAATAAAAAGGTCATCAACTTTACCATTAGAATTTATATACATGTAAATGTGGAAATTTTGTGTGGTCATCGACCACCATACATTCAAGGTAATAGTTAATTAGTTATTTTGATAAATTGGTTACTATACATACCCAAAACCGTAGGGTACAAAACCACCTAAAAGATGTTACACATGCCCCAATGATGATACAGGTCTCCTCGCAAGGTGTTTAGGATCCATAAAAGCTCGCTAAGTATATGTTTGTATCCCGTATGCCTCACCCAGCCTCCGCATGCTTTGTTCTACCCTCTACCCCCCTTTTTCCTTATATTTTGGTCTTAAGTGACGAGACCGCCGCCCTGCTTGGGTGGCGGTCCCGTGACCGCCATGCAAGACAGACGGTGGTCTCAGAATCGCCGCCTTGCACAGGGTGGCGGTCTTGTGCGCATTTTCCAGAAAGTTCCAATGATCATGTCAAACGTAAAATTTCAATTTCTATCTACATTTTTCAGCTACTTTGCTTTGCATTTATGTTTTGGCCACCCTGTGAATAGTGTTTTCACTTTGTTTAATGGTAAAAGAGTTCCATTCCAAGTTACCTTCTAGTGAATGCATTTGCTATAAATAGCCAGCTTGTTTTCAAACAAATGGCCCCTCTCCTTCTCTATTTAATCATTCAATATTTTGAGTTTCTTGCTTAGAATTCCAATAGTTTCATGTTTTGCATCCATTGTTAGTCTTCCTTTGTTGTTTAGAGGTCATTTGATCTTCTTGTTTCAATCTTGCTTCATTGTTGTTCCATGCAAACTAGTTTAGAATAAGACAGTTTCATTCTTAGATTGGAATCCATTTAGAGTTACAAGTTTTTTCTAGTCACAAAGGATAGTTTCTATAACTCTTGGCGCATTTGTGTTGTATTCCCGCAATAAATCCCGCTAGGAATTGCATAGTCAAGCTCTGTTCACTTGCATTATCTCTCTCTTACTTGCATTGTATTCAGTCTATATCCAAAGCTGCCTTTGTTTGAGTACCTTATTCTCGTTGATGTTATCACATACATGTTTTTCTAGATTCAAGAGAATACGAAAGAATGAGGAGATCACACTGAGGGGATGAAGTCACACACAACTGGATTTACCACTTTGTTTTGTAAACTCCAGGTTTGAGCTATCAAAGTTCTAGTTACAACGTATCAAATAGAGTAGTAAATTATTTTATTTCAGGTCAAATCTCACTCTCGATATCACAAGGGGAAGTCAGTGGGGATTGATAGTTTCTAAGAAACGTGATCCATTCCTCACTTCGAGGTAGGATCGAGCGAATTTCAATTTAAGACAATTTATTGCTTAGATATTTAGGATAAATTCACAACTGCACATGAAAATAGCTACACCGGCTACTTTGTTTGTTTTAATTATGTTATTAGATTAGTTGTCCATTTTCTAAATATATTAGAATAGATGCTCTTTTAATTTCATTAAAATACTTCATCGAAAAATCAAAAATAAAAGAATACATGCATAGTGTAGATACATCTTTCATAATTAGTTTATTAGTTTTAGTTAAAAGTTAAATCATTTTACATGACAATCATGGGACCTAGAGAGCCCAGAGAATACATATTTGAACCAATAGTGCCTCAACCAAATCTCCCCATAACACTAGCTGATATAGATCAAGACCTTAGGATACAGGTATTTCGAGCGCAAAAAAACCTACGAGAAATTAGTGAACAACTGAGAGAGTTAAATATTGAAGACGACAAGGCATACACATTTTGGTCAAATCATCCTAACTATAGACTTGCTTTGATAGGATATCCGTATGACTGTACAAGGACTCGAAAGAGAACAAATATTTGGTTGCGATCCTCTAGTTCCACAACCCAATGCATGAGACCTCCTCATCGACATAGACACTAGCTTACGCATTCAAGTTGCTAGAACACCATAAGGTATTCTAAGAAAATTACACTTCTAGTTCTAAACATAGAAGATGAAAAGGTGTATGATTATTGGATAATCGGAAGGAGAGATTAACTCGCACATGACCATAAGAGGTCTGACACAACCATGAACTTACGGTTGTGATCCACAGGTCTCATAACCCAATGGGCCTACTAATCAATCAGACATTGATGCTAGTTTACGAACACTAGTATTTAGGTCCTAACCACTTCCACCAGATATTATTACACAATTCTCCTTATTAAAAATAGTGGCCAATCAAGCTAAGGGTTTATGGACTAGACTAGAGAATCTTCCATAAAATCTCGGAGAATCCACTACACCTCCCATCACCATTTTCATGACCTTGTCTGGAAATATACACGAAGCTCCCACAGGTCACTTCCAACATATCCAACAGCCAATAAATAGGATCTCGGTAGAGCTCGAAATTGATTAGAGCCTCCAAAAGCTATTATATATGAACGATCCATTACACCAATTCAGGTTAGGAGGGCCTTCTTCACCTTAGATTCATAAATTCCATTATTGCGTATTGAGGATATAAGATTGCCCCACTAGTTTGTTTGTATCCATATATATTCCACATTCACTGGCCATCTCGGCACAACCTCGGGAGGTTGGGTACAAGGAAGATTTACTTGTAGATTCCCATGCTCAAATGTCACTTTTACATCATACAAAAATGGTGAACCAAATGTGAAACAAACAATTATTCCCCTTTTATTTTCATTTCTTTCATCCACCTCCGCTCTTTCCCATTATTCTGCTGGTATTCATATACCCCTCGGATATATCAGGATACGATGCATATGGTAGACCTCTCTCAGGTCTTGAAGCAAATTATAGTCAAACAAATAGACAACTATCACCCTCACTTTCTACATGGGCTGATAACTATTCAAGTAATTTCTTGTCGTATCAAACTCCCCCCCAAAGATCTAGTTCCAATTCTTTGTTCTGAATTGAGGAGTTGGATTAGCTTGCACAAACACAAAACTGATGTGAGCCCTCGTGCTCTAACAATATGATGTTTACTTGGAGAATCCATTTCATCTCCTCGGGTCTTGTTTAGACCACGGATCGTAGACAGCTAGATCCACTCCCATTTTTGAATGAGGAGTACTTAGCACACTATGCTTTAGAAGCGAACAACGTTTCCAAAACATGTACCCACCTATAGGGAGTTTACAAATACAATCTGATACCCTACTCCAAGAAAATACCCCCATTCCTCCACCTGTGGGAAATGCCCTTAGTGAATCTTGGCATGGTAATGATCAATTCATAGCAGGGTATCATAACCCTTTACAACCTCAAGGTATACAACAAATGCCATTAAGGCAAAACACTGTGTCTTTTCCAATAGAGGTCATTTCAGCCTTAGTTGAGAAGGTTAGAGGATTGGAACTTGCTCAAGAAAATCAAAATTCATATTTTGGGCAAGCGGAATTCCCAAACCTCCGCATCACCCTAGTCGATTGACCTCCTTACACGAATAGGCACGTTTGGTATGCCTCCTCAATATTCGTATAATTACCCACAACAAACACCAACTAGGACCGCATTTTCAAAAGCCGCTCCGATCGAAAACATAATACCTCCCAGCTTGGCACCAAACAACCCATACCATAACAATGCTCCTCCCTACTTAAACATTTATTCAAAATCACCACAAGGAGACATGTTCTCTTCTCCCAAGATGTTCGTTCAACCACAGGGATTCCCTTATGTCCCTGCAAATACATATGCTATGCCATATCAACAACCCATTCCACCTCCACCCCCTCAGCAAGCACCATTGATGGTCGAGGCCTATGTGGTAGGAACTCATTCAAAATATTTGAAGGAGCCCCTAGACTTCACCATATGAAGCGTTATGCTTCTAAGACCTCTTCTTGATTTACCCAAATACAAAGGGGAAGGAGATCCAAATGCACACATTAAATTCTATACCACAACCATATGGGAATTACTCCCTTGGGATGGGGTTGTTGCTAAGATATTCCCTAAGACCTTAGAGGGTATTGCCCTTGATTGGTATTATAGAATACTTGAAGCCTCAATACACTCATTTAAATAACTCGTGTTAGAGTTCATCAAAGCTTTTGATATGAACAAATTGTTAAGAATAGGAATCAAGGAATTCTTGCATATTAAACAAGAACATAATGAATCACTGCTCATTTTATTCAAAGATGGCGTACAATTCTCTACTCATCAGCAAGTGCTCCAAACATGGATCAAATGGAACTATGTGATTTATTCCTTCATTCTCTCAATAGAGAGATGAAGGAAGAAGTCTAGAAATTCCCACTAAGAACTTACGATAAAGTACTTGAGAGTGCTCTCGAATCAACCAAGCAAATGAGATAGTGGTTGTAAGACATATGGGACAAATGGGAAATTAACCACTTCCAATCAAAACACCATGGCCTACCCTAACACCAGGAACACTAATCAAGGACCTAAGATCCTTAACAAGAACCACAGAGTTACAACAAGATGGAGTAACTGACCAAACTAAAAGAGAAAACATTGTAAACATTTCACCACTTGTTAATAATCAGTGAAATAAAAATTTTACTCCAACAATCAACGTGGTGGATTTTAATCATCCACCACAACCACAAAAACAACAACAAAAATGAGGAAAATCCAAACACAAGTTCCAAATCAAAACCCAACTGGATATCAGAGTCAAAACCAAAGGCAATGGCCTCAAAATTTTAACTCTAGCAACCAGGAACCTTATCAAAATTTTGGGCCACAACAAGTTTTAAATAAACATCATCAAAATTATAATCCCAATTCATATTGTGGTTTCCACAAGATTCAAGGACACGATACTAGGACTTGTCATGATTACAATAAATTCATGCAGGGTTTGCCAGAAGATCAAAAACAACTCTTTATAGATATGTTTTTAGCAAATTCTGTAGTACCCACGCTAAACACTTATATAGGGCGCTTCCCCTCAAAATGCACCCCTCAAGATCTTTAATGATCCACTCCCAAACCATTATAACAATAACAAGCTAGATCCTAATGGAACAAACAAGGGTGTTATAACAGGAAACAATGATCATGAAGCCTCAACTTCATTAAATCCACCACCATACCCCAACTAGAACTTGACCCCAAATTAAGATGGTTGGTCTAGTAGAGTTAGACACCGACCTACCCGTAGAAACCATAACATGAACACATGATTATTCTTCTCAACCAACTCCAAGTTATCCATTGGAACTAGACAACATTAAACAAACATTGGTAAAACCCATAGGCGCCTATGATTTAATTAATGACTTAACTAAAACCTTCTCTCACATCTCCTTTTTGGATTTGTTAAAGAACTCTCCCACCCATAGGGCTGCCCTCTTAGAAGAATTGGGCCTTGGTCATTTAATCAACATCACTCCTCCTCCGTAAACACGGGTAAACCATGTAGAATTTGACGCTACCCTCCAGGGCAGCCGAGACGGGGATACTTTGAGTTTATATTTGATATAAGCAAAATGCCAACAGATGTTGAAATTACACGAAGAGGTGACCCAAATTTACATTTACAAGTATGGGTTTACAATAATTATGTTAAACACGTAATGATTGATGATGGGGCAGTAGTTAACATAGTCCCCTTCACTTTTCTTCAAAAGTTAGGATATGGAGAGACAAACTGCTCCACAACATGAAGTACGCTAACAGTTATGATAGCCTCAAGGCCACTTCAATTGGAACCATAGTTTTACTAGGTCACTTTAGGAACCAAGATGGTCCTCACGAATTTTATATTATAGATTGGGAAACCAACTATAATATGATCCTTGGTCAGCCATGAATACACCACATGAAGGAAATCCCTTCCACGCTATTCCAAGAAATAAGATTTCTACACTTAGGGAAAATATTTATGGCACAAGGTGACCCAAAACCCTTCAATATACACCTAGTTGATTTGAAGAAAAGACCAGCGTTCACTCGATTTTTAAATCCCAACAAATCAACTTACCAAAATAATTAATTCAAAACCAAAAGAGAAGTTGATACCCACCACAAATTGGAAATTAAAAATCTGGCCGAGGATGCTCCAAAGACTAAAAAATGAGGCCAACATCATAGAAATAGTGTCATTAGGGACTACCGCAAAAAATTTCAAGTTCTTTAGAGAAATATTTACCTATTCTCCTACCATTTGATTCTATGGGTATGGGATACACCCTAGGAATTACTTCTCTTCCATTAGACGAAGTTTGTATGGTATAAGTAACCAAAGCAGAAGAAATAAATACGACGAAAATCCCAACATCTAGTTTTCCAAGAAAATATTAGACTCTCCACTTTGATGGAGCTAGATGCCACTTTGGAGCTGGGGTAGGAGTGATCTTTACTTCACCTGAGGAAAATATCCTACCTTTTTCCTTTAAATTAAACTTTGAATGTACAAATAATGGGGCTGAGTATGAAGCTCTCCTCCTTGGCCTCATCCTAGCCAAAAGAATGGGTTTCGATAACATTAGAGTGCTAGGAGACTCGCAACTAGTTGCAAACCAAGTCTCTGAGGTATATCAAACTAGGGCTGAACATTTACAACTCTACAAAATAATGGTATTAGATCTAAGCAAGGGATTTAACTTCATATCAATTGAAGCAATCCCATGAGAGCAAAACCTTCTCACAGATTCAATAGTAACCTCAGCTTCCCGTTTCACTCCAAACAGTGAGTTGGAAGATACAAATTTCACAGTATCACTTTGTATTGAACCATTAGTGCGTAAAATACCAACAAACCCACTCCTGACTCATGGAGAAGCTGAGGATGATTTTTCTATCATGGATCACTTTGATGATGATAGAGTCACTCTCGAATATATAAACACCCATGCGAGAGCTACACCTTACTTACCACATAGTGGATCTTTCCCTAATACCACATTCCTCTTCCTACTTTGGAAATCCCATGGTAGAGTCTCCTCCACAAAAGGATCTTGATATCTACAAGGTAGAAGATGAAGAAATCTTGGAACCACCTCCACTCCCACCTGAATTTGAAGAAGGTAATGCTTCTTTAATAGAAGAAACTATTGACATAAACATCAGAACGGAGGAAGAACCCAATTTTTTGAAGTTGGGATCCTCATTAACTCGGAGGAGATAGAAATACACACCCAAATCCTCAAATAACATCAAAAGGCCTTCACATTTAACTATAAAGAAATGACGGGCATTACACCACACATCGCGGTACATAACCTTGTCACTAAACTAGATGCAAAACCAATTAAACAAAATTCAAGACCAATAATGAAGCCAAAAGTGACTCTCATGGTAAAAGAGGAAGTAATAAAAATTCTCCAAGTGGGATCTATCAAACCCATTGACTATTCACAATGGGTATCTAATATCATCCCTATTTTAAAAAAGAATGGGAAGATACGCATTTGCATAGATTTTCAAGATATTAACAAAGGTTGTCCCAAGGATGACTTCTTGTTACCATCCATTGACATTATTGTTGATATAATAGCTAGATTTGAACTGTTGTCCCTCATGGATGGGTTCTCAAGGTATAATCAGATTAAAATATCTGAATAGGATCAAGCCAAAACTACATTCATAAATCCACAGGGAACTTATTGCTACTGTTGTCATGCCATTTAGTCTTAAGAACATTAGTGTTATGTATCGCGGTCAATGACATACATGTTCCATGATCTTATCCATAAAATTGTTGAATCCTATGTGGATAACTTATTGGCTAAGGTCAAGAAGCACCGTGATCATACGAAGTAATCAGTATCATCCTCTCCTCACGACTAATTAAATACGGTATCACTTTAAACCCAGAGAAGTGTGTGTTTAGTGTGACAGAGGCATACTTATGGGCTACATTATATCTTCATGAGGGATTGATGTCGATCCAGCCAAAATCTGGGCTGTTCTCGAAATGATTCCACCATTGGACGAGTTTGGAATCAGGTCATTTCTTGGGAAACTTGGTGCAATCCAAAGGTTTATCCCGATTTAAGTTTTGCCATTCATCCAATCAAAAATCCATTAAAGAAAGATTATAGCATTGATTGGACTGAAGAATGCAACAAGGCCTTCAAAGTAGTTAAATGATTCTTGTTGTCTCCACCCATGCTAATGCCTCCCAAACCAGACCACCCTTTGATCCTATACTCACGAGCCACTGATGTCTCACTAGCTTTGCATGTTGACTCGGAAGACAATGATAAACAAGAACATGTGGTCTATTTCATTAGCCAAAAATTGATCGATTATGAAACATGTTATACATAGGCAGAGAGAGAATGCCTTGCCATAGTCTTTGCAAAAAAATGTTTAAGACATTACATGTTAAACCAAGAAATAAGGGCCATTATAAAGATAGATCATTTATGAACCTTCCTCATGCAAGGGTCTTTATCTAAAAAGGCTAGGCATTTCATAACCTTAATGGGTGAATTTGAGTTAACATTTGTAAACCAAAAATCAGTTAAGGGACAAATCATTGTAGACTGGTTAGCTGAAAATCCACTAGATAGAGTCAATCTAGTAAATCTGGACTTTCCTGTTGAGTGTATATAATCTGTCGAAACTAGGCCTCCCATCTCTACATGTCCCTGGTACACTGATATCATCAATTTTATCATGGACCACACATACCCCGAAAGTACCACATCACAACAAAGAAGGAGGTTACATGTTATCATTGCTAAATATGTTGTTTTAGAAAAAGTACTCTATCGTAAAGCCTTCGACGACATGCTTCTAAGATGAGTCGACACAGAAGAATCCAAGAAGATTATTTATGAATCCCACAGTGGGATATGTGGAGGCCACTTCAATGGTCATGCCACTACTCGCAAAATACATTGGATGGGCTATTTTTGTCCCACTCTCGAAAAATATGTAGTAGAGTTTGTACTTAAGTGCCACAAATGCCAAGAATTCTCTCACGAGATTCACATGCCAACACAATCCCTGTAACCAATAGTAACCCCGTGGCCCTTCTCCACGTGGGGTCTAGAATTGATAGGGAAATTCTCTCCCTCATCAACCGATGGCCATAATTTTATAATTACAGCCATGGAATATTTTACCAAATGGGTAGAGGCCATGCCTCTCACCACCATACTAGGTTTGGTAATTGCCAAATTCATTCTAAACCAAATCATTTGCAGATATGGTGTCCCATAAGTCATTATCTCAAATAATGGAACATCCTTTAAAAATGATGAGGTCTGTGATTTATGTAGCAAATTCAAAATAAACCATCACGCGACCTCTCTTTACTACCCTCAAGCCAAAGCAAAAATAAAACATTAAAGGCTATTCTCCTCAAAACAGTCAAGGAGAACAAGTGAGATTGGCATTTAAAACTATATCCGACCTTGTGGGCCTATCAAACATCAATAAGAACACTAACAAGAGTAACCCCTTTCTCATTAGTATTTAGGGAAGAAGCAGTTCTCCCACTTGAGGTTGAAATACCCAGTCTCTGCATCTCATTACAAGGGATTTTGGATGAAGAAGCTTACAGGGAGGCATGCCTCTCTCAACTAGAAATCCTTGATGAGGCCGAATAAATGCTTTGAACAATGGAGCAGAGCCTATGTTGACTGGATGTGCCGGTAGTATAACAAAAATTCTATGAGTAAGAAATATATGAGGAAGATCTAGTTCTAAGGTTAGGCAATTTGGATTGATAAGAAAACTAGTGAAGGAAGGAAGTTCTGGCCCAAGTGGTTGGGCCCATACCAAGTCATGAAAGACTACGAAATGGTGTGTATCTCTTATGCACACTAGAAGGTGAGGAATTCAATGAAATTGTCAATTCCTTGCATCTTAAATAGTTTTACGCATAAGACATCAAAATCACCACTTGTACATTATAGCTACCTACATTGCATTAGTCATTTAGCTATTTTGTTTTATCCACTCATTTCATAAAAGTAGTCAAGGAACTTAGTCTTAAGAAATCTATTACAAATTTCTGAAAATACGGCAAAAGATTTCAAATGACATCTCTTCAAACATCATCAAGTAATTTCAAATCTTCTCATCAAGTTTGACAGACAAGTATTGACGAAAACCATACCAAGGCCTGCATACTTGGTTTTTCTTTCTTTCTACTAGGTGAAGTTGTCCTTACCTATGGTCTATTCTAGAAGCTTCTTGGTGTCACATCTATCCCTCTTAAGTCTCTTTGAAAGAAAGGATATCCCAAAGTCACAGATCAGAAATGTCAAAATCAAATAGAATAAAAAGTGCCAAGCAAACAAAATATTTTATTTTACACACTTCTTTGCCCCACCAACCTTCGGTGATAAGCCCACATCTCTTATTGGTGGTGTGAGGTTGGGAAAGGAAAGAAGTGCCCTTACTCACCTATATCCTACCTTTGGTGACAAACCCATGCTTCTTACTAGTGGCATGAGGCAGGGTGTGGGGGGTCCATTCACATAAATTAACAAATCTTGGTATTCTAGAAATATAAATCAAATTATATTAAGTGAAAACAAATGTCCAAATTCCAAAGAGATCAAATCCTCAAAACCATATTTTGTCAACCAGGTTTCCATTTATAGATCTAAGTCTAGATAAAATAGAAAGTAAGTGGCCTTCTGAGCTTGGTGGTAGTTCTGAGTAGGGTAAGTGTGTAGGTCTAAGTTTGGTTTTTGTCACTAGTTTTTCTCTCTCTCATCGTTCCATTTGGCCAAACTAATACAATTTGTGCCCTTCCTAACTCTTTGTGTAGACCCCTCACATCTTACTAGTTTCGTGGAGTTAGGAATGGGGCAAGTTCATCTCTTTATCACTATACATTCATAACAATCTTCCAAGATAAGAAGAAATCACAGACATTTCCCAAAGAGGTTGAAAGTTCAAAACTACAATGTGTTCATCATCGCATATCAACATTACAAGAACATACAAAGTAAAAAATGTTGTTTACTATTATTTATCATCCATTGCATACATTTTGAAAAGCATGAAAACAAATTCTCTAAAAAAATCTAGTATACATGTGGAAATGAGTCACAAAATTCTAGGCACCAAGAGTCTAGATCCAAAAAATATATATATATATAAATGGTGTTTCATGTACAATGCCATCATGCACTAAGGCATGGTCAAAACGCTCAATGAGCCCGGAAAATAAAAAACAAACATATAAATATTTGACCAAAGGTCGCTACAAAAAGACACTATGATCTCTCAATCTCTACGAGATCCCTCAAAAGGTGTATGACCGCACCTAGGAATCCTGCTATGATGATACTCTAAATGGACGAGGGCTCACGATCATGGCTAGCAGCTGTGGTCTCACTATGAGAGTGACTCCTCCTCATCAAGCACTCAACAGTCCTATATCCAGCCAGACTTGGTGTGAAGGGAGGTAATGATCTTTGTCACCTTCCAGATAGGGGCAAAGACATCTATGTGTCGACCAGCTGCTGAGGGCTCCCCAACGTCCTCAGTGAGCTTGGCCCAAGTACCATCAGAAGGGAGCAATAGAGTGTCAACACACACCTGGTGAATCAAGTCTCACCATCCCTCAGTAGTCGCTGCAAATAAAAAGGAGAAACACACAAGTTAGAAAGTTGTCCAAAATAAAACCAAAGATAAACAAAACAACAAAAGGAAATAACAACTAAACAATTCTAACTAAAGCAAAGTCGAGAAAAGAGTAGTAACTCACTCGGATCTCCAGGCCTCTAGGTAGGATCTCTAGGATCTATGCCTGCCACTGACGCTGCCGCTGACTGTCATCCCTCTCCCACATCTGGAGCAATGTGACAGCCTGCCATGGACTCGCCATCTCCCCCTAAATCTTGAGAAGGAAACTCCTCTAAAATCAAAGTCACCTTCTCTGCGCTCTGCTCCACCCTCTCAGTCCACAAGATATCCTGAGTATCATGCCACTCAGAATTGCTGTCATCCTCCTCACCTGTCCCGCCGGCCCTAGTCTCTGTCTCCTCTGTATCCTCCTCTGTCTCTCCCCAAGTGAACTCCTTAGACTCAGATTCCATGTCAATGGGCTCATCTTTGCTATAGGTAGGACCGGCGGAAATCTAAAGTAAAGGTGCCCGAGGAGCACTGGCTACCCCTCAAGCACAAACCACCCTCCTAGCTGCGATGGGAACACCAGGAGTAATAGTTTTCCAGCCCCAACCTCTAAGACCTCCCCAAGCCTCACGAATAGATCTATACACTAGCCTCGCTAGAGGAAACATGTTGGTATATGTGAGGCTGAACTACTGTGGTACTCTATCAAAGGGGTGGATCTCCAACTTCCCCGTCCTGTCTACTAGCTAACTGGTAGTGTGGCAAGCAATCAATGTAACAAAGATCCTCTCCCCATAACCCTACCATGGCCTGATAAGGAGTATCCTCCATATCTGCAATGGTTAAAGAGGCCACTGGCTAGTGAGGTGCTCTAAGAATGGTCATCACTATCCACCTCACTTCCCTGATAGCCCCAGGATCCTTTACTTGTACACCTCTCCCATACAGAGTGATTTGCTCATATAACCAAATCATAACAAGAGTGGGGTGGCTCGGTGATTTTCCCCCGTAGTCTAACCACCCTATATAAATCATGGTAGGTGGTCCCAAGGATGTCTACTCCCCAAGCATAAACACATCCATGGCCCTCAATTTGTGTAATGATTGGAGCCCAACAATATAAGAGAGTGTCTCGATGCAGAGCATCAAGGAACAAGACATAATAAGGTCATATAAGACCATGATACATGTTTTTAGGTGTGTTAGAGTTAAATATGTTGTAAAAATGAATATATGCTTGTAAGAAGTTGGTAAGGTGACTTGACTTGGCATTTAAGAAGTAATATAGGCTAATTAAGGTCATTTTAAGCCTTGACATCATGTAATAGCTTCCTTGTACGGATTATAGGAGAGTATCAAGGTGATATACATAGGATTTCTATGTTGAGAAGATGGTTGAGTCTTCCTAGGAGTGTGAGTTGGCTTAGGAGTCAGTTTAGGAGCTTTAGAGGGTCTATTCTTAGCTAATGAATACCTATTTCATAGGTGATTCGATGGAGATGAAGTAGGACAGGGGGTTCTCAAGGTTTTGAAGGATGGAACAATGAGTAACAACGTGTGTATGATGTTTGGAAGAAGATGTTATACTCTGGAATGCATGAAATAGCTTGTTTCAGTGGACTGTGTACAAGAACCCTGGCAGGACAGCAAGGTCAAAACCCTCCATGACCTTCAAATGATGTAATTCTCTTGATTATCAGTATGGAAAGACTCTACAGGTGATTTGGATCACATTGATAAATTTTGTATGTTTTGAAAATGTATAGTTTGAAGTTTATAGCAAAATATTGCCTCTCGGGCCTGAACTAGGGCTTCGTATATCTTTTCATTCCATGGATAGAATCACCTGAAATTTTTACAATATCTCTATTTTGATATGATCTAAAACCATCAAAATTTGGTGAAGAATGATCTTGTGTCGTTCAGATTATAAGTGACTGTATATTCGAGATATAACAGTGTTGTATTATTACAGTCAAACAAAGAACATGCACAGTTTTTGCTTTATAGCATTGCTAATCATGATGATGGATTGATAAGATGGACAAAATAGGGATATATGGAATGTATTTGCATGATCTCAGGTTTGAATGCATGAATTTATCACCTTGTTAGTATATAAAAGATGATTGCACAGGATTAGGACTGTATTTGACAAGAAAGGAGGACTGTAACATGAAGGAGATAGATACAATATGATGAAAACCCACTGATAAGGTATTGGAGGGCACCTATCCAGGTATGAATAATATGTTTTAATACCTATAAGGAGAAATATTTAATGATATTGCCTTCATTTTGTGTAAAACATGACTGTGGCTGATCTAAATGTTAAGATTCAGAAATCAGACTGGTAAATGCTTGATTTAAGGAGCTAGATGAATTCTGAAGATCTGAAATTTTGTGTGGAGAGGGTTATAGCATATACAGACCTTGTGTAAAAATTTGGAGTCCTAAAACAAAGACCCAGAAAAGTTATGAAGGATTTAGGACTGTCCCAAACAAGTTAGTTTCTCAAGAAGAAGAAACAAGAAAACAATGAGATGGAGGGAGTTAGACAAAACTTTAAGCCATGAAACTTTAGGAGCAAGGTTTTATGGGGAAATGAGAGCCAATTAATCTTATCAGACCTTCTGGGTATTCATGAAATTCTAAATGTTGTAATTTTAGGAGTTTAGTCAAGATGGTGCAAAGAAGTAACATGCACTAGGTCTCATTGCTACCTCAAGGAGATAAGAACAAATAGATGATGTTGCATGAACATCAATTAATGATCCTCTAGCAGGGGTGGATGGAGTAATAGGGCAAGTTCAAGCTCTTGATTATATAGTAAGAAAATTTTGGTATTGACCCCTGCATTAGTCTCCTCCCTTATCCCCAATCAATCTTGAAGCAAGGATGCCCATGATAGCCTTGTGGAGCACAGGAATATTTGAATCAAAAATGGAGAAGACCTTCACCCCCTTCTTCGACCCCATGGAAACAACGACATCCCCCATATAAGTGGCCCACTGAACCACCTAAGATCTTGACACTGCTTTCTTAAGAGACAACCACCTCCCAAGGATCGAAACCCCACTATACAAGAAACATCCTCCAGGGTGATGGTCCACTCACCCCTAACTCCTGGAAATTAAAAAGTGTTCTGATCCGCATCCTAGTATGAAAATAAGTCACATAATATGTGACTAGCAGTCTGACGTGAGGGACCCGTGTAATCCTCCAAATGCCAACCGTCGAAGAGTATCTCACTCTGTTTGGGTCGAGTGGCTCTAACAATAGTGGGAGCTAATCAAACTCCCTCTCTTGGCTCCATCTCGATGTACTCCTTCTACATACACTTAAAAACACGAGAAAAAGAGTAAGTTAGTAACAAAATATGACTGGAAAAGCTAATAAAAACAAGTAAAAAGATAAAAATACAAAAATAAATAAATAATGCATCTTTTTTTTGCATTCTCATTATGAACCACCGCTTGTGCAGAGCGACGGTTTTGTAACCACCGCCTTCTAGGGCGGCGGTCCTGTCGCCACCATGTTCGGGCGGCGGTCCTGTCCCGGAACTCGAAAACGGCTCGCAAGCCCTAAAAATGCATAAAAATGCACAAAAACACCATTTTTACTAAAATAAAGACCTACCCTATGGCCCCCTAGAGACTCATTTAAAACTAGCATTTTCAAAAATAACCCCCTAAGACAAAGATTTTATCATTTCTACATTTTAGGTTCAAAAACAATAAATTGAGAAGAACTAACCTGAGACTTCGTGGGTCGATGTTCCACTCTTAGAGGCATGATCACTATCTCACCATGAACATTTTGACTATACTCTCGTCATAAACCATCACCGTGGGTCCCAGGATCTCAAAAACTATCAAATCAATATGCGTAAATGAATAGTAAAATGAGTTCATTATATATATATATATATATATATATATATATATATATATATATATATATATATATATATATAGCTTTCTAAAATTGATTTTGAATGTCTTTCATAGGGTTGGAGCATCGAGGGAGGTAAATACTAAACCCCGCGTAAATGGTAAGTCCTCATTTCATATCAATTTATTTTATCTATTTGCACTTGAGTCCCCTTTTTCATTTTGCAGATAGCGGGATTTTGGATAGTGACCTTCCAACACACGGGCGTGTCAGGTATAACTCCTAACTCCCCATTTCGGGACCGCCATACTCAAATCCACCATTTTACGCCTCTTCATGGCTAAGACACTTCTCTCGAGGGGCAATATGTACATACCCAAAATTGTAGGGTACTGCACCACCGAAAGATGTTACACATGCCCCAATGATGATACAGGTCTCCTCGCAAGGTGTTCGGGATCTAGAAAATCTTGCCAAGTATATGTTTGTATCCTGTATGCCTCACTTGGCCTCCGCGTGCTTTGTTCTACCCTCTGCCCCCTTTTTCCTTGCATTTTGGTCTTAAGTGACAAGACCTCTACCTAGGATAGGGTGGCGGTCTCGTAACTACCGCGTTACACAGGGGTGGCGGTCCTGTGCACGTTTTCTAGAAGTTCCAATGATCATGTCAAACATAAAATTTCAATTTCTATCCAAATTTTTCAGCTACTTTGCTTTGCATTTATGTTTTGGCCACCATGTGAATAGTGTTTTCACTTTTTTTAATGGTAAAAGAGTTTCATTCCAAGTTACCTTCTAGTGAATGCATTTGCTATAAATAGCTAGCTTGTTTTCAAACAAATGGCCCCTCTCCTTCTCTATTTAATCATTAAGTATGTTGAGTTTCTTGCTTATAATTCCAATAGTTTCATGTTTTACATCCATTGTTAGTCTTCTTTTGCTGTTTAGAGGTCATTTGATCTTCTTGTTTCAATCTTGCTTTATTGTTGTTCCATGCAAACCAGTTTAGAATAAGATATTTTCATTCTTAGATTGTGATCCATTTAGAGTTGTAGGTTTTTTTGGTCACAAAGGATAGTTTCTAGAACTCTCGGTGCATTTACATTGTATTCCCGCAATAAATCCCGTTAGGAATTACATAGTCAAGCTCTGTTCACTTGCATTATCTCTCTCTTTCTCGCATTGTATTCGGTCTATATCCAAAGATACCTTTTTTCGAGTACCTTATCCTACTAATGGTATCACATACATGATTTTATAGATTCAAGAGAACACAAAGGAATGAGGAGATCACACTGAGGGGACGAAGTCACACACAACTAGATTTACCACTATTCTATAAACTCCAGGTTTGAGCTATCAAAGTTCTAGTTACAACATATCAAATAGAGTAGTAAATTATTTTATTTCAGTCAAAGCTCGCTCTCGATATCACCAAGGAAGCTATGGGGATTGATAGTTTCTAAGAAACTGTGATTCATTCCTCACTTCTGAGGTAGGATCGAGAGTCTTTCAATTTAAAACAATTAGTTGCTTAGATATTTAGGATAAATTCACAACTGCATAGGAAAATAGCTACACCGGGCTACTTTGTTTGTTTTAATTCTGTTACTAGATTAGTTGTCCATTTTCTAAATATATTAGAATAACTTCTCTTTTAATTTCGTTAAAATACTTCATCGAAAATACAAAAATAAAAGAATACATGCATAGTGTAGATACATCTTTCATAATTAGTTTATTAGTTTTAGTTAAAAGTTGAATCATTTTACATGACAATCATGGGACCTAGAGAGCCCAGAGAATACATATTTGAACCAATAGTGCCTCAACCAAATATCCCCACAATACTAGCTGATATAGATCAAGACCTTAGGATATAGGTCTTTCAAGCAACGACAAACCTACGAGCAATTAGTGAACAACTAAGAGAGTTAAATATTAAAGACGACAAGGCATACACATTTTGGTCAAATCATCCTAACTATAGATTGCCTTGATAGGATATCTCGTATGACTATACAAGGACTCGAAAGAGAACAAATATTTGGTTGCGATCCTCTAGTTCCACAACCTAATGCAGGAGACCTCCTCGTCGACATAGATACTAGCTTACGCATTCAAGTTGCTAGAACACCTGTAAGGTATTCTAAGAAAATTACACAACTTCTAGTTCTAAACATAGAGGCTGAAAAGGCATATGATTATTGGATAATCGGAAGGAGAGATTAACTCTTCACATGACCATAGGAGGTCCGACACAACCACAAACTTACGGTTGTGATCCACAGGTCCCACAACCCAACGGGCCTACTAATCAATCAGACATTGATGTTGGTTTACGAACACTAGTATTTAGGTCCTCACCACTTCCACCAGATATTATTACACAATTCTCCTTATTAAACATAGCAGCCAATCAAGCTAAGGATTTCTGGACTAGACTAGAGAATCATCCATAAAACTCGGAGAATCCACTACACCTCCCATCACCATTTTCATGACCTTGTCTGGAAATATACACAAAGCTCCCACAGGTCACTTCCCACGTATCCAATAGCTAATACACAGGATTTCGGAAGAGCTCGACATTGATTAGAGCCTCCAAAAATCTATTATATCTGAATGATACATTACACCAATTCAGGTTAGGAGGGCCATCTTCACCTTAGATTCACAGATTCCATTATTGCGTATTGAGGATATAAGATTGCCCCACTAGTTTGTCTGTATCCATATATATTCCACATTCACCGACTGTCTCGGAATGATCTCGAGAGGTCGGGTACGAGGAAGAGTTACTTGTAGATTCCCATGCTCACATGTTACTTTTCTATCGTATGCGATTCTGGACCGATGAAACAAAAATTAAAAAAGAATTACAAAGGTTTATTTGTTAGCTGGACCACTCAACTCCATGCAAGTTTTGGATGGAATGGATGGCTAGAATATCTAAATTGTTGTGTAGAATTGTAGATATTAATGGAATTTAGTTTTTGGTAAGGTGGTTTGGGTTTTTTTGGGAGTTGGAAGCTTCATTATATAACTATTGGATGTGAGTTTATTTTTTTGTTTATTCCATTGTTTGGAGCTCTCTCCCGAGTTTTGCATGAAGTATTGAGGTGAATTTATGTTGGATATTTTAATAGAATTTTAGTAAAAATAACATTCTATTATTTTGGGAATAATGGCATATAGATTATTGAGATATGGGGTGTATTTTGAGATTCGGTTGATCATTTTTGGTGAAGTACTTGAGCATGGAAAGTTGTAGGAAAATTAAAGTAAACACCTTGGGACGTTTCACGCATGAACTTTCTAACTCTAATCTATTGTCTTACTATGAAATAAGGAATATTATTTGGTTTTGTGTTTTGGTTTTGAATCGAAATATAAATAAACTCATAAAAACTCATAAAAACAAGAGTATATTTAGAAATATGATTTTATTATTATTATTTTGGATTCTGGGCTTGTGTATGACAACCATGTTCTTGGATTATTCATATTTTGAAATTACATGTAGGAAATATTGACCTATACAACATGAGCTAGAAATGGTTTTTTGCTGCAGATCGTTGTATTCAAACATGTGGGTGTATTGGATTTCAGTTGTTTGTTGAGTTTTTGCACTCTAAATACTATTGTTTGATATAACTCAGTAAATCCCTTAACCATTTCTAAGTTTCATCCTACTTGTTGGAATTTATGAGAGGACACCTATTTGATTTAGGATATAAATATATAAGTGTGGGAAACCTTATGTAATGGGTGAATGTGTAAGTTTTCTCCCTCTCACTCATTTAAACATATTTATATAGTCACTTCATTTAATATCTTCATGAATGATTATGTTAGGATAACTAGTAAATTCATATTGAATCCTTTATGGTTACATCATATGAGTTATGTTGTAATCCTTATGGGATTAATAAATAAGTGGGTGTAGATAATTCGATCTCACCTAGGTAACCATGATTATTTTATTGATGAGATTTTAATAAAACAAGTTGTATCACTTTGCTTGTTAGTATGCACATGGTGTTTTGTGTGGAAGGGTTGATTTCAGGAAGATATTATTATATATTGGTATCACATTACGTATCTCGTGTCTAGTTCTCTTATGAGAACGAGTAAAATTGTATTGTATTCTTTTTCAAGTGCTTCTTATGAATTTTTGAATTATTCCCTTAAGGGATTAAACAAGTTGGCCTAAGCTCATTTGAGCTCATCTATGAAACCATGTTGCTTACTATTTACAATCTGAGCCATATATTTACGTATTTGAAAGGAAGCTATTTTGTTTTTTAATTGATAAGGTTGTGTTGGTGAACTAATTTTTTGATATGGAAAATTAGGTGCTTCCACCAATGCTCATGGGGATATGCCCATGTGTATTGAATGGTGCAACTCCCATTATTGAATGTAAATGGATGCAATCCTATATATTGATGTGGGGTGGCCAAATAGGCCAAGGATCACACATGAACACTTCCCACGAACTTGTGGCAAAATGCTTATATGAGGTACAAGGGAGGAAATTACAATGATGAGGGGTGAAGGAGAGAAATTAGGAAAGGAAGGTTATTTCTGTGAGTTGGAAAATTAAAGAATTCACACCTAATAACAAGAGTATTTTCAACATTCAATTATAAGAAATCCACAATGAATCCATAGTGAGACAAATAAAACCCACACAGACACACTATTCTCTAAGGCCCATTCATCGAAGATACAAAGATATTTTTGATCACTATGCTTGAAAAGTGCATAAAAGAGAGAGATAGAAGAAAACATAGCAAAAGGTGAATGTAAGAAATGTATCTTTTATTCCTTATGTAGTGATGAAATATAAAGCATCAATCAATCTACCATAATTCACAATTGCTACCAAGAACTAGAATTCAGGATTTTAGGATCCTTTGGAATGGAGAAGCCATCCCAATTTATAAACTTGTGAACTGAAATTTCATCTCCCTCTACATGACTCTTCATGGTCTTATTCCACTTGCGAACTTTCAGTTTCCCCTAGAAGAGACAAATTTAGTATCTCTTTTATAATTTAGGAGAATACTTTTACAAATTACAAATATTGCCACTTAAGTGAATAGGAAAACATACCATGATTTCTTGCAATGAATAATTATAAGAAAGGGAGATAAGGGAAGAAGGAAAGGGGATTTATTCAACTTGTTTAAGTATCTCCTTCTAATGAATAAATTGATGATGATGATTATAGATCCTCCTTTTGCATGATGCACGATATACTCTGGACCGCCGAATGAGTGTTCAGAAACATTGTTTCAAGACCTCCCAATGTGAGCTGGAGATGAACATGAACCTCACCCATGATAATGCATTCCTAATCTCACAATGAGAGTGAGAATAACTCTCTTATTCCTTAGGATTTCATAATTTTCATTCTCTTGATACTTGCATTCTTGTTACGCACATTATGATGTAAGATTGTAATATTCTCCTTTACTACTCTAAGAGATGGAAAATCTTTCCTAGATAACTCCTAGATCACTTTAATTGGATAGATAAATCAAATCAACCATTTAAAACCACTCACTTCACTGACTCACCCATCTCATTGAGTTCAAATCAATTCAATGAGCTCAAATCACTCACTCACTCGAGCTCACTCCAACCAACTCATCGAGAGATGGTTATGGATCCAACTTGACCAATGAGCTAGTTTGACCTATTATATGATAAATTATTTGATTTTTTGACATATTTTAAATATATTAGGACCACATAATGTCCCTATATTTTACATTTTGCGCTTTGTGATGCTCTTCCTTGCTTTTGGACACAATTGAGCTCAAGATGATGTTTCTAAGACCCATATGGAGGTTTCATTTATCTTTTTGAGCTATGATATCATACCATAACCCTATGAAGAGTCTAAAAATCATAAAAATGAGTTTTAATGGATCCATCTGTAACTTTTTACACCCAAAATGAGGATTTTCTAATTTTAGCAAGTAAGACTAGGACCTAGTATTTTGGGACTTATCACATGTTTTTCTCAAATATGACCTCTTCAAAATTTTATAAAATTATAATTTCCTTATGTTGATGATTTATTTATATTTTTATCCACTTTATATTTTTAGCATGTGCTTTTTTAGACATGCTATTTTGGGAAAATTGCCAATTTTGCCCTGCCTTCCATTTTGCACTATTTCTGACTATTCTAGGTGATCCAAACTTGCAATTCAAGGGAATTAATATTTTTATCATGTGGAGGGGCATAAAATATGATATTTTTAGTAAGCTATACAAATTATATTGTTTTGTGATGGAAAATTTATTTTTAGATTCGTCTCTTCATGGCGATTTCATGTTCTAAATTTCACCATGTTTCGCCCATCAGAATGATTGGAAATCAAAACAAGGAATTTTTATTGGTGAGGGTTTTAGGTCTAAATATGCCATGGTATAAATTAATGGAGTCATTGATCTTCAAATATCACATATATTATTTGGAGAATAAAAATCATCTCAAATCTCGGTATGATTAATTCCTTCATTGTCGATAGTGAAAAATATTCATTCTGGAAACCATAGATGCTCTAAGAGAGAATTGACATGGTGTCTGAAGAATTTATAGGTTTAATGTAGGTTTTTTATTAATATTCATGGATTTATAGAATATATATGAAGTGGTAATTATTTTCAATGGATTGTATACATTCTTTTGGCATTACCTTTCTCGCATGTACATGGAAGGAAGAAGCATGAGAGTTAGAAAATTTACAATTTTTTGATTTTTGTTCATCTTGGACATGGGAAAATTTTAATTTACAAAAATTCCCAAGGGTATGTGATAGATAGGACATAAAAATTCACCCTTACATCTTCTTGAAAAGTTTCACTCAGTGGTTTCTTGGCGGAGGAGAGAGAAATAATAAGTAATAAGTACCTGGGGGTTGAGACCGGGTCATATGAGGACCACTGGGCAAGGGATGAACATGGGAATTTTATTTATGTACTAACTATACCATGAGGATTATAATTTAGATGTAATAAAATTCACCCTCACTTGGTGAGGACAAGTGGCAGAATGTGGTTTGTTGAGGCAAAGAGGAGAGGGGGCTGAAAAACTGGCCTGTGAGCCTTCCCAGGGTCATGTGGATGACCAAGGGTTGAGATGTGAATGGGGTGAATTTTTGTGTCCCAAATATCCCAAGAGGATGGGACATATGAGATAGGAAAGTGTGCCCTCACCTAGGAGTGGCAAGTTTCAATTCATGAATACAGAATGAGAATAGCTAGGATTTGGTGAGAAGGGGATTATCTTACAACTTTGGGCTTCATCGGGGTCACATGATGATACAGGGGCATTAAATGGGCATGGGAACATTTTTATGTCCTAAATATACCAATGGGATGGGACAGATGGGACACAAAATTTCACCTTCATCTGGTGATGACATGTGTCCACCCTTGAAATTGGCTAAGTCCCGAAAGCTTACCTTGGAGAGAGACTTGACGATGAAGTTCTAGAGCATCCAAAGGTATTTTTATGAAGTTATTTATATGCATTTGAATTTGAATAGAAGTTTTAGAAGAATGGGATGGGTTCCATGATACTATTATTCTTGTAGCTCCATAAAAATATCCTTTTTTAGACTACAAGTTGTGCTTGTTGAAAATAGATTGTGGAAAGAATCTCCGTGTCTTGTGAAAAATATGAAAGCACCATCATTTATAGAATTGAATCATATTTCCAATGGTATATTTTTTTACCTAAAAATCATTATGGAGCTCTTATAATCACTTATGAAAGCTCATGTGCTATTTTAAAATGTAAGCTCCTTCACCTTTAAAAACCCACTTTCGCTGAACTTGTTTCCAAACCTTTAAATATTCCTAAATTTTATTAAACTAATTGCAGAATGTTCATACCTCCTCAATAAAACTTATTTATTAATTCTTTCCTTCAAACATAATCTGACTCGAGGGTGCACACCTATCTTATAAAGGCCAAAATAACCATCTTGAGCTCACTTTGAAGGATATACCTTGAGAAACGCTACATCGAAAGACTTTCCTAATATTGTTTCCACATTTCAAACACATGGGAAAGGTTATCAAAACACATATGAGTACTTGGTGGATGGGGATAGGCATGAAACAGAGGGAAAATTGATCCGGGAAGTGTTGAGGAGGGTTTACAAGTAAAAATTTTGACACTAGGGTATAGTTGTCATGTTTTCATTAGTGAATTTTTCCCTTGCAAAAACAAATGAAATTAGTGGCTCTAGCTTGGGGACATGTTATGGATTAATTACAATGAGGAAAGAGAAATACCACTACTTCCATGGGTTAGGTCTCATTAGATGTCTCAAAATATTTTACATTATTACCCACCTCTTGATGTTCTATGCTTTTCAATTATTCCACAAATTCATATTTCTCACATTCTGGATATTTCACAAAATGCTTCCTTACATAGTGTGTCGCATTACGTACTATTATAATCTTGGAAAGATAATGAACTCAAGGTTGGGTATGCAACATGGAAATTTCCATCTTCCTCATTATGTTCATCTTGAGCTTCAACATCAATATTGTTGAGGACATCCTTTTCTTGGGAGAAATGAACACTGAAAGGTTGAAGTTTATTGAGAATGTTTCCATATTGAGTGAAATCATCCTTTGGGCCAAGAATTAATTAATTTTTGATTTTCCATTGATAATGTTTCCATCCTCGTGAAAAGGAAATGAGCACAACATCAACGCTGAAATGTTTTCATTATCGTTTTCTTTATCTTGATCACTAAGAACCAAGAAATTCATTTCTATGATGAAATCATCATCTCCTTGAATAGATTCACGTTGGAGAGGAAGAAATATGTTTTAATTCTCATCCTTCTTGTCATACTAATTCAATGAGAATGAGAAGTATTAATATTCACAAGCATGATCACCATATAAAAATTCATACTAAGAATCAAGAACATGATTGGAAATATTGAACTTACCTATCGAGAAGTTTACGAGTATCAATCATTCTTTTTATTTACATTGCTTATCATTTCAAGATTGCTTTGTTTCAAGTCAAGGTTTTCATCACCTTCATTAGCATCTAGTGGAACAACTTCGTTTAAAATCTCATCCCATGAAAAGTACACCTTTTCAAACTCTGATTTCATCAACTCATCATTATGCTCTTTGATTGGCTCTGTGGTGCTTGGGCATTATTCTACCAACATGGGTAGCTTGAGGTCATCCTCAAAGGTCATGAAAAAGTTTCTAGATCTAGAATTTTGATACGGGATATCCACTTTGTTGGATCATTTGGCCTTTGAATAGTATACTTCATCTTCCTAATAGGAAGAAGTTTCTTTGTCTTACCATTGACTGGGATGGTGGCGTGTGACCAATCCAGTTGTATATATCCTCCGACATCTCGATAGAAGCTTCAGCCCAACAAAATACCATACGAGGCTAGCATGTATTCTAAAAGGATTCTTATTGTGATTTTCTTGTTAGGGAGTCTACCAATGTTACCCATGGATTTTTGATTTGTCCAACGAGAGGCACTTGTTTCATTTCCATGGAGAGACATTTTCTAGAGGTAGGGGAAAGGTAGAGGCCGAGGGATTTAGAAAATTTTACAGGAATGATGTTTTCCAAGGCACCAAATTCAATGATGTAATTATTTATCTTATACCCATTAAATAACAATAATGTAAAAAGTTTCTACCTTTCTAGAGGTTAGGGTTTGGAGGCAATAAAATTTAGATATGGAGTTGATTGAGATGCACAAGCTTCTTATTTGGTGTTGGCATCTTTCAAAATAGAGCTACTTCCTTTGATATGTTGCACAAGTTTTTCAAGTTTCTTGGGATGAGTTCTCAAGTACTCAAATTTGGAAATTTGGAATTTGGATATTTTGAAATGGTCAATGATATCAAAGGATGAAGAGGTGGTAGGAACATCAAGGGTTATGGTAGCTTTGACATGGACATTCTTAGGACTTGTAGAAATTGATTTTTCAAAAGAGGTTGAAGGATACTTACTTGAAGAGGTAGAATTTTTTTTTTTGAATGGTCTCATGATTCTTCTTAGCTGACCCTATTGAAGCAGAATTTGATGATCCTTCTTTTGTTGTTGTTTTTCTCATAGTTTCCCTTTGAATATTAAATCTCTTATCTTGGGAAACATAAGAGCAGCCTTCTTTATCCTTTTGCGATCAAGTGAACACCGCATATGAGTAACTATCTATGGATTCTTCATCATCAAGTGTGTATTAAAAAAACTCGATTTGAGCACATTTACTTTATCCTTCATATTTAAATTATGATTCAAATTTTCTTCTTCTTCATCTTCATTTCTATTGCACATTAAATTAATTGATGGAGACTATAAGGAAAGCGTTTTGGGTGATCCTACAATTTGATATTTTGGTTTGGATAAGGTGTTCGTTGAGAAACTTCCTTTTTTAACATGGTCAATTCACTTGACAACTTTTGCAACAATGGATCAGTTCTCTCATCTTTATAAATTTGGATTTTATCTTTCATTAAAGAATTCTTGATCTTACCTAAGAGGATGAGGTCATCTTCCACCTCAACAGTAATTTCTTGAGTGTTGTCAAAATATCTTTATTGAACTCTCTGTAGTATAAATCTTACTTCATGAAATTAAGCATTCACAAAGAACATATTAATATTATTTAAAGTGGGAAGAGAAATAGAAGGAATTTCCATAATCATCTTGTTGAATTTTTATGAAGTATCTCATTGAATCTTTCTTCATCCGAGAGTGAGGTGATTAATAAATGCATGAGCATATTAGGTGGTTTTGAACCTTTCTTTGAACTTATTCTTGATATCACCTCAATTGGAGATTGAGCATGATGGAAAGTAGTAGAACCAATCTGTGAGTGTATCTTACAATGTTTCCATGAATAGCTGCACTGCAACAAGTATCTTCATGTTGCAATCCAAGGATGCCACAAGCTATGATATGATCATCGGGACATTGCTTGTTGTATCCATAGAATTTCAGAAAGTTATTTCTTGACCTATTTGGTAATTCATGGAGTGGTAGATATAAATCCTACAAACCAGTGTTCTATCCCCATGGTATGAGTTCTTGTCTTGCCATTTCTTCCTCTTATCTTTCTTCTTCATGAGGAATGAAGAATAGTGGTTCAACAACTTGATCTTTAGTATGGTCTTTAAGAGGATTTTCAGGAGCCTATCTTCTTAATGGTACAATATGAAGTTTGAAATAAACTCTTTTTGTTCCTTGAATTTGGGGTCAATAACACCACCTACAAAATCAGATTGGGTGTACTATTTTTCCGCCATCTTTTCTCAAATGGTTTGTAAAAAGGTTTTTTTATCATTAAAGTACTTATTTTTGTATTTTATAGAGATATTTTTGGGTGCACGAGGAAGATCTCTCCTCGGTGGAATCACCAAAAATTTCGGTGAAATAATTTATCGATATGGAAAGTTAGGTGTTTCCACCAACGATCATAGGGTTGCACCTCTTTGCATCTAATGGTGTAGCTCCCATTATTGAATGTAAACTAATCTAATCCTATTTATTATTGTGGGAGTGGAAAAATAGGTTCGGGGATCACACAAGAAAACTTCTCTAAACCTGCGGTAAAGTGATTATGTGGGGTATAAGGGAGGAAATTATAACGATGATGAGTGAAGGAGAGAAATCGGGAAAGGAAGGTTATTTCTATGAGTAGGAAAATTGTACAGTTCACACCCAATAATTAGAGTAGTTCAACATTCAATTAAAATAAAACCATAATGAAGCCATTAGTGAGACAAACAAAACCCACACAGACACATTATTCTCTCAATCCCATCCATCGAAGATACAAATTTCTTTTTGGATCATTATGGTTGCGAAGTACATAAGAAAGAGACATATAATAACACATAGGAAAATGGGAATGGAAGAAATGTATCTTTTATTCCTTGTGTAGTGATGAAATACAAAGCATCAATCAATCTACCACAATTCACAATTGCTACCAAGAACTAAAATTCAAGGTTTTCAGGAATTTTTAGAATGGAGAAGCCATCCCAATTTATAGCCTTTTGAATTGACCTTTCATCTCCCTTTACATGACTCTTCGTGTTCCTATTCCACTTGTGACCTTTCAATTGCCCCTATAAGAGAAAAATTTAGTATCTCTCTTATAATTTTGAGAGAATAATTTTACAAATTACAAATATTGTCACTTAAGTGAATAGGAAAAAATACCATGATTTCTTACAATGAAGAATTAGAAGAAAGGGAGAAAAGAGAATAAGGAAAGGGGATTAATTGAACTTGTTAAAGAAGCTCCTTCGATGATGATCATAGTCTCCTCCTTTTGTATGATGCATAGACACTCGAACTGCTGACGATTGTTTAGAAACACTTTTTCAAGACCTCCCAATGTGATCTTGAGATGAAAATGAACCTCAGCAATGATAATGAATTCATGATCTCACGGTGAGAGTGAGAGTGAGGATCACTCTCTTATTCCTTAGGCTTTCAAATTATCGTTCTCTTAATACTTGCATCCTTGTTCTACACATTGTGCTGCAAGATTGAAATATTTTCCTTTATTGATTTGAGAGATGTGAGATATTTCCTAGCTCAATTCTATCTCACTTTTATTTTCTAGCTCAATAAACTCAACCATTGTAAACCACTCACCTCGCTGACTCACCCAAATCACTTGAGCTCAAATCACATAACTTATCGAGCTCACTCCAACTAGCTCATTAAGAGATGATGATGGATCTAACTTGAACAATGAGCTATGTTGACCTATTATCTAATGAATAAATTTAGTTATTGACATCTTTTAAATCTCTTTTGACTACACAATGTCCCTGGATTTTACCTGTTGCGCCCATGATGCTTTGTTTTTCTTCTCGGACATAATTGAGCTCAAGATGATGTTTCCAAGACCCATATGGAGGTTTCATTTCTCTGTTTGAGCTATGATATCATCCCATAACCTTGTGAAGATTCAAAAAGTAGAAATATGAGTGAAAATGGATCCATCTGTAACTTTCTACACCCAAAATGAAGACTTTCTATTTTTAGTAGGTAAGACCAGGACCTACTATTTTGGGATGTACCACCTGTTTTGTCAAATATGAACTCTCAAACCTTATGGAACACTTTAATTTTCTTATATTGATGATTTATTTATATTTTTAGCCACTTTATATTTTTAGCTTACTTTTTCCAGGACACATTATTTTGGGAAAATTGTTGTTTTTGCCACTGCCTTCCATTTTGCACCATTTTTGACTATTTTGGGTGATCCGAACTTGCAATTTAGGGGAATTACTATTTTTAGCATGTGGAGGGGCATAAAATATGATATTTTTAGTAAGTGATAAAAATTATGTCATTTTTGGATGGAAATAATATTTTTTAGATTCGGCTTTTTTTGTCGCAATTTTGTGCTCCAAATTTCACCATGTTTCACCCATCGGAATGCTTGGAAATTAAAAAAAAATTCCTAGTGAGTTTTTTTAGGTCCAAAGCTTCCATGGAATCCATTAATGGATTTAATGAGATTCAAATATCATAGAGATGCTTTAGAGGATATAAATCATCTTAAATATTGGTACGATCAATTCCTTGACTCGCCAAAGGTGAAAAATCTTCAATTTTGCAACCATAGATGCTTTGAGAGAGACTTGAAATGGTGTCTAAAGAATAGGTTTAATTGATGTTTTAAAAAAATATTAATGGAGTTATGGAATAAATATAAAGGTAAAATGAGTTGCAATGGCTTTTATACATTCTTTTGGCAGGACCTTTCTCGCATGCACATGGAATGAAGAACCACAACAATTAGAAAATTTATAATTTTTTAATTTTGGATCATCTTGGACATGGGCACAATTTTGTGTCCCAATTGTCCCAAGGGGATGGGACAAATGGGAAAAAAATTTCTCCCTCATTATGGAATACATACAAGATAGTTCAAGTATGAAAGCGCATAAGGATTGGGCACATGGACACATGACACATAGAAGGATGCAAAACTATAGCAGAATAGTGTGTGCCTAAGACAAGTGTACATAGGACTTAACCACTTTTGTAGATATGGGCTATTTTAGGAGATAAAGTGTTGAACACATGATTATGTAGAAACTTGTAGTTCATGCAAGGCTATTTTGGGTTTTACATCAGTTTGAGTGTCATGCAGAGTCTTAGTCTAATAATAGGATCTATTCTTAGAGTTAACTATAGAAGATCTATTATTAGTAGTTGCATGCTTTTGTATCCCCTTGTAAATGTGCATGGATATTATTAGCATATAGCCTATTTTGGAAGGTGCATAGGTGGTGAAGGGAATGTCCCCATGCCTATATACATGTATTTATTTGGAAGGCGTAGAGACCAATTATTACGAGTTATGCTACAGATTTGTTAGTGCACATGACTATGGAAACTAGATCTTGATGTATGAAGCTTTTGTATTTTACAGTATTTAATATAATGGAACACATTTGCTACATATTGGTGTTATATGTAACTTGAATATGGTTATTTCATGGTAAATCTCATTATAATCATTTTTAGTCAACCTTTCATATGGTTTAGATCTAGATCTGGTTCATGAACTATGATTTACTATCTATTATAAATATAGATATCTACATATGAATCAAGCTAACATTCTAGAAAAGCAACTCTAAAGAGGGACTGGTACCCTTGCGTGCTTCGGGTGAGCACTCAATTCTGGTTGAGTGATGTGCTAGTGTTCCTTGGGTTATTTGTAGTGAATTCTAGGCTACATCATTAGTTCCATTGTTGGGACCTCTTTCTCAGCTGCTTTTCGGATGTTGCATGATGAATACATGTTTATTAACCTTGTCCAGTATTAAGGAGTGGTTAGTAGATCTAAAAGAAGAGTATGCTCATAAATTCAATACTAGACTTGATTTTAATGCACGCACATGGGTTGAGTAGAATTTGTATGACACATTGTATGAGACGTTCTTTGCTATCTTTCCTATAGAGTTGTACGAGTGGCTGGTTTCTTATGTATCTAAGAGGAATTGGAGTTTTCACATGCTTGTTTATACGTAGGAAGAATTACAGGCCTTGTATGATGCAGATATAAGTTGGACGCACTCTATGGATGTTTAGTTTTGTGGTGTTCTGAACAACTATATTCTTGAGTACATAGTTTTGAATTAGTCTTTCCCAGAGGTTGTTGAGTTTCATTTTTACATAAACCTAAAGGATCGTATTTGCGCGATATCCCACGATGATAAAGATCTTGATTGTAACCTGGATTTAGAATTGAATCCTATGGCTAACTAAACCTCACCACATGCAGGGGAAGGAGAAAGTTTAGTAAGGATGGTGGACCTAGTGGCAAAAGACATGGAAGAAATGAGGCTTAAGTTGAATGAGGAACATGAGAGGATTTTAGAGAAGCAACGTGAAGCTATAGAGTGGATCTTTGTTGTGGAGAGATGGATCGTGAAGGATTCGAGCTCATGTATAAGACATGGAGCTAGAGCATCTAGATTTGGGAAAACATGGTAGGGAACCCTCTTCATCCTTAGATGAGAGTGCATTGGTAGAGACAACATGGGTCATGGGCATGCATTGGAATCTACCTAGTGACCTAACCCTTGCACTTGGTTTTCTATTTTCTATGACAATCAATAATCAACAAGCTAGTGTGAGTAGTAGAGTTACAGTAGATAAAGTTAATTTATAGTCAATTTTAGGAGTTAATTAAGGAGATTATTCATCTATGGCGTAATTGTCATCTAGTTTATTTGGAGGGCTTCTTGGAGGTATATTTTTGGTGCATCATCAGGCGATAGAACATAGGCATGCATAACCTTGGCATCACATCTAGAAGTAGTGTAACCCGAAGTTTGTGGGAATTTAATTTAGAACAACCATCAAAACAAAGGGCGCGCATCTTCTAGCCCATTAAGAATTCAGTTGATGAGGCATGAGAGGATCTGGTGGATCTGGAGGTAGTGGAAATATAAGAGAAAATATAGGTTCTGGGTCTAGTGGGAAAGGTATAGTGGAAATACAAGAGGATATATGTCTCTTCGTCTTCTAGAGTATAGAGGCATTAAATATGTATCTGAGAACATACATATTTGTGAGATATTGTAGAAAAAAAGGGGATTATAGCTCCAGAGCTCAAGGAAAGCTAGTTTACAACTACATTTCAGGGATGTGCACACAGCTGGTACAAAATTTTTGATCCTAATAAGAATTGTGTGGATTATACGACGCTGCAAGACAATTTCTTCAATGAATTTTGTATCCATGAGTTCAAGCAGAAAATCATAAGCATGCTCAAAGACATTAATCATGGAACTACTAAGCGTGTTTGTGAATATGATGATCAGTTCAAGACTCTCTTGTCTAAGTTATCTTATGATCTCCATACAATCCAATATGCTCAATGGTTCATTGGAGGATTGATCACGCGTTTTAGGAGGGTGATTTCAAAAAAATTTATACAAATCTATGTGAGGCACTTGAGGCATCTCTGCGTGCTTAAGCACAATGAAGTGTGGAAACTAGAGTGAGCCCATTATTGGAAGCAAAGATAACATCAATGGAAAAACACTTGGAGAAATTATCTTCTAATTCGGGACATGAGACACACAACGGGATTTGGTGTATAGATCATGAAGTAGAGGGAAATACTAAGGATAGTTTCCCTTGGAAATAGGTATGTTCCTTATTCTGGATTGTGAGATATGTCACTTGGACCACAATTCAAGCCAACGCCCATTATTACAAAAAGACACAATAAGAAAGAATGTGTCTAGTTATAGTAAGATTTGTAGGTCCTCGACTCATAATCTTGAAGATTGTAGATTGATTGATAAAATCCATGATGTCATTGATATTAGCATACAATAGAATGGTGTTTCAAATAATTCTAAGGAAAAGGGTGAGCATCATGACTATGATCATAGTGAGGGGCATTCTAATGGAGGTTGTGCTAGAGGTCAAGGTTACAGATGCAGATTTAGAGGGCAAGGTTATGGGGCCAGAAGGAGTGATTTCCCTCATGGGACTTGTTATATGTGTGGATCTCCTAATCAATAAAGGTGTAAATGTCCACATAATATTTTGTGTTCTTTTTTTGGAAAGAATCATAGTTATGAAGAGTGCCCTAACTTATATGAACACATAAGAAAGAAAAAAATAGGAAAATAAGGGCGCAACAATGATTAGAGTACAACATGTCATAAAATACCAATGGATGCCAAAGTTAACACCGAGATACTGAGTTAGTACCTATAAATATTACTACACGCACTAAGGCTACACGTACCTTGAGAGAAGCTCTGCAACAAAATCCTACCATTACTAAGGAGGAACTCCTGCATGCTGCCAAGTATTTAGACCATATGCATCGAAGGAGGTTTATCAAGAGACCATGGAGGTGATTTGGAATTTACAAGGTGAGATACAATGTTTGAAGGAAAAGTCATGGAGTTCGGAACAAAAGAAAGTAACCGATATCCATCAGACAGATGTTGATGATTTAAAGGAGGTTTACAAGATGCTACACCAAGAGAACATTATTCTATTGTTAGGGAGCTGGTTGAAGGGAAACACTATGCACACTAGGAGTGAGCATGAGAGATAAATTTTATATGTTAATCTTCCTCCGAAAATTTGGATTATGAAAAGGAGATTACTCTCAATCTTGTTGTGGATGGTTGGCTCTTTAGTAACATCTTGATTGACACATGCAAGAAAGTAAATATACTCACTTTGGATGTGTGCGTCTAGATGGAAGACCTCTATTACAACCATCTTCCAATGTGTTGTTCATGAAAAATTGGACTAAGGAAATTCCTATTGGAGTTTTACAAGATGCATCTATTACTATATAGGGGGCCAAGTTCACTAGGGATTTTGAGGTCTTAGCACTTGCAGAAGTAGGAAATTTTCCCACATTACTTGGGCACTCTTAGTTCTATGAAAAAAATGATGACCTACACTTCAATAAGGGGTATATCAAATTTAAGAACAAAGAAGAGTGTGTCATCATACCTCGAAAAATAGGAAATTTTAGCCTTATGTAGAGCCCGTAAGTGAAGAATACTTGAACAAAATTTAGGTGCACACCATTCGAGATTTTATGTTCTTGAGCCATCAAAGGAAGGAGTTATCCAATGGGATAATCCACGGTCAATGAGCAATAATATAAGTATTTCATGTGATAATTGGGTGCATGATTTATGAAATGGTTGGGTGTGAAACATAAAGTGTAGCTACACACATCGGTAAGCCACACGGTATTAGATGTTTGGGTAGCTGTCAGGTACTAAAGTATACATGTGAAGATAATCGAAAGTAGTTACGCTTACTATGGAAGTTCAATGGGAATTTCAGGTGGAATGAAGGAACATGTTAGTATATACTTTGTGGGATGGAAGCACACTGGTGGATGGTTCATAGGGATAATATGTTAGAGTGGAGAGAATTAAGGTTTGCTTTATCTACTCGGTTTCTAAGAAGTAATGTGCCTACTCAGATATGAGCCTTTCATGGTAATGATCTTCTTCAACACCACATTCAACAATGTGAAAGACTCTATATGGTGGGGAAGGAAGCTTTACCCCCTTATTTGTAGGTGCACAAGTTTTATTTCCCCTTGCGAGGTTTGTGCACATGTATGGTATGTCTACGCATAATTAAATAGGGTGACTAGAAATTGGTAGGAAATCACTGAAGGTATGACTCAAACCTTTGATTACTTTTCTTCTAAACCTCTAGTAAATGAGGCATTGTAGGTTATGAAGTGCTTAACTATGGGAGATAGTGCAAAATATGAAGAGTTACTTCAGGGGTTATTAGGGAATTAGACCTAGTGGCACACTTTGAAGAGGAAGAAACAGATGGATAGTAAATTTGGGATGCCTTCCTAGAAGAGAAAATGGTAAGATGATCTGCATAGTTGATGATGAAGAGGTAGAGATCCTAGACATTGAGTACATAAAGGATATGCATAAAGTATTGGAAAGTGCAGATGAGAAGGTGTGCACCTACCACAAGCCTATGAATACTAAGAAAGTGAACATTAGAATGAATGTTGAACCTAAGGAGGCCATTATCGGATTACTAGTTTGACTCGAAGTTGCTAAAATCATTGAGATATTGCATGAATTTCAGGACTTGTTCCCTCAAGGTTATCATGAACTAAAAGGAGTACATGAATAATTGGGAGATATAAAGATAAAGCTAAAAGAAGGTGTGCGCCCAGTTCGGAAGAGGCCTTACAGAATGAATCCGAACTTACGCATCAAAGTAAAAGAAGAAATTGACAAAATGTTAATTTTTGGAATCATTGTGCCAATTGAGGAGTTAGAATGGGTGAGCCCTATGGTGATCAACATCAAGAAAGATGGCGAGAATTAGGATTTGTGTGGATTACAGGGAGTTAAATGCTACATGTGTGATTGATCCCTTTCCCACACCATTTACTAAGGAAATCTTGGAAGGTGTTGCAGGGCATGAAATATACTCCTTCACTGATGGATTCTATGGATATCATCAGGTAAGGATAGCTGAATAAGATCAAGAGAAGACAAATTTCACCACCAAGTGGGGAAGTTTTTCATACACGGTTATGCCCTTTGGATTAAAGAATGTGCCTACAGTATTTTCATGCATAGTGGTACAAGTGTTCTAGGATTTTATTCACAAGTTCTTACAGGTGTATCTAGATGATTAGACAGTCTATGGGCTCATGAAAGATCATTGTGATAATATGAGGTTTATGTTTGAGAGGTGCCGCTAGTTGAGCATCTCCTTGAAATTTAAAAAGTGTATATTTTCCATAGCCTTTGGAATTTTGCTGGGACAAATCATCTATAAAGAATGTTTACGAGTGGGTCTTGCTAAGGTAGCTATCATTTTAGGATTGAAGGAACCTACTAGCCAAAGTGAGGTGCATGGATTCTTGGAGCACATAGGTTATTACAGAAAATTTCTAAAGGGATATTCCAAGATCACCACACCCTTAGAAGAATTACTCAAGGGAAAAGGAAAGCTATATTGGGGTGAGTCATAACAACACACATTTGACACACTTTGAAGGAAATGCTTACTACTGACACCTATTTTGTATTTTCCTTCATATTCCAATCATTTTACATTCATATAGATTCCTCTCGACATGGCCATTGGTGCCGTATTATCTCATCCTAGAGAAGGGATTGTTGATAATCCTATTTTCTTTTCTAGTAGAAAGTTGCCTCTAATAGAAAAAAATTAGACAACGAAAGAGCGTGAGGCATTGTCTATGATATATGCACTCCATAAGTTTCGATATTATTTTTGGCTACACCTTTCATATTTTATATAGACCACATGACATTGACGTACTTAGTGAACAAGCCCATTTTATAGGGGCACATATGCTGATGGGTACTATTGTTTCAAGAATTCAATTTTACGGTGGTGGTTAAACTAGGTAAGATAAATTCTGGTCCAGACCATTTATTAAGGATTTAATCATAAGAGGACACACAGCATTAAGGACACAATTGTAGATGCACAACTATTTAGGTTAAACCTCACAGAGTCTCAAACTTGGAGGATATTGTTGTCTTTTTACACACAAGTGTGGTGCCTGAAGGAACGAAGGCTTTAGAAAAGAAACAACTTGCTATTCATGTTGTACCTTAGATGTTGATTAGTGGATACTTATAAAATTTAGGACGTGATGAATTTTTGTGTTGGTGTGTACTTGATCATGAGTGAGAAACAATCATGGAAGAGACTCATGGTAGGTGGACACTATGTACGGGATGCCACCATGCATAAGATTGTATGAGCTGGTCTATGGTGGGAAATATTATACAAGGATTACAAAGCATATTGTAAGACATGTGACCATTGTCGTGCATACCTTGGAAATCCTGAGAAATTAGTTGAAATGTCTTTGATACCTATTACTAGTGTAGAACCATTTGAGAAGTGGGAAATTGACTTTGTTGGCCCTATTTCCCCAACCGCAAGTAGGATAGCATCGGACTATATTATAACTTGTATATACTATCTTACAAGGTGGGAAGAAGTGGTGCCTACAAAGGATTGCACAATAGCTACAACAATAAGGTTTATGTGGGAAAATATTATTAGTAGGTATACCTAATCTTTAATTTTAACAAGTGATAGGGGTACTCATTTCCTTAATGAGACTATCGTAATATTGTTGGATGAATTTATGGTTTCACACCGTAGGAAAACCCTTATCACCCTCAGGGAAATGGAACTACGAGGCCTTCAATAAAATATTGAACTATACCTTGACAAAAATTTGTGTTGAGAAAATAGAATATGACACTAAGGACAGGGCACATAAAATATTCGCATGTGGGGAGAAAGGAATATTTGAAGGCACGAAAGGATAAGAAGTAAACACACGTGAAAGGCAGATTGATTCGAGGACTTAGCCATATTCATGGTTATGGGCTATTTTGGAGATAGTGTACTGAAGCACACAACAAGATGGACACTTGCGTGACACACAAATGCTATTTCTAGAAGAGTGTTTACTAAGCGCCATGCATGAGTTTGAGTTGATATAGGATTACTACTACCAATTAACTGTAAGAGATCTATTATTAGCACACTTGCATGTGTGCATGTTATTGTAAAGGCACATGACTATTTTAAGCATGCGACCTATTTTTAGTAAGTGCATAAGCGGTGAAGGGAAAGTCCCCACCCGTATAAATATGTATTAGTATGTGTATTTAGAGAGAAAATGTGTATGATCTACTGTGGAGTTATGTTGTCAGATATGATGCGCGCATAAACTTATGATACTAGTTAGTGTAAGAATCCTCTTTATTTATTGTGTTTTAATATAATGGAGTGTATTGGGTGAATAATGGTGTTAAACATAGATCATGCTTGGTTCTTACATGGTTGATTTCATTATGTTTATCATTTGATTCATGGTTCTTTAATATCTAGATCTGGAATATGCTTTGTGGAATGTTTATGCTATTTATGGATCTGAATGCAATATATCTTCATAATGTTTACATCTTGCACAATAAACTCTAAGGAGGTACTTGGTACCTTTGCATGCTTTGAGTGAGTGCTCATCTCGAGGCTAGGTGATATGTCACCACACCTAGGTTATTCGTGTAAATTCTAGGCTGTATCATTGGGTTTGTTACCGAACCTCTTTTTCATTGTTTTCGGGATGGTGGTTTGCAATGAAGACATACCAGTTGATCCTAGAAAGTGTTGAGGAGTGGATAAAAGATCTAGAAGAAGATTACGCATGGAGGTTCAGCACTGGATCTGCGTTTGACACACACACATGGGTGGAAAAGAATATGTATGATTGTTTGTATGAGATATTCTTTTCTATTTTCCCGATAGAACTGTATGAGTGGATGATTGCTTATGCATATAAATGGAATTTGAGTTATTGCATACTTATATAGACATAGGAAGAATTTAAAGCCCTGTATGATGCTGATCTGATTTGGACATGTGCTATGGATACTTGGTTTTGTGGTGTTTTGAACAACTATATTCTAGAGTACTCAATTTCAACTTATTCTTTCCCAGAGGTAGTTGAGTTCCAATTTTTATGGTATCCTTAGGGAAATTACTTGTAAGGAATTCCAATGGTGATTAAGATCTTGATCTTAACCTAAACTTAGAGGAAAATATGATGGATACCTAAATGCCACCACATGCGGGGGAAACAACGGGTTTGGTGAAAGATGGTAGACCTAACGGTCAAAAGTCGAGAGAGAAAGAAAGGAAGCTTAAGTATAATGAGGCACATGAGAGGGATTTAGAGAAGCATCATGAGATTACAAAGTGGATGGTATTGAGGAGAGAGATGTCTTGTGAAGGATTTGGAGCTTACACAGAAGGCATGGAGCCAGAGCATTAGGAACTTGCCCATTTGGGAAAGCATGACAAGGAACTCCCCTCAACCTCACACAAGAGTGTGCCAACAAAGATAACACAGGTTGTAGGCATGTATTTGAATCTACCTAACAACCTAGCCCTTGCACTTGGTTTTCTAGTATCTAGTACATCCAATAGTGAGTAGGCTAATTTTTGGATTATGGAAACAAGAGAAGGTCACATAAAAAGTAAATATATGGTAAGGAAAATGTCTTCATTGTTGTTTGGAGGTACCTTCTCAAGCACATCATCTACATAGAATTCGAGCGCACAAAATTTGGGGCTCACTTTTGAAAGTAGTACTACCACATAGACTATAGGAGTTCAGTATAGTACTACTATTGGGACATAAGGAAGTACATCTTTTGGTCCACTTTTAGATATAGGTGGAGGATTAGGGGTATAGGTGGCTCTAGTTCTAGTGGATCCGGTGGTTTTGGAGGAAAAGGTAACACAGGAGGTTCTAGATTAGGTGGGCAGGGTCCGCACCAACCCCAAAATATTTACATGGAGATGTCTCTTCATCTTTCAGAGTATAGGGGCATAGAATATTCTACTAAACACGTGCACATGTGTGAGATATTGTGGCACACAAAAGGGATCACAACTTCTGAGTGCAAGGCAAGTCAATTTGTAACTACATTGCGGTGACATGCACCACGGTTGGTATGGGAATTTTGATCTGATCAAACTTCATGAGATTATGCGGCATTCAAAGATGTATTCCTTAAAGAGTTTTATATCCCTAAATTTGAGTGGAAGATTATAAGTGTGCTCAAGGATATTAAACAAGGCACTACTGAGAGTGTTTGGGAGTATGATACCCATTTCAAAGCACTTTTATCCAAGCTTTCTTATGATATTCATGCAAGCCAGCATGCATAATGGTCTATTAGTAGTCTAATCACACCATTTAGAAGGGCGCTATAACATAAGACACATTGATTCACGTGAAGTACTTCAAGAAGATTTGCACGTCGAGGAAGTCATGAGTATAGACACTAGTGTTAGCCCATTCTTAGAAACAAATATTACAGCTATGGCAAAGTAGTTGGAGAAATGCACTAGGATTTGACACATGAGACGTGCACTAGGATTTGGTGTACTGACTATGAAGTGGAGGGCACAGGAAAGATAGTTGTCCCTACAGAACAATACATTCATTATTGCTATACTATGAGATATGTCACTTGAGCCATGACACCAACCACTTCCCATTCTTATAATGCGCAATAAAGAAGAATGTATCTTGTTATCATAATATTTTCTAGTCCACGACTCATGATACAGAATACTACAAGTTGATTGGTCGTATCCACGATGCTATAGATATTGGTGTGTGACATAAAGGAGTATCAGATAACTCTAAGGGTAAAGGTGATTACCAGGATCGAATCGCAATCAAGTGCACTATGATTAGAATGAGGGGTGCTTATGAAGGAGGATGTGGTAGAGTCGCAGATACCATGGCGGGTTCATAGGTCAAGGCCATGGTGGTAGAAGAAGTGAATTCCCTCGCGAACATGCTTTACATGCATATTACACCGACCACTATAGGAGCGAATGTCCTCATAATATTACATGTTATTTCTGTGGGAAGAATCATAGCTATGAGGAATTCTAACATTTATAAGAACATCGAGAAAGCATCATAAAAATGAGAACTAAGGCACAAGGATGTTTAGGATACAATGAGTCATGGAAAATCACTAGATGCCCAAGTTGGCACTAGAACCCGAGGTATTGCCTATGAAGCTCACTATACGTGTTGAAGTTACACATGCTAGAGATGTGTTACAACAGAATCCTATCATCACTAAGAAAGATGGTTTACATGCAAGGTATCAAGATCTTGTGCACCAGAAGGAGGTTTATCAAGAGACCATGGAAGTACTCAGAGACCTTCAAGGGGAAATATAGTGTTTAAAGGAGAAATCATGGAAGATGGAATAGAAGAAGGCAACAAAGATGGTCTAGTCATATATTGATGACTTGAAGGAGGTATGTAAAATACCATACCAGGGATAATATCATTCCATTACTAGAGATTTTGTTAAAGGGAAACACTCGCACATGAATATTGAGAATGGGTGTCAGATCTTGCATGCGAATCTCCCCCATAGCTTAGATTATGACAAGGAGATCACTCTGAATGTTGTTGTCGATGGATGGCTCTTGAGTAATATATTGATTGACACAAGCATGAAAGTAAATGTGCTTACTTTAGATACATGGGTACAAATGGGGAGACCTACATTACAACCATCTTCTAATGTACTATTTATGGCTAATCAAACTAAGGCCACTCCTATCGGAGTTTTAAAAGATGCATCCATTACTATACAAGGGGCCAAGTTCACTGGGATTTTGAGGTTTTAGCACTTGCAAAAGAAAATAGTTTCCCAGATCTACTTGGGTACCCTTTTTGTTACAAAAATAATGTTTATCATCAGTTCAACAAGGGATATATCAGTTTTGACAACAAGGAGGAAAGATTTATTATCCCTTTAACAAATGGAAAATTTACACCCTATGTTGAGCCTTTGATTGAGGAAGATATGAATGGGATTTATGTACACACCATTTGGGACCTATTGTCCTCTCAAAATTTCCCCTCTTTTGAAAGTCAAAAATTGAAAATTTTGAGTTGACACCCTTTAATGATGTTCTAGTGAAGTGAAAAGTCGAGGAGTTAGTGAAAATTCACGTTTTTGGAGTCATTTTGGTGATTTACGGGTTTTTCAGACATTTTTGTCCCGTATGTCCCAAGTTCTTTGGGCCTTCTATTCCTTGATCACCTACATTCCCTGAAAATCTTTTAACTTTCAGTTTTATCATAACTTTTTATCCTGTATGTCCCAAGTCCTCCAGGCCTTCTATTCCCGATAGCCCGCATCACCGCATCGAGTCTATCACGTACTTCTGTCCCATCTTTCCCAAAAGTGTACATGCCTTCTTTCCCCACTTTACTCGCATCATGTACATCAGCCAAACACGTCTTTGTGTCCCTTGCATTTCAAGTTTCTAAACTTCTTGTGCTCATTTGGCCCACTTTACCCACATCGCCCGTGTCGGCCGAATCACGTCCCCCATGTCCCAAAAGTACCAAAAGACCATCTAGGCCAGTTTTTTCTGCTCTTCCTGATTCTTGCCTTTTGAGTCAGTGTATATGAATTTAATACGCATTTATGACCTTCTTTCTCCTAAATAGATATTTAATGGGGATATCCCCTACACATTTGATACACCACTCACTTGCTATCATTTGCTCGTGCTCCCATTCCCTTTACATTTTTCATTGCGGATACAATCTGTGAAGGTTGTTTCTCTATACGTTGTAAATATGAAGATTAAATTCCAAGGTTAAGAACACGTTTCACCACTTGAGTCCTTTGTTCCCGATATCGGGGATAGTGAGGTTCGACACCTAGATTTTGGCAATTTTGAAACAGATTAAATAGACCTAATCCTTCCCCCATGGCAAAAATGATCAATGATAATGGCCTTGCATATCTGCAGGTTTCCCAATCTTAGTACAATGTGCCAACACCGTGCTCACCTATGGGGCTCACTTTAACCCTGACACCAAGGAATTGTCTAATGTGCACGGGAGCTTATTACTAAACTAGATGCTTTGCCACAATTCTGCTTGTTCTATGGATTCCAAAAGTTTAAGACTCCATTGTTATCACTTAGGCTCAAGCTCAAACTCTATTTGAGTAGGAAAGTGATAAATATAAGGTGAGGATAATGAAATCATGGTTGAAGAACCCTAAGAAGGGAGCATCCCAACTTTCCAAGGCATTATTTAGAGCTGATTTCAATGAAGAGTTGTCTGATTTCATTATCTTGCTAGCTCGCGTCATGGGATTACCCTCTACCAATGAATTTCACTTTTGGATGTGCCCGCTCATCAACATCACCTACAAAGGTGGTCAGAGCATAAATTGGGTAGAAATGATTCACATGAATTTGATAGAGTAATTGGCCAATGTGTAATAGACTAATAAGTTCTATATGACTTCCTATCTCATGTATACCCTAGCAACATCCTGAAATTGGTTTAGATTCACTTACATAGAGGGCTAGAAGGATTAACCCATTTATGAATATTGCCCTCAATTCACCCTTGAAACTAGCAACCACAACATCAAGAGGGTAAATGATGCCTTTACCATGTATATTATGAGGCATTTAGAAAGTGATACTGCCAGGAGATTTTCTAATGAGGCCATGAACCGATAGCAAATTATGGAGATTTCTTCATTCAGTTCAAGAGGTTTTCATATATTAGGCTGGCTAGTTATGAGAACAAACCTCTAGAGCTCCCCATGTTTTGTAATGACAAGATGGATTTGATTGAAGTGTACAGTGATTGGATAAATTACATAGAACCTGCAGGGACAAGAAAATCTCTGGTCTATATTTCCCTATTTCCTTGGGTAACTATACATGCAAAACAACCTTGGATGCTCAAAATATAGAAAGGGCCCTCACTCCCATCATTGTTCACTTTTTCAGGCCTAGGACCTATTTTGATTTGAAGAAGTTCATTGAGCTGAATCTCAGAATTAATTATCATCACAAGTCAGATACTGAGGACTACTGGGCCGATTGTGCAGATGACTTTGAAGCAAGGCGAAGGCATTATGGTAGATTATCTTTGCAGCTGATATAGGAAATCAATATCTACCAAAATCTTGAAGGGTTTCAAGAGATAATGAATAGCATTGTCTTATGAATATGAGACATTGATCAAGCATACTCCCTTGGAAGATCTAGACTGCTAGAAGAGGGAGAAGGATGACTTGGTTGAGATTTTGGCACATGTCCTTGTAAGAACCAAGGTTTAGTTTGACAGAAAGGTTCAAGAGTTTAAGAATAATCCAAGTGGATCTTCATCCAAAGATAATTCAACACCTAGGAAGGAATCACATACACCCAGCATGGAGGTACCTGCACAAACCCCTTCTCCTTCCTCAAATAAAGAACCTGAATCATATATTCCCTCTTCTTCTACTCAAGTGTACATAAAGAAGGTAAAAGAGGTTAAACAAGAGAAAATTAAGGAACACCCCCTTCTAAGGCATTTAGAACTACCTTCAGGGCCAGAGAATGTTATTGTTCTCAGTGAAAGTGAAGATCGTGAAGTACCGTATCCTGTAAGAACTTTAGAGGTTACAATAGACAAAAAGAAAGAAGTGCCTAGCACCAACCTCCAAGTACAACTGATTCCTCTACTCAAGAAGCTCCAAATGCCTCACTCACATCTCTACTAGAAGAAACAATGGTAAATACTTTAAGTGCCATGAGCTCACTTGCTCTTGGACCTCTTGTTCCTCCTTCTTCTTCCTCCACTTTTGCATGGGTACAACCCTTAGTTGACAACAGGAAGAGAAAACCTTCTTCTCAATTGACAGGCCAAATTTTGATGTTGTGGTAGCCTTGTTGGGCACTACTCCTACTCCAAAAAGAGAGATAAAAGAAATTCAAGATTAGTGATAGATGCTGAGGGCCAAAAATTTCTAGAGGTTGCAAAAGCTAAGGTTGATAAGTCGAGCAAGATATATTATCCTCTGATCTGGAGATTTCTAGGATTCTAATGAGAGAATCTACCCCTGAGAGTGAGGTGCATAACCTCCAAGAAACAATAATCAAGGTTATTGAGAGAGTAGAAAGGGGTAAAAAAACTATAGAACAGCTGGAAGAACAAAATCAAATTCTCTCTAGTTTCATCAAGTCATTATTGACTAAGGATAAGGTTTTGGATCCTACTCCACTGACTGCCTTTCCACCCCCTATGATTCTCAGTCAGGATGAGGTTCATAGTATCAAGGATATACACAGGTATTCCACTTATGGAAGGGCTATCAAATCCATGGTTGATGACATGATCATTGTAGGATTGAATTTCATTTTAGAATCCTTCAAACTCAATGAGAAGGTGGCCAACCTACAACAAAAACTCTCCTCCTCTATTGGAACCATGGATAAAGAATTGAAGCTTTGGATTATTTTCATCATAGATCTTCACCTAATGGAATAGGAAGATGAAAAGATATGGATGGCCAATATAGTTTTTGATGATGCTAAGGACAACTTGTCAAGGTCATGGGTTTTCAATGTGGGATGGAAAATAAAATTTCTGGAAGAAGTCTTGGGAGAATTGAGTAACAGATGGCAGAAGGGAGAAGCCTTCAAAACTTGTGTTGTGTCTACCTTCAAAGATATTCATTGTCATCTTCATGATGAAACTTCAGGTGTTCCTTTCTCTCTCCAAGAGATTAAAACTTAGTTCAGGGCATTTGTTAAAGAAAACTTGTTCAAGGAGAAATTGATTACCAAAGAGAAGATAAAGGAGATTTTCTCTATTCAATCTTCTATTGAAGAGGCTAATAAAGAAAATCTTGAACATACTAATTTTTATAAGGACATGGAGAAATGTCTAGGTACTTGGTCTCAAGCCACTGCCAACACATCAGTCCCACGAGGCAGAGAGATAGCTAAAGTAATGAAAATATTTAGGTAGCAAATCCTCAAGTCGGTGGGCCCTCTTTAGGAATAAGTGGATGTTTTCCCTTCTAGCTTCTCCTCTCCTCCTTTTTCTCAAATCAGGCCCATTGTAATTAATTAAGGATCTTGTATTGAGCACTCCCTTAATTAAAATTTTAGTTAAAAGAAACAGCTTACAAGTGCAACTAATTTGTAAGTTATATAATGGGCTCTCGCCATTTTCGAGAGGCCGGAACTGTATTTATTTTTTAAAGTGTAAAGGTGTTGGAACTCTATTTATTTTTGAAAGTTTAAAGGAGTAAAAAAGTTATCAATACAAAAAGATCTCTCTTTCTATTTCCACATACTCTTGTTCTTTCATTGCTATCCATTTAAAATTATTGAATCATTAAGTCTGTTTTAATTCAAGAAGCTTTGTATTCTTGTGGATGTCATCTCTAGAACTTTGTGTCTGTGAAATAACATCTATGGTCTCAAATGCAAATGATTTTGTTCTATATGATTCCCTTCTAGCATGCATAAATAATTATTTTGTTATCTATATTTCTTGAGAGTGCTTTTCTGCCCCCTCCCATTCCTTAATTCTTCTATCCTTTTGTATTGATGATCTGTTATATTATAACACTTTCATGATATCAGAGTTCCTCATTAAAACTATACATTGTACATTTGTAAATAGGTTTTTTCCTTTAATAAGGGAACCTCTCCCATTAAAGAGGAGGGACTTTCTATCCCCTGACTGTTGCTTTCAATAAAGTCCTTATTTGACAACCAACAATTTTGGTGACTCCGTTGGGGATTCATTTTGAACGTATTCCAGTTTTATGAACAATTTCTTGATCATTCTTTGATCTAGTGACTCTACGGTTTACTCATGGTAGGAGGGCCCTTGGTATTGAAGATTCTCAGTTTCAGCTCTTGGAGCAGCAAGGTTTCCCTTTTCCTTCAATAGGAAGAAATAGAAGAACTCATTCTACAAGCACTCCTCCTATTGAAGATAGAACCCCTGTAAGTGGTATCCCTCCAGAGCAACTCAGCCCTAATCTCCATTCTTTGATTCTTGCTAGTGTTTCAGTTCCCCTTCAAGAAGTCTTTCCAAGGATGGCAGTTCCATTACCTAGGGGCCAGGTGTGTTGGGTCTCTTGCCCTTCCTCGCCTTTGCACGAGTTACCTAGGGTAACAAAAAAGAATTCCCCAAGTTCAGAGGTGATGGCAAGGTGCATCCTGATGAACATATTGCAGCCTTCATAGTTATGTGTGGAGTCCTTAGAGTTGAACATGAAGATGTCTCGGTGAGGCTTTTTGTAGAAACTTTACAAGATAATGCAGTAGATTGGTTCTATCACCTTCCTACTAGGGCCATTACCAGTTGGACCATGATGAGAAAAAGATTTGAGAATCATTTCAAACTTGTAGAGGATGTGCATGCTTTTTTGGCCCAGATTTCTCAAATAAAGAAGGAATCACAAGAACCCATGAGGGAATTTTTGGCCAGATTCAACAAGTTGATTAACAAAATCCCACCAGACACTTAGCCTATAGATCAAATTCAAAAATGTTTCTTCCTGAATGCTCAATTTCCTGAGGTTAGTTACACATTGAGAAGGGCCAACCTTGCAACATTGGCTGAGGATCAGAGATTAGCTTTGTTAGCATTGAAGATGACTTGATTATGTCTGGTAAGTTGAAAAGAGATCCTTCCAAATCTAGAGCTTCTTCTTCCTCTTCTTCTACTCCTGGAGCTAATACAGATCCATTAGTACAAAATCTTGCAAATGACCTCATTTCCATCAAGAAACAATTGGCTCAGCATGCTCCTTATGCAGATGTTCCAAGGAGGAATTTTCAGCCTAGAAATTGTTTGCCTTCCTCTCAAACAAGGCTGGAAATTGAGGGGCCACCCATCAAGGTCCCTGTTAATGCAACTTGTGAGGTTGAAGAACCTGAAGATGAAGAGGTTAATGAAGGTTGTGAAGAACCTGAGGAAGAGGTTGATGAAGAAATGGAGGAACTTGAGGGATGTCGAGTTAATTTCTTCACCACTGAGGGTGTTGATGAGGAGGGTGATTATGATGAAGTAGTAGCAGATATGAATAGTGAATCATACACTGTCATGACTCAAGAATAGAAAAATAAGAGGGAGAAAGTGATGTAGCCTACTAAGAGATCTAAGGAGCATCCCACGACTATCCCTATTGTTTCAAAAAGAGGATCTCCTATCCCCACTGCATCCACATAGAAGGTGAGTTCTGCTAATTCTACTTTTCCTAATTTAACTACTAAAGTTTTTTCTTCTCCAGCTCCTAAACCTGATAAGCCTAGGATTCCTAGTGACGATAGTCCATCCACCTCTGGCTCTTTTGATATCATTGATCACCTTAAGAAGACAAAGGTTCAAATTTCAGAGGTTGAGTATTATCAAACTCATCCTAAAGCTTTTTCCAAAATGGTCCACTTTTTCAATTCCCATTCCAAAACTACCTCTAAAGGCATTCTACCTACTCCATCCTCCACACCCCAACCCAACCTTGTAGCTACAGTCACCTCACATAATGAGAAAATCAAGCCATTTTATGTAACTCTCCTTATAGCAGGCCATAAACTTAGCAACTATGTCATTGACTCAGGAGCATCAGATAATGTCATGCCTGCCAAAGTGGCTCATGCTTTAGGTCTTACCCTTACACGCACCTATGGATCATGTTATTCTATGGAAAGTAAGGAGGTGCCCTTGGTTGGAAGGATTAAAGATGCACAAGTAGCTTTTGCTACTTTACCTGAGAAAAAGTCTTGGCTACTATTCTAGTAGCAGATATCCCTCCTTCATATGGTATGCTATTGAGTAGGAAATTTTGCAAGTATGTGGGAGGAGAAATTCAAATGGATTGGTCACATGCTCTCATACCAGTTAATGGAAAGATGAAGAAGTTGTTGCCCGAGAAGCAATCTGAGTATATTGTGAAAAAGACAGATGATCCCAAAGCACAAATACTCTATGAGGATATTGGGCATGGTAACTATATGATTATGTATCCAAAGGAGAATCAACTTCCTAAAGAGATACTTCATGATCCTAATGGTGTTTGGAATTTGGAATTTGATGGAAGTTGTTCCTCGGCTAGTTCTGGAGCTAATGTGGTGTTGATATCTCTTGAGGGAAAAGTTCATCGATTCTCATTCAAGATACAGTTTGAAAATACCAATAATACAACAGAGTACTAAGCCCTCATCCTTGGACTTAATGAAGCAAAATAAAAATGTGTTAAGAATATTCTAGCTTGTGGAGATGTAGAATTAGTTGTTAAACAAGTTAGAGACCTTTTTCAAGTTAAAAATAGAAGGTTGAAGCATTACAGGAATCAAGTTTGGGATTCTATAGAATGCCTTGATGCCTTCTCCATTGAAGCTGTGCTAAGAGAAAAGAACACTAGGGCCGATTCACTAGCTATCTTAGGATCATTGTTGATACCTCACCCTGATTTCTCTTAGGATAAATTTACCATTGAAATGATCCATAGGCCCAGTGTGTCTGATAATGCAAGTAATTGGCAAGTTTTCAATGATGATCAACATTTTCTTTCTTTCTTGGAGCTCAAGGATAACTTTGAACAATTATACTTCGAAGGAAGTGACAATTTTCCTCGTGAATGTGTATCTTCCAATGAGAAAGGTGTCAAAGAGGAGACAAATCAAGATGAGTGCATCAAACTCAAAGGTAACAAGATTCCTAAATGGATGGTGAGTTTGGATGAATTATTTGATAAAAATGACATGTATGTTAAGTCTAAAGCTTCTGTAGGAGTGCGGCAATCCACTGAGTATGAAAATATTATTATTGTGAGATTTGTTGATCCCAAAATGGTGAATGTTGGAAAATGTTGTACACAAGAAGAAAAGAAGAAGGTGGTGAACCTCTTAACAAAGTATAGGGATGTTCTTGCATATTCATATGAGGACCTAAAAGCTTTCCAACCAAAGGAAATGTAGCATTTCATTCCTCTCAAACTTGAGATTAAACCCTTAAAGAAAAAGCAAAGGTAGTATAATCTGAAGATTGCTGACACCATTTTTTAGGAAATACAAAAGTTATTGAAAGCCAAAATTATCTTCCCCATTCACCATTCGACATGGATTGCCAATATTGTGCCTGTCAGGAAGAAAAATGGTGAAATTCATATCTGTGTTGACTTCAGAATCTGAATCAGGCCTTCTTAAAGGACAACTACCCTCTACCCATGATGGATCAAGTTTTGTAAGCTGTTACGAGGTCTGAAATGGTTTCCATTCTTGATGGCTTTTTAGGGTATAATCAAGTGGAAGTTAATACCACATATCAACACAAGACGACCTTCACCACCCTCTGGGGTTCTTTTTCCTATAAGAGGATGCCTTTTGGACTCATTAATTCTAGTGCAACTTTTCAAAGGGCTATGGACTTGGATTTTGGAAGCTTAAAAGGGAAATGTATTGTTGTGTATTTGGATGACCTGACCGTGTTTTCCAAAACTAGAGCAGATCATTTTCAGCATCTAGAAACAATTCTCTTGAAATGCAGAGAACATGGGATCTCTTTGAATCCCAAGAAATCTATATTTTGTGTCATGGAGGGAAAATTTTTGGGGCATGTTGTCTCTAAATATGGAATCAAAATCGATCCTGAATGAGTTCAAGCTATTCAATAGATTCCTCTTCCCACAAGTAAGAAGGGAGTGCATTCTTTCTTCGGTAAGATCAACTTCCTAAGAAGATTCATTCCTGATTTTGTAGAGATAACTTTGAATATCTCCCAAATGATGAAAGGAAAACAAATGTTTGGCTGGTCCTCTAAAGGGAAAGAAGCCTTTGAAGGTATTAAAAAGGCTATTGCTAAAAATCCTATCTTAGCATGTCCAGATTTTAGCAAAGATTTTATTATTTATTGTTATGCCACAGAAAGCACCCTGGTTGTTGTCTTGACTCAGAAAGATTCTGATGATCATGAACTCCCAATTGCATTCATGAGCTACATTCTTAAAAATCACGAGTTGAAATACACAATGATGGAGAAACATGCTTTTGCAGTGGTTAAAGATGTCAAGCAGTTTGTTTTTATATTCTTAACTCTCACTCTGTGGTGCTTGTGCCTGATACAACCATCAAGTCTATTCTTATGTAGTAAGAATTTGGAACTAAGAGAGGAAAATGGGTAGCAAAGGTTCAAGAATATGATATTGACATCAGACCAACCAAACTAGTTTGGGGTAAAGGCTTGTGTGAACTCATTGCTGAAGGAGCTAGTCATGAATTATCCAAGGATGAAGTTGATGTTCCTATTGTTCTATTTCTTAGCTCGATTGATGAATGGTATGCTGATATCACACATTTTCTCACCTATGGTGAGTGTCCCTCTCACTTGATTACCAAGGAGAAGAGAGCTATCAAGTTAAGATCAGCCCAGTATGTGTTGTGGGAGAATGCTTTGTTCAAACGTGGAATGGATGGGAGATTTCTAAAATGCGTTGACAAAGAGCAACAAAAGAAGATTTTCTCAACTTTCCATGATCAAGCATGTCGAGGGAATTACTCATCTACTGTTACTTCTCACAAGATTATTCATGTTGGATACTATTGGCTTACCTTGTTTAAAGATGCATTAAAGTGGGTTGATAAATGTGAAGCTTGTCAGATCTTTGTAGGCAGACCCAAGTTGGCTACCTTGCTTCTTAAACCAGTTTTGATTGAAGAGACATTTCAACAACGGGGTCTAGATTTCATTAGAACACTCAACCCATCTTCAAGTGTAGGACATACTCATGTCTTGACTACCATAGATTACTTCACTAAGTGGGTGGAAGCCATTCTAGTAAAAAGTACTACTTCTGAAGTAGTATGTAATTTTATCAAAGAAAACATCTTGGTGAGGTTTGGTGTGCCAAACAAGATTGTGACTGATAATGCTTCAAATTTTTATTCTACTGAGATGATGGATTTCTATTATGGATATGGCATTTCCCTAGCTCACTCTTCAGATTATTATCCTCAAGGGAATGGACAGGCAAAATCAACAAATAAAAATCTGGTGGCTATAGTAAGGAAACTGGTTAATGAATCTCAGAGGAACTGGCACAAGAAACTTTATGATGCTCTTTGGGTAGATAGGATTACACCTAAAAGAGCTATTGGAATGTCCCCTTTTCAAGTGGTGTATGGTGTGGAAGCTCAATTACCAGTAACAGTGGAGCTACCAACTTTGTATTTAATGAAGGCCATTGAAGACACTAGCTTCAATGATTCTTTAGATAAAAGGATCATGTATCTTCATAAGTTGAATGAAGACAAGCTACAGGTTGTTGATAGAATATCTACCCACTAGTAGAAGGTAAAATCATTTGTTTGATAAGAAGGCCAAGTCCAGGGATTTCAAATTTGGAGACATTGTTTTGTTGTGGGATAAAAGACATGAGCCTCGAGGAAGCCATGGTAAGTTTGATTCTCTTTGGCTCGGTCCTTTCAAAATTAGGCACTTTGCTAGTGAGAATTCTTTCTATCTTGATTACATGGATGGTTCCTCTCTCCCACTTCCTTATAGTGGGTAGTACCTAAAATTTTTCAAGTCCTAGGTGAATAGGAAGTCTCTTTGTATATTATGTATAGGGTGTGTGTCCTTTCCCTTGCTTTTGGTGTGTTTCCTTTCCCTATTTGTGTGTTGTCTTCTGTATTGGTTTTATTTTTGACTCTATGGCCCAATGGATAAGGCACTGGTCTTCTTCCCCTAGCTTTCTAAGAGTTCTTGCCTTGTCTCATTCTTCTAATCTAGCCAAGTCATCCCTAGAAAGAGCTAGTTGTTGTCCTCTCAAAATTTCCCCTCTTTTGAAAGTCAAAAATTGAAAATTTTGAGTTGACACCCTTTAATGATGTTCTAGTGAAGTGAAAAGTTGAGGAGTTAGTGAAAATTCATGTTTTTGGAGTCATTTTGGTGATTTACGGTCTGTCAGACATTTTTGTCCCGTATGTCCCAAGTTTTGTTGGGCCTTCTATTCCCTAATCGTCCGCATTCACCAAAAATATTTTAACTTTAGGTTATGTCAGAACTTTTTTTCCCATATGTCCCAAGTCTGTCGGGCCTTACGTTCCCCGATCGCTTTGCATCATCTGTGTTGGGTTTATCACATACTTTTATCGCATCTGTCTCAAAAGCATCTATGCCTTCTATCCTCACATTGCCCTCATTGCACACATCGGTCAAATCACATCTTTGTGTCCCTCACCTTTCCAAGTTTCTAAACTACCTATGCTCATTTGGCCCACTTTACTTGCATCACCCGCATTGGCCGGATCATGTCTTCGCATCACCCATGTCCCAAATGTACCAAAAGACCATCCACGCCAATTTTTTCCGCTCTTCCCGAATCTTGCCTTTTGAGTCAGTGTATATGAATTTAATACACATTTATGAAATTCTCTCTCCTAAATAGATATTTAATGGGGATACCCCTACACATTTGATACACCACTCACTTGCTATCATTTTCTTGAATCCTTGCAATTAAGATCATTTGCTCATGCTCCCATTCCCTTTACATTTTTCATTACAGATAAAATCAGTGAAGGTCATTTCTTTGTACGTTTCAAATATGAAGATTAAATTCCAAGGTCAAGAACATGTTTCACCGCTTGAGTCCTTTGTTCCCGATATCAGGGATAGTGAGGTTTGACACCTAGATTTTGGTGATTTCTAGAACAGATTGACTAGCCCTAATCCTTCCCCCATGGTGCAAATGATCAATGATAGTGGCCTTGCATATGTTGTGGGTTTCCCAATCTCAGTACAATGTGCCGACACCATGCTCACCTGTGGGGCTCACTTTAACCCTGACACCAAGGAATTGTCTAATGTGCATGGGGAGCTAATTGCTAAACTAGATGCTACCACCATTATTTGTTACTCTATGGATTCCAAAGTTGAAGAATCCATTGTTATCACTCAGGCTCAAGCTCAGACTCTATTCGAGTAGGACAATGATAAATATAAGGTGAGGATAGCAAAATCATGGTTGAAGAACCCTAAGAAGGAGCATCCCATATTTCCAAGGCATTATTTAGAGCCGATTTTAAATAAGAGTTATCGATTTCATTATCTTGCTAGCTCACGCCATGGGATTAACCTCTACCAATGAATTTAACTTTTGGATGTTCCCGCTCATCAACATCACCTACGAAGTTATTTAGAGCATAAATTGGGTAGAAATGATTTGCATGAATTTGATAGAGTAATTGTCCAATGTGCAATAGACTAAGAAGTTCTATATGACTTCCTATCACATGTATATTCTAGAAGCATCCTGAAAGTGGTTTGGATTCACTTACATAGAGGGTCAGAAGGATTAACCCATTTATGAATATTTCCCTCAATTCACCCTTGAAACTAGAAACCACAACATCGGGAGGGTGAATGATGCATTTACCATGTATATTATGAGGCATTTAGAAAGTGATACTTCCAGGAGATTTTATGATCAGGCCATGAACCTGATAGCAAAGTATGGAGCTTTCTTCATTCAGTTCAAGAGGTTTTCATATATTAGGCTGGCTGGTTATGAGAACACACCTATAGAGTTCCCCATGTTTTTTAATGACAAGATGGCTTTGATTGAAGTGTACAGGTGATTGGATAAATTACATATAACCTGCAGGGACAATAAAATCTCTGGTCTATATTTCCCTATTTCCTTGGGTAAATACACATGTAAAAAAACCTAGGATGCTCAAAATATAGAAAGGGCCCTCACTCCCATCACTATTCACTTTTTCAGGCCTAGGACCTATTTTGATTTGAAGAAGTTCATTGAGCTGAATCTCAGAATTAATTATCATCACGGAGTCGAGATCGAGGACTACTGGGCTGATTGTGGAATTGAATTTGAAGCAAGGCGGAGAGCACTATGACAAATTCTCTCTACTGCCGATCACAGGATCTCAATCTCTACCAAATTCCTGAAGGGTTCCAAGATGATAATGAAGACTTGTTGTCTTATGAATATGAGACATTGATCAAGCATAATCCCTTGGAAGATATGGACTAGTACAAGAGGAGAAGGATGACTTGGTTGATATTTTGGCCCTTGTCTTTGTAAGAACCAAGGTTTGGTTCGATAGAAAGGTTCAAGAGCTTAAGAAGAATCCAAGTGGATCTTCCTCTAAAGATACTTCAACACCTAGGAAGGAATCACATACACCCAGCATGGAGGTACCTATACAAACCCCTCCTCCTTCCTCAAATAAAGAACCTGAATCATCTACTCCCTCTTCTTCTACTCAAGTGTACCAAAATAAGGTAAAAGAGGTTAAACAAGAGCCAATTGAGGAAGACCCCCTTCTAAGGCATTCAGAACTACCCTCAGGGCTAGAGAACATTATTTTCTCATTGAATGTGATGATAGTGAAGTAACAGACCCCGTAATAACTTCAAAGGTTATAATAGATAAAGAGAAAGAAGTGCCTAGCACTGAACCTCCAAGTACCACTAATTCCCCGGACCAAGAAGCTCTATATGCCCTACTCACATCTCTACTAGAAGAAAGAGTGGTAAATACTTTAAGTTCCATGAGCTCACTTGCTCTTGGACCTCTTGGTCCTCCTTCTTCTTCCTCCACTTTTTCATGGGTGCAACCCTTAGTTGACAACAGGAAGATAAAACCTTCTTCTTGAATGAAAAGGCCAAATTTTTATGTTGTGGAAGCCTTTTTGGGCACTACTCCTCCTGATACAACAAAGAGAGCTAAAACAACTTCAAGAATAGTGACAAATGCTTAGGGAAAACAATTTCTAGAGGTTGCAAAACCTAAGTTTGATAAGGCGAGCAAGATCTATTAGTCTCTAATCAAGAACTTTCTAGGATTTTAATGGGAGAATCTACCCCTAAGAGTGAGGTGCATAACCTCCGAGGAAACAATAATCAAGGTTATAGAGAGTAAAAATGGGTAAACAAAATTTAGGACATCGAAAGAATAAAATCAAGTTCTTTCTAGTTTCAGCAAGTCATTATTGACTAAGAATAAGGTTTTGGATCCTACTCCTCTGACTTCCCTTCCACCCCCTATGATTCTCAGTCAGGATGAGGTTCAGAGTATCAAGGATATATATAGTTATTCCAGTTATGGAAGGTCTATGGAAGCCATGGTTGATGACATGATCATTACAGGCTTGAATTTCATTGTATAAGCCTTCAAACTCAATGAGAAGGTGGCCAACCTGCAACAAAAACTCTCCTCCTCTATTGGAACCATGGATAAAGAATTGAAGCTTTGGAGTAGTTGCATCATAGATCTTTGCCTGATGGAACAGGAAGATGAAAAGATATTGATGGCCAATAAATTTTTGATGATGCCAAGGACAAATTTTCAAGGTCATGGGTTTTTAGTGTTGAATGGAAAATAAAAGTTCTGGAGGAAGCCTTGGGAGAATTAAGGAACAATTGGCGAAGGGAGAAGACTTTAAAACTAGTGTTGTGTCTGCCTTTAAAGATATTCATTGTCATCTTCATGATGAAACTTCAGGTGTTCCTTTCTCTCTCCAAGAGATTAAAACTCAGTTCAGGGAATTTTTTAAAGAAAACTTGTTCAAGGAGGAATTGATTACGAAAGAGAAGATAAAGGGGATTTTCTCTCTTCAATCTGCTATTGAAGAGGCTAATAAAGAATATCTTGAACATACTGAGTTTTATAAGGACATGGAGAAATGTCTAGGTAATTGGTCTCAACCCACTGCTAACACATCAGTCCCACTAGGCAGAGAGATAGCTAAAGCATTCAAAATATTTAGGCAATGGATCCTCAAGTCAATGGGCCCTCCTCAGCAATAAGTGGATGTTTTCCCTTCTAGCTTCTCTCTCCTCCTTATTTTTCTCAAATTGGGCTCATTGTAATTAATTAAGGATCTTGTGTCAAGCACTTCCTTAATTAACATTTTAGTTAAAAGAAACAGTTACCAAGTGTAACTAATTTGTAAGTTATATAATGGGCTCTCTGTGCCATTTTCAAAGGTTGGAACTCGTATTTATTTTTAAAGTGTAAAGGGGTCAGTAACTTTATTTATTTTTGAAAGTGTAAAGGAGTAAAAAAGTTATCAATACAAAAAGATATCTCTTTCTGTTTTCACCTACTCTTGTTCTTTCATTTCTATCCGTGTAGAATTATTGAATCATTAAGTCTATTTTAATTCAAAAATCTTTGTATTCTTGTGGATGTCATCTCTAGAACTTTGTGTTTGTGAAATAACATCTATGGTCTTAAATGTAAATGATTTTGTTCTATATGATTCCCTTCTTAAGCATGCATAAAGAATTATTTTGCTATCTATATTTCTTGAGAGTGCTTTTCTGCCCCTCCCATTCCTTAATTCTTCTATCCATTTGTATTGATTATCTGTTATATTATAAGACTTTCATGGTATCAGAGTTCCTCATTAAAACTACACGTTGTACATTTGTAAATAGGTTTTTCCTTTAATAAGGGAACCTCTCCCATTAAAGAGGAGGGACTTTCTATCCCTTGACTATTGCTTTCAATAAAGTCCTTATTTGACAACCAACAGGACCCGAAGTACTCGATACATCTAAGGAAGGAATTATTCGGTGGGAAGATGTGTAGTCTATTAGTGATACTACAAGTATTACTTGTGATAATTAGGTTCATGGTACTTATGAGATAGTTGGGCATGAAGTAAGGAGAACATTTGCATGGAAAATAAAACCTTGTTACATTAAGAGGATAGGTAACAACTCCGTGCCTCGGTAGACTAGAGAAGGAGACCCTACGATATTCCTACGTGCCATGGAGGAATAGTGGATAGACCAATTGGAAAGAAGAAATATGTTAGGATATGCCCTATGTGGGAAAGCAACATGTTGGTGGGTGGTTCACAGGGATAATTTTGTAGAATGGAATGTAGGATTGCTCTTACAACTCAGTTTTCCAGGAGAAATGCACCTACTGAAATATGCAATTATCACGGTAATCAACCTATTCAGCACCACGTTCAGTAGTGTGAGAGAATCTGAACAAAGGGGGAAGAAGTTTTACCACATTTTCTATGGGTGCAAAAAATTTATTCCACTTTACAAGGATGCACATGTGCTTGGTATGTATATGCGGAGCTATATAGAGAAACTAGAAATTGGCAGGATTTGATTGCAGGTATGGTCCAAAATTTTGACTACTTCTCTACTAAACCTCTAGTAGAAGAGGCATTAATGGTTATAAAGCATTTAACTATAGGAGACAGTGCAAAGGTGAAAGAACTCATTCAAGAGTTATTTTATGAGAATGACTTAGGAGCGCGCTTTGATGAAGAAATAGATATAGACGCCATGATACTTAAGCGCACTTGCTTTGAGAAAGAAAAAGGATTTTTTTACATAGTGGATGATGAAGAAGTAGAAAATCAAGATATAGATCATTCAATAGGTATGCGCGAGGTTTTGGACAATGTGGATAACAACACACATGCCTATCATGAACCTATGAGGACAAATAAAGTGAATATTGGTATAGATGTTTAACCTAAAGAGTTAATAATTAGATATTATTGGTTAGAATCTGAAGTGGCAAAGATATTTGAGTTGCTCCATGAGTTTTCAAGATTTATTTCCTAGGGGCTACCATGAATTAAAAGGAGTGCATGAATAATTAGGAGAGATATGGATCAAGCTTACGGAAGGTGTGTGCCCAGTCATGAAGAGACCCTAAAGGATGAACCCTAACCTACACGTAAAAGTTAAAGAAGGAATTGAAAAGATGTTGAAATCAGGCATCATCATGACCCTAGAAGAATCAGAGTGGGTTAGCCCCATGGTTATCAGTATAAAGAAAGATGGTCGGATTATGATTTGTGTGGATTACAGAGAACTGAATGTTGCATGTGTGATTGATCCCTTTCCTACACCTTTCACAAAGGAGATATTAGAAGGTGTTGTAGGGTGTGAAATCTATTCTTTTATAGATGGATTCTCTAGGTATCATTAGGTCTGGATTACATAGGAGGGTAACCAAAAACAACTTTCACCACTAAATGGGGAAGTTTTGCATATAATATGATGCCCTTTGGTCTGAAAAAATCGTCTTTTGTATTTTTGCAAATAGTTGTTCAAGCATTCCAAGATTTTATTCACATTTTCTTGCAAGTTTACTTGGATGATTGGATGGTGTATGGGCTTATTAAGGATCATTATGAAAATTTGCACTTAATTTTTGAAATATGTAGATAGTTAAACATCTCTTTAAATATCAAAAAGTGTGTGTTTGCTACACCTTTTGGCACTCTGTTAGGGAACATCATCTCCAAGGAAGGTTTGTTAGTAGATCCAACTAAGGTTGTAGTTATTCTAGGCCTGGAAGTTCCTACCAATCAGAGTGAGGTGCGTGGATTCTTGGGTAACACTGGGTATAATAGAAATTTTATCAAAGGATATGCCAAGGTTGCCACACCCTTGGAATAGTTACTAAAATGAAAAGGGACATTTTATTGGGGAGAACCACACAACATTCGCATTTGAGACATTGAAGAAGAGACTTACTACAACGCCTATTTTGTCTTTTCCCTCATGGGACCAACCATTTCATGTACATGTGGATGCCTTTGGCATGACTATTGGTGTAGTGTTAGCTCATCTTGGAAAAGGTATTATAGATCACCCTATCTCTTTTGTTAGTAGAAAGTTGACTCTTGTAGAGAAAAATTATACAACTACTGAGCGCAAAGCCTTTTCAATAATCTACGCATTGCATAAATTCAGATAATGCCTTCTAGCAACAAAATTCTTATTTTACATCGATCACATGGCATTGAAATACTTGGTAAACAAGCCCATTTTACAGGGGCACATATGTCGATGGGTGCTCTTATTCCAAGAATTTTATTTCACAGTTGTGGTAAAACTAGTGAAAAGTAATTCAGCCCAAACCATTTATCAAGAATTCAATTGAGGGAGGATGCACAGACAATTGAAGATACAATGTTGGATGTAAATTTATATAGGTTACAATGCATGCCTTCAGAATTGGAGGATATTGATATCTTTTTACGTATAGGTATGACGCAAGAAGGAATGAAATCTTTAGAGAAGAAACAACTTATAATTCATGTGAAATATTTTATGTTGATTACGGTGAGATATACAAGTTAGGCCGAGATGAAGTATTGCGCCGGTGTATACTAGAGCACAAGCACACGACATCATGGAAGAGGCTCATGGTGGTATTGTAGGTGGGCACTATGTTTGTGATGCCACCACGTGCAGAATCTACTCTTTGGATTGTGGTGGGAAACCCTATACAAAGATTATAAGGCATATTGTAAGGTGTGTGATCATTGTCAACACATTGGTAAACCTAGGAAAAGAGATGAAATGCATTTAAGACCTATTCATAGTGTAAAACCACTTGAGAAATGGGCTATAGACTTTATGGGTCTTATTTCACCAGATGTGTGTAGAAAAATATCACACTACATCATCACTTACACAAATTATCTTACAAGGAAAGAAGAAGCAACACCTACCAAGGATTCTACAACAATTACCACAGCCAGGTTTTTATGGGAAAATGTTCTTACAAGGTATGGATGCTTGTTGAGATTGATAAGTGATAGGGGTAAACAATTTTTGAATGAGATGATCAAGATACTATAGGATGAGTTTATGATTATGCACCATAAGACTACACCCTATCATCGTTTGGACAATGGGACTACGAGGCCTTCAACAAGATTTTGAGCAAGAAATTGACAAAAAATTGTGATGTTGGAAGGAAATATTGGGACGATAAATTTTATTCTATGCTTTGGGTGTATAGAAAAAAATAAGAGGTTGAACAAGGCCACACCCTTTCAATTGGTGTTTGGTGCAGAAGTAATTCTTCCTAAGGAATTCATGTTACCTTCTTTGCATATTGTGCGCAATGGAGGTCTAGCTGATGAGAAAGATTTGGAAGAAAGAATTGATAAATTGATATAGTTGGATGAGAGGTACACCATAACATGTTGGAGTTAGAAGTAGGAAAAGACTAGGCAGAAGGCATGGCATGACAGAACATCTGGGAAAAAAGCTTGATATGGGACAAAAGGTGCTTCTTTATGACTCTTATTTTCTTGCCATCTAGGAAAACTTAAAGTGCATTAGTTGGGACCATATATTATCACTCATATACTTGAATCAGGCACTTTTCAATTAGAGACACTTGATGGAATATGATTACCTAGTTACTTCAATGGGAGTAGGCTAAATCCCTACTATAAATAAGTCTTCTTGGTGTTTGTAATAAGGCAGTGTTACCATTTAGACTAGGTTTTTATTTTTGTATTTCCTTAATGTATTTCCTTCTTCATCGCTATTATTTGTCAATTTAGTTGGTGTTTTGTATAATAAGCACATTTTCACAATAGAAGTTAATCACCATTTGCTGAATTTTTATGCGTTGAGGACTACACATACCATTGGTGTGGGGTGGCTATTTACAACTAGGTACACATAAAGGAATAAACTGCTATAGGTGTATTCAAGTTTGGAGAGGAGTTGTTAGAAAGGATATTTCTTTTAAAAAAGATGACCGTAGATGGAGATAAATGAGGGAACAATATAACGCAAGGTAAGTAGTGGATGTGGAGACTACCAGGGGAAGGTGTAGTAGTGAGGTACTCAAGCACATGGAAGTACATTGAAGAGAAGTCTGTAGCTAGAAGGTAGGAAGGTGTGCTAGAAGGTTATAGCTAGGGCGTGAAGATGTACCACACAAATATTTTGAAAATTTTCAATTAATGAGAGGATTGTTGGTTGGTGAAGGAGTAATAAATGCACTAAATTTTTTAAAATCTATATAAGGATGTGATGTAGGTTCATTTTTTCCTTTGTGATCACAATTATTTGAGTGAGATAAGTGTGATTGAGTCAAGTAAGTCATATTGAGGTGTGGAGAGTGTGAAACAGGACATGGATCTTTGGATTATTACACAAAAGAAGCTCGCGTCCCCATTAGTGAAGGGTTTGAGTGAAGTAAAGGCGTTGAAAAGAAGATAGGGCATGTAATTTCAAGATAGGGTACACAAATTTGAGCTAGGGTTTGAGTTTTCTCATTAAAAATAGCAAAAAGGTGGTGTTTTTACAATGACACCAAAGAAATCACCTGCCATAGGCATGAAAGGAAAGAAGAAGGTAGAAGATGAAGTTGAAATGGCTCCAGAGAGTAATTTTTTAGAGATGTAGTACCCAGAAGGTGTGATAGTCAGACAAGAGTGGAATTCCCACATCTTTAGGTGTAAAATAAGTGACTATAACCACCGTACATCTGACAATAAGAAAGAGTTGGATGCATTGTTGAATACAAAGACCAACAAGCGCACGGTGGAGGATATGCCAGGTATGATGACAATTGGGAGAATTTGTTGAAGGAGATAGGAGTCTATTAGTTGTATGAGCTCCCATATTTTGGCAAGTATGAACCATTATACCAATGGTTGATGAGCAGGGTACATGAGGAATTATTCTATTTCATTGGATGAAGGGTTAGAATCATAGTAGCCCTGATTTCGATACTGATAGGATTGAAGGGCACATGGGTAGACCTTGCTAGTGATCTGAGTGATAAAGAAGTAATCGTAGATATAAGAAAGGAGTTAGGGTGTACTAAGGTCCTGTATGGAATGGAAATTGATAAATTAAAGAAGTACCTAGTGGTGTAGGTAGCCACACATCTGGTAACCAAGTTGAATGATCAAGAGAGATGGTCGTAGGTGAATACCATGTGGTTACATGTTGCAAAGAAAAGGTCTTAGAGAGAAGTATACAACCTAGAAAGTTACATTTCATAGACCATTGTTGAGGAAGTACACATAGGAGAGAAGATAATTTTTGGTGCTATCCTCCTTTCCCTTGTGTTTGTAGAAATTGGAGTTCTGATGGGCCAAAGAATAAGATTTGGGAGTATCCCATGGAAAATAAGTCCCTCGCGAAGAGGTTTGACAAATATTTATGTGAAGGATCAATGAGTGGGTTGTTTAAGTAGAGGGAAGAGATGTGGTATGACCGACTTCACACGGAATTTGAGGAGTGGTGCATTCCTAACGAGCTACCTTCAATGGTGGGAAATGAATTATAGTTTTTGTGTACCAATACTTCTACATCACACGATTTGCTTACGTGGGATGGGGCATTGAGCCCAGGGTGAAAATTGTCATATGAATTCATATCATGTTACTTCTAGGAATCATTCTACTGATTTAATGATGCATGCCACCTAAAATTTAATGTAGACAAGGTATATTATGATTACCACACTCTGAGGAAGGTATATGTGTATCTAGGATGGACTGCCTACATTGAGAGGCTCATCTCAGATGTCATAAGTATGAAGCTAGTAAGCTTGGATATTGGGGACAGTGGAGTCATGCTTGTATACCTTTAGCTTAAGCCTAAGCTAGAGAATAACAAGTATGTAGAAAACAAGTTCATGCTTCCAGTCCACCTAAAGGAAAACATACAATGGAGAACATGCTAGCCCCACAGCCTGTAGAAACTATAACGGTGGATGAGGACAAAAAGATCATGAATATAGTGGTAGCTTAGATCATAGAGGTTGAAGGAAACCCACATATATAGTAGAGACTGAGCATGCGGGTACTCCATATCAGGTACAAGAAGAAGACAAAGACTTGGACATGGAAGTAGTCCATGAAGAGCACTTTGCTTTAAAATGGTATTCAAGAACAAGGACCCAAGGCGCAGGAACCCCACAACCTGTGAGGAGATCACCACAACTCTCTCCTCGAAATAACAACTAAGAGGAAGAAGAGAAAACTAAAGTTGAATGAGGAGGTAGAGGAGTCTATAGAGAGTGCACCTAGAACCCCTATATAGCCAAAAGATGTGGAAGAACCCAGGGATGAGGATATGAAGGATGAAGAGGAAGGTGTGAAGGAGGAAAAATAAATAGATCATGATATTTCTCAAAACATTGAGGATCCAAATCCAAACCTTGGCACTCAAGTTCCTAAGGGGCCAAGAATGAGGAGAACTAGTGGGAGTATGTTGGGCCAAGTATGGGCTATGTTGAGGACACAAGTAAAATAGTCCATGCCCGATTCTAGAGCACAATGGGACTTAAGGGGTTGTAAAGATGGGATTTGATGGACCGAGACATGGCCACAACACATGTGAGGAAATAATTGACCTGATCCATCTAAACTCACATGGACAAGCTCGATTTTGATGTATGTGAGGAGTCATGTGTGTCCCGAAGAATGAAGAAGGCACTGTAGAGCAGGCACATGACTATAAATTCCACTCTCATGTTTGATGAGTAGGTAATGAATACCTTGGTTAAGGTATCTACAAAAGTAGCACGAGAGGAACATAGATAAGGCTTCCACTATTAGAGTGATACGAGAAGATAACAAGGAAAAAGTTGTAGAAATAGTATGTCTAAAAGGGGAGAAGGGCTTAGAACGAGAAAAGAATGAAACCTTCATCGACATGGAAGAATAAATTGGTGATTATGTCCTCAAAGAAAGACCGTACTTTGAGTCTAAGGTACTTGAAAATTTTCCTTCAGCTATGCATTATGTGCGTATGTTTGTTGATCTGGTACTTGAGGATGAACCAATTTACATGCCAGCACCAAAGGACCCTAAAAAAGAATCAAAGAGGGCAAGGGAATCTGTGGTTAGAAATATTTCATCATATGAGGCATTGCTCCAAAATTTACAAGAAGAGCTTAAGAAAGAGGACCAAGGTTTAAACATATGCATAGCTCCGAGGCGGTGATCGAATCGCACTATATTGGAAGATAATGAAGTTCTAAAAGCAATGAAGGATGAGAATTTAGGGTGCATAAAGAGATTGACATTAGTAAAGAAAAAGTATGAAGCCCTTGAAACAACACAACATATGCATAAGGAGAGGATGGATGAGCTTGGAAAGCTCATAACATAAAAGATGGATATTCTTGAGGGAATGATGTCTGTATGGCTAATGTTTTCATAGTATTGCAAAATGAAAAGGGAGAGATGACCTAGGAAAAGTTGGAATCCATCACCGCAGACGTTCCAGAGAAGACCAAAAATGTGCTAGATGATTGGAAAGCCTTGGAGGCTGAGATTAAAGAAGAATATCTAGAGTTGATCCTATCGGTTGAAGTAGAGGGTCTTTGTAGAATAGAAGTCCATTATTTGTAAAGTAATTCTTTACATTATTTCCATTCTTATTCTTTATTCTTTGGGAACATCAGGAGGAACCCCATTTCTAGGATGAAAATGTAGTTTAGTGTGGGGTAATGTTGAGAAGACAGAATATGACACTAAGGAGAGGGCACACAAAATATTCATGCATGGGAGCAAGGCATATTTGAAGGCGTGAAAGGATAGGGAAGGAAACATGCGTGAAAGACAGATTGATTCGGACTTAGCCATTTTCATGGTTATGGGATATTTTTGGAGATAGCATATAGAGCACACAATAGGATGGAGACTTACACAACACACAAATGCTATTTTGGGAAGAGTGTCTACTAAGCACCATGCATGAGTTTGAGTTAATAATAGGATTACTACTTCTAGTTAACTGTAAGAGATCTATTATTAGTGCACTTGCATGTGTGCATGTTATTGTAAAGGTGCATGAATATTTTCAACATGTGACCTATTTTTGGTAAGTGTGTAAGTGGTGAAGGGAAAGTCCCCACCCTTATAAATATGTATTAATCTGTGTAGTTAGAGAGACACTGTATGAGCTATTATGGAGTTATGATTCCAGATCGATGTGCGCATAAAATTATGATACTACTTATTATAAGAAGCTTTTTCATTTACTGTGTTTCAATATAATGGAGTATATTGGGTGAATAATGGTGTTAAACATGACTATAACTAGTTATTACATGGTTGATTTCATTATGTTTATCGTTTGATTCATGATTCTTTAAGATCTAGATTTGGAATATGCTCTGTGGAATGTTTATGTTATTTATGGATCTGAATGCATTATATCTTCATCATGTTCATATCCTACACAAAAAAATCTAAGGAGGGACTTGGTACCTTTGCACGCTTTGGGTGAGCACTCATCTCAAGCTAGGTGATGTACTAACACGCCTGTGTTATTCGTGGTAAATTCTAGGTTGTATCAATTTTGATGTTGGAAGGCGAGATTGGGATGATAAGGTTTTTTGGTACTTTAGGTGTACATGACAACCTACAAGAGGTTGAATAAGAAAACACCCTTTCAACTAGTGTTTAGTACAGAATAATTTCTCCCCATAGAATTCATGTTACCTTCTTTGCATATTGTGCACATAGGAGATATGGGAAATGAGAAATCATTGGAAGAATGGATTGAAAAATTGATGCAACTGGATGAATGACATGGAATAGAAAGATGGAGTTAGAAGAAAGAAAAGCCCGGCATAAGGCATGCAACATGATAGGAACATCAAGGACATGTAGCTTGAGGTTGGGAAAATGGTACTTTTGTATGATTCAAAGTGTTTACACCATCTTGGAAAGCTAAAAGTGCATTGGTTGGGACCGTATGTAATCACTCATATACTTGAGTCAAAGTGCTTTAGCTAGTTAGAGGCATTGGATGGGACACAATTTCTGGTTACTTTAATGGGAGTAGGCTGAAGCCCTACTATAAATAATTCTTCTTGGTGTTTGTAATAAGGTAGTATTTCCACTTATATTAGGTTTCCCTTAATGCATTTCCTTTATATGTGTTTCCTTCATCGTTGCTATACTTTGTCAATTTAGTTCAGTGATGTGTGTAATAAGTGCGTTTACACACAAAAAGTTGATTATGATTTAAGTGTTTTTCATGTGTAAAGGACCACGCATACCCTTAGTGTAAGGTGGTTTATATATAGGGTTTATTACCAAGTTGAATATAATTGATTGTCATCTGAGGATGGGTATGCATAAGGAAACTTTTGTATAAGTGATTTTTGGAAGGGTGTAGATGGAAAAACTATTGCTCCTAAATGAAGACCACATATGGAAAAATGGATGCACAGTATAATGTGAGGTAGGCTATAGCAAAGTGGGAACTACTTAGAAGAAAGTGCAGTGGCAAAGTACTTCAATGCATGAGGAATGCGAGAAGGAGGTATGTGGCCTAGAATTATAAGGAACACTAGAAGGTTATGACTATGGTGTGGAGATGAGATGCAATGAATAGTTGATGATGATGAATTAATGTTGGGATTGGTGGTAGGTAGAGGAGTAATAAATGCAGAACTTTTTAAAAATATATAATGAAGGGTTGTGAGGCCATTCTTACCTTTGCGATTACAAATTATCAAGTGAGTTGTTTTAGAGATATGGCTAAGACAATTGTGAAGAGTGGAGAGATACAAACTAGTTGGGTTGGTGAGATCTGCACACGAGGAACTATTACGTTCTATTTTTTGAAGTGTTTGAGCAAGAAAAAGGTGTGTGAGAAAGGAGATTGATGACTAGGTTTTCAGTTCAAGTTAGGACACAAGGAACCGAGTTTTAGAGCTTGAAGGAGGTAAGATAACACATATTTTTGAGTAAAATGACACCCAAGAGAGGACCGAGAGTGACCACAAAGGAAAAGAATAAAAAGGAGGTCAAAATTGAGATAGAGGATGCTCCTGAAAAATCATTTCTCAAAAATGCAATACCTAAAGGAAGTGATCATGGGCCATGATTGGGATTCCCATATATGTCAAAGTAAATTCAACAATTACAACCATAGGAGAATTGATAATAAGGAGGATTTGGACACTCTGTTGGATAAAAAGACAAAACATGGACAACGGATGGCATGCTTGTACACGATGATGCTAGGGAGAAACTCTTATGAAAGGTAGGGGTTTTATAGTTATAAAAACTTCCTTATTTAGGAAATCTAGAAAATTTATACCAATGACTAATGAGTAGAGTTCATGAGGAATTTTTCTATTTTACTGGGTGACGAATGAGGATCACCACACCCTTGATCGACACTTTGACATGTTTGAAAAGCACATGCGTAGAGCTGAGTAGCGACCTAACTGATAAATAAAAAACTGTAGCAACCAAAAATGAATTGGGTTATACAAGAGGTGGGAATGGTATGGATATTTACAAGCTAAGGAAGTATTCGGTCATACAAGTAGCCTTACACTTGTTGATAAATTTGAATTACCAGGAGAGATGGTCACGAGTGAAAACTTTGTGGCTACATGTTGCAAAGAAAATATCATAAGGGGAGACATACAACTTGGTTGGATACATTACTGAGGAGATCATTGAAGAGGCATGTACATGTGATGAAATTACCTTTAGAGCTATTCCACCATCCCTTGTGTTTTTGGAGATTAGAGTGCCCAATGGGCCGAACAAAAATCTGGGAGTACCTTGTAGAAAAGAAATCTCTCATAGAGAGATTCAAAAGTATCTTTGTGAGGGGACCATGAGTGGCCTGTTCAAACCAAGGGTAGAAATTTGGTATGCATGACTCCGTACCACATTCAAGGAAGAGTGGAGGATACCTAAGGAGTTACCCACGGTGGTAGGAAAGTTGGTACAATTTGTAGTCTATCAACACTTTTGCAACATGCGTTTTGTGATGAAGGATGGGACATGGAGTCCTTGGTGAAAACTACCCTATGATTTCACCACGTGGTTCTTTTAGGAAGTTGTCCACAAAATATTAGACGTGCGTAGGTTAATCTACAATGCTGATAAGGTGGACTCGCGACTACCATAATTTGTGGAAGATTTACGTCTATCCTGGTAAGTTTTCTTATATTGAAAGATACATTTTGGATGACATAGCTATGAAGCCTATGAGTTTGGAAATAGGTGAAAATGGATTAGCATTGGTGTACCTTCAGCTTAAGCCTAAATGGAGAATGGAAAATATGTAGAGAATGAGTTAAAATTAGCAAGCTGCCGCATAAAGGGAAACACATAGTTGGAATGTTGGAAGTTGAAAAGACTAATTTACCCACTCTTGATGAAGAAGAAGAATAAATCCATGAAGATAGTGGTGGGTTAGAACATACGGGAAGAATCCAACTTATGGATGGATAAAAGAAAGAGCACAAGGTGATGCCCCCATCACAAGAGCAAGAGGCTTAAGTGTTTGAGACAAACACAATAGAAATCGATGTAGACAAAATAGTCGAAGAGCCACAGCTCAAGAGAGTCTTCCGAGATCAAGGGTTTAAGGCATAGGGTCAACATAGCCACTAAGAAGGTCACCTCATATTTCTCTCGTAAAGTAGATCCAGAGAAGAAGAGAAGTCACAAGTTAAAGCTTAAGGACGAAGAGGAGGATGAGTCTGTAGAAAGCACGCTAGGTACACTAGTGCAGCCTAAGGATATAGAAGAGCCTCGTGATGAGGACATGAATAATGATGAGGAGGGGTGGAAGAAAAATAAGCGAAAAGGGATAAGGCCCAATTCTGGATTAAGGCGCATTGGTTCCTATGGGAGAATTAACAAAGGAGAAAAAATAAGGTGAAGACTATGTGACTCCCACAGTTAGATATGTGGATGATACCAACAAGATCATATGCGTGCACTTCCAGAGTACTATGGAAGCTAAGGACTTGTATGGTTTGGAGTTAATAGATGCAGATATGGTGAACACATGCACATGGAAGTAGTTGTCATGGTCAATGAAGAATCATATGGATGAGTCTGATTTTGACGTGTGTGAAGAATCATGTGTCTCATGTAGAATGAAAAAATAACCTCAAATTTAGCACGTAAATGTTAAGCCAACTGTTATGTTAGATGAAAAAGTGATCAATGCCTTAGTAAAAGTATTTGTAGAGGTTGCATGTAAGAAAATAGACAACGAAAAACACTTTGGGCATTGATGGATGACAATAAGGACATGGATGCGAGTAAATAAAGTGCCTCATAGAAGAGAAGGAAAAGGTTGAGGAAAAGAAGGAGCATTGATCAGTATGGGTGAGGAGATTGGCGATTATATTCTTAACGTAAGGACATGTCTTAAATCTCAAGTTCTAAAAAAATTTCCATCTTTGATGCACTATATACACACACTTGTAAAACTGGTCATAGAGGAAGGGTCTGTGTGTATGCTCGCACCAAAAGAACCTACCAAGGAAGAAAAAAGGGTAAAAGCCACCATTGCTAGAAAAATTACAAGTTATGAGTCATTGCTACAAGCCTTGAGAGATGAATTGAAGAAGGTAGATCAGGCCTTGAACATGTGCACGACACCAGATGCAATCATTAGGGACGAGAACAATTGTAGAAGATAATGAAGTCCTCAAATCCATGAAGAATGAGACACTTGGGCACATGGAGAGACTTTCTTTGGTGGAAGAGAAGTGCAAAGTGCTTACAAGTGCCCAAGAACCACATGAAAACATGTTGAAGGAGATAGGAAACCAGATTGTAGGGAAGATGGACTATATGGAGGGCATGATTTCTAGTATGGAAAATATTTGTAGAATCTTGCAAAATGAAAAAGAAAACATGACTCAAGATGAGCTAGATGCCATAGTCACAGATATCCCAGACAAAACAAGTGAGGCCTTAAGTAATTGGAAGACATTAGAGGAAAAATATAAGAATGAGTATCCGAAATTAATACTACCTTACGGAGGAGAGCATGAAAAGATATGTCATTATTTTGTTTGAATGAATCTTCATTCTTTCATTCATTATTCTTTACTTTGGAGAGATAAGTTAAGATTACCCATTACCGGGGGGCAATGCATTTAGTGTGGGGTAATGTTGAGTAGATAAAAGATAGTTCAAGTATGAAAAACATAAGGATTGGGCACGTGGACACATGATGCATAGAAGGACATGAAACTATAGCAGAACAACATGTGCCTAGGACAAGTGTACATAGGACTTAGCCACTTTTGCAGATCTGGGCTATTTTTGGAGATAGAGTGTTGAGCATGCGATGACGTGGAAACTTGTAGTTCATGCAAGGATATTTTAGGTTTTGCATCAGTTCGAGCACCATATAGAGTCTTATCCTAATAATAGGATCTATTATTAGAGTTAACTATAGAATATCTATTATTATCCATTACATGTTTTTGTATTCCCTTGTAAAGGTGCATGGCTATTATTAGTATGTAGCCTATTTTTGGAAGGTGCATAGGTGGTGAAGGGAAATTCCCCATCCCTATATATATTGATTTGAATGGCTTAGAGAGACAAATTATTATAGAGTTATGTTATGCATTTGTTAGTGCACATGACTATGGAAATTGGATCTTGATGTATGAAGCTTCTGTGTTTTACAATATTTAATATAATGGAACATATTGGCTGGATATTGGCTAGATGTGCCTGAATATGGCTATTACATGGTAAATCTCATTATAATAATTGTTTAGTCAATATTTCATATGTTTTAGATCTAGATATTGTTTATGCACCATGGTTTAGTATTTGTTATAAATTTGGATATATACATATGTAATCATGCTAACATTTGGACAAACAACTCTAAAGAGGGACCTGGTACCCTTGCATGCTTCTTCGGGTGAGAACTAAATTTTGGTTGAGTGATGTGTCAACATGCCTTGGGTTATTTATAGTGAATTCTAGGCTACATAACTCACATATTCTTAACAAGTGTCACTCTGTGGTTCGTTGGCGAGAGGGAGAGAAAGAGCAATTAATAAATACTCAAGGGCCGAGACTGGGTCATATGAGGAACCTGAGAAAGGGCTGAGCATGGGTGTATTTTTGTGTCCCAAATATCTCAAGGGGATGGGATAGTTGGTGAAATAAAATACACCCTCACCTTGTGAGGACAAGTGGCGGAATGTGTTTTGTCGAGGTGGAGAGTATAGGGGGAAAAATGACTGCGGAGCCTTCCCGGTCATGTGGAGGACCAAGGGATGAGATGGGCATGGGGTAATTTTTTTTTATCCCAAATATACCAAGGGGATGGGACAAATGATATAGGAAATTTTTTCCTCACTTGGGAGTGACAATTTGATTACGCGATGGGAAGGGCTAGGATTTGGTCAGAAGGGGCTTATCCTGCAACTTTGGGCTTTGTCGGGTCACATGATGATCCAGGAGGATTAACTAGGCATGGGAACATTTTTGTGTCCCAAATTTGCCAAGGGTATGGGATACATGGGACATAAAAGTGTGTCATCATCTGGTGATGACATGTGTCCACCTTTGAAATTGATTGTGTCCTAGAAGCTTACCATGGAGATAGACTTGATGATGAAGTTTCTAGAGCATCCAGAGGTATTTTTAGCACATATATAGATTAATTTGACTCTAAAAATATTTTGAGAAGAAATGAATGGGTTCCATGATCCATTTATTCTTGAATATCCCTAAAATAATTTTTTTTTCTCAGGATCGTAGGTTGTGCTTACTAAAAATAGGGTTTGGAAAGAATCTCTAGTGTCTTGTGAAAAATATGAAAGAAACATCATTTAGATAATTGAATCAGATTTACAATGGTTTATTTTTGACCTGTAACTCATTAATGAGCTCCCATAATCACTTCTAAAATCTTAGGTGTTATTTTGAACTGTAAGCTCCTTCACCTTCAAAAACCTACTTTCATTGAACTTGTTCTCATAACTTTAAATATTCCCTAAATATTCCTAAACCACTTGAAAAAAATTCTTAACTCCTCAATACCACTTACCGATGAATTTGGGCCTTCAAATCTACTCCAACAGCTTACACCTATCTTAGAAAGGCCAAAAATAACCATCTTGGGCTCACTGAAGAATATGCCTTGAGAAACACTGAATCAAAAGACTTTCATGATCTTGTTTCCACATTTAAAACACATAGGAAATGTTATCACAACATATATTAGTACTTGGAGGATGGGTATAGGCATGAAACAAAGGTAAAATTAATCTAGGGAAGTTCCTAAGAGGGTTTATAAGGAAAAAAATTGACACTAGGGTATAGTTGTCGTGTTTTCATCAGTGAATTTTTCCCTTGCAAAAAACACATGAAAACATGTTTATTGTTTTATGTTTTTATCTATTCCTATAAGTGTAGTTTTATACCATATATTCAATAAGATCTAGATTGTTTCTTGTGTGAATGATTGATCTCACTGATTGCATATTAGGGGTTAGTAAAATTGTTTTGTGTATTATTATTTTGTGGTGGACTAATTTCATGTCTTAAGTTCATAACTTGATTTTATTTGAGATAAGATTTTTATCATTATTAATTATTACAAAGAATTTCCTTACTAGAATTATATTTTAATAGGGTGGCATGATCACAATTTCGTTTGATCCATGGTTGTGGTAACATATTAACAATATGTGGAATCACTTCATTTTTATTCAAACGTAACAAATGTATTATGAATATTGAGTTGTATTTTGGATAACCTTATTATATTATTTATTTCAAATTAATGCAACATGATTATGAGTGGATAATTCATGCCAGTTCGTTGAACTGACCATGCATATTATTTTCTCTCTCCTACATCATGCAAGACGAAGTATTCATTATGAAGTGATTGAGTTGATTATTACTCATGAATTCTTCATGCATTTATTGTTTATTATACGTTTAGGATTATTGTATTTATTTGAAATGTAAAAGTAATACTTCGCAAGATTGTATAAAAGGCATTTAGACTAATGTATTATTCCTAATCAATGTTGATTATTGTTTCGAAAAAACATGGAAGTATTTCATATTATTATTAAATATAAACCATGTTGTTTTAATATCTTATTTGTAAGATATGAAAGTGTAAAAAGGTTATTTTACAACATTGTATGATTGAAAAAATCACGCTTATTTTGTGATATTATATCTCATTATTATGACTTCATCCGGATGATCAAATATGCTTAAAACAATCATAACATAATGATGAAATCAACATGATGAAACAATGAAATATTTTATTGAATTTACAGAACTAAAATATACTATTATGGTATGATGATTTATATGTTTCCATTAGTTCACCAAATATGAAGAAGTATGTTTTTATCATACTATAAGTTATACACATAGGTGAACATATTGCTATATTTTAACATCAATAAACATATATGTATAATATAATGTATATTTGTTATGAAAATCATATCTTTTTTAAAGTACCTTTGTAGAAAAGCAATCAGTTTTTATGGAGTAAAGTAATTTATGGAAAAATTAAAAATACTCATTACAAAGATGCAAAGTGTTACTAAACTAATGTAAGTGTATTATTATGATTAAATGACGATAAATGATCATATGAACTATTTACCATAGCTATGAAACATGTTATATTTATGCGAAATGAAGTTAATAAAATCATCGTAGGATGATATAATCATATTAGGATGATATAATCACCTTACAATAGTATGATATGAGGTACTTGTAAGAGATGGTAACTCGACGAGTTGTTGTACACATATATCAAGATTAGATAACACAATGAGATTAAGAGTAACTTATATCCAAAATGAAAGGATAACGAGATGATAATGAAGTGTAGATATCATGAAAAGACATCCACATCATTTGGCTCTTGTCCTTTCTAGATTAAGATGGCTATGAGGAAGGTAAAAATACTTAATAATTGATTCATGATCCTTGCACCTTCAAAATTAAAACTTAAATATTTTAACAATGAAATGAAATCCAGATAACCATGATGAGATGGTTGTGTGGTGATAGAGATAAGATTTTATATTTAGTGTGTAAATATGGAATTGAGCTTGCAAATTAATGCTCAAACCTTCATCAAAAGTAGTGTAACTAGCTTATATGTACTATCTATTGACCACTTTCCTATTTTAATGTGTCTCGATGCTCGAATGGATTACAATTTAACTAATTTATAGGTTAACACTTAGGAGATGTATATAGATCTCAAGACCTGTTTAAAATGTTAACCAAAAGTATGCAAGTTATACTCACTCAGTTATAGTGAAGTTAAATGGGGTCGGGTACATCTAATTGACCCTTTGCAGATGCACATAGTTATCAATTATTATCATATGGATTTTAAACTTTAATTTATGCTAGATTATATTTACTGCAAGCTATAAATAATTTAAGGAATTAAATGTGATTAAGGGTTTTTTTTTCAAAAAAAAAATCCTTAATTTGATGATTTATAACAAGGGTGTTACATTTTGGTATAAGAGCTAAAGGTTTACAAATCTTGGAGTTAATGGGTCCAAAATTCTAATTGCATATTTTACTCTTGTATAACATAACAAAATGGTTAGGAAAACATGAAATAATACAAATAATGTGAATGAGGATCCAACATCCCAAAAACTAGATGATATTCTAGTTGTTCTACAAGACACCCATAACCAGGTAGATATCCAGGAACAATGGGTAATGGGTGGGGATAATGAAAGTGATAATTATGTATAACAACCTATTTAGCCTAATGTTGGAAACATACATGATACGAATCTCAACACAAGAGATCCTAATGATATAAAACATAATGTAGTAAATCACAACTCTAGAAATACCAATGTCAGGAACCAACCTGCAAACAAAAGAGCCCATTTAACAAATGAACTGTCAAAAGACATCAAGCAAATCAGCCCACCAAGTTTTGATGGGACAGCCTTAGGAGATGGAGCTAAGAACTGGTTGAGTTAAATGGATAAGTATTTTGAGATATGAGACTTCTCAGAAGAAACTAAAGCTATTTGGGGTGCTTTTTAGATCTCCAATGAGACATCCTCTTGGTGGGATAACCGGAAGGTATAATTGGGATTTGACCATACAAACATCACTAGGGAAAATTTAAATTTTATTTCCACCAACGTTGGTTACCAAATTTATACTTTGACTAGAAAATGTTTGAGTTCCAAACCTTAACTCAAGGTAAAATTATTGTTTAAAAATATTGGGAAAAATTCACCAAACTGTTGAAGTATGTCCCATAGTATCAAAAGGATGATAAATTACATAAATTTATAATGGTACTGAACCCAATAATTGGGTGTGAATTTTATGTTCATGGTCCTTCTACCATGGAAATTGTTTTTAAGAAGGCCACAAGACAAGAGAAGAAGCTACAGGATATAAATAATCATAGAGATGAAAAGTGAAAGAAGAGTTTGATTTCACCTTTTCCATTGGAATGAATAAATATTGGGTGGAAAAAGGTTTGTAATAAGGCCTAGAATGGAAATAATAACACAATAGTGAAACCTGCAGCAAATTTTAAGAAAAATGGGTAGAATAGTACAACAACTAATGACAATAAGTTTGAACGAAAAGGACCATTTGTTGGGTGTTTTAAATGTGGTGGTGACCAATATGATAAAGCAACTATCCCTTAAGTAATAAGGAAAATAATCCACAATAAAGGATTCATGTTTTAGTGGTAAATCGCTAGACCGAAAAAATAAGTAACACCCATTAAAGTGCCAGGGTAAGCTATGTGGACTTCCTATTACAATTTTATTTGATACTAGTGCAAGTGAATGCTTTGTTTCTAGTAAATTAGTTGGAAAATTGAATAAGAAATTTGGTTTTATGAAAAATTCATGGAATATTTAATATGGGAATAAAACTATCCAAACTATAGACTAATGTCTATTTAGTGTAGCATTAGAGTTACCTAGTTTCACAACAGAAATTGACCTCTATGTAACACCTTTAGGGTCTTCTCGATGTAATTATTAGTGTAAAATGGTTGTACTAACATATAAAAACTATATATTGATTCAAAAATGAATAGAATTCTTAGATATCACATAAAAACAAAAATCCTTTAGGGCATAAAAGGAACTTTGAAGTTAGATAGATTTCCACAATGTAGCTTAAGTAAGCTAAAAATAAGGGTTGTATGCTTTATGCCATTACAATATCTAATTTCAAAGTGAGGAAGGGAATACTTCCTTAGAATACTATTTGATGTTAAAAGAATACATGGATGTATTTCCAGAGGAATTACTTGGACATCATCGAGGCGTGAGTTTGATTTCACAATTGACATCAAACCTGAACTAAACCAATCTCTAAGGCACCATACAGAATGAATACAACTAAATTAGTGGAACTAAAAGCACAACTTCATGAATTATTTTCTAAGGGACTAATTAGACTTATTGTGTCTCCTGGAGGATCACCAGTCATATTCGCCAAGAAGAAATATGGCACATTAAGGCTATGCATTTATTATTGCATACTTAGAAAATCCATAATAAAAAATAGATATCCTTTACCAATGATTGATGACCTTTTTTATTAGATGAGAGATGCATCTGTCTATTCCAAGATTGATTTACGACCATGTTATTATCAACTAAGGATAAATGATGAAGACATACATAAGAGATTGTTTAAAATAAGATATGGTCATTATGAGTTCACAGTGTTTCCTTTTAGACTCACTAATGCACCAAATACATTCATAAACTTAATGAATAATATTTTTGAGGAATACCTAGAAAACACCGTGCTTGTTTTCTTGGATGACATTCTGATTTATTCTAAGAATTTAGGACACAATGAACACTTGAGAATAGTGTTGGATGTGCTTATAAAGAGAAAACTGTACGAAAATATCTCAAAATATTCTTTCTATAAAAATGAAGTACACTAAATTGGGCACATAATCAATAAAGATGGGATTTCAGTTGACACATTAAAAATCAAATCCATAACTAAATGGAAAAATCCTAAGAATGTGCATGAGTTTATAAGTTTAATGCGATTGGATGGTTATTACAGAAATTCATTAAATACTTTCCTAGAGTTGATTCTACAATAAGATATTTACTGAAAAAAGACAAATTTTTTGTGTGGATTGATAGGTGTGAAATAAAATTAAATTTTTTGAAAGAGAAACTTACTACAACGCTTTGTTTTGAAGGTTTGAGATCCCAAAGAAAGATTCGCCATGGTAATCGATGCCTCTAATGAAGGTTTGGGTGGAATAATTCTACAAAATAATAGTGTGATTGCATACAAAAGAATAAAATTAAAGGTACACGGGCTGAACTAATCTCCCCATGATTTAGAACTTGTTGTAATAGTTCACACTTTACAAGTATGGAGGCACTACCTGTTGAGAAATACTTTCAAACTAAAAATAGACTAATTGGGGCTTAAATATATCTTTACATAGCCTAATTTGAATGCAAGAAAGCATAGGTGGTTTGAATTTTTTTCTCAAAGATGATTTTGAAATAAGTTACATAAAAGGAAAAGGGAGTAGAGTGGCTGATGTAATAAGTCATAGGAAGCATGTTTCTTCTATTGTTACCCTCATGAATAAATTTATAGATGAAGTAAAGAAACAAATACTAACTGATTCATATTATCATCATGTAAAAGTTTTGTTGCAAAAAATTCAAATGATAAAATATATTAAGGATTTAAGTTTGAAAATGAAGGAGTCTTAATATAGATAACATAGTTTAGGTTCCTTTGAGAAATTATTTAAGAATGAAATTCATGATACTCCTTATTCTAGAAATCTCGAGTGAAAAAACTATTGGTGATATAAAACAACAATACTGAAATGAATGAAGAAAGACATGAAAAACTATGTTTCTCATTATCTTGAATGTCAGTATGTTAAGGAAGAGCACATACATCCTACTGGTCTGTTTTATCCTCACATTATACCACACTACAAATGGAAAGTAATTAGTACAGATTTTGTGTAAGGACTTATAATATATAAAAATAAGCATGACCTGATCTTAGTTTTGTCTTACAAACTAGCTAAATTAGATTACTTCAAACCAAGTAATATAAAGGATGATTCACCCGTACTTGCTAAATGGTTTGTGCATGAAATTTTTAGATTGCATGGAGTTTCAAAATTGATAATTTCTGACAAGGATCCTAGGATGACCTCTCAATTTTGGAAAACTTTAAACTTATCTTTGGGAAAAAAACTAAACTTTAGTTCAACTTACCATCCGGAAACTGATGGTCAAATAGAAATATTCACCTGGTTATGGAGGATATGCTCAAAATGTATTACATGGATCAACAATACAGATGAGAAAAATATTTTTATTGGAAGAATTTTACTATAATAACACATCATTCTTCACTAAAAATTTTACCATTTGAAGCATTGTATGGGAAAAGGTGTATAACTCATATCCTGTTCGTATAAGTGCGAGGGAAGAGAGGTAGTAGGCCTTGAAATGTTAACAAAAATGAAAAATCAAGTGAATCTCATTCATGAGAGATTGAATGAAGAAACTAATAGGTAGAAAGCTACTCGATCTAAAAAGAGTTGAAAGAAAATTTGAGCTTGGAGATAAATTTTTCTTAAGGGTTAAACCCAAAAAGAGCTCAATCACGTTTGGAAAGTCTGCCAAACTGTCACCTAGATATGTTGACCATTTAAAATTATAGAAGTTATAAGTCCGGTGGCATATCAAATAAAATTACCTCCCACACTGTCTATAATGCATGATGTTTTTCATATTTCATTTCTTAAAAAGTATGTTTCAGATGTAACACATGTCCTAAATTGGAAAATATTTACAGCTTTAGGACCTAGGAATAGTCATGGTGGAATTAGATAGAGAGTTGGAAACACGTAGGTTGTATCTCGTAAATAGATATATTTCATAGTGCAAGGTCCACTAGGACCAATATTCCAAGATAGTGCAACCTAGGAAAATATGGATGATATGAAAATGGATTTTCCTTATTTGTTTGAATGTTATAAACTTCTTCTTTGATTACCTAATATTGATATATTCATTATTATTTAATAAGTTGGTTAATTATGATGGAAAAGTTTTCCATATTTCGACTATTTGAAAATTATTTTTGTCATAAAGTTATTACAAGAAGGAATTATGAGTCATAATTGACTAAAAATATATAAAATATTCAATTTATGTGAAAATATAAATTGATTTGCCTTAAACAGTAATCTTTGAACTATTTTAACTCAGATTTTGGCTATTATGATTTATAGTGATGAGTTAAAATCATTGGGATGATGATTCCTTAAGGGGGAAGTATGTCACACCCCACATTTATATCTAGTTTTAATGGTTGTACATCATTATTTTTAGTTTTAATTTATTATTGTCGATCGCACAATTGCTTTGCAATGTTAAATGATGTTCAATTGTCTTAGACTACTTAGCAAAGTATTTCTTATTTCTAATATCTTGATTTTTTTCATCTCAAACCAATCCGTAAGGTAATAATAATGTGATGATTATTATCTTAAATTTCTAATCCTCCATGGCATTACAACTTGGTCATGGAACACAAGGCATTGAAAAAGTATCTTCACTGCTGCTCAAAAAAGGCCTTTGATTGATGATAGGGTAAAATTTTAATAGTTTGTTATCTTATTTGGAAATGATGTTTTTGAGTGGTCACAGACCATATAAATTTAACAAGGGGGAATTTTTATTATTAATTAATAAAATTTTCATGAATATGTAAATTTTTATATGTTTATGTTATTTGGGTCAAACACCTCGAAGGAAGTATCTTTCTTTATCAGGTATTAACCATAGCTCACAATTGAAAAGGTTAATGTTATATTTTGATTAAATAAAAATATCATTGACCTTACCATTGGAATTGATATACATATAAATGTGGAATTTGTGTGTGGTCATCAATCACCATGCATTCTTGGTAATAGGTAATTAGTTTTGTTTATAAATTGGTCACCAATGAAACAACAATTACAAAGAAATTTAAAAGGTTTAAGTGTTAGTTGGACCACACGACGCCATGAAAATTTTGGAGGGAATGGATGGCAATAATATCCAATCCATTACGTAACATTGCAGATATTAAAGGAATTTAAATTTTGGTAAATTAGTTTGGGTTTCTTGGGAGTTGGAAGCTTCATTTTGAAACTAGTGCATGTATGTTATTTTGTTTGTTTGTTCACCATTTAGAGATATCTCCAAAGATATGGATGAAGTCTTGAGGAAATTTTATGTTGGATATTTTTATAGAATTTCATTAAAAATAACACTATGTTATCTTTTTAATAATGATGTATAAATTATTGAGATCCGGGGTTCATTTAGAGGTTTGGTTGGTCATTTTTGGTGAATTATTGAACTTGGAAAGTTATGGGAAAATTGAAGGAAATATTGGAAGTTTCAAATTAATTGTCTAACTCTAATATGTTGTCTTACTATGAAATAAGGAATGTTTTTTGTTTTTTTGGTTTTGAATCCAGAAAGATACGAAGGTTATATCAATAAAATTGATTAAAAACTCAATAAAAACTCTTATAAACAAGAGGGTATATAGAAATTGTTAGGAATATCTATGTTGTAGTGTGAACATAGAATATTATGTAAGTGATTATATTATCTAGATAATATAATATGTGTTGTAATAATTAATTACATTATTGTAAATGTAATTATGAGTGGGTGAGTAAATATTGTTATGATTTTTTGAGTAAACAAATCATTAACAATATTAGTTTTGTGAGAAAACAAAATCTCATGTAAAATAGCATGGAGTTGTTTTAGGAGTTATGTGTGGATATATTTATGGAGATTATATCTCCTTAAATATAGGAACAACATCTCATATTTAAATGGATGTAATACTTCCTATGAATGAAGCAAGAATAAAGAGTAAGATTTAAAATTTTCTTTATGCAATTATGATATTAATTTTTCATTTGGTAACAGAGCAGGTTTGATGCAAGAAATTTCAGTGCTTTCATGATCAAATCCGTCTCAAAGAATATATCATAGTTTTTGTTTCCGGATGTGGGTTTTTCTATAATTTTGCGTGCAGAATTATGTGCTGGTCAAGAAACTACAGAAGAAATTTTAGTAGAACCCAGTACGTATTTTGGAAGAAATATGGATTTTACTATGCAGCTATCAAATTAAGCACATCAATTCTTCTACTGAAAGTTTTCTCCAATTTTCAATAATGTTGAATTGTTAATACAAGTTCTTGACTTACTTGGAGGTTAAAAGGTATTCAATATAAAATTTTAAAGTACTTGATTCAATTTTGTATTTTTTTATCAGTATTGTACAAAATAATGGAGAAACTAAATATGATTGAAAAGTTTGAAGGACAAGATTTCCATACATGGCAACTACATATGCAATTACATTTAATAGAAAAGGATCTATGGGATGTGGTGAAGTCTAATTCAAATCCACCCACTGGAGGAAATGAATTGGAAAAGTGGAATGCAAAAGATCAGAGAGCATTGGATACCATTGGTCTGGGCTTATCAAAAGCCTATCTACATCATGTGGATTTCACAAAATCTGTAAAAGAAATTTGGGAGTCTCTTAACAAATTGTTTGGTTCTGAAGCTAAAATGGCAAAGACTACACTAAAGCAATGTTTGTACATGTTGAAAATGGAAGAGAACTCAAAACCGATGATCATATAAGTAAGTTTCGTTCTTTGCTAAATCAACTAGCTGGAATTAAAGAACATGTAAAAGCTGATGATGTTAAAGCTATTCTTCTTAATAGCATGCCTAAGAGTTACTCAAATATTGTATTTACTTTGAGTAAAGTTACTATTAGTCTAGAAGGAGTGATTTCTACATTGTTAGAACAAAGCAGTCATGAAGAACATGAAGAAGTACTATATGTAGGAAACAAACCTAGCTCCTCATCTAAGAAGGAAAAACATAAACCAAAGAAGGTTCCTTCACATGGAAAAATAAAATGCTTTTATTGTAATGAGATTGGGCATGTAATACTGAACTATAAAAAGAGAGCTTAGGATCTTCTTGATGACAAGATAGATCAGAAATCCCTTCTAGCTGAAGTAGAAACTGATTGGGAAGTCTACTCAACTGATGAAGAACTTTCATGTCCTAGTGATGAGGATTTCCTATGGTAGACTCTTTTCTTGTTGGAGGAAGGAGGCAATGGAGGAAGGAGGAAAATCAGCGTCCTCTCGTCATTCACCAACGATGGGGTCACAGATAGATGTGGTGATATTTTATTTCAGTTATGTGGTGTGTTTATACACAAGGGGGTGAAACTAGTTTCATGTTTTGATTTTAATGTGTTCACATAGACTAACAACAGTTCCTGAGTGTCTATTTGGTGTGGAAGAAGCAAACTGCTTGACTCAGCTTACAGGGGCAAATCATCTACGTACGGTCCTCTGACTATCGTACGGTCCTCTGACTACCATACTTCGGTGGAAGGTACTTCATTGGAAGGTGATCAGTCGATGAAGATGTTCATACGACAAGGATGATCATTAGCAGCAAGATCCAGTAGCAATGGCTACTCCGACAAGTTTGATGTTTCCAGGAGCTCTTACCCCATGTTCACACTAAGGGGGCGAATGTTAGGAATATCTATGTTGTAGTGTGAACATAGAATATTATGTAAGTGATTATATTATCTAGGATAATATAATATGTGTTGTAATAATTAATTACATTATTGTAAATGTAATTATGAGTGGGTGAGTAAATATTGTTATGAGTTGTTGAGTAAACAAATCATTAACAATATTAGTTTTGTGAGAAAACAAAATCTCACGTAAAATAGCATGGAGTTGTTTTAGGAGTTATGTGTGGAGATATTTATGGAGATTATATCTCCTTAAATATAGGAACAACATCTCCTATTTAAATGGATGTAATACTTCCTATGAATGAAGCAAGAATAAAGAGTAAGATTTAAAATTTTCTTTATGCAATTATGATATTAATTTTTAGAAATATGGTTTTATTATTATTATTTTAGATTCTAGGCTTGTGTATGAAAGCCATGTTCTTATACTATTTGTATTTTGAAATCTCATGCAGGAAAGATTGACCTATATTGTCATGGGTAATTTTGGTTAGTTAAGAAACTAGTTTGTTTGAGTAGACTATCATATTTGGTTGTTTTTGGGTGTATTGCGGGTTTCAACTGTTTGTTGAGTTTTTACACTTTAAATGTTGTTTGATATAACCGGCTGATCCCTTAACCAGCTTCCGAGTTTCATCCTACTTGTTGGAATTTCTAATAGGAAACCTATTTGATTTAGAATATAAATATATAAGTTTGGTAAAATTTTGTATGTACTTGGTGACTCTATAAGTTCTCCCCCTCTCTTATTTAAATATATTAATTTATCCATATTCCTTTAGAATATTATTTATTGGTTCTTGTACAAGAACCGGTGAATTCATATTGATTCCTTTTGGTTGCATCATATGAGTTATGTTTTATTCCTTATGGGATTAACAAATAAGTGGATGCAGATCATTTGAGCTCACATAGGTAAACATGTTTATTTAATCGATTATATTTTACTAAAATAATTTGTATCACTACTTGTTAGTATACACATGACTTTTTATGTGGAAGGGTTGAATTTAGGAAGATATTATTCTTTCTTAGTAGCATAGTTTTTGTTTGATTCTCTTATGATATTGGGTAAAATTTTATCGTCTTCTTTGTTGAGTACTTGTGAATTTGTGGATTATTCCCTTAAGGGATTAAAAAATTTGGCCTAACCTCATTCAATCTCATATATGAAATGTATGATAAGTGATAAGGCTTGAGGGGGTGAATTAATCCCCAATAAAACTTTCACTTTATACATTAAACATCAAACACACATCCTCATTAAACACATATATTTATGCTTGGTCAAAATCATATATAATTCACCATGAAATATTCTTCACCAAAGGAAGGATTCATGTATACATATATATAAGAACACAATATATATGTAGTGCACGCATTTTATGCACCCAAATACAACAGAAAAATACAAGGATAATTTTTTTTTTTGACTTACATTGTTCACTACACACAACACAACACAGGCTCCAAGTACGAAACTCAAATCACATACGACAATCACATAAGTCATCGACTCACATAGACCCATGAAAATGACATAGGCATGTCGATGCCACACTTTTCCCAATGAACGAATACTAGCAATGACCCAACCACAAGAAACATGACTTCAGGAATGGTGAACCCACAACACATCATTACTTTAAATGTATTTTAGTTATGATTAACATTCCAAGAACATTATTATGTAAGCATAATTTTCTCCCTTTTTCCACCTACATGTTCTGAAAATTTGTTTCACATTTCACTTATTGTTCAACCATTTAATTTTGCTATTTACCCTTATGCAAATCTTCATAACTTACATAAGTATTTTCCATATTTCAAATTTCATACAAAATTCTAACTCTCTCATTCTTATGTTAAGATTATGCTTCCCAAAACGCTTATTCAATGTTTAGAATTTAACCTTGCTACACAAGTGAACCTAACGTGATGTCAAGATGAAATCTTGGGATTGAGGGAGACTTAGATTCAATATAGCTTTTTCCCAAAACATTCTTTGATCATGGTATAGTTATTTCCCTACCATTATCATTATAGTTCAAAAACTTGTTGAATTCCAAATTTGATTTATATATATATCTTTTATTTCCTCGAAGTTTGATCACACCAAACAATTCATATTCTTTGCAACACATGATAATGTTTAATTAAGTTAAAAGGACTCCAAGAGTGACCTTAATCCTAATCTCCAATCTCGTTCTCATCTTATATGATATGCTCTTACATCGCACTATGGTCTCGTTATTAGCATTTTTTTGTAATTAGGAGTTACAGAAGTATTTGTCTAACATCTTGAAGGGGTACATGATTGGAAGAATTGTAAACTATACATGAACCACAAGTGACACCTCCTAATCAGTTGAGGTTTGGTTTATTCCAATATGCACTTAATGATCTATGCCTCAACTATATAAGAGTTTAAGGCAAGTGGACATATTTATACTAAACCACATTCAAGAAAATACCAAGATGTTATTTTGATAGAAACCAAGGTAGCACCGCTTAGTTGATCCTTCAAACAAGGACTCATAAGGTGACTTCTAAGGTAGTCTTCAACACTCAACCTAGTGTCGACCTGAAGAGAGGGCATTCTTCTCGTGATTACCAAAACTAGAAGGAAACCGCATACTCTGGATAAAGTTGGACCATGACATTCCTAAAATATGGGTTCATGACAATGTCGCTAAACATAATGACTATGACGGTAAAATCCAACTAGGGGTTTTATTTACCTAACCTAGGAGGTTCCATCGAGTGCAAAGCTTAAGTTCATTCTACGGTCTTAAATTTCTTATATGGTAAAAAGGATCACACATGCAGGCAAGTTATGCATGAATATTTTATTAGGGTTGAGTGTTCCCATTAAAACTCTTTATTACGTTTACAAGGTAAGAAGATAACCCAATAATTAATTTAATCATTTATTGAATACTGAGAAAGTACTACAATATATTAACTTCAATTTCATTTACTATATATATATCAAACCTTTTTTGCCATACACAACTAAGAATCAAATTGAACCAGTGATTAGATGCACATTTCATAACATATCCCTAAAACTACCATCTCATACATATTAACAAATTTCAATTATAACTTTTATGTAACAATAGACTACATTATATAGTTTTTCATTTTACAATGACCTGTAAAAATTACAATAATAATAATTAAATTACACATCGCCTTTTTCATCTTCAGTCTTCCATCCTGCAAAACCCACATGAGCATGATATCAGCAATAATTCACTGGCATGGCATCCACCCTAACCTAACATAAGTATCATTTTTTATTTTCCCATTTACATATGATAATAATTACAATTTGCAATCGAAATAAAAAGGTCTAGAGACATGTATTCATTACATTTCATTTTTCTTCATTTTGTAACCTAAGAGAGAGAAAACACTGCTTTTTTCATAAGTTCTAATGCACACCACAAGTTCCACTATAGAGTTTTAAACAGTTATTTTTATGTGTTAGAGTTTACAGGGTGATTTGACAACCCTACGAGGGTCCACAACTTTCTATTTTTACATTTTCTTACTAGCTACAAAACCATACAAAATAGGCTCGGAGGCTAAGAAACCACTTCCAAAAGTTATCTTCTGATGAGAATGCACACCATGATCAACTTTCTATGTGTCCCCAGATATACCAAGATTTCATAGAATCTGATGGAATTGAAAAAGAACGAATGGTTTGTGTTTGGCGGCTAATTTTCCAGGGGCTACTGATCGTAGTTGACCCAATTGTAAAAGGACAAAAGTTAGCTTGAGGGCTCAGAAAACCACGTCCAAAACTAATGTTTGATGGATGCACATGTAATGAGACACTTCCTACTAGTTCCCCTATATAAGGAGAATTCATCAGAGTCGACGGGACTGAGAACTAGAAAACCATTTTCAAATGGCGACAAGTTTTCTAGAGCGACAAGTCAAAAATTGGTCCTACTTGGCCTTGTCAAACTGCGACCGGAGGCCTACAAAATGGCTTTGCCAAACTATCCCGAAAAGTGTTTTTCCCTAAACTGAATGTTCCATGCAATTTTCTAGTATAAACACTAGAGGTTTGCGAAGACGGGAAATAATTTCTCTATCCAGGTTTCAAATGGCGGTTCAAAATGAAAGCCAACTTTCTAGATTTGACAACTTTCTACTGCTGTAAACTAGTGTAATAGGGCTCCTATAAGAGTGCCAAAAAGATCACATATGCTTGTTTGGGGTAAATCCAGATGTCATGGTGACTCCTCACATAACAAGGTACACAAATGAAACCTAACATCTCATTTTTCAGAGTTCCGAAGGGTACTTAATGAGTCTCTAAAAATGCAAAAATTAACTATTTAATAGGAAGAAGGTCAACAATATTACTAGGAAGTCAAATTCGTCTTGTCAATATACCAAAATTGTAGTGATCTAACTAGGTAGGAAGATTTCTAAATCACCTCAGAATGAGGGTGAAAGTTCATGTTTTAATGTAACGAGTTATTTTGGCATCATGAGTAACGACAAGACATTTCATTGTTTTTACACGAGTTGAAATAAACAATTAACTGTATTAAGATCTTGATATTTTAAAATTAAAAACTAAAATATGAGACTTATGAAAGATGAGGGAAGGTGAACCATGCCTGGAAGGGATGGAGTCACTCAAACCCATGGCTTCGGTTCAATATCTCACTTGCCACTTCGTCAACTAGTTCACGAGCCTGGATCTAACCTCCACCACGTCACACCAACTTCCCGATCACTTGAAGTTTTCCAATAGAGTAAGTAGTTGCTTGTGTGTTTCTAAAACCTTTTAAATAGATCCATTATGTGCATATCCTTGCATGTAATTTCAGCTATCCACGTGGGCTAATCTGTGTTTATTTCTTGGAGGAACTTTGTCAAACACTTCATGTGCTTTGTCTCTAAGTCCAGGCTTTGCATTCAGGTCTAACAAAGCATTTACAACTACATGTAATGGCCATATCCATATGACTTGATTCAAAGCACCCATTTTAACATAGTCTGGGATATACTAGCAATGGAAAATATGTCCATGAAGACACTAGGTGTTTGCATTTGAAGGAACAACCACAGAGCTTCAAGGCAATTATGTGGTCTTTTGAACTATCATGGATGTCCATAACCTATTCCTACATTTCCATTTTGGCACAAACACTAAGGATGTTGGAAATTGCCACATCTAATTGAGGCATTTTGTCAAACAGTTTTGTGCCTTTTCTATGCTTCCACATTTTGCACACATTCCAACCAAAAGAAAAAAAATCAAGCAAAGTCAATGCCATCCCTACCAAGTGCATGCTTCCATGTTTTCTTACATGTGAATGAAGCACTTGCAACTACAACATCTGACAAAACTCCTTTACATTTTACGCTTTGGTAGTGTTCATGCCTTGATTTGGAGTTCTGTCTTTGCGCAGAATGGGAGCATACTAGCACGAGCTATGGAGTAAGGCTTTAAACCAATCAATCCTTTCTTTGATGCTCCCCATGCCTTTTAACCACTCCAGGGTGTGCGTACCCTACATATGGGGTATAATATACAGCCAGATTTCTTCAAGGCATTTTGTCAAATAGTCGACATCCCTTGTCTTTGTTTCCATGTTTTCCCCCCACACCTCCACCAGGAGTGCTACAACTACTCACCTAGTCAACTTGATGGATTTATATACCTTGTTCCAAATCTCCCATTGAAGCACATGTTGAAAGGATACTGGAAAGGCATGGAGTTTCTGGCAAAGGATGTTGAATCTATTGTGTTCTCATTGTCATCCGTGCTCTTCCCCTTCCCACACCTCATTACAAATCCCTTCATCTTTATGCTTGGATAAATGTCCACGTAGGTTCATAGGCTTGTGTTTGACGTAGGCTGCAGATTCTCTAGCAAATGTAAACCGATCAGGTTGGAGACTGTTTGTTACATGCAGAAACAATATGATGTCACTAGAGGAAACATGTGCCTTCTGTACGATGCTGGCCACACGTTTTCAAGAAAAAAACCCAGCAAGGGATGTGGGAAAATATACATTTAAAACTCCAAAGCTTTATTCATGGCTCAATAATGCAAAAATAACATCGAACCAGGAGGTTCGAGCCAGCTCATAGAAATATCTAGCGGCCATAAACCACTTGAAGCCAAAACCAATGAAGATTTGCAGGAATGCAAAAAACCAAGGAAGTGCATGTCCAGGAGGATTAGGGGTTCCATTTACTCTACACACTCAACTCCTTGAACAACATTTCCTTCCCCCAACGCATGGGTTAGAACCAAGGCATGAATAAAATATTGGAGGTAGCAGGTCAGAATTAATTAGAAGAGCTAGAATGGAAAAGAAACAAGGACAAAAAGGCAGCCACCTCCCAACTTGGATTAAGACCAAGCAAGGGTCAACATGTCTTCTCCTTACACAAAAAAAATTAATGGAAAATCAGGTTCCCATCCTCCAACGCACTTCCACAACTGACCAGAATTAAATAAAACTAAAGTGTGTAGCTTGCAAGGAAAGCAAAGATGGTGGGATGTCAACAACAGTGGCCAACGTGGGTGAAAGCCTCCAAATTTCTCATTAATTTAGATATATGTATATATATGTGTGTGTGTGTGTGTGTGTGTGTGTGTGTGTGTGTGTATAATACGAGAGGAGACTTGGTCGGCTTCAGGTGGTAGAATATTATTTCACCTTTAAAAATAAAAAGAAAATAAAATGAGTACGCAAGCAAGCCTGGTTGACCAAAGAGGGACTAGAGAGGAGTTTCAAAAACAAACACAAGACAAGGACCAATCTGCAATTTCACAACAGGATACCCTTCTCTCACATGAATCGAGGCTCGATCCGCAAAGTGACCAAACCAAACAATAAAATCACTTATCGATAATTAAAAAAATAAAGTTGATAACAAATCGATGATCAGATAAAGAATTTGTCATCGATCGATAATTAAAATAATAATATTATTACTATTTATATTACTATTATTATTACGACTTAATACTACTTATTAATCACATTGACAAGGATCAACAGGAGCACAACAATGTTAAATGCTTAGCAACATGGTCGTCAAAGAAGAAAAAGGAGGGACGGGGCATTACATTCTCCTCCCCTTAAGAAAGCATCGTCCTCAATGTGACATAAAGTGAAGAAAGAGAAAAAGGTACGCAACAAGGGACGAATGTGGCGAAGGTACGCTCTAAGGTTAAGATTTTAGATCCAAAATCACGGTTATAGGGTGGCCCTAGGAACATTTGGTAGAAATTTTAACTTTCAAGGTTCTGTGAATATTGGTAGTTCCCTCTTATTTGTTATTTAATTAATCTCTTTCTATTAACATTATTCTTAATTCAAGTTCTTTAAAATTTCATTTTTGTAGAATTTTAGTTATTTCATTCCTATGGGTTCCCATCATGAACTATAGTCACAACACCCTACCAGGGTCATACACAACACTAAAATTTCACAAGCATACTTTTACATACTTTCACGACCGTATCACATCACAAGGGTTTCACCAAACCATGGAATGACAACAAGTAGACCACATAGCAATTAATTTCCAACAATTACATCCTAGACATAGATCTAGTACACACATATGACTGACAAACAGAATCAACACATTGATACATATACAACGGGTATCACATGACTCACAAAAATCCATGACTATAACGACATAGTTCCAATCCAATATCCAATAGTCCATACCAACCAAGGGAGAGTCACACCATCAATCATAACAAAGTCTAACCAGACTCACAAGAGGACACATAACTCACTATACCAACTCCACACATCTCAAAATATCAAGAAATAACTCCATATATCTCCCCAAAGCATCACCAAATAATCTCCATATACCTCCCCAAGAGAAAGAATCATAGTGCCAAAACCAAGTCGGGTCACTCAACCATAGAGCCCCATCAAAAATCTCAGGTCACTCAACCATAGAGTGTCATAAAGAATAACAGTCACTCAACCATAGAGGCCTGTCTCCTTTCTCCTTTTAAATGAGGCTAGGTCACCCTATGGCTCTAGGCACATAGAGCCACGTCACCCCAAAACCCAAGTGACATAATAACTCGTGGTTCAACAACCCACTAGTTATCTGTAACTCCTTGGGGTGTACCCCCATACAACGAAGCGGGTCCATAGGTTCCACCACTCCATGGTGAATCCCATGACCCTAACCCAACACATTATAACATTAGAACCAGTATAACAATCCATTCAAATGCCAAGTGGAAAAATCAAAAGCCTTGGGCTAGGCTAAAAAGATTTTAAATATGAAAAGAAAGTTTTAAAACCAAGAAAAACAAATGGCTAATTAGCCATGGTTAGTGTAAAATCTAACTGTTAATGCAACAATCAAATAAATGCCCAAAGTATATGAACATGTCAATCAAGAAAACGGCTAGTTCTAGTGAAAAGAGATAATGATCAATTTACGAATAAAATACGTAATGAGGAAAATAGCACATTACAATCACTATGTGACCTCTTACCGCCACTAGAAGGGGTACTCATCAAGTTGCTTGCACTTGGACATCAAGCCTTAGCTCATAGAAATATACATGTAACCGTAAGTGAGTATATCAATTAATGTATGTCATCATCTTTTCCCGAATCATTACTCCAAACTCCCACAAAGATCAACATAGTCAAAATTACATAGGATTATTCAATGAACAATCCAATAGGAAAGAACAGGGGACACAAGGTTGCATAAGTTCAGCCTAAGGTGGTGTGCACCCAAAATATACTGAGCAAGCTCGAAGTATACTAAACAGATAGAAGTGGGTTTTTAGTCTATATAATACTCCACTTCCTCACTCGTACTCGACTCAAGATTATGAAAACCTGGTCCATGCCTCCTCTCTCCACACATACACTCTTGACAGTTTACCCCCTTAGGGTCATCTAGTGAAAGGTTCACAACATACACATAACTACATCACAAACACAATGGTAATTCACACACAACAACCATAACGTCTTACGCATGGTATATATATACATGGTATAACACAATCACTACTTTCATGGATTATGGTACACCACATTTCCACATTCTACAACCGAAGTGCAAACACTATACCATAGGGATCATACGCTCACCATATGCCCCTAAATCATGACATATTACACAAATCATAAGTATGACGAACACAATGTCTAACATTACAACATATAGTCCATTGCAATACAACATGACGATGCACACAACAAATCACAATACTGGTGATGACATCATGATGAAATATGATTCACTTTACATCAATTTTGTCATGTAACACATCAATACACCTTCACATCACATAAATCCAGCATGTTTTAACCCTCTACAATTCACAATATCATTCCATTCACACACAACAAGGTGGTACATCACACATGGATTCCTCATTGGATCCATGAAAAGGAGAGTCAATACTCTCATCACAAGCAAGAATTCACACATGAATTCTTCAAAGAATCCACATGAAGGAGAGAGAATACTCCCATCCCTAGCACATCAAAATGATAGCAAATGTGCACTAAGTGACATACACATCATGTGCGTTCACATTATCAAAATTACGACATAGATCACATCACTCTTTAAACACATTACTCTTCCAATATTTATCACCATCATGAAACACCATCCCCATCATGCAGAATCATCACAACTCCAATCTATCCTAGACGTTTGAGAGCATGAACCTCCGATTTTATACTATATGTAGTGCCCGCATTTTACACACCCAAATACAACAGTAAAAATACCAGGATAATTTTTTTTTGACTTACATTGTTCACTACACACAACACAACACAGGCTCCAAGTATAGAAACTCGACTCACATACGACAATCACATAAGTCATCGACTCACACAGACCCATGAAAATGACATAGGCATGTCGATGCCACACTTTTCCTAATGAACGAATACTAGCAATGACCCAACCACAAGAAACATGACTTCAGGAACGGTGAACCCACAACACATCATTACTTTAAATGTATTTTAGTTACGATTAACATTCCAAGAACATTGTTATGTAAGCATAATTTTCTCCCTTTTTCCACCTACATGTTCTGAAAATTCATTTCACATTTCACTTATTGTTCAACCATTTAATTTTGCTCTTTACCCTTATGCCAATCTTCATAACTTACATAAGTATTTTCCATATTTCAAATTTCATACAAAATTCTAACTCTCTCATTCTTATGTTAAGATTATGCTTCCCAAAATGCTTATTCAATGTTTAGAATTTAACCTTGCTACACAAGTGAACCTAACATGATGTCAAGATGAAATCTTGGGATTGAGGGAGACTTAGATTCAATATAGCTTTTTCCCAAAACATTCTTTGATCATGGTATAGTTATTTCCCTACCATTATCATTATAGTTCAAAACTTGTTGAATTCCAAATTATATATATATATATATCTTTTATTTCCTTGAAGTTTGATCACACCAAACAATTCATATTCTTTGCAACACATGATAATGTTTAATTAAGTTAAAAGGACTCCAAGAGTGACCTTAATCCTAATCTCCAATCTCGTTCTCATCTTATATGATATGCTCTTACATCGCACTATGGTCTCGTTATTAGCATTGTTTTGTAATCAGGAGTTACAAAAGTATTTGTCTAACATCTTGAAGGGGTACATGATTGGAAGAATTGTAAACTATACATGAACCATAAGTGACACCTCCTAATCAGCTGAGGTTTGGTTTATTCCAATATGCACTTAATGATCTACACCTCAACTATATAAGAGTTTAAGGCAAGCGGACATATTTATACTAAACCACATTCAAGAAAATACCAAGATGTTATTTTGATAGAAACCAAGGTAGCACTGCTTAGTCGTTCCTTCAAACAAGGACTCATAAGGTGACTTCTAAGGTAGTCTTCAACACTCAACCTGGTGTCAGACCTGAAGAGAGGGAATTCTTCTTGTGATTACCAAAACTAGAAGGAAACCGCATACTCGGATAAAGTTGGACCATGACATTCCTAAAATATGGGTTCATGACAATGTCGCTAAACATAATGACTATGACGGTAAACTCCAACTAGGGGTTTTATTTACCTAACCTAGGAGGTTCCATCAAGTGGAAAGCTTAAGTTCGTTCTACGTCTTAAATTTCTTATATGGTAAAAAGGATCACACATGCAGGCAAGTTATGCATGAATATTTTATTAGGGTTGAGTGTTCCCATTAAAACTCTTTATTACGTTTACAAGGTAAGAAGATAACCCAGTAATTAATTTAATCATTTATTGAATACTGAGAAAGTACTACAATATATTAACTTCAATTTCATTTACTATATATAAATCAAACCCTTTTTGCCATACACAACTAAGAATCAAATTGAACCGGTGATTAGATGCACATTTCCTAAGATATCCCTAAAACTAGCATCTCATACATATTAACAAATTTCAATTATAACTTTTCTGTAACAAGAGACTACATTATACAGTTATTCATTTTACAATGACCTGTAAAAATTACAATAATAATAATTAAATTACACATCACCTTTTTCGTCGTCATTCTTCCATCCTGCAAAACCCACGTGAGCATGATATCAGCGATAATTCGCTGGCATGGCATCCACCCTAACCTAACATAAGTATCATTTTTTATTTTCCCATTTACATATGATAATAATTACAATTTGCAATCGAAATAAAAAGGTCTAGAGACATGTATTCATTACATTTCATTTTTCTTCATTTTGTATCCTAAGAGAGAGAAAACATTGTATTTTCATAAGTTCTAATGCACACCACAAGTTCCACTATAGAGTTTTAAACAGTTATTTTTATGTGTTAAGAGTTTACAGGGTGATTTGGCAACCCTACGAGGGTCCACAGCTTTCTATTTTTACATTTTCTTACTAGCTACAAAACCATACAAAACAGGCTCGGAGGCTAAGAAAAAACTTCCAAAAGTTATCTTCTGATGAGAATGCACACCATGATCAACTTTCTACGTGTCCCCAGATATACCAAGATTTCATAGAATCGATGGAATTGAAAAAGAACGAACGGTTTGTGTTTGGCGGCTAATTTTCTTGGGCTACATCGATCATCGTTAATGGAAGAAGGTCAACTATATTACTAAGAAGTCAAATTCGTCTTTGTCAATATACCAAAATTTTAGTGATCTAAATAGGTAGGAAGATTTCTAAATCACCTCATAATGAGGGTGGAAGTTCATGTTTTAATGTAACGCGTTATTTTGGCATCGTGAGTAATGATAAGACATTTCATTGTTTTTACACGAGTTGAAATAAGCAATTAACTATATTAAGATCTTGATATTTAAAAATTAAAAAACTAAAATATTAGACTTATGAAAGATGAGGGAAGCTAAACCATGCCCTGGAAGGGACAGAATCGCTCAAACCCGTGGCTTTGGTTCAAGATCTCGCTTGACACTTCATCAACTAGTTAACGAGCCTGGATCTAACCTCCACCACATCACACCAACTTCCCGATCACTTGAAGTTTTCCAACAGAGTAAGTAGTTTCTGTGTGTTTCTAAAACCTTTGAAACAGATCCATTATGTGCATATCCTTACATGTAATTTCTGTTATCCACGTGGGCTAATCTGTGTTTATTTCTTGGAGGAACTTTGTCAAATGCTTCATGTGCTTTGTCTCTAATTCTAGGCTTTGCATTCAGGTCTAACAAAGCATTTACAACTACATGCAATGGCCATATCCATACGAATTGATTCAAAGCACCCATTTTAACATAGTCTGGGATATACTAGCAATGGCAAATATGTCCATGAAGACACTAGGTGTTTGCATTTGAAGGAACAACCATAGAGCTTTAAGGTGATTATGTGGTCTTCTAAACTATCATGGACATCCATAACCTGTTCCTACGTTGCCATTTTGGCACAAACACTAAGGATGTTGGAAATTGCCACATCTAATTGAGGCATTTTGTCAAACAGTTTTGTGCCTTTTCTATGCTTCCACATTTTACACATGTTCCAACTAGAAAGAAAAATCAAGCAAAGCCAATGCCATCCCTACCAAGTGCATGCTTCCATGTTTTCTTACATGTGAATGAAGAACTTGCAACTACAACATCTGACAAAACTCCTTTACATTTTACGCTTTGGTAGTGTTTATGCCTTGATTTGGAGTTCTGTCTTTGTGCAGAATGGGAGCATATTGGCACGAGCTATGGAGTAAGGCTTTAAACCAATCAATCCTTTCTTTGATGATCCCCATGCCTTTTAACCACTCTAGGGTGTGCGTACCCTACATATGGGGTATAATATACAGCCAGATTTCTTCAAGGCATTTTGTCAAATAGTCGACATCCCTTGTCTTTGTTTCCATGTTTTCCCCCCACACCTCCACCAGGAGTGCTACAACTACTCACCTAGTCAACTTGATGGATTTATATACCTTGTTCCAAATCTCCCATTGAAGCACATGTTGAAAGGATACTGGAAAAGGCATGGAGTTTCCTGGAAAAGGATGTTGAATCTATTGTGTGCCGCTGCCATCCAGACTCTTCCCCTTCCCACACCTCATTACAAATCCCTCCATCTTTATGCTTGGATAAATGTCCACGCAGGTTCATAGGCTTGTGTTTGACGTAGGCTGGGGATTCGCTAGCAAATGTAAACTGATTAGGTTGGAGACCTGTTTGTTGCATGCAGAAACAGTATGACTGTCGCTAGAGGAAACCCGCACCTTCTGTATGATGGTGGCCACACATTTTCAAGACAGAAACCCAACAAGGGATGTGGGAAAATATACATTCAAAACTCCAAATCTTTATTCATGGCTTAATAATGCAAAAAGAACAGCGAACCAGGAGGCTCAAGCCAGCTCATAGAAATATCTGGTGGCCATAAACCACTAGAAGCCAAAACCAATGAAGATCTACAGGAATGCAACAAACCAAGGAAGTGCATGGCCAGGAGGATAAGGCGTCCCATCTACTCTACGCACTCAACTCCTTGAACATCGTTTCCTTCCCCCAACGCATGGGTTAGAACCAAGGCATGAATAAAATATTGGAGGTAGCAAGTTAGAATTAATTAGAAGAGCTAGAATGGAAAAGAAACAAGGACAAAAATGCGGCCACCTCCCAACTTGGATTAAGACCAAGAAAGGGTCAACATGTCTTCTCCTTACACAAAATAAATTAATGGAAAAAATCAGGTTCCCATCCTCTAAGGCACTTCCACAATTGACCAAAATTAATTAAAACTAAAATGTGTAGCTTGTAAGGAAAGCAAAGATGGTGGGATGTCAACAACCGTGGCCAACGTGGGTGAAAGCCTCCAAATTTTTCATTAATTTAGATATATGTATATATATATATATATATATATATATATATATATATATATATATATATATATATATATATATATAATACGAGAGGAGACTTGGTCGGCTTCAGGTGGTAGAATATTATTTCACCTTTAAAAGAAAAAGAAAATAAAATGAGTATGCAAGCAAGCCTAGTCGACCAAGGAGGGACTAGAGAGGAGTTTCAAAAACGAATGCAAGACAAGGACCAATCCCCAACATCGCAACATGATACCCTCCTCTCATGTGAATTGAGGCTCGATCCATGGAGCGACCAAACCAAACAATAAAATCACTTATCGATAATTAAAAATAAAGTTGATAACAAATCGATGATCAGATAAAGAATTTGTTGTCGATCGATAATTAAAATAATAATATTATTACTATTTATATTACTATTATTATTACAACTTAATACTACTTATTAATCACATTGACAAGGATCAGCAGGAGCACAACAACGTTAAATGCTTAGCAACATGGTCATTGAAGAAGAAAAAAAGAGGGACGAGGCATTACAATATACTCAAAACCTTTCTTTATTGATATTCAAATCATATCACAACAAATGATGCCTTCAACAATACAAAAACAAGATATAATCAAGTGATATCAATGTAATCAACTATGCCTCTTGAATACACAAGAGTATATTCCTCTTTTACATAAGAATTAATCTCATGATCAAACCTATAAATAATTTAGATACCTTGTAATGACATCAACATGCTCTTAATATAATTATCAACACATGACACCAACTCTTCCCTCTTTCATCAACTCGCCATCAAAGAAACTTCACCATCCTTTTATTCACTCAAATCCACCTAATGAAAAGACCACCAGATACCTACCTTGAATTTAATTTTCTTCAAAAGAAGATAAAAGGGGTTCTAAAATATTAGTAACATTATACCCAAAACTTCACTTTTATAGCCTCTCCTTCATTAAAATTCAAAAGAGGTCAGTTTCCATCATTTCACTTGACCATTAAAACTTAAAATCATCCCATAAAATTTATCACAACAGTCACAAGTGACCCAAGTAGGTTGGCCTAGCCAAAACCCTTCATTCATGCACCAAAAATCCTCAAAATCCCATCATTGGAATGAGAAATATACCTTAACACCAAAATAATTATTAGTAAAGCTGTAAAAACCACCAAAAATGTTTAATATTACAATTAAAAATCATCCATGGTTATAATTTACATGAACCAATCAAATTATTTCATTTAATGGGCCCAATGGCTCATTGCCTTCACAAAATAGGTGTTTTCAAAGAACCTAAATCTTACTTTTGGCCTCAATATCACCCAATAATACCTCAAATATGGAATGGTACCACTCCATGGAAATATAATAACCTTAAAAACACTTCTAATAAATTTATAGCTCATGAAATAATCATATATTCAAACCACATCAACTTTTTCCTTCACCAAATCAAGCTTCCCAAAAAGTAGTTTTCCAAATGAAACTAGTTAACACCCTTCCTAAAAATTTAAATACCTCCAAATGGATTCAATAGATGAAAAATTAATCCCTATTCACTTTCCAGGTGATAGAAATAATCAACCAATCCATTTCATGCACTAACCAACTCAATATTTCAAAAAAATCAGTCTTGTCCTCAAAAGCAAGAAATATTCATTCTAAAAAATTGACCTATAAACCTCATAAAATAAAATAATAATTAATAAAAACTTATACCAATTAATATATCTATAAATTACCTTTCCATAACATATTGTAACTCCTTCCAACTTCAAGTGGAAGGCCTTCAACCAAGCTGATATATGCAAACTACCGTAAACCGCCCCAAAACTCCTTTTGACCAATCAACATAAATGGAGAATAATTGACCATTTATATTCATCAATATGAACTAATAATATCATGGAAATCAATAAAAACTCACATAATTCACATAATGTTCATTTAGTTTGTAACTCCTTTAGATAACCTTGTCCCAAACTGAACTAGTTCGAACAGCCTATTCGAGTGGGTTCCACTCACCACCATAAGCTCTATCATAACTTTTTGGAAACCTAGAGTAGTCTTATACATCACCCAATAATTATAAAAGCACTATAAATAAATTATATCCACTTAGGACAATGATTTCTTCTACCACTTTTAAGTTAGGGTTCCAAATGTCCCACGAAAGGAAAAAAATTCAGGGTAAGCATCAGAAGACCCAATTCGAGCTGGAAATGACCTTGTTCTTGACCCTGTTTCACCAAAACCAACATATCATGCAAAATACTCATCGTGGCAACCTGAAATTTTTCCCACAACACCATGACACACCCCCTCAATGCATCTCCAATCATCATGCACTATCACAAATAGTTCTCAATTTTTCCATCCTATCTCATTTGCATAGCTAGCCCTTAAGGTTTTGCATCAGAAAGGCTAGGGTCAACTTAAATAAGACTATAACTCATCGTAGAATCACTAAAAATGTCTTAACATATTTGGTACATAATAAATAAACTACCTATAAGCATCCATGAGCTTGTATAGCTCCACAACTCATCCACATGCATTCTAAGAACAATACCTAGTCTAAATGAGCACCTGAAACATGGTCACCAACCTGTATATGCAACCTTCATTTCATGTGTGTGCCTAGAAAATCTCCAAGCATGCCAAAATACTTCTCAATATACTAAGAAGATCATACCACCATGCATTGTCACCTAGGCTAGTTAGGTCACCTGAATAGGCTTGCAAGAATAAGCAATCCTCACTGATTCAACATATACAACCACTAACATACATGTATCATCATGTCATCATCATCCTCGACATTCTATGACTCCACTCCATCTTCTAATTTTTTATTAATGAGGTTTTTCATCAATGACAACACCTAAACAACAACATGCCAACAATCTCCCCTTTGTCATTAATGTAAAACCACCTTAACTTCTCCCCCTTTTACATTAATGACAAAGGCATACCCATACCAACATGTTCTTCACCTTCATTAGCCTCATATGGTCATATTTTGGTTGGAAACATCAACCAAAGATCTCATTCTAGCACACAAACATGAGATTCTTCACATAAACTTATTTTTATCCACTTTCAAGCTTGGAGACCTAATGGTCCCATTGGGAAAAGCACATACAACACCAAATCATGCCAAAAATCATGAATAAAAAATTATCATACCTATTCTTTGGGATAAAATACCATCATCCTCCTTCTAAGCATGTAAAACTTGTTTCACCTCAATACCTCTATTTTTATCTTCAAGAAAACACTATAGCGACCTTGTATCTGAGGCTAATTCCCCGTGATCATGCCATGCCAATAATTATGATAAATCACTTAATAAAATATTCCTTACCTCTTTCTTGAATTATATAAACACACAAAGTATTGATATCGATGCAATAACTTGTTCTACTTCGTCTCATACCCTGTTTTGACCATCTTCAACTCATAAAGGCATTGTAGTAGGCCAATGAACATACCAAAAACCTGACTTGGAACCATAATCATCATTTAACCCTCTTTCTCAATCTAACTTGACTTGATAGAGCACATGGCTTGACTTATCTTCATCAATTTGACTTCATACCTTCTCATGAATTGTGATCCTTCAAATGAATTTTCAATGTAATTTCAACTAACTTTGATGAGTTCTAAGACATCATACACTCCATGACATTGCATCACATAACTACCCCTGGATTCAAGATAACATTCTCTCTAGCGAACCCAAAAATGTTCCTATACACCTTTAATGCATGACTTTAATGATAGAAAACACTTAAACACATCCCTAAAGCTTTTGTCATCTAAGTAATCCTAAAACTCATATTTGGATGAGACAATGCATTCATGAACCATAGGTTGTTTTTCATTGAGAAGACTAAAACATACCTCATATGTCTTGAATACATATACCACACCTTCTATAAGAACAAAATCATGATCCTCATATCAAATTTGGACCATGCATGCCATATCCACTGTAGCTATCTCTCTACAATACTGTAGCAAATGTTTATCATCACAATTAAGATCTTTCAATAAATTTTAAGCTTACGATTTTAATGACAAGTCTTGGACTTACTTATAGTAACCTTTACATAAGTGAACTCAACTATCATGGATAAATTTTGGAACAAAACTTCATACCTGTAGAAACCCCTACAGACTTCCTATAGCTCCATTTTACACCACAGAAGCATCGTATCGACCAAATGAGGCCTTGAATTCATCTCTTTGACCAAAAATCATGACTAATAGAATAAATGAAGAACTTATCCAATATAAAAATGATTAACCCAACCTTGTAAATTAATTAAGACATAAAGTAACCTCCAAGGATGACTTCTTCCATACTCAAACATCACCTATAGGATCAGAGGGTGTGATTATGGAGCATGATGATCATTCATAGTCAACACAACATCCATTGACTTCTTTTGTGATGAGATACATTTTAAAAAACCATGTAGACTAGTTAGAATGCACCTTAACATACCATATATGAACTATTCATACATTTGTCACCTATGGAAGCACCTACTTTTCCTCACACACACTATCCAATTTTGTAGCTAGTCATTTACCTTAAGATGGAAAAAGGAGCATCAAATAAGCTTTGTCATACCCGAGATCATTTTTTCACTCTTCAAGACACTTATTCCTTTACACCAATGTATACACATCATTTTTGAGCTTAAAACTCACCAAAAGATGATGTAAACCAATTCACATACCTCACCCACTTGTATTTACTCATTTTCAAATATGATCTCATCCATCAAGTAATTTTTTTCATAAACATATACCCATGTTACTTCAAGAGAGTCTTGAGAAAATTACAAACAAATGAGTATTGAGAACCATAATATGTCATGTAGGTCATACTAAATTTGTATACTAATAGTTCAAGTGCACCATCTCATATCTATGTCACCAATGTTTATTCTTAACAAATTCTCTTTTGATCTTATTACTCACAATCATTCTTAGTCTATTTATTGACCATTCATTGATCATGTATACACCTTAAACTCTTCTTTGATTGATTAACCCAATCATGAGTGATATTACTCAATCATTTTAAGCTTCAAACTCTTCCTCTTATACATACCATGCACCTATAGCAATTCATCTTGCACATGGAGTCGTAAATGAGCTAAACCCATCCTATAAATACTTGATCATCACCTTTTCTCAAAACTAGGACCCATAGACTCCTCCACATATGAATATACCAGATTTATGAAGCTAAGACTCATCAAATAATTCATAATTCCTATCTTAATACCTATAGATGCACAATTTCAATCTATGAGATCGTTATGTTCTCAAACCACACAATATTTCCTTTATTGTGAGTATCACATATGGATGAGATAACATATTAATATCAATATACTCTCCCTAAAAACACAATCTTGAATATAATACACTCATGAACAACCATTTGGATGTTTTAGAGCAAATTGAGAGAGACGTACAAGGTTGTTATAGGCCATATATACTCATATACAGTCTAAAAGATCCAAGAGAACATACTAGTAAATCATCACATCATTTAACATTATACCATCATCTTATTATCATTCATAGGAATAAGATGCTTATACATGTCTTATAAACTCTGAGAATCAACAAAATTTCACAAACCTTCTTCACACCACCAGATTGCATTTTCACACCTTATTAACCCTTATAAGACGAAACATCACTTGCAATGTTTTGTGCATAAATATTCTCAGGAAACCATATCTAATTTAGACACCCATTTGGCCATTCTAATACCCTCTTTAACCTTAAAGAATGTAACCAAGTGAAACAAGCCCAACTCTTAGATGATTATTTGTTAATTAGGCCTTAGTGCACACATACTTGACAAAATATGATAATTGTCACAGATTGTAAGAATTTTGAACAATTCCAAAATATAAAACCATCTAAATATCAAAGAACATACTATCAAGATTATTTTTTCCAACAATTGGCTTTGGAAACCCACATTTTCTCCTTTAAACTCACTTTCTCCTTCATATTGCTTCAAATGCATGCACCATTAGAACCCGGTTTTGAGTAGAAAACTATGATTTCTCAAACTTGGTTTCAAGAGCTCCAAATTAGTAAACAACATTGTAACCCATCTTCTATTTTCCTAAGTAACTTTTGAGATTGATTTGGAGGCTTGAACATAATTTGCATACTGAATCCACCTTTGATTTGACTTGAATTCTCCTGAAATAAACACATCACTGCTACAAACCACTTTTGAGGTGATGTTGTGATCAAGTCATCACTTTGATGGATAATTTCATCTTAAAATATTCATCTCATATAATTATAACTTCTTTGACATCATGATAGTCTCTCTACTCAAACAAATATCCAAGAAACTTTGGACTTAGACAACCTTATATGACCATGACATACCAAAGAATGATCATGATGACTTAGAGAGACAACACACATCATAGATTAATTTTAGGGACCTCTATAAGATTCATACTCATCATATATACTTTAAACATACTTGATCCATGAGCTTATAACACATGAAAAAATCAAGACACTCCATTTGACTCGAATTGATGCAATGATATACCACTGACCTCTATTCAAGATAATCATTTCTTAGACACAAAATTTGATAATAAGAAGACTCTTCATATGTATTTCATGACATAAGGAACTTCCTTTTGGAAAAAATCTGAAACTTATACCCTATGATTCATATCAGACTCACAACATCAACATGACAAAGCAAACTCAGACTTTAAGGACACAAACTTATACACTTGAAGAACAACAAGACTTGAAACTTGACATACACAACATGACCAACCATTTTGAATCACAAGAACATACTTAAGGACTTGAAATGACATACCTTAACACCATGGAGAAGACACACATAGACCAATACATCTCCCCCTCACTCTAATTCTTCATTTGAACCAATACACCTCTAAGAAGCCTAGTAGAGGCATATGTCATCATGGAGGGGATAAAGAGAGACCTAAGAAGGTCTCAAGCCTTATTTTGGCTCCTTGATTGATTCATTATTTTCTGAATCTTCATTTAACATAGTAGACTCCTCCTTTTGATCAATCACACCCTTGGGATCCTCTTGAACACTTTGGCTAGCCTCTTCCTTCTTCTTGTACTCCTGGACTTGTGGCTTGGATCCTTGAGTACATTTATTCAATCATCCCGCATCAAAGAACTTTGCAATGTTCCCTACCTTGTGGCACCTAAATCATTCCATTTCTCTCCTCTTGCACATAATTTCCTTATGTCCATTATCATTGCAAGGAAAAATCCATTGAACTTTTTTACATACCTTCTAGTGTTTGATTGTTCATTCTTGCAATACTTTGCAAGATGTCCCTTTACATGAAAAAGGTAACATTCTGCACCATATCTCTGACCTACCTTTTTCTCCTTCTTTCCTTGACATTATTCTTCATTCTCTTCTTCATAATGATTCCTCTAAAATTTTCATGTATAGTCATCCTTCTTCTCAACCTTAGGACTACACATACTAGCTCTATGTCCATAAACACCACACTTATAGTAATTACCATGAAAAACTCCATACCTATATGCATTTGGCTATCTAATAGATGATCTTCCATAAAATGGAAGCCTTGAATCATATACCATACTTTTTTTTCTTATATCATTAGATCCTTGACTTGATTCTTCCTTATTTTTATTTGATTTAAATGAATCCTCCTTGAATCCTAGACCTGTTTTATCACCATATGCCTTTTGTTTTCCTAACATATTATAAAAACTATATGAACTTTCATGAAAATATGATACCTTGCTTGTAATGGTAGATAACTCTTTCTTCATATTTTATTTCTCAAATTTATCTTTGAGACTCTTCCTCTTGATATTCAACTCAACTAGGGCCTCCTCAAGTTGAGTTTTTAATACCTTGATTACTTCCTCATGAAATACACACAATGTATTCAAAGTATTTTCACATTGTTCAACAAAATGACTTAATTGATAAATATCACCCATATTATCACCAAAGATCTCCCTATAGCTTGTTAGGTTTATTCCAGGGGAATGATCTAATACCAATTTTTGAAGTGAAAAGGACTGAGGGGGTGACTTAGTCCCCAATAAAACTTTCACTCCTTATACTTCAAACATCAAACACACGCGTCTTCATGAAATATACACTTCGATGCTTGATCATAATCAAATATAATTCACCATGACATATACTTCACAAAATAAAGGATTCATGTATACATATCAGTAAGAACACAATATATACTTAAAAATTTCTTTATTGATATTCAAATCGGATCACAAAAAGTATTCCTTCAAAGAATACAACAACAAGATACAATCAAATGATATCAATGCAATAAAATATGCCTCATGAATAAAAAATATTATATTCCTATTTTTCATAATACTTCAGCTCATAATCAGACCTGAAAATACTTCAGAGACATGGAAATGACATCAACATGCTCTAAATATAACTATCAACACATGACACCAACTCTTCCCTCCTTCATCAACTCGTCATCAAGGAAACTTCACCATCCTTTTCTTTGCTCAAATACACCTCATAAAAATACCACCAGCTAATAACCTATAATGTAATTCTATGGGTTTTTAGATAAGCCCAAAGGGGGTTTTCATTACAGAAAGTTTCTTCAAAAGAAGATAAAAGGGGTTCCAAAAGATTAACAACATTGTACCCAAAACTTCACTTTAATAGCCTCTCCTTCATTCAAATTAAAAATAGGTCAGTTTCCCTCCTTTATCTCACCCACTAAAAATTAAAAAAATCTCAAAAAGTTATTATCACAACAATATTAAGTGACCCAAGTAGGTTGGCCTAGCTAAAACCCTTCATCCATGCACCAAAAATCCTCAAAATCCCATCATTGGAATGAGAAAAATCCCTTAACACCAAAAATATTTTTATTCAAGATCTAAAAATCACCACACATGTTTAATATTACATTTAAACATCATCCATAGTTGTAATTTACATTAAAAATCAAATTATTTCATTTAATGGGCCCAGTGGCTCATTGCCTTCATAAAATAGGTGTTTCCAACAACTTTGAATCTACCATTTGGCCTCAATATCACCAAAGGATACGTCAACTATGGAATGTGACAACTCCATGGAAACCCAAGAAAATTTATAAAACTTATAATAAATTTATATCTCATGAAACAATCATATGTTCAAACCACATAAATGTTTTCCTTCACCAAATCAAGTTTCCCAAAAAGTAGTTTTACAAATGCAACTAGTTAACACCCTTCCTGAAACTTTCAATACCTAAACATGGATTAAATGGATGAAAAATTCATCCATTTTTATTTCACATGTGATATAAATAATAAACCAATACATTTCATGCACTAACCAACTCAATCTTTTAGCAAAAAGTAGTCTTATCTTGAAAAACAAGAAATATTCTTGCTCACAAATTGACCTAGAAACCTCATCAAATCAACTCATAATGAAACAAAAATTATACCAATGGAAATATATCTGAATTAAATTTCCATAACATATTATATCTCCTTCCAACTCTAAGTGGAAGGCCTTCAACAAAGATGATCTTTGTAAACTTCCTAAAACTGTCCCAAAACTGCCCTTTGACCAGTCAACATAAATGAAGCATACTTGACCATATATCATCATTAAAATGACCTAAAAATATCATAGAAATAAATAAAAACTCACATAATTCATGTAATGGTAATTTGTTTTGCAACTCCTTTGGATAACCTTGTCCCAAACTGAACTTATTCATAAACAGGCCTATTTGAGTGGGGTCCACTCATCACCATAAGATCTATAATAAATTTATATAAACTTGGATGATTCCAATACATAATAAAATAATCTTCCAAGCACTAGAAATCAATTTTGACCTCTTATGATAATTATATCTTCTACCACTTTTGAGCTAGGGTTTTAAACTCATAAAAAGTTATTTACCTTCTTAACATTCATTCATAAAAATGTGACAATTAAATGACCTAATTATTTTTTTTAAACCTTCTAGAATCAATTTATAAACATCCTTAAAAGCCACAAGGTCCCATGTAAAGAACACAATTCAGGGTGAGCATTAGGGGGCCCAATTCGAGCTAGAAATGACCTTTTTTTTTACCTTGTTTCACCAAAACTGACATGTCATGTAAAATAATCATCATGAAAAATTGAAATTTTATTAAAAACACTATGACACACCCTAAATTCATCTCCTATCATCACCATATCAAAAATATCTCTCTGATTTTCTATCTTATCTCATTTACATAGGTAGCCCTTAGGGTTTTACATTGTAAAGGCTAGGGTCAACTGAAATAATAATATAAATCATCATAGAATTACTCAAAAAGTTCCTAACATACCTAGTAAATAATAAATCAAATTACTAAATGCATACATGAAATCATATATCTCCATAACTCATCCACATGCATTCTAACTGTAATACTTGGTCCAAATGAATGCCCAAACATGGTAACCAACCCGTATCTACACCCCGCAACTCATATGAGTGCCTATACACTCTCCAATCATGATCTCCATCATTCCAAAATGATTCTAAAGATACCAATAATCTCATAGCACCGTGCAATGTCACCTAGGCTAGTTAGGTCACCTGAATAGGCTTGCAAGAATAAGCAATCCTCACTGATTCAACATATACAACCACTAACATACATGTATCATTATTTCATCATCATCCTCAACATGATATGACTCCACTCCATCATCTAAATTTTCATTAATGAGGTTTTTCATCAATGACAACACCTAAACAACATCATGCTAACATGAAACTCTGTTGATTACTATTTACGAGTTGAGTTATATAGTTACTTATTTTATAGGAATCCATTTTGTGTTTTAAGTGATAAGTTTAACTCCTCTATGTTATTATCCATTCTTGGAAGTGCATTTTTAGTCCATATATTTAATAATATCTTGATTGTTTCTTATGTGAATGATTGACCTCACCGATTGTGTATTAAGGGTTAATACAATTGTCTTGTACATTATTGTTTTGTGGAGGACTAATTTCATGTCTCAAGTTCATAACTTGGTTTTATTTGAGATAAGATTTTGATCACTATTAATTGTTGCAAAGAATTTCCTTACTAGACTTATATTTTAATAGAGATTTATGATCATGATTTTAGTTTCAACCATGGTTATGGGTAACATATTAACACTATGTGGAATCACTTCATTTGTATTCAAAGTTAATAAAAATATTATGAATATTGAGTTCTCTTTTGTATAACCTTATAATATTCTTTGTTTTAAATTAATGCAACATGATTATGAGTGGATAATTCATGCTAGTTTTTTTGAAATGGACATGCATACTATTTTGTTTCTCCTACAACATACATGATAAAATAGTCGTTATGAAGTAATTGAATTGATTACCATGCATGACTTTGTCATGCATTGATTGTTTATTATCTGTTTCAGATTATTTTATTTATTTGAAATGTGAAAATAATTAGTTTTGCAAGATTGTATAAAATGAATTTGTCCTAATGTAGTGTTCCTAATTAATTTTGATTATTGTTTTGGAAAAAAAGGAAAATTTTTGTATTATTATTAAATATAATACTTGTTTTTTTAATATTATTTATAAGATATAAATGTTTTAAAAATATGTTTTACAACATTGTATGATTGAAAATACTTAAATTTATTTTGTGATATTATATATATTATTATGACTTCAAAGATGGATGATCAAATGTATTTATAAAGAATCTTAATATTATGATGAAATCAACAAGAAGAAATAATGAAATCTATTATTGAACTTACATAACTAAAATATATTATTATGGTATAATGATTTATCTATTTCCATTAGTTCACCAACTATTAAAAAGTATGTTTGTATCATGTTATGCATTATACACATAGGCAAACATATTGTTGTCTTTTAACAGTAGTAAACATATATGTGTAAGATAATGTATATTCGTTATGAAAATCATATCTATTTTTAAAGTATTGTTGGTCACTCAAACATGCACCCACATCTCGGATATGAGAGAGCCAAGTTGTTTGAGACAATAATGGAACTATCCCCAAGTTGTGGGACCTTGTGTGCTTGGGAAAAATCTATGGAGAAGGCCAGTTCCTCTACCTACCTCTAACACTACTACTACTCATAATGCTAAAAGTAAATCCTAGACTAAACATGCCAAGGGACTAAGGATAGAAGGATGTACAACAAGGAGAAATCCTAAGCTAAGGAAGATAATAACGCTAGGGAAAGGGTTGATATCTTTCCACGAGAGGTGAAGGAAATGGAGAGGGGGCAGAGAAGAGGGCGGATGACACGCACCAAAGATCAACACATGGGTTCGGCATTCTAGCATGTGTAACACATGAACATATGGATCGCAAGCCCAAATACACATGAAATTTTAGAAAAAGACAATAAAGAGGTGAGATGAAATGAAAATGAGAAAGGGAAGACAAGAGTTCCACAAAACATGATTTTATTGCTTAAGGGACGCACAATCATTTACACTCATGGAAGGAGGCAAGAATACATTGTAGAGACCATTCTAAGACCCATGGGAATTCAGAAACCATTTTGGCATGGTGTCGTTACAACAGAGAGGGATCCTTTTTACATAACAAAACTCTACTATTTATAGAATAAGAAGGAGAGAAAAGGAGAAAAGGATGGAAACTCGATTCAAAATCATAACCACCAACAACAATCGACAAATGCCTACAAAACCACATGTAGGGCTGTAAGATGCACTTCCCCATGTTTTTTTGGCATGTAGAAGAAGGAAGAAGGAAATATCTAATGAAATATGGTGGTTAGGGTTGATTGGATGTGTGCATTGATGATCAAAAGTAGTTTCCCTATTTTCTACCTACTAAATCCCACCTAGATTTGAATTTGAATATTTCAACGTGGAGCTAATGTCAACATATTTCAAATGAGACTGGATGCACATGAATCGAGCACCGTAGCAGAAGTTATGGTCAGCCGAAGTTTACTGGTTTTTATGACATGCAATGACACATGGAGCGCAATGATTGAATGTGGAGATCACCAACTATTGACTCGATTTATCGCTTACTACACATGTCACCAACTAGTTGGTTGTCGGATTCAAGCCTTATTTGAGAATTTTTATATGTTGTTTGTAGCACACTCAAGTTTGATAGATAATGTGGCATACTTGATTGGTGCAAAATAAGGCACAAGGTGCAAAAGAAAAGGCAAAGTGCATGAAAGGAAACCGAGGGAAGGTGTGTGTAGATAGGAAGAAAATGGGTGCATGAGAGTTTAGTGTATGGAAGAGCACAATAGGAATTTAGGGACTTATCCATTTTGGAAGGTTAGTCTATAGAGGTGGACGTAAGGAGTGCATGACAGATAGGAAATAAATTGAGCGCATAGGAGAAAGGTGCAAAGGGGAAATGAAATGAGATATCAAAATTCGTAGAGAGTGGGAATAGAATCAAGAAGGAAGCAAGGTGCATGGGGTTCACGAAATAAATGCAACTATTCCAAAGTTTCAAAATAAAAACATGAGTACACGTAACTGAAATGCAAAACATCGTAGTCGAATGAAAATATAAGTTATCCAGATAACTATGAATGTTATTTAGATAACAGTTTTGACGACTTTAGGGGGCCATTTTTCTCGTTAGATGAAGAGACCAAAGAGCCTTAGAATAATCCATTAGGCATGAATTCAAGCCCCGAACCTTAAGATCTGATATGTAACTTGAAGAATACCCTAGAGTCACTTGAAGCTTTGTCTGAACTTTGAATTGAATCATTACTCTCATATGAAGATATTCTAAATTGGATTGATAAGAGTGAAAGCTATACACTGACCATTGGAACTGCCTCTATGAAAATTGAACGCCATCTCGGAAGCAAAAAAGGGGCATTCGGATGCAACAGGAAAGGAAAGATGCCAAAGGGAGCATGTTGAAATAGAAGCACAACACTATGTAAAAATACAAAAATCATACATGTCCCAAAGGGAACATACAGAGTGTGCACAAGCACTTGTGTTACTGAAAGAAAACCTAACCTAGGATACTCTAACCAAAGGAAAGGGGCACTTAAGTAAAACCTACAACAAGTACGTAGAAATATTTTCCCTTCCTCACAAATTGTAACCATGTAACTGATTTGGCGCTAGACATGGTTGAAAATGAGAGTGAAAAACTGACTTGCAGATGGTGTTTCACCCTCCTCAAAGTATTAAAAAAAAAATATATACCTCCTAAAGTTGTTCTGTGCTTGGATATGGGAGGTTTTTGCTGACCTTAACGTGCTAAATCTATACCTCATGCTCTAAAATGAGCATGACCGGTGGAAACTCTATCTTTGGCTCTAGACTAGCTAAGTATTTGTATGGAACAATATGATCCTTGTGATTTTCCCATTACTTTGAAGCTCAATCCCACATATGGGATTTTATTATAGACTCTCCTTCGAAGGTAAATTCTTACAAGATGGGTTACACGAGGTTACGCTCTACAAGAAACTCAGTCTCCTTTAGAACTACGCCCTTAGGAACTAACTGATTTTCTTCTAAAATAGGTGCCCATATGATTTCCTCTTCCCAGTTGGAGTCGCATGAGTCATGTCATTCTTCAATTATTTTGTAGTTATCGAACATGATGATGATGGATGGGAAAGGAACATTGGTAGGGGATTGTTCATTTATAGTACAATCGACAAAGGGGACTCATAAGGAAATGGCAGGATAGGCATAGAAGGCATGGAAGGAATGTGTGCAAGAGGAGTGGAAGTGCACATAGGAGGGGTAATGGCAGATAAATTAAGGTGATAGGATGGAGGAGGGGAATTCTCAATTGGGGCAACATTTAAGAAGATGGGAACATGCAGAATAGGTTGAGATCATGTAGGTTAGCATAGAGGAGTGGGAGGGTCAGTAAGATGTTAGTGCAGGGTTTCCCCATTGATAGGGTTACCACACTCTAGATATTTGAGTCTCTAGTAGCTCCGTCCACTTTGTAAATTGAGGAAACATCTCAATAATAAATCGTATCTTTTGATGGGTGTTAAACCATCTGTACAGGGCCTACACATAGACAAGGGACCTTGTAGCCAACTCTAGCTGCCTTAATGGAGCACTTAACTCTAAGTATAATCATGTCCATCTCCATATTTTTCGCATGCCTCTCAAAATCAGCTTCTTCTATGGAGTTTCCACCATCATCTACATAAATATGTTCTTTATTAACATTTTAGTTAGAAAAATAACCATACGTATCATTGGGAGGTGGGTTATATACATGTTCATGATAATGAGGCTTATAAAACTGATTTGGAGGAGGATTTTAAAATGTTTGGATGGAGAAAAATTTCTCTACTTCTGAAAATGAGAATTCCATGAAGGCAAAGAAGTCATAATTGTATAGCTTCAAAAGAGGAAGGTGGAATGATGGAAGAAATAAAATGAATGGAAGGAGGGAGATTGGTTTTGAATGAGAAAATAAGTGCGTTTGGATCGGTGGAGTCACCAAATGTGTTGAAATATGCCTCCAAAGGTCAAATATTAACAAAACACATCAAACTTACTGATATAAAGATGTAAAGATATTCATTCTTGTCCCACCAAAGTGCCATAAATTGTTGCTCGTTCAAATGTGCACTGCATCTCGGATCTGGGAGAGTTAAGTTTTTTGAGACAAAAATAAAACCATCCCCAAGATGTGGAACCTTTCACACTTGGGACAAATCTTTAGGAAGGGAAGTTCCTTCACCTACCTCTAATGCTACTACTACTCCTAATGCTAAAATCAAATCCTAGACTAAACATGCCAAGGGACTAGGGAGAGAAGGATGTGCGAAAGGGAAATCCTAAGCTAAGGAAGGTGATAGCACCAGGGAAAGAGTTGATATCTCTCCATGAGTGACAAAGTAAATAGAGAGGGCATGAGAGAAGAGGTTGGACATTGCACATCATATATCAACATGTAGGCTTGGCCTTCCAATGCATGCAACACATGAACAGGAGACTGTAAGTGGGAATATGCACAACATGCCAAAAAATGCAAACAGAGAGGTGAGATGCAATGAAAATGAGAAAGGGAAGACAATAGTTCCACAAAACATGATTTTATTGCTGAAGAGATACATAGTCATTTAGAATCATAGCAGGAGGTGAGAATACATTACAAAGACCATGCCAAATTCTCGAGACTAGTGGGAAGTCACCACCATTTTGGTATGGTGCCATTATAATAGAAAGGGATCCTTTTACAAAGAAGAATTATGCTATTTATAGAAGGAGGAGAGAAAAGAAGGAGAAAATGAGGGAATCTCGGATTCAAAATTGCAACCAAAAAAACATGTGATAAATTCCTTAAAACCCACCTAGGCTGCTGTCATATGTGCTTCCATATGTCTCTGTTTGGCATGTAGAAGAAGGAAGAAGGAAAGATCTCGATGAAATTTGGTGGTTGGGATTGACTAGATGTGTGCATTGATGATCGTAAAAAAAACATTTCCCTATTTTCTACCTACCAAATTCCACCTAGATTTGAATTTGAATAGTCTAAGGTGGATCTGATATCAACAACTTTCAAATGATACTGGGCATGCGGGAATATGAGCATTGTAGTAGAAGTTATGGTGTATGAAATCTACGGGTTTCTCTTACACGTAATCAAACTTGGCGTGTGGTGATTGAATGAGGAGATCGACCAACTATTGATTTAATTTTTCTTTTATGCCATGTGTCCGTTGTCACCCTCGAAATTCCCCTCTTTGTGAAAGAAAAAATATGAAATTTTTGAGTTGGACCCCTTTAGGAGTGTTTAAGTAAAGTAAGGAGTTTTGAAAGATATAAAAATTCACTCTTTGAAGTCTTTTTAGTGTTGTGAGGGTAAATTGGATATTTCTATCCCTTATTTCCCAAGTACTTCCAGGACCCTAGTTCCCCGATTTACTACTTTCTCCAAAATACTATGCTTGTGCGGTTTTTTAGATATTTTTGTTCCATATGTCCCAAGTGCACTCGGGCCTTTTGTTCATTGATTTTCCACTTTCTCTACACTACACTACTTGTCGGGTTCATCGGCCATTTTCATCCCATGTGTCTCAAGTACCACAAGGCATTATGTTCACCAATTTTCTAATTTACCCACATATCCTCACTCATTGGATATCTTGGGTTTGTGCATCCCTTGTGTCCCTATGTCTCGTGGACCATTTGTGCTCTCTGGACCCACTTTCCCCACATTGGTCGAGTCGGATCCATGCGTCCCAATTTCCCATGGACCATTTGTGCTCTGTAGACCTTCTTTCTTTGCATTCTTCTTAGATTAGGTATTTTGGATTTGTGTGTCCCTCGTGTCCCAATATCCCATAGACTGCCTAACCTAAATTTTTCCACTTTTTCCACTTTTGCCTTTTCTTTGAGTCGGTGTGAGGACTATTAATTGTGCTTTTATGATTTTATCTCTCCTCATGGCTATTTAAAGGGGATGAACATTCATTCATTTTTCACCTTGCCTACTTATTTCTCCTCACTTGTATTTATGAAAATTAAGTCGTTTCCCGCTCGCGTCTGTGCTTCCATATCTTCTCTTGCAGGGATTATTTTGAGACTGTGTTGAAATATTTTCCCTCCTACCTCTATCATGATGAAAATGCAATATCAAGGGAATGAACACCTCCCTTCCTTGGAAACCTCTGTACCTAAGATTGGTGATAACAAAGCTTGACATCTAGATCTTGATGATTTATGGAATAGATTGGGATGTGACAACCCTACCCCCATTGCTCAGATGATCAAAGATAGCGGGATTGCATTTGCTACATGATTTCATATTTCTATATAATTTTTAGATATTGTGCTCATGTGTGGTGCTCATTTAAGTCCCGAGTCAAAGGAAATTACCGATGTTAATGGTGAAGAGGTTTCACACTTGTATTATGAGGCCATCAGTGCTGCCCTACACATTTTAGTGGTGGAAAGAGCTAGCACCTCACCCTCACCTAAGCACAAGCATTGTTCAATCATGAAAATGAGAAATAAAAAGCTAGGGTGGCCAAATCTTGGTTGAAGAACCCTAAAAAGGGGGCATCCTGACTTTCAAAAACATTGTTTAGGGTTGAATTCAAAGAAGAGCTCTTAGAAATTATCACCTTACTTGCTAGAATCATGGGGATGCCTTCTACAAATGAATTTTACTATTGGATGTGTCCTTTCATCAACATCATTTACGAGGGTAAACAAAATTTTAATTGGAGCGAGATCATTTGTGAGAATTTTATAGAGTAACTCGGGAATGTTCAAAGAACCCAAACATTCTATATAACATCTTACCTCATGTACACTCAGTAGCGTCCAGAGAATGGCTTAGCTTCAATTTAATTATAGAAAACAAAGATGCCCCCATATATGAATACTACCCTCAGTTCACCCTCAAAGTTAGCAACCATAATTTCAGGAGGGTTAATGATGCATTCACCATGTACATTGTAAGACTTCTTGAAGGTGACACTACTGTGAGATTTTCTCGAAGAAACCAAGAATTTGATATGTAAATATGGAAGCTTCTTCACTCAATTCAAAAAGTTCTCATATATCAAGCTAGCTTCTTTCAAGGGAGAACCCCTAAAGCTACCCATGTTCTGCAATGATAAAATTTCTCTAGTAGAGATTTGCAAGTAGCTGGATAAAATTTACTGAACCTGTAGAGATAATAAGATTTCTGGAATTCATTTCCCTATCTCTCTAATAAATTATACATGTAAGAAAACCTTGGATGCACAAAATATTGATAGGACCATTGCTCCTCTCACTATTCATTTCTTCAAATCCAGAACTTGTTTTGATATCAAGGGTTATATTACTGAGAACCTCATAATAGTTTACTATCATCGTCCCAACACTAAATATTACTGAACTGATTGTGTAGATGATTTTGAGGAAAGAAGAAGATATTTTGATAGATTTTATATTCAACACGTCATAGACTTTAATCTCTATAAAGTGCCTGAAGGTCTCAAAGATGATGATGAAGATTTGTAGTCCATGGAATAGTAAAGGTCTATTCAACACACCCATCTAGAAACCATTGATTGGTTTGTGAAAGAGAGGGATGATTTGAAGGAGGTAATTTTCCTTGTCATTCTAAGAACCAGACTGGGTTTGATAAGAAGATGCAAATATTCGGGGTGAATAAGGCCAAATGCTCTTGACGAGAAGCCTACTCCCTAGGAAGGAGAAGCATACATCGAGTATGGAAGCAATCAATAATCTACCCCTTCCTCTTTGGTAAAGGTACCTGAACAATCTACTTCATCTTCTTCAATGAAGGTATACATAAAGAAAGGTAAGGCCATTAAGCAAGAACCAGTTGAAGAAGAAGTTCTCATGGAGCATCCTGAAGTCCCTATTGGGCCAGAAAATGTCATTGTTCTGAGTGAAGATGATAGTGAAGAGATGAAGGGAAAAGAGGACACCCTATCATTACTGCTGAGATTGAAAATGAAGAACAAATGATTGAACCTATAAGTTTGGTTGATACCCCTTCCAAAGATCTATATGAAATTATGCTAACTTCCCCACTTGAGACATTAGCAAAAAAAAATCTAAGTGCAATGAGTTCACTTGCACTTAGACCTATTGCCCCTACTTCTTCCTCTTCTTCCTTTGTTTGGGTTCAACCTTTTGTTAATAATAAGAAAAGGAAATCCTCTTCTAAGGTGATAGTTCCCAATTTTGATGTTGTGGCAGCCCTAATCGGTACTACTCCTCCTCCAAAAAAGAAAGCAAATACCACCTCAAGGCTGGTGATAGATTCAAAAGGTCAGTAGTTCATGGAGATATCCAGACCTAAGGTGGATAAGGAGGAGAAATATCTTTTGGTTTCTGACTTGGAGCTTACAAGAGTTCCATTGGGAGAATCCACACCTGAAAGTGAGGTCCACAACCTCAAAGAAACCATAACCAGAGTCATTGAATGAGTGGAGAAGGGAAAGAAAACTATGGAGAAATTAGAAGAACATAACCAAGTTCTTTCCAACTTCATAAAATCATTATTGGAAAGAGATGAAGTCTTGGATCCAACTCCATTGGCCGCTCTTCCACCTCCCATATCTCTCAACAAAGATGAAGTTTAGACTATCAAGGACATTTGCAAATATACCACCTATGGGAAATCCATTAAAGCATTGATGGATGATTTGACAAGCTGGACTGAACTTCATTGGGGAGGCCTTCAAATCATATGAGAAGGTGTCCAATTTGTAGCTAAAGTTCACTGTAGCAATCAATGGCTTGAACAAAGAATTAAATCTCTAGTGTGAATGTATTCAAGATCTTCATTTGATTTTTTAGAAATATGAGAAAAATCCTATTGACAAGAAAGTGTCGGATGAATCCAAGAACAACTCACAATAACATGGATTTTTAGCGTTGAATGGAAGATTAAGATTCAGGAAGAAGCACTAGGAGAAATGAACAATATGCGAAAAAATGAGAAACTTTCAAGGCTTGTGTTTTGTCTGCCTTCAAAGATGTTCACTATCAAATTCAAAATAAAACAACATGTGTTCCCTTTCCCCTCATGAGATCAAGGCTCAGTTTAATGCCTTCGTCAAAGAATATCTATTTAAAGAGGAGTCAATGACCAAGGAAAAGATGAAGGATGTCTGCTCTCTCCAGTCAGCCATCACTAAAGCCAACAAAGAATTTCTGGAGAATACATAATTTGATAAGGATATGGAGAAGTGTCTTGGCACATGGACTCATGCCACTTCCAACACTACCATTCCAAAATGCATGGAGATAGCTGAGGCATTGAAGAGGTTCAGGCATCAAATTCTTAAGTCAGTTGGCCCCTCTAGGCCTCAGTCAGATGTTTCTACTTCAGGGTCTTGAGACACTTCTTTTATTTTAAGGTTGTGAAACCTTTGATGTAATTTTTATTAAATACTTTCTATTGATGTATTTCTTAATTAGTCTTTAATCTTTTGATTAAAAGAAGTTGTAACCGAATGTAACTGTTTTGTAAGCTATATAATGGGCTCTCCATGCCATTTTTAGGGGTGGAAACTCTGATACTTTTGAAGTGTAAATAGAATTGAAAGAAATCAATACAAAAGAATTTTCCTCTTGTCTCTATCTTCATCTATTATCCTTTCTTGCTCATCTGAATTCAGTGGATCATTAATATTTTACGTTAAGAAAATTTGTGTTCTTATGGATGTGATTTCTAAAACTTTGTGTCTATGGAATAATATCTTATGATTGGATGTGAATTATGTTTCCCTATATCACCCTTTCTTAGTACGTATAAGGTTATATTATGTTATCTATATCTCCTAAAAGTAATGTTATATTCTACTCTTCTCATTTCTTAGTTCTTCTATTCTTTTGTATTGATAATCTAGTTTTGTATAAATTTTTTTGAAGATTTCAGAGGTCCTCATTAAATATGAAAGTTGTACATTTGTATGTAAGATTTGTTGTTTGCTTTCATTAAGGGAACCTCTCCCATAAAGAGGAGGGACTTGTTTTCCCCTGAATGTGGGTCATTTTAACATACTAAATAAAAAACCAATAATTTTTGGTTCCTCTACTGGGGATTACATTTCCAACGTATTCCTTTCTAAAAGAAAATTTCAAGATCATTTTACGGTCTAGAGACTCTACGGTATACACGTGGGAAGAAATCTATTGGGGTAGAAGATTCCCATTTTCAACTTCTAGAGAAAAAAAAACTTTCCTCTTCTCCCAAAGCAAGAAGGAATTGAATAGCTCGTTCCGTGAGCTCACCTCTTACTAAAGACATGATTTCTAAGAATAACACTCCTCAAGAACAAATTGGTCCTAATCTTTGTGCCCTGGTACTTGCTAGAGTTACAGTTCCTTTTCAGTTCATCTTCCCAAAAATGGAAAAACCTTTACCTTGGGGACAATAGGTTGAGCCTCTTTCTCTTCCTCAACCAATGCATAAGTTTCCCAGGGGTAATAGGAAAAGTTTTCCTAAATTATAAGGTGACGGGAAAGTGCACCCAGATGAACACATCGCAACCTTCATTGTTGCATGTGGGATTCTTGGGGTTTAGCATGAAGATGTTTCTATCAAGCTTTTCATGGAAACATTGTAGAACAATCCTGCTAATTAGTTTTATCATCTTCCTATTGGTTCAATTACTAATTGGACCACCATGAAAAATCAATTTGAGAAACGTTTTAAACCTGCTAAAGATGTGCATGCTCTTTTAGCTCAAATATCTCATATCAATAAGGAACCATATAAGCCTATGAGAGATTTTATCACAAAATTCAACAAGCTAATTCATAAATTCCAAAGAACATCCGTCATCAAATTTAGAAGTGGTTCTTCCTCAGTGCCGAATTACTTGAAGTAAGTTATGCATTAAGGAGAGCTAACCTCGTGACTCTGGAGGATGATCAAAGATTTTATATCAATGTTGAGGATGATCTGATCATGTCTTGAAAATTGAAAAGAGATCCCTCTAATTCTAAAGCATATTTTTCTTCCTCTCCGAGAGCTAACTCTGATTAATGAGTGCAGAAATTGGAAAATGATCTCATTGCTATCAAGAAATAGTTGGCTCAACATACTCCTTACTAAGATATTCCAAGGAATAATTTTCAGCCTAGAAATTGTTTACCCTCTTCTTAGACTAGATTGGCTATTGAAGGCCCACCCATTAAGGTTCCAGTCAATGCAGCTTGTGAAGTTCAAGAACCCAATGATGGGGAGGTTAATGAAGACTATGAAGAACCAAAAGAAGAGATTGATGAAGAACAGGAGGAGCTTGGTGAATCTCAAGTTCATTTCCTCACTACTGAAGGTATTGATGATGAAGATGAATATGATGAAGTAGTGGTAGATATGAATAGTGATTCATATGTTGTTATGACTCGGAGAAAATGAACAGAAAAGAAAAAGTGATGTAGCCTGCTAAAAAATCCAAGGAATTTCCTATAACTATTCCAGTAGTTACGAGAAGAGGAGCCCTTGTTCCCACCACCTCCACACAAAAGGTAAGTAATGATAATTCTTATCCTTCTACCTCTGCTTCCAAAACTTCTTTTCCTTCAACTCCTAAACCTGATAAATCAAAATTTTCTCCTATTTCTAGTAATGATGCCCCATCCACCTTCGGGTCTTTTAGAGGCAAAATTTTACTAGATTCATCCAAATGCTTTTTCTAAAGTAGTAAATTTTATCAATTCCAATTCCAAAACTTCACCCAATACTTCTAAAGGTATTTTACCCACTCCCCCCTCCTCCCAACCAAGTCTCGTAGCTGCAATCACTTCACCTAATGAGAAAATTAATCCATTCTATGTAACACTCCTCATAGCTAGCCATAAAGTTAGTAATTGTGTCATTGACTCAGGAGCATTAGATAATGTAATGCCTGTAAAATTATCTCATGCTTTGCTCATGAATCTAAAACATACTTTCGGTTCTTGATATTCCATGGGGATTAGAGAAGTACCTTTGGTTGGAAGGATTAAAGATGCACAAGTAGCCTTCATTGTTGTTCCGAGAAAGGGTCAAAGCTACTATTATAGTAGCTAATATTCCCCCTCATATGGTATATTACTCAATAGAAATTTCTATAGGGAGGTAGGAGGTGAAATTCAGATGGATTGGTCACACACTTTAATCCTAGTCAATGGGAAAATAAAAAATTTGTTACTAGAAAGACAAACTAAGTATGAAGATATAGGGCATGGTAACTATATGATCATGTCGAAGATGAGGAAAAAAATCCTAAGGAGTGATTCATGATCCCAATGGCATTTGGAGTCTGGAATTTTATGGAAGTTGTTTTTCGATGGTTCAAGAGCTGGCGTAGTGCTAATATCTCTAGAGGGGAAGACTCATCCTTTTTCATTTAATTTTTACTTTGAAAATACAAACAACATAGCTAAGTATGAGGCTCTCATCCTTGGATTGAACATCATAAAAGAAATGGGAGTGAATAATATTTGTTCTTGTGGTGATGCAGAGTTAATTGTGAAACAATTCAAGGATCTTTTTCAAGTCAAAAATAGGAGGTTGAAACATTATAAAAATCTTGTCTGGGATTCCATTGAATTTCTTGATGCTTTCTCCATTGAAGTTGTGCCAAGAGAACAAAACAATAGAGATAATTCTCTAGTTGTCTTAGGATATTTTTTGACTCCTCACCCACATTTCTCTCAAGATAAATTTTCCATTAAGATGATCCATAGGCCTAGTGTACCGGATAATGCATGCAACTGGAAAATTTTCAATGATGATCAACACTTTCTCTCTTTCTTGGAGCTTAAGGATAACTTTGATCAATTATATTTTGAAGGAAGTGAGACTCGGCCTAGAGAGTATGTACCCTCTAATGAAGAATATATCAAGGAAGTAATGGATCATGACAGTTTGTAGAAGTTGAAGGGTAACAAGATACCTAAAGGGATAGTGAGTCTAGAAGATCTGTTTGATAAACATGATAGGTATATCAGATCCAAAGCTCCTTAAGGGGCTCATCAATCTACTGAGTATGAGAAGATCAACATTGGAAGTAATGATGAACCAAAAATGGTGAATATTGGGAAATGATGCACTCAAGAGGAAAGTAAGAAGGAAACAAACTTATTAAGAAAGTATGCCGACGTTCTTGCCTACTCATATGATGATCTCAAATTCTTTCACCCAAAAGAAATACAAAACTATATTCCTATGAGACATGGGATCAAACCTTTCAAGAAGAAGCAAAGGAAATACAATCCTAAGATTGCTGATACCATTTTTTAAGAGATCCAAAATTACTGAAAGCAAAGATTATTTTTCCTATACATCATTCAACATGGATTGCCAACATTGTACCAGTAAGAAAAAAGAATGGTGAGATTCGTATCTGTGTAGATTTCAGGAATTTAAATCAGGATTCTCTCAAAGACAACTATCCCCTCCCCATGATGGATCAAGTTTTGCAGGTAGTCATAGGTTCTGAGATGTTTTCCATGTTGGATGGATTTTCTAGATACAATCAGGTGGAAGTCAGCACCCCAGATCAGCACAAGACTACTTTTACTACTCCTTGGGGCACCTTCGCCTACAAGAGAATGCCATTTGGCCTTATCAATGTTGGTGCCACTTTTCAAAGAGAAATGGACTTAGCCTTTGGTAGTCTAAAGGGAAAATGTATTGTTGTATACCTTGATGATTTGACTATTTTCTCTAAGACTAGAGCAGATCATTTTCAACATCTTGAAATGGTCCTTCAGAAATGTAGAGAGCATGGAGTATCTCTTAATCCTAAGAAGTCTATCTTTTGTGTTACTGAAGGTAAGCTGCTAGGGCATATTGTTTCCAAAGAAGGAATTAAGATAGATCTAGAAAGAGTTTAGGAAATTCAACAAATTCCTCTTCCCACAAGTAAAAAGGTGTTCACTCTTTCTTTGGTAAGATAAATTTCTTAAGGAGGTTCATTCCAGATTTTGTAGAATTGACTATGAGTATCGCTCACATGATGAAAGGAAAGAAAAATTTGGTTGGAATTCCAAAGGGAAATAAGCGTTTGAAGGAATCAAGAAAGCCATTACTAAAACTCCCATCCTAGTATGTCTTGATTTAAGAAAATATTTATTATCTATTTCCATGCCACAGATAGTACCTTGACTGTTATACTAACTCAGGAAAATTCTATGGATCATGAACTTCCTATTGCATTCATGAGATATGTTTTGAAATCCCATGAATCAAAGTATAATTCGAAAGAGAAACATGCTTCTACACTGGTCAAAGTCACAAATAGTTTCATTTTTATATCCTCAATTCCCACTATGTTGTATTTGTGCGTGATATGACTATTAAATCTATTCTTACAGTAGGATTTTGGAACTAACAGGGAAATTCAGTAGCATAAGTTCTAGATTATGACCTTGATATAAAGCCAACAAAGCTATTTTGGGCTAAATGTTTATGTGAACTCATTCCCAAAGGATCCGATGAGGAGTTGTCCACAAAAGCAATTGATATTCATGTTGTCCTATTTCTCGAGTTCAACTAACGATTGGTATGGTGATATTACACATTTTCTTACATTTGGAGAATGTCCATCTCACTTTACTTCCAAGGAAAAGAGAGCTATTAAAATAAGGTCTTCACAGTATGTATTATGGGAAAATGATTTATTCAAGTGAGGCATTGATGGAAGATTCCTTAAGTGTGTGGACAAAGAGCAACAAAAGAAGTTGTTTTCAGATTTTCATGATCAAACCTGTGGAGGGAATTTCTCCTTTATTGTCATTGCTCACAAAATTCTTCGTGTAGGGTACTATTGGCCTACATTGTTTCGAGATGCATCAAAATGGGTAGGGAAGTGTGAAGCCTGTCAAACTTTTGTTGGGAGACCTAAATTGGATGCTTTACCACTCAAACTAGTAATAATTGATGAGCCTTTTCAACAGTGGGGATTGGATTTCATTGGAACACTCAACCCACATTCCAGTGCTAGACATACTCACGTGCTAACTGCTACAAATTACTTCACCAAGTGGGTAGAGGCTATTCCATTCAAAAGTACTACTTCTGAGGTGGTATGTAATTTCATCAAAGAAAACATCTTGATAAGGTTTGGAATACCAAACAAAATTGTGACTGATAATGCTTCTAATTTTTCTTCTTCCGAGATGATGGATTTTTGCTATGGCTATGGAATTTCCCTTGCTCATTCTTCATATTATTACCCTCAAGGAAATGGACAAGAAGAATCCACAAATAAGAATTTGGTAGCCATCATTCAAAATCTTGTCAATGAATCTCAAAGGAATTGGCACAAGAAGCTCTATGATGCTCTCTAGGGAAGATAGAATTACACCCAAAAGAGAAATTGGAATGTTTCCCTTTCAAGTGGTATATGGTGTTGAAGCTCACTTCCAATAACAATGGAATTACCAGCCTTGCACTTAATGAAGGCTATTGAAGATTCAAGTTTCATCAGTTCCTTAGACAAAAGGATCATGTATCTCTAGAAGTTAGATGAAGATATGTTGCAGGTCTTTGATAGAATATCAACTCATTAACTCAATGTGAAATCTTTGTTTGATAAGAAGCCTAGACCCAGATATTTTCAAGTAGAAGAAATTGTTCTGCGGTGGGACAAAAGACATGAACCTCGTGGGAGACATGGTAAGTTTTATTCTCTTTGTCTTGGTCCTTTCAAAATTAGACACTTTTCTAGTAAAAACTCTTTCTACTTGGATTATATGGATGGATCTTCTCTTCCGCTTCCTTATAGTGAGAAGTATTTAAAGTTGTTGAATTCCTAGGAGATTAGGTAGTCCTCTTGTATATTGTGTACAATGTCTTATTTTTGACCTTTCTTTTGTGTTTTGGTTATTTTCCTTCCATGTGTTGTCCTCTGTATTGCTTTTCCCTTTGACTCTATTTTCCCAATGGATAAGGCACTGGTATGGTTTCAAGATTTTTTCTTGAATTCTTGTCTTGCCTCATTCCTTTCTTTAAGTCAAGTCACCCCAGAAAGAGCTATCTATTGTCACCCTCAAAATTCCCCTCTTTGTGAAAGACAAAATATGAAAAATTTGAGTTGGTCCCCTTTAGAAGTGTTTAAGTAAAGTAAGAAGTTTGGAAAGATATAAAAAATTCACTCTTTGAAGTCTTTTTAGTGTTGTGCGGGTAAATCGGATATTTCTGTCCCTCATGTCCCAAGTACTTCTGGGCCCCAAGTTCCTTGATTTACCGCTTTCTCCGCAATACTATGCTTGTGTGGATTTTTTAGATATTTTTGTTCTATATGTCCTAAGTGCGCCTGGGCCTTTTGTTCCCGATTTTCCACTTTATCTCGCATTACACTACTTGTTGGGTTCATCGGCCATTTTCATCTCGTGCATCCCAAGTACCACCGAGCCTTTTGGTCACCAATTTTCTGATTTTACCCACATCTCTTCACTCATCGGCTTTCTCGGTTTTGCACATACCTCAAGTCCTGATGTCCCCTAGACCATTTATGCTCTCTTGATCCACTTTCCCCACATCGCCGAATTGGCTCCACATGTCCCTCATGTCCCAATGTCCCATGGACCATTTGTGCTCTCTGGACCCACTTTTTCCACACTGTTCTTGGATTGGATATCTTGGCTTTGCGCGTCCCTCATGTCCCAATGTCCCATAGATCATATGGGTTAAATTTTTCCACTTTTTCTACTTTTGCATTTTTTTAGTCGATGCAAGAACTATTAATTGTGATTTTATGATTTTCTATCTCCTTGCAGATAATTAAAGGGGATGACTATTCATTCATTTTTCACCTTGCCTGCTTATTTATCCTCGCATGTATTTATGTAAAATTAAGCCACTACCCACTCGCGTCGTGCTTTCATATCTTCTCTTGCAAAGATTATTTTGGGATTGTGTTGAAATATTTTCCCTCCTACCTCTATCATGATGAAAATGCAATATCAAGGGTACGAACAACTCCCTTATTTGGAAACCTTTGTGCCTAGAGATTGGCAATAGGAAGCTCAAAATCTAGATCTTGATGATTTCTAGAATATATTGGGATGTAAAAACCCTACCCCCATTGCTCAGATGATCAAAGATAGTGAGATTGCATTTGTTGCGGCTTTCCCATTGCAATGTGCAGATATTGTTCTCCCATGTGGTGCTCATTTAAATTTTGAGTCAAAGTAAATTACTGATATTCATGGTGAAGTGGTTGCATGCTTGGATTATGAGGCCATCAGTACTACCCTACACATTCCAGTAGTGGAAGGAGCCAACACCCTCACCCTCACCCAAGCACAAGCATTGTTCGATCATGACAGTGAGAAATACAAAGCTAGGGTGGCCAAATATTTTTGAAGAACACCAAAAAGGGGACATCCTATAGTCAATTTTAATCCCATCACGTAAGGAAGGAACCCAATGTGTGTCGTCCTATCACCCAAATAGGTTTGAGCGCTCACCGAGGCAAGCACGAGTATCGAGTCTCTCTTTTATGTGATTTTAGTGGGAAGCATCAATTATGATTAGTGTAAGAGTTTTAATGAGGGAGGTTGAAACATACAAGGACCATAGGGCTCAGAACGACCTCTAGATCCTTGCATTCACCTTATACTAAGTACTTTAATAGAACCCAGAACATGCATTATGACAAAAAGAATTATACAAGCATTCATACACAACATGAAGGAAAGAGAACTTATATGAGAGAAAAGTGCGTTAAAACCATTGATATCCATGTATATATATAACGAGTAACCTCATTATATTCATTGATTCATTACATAGAGTCACGAGAGAGAAGATGCAGTCATGCATCTTTGGACATATGTAACTAAGCTAACATAAAAAGAAAAATTACAACTCCATGCTCGGTGCATTATTTCCTAAATACAAATATCCACTGCAGTAATTCTATAGAGATCTGGTCACTCTCTAACCTGTTATACCTCATACTTATTTTCTCCCTTTTTACTTTGTAGGCACTTGTATTTATAAATCTCCTACACTGCCAAATTGCCTTCTAGCATCCTTAGATCTGGTGCCAAGTTTCAAATGTGATCCATGTGAGCATGCTTCTTCAGGCCTGAGCTTTCCACTTTACCTCATGATGTTATTCTAGAATATTCCATCTGGGGCATGCTCTCTCCTAGCATAGCCTATCGCCAGGCTAGCATCTTATCCACACGCAACCGATCACACTTTTCACGTGTTCTACCCTGGGCTCTCAAATTGACTAAGTCTTGAGACTCCTTTCACGTGTCGTACATGCTATGTGCTTCCCTAAGCCTTTCTCTCATGTGCTTTTTCCTTGTGTGCCTTTTCATAACTGGGACCCTGTGCACCCATGTGTCTTCATACTTGGTTAAGATTACAGGGGTCCAACATCACCCCACACTACGCCTGTTCTCCGTCCTTAGAAACATTTCACTTGACCAAGATGCATGTTGTCCAGGGAACCAATGAATCATCTTACACTTTAAAAAATAATAAGGAATGAAAGAATTGGGAAAAAGAATGAAGAATGGGGGGGAGCATCAACTCAACAAGCTAGGAAAATATTTCCAGAGGTCCTCTAGCTTATTCCATACTTTGACCTTGCCTTGTGCCTTCTGGCAGAGGTCTCCCACCAGGGTGCTCACTTCATCAAAACTCACGCCAACTCCCTAGGTGCCCAAAACATCCATAATTTGCTCCATCTCTTTGCCTAGATCCTTAATTTTATCCATCCTTCTAGAGATCTCCGGGTATAATTCCTTTAGTGGGCCTTAATTGAGATCCTTAAAGCCTCACCGCATCTGATTTCTTCTCTACTTTAGCTTGAACCTTGTCTCTCTCTGCCCTATTCCCTTATTATTTTCCCCCGGAATTCTTTTAGCTTTGCCTCAAGTGTGGTGACCAAGGAGCTCACCACCTTATCTCTATCCACACATGTATCATATGTGGCTTCTGCAGAATGGGAAGCAACCTTAACCTCCATGAGTACTTGGTTGTACTCTGCAACGAGCACTACCACCTTCAATCGGTCCTCCTCTTTCAAGCACGTGGCCACTTCTTCAAAATACTCCAGGGCCAAGGGTCATCTCTCCATAGTGAGGACACATGTTAGGTCTTCCATACACTCTAAGAGGGATGAGTACTTTTGTGCGGGTGGCGCTAAGTCCAGGTGCTTCAGAAGGATGGCACCCTTGATAGACTCCATTTTCTTTTATACTTCCTACACCTTTAAGTTTTCTTCCTTTAACTTGTGCCTTAACTGTGCACTGATCAGTTCCTCCTACTTCAAGCTCTTGGCCTTCTCTGTCAGTTCTTCCTCCTTCTTTCCTAACTTCACCTCCAACATTATAATCCTATCATTTCACACAAATAATCTAGCCTCGATCTCAACCACGACCTTGTTAAGATCATTACAGAGTTTCTTGTCTGAGAGCTCTTGAGCATTCACTAAGGGATTGACCCCCATAGACTTTGGCAATGTGATGAGCGCTCCTTGGAAAACTTTGAAGTTTGGCTCATCAATGTGGGATTCAAATGCCCAAGAGAGCATCTTCTTGGTTCAGGGTACGCACCTTCCTTCTCAAAAGACCCCATGGCTATGAGCCTTTCCATGGGTATGGTGCTCTAGAATCACGCACCTAACACCTTCCTTATGTCATCAACATAGCCCATTACTTGTCTCTATTCTACATCCAGGGTTCTTCTACCTAAGTGTGCACCTTTAGGGAAGCTTACTATCAGAGCATGGCCTCCTAGGCTTTCATGTTCCTTTTAAATGTTATCCTCCTTCCCCTCCTTCAACACTATATCTGTGTATGCTCCAAATCTTGGTCTACCAAGACCTTGAGCATTCTTTTTGATTCTCTCTCTACCAACTTTGTGATGTGCTCCTTTGTAAAACTTATGGCTTCCTCCTTTTCCCCGAAACCTCCTCATCCTCCATGTCTTTGGCATCTTCCTCATCCTGTGCACCCTTGCGTCATGTGACTACAAAATCTTACTTCTCATCTCCCGAGTTGTAGATGCTAAACACATGTGGATCTTGGTTTTCTCTCCTGTCTCTTCTTCCTTTCCGCCATATTCTTCACTTTTATACCCTCTTCCACCCATGTATTTCTCTAAGTTTTCGGTTACCTCCAAGTCAACTTCTTCATCAACCCTCTACTTTTTCCTGAGAGGTGGCTCTTGATTAGGGGATTCGACCTTATCTTCTTCCTCAAGTGATTATTCCTTAGAGATGGGTTACCTAGGAAACTCTACCTCTAGCATCTTCTCCTTTACCGAGACTTATTTCTCTGCATGTAAGTGCTTGGTTTAGCACTCGTGGATGACATGCTCACTATCTAAGTAGTCTACACAATTAGTTCTTCTTCTTCTCCTCTCCCTCTTTTCTTAGATGTTGGCTTCTTATTTCCCAAGGGTCTTCGAGGTATGGAGACTTCATTCTCTAGATACACACCCTTATCGAACTTTAGCCTTATGCACAAGTACATACATGCCACCGATCCTCCGGTGATGGGTAGCGTCATCGGCCTTGTCATTTGAATCTCGTGTGGCATGTACTTTTCCACATATACACACTTGCCACCATGGTAAATTCATTTTATTTCTCATCTCCCTGTGTTCCCGGTCTAGTCTGCCCAATTCCAGGTCTTAGCTTATTTGACTCTTTAAACCTTTTCAATCCCACTTGGAATTATTGGGTAGTAAATGCAAAGGGAGCTTACACGAAGGGCTCCATGATTCATCTATCACTTGAATCTATCCAGTAGTAGTGTTGGTAGACCTTGAATTTATCTTCTCCTCAATGGCTGATGGGAGTTGTTCGGGATTCTCCACTCTACCCTGAATGCATTCCTCAGAATGTGCACCATTTTTATAGCTTTGTACCTTATGGGGTACTTGTCATTGTGTTGCAAGAATATTTCTCAAACCTCTTTATGGGTGAGGGATTCTCGGTGGGGTACTCCCATACAAATTTGTCTAGTACATCAGGCACCCCAATCTCCATGAATAAAATGGTGAGCAAGACGTTTCCGAATAGGATCTTTTCCCCTTCCTTCATATAACTGACAATTTCCTCTGCAATGTATGTAGATAGGTTATATATAGTTCCCTCTAAAATCTTCCTTCAAACATGTAGCCAAGGTTTTTGACCTATGTCCATCTTTCCTATCCATTTAGCTTAGTCCCTAGATGTGTGGCCATTTTCATTATTGGGTCCTTAATGTCTAAAATGTCATAGTCTTGTGACCCTTTCTTGTAGTCATACTCGGTGATGGTCTCTTAAATAGCTTCCTTATCACCAAGGTCATCTTCTAGGCTATCTCCCTCACATACGAGGCCTGTAAATTATGAAATCAGCTAAGGAGTCAAGCGCATCTTATGCCTTGCAAAGTGGAAGTAGTCTTCGTGCACCCATGACATCAACCACTAGTACAGGTGCTCTGGATTTCCAAAATAAGGCAACTCATAGAGTTGTAACAATAGCCCCGCCTTTTCCATTTTAACCTTAACGTCGTCATCGTGTTTAGGTAAACCCTCAGTGTTCATTTTTTCGTGGGGCATACTAATTCCAATGCCATTTCCTTTTCTATTATGTTTGTGTGGTGATTATAATCACTAACAGGTACACTTCTCAAGTGGGATTCCCATTCCTTCCCCATCATCACCCCATCCGGTATTGCATCTCTGCATACCGTTCTTCATTTGTGTCTACCACGGGTTTTAGTTGTTTAGCCTTAACTTTACCCTTTCCTTTCTTGGGTGCCATGGTCGAGGTATTTTTATCACTCCTACCCTCTCCTTGTTATTATATCTTACTTCTTCCAATCCTCCGATCTCAGATTCGTGATACAAATCTTCTAACCTATGCCCTAGTTTTTCAAACCCTAAGCTCGGGATAAAATCTTCATAAGACAACATTTCTTCACTCTCTCCACACTGTAAACCCCTTCTAGTTCACAAATTCAAACTAGTAACTTCAATCTCACAGATCTTCCTTCACTCAATCGAATCTAAAAGCCCTAGTTTATGGAACTTACTTATATCTCAAACTCTTCTATTTTGCAAAGTAAAAATGAGAGTGCCCCAACCCTTTACTTATAGTTTTTCTCTTTTCTAAACATTAAATGCTACTTCACCTACCACCATAATTTTTTCATTTAATGCATATTTTTCAAACAAATCCCATCTTCAGTGTCTTCCCTTACACACCCAACCTATGTGAAAAATCCTCCAACCTTCTAACACGTAACCAATCCAACCTGACAGGAGATTCTTACGTGCATGTAACCCGCACCGAAGGCACTTCTTCTATCCTGATCCTTAATCTCACCTACCTTGTGTTACTTTCAAATGCACTTTCTCCTCCTTAGTACATGGGATCTACAAGTAGCTTTACCCTAACACCAACCATTCTTCCATCTTCCTCTTTATATACCTCTTTTAACCTAGCTACTCAACAAGGATTTTCAACACAACTTCCTTGGTACTTTGATCATGCGCTTCTTCACCTTTCTCCAACCCATACTTAAAGTGATGTGTGGTTCTCTGTGCACTTACAAATTATCCAAAAATAGTAATAAGGTTACTGGCACCCAAGGTGTAAAACAAAACAACAACATGAAAGGGAAACACAAGAAAGGGGAAATGCATAAAAGAAACTTCTAAACTGACTGGAAAAACTACCTTATTTAAAAACACCAAGAAGACTTATTTATAGTAGGGCTTCAGCCTACTACCATTGAAGTGTCCAAGAAACTTCATCCCATCCAAAACTTATAACTGACATGCGCCTAAATCAAGGATGTACGAGATTGTGTAAGGACCCAACCAATGGACTTTCAACTTCCCAGGATGGCACAGAAACTTAGAATCATATAATAAAACCATTTTCCCAACCTCAAACTTCTTGTTTCTAATATGGAAATCATGCCAAGCATTTTTCTTTTCCTTTTCTAATATTTGGATCCATCGGGCAAGTGATCATCTCTCATCTAGTTTCATTAGCTCATCAATTCTTTCTTCCAGTGCTTGTTCATCGGCTAACCCTCCTGCCTGCACTATTCATAGAGAAGGCAACATAAATTCAAACAAAAATAATTTCCATTCCAAACACCAATTGAAAAGGTGTGGCTTTATTTAGTATTTTATACGTTGTCTTGTAAGCCCATAGTACTTCTGATACCTTGTCATCCGAATCAAGTCTTCTAACATCACAAATCTTGGTCAAGGTATGACTCAGTATCGTGTTGAATGCTTCCATGGCTCCATTTTCTTGTGGGTGATAGGGCGTAGTCTTGTGATGAGCTACCATGAACTTTGATAACAGGATCTTGACTGTCTCATTCAAGAAATGCATACCTCTATCACTGGTCAAACTCAACGGACACCCATACCTCATGATAATGTTTTCCCATAAGAACATTTCCACTGTTGCTGCCATGTAATCTTTAGTTGGGGCTTCCTCTACTCACCTTGTGAGATAATCTATGCAAGTGATGACATAACGTGACCCAATCCTACGCGCTACCAAAGTGTAATATGTCCTACAAAGTCTATCTCCCATTTTTGAAAAGGATCCGTGCTAGGAATAGGGTGTAAAGGCATTTCATCTTTCCTTTCTAGTTTTCCAATGTGCCGACAATGGTCACACACTTTACAATAATATTTGTAATCCTTGTACAAGGTTTCCCACCATAAACCTACCATTAATATCTTGCACATGGTGGAATCACCTGCATAATGCCCACTCGCACTTCCTCTGTGTGCTTCCTCCATGATGGCCAGTGCTCATGCTCTAAGACACACCTACACAAAACTTCATCACATCCCAATTTGTATGAGTCTCCACTAATTAACATGTAGAGCATGACATTTATATCCAACTGCTTCTTTTCCAATGTCTTCATTCCATCCGGTGCTACACCTTCCTTTAAGAATACTGTAATCTCCTCTAAACCCAAGGGTGCGTGCCATAACCTAAATAGTTGCACATCTGGCATTGCTTCCTCAATACTTTGCACATCCTCCCCTGAATCAATTCTTGACAGATGATCAGGCCCATAGTTGCTTTTTCCAGGTTTTACTACAATGGTGAATTCAAACTCTTGAAACAACACCCATCGACATATGCATCCCTTTAGAACATGCTTGTTCACTAAATACTTCAATGCCATGTGGTTAGTGTAGAACACAAAGGATGTTGCCAATAGATACTACCTAAACTTGAAGAGCATGTAGATCATTGACAATACCTCTTGCTCGGTTGTGGTATAGTTTTGCTCTACTTTGGTGTCAGCTTCCTGCTTGCAAAATAGAGAAGATGATCAACAATCCCTTAACTCGCTATGCAAGCACTTTGCTCAATGGTCATCCCCGAGGCATCTACATGAACATGAAAGGGCTTGTCCCAAGAGGGAAACTATAAAATAGGCACGGTAATAAGCCTATCTTTTAATGTATAAAACACCCTCTGCTGCGCGCTCTCCCCCAATGGAAGGCACTTTTATGTCTAAGCAGCTCTTCTAACAAAGTGTGGTGATCTTGGCATATCCATTAATGAATTTTTCTGTAATAGCCCGCATGCCAAGGAATCCACACACTACTCTCTAGCTAAATCTAGACGATCCCTTAACCCCATAATTACTATAACTTTAGCATGATCTACCAACAAGCCCTCCTTATATATGATATGCCCCAATAAAGTCCCAAAGGGTGTAGTAAACACACATCTCTTAATGTTGAGGGATATCCTCAACTATCTACACCTCTCAAACATTAACCTAAAATTGTCACAATGGTCTTTAAATAGACCATATCTTTGTCCATCATCCAAGTATACCTAAAGAAATTTATGGATGAAGTATTGGAATTCTTGCACCACTATGCGCAAAAATACAAGCGGTGCATTCTTCAAACCAATGGGCATAACTGTATATATAAAAATTCCCCACTCGGTGGCAAAAATTTTCTTTTCCTGGTCTTCCTTTGAAATCTAAACTTGGTGGTACCCTAAAAATCCATCCATAAATGAATAAATTTTGTGCCCAGTGACTCCTAAAATTTCTTCAATGAAGGGGTCGAAATGGATCAATGACACAAAATATGTTCAATTCCCTATAATCCAAACAAATTCTAAGCCGCTCATCCTTCTTGATGTTGATTACCATCAAACTTATCCACTTCATTCTTCTATTGCCTCAATGATCCCAGAATCTATCATTTTGTCTATCTCCTCCTTGACCTTTACGCGTAAGTTGGGATTCATTCGGTAGGGCCATTTTCTAACTGGGCGCGCACCATCCTTTAGTTTTATCTTCATCTACCCCAAGGAATGGTGAACACCTTTGAGCTCATGATACCCACATGGAAATAAATCCTCAAATTCACGTAGCAAATCAATGATTTTCAATACTTCCTTCTCTATCTAGTAATCCCTAATAATAGCTTCCTTAGGTTTTTCTTCTGAACCGATGTTAACTTTCTTCATCTTTAAAGGCTCATGGTAGGCACGCACATGAGCATCTGCACCGTCCCACTACCTCGAGCGTCCCTACTGAATGGCTAACATCTAAGATTTCTTATTCCTCTCCATCAATAACATATACTAATTTTCCCTTTTATTTTTCCAAACACGCACGCTCATGTCAGTAACTCTTATGTTTCCTTTTCTTCCTTAAAATGTGCCTCCAATCCTAGTTCACCTAGTAATTCCAATAGCCTATCTTCTTTCTTGGCACTATCCCCCATGGTAAGGCACTTGATACCTTGTAAGGCCTTATCAACCGATGGCTTGGTACTCTGATATTCAAAGGTTTGAATAAGGTCAGCCGTGAGTTCTTGCCAATTCCTTTTCTGGCAGCGTGTCTCTGAATGAATGTACCATGCACATGCATAACCTTGCAGTGTAGAATACAACTTGTGCACCCAGAGGGATGGTGGTAAAGATTTCACGCCTTCTCTCTAGACCCGTTTGTACTCCTGGATATGGAAAGAGGTGGGTTCCTTCCCATGGTACTCCTTGATGATGGTGGGTACATTACTCCTAGAAAATCTGACAAAGAGAGAAATTCTTACCTCACGCCACTCTAAAAGGATCTCCTAATGTGTGGCCCACCACCGAGATACTATGCCAAGTAAGACATAACTTAACATCTCCCTCTGTTCCTTCTCATCCTTTCACTAAGCCTCTACCTCCTGAGAAAGATCTTAAGGAAGGCTCCTCCTAAATACTTGGGTAGTTCTTTTCCTCCAAGGTGCCTAACTGTGCACACCTTTGTTACCTTGGTCACTGACCCTCTCAACTATTGTCCCATTAATTTGTAAGTTCCATGCAACCAATTTTCACATGCCATACTTGGTGGTATCACTAACTGACTGAGCATCTTCAAACTAGATAACACCATTAGTAGGGTGTATCGTCTTAGGGTCTTTGATTAAGCACACATAAATCTTTTCTATAACTTCTTACCCCAACAGTTCAATATAGGGTATCAACTTCCCATCAACCAGGGGTATAATGAACCATTCCTCCTTGTTCTCAAAGTTGATGTACCCTTTGTTGAACCGAAGGTCTGCATTGTTTTTGTAACACCAAGGACGCCCTAAGTACTTGCTGGGAAATTTTCCACCTTGGTGAGCACCAAGACTTCAAAGTCCCCAGTAAACTTGGCTCCCTAGATAGTAATAGATGCATCCTTCAAGACACCGATGGGAATTGCCTTAGTATTTTTTGCCATATACGAAAAATTTGAAGATGGCTATAATGTGAGTCTTTCCATCTAATGTCGGGCATCTAAAGTCGAACATTAACCTCCGTGCACTGTGTCAATGAGGATATTTCGAGGAGCCATCCATATAAAACTACATTCAACATAATCTCCTTGTCATAGTCGGGGTTGTGAGGGGTAAGGTTCACATGCAAGACATGTCTCTTGCACTCTTCTCATGTGCGCAGTACCTTCTCTCTTAACTAGGATCCTAGCAAGGGAATGATATTCTCCTACCTTAGCATTTTACACACCTCCTTGACCTCATCCAAGTCATCCTTTTACACCTCGACTCTCCTTCCTCATTTCTCCCTCCTAGATTTCTCCTTTAGACACTGGATCTCCCCTTGTAAGCTTCAAATAACATCCATGGTGTCCTGATATATCTCCTTTTGATGTGCGGGGTCTAGATACTTTCCATGAACAACCTCCTCCCTTGAAACTAGGGATTTTTTCTTGGTACCTCTCTCTCACGTGTGGTTTCTACCCTTATTGTTACCAAGACAAGCTCCAAACCTTCATCCCGTGTTACTCGGGCATCCACTATATGTCTACCTTCTTAATACTGACCATTGCAAGTGCCCTTGTCATTTTGGTGCTTCGATTCATGTGCTCAAATAATTCCAAGAACTCCTCACATTTATTCTTCTTTCCACACCATGAGCATTGCAACAGGTCTGAGAACTCACGCTTGTAATGTTTTGTAGATCCACAGTTAAAACATGTTCCACGTGGGAACTCAATCATTCCTTCTCTGTAGTTACCTCAACCATGAAATCCTCCTTGAAAACCTCTTCCACACATTCCTCCTTCTATGCACTCCTCATAATAGTGATAATTATCCTTAGAATGCTAGTTTGGTGCACCCTATGATCAATGGCCTCATGGATCTGATCAATGAGCCTATATTCCTTAGTGTCATAGGTTATAGAGGTGCAAATTTTGTAGTAACAAGATACATTCTTCCTAATCATGTGTTACAACAAGGGACATCTACTTACATCATGGTCCCCATGAAAATTTCATAATCCACTTCCAAAGTGCGTACCATCCTCCAAGGGAAATTATCCTTAACTTGTCCCTCTATTTCACAATTTGTGCACCACAAACCACTACTGGTCTCATAGGATATATTTGCGAGATAATTTTTCCAACTATTTTTCCATAGAAGCAATATAAGCGTCCAAGAACGGGATAACGCCAGATGTCAATACTACCAATAGACTCGGCATGTAAGGAAACTTCCAATGTTTTGTGTGGGTGCCTTAAAGGTTTATGAGACAAGGCCCTTCTAAAAGGGGTGATCAATCCTCCAACAAACCATTATGCATGTTGAGAAGGATGGATATCATATGATAATTTAGACAAGAGAGTTTTAAAGCATGCATCATACTCCCACACACTCTCTACCATTCCTTGCTAAATTTCCTTCAAAGCATTGATGCTCTTCTGCTCAAACTCGGGATGTGGAACTCTGCCAAGAATGCATTCTTTAAGGTAGTATAGTCTACCACCATTTAATGAGGGTCATACTTCCTATACCAATTATGTGTGTGCCCTTGTAATGTGGTTACAAATTGACTAGCCTTCCATTCTGGGGTTGTGACACCCTTCAAGTGCTATATTAGTTCACATTTGTGAACATGTTTTGTAGCATCCTCAATGCCCCTGTAATCTGGAAAATGCAGAGACATTTCAAAGAATACTTGAGGTTATGGCTGGGGTCCCTGTCCTCCCAAGCCTGAGCCTTGGTTCCCTCTAGTGTTTCCTCCACCGCCTGATCCACAAATTCTTGTGCCTCCAGAGCCACCAAAACCACTAGGTCCAATAGGGCTTGTAGGAGCTATGCCAATTTCCCCCATGGTCCCACTAAATTGTTCGTTGATGGTCTATGATAGCGCTCCGCTACCACTAATTTGTCCCGTGCCACTCCCTGATGTGAGACCAAAATCTTGTACACTTGCTCCTTATCCAAAGAATCCTCCAAATACTAGAATATGTACAGCCATAAAAGAAGGGATTGTAAAATTATATCTCCTAGGCACGAGATCTGTCTCTTCCACCGATATCAACTGGGTCAATAACACTTCTTCCTGGTTTGGGAAAACCAAGTGCTAGGGCTTGGTCACTGGGTGGGTTTAGATATGTGCCAATGAATCTCCTTTCTCTATGTGAAAACTCTCACTAGAAGCCAAAGGGGTCTCCCTCACGCACTTGCCAAGATGGGGTAGCACAGACTGCTCAGGTTCCATGTCCTCCACATGAACCTCAACTCCTTCCCACAACGTCTGTCTCCATAGATCCATCACACTAGCAGCTTCACATCATCTAGAAATCTCCCTTTCATGCGCTTCACTATACTTGAGTTGTCTCTCTTCCCTCCCTTCTCATGATATCTGCCATCTTCCTCCACCCAAGTTACCTTACCGAGTGCTCAAAATGGTTAAGCCATCCATTGGGAAAGCCTCTAAACTCATGGTAACCATCAATATCTTCATAGCTAGGGGAATAGCACATAGAGATGTTCCTCTAGGTTCTCGCATAAATTCAAACTCAGCAATCTCCAGACAAGAATACATGGAAATGGCGTATTCCAGAGTGTAACTAGTCGGTTTCTTATCCACCAATGATCTATAGCATGATTCCACGTCGCCGATCTACATTCTGCGAACCTTTGTTAGTCTTCTTCAATCCATACATGTGATCCATAATGCCAAATTGATCTAGACACATAGGATAAAATCCATTCATATAGTTCTACTAGGAAACAATAGAAGAAGGTCTCATATAGATCATGGTAGAGGTTCTCTTCTACCCATCTACGTGCATTAAACTTAGGTCCAGTTTTGTATCTCTAATAAAATTCATCCTTCGTGCTCTTGAACCACAATTCAACAATTTTCAATGTCAACCGCTTTGTCATTACTCATTATAGTGATCATGATGTATGTTATATCCCACTACAACTTCGAAAAGAGGTCCCAAAGAATGGAATGAAGATGTAGTCAATTTTACTCCCATCAAAAAGGAAGGAACACCATGTGTTTTGGCCTATCACCCAAAGTGAGAAGATGAGTGCTCACATGAGGCACACACGGGTACCGAGTCTCTCTTGTATGTGAGTTTAGTGGGAAGCATCAATTATGATTAGTGTAAGAGTTTTGATGAGGGAGGTTAAAACATACAAGGACCATAGAGCTCGAATGGCCTTTAGATCCTTGCAGTCACCTTACATTGAGTACTTTAATAGAACCCAGACATTCATTATGACAAAAATAATTATACAATCATTTATACACAACATGAAGGAAAGATAACTTATATGAGATAAAAGTGCATTAAAACCATTGATATCCATGTCTATATATAACAGGTAACCTCATTATATTCATTGATTCATTACAGAGAGTCACAGAGAGCAGACCACAGTCATGCATATCTCTAGACATATGTAACTAAGCTAATAGAAAAAGAAAAATTACAACTCCATGCTTAGTGCATTCTTTCCTAAATACAAATATCCACTCACAGTAATTCTACAGAGCTTCGCTCACTCTCTAACCCACTATACCTCATAATTCTTTTCTCCCTTTTTACTCCATAGGCACTTGTATTTATAATTATCCTACACTGCCAACTCACCTTCCAACGTCCTCAGATATGGTGCCAAGTGTCGAATGTGGTCCATGCGAGCATGCTTCTTCAGGCCTAAGCTTTCCACTTTACCTCATGATGTTCTTCTAGAAGATTCCATCTGGGGCATGCTCTTTCCTGGGCCAGCCTATCACTAGGCTGGCATCTTATCCATGTGCAACCGATCATGCTTTTCACGTGTTCTTCCCTGGGCACTCAAATTGACTAAGTCTCAAGCCTCCTTTCACGCGTCGCACATGTTATGTGCTTCCCTAAGCCTTTCTCTCACGTGCTTTTTCCTTGCGCACCTTTTCATAACTGGGACCCTACTGAGACCAATGTGTCTTCATACTTGGTTAAGATTACAAGGTCCAACACATCTTGACTTTCAAAACATTATTTAGGGTTGACTTCAACGAAGAGCTCTCAGACATTATCACCTTACTTGATAGAATCATGGGGATGTCTTATATAAATGAATCTCTATTGGATGTGTCCTTTCATCAACATCATTTGTGAGGGTAAACAAAATTTGAATTGGAGCGAGATCATTTGTGAGAATTTGATAGAGTAATTGGGGAATGTTCATAGAACCTAAACATTCTATATGACCTCTTACCTCATGTACACCCTAGTGGCCTCTAGGGAATGGCTTGGATTCACTTTCATTGTAGACAAGAAAGATGCCCCCATATATGAATACTTCCCTCAGTTCACCCTCAAATTCAACAACCATAATTTCATGAGGGTTAATGATGCATTCACCATGTACATTGTAAGACTTCTGGAAGGTGACACTGCCAGGATATTTTCTAAATAATCCAAGACTTTGATATGTAAATATGGAAGATTCTTCACTCAATTTTTAAAGTTCTCATATATCGGATGACTTGTTTCAAGGAGAAACCCTAAAGCTACCCATGTTCTACAATGATAAAATTACTCGGTAGAGATTTGCAAGTAGCTAGATAAAATTCACTAAACTCGTAGAGATAAGAAGATTTATGGCATTCATTTCCCTATCTCCCTGGGAAATTATACATGCAAGATAGCCTTGGATGCACAAAATATTGATAGGACCATTGCTCCTCTCACTGTTCATTTCTTCAAATCCAAAACTTGTTTCATTGTCAAGGGCTATATTGGCAAGAATCTCATAATAGTTTACTATCACTTTCCCAACACTAAAGATTACTCGATTGATTGTGTTGATGATTTTGAGGCAAGAAGAAGACATTTTGATAGATTTTCTCTTCAACAAGTCATAGACTTCAATCTCTATAAAGTTCCTGAAGGGCTTGAAGATGATGACAAATATTAGCATCCATGGAATATGAAAGGTCTATTCAACACACCCCTCTAGAAACCATTGATTGGTTTTTGAAAGAGAGAGATGATTTGAAGGAGGTAATTAACCCTATCATTGTAAGAACCAAACTCTAGTTTGATAGGAAGATTAAAATATTCAAGGAAAAGAAGGGAAAATCCGAGAAACCTCCTCCACTAGGAAGGAGGAGCATACATCCAACATGGAGGCACCTAAAAATCTACCCCTTCCTCTTCGGTAAAGGTACCCTAATAGTATACTCCATCTTCTTCAATGAAGGTATACCTAAAGAAAGGTAAGGCCATTAAGCAAGAACCAGTTGAAGAATAAGTTCTCATAGAGCAACCTAAAGTCCCTATTAGGCAAGAAAATGTCTTTGTTCGATTGAAGATGATAGTGAAGAGATGAAGGGAAAAGAGGTGCCACCGTCATTGCTTTGTTGAGATTGAAAATGAAGAACAAATGACTGAAACTCTATGTTTGGTTGGTACCCCTTCCAAAGATCTCTCTAAAATTGTACCAACTTCCCCACTTGAGACATTAGAAGTATAAACTCTAAGTGCAATGAGTTCACTTGAACTTGGACCTATTTCCCCTACTTCTTCCTCTTCATCCTTTGTTTGGGTTCAACCTTTTGTGATACTTCCCAATTTTGATGTTGTGGCAGCCCTACTTGGTACTACTCCTCCTCCAACAACAAAGAAAGAAAATACCACCTCAAGGCTGGTGACAGATTCAAAAGGTCAGCAGTTCATGGAGATAGCCAGGCCTAAGGTGGATAAGGAGGAGAAAGATCTTTTGGTTTCTAACTTGGAGCTTACAAGAGTTCCACTAGGAGAATCCATACCTGAAAGTGAGGTCCACAACCTTAGAGAAACCATAACCAAAGTCATTGAACAAGTGGAGAATAGCAAGAAAACTATGGAGCAATTAGAATAACATAACCAAGTTCTTTCCAACTTCATAAAATCATTATTGGAAAGAGATGAAGTCTTGGATCCAACTCCATTGGCCACTCTTCCACCTCCCATATCTCTCAACAAAGATGAAGTTCATACTATCAAGGACATTCAAAAATATACCACCTATGGGAAAGCCATTAAAGCATTGATGGATGATTTGATAGTAGCTGGACTGAACTTCATTAGGGAGGCCTTCAAATCATATGAGAAGGTGTCCAATTTGTAGCTGAAGTTCACTGTAACAATCAATGGCTTGAACAAAGAATTAAAGCTCTAGTGTGAATGTATTCAGGATCTTCATTTGATTGGCCAGAAGATGAACAAATCTTGTTGGCCAATAAAGTGTTCGATGAAGCCAAGAACAACCTATCAAGAACATGGATTTTTAGTGTTGAATGGAAGATTAAGGTTCTGGAAGAAGCACTAGGAGAAATGAACAATATGTGGCAAAAAGGAGAAGCTTTCAAGGCTTGTGTTTTGTCTTCCTTCAAAGATATTCACTGTCAAATTCGAATGAAATCACAGGTATTCCTTTTTCCCTTCGGAGATTAAGGCTCGGTTTAATTCCTTTGTTAAAGAATGTATGTTCAAAGAGGATTCAAAGACCAAGGAAAAGAAGAAGGATGTTTTCTCTCTCCAATTCAGCCATCATTGAATCCAACAAAGAATTTCTATGGAATACATAATTTGATAAGGATATGGAGAAGTGTCTTGGCACATGGACTCATGCCACTTCCAACACTACCATTCCAAAATGCATGGAGATAGCTGAGGCATTGAAGAGGTTCGGTATCAAATTCTTAATTCATTGGCCCGTTAGGCCTCAGTTGGATTTTTCTACTTCGGGGTCTTGAGACACTTCTTTTATTTTAAGGTTGTGAAACCTTTGATGTAATTTTGATTAAATACTTTCTATTGATGTATTTCTTAATTAGTATTTAATCTTTTGATTAATAGAAATTGTAATTGAATGTAATTGTTTTGTAAGATATATAATGGGCTATCCATGCCATTGTTAGGAAGTGGAAACTCGATATTTTTAAGTGTAAATAGAATTAAAAGAACTCAATACAGAAGAATTTTCTCTTCTCTCTATCTTCATATATTATCCTTTCTTGCTCATCTAAAATCTATGGATCATTAATCTTTTACGTTAAGAAAATTTGTGTCCGTATGGATGTGATTTCTAGAACTTTTTGTCTATGGAATAATATCTTATGATTGGATGTGAATGATTTTTTCCGTATCACCCTTGCTTAGTATGTATAAGGTTATATTATGCTATCTATATCTCCTGAAAGTATTGTTATATTCTACTCTTCCCATTTCTTAGTTCTTCTATTCTTTTGTATTGATAATCTAGTTTCATATAAAAACATTTCAAGATATCAGAGGTCCTCACTAATATGAAAGTTGTACATTTGTATGTAAGATTTTTGTTTTCTTTCAATAAGGGAACCTCTCCCATAAAGCGGAGGGACTTTTTTTCCCCTGACTATGGGTCATTATAAACGTGCTAAATAAAAACCTAACAGTTTTTGGAAAATCTACTGGGGATTACATTTCCAACATATTCCTTTCTAAAAGACAATTTCAAGATCATTTTATGTATGTCGCGACTCTATGCTATACACGTGGGAAGAAATATCTCGGGGTAGAGGATTCCCTTTTCAAAATTCTAGAGAAACAAAACTTCTTTCTTCTCCCAAAGAAGAAGGAACAAGAACTTGTTCCATGAGCTCACCTCCTGCTAAAGACAAGATTTCTAAGAATAACACTCCTCAAGAACAACTCGAGTCCTAGTCTCCATGTCTTGGTACTTTTTGGAGTTACAGATTCCTTTTCAGGTTCATCTTCCCAAAAATGGCATCACCTTTACCTTGGGGAAAATAGGTTGGGTGTCTTGCTCTTCCTCAACCATTACATGAGTTACTTAGGGGTAGTAAGAAAATTTTTCTAAATTCGTAGGTGACGGGAAAGTGCACCTAGATGAACACATCACAACCTTCATTATTGCATGTGGGATTCTTGGGGTTGAGCATGAAGATATTTCTGTTAGGATCTTTGTTGAAACATTGCAAGACAATGCTGTTGATTGGTTTTATCATCTTCCTATTGGGTTGATTACTAATTGGACCACCATGACAACTCAGTTTGAGAAACGTTTCAAACCTGTTGAAGATGTGCATGCTCTTTTAGCTCAAATATCTCATATCAAGAAGGAACCATACGATCCTATGAGATATTTTGTGGCCAAATTCAACAAGCTAATTCATAAAATTCCACAAAACACCCATCATCAAATTTAGAAGTGCTTCTTCCTCAATGCCCAGTTACCTAAAGTAAGTTATGCATTAAGGAGAGCTAACCTTGCAACTCTTGAGGTTGATTAGAGATTGAATATCAATGTTGAGGATGATCTGATCATGTCTGGAAAATTGAAAAGAGAACCCTCCAAGTCTAAAGCATATTTTTCTTCCTCCCTGAGAGTTAAATCTGATCAGTTAGTGCAGAAATTGGCAAATGATCTCATTGCTATCAAGAAATAGTTGGCTCAACATACTCCTTACCAAGATATTCCAAGGAATAATTTTCATCCTAGAAATCATTTACCCTCTTACGAGACTAGATTGGCTATTGAATTCCAAGCCATCAAGGTTCTAGTCCATGCAACCTGTGAAGTTCAAAAACCCAATGATGGGGAGGTTAATGAAGACTATGAAGAACCAGAAGAAGAAATTGATGAGGAACAGGAGGAGCTTGGTGAATCTCAATTTTATTTCCTCACTACTGAAGGTATTGATGATGAAGATGAATACGATGAAGAAGTGGTAGATATGAATAGTGATTCATATGATGTTATGACTCAAGAGCAAATGAACAGAAAAGAAAAATTGATGTAGCCTACTAAAAAATCCAAGTAATTTTCTATAACTATTCCAAAGTAGTTGCGAGCAAAGGATCCCCTGTTCCCACCACCTCCACAAAAAGGTAATTAATGATAATTCTTCTCCTTCTATCTTTGGTTCTAAAAATCAATGCTCTGGAAGAAGAATATGCATAGCCATTCAACACTAGGTTTGATTTTAACGTAGTTGTATGGGTGGAATAGAGCTTGTATGACAGGTTTATATGAGAGCTTCTTCACCATTTTTCAAGTAGAATTATACGAGTGGCTGATTGCTTATGCATCTAAGTGGAATTGGAGGTATCATGCACTTTTCTAGATGCAGGAAGAATTTCAAGCCCTTTATGATGCTGATCTAATTTTGAATCCAGTTGGGGATACATGGTTTTGTGGTGTTTTGAATAGTTATATCTTTGAGTACTCAATTTCCACTTATTCATGTCCCAAGGTAGATGAGTTCTAGTTTTTACTATATCTAAGTAGAGCTTACCTATAAGGCATTCCAGTGGAAATCAAGATCCTGATGGTATATTTGAATATGGAGATTAAACTAATGGCTAACTAAACCTCAACACACATGGGGGTAGGAGTAGGTTTGGTGAAGAATGGCAGAATTAGTGGAAAAAGGTAGAGATAAGAAAGGAAGCTTAAGTATAATGAGGCATGAAAAAGGGAGATCGAGAATCAATGAGAGGTTACAGAGAAAATGGCGTTGAGGAGAAATATAGTTCAAGGAGGAGTTGAAATTCACACGGAGACGTGGAACTTGAGCCTTAGGAACTTCCCCATTTGGGAAAACATGACAGGGAACCATCATCGCCTCACGTAATGATGCACCAAAGAGAGACAACTTGATCCATGGGTGTGCATCTGAATCCACCTAGAAACCTTGCTCTTTTGCTTGGTTTTCACCTTGCTCTTTTGCTTGGTTTTCTAGTATCTAGTACACCAAGTAGTCAACAAGCTAGTTCAAGCAGTGGGAGAGTAGAATTTGGTCTTATAAAAGGCACAAAAATGTTATCACAAATGGATTCATTGTTATATGGTAGTACCTTTTTCGGTGTATCATCAACACATAATACAAGCACGCTGATTTTTGGACTAACTTCTGGGAGTAGTAATGGTTCACAGTGTGTTGAGGTACATTTTAGTTATACTATTCTAAAATAGGGAAGTACATCTTTTGGTTCGACCCCAACTATAGGTTTGGGATCAAGAGGCATAAGTAGCTCTAGTTCGGGTGGATCTGGAGATTCTAAAGACAGGGGAAATATAGGAGGTTCTTGATCAAGTGGGAAAGGTTTACACTAACCCCAGGATAATTACATGGAAATGTCTCTTCATCTTCTAGAGTATATGGGCATAGAATATGTTGTTTAAAATGTGTATATGTGTGAAATATTATGGCGTGTAAAATGAATCATGGCTTCTAATTGTAGGGCAAGCCAATTTTCTACTATGTTACAAAGGCGTGCACACAGCCGGTACAAAATTTTTGACCCTGATCAAACTTGTGTAGATTATATAGGTTTAAATAATGCATTCCTTAAAGAGTTTCATATCCCAGAGTTTAAATAGAAGAGTATAAATTTTCTCAAGGATATTAAGAAAAGCACTATTGAAAGTGTTAGAGAGTATGATGCACGGTTTAAAATGTTGTTATAAAATATTTCTTATGACATACATGTAAGCCAACATACAGAATGGTTCGTTGGGGGCTTGATTACCCCTTTTAGGAGGGCATTATCACATAAGACATACAATGATCCATGTGAAGCACTTGAAGAATCCTTATGCGCTGAGGCATTTGGAAGCATAGATACTAGGGTGAGCCCATTTTTAGAAGCACAAATAACAGCTATGGCAAAATAGTTGGAGAAACTATCAACAAATTCAGTACATGAGATGCACATAAGGATTTGGTGCATATATTGTGAAGTAGAAGGTCACACAAAGGATAGTTGTCCTTACAGAATAGTACGTTTGTTGCTGATGGATTGTGAAATATGCCATTTAAACCATTATGCTAGTCGCTTCCCATTATCACAATGCGTAATAAGGAATAATGTTTTAAGATACTATTAAATCTACAGTCCACGACTCATGAAATGAAATAATGTTAGCTAATTAGAAAGATACATGATGCTATAGATATTGGTGTATGAAAGACATGAGTTTCAGATAACTCTAAGGGAAAGAACAAGCATCAAGACTAGGATCACAATTAGGCATGCTATGATCGGAATGAAGGGCGTTTTGAAGGTGGTCATGGTAGAGGTCAAGGATACCATGGTGGATTTGGAGGATGAGGCTATGGTGGTGGAAGAAGTGATTTTCCTCATGGAACATGTTATACATGTGGATCTCTTGACCACTATAGGTGCAAATGTCCTTAGAATATTACATTTTGTTTCTATGAAAAGAATCATAGCTATGAAGAGTTACTTTGGAATTGTATGAGCATCTTAGTAAGCAACATAAACAATAAAACAAAGGTGTAAGAATGGTTAGGATACAATTCACTGTTGAAAATCAATAGATGCCTAAGTTGGAGGTAGAATCCGAGGCACTACAAGTGAAGATCACTACCCACACTGAGATGGGAAGCACCAAGGAAGCATTACAATAGAAACCTACCATCACTAAAGAGGAAGTTCTTCATGCATGGTACCCAGATCCTACCTATCAAAAGGAGGTTTATTAGGAAACCATGGAAGTTCTAAGGAATCTTCAAGGTGAGATATAGTACTTAAAAGATAAATCACAAAAGATGGAGCAAAAGAAAGCATCAGATACGGTACAAACTGATATAGATGACTTGAGGGAAGTGTGTAAAATGTTGCACTAGGAAAATATTATTCCACTGTTAAGGAGTTGGTTAAAAGGAAACATTCCACACGCAAGTACCGAGACTAGATGATAAATACTACATGCGAATCTTCCCCCTCATAGCCTAGATTATAACAAGGAAATCACTCGAATTTTGTTATGGATGGGTGGATATTGAGTAATATACTTGATTGATATAGGCACAAAAGTCAATGTTCTTACCTTGGATGCATGGGTACAAATGGGAGACCCCATTGCAGCCATCCTCTAATATAGTATTCATGGCTAATCGACTAATGCCACTCCCATCCGAGTTTTGAAAGATTCATCCATTACCATACAAGGAGCCAAGTTCGGTGGAGACTTTGAAGTTCGAGCACCGGCAGAGTCAAATAACTTCCTAGCTCTATTGGAGAGTCCTTGGTGTTATGAAAATAATGTTGATATTTGGTTCAATATGGGCTATATCATTTTTGTAAACAAAGAGGAAAGAGTTATTATCCCTTTAACAGATTGAAAATTCGCTCCCTATGTTGAGTCCTTAAGTGAAGAAGATCTAAATAGGATTTTTGTACGTGCCATACGAGATCCATAGATACTTAAGCCAACTAAAGAAGGACCAATTCGGTGGGTGGATGCACAATTTGTAAGCAATACTACAAGTTTTGATTGTGATAATTGGGCTCATAGCACTTATGAGTTGGTAGGGCACGAAGTAAAGAGCATATTTCCTAGAGGCAGTAAACCATGTTATGTCAGGAGGATAGGTAATAACTTGGTACCTTGTTACACTAGAGAAGGAGATCCTATGGTATTCTTGCACACCATGGAAGAACAATGGATAGAACCACTAGAAAGAAGGAATATGCTAGCATATACACTACATGGGACAACAACATGCTGGTGGGTGGCCCATAGGGATAATCTTGTCGGATGGAATGAAATTAGGATTTCTCTTACTACTAGGTTCTTTAGGAGCAATGCACCTACTCAAATAAATACTTATCATAGTAATCAACCTATTCAACACCACATTTAGAAGTGTGAGAGACTCTGGATAGATGGGAAGGAAGCTTTACATCATTCGCTATGGGTGAATAGGTTTTATTCCAATTTACGAGGGTGTGTGCATGTTTGGTATGTGTATACAAAACTCCATAGAGAGACTAGAAATTAGAAGGATTTAATTGCAGGAATGGCCCATACATTTGACTTCTTCTCTACAAAGCCTTTGGTGGAAGAAGCATTGAAATTCATAAAGAACTTAACTATGGGAGATAGTGCCAAGGCTAAAGAACTCCTTCAGGAGTTATTCGATGAAGGAAGCTTAGGAGTGGGTCTTAATGAATAAATAAAGGCCGATGCCATACTACTTCAACGAGCTTGCGTTGAGAAAGAAAAAGGGAAAATGGTCTACATAGTGGATTATGAAGAAGTAGATAATCTAGATGTAAATGATTCAACAGGAGGCATGAGGTATTGGAAAGTATGGATAAGACCATGCGTGCCTATCATGAAGCTATGAAGAAAAATTAGGTGAATATTGGAATAAATCTTTGAGCCCGAGGAAGCCATAATTAGAGACTATTAGTCAAACTCAAGTGGAAAAAATCCTAGAGTTACTAAGGGATTACCAGGACATATTTCCTTAGGGGTACCATGAACTTAAAGGTGTGCATGAATCGTTAGGGGAGATGAAGATAAAGCTTAAAAATGGTACACACCTAGTTAGAAAGAGACCTTACAGAATGAACCCCAACTTGCATGCGAAAAGGTCAAAGAAGAGATTGATAAAATGTTGAAGTATAGGATTATCAAGCCCCTTGATGAGTCATAATAGGTTATTCCAATGGTCATCGTGATCAAGAAGGATGGGAAGATTAGGATATGCATGGACTACGGGGAGGTGAATGATGATGAGGCCATAAATTGGCCATAAATTACCATTATTTTGTCCTTCCAAGTTACCTTTGAAAGTGGATTTAAATGTAATCTAGGAACTTATAGTTTTCTTAAGATAGAATATAGGATATATATCTTTTTCATTCTTTATAAATATTTTGTTATCTATTTTTTTACTAAGCCTATTGATTATTTGGGAAAATATGCAAAGTCTTGTGTATGCAGGCCATAAAGGAAAGATAATGCTAGTATTGGGAAAACTTGAACTAATTATGAATAGTAAATTTAAAATAAAATTTGATTTCATATTAAGATTCCTCTCGAAAAATTATGCAAGTTCAAAACATGAATCATCTCAATCTGAGGTTGCATGTAAAAGTTATAGTTGTTTTGAGTTAGTCTGGAACTCACAGAGTTAGTTCCGAACTTGTAGGTTTAGTTCTAGAACTCACAGATTTAGTTCTAGAACTTGTATCAATTGAATTAAAGTTAGTTCTAGAACTTTCAATTTGTGGAAAAATCAGATTTAGTTCCGGAACTTGCATAAAAGGAATGACAACTTTAGTTCCGAACTTGCATCAACGGAATGACAGTTTTTGAGGGATTGTGAAAACTCAAAGATTCCAATGGGAAATATGAGAGATTTTTTTATTCATAGCAATGTGTTTAACAAAAACCTCATTCATATTTTCTTCTAGGTTTTACCAATGAAGAGATATCTAACTTTTAGTGAGCTACAGTTTGAGGAAACGTGTATCAGATGAGCACTAAAAGTTCCATAAATCGAAACCGAAAATTCAAACCGAAAATATGAGAGAGGTTTTTGTTCATAAATTTTTTTTAACAAAAACCTCATTTAGATTTGTTACAGATTTTACCAATGAAGAGTGATATAAATTTTAGTGAGATGCGGTTCGAGGAAACGTGTATCGATTTAGCACTAAAAGTTCCATAAACAAAAACAAAAAATTCAAATGGAAAATCTGAGAGAGTTTTTTGTTCATAGTAATTTGTTTAACAAAAATATCATTCAAATTTTCTACAGGCTTTACCAATCAAGATAAATCTAACTTTTAGTGAACTGCATTATGAGGAAAAAGCATATTTGACAAGTGTCAAAAGTTCCACAATCAAAAACAACAAATTCAAATGGAAAATCCAAGAAAGGTATTTGGTCAAAATAATATTTTGAGGAAAATCCTCCTTCCAATAATGTAGAGGAATAAAATCATTATGATTCTTGTTACCGAAAAGTAAGGAGAAGATTTGGGAGCAAATCTTCCTAAAATAAGTGAGATAAGATTTGACTTCAATAATATATCTCTCTCCATATTTTGTGGAGATGGAGATCTTAGTTGTTAGGATTGGAATAAAGATAAGATCATATTATATTTCCTAAAATAATGAGTTGGTTGGATGCATAAATTATAAATGCAACCTTCCACACTTAGATATGTAATTCTTTTCCCCAAGTAATCAAGATTTGTTCTTTCTTTCCAATCTTTGGAAGTAAAGTTTTTCTGCAAGTTCTGAATTAAAAGTATGAATTAAATCCTCTTCCAAGGAATGATCTGGCCACTCATTCCAAGGAAGATGGATCAATGTGTTAATGTTTATTTCTTTATTTTTGTAGTTTTCCTTTTGTTTTAAATTTCTATTTTTTATGTTATGTAATTTCTTTATTTCTACAGTTTTCTTTTTGTTGTAAATTTCTATTTTTATGTTATGTAATTTCTTTTGTGAACCTGTAGGTGTCCTTTCCTCTTTCCTTTATTTTAAATTTAGAAATTTCAATTTATGTAAGTGTGACTTTTAATTTCCGTAAGTGTGATTTATTTTATGCAAGTTTGGTTTGTGTTTAAAGGAGTTGCTTTCCAAGATATTATTCTCTTAATGCATACAGCCTTCGGACACCAACCCAGATTGACATTATTAATGGTAAGGATTGACGACCCTCATCAATTTTTGCATGTGTAATTGATCCATTTCCTACGCCATTCACCGAGAAATAATAGAAGGCGTTGCGGGCGCAAAACTATATTGATTTACGATGGGTTCTCTAGGTAACATCAAGTTAGGATTGCCCAGAGGATCGGGAAAATACTATGTTTACTACTTGAATGGGGTAGTTTCACCTATATTGTAATGCCTTTTGGCCTGAAAAATGTGCCGATGTATTTTTGCACATAATTGTTCAAGCATTCAAGGAATTTATTCACAACTTCTTATAGGTCTATTTAGACGATTGGATGGTGTATGGATTAGTTAAGGATCACTGTGACAATTTGCACTTAATGTTTGAATGGTGTAGATAATTAAGTATCTCTTTGAACATCAAGAAGTGCATATTTGCTACACCATTTGGGATACTTTTAGGACACATAATCTGCAAGGAAGGTTTGTTGGTTGATCCAACAAAAGTTGTAGTCATTATAGGCCTAAGGGAGCCTACCAGTCAGAGTGAGGTGCATGGATTTTTAGGTCATACGGATATTACCAAAACTTTATCAAAGGATATGCTAAAGTTTCCACACCATTGGAAGAGTTACTGAAAGGGAAGGGTATGTTCTACTTAGGAAAGCAAAGCAACAATGCGCATTCGAGACATTGAAGGAGAAACTTACTACCACGCCTATTATGAATTTTAATTTGTGTGACTAACCATTTCATGTACATGTTGAAACCTCTAGTATGGCCATTGGTGTAGTGTTGTATCAACCTTGAGAAGGTATTGTAGATAATCCTATATATTTTGCTAGTAAAAAGCTAACTCCTACATAATAGAATTACACGACTACATAGCGCGAAGCTTTGTCAATGATAAATGCGCTACATAAATTCCACCAGCTTTCTACTTGCTACACCATTTTAATTTTATACGATCACATGGCATTGAAGTATTTGATAAATAAACCTATTTTACAAGGGCGCATATGTCGATGGGTGCTCTTATTTCAAGAATTTGATTTCACAGATTACGTAAAACTAGAAAAATGTAATTATTTGCCGGACCATCTATCACAAATACGATTAGGAGAAGAATCACATAAAATTGAGGATATCATGCTAGATGCACAGTTATACAGGTTACAATGAGTGCCATCAGAACTAGAGGACATTATTGTCTTTCTACGAACAAGGATGGCACCAGAAGGAATGAAATCCTTAGAGAAGAAACAACTTGTTATACACGAAACACCTTATATGTTACTTAGTGGTGACTTGTAAAAATTGGGTTAAGATGAGGTATTGCACCATTTTGTATTAGAAAATGAGCACACAAATATTATGGAAGAGGCTCATGGTGGTATTGCAGGTGGCCACTATGCGGTGATGCCACTTGTGTGCAAGATTCTACTCGCTGGATTATGGTGGGAGACCCTATATAAAGATTGTAAGGAATTTTGTAAGGCATGTGATCATTATCAACGTCTTGGAAAACTAGGTCAATGAGATGAAATGCCTCTGAGACCTATTACTAGCACATAGCCATTTGATAAATGGGCTATAGATTTTGTGGGTTCTGTTTCACTAGTTGCGCATAGAACTGGATCACGCTACATCATAACTTTCATAGACTATCTGACAAGGTGGGAAGAAGCAACACCTACAAAGGACTATACAGTGGCTACAATAGCTTAGTTTCTATAGGAAAATTTTATTACAAGGTATGGATGTCCTTTAAATTTGACCAGTGATAGGGCACACATTTTCTTAATGACACAATCAGAATTTTATTGGATGAATTCATGATTGCACACCATAAGACTATACCCTATCATCCTCAGGAAAATGGAACTACGAGGATTTCAAACAAAAATTGAGCAGACATTGACAAAAATTTGTGGTGTTGGAAGAAAGGATTGGCATGATAAAGTATTTGGGGTACTTTGGGCATATTGGACAACATATAAAAGTTTGAACAAGGTCACCCCATTTCAGTTATTGTTTGGCGTAGAATCCATTCTTCCTATGGAATTTATGTTACCTTTTTGTGTATTATGTGCGCTGGAGGTATAGCTAATGGGAAAGATTTAGAAGAACTGATTGAAAAGATCATTAAGTTTGGATGAGCAACAAGCCATAACACGTTGGAGTCAAAAGCAAGAAAAGGCCAAGTAGAAAGCATGAAATAACAAAAACATAAAGGATAAGAAATTTGAGATTGGACAAATGGTTCTTATTTATGACTCTAAGTTCTTATGCCATCCAGAAAAAATTAAGGCACATTGGTTGGGGCCATATGTTATCACTTACGTCCTTAAAATAGGTGCTTTCCAGTTAGAATCACTTGATGGAACATGGCTACCCAATTACTTCAATGGGAGTAGGCTGAAGCCCTACTATAAATAAGTCTTCTTGGTGTTTGTAATAAGGCAGTATTGCCATTTAGATTAGGTTTTCAATTCTACATTCCCTTAATGTGTTCCTTATTTGTTGCTATGCTTTGTCAATTTAGTTGGTGTGTTGTGGAATAAGCGCATTTACGCGCCAGAAGCTAATTACTATTTGAAGAATTTTTATGCATAGAGGACTGCACATACTTTTAGTGTGGGGTAAATTGTTGATATCTAGGTACAAGACTATTGAAAATAAGTCCACATGAAAGGAACAAACTGGTATGGGTGTTGTTCAAGGTTGGAGAATTGAAATAATCTAAACAGAGATTACTTCTAGATATAGGGACCATAGAAAGAGATGAATGAAGAAACAAGTATAACGTAAGGTAAGAAAAGGTTGGGAAGACTACTAGTGGAAGGCAAATTGATGAGATACTCAAACACAGGGAAGCGTGTTAAGGAGAAGTCTGACCAAATGGTAGGAGGGCACACTAGAAGGTTGTAGCTTAGTCATGAAGATGTACCGTGTGGAAATAATGAAAATGGTCAATTAATGAGAGGATTGTTGGTAGGTGGAGGAGCAATCAATGCACTATTTTTTTTAAATTTAATATAAGGACGAGATGTGAGTTCATTTTTACCATTGCAATTGAGATAATTTGAAAAGAGTTAAGTGTGAACAAGAAGAGAAATTGTGTTGAGGTGAAAAGAGTGTGAAACCAGACATGAGGAGAAGGGTTGTGTGTAGGAGAAGATTGTGTTCCCATAGGAGAAGGGTTTGAGCGAAGCGAATCATTTCCAATGAGTTAGTGCACACGATTTCTACTAGTCATGGAGATTTCAACTAGGCTTTCAACATGCTTGATTACGGGAGGAAAAGAGAGAGATTTTCAAATGGCACCAAAGAAAGCACTGCGGCAGCGGAGATAAAGGGAAGAAGCTTGAAGTGGAAGAAGAAATTGCTCCCAAGAGTAATTTTTCAGAAATACAATATCCGAGAGGGTGTGATTGTGGGACAAGAATAGGATTCCCATATTTGCCAATGTAAAATCAATCATTACAGACCATCAAAATTGAGACAATAAGAAGGAGCTTGATGCTCTTCTCGAGCACAAAAACAAACAAGCACATGACAAAGGATATGTTGGTTTATGATGACACTGGAGAGAAGTTGTTGAAGTAAAATGGAGTCTAAAAATTATATGATTTGACATACTTTGGATAGTATGAGCCATTGTATCAGTGGTTAATGAGTAGAGTCAATGAGGACTTCTTCTACTTCACCGGATGGAGGCGAGAATCATATCTGCCTTGATTTCAATGGTGATAGGACTAAGGGCCTCAGGGTTGGATCTGGATAATGATTTAACTGATAAATCCACAATCTTGGAGATGAGGAAGGAGCTAGGGTATACCAAGGGTCCGTATGAAATGGACATTGACAAGTTGAAGAAGTACCCAGTAGTTCATGTAACCACACATCTTGTTACAAAGTTGAATGACCAAGGAATGGTGTCATAGGTAAATACAATGGGGTTGCACGTCACCAAGAATATGTCTCAAGGAGTGGTCTACAACATTACAGATCACATAGCAAAGACAATCATTGAAGAAGCACAGGACAGTGAAAGAATAAGTTTTGGCACTGTATTATTGTCTTTAGTATTCATGGAGATTAGGGTTCTTGATCAGCCAAAGGAGAAGATTTGGGAGTACCCCACAAAACACAAGTCACATGTGGAAAGGTTTGGCAAGTACTTGTGTGATGGATCAATGAGTGGACCATTCAAGAAGAGGGTGAATATGTGGTATGATAGAATCCCGCATCGTTCGAGGAAGAGTGGCGCATACCCAAGGATTTTCCATCGGTGGTGGGTAAGGTAGTTCAGTTTTCCATATACCAACATTTTTGCATCGCGTGATTTGTGATGAAGGATAGGGCTTGGAGCCCATGGTGCAAACTGTCATATGCCTTCACAACAAGGTATTTTCAAGCATCATTTCATTGGTTCTCATATGCATGTTGCTTAACTTTCAATGCGGACAAGGTAGATTGCGACTACCACACACTGAGGAAGAAGTATGTATATCCAGGACGTAATGCATATATTGAAAGGATTATCTCAGATGTGTTGAGCATAAATCTAGTAAGTTTGGCTATTGGGGACATTGGAGCAGCACTTGTGTACCTCCAACTGAAGCCAAAGATGGAAAACAACAAGTATGTGGAAGATGAGTTCACACTCCCAGGGCTGCTGAAGGGTAAGCATACCATGGAGAACATTCCAGTGCCTAAGCCCATAGAGACAATCAAAGTAGAGGATGAGTGCAAGGATAGTGGTGGTTTAGGACATAGAGGTAGAAGACATCCTACGAATAAGGATGAAGATGAGTGTGCAACTACACCACCTCAACCACAAGAGGGGGATGATGAGGACTTGGATGCAGTCCAAGGAGAGCACCGATTTAAGAGAGTGTTCAAGAGAACAAAACCCAAGGTGCTACTATGAAAACAATGCGCAAGTCACCCCAAATATCTCCATAGAAGGAGACAACCAAGAAAAGGAGAAGGAAATTAAAATTTAATGAGGAAGTGGACTATTCGAGGAAAGTGTGGCTAATTATCCTACACTGTAGGGAACGTAGAAGAACAAAAAGACAAAGAAATGAAGGATAGAGAAGAGGAAGACAAAGGAATAGATGAGACAACACTGAGACTACTCAGGACATAGAAACATAAGTCCCAAATCTAGAAGCTCAAGTTCCTAAGTAGCCTAGGTCAAGAAGAAAAAGTGGGGAGCACATTCCACCAACCATGGGTTATGCTAAAGACATAGGTAAAATTGTCCATGCTCATTTCCAGATCACACTGATACAAAAGGAGTTATATGGCTGGAAATTAATGGATGAAGATATGGCAACAATGTGCACAAGGAAGCAATTATCATGGTTGATGCACATGCACAAGGATGAACCAGATTTTGATGTTTATGAGTTATGCATGTTGAGGAGGTTGAAAAAGACACCTTAGGCTAGACACATAACAGTAAAGGCTACTGTTATGTCAGATGAATAGGTGAGTAATGCATTCGTAAAAGTCTTGATGGAGGTGGCACGGTAGAATCTGGACAAAGCTGCCATAATTAGTGTGCTAAGGGAATAAATCAAAGCTAAGGATAAGGAGATAGCATTCTACAACATGAAATAGACTTAGCGTAGATGAAGAATGTTGTGTTTATTAGCATCATAGAGGATATTGGTGACAATGTCATGAAGGCTAGGCCACAATTATAGCCTAGGGTACCTAATATGTTTCCTTCGAAATACATTATGTAAGTACATTAGTGGACTTAGTGCTTAAAGATGAACCTTTGTGCATGCCAACACCAAAGGATCCAACATAAGATGCAGAGTAAGAAAAGGCTTCAGTGATGTGGAAGATTGCATCATATGAAGGATTGCTGCAAGCACTATGGGAAGAACTAAAGAAGGTAGACCAAGCCTTGAACATCTGTACAACTCCAAAGGTGCTCATCAAAATAAAAATCCTAGAGGAGAACAATGAGGTCCAGAAAGTGATGAAGGATGACACATTGGGCTACACAAAAAGATTAGCAATGGTTAAAAAAGCACGAGGACACAGCGGCAACAGCCCAATAACCACACAAGGATCGGCTAGAGGAGCTTGGGAAACTCATTGCACATAAGATGGATTTTCTAGAGGGAAGGATGACTACAATGTATAGCATTGTGTTGATTTTATAGAATGAAAAAGGATAGATTGCAAGAGATGAGTTAGAATCAATTTTAGTGGATGTTTTAGAGAAGGCAGAGGCCATGCTTAGTGATTGGCAGATGTTAGAGGTGTAAATAAAAGAGGAATACCTAGAATTTATTATTTTGGTGACAAAATAAGAAACTGTAGTTTAAAAACATTCTTTCATTCATCCAACTTATTTCTATTCTTCTATTAATATTCTTTGATTCATTTTGGAGAAAACCATTTCCGAGGCAATAATGCAACTAGTGTGGGGTAATTTTGATCAGTCAGACCCTGGCACTTAGTAAAGAAAATATAGAAGGTTCACACTGGAGAACAGAGCTCATTCAAAGGTGTGAAATTATTGGAAAGGATCACGCACGAGGAACAAAAACAGGTTTGGGACTTATCCATTTTCATAATAAGGATATATTTTTGGAGATAGCGTGTGGAGCACTCAGAATTATTAGATACTTGCACGTCATGTATTGGATATTTTTGGATGACTAGATATGAAGCACTTTGCATAGACACAGGCTAGAAATAGATCTTCTAATGTTAGTTAACTAACAGTAGTCTATTGTTATCACACTTGTATGTGTGGCTATTTTTGTAATGGCACGTGGCTAATAATATCATGTGACCTATTTTTGTATTAGATAAGTGGTAAAGGGAAATTCCCTACCCTTATAAGTATGTAGTAAACTATGTAGTAGATAGAGATATGTGTGCATACATGGAGATATAGTGAGATTATGTTGCTAAATCTGTTACATGTGAGTGTATACTACTATTCTTGTAATGAAGCTTCGTTTACTTATTGCATTTAATCTAATGGAGGTTATGGACTGAATCAAGGTGTTATCATGTTTACAATTTAGTATTGCATGCTTGATTTCATTATGGGTATCTGTTAAGCATGTTATTTTATAGATCTAGATCTGACTATGCACTGTATGAAAGACATATTAGTTATAGATCTGAATGATTAAGTCTTCATCATGCTAACATCCTAAATCAAGCAACCCTAAAGAGGGACCTGGTTCTTTTGCGTGCTTGGGGTGAGTGTTTAGTCTAGAATGAGTGATGTGCCAACGTGCCTAGGGTCTTATTGAGTTTGTATTATTAAATTCTAGGCTGCATCAATCACACTCAAGTCTGATATATGACGTGGCATAATGATTGGCACAAAATAAGGAGAAAGGTGTGGAAGAAAAAGGCTGGTGTGTGAAAGGAAACATAGGGAAGGATCATGGAGACATGAAGAAAAAGGTAACATGGGATTTTAGTTTATGCAATCGTGCAAGAGGAATGTTAGGGACTTAGCCATTTTGGAAGGCAAGTCTACAGAGGTGCGTGTAAGGAGTATGTGATAGGATAGGAAAGAAAGTGGGTACGAAGGAGAAAGGCGCAAAGGGGAAATGAAAGGAGATAAAAAAATGTAGAGAGAATGGGAAAAAAAAAAAAAAACAATAAGGGCAAGGTGCATGGGGGTGCAAAATAACTACAATTGTGTCAGTGTCAAAAGAACAATCTTGAGTCTGCATGTGACCCGAAATGTGAAACATCAGAGTGAAAATGAAAATATAAGTTATCCAGATAACTATGAGACTTATTTGGGTAACAAGTACCTTTGCAAAAATAAATTATTTCATTATGGAGTAAATTACGTTATGGAAACATTAAAACTATACTCGTTATAGAATAGTTGTACTAAATTAATTTATGTTTATTATTATGATTAAATGATAATAAATGATTATATGAATTGTTTACCGCAACTATGAATTGGTTTATCTGTATGCATAATGAAGTTAATAGAATCATCATAGGATGATAGAATCATCTTACGATAGTACGATATGAGGTACTTATAAAATATGGTAACTCGAGGAGTTTTTGTACACCTCTATCAAGATCAAATAACACAATGAAATTAAAAATAACTCAATCTCTAAAATGAAAGCATAGCAAAATGATAATAAATTGTAGATATCATGAAATGACATTCACGTCACTTGAATTTTTCCATACCAACTTAGGATGGCTACGAGGAAGATAAAAATCCTTAATGACATAATTCATATGTGATCATTACCTTTCCCATAGGGATCCCAAGATGGAACCGAAAGGATCCTCTCGAATGGAATACTTGAGTCATGATCCATGCACCTTAAAAAATGAAACTTAAATATTTTAACAATGAAATGAGATCCAGATAATCGTGAATCGATATTTTTATAGTGACGATGGTCTGAAAATGGTACTTAATTTTTTTGTACTTTTCAAATTTCCGGATACTAGGAACTCAACATCAAATTATTGGTTTAATTACCCCAAAATTGATTAATTCCTTTATCTAATTTACACCTCAGTTTGAATTTCATTCAACGATATCTTGAAATGTGCAATTGTGGATTATGGATACTAAAATTATCTTAAGTCCATTTTCCCATTTGTAATGATAATTGCTTAGTCAAATAATTAAAATCCATTTAATTGATTTTTATCTGATCAAAAGCTTCATTCACAATATAATTAAACATCCACAAACTAAAATCAAATCCACAACACAAGATTGATAACAAAGTTCACCTGAAGGCTACGTCTCTAGATTCTCGAAAAGAGAATCAATCTATTCAACATCCAATGAAGTACAATAACCCTTCAATAATGACTAATGTATTTTTATAATTGCAAATGATCTAATCAATGTACCAAGGAACTCGAACAATAGCATAAATTTTCCCAAGAATGATTTTTGGGTCCTATAGTGCTTCTCTGGTTGGTTTCCTATGAAAATGTATCCACAAAGCACCTACAAATTTAAATGTACAACACCTACATGAAATATATTTTACATTTCTAGAAAGCTTATGAAATTTTGAATAAATTCCCTTTTTACTCCATAGCCTTGATTCGACTAGAAGTGTTTGGAAAATTCAAATCTCTGTTGGTTCCTCATGTATGTTCTATGAAAATACGATGGAAAATCATCTACACATGAAAATATACAACACTTAATAATAAACTAAGACCACCATTGTCTTTTGCTCAAAATTTCAAGTAACGTTTCTTTTTACATCAAGTTCTAAAAGTGCCTCTAAGTGCCTCAAAATATCGGATGAATTCTGATGCCTTGTTTGGTCTCCTCAAAAACCATGTCTTAAAGCTATTTAAATACAAGTGAGCTCATTTTATATTCCGTCAAGCCCATTGGATGAGTTGTTTAGGAAGGTGCGACTTGGGGGTGAGAGGTCTTTGGTTGGAGCCCCATCCACCTCATTTTTGGTGGCAATTTGTTTTATGCCAAAGTGGGGATAAATCCCACATTTAGTGGGTGACAATTGTGTTTGGTGTTTTAAATATATAGTCTCCTCCTCCATATTTGTGGCCAAGGCCACATCTATATCCTTTTTTTTGGTAACCCAACTTTTTAGAGGCTAGAATATGGGTCAAACTATACACCGAGTTATGTGGGTTGTGTTGGAGGCTTGATCCTCCGAGTTATTGCCAAGATATATGTGAAACCACCAAACTATGTTTAAACGCCCATTGGCCGAGTCATATGCAAAGATGGTATAAAAATTAACCTTTTTCATTTTTTTCAGAACTACCACGTGTCACATCTGGATTGGATTATTTACCAGGTTTGACCAGTTGACCCATTTAAGACCCCAATCTTTAATCGGCGATAAAAACCACATAAGGACTTTGTTTCTTAAGTTTTGCATATCTTCGGAAAGGTCTCGGGATGCTCTTTAATGTTGCAATAGTTTAGGGATGGTTAGGAAAACTAAAACACCTAAAAAATCCTCTGGATCACTCCTCCCAACTAGGAATGCTTTTTATCCACAAAAGTTGTATATTAGCCCATCAACATTCTAACTCTTTTACAATTGCAAAAGCACCTACAAGAACCTAAAAAAGTGTTATAAGTTAATCAAATGCAAATAGTTGATTGGCTAGTCACATAACTAATCAGATAATAATACACATGTAAGCTAGTGTTCAACTAAAATGTTGTAACCCTGTCAACTCTACACACAATTGTGAATTGTCAAATCCCTTGTAATGCCATCACAAAAAACTGACTAACAAATAACAACCAATTAAGCTAGTGTTCAACTGTCACTTTGTGATATGACCAATTACTTAAGTTAAAATTCTATAACATAGCTCAGTATAAGACATCTAAACTACCCCTAATTAGGCTAGTGTCCATTGTCTATCTGAAACTATAAAAATGTAAATATTCACTATCCAATGTAGTTAGACCATCAACACCAAAAATAGCTATAGTAAAAACACTAAATCCATGTAAATATATGATAAACAATTATAATGTCATCATAATCGGTAAGTCGATAATAACACTCGTCATAATAGAAGCTAGCATTCAACCGACACTTATGATTATGTCGATTACAACTGAAAATATTCACTATCTAGAATAATTAAACCATCAATGTGTACAAATGGATATAGTCAAAAATATGAATCAACGTGAATCTATAAATTCTATCCATACACACTGAATTGTAAAGGATAGATCAAACTGTAACTATGCTTACCCAAAATGGTGAACTGCTCAATGTTGCAAATGATCACTAGGCATACCTAGCACACCAGTTTGTTAGTGTAAATAATGTACACTTCAATTGTGACTACACAGAGTAGTCACAAATAAACACCCTAAAAATAAGGGTTGTCATGAATGTGTAATTACCCTGTGAAGACATAATTGATTTGTATATTATCTACAAAATAAAAAAGGTGTCAACAGACTTGCACAATGACATTTAATAACAATACTAAAAATGCATTCCAAAATTAGACATCATTCACAACATGCCAATTGAGATTGCATAATGCACGCTAAAAATAAAAACTCATATCTTGTCATCCTTTCAAAAGTAAGAAGTTAAATTTGAGCATTTTAAACATGTCTCAACATACAATGGATGGAAATCCACCAAATTACCCTGAACATGTTGCATGTTTTTCAACAAGTACTGCATTGCAACATTAAGTCTATCCAACTCACATGAGCCTACATTCTCCGTATCAACTGAACAGACTCATTAGTGGTTTCCAAAATGGATAGCTTTAAAAGATTGATTTAAAAATTTTGGTTCAAAACTTCTTTACCTTGAATCCAACTTGTATTACCATTTACTAGATGGTTTGTTGGACAAAGTTTCCATAATTCATGAATCGATGCCTCATCTAACACATTTGTAATCGACCATCGTGTACTGTACCTATTCATCCACTGAACTCAACTGCACCAACTAAAGCAATCACTATTAAATCAAATTAAAATAGAAGCAAAATATCGAGCTAGAACCAGCTCTGATACCAAACTTGATCCGAAAATGGTACTTAAATTTTTTTACTTTTCAAATTTCCGGATACTAGGAACTCAACATCAAATTATTGGTTTAATTACCCAAAAATTGATTAATTCCTTTATCTGATTTACACCTCAATTTGAATTTCATTCACCACACTGAAATGTGCAATTATGGATTATGGATACTGAAATTATCTTAAGTCCATTTTCCTCGTTTGTAATTATAATTGCTTAGTCAAATAATTAATATTTATTCGAACATACTTAAACATCCATAAACTGAAATCAAATCCACAACACAAGATTGATAACGGAGTTCACCCAAAGGCTACATCTCCAGAATCTTGAAAATATAATTGATCTATTCAACGTCCAATGAATTACAATAACCCTTCAATAATGACTAACATATATTTATACCTACAAATGAGTTTATCAATGTCCCAAGGAACTCTGAAAAATAGCAGAAATTTTCCCAAGAACGATCTGTGGCTCCTATAGTGCTTCTCTGGTTGGTTTCTTGTGAAAATGCGTCTGAAAAATTCCTACAAATTTAAATTTACAACACCTACATAAAAGAGGTTTTAAATTTATGGAAATCTTATGAAATTTTGAATAACTTCCTTTTTACTCCATGGCCTGGTTTGAATCGAAGTTCTTGGAAAATTCAGATCTCTACTAGTTCCTCGTGCATGTTCTATACAACTGCTATGGAAAATAACCTACATAGGAAAATCTATAACAATTAATGAGGAAAAATACCGCTATTGTCTTCATCTTGGAATTTCAAGCAACTTTTATTTTTACATCAAGTTTTGAAAGTTCCTCTAAGTGCTTTAAAACCTCATATGAATGGTTGTTTCCCTATTTGCTTCTCCTCAAAAACCATGTCTCGTAGCTCTTTAAATACAAATGAGCTCATTCTACATTCTTCCGAGCCCACTGGGTGAGTTGGTTAGGAAGGTGTGACTTGGGGTGAGAGGTCTCTGGTTTGAGCCCCATCTTCCTCATTTTTGGTGGTGGTCTGCTTTATGCCAAAGTGGGGATAAATCCCATGTTTAGCAGATTTACGATTGTGTTTGTGTTTTAAAATCTGTAATTTCCTCCTCCATATTTGTGGCCAAGGCCACATCTAAAGCCTTTTGTTTGGTGACCCAGCTTTTGTAGCACCTAGAATATGGGTCAAAATGTATGCCAAGATATGTGAGTTGTGTTGAGGCTTGATTCGCCGAGTTGTTGCCAAGATATATGTGGAACCACCAAACTATGTTTAGACTTCCCATTGGCTAAGTCATATGCAAAGATGGTATAAATCTGCCAAGGTAATAGGGAGGTTAGGGTATCCCAAACCATTGGAAATTACTTGGTCATTGCAATGTTAATCTTGAATAATGTTGAATTGGATAATATGAATACCCAACATTGTGGAAATAAACTCAATCCATATGAGTAATATGATCAACTTGGTGGGGTTTTGATCACCCCACCGAGCTAAAGCAATAGCTCACCCGAGATGACTCAACCTCGCACCGCACAAATATAAATTCTTGAGTAACAATAATCCCACATGGGAAATGTTAGAGAATATGTGGCATATAAAATCGTAAAAACAACAATAGTAATGCGAATAAAAAGGTGGGAAAGGCACCCCTCCTATAAATGAGTGTGTTGAACCCGGATAGGAGCCCCTAGTCAACAAATAGCGGGGTCCACCAAATTTTTCCTTGTATGTCAAAGACCAGAGGTAAAAAATAAAACTTAACCTTTTTTCACTTTTTGCAGAATCGCCACATGTCATGTCTGGATTGGACTGTTGACCAAGTTTGACCATTTGACCCATTTAAGACCTCAATCTTTGACTGCTGATAAAAACCACATACAAAATTCGTTTCTAAAATTTTTCATACCTTCGGAAAGGTCTCAGGATGCTCTTCAGTGTGGTAATAGTTTAGGGAGGTTTAGACAAACTCCAACACATAAAAATCCTCTAGATCGATGGAGACAAATATTTGTTGTTTAGTGTGCAAACATGAAACTGAGCTTTCAAAGCAATGATCAAACCTTTGTCCAAATTAGTGTAACTAGCTAATACATTGTCTATTCACCACTTTTATATTTTAATGTGTTATATGCTAGATGGATTATAATTTAACTAATTTCAGTTAACACTTAGGAGATGTACATAGTTCTCAAAAATTGTTTAAAAGGTTAACCAATAGTATACAAGTTATACACACTTGGTTAAAGTGAAGTTAAGGGGGATCAGGTAGATCTAATTGACCCTTTACAACTACACATGGTTATCAATTGTTATTAGATGGATTGTAAACTTTAAATTATGTTGGATTATATTTGTTGCAAGTTATAAATCATTGAATGCATTAAATGTGACTAAGGGGTTTGTTTTTATAAAAAAATTCTCTTTTATTTGGATGATTAATAACAAGGGTGTTACATAAAATAAGAAAAGAAAGAAATAACATTCAAAATATTAGAAAAAGAGGAAAAAAGTACATAGGCACCTAGAGGGGACAATATAACCCGATCGATCTTGTCCCTAATGGATAGTCGTATACATGGTGTTAGAAAGATAAAATAATGAAATGAGATATGAGTAATATGTTGATTGGTATGGAAAACTCAGTAAGTTGTCAATTATAAGAAACAAACAATGAAGATGAAGTATATCCATATAAATACAAATGTCCATGTACAAAATAATGTGTCTCGATATACATCAGATACAATAAGCCATGATGGGCATGGATAAAAATGTTCCTTCATCACAAGGCATAATAAAAAACAATACATAGCACATCTATACAAAAATGTTCCTTCATCTTGAGGCATACATCAAAAAATAGTACATAAATATAGAGTCATAGATGGCTCTCGCCAACACTTGGATTTCTGGTTGAGCACTAGGTGGAAAGATATGTAGAGCTACACCATGCTATGTGGAAGCCCCCTGTTGAGGGGATGGCATATGTAGTGATATCACCGAATGAGATGACTAGTGTGATCTCAATATAGATCTGTACTTACAATATGACTGAAAGTGAATAATCTCTTTCCCTTTAGAATTGTAGCATGATATAAGGCTCTATAGTGAGTTTCCTTAGCAAATACTATTGTAAAATCATAAACCAAGTCCGGAGCCTCTATCGCTAATGTTGTGTGATGTAGAGAATCACACACTTCTATGAGTCTAGCCACGTCTACCTAGATCTATGTCCTCTCAGTGACTAACTAGTCCCTCTCTATGGTGACTTGTTGTAATTGCTGCCTCAAGGCAGCTAGATCCCCTATAGGTTGAACCATCTATCTTGGGGGTGATTTTTGAGGTGATCTATATACTAATCTCCAGCCCCCACCCACTGATTATGTGCTCGTCGATGGCCAATCCGTATTCCCATATCAAATTTATCATACGTACCACATCTCGTCACCTAAGATACCCTAAATATGACCAAGATGTCACTAAACTTGGTCAACATGGTATCACTCTCCGATATATCACCTACTCCAAATAATAAAGTGGTCAATCTTGGAAGTACTAAGCTCTATACCATCATCTGGCCACTGATATAGCTTGTATGGATGTCATGTAATCATACGTAGCTGCAGGTCATCAAATGCTTGCTTGTAATTTTTAAGTATCTCCCATGTGCAAGAGTATATCCTCACCCACTAGCTCCCATCCATAGCAAGAGGGCTCATCTGGAACCCTATCTCAGAGTACTCCATGTGGGTGACCTATCACAATGTGGTACCATACACATATCTATAGAAGTGTGCCTGATTTGAGGTTATTTTGACATCGGTATGCTATCAAGTGCATGTACTAATATAAATAGGCCAATATATACTAGCTCGACATAGAATCTTTCTATCCATCAACTTGTGCACTACTCTAGTTAACCCAAGGGAAGAGTGTATGCCAATCTTGTCGTGCACTAAGATGCCACCGAAAAGAGCCATCAAATACACTAGTGTATAGGAAAATTACCGATCATCAAAAAGTGTATAGATTTTTACTACCATACCCTCTCAAGGTATTTCACAAGATAAGAACATATCCCAAAGGCAAGCTCAGATCCAGCCATGTTCCCCATTATAATCTATCTATTTTCCTCAAATTGGTACTCAGAGGATCCACTAGACATCCTCTAAAGTCATAGTCATCTCTCCAAAGAGGTAGTCCGAAGCACTAGCTCTCGTTGTGCCATCTCTCTACTAAGGCAGATAACAACGCATGATCTAGTTTGATTTGTGGCATATGCACTTTGTATAACTAAGGCATGTAGCCTCCAAAATGGAAATCAGCCCTCACTTCACCCACCATGTAAATTTTTATCGAAGGTTTTGAGTCACTCATACCACTCGAGCACGTCCGCTTTTGCAATTTCACCTATAAAAGTACACAACACTTCATTACCATCATTTTATTCCAAAAACATCTTCCTAAGGTGCTCTACATGATTCTATACTCTTATGTTCATTCCTAAATTTTTCACTAAGGTCAAATATTTTAGATTTTTCTTCTAAACTGGCCTAAGGCACAAGCTTTGCGCTAGTGCAAAACTTTTCGCACATGTGCATTCATTTTTACATATGCATGAATGCTCACTTGTGCATCCATTTTCACTCTTACTTACCTAGTTTCGTACTTACATGCACCCAAACCCACCTATTTATAGTTTTTCAAATACACACCCCCTTCATGCCATCACGCACCCTATTTGCACTAGTAAAATGCCTAGTACCAAGGTGTGCCCTAGGGCTTGCACTAGTATGAGCCCATAATTTTTCTCTAGCCTAAAACCATAATAAATGCACTTAAAATTCAAAAAAAAAAATTACGTGACCGGTGTAGGGTCCGTGGTAGGCCTCCCAAACTCTCGAACTCAATTTGCATGGTGTTTCCAATTTAAAATTTGTGCCATTTCTCTCCAATGTCAAAGAAAAATCTCACAAATCTCAATAGGGGTAAATAGAAAATAACTAGTCGTGATGGATTTTACCCCCTGTGCCTTGGTATTTATATATTTTTTTACCCCTCACATCATTTTTCATGCCATTGATGGGCTGGGTGATCACCATGATTCTTTTGATTGCTTCTAGCACTCATCGCGATAAATATTTTAAATAAATAATCATTTTTTGCCCGTTTTCACTACGTTGGGGCATGTTTTTGCTTCCCAGTGACCCTTTCTACTACTTGGGGCATATTTTTCCTTTCCAACATTATTTGAAAATTTCCTACAATATTATCATTCTTCTCGATCATTTTCTTCTTGAAAATTCTAAAATTCAAAAAAATCCAAAAAAATTGTAAAATTCAATTTTTTTCAAAAATTGGTACACGATGCACACAACTGAAGCCTATATCAAATGAATTTCCTCAAACATATAAATTTGTCCTAAAAACATATTTCTTTAGTCCTTGCTTATTCTTATCATAATTACTCACATATCATTTTGATCTATCCCCATTTACAAAGTTGGTTTGCTTGCTATGTCTATACTATCTTGGCACAATGAGTTGCCTAGTACTATTTCATAGTACATGAATTATTTTTCATAGGACCCATATGGCCTCCATGTATTCCCTTCACATGTATCCTTTCTTGGGGCACCATTTTTAATCCGTTTCATTAAACACAAACATTTAGGAACTGAAGTGTGATAAAAAAACATTGGTATAATTGTCTTGAACGTTTTTTGTTTGAGTATGTGTGTTTGTAATTATTTCCCTGTCAGGTTAGCTTGTTTAATTTCTTGTATTGCATTGCATTATGTATGTTGCATGGAGTTAAGCATTTTTAGCAATGAAAAAATGTTAGTATTATAGATTTTCATGTTATTTTACACTTTTTTGTATGCGTACATTTTAATAAGGGTCGATGATGTTGATCATTTAAGAAAAGTGATGAAACAAAGTTGTTTATTGAACGAGCTAGATGCACAAGCTATTTCCATTTTCATCTATCAATTCTCATTACTAGTAAGGTTTCTTCCACCTAATTCTTCTATCTGTTTCCTTCATATTTTTGATCATCGATTGACTTCTTCTATCACCCCATCGACACTTGAGGGGGCATCTATCATTCTACTAATTTTTCTTCAAAATTTAATTGTTTATACTTTTCTACTATCTTTGAAGTGGTGTCACTTACGCCACCCCAAAGGGGGAAAATGTAGACACATGATTTTTTTATGTAGTTTTATTGATAAAATTGTACTAACTATCCTTTTTCCTATCATTTCATTATAATTAGTGATTTCTACTAATTAACTAACGTTTCCCTCTATTTTGGTTAATTAATGACACTTCGTTAATTAAATATCTTCTATCACATTCCAGATGCCAATTAATGACACTTCGTTAGTTATAATCCTCTTCAAATTAATTAATTAACTATTATGAGTTAATTAAGCCTTTTTAACAATGTATTTAATCAATAAACCCTTTTATTGGCTAAATCCCACTTTCAAATGCTTCAAATCATATCAAATTCCTCCTAAATCACCTCCAAATAGCCTAAAAATATTATTCTAGCCTATTAATTAATCCTATTTGATTAATTAAAGCACTTTTCAACTCCCATGAGTTGTTAATCACTTGTTAATTCCTCTAATAATGCTTAAATATTCTAAATCTACGTTATCCCTTATCCCACATTAATTGGGATTCAAGCTTCTCTTAAATAAAAATATATACTATCTTCACACCTTACACCATACTTTTCTAGTATAATCATATCAAACATATGATCACGAGCCTTAATCCATTGATGGAATAACTTACATCATCTTTTGCATCCATTTCTTCATGCTTGGTTAGTAAAGGAAGATCTAAACATCGCCTTGTAGCCATTTTAGAGAGATCCTTTCACCATATTGAAGTAACAACATCTAATTTGATTGTTTGTGATCTTCATAGGTCCATTTTTAGTATGCAATCATACACTAAGTAGAAATGTTTGTAATTAGATGAGTAATTTCATGTTTAATTCATTGTAAGCATTTCAATAAGCTATGATCATGATGGTTCTATGGTATATTTTTATATTAGCTTTTAAAATCCTAGGTGTTAGTCTAAATTAATTATCTTTGCAAAAGTTTATGTAGTTCACAATACCAATTGTGTTTGATATTTGGTTTTTTTTTTTTTTCATGAAATGTTCATTGTAATATCTAGATTCTAGATCTATTTTGTAATAGGGAAGGCCCCCTGCCAAAACCCTCTTTTTACCCAAATATAAGAAAAAGTTCAAAAACTTTGGAAAAAATTCAAAATCAAAATAAGAATTTCCACACATTATTATCCATGAGAAAATGGTCAAGCTAAAGCATCTAATAAAATCCTTAACAAGATCCTTATAAAAATGTTGATTAGGTTAGTTGAGATTGGCATCTTCAAATTTCATTTGCATTATGGGCATATCGTACTAGCTTTTGAACCCCTATGGGTGCTACACCTTCTCTTTAGTATACAATAATGAAGGTGTTATTCCTCTTGAAGTTCAAATTCCATCTCTCCAAATCTCTCTTCGAGACATCATTTTTTATGAAGATTATCATCAAGAAAATTTATCACAATTATAATTGTTAGATGAACGCCATCTAATCGCCTCGAACACATCAAAATTTAACAAAAATGAATCAAAAGATAATTTAATAAAAATTTCAACAACATGACTTCAACATCAAGCGATCTTGTCTCAGAAGTAAATCAACATGTCACTAACATAGAAAAGAGTAAACATGGGAATTTTACTCCAAATTGAATTGGACCATATATTATAACTCATAAATATGGATCTAGAGCTTATCATATAGCTTTCCTTGATGGTAAACCTAAAAAAACCTATTAACACACCGCACTTACATCTATTTTATTGTTAAAGTATCGAATCAAGAGACCTTAGTAAACTAAGATCTCCTCCATCATCCTTATCTTTCACTCTCGTAATGATTTGGAATCATGTAGTCTTTCATCAACATACCACTTATGATATTCCACATGGATAACTTCCCCTTCTTGCAGTTAAGAAACCCCACAATCATTACTCACACACTATCTCTACTAACCCTGTTTAACAACATGTTAAGGTTATATGTGTAGCTTCTACATATACTTAAACCTCTTCTAAATTGTTACCAAGGATTTACCTTATATCCAAAATCCAAAATATCTATGGGATGGATATAATCAAAATATAGACCAATCCCTTGAAGGATGGCTACCATAAAATCAAAAATTCAATAAAATTGTAGACCACTCCCTCAAAGGATGGTGATTTAATTTAAATTTAATTAATTATAATTTCAGAGCAACTATTATAATAAATAATATGCAAGTGATAGAATATAGTAAATGGAGAAGAAAGTATACAAAGATATAAAATCCTAAGCAATAGAGGGAGTGACTTAGCTGAGTTCATGTGATCCGAGATGATCTCGATTGGTAAAATGTGGAAATAGACCGGAAAAAGTTTCCTCAAGGTGTAATGGAGGTTATAGAACTTTGAAATTTACAGGATAAAAGTGCCCATAGGAGGACAGGAGCTCCTAGGTGCTAGTGACCTATCTGGGTGCTAGTGTCTGATCAGTGCTCGCCAGTATTTTTCTGGCTATAAGAGCTTCACTATTTATCCTTTTTTATTTCTCTGATTTCACTCCAATGTCACCAATTGTACATGTAACTTGAAAAATCGATACCTAGCTACACATACCCACAAACCACATTAAATCTAATAAAAAAGATGTGGAATGGGGAGTCAGATTGACCTCGATGGTCACCCAAAGAGTAATATTACGATAGAGCACTACACTACATATCGGAATCAATTTAGTTTTGTGTGTATGTGTGTGTAATGATGCCCTAGGGTTCATTTTTGTAAATTGTAATATGATAGTGGGATAGATCTATATTGCTCCAAGTATGATAATGTGTGATATGGAATAGAATTAACTTCCCCTACTATGTTATGTATACAGAGTGATGCAGCCCTTGTCCCTTGTATGGATGTGCTAGATGGATGCTTTGTAATGCTCTTGTTCCTTTGGATGCAAGATTAGGTGATAATAGATAATGCTTAGTGATTGACTATTTATTTGAGAGCAATAAATAAGTATATATATGATTCCCTTGTTCAAATTTCATAATTGACAACTAAAAGGCTGAACCAATGTTTTAAAAGGTGACCAAAAGGTAAAACAGACCCAAAAGAATGCAAAGAAGGTCGGGAGAGACCAAGAGGGAAAAGAGCACCTGATTACTTCTATTCTAACTAGGTGCTAGTGTTTGAGGCAATAAAAGATAAAATGGCCGAATTCCAACCAAGTCAGTAAGATGTGTATGACCAGTAAAAATGAAAGAGATAAAGAAAAAGGGACAAAAGAGTTGTCAACCACTAGTTTTATTGCTTAGGAATCATGTATACATTAGCATGATTTATGACCTAGAAATGCACCCAAGTGCATAAATTTTATTTCTACATTTCTCCCCACTTTATGTTTTTTATTGAATACTCAATAACATAAAGTAGATAGAAGATGTATACCTTGTAATCTTATAGATAAGAGGGTAGATGATAGCGTGCCGAGTGCACAAGTGAAGAGTGAAGTGATCATAATGTGAAGTGTGGAGAATAGGAAGGGAGATATACCATAGGGGTGAAGCGTATGTGTAGTAATGTGTGTTATTGGAGCTTGTACTCATTAATGTGGGCTACTTCTTGTTGTGCATAAGGACGAACGTGCAAAATAAGAGTAAAAGAGTAGTCAAAGTTTCATATATGAAAAATCAGAGTAATGCATGTATAAGCAAGTAGAAAGTGTATAAAGGAAAGAGTTCACATGATGTGAAAGAGAGTATGAGATAGAAAATTATCTTGTTTTCTTTGAAGATGTTTCTAGATTTTGGATGTCTTGTTGCCAAGGGTGAGGTTTTGGGAAATCTCATGCCAAACGCAAGTTTTTTTGGGAGATCTCACACCAAGAGTGAGTTTTTGGGTGATCTCACGTCAAGAGTAAGTTTTTTGGGAAATATCGTGCCAAGAGAAGAGTGTTTGAGAGAGAGGTATAGTTTTTATTTCCTTTCATGATGTTTCCCAATAAGCACCACTACAGATGGTACATCCTTGATTTTTAACCTATTGTTCTGTTGTAACTTATTATAGCTAATTGAATGCATTCTGTAACTAGAGGTAAGCTCATGCTACTAGAAAACTATACTGTAAACTACTTGAGACTCATACTTGAATTGAGAAACTACCTATTTTTAACCCTAGTACACTATCACCTAGGAGTACACAAGAGCCCACCACTAATGTCCGATGCCGGGCACTAGTTTCCACTCTCTGTATGGTCCAAGTATGATTCTAGACCACTATAAAACCATGTTATTATGCTAATTCTATATTTTGTTGTGTTCTTCCTGGAGCCCTAAATTGTTATAGGGATGATTTATTCACCCAATAGATGCCCCCTTTATTTTGGGTGTATGTGACGATCGTAGGAGAATGTGGCCTAAAGGAGAGCATCTTTAGTTGATATGCATTTATGAGTGTGGATACTTGTAGAGGTAGGGGATGTACATGGTATAAAATAAGAAACATGCAAATAATATAGGATAGAAACAAGTGTTATTGTAATAAAAGCTAGCATGTAGTAGAAGAAAATGTAACAAACAACTAGGAATGTAAGATAGACCACAAAAAGTTAGTTTCATACATGGGACATCACTCATAATTTCACAAGAAAATATAGGCTAAAGCAAAATTCATAAGAAAACAATAATCAAGAAAGACACAAGGAATAACCCACAAATAATAACAAATAATAGCAAACCGTGACAAGCAAAAGGTGACAGATAACAATGTTTATATAGAGTCCTGCAAGGAAAATACTACACATGAAGTACCCGTTAACATGTTAGAAAGATAAGTAGTATGTCAAAGTGTGTATTTATTAGTGAAGAGTAAGTGAGAGTAATGTAAGAAGTAGTAAATAGTATAATAATAGGACTTGTGATGTGTAGAATATGAGAGTAGAAAAGGTAGATGCCCTCGTAATCCTCGGTGGACCGGGTAACGAGCAGTGTCGAGCATCATGCATAGTGTGAGAATATGTAAAAGTCCTAAATTCACCTCAAGGTACCAATTGAATGTTCATGTGTATATAGAAAAAGATAATGAAATACTAAGTATCCAACTAACATAAGAAACAAAGTGCAACATGTAAATAATATAAGATGACAAGAGTAAATGCAACCAAGATGTGCATATGTTGTGTGAGCATGATGGTGTGATGTGGTATAAAATATGTGAATATGGTAGGAGAATATTTTCCCCCTAGAGGATGTGTGTAATATGAGGTTCATTTATATTTTCCCTCAATAGTCAAGTATGAACCCTATAACTAGAGTGTATCATCGGGTAATGAATGTATTTTATGTGATTAAGAGTATATGATATGAAAGATGTATCATGAAATACTAAGTGTGAAGCATATATTACATGAGTTAATTTATGAATTGGACCCTTAATAGTCAAGTATGAGCCATGGAAATAGAGCGTGTTATTGGGTAATGATAGTATAATCGGTGTACCAAAGATGTAAGAGTGCTAAGAAAGGTAGATATGAATCACGTAGTGTGAAATGTAGTAAAGAGGCTATAAGTAGATATTAGAGATAACCGAATGGTGAGGGGGAATAGTGATGCCCCCAAGTGTGTGAGGGATAGAAGGCTATCCAACGATAATGGAGATAACAGCTTCCCCAAACCGATATCCGAGGAGAAAAATGCATGTTACCATGGTCTAAGATTGGTGGTGTAGGAGAGTAACTATGTGTACATGAATGAGACCAATGTGGTAAAGGATTTGGAGAACACATAGGAGAATGGGATTCCCGAGTACGGTACTTAGGTCGAAGATGTGGACTAATGGACCGATGAGGATGACAAGGTTGTGATGTAGGTCGTGTATGAATGGGAGAGCTAGGTGCAAAGATAGATTTAGACTTGGGAGGTGCATGAGGCCTAGATGTCGTGACTAGTGTTAAAATAGAGGAAAGAGTGGGCCTAGGTAATGGTGTATGTGGTGGAACACCTTTGATGGTGATAAATTTCTTGTTATGGATGAACTTAAGACATAAATGATGCATGGAAGGGATATCCTAGGTAGCAGAGCCAAGGAAGACCTAAGACCATGTCATAGCCTATGATTTCAGATGTAATGAGGAATGGCATAAGAATTATAAGGGACCTAATTGTAATGGGAAGCATGACATGACCATAATAATTAGGAACTAGAAATGTGATTAGGGAAGTTGGACATTTGATAGCTAATAGGAGTGCCATAGAGCATGCATTGTAAAGGGCTGATGGATAGACCAAAGTATTGTTGACTGTATAAGAGTCGATGGAAGCATTAATATGTAGTGAATTAGAGGAAAATGAAGCATGATAATCATGATCCGAGAATGTGATAATTGGTAGTGGCACATCAATAGTGGCAATAAGAAATTCAAGCGGTCCCGATGAAGGAGGAGGTATAACATGATATGTATGGTTTGTAAAAGAATCAATAGCTGGCTTTTCATGTTTGGGAAATGGGTCATTGAAGATTTTAAGCTTTTGATTATCATTTATTGACTTAGAAGTAGATGGATCAGGAATATCAATAGTATTTTTGTCAATAAGATCTTGAAAAAATGTTTGAGCCTAAAGCATCGATCAATATAATTCCCATTTCATTAGTGATAGTCACAATGTGCATTTTCATCGTAATTATGGCCATGTGAGAGAGAAGGATCAATATTGAGTGGTGGAGGAAGAGTAATGAGATTAATTTTGATAAGATGTGGTAATAGGAACCGAGGTTCGTAAGGTAGCTTAGTGAAAGTGTGCCTTATGGATTGCAATTGAAGTTTGGCGGTGATTAATTAAAATGTCAAATAAGAGCCTAATCTAATGCTATTATAGTAGTAAATAAATATGCAATTAAATACGGAAATTATACTCAAGAAAACTAAGCAATAAATTATGAAAACATATTTCTAAGGAGGAGAAGAAGGCACTTAGTTGATTCACAATAAAATATGGAGTATACTTGAAGTGTCTACTAGGTGAAAAAACATCAAGCATCACACATAGACCAAGAAAATGTAGATTCGAGAGACTCGCTAGACATGGGCACCCGAGGAGGGAAAGGGCGCCCATGGGTTCCCTAAGCCTATTTATGGGTGTCTGGGTATGCAGAAAATCTCGAAACCCTCTTCGATGTGTCGCATGGATTCCACCTTTAGTTTCTTTTAGTCACCTTTGGTCACTCTAAGGTCACACTAAGATCACAGAGGTCGTTGTAAACCTACAATGAAATATGAACCTACAAAACCCTCAAATAGACATCAAATCCTAAAAAGAAAGATGCAAAATGAGGGGTTAAACTGTCCTCATCTGTCACAATGGTGAACTTATGACTAATCACTACACTACATTTCACTCACAATGTATTTCTATATGTGTGTGTACGAAATTGTTCCATATGTGGCTCTTGTGCGTGACACACTTGATAGTGAGAAAATAGCTAGATGTAAAGAAATGTAGTAAATGTGTATATGGAATGGAATGAAATTCCCTCCTATGAAGTGTATATAGAAGAACCAACCCTTTTTCCTTTTTTGATGGCACTAGATGTATGCAATGGAGCTATTAGACTACTTGATGGATGCAACCTTATGTGATGATAGCTAATGCTTAGTTTTTGGTCCTTTATTATAATCACACAACTTTATATGATTCCCTTGCTTGAATTTCATAACTAACCCCAGAAAAGGCTGACTACTAATAAGATAAGGTTCTCAAACAGATAGAAAGGACCCAAAAAGTGTGAGTAAGTAAAAATGGGTTAGGGGAACCAAGAGGGGATGAGGGTGCATGGCGCCGACATCTTGGCTGGGTGCTAGTGTCCAGGATGATAAATTCCAAATTATAAAAAAATATAGACAAAGCAAGTAAGGACATAAGACCAAAAGTGGTAACAGAAAGCAAAGAAAGATGGAAAAAGACATGGGTTAATTAGTAATTTTCTTACTTAGGAATCATATGAATAGTAGTATGTAATCATGACTAGATAATTACCCAAAGTGCATGATTTTGTGTCTATATTTTCCCCCACTTTATGTTGGTGATTCAAAGCTTGGTAACATAAAGTAGATAGAGATGTGTACCTGATAACCATGTAGATCGATGATGAAAGCATGTCAAGGGACTAGAAAAGAGCGGAGTGATAAAAATGTGAAGCGTGGATGCTAAGGAGGAGAAAGTGTAAAAATTGATGATGAAAATGAACCTAGGGAGGAAATACATGTGTAGATGTTGTGATGTACCTATCATAATGTTGATGTTGTTGTTATTGATGATGTTGACTACCACTTCGCATACAAATAGACCTATAAAAGAGAATAATGATCAAGTATTTAAATACACATGTATATGTGTAAAAGTATGTAAAAATGCTGAAAATGTGAAAAAGAAACATGTGCACTTGATCCATGATGAGAAAAAGGGTGTAGAAAGGATCCTGAAGATGTTGTAGAAGACCAAGTTTTTGGGTGATCTCACGCTAGTTGTGCCAATCATGAGTTTTTTCTGTGATCTCACACCAATGTCATGGAAAAAGTGTAGGGAGAAAATTTTGGTTTCATCTTCCAACCTTTTATTGCTTCTTAAATGTAAGACACCACTAAAAATGGTGTGCAAAATTGGTAAAATTTCTAAGGACTGCATGCCTTGTAAAATCCATTGTGTGGAGCTCTATAGAATATGTTGAAATACCAATTACTATGTAATTATCCCATGGTTATTGGCATCTAGGAAGGAAATTGCTATGTTAAGGACCCAAGTTTGATTCTGAGCCCTATACAAAACTAAAAATTGTGTTGTAGTAGTATTGTATTATGCTATGCATAATGTTGTATGGGGTGACTGATTCACCAAAATGATAACCCCTACATTTGGGGTGCATGCAACATCACTGAAGGAGTATGTGGCCCAAAAAGAGGTTTGACCATTGTACTAAAACTCGATCTCGTAGGGAAAGGGAATGTGCTTGGTAGAAACCAAGGCACACACAAAAAAAATTGGTTAGGAGACAAGTGTTAGTAAAATAAAATACAAACATGCATGTATAAGACAAAATGTAAGATAAGAAGACAATGTGTAATCTAAGATGCAAGAAGACAATGTAAACATGTAAGAAGACAATATAGACCACGAAAAGTGGGTTGCATAAACATGGGACACCACTCATGATGTTGTGAGACAATCAAGGCCATGGTGGCCACAAGAAGACAAGTGTGAACACAAGAAAATGGAAAAGCTTGCAGGCAAGAGTAGAAAAAGAGAAAACAATGGAAAATAATGTAGCAGATAATCATGAATCAGATATCTATGCATAAAAATGTTACACATGAAGCCACCGTTATCATGTTAGAAAGATAAAAATTATGTTAAGTGTGTATAATCTGATAAAGTAATGTTGTATGAAAAAATGAAACAATATCACATATAGCATATGAAATTGGATTCCCAGAGCTATTGTGGGATGGGTAATAGGTACTATGCCAAGCCTCCATGCTATATGTAATAGACCTATATAATCTGCGATCATAACTTGAAAGGAAAGTGAATGCACATGTGTTAATGATAAAGATAATGAAATACAAGATATGTATCTAGCATGTGTAATAAGATGTGCATGTAACAAGTAAATGCAAGTAAGACTAAGTGCAACCAAGAATGCAATATGTTGTGGATGAGGTGAACTGTAATACATTATGAATGATAGGATCCATGTGTACCCCCGAGTGGATGTGTATGTATGTAATGAGGTTCATTTATGTATGCCCCCTCAGCAGTCAAGAATAAAATGTAAATGAGAGCATGTCATCAGAAATGGTCTGAAATGTGTGTACGAAAAAGATTTGATCATCAAAGCGTAAAGTGTAGAGTGAGTGAGTGTTTGTGTGATTTATTGAACATGTGAATGTGATGAGGTCCATTTGATATGTATACCCTCAGTAGTCAAGTGTGGACTGCAAAACTAGATTGCATCATAGGGTAATGACCAAAGCATGTATAAGCAGATGTAAGAGAGATGTATCTTGATTGTGTAGAGTAAATGAGATGTAAAGTGTATAGTATATGTTATATAATGTGTGATGCATAAATTATGTAGTATGTAAAGTCAAATGTATAATATGCACCGTGTTAGGTTCATGTGTATAGGATTCCCTCAATAGTCAAGTTTGAACTAAAGCAAAAGAGTGTGTCATCGTGGAGTGACGATACAAATGTATGTTATGTGTAAAGGTCAAGATGTGATTTGATGAGAGTATAAGACACGTATAAATGCTAGGGGGTAAGATAAATAAGATTAATTACCCGCAATTTTATTTTGATGAATGGCCTATCCAATAAAAGTAAAGGATGAAGGTCCTCTACCTAATGCTTACGGTGATGAAGGCATGTGACCATGCTCTAAGAGTGGTGGTATATGAGATAGATGTTGCATGCGTAGGTGAATGAATTCTATATGCATGTGGAGAATGAGCATATGGTGGGCACATTTGTGTAAAAAAATGTGTAGGTGATGAATAATTATGTGAAGAGGAGTGCTAAAGTGATGGGTGCCTATGTGGAGGAGAGTGCGGAGGTGATGGGAACTCATGGAGTAAAATGAGGTGGTGAAGTATGCCTAGATATATGAGTTATCCTTGCGATGGTCCAATACTAATGCAATAGAATAAAAAAGTGATGAGATCATGTGGGGTGTATGTGAATAGGAAAAATAGGAGCAGATTGTGCTTTAGGTTCGATAGGCCATGGGGAAGTAGATGAACTAGGTGATGCAATGGAAACCTTAAGAGGAGGTTGTGACCATGGAGTGGAGGGAGGCACACCATTGATAGAGATGACCTAATTGTTGTGAATTAACTTTAGAAACAAGTGGTTCATGGAACTAATAGACTAAAACCTGTGAATCTAGTTAATACCTAAGAGCATGTCACACCCTTCAATTGATTGTGCTACAAGGAAGGGAACAAACATGGTGAGAGGACTGATAATAACTTGAAGCTTGATGACCCCATATGAGTTATTCATTGGGTATGAAATTTGTGAGAGTAGATAACCAATAGCAATAAGAAGTGGAACATAACATGTGTTGATAGGCCATGATGGATCAACTTTGGTGTTATTGATAGGGATGGATCTGATAGAGGCACTAATGTGTAAGTGATCAAAAGAGAATGTAGCATGATGATCATGATTAGAGAAAGAAATGATTGGTGGAGAAATGTCAGTATGAGAAACTAGGAAATCAAGATCCCCTAATGTGGGAGGAGGCACTTTGCACAATATGTATGATTAGCCGAGGAATCAATTATTTTCTTGTCATGTTTTGGAAGCATATTATTGAATATTTTGAGCTTATGATTTTCATTGACTAGTGTAGAGGTCGTAGGATCTAGAAGCTCAAGTTTGTTTTCATCGATAAGGTCTTGGATAATATTGCAAATCTTGAAGCACCTATTTGTAGAATGGCCAACATATTGATGATGGTCATATTGAAAGTTCTCATTATAATTTAAACCTTTTGGAAGAGATGGGTCTAAGTCGAGTGGAGGAGGAAGGATAGTAATATTGCTCTCAAGAATTTGTTGTAATATAATTTGTGTGGTAATAGTCAAGTTTGTATATGTACATTTGGGATTATGTCATTGTATTTATTTGGTGTTGGAGAAAACATTGACAGTGACCTTAGGGTCGATTAGGTTTTGTAGTTGGTTTAAAAGGTGTTTTACTTTGAAATCACGTCAAGTACAAGGCTTGTTCCCGATAATCCATCTTTCTTATAGATAAGAGTTTAGTTTCGCATAGCTAGAGAGTGACATAAGTGATCAAATGAGGGAGACATCTCAAATAAAATGCTCTTTTGAAGAGGTGGCAATAAAATTCGAATGAATAAGTATTGAAGCTAAAATAATACAAGCACATTATACATATTAGCAAGGTTTTTTTGTATCACAAGACATACTTTACTAGATGTTCATTAGCCCCTTGTTTAAGTTATGCAAGTTACGCATATGAGATCTTAGAGCCAATATTGATAGAAAAATGAGTAATAAAATCATCAACTAGATGCATGAAAGATATTACCAAGTGAACAGTAGGTCATATAACTAACACATCACATAATCATGGAGACTATGAGGAAAAATCTTAGCTAACAGAATGTGATCATCCACAAAATCTAGACAAGCCACATGGAATTCTTAAAGATTCTCTTATGGGTCACCATGGCCATTGAAAATGGGCAGCTTAGGGGTGATGAAATTAGGTGGAAGTGAGTAAGTGGATATGGCAGGTGTGAATGGAGTGTGCAGTAAGAGAGTGGAATCCAAAGATGGAGATGCATGATAAGTAACTTATTGCAATTAGTGGATTTGCACTTGGAGGTATTGATAGAGAGAGGCTAAATCGAGAGTGCTAGTAGAAGACAATTTCGTGTGTGTGAGAAACAATGGGTGTGGTGAAGTGATTGGTGGGAGTAGGAAATGAAATAGGAATGATAGATGTAGGTGGAAGAGTGGTAACAAAAGGTTGAGTGACGATAGAGGTGGGGATGGAAGTAGAAACATAGAAGTGCCACAACATTGATTACCTCCTCATAAGCAACCTATAAAATGAATTCTATATCTCGGGATGCTCAAAAATATGATCGTTAAGGTATTTAAGATGGTATTTAGTAAATTTGTTATATTATTGAGCCATAGTGATAAGAGGAGAAGAGATCTAAATGGAAGGTGGTTTTAAAGATCGGGTTCACCAAAATGATTAAGCAAAATGTGAAATAAGAGCCTAATATAATGCTATTATAGTAGTAAATAAATATGTAATTAAGTACGAAATGATACTCAAGAAAACTAAGCAATAAATTATGAAACCCTAGTTGTAAGGAGGAGAAGAAGGTACTTAGCTGATTTGTAATAAAATCTAGAGTGTACCAAAGTGTTGACTAGGTGAATAGAATGGAAGAAGCATCACATAGAGACACAAAAAAATGTATATCTAGAGAGATTGGCTAGACTAGGGCACTTGGAGAGGGACAGGGGCACTCATGGTCAACCTAGGCCTATTTCTGGGCACCTAGGTTTGTAGAAAAGCTTATAAAACCTCCTTTGAGGTGTCGCAAGGTGTTCACCTTTAGTCACTCTAAGGTCACACTAAGATCACCGAGGTCATTGGAAACCTGCAATGAAATATGAACCTACAAAACCCTCAAATAGACATCAAATCCTAAAAATAAAGATGCAAAATGAGGGGTCATATTGTCCTCAACTGTCACAATGGTGAACTTACGACTAAGCATTGTACTACATCTCGTACTCCAATGAATTTCTATTCATATGTGTGCAAAATCATGCCCTAGGAGATCTTTTGCATGTCACACTTGATAGAAAAAAATACATAGATGTAAAGAAATGTAGTAAATGTTTGCATGGAATAGAATGAACTTCCCTCCTATGAAGCATATTCATAAGAACCAACCATTTTGTCTCTTGTGATGGCATTAGGTTGATGTAATGGAGATATTAGATGCGTTGGTGGATGCAATATTAGGTGGTGATAGCTAATGCTTTTCCTTGGTCCTTTATAATGATCACATAAATTTATATTTATATGATTCCCTTGCTTGAATTTCGTATTTAACCTTGAAAACACCGACTACCAAAAAGATAAGAATCTCAAATAGGTAGAAAGGACCCAAAAAGTGTGAGTAAAGTATAAAGGAGTTAGGGGTTCTTAGAGGGGACGAGGGCTCCTAACGTTGGTGTCCTAGCTGGTGCCAATGTCCAGGATGATAAATTCTAAAGTATAAAAAGGCATATTGAGAAAGTAAGGGTGCAAGACCAAAAATGGTAACAAAAAGAAAAGAAAGGTGGCCAAAGACATGGGTTAATTATTAATTTTCTTACTTAGGAATCATATGAATAGTAGTATGTAATCAGGACTAAATAATTACCCAAATTGTGATTTTGTGTCTACATGAGGGTGGAGAAATAACATTAAAAATTACATTAACTTCAGAGGATTAGCGGATGGTTTGGATATAAATTTAGCTTGAAAATTTTTAGAAGATGAGGAGGAATAAGTATCATAATATTTCAATTTTCCCATAGAGAGTAACTTGCTTTCACACAATTTTAGTGTATGGGATAATTGATCAAAAGAGGGAGAATTCTCAAAGATGACACTCTCTTAAAGTAGAGGTAAAACACTTTTAATGAAAATATCTTGCAATTCCAAATCAGCTAGAACATTGGTCATCTTAGCAAGGTTGTTCTTATAGCGCAAGACATAATCCACAAGGTGTTTATTGGATCCTTGTATATTTGAGCTTGTTGTGCATGTGGATATCCGAATACCAATATTGATAGAAAAATGAGAAAGGAAATAATCAAATAAGTTACCTAATGGACAGGTAGATAATAGAACCATCACATAACATATTCTTGTAAGCTTCAAGGGAATAGTTTAGCCAATAGTGTAAAATCATCATCATAATTAAGGCATTCAACGTGAAATGATCGAAGTTTCTCCCGTGGGTTTCCATAGTCATTGAAGGTGTGAATATTTGGTGAAATGAATTTAGGTGGAAAATAGATAAGAAGAAATGGTGGGTACAAAAGGGGTAAGAAGGAGGAGTGAGGAATATATAGATGATGAGGAACATGAGGTGTCTTGTTGTAGATGGAAAATTTGGGATTGTAAATCATGGTATAAATAAGTTAGGTTATGAGTTATTGAAGAGGATATAGGTTGCGTATGTGAGGTATTAGGAGAAATGAGGGGAGTGGTAGTTGGAGAAATAGAAATAAGAATGGTGGAGGGTGGGGTGGAGAGTGGGATAGAGACCATGGAGGTCAAGGAGGAACCCATGAGAGGAAGCATGACATCATCTCGAGAATGTTTAGAAATTATTAAAACATTTAGGACATGTGGAATATGTGTAGTGTTGGTGGATTAAGTAAAATGGAAATTATTGATCTTCTCAAGTTGTTATTGATCAACATTAGTGTATTCGTCATATGATTTCTCACCATAAGAAGTTTTAATGTTCTCAAGAGGAATGTGATTGGAGTTAATAGAGGGATTATCGATGCAGCCATTGATTTAGAGATCCTAAAAGTAAATGGAGGAAACTCATTATGCTCAAAATTTCCAAAACAAACACTATGGGTTACAAGCATAATAAAAAGCTAGGTTGGGTTTGAGCAAATGGGTTCACCAAATGATTTAATTTAAATTGAATTAAATCTAATTTTAGAGTAACAACTATAATGAATAATATGTAAGTGATAGAATATAGTAAATGGACAAGCAATAGGCATACAAAAATATAAAATCCTAATAAATAGAGAGAGAGGGTGACTTAGCTGAGTTTGCGTGATCTGGAGATGATATGGACTGGAAAATTGTGGAAATAGACTACAAGTAGTCTCGTTAAGACTCAATGGATGTTTTGTAACTTAGAAATGTGCAGGACATAAAATTCCATGGGGGCATGATTTTCAAGGTGCTAGTGACTTATTTGGGTGCTAGTGTTTAATCAGTGCTCGTGTTATGTTTTTTAGGCTGGAAGAACTTCACTATTTATCCACTTTTGTCACTCTAATTTCACTCCAATGTCACCAAATGCACTGTAAGTGACAAAAAGATACCTAGTTACACATACCCATAAACCACATTAAACTTAATAAAGAAGATACAAATTGGGGAGTAAGACTGACCCCAATGGTCACTCAAGAGAGATCTTACAACCGAGTGTTGCACTACATCTCATAATCCATGTAGTTCTGTTTGTATGTATGTGTAATGATGACCTACATTTCCCTTGTTCAAATTTCACTATGATAGTAGGATACATCTAGATTTCTCCAAGTATGCAAATGTGTGTTATGGAATAAAATGAACTTCCCCTCCTAGGTTGCATATGTAGAGTGATGCAACCCTTTCCTCGCATGTACGTATGTGCTAGATGGATGATTTGTAATTCTTTCGTGCATTTGGATGCAATCTTAGGTGATATTAGATAATGATTAGTTCTTGGACATTTATTTGAGAGCAATACCTAAGTATATATATGATTCACTTGTTTGAATTTTGTAATCAAAACCGACCTAAAGTTTTAAAAGGTGATCAAAAGGTAAAAGAGACGCAAAAGAGAACTAAGAAGATAAAAAGGTCAAGAGCACCTAGGAGGGACAAGAACACCTGGGTTCTTCTATCCTAACTAGGCACTAGTGTTAAAGGCCATAAAAGATAAATCACTCAAATTATGACAAGACTGTAAGATGTGTAGGACCAGTAAGAATGAAAGAGATAAAGCAAAAAGGCCAAAAGAAGTTGTCAACCACTTGTTTTATTGCTTAGGAATCATGTATACATTAGCATGATTTAGGACCTAGAAATGTACCCAAGTGAATAGAATTTGTGTGCATAAATGGCTACCTAATCAAAGTACACAAAAGGGATTACCACATCGATCAACCCTCATATTAAAATTAAAAATAAACCATATCAAGAAATCTTCCCGCATTGACCAACTTTCCTAAAATGTAAGCTTCCCACATCGATCAAATTGTATCATATATAATAAAGCTAGGAAAAACCTAGGAACCATCAAGAAAACCTATTTCCCAAGCTTTCTACATACAAACCTTTCCCATGTTGAAAAATATTAAATGCAACAACCTCAAATCCATCCATGATCCTAGTATGACTAACCATTGTGAGTCATATGTTATCATTAATTATGAGGCCGCACATACAATGTCACACATACAAAAAAATTCCATCATACATTAGATATGCTAATAATAGTAAGGAAGAAAACATCCCACATCATGTTATTATCCATCGTATAATGCATTAATCATACAATAAGATCACCATTTTTCATAACTATATCTAAGATCATAAAAAAATATTATAACATATACATTTTGAAAATTTCCATAACACACAACTCTAAGATTAGAAACAAAACTCAAACATAACAAAAATCTGAAATTATACACACACACACATCAAAATGTCTATACATCATCAAGGGATTTAAAGATCCCCATACATCCAAAAATATCATACATTAGAATTCCTCAAATAGGTCATATAAAATTAGGAGGTGACCTATAATCCATTCAAGTAAACATTCCCTCCAGCACTTATCCCCTAATTGCCATCATTATTTGTATATTCTCCCTATCTTGGACTCCTTGATGGCTAGCCTATACTCACGGCACTTCGTATGGATCCTATCATCATTTATCCATATAATTTTGATATTTAGGCTCATCAAGAAGCCTTTGTCTAATAATGCTCTCATAATAATGTAGCTCATCTCCCAACACATGATACTAAGCCATGATAACACTGGTAGGTGGTCCCATCTATCCAATTCATGCACTTTATCTACCTCGAGCTTTACTCCTAATATAGACCTTGTCATTACCATGAAATTCTATCACAAGGTCTCTCACTCATGACGGTATTTATCTCTATTTTCTATCACCCGAGTGATCTCCCTAAATAGTGGTAAGCTACTATCTTAGCCCATCCCTCTTTCCAATAACAAAGTCTCAAGACTCACTCTCAAGTAATGACATCTCAATCTACTATAATGCTATCCCGATCAAAAATCAAAGTGGCCTGATTGACTAACCATGTGGCCCTTTATGTCTCCATACTCACAACCATCACCTATAGTAAATAAAACCCCTCATCCTTCTCACCCCCTCAACAAAGACCCTCCCGTGGAGTCTCTACTGTTCTTAAATCTATCTCTCAAAGATATCCATTTGACCATGTTACCACACAATATATTCCTTTGTGACCCCAACATCATCCACACCTACCTCCGTCCCTTATGCATATAGCCTAACCTTGAATCCCTCCTCATATTCCATCTCAACTAGCTCCTACACCTATTAAAACCCCACATATACATCCCCATCATCATGTCTATAATCAATAATTTACTTAGGCACATCCTACACCAATCAAAATCTGTCACATGATATGACCAAATCTGATAAAATCCCATTGGTCGGCTCACCGACCCCACACCCACATCTCCTATTGAGTCACCCTCAGCTCCCCTCTACCTCCAACCACACTAGGAAACATGTTTACAACCTCCACACTACATCTCCTCCCTATAAACCTTTCATGAGTTTCCTATAATGCTCCTCTCCTATCACAGACCATATCACCGCAAAATTTGACTACCATATCATAAACCTGAAATTGTATCAAAGGTCCACCCATCCGGCCCATAGTACCCTTCTCAATCAAGCCACTACTATGCGCTCATATTCCTAACAATCTAGGAAAAAGTAACATCAAACCTTAATCGCCTCCCTATCCTCCAAGCCAATGACTCCTCGTATGTATGAACCAACAAAGAAAGGGACCAATCGAACAAGGTTTTGTGCTCTAGCATATCTCCCACCACTCTAGTCAACATCCAAACAATCCTACTACCTACCGAATCTAGTAGGGCATAACAACTGATACTAATCATCATCATAGTAACCAATTCCTGACCCTCCTCATCATCACTAAAAATGACCCATATGCAAAACGCCTATATGAGTATACCACATCTAGGGCATCGTCTCCATACAAGCATTCCACATTTTCATGTATACTCACCTCATCTATAATATATACCTTCTCACCCTATACCGTTATTCACAAGATCCTATGAATGTCCTCTAAGGTGATGGTCATATCACCTATTAGTAACTAGAAGGTTCCCGTAACATGATCCCACCTCTCAAATAAATCCATTAATAATCCCATATCTCTAAGGATATGTTTGTAATGACCTATCCATCCCAAAATAAACTCCTCTAGATGTCCCCAAGCTTCCTTTGATAAATTCTCATGAACACTAGCCAATAATTTCATGATCCAATCCCATGTAGTTAGTCAATCCTTCATCTACATCCACAAGAACAACACCAAACTATCAAACATAACTCATCAAAATCATAAAAATATTAAAATCATGCTTCTTATCACCAAATCACTAGAATCACCAAAGTGATTTTATTGAATCATTGGTGACTCATAATTGCATGGGATTCTCTAAAATCACTAGCAATTTCATAGGAAATTACATGCAATTTCCTTAGTTATTAGAAAAACATAAAATAAGAAAAAAATTAAAAAATTCAAAAAAATCAGTTACCTCTACTAGGGTACGCGTCTCTACCCTTACTAATCACCTCTGAATGTCTCCATCACTCGTAAAAACACTAAAAAATTGGAATATCAGGATATGCCAAACTTCTTTCTCTCAAAATCACAATAAACCAAATGTTCCTTCATAGGATATTTATATCAAAAAAATTCCTCCATCCATATTGCTAGCGATCCTAGATAATTTCTAATGATTACATAAATCACTCAAGATCCATTGTAATCTCTAGAAATTACTCTCCCGCTATCTAAAACATCCTTGTTTGATTCCCAAACCCCATCAAACCTTTATTTTAATCATCATCCCTACTTTTTACCCCTTCAATGGTCCTATAATTATACACATACATCATAAAATTACATAATTTCCAAGTATGTGCTTCCTTTTAGGCCCTAAGACCCTCTTAAAAACCAAATTTATTCTATCTATATAGAGTTTTTCTTTATCAATTCACCACATATTTTGCAGCCTCTCATGAGTGATTTCTTGTCATCTCCTTTAAGTCATATATATAATCCAATTATTCCCCTATCACTTGACTTCTTGGTTGTGTAAGACCACCTTTTGGCAATATATTTCATTCATGTTCTTGGGAATCCTAAATTGAAACACATCCATTTAAATAATAACTTACTCACTTGTAAACCTCATAAACCACTTGAATCTATTTTATCATAGTAAAGCAAAAACATCCACAACCTCCTAACCTCCTCAACATACTCCTACTCATCTTAATTTCATCCTTAACCCAAAACTCACCATTTTGGAAGTGGTTTCAACCACTTTCAAGTGAGTTCCCCACTTTTTCTGGATCACCGGTGATTCTAACTAATCACCAATGATTCTATATAAAATCACCAAATTTTCAACAACATTAATCCGAGACACTACAACAAAGTTATCATGTCAGTAGAGTAAGAAAATACTATAAGAGACATCTTGACATCCTTTAAATCCATATCAAACCTTTAGAGAGATCAAACCATCCTAAGTGCTTCCCGCACCATTCACCATTTGTATTTTCATCACAAATAAGGTAATGTTTTATCTCTACATTTCATTTTATTTACGCATATCCTTTCGAACAATTCAATCATCAAAAATGAATCTCAAGTCTCAATTCACATTTATTTAAATATTTTCATTCCATAAAAATCACTAGGGATTCCTTGAATCACCCATGATTTTTTTCTTCGATCACTTTAATTATATAATGCATATTTTTAATCATTATGAGGATCTACTTTATGCTAATATTTGGATTTCAAGTGTCATATATCTTTAGATGATCATTCTTGGTGAAACACATCTAATAAAAAAATTTACGATCTTATAATCATCTCCCAACCCTTTTCTTGGGATCAATACAACATCACACAAGAGTGTAATCTTTATGTCATCATCTTGAGACCAAATATGGATGACATTGAGGATCAAATATAGATCATACTAAAATTACAATTAATCACGAGAGAAAGAGTGGATCAAGTATTTTGAGGAGCTTTATCTTCTTGTAGACCTATCCCAGGCCATTTTCTACATAGAATATGATCTTCCTACCCCTATAGAAGATTGATTTTTTTCATTATTATAATGTCTAAATATCATAATTTTAATCATATTATCTATTTCATCATTTATAACTTAATTTAATAAAACAATTGTAGATCAAGAATTTCACGCATTGTTACCCGTCCAAGTTAATGTACCAAACTAAACAAAAAAAGCCTTAAAAACTCAAATAAAATCGATACCTGATAGACAAGATCCAGAAATGTAGACGGAAAAGAAAGCCGATGTAGACAAGATGGGCGCACACAAGCAATCCTGCAAAGTAGATCCAAGAAACCTGCGAGACACAGATGCTTGACAAAAAAACCACCTTAAAAGATATTTGGGTGGACTTCTTGAAAAGCAGGTCCGGGAAGCGATAAGCTCCCTCGGCGGATGTCATTCCACGTTTTCAATTAAGGAAAGAAGCATACATGATAAAAGATGTACGTAAAAGACTAGATTTTCTGATCAAAAGTAATAAACAGAATCTAAACAAGACAGAAAGTAGTAGGAAATAGGAAATTCTAAAAAATAATGTTGGATTACTGTTACCTGAGTTCTTCTACCTGTCTGTAGGCTGATCGGCGTCGATTAGGAAAATCAGCGTCGAATGGTTCAAATTGGCGTTGACTGATACAGGTCGGCGTCGACTGATATAAATTGGCATCAACTTGGGAAAATTTGTAGGAAGATTGAGAAACAGACAGTGGAGACTAGATCGTCGATCTCCGTTGGATCTGCAAGTGTCGTAAGGATACTGCCAAGGCTCCACCTATGCTGGATGCAAGAACAAAGTCACCAAGAGATTGATGAAGACTCATGATGTTGATGTGGCAGGAGTAAAGTAACGGTACTCCTCTCAGGGATTGGTTTGGACAAGATTCGCTCTCACTTGATAGATGATGCTCATACTTGATGCTCAAAAATCTCTCGTTCTCCTTGTCTAATTCACTGTCTATCTCACCATCTGATTGTCTAACCAGAACTGAGTTCTGGGCCTCTATTTGTAATCGGTGCTGACCGAGATGAAATCGGCACCATTCTGAAAATCAGCATCGACCGAGTACTAGTCGGCGCCGATCGGGAATAGACTCCCGAAATGGCCAAAAGGAGTGATTTCTGGGAATGATGAGAGTGATCCTGTCACCTCAAATATGGGAAATATCCCACTGCTCGGTTTGGGAGGAGGAGAAATAGGGGGGATATATGGATAGAATAGATATGGGGTAGATAAGTGGTTATGATACATGTAAAAAGGTGTAATTGAATAGTTAATATTTAATTACTCATGGGTAGAACATAATGGGGTGAATTAAATGTAAGATAGGTGTTTAAATCAAAAATTAAATAATACCCCAAGGGGGCCATGGTGATATGAACGTGCCCTAGGTTACCTAAGAAGATAAACAATGTGAGGGACACCAAATTGGGTAACCAATTTTCGGTGTCTACATTTTTGCCCCTTTTTGTCGAGTAACTTGCGATAAGCAAAGTTGCAAGACAAAAACAAGGAGAGTAGAAGAAAGGAGGAAAAAGTGATGATGTGATCCCCCTCAAACTAGGGATGGGATGGGTGATAGAACAAATGATCCCAAGTTTGAAAAAGGTAGATGAAAACACAGGATGCCCCAGCTAGATGTCTGGAGTAGATCTGATCATTAATGATGCACAAGAATAATCATTAAGGTAACAACCTAAGGAACTCACATTGGTAGGGAAATCTAGATGGTCTCCGTAGGAGACGACGTTAGTACCTACAGACTCGTGAGTGTAAGGAGGGCTGCAAAATAGTTAGCACCTAAAGAGAGATACATTGGTAGGGAAAAATGAGTGGTCTGCGAAGCAGAAGACATGAGTGCCTACAGACCCGTGAACTCTTAGCTGCCAAAAATGTGAGTACCCCATGTACAGGGGACAAGCTCGAAATGGATGATAATATTGAAAGTATGTGCCAAAAGGCAACATTCAGGGCACAATAATGACTAGATAAATAAGCCAAGCATCAACACTATGACAAGAAAACTTTAGGAGATGGATAAAAGCTACAGTGCAACCGATTAGAAACAATAGGTGCAAATCGGCAGCGATCTAGACTAATCGGTGCCAACCACAAAAATCGGTGTCAACCAAAAAAATAGGTGCTGACCATACCAAGCGCATATAAATATGCAAACGGAAAACATGAATGATTTATTTATACTGTGACGATTGATTCAGAGAGAGTCAAAATTTGATTTGAGCACCATGGAAGCTTCTGGGAGCAATCAGAAGCAGAAGAGGACATGACCAGGGGTAAGTGAACCTAGCCAAACTTTCTTGTATAATTTTGTCGTAAAATAGCATACTAGGTTCTCAATTTTTAGAGAAAAAAGGCATAAATGGGGAGTAAGTGTTTTTGACACTCGTCCTCCCAGTCGGCGTCGATTTAGTAAATTGACGTTGATTATATTAGATCATCACCGATTACTTTAAATTGATGTCGACTAGGTTTGATCGATGCCAATTTAGTTAAATCGACGCTGATTTTACCATTATCCTGATAAGATGATAGAATATATGTTTTTGATGTTCTGATTTGGATAAATGGGAAGCTAACATTGTTCTTAATGTCGTGGATGTAGGCATGAGAGGTGTTACACATGCGGGATGCTATCCTTGAGCTTCTGGAGACCATTCTCCCTGATGTGACTAACGCAGATTGGCGCCACCTAGATCTTGTCGGGCTCGAGGGCTTTCGGTACTACCGACAAGTACCTCGAGACATAGAGATGATGTGAGCACTAGTACGGTGATGGGATAGCTGGACTTGCATGTTTTGGTTTAGGACGGGTGAGATGACTATCACCCACGAGGATATATACAGGATCCTGAGGCTGCCAATCACCGGGGACCCTATTGAGATCACGCCATGAGAGCAGCAGCAGAGGGCCCTAGGACGGTTATATGGGGACAAGGCAGATGAGTCAGAGATAGTTTCCTAAGGCAGTGAGGATAGCCTCATAGTACAGACAAGATGATGCCAGGAGTAGACATATAGTATTGATTCAGATGGCGATCTCCTACTTTTCTCTACCAAATTCAGGAGGTGGGAGATTCCCATTATTACTGCTAGATTGTGTTTGTGACATCTTGCAGTTTAGACAGGTGTTCACATTTGCTGACGCCTTGATAGCTCATATATATTATGAGCTATGGATGTATACCACTGGTAGGAGGATAGGGATTGATGTTAGTTTTGTGCTCCATTGCTAGGCATATGAGCACATAGCAATGATCAGGCCATCTGGGCTTCCATGGATGTTGGAAGCAGTGGGGGCCATTGATTATGGATTTTGGTGATGGTGGGTTGACATGGCCTTGGGAGATACAGGAGATCCACAGATTGGTATGCCGAGCGCTTCAGACGCTGACACCAGAGCAGGTCATCTGGAGACCATATCGGGTATTTTTGACATGGGCTGGTCAGGATGCTCACTTGGTGGGGTTGAGACAGAGTAGGGTAGTTAGGGGCCGCAGGCCTGATATGTGGGAGCGAGTCCCGTTTATATGGGTATTGAGACAGTTTCGTCCCTAGTGCGAGATAGTGCTGACCACCTACACCATATAGACGAGATAGCAGAGAGATAAATTTGCTGATTTTGATCCCTAAGATCCATTGAGGGAGGCCCCACCTTCTCGCAGAAAGTGATAATGATGCTTTGAGTGGATGACGACTATGCAAAGATGGTACTGGCGAGCTTCCATGACACTTGTCGATCCATAGATGCCGATGAGGAGGATATAGCCACAATGCTTTGGAGAGGCTGGAGGGAGAGCATTATACACTGACGCAGACACATCAGGTTGCCCTAGAGGAGATCAGAGCTCTGACAGAGGAGAGGGATGCCCTGATATTGGAGAGGGATATAGCTCGTCAGGAGTGAGATACAACAATCCAGCAGAGGGATTGCTATCATCGACATAGGGAGGCCCTCAGGGCCAAATATGGTGATACAGGTACCACATCAGAGTCTGGGACACAGGGTATGACCATAGGAGGGCCACCACTAGCAGCACTAGCAGCACCAGCTGGTGACACTACGAGCACCTAGTACAGTGAGCCTGAGTACATATCAGTCTCTCCTCGCTGAGGTGAGATACTATGAGGATGCTCTAGCACAGCATGCCCCTGAGGTGCCTCGTTACGGTGCGAGGAGGAGATCTGTGACAGCCACAGCTAGTGGTGCATCAGAGGGAGGGAGCACTGGGAGAGGGCGAGGTGGAGGTAGGCCCCCAAGCAGTGTGCTTTGAGTTTGATAGGTGGCAGCCAGGAGAGACAACCTGGTCCAGAGGAGGGTGGAGGAGATAGTGTCTTCCACCTATCAGACTTTACGATTTAGAGATTGAGATATATTTTTGTATCGATGTATTGATGTAGCCTTGATTCGAAGGCATTTTTGATGTATGATATAGATGGCTTGATTGAAAGCCACCCATTCTTTGTACAGATACTCATGTATGTATATAGATATTCATCATTTTCTTTGTCAAATGATTGTACTTATGCTTTTAATTTTGATAGACATGGATAGATGTAATGTAATTGCGATGGATATAGACATATGCTGATAGATGATAAATAGGTGTGATCTGATATTCCTAGAATAGATAGACATGATGTTGATGTGATGTGATTGATATTCATAGAATAGATAGACGTGATGTTGATGTGATGTGATTGATATGTGGATTTAATTTTGATGAGAAATAGATATAGGCAGATGTAGGGTAACTTGGATGAACATGTTTTTAGATGATAGATGGATAGATGTGATTGATAGATTTGATATATTTAAGATGTTTTAATTGAATTTTGATGAAAAATAGATAGATAGACTCACATGTGTTGATAATACATGCTATGATATATTTTCTTTTGGAAAAAGTAGATAAGATGAAATTATATAGATGATATATGTTGACTAAATTAACATGTTAAATGTCAATTTAACTGGATGAATAAGAAATGATAAAGGGAAATAAAGAAAACACACCTAGAAAAGAAAAAGAATGATAAGCTAGGCCCCTAACCGACCATAAATAGAGACTTTTGATAGGAAACTAAAAGACCATGCATACAAGGCCATATATGAGGTTAAAATAAACCTGACACTAGCTAGTCGCAAACCAGATCTAGAAGGTAAATGGAAGGAGAAGTAAGTATGTATCTTGTCAGAATTTACAAAGGATAGAATACACGCTCATATTGGGAAAATAGGGTTCTCCATATGATCGACAAAAGGTCTTATATCTCAGCTTCATGATGTTTGTTTTGACGAAAAGCAAACTGATCAAGGCGGAAGTTTGCTAGATGTGGAAAGACTGATCGATATGGGAAGTCTTTCAGTGATGCTAAAAAGTGAACAAATTGGCTGAAGATAAAGTCACATTCTTGAAAAGGCTGATCAATGTGAGAAGCCTTGGGAATTCCATGAGAGAAACAACTGTCCTTCAAGGGAACGGTCTGTAGCTTGAATTTAATGATAGCCATCCTTCAAGGGTATGGTCTATATCTTTTGATTTGCTTAATAATGCATGGATAGCTGTCCTTCAAGGGATCAGTCTATTTTTTAGGAATTTTGGATAGCATCTTCTTCTTCTTCCCTTTTTTTTTTTTGTTGGGAGGAAGCTGAGTTTAGACCAGATAGATCAGATAGAGGGAAAGAAAACATATACAAACATGTACTCATGCCCTAAGTAGATTTGATTAAGATAGACACTTGGGACAAATGAAGAAGTGATTAAGGTGTTCCTACCATGAGGAGGAACATATCCATAAGAAAAATGCCATGAGTAGAGCCGTGGTACTCATATTTTAAGGTAGAAAAAGACATAACATGGAGAACCACATAGTCCTAAATCACTACAAAAAGGTATGACTGGTTATAGATGGATGAAAAATCTGTTTTACGACTAAGAACATGTAAGATAGATTTTAACAGTAGAAGGGCCTTAGATGCAAGGCATTAATAGGTTCCATTTTAGGTACACCATCCATGGAAGATAGACGGTAAGCCCCAGATCCATATTTATGAGTAACCACGTATGGACCCATCCAGTTAGGAGAAAACTTACCACGCTGACTCCGTTCTAATGTAGTGACATTTTGGTTTTCTTTAAGAACAAGATCACCAACTTTGAAGTCACGGTGCTGCAAGTGTTTGTTGTAAGCACGTTTGACACACTCAAGATAGACTTGATGATGTTCAAGAGCATTGAGATGCCGCTCATCTAACAACTCAAGCTGCGCTAGATGCTCTTGACGATAATCCTCATCAGAGACAAATTCTCTGAGAGAAACACGAAGAGATGGGATCTGGACTTCCAAAGGAAGAACAGCCTCAGACCCATAGATGAGAGAGAAGGGAGTAACACCCAGGTAGGGGGTATAAATGCTAGTCCAATAAGCCCAGAGAGCAAAAGGGATATGTAAATGCCAATCCCTACCAACTCGACTAGTTACATTTCATGCGAGGATGTTACACAAAGTTTTATTGGAAGCCTCACCAGTCGTTAGCTTGAGGATAGTATGGAGAAGAACAAATGAGTTTGATATTGAAAGCGTCATAGAGATTCTATAAATTGAAATTTTTGAAATATTTACCGTTGTCTGTGATGAGTTTGTGTGGAATACCAAAGTGACAAATGATGTGTTGATAAACAAAATCAACAATCGGTTTAGCTTTTGTTGAGGAAAGGGGAATAGCTTCCACCCACTTAGTAAAGTATTCTGTGGCAGTAATGATAGAATGATGACACTGTGAAGAGTGGGGATTGATAAGACCGATGAGATCAAGACCCCATTGCGAAAAAGGCCACAAATCTGTCGTAGGTTGCAAAGCTTGACTAGGGATATGCGTAAGATTGGAATGTTGTTGGCATTTGACACATTTCTTAGTGTATTCACAACAATCTCGATTAAGAGAAGGCCAATAATAGCCTAAGCATAAGATGCATTTAGCTATGGCCAAACCACTAAAATGTCCACCACAGATACCGTCATGGACCTCTTGGATAGCCTTAGATGATTTAGGGGTTTTGAGGCACCGAAGAAAAATACCATCAAAACCATGTTTGTAGAGGATTCTGCCTAGAATAGTATAGCGATTAGCACGTAGGATAAAAGATCTTCTACCATTGGAAGTAAGATCTAGAGGAAGCACTAGAATGGGATAGATAATCAACAATGTGTTGATACCACTCGTCTTGAGTATTGGTTGTAACGACATTGATTGAAGTCAGTTTGCCTGAGATGAGATGGTTTGTCTAATCATTGCACAACCACATAAAGTCGCGAGTCTTTGGTAAAAGGTGGAATAAGTGAGGCTAAAGAAGCCATCGTATCTACGAATCAATTTGCAGTGCAGGGAATAGCTTGGATAGTGAATTTATCAAAGGATTGAAGTTGAAAGAGAACGATATCTCGATATTTTTGAAGGATATCATTTTTGCATTGATAGACACCAGTGACTTGATTAATGATGAGTTCAGAGTCACCAAAGATGTCGATATGGCGGGCACCTAGATTAATGGAATTTTTAAGACCCAAAACAAGAGCTTCATATTCAGCCATATTATTGGTACACTCAAAGTTAAGTTTGTGTGTAATTGGGATAGGTGTACCCTAGGGAGGAATCATAACGAAACCTGCACCCCCCCTTGCTAGCATTTAGATCCATCAAAGAAGAGTTTTACTTTAAGCGGAGAAAGACCAAAATCAATTTGTTGGATATACTCATTGGGGAATTGAGCGAGAGAGTCTTGAGTGTCTGGAAGAGGAGCATCAGCTAATTGATCTATAATGACCTGACCCTTGATATATTTTTGTAGGATAAACTCGAGATCAAATTTTGTCATAAGCATGAGCCAACGAGTGATACGATCATTGTGATAAGGCTTCGCATGCATTGTCTTGAGTGGATTGACACTTGTGACAATGTAAGTTTTATGATTGAGGAGGTAGTGACGAAGCTTAGAAGTTGCAAAGAAGAGAGCACAACACAACTTTTCAGCTTCGAAAAGCATGTTTCATACTCATGGAGAGTACGACTGATGTAATAGATGGCTTGTTCTTTACCACAAGCGTCCCGATGTGAGATCATGGCTCCCAGAGCATGGTCAGTCATAGAGATATAAAGATAGAATGGCTCCCCCTCACGTGGAGGTGTAAGCACAGGTGGAGAAAGAAGATAAGCTTTGAGATCATCAAAGGCTTTTTGGCAATGCTCATCCCATTCAAAATGAACATTCTTACGGAGGAGGTGATGGAAAGGTTGACAACGGTCTGACAGTTGCAAGATAAAATGACACACTGATTGAAGGCGTCCTTGAAGACTGCAGAGTTTCTTTAAGTTAGAAGGGGGAGGCATCTCAAGGATAGCTTTTATTTTTGTGGGGTCTACTTCAATACCCCTAATAGAAATGATAAAGCCTAAGAGTTTACCAGTGAGAACGCCAAACACACACTTAGATGGATTTAGGTGAAGACAAAAGCAAATAAGCCTCTCAAAGAGAGGTGCAAGAATGAAAAGATGATCCTGACAGCATTTGGATTTACCGAGGAGATCGTTGACGTAATCTTCCACAGTTTTGTGTAAGAGATCATGGAAGATGTAGGTCATTACTCACTGATAGGTTGCTCCTACATTCTTAAGACCGAAAGGCATGACACGATAACAAAAAGTCCCCCAAGGAGTTATGAAGGAAGTCTTATGTTGGTCCTCTAGTGTGATGAGAATTTGATTATACCCAGAGAAACCATCCATAAGAGAAAGCATCTCATGACCCGTAGTTAAATCCACTAGTTGGTTGATATTAGGTAGAGGAAAATCATCTTTTGGACAAGCAAGATTAAGATCCCGGAAGTCGGTACAAATTTGAATTTTCCTAGTAGCTTTGGTTACTGGTACTATGTTTGAAACCCATTGTGGATAATCGATGGGTTGGATGAAGTTAGCAGAAAGCAAGTGCTGCAACTCTTCTTTAACAAGAAGGGCTACTCGAGGGTGCATTTTACGCAATTTCTGTTTAACCGGTTTGATGTCGGGAAGAGTAATGATATTGTGAACCACAATATCGGGATCGAGTCCTGGCATATCCTCATATGACCAAGCAAAGGCTTGACGATGGTTGGAAAGAAAAGTGGTGAAGTCTCCTAACTCTTGTGGATTAAGAGATTGGCCAACCTTAATGATGCGAGGGTCTTTAGAAGTCCTTATATTAAGATCGACAGTGGCTTCATTGAGAATCATAGACGTGTCAGAAGGGATGGTTTTAGGAAGATAAGAATCCTCTACCCTAGATAGGTGAGGATAGAATCATCATCCGCACAGTGGATAGTGTTGATAGTGGGAGAATCATCTCCAACTATTTCAGGGAAGATTAACGGTATGGAAGTGGATTTGTCATTAGTTTTGTAGGTCAGTGGTCCTAAGGAAATGGTATTGACTAAAAAAAAAAGTTAGATGGAATGGAAATGGTGTCATCCTCATCAAATGATGTTTCTGACTTGACAAGAGAAGATGGTTCCTCAATGAAAAGAGGCTCATCGAGAATGGTGATGGTGGCCTTTGAGAGGGGTTTAAATCCTAAACCAAATTTTTGATGTGGTTTAAGAGTTGGAATGGATGCAAGGTCATGCACACCTTGTTCATATTTTCCCAGGCCAAAGCCCTTCCACACGCATCGATATAAATAATTTTTACAAATGTGGGATTCTGTAGACAATCAAACCCTGCTAAATAGGGTTTGGCCCTAGGGGGAGAATCTGGGTGATAGTGAGGTGTATCAAGACCACCGTAAATGAAGTTAGTCTGTTGATTGGGCAGACCAATGGTGACGATGTGACCAAGACCTGGCTGATATTCAGGTTGTTTGTCTGGTCTACCATACTCATTAGGCTTGAGATGGGCATCAAAAGAAAGAAGAGGAAGTTCTCCTAGTGAGAAACGTTGCAATGTCTCTTCCAGATTTTGGAAATTTGGTAATTTAGTTACAGGTAAGGAAGAGGATGACGCCTCGCCAAAAGAACAAGCATCCTTCTTTAGAGGGGCAGACCCTGTGGTCATGTCGCATTGTGCAGAAGGAAAAGGATCTCCTGGATGAGTATAGATTTTTCCCTCATACTGATATTTTAAGCACCGATGGAGGGTTGATGGGACGCAATGCATTGTATGAATCCAGGAGCATCCTAGGATCATATTGTAGTGGAATTTTCCCTCAACAATGTAAAAGAGCTCGTGAAGCAATTTTTTACCTACCCGAATGGGCAAGACCACAGTTCCTAAAGTAACTACCAGCTGATCATTAAATGATCGAAGGGCGAAAGGTGGTGGTGACACTACATTCTTAGGTAATTTAAGTTGTTCGAATGTGTGGGAAGAAATGACGTTGAGTGCAGCACCACTATCAATCATAGTGTGTTTTAATGTAGTGTTGTTGATTTGAACCGTGATAAAAAGAGGAGCCTCTAAATCCTCGGCAGAAAGGGGAGGTATTTCAGAATCCTCAAAAGAAATGGTGGTTGATGGTCTATTCAATCCAACAACCATCTCAAAAGGTTAGGGCTCATCTGAATTCACAATGATGTGACGTAGATTATCAATTAGAGCCTGGCGATGTTGCGGAGAAGATTGAATGAGGTCAAAAAGAGACATTTTGACCAGAGCATGGGTGAGTTGTTTCATAACACTCTCCTCAACTGACACGGGAATTTGAGCCCAAGGTGAAGCATGAATAGAGACCCAAGGTCTCAAGGCTGATGAGGAAGGAAGAGCTCCTTTGGGGGCTGCAGAAATGACAACCCGTGGTTGAGATGTTGTGGATGATGATGGATTATCATATTGTCGGGTTCTAGTGGTGATATGAATTGTGTCGATTTGAGAAGGTGGAAGATCATCCATAGTGGAATTAATAGAACTAGAGGTCTGAATGGACTGTTGAGGCTCAGATGAAGTTGGGACAATAGCAGATACTTGTTCCTCCTCCTCTTCCAAAAGAAGATCACTTTCTTCCAAGAGGTTATTAACGATAGATTGAAGAGCTTTACATCCCTTGGTGTCATGACCCGGAGTGCGATGGTAAGCACAAATCAAATCAGAGTTGAACCAGGAAGGTTTTACTCCTTTAGGATTATAGGGTTTGATCGGGGAAGGGATATGGATGAAGCTTGGATAAGTTGACAAATAATTTCAGTATAGAATCCGGTAGACAAAGATGAGGACAGAGATGACGAAGGTGCCTCTTTTACCTCAACAGATTACCAAGGTAAAAGAACCTGCATGTCTGGTTTAACAGTCTTTTTAGGGATCATCTTACTTTTTCAGACATCGGGAGGAGCAGCCTTGGGCACTTGAGATGGAAGTGAGTGATACTGGATTGATTTTGGTGGTGGAGGAGCTCCTAGGATAGATTTGGAAGATGATGAAGATGTAACAAGTGTTGTGGTTTTCAATAAAGAAGGTTGCTTGATCGAAATAGATGATGATTTAGATAATGCCAACTTAGATGAGGGAGAAGCTCCCAAAGTATGTCTGATCAGAGGAACAATAGGTGCCCTGTCTTTTGGGGATGAAGATGATGATCCTGATAAAAGAGATGACACCTTTCTAATAGGTAAATCCACTTTACGAGGTGCTGGTGAAGAAGGTGTTGTAGAAGAAGACACCTTCTCAGTGGATAACTCCAATATTTTATGAGGCGTAGAGAGGGATTTTTGAGGGAAAGCACCAAGAGTCTTGATGGTTCAAAATATGGGTTTTCCTTTTTCAGGGATAGTGACAACTTCAACCGCATAAGGTGACTGTAACCTTTTTGGGGGAAGAAAATGGGGAGATACGGATGATGTATCATTAGATCTTAGTTGTCTCGGTTTAAGTTTAGGAACCGAGAGTGTAGGTGTCATTACTATTTCTTTAGATTTCCCTTTAATAGGAAAAATAGTATCAATGACGGAAGAAGTGGATGATGAAGAAGTAGTTCCTTGTGAGGGAGATACTTCTGGTACAGTAATTGTGGGTGTAACTACTGTGGGAAAGGAGACGGGAAGAGTTAAAATTGAAGACACTTCATCAAAGTTGGTACAACTATAGGTATGTTTACCAATGGTATAGTTGTAGTGAAAATGGGAGAAACAGAAGTAGATGTAGATGTAGTGGAAACTCGAAGGGATGTAAATGTCTCGAGCATCGAAAGAATGTTCGATGATGAGACAGATGAGGATGACACTATCTCAGGAAGGGATGGAAGATTAGATAAAGAGGCAGAGGGAGGTGAATCTATCTCTAACAATGTGGGAATACTCAAAGACAGGCTATCTGAGGATGGTGGAATCCCAGCAATTAGCGGAGCGGTAAGAGGCTCTGATTCTATTGATGTGTTCGCAGATGGCTCAGGTTTAGAAGAAGATTATTCAGTAGAAATGAAGCTGATAGTATGAGTGTTTGGTTTTTGAGACCCTGAAGCATCATGGTTCGGGAATGATTGGGAAAAGGTTGTTTAAACACGTCAAGTGCCTGATTTGGGGAGCATTTGGGTTATCCAAAATGAGCTCGCCTTTATCAATGAATTTCTAGACAAGATTCTTGAAGGTCTGACATCGTTCAATGTCATGACCTTTGGTTCTATGATAATGACAGAAGTCATTTTCCCTATACCAGAATGGACGTTCTTGGCTTTCATCAAAATTTCTAATAGGGGGAAGTTCGATCATGTGAACTTCCAACATTTTTTCCAAGATAGAGGCATATGATTCTCCCAACGAAGTAAAAGATCGAGATGACGAGGGTCCTTTTCGAGAAGATGAAGAGTCTTTCCATGGTGTTTGATTAGAAATGTTATCAGCTCATGGTGTTTTTAATATGATAGCATTGGTGGATCCCTGATTCTTGTCTTTAGAAGTGGAAGGGTTTGATTTTGTAAACCGAGAAAAATCTAGTTTAGTTTTAGAATGAAGTTTTAACTTCCCTTGTTCAATGGCACGAGATTCAAGTTTGCGTGCCATCGTAAAGGATTCTTCGAATGTGTGAAAGGTCTGGATCCTTAAGGTAGAAGAAATATGATTAGCACAGGATCGAGTAAATAACTCGATCTGTTGAGATTGAGGAAGGGAGAAAGACAATTGGTTTATTATCCCTCTCCAATGAGCGACAAAGTCTGTAATAGACTCATCATCAAATTGACGAATGTTATAAAGATCTGTAATCGAGATCTTATGTGTGATATTTATTGAAAAGTTTTCAACAAACATCTGGGCCAATTGAGAGAAAGAAAACAAGGAATGTTGGGGAATGTTATTATACCAGTCTAAAGCAGGTCCTGCGAGAGACATAGGGAAAGTACGGAGCATAAGCTCCTGATCCTGGACAATAAGGTAGCAAGCGTGTTTGAATGCTCGTAGATGCTGTTGAGGGTCCTCCCGAATATGAAATTTTTAAAATTTAGGAAGTTCCCATTAGGGAGGATAAGGCTTAAAAGCCACTGATGGATGAATTGGTTCATTACATACTTCTTCAAAAGAGTATGAGGGATGAGCCCCTTTGGTGGATGCCTCCAGGTCTATGATTTTTTTGAAAAGAATTTGGACCATGTTAGATTGAGGAGGAGGTATGCTAGTATGTCCCATATAAGAAGCAATTGGTGGATTTTGTTGTGGTGTTAACGGGGGATTCATCTGTTGGTTAACAGGATGGTAAGAGGAATAACCAGGTGTTCTAGGTGACACCTGGTGAGGTATTTTCTGTGAAGGAGCCTGTGTATAGACAGGCTGTGAGATGATAGGCGGTTGAGAAAAAGGTGGTTGAATGAAAGACAGAGCCTTTGATTGATGGGCTCCTACACTTATTGACTGGATCGGAATGGATTGAGGAACATGGGTGTTGACTTGATTGGACATGGTGGGGAACAAATTCTGAATGAGGATTTTGATTGCAGATTAGTTATTAAGGGCGCGATGCTAGAGGATGGGTAAAGGTTACTGCCACGGAGCATTGGAAGAAAGATGAAGTGGAGGATGGGAAGAAGAAACCAGCTAACTTGCAAAAGGGGGTTGATTCACTAAGAGATACTGACCCTGAGACACAATAGACGACATAGAAGAATTAACAGCAATCTGTGAGTGCACAGATGAGCCCATTATAGCTAAGGCAGAAGACTTCTCAAAAGTAGGCTGTGGGATAGCCGAGGTAACTGCGGTGCTCGGAATAGGCAAGACTATTTGAGAACTAGTCATCATGGTTGGTGGAAGAGAAAAAGGAGGTACAGGTGTGCCACCCTCTTCCATGGTTCGAGGTGAGAAAAATGAGGCCAACTGTTCTACAAAATCCTGGGATGGTTCACGAGGATAATCATAAACTTGTTGGATTGGTGGTCCCTGATCAGATATTTGAATAGACTTATGTACTAGATAGTCCATAAGGGCTACTGGATTGCGATCAAGGAGTGCCTGAAATTCAGGGTCCCCATGAGGAACATACTCTATGTCAGAAGCAGATGATATTTCTAAAGGACTGGGGGAAGCTGGACATGAAGGGATTGCTTTAGGCTGATAGAAAGGATTATATGACCAAGATGGGGAACCAACTAACAAAGGGTCTCGAGGAAGATCTGGGGGGTGCCGAAACATCCACAGTAGTGGTGATCTCGGAGGAAGAAGGGGTCATTTGAGCCATTCTTCTAGATTGTAATCGAGTGATGACCGTCATAAACAAACAGAAATATAGCAAGAAAAAGAAGATTGACCTAACTAATGCACAGACAATTCAAGTAGCGTAGGTGATTATCTCTTTTAAATTTTTATGCTTTTAAGAAAGAAAATGTTAGGGAAGGCTTTTTAGAATAGGAACTACTCAGATAGCCAAACTAAGGATGGTTTGGGGAATGTTTGGTGAGGAGTCCCGAAGGCACTTCAGTAAAATACCAGTACGTGGCTTGATATAGGGGCCTACCCCCACACTTCACACACCACTGCGATAAGGGAGTCGGGTGCTTTGCCAATATATACTAGAACTTCCGTGAATTTATAGCACAACCCGAGTACCGCATAGGCTCTTCCTCTTGGATATCACTTTCAAGTAGGCGAGGCCAGGGGAGGAATTCTTGTTTAAATGCTTTATACCTAGTGATTTTGGCTTTGTGTGCAAGGGTGAAAAATGAAAATCAAATAGTGTCACTACCGATTTTGATAAATTTTCCAACCTAATTAAAACTAGATGAAAACACACAACAGAAATGATGAAGAAAGAGTTCCTTTTAAGCACTAAAAATGAAGTGTTTGATTTCGATGAAGACAAGTCAAACAGATTCTTTCCCAAATGCGATTAAATTCTTTTTAAGCACCAAAATCGAAATGTTTGAATGTGATAGAAAGCAAACAAACAAAGTCTTTTTTTTTCTTTTTAGTTCCTAAAAAGGAGAAAACACCGTAAAAGAGAAATACCTATAGATTTATCTCTCCAAGGTGTGTGGACTTCAAAAAGTGCATTGTTGAGCTCTTCCCCTTGAACAATCCCACGAACAAGCAAAGTGCTCCACAAGAAAAAGTTAAGCAAACATACAAACCAATCCAGAAAGATATATCCAGATAATAGCAAAATGAAAATTTCTATTTAGGGAACTAGAAAAATTTCAAGGAAATAACAATTTTGCATAAAGAGATAGATCGAATATGCAATCTTGAAATCAAATGAAAGATTTACTAATTTTTAGAAATAGAAATTGGAATTGAGATTTGCAAAAAAAAGGATCTAACTTTGCAAATTCAGAAATGAAAGCAGCAAGACTGAAACAATGGAAGGAAATGCTTAAGAACAACTGATAAAAATCAGTGAAGAAAAAGAACAAAGCTCAAAACTGGAAAAGAGATGAACTTACCAATAAGGGACTTTGGTTGGGTCCCACCTGGGCGTGCTAGAATGTAGATCAAGAATTTCACACTTGTTACCTGTCCAAGTTAATGTACCAAACTAAACACAAAAGCCTTGAAAAACTCAAATAAAATCGATACCTGATAGACAAGATCCGGAAATGTAGACGGAAAAGAAAGCCGATGTAGACAAGATGGGCGCACACAAGCAATCCTGCAAAGTAGATCCAAGAAACTTGTGAGACATAGATGCTTGATAGAAAAAGACCACGTTAAAATATATTTGGGTGGACTGCCCGAAAAGCGGGTCCGAGAAGCGATAAGCTCCCTCGGCGGATGTCAGTCCACATTTTCAATTAAGGAAAGAAGCATACATGATAAAAGATGTACGTAAAGGACTAGATTTTCTGATCAAAAGTAATAAACAAAATCTAAATAGTGGACAGGAAGCAGCAGGAAATAGGAAATTCTAAAAAATAATGTTGGATTATCACATTACACGAGTTCTTCTACGGTTTGTAGGCTAATCGGCATCAATTAGGAAAATTGGCGTCGACTGGTTCAAATCAGCATCGACTGATGCAGGTCAACGTCGACTGATATAAATCGGCGTCAACTTGGGAAAATTTGTAGGAAGATTGAGAAACAGACAGTGGAGACTAGATCGTCGATCTTCACTGGATCTACAAGTGTCATAAGGATACTGCCAAGGCTCCACCTATGCTGGATGCAAGAACAAAGTCACCAAGAGATCGATGAAGACTCACGATGTTGATGTGGTAGGAGCAGAGTAATGGTACTCCTCTCAGGGATTGGTTTGGACAGGATTCACTCTCACTTGATAGATGATGCTCAGACTTGATGCTCAAAAATCTCTCATTCTCCTTGTCTAATTCACTGTCTATCTCACCATCTAACTATCTAACCAGAACTGAGTTCTGGGCCTCTATTTGTAATCGGCGCCGACCAAGATGAAATCAGCACCGTTCTGAAAAATTGGCATTGACCAAGTACCAGTCAGCGCCGATCAGGGAACAGACTCCCAAAATGGCCAAAAGGAGCAATTTATGGAATGATGAGAGTGATCCTGTCACATCAAATATGGGAAATATCCCGCTGCGTGGTTTGGGAGGAGGAGAAATAGGGGGGATATATGGATAGAATCGATATGGGGTTACGATACATGTAAAAGGGTGTAATTGAATAGTTAATATTTAATTACTCATGGGTAGAACATAATGGGGTGAATTAAACCTAGGATAGGTGTTTAAATCACAAATTGAATAATACCACAAGGGGGCCATGGTGAGATGAACGTGCCCCGGGTTACCCGAGAAGATAAATGAATGTGAGGGACACCAAATTAGGTAACCAATTTTCAAAGTGTCTACAACAATTTGACACCCTCAAAGGAATCCCATTGGTTCATGGGATTGGCCTTTTCTAAGCAACTCATCATATTGTTATCTAATATTTGTTATCCAAAATGGTGCCCACTCATTTTTGGCTAACTCCTTGTGTTCTTTCCTCTCTTGTGCCTCAGTCTACATTTTTGATTTTTAGGCACTTAAAGCTTTCTAGAAATGGCACCATCGATAGATCTCTCTCTCATCTTTCCGAGAAAGGTAAAGTTTGCCTCCTAACTCCTTATATTTTTCAAGTTATGGCTCGGACGAGAGTTTTGTGGAAAATTTTCCCATTTGAGGCCCATAGCCAATCGGAAGCTGCCACGTGGCATCTGACCAGCGGAGTGTGGGGAATTTTTGAAATTTTTTCCAAAGACAAAAAAGAGGTAAAATTTGAAATATTTTCCCGTCGATCCGTTTTTGGGCCGTTTTTGCCCTAAATCTTCAAATGATCATATCTTTTGATCCAAAGCTCAGATTTTCATGTTATTTATATCATTGGAAAGATGTTAAAATTATCTACATGATTCCATGGTCAATTTCTAATTTTGGTTCAGTTTGGAGAGAGAAAATTCAAAAATGATTCTGGTATGTGTCCATGGCCAGAAATGACATTTCAATAACCAAATTTAATACAGAATGGGTTGCATTCTTCTCCAATATGGTCAAAAATGATAGGGTATGGGTTTGTAAGGTCTTCCATGCTGTTTTAATGCATTTTCCATCAATGAGGAATGGGCTCCCATGTTTTTTACATTTTCTCTCTCCTGGGCTCGACCCATTCACTGTAAAAGCCAGATTTGGCTCATTTCTTCATGGTTGAACACTTTTTGGCATTGCAAACTTCTTCTTTCACCTCCAAAGCAAGTGATAGTTGTAAGAATCAGACCTTTTCACAGGTTTGTAACAGTTTATACCTCTTTGATGGTGGTGGAATGCAAGAGATTTTTACATAGAATTGACAGTGTAAACTCTGTGAATGCTTTCAGTCCTCTGTTTGTATTGTTTTACTTCATTTTAAGACCTCTAATTACATCTATCAACTTGTGTATGTTTTCCCTTGTTGTATTTCATGAATTTGTGTCTATTTACATGGAAAAAATGTTTCACCACTCCTTTTGGTGCATCACCATCTTTAGTTTAGTTTCATTTTTACATTTTTATCCTTGTCTCCTTGCAATCTAGGGTAGAATTAGGATTAGAACCTCTGTAGTTGTGCAAAATATAGATCTAAATCAGAGGAGTTTAACAAACCAACCTCTATTCTAGAGATTCCTCTCTCATTTTCACAAGTCCCACACTTGGAGAGAGGTTTCCATGTTGTGCAATCACACTAGATGCTCTAAACATCATTTAGAACCTTGATTTGCATCCAGGGGTGCTGCTGATTTGCAACAATAGTTTTGGCATGCCCGGTGGGACCTTAGAGGTCTCATTTTTATTGCAGCAAAGTTGATGTGCATCTGCTGCAATTTTCTTGCTTGAAAAGAGCTATAATTTGCATATCTGGTGACTCCAAAGGGGAAGAATCAACTGGTTTCAGCAGTGCAGGCCTGAAAACTCATGAGAAGAATCACTACAAGGTCAAGAGCTAGAGAAGAAGAGGTGCTATTTGAATATCTGCAGTTATCTCCAAGAGTAAGGAAAAGTGGAAGAAGGATTCAAAGGTCTCCATCTCCACCAAACAGAACTCTCTCAACTCCTCCACCTGGTAGGCCTTTCATTCAGTCAACAAGGGTTTTAAGACCAATTAGAATGGCGCAAAACAACCCCTATGTCAATTTCACAGGTAGCAGCCCACTTGCCCTCAATGCACAACATCCAATTCCAATTACAGCCTTGAAGAACATTCCATACTTCACTGGAGAGAATCAGACTACTCCAGGTGATCATGTTAAAGACATTGCCAACCTTTGTACAATTCATGAAATCAATGAGATGCAAGTGGCTGTCAAATTGTTGGCATCTTCATTCAAGGGGAAAGCATTGCAATGGTTTAGAAGGCTTGGAGCTGGTTCTATCACAAATTGGAATCAGCTGTGTATATCACTTCATGAGTAATTTGGAGAGAAGGGAGACAAATTGTCTCTTTTGGAGCAGCTGACAACCATCAAGAGAGCTCCCAATGAACAACTGACCGATTTCAACTTCAGATTTCAAAAGACTTGGGAGAGAATTCCAGTGGCAGTTAGGCCAACAATAGAAGGTGCTTTTCTCTATTATCTCAAAGCTCTAAATTCTGATATTTCTATGTTGATTCAGTCCATGGGAGGCATAACTATCCCTATGGCTTATAGCATTGCCATTAGGGCTGAAAATTGTTTGATCCAAGCTAGCAAACTAGCCCCTAGACCTCCCATGCCATTGTTTCCAAGTTTAGAGAGTCCAAATACCAATCAAGCACCTAATTTGGCTCCTTCTCCCACTCCTAGAAATTAGAGTTCAAATGAAGCTTCTACTTCATCTCCAAGTGCCCCAAATGAGCTTCAAGAAGTCATGAAGCAATTGCAAAACCTAGGCAATGAGCTGGTTACTCTCAAAAGGCAACAAGCCCAAGGTTTTAGACCTTCTTACTAGCCCCAAGCTTAGCCTAACAGGCAGCCATACCAACCACAAAGACCTCCTAATCCAGCTGCAAATGTAAATCAAACAAGGCCTCCTGCCAATAGACCATTTCAGCCCTATAATCCTAATGCCATATCTGCCTCTAAGGCATTGGTGCCAACACAAAACAACGTTGCTCAAGAGTATGATTGGTGTTTTCCATGTAATGAACCTCATAACCAATCTATGTGCTTCAATGGTGCTTTGAATCAAGCATTAATGGTGACAACTACTGGTGTGGAGGGTGAAGGTAGTCAAGGAAACAACCAACAACAAGAAACATTCCAACAACAATCAGCCCCAAATGACACCACATTGGTAAACTGGCAAGCAAAAGATTTTTGTGGCATGAATCAAGTAGTTTCTCAAGGTGTTGCAGCCAACACAAGGTCAAAAAGAAGGAATTTGGGTGAAGAACAACCATTAGCTCCAACCAATCCACAACCTTCCATGGCTCCACAAATGGTTGGCAAGCAAAATCCAATTTCAAATGCACAAGGGCAGCCAAGAACAGCTCCTAGACTAACTCAAATACTAGTTATTGCTGCCCATGTGCAAGGAGTGAATGTACAAGCAAAGGGACAACAAAGAGATCCTTCATCACCATTCAGTATCATTGATCAGATGAAGAAGACAAATGTTAATATATCAATGTGGGAATCCCTATCTATCCCAGGCCAAAGAGACTTGTTACAAGCTGCCATGAAGGACTGGCCAACTTTGAATCAACAAGTTCAGATGTAAGAGAAAGTGCTCACAAATGCTGCCCAGCCTGAGGGAAATCATGGAGGATAGCAAGGTAAAATGTTGAAGCCCCCTCCTTTCTATGTTTCATTAATCATTGGAAATCAATTAGTGCACAATTGCATGATAGATTCTGGGGCAAGTAGCTCAGTGATGCCTAAACAAATAGCTGATCAGCTAGGGCTCCAGTATGAAACCATATCCAAAGGGGTAGTGCAGCTGGATGGGACAGCAGTAACAACAGTTGGGGTGATTAGAAACTTGAGTCTTACCTTGCATGCATGTCCAAATGTTGTTGTTTTACAAGATGTATCAGTCATAGACCTTCCACCACTCTTTTCCCTATGCTTGTCAAGGGACTTCACAGCCAAGATTGGGGGATATTTTTCTATTGATTGGTCACACATGCTGTTCAGAACGAGGTATGGAACTAAGGCTACAATCAGTTCTGAACCTATTGCAAACTTCCACATTGAGCCTTACACTCCAAGTCAGATCAATGCCAATTTTTCAAAGCATTTGATCAAGAAGACCACCCAAGCACCAATGAAGTGACACACCAAGGTTGGAAGAATCTCGAATCTAACTCTTGATGAATGGGCAAACAAGGTACATGCTTTTGATCCTTATCAAGAAGTGGAAGAATCTGAGCTAGGGGTCTATTGCATACACGAAGAAAATCAGCCTATTCCTAGCATCACCAAGCCAAACCATGAAGATGACAATGAGGTATGGCAGCTATTTTTTGATGGATCAAGGAGTAGACAAGGTGTAGGAGGTGGAGCCATGCTTGTTTCACCTCAAGGAGTAAAGTACTATTCAGCTTTTAGATTTCAGTTTGCATGCTCCAATAACACTGCTGAATATGAAGCCTTGGTGCAAGGGATGCATTGGGCAATCAAGAAGAAAATAAAGAACTTGCAAGTCTTTGGTGACAATGAATTGATTGTAAATTAGGTCAAGGGATAGCATGCTGCCAAGAATGATCTACTCAGGTGCTACAAGAACAGGGGTGTGGGACCTCATGGAATATTTTGAGGGTTTTGGCATCAAATCCATTCCTAGGAAAGAGAATCAAGTCATGACAAGCTTGCAGCAGGTAGGGGGTAGCCTTTGACATTGTGGAAATCATTCAAAAAGACAAGGTACAACCAAACATCCACATGATTATGAGGCCTTCAAAGTGCCGATATACAATGTTAGTTGGCAAGTGTCCGAGAATGACCAAAAATCATCCATTTCTTGCAAGAAGAAGCTAAGTTCTCGCTTAAGAATCAAGAAAAGTTAGAACAGCAGTATGGTGACCAGGTGGTATAGCTGAGAACTAACAAGCTTCCCAAGGGACTTATCACTTTGGAGTCCATTTTTAATCCCAATGATCAGTTTAGAAAGGAGAAAGCAAACATTCAGGTCAAGAGAGAGGATTCAGTATCCATCTTGGTAGAAGAGAACAAACCATTGCAAATTGGAAAGATGACAACTGAACAAGAAATGTATGAATCCATGCAACTGTGTCAAGAATTCCCAGATGTGTTTTCTTGGAGCTACGAAGATTTGAAAGGTTTCAATCCCAACTTAGCTCAAAGATACCATTGAATTGGATCCAAATACTAAGCCTGTCAGGAAGAAAAAAAGACCAGTCAATCCACACATGGAGCCTCTCATGAGGAAAGAATTGGACAAGCTGATTGAGTCAAGAATCATATTCCCAATCAAGCATTCTAGTTGGGTTTCCAACTTGGTTCCAGTCAGAAAGAAGAGTGGGGAGATCAGATTGTGTGTTGATTTCAGAGACTTAAATAGAGCATCTCTCAAGGACCATTACCCACTCCCTTCCATGGAGCAAATCTTGCAAGTTGTGGCTGGCTCCGAGAGGTTTTCACTACTTGATGGCTACTCAGGCTACAATCAGATTATGGTGAAGGAGGAAGACCAGTTCAAGACAGCCTTCACAACCAAATGGGGAACTTTTGCATACAGGAAAATGCCATTTGGGCTATCCAACGCTGGTGCTACCTTCCAAAGGGAAATGGACATGGCATTCAAAGGTTTGATTAACAACGTGGTGCTGATTTACCTTGATGATATCACTATTTTTTCCAAAAATGCAGCAGACCACCTCTCTCATTTGAGACAAGTTTTCACGAGGTGCAGGAGATTTGGAGTGTCTTTAAATCCTAGAAAGTGTATCTTTCTTGCACATGAAGGAAATCTCCTTGGCCATATTGTCTCCAAAGAAGGATTAGCAATTGATCTAGAGAGGGTTGAAGCCATAAGAGCACTACCATTGCCAAGCCACAAGAAAGCCCTTCAGAGTTTCTTGGGGAGGATAAACTTTGTTCGGAGGTTTGTCCCAAATTTTGCAGCCCTTGTCAAGCCCATCACCAAAATGTTAAAGAAGAGCATGGCTTTCAAGTGGACAACAGAAGGTAAGGAGAGTTTTGAAGCAATCAAAGAAGCCATTTCTCAAGCACCAACTCTCATCAACCCGGACTTCTCCAAGGATTTCATCCTCTATGCATTTGGAGGTAATGACACTATTTTTGCCATTTTGGTACAGCAGAACAAGGATAATGATGAGCAGCCAATTGCCTTCTTCAGCTAGAGCCTAGATGACTATGAGGTGAAGTACTCTTTTATTGAGAAGCATGTGCTGGCAGTAATCAGAAGCTTGAAGAAATTCAAGCATTTAGTCTCGAACAACAAGGTCCAGTTGCTAGTCTCACATGTTGGGGTTAAGGACTTCCTCCTCAACAAAGATTTGAACAAGAAAAGGGCAGGTTGGATCACCCGTGTCATGGAGTATGACATTGAGATCAAGATCACCAAGCTGGTAAGAGGGAAAGGATTGTGTGAGCAGCTGGTTTTGGGGAAGCAAAAAGAAGTATGCAATGAAGAAGAGGTTGTTTTGACAGTCCAGGATAGCCATGAGCCAAGTGGCAATCAAGAAGAAGACAATGCTGCCCCCACTCCTTACTAGACCCAAGGTATTATACACTTCCTAAGCACAGGCCTATGCCCCCCGGAGATGAACAAGACCCAAAGAAGACACTTCAGATTGCAGGTTGTCCCATATGCCATTGTTGATGGAGTTTTGTTCAAGAAAGATGTGAATGGAGTGCTGCTGAGATGCATTAGCACAAATCAGATTCATAGGGTGTTGGAAGAGTTCCATGGTGGACCAGCATGGTGGTCATTTTGCACCAAGAGTGACAGCTCAAAAATCATGAAGGCTGGTTATTATTAGCCTAAAAATTTTAGTGATTGCTATGCATGGATTAAGAGGTGTAAAAATTGTGCATTCTTCACAGAAAAGAGAGACTTGCTGCCCTTCAATTGCATCCAATCTCGGTTGACCAGCCATTCATGCAATGGGGTTTGGACTTCATTAGAGTCATTAATCCCAATTCAAGTGAAGGGCACAAATGGATTTTGACAGCCACGGACTACTTCACCAAATGGATCAAGCGGAGCACTCAAAGAAGCAAATGAGTCCAAAGATCTTAGACTTTTATGAGGGGATAGCAACCAGATTTGGTATACCTGCTACAATAATCTCGAGATAATGCATTGGCATTCATTGGATCCAAGGTGATGAGTGGGCTCAAGAACAGGATCTACCTAAGCACTTCATCAAACTATTACCCTTAAGGTAATGGCCAGTGAGAGTCTACAAATAAGAACTTGTTGAGGATCATTAGGAGGACTCTTGATGAGAATCAGAGGTCTTGGCATACCAAACTGAAATAAGCCTTATGGGATGATAGGATAACTCCCAAGAGATCCACAGGTAACTCTCCATTCAAACTTGTCTATGGAAGAGAGGCAATCTTGCCCATGTCACTTGAGTTGCCAACATTGGAACTCATGAAGCAATTAGAGTTGCTAGAGTTTGAGCCCATGGAGGTGAGATATGCAGAGTTGATGGAGCTGCGGGAGGTCGAAATCGACATCCCAAGCAATGGAAAAGGACCAAGCTTTGATCAAAAAGACCTTTGATAGGAAGGCCAAGGATAGATCTTTTCAGGTTGGAGATCTAGTGTTGAAATGGGATGTGGATAGAGCAAAACCGGGAAGGCATTCAAAATTTTATGCCATTTGGAGTGGCCCATACATGGTCACGAAGTGCAAGAATAGCAATGCTTTCCAATTGGCCTCATTAGATGGTGAAGAACTATAGATTCCAGTCAATGGAATCTATCTCAAGCGTTGCTTCTAGAGGGAAATTTACCACCTTGTAAATATTAGATTAGATTTTCATTCCTCCAAGTGCTTGTGCACATTGTTTTGTTGTAGGTTAGTTTTGTTTTCCCTAAGTGCTTTGGCACAACTTGCTATCCATGGAGATGTTTTGTAGTCCTTTCTTCCATCAGGTGATATTCCATCTTCCTCCTTGCACATTCTAAGTTAGTTGAGGTTCTAAACAGAATATTTGATGGCTCCATGCCCAATGGACTGCTTCAGGCTACTGGTACTTTCATCTAGTAGGCAGATGACCCCTCTGAGTCGCCAAAATTGTTATCCAAAATGGTGCCCCAACTCATTTTTGTGGCTAACTCCTTATGTTCTTGCCTCCATTGTGCCTCAGTCTACATTTTTTATTTTCGAGCACTCAAGGCTTTCTCGAAATGACACCATTAGACAGATCTCTATCTTAGCTTTTCAAAAAGGTAAAGTTTGCCTCCTAACTCCTTATATTTTTCAAGTTATGGCTCGGCGGAGTTTTTGTGGAAAATTTTCCCATTTGAGGCCCGCAGCCAATAGGAAGCTGCCACGTGGCATCCGACCAGCGGAGCACGGGGAATTTTTGAAAATTTTTCCAAAGACAAAAAAGAGGTAAAATTTGAAATTTTTTCCCGCCGATCCGTTTTTGGGCCATTTTTGCCCTAAATCTTCAAACGATCATATCTTTTGATCCAAAGCTCAGATTTTCACATTCTTTATATCATTGGAAAGATGTTAAAATTATCTACATGATTCCATGGTCAATTTCTAATTTTGGTTCAGTTTGGAGAGAGAAAATTCAAAAACAGTTCTGGTACGTGTCTATGGCCAGAAATGACATTTCAACAACCAAATTTAATACAGAATGGGTCGCATTCTTCTCCAATATGGTAAAAATGACAGGGTATGGGTTTGTAAGGTCCTCCATGCTGTTTTAATGCATTTTCCATCAATGAGGAATGGGCTCCCACGTTTTTTACGTTTTCTCTCTCCTGGGCTCGACCCATGCACTGAAAAAGCCAGATTTGGCTCATTTCTTCATGGTTGAACACTTTTTGGCATTGCAAACTTTTTCTTTCACCTCCAGCAAGTGATAGTTGTAAGAATAAGACATTTTTCATAGTTTTTAATAGGTTTATACCTCTTTGATGGTGGAATGCAAGAGATTTTTACAAGGAATTGTGATAAAGGCAAACTATGTGAATGCTTTCAGTCCTCTGTTTGTATTGTTTTACTTCATTTTAAGACCTCTAATTACATCTATCAGCTTGTGTATGTTTTCCCTTGTTGCATTTCATGAATTTGTGTCTATTTACATGGAAAAAAATGTTTCACCACTCCTTTTGGTGCATCACCATCTTTAGTTTAGTTTCATTTTTGCATTTTTATCCCTGTCTCCTTGCAATCTAGGGTAGAATTAGGATTAGAACCTCTGTAGTTGTGCAAAATATAGATCTAAATCAGAGGAGTGTGAGGAACCAGCCTCTATTCTAGAGATTCCTCTCTCATTTTCACAAGTCCCACACTTGGAGAGAGGTTTCCATGTTGTGCAATCACACTGGATGCTCTAAACATCATTTAGAATCTTGATTTGCATCCAGGGGTGCTGCTGATTTACAACAACAATATCTATTTTGTCAAGTTATATATTTTTGTGCAAGTTTCCTTATTCTTTGGAAGGAGTCCCTTGCACTCGTTTGTACTTGTAAATCTCAACATTTTCTATGCGGGTATCATTAAACCCTTCTATTTTCTGATTTTTTGGTGATTTATTCCATATAATAATAGTGAACTAAAATTTACCACACAAATATATCAAGGAAAACATACATCTAGTATAGTATATAACAATAAATGATCAATATAGAACATGCACATATAAAATAAGAGATTAAAGTGGGTTATAAATACTTAACTATAGTGTATGTGTGACTGTTAATGCATAATCCTCCCCAGAGACAATAATATTGAGAGATAATATTTATGCATGGAGAAGGGGAAATATCAAAAAGGTTTATATTCCTAGCTCACTATGGTGACTCAAGATGTGAAGACAGTAATCTCTAAGACTCCAAGTCAACTAATAAATTGTGAAAGTGTGTGAGAAAGAGTAATTATGCAAGTTTTGATTAGTGATATGTTTGTATGTAGTGGTGGAAATAAAAATAAAACATAGGGGTACTAACCCAGCACCATTTCTTATGGGTGACGACTTCGACTATGGGAAAGAAAAAATAGACACCAATGGATGATGAAGTCAACCTTGGGGAAATCATAAGGTTAAAAGGTTGAAATCATGAGGAATGAAGGCCAATAAGTAAATTAAAAAGATCTAGGGTGACCAAAATTAGGAATAATGACATGCAAGAGGTATGAACAAGTAGATATAATGAAATAATTAGGCATAATGACCGTAATGTGTAAACAAGGAAAAAATGAGGTAAAGGTAGGGTGACTAAGGATAAATAGTGATAACTCTTGAATGTTTTATTCTAGCCCACATGACCAAGTATGATCATACCCCAATCCCAAAAGGCCCGTAAAGGAAACCACTCAAGAGGAGAATGCATTAACAATCCTTGCACAAAATATACGGTTAGCAATTTTCAAAAATATTTTGTATACATATGCCCCAACCAAAGATCATCACACATCAAAATATTGAAGCACAAGATGGTCTTCAAAAAAAGACCTATGCAACACGAAATAGAAAGGAAATGGTGCAATTAAAGTTGAAATGAAAGTACTATAAATAAATATAAATCCACCAAATGAAATATACCTACCTCATAATTACCTTCCAGTGTCACTTGGCTTTCTTTTGGTGGGTGTAATAGCTTTTTGGAACCCCTGAATAAGAAAGAATAAAAATTAAAACTAGAAGATAATAAGTTAAATAAGACATAAATCACCTAGCTAGGAGGCCATGGGAAGGAGGTGATCTAAGAGGTGAATAACAATGATGAAGAGCATAAAAAAATGGGTAGATATTATAAGGATGATAATGTGGGATGAAATGCACTAATTGGAACACAATGTAGAGTTAGCAAACTGAAGAGAGATAAATTACTAAAAGTATCCAATGTATGAATAAATGGCCATATAAATCCAAGATGAAAGGATAAACCCAATTGGATGAGCATAAAGTATGATAGTAGGTTGATGTCAATAATTTGAAAGAGATTACTATAAAAAAGGCTATGTAAAAATGGGTGAGTGAGAACATCAAGCATTTAAATTCTTATGAGAATGAAAATTAGTTGGTTCTTTGAAGATGCAGACCTCATTTATTTGAAGATAATAGGTAATAGGAAATAGGATGTATTTAATGATATAGGGACCTAACTACTTTTAGGCATATTTTACTTTTTTGTCATGGGTATAATTTAACTTCAAGATGAGGTCACCGAATTCAAATTTTTTGGGTTTAAAAATCTTGTGTTTTTCAACGATGTACTCTTTATATTTACGATTATGATGGACACCATTATCACACTTTTATCAAGGAGATCAAGGACATGGAAATAGGATTTACAGATATATTCATCAAGGATGATTCCATCTAGAGAGATGCAAATAGAAGGAATTTCCACCTTAAGTGGAAGGATTTAATCTAAACCAACTGAAAGAAAGAATGAGGTTACCCTAGTTGTAATGAAACTACTATGATAAACCTAAAGTGTTGGATAGAGCTTGAGATTCTATTCATAATGTGATAATAGAGGATACTATTTTTTATAATGCATTTTATATTTATTAACAGATTCTAGTACAATACATAAGAATAAGACTTTGGAGGGTAAGTTTTATGTTGGATGAATTTAATGATGTTTGTATACCATAAATTGTGAGAAGTAGGTATGACATCCATATGAAAAAGAAGAGGAGACTCAATATAAGGTCATGTGGAAGGTTTTTATGGATCTAGACCATGTATTATTGTGGAAGATCTAGTTGAGGTAAAAATTAAGTAGATGTTGTTAAAAAATCAAGCAAAGCATTATGTACCAAAGGAATAGATTCAATGGAGAATGAAGAAAAATTTCATGATATTTATAAGACTGTTTCTCAATATGATTTGAGATTATCACTTTGGAATTGGTATGAATAATTGAATTGATAGAAAATGATTTAGGAGTCACTTATGATGTGGAGATAGGTGATTTTGGAGGTAAGGAAGGATTTTATGCCATATTTTTGGTGACATCGAATTCATGTTGAAAGGAGAGAGGTAGTTTATTTCCCGAGGTTTTTGTAAGAACACAATATGCCCTAACTCCATGAAGAAATTTTCTTCATAAAAATGGAGAGTTCAAGTGTCTTCATGAAGGTATAAATTTTTTTCTTTATATTAAGGATTATTTGTTATCGTTTTGGGCTTATGATTGATGTCACTAACTATAAGGGATTGTGTCTCAAGATAAAGAATGAAGTTGTAATATTAGTCTTTGATTATATGATCTTGATCCATTCCTTTAATGAGTAGTATATCCTCATCATGAAGGGAATATGTGATAGGTTAGGTTGTAAGTATTGGAGTAGTAGTGATTTGATTCACAATGTCTTGACCTATGTCATCCTTTTACGTAATAATGTGTAAGCATAATTATATAAGGAACACCATCTATTTATCGATGCGAGTTCATTGGGAGGACAACATGGGAGAAGAAATAGAAGAGTGGATCCATATGGAACATGACATAAGTGGTATAGTAGATCATGTAATGGAGAAGATTGGTGGTTTAGAAACAAAATCTATACACTTGGGTACATTTCTAGGTCCTAAAAACATGCTAGCATTTACATGATTCCTAAGAAAGAAAACTAGTAATTGATAACTCCCTTTAGCCTTTTACTTTGTCTTCTGCACTTTTATTGTATTTATACATCTTACAATCTTTTTGGAATTTGATTTTTTTATATTTATAAGGCCTCAGAAACTAGTGCCAGACACTCCTATCCTCCTAGGTGATTCTTTAATTCTTTACCTTTTGCTTATCCTTTTGGACCCCTCTCATTTCTTGATTACTTTTTACTACTTTAAGTCATCCTTCTATTTGTCAATTACAAAATTTAAACAAAGGAATCATATAAATACAAATTTATGTTTTCAAAATAAAATACCAAGAACCAAGCATTGCATACTATCACCTAATCTTGCATCTAAAGGCACAAAAACACTTCAAAGAATCCATCTAGAACACTCATTCAAGGGAAAAGGGATACATTCTTCTACATACAAAAAATATGAGGGGAATTTTATTCTATTCCATTACACACATTTACATATGGATAATTCTAGATCTAGCCCGATATCTTAGTGCAACTTGCACAAGGGCATCATTACACACACTTATAAAAACAAATACATGGATTATGAGATGTAGTGTAATACTCAGTTGTAAGTTCACTATTTAGATGAGCTCGATGTCATTCTGACTCCCTATTATGTATTTTCCTTTTTAGTTTTGATGTAGTTTGTGGGTATGTGTAGGTGACCTCCTTTCTTCCAGGTTATAGGTACATTCACAAATCAATTAACGACTCTAGAGAAATTGAAAAAAAAGGATAACGAACATCATCCAACCTTAAAATAACCAAATCCACAACATCTACCTAGGCACCAAAGCACCCATATCTAGACATTAGCATTAGGCGCTCCTTTCCTCTCCCAAGCACTTCTTTCTTGTGTCTTTGTTAGAGTCTAGAAGCCTCACCGATCCTCTACGACACTCTATCTAGTTAGATACAAAGTGAGTGGCATAACCGAGATCACATCTAGATCCTCCAATATTAGCTAAGTCTTTCTATCTCCCTCTCTTGCTTAGGGTTTCACATTTTCATATGCTTGTTTTCTTGCATCTTACTGTATATTAGAATTTTTATATCATTCATTAAATTATTTACTCTACAATTAGATTTAATTTAATTTATATTAAATAATTTTTTGAACCCCACTCGAGATCAAACACTTAGATTTTTATTTTTCTTATTCCATCGAGATCTTCTTTCATGACCCCTCAAGTCTCCTTATATCAATTGATTCAAATGCACCCCCACCTTGCAAATATGTTCTCTAAAATCCCTAGACATTATGTATCTCCCTCACAATATGCCACCTACACAAGTAAGTTCCATTTTTTATTATCTCTCTAATACTATATCCTTAGTGATACCAAAACTAATCAATCCATTTGCAAGTCAATTCAATCTTTAAATTGTTTATTTCAAGATAAAATTCAAGCTATGGAAACCATGATTACATCTCTCACAGCTGAAATCCAACATCTCAAGGATGCTTCTCAAGCCCATGCTAGTTATTCTTCTCCACTTCATTCTAATCCTATGTCTACTACATGTTCTCATATAAGTGAACCCCAAGTCTTACCACCACCCATACCTCTCATGTTTAATCTAAATGCTAAGCAACCTGATATTCTTCCTGAGCTCCTAAATTACCAATTGATGAGCTTAACAAATACTCATTTCTACCCTCCTTATCATATTTCCAAATACATAGGAATCCCATTTTACAATTATCACATAACTAATGGACATCATGAAACTGATTTATATAATTTTAAAAAAGAATTAAGCACCTTGAGAATCGGGGTTTTAGTTCATTTGTTGTAAATCATTCTACTACATGCTCATCTCCAATTGTTAAATCCCAATGGGATCCCAAATATGATCCTTCCATGTCTAGTGAGCATCATTCCATCATTACTAATGTTTCTCCTCTAGTCTGCTTACCAACCACCTATCCAACCCAATGTCATACCACCTCTAAAAATACATCCTCTACCCTCTCCTTCTATCAAGTCTTTACAACATTATTGATTCCAACTAAACAACCACCTCTAAAAATTGTACCCATCCTATCCTCCTATCATGTACTCTAAAGTGTTACCAATTCTAAATAAGAAACCAAAATCCAAAGAAAATCAACCAATTCAATCGAAACAAGATGTGATCAATCACCTACTTCCATTTTCTCCATTAGAGCCACAATCTAATACTAATCATGCCCTTGCTACTACCTACCATTATGAAAACCATATATTTTCTTATGGAACATTCCATAATCCACCCTAAATCTCCATCACTCACACACTTAGGGGGAATTGCACTTTCTCCCCCATTTCTATCACTATCAAGTTGTCTCTGGTGTGTACTATCATACTTCATGCTCTATGCTTCATGTCTATCTTTTTAAAGAACTCCTACACCTTTGGTACACAGATTGTACCTTTATTACCTAATGACACACTCTATTGCTATGATTCAAACTTGAATATTAAGGGAACACTTCATCAATGAACCTCACATCATACACACTTCACACTCTATGCATTCATGATCTATCTTTCTAGCATATACTATCACATGTTGCACTCATTTCCCAATGACAAAATATTGTTCTATGGTTCATTCTTAACTATTGAGGGAGAATTTATAAATGAAACTCATCTAATGTACATCCACAATGGGAAATTCTGATCCTACCATCTTCACACATTCCATATCACACCAACACACTCATACAACATTTACATATCTTGGTTACATTTATTCTTGATAGCTTATACTACTTACATCTTACACTTTGCTTACTATGCTAGATAGATACTCAGTATGTCATTATCTTTATCATATACACATGCACGTTCACTTGGTATATATAAGTGAATGCATATATCTTAAAGCTCCTTACACAATGCATGATGTTTGACATTGAATCCCTTACCAGTCCCACTAAGGCTCCTAGGATTATCTAACTTAACTACTCCCATACATCACATGTTATATTGTTACATCATTTATGTTATTAACACTCTCTTTATATATATATATATATATATATATATATATATATATATATATATATATGCTTTGACATACTATTTATCTTTCTAACATGTTAATGGGTGCTTCATGTGTAGCATTTTCCTTACAAGATATATTCAACCATGGTTATCTGATAAATTTTTATTACTATTGTTTTTTTATATGCTATTGTTTACTAGATATGCCCCATGTCTTGTGTGATCATTGTATTCTTTTGGCCTCTTCAGCCATGTTTTTCTTATGACATTTTGAGCAATGTCCCATGTATGCAACTCAATTTTTACATTCCATTTTACTTTCACACTTGCTTGTAACATTGTATTATTTTCCATACTAGCTATTTTTCCTACTAACACTTGTTCCTAGCCTCTCTTATTCTCATGTGCCTTGGTTTATACCATGCACATAACCTACCCCCTGTAGGAATTTCCATTTCAGATATGTATATTAGATCAGGTTCCTCTCCTTTGGATCACATTCTCCTCTAAGTGTCGTATGCACCAAAAATGAGGGGGAATCTATTGGGTGAAAAAATCACTCCTACAATAGCTTAGAGATATAATATAGATCAAAACCTATAAAATTAGTACATGAATACATTCACAGAATGGTCTAAAATCAGACCTAGACCTCACACACGAGTAAATGGTAGTACATAGTAGCAAAGTAGCACTTGGTGCTTATGTCCCTCCTAGGCACTTGTGTCTTAATGGCCGGAACAATCAATTTCATATTTCATCATGATCTCTAGCAGCTTTTCAGAATAGTTTTATAGTAGTAGAAAATTTCCTCCAGCTTACAAAATTCACCTTATTAGTGCATTTCAGCTTACAATCGAAACAATCGGGATTACTTGTGACTAATCGTAACAAATCAAGACATACCATCTATAGTGGTGCTTATTCATGAAACATCATGGAAGGAGATAAGAAATATACCTCTCTCCCAAAACTCTTCTCTTAGTGTGAGATCAGCCAAAATACTCACACTTGGTGGGAAATCACCCAAAAAACTCACTCTTAGTGTGAGATCACCCAAAAAACTCACTCTTGGCATGAGATCACACAAAAACCTCACCATCAGAAATAAATTCATCAATATCTACAAGATAATTAGGACAATTATATATCTCTTACACTCTTATACATCATGTGCACACTTGCATTTTACATACTTTCACACTTTTAGTTACTTATACACATGTTGATTTGATTCCTCATACATGGAACTTTGACTAGTTTTTCAGACTTCTTTTGAAGGTCCATCCTTAATATGTAAGAAGGAGAAACTTACATCAGAAAACAAAACATACTACTACACATACACTTCAACCCTAGGGTATACCTCCCCTTCCTATTCTCCACACTTCATATTACAATCACTACATAGTTCACCTATCCACACGACACACTATTGGCTACACACTTTTCTCGAAGCACTTAGAACAGTTTTAATCTAGAACTAGTGTCCCAACTAAGTGCTAGTGTTTGATTCCATAGAAATATAAAATATTCAGATTCTGGAAAGAGTACAAGACGTATAAATCTAATAAAAGTGTAAAGACAAAGAAAAAGGCTAAAGGGAGTTTTTAATTACTAGTTTTCTTACGTATGAATCATGTAAATGCTAGCATATTTTTAACATAAAGGAACAAACACTAAACATTACATACTATCACCTAAGATTGCATCCAAAGGTAAAAATCACTTCAAAGCATCCATCTAGAAAATTCATTCAAGGTAAAAGGGTTGCATTCTTCTCGCATGCATAACATATAAGGGGAATTTTATTCTATTCCATTACACACATTTACATATGGAGAATTCTAGATCTAACCCGCTATCTTAGTGAAACTTATAGAAGGGAATGTTAGAACGTCATTACACATAATTACACAAAGAAATACATAGATTATGAGTTGTAGTGTAGTGTTTGGCTGTGATTTCACTCTTTGGGTAACCTCTAGGGCCAGTCGACTCCTTGTTCTACATTTTCCTTTTTAGGTTTGATGTGGTTTATGGGTATGCGTAGGTGAACTCTTTTCTTGTAGGTTACAGGTACATTCACTAATCGAAAGTGACTCTAGAGTGATAGAAAGAAAAGGAAAAAAAACATCATCTAGCCTTGAAAGAACCAAATCCACAACATCTACCTAGACAATATCGTTCATATCCAAACATTAGCACCGATGCTCCCCGTCCTCTCCTAGGAACTTCATCATATGTATTTTCAGAGTCTAGAAGACTCACTAAGCATCTCGCGACACTCTTTCCAGCTAGATACACCAATGGCATAACCCAAATCACATCTAGATCCTCCGAAATTGGCTAAGTCTTTCTATATCCCTCTCTTACTTAGGGTTTCACATTTACATATGCTTTTTTTTCTTGTGTCTTACTGTATATTAACATTTGTATATCATTCATTATAGTAGTTACTATGAAATTAGATTTAATTTAATTTATATTAAATTAGGTGGCATCAAAATAAATGTCCAAAAATCCTGACTGATAAAGGTATAACTTGTTTGATAGTGAAGGACAACTCAACTAATGTATTAGTTGACATGATATTTTCAATTTCCATCATCTTGAGCCAACATTTCGTGAAAAATATAGGGGTTGATGAGATGTAGATAATTAGTGGTCGATTAGGGGATGAGAGTTGTAGTGTAGGAGTGTGAGGAGAGATACTTTTATATTTTCAAGGGCTTTTCGATAATCTTTATTTTGTTTGAGTTCTACATCCCTTTTAAGCATGTTTTTTATGAAATGGGTATGATATGTGAAATTATGGAAAAACCATTGGATTTCCCTAATTTTCTCTAGGAAAATGCGTATGTTAGATACAAATGTAGGGAGATGCATTTTGAGGGTGGATTTAATATTTATAGGGTCAAAATATATACCACATTTAGAGATGTAGAATCCTAGGAGTTTTCCTTACATGCCACAAAATATGAATTTTCCTAGGTTAAGGTGAGCCTTATATTTATGGAGTCATTAAAGGGTGATGTATATATCTATGGAATGATCCTATGTGCATTTAAATTTGATAATAAGTCCATCCACATATACTTAGACTATGTTATGAATGATATCATGAAAAACATTTGTTATAGATCATTGATAGGTTACCCTAACATTTTAAGGACAAAAGGTATCTTGACATAGTAATAGGTGCCCCATTTAGTGTGTATGTGGTATTATTCTAATATTTTTGTGCTATTTGGATTTGATTGTATCTTGAGAAGTCATCCATGAGGGATACCATATTGTATCCTATGGTGGCATTGATGATGACATAAATGAAAGGAAAACATAAGTTATCCTTAAAACATGTGAGGTTTAGGTTTCAAAATTTGATGCAAAATGGGATGACTAATGACATTTTCTTAATAATGGGGGAACTATTAGATGATAATTTAGAATATTCGATAGGATGGATACATTTGGCATCTATAAGATTTATGAGATTATTATGACATATGCTATCGATTTTAGGAGGGAATTTTCTAATCTTTTTTTGAATATGTGAAACATCAAGATAGGCAATAATGTTGTGGACTAAAATGTTAGGATTGATGTTGGGCATGTCGAGTATCCCTAAGAAACTACTTCCTTATTCCTATGAAGGACCTCATGATGTTTATAATATAGATGAGAAAATAAATATCCTAACATGACTACATGAGAATGATCATCATCAATTTAGATATTGATGGTTTTTTTAATGAGCATGGTGTTGTCATACTGAAAATGATAAGGATCCTCAATAATTTTAACGATTTCATCACGGATAAGGTCCGTAGTAGTGATGAAGTTGTCAAAAAGTGGTGGTTTATAATATAGATGGACAAGTTTTTGATATTATGGAGGAAGGAGGTCCTCATGTGCGTGTAGTAACTCAAGGATGAACACACTATTATTGAGGGTAGGTAGTGGAATATTATATTCAAAATTTATACTTGAGGATACATATCATTTACCACCATGATGCTGATGAAAACTAATTTGTCTTACATCTAGGATCTTAGCATCTAGAGATAATTCTAATGAAGGGATGGAGAAGATTCATCCTTATTAATGGGATCAACCACATAAGTAGCACATGGGATGATAGTTTCAAGAGGGGGAGAGAGAGAGAGAGAGAGAGAGAGAGAGAGAGAGAGAGAGAGAGAGAGAGAGAGAGAGAGAGAGAGTCGGGATGGACTGGATCATCCATGCAATGTTCATATGGACCAATTGCATCAAACAAAGTAGAGATATGCTAGAAAAGTTTAGATCTAGATGCTATGAGATTTGTTGCATGAGGGGAAATTAGATGTATTGTGGTATATTTGTAAAGTTACTAAAGGATCCAATAAGTATCGAGTAATGGGTATTATCTAGTGGGACATAGAGAAAATAATCTTCAACCTCACTATTAGTAGTGTTACAAGGAGGATTGAAATCATAAGAAGTATAGATCATGTGAGTATCACAATTAAGAGAAGGAGTTCATGTTAGGCTATGCTGGTAATGAATAACATCTAGATGACATGATTGAGTGTGATATAAGATTTAGTATTAATTAATTCTAGGTGTGGAGGTGTTGTGGGTAGTAAGAAATTCCTTGTTTTTATGAGATTCAAAAGGTATCATTGTGGGACATAACCCAATTTTTTGAAAGGGCATGGGGAAAGAAGATTCATAAAAAGGTTTGAGATCTTGAGTTCGTCATTTTCAACAAGAGTATAATTTCTATAGGAGGTATAAATCCAAGAGGGTTTATTATATTCCAATATGGGAGGAAATTGATCCCTGTTAACCCCACAATTTTGAATAAGAATCAAGTAATTCTCATAGAGTAACATCAAATAAGAAGAGTATTTGAGACATTTTTATTTAATAAGTGGGATTAGTCAAATAGTGGGTGCCACAGAAAGGATGAAAGGACAAGTTAGGAAGTAGATAAATAGAAGAGTACAACGTGGAGAGAGAGAAAATGAGGATGAGTAGGCATTAAAAAAAAGAAAAAAGGAAAAAATAGATGACAATGAGGCACAACGTAGGGATGCATGTAGTGGAAGGAATGAAAAATTGGTGAGTTTGAAATATCTTTGATATGTCAAAGATAAATAATGGATGCTTTTCCTTCCCATAAATTATATAGAGTCCTAAGCATCACTCATGTATTTAAGGTGTCCCCCTGCGACATATCTAGGTGGGTACTAAACACCTTTAGTAATGATTGCCAAATAATTTGAGCGAGAATGGATGCAATGTTGAGCCCCTAAAAAGAATAAGTACCTGAAGCATGAAGGGTTTTTGTCACGAAACTATAAGGTGCATTTGATCATGCCCAAGTATCTTCAATGAGGTGGAAAGGTTCTCATCTAGGTAGAAAAGGAATGGGATGTAGCCACATTTTAGGCCACGATTAGAGTTACAATGAGGAACACGTGGAGATGTGGCCCGACTTGATTATGGATAAGGTTAAAGAATGGAATCTTTCAGCCCAAGAAAAGAATACTCTAGGATATGCTTATCATAATAGGATTAAGAGCTCTAAAGTGGAGTTAGTTATGGTTTATCTATCACTTACATGTTTAGGGTAATTGAGTATGGTGAGGCATAATGAAATTTGGCATGCGTCTTGCTCTTGAGTGATGAAAAGGAGGTGAAGGGGAGATTCCCGTGACTCTCTTGATATGTATTGATTTACACGACAACAAGAGAGAGCGGGGTGTAGAGAGAGTAAGAAAATAAAAGGAGAAATGCAAGGGAATTTTATTGGAAAAATCTTAAGAATATTCATTTGTAGGGTTAGGATACTTGTTCTCTTGATGTATTTGGTCTATTTTATGATCCTTATGATGTACTTAACTACTATAACAATGGTGGATTAATATAATGGTGTTTGTTCTAAATAATAGTGTTTATGGATCTAAATATTTGTGTTCATGGTTCAGATCTAATTCATGTATGTTATTTTTTATGTTCATAGTAATAATATGGTTCATTTGTGCTTAGATCCATTTTATTTTCACCGCTATAAGATGTATGCATTTATGTTTATACAATTCTCTACCCTTCATGATAAAATTATTGACAAAGCTCACATAAAGAGGGGCCTAATGCCTTCAAGTTCTTTGGGTGAGAACCTAGTTTAGGATGGGTGATATGCCAATGTGCTTGGGAATTAAAGGGTTAGGAAAAGTGATTACATATTGGTTCCATTACCGGACCTCTTTTGAAGTTGTTGCAATAATGGTGTGTGATGGAAAAACTCTTGACCTTGGACAGCGTGGAGACTTTTCTTGAGAACACAGCGGATGAGTTTACATAGAGATTCAACAATGGACCTAAGTTTGATGCATGTACATGGGTAGAGGAGCATCTAGTATCATGAGATTTATGAGATGTTTTTTTCTATTTTCTAGTAGAACTATATGAATGGTTGTCAGCATTTGGATCGAGGAAGAGTTAGTATTATCAATGGGTGCATGATGCTTATTTGATTTGGACTCATGTTGTTGATTATTAGTGGAGTGGTGTGTTAACTAGCTACACATTAGAGTATGTAGTTTCTACTTATTCTTTCCCATAGGTTGTTGAGTTCAAGTTCTTACAACAACCGATAGGATCTTTCTTGTGTGCTTTACCATTATCCATTAAGATCTTGATCAACAATATGATTTTATATGTGTTTCCTATGGATAGATAAACTCCCACTAGGTGCAGGGCACATAAGCGAGTGTGGTAAGATATAGTGGGTCCTATGGCGAGCAGAGAGATAAGAGAGGCAAATAAAGTATAGTGAATCACGGGAGAGGGAATTGGAAAAATAATGTTTGATTTCAAGAGTAATGCATATATGGAGGCAAACATTACGGGAAGGATTTAAAGTTCACGTGGAGGACATGGAACCTATGAAGTTTGTGCTATCCTATCTTGGTAAGCATAGAAGAAGAACCCCCTCAGCTTCTTTTGAGAGCTCGTCAGATGAAAAAAGAAGACGGATCATAGGTGCACATGTAAACCCACCTAACAACCTATCCATTGTGATTAGTTTTCCAAATTCTAAGACAAGTATTGCTAGCTCATTTGGTGTTAGTGTTGGTAAGTAATCAACATCAGGTAGATATCATTTTTCATTAAATTCATCTATGGCTATGTAGACATTTCCTATGTTTTATGGTATCATGTCAGGCATGTCATTTGGACAAGGTGTGGGTGTGCAGAATGTGGGTTTCACATCTGGAAGTAGTTCAATTTCACACATAGCTAGATCTTAGTTTAGCATAATGTTGGGAATGAATAGTAGCACTACTTCAAGCCCTGTACCTACTATAGGAGGAGGATCTGGTGGATCTGGTGGTAGACAAAACACAAGAGGGAATCGGGATTTTGGATATGGTGGGTAAGGATCACAACCCCATCAACATGTATTTTATGAGATGTTTCTTCATTTTCCTGATTATAAAGGTGTTGAGGATTCTACACAACATGTACACATGTGTGAATTATTATGGTGAGCTAAGGGGATTACTACCATGGATCATAGGGAGATCTAGTTTGAAACTATGTTGCAGCAGAGGTACACGCATACTACTACCAAAAATATGACCCACATCATATGGTGGTGGATTATACCATGTTGCATGATGCCTTCTTGGAAGAATTTCATATTCCTGAATTTGAGAAAAAGAGCATCAATGCACTCAAGGAGATTCAACAGGTATGACAGAGAGTGTGTGGGAGTATGATGTGTGCTTTAAGACTCTTTTTTCAAATTTATATTATGATATCCATCCCTCTCAACATGCTTAGTGGTTCATTGGAGGCTTGATAACACCTTTTAGATGAGTTCTTTCACATAAGACTTTCACAGATCCATGTGAGGCCTTTGAGGATTCTCGTACGTGATAAGGCCTTGAAAGAATTGATACTAGGGTAAGTCCCTTTTTGGAGGCACAAATTTCTTTCATGGCAAAGAAACTTGAAAAATTGTCTACGAATTTAGCACATGAGACTCACAATGGGATTTGGTGTACATGATTGTGAAGTATAAGGAATTAGGACACACCAAGATAGTTTCCTCAAACGTTAGTGTGCCCCATGTCATTATACTATGAAATATGTCATGGGTAGATGCCCATTATTACAACATGCACTCTGTAAGAATGTGTCTTGCTATTGTAAGATGTGTACATCTACTACTCATGATATAAATGATTTTTAGTTGATATACCATATTAATGATGCAATTGATATTGTTGTGCGGAAAACCAGCATTGCAAATAGTTCTAAAAATAAGGGGTGTCAGCATGAAGGGTGTGAAGATGGCATAGGAAGGGGAAGAAGGTTTCATATAGGATTCAAAGGTCGTAGGGGTCGCGGCGGAGGATTAAGTGACTTTCCCCATGGAACTTGTTTTAATTGTGGATCTATGGATCACTACAAGCACAAATGACTGGATTTGTTGCAATACTTGTGGTGCGAAAGAAAAATAAGTATGAGGAGTGCCCTGATTTGTATGATCACATGATCAAAATTAGAAGAAGGATAAGGGTGCAAGAATGGTTAGTGTGAAGTGCAATGAGCCTATGTTCATGCCTAAGGTAGTGTCTAATCTTGAGTTAGAACCTATATTAGTAACTACATGCGTGTTGAAGCTACACATGCTAGAGAAGTACCAAAGCAGAGGCCTCTCATTACAAGGGAAGAATTATTGCATGGAAAGTACCCTGATCTGACTTATCAAAATGAGGTTTACTAGGAGACTATGGAGGTTATTAAGAGCTTGCAAGGAGATATTCAATGCTTAAAAGATCAATCACACAAGTTAGAATAGGAGAAGAATGTTGAGATACCTCAAAAGGACGTTGATGATGTCAAAGAGGTATGTAAGATGTTGCACCAGAAAATATCATTCCCATGTTAGGAGAGTGGTTGAGAGGAAAGATACCATGTGTTGGAAGTGAGTGTGAGAGGGAGTTATTACATGCTAATTTTCCCCATCATAGTCTTGACTATGGTAAGGAAATCACGTTGAATGAGATAGTGAATGGATAGATCCTAAGAAACATACTAATTGACATAGGTTTAGAGGTTAATGTTATCACTTTGGATGCATGGAATTAGATGGGGAGACCACCATTGCATCCATCTTCAAATGTGCTATACATGGCGAATAGAACTAAAGCTACGCCCATCAAAGTTTTGAATAATTCTTCCATAACCATTTAAGGGGCCAAGTTCACTGGGATTTTGAAGTCTTAGCACTTACCAAGGCAGATAGTTTTCCAACATTACTTGGATGCCCTTGGTGTTATGTGAATAATGTTGATTTTCACTTCAACAAAGGATACATCAATTTTGAGAACAAGAAGGAGCACGTAATTATTCCACTAACATATGGGAGGTTTACACCTTATGTAGAGCCTTTGGGCAAGGAGGACATGGATAAAATTTATGTGCACACCATTAGAGACCCAAAGATTATTGAACCAAGAGATGGAGTCATTCAGTGGGATGATGCTTAGTCTATGAGTGATACGACTAGCATTGCATGTGATAATTGGGCACATGGGACTTATGAGTTGGTTAGAAGAGAACCGAGGGCACTTGTGACTTGAGTTTTCAAGGAACACTCAGTTAGGAATTTGGGACGAAGAAAATTACCAAGTTAGTTTGGGGAAGGTAACCTCCGATGTCTTTTTGCGCATTATGGAATTCCTCTAGACCTATGAAGTAGAATAAAGGAATATACTTGTTTATACCTTTCATAGGATAGAAGAAGATTGGTGGATGACTCATCGAGATAATATTATAGAGTGGCATGAGGTAAGAATCATGATGTCTATTAGATTTCTCCATACCAATGCACCTTACAAGACATGCACCTATCATGGGAGGGAATCCAATTTGTACCAAGTTTATAAATGTGAGAAATCATGGACGAGAAGGCCCGAAGCTTTACCCCTTTTTCTATGGGTGAAGAAGTTCTATTCCACCTTGTAGGGTTGTACATGCACATGGTACTTCCATTTTAGATTAAGTCATTAGATAAGAAATTGGCAGGAGTTTATGACATGTATTATTTAGAATTTTGAGTATATATCTTCTAAACCATCAGTGAATGAAGCTTTGTAGGTAGTCAAGTGCCTTACTCTGGGAGATAGTGCCAAGGCTGAGGACCTCATCCTATATTTTCTAGGGGAGCCTATTTTTGAGGCATGCTTTGAAGAAGAAGAAATAGATGAAGTGAATTTTGATTGTGCATACCTTAAAAAAGAGAAAGGAAAAATGGTGTACCTGATAGAAGATGAAGAAATAGAAAACCTAGAAGTTGATCATGCAGAGGTTATGCATGACATTTTTGATAGTGCAGATGATAAGGTGCATGCTTACCATGAGAATTTGAAGACAAATAAGGTCAACATTAGCATAGAAGCCTAATAGAAATAAGCAATCATTGGCGATTATTCGACAAACCAAGAGGTCTCAAAGTAATTGAGTTTCTCGTGACTTCTAGGATTTGTTCCCACATGGATACCATGAATAAAAAGGAGTTCATCACTCATTGGGAGAAATGCATATTAATTCAAAGGAAGGTGTGCACCTGATTAGGAAAAGGCCTTATAGGATGAATCCTAATCTGTGTGTGAAGGTGAAGGAAGATAATGATAAAATGTTGGAATCGGGATCATTGAAGCCATAAAAGAGTATGAGTAGCTTAGCCCAATGGTGATTAGTATTAAAAAATATGGAAGGATATGGATCTATGTAAATTACATAGATTTGAATGTTTCCTATGTTATCGACCCTTTACCAAAGCCTTTTATTGAAGAAATCTTGGAAGGTGTAGAAGGGTGCGAGATCTACTCTTTATGAGATGGATTCTCGGGTATCACCAGTAATGATTGAAAAAGAGGACCAAGAAAAGACTAATTTCACCACTTGAATGGGGAAGTTTTTCTTACATGGTTATGCCCTTTGGACTTAAGAATGTGCCTGTTATATTTTCACGCATTGTGGTGCAAGAATTTCAAGACTTTATTCATAAGTTTCTGCAAGTATACATGGATGATTGGATAGTGTATGGATTGGTGAAATATCATTGAAAAAAATGAGATTGATGTTTGAGAGGTGTAGATAGTTAAGTATCTATCTAAATATTAAGAAATTTGTCTTTATTACTCCTTTTGGTACATTTCTAGGTCATATTATTTGCAAGGAAGGATTATTGGTAAATCCTTAAAAGATGTTATTATGGGTTTGGAGGATCCTACCAATCAAAGCACAATGTGTGATTTTTTGGGGCATATGAGTTACTACAGAAATTTCATCAAAGGATATGCTAAGGTTTCCATGCCCTTGGAATAATTTTTGAAGCTTAAGGGAATATTTCACTAGGATGAGGCACAACAGGTGGCTTTTGATACGTTGAAGGAGAAGATTACTACTACGCCCATTTTATGTTTTCCCTCTTGGGACAAGCCCTTTCATGTGCATGTGGATGCATGTAGGTATGGAAATTGGAGCAGTTCTAGCTTAGCCTATAGAAGGGAATGTTGATCACCCTTTTTGATTTGCAAGTAGAAAGTTAACTCCAGTTGAGTAGAATTACACAACAAAAGAGCACAAAGTGTTATCTATGATTTATTCACTACATAATTTTAGGAAGCACTTGTTGGATAAGTTTTGTAGGAGCATGGATTCTGTTAAATCTTGTTATTTCAAGAGTTTGAATTTTCAGTTGTAGTAAAGTTAGGAAAGAGTAATTCAAGACTCCGACCATCTATCAAGAATTAATTCGGTGAGGATGCACAGAGCATTAAAGACACAATGTCGATGCATAGTTGTTCATATTAAAATGTGTGCCCTCTAATTTGGAGGATATTTCTATCTTTTTATGAACATGTGTGGTGCCTAACGGAATGAAGAGTATAGAAAGAAAAAACTTGTCATTTGTGTCATGCCTTACATGTTGATTAGTGGGGATCTATACAAACTTGGTTGGGATGAGATTTTACACTGGTGTGTACTAGAACATGAGTGTGTGGGTATTATGGAGGAATCTCATGGAGGGATTGCTGGTGGAAACTATTCAGATGAAACAAAGTATGTAAGATTATGATGGCTGGCTTATGGTGGGAAACATTGTACAAGGATTGTAAAGAATATTCCAAGGGATGTGATCATTATCAACACCTTGGGAAGCCTTTGAGCATAGAGATGAAATGTCATTGAGGCCTATAGAAAGTGTAGAAACTTTTGAAAAATGGGAAATTGACTTCATGGGCCCTATTTCCCCACCGCGCATAGGACAAGGTCATGCTACATCATTACTTGTAATAGCTATCTTAAAAGGTGGGTGGAAGCAAAGTGCTTATGAAGGATTGCATTGCAACTACTACATCAAGGTTCCTTTGGGAGAATATCATTAGCAAGTATGGATGTCCATTGATTTTAACAAGTGATAGGGGTATTGATTTCTTGAATGATATTGTTAGAATACTATTGGTGGAATTTATGGTCATCATAAGAATACACCCTAACACCCCCAAGCTAATGTAATCTCAAGCTTTGTCAAAAATTATTTGAACCGCGCATTGAAAAATATTTTTGATGTTGGAAGGAAAGATTGGGATGATAAGGTTTCTATTGTAATTTGGTCATATAGAACAACCTACAAGAGGTTGAATAAAGAAACACCCTTTCAATTGGTGTTTGGATCGAAGCGGTGTTACCAATTGAGTTCATGTTACCATCCCCACGTATTGCTTATGCGGGAGGATTGGATGATGAAAAAACACTTGAAGAGCATATAGAAAAACTGATGTAGTTAGATGAGAGGCACATTATAGCTATATGGAGCCGAAATAGAGAAATCAAGACATAAATCCTTGCATGATTGACACATTAAGAACAAGAAGATTGAAGTAGGACATATGGTTCTTTTGTATGACTCAAAGTTTTTGCGCCACCCTAGAAAGTTCCAAGTGCATTAGTTGGGATTGTATGTTTTGACCTACATACTTGAATTAGGAACTTTCCAGTTAGAAGATTTGGATGGCACATGGTTTCCTGATTTCTTTAGAGGGAGTAGGTTAAATCCCTATAAAAACTAATTCTTCTTGGTGTTTGTAATAAGGCAGTGTTTCCATTTAGCTTAGGTTTTCATTTAATGCATTTTAATTTATATGTGTTTCCTTTTATCATCACTATGATTTTTCATTTTAGTCATGTGTTGTGTTACACGTTGACATGCCAAGACATAACTATGGTTTAAGTTATTCCATGTACATAGGATTGCGCATACATTTAGTGTGGGGTGGATTGAAGTATAATGTGGGAAATGGTTGGTGCATTTCTAAATGAGGTTGGATTGGTTGAAATTTATTTTAGGGACATTGGCACAGAAGTAGAACAATGGTTTGTTCTATATAAGATGTGTTCTGAGGAAGGTTGAGATGATTAAAGACCACACAGAGAGAAAAAGAGGAAAATAAAATATCTCGTTGTAACGTGAGGTATGCGCATGACATAGGAAGTTACTTAATGGATAACAAAGAGGTTAAGTACTTCAGTGTAGTAAGGTGCATGAAGTATGTCTATAGTATTGAAGTAATGATATCATGCATGAAGGTTATGACTATAGTGCATGATGTAGGGTCATGGAAGTTTACTTAAGAGGAAAAAGTACTTTGTTAAAAAGTAACATTAAGACACATGGGTTGAAAGGATAGTTGGGTCATGGAAAAAGTGTAAATAAGGGGTGAGGGTAGGAATTTAACTACCTTTCCTTCAAAAAATTTTGTGCTCCCAAGCTATTGAAGTATGATAAGGGTTTGATAAAGAAGTGAAGTACTTTATGAACAAATGGCAATTTGTAAATTGTGACAAGACCTTGTAGAGTGGTAAGTGGAGTAGATAGTGAGGTAGTAGGGGGTTGCATAGGAGTGAAGATATCAACATCACTGAGATTGGGTAGATAAGGAGAATTTTAACACCTAGGGCATACAAAGTGAAGGAATGAAAATGGAACTAAAGAAGGAACAAACCAAGAGACTAGTGGTGGAGAAGGAGGAACCCGTTGAGATATACTCGAAATGTAGTACCCCCGTGTAATCAAAGTAGAGAAGTGGAGTTAAAATATGTATAGGTGTAATATTAGTGAATTTTACCACTGAAAAAAATAACATGAAAAGTTGATGCATGTGGATCTATTCAAAGACATTCTAAGGTTAAACAAGCTCATAAACCCTAAGGTTGACAACTTTGTGCAACAGGGTGCATAAAACTAGATTTTTATAGCTATGAGAGATTCCATTCTTCACTAAACCCACCCCACTCTTCAGGTGGTTAATGTTGCAGTACACGAGGATTTTTTCTACTTTACGGGGAGAAGAATGAGAATTAGGGGCCAATTGATAAGGAAAGTGATAAACCTGGAAAACACCGACAAAGACATGGCACTCGACCTATGTACCAACTCAAAAATTTAAGAATTGGAAAAAAATTGAATAATGAGAAGGGAAGGGCTCAAGTTATCTTAGGTCTAGATGACCCAACATTAAGGGTCACAACTTGACTTATCAGATATGAATTGGGCACATCATAATGGTGGATGGATATAAAAATCTTCATGTACATTGTGTACGAATTATCAAAATGAGTGCACTATAATTTTGCACAATTCATTTTGAAGAGTATCATTGAGGAAGAGAAGGTGCAAAACAAAGCTAGAGAAAATATCATGTGGGGGTCCATCTTACTGTTAATCATATTTTGGGAAATTGGCATCCTTGATGGACCAGATGGGAACATGTGGGTTTACCCACCAAAGCACTCATCTCCTGTAGTGTAATTTTCACAGTTTACTTGTGATGGCTCCATCATGAATGCCTACAAGGCCCAAATGAACAAGTGGTATGAGAGACTGCACAATGATTTTGAGAATGAGTGGCATATTACTCACGAGTTGCCAATAGTTGTAGGGGACCAAGTGAATTTTGTAGTTATGCAACACTTCAACTTGGAAAAATTTAAATTAGCCAATGGATAAATGGGACTGTGGTGCAAAATTCCAGTTGTATTCACTACAAAGTATGTGAATTATGACATCAATCATATTAAATAGGTGTAGAAGCTAACCACTAATGTTGACAAAGTGGACTTTGATGTTCACACTCTTCCCGTGACCTATAATTACGGTGCAAGGCCGACATATGTCAAATCCTTGAGCAATACTTCTTGGATATATATCCTTAGATCAATGTCACTATCAAGGGCTTCATCCATCGAGTGTTCATGTAATTGTTCCCTAAGATGCAGAGGAGTTGAAGTGGAGGCTACAGACTCCACCTTTCCAAAGCAAAGAGAGGTGTCGATCCCGCCTATGAAAGTGGTCTAGGAAGAAGAAGGAGAAGAAGAAGAAGAAGGAAGTGAAGGTGAATTGGACACTTCCTAGAAAAGAAAGTATTATACGTGCTAGAGTAGAAGTGTGGGTATAGGTACATAATAGTAGGGTAGTGCCAAGGCTTCATAACCAGAGCGCGAAGAAGTTAAGTAGCCTAAGGAGATCCGGAGAAGAAAAATCCTAAGGTACATGATGTCTCCAGCTTCTTCTATGGAGACAAGATCATAAGACGACCATGTGGTATTCAGAGATAAACTCGAGGAGGAGCTCGAGGAAGAAGAGAAGAGAAGGGTCAAGAAGAAAACCAATATAATAGTTGATGCACACACAAAGGTAAATATGCCCACTACAGAGGCACTGTGAAGATTCCGGTGAGAGAAATTTCACCTACCCACCCACCAAAGTAGAAAATAATGATAAGGGAGACTCCTTTGTTATTAAGGAAGATAAGGGGCTCATTGTAGGAGCAAGCACCTCGAGGAAGAAATGCTCAAAATGCAAGGTGGAAAGGAAGAGGTGGACACCTAGGTCCCCTCATATGGACTTCATGGATAATCCCGTGAAGGTGTTGCACACATGGTTCCAGAGCACCCTTTCCCTAGAAAATTTGCATGCTTGGGATCTCTTAGACTAAGATGGGGGCATAATGAGGACAAATAAGATGATAATTTGGAATTTACATTATCATGCAGAGGAGCCCGAGTTTGAGGTCAACAATCATGTGATCGATACCATCCATTTGAAGAAAAAGAAAGGGGTAAATTATAAAGTGGTGGATCTAATCCACCTTATAGATGAGCATGCATGCAACATGCTGCAAAAGATGTCCTCAAAAGTTGTAATAAGGAGCTTGGACACAAGTGTGACTACTCGGACCTTGGTCATAGATCGAAAGGGAAGGGAAAGGAGATAGAAAGACTACAAAATGGTTTGAAGGGTGAACATGCATGGACAAAGGAAGCATATGATTGAGATGACTCCTTGGTTAAGAAGGTCTTGGGATAATGTACAACATTGGTGAACAAAGCCAAGATGGACTCTAATGATGAGATTGAATATTTGGAAGACTTGGTGGGGATGTTGCTTTGGTTAACATTAAGGATGGCACAAGGCCTACAACAAAGGATCTGGAAATGGAGAAGGAGAACAACAAGATTGTTGTTGAATCCTAGATTACTGAGTTGGAGTACTTGCTCACCCAACTCAAGGAGGAAAACATATTAGTAGATAGGGGCTTCAATAGTTATTGCAAATGCAAGCCCATTATTGATGCTTGTGTAATGATGAAGAGGAAATCCTCAAGCTTTATAGGATAAGGTCTTGAAGAACAAGATGAAGCATGCCCTACTAATAATTGGCACCACATTAAAGAAGGATAAGATAAAAACAAAGCATGAGAAGCTGGAATTTCAGATTGGTGAACTCTAAGATTCTATCATAGAACATATGGATGAGTTTTCAAGGAAATAGTGGTGGTCATAGAGAAGCTCAAGGGGAAAGTTGAACACATTATGCTAGAATATGTTCTAGCATAGTGGAGGAGGCACTAGAAAAGAAATGGCTGAACTGGAGGCATGGAAGAAGTTAAAGGAGGAGATAGATGCAAAATTCCTCGAAATCCTCCGAGTTAACCATTTAGACTTTTGTAACATATAATATTTTTGGCTTAGCCATTTTTTGGATCAATAGAGTTTTTTTCAAGAGTGCGAAAATTTATAAGGTTGGAAATCAAACTAGTGTGGGGTAATGTTGAACCCCTAAAAAGACTAAGTGCATGAGGTGTGAATGGTTTTTATTGTGGAACTTCAAGGCACAAAGGATCGTGCAAAGTAGATTCAACAAGACACAAAGGTTCACACCCGAGTAAAATAGGCTCGTGGACTTAGCCACATTTTAGGCCATAGTTAGATTTGCAATGAGGAACACATGGAGATGTGGCCAGGATTGATTATGGATAAGGTTAAAGCATGGAATCTTGTAGCCCAAGAAAATCATACTTCAGGATATTATTATCATGATAGGATTAAGAGCTATAAAGTGGACTTAGTTATGGTTTAGTTTTCACTTGCATGTTTACGGTACTTGAGTATGGAAAGGCATGATGGAATTTGGAATGTGTCATGCTCTTGAGTGGTGAATATGTGGTGAATGGGAGCTTCCCACGACTCTCTTTATATGTATTGATTTTCATGGTAATAAGAAAGGGGGGTGTAGAGAGAAAAAAATGAAAAGGAGAAATGTGAGGGAATGTTGTTGAGAAACTCTTAAGAAGAGTCATTTGTATGGTTAGGATACTATTTTTTTGATGTATCTGGTTTGTTTTATGATCCTTCTGATGTACTTGGCTACTGTAACAATGGTGGATTAATACAATGGTGTTCGTTTTGAATATCAGTGCTTATGGATCTAAATATTTGTGTTCATTATTCAGATATGATTCTTGTATGTTCTTTTTTATGTTCATAGTCATAATATGGTTCATCTGTGCTTAGATATAGTTTCTTTACCCCTATTATAAGATGTATGCATTTATGTTTATTCACTATTATACCCTTCATGATAACATTCTTGATAAAGCTTACATAGAAGTAGGGCTCGATGCCTTCTTGCACTTCGGGTGAGTGCCCGTTCATGATAAGTGATATTTTGGTGTGCCCGGGAATTAAAGGGTTAGGAAAAGTGACTACATCCAATTTTTAATCATAGTTTGTGTATTAATTAATCACTTGCAACCAAAATATGGGTTTTCAAAGTTTTTGTGATCTATCTTGCTAGTGGTTAGTTACTTGGTGTTTATATTAAGGTATGTTCTAAACCAAGATTATATTTGGTATATGTAAGCCATTAATGGCCACTCAGTAAGATATTTTTTATGAATGAATAAATGAATGGTTCATGTTAGTGTTTTTCTTGTTAGTCTATTGGTTTTGTATCATATGGTAATGAATTTATTTCATTGTTTGGAATAGGTAGTTTTTATTGTTGTTAATACCATTACTAAAGGAATATAGCATACTAGCTATTCCTCAAACCAACAAGATTCCTAGTGTACTAAGTGAACCTTAGGTAAGCACACAAGGAATACCTACTTGACATGCCAATGCACATCATGGGTTAAAATTGATCATGCTCTTAGGTCAAGCCCTTATAGGATAAATGTGTAGAAATGATTAGAAAACCCCCAATATTTTGGTTTCATTTTGGGACCTTTCTTATTAAGGGAATTGAAAATTTCAAAGTGACTAATGCTCGAGTTTGTATAAAATTGGTAAGATGAACAAAAATAATACTACATGCATAACCATATAATTTTCGAGGGAAATATCCAAGAAATCGGGAAATAAAGAAGTTAAAATACTCATTATATTTGATATTATTATATGGGTTCCCTCACCACTTACACATGCATGGATTATGATGCTATTATTGGATAAGCCAAGGAACCTCATGAAGAAGTATCCCTAGGATGAAGAATACTTTGAGGTATTAAAATATACCAATGAAGTTTGAACCTTTGCCATTGATGTATGGTGTGAAGGTTCCATATGAAGTTAATTGCTATAATTTGTAACATCAAAATACTTGTGCATAGAGGAAGTGAGTAATATTTTATGCGGGAGCTTAGAGGAACTTATATTTGATATTTTCATTTTTATATAAATTTTTATTTAACATACTCAAATTTAAAAACAAAGGTGCCAAACAATGAAGAGGAGACACACATGTATCAACACATAGTCGATTGATTTAAAGAGGATAAACAAGTGCTAAGGTCACATATCCAAGTGGCGATAATTCATACACTAGGTCAACCCATGGTTTCTAAGGCCCACCATCAAGATATATGAGATTATCCTCCTACGATATTGATTAATGGGGGAGAGATGTAGATTTATATAAAGATAAGAAAACTATGCATGATATATGCTACAACAATATAATTAAAATATAAATTAAAGAAATATAAGGAGTTAATCATATAAGAGAAATATGCTAACTAGCACTAATGTATATAAAATACTAAACTAATATAGAGCACAGGAAGGTAAATGAACTAATCTATGTAAAATGAAAAAAATATTTAGATAACTTACCTATAAGGTGGTTTCCGATGAGTCTATCTCTACAAAGAAATAGTTTTTCAAGTGAGAATCACTATAGATGGAGAAGGAGAACATCATTCTTGTCCTAGACTCAATATAGATTAACCAATTATGTAAGCATTCCAACAACCAAGAAGAGTGTCCAATCCAAATCAAGTACAAGATAAACATAGAGAAAAACAAGTAGATGCAAAGATGGTGCAAAAGAGTAGAGAATATAGATAGTTCATAAAATTCATTCTTCCTTTTGAATGTCTAGGTGTCATGTGCATATATACCATCCTTCATCACCGGTGGGTGATGGCATCAACCAAGGGAAACGTAACACCAAAACCATCTATTGTGGAAACACCATCTCCTATCGGTGATGGCATCGAGACAAGAAGAACCTAAATGTCAAGTGGGATTTAATGTGTCATAGATCAAGAAAAAAATAAGTGGAAAATGTGTCAATGATGAAGTCGATGCAAGAAAGTGTTGAGAGTTCTAGTTTGTGCACATGATAGGATTAATGAAGGTAAATGTAGCTAAAACTAAGACCAAATAGTGATACATATCTTTGTGTTCTATATTTAACCCATAATGACCATGTCGATAGTAATACCCCATTCTTGGTAGGCCCATTAAGGCACTGATTGAAAAATAGATACATTAGTGACCTTTATATGCACAAAGGAAATGTTAGTAACATATATCATTCAAGAAGAGAAAATCCGTGAAGCACATCTTCATGACCTTAACCTATTAGAAAAATGATGTGATTGGGCATACACTCATAATCAGAAATATAAAAATTACTTTCTAAAAAAACAAAAATGTTCATCCACGTACTTTCAATGTGGGTGACCTTTTCCTTAAACTTGATTATACACATGAAAAGAAGGAAGCATGCTCATAAGTGGTGGGGTCCTTACCTCATTAAAGATATCATAAGTCCTAATACATATCATCTTCAAACCAATGAATACCACATCTTCAAAGAACCAAAAATGCTCAATTCCTAAAAAAAATCATGCATTAAGGAACTTGGGAGTTTCAAGATTTAGTTATTATACGTACCCAAAATTGTAGGGTCTTTGCACCACCATGACAACATTACACGTACCCCAATGATGATACAGTCTCCTCGCACAAAGGTTTGGGATTTGGAAAAGCTCTCCAAGTATGCGTTAACATCCCGCATGCCCCACTTAGCCCCTGCATGCTTTGCTTTTTCCTTCCCCCTCTTTTCCTTTGCCTTTCGGTCTTCAAGGACAAACCGCCACCCTACCCGGGGCGGTCTCGTGATCGCCACCTAGGTAGGGCGGTGGTCCTGTGAACCGTCACCCCGCTCAGGCGGCGATCCCGCATGTGTTTTTCTAGAATGTTTCTTTTATCGCGACTCACGTAAAAATCAATGTTTACCAGCTTTCTTCACCACCTTTGCTTGTATTTATGATTATGGTTCCATGGAATAGTGTTTTGGCATTGTTTATGGTTAAAGAGTTCAATTTGGTTTTCACCTTTGGATAAATGGGATTCTATAAATAGCCAGACTTGTGCTCTAACAAATGGCCCCTCAAAATTTTCCTCTCAATTTCTCATTCCAATAGCTTAGTCTTTCAATTTTTCTTAGGATTCATAGTTTTATTTGTTGCATGCATAGTTAGTATTGTTTTGTTGTTTGGAAGCCACATATTCTTCTTGTGCAAGCGTTACTGTTACTGTTTCATGTAATCACTTGGAGTAGGATAGTTTTATTTTTAGTAGGAAGCCATTAAAGTTACAGGTTTTGTTCATCAAACAGATAGTTTTAGGTTCTGAACATTTTATGTTGTATGACTCGCAATAAATCCCACTAGGAATTACATAAGCCAAGCTTTGTTCTCTTGTGCTATCCATCTCCTACTTGCATTGTATTCAGTCTGCAACCTAAACTGCCATTGTCCCAATACCTACTTTTGTTGATGCTAACATCACACACTTTTCTAGATTCACGTGAGCAAGAAGGAATGAGGAGATCACACTGAGGGGAAAAAGCCACACACCATCGGATTCGCCACTGTTTAGTAAAATCTAGGTTTAATATTTCAAAGTTCTAGTTAAAATATATCAAATAGAATAGTCAATAATTTCATTTCACTTAATTTTAATTTCTATATTGCAGGAAGTCAGGGGATTGATAGTTTACGAGAAAATATGATTCACTCCTCACTTCGAGGGTAGGAGCGAGAGTCTTTCAAATAGAGTAGATCAATTATCTCGGTTATTTAGAATAGATTCACAACCTAACAGAAAGTAGCTATTCTCGATTGCTTTGTTTGTTTTAATTTCGTTATTAGTTTAGTTGTCAATTTCTAGATATATTAAATAATCATTCTTTCAATTTCGTTTAAATAGGTCATCAAAAACACAAAAATAGAGAGGTTATATATGTCGTAGATATACTTTACATAGTGAATTTTACTTTGCTACAGTTAGATTTACATCATTTCCTTTTGCATGACAATCACGGGACCTGAGGAGCCTAGAGAATATGTATTCAATCCAATCATGCCTCAACCCAATCTTGTTACAACAATAATTGGCATACATCATAATCTTAGAATCCAAGTCTTCCAAACAACAACAAACTTACAACAAATCAGTTCATAATTAAGAGGGTTAAACATAGAAGACGACAAAGCACATAAATTTTCATCAAACCAGCCAAACTAAAGATTACCATATATAAATATCTACATGACTTTAGAAGGGCTTAAAAGAGAGAAAATGTTCGGTTGTGACCCTTTGGTCCCACAGAAGATGCAAGAGACATTCTCACTGACATAGACACTAGCTTAAGAATTCAGGTTGCCAGAACGCCTGTAAGGTACTCTGAGAAGATTGCACAACTTGCAGTTCTAAATATAGAGGCCAAAAAGGCATATGACTATTAGATATTAGGGATTAGGGATTGATTCCACATATGACCATTGAAGGTCCACAACAACCATGAATCTACGGTTGTGATCCACAAATCCCACAACCCAACAGACCCACGGGGCAATCTGACATTGATATTGGTTTACGCACATTAGTATTTAGATCCACTCCACTTCCACCTATCATCATCACATAGTTATCCTTGTTAGACATAACAGCTAAAAAAGCTAAAGATTTCTGGACTAGACTAGAGAATCGACCGTAGAATCCACTATATATCCATCATCCATTTTTATGACCCTATCAAGATATATATAAGAAATAATTCGAGGTCATTTTCCTACATCGCACAACCCATAGATCAAATCATGCTAGAGCTTGATATTGATTGGATCCTTCGAGATCATCCTCGCCCGACCAATCTATCACACTAATTCAGGTTAGGAGGGCCTTCTTTGCCTTAGATTCACAGATTCTATTAGTGCATGTCGAAGACATAAGATTTCCTAATTAGTTTTCCTATACTCCACATATATTCCATCCCCACTAGCTATCTCGGCACGACCTCGGGAGGTCAGGTGCGAGGAAGAGTTACTTGTAGATTCCCACGCTCGCTTGTCACTTTTCCATCGTACAAAATTGGTGAACCCGATGTGAAAGACACAGTTCTTTTATTTTATTTTTCACTTCTTCCATCCACCTTCGCTCTTTCCCATTATTCTACGGGTATTCATATACCCCGAATATGTCGGGATTCGATGCATATGGCAGACCTCTCCTTGGTATTGAAGCATACTACGATCAACTGAATAGACAACCATCACCCTTGCTCTCAGCATGGGGTGAAAATTATTCAGCTAACCGATTGTCAACTTAAAATTTTCCTCCAAGGACTAGATATAGTTCTTCTTTCCAAATAGAGGAGTTGGATCAGTTCACTCAAACACAACAATCGGAACCTTCGGCTCGAACAATATGATTTTTATAGGAGAATTTGGTTTGTCTCCTCAAGTGTTTCTTAGACCACAAGTTAACAGATAATCAGATCCATATTCATTTTTAGATGATGAACATTCAGTGTGTTATACTAGGAATGAACAACGCTCTCGGAGTATGTACCCACCTATAGGAAGTTTACAAGCATGACCCGAGGTCTCGTTTCACAAAAACACTTCCATGCCACTACCTCTAGGAAATGCCCTCGGTGAAACTTGGTAGGGCAATGATCAGTTCATAATAGGGTATCACATGCCTATACAACCTCAAGATATACAAAAATTCCACTAAGGCGAGAATCGTGACTTCACCAAATGAATTCATCTCAACTTTAGTATAAAAGGTTAGAGGATTAGAACTTGCTCAAGTAAGTCAAATTTCTCAATTCATGCAGTAGGAATTTCCAATCCTCCGCATCATCCTAGCCAAGTAGACCTCCTCACAGAATAGGCATGTTAGGCATGCCTCCTTAGTATTCACAACAAATTCCAACTAGAACCGACGTTTCTAACACCATTCCAAAGGAAAATATGATACCTCATGGTTTAGTACAAAATAATCCATGTCGAACAATGTTCCTCCATATTTAAACTTGTATTCCAAATCATCACACGGAGATATGTTCTCTTCCACCGGCATGTTCACTCAACCACGAGGATTTCCTTATGTCCCCGTAAATACATATGCTACACCATATCAAAAACCCATTCCACTTCCACCCCCTCAAAGCAGATGCCATCGATGGTCAAAACCTATGCGATAGGGACTTATTCAAAATATTTGAAAGAGCCCTTAGACTTCATTATACGAAGCATCATGCTTCCAAGACCTCTTCCCGTTTTACCCAAGTACAAAGGCGAAGGAGATCGAATGCAAATATCAAGGCCTATGCCACAGCCATTCAAGAACTGCTCCCTTGGGATGGGGTTGTTGCCAAAATATTCCCCAAAACATTAGAGGGCATCACCTTTGATTGGTATTACCGAATATATGAAGCATCTATCCATTCATTTAAACAACTTGTTTCAGAGTTCATCAAGGCATTTGACATGAAAAAACTGTTGAGAACAAGAATCAGGGAGTTCTTGTACATTAAACAAGAACACAATGAATTTGTTGCTTACTTCATCTAAAGATGGCGTACAGTCCTTTATTCTTCGGCAAGTGCTCCAAATATGGACCAAATGGAACTATGCGATTTATTCCTTCATTCTCTCAGTAGAGAGGTAAAGGAAGAAGTCCAGAAGTTCCCACTAAGGACTTACGATGAAGTACTTGAGAGCACTCTCTGAATAGATCAAGCAATAATAGATAGTGATCGCAAGACGTATGGAACAAATGGGAGGCTAATCACCCCCAGCAAGAATACCATGACTTATCCTACTACCGCAAATGTCAATCAAGGACCTAAAATCCTTAACAAAAATCATGGCGTAACCACAGATGGAGTAACCGACCAAGCCAAAAGGAAAATGTTGTAAATACTCCACCACTGGTTAACAATCAATGAAATAAAAATTTCACCCCAATAATCAATACAATGGATTTTAATCATCCACAACAACAACAACAAAGGATCCGGACATAGGGTCCAAGCCAAAACTTACCTGGATATAAAAACCAAAACCAAAACCAAAAACAACAAGTGCAAAACTTCAATCCTAATAATCAACGGTTTAACCAAAGTTTTGGACCGCAATATGCACCAAACCAGCAACCTAGGAATTACAATCCTAACTCGTATTGTGGTTTCCACAAAATTCAAAGCCATGACACTAGGACTTGCAGTGACTACAATAAATTCATGCAACGTCTTCCAGAGGAACAAAGACAAATTTTTATAGATATGTTTTTGGTAGATCCCGCATCACCAACACCAAATAATTTTACATGGGCAGTTTCCCCTCAAAATACACCCCTCAAAATCTTCAATGATCTGCTCCCAAACCACAATAACAACAAATTAAATCAAAATGGGATGAAAAAGGGTGTAATGGCAGGAAACAATGATCATGAAGCCTTGACCTCACTAAATCCACTTGTTGCACCATAATTAGGAAGTCATCCATGACCCAAGATAGTCGGTTTAGTGGAATTAGAAACCGAACTACACGTAGAAGCTATAACAAGGACACGAGAATATTCATCTTAGCCAAATCCAAGTTATCCACTAGAGGCAGATAACATCCAACAAATATTAGTAAAACCCATAGGTGCCTATGACTTAATTAATGACCTAATAAAAACCTTCTCTCAAATCTCCTTTTTAGACTTATTGAAGAACTCTCCTACCCATAGGGCTTCTCTTTTAGAAGCATTAGGTTTAGGTCATTTAATTAACATGACTCCACCTCCCAAAACATAGGAAAAACCATATAGACTTTGATATCCACCCTCCGGGGCAACCGGATAGGGATATCGAGCTTATATTCGAAATAAACAAAATTCCAATAGACGCCGAGATTACACGTAGAGGTGATCTCGCCTTACATTTGAAAGTGTGGGTTTATAACAACTACCTTAGATGTGTAATGGTTGATGATGGGGCAGCAGTTAACATATTCCCATTCTCTTTCCTTCAAAAGCTAGGGTATGGAGAAACAAATTGTTCCATGACTCAGAATACGCTAAGAGGTTATGATAGCCTCAAGGCCACTTCGATTGGAACTATAATACTACCAGTCACCTTAGGACCCAAAACAATCCTAACTGAGTTTTATATTATAGATTGGGAAACCAACTATGATATGATCCTTGGCCGACCGTGGATACACCATATGAAGTCAATCCCTTCTACATTATTTCAGAAGTAATATTATTACACTTATGAAATGTGTTCATAGCAAAAGGTGATTCGAAACCATTTGATATACACCTAGTAGACCTGAAGGAAAGGCCAGGCATTCACTCTAAGATTGAAATCCAAACAAATCAACTTAATCAACCAACCGACGCGAATTCAGAAGAAAAGTTGGTACCTACAACAGAGTTAGAAGTTATGAACCTACTCAAGAATACCCCAGCCCTCAAGGACGAGGCTAAAAAAGTAGTATCATTAGGAACTACAATGAAGATTATCAAACTACTAGAATAGGATCTACCAATTTTCCTGCCATTTGATTCAGTAGGCATGGGATATACCCTAGGTGTTGGTTCTCTTCCAGCAGAGGATCTCTGCATGGTAGAAGTAACCGAAGTAGAAGAAGTTGACGTAACAAATGTCCCGACATACATCTTCCACACTAAATATTGGACTTTCCATTTTTATGGAGCTATATTTTGTTATGGTGTTGGGGCAGGTGTGATCTTTACTTCCTCGAGGGAAAGATCCTACCATTTGCCTTTAAACTAAATTTTGAATGTACAAACAATGGTGCTGAGTATGAAGCCCTCCTCCTTGGCCTCATCTTAGCTAAGAGGCTCAGCGTTAATAACATCAGAGTGTTAGGAGACTCACAATTAGTAGCAAACCAAGTCTCTGAGGTGTATGAGACTAGAGCTAAACATTTACAGCTCTATAAAACAACAGTATTAGATTTGAGAAAAGAATTTGATTTCATATCAATTGAAGCAATCCCACAAGAACAAAATATTCTCGCATATTTGATACCAACCTCAGCTTCATGTTTCACTCCAAGTAGTGAGTTGGAGGACACCCGTTTCATGGTATCCCTTCGTACTGAACCGTTAGTGAAGAAAATGTCAAACCCTCTTTTAACGAACATAGTTGAGAACAAATCTAATAGCTTAGATCATGTTGATAGTGATAGAACTACTCTTGATTACTTAAACGCCTATGCAATGTTACATCTCACCCATCACGTGGTAGATTTATCTTTAATCCCACATTTGTCTTCTTACTTCGGAAATCCCATGATAGAGCTTCCCCCGTAAAAGGAACTCAACATACATGTAGTAGATAATGGAGAAGCTCTAGAACTACCTCCAGCCCCGCCTGAGTTTGAAGAAGGTAACGCTTCTTCAACTAAAGAAACGATCAACATTAACATCGGAATGGAAGAAGAACCGGATATCTTGAAACTAGGATCTTCGTTAACTCTAGAAGAGATAGAAATACACAATCGAATCCTCAGAGAACATCAAAAGGCTTTTGCATTTAATTATAAAGAAATAAAGGGAATTGCACCACACATCACGGTACACAACCTCGTCACCAAACCATATACAAATCCAATTAAACAAAAATAAAGACCAATGAAACCCAAGGTAGCTCTCATGGTGAAAGAAGAGGTAAGGAAGCTTCTCCAAGTGGGATTCATCAAACTGGTTGATTACTCTTAATGGGTATCTAATATCATTCCCGTTCTAAATAAGAAAGGGAAGATATGCATCTACATAGATTTCAAGACATTAACAAGGCGTGCCCTAAGGACGACTTCCCATTACCATCCATAGACGTCATCGTTGACACAACAACTGGATTTCAGCTTTTGTCTCTCATGGATGGATTCTTGGGATACAATCAAATCAGAATATCCAAACAAGACCAAGCCAAGACCACGTTTATAAATCCTTGGGGAACCTATTGTTATGTTGTTATGCCATTCAGTCTCAAGAACGTTGGTGCTACATACCAATGGGAAATGACGTATATATTTCATGATCTTATACATAAAATTGTGGAATCCTAAGTAGATGACTTGTTAGCTAAGCCAGGAAGCGCTGTGATCACCTAGAAGTGTTCCGTATCATTCTTTCACATTTGATAGAATACGGAATCACACTAAACCCAGAAAAATGTGTATTTTGTGTGATAGGAGGGAAACTCCTAGGTTACATTATATCGTCATGAGGGATCGATGTAGACCCAACCTAAAATATGGGTTGTTCTTGAAATGATCCCACCATCGGATGAATCTGGAATCAGGTCATTTCTTGGGAAACTTGGTGCAATCCGAAGATTCATCCTAGATTTAAGCTTTGCCATTCATCCAATCAACAATATACTCAAGAAATATTATAGTATCGATTGGACTAAAGACTGCAATGATGCTTTCAAAGTAGTTAAGCATTTCTTGTTATCACCACCTACGCTAATGCCTCCTAAGCCAGACCACCCTTTAATCTTATATTTGCGAGCTACCAATGTCTCGCTAGCCTGCATGTTGGCTCAAGAAGATGATGACAAACAAGAATGTGTAATCTATTTTATTAGCCACACATTGCTCGATTATGAAACCTGTTATATGAAAGTAGAATGAGAATTCCTTGCCATAGTCTTCGCAACCAAACGCTTAAGACATTACATGCTAAATCAAGAAACAAGGGTCATTGTAAAAAAACCATTTACAAACTTTCCTCACGCAAGGGTCCTTGTCTAAAAAGGTTGGACACTTTATAACCTTAATGGGTGAATTCAAATTAACATTTGTAACTAAAAAGTCCATTAAGGGACAAATCATTACAGATTGGTTAGCTGATAACCCATTAGACGGAGGCAATCTAGTAGATTTGGACTTTCCCGATGAATGAATATATTACGTTGAAACCAGATCTCCTATCTCCGAATGTCCTTGGTATACTAATATTATTAATTATATCATGGACCATACATATCCAAAAGGTGCTACACTACAACAAAGAAGGCGGTTATGCATTATTGTAGCTAAATATGTTATTATAGAACAAGTGCTCTATCATAAGGCTTTTAATGGAATGCTTCTAAGGTGTGTTGACACAAAAGAATCCAAGAAGATTCTCCACGAATCTCATAGTGGAATATGTGGAGGCCACTTCGGTGGTCATGCCACTACTCACAAAATACATCGGATGGGCTATTTCTGGCCCACTCTAGAGCACGACGCAGTAGAGTTTGTACGTAAGTGTCATAAATGCCAAGAATTTTCCCACGAGATTCACATGCGCACAAGCTCTACAACCAATCGCAACTCCATGGCCCTTTTCTACATGGGGCCTAGATTTGATAGGGAAATTCTCTCCCTCATCTACAGATGGCCATAACTTCATAATCACGGCCACCGAGTATTTTACTAAATGGGTAGAGGCTATGCCTCTTACCACTGTACCAGGTGCTATGATCGCCAAGTTCATTTTAAACCAAATCATTTGCAGTACGGTGTCCCACAAATAATATCTTAGATAATGACACTTCTTTTAATAATGACGAAGTCCGTGAGCTATGTAGTAAATTTAAAATAAATCATCATACGACCTCCTTGTATTACCCTCGTGCCAATGGACAAGTTTGAGCAACAAACAAGACATTAAAAGCTATTCTCCTTAAAATGGTAAAAGAAAATAAAAATATTGGCATTTAAAGTTATACCTGGCCTTGTGGGCCCACCAAACCTCAATAAGAACACCAACAGGAGAAACTCCTTTCTCATTGGTATTCGGAGCAAAAGCAGTTCTCCCACTTGAGGTTGAAATACCCAATCTCCACATCTCATTACAAGGGATTCTGGATGAAGAAGCTTATAGAGAAGCACGTCTCTCCCAACTAGAAAGCCTAGATGAGACCAGATTAGACATTGAACAGGTGGCATAGAGTTTATGCTTTGACCGAATGTGGCCGGGTAAGATAACAAAAAGGTCTATGAACGAGATATATATGAAGGAGATCTGGTTCTAAGACTAGACAGGAGATTGAAAAAAGACCGGCGAAGGAAGGAAATTCTGTCCCAAATGGTTGGGCCCATACCGAGTCATGAAATACTTTGGAAATGGTGCATATCTCTTATGTACACTTTGGAAGGTGAGGAATTTGGTGAAATTTTCAATTCCTGCACCTTAAACGATTCTATGCATAAGCGACTAGCACTATTTGTCTAATTATATCTACATTGCATCTTCATGTAGATTGGTTCATTTTATCCACTTGTTTCATACAATTTTGTGATCGAGGAAATTATCCTCAAATAAATTCATTACAAACTTCTGATGGTATTGACATAATCATTCAAATCATATTTCCTCACTTTCATAGTCACATCACCTATTTCTCACCTTTTTCTCGAATCATTTCATCAAATAAAGCTAGATATGACAAAGTCTTAATGGTAACCATACCAAGATCTGCATTCTTGTTCTCACTTTTGGTTTCTTCCTAGGATAGGTGTCTTGCCTATAGTCCTTCTAGAAGATTCTCCCACTTGAGGTTGAAATACCTAGTCTCGCATCTCATTACAAGGGATTCTAGATAAATAAGCTTATAGAGAAGCACGTCTCTCCCAACTAGAAAGCCTAGATGAGACCAGTTAGACACTTTGAACAATGGCATAGAGTTTATGTTGACCGAATGTCTTGGCAAGATAACAAAAAGGTCTATGAATGAGATATATATGAAGGAGATCTGGTTCTAAGACTAGATAGTCGGATTGAGAAAAATACCGGTGAAGGAAGGAAATTCCGGCCCAAATGGTTGGGCCCATACCAAGTCATGAAATACTATGGAAATGGTGCATATCTCTTATGTACACTGGAAGGTGAGGAATTTGGTGAAACTATCAATTCCCTGCACCTTAAACGATTCTATGCATAAGCAACTAGCACTATTTGTATAATTATATCTACATTGCATCTTCATGTAGTTAGGTTCATTTTGTCCACTTGTTTCGTACAATTTTGTGATCAAGGAACTTATTCTCAAAGAAATTCATTACAAACTTCTGATGGTATTGACATAATCATTCAAATCATACTTCTTCACTTTCATAGTCACATCACCTATTTCTGAATCATTTCATCAAATAAAGCTAGATATGACAAAGTCTTAATGGTAACCATACCAAGATCTGCATGCTTGTTCTCACTTTTGGTTTCTTCCTAGGATAGGTGTCTTGCCTATGGTCTATTCTAGAAGATTCATAGTGTCACATCTATCACGTACGTATATCTCTTTAGAAATAAGAACATACTGACATTTTTGCTCAAATAAACAAGTCAAATATAGATCAAACAAAAAAATTTATTTTACACATTTCCTTACCCTACCAACCTTCGGTGATGAGCTTGTGTCTCTTATTAGTGACATAGGGTTGGGCAAGGATGGGAATGCCCTTACTCATCTACACCTTATCCATGGTGATAAGCCCATGCTTCTTACTAGTAGCATGGGGAAAGGTGTGGAGGGTCCTCTTGACAATAAACATTAAAGGTCGCAAGAAAATAGTTCAAGTGAACCTTTGAAATCTCAAGTCAAAAACAAATGAATCAGATGTCTAAAATTCCAAGAGAGCTCAAAACCCCGAAAACCAGATTTTGTCTACTATGTGGCCATCTACGGATCTAAGTCTAGATAAACTGCAAAGCAAGTAGCATTCTAAACTATGGAGTCACTTGAGTAGAGTAGGTTTGTAGCATCCTAATTTGGTTCCACCAAATCTTTGTCTATCTCTCATCACTACCATTCAACAAATTTCATAGCTTGTGCCCTTTCTAGCTCTCGGTGATGAGCCCTCGCATCTTACTAGTTGCGTGGAGTTAGGAGTGGGGAAAGTTCATCTGCTCATCATACCGGTTTATCATCTCATTTTTTCAAAAAAATATGAAGTACCAAAAATTGCTTATAGAAACTAAAGTTCAAGATCACATTGTGTCTACATTATCATATATCAGCATCACAAAATACAAAAAGAAAGAAAGCATTTGTATCATTTGTTCTCCATTGCATACATTCTAAAAGCATATAAAAACAACATTATAATTTACATATGAAAATGAATCACAAAAACATAGATACCAAGAGTCTGATCCAAAAAAAATATCTATAAATATAAAAGTTTCCTGTATAATGCCATCATGTGCTAAGCATGGTCAAAATGCTCAAAGAGCCCGAGAAATAAAAATACATTATATAAATAATCTACAAGAGCCAAGTGGACTCTCAACCCCTATGAGATCCCTCCAAAGGTGTACGCCCACGTCCTAAGACTTCAGCTACGGCAAGTGCTTTGAGTGCACGGAGGGCTCATGATCCTAAGAAGCAACTACGGTCTTGCCATGATAGTGACTTGTCATCGGTGCTCTGCTGTCTGTCCCTGTATCCCGCCAACTCGGCACGAGAGGGTAGACACCATCCTGGCCACATGCTAGACAGGGGAAAAAAATTTTGGTATGCTACCAATTACTCAAGGCTCCCCGCATCCATGGATAGCTCCGCATAAGTCTTCTCCATGGGGATCATCAGGGTATCAGTGCATACCTAGTGAATCAGGTCTTGCCACTCATCAGTAGTCTTTGCAAGAAAAGGAGAAAAATGAATTAGAAATAATCAAAAGATAGAAACAAAAGTAAAAGGAGAGATAACAATTAAGGCAATCCTAAACAAACATTAAAAAGAAGGATGATAACTCACTCGGATCTCCAAGCCTCCAAGATGGATCTCTAGGGTCAGCACTGCCACGATGCTTTGCCACTGACTGATGCACTCCTCCTATGCCTGGGGCCACATAACATCCTACTAAGGACTCATTCTCTCCACCCAATCCCTAAGAAAGTGGCTCCTCTGAAGCTAGGGTCACCCTCTCCGCACTCTGCTCCGCCCTCTCGCCTATAAGATATCTTGAGTGTCATGCCACTCAGGACCGCTGTCCTCCTCTCCGCCCGACTCACTGACCTTAGCCTCGGTCTCCTCCTCCGTCTCTCCCCCTATGAACTCCTCAGACTCAGAGTCTATATCAATGGGGTCGTCATTACTGTGGGTGGGGCCGGCAGTAATCTAAAGTAAGGACACCCGAGGAGCACCGGCTCTCCCTCTAGTGCGTACTCACTTGTCTGGCCATAATAAGAATTCCATGGGTATCAATAGTCCAACCTCGACCTCTAGGACCTCCTCTAGCCTCCCGAACTAATCTAAATAGTAGCACCCACCGGGGAAGCATATTGATGTAAGGAAGGCCAAACTACTGAGGCACTCGACCAAAAGGATGTGTCTCCACCTTCCCCGTCCTATCCACAAGTTTCCCGTGTGGTAGAGAAGAGATCAAAGTAACGGCCTCCTCATTCCATAACCCCGCCATGGCCTCGATAGGGTGTGGCCTCCATATCATCGGTAGTTAAGGATGACTAGCTGATGGGGTGCTATCGGCACCAACATATCTGTCCATCTACCTACCCTCACAGCTCCGAGATCTGTCACCTCTACACCTCTCCCATAAGGAATGAAACACTCATAAACCTAGCTCATAACTAGGGTCAGATGGGTCAATGATTGTCCCTGTAAACGAACCACCCGGTATAGATCATGATAAGTAGTCTCAAGAATGTCAACTCCCAGGTGCGTAAATCTGCCATGTCCCTCAATCTGTGCAACAATGGGGGACTAGCAATAAAGTAAAGTGTCTCCTCCCTTGTCCCCGATCAATCTCGAGGCAAGGATCCCCATAATGGCCTCGTAAATCAAGGGGATAGGTAAGATAGGAATAGATCGGACCCTCACCCCCTTCTTCGAACCAAAGGGAGATGACTTGCATCTCCCATATATGATCAGGACCCCAAGATGCGGTAAACATCCTCCAAAGTAATGGTCCACTCACCCTTGACTCCCAGGTAATCGAAAATTGTTCCGATCAAGCATCCCAATATCAAAATGAGTCACAAAGTATCTCGACTAGAAGGTGCAACATGACGGACCCGTGATATATGCAATATACCAGCCCTCTGAAGAGTGTCCTACTCATCCTGAGAAAGTGCATCCAATACTACTGGAAGCCAGTCACACTCTCTCTCTCGGCTCCATCTGATATACTCCTCCTTCGCCTGCATACACCCAAAAACACACAAAAAGGAGTAAGTTAGTATTCAAATCACATTGGAAAAATCACTAAAACATATAAGAATGCTAAAAATGCAAAAACAATTTCAAACAAGTATTATTTTAGCATTTTGTGAAGAACCGCCACCTTAAAGGCGGTAGTCTTGTAACTACCACCCCGATAAGGGCAGCATTCATGTAACCATCATGTTGCTCGGTGGTGGCAGTTGTGTCCCAAATTTCCACGCAGGTCACGTGTCCTAAAAATGCCTAAAAATGTAAAATAAAGACTATTTTGACAAAAACAAAGCCTACCCATTAGGCGCCCCCTAAGTGACCCTATTAAAACTGAAATTTTTAAAAATAATCCCCCCATGACAAAGATTTCACCATTTTAACATTTTAGGGATAAAAATGGTAAATCGAGAAAAACTAACCTGTGATCTTGTGGGTCGGTGTTCCGCTTGTGGAGGCATGATCACAATCTTGTCACGAATTTTTTGACTATACTCTCATCAAAAACCATCACCGTGGGTCCCAGGGCTCAAAATCAATCAAATCAACATGCGCAAAAATGAATAGTAAAATGGGCCCACTTTTACATATATAGTATCTCGACTTGTTTTGAATGCCTCTTTTCGCAGGTTTGGAGCACCGATGGAGGTAAGTTCTTATCCCCATATAAATGGTACGTCCTCATTTCACATTATTTTATTATTTATTTTTCGATCTATTTTGTCTATCTGCACTTGAGTCCTCTTTTCATTTTGCAAGTAGCGGGAATTTTGGATGGCATCATTTTGACACACGAACGTGTCAAGTATAACTTCTAACATCCCATTTCGGGACTGCCATACTTGGACCCACCATTTTACGCCTCTTCATGGCTAAAATGCTTCTCCCGAGGGGCAATATGTACATACCCAAAATTATAGGGTACTTTGCACCTTTCTGGGACAATGTTACACGTACTCCCAATGATGATACAGTCTCCTTGCAAGGTGTTCGGATCCAAAAATCTCTCCAAGTATGCGTTAACATCCTACATGCCTCGCTTAGCCCCTACATGCTTTTCTTTTTCCTTCCCTCTCTTTTCCTTTGCCTTTCGGTCTTTAGTGACGAAACCGCCCCTTCCCGGAGGCGGTCTCGTGACCGCCGCCTGTGGTAGGGCGGTGGGTCTACACACATTTTCCGAACATTTCTTTTATCGCGACTTGCGTAAAAATAAACGTTTACCATCCTTTTTCACCTCCTTTGCTTTTATTTATGATTCTGGTTCCCTAGAATAGTGTTTTGGCATTGTTTATGGTTAAAGAGTTCAATTTTTTTTTCACCTTTAGGTAAATAGAATTCTATAAATAGCTGGCTTGTGCTCAAGCAAATGGCCCCTCAAAATTTTCCTCTCAATTTCTCATTGCAATAGCTTAGTCTTTCAATTTTTCTTAGGATTCATAGTTTTATTTTTTGCATCCATAGTTAGTATTGTTTTGCTGTTTAGAAGCCACATATTCTTCTTCTGCAAGCGTTGTTACTATTTCATGTAATCACTTGGAGTAGAATAGTTTTATTTTTAGTAGGAAGCCATTAAAGTTATAGGTTTTGTTCATCAAACAGGATAGTTTCAGGTTCTGAACATTTTATGTTGTATGACTCGCAATAAATCCCGCTAGGAATTACATAAGCCAAGCTCTGTTCTCTTGCGCTATCCCTCTCCTACTTGCATTGTATTCAGTCTGCATCCTAAACTGCCACTATCCCAATACCTACTTCTATTGATGCTAACATCACATGCTTTTTTGAGATTCACGTGAGCATGAAGGAATGAGGAGATCACACTGAGGGAAAAGGCCACACACCATCGGATTTTCCACTGCTCAGTAAAACCCAGTTTAAGCTTTCAAAGTTCTAGTTAAAATATATCAAATAGAATAGTCAATCCTTTCATTTTAGTTAATTTTACTTTTGATATTTCCAAGGAAGCTATGGGGATAATAGTTTCGAGAAACTATTATTCACTCCTCACTTCGAGGTAGGAACGAGAGTCTTTCAAATAGAGTAGATCAGTTATCTGGTTATTTAGAATAGATTCACAACTGCATAAGAAAGTAGCTATTCTTGGCTACTTTGTTTGTTTTAATTTCGTTATTAGTTTAGTTGTCAATTTCTAGATATATTAAATAATTGTTCTTTCAATTTCGTTCAAATAGGTCATCAAAAACAAAAAAATAGAGAGGTTATATATGTTGTAGATATACTTTACATAGTTAATTTTACTTTGCTGCAGTTAGATTTACATTATTTCCTTTTGCATGAATATTACGGGACCTAGGGAGCTTAGAGAATCTATATTCAAGCCAATCGTGCCTCAACCCAATCTTGTTACAACAATAATTGACATAGATCAGAATCTTAGAATCCAAGTCTTCCAAACAACAATAGACTTGCAAAAATTAGTTCACAATTAAGAGGGTTAAACATAGAAGACGACAAAGCGCATACGTTTTGGTGAAACAAGCCAAACTACAGATTACCATAGATAAATATCTACATGACTTTAGAAGGGATTGAAAGAGAGAAAATGTTCCGCTGTGACCCTTTGCTCCCACAACCAGACACATGAGACATTATCACCGATATAGACACTAGCTTAAGAATTCCGGTTGCGTAATGCATGTAACGTACTCTGAGAAGATTGCACAACTTGCAGTTCTAAATATAGAGGTCGAAAAGGCATAGGAATACTAGATATTAGGGATTAAGGATTGATTCCACATATGACCATTGAAGGCCCACAACAACCACGGATCTACATTTGTGAGCCACAAATCCCACAACCCAACGGACCCACAGGGAAATCTAACATTGATACTAGTTTATGCACATTAGTATTCAGATCCACTCCACTTCCACCTATCATCATCCCACAGTTATCCTTGTTAGACATAATAGCTAACAAAGCTAAAGATTTCTGGACTAGACCAGAGAATCGACCATAGAATCCACTATATATCCATCATCCATTTTCATGACCCTATCTAGAGATATATACGAAACAATTCCAGGTCATTTTCCCCGCATCCCACAACCCATAGATCGAATCACGCTAGAGCTTGATACTAATTGGAGCCTTTGAGAATTCAACCTCGCTAACTCGATCTATCACACGAATTCGGTAAGGAGGGCCTTCTTTGCCTTCGATTCAAAAATTCTATTAGTTCATGTCCAAGACATAAGATTTCCTAATTAGTTTACCTATACCCCACGTATATTACATCTCCACTGTTGTCTCGAAATGACCTTGGGAGGTTAGGTGTGAGGAAGAGTTACTTGTAGATTCCCACACTCGCTTGTCACTTTTCCATCGTACAAAAATTGGTAAACCCAATGTGAAAGACACAGCTTCTTTTATTTTATCTTTTCACTTCTTCCATCCACCTTTGCTCTTTCCCATTATTCTCGTGGTATTCATATACCCCCGAATATGTCGGGATTCAATGCATATGGCACCTCTCCTAAGTCTTGAAGCATACTATAATCAAATGAATAGACAACCATCACCCTCGCTCTCATCATGGGGTGACAATTATTGACTAACCAATTGTTAACTCAAACTCCACCTCTAAGGACTAGATATAGTTCTTATTTCCAAATAGAGGAGTTGGATCAGTTCACTCAAATGCAACAACCGGAACCTTCGGGCTCAAACAATATGACGCGTTTACGGAGAATGCAGGTCATCTCTGTAGGTGTTGCTTAAACCACAAGTTAGCGAAAATCAGATCCATATTCATTTTTAGATGATGAACATTCAATGTGTTATACCGTAATGAACAATGCTCTCATAGTATGTACCCACCTATAGGAAATTTACAAGCATGACCCGAGGTCTCATTTCATGAAAACACCTCCATGCCACTACCTCTAGGAAATGCCCTCGGTGAAACTTGGCAAGGAAATGATTAGTTCATAGCAGGGTATCACATGCCTATACAACCTCAGGATATACAACAAACGACACTAAGGCAAAATACTATGAATTCACCAAATGAAGTCATATCAACTTTAGTAGAAAAGGTTAGAGGATTAGAACTTGCTCAAGCAAGTCAAATTTCTCAATTCATGCAGCAGAATTTCCAATCCTCCACATCATCCTAGCCAAGTATACCTCCTCATAGGAATAGGCACATTAGGCATGCATCCTCGGTATTCACAAGAAATTCCAACTAGAACCACTTGTTTCTAACATCATTTTGGTGGAAAATATGATGCCTCCCGAGTTTAGTACAAAAAAATCCATGTCTCGAACAATGTTCCTCCATATTTAAACATGTATTCCAAATCACCACACGATATATGTTCTCTTCCCTCGGCATGTTCACTCAACCATAAGGATTTCCTTATGTCCCTGCAAATACATATGCTACACCATATCAACAACCCATTCCACCTCCACCCCCTCAGTAGACGCCATCGATGGTCGAAACCTATGCGATAGGGACTTATTCAAAATATTTGAAAGAGCCCTTAGACTTCACTATATGAAGCATCATGTTTCTAAGACCTCTTCCCGATTTTCCCAAATACAAAGGGGAGGGAGACCTGAATGCACATATCAAGGCCTATGCCATAGCCATTCGAGAACTGCTCCCTTGGGATGGGGTTGTTGCCAAAATATTCTTGAAAAATTTAGAGGGCATGACCCTTTATTGGTATTACAGAATACTTGAAGCATCCATCCATTTGTTTAAACAACTTGTTTGAGTTCATCAAGGTGTTTGACATGAACAAATTGTTGAGAACATGAATCAGGGAGTTCTTACATATTAAACAAGAACATAATGAATCTGTTGCTCACTTCATCCAAAGATGGCGTACAGTCCTTTATTCTTCGGCAAGTGCTCCAAATATGGACCAAATGGAACTATGCAATTTATTCCTTCATTCTCTCAACAGAGAGGTAAAGGAAGAAGTCGAGAAGTTCCCACTAAGGACTTACAATGAAGTACTTGAGAACGATCTCTAAATAGATCAAGCGGAAATAGATAGCATTTGCGAGATGTATGGAACAAATGGGAGGCTAATCACCCCACCAGAATATCACGAATTATCCTCGCTACTCAAAAACGTCAATCAAGGACCTAAAATCCTTAACAAAAATTGTAGCGTAACCACGTATGGAGTAATCGACCAAGCCAAAAAGGTAAATGTTTTAAATACTCCACCACCGGTTAGAATCAACAAAATAACAATTTTACTCCAGCAATCAAATACGGGATTTTAATCATCCACAACAACAACAACAACAACGGTAGATCCGGACAAGGTTCAAGCTAAAACTTACCTCGGATATAAAAACCAAAACCAAAACCAAAAACAATAAGTGCAAAACTTCAATCCTAATAATCAACGGTTTAACCAAAGTTTTGGACCACAATATGCACCAAACCAAATGACCTAGGAATTACAATCCTAACTCGTATTGTGGTTTCCACAAAATTCAAAGCCATGACACTAGGACTTGTAGTGACTACAATAAATTCATGCAACGTCTCTGCTAGAGGAACAAAGACAAATTTTTATAGATATGTTTTTGGTAGATCCCGCATCACCAAAGACCAAATAATTTTACATGGGCAGCTTTCCCTCAAAATACACCCTCAAAATCTTCAATGATCTGCTCCCAAACCACAATAACAATAAATTAAATCAAAATGGGATGAACAAGGGTGTAATGGCAGGAAACAATGATCATGAAGCCTTGACCTCACTAAATCCACTTGTTGCACCACAATTAGGAAGTCAACCATGACCCAAGATAGTCGGTTTAGTGGAGTTAGACACCGAACTACACGTAGAAGCTGTAACAAGGACATGAGAATATTCCTCTCAGCCAAATCCAAGTTATCCACTAGAGGCAGATAACATCCAACAAATATTAGTAAAACCCATAGGTGCCTATGACTTAATTAATGACCTAACAAAAACCTTCTCTCACATCTCCTTTTTGGACTTATTGAAGAACTCTCCTACCCACAGGGCTACTCTTTTAGAAGCATTAGGTTTAGGTCATTTAATTAACATCACTCCACCTCTCGAAACATAGGTAAACCATATAGACTTTGATATCCACCCTCCGGGCAGCCGGATAGGGATACCGAGTTTATATTCGAAATAAACAAAATGCCAATAGACGCTGAGATTACATGCAGAGGTGATCCGGCCTTACATTTGCAAGTGTGGGTTTATAACAACTACGTTAAACACACAATAGTTTACGATGGGATAGCAATTAACATAGTCCCCTTCTCTTTCCTTCAAAAGTTGGGGTATGGAGAAACAAATTGTTCCACGACTCAAAATACACTAAGAGGCTATGATAGCCTCAAGGCCACTTCGATTGGAACTATAATACTACTAGTTACCTTAGGACCCAAAACAATCCTAACCGAGTTTTATATTATAGATCAGGAAACTAACTATAATATGATCCTCGGCTGACCGTGGATATAATGTATGATGGAAATCCCTTCTACGTTATTTCAAGAAGTAATATTCTTGCACTTAGGAAAGGTATTCATAGCAAAAGGTGATCCGAAACCATTCTATATACACCTAGTAGACCTGAAGAAAAGGCTAGGTTTTCACTCGAGTTTGAACTCGCAACAAATCAACTTAATAAACCAACTGACGTGAAGCTAGAAGAAAATTTGGTACCTACAATGGCGTTAGAAGTTACCAACCTAATCAAGAATACCCCACCCATAAGGACGAGGCTAAAGAAGTAGTTTCATTAGGAACTACTGTGAATATTGTTGAATTGCTAGAATAGGATCTACCAATTTTCCTGCCATTTGATTCAGTAGGCATGGGATATACCCTAGGTGTTGGTTCTCTTCCAGCAGAGGATCTCTGCATGGTAGAAGTAATCAAGTAGAAGAAGTTGACGTAACAAATGTCCCGATGTCCATCTTCCCAACTAAATATTGGACTCTCCATTTTGATGGAACTAGATGTCATTATGGTGCTGGGGCAGGTGTGATCTTTACTTCCCCCAAGGTAAAGATCCTACCATTCACCTTTAAACTAAATTTTGAATGTACAAACAATGATGCTGAGTATAAATCCCTCCTCCTTGGCCTCATCTTAGCTAAGAGGCTCAGCATTAATAACATCAGAGTGTTAGGAGACTCACAATTAGTAGCAAACCAAGTCTCTGAGGTGTATGAGACTATAGCTAAACATTTACAACTCTAAAAAATAGCAGTATTAGATTTGAGCAAAGAATTTGATTTCATATCAATTGAAGCAATCCCACGAGAACAAAATATTCTCACAGATTCGATAGCAACCTCAGCTTCACGTTTCACTCCAAGTAGTGAGTTGGAGGACACCCATTTCATGGTATCCCTTCGTCACTGAACCATTAGTAAAGAAAATGTCAAACCCTCTTTTAACGAACATAGCTGAGAACAAATCTACTAGCTTAGATCACGTTGATAGTGATAGAGCTACTCTTGATTACTTAAACACCTATGCAGCATTACATCTCACCCATCACGTGGTAGATTTGTCTTTAATCCCACATTCATCTTCTTACTTCAGAAATCCCATGATAGAGCTTCCCCACAAAAGGAACTCAACATACACGTGGTAGAGAATGGAGAAGATCTAGAACTACCTCCATCCCCACCTGTGTTTGAAGAAGGTAACACTTCTTTAATGAAATAAACGATTGACATTAACATCAAAATGGAAGAAGAATTGAAAATATTGAAACTAAGATCTTCATTAACTCCATAAGAGATAGAAATACACACTCGATCCTCGAGAACATCAAAAGGATTTTGCATTTAATTATAAAGAAATGACAGGGAGAATTGCACCACACATCGTGGTACACAACCTCGTCACCAAACCAGATACAAAGCCAATTCAAAAAAATCAAGACCAATGAAACCCAAGGTAGCTCTCATGGTGAAAGAAGAGGTAATGAAGATTCTCCTAGTGGGATTCATCAAACCATCGATTACTCTCGGTGGGTATCTAATATCGTTCCCGTTCTAAAAATAATGGGAAGATACGCATCTGCATAAATTTCTAAGACATTAACAAAGCGTTCCCTAAGGACGACTTCCCGTTACCATCCGTAGATGTCATCGTTGGACGCAACAACTGGATTTGAGCTTTTGTCTCTCATGGATGGATTCTCGGGATATAATCAAATTAGAATAGTTGAACAAGCCCAAGCCAAGACCACGTTTATAAATTCTTGGGAACCTATTGCTACGTTGTTATGCCATTTGGTCTCAAGAACACCGGTGCTACATACCAACGGAAATGATGTATATATTTCATGATCTTATGCACAAAATCATGGAATCCTACGTAGATGAATTGTTAGCTAAAGCCGGGAAGCACCGTGATCACCCGAAAGTGCTCGTATCATTATTTCACATTTGATAGAATACGGAGTCACACTAAACCTAGAAAAATGTGTATTTAGTGTGACAGAGAGAAGCTCCTAGGTTACATTATATCGTCACGAGGGATCGATGTAGACCCAGCTAAAATATGGGATGTTCTTGAAATGATCCCACCATCGGATGAATCTGGAATCAAGTCGTTTCTTGGGAAACTCGGTGCAATCCGAAGATTCATCCAAGATTTAAGCTTTGCCATTCATCCAATCAACAATCTACTCAAGAAATATTATAGTATCGATTGGACCTGAAGACTGTAATGAGACTTTCGAAGTAGTTAAGTGTTTCTTGTTTTCACCACCTACGCTAATGCCTCCTAAACCAGACCGCCCTTTAATATTATATTCATGAGCTACCAATGTCGCGCTAGCCTGCATGATGGCTCAAGAAGATGATGAAAAACAAGAACATGCAATCTATTTTATTAGCCACACATTGCTTGATTATGAAACACGTTATACGCAAGTAGAACGAGAATGCCTCGCCATAGTCTTTGCAACTAAACACTTAAGACATTACATGCTAAATCAAGAAACAAGGGTCATTGTAAAAATAGACCATTTATGAACTTTCCTCACACAAGGGTCCTTGTCTAAAAATGTTGGACGCTTTATAACCTTAATGGGTGAATTCAAATTAACATTTGTAAATCAAAAATCCATTAAGGGACAAATCATTGTAGATTGGTTACCTGATAACCCATTAGATGGAGGCAATCTAGTAGTTCTGGAATTTCCCGATGAATGCATATATTACATTGAAACTAGGCCTCCTATCTCTGAATGTCCTTGGTATACTAATATTGTTAATTATATTATGGACCATACATATCCAAAAGGTTCTACACTACAACAAAGAAGGCGGTTATGCATTATCGTAGCTAAATATGTTATTATAGAACAAGTGCTCTATCATAAGGCTTTTAATGGAATGCTTCTAAGGTGTGTTGAAACAAAAGAATCCAAGAAGATTCTCGACAAATCTCATAGTGGAGTTTTTGGAGACCACTTCGGTGGTCATGCCACCACTCACAAAATACATCGGATGGGCTATTTTTGGCCCACTCTAGAGCATGACATAGTAGAGTTTGTACGCAAGTGTCATAAATGCCGAGAATTTTCCCACGAGAGTCACATGCCGACACAAGCTCTACAACCAATTGCAACTCCATGGCCCTTTTCTACATGGGGATAGATTTGATATGGAAATTCTCTCCTCATCTACAAATGGCCATAAGTTCATAATCATGGCCACCGAGTATTTTATTAAATGGGTAGAGGCTATGCCTCTTACCACCGTATGCAGTGTCGTGATCGCTAAGTTCATTTTGAACCAGATCATTTACAGGTACGGTGTCCCACAAATCATTATCTCAGATAATGGAACTTATTTTAAGAATGATGAAGTCCATGAGCTATGCAATAAATTTAAAATAAACCATCATACAACCTCCTTGTATTACCCTCAAGCCAACGGATAGGCTGAAGCAACAAACAAGACATTAAAAGCTATTCTCCTTAAAATGGTAAAAGAAAATAAACAATATTGGCATTTAAAGTTATACCTGGCCTTTTGGGCCCACTAAACCTCAATAAGAACACCAACAAGAGAAAATCCTTTCTCATTGGTATTGGGAGCAAAAGCAGTTCTCCCACTTGAGGTTGAAATACCCAGTCTCTACATCTCATTACAAGGGATTCTGGATGAGGAAGCTTATAGAGAAGCACGTCTCTCCCAACTAGAAAGCCTAGATGAGGCCAGATTAGACATTGAACAGTGGCATAGAGTTTATGCTGACCGGATGTGCCGGTAGTATAACAAAAAGGTCTATGAACGAGATATATATGAAGGAGATCTGGTTCTAAGACTAGACAGCTGAGATTGAAAAAAAGACCGGCGAAGGAAGGAAATTCTATCCCAAATGGTTGGACCCATACCGAGTCATGAAATACTTTGGAAATGGTGCATATCTCTTATGTACACTGGAAGGTGAGGAATTTGGTGAAATTGTCAATTCCCTGCTCCTTAAACGATTCTATGCATAAGTGACCAACACTATTTGTCTAATTATATCTACATTGCATCTTCATGTAGATTGGTTCATTTTATCCACTTGTTTCATACAATTTTGTGATCGAGGAAATTATCCTCAAATAAATTCATTACAAACTTATGATGGTATTGACATAATCATTCAAATCATGCTTCCTCACTTTCATAGTCACATGACCTATTCTCAATCATTTCATCAAATAAATCTTGATATGACAAAGTCTTAACGGTAACCATACCAAGATCTGCATGCTTTTTCTCACTTTTGATTTCTTCCTAGGATAGGTGTCTTTCCTATGGTCATTCTAGAAGCTTCATAGTGTCACATCTATCCCGTGTACATATATCTCTTTGGAAATAAGAACATACCGACATTTTGGTCTCAAATAAACAAGTCAAATATAGATCAAACAGAAAATTTTATTTTACACATTTCCTTGCCCTACTAACCTTCGGTGATGAGCTTGCATCTCTTACTAGTGAAATAGGGTTGGGAAAGGATGGGAATTCCTTTACTCGCATACACCTTATCCATGGTGATAAGCCCATGCTTCTTACTAGTAGCATGGGGCAAGGTGTGGGGGTCCTCTTGACAATAAACGTTAAAGGTTGTAAGCAAATAGTTCAAGTGAACCTTTGAAATATCGAGTCAAAAACAAATGAATCAGATGTCTAAAATTCCAAGAGAGCTCAAAACCCTGAAAACCAAATTTTGTCTACTATGTGGCCATCTACGGATCTTAGTCTAGATATACCACAAAGAAAGTAGCATTCTAAACTATGAAGTCACTTGAGTAGAGTAGGTTTGTAGCATCCTAATTTGGTTCCACCAAATCTTTGTCTATCTCTCGATCACTACCATTCAAAAAATTTCATAGCTTGTGCCCTTTCTAGCTCTCGGTGATGATCCCTCGCATCTTACTAGTTACGTGGAGTTAGGAGTGGGGCAAGTTCATCTGCTCATCATACCGGTTTATCATCTCATTTTGTCAAAAAAATATGAAGTACCAAACAATTGCTTACGAAAACTAAAGTTCAAGATCGCATTGTGTCTACATTATCATATATCGCACATAAAATACAAAAAGAAAGAAAGCATTTGTATCATTTGTTCTCCATTGCATACATTCTGAAAAGCATATAAAAACAACATTATAATTTACATATGAAAATGAAGCACAAAAACATAGATACCAAGAGTCTGATCCAAAAAGAATATCTATATATATATATATAAAGTTATCTGTACAATGCCATCATGTGCTAAGCATGGTCAAAATGCTTAAAGAGCCCAGGAAGTACAAAATACATCATATAAATAATCTACGAGCGCTAAGTGGCCTCTCAACCCCGTGAGATCCCTTCGAAGGTGCACGCCCACGTCTAGGACTCCGGATACGCTAGCGGTCTAAGTGCACAAAGGGCTCACGATCCCAAGGCACAAAGCAGGTGGTCTTGCCATGAGAGTGACTCCTCATCAGGTGCTCTGTTGCCATGTATCCTGCCAACTCGGTACGGAGGGTAGACACCATCCTGGCCACATGCTAGAAAGGGGAAAAAATGTCGGTATGCCTACCATTCGCCGAAGGCTCCCCGCATCCACGGATAGCTCCACACGGGCCTTCTCCATGGGTATCATCAAGGTATCGTGCATTAAAGTTGTAGGTTTTTTTCATCAAACAAGATAGTTTCAGGTTTTGAACATTTTATGTTGTATGACTCGTAATAAATCCCGCTAGAATTGCATAAGCCAAGCTCTCGTTAAATGCGCTATTCCTATCCCACTTGCATTGTATTCGGTCTACATCCTAAACTCGCCACTATCCCAATACCTACTTCTATTGATGCTAACATCACACCCTTTTTGGATTCATGTGAGCACGAAGGAATGAAGAGATCACACCGAGGGGACAAAGCTGCACACCATCGGATTTGCCAGCATTACTGCAAAATCCGTTAGATCTTTCAAAGTTCTAGTTAAAATATATCAAATAGAATAGTCAATCATTCATTTCAGTTAATTTTACTTTCGATATTGCCGGGAAGTCAGTGGGGATTGATAGTTTCCGAGAAAATATGATTCACTCTTCACTTCTAAGGTAGGAACGAGAGTCTTTCAAATAGAGTAGATTAGTTATCTGGTTATTTAGAATAGATTCACACTACACAAAAGCAAGTAGCTATTCTTGGATGCTTTGTTTGTTTTAATTTCATTATTAGTTTAGTTATCAATTTCTAGATATATTAAATTATTGTTCTTTCAATTTCATTCAAATAGGTCATCAAAAACACAAAAATTGAGAGGTTATATATGTTGTAAATATACTTTACATAGTTAATTTTACTTTGTTGTAGTTATATTTACATCATTTCCTTTGCATGACAATCATGGGACCTAAGGAGCCCGGAGAATACGTATTCGAGCCAATCTTGCCTCAACCCAATCTTCTTATAGAAATAATTAACATAGATCGAATCTTAGAATCCAAGTCTTCCAAACAACAACAGACTTGCAACAAATCAGTTCACAATTAAGAGGGTTAAACATAGAAGACGACAAAGTGCATACATTTTGGTCAAACCAGCGAAACTACTGATTACCATAGATAAATATTTGTATGACCTGTAGAGAAGGGATTGAAAGAGAGAAAATGTTTGGTTTGTGACTCTTTGGTCCCATAGCAAGACACATGAGACATTCTCACCGATATAGACACTATCTTAAGAATTCAGGTTGTCGAATGCACCGTAAGGTACTCTAAGAAGATTACACAACTTGCAATTCTAAATATAAAGGCTGAAAAGGCATATGAATACTAGATATTAGGGATTAGGGATTGATTCCAATATGACCATTGAAGACCTGCAACAACCATGAATCTACGGTTATGATCCACAAATCCCACAACCCAACAGGACCACGGGGCAATCGACATTGATACTAGTTTACGCACATTAATATTTATATCCACTCCACTTCCACCTATCATAATCACACATTTATCCTTGTTAGACATAATAGCCAACAAAGATAAAGATTTTTAGACTAAACCGGAGAGAATCGACCATAGAATCCACTATATATCCATCATCCATTTTCATGACCCTATCGAGAGATATATACGAAACAATTCCAGTCATTTTCCCGCATCCCACAACCCATAGATCGAATCATGCCGAGATCTTGATATTGATTGGAGCCTTCGAGCAGTCATCCTCGCCAATTGATCTATCATACCAATTCAGGTTAGGATGGCCTTCTTTTCCTTAGATTCACAGATTCTATTAGTGCGTGTCGAAGACATAAGATTTCCTAATTAGTTTTCCTATACCCCACGTATATTCCATCCCCACCGGCTGTCTCGGCACGACCTCGGGAGGTCGGGTGTGAGGAAGATTTACTTGTAGATTCCCATGCTCGCTTGTCACTTTTCCATCATACGATTTACCATCTCTTGTCCTTTCTTCTCAAATGCACTATTTCATCCACATTTTCCTTATTTTTAAGATTGACAAAATTATCAACATCTTGGCTTTGTACACCTTCGATTGATCTGAAAACCAAATTTAACTAGCAATTGTGCACACACACTTTTCTTGCTTTGTATTGATTTTCGATTTAAATTTGTGCATTATTTCTTTTTGTATTTTTAATAAAAGAATAAAAACTACAAGTACTTGTGCAAATACTAAAATAAATGAAGAGAATTCACCAGCAACGTGACGTGAGAATTGATAACGGAGTTCGGCGCTTGAGGCCTACGTCTCCGGGTCCGGTTGAATGGGACCGATCTATTAAAATCTTGAAAATAATCCTTTACAAAGAATTCTACAAAATTTAGACCTTCTCACAGTCTTCCTCTGTCGAAAATAATAGGGGTTGCCTTTTACATCTCCTTCAAATTCCACCGTTAGCTCAAGATATGAGCAATACAATATTTCTACACAGTCCGAATGCATTACAAATAAAATATCACCCTATTTATATTGTTTGTGCGCCTCCTGGTCTGATGGCTGGGCGCATATCCTTTTACCACCTCCACCCGAGTTCCATTCCCCTCCATGTCTTTTGGCTTATCCTTTGGGAATAAAATCCCACATTGGGCGCTTGGGAAACTTATCTTATAGTTTAAAATAGATGGAGGGTGCGCATTTCAAGTGGCAAGGAAGCCACCTAAGCCTATATGATAGGCGCTTTGACTTTGGGGCGCATTTGGTGGCGCATGGCATGTATTTTTAGGCGCCTAAATCCCTAAAAAGGTGGACAGTTCAAAATAAGGCGTGGATAATTTAATATATGCTTGGACAGTTTAATATAGGCGTGGAAAATTTAATATATGCATGGAAATGATTAGACATAGGCGTGGAAAATGCAAGGAAGTTAATAAGGCGTGGATAATTTAAGTCAAACATGCCCAATATCCCACATGCATGGCGCAATAGAAAATATAGAGGTTTATATACACAGTTGGTTGAATGGTTAAATGAGAAGGAGGCCAAGGCACCCCTCCTAAATCGAGTGTGTCGAACCTGGCTGAGGGCCCCCAGCCAGAAAATAGCGGGGTCCATTTGTCCGAGATCGAGTGTCCAAGACCGGTGTTCCAAAACCCATTTTTTTAATACGTCACACAATTTGTCCATGTGTCGCAATACGATCGCAACACTTGGCGAGCGTGCACACATCCAACCTGCACAAAACCCCAAAATTCGCCAGTTGCCCAAAAATTTCAGCGGGCTATAACTTTTGCAAACGAGCTCCGTTTCCTGCAAACAAGCTGTCGTTGGAGTCGTATAATTTTTCCCCACGCTTTAAAAATGACTGCAATAATTTTTGAGAAGATCTTAGATCGGTGTTTCTCTGTGAGGATCCTCTGGATCATTCCTCCCCACTGAGAAACTTTTGGACCCCAAAAGTCAACCTAATTGGTGAATAGGTGAGGGTATTTCTCCCTCACCTTTCCGGTTTCCATCCATTTAGCCTTGGTCGGATGCATGCCTTTGAACCCAACACGAAGATACTCAATATCACCTCTTCACGAAGTTCTTTCTTTCCTGTCCAAAATGATGTCTTCCTGCAACTCATCAAGATACTCAGGAGAAAATCATCAATGGAAGGCATTATGTTAGAATCATCATGATCAATAATCATAGGCGGTTCATACAATCTTAAATTCTCAACATTTACAACTGAGTAGATTTGCATATATGGAGGTAAATCTAACCGGAAAGCATTGTTACCAATTTTTTCCAATATTTGGAACGGACCATACCGTATAGGTTTCAATTTTTTACCTTCACCTGTCAGTCTTTCTTTGCTGATGTGAAGCCAAACTGAATCACCAACTTTGAACTTGTGATCAGTTCTATGTTTATCATGCCTAGCTTTGTACTTAGCCTGGCTCTTCTCCAATTGTTCATGGACATACTGATGAACCTGTTGTATTCTCTGCACAAATCTTTTAGCCTTGTCAGAATCACTTGCACCATTAACAACAGTTTCATGTCCATAATATATATCTAATGGAGAATTAGGCAGATAACCATAACAAGTCTCAAATGGAGACTTCAAAGTAGAAGAATGTAAGGCACGATTATAAGCATGTTGCACATAATAAAGATGTTCATCCCACAATTTAGGATGTTTGTTACTATAGCCCCTAAGTAATTGTACCACTGTGCGGTTTACAACCTCTGTTTGACCATCAGTCTGTGGATGAAAAGCAGTGCTTTTTTTCAGTTTTGTGTCCATAAACCCCCACAATGCTGACCAAAATTCCCCAAGAAATCTAGAATCCCGATCAGATATGATTGAAGTAGGTAAACCAAAATGAACCCAAACAAACTGAAAGAATAAATGTGCAGTTCCCTCACCAGTTATTTGTTTAGTACATGGAACCAACACACATTTTGCTAAATCTGTCCACTACCACATATAAGTAATCATGTTTTCTCCGTGTCATGGGCAAGCCTCCTACAAAGTCCATGGAAACACTTTCCCAAGGCCATGTTGGAACAGGAAGAGGAGTGTAAAGTCCTAATTTCCTGTTACTTAGCTTGCTTGTGGCACAAAGAACACACCCCTTAATATAGCGGTTTACCTGTTCATGCATTCTAGGCCAATAGCAATATTTTTGTAAATGTGAAATTGTTTTACTTACACCAAAATGCCCTGAAATAAGAGAAGTATTTGCTTCCCTAATCATATGCACACGCTCATTTTCTGGAATACAAAGTTTTCCAGAATGATATAACAATCCTTCATGCAAATGATAATCTTTTTCTCCTACTTGTTTCCCACTTACTAAATCCTCATACACTTCTCTAAAATCAACATCATTTGCATATTGTTCCTTGTAACTAACATGAGCCAAAGAACTATGTTGTAAAAGGATAGATGCTACTACCACTGGTGGTCTGGACAACATGTCGGCAACCTTGTTTTGAATACCTTTTTTATACCTGATTACAAGATGAAATTGTTGCAAAAATCCCATCCACCTGAAATGTCTAGACTACTACAATTTGGTTTGTGTTTGTAAATATTGAAGCGGTTGATGGTCAGTATGGATAATTGTTTCTTTTCCCATTAAATAATGCTTCCATTTTTTAACACTTTGAACCAAAGCATACAACTCTTTATCATAAGTTGGATAGTTTCTTACCGCACTTGTAAAGGTTTCTGAATGGTAACACACTGGTCGTTTGTTCTGCATCAAAACTGCCCCCATTGCGTAGTCACTAGCATCCGTCTCAATCTCAAATGAATGTTGTAAATCCGAAGTGCCAAGATCGGAGCAGTACTTATCTTCTCTTTCAGTGTATCAAATGCTTTTTGTTGTTTTCCTCCCCACTGAAAGACCTGTTTAATACTTGTCAAAGCATGCAAAGGAGATGCAATATATGAGAAGTTAGCAATAAATTTCCTCCAGTACTGAACTGCACCTAGAAAACTTCTAACTTCCGTCACATTTGTGGGTCTAGGCCATTTCACAATAACCTCTATTTTTGCAGGATCAATTTTCAATTCTCCATTTCCTACAATATACCCCAAGTAAATTAAAGATGTTTTTCCAAATTCACATTTTGACATCTTCAAATACAATTTCTCTCTCCTTAGTGCATCTAAGACTTTCTGGATGTGTTTAATATGTTCATCCCATGATTTACTGAAAATAAGAATATCATCTAAGTAGATAATAACGAAATTATCAATGAATGGTCTAAAAATTTCATTCATAACTCTCATGAATGTTGCCGGTGCATTGCACAAACCAAAAGGCATCACTAACCATTCAAACAATCCCTGTTTCGTTTTAAAAGCAGTTTTCCAAACATCACCTTCTGCAATTCTTACTTGGTGATAACCACTTCTTAAGTCTAACTTAGTGAAATAAATTGCATTTCTTAATTGATCCAGTAAATCATCTATTCTAGGAAGAGGGTAACGATTCTTTATAGTAATCTTGTTTAAAGCACGGAAATCAACACACATTCACCAAGTGCCATCCTTCTTGGGAACCAATATAATTGGTGAACCACATGGGATTACTTTGACGAATTATACCTTGAGCCAAAAGTTCCATTACCTGTCTCTTGATTTCCTTGTTCTCTACTACTGACAACCTGTACATTTCGATATTGGGAAGAGGTGCATCCTGAAGCAACTATATCTCATGTTGAACCCCTCTTTTGGGAGGTAGACCTTGTGGATCCTGAAAAACATCATCAAATTGAGAAACAATTTTTACCAATTCATCCTTATGTTTTAGATCGCAAGTCTCAAAAGCCATTTCATTTTCTTTTTCCTTGGCTTTGACCACCATGAGCACAAAACTTTTGCTTGAATTTACAAGCCTTTTCATTTGACCTGCAGTCACCAAGGATAGATTATTCTTTTCACGGTGAGCTCTAATAATAAACTCAATTCCATCCTTTACAAGCAAATATTTATTTTCTTCCCTATAGAAGATTGCTTTACGATCATACAAATAAGGACTTCCCAAAACCACCCCACAAATATCCAAAGGAACTACATCCAATTCAACCTCATCAATAAACTTGTCTGTAATGGAAAATCTGAAAGTACAAGTTTTAGTTACCTACAGTTTTGCATCATCACAAACCCAGCCCAAAGGATAAGGCTTAGGATGTGGTGTAGTTTTGAGTCCTAGTTTTTTAACAACCTCCTCTGAAATCAAATTAGCTTGAGATCCACTATCAAAAAGAGTATCAATTTTTGTATGCTTTGAAATTACTCTAATGTGGAAAAGCTCATTTCTTTTCTTATCGTCAGGTGTACTTTGTTTACTAGAAGAAGATGCAACATCTGAAACGCTATTGTTGGAAATTGAAAGAGTGGACTTACCTTGTAAACCCATAGCTGTGATTTTGGTTTCATCACCTGAATCAGAACCAAGATCATGCACTACAGTGTTTGTTTTCTTTTCCTTTCCTTTCTTAACCATCCATTTGGGCTTCTTTTCAGGATGTAATTTCCAACATTTAGACTCATCATGGTTTTTTTTACAATGATTGCAAAATGGTTTTTCATCTTCCTTCTTAACAGTAGAGTTTGTTTTATGCTTACCCTTTCCTTTTCCTTGTTCTTTCGAACCTTTTCCTTCAGATTGCTTGTTCTTCTGATTAAAAGAAGAGAAAGAGGACTCCTTTGTCATTTTCCTTGTGCTTCCAGGATGGGTTGCTTGAACACATACTTGCATCAAGATTAGTAGTACCTAAAACAAGTATCATATGCCTTAGATAACTATGCAATCCACTAATATATTTGAGCAGTGTTTCTTCTGTGTTCAGGGAAATTCCCAGAGTTAGAGCCCTTTTCCTAAATTCTTGTGTGTATTCTTGAACACTTTTTCCCTTAGTTTGTCTTAATGTTTGCCAATCCATCATAGCTTGTTGCTTATAACCAAGAGGATAAAATTGTTGCCTAAGATTTGAAACAAATTCAGACCAAGAAGTGATTTCTTTACCTTTGTTTTCTTCCACTTCCTGAAGCTTACTCTCCCACCAAATGAGTGCGGTTCCACCCATCCGAAGAGTTGCCAGATGAATCTTTGCTTCATCATCAACAATTTTCTGAACCCTGCAATATACTTCTATTTGCTTGACCCAGTTATCCAATTTCTCTGCATTTAGCTCTCCAGTATACATAGGCAATTCAAACTTGATATCTAACTTTAATGAAAGAAAATCAGATTTTAAGGAGTCTCTTTTTGGAATGTCAGAACTAGAGCTTTCTTCTTTCTTACCTTCTCTAGTCCCCTTTTCCCTTTTCCTTTCTTGGTACATTTCTTCCACCATTTCCTTCATCTGTTGGAAGGATTGACGAAAATTTTGTTCCACTTCCTCTCGATCCTCCATTGTAGGACTTCGAGATCGTCTGGTACCAATTTTGGGATCTCCTTCAACTAATTCTCCTTCACCCTTCTTAGATCGAGACCTTGTTATCATCCAAAACACACAACTTGCAATCCAAAACACGTTAAACTGAACCAAAAATCAGTCAAAACCAGCTCTGATACCAATGATCTGAAAACCAAATTTAACTAGCAATTGTGCACACACACTTTTCTTGCTTTGTATTGATTTTTGATTTAAATTTGTGCATTATTTCTTTTTGTATTTTTAATAAAAGAATAAAAAATGCAAGTACTATGCAAATACAGAAATAAATGAAGAGAATTCACCAGCAACGTGACGCGAGAATTGATAACGGAGTTCGGCGCTTGAGGCCTACGTCTCCGGGTCCAGTTGAATGGGACCGATCTATTAAAATCTTGAAAATAATCCTTTACAAAGAATTCTACAAAATTTAGACCTTCTCACAGTCTTCCTCTGTCGAAAATAACAGGGGTTGCCTTTTACATCTCCTTCAAATTCCACCGTTAGCTCAAGATATGAGCAATACAATATTTCTACACAGTCAATGCATTACAAATAAAATATCACCCTATTTATACTTGTTTGTGCGCCTCCTGGTCTGATGGCTGGGCGCATATCCTTTTACCACCTCCACCCAAGTTCCATTCCCCTCCATGTCTTTTGGCTTATCCTTTGGGAATAAAATCCCACATTGGGCGCTTGGGAAACTTATCTTATAGTTTAAGATAGATGGAGGGTGCACATTTCAAGTGGCAAGGAAGCCACCTAAGCCTATATGATAGGCGCTTTGACTTTGGGGGCACATTTGGTGGCACATGGCATGTATTTTTAGGTGCCTAAATCCCTAAAAAGGTGGACAGATTCAAAATAAGGCATGGATAATTTAATATATGCTTGGACAAATTTAATATAGGCGTGGAAAATTTAATATATACATGGAAATGATTAGACATAGGCATGGAAAATGAAAGGAAGTTAATAAGGCGTGGATAATTTAAGTCAAACATGCCCAATATCCCACATGCATGGTGCAATAAAACATATAGAGGTTTATATACATAGTTGGTTGAATGGTTAAATGAGAAGGAGGCCAAGGTACCCCTCCTAAATCGAGTGTGTCAAACCTGGTGAGCGCCCTGACCTTAGAAAATAGCGGGGTCCATTTGTCCGAGATCGAGTGTCCAAGACCGGCGTTCCAAAACCCATTATTTTAATACATCACACAATTTGTCCACGTGTCGCAATACGATCGCAACACTTGGCGAGCATGCACACGTCCAACCTGCACAAAAACCCCAAAATTCACCAGTTGCCCAAAAATTTCAGCGGGCTATAACTTTTGCAAACGAGCTCCGTTTCCTACAAACAAGCTGTCGTTGGAGTCGTATAATTTTTCCCCACGCTTGAAAAATGACTGCAACAATTTCTGAGAAGATCTTAGATCAGTGTTTCTCTGTGAGGATCCTTTAGATCATCGATCCTCCTACCATTAGATTTTTGTGGTCTTGATTCTTCCTATTTTGGATTTGTACACCTGATGTTTCCCATTGGATTTTGCGGTATTATGTACATCCTCACTAAGGCTTATATCCTTTCTTGGATTTATGTACTATATGAAAACCTTATTCATATGACATCTACCTCATGTTTTTTTGACTTTTCAGCATTTTTATCTTCCCTTTGGACTAGTAATCCATATTTACTTTACTTACACCTTTAGGTTTATGATAATTTATCTTTGTAGATTCTACCATATGTTTTTTTGTACTTTTCAACATTGCTACCCACCCCTTAGGGATAAACACCATTATGAAAACATACCACTATGACATTAGGAATTATCAAAACTATGACATGACATCCATTCATGAGATCCTAGCTAGATGATTTATGTGTTATTTTACTAATGATCCTATAGTGTTTATTTTTACTTTTGCTTCTTTAGGGTTCTTGTAGCATGGATTATGCCCGCACATGATAGGACAAGAAACACTATCGGAGTAAAAATTGGTGGGTATATTTAATTTTATTTAGTCCTTTCTTAATTTTAGTATTTACTTTCGATGTTAGTATTACAAATTTTTTCATTCTATTTACCACCTCATGTTTCTCTATTATGACATGTGGTGATCAACAATTAGGGTATATGGATACACAAAAAAATTCATACACGTTACTAACAATTCCTTTGTGCAGATAAGGGTCATTGATGCATATATTTCTCAAATGGGTGCCCTAAGGTACATGCTTCGGGAATGGGGTATGACTATTCACATGGTCATTATGGGTTAGATACAATTCAAAAGATATGTCTCACTATGTGGTCCTAGATTTAATTACCTTTACCTCAATTAACCCTCTCATGTTGCACATACTAGGACTCCTAACACTTGCTTGCATCTGACTTCATCATTGACACTTTTTCACTTATTTTTACTTGATCCATGACACATTGCATCCCACTTGACATTTAGGTTCTCCTTGGTTTATTCCATCACTCGAAGGTGATGACATCAGGTATATATATATGTCACATCCTCACATTTCATACAAATGAATAAGGAATGACATAACTAACCATCTTCTTTGTTCTTTGTTCCATCTTCGCATCTACTCACTTTTATCCTTGTTTATCTTGAACTTGATTTGGATTGGACACTCTTCTTTTTATTAGATTTCTCACATGATTAGGTCAACTATAGTTATTTTAGGATAGGAATGGGGTTCCCCTTCTCCAACTATATCAATTCTCTCTCGGCATACTAATTATCTAGAGATAGATACATTAACGACCACCCTATGGGTAAGTTCTATAACTCTCTTTGTCATTTTTCATATATTAGTTAATTTCCCTTCCCATTTCTCTATGTTGTATTAGTATTGTACATACATTAGTGCTAGTTATCATATTGCTATTATATGATCAGATCCTTAACTTTTCTTTTATTTACATTTCAGTTATATTGCAATACCATAGATCATGCATACTTGTATTATCTTTATATCGATCTAAATATCTCCACCATCAACTGATATATTGGGATGGTGATGGATAACATCTAGGACCTTGAACTCGCTCAACCAAACAATTATTTCAAACTTCTATATGCATTCACAGTTAACTATTAGTTGATTGTCCTTTCAATTCAACATGCCTCTAGAGCTTGCAATTTTGGCTTCAAATGGTCAAATGAATTCATGACACCTTCTCAACATGTTAAAGATTCTCATAACATTCTAATACACTCAAAAAATTGGTTCAAGCAAACAAAATAAACTATTTGGCTTCTTGAGTCGGTGTTCTTTGGAATGACATAGGTTATAATGATTCACTAGCTCCCTAAAGAAAGTCTTGTTATCCAAAATTCACCCCTCAAGGTAATTTTGATAACATGCATCAAATTCTTCAGTCCCGAGCAAGTAGAATTGATTCAAGGCCCAAAATCATGTTTTGGGGTCCCTTTGCTTCTCTCTAACTCCCCATCCAAGGGAAAAATCCAACAAGTTAGAAAAAATTGAAAAAATCCAAAAATTGAAGTCGTAGGCTTGTTTTAATGCATTGTGGGTTTGGAGGCTATGGATCATACCAATGCGGATCATACCAAGGTTCATCATACCAGGTTTGGAGCTAAAATACAAAGGAATCGGCTAAATCAGCTTTTTGTGTCCCAGGACATCCACAAGTTCAACGAGGACGCACGAGTGCACGCATTGCCGAAAATGCCAAAGTCAAAGGGAAATAGGTGAATTCGGAAATTTTTGTCCTAGGTATTCTATGGGATATTTAGGGTGCAGGTATGCGTGAGACGTGAAAATATGATTTTTCCGTAAGTCAGTGCATTGTGAGTGGCACAGAGAAATGTGTCAGGACACGCAAAGGCAAAAAAGCCGTAAAAGGAACCATACGTTGCGGTGAATGTGGAATTCAATGGCCCTCACAGCCTAGTAAATGGAAGATGTGTGGGAAAAGGAAGCCCAAATTAGGTGATGCGAGATTTTTTTCCGAGACAGCCGGGACACGCGGACCCAATTTTGTCGAAATAGCCGCAATGAAGAGAAAAGTCAATGTTTGACCTCCCAAACTTCAAACGGCCATAACTTTTGACTCCGAGCTCTGATTTTCATAAAATTGGACTTTCTTAATTTTGATGAGGGTAGATATATTAAAATAAAATAAACATATTCAGCTCCAGTCAATTAACGCTCATTCCCATCAAATGATAGAAAATGCCTGTAGACCCAAAATAGCTGCCCGCACTCAAAAGGTCATAACTTTTGCATTTCTCAACAAAATCACATGAAATTGGTACCATTGGAATCATGGCTCTGAGCCTAATGCATAGAAATCAAGAAATTTTGGATTTGATGAGAAATCGATGGATATTTTTATAAAATGTGGCTGGGTTCATGACAAGTGTTTTATTTGGTAGTTGGGAGTGCAATTAAGAGGCATGTTCATCATTCTTTCTCTGCTGCAGCATCTGGGATAGTATGGGGAGCCTTTTTCAAGTAACACACAATCATTTCACTCCATTTAGTGCCTCTTACAAGTGGTTGAAGCACAGATTTAGGGATTTCCATTTCCCCTTTTCTCTCTCTTCTCATTCTTCTATAAATTGGAGTGTTAGGCTCATTGTACAGAGAGGTAGTTTTGTTGTAGCAAAGCTCTATCAAAAATTTTTATGAATCCAATGTGCTGCAAGACCTTGTAGTGGACTCCTTGCATGTTGATCCAGGCCCTTATCTTGTAATAGATTGAACTATGCATATCATGAAGCAATAAAATATAAGTTTGTGGATGCATCTTCCCCTACTATGTTTGTTTGCACTCTTCTTTCCCTTTCAACCTTCATTACAAGAATATTGTGTCTATTTTTATGCTCTTGCAAGGACTCATTATTATTTTGCATGTATGAAATATTGTTGTGAATGCATTTTCCAGATTGTGGAGAATTGTTATCACCCCTTCTAGTATGCATTTTACTTCTATTTTTCACACATTGGAAGAATACTCTCACACCCCTCCTTTTCTGGTGTATCACCACTTAAATGTAGGATTTTATTTTCATGCATTCTCTCTCCTTTTTCCCTTGGAAATTTATATTATGAAAGATAGTTTTATCTACATTAGAGTAGATTGTGGCAGGTAGTTTAGGAGTAAGAACCAACTTTCTCTAGAGGTCTATCTCAAGTAGCAAGTCCCACAAATTGGAGATAGTACCCATGTTATCCAATCACACCATGAGCTCAAGTATATGCACTTATGTAAACATTAGGGTGATGTGATTTGGTGATAACATGTACTAAAAATTTGGAGTAACCTTTACCAAGGTATAAGTGTGGGTAAGTTTTTTGATTCACTCCTAAAACTTCTCCTAATTCGTTCACAACTCCCGTCCTCAAGCTTAGTCCTTCCTACCAGTCATGTCCTGAAGAGAATTCCACTATATATTTTGATTATATGACTCACTTTGTCAACTAGATAGCATTTATAATGCCCATTTGGGAATATGTCTTTTCTACAAAGTTTTTCACCTCCTTCTTTGGAAAATTTGTAAAAATTACAATTTTAAGCCTCTACTTAGGCTTCCTCTATTTGTTATAATGCCTTTGTCCCAACTATTAAGCTTTTCTCCCTTGTATAAAGTAAACCATGCAAACTTCCACCAATTTCCTATTCAAAGGACTATGAGGATGATTTATTGAGCTTCTCATACTTTAAAATGGAGTCCACACCCTCTAAATGACCAACTATACTAAAACCCTAAGGGTTTGCGGTCTACTGAGCCCGAGAATTAAAATTTCTTTGCCAAAAATATTACACTCACTTTTAAAGGCTCAAATCCCTTTGAAAGGAATATGGGAGTGTTTATAAGCTTGAAATATTACTAGTAAACTTTGAATATGCTTAAAACACGTGATTGGATTCAAGAATATCATTCCATGTCATGGAAATTTTGAGATGGTTGATTGTTAGGGATTCTCCAGTGTTATTCAAATTAATCTTCTTATGTAATCCTCATTCATGACCTCTGAGTTATTTTCATAGTCAAGGTATCTTGAGACCTATCTATTTCCATTTATATAGGATTGGTATTTACTTAGGTTGACAACCTATCCCAAGAATCGGATAACTTGACTCGAGTCACATATCTCTCGGTACTTCTTAGATAAACTTCTTATCTCAATCGGTGCGATCACATGAAAAATAATGGAAACATTCACTAAGATATCTCCTATATGCATCTATAATTATAATTCAAATAATATTTGTTACTTTTTTCTTGCAAAATCATTCACTAAAGTTGACCTCACAACTATATGTATACACAAGGCAAAAAAATCTTTCAATTTCTCTTTTGGAGCTCCAAAACTCAAAACTTTGATTGATCAATTATAGACTACACAAAAGCAATTTTTATACCTTAATATTCAAATCCTCTCATGTAAATACCTTCATGGTACATGCAAAATGTCACATGTGGAGTCTTACCTTGTGAGAAGGATCTTATATGAAGATTTAAGAGCTTATTACACAACCTTAAACGTAATTACACCACCTTAAACCCAAGACGAGGCTCCAAAACATACAAAGACAAGGAAAACCTATAGAAATGCTTTAAATGCACATAAAAACCCCCTACACAACCTAGAAATCCAAAATTGGCTCTAGAAATTCAAATTTTCAAAATAAGACAAAATGGAGGGAAACCTCCTAATTCAAATTTTAAACCTCTAAAGCCTAAAAGGACAACATGACTGACTCCTAGACCTTACTAAAGACTTATACAAACCAAAAATTGACCTTTACATGCCCTTTTAGTGATTCCCCTACATCGAGAGGGTACCCTCCTTTATCTTGACTACGGGCCTTAGAAAATGTAGGTTGAACTAGTGTAGGGATTATTGTCCTCTAGATATGTGACCTTAGAACTTATTATAGCCCCTTTAAATCAATCAACTGTGTGTCGGTCCATGTGTGTCTCATCTTCATTTACTCATACTCATCTATAACAAAATAATTAGGAGTGCAAGCTAATGAGACACATTATTGGCATGTTATACATTTATGGTGAACTCAACATGAATCCTACAAACCTTCCAACTAATAAAAACTCGTTAAAATAACCCATATCTAACTTTGAACTTATTTCAAATCACCAAATTTCAGAAAACCTAAAAAAATGTTTACACGAGATGCCATCTCCCGGGGGTGATTCTATATGTTCCTGCAAACTTGTCTCATGATGCCTTTAAACCCTATGTAAAATTTCTTGCACATCTAATCATGTCTCCCAAAAAAAACTTATGTCATCAGCCCTTGTGAAAACATTTGATAGTGTTGATAGTTTCAAAACCACAAGTTTCTAGAACCTTGTTTCGGCTTCCAAATTACCAAAATGTCACCTCTAAGGATATTTTTAGGATAGTTAAAACCATTTAATTTATCCATGGGATATTCCTTTATGACTACATCTCCTCTCCATGCTCCTAAATGTTATAGTTCTCATCCTACAAGAACTATGTTAAGAAAATACTTATACTACTAAAGACACCAATCCTAATGCCAAACACCACCTTATTCAATTTATGAGCACAAACTCACTAGAGACACCAATCCCAAAATTGGTTGGCATTGACCTAAAAAAATAAACTCTCCATGTTTTTGGTTAAATCTTCAAATGGGTGATGGATATTTTACTTCTCGTCTTCTTCTCTCAATGATATCCGACATTTATAAAGATATGTCCTTAATAAAATATTCTCTTCATTAAAATTATTCCTATACTTAAATGATAAGGAAGCTTATTCCACTTTCTTCTTCTTTTTAATCATTCTTCTTATACTTCAATGATGTCTCAATTTCATTTAACTTTCTTTATTTTCTTCATCCTCTCATTTATCTTTTATATCCCCTTGAAATATCTTCACCAAGAGGGACAATGTTTCTAAAGGATGCATCCTTTCTTAAATTTATTCAAATCCTATACTCAAGTCAACTAGCCCATTAATTAATTCTAATGGAGGTCAGCTGGCCTATTAATTTAATGATCTAACCCTTAATTAAATCTCTACCCAATCTCATTAATTAAATTATGCCCCTTCATTAAATCACTTCCCATAATATGAATGCAACTTTTAGACATAACATAACATAACATCAATTAATTGTTAGTATACAATGTGATATCTATTCATTACATTCAATGTTATTGTTATCCAAATAACTCTCATAGTTATTTGGGTAAGTTGTATACATATTTTGGCTCTCATCTCCTCATTGAAGGTTGTGTGTGCTCAAGTTCAGTTGGCACATTTCCTTGGTTGCAGTTTTCCCTTAGCACCCCTTATTTTCCTCATGCACCCTTGTGTGCTTTCTATTCTCTCCTTCCACTTTTATTTTCCTCTTTGTTCTACTCCTCCCTTGTGCCCACCTTCCATGCATTCAATTTATTCCAAGTAGTTTCTTCCTGCGCGCACACACCTCACACTTGCTTCAATCAGCTAAGTCCCGCCCCCTCTCGTATCTTTGTACCCATTACATTTTAATAGTTTCACCTTAACCATGCATTATATGCTCACCACTTTGTCTCATTTTCCCCCATGTACATCACACATGCCTCCCCTCTATCTTCTTCTTACATTTCATTCCTTCATGCATGTATCTACATGCCTTCCTTTACACCCTTATGTGCCATTTCATCCTATGACATGCTCGAGTGTGCCACACACAACCAATCAAAGAACACCAACAAGGCACAAATTCCTTGTAACAACTCATTAAGTGGCACATGGCATAAATGAAAAAATATTTACATAGTTGGCCATCATTTCATCCAATTTACGTGCGCCATGTGTCTTGCATGCGCGAGCAACTCGACATTTTCTAACGACGTATCTTCTATTACAAAGCTCGATCGACACATGCCTAGACTTGTTAGAGAGATGCTGACATTAGCCAAAGTACTAGACATTAAATTTAAATTTTGGTGGACTTGGTGGGTGAGAAATGGGAAAACGTCTTTCGAGCATTAATGAAGCAAATTTGATTACTCCAAACACTAGATTTGATATGATCCACCCTCCTTCCTCCTCCAACACGTAAAATAGACATAGGGAAGAACATTTGATAGATTTACGGGTAGATTTGGAGGCATTAAATGCCTCTTTTTAGTGGTTGTATTTCAAATTTAGTTTTTCCCTCTATTCCTCTTGTTAGGAAATATATATACTTTTAGTATGAAAAATATCTAATTATGTATGTAAATGAGTTGTTAGTAACAACTCATAGAGATCTAGAAGTTAGAATAAGCCTCTTAGAGATAAGGGGATTGTGTGTGAGTTGTACATGATAAGATTTAACTCCTAATCAATAGGATCAAGCTAATTGTATAAAGGCATATCAAATATTGAATAAACATGTCCCAAATGAAATACAATATATTTGGTTTTATTATTTAACTATGTAATGTTTTATTTTTTATTGATTAAATCATTCTAGATTTGGTATCAGAGCAGGTTAGACTACAATGATTTCCTATAGGATTTTGTGAGGTATTTTGATATGGAAGTAATTGTCTTCCAACGCCATTACTGGGAATAAATCTAGTCTGTGTTTGAGTTTCAAAACAAATAGATCATCTAAGTTTGATGGGGTCTCTCTCAAGTGAATATGTAGTTGTTTGGATGTCTGGATGCGTCGACGTCTCTCTCGGGTGAATCCGCAATTGTTTAGGCATCTAGATGTGTCTACGTCTTTCTCGGGTGAATATGTAATTTTCTAGGAATCTGGTTTCAACTATATTACTGATCTGCTTTGTAAGAGAGGTATTTTATCTATTTATTTCCATTTATGGACATATAAGAAAAAAACTTTAAAAATTAAAAATTAAATTTTTTTGTCTCATTTTTGTTTGGACGCACTTTCACTTGTACGCGACATCCATAGTGAGGGGGTGCATTATCGGTCGAAAGCCAACACCCTAAAAACCCTTGTAATAAGAGCGCATTTTTGTTGAAACCAACGCTCTAAGGTATAATGGACATTCCACTAGACAAATTCAATGGATTGAACTTTCACACCTGGAAAGTCAAAATCCAAATGCAATTAATGCATAAGAATCTATGGAGGATTGTATCAGGAGATGAATCAAAACCCACAGACGCTGCAAAACTAATAGAGTGGGAAACAAGGGATGATAAGGAAAAAGCAATAATAGGACTTTCCCTATCAGATACTGAGCTACACTATGTGGATCTGGAAAAATCCTCAAAAATAATTTGGGAACTACTTGGCAAAACATTTGGCTCAAATGCAGTCAATGCTAAATTTTCACTAAAACTACAACTATTCAAACTCAAGATGAATGAAAATGTGACAATGTCAAGCCACATTAATGAACTAAGATCACTCATAAGGCAACTTGTAGAAGTAAAAGTTGTAATAGAAGATGAAGATGCTAAAGCCATACTTCTAAACAGTCTTCCACCTAAGTACAGTAATGTTGTGTTCACTCTCGGACAGATGCCCACACAATCACTTGAAGACATGATATCTGCACTTCTAAGTGAAGAGAAAATAACAAAAGAAGATGTAAAAGAAGAAACTACATTGTTTGTTAAAAAGAGATACAAAATTTCTCTAAAAACAAAGAAGAACCTGAATGCTTCTATTGTAAGAAAACATGACATACAATGTTGTACTACAGGATTCGAGCTAAAGATCTACTCAATGGAAGTCTAAAAACAAATGAAGCAAATGTAGTGGTCAAAGAGGAATCAGAAAATGAAGAAGAAGAACAAGTGAAAGAAGACCCTGACTACAATTCAGATGACTTCTTGTTCTAAATGAAGGCATTGGAGGCAGGAGGAAAAGGAGGAGGAGGCTGATCAACATCTCTTGTTAGTCACCAACAAAGATCTGCTTCAAGTGTATTGGTGACCTCTTTTTTCAGTTGTGTGTTTTCTTTCTGCTGTAATAATGAACAGTGGATTATTCTTGTTCACGTTTGTAATAAATTTCCTATATGTAATCTCCTAAAATGGGAATATGATGAGGGATAAAAATAAACTGTAAACATCATGATCTTCTTGGTTTGTGGTAAACCACTTTGAAAACCACCCTTTTCTGGTTTATGGTAAACCACTTTGAAAAACCATTTCATTGGTTGATGATAAACCACTTTGAAAATCATCCAGGTCATGAGTCAGCATCAGGTGACAAGTTACAGTTCAAGATAAGTTTTCCCCATGTTCACACTAAGGGGGTGATTGTTAGGAAAAATATATATTTTAGTGTGAACAATATCTAATTATGTGTGTAAATGAGTTGTTAGTAACAACTCATAGAGATCTAGAAGTTAGAATAAGTCTCTTAGAGAGATAAGTGGGATTGTGTGTGAGTTGTACATGATAAGCTTTGACTCCTAATCAATAGGATCAAGCTACTTGTATAAAGGCATATCAAATATTGAATAAAGATGTCCCGAATGAAATACAATATCTTTGGTTTTATTATTTTACCGTGTAATGTTTTATTTATTTTATTGATTAAATCATGCACGTTTTTTAGAATTCTCTTCTTCTTCCATGGATTTATCTATAAAGGTGAGATCTAGGCTCATTTGTTAGGGTAGACACTATGAATCCTTACACTTTTGTTCTAAGGAATTCATATTTTATGTATTCCCAGAGTTGCAAACCTCTAGATATGGCTCATGCATGTGGATATAAACCTTTTTCACCATTTTAGCAACTATGTGCATTTATGGAAGTATAGAAGCATCATTTTGTAACTATTCTCTATCCTAATATGTTTTCATTACTTCTTCTTGCCTTTTCTTTTTCATTGCGTGTTTTTTTGCCACTTCACTTCCCTTGTAGTTCCTTATTTAGTTGTGTTCCAAGAGAATGACATGGTAAATGCTTTTTCAGATGTGCTAGTCATTCATAGCCTCTTTTCACACGTTCCCTTTCCATTCCCTCTCAAAACTTATAGTATTCATCCCTCATTTTCTAGTGCTATCACCTTTTACTGTAGTTAATTTTCATGTTATCCTTCCATCCCTAGTCCTTTGGCATTTATTATCTTAGTTTCCCCTTTCAACACTAAGAGTAGTAGTAGTAATAGAAATAAATAGAGGAAACAGACTTCTCCCAGGAGATCTATCTCAAGTGTACAAGGTCCCAAAAATTTGAGACAGTTCCATTGTGATCTCAAATATCTCATATCTTCCATATCCAAGTGTAGTTGAAATTTTGAAGACCAACAGGTTTTGGCATGCACAGTGGGAGAAACAATGAAAGATTACATTGCATATTGATAAGTTTTGGTGTATGGAATTAGTGTTTCATCCTTTAGAGGCTCATTTAAACACATCTCGATGAATCCCAACATTTCCAAATCTTAGTTTTAGCTTGTCTCGAATGCATTTCATGAGAAGAGTGCATATAAGAAGAAGTGTAATAGCTGAAGATTATTTTGAGTACCTCCAGCTATCCCTAAGAAGATTCCATTCTAGAAAGTCTCGTGCACACAACTCTATCTCCGACACTGCACCCATTCAACTCCTCCTCAAATAAGACAACCTTCATGCCCTATAATGGCACATTAGCCACCGCCTCTCCTGAGAAACTTTTCCAACTTCATGAAGGAAGCCCCTTAGTCTGCTGGATGTGCAAAATGACATACCAAATGACATGCTCAAAATTATTAATTACTCACCAATGAGAATCAAGTCACCCCTCAAGAGCATATCGAGGATCTAGCAAACATGTGCTCACTCTAATTGATCACACATGATGATTTAGCAATCGGGCTACTTCCGCCTCTTTCAAAGGTAAAGCGCTTCAATGGTACTGCGAGGTATGAGATGGGAACAATTCTATGTGATTATTTTTAAGACAAATCAGATCACCTATATTTGGTGGAGCAACTCATAACAATGAGTAGGGCACCCAATGAGAAAATGACTAATTTCAATATCATATTTCAAAAGACTTGGGACATAATCCCTCTTGTGGTAAGGCCTACAACCTAGCATGTTTTCCTATATTATCAAAAGGCACTCAAAAATGATATCTCAATCATGATCCAATCAATGGGAGACAAGACTTTACTAGATGCTTATAATATTGCAGTAAGGGCAAAAAATAGTCTTATTCAGGTGGGAAAGATAGCTCCTAGACCACCTATTCCCTTATTCCCAGAAATATCACAAACACCCTAGCCTTATGTGGCCCCTTTTCCTATTCCTCAGTAAAGAGTGCAATATGTTGTGTCAACATATTACTCTCTAGTGTAGCAGAAGGAAGATGAAGAGTTGAAGGCCCCGATTAAAATTTTTTTCAAACAAAGTCATATCATTACAAAAAAATAGGTACAAGCCTATAGAGGTAATTCTAATTTGGCGCATAGCCAAAGTAATCAGCCTTGAAAGAATTAGTATGGAAACCAAATATACGTGCCCAACCAGCAAAGTGATAGATGGCATGCTAACATACATATTCTCTTGCAAGTTATTTCTATTGTTCCTCTTTTCTAGTACCTAGTACAAGTTAGGTGCTTATTCCAGTTCAAAAAATTTGGTGCAAGAGTTAGAATGGTGCTTCCCTTGTAATATGCCTCATATTCAATATCATTGTGCAAATGTTGCATGCACCCAATCCTACATGATCCAAAATGCTTCAACTTGTGAGCCTTCAATAAGTGCCTCAAGCAAAAAAACCAAGAGAGACCAGAAGCTACTCTAGAGGTAAATTTGATATTATTTGGCACCGAGGAATATTGTGCAATCAACCAAGTTAAAAATGATACAAACATACCGTCCACCCAGGTTGTGGAAAACATGAGATATAAGAAGAGTATGTTAGATTCAGGGCTTGTAGGTCTCACTCCCAAAGAACGTAGAGTGACCCTCAAAAGTAGAAGGAAGTAGCCAAGGCATCTAGTAGTAAGAGTGCTCAAGTCCCTATGCAAGAGGCCCCACACAATGCTCCTGAAACATCATACACACCTCCCTTGATAGGTAAAGCTCCTCTTTGTGCACCTAAACAGTCAAAAAGGGATGTTATTCCCCAAATACACAAGTCACCGAGTTCCCCATTCAAAATTGTTGACCAGATGAAGAATACAAATATAAATTTCACAATGTGGGATGCCCGGACTATTCCATCTTAGTGGGATTTTTTGAATGAAGCTCTATCGCAACTCTCATGAGTTGATCCATCCATATAGAAGTCATGTGCTTCTATCAACATCTTCCAAGAAGAGGAGAAACAAGTAAGTAAGGTTGTTAAAACCCTACCCTTCTATATGTCCTTGATCATAGGAAAACATCTTGTCCATAATTGTATGATTGACTCAGGTGCTAATACCTCGGTTATGCCCAAGAATATAGCTAATGTCCTAGGTCTTAGGTATAGTCCCTTGTCTAAAGGAGTATTGTAACTTGATGGTTCAACTATCACCACCTTAGGGATAATCAAGGATCTTGAGTTAACCCTCCATGCATGTCCAATCCTAATAATAACTCAAGATGTGTCAATCATTGACCTACCTCATTTGTTTGCCATGTGTCTATCAAGAGACTTTACTGCTAAAGTGGGTGGTTACTTATCTTCTGATTAGTCTCATATGTTACTCAAGACAAGGTATGGTACCTAATTTACTATATATGTTGAGCCTATATTTTCCTATCATGTAGAGTCATATGTCCCATCACCCCTCCAAGCCAACTGTTTAATCCAAGAACAAGCTTTAGTTCCTAAAGAACAACCTCTTCTACCCTCTATTCCTGACCTAGTACTTGATGAATGGGTAAAAGGCACCATAAATTTGATCCATATGCTGAAGAATTGGAAGCTTATGAAACTAGGCTTGGTACCTACTACATTCTTGAAGAAGAAGCTATATTATCGTGCACGCTTAAGAAAGATAAATTTAAACCTGGTTTGTGGAAGTTATACTTTAATGGCTTGAATCGAAATAACACGGGAGAAGGAGTGGTTCTCATTTCCCCTAAGGATGAGAAATTATTCTTCATGCATAGGTTGTAGTTCACATGTTCTAACAATGTGGTAGAGTGTGAAGTATTGGTGTATGGCTTGCCCATTGTTGAAAAGAAAGGAATTAAGGCACTACGAGATATTCGGGGACGCGAGGGTGGTTATCTACTGTAACAAACAAATTATAGACAAATAATAAGATTCTCAAAGCTTGTAACACAAACTTTAGGAGCTACTTGAGATCTTTGATTCTCTAAATTTGTAGGTGGTACCATGAAAAATGAACAAGGAGGATGATCAAATGATTGTTCTCGGTTCATAGTTCTCTCTTGCTGAGGAATTTTTCAAGGGAAACACTTCACACATCAAGATGGTGATTAGATCATCCATTCCGCACAATAACACCTGTTGGGAAGTGTTTCATAGTCACACGCAAATTGTCCAAATCATCCAAAATGAAGTGAGTTGTCATCAATTATGTAAGATGACTTGCATGAAATCTATGGTGACCAAGTAATACAGATGAAGAAAAACAAGTTTCCTAAAGGTTTGGTCACCTTAGAGAAAATGTTTAGCCTTGATGATGAATTCAAGGGTGAAGAAATTTTTATGTGCGTTGTAAGAAGATTGTTCCTAGCCACTATTTCCCATGAAAAGGAGTTGTTTCCAGCAAGAGGATTACATGCATGATGAAAAACAAGCCTTCATCTCTCTGTGTCAAAAATACAGTGACATCTTCTCATGGGATTATGAATACCTCAAAGGTTTTGATCCAAGTGTTGCTCAACACTCCATTGAACTTGATCCTAGTATTAATCCCATTAGACAGAAGTAATGACCAATCAATCCAAAGATAGAGCCCCTCATGAGAAAGGAGTTATCCAAACTCATTGAGGAAAAAATTATTTTTCCCATCAAATACTCTACTTGGGTCGTGAATCTAGTTCCAATGCGCAAGAAGAATGGTGAAATCAAACTTTGTGTTGATTTTAGAGATTCAAAAAGGCATATCTATAGATTATGGAGGGTGCGTAGAGGTTCTCTATGTTAGATGGATATTCAGATTCAATTAGATCCTTGTCAAGGAAAAGGATCAATTCAAAGCATGTTCACAACCAAGTGCGGAACATATGCATATCAAAAAATTCCCTTTGGTCTGTCAAATGCAAGCACAACATTTCATTGTGCCATGGATATTACCTTCAAGGGTTACATAAATGATTTCATCTTGGTTTACCTTGATGACATAATATTCTTCTCAAAGTAAAGTGCAGATCATATGGCGCACCTGGAGAAAGTATTTGAGAGATGAAGGAAGTATCGGGTGTCTCTTAACCTAAATAAGTGAAATTTTTTTACGGCGCAGGGCAAGCTCTTGGGCCATGTGGTTTAAAGATATGGTATCATAATTAATCCTAAGCGCATTTATGCCATCCTAGATATTTCCCTGCTAATGCACAAAAAGGCCTTACAGTCCTTCCTTGGTAAGATCAATTTTGTTAGGTGTTTTATCCCTAACTTTACAGAGTGGTTCGTCCTATCACCTTGATGCTCAAGAAGGACATAGATTTTAGATGGGCAACATGAAGAAAGATAAATTTTCAATAGAATAAAGAAAGAGATTGCTTGCACGCCAACACTCTTCAACCTGGATTATTCCAAGGATTTCATCCTTTATGATTATGGCATTGATACCAGTTGTAACTATCCTAACACAAGAAAATAAACAAGAGTTGGAACAACCTGTGGCTTTCTTCATCCATACGTTGAAGGATTATGAATTAATATACAGTCACATGGAGAAGCATGTATTTTCCATCATAGGGGCACTCATGAAATTAAAAATTATGCTCACCAAAAATCATATCAAGGTATTAGTCTCTCACTCTCCTGTAAGATACTTCATCATGGGAGCATGGATCAATGAAAAGAGAGCATGATGGGTGACAAAAATCATGGATTATGATGTGAGTATACAAGCCAAAAAATTGGTAAGAGGCAGCATGCTTTGCAAGAAGATTATTGAAGATGCTCAGAATAAATCTAAGACTTTATTGAGCCCCAAAATATTGGCTAAGTACAAGAAGGTGCATGGGAGTGCAAGACCTATTTGAATAAGGGTGTGTGAGTTGAATGTGCATAGGTTAGGGTTCTAGTAGGGTTTAACAAAACACACGGCCCACACACATAAGACAAGATGAGTGTTGGGACTTAGCCATATTCAAAGTTCTAGACAACACACGAGGAAAGCGTGACCTATCTAGCATGCAGAGTGGATAAGGTGCCATCCTAGCAGTTGTAGGATCAAGAATGGAATATTCCATACATGTGATGGAAGGATCAAGAAATACATCATTGCAAATAGTGGACAGCTCAAATCAAAGGAAGCATGCTCCATTAAAGGAACACTTGGACACTTGGCGTCAATCTTTACCTCAAAAGGAGTGGCGGAGAAGGAAAAAATCTATATATAGAGATACATGAGTAGTAGAAGGGGGATTCTAAGAGATAATAGTGGAAATAGTGGTGGAAGAGAGGCGAAGCTCTGTAAAAATATTATGGAGGGTTCTATGGGTTGGGATTAAAGGAAATATAGGAGTGATGGCATATTTAGAGGGATGGGTTTGTGTTTATCCTTGTAATATGAAGGACATAGTTTAGTTCATGATTCATGACCTTACTCTACATTATTATATTGGTCTGTTATGGCCTCAATGAATGTAATGTGGTTATTGAACTCATGAATATGAATATAAGGTCCTGTTCTAATATATATATATATATATATATATATATATATATATATATATATATATATATATATATATATATATATATATATATATATATATATATATATATATATATATGTTGTTCTTAGGCATCAACCCTAGTACATTTCCTTGGTATTATGGATCAGATCTGTATTCTGTTTAATGTTTCCCTTTTATCTTCTAAATGAATGCATTGGTATAAAAACTCATCCTAAGTTCTCAGAATGAATGCATAATCTTTTTCTATTCTTTTGCGCTTAAGTATTTTTCATAGATGATGTATTATTTCATAACTCACATAAAGGAGGGGCTCAACACCCGCGTGTGCCTCGGGTGAGCACCCAGTCCCACCGGGTGATAGGATAATGCACATGAGATTAGAATGTTTTTCTAAGGGCATGAAAATGACTATAGATTTCATTATTTATGGATGAATGTTTTCTAAAAGTAGAGCTCGAGTAGGATACAGATCTTGGAACTTGTGGTGGATGAAGGACATGATCACATTCCTTTATGAGGGCGCATACCCTCTTGGTTTGAATAAGTCAAAGATAATACATCTTATTTTATAATCTATCTCTTATGTTTTGATTGATGGAATTATCTTCAAGAAAAATCTTGATGGCGTCTTATTAAGTGTATCAACAAGATACAGATGAATCGAAAAAGTGTTAGCAAAATTTCAAGAAGGATTCTCTGGTGGAAAATTTTCTACCAAAACTACACACAATGAAGATCATAATGGAAGGAATATTTTGGCGTACCATATTTGTAGATACACATAAGTTGGTCATGAAATGCAAGGAATCATCCTTTTGCGAATGGGGTCTTGACTTCTTAGGTATGATCAATCTACCTTCAAGTGCTAGACACAAGTGGGTCTTGCTTGACAGCTATTGACTATTTCATCGATGGATAGAAGCTATTACAATCAAGGAATCAACTCGAGTCATCCTTGACTTTCTTGAAGGTATAGTCATAAGGTTTGGCATCCCTTAAACCATTATCTATGATAATGCAAAATCCTTCCTTGGGGCTAAAATCATTGATTGGGTGCTAAATTTGAGCATCTACTTAAATAATTATTCCAACTATTTCTTGAGCATCACTTGTGGAAAGGAGTGTTGACCAGTTATACTCTAGAATACGTCATTTCTACGTATTCTTTCCCAGAAGTTGTTGAGTTCAAGTTTCGAGGGATCCCAGAGGATCATTTTTGCATGTTATTCCTTTGGCTATGAATATCTTGGTCATTACCCTAATTTTAGAGGCATTTCCCGTGGACAGTAAACATCTCTCGAGCATTGGGTGGGAAGCTAGGATGGAGGAAGATGGAAAACATTACGGATGAAAAGGAAAAAGAGGAAAGACAACTCAAGTATAGTGAAGCTCATGAAGGGAGACGAATAGAAAACATAATTTTGCAAGTGTGATGAATCTATGGAGGCAGACGATGCGGGACGGAGTTGAAGTTCATGTAGAGGATGTGGAACCTGAGTAGTATGTGCTACCCCATCTTGGCAAGTGTGGGAGAGAAACCCCTTCACTTTTGATGTGAGTTCATCACATGGAGAAAGAAGACTGTCGGTGCACATCTAAAACCACCTGAAACCAACACTTGGCACTTGGTTTTCTAGATCAAGGAAGAATTATTGTTAACCCAATTGGTATCAATGGGAGTAACTGATCTACACCTAAGAGATATAATTTCTCATTTGGAACATCCATGGCTACATAAACCATTCGTATTTGGAGGAATTTTTGGACAAGGTGAAAATACGCAAGGTTTTGGTATCATGTCTGGGAGTGGCATGGGACACACAACTAGTAGTGGGAAAATATCATAAACCATCGATGCATAATTTAGTGGGACGTTGGGAACACTAGGCGTGATCACTTCAGGCCATTTTCTAGCTACACGAGGTGGACTCGGTGGTGTAGGATTTTGAGTATCTAGTGGATATAGAGGATCTGGTGGGTCAGGAGGAATAGGACTTGGTGGATCTAGTGGATCTGGTAGAGAAGGAAACACCAGAGGGAACCAAGGCTCTGGATCAGGAGAACAAGGGCCTCAACCACCTCCAAAACTATTTTTTTAGATGTCTTTGCACTTACAGGGATGCGGGGGTATTGAATATGTTGCAAAGAATTTACACAAGTGTGAATTACTTTGGCATACAAAAGGGATCACTACCCTAGAGCGAAGGAAATTCAATTTGCAACAATGTTGCAAGGGTGCACACATAGTTGGTATCAGAAGCATGACCCCCATCAAACGGTGGTATACTACACTACATTGAAGAGCTCCTTCCTACCGAACTCCATATCTTAGAATTTAAACATAAAAGCATCAACTCTCTAAAGGAGATCCAATAAGGAATGGTAGAGAGTGTGTAGGAGTACAATGCACATTTTAAAATTATCTTGTCAAAACTATCCTATGACATTCACCCTTCTCAACATGCTCAATGGTTTTTTGGAGGATTGATAACACCGTTTAGAAGGGAACTGTCACACAAGAATTTCATAGACCCACGCAAGACATTGAAATTTGCCTTGCGTCTTTGAGGCTATTAGGAGCATTGATACTGGTGTTAGCCCCTTTCTGGAGGCTCAAATTTCTGCAATGGCCAAGCAGTTAGAGAAGTTTTCTACAAACTCAGTGCATGAGGTTTGTAGTGGGATTTGGTGTACAGACTATGAAGTGGAAGGGCATGCAAAGGATAGTTTCCCTGAAAGTCGGTACATGCCATGATAGTATACTTTGAGATTTTCCATAGATATCATGATGTAAGAAGGTTTCCTCTACTACAATGCGTAATCCATAAGAATGTTTCTTGCTATTGCAAGATTTGTACCTCTACAACCCATGATACCAAGGATTATAGATTGATTGACCAGATCCATGATGTTATTGATCTTGGTGTGCACCAAACTAGTCTTGTAAGCAATTCCAAGGATGATGATCATATTTATGGAGGGAATGTATATGTAGGAGCACGTGGAAGAGGTTTTCACAGAGGATTTCATGGTCTCTGAATCGTAGAGTGTTAGGAATTAAAGAAAAAATATGCGAAAAAATCCCTCAAATAACAGAAGTAGGAAACTATATAGCAAAAGTATGCATGTAGAAATATAACAACAAAAATAAATAATGCACAAAAGAAGACAAGACAAGATTTAATTTGGTTCACCCAATTTGGGCTACGTCCACCAAGAACTTGCTAAGATTTTATTATCAACAAGAGTAAAAAAACTCTCACAATATTCTCTCAGTTATGAACTCACAATAGAATTCCAAAGATTCTAAACCACATCTAAACAAAAATTGCCACCCAATTGCTTAACCTTGATCACTCTTGATCACCTCTCAATCACTAAGACTCAAGACCTCTTGAACACATAAGATATCTTCAAGATACCCTAACACCTCTATTTATAGGATTACAATCCTTTAAGAAGTCCAAAAGCTGACCCTAGAAGTTTGAAAGTCATGACCTTTCATCTTCCCATGGCTGGAAAATAAATTGTCATGACCTTTCATCTTCCCATGGTTGGAAAAGAAATGGTCATGACCTTTCATCTTCCCAATTCAAACTCCACACTTCAATACTAATTTGAGAATACCAAAAATAGGCTCCACACCCCAAAAATCTCCCACTTGGAGATTGTTCCTACTGAGCAAAGTTCTCAACCCTTCATTATCAACCATGAAGGCCAATCAAAGTTGAACACAACTTCAACTTCTCCCTTGTGACTGCCTTGGTCATCATATCCATAGGATTCTTATTGGTATGAATCTTGTCCAAATTCAACTTATCTTCTTCCAAAGATGCCTTGATGAAATTATATCTCGGTGAATGTGCTTCATCCTAGAGTGAAAATCGAGTTCTTCACTAAATGAATAACGCTCTAACTATCACTGTGTAGTCTCCCAAATTCTTGCTTATGACCCAATTCATCAAGAAAATTTGTAGCCAAATCATCTCCTTTCTTGCCTCTATGGCAGTAACATACTTAGCCTCTGTGGTTGAAAAATCCACAAAATTTTGTAACCATGAAATCTAACTCACTGTTGTATCACCAACTATAAATACATAACCTTTCGTGCTCCTCCTACTATCCAAATATCCTACCATGTTTGAATCTACATGAACATGCAATTTAGTGTCCAATCCACTCAAACACATTGCTGCTCCCACAGTCCCTCTCAAATACCAAAGGATCCACTTCACTTTGCCTACCAAAGGTGCTCTACCTAGATAATCGATAAACCTACTCACTACTCCCACTATATGGGAAATGTCAAGCCTAGTGCATACCATAGCATACATCAAGATAACAACCATTGATGAGTACAGTACCTGGACATATTAATTTTATCCTCCTCAATCTTGGGACTCTTCTCCTTTGATAATTTAAAGTGACCTGCCAAAGGGGTACTAACCGGTTTAGCATCTTGCATACTAAACCTCTCCAAGACCTTATTTATGCACTCTTATTGAGATAACACCAGCTTCCTCTTTTTCTTTCTCTAATTTACTCTCATACCAAGGATTTTTTTTGTTGCCCCCAAATCTTTCATAGCAAAGGAGTCACCTAGCTACTTCTTGAGTACCTTTATTTCCTGCATGTTCTTCCCTACAAAAATCATATCATCCACATACAAGACACATAATAATATAACTACAATCAAGAAACTTCTTGATGTACACGTAATGGTCTGAGTGACACATGGAGTAACCTTGATCCTGCATAAAATCTGTCAAACTTCTTGTACCACTATCGTGGAGCTTGTTTCAAGCCATACAAGCTCTTCTTCAATTTGCACACTAACCTCTCCTTCCCTTTGACCTCATAACCCTGTGGTTACTGCATATACAATTCCTCCTCCAACTCACCATGAAGTAATGTATTCTTCACATCTAACTGATCTAAGTGCAGGTCTTCTACTGCTACTAAACCAAGAACAATTCTAATAGAAGTCATTTTAACAACAGGAGAAAAAATTTCATCAAAGTCTATACCTTTCTTTTGTGCAAATCCCTTGACCACCAACTAGGCCTTGTATCATTTCCTTCCTCCATATTCCTCTTTGATTCTATACACCCACTTGTTCTGCAATGCTCTCTTTCCTTTGGGTAGCTCCACCAGATCCCAAGTCTAGTTTTCCATAAGATATATATGCTCTTCATCCATGGTGTGCTCCCACTTGTTCCTGACATCCACCTGCACTACTTCCTCAAAAGTAGTTTGGATATCCACTATTAGTGAGCAATAAATAATATAAAGATGGAGTAAATCATTTAGGTTCCCTTCTTACCCTAGAAAACCTTCTCACCTCATGAGTTTGGGGTTCCTAATAAGTAGGTTCCTAAATTGGATGTGCTAGAACATGTTGCACATGAACCGGCCCCTTGGACACCTTGTTGTCCACAATGTCCTCTAAAACTGTTTATTCTTTCTTTGATTCCTCTTTACTTCTGCTCCCGCAATTGATATTTATACATGATTTTTTCATTAAATACAATATCTCTAGACCAAAAAAATTCTTTTCCTTAAGACTCCAAACATGGAAACCAAATTCATCCTCACCATATCCAAAAAAGGTGCATTTCTCAGAATTATCCTCTAACTTGGTCCTATCATCTTTATCAATGTGAAAAAATACCTCACATCCAAATACTCTAAGAAATGAGCAATCAATTTTCTTACCAGACCAAGCCTCCTCAGGTGTACCTCCATCCAAAGCCATAGAGGGTCCTCTATTAATCAGATAAATAGATGTGCTCACCACTTCCACCCAAAACATGAGTGGCAACCCCGCATGTAACCTCATGCAACTAGCATGCTCCATGATTATCCGGTTCATTCTCTTTGACACTCCATTTTCTTGTGGACTATTTGGAACCATTATTTTCATGTGGATCCCATTTAACGAAAAATAATCAAGAAATTCATTACCGCAATACTCCCCGTTAGTGCAAATTCACATCACCCCCAAATGAGTTATGGATGTTGCTTTTCTAAGGCAAACTCATCTGGTGTGAATGCACAACATTGAGTTTTCTCCAAGGTGTGGGACCTTGCAAGGTGAGAAAACTCTCCAGATTGAAGCTGGTTCTTACTCCTCTATTTAGGTGTATGCATGCAATCTCTATAGAGGTTCTGATTCAAAATTTCTACTCTAAAACTACCAAGGAGACAGGGTTGAGAGAAACAAGGAAATGGAAACAAAACTAAGCAAAAAATGGAAAGGTGATACACCAAAGGAGTGCTGAACTCCTTTCTTTGCAAAAATAGACACAGATCATGAAGTCATAGTAACAAAACATGCATAATTTTGCCAAAATACAAATAAATATTAGAAGGAAACAAACGAATGCAAGAGAGGATTGGAAACTTGATCACAGAGCATATATTATCATTCCAGAATTGATACAATACATTACAAATAACAAATAAGGATAAAATGTGTTACAATCTCCATGGGAGGTTTGAAACTCCTTCAAATGAACATACTAAGGAGAAATGAAGAGCTTGCAAAAGCAAGAACATCCAACTTTTTACAAATGAGCCAAAATTGGCTTTTAATCATGAGCAGAATCGAATAAAAGGTAAAAATGTGGGAAAATTGATTTGGGACTTCAACCACCAACAAGATTCATCCAATGGGCCTGCAAAATGATGGGTTTCCACAAAAATCCCATAATTTGAAGTACATTGCCTTACAAAGCAAAACAGAGGTCCATACTTCATTAATTTTGGTGGTTGGAGTCATTTTCTATGTTTTTTGCATGCCAAATACATTTTCCTATTTTCTCCCAAAAATATCCATCAAAATACAAAACTAAACCCTCCGTCATGTAGATAATTTCACTAGCTTTACAATGACGCCAAGAACACAAAAATCCAAGCTCTGTATCAAAATTTATGCCCCTTTGAAGATTTAGGGAAAAAATAGGGCAAAAATGGATTGGCAGGCCGAAAATTTAAAATTTTCCCTTTTTTGAATTTGGGAAAATTTTCCCAAAAACCTCTGCACCTCCACCACTCTGTGAACATGTGTCAGCCTCCGATTGGTTGATGGGAGCGAGGGCTAAACCTGCCCCTTTCTCCTTTGATTTCATTTAGGAAAAATTCCCCATATACCCCCTGCGCTCTCTACCGCCCCACTACCACTTGACGCATCCTCATTGGTCGGTAGGGATGTGCTTTGAATTTTCACCTGGGTGCTTTTTGACCACTCTAGAAATATTTCCAAAATCACCCCGCGCCTCCGACCCCTCCACCACTCTGGAACACGTGTCGACCTCCGATTGGTTAATGGGAGCACGGGCTAAACCTGCCCCTTTCTACTTTGATTTCATTTAGGAAAAATTTCCCAACTTCACTCCACTCCCCTGACTTCCACTGCCATGTGGCATGTTTCTATTGGTTATGGGCCTACTTAGGAAAATTTACCCCAAAAACTCCACTGAGCCATAACTTGAGAAATACTTGGAGTTAGGAGGAAAATTTTACCTTTCGGAAAGGTGAGAGAATTTCCTATCTGATGGAGCCATTTCCAGAAAAATTTGAGTCCTTGAAGCATGCCAAAAATTCATTTAAGTACCAGAAAAGGAGAAGGAGGAGGAGTTAGCCAAAAAAAGGAAAGGGCCTTATTTTGGATAACAATTTGGCAACTCGTAGGGGTCATCTACCTACTATATGAATGATCGTAGCCTTTGAAGCATCCATTTGGCATGGAGTCATGATTAGTAGCCTACAAAATGATTTGAACTTTGAAAACTTCCTTTTGAGCCACTTGAAGCCCACTCAACTTGGACTTTTTTCACCAAAATGCCACTGAAATGGACTGTGCAAGAGAAAACTAAGAAGACCAAAAACTATGTACAAAAATGGAAATCATACATACCCCAAGTGTGATATGTAAAGTGTGCACAAACACTTTTTCTGTTGAAAGAAAACCTACCTACTCTACTCTAACTGGAAGCAAAGGCAAGCTAAACAAATCCTGCAACTGGTTGGGAGAAATAGCTTCCCTTTCTCAAAAATGGCAGCCATGCAACTAATTTGGCACTGAACATGGCTGGTTGAATAAGTCGAAAATCAACAAGAAGTTTGTCTTATACCCAAATCAACAAGGTGTCAACTGAAAAAAAATCCAATACCTCTTTTATTTTCTCTGTATTTGGATTGAAGAGGTATGGTAGCTGATCCTTGGTACTTTGTAGCTCATGCTTATGCTTAGAAGCAAGCATGACTAGTTATGACTTCTTCTTTGACTCTAATGAAGCCAAATACCTTATTGGGAAAGGTCTGATCCATTTGATATTCCCATAGCTCTGATTTTCAACTCCAAAAATGGATTCTTCTTGTAGACCTTCTTGGGTGGATGATGTGGAAGCAATGGTAGAACTTTTCTGCCCTTTCTCTTCCTTCATGGTAGCATGGAACTCTTCTACAGTATGCAGCTCATCATTATTGATTGCAACATCTAATGAAGTTGCTTTTGCATTGTTGTAACCTGCTACAATACATTTTTGGCTTTGGATTTCCTCCATTGTAGTTTTTGGAAGATCAAATTCTTCCAACTTTGATTCAAGAGGCATGTTGCAAACTACAGGCTGTTGTCCTTGAATTCTCTCCTCCATGGCAACAAGTTCTTGTTTTTGGAGAACGAATGGTGAAGAAGAAAATGTTGATGGCTCTTCATCCAAACATTCTTCTAAGTCTGATGGAAAATCAAACTCTTCAATGTCCTGTTGCTGCAAGGTCTCTCCCTTTTGTATGGTGACCTCCAAATCTGCATTTTCTTCACCATGTATAGCTTCATTTTCAAACATGAAACTTGTCAATTCAAACTCATCCAAAAAATCAGATTTTTGGAGAGATGAAGTGGGAGAGAAACATGAAATTTCTTGTGCCTCTTGCTCACAATTTGGACCTATTTTTTTCACCTCCATAATGGCTTCATCAATCAAATCAACCCCTTCAAATGAAATAAAAAATGTATCAATAATGATTCCTTCTTCTATTGTTGCAAAAACTGACTTGATCTCATCCATTTACTCCTCAATGGGATTTGGAGTTCGTTTTCTTTTTCCTCCATAGCTGGAAAGTGCTCCTCTTATTTTGGATTTGGAGTAGCTTCTCTTTCATTTGCTACTTGAAGACAATCTTGCTCTTGAATGACCTCTTCCTCTAGCATGAAGTTTGACAAATCAAACTCTTCAATCTGCTACTCTAGAGGACATGTTGGGGCTACAAGATCTCTTTTAGATATTTCCTCATCCGAGGATAATTGTAAAAATTCTATTGGATCAAAATCCTCTTTGGGCAAAGTGCCAACATGGAAACTCAACTCATCACAAACAAGATGTTGTTTTTCTTTCTTCACTGTTATAAAATCGGCATTGTTTGCCACTTGTTCTCTAACTCCAACCTATTCTGTAGGCTTAACTAGCAAGGGGATCTTCTCAATTCCATATCTAAGAGCCAAAATTACTAAGCTCTTAATCATTCCTTCTTTTCTTGGCTCTTTCTCTTGTTGTCCTTCATGACTGATTTTTGCAATTTCTTCTTCCCCACATGGAATTGGGAATGCAAGAGGAGGGGTGGGTTGTAACTCAATTTATTTGGTAATTATTATTGGTGGTGGAGGAGATGAAACCTCTAGTTTCTTTTGAGGAGAGGGTATTTCATTTAGCTCTTATGGAGGGGATGATTTTTGGAAGGGAAGAGGACAAGAATTGAGATGGGGTGGAAGACTAGGGAATGGAGAAATGGATTCAACACTTGGGACAATAGATGGAGAGTTTAAAACTTGACACTGCTGAGATAAAACAGATTGGGAAAGAGGAAAAGAAAAGGCATGAGATGGTGTGCTTACCCATTGACAAGGTTGTTGAATACTCCTCTCATACACCTCTATTCCTTCAATCCACTTTGCAAGCAATGGTAGTGTTGCAATCATGAAGTCAAGCTTCTCTTGAGGGTTGTAATGCCTTGGAAAAGGTCCCACCCATGGACAAGGTGCTCTACAACTGATTCCAAATGCTTTCATTTGTGCTTGAGCCCTAGATTGCACCATGTTTACCTCCATCTTTTGGATTTTCTCCAATAGACCAGCATCTTACATTTGATTGTCTTCATTGTTTGCATACTTCTGGTCTTGGAAAGCTCCATAGCCAAACTAATTTTGCACTCGCTACTCATATGGGTATGTATGCTGATTTTGAATTTGATCAAAACACTGATTTGAAGGATTTGTAAAACATGTTGGATGTGGAATATAATACTATTGTAAATGTGGATTCCATGATGGAAATGAAGTCATGATTGCAAAACTTCATGAAATGGAAAAGCGTGAAAGAGATGGAAAGAAGAATGGATGGAAATGGATGGAAAACATGTTTGTAACTCACAAAATGAGTTATTTACCGATGGAGTCGTCGATGTGTGTTTTGAAAATGCCTCTAAAGGTAGAATCCTTAACAGAACACACCAACCTATCAAAATAAAGTGGAAGACCTCTAAGGTCCCATTGAGCATGCTAAAACTATTAGTGAAAATTCATAGCACCCCCAAATGAGTTATGGATGTTGCTTTTCTAATGAAAACTCATCTGGTGTGAATGCACAACATTCAGTTTTCTCCAAGGTGTGGGACCTTGCAAGGTGAGAAAAATCTCCAAATTGAAGTTGTTTCTCACTCCTCTATTTAGGTGTATGCATGCAATCTCTGTAGAGGTTTTGATTCAAAATTCCTACTCTAAAACTACCAAGGAGACAGGGTTGAAAGAAACAAGGAAATGGAAACAAAACTAAACAAAATGGAAAGGTGATACACCAAAGGAGTGTTGGAATCCTTTCTTTGTAAAAATAGACACAGATCATGAGGATGTAGCAACAAAACATGCACAAATTTTCCAAAATACAAAGAAAGATCAAGGAAACAAACGAATGCAAGAGAGGATTGGAAAATCACACGAACATGTATTATCAGTTCTAGAATTGATACAATACATTGCTCATAACAAAGAAGGAAAAAATGTGTTACAATCTCCATGGGAGGTCTAAAATCCTTCAAATGAACTCCGATAAGGAGGAATTAAGAGATTGCAGAAGAAAGAACATCCAACCTTTTACAAATGAGCCAAAACTAGCTTTTAATAATGAGAAGAATGGAAGAAAACATAAAAAAATGTGGGAAAATCAATTTGGGACTTTAACCACTAATAAGATTCATCTAATGGGCCTGAAAAATGATGGGTTTCACAAAAATTCCATACTTTGAAGTACATTTCCTTATAGAGAAAAAACAAAGGTCCATACTTCATTAATTTTGGTGGTTGGAGTCATTTTCTATGTTTTTTGCATGCTATAGACGTTTTCCTATTTTTATCCCACAAATCTCCATCAAAATACAAAACTTAACCCTCCACCATGTGGATAATTTCACCATCTTTCCAATGACACCAAGAACGCAGAAATCTGAGCTCTGGATCAAAAGTTATGCCCTTCTGCAGATTTAGGGAAAAAATGGATTAGCGGGCCGAAACTTTAAAATTTTCCCTTTTTGAATTTGGGAAAATTTTCCCAAAAACCTCTACACCTCCGTCACTATGGAACATGTGTCACCTTCGATTGGTTGATGGGAGTGTGGGCTAAACCTACCCCTTTCTCCTTTGATTTCATTTAGGAAAAATTCCCCATACACCCCTATGCTCTGCTGCCCCGCTACCTTGTGGCACATCCTCATTGGTCGGTGGGGATGCACTTTGAATTTTCACCCGGTGATTTTTGACCAATCTGGAAAAATTTCCAAAATCACCCCACACCTCGACCCCCGCGCCGCTTTGGAGCACATGTCACCTCTCGGTTGGTTAATGGGAGCGCGTGCAACCTGCCCTTTCTCCTTTGATTTCATTTAGGAAAAATTTCCCAAATTCTCTCCGCTCCCCGAATTTCATTGCCACATGGCATGTTTTTATTGGCCATGGGCCTGCTCAGGGAATATTTACCCCAAAATCTCCGCCGAGTCATAACTTGAGAAATACTTGGAGCTAGGAGGAAAATTTTACCTTTCTGGAAAGGTAAGAGAATTTCCTATCCGATGGAGCCATTTCTAGAAAAAATGAGTCCTCAAGCATGCCAAAAATGATTTAAGTGACATAAAAGGAGAAGAAGGAGGAGTTAGCCAAAAAATAACCAGGGGGCTTATTTTGGATAACACTCCCTCCATTATCCGACTCGAGACATTTCAAATTGAGACCTATTTCATTCTCAACCAAGGATTTCCATATTTTGAAGGTTTCAAACACATCGATTTATTTCTAATGCAATATACCCAAACTTTTCTAGTTGCATCATTAATGAAAGTGACATAATAACATGAACCACTAATACAATTTACCTTAGCTATGCCCCATACATCTGTATGCACTAAGTCCAACTTACCCTCCTTCCTGGTAGGTCCAACCTTGAGGAATCTCACCTGCTTCTATTTTCCATAAACACAGTCCTCACAGAAGTCTAAATCTAACTCCTTTAATCCGGAACCTATCCTTTATAATCTACATGCCCTTTTGACTCATATGACCGAGTCTATAGTGCCACAATGTTGCATCTCCATCTTTAGCAACTAAATTACAATAATGAGTACCATTTGTTAAATACAAAGTACCATTTTTCTTACCTCTTAAAACCATAAGAGCTCCCTTAGTAACCTTCTATGAATTTTTGTAAAACAGACCATACAACCATTAATGCCTAACTAACCCGCTAATATAAAGTTCTGCCTCAACTTAGGCACATGCCTAACATCCTTAAGTAGCCATGTGTTCCCATTATACATTTTCACCCGAACACAACCTTTCCCTACTATTTTGCTTAGTTCATCATCACCAAGATATACATGTCCAAAATCTCCTTGAAAAAAATTAGTAAAGTAATTTCTATGTGGGGTGGCATGGAAAGAAGCCCCTGAATCTAACACCCAAGACTCAACAATATTATCTAAAGAAATAATTAAGGCATCCTGAAAAACATCACCTGCTACCACATTTACCTCTTTAGTTTCCTCCTTCTTCTTCTTATCCCAAAGAGCCTAGCAATCTTTCTTAGCATGACCAACCTTCCCACAATGCCAACATTCTAACTTACTCTTGGACTTTGACCTTTCACGATCATTTGACTTCCCACGGTTACCTTTCCCTCGCTTATTTTATCTCCTTTTCTCTCCACAGTCAAAGCATTTCCAGTAGAAGAATCTCTCGGTATTCTTCTTTCACATTTCCTCACTTAGGATCACACCTATTACATCCTCAAACTTCAGCTTTGAATTATTAGAGACCGAATTACTTACAACCATAACCAAGTTGTCCCAACTATCTAGTAAGGAGCACAAAATCAACAAAGCCCTGACCTCATCATCAAATTCAATTTTTACTAAGTTTAACATACTCACAACCATATTAAATTCATTCAAATGAACAATAATAGAACCATTCTCAAACATATTCATATTAAAAAAAAATTCATCAAAAATATTTTATTAGAGGCAAAGGTTTTTTCATATAACTTCCCCAATGCACTCATGAGACCTTCCATGGTCTTCTCCTGTGATATGTTGAAAGCAAACGAAGATGCAAGGCATAATTAAATTTCCCCGAGTGAATTTCTATCCAGCAACTTCCAATCCTCATCTGACATGGCTATAGGTTTCTTTTCTTTTCCAGCCAAAGGAACATGGAGGTCCTTTTGATATAAGTAATCCTCCATTTGCATCTTCCATAAACCAAATTTCTACCCATTGAACTTCTCAACCCTTGATGTTCCCTCATCTACCATAGCTCCCACTCAAGCTAAATGTTCCTATGTTTTACCACTTTAGAAAAAAACCACCAAATCTCTGATACTAGTTGTTAGGAATTAGAGGACAAATATGCAAAAAAATTCTCAAATCACACGTAGGAAACTATATAGCGTAGAAGTATACATGTAGAAATATAAGAACAAAAATAAATAATGCACAAAAGAAGACAAGACAAGATTTAACATGGTTTACCCAATGTAGGTTATGTCCACCAAGAACTTTCTCATATTTTATTATCAACAAGGGTAAAATAACTCTCACATTCGTCTCTTAGTTATCAACTCACAACAGAATTCCAAAGATGCTAAACCACATCTAAAACACAATTGACACCCAATTTCTTAACCTTGATCACTCTTGATCACTAAGACTCATGACCTATTGAAAAACACAAGATATCTTCAAGATACCCTAACACCTCTATTTATAGGATTACAATCCTTTAAGAATTCCAAAAATATGACCCTAGAAGTTTGAATTAATGACCTTTCATCTTCCCACGGATGGAAAAGAAACTGTCACGACCTTTCATATTCCCATGGCTAGAAAAGAAAAATTCATGACCTCTCATCTTACCAATTTGAACCCCACACTTCAATACTAATGTGAGAAGACTAAAAATAGGCTCCACATCCCAACACGGAGGAGGATGAAGTGAATTCCCATGAGGAACCTATTATAACTGTGGATCTACAGAGCATTACAAGCGTGAGTGTCCTGATCTATTGCAATGCTTGTGGTGTGGGAAGAAACATAAGTATGAAGAGTGTCTAGAGCTTTATGAGCATATGAACTAGTAGTATCAGAAGGAAAAATGTGCTAGGATAGTAAGCATCAAGAAGGATAATTCATAGTGGATTCCAAGAGTGACATGTGAGTCAGGACTAGAACCTATATTGGTGACAACGCGAGCAGAGGCCTCACATGCCAAGGAGATGCTGAGACAAAGGACAATGGCTTCAAGAGAGGAATTGGTACATGGGAAGTATCCAGACCTTTCTAATTAGAAGGAGGTGTATCAAGAGACTATGGATGTGATTTGAAGTTTACAAGGGGAGATCCAATGTCTAAAGGAGAAGTCAAAGCATTTGGAGAAAAGGAAGAATGACGAAGCTCTGAAGGAGGACCTATATGAAGTCAAGGAAGTATGTAGGATGTTAAGGCAAGAGAATATTATTCCCTTACTAGCAAAATTGTTCAGGGAGAAGGTACCACATGCCAAGGAAGAGCACAAAAGGTAGGTTTTGCATGTAAACTTTCCTCCCCACATCCTTGACTATGATAAAGAGATTACTTTGAATGCATTTGTTGATGACTAGATTCTAAGTAATATTCTCATTGACATAAAAGCGAGGTTCAATGTTCTCACCTTAGATGATTGGCATAAAATGGGAAGACCCGCATTACAACCATATTCAAATGTGTTGTATATGGAAAACAAGACAAAGGCAATGCCCATTGGAGTCTTGAAGGATGCGATTATCACTATTCAAGGGGCCAAGTTCACTAGAGAATTTGAAGTCTTGGCACTCACCGAGGTGGATAATTTCCCAACATTACTTAGGAATCCTTGGTGTTACAATAACAATGCCAACCTGTGGTTTAAGAAAGGGTATATCAGCTTCGAGAACAAGGAAGAATGGGTCATCATCCCCTTGACAGATGGGAAATCAGCACCCTATACTAAGCCCTTAAGAGAGGAATTCCTTAGTAAAATATATGTGTGCTCCATCATAGATCCTGAGATAATTCATCCCACAAAGGGAGTTATCTAATTTGAAGATGCTCATTCCTTGAGTGATACCACTAACATGGCATGTGACAATTGGGTGTATAGGACTTATGAGTTGATTGGGTGACATTTGAGAGGATCTGTAAGAAGGGTAATAAAGGCACGTTTAGTCAAATTCCTAGGAGGGAAGAAGTTTCCAAGTTACTATGGGGGAACGTACCCTTAAATTTTCTTGTGAGAAATGGAGGCCAAGTGTAAGAATGAGGATGAGAGAAGGGGAATTCTCGGTTATAACCTACTCAAAACGTAGCATGCTAGTGGGATGCACATTGGGAGAATCTCATAGAATGGTGTGAGGTAAGAGTCACATTTTCTATATAGTTTTCTAGAGCAATGCACCCACTATGATCCAAGACTATCATGGTAAAGAGACTACCTCATTTCATGTCCAAGCAATTGAAGATGCCTGGATGGGAAGCATAGAAGTGTTACCACCTTTGTTATGTATGCATAAGTTGTATTTTACCTTACAAGGTTGTGCACGCATATAGTATATTCATTTGGATATGCATCATCAAACAAGGAATTGGCAGGAGTTGATGGCTAATCTCATTCAATATTTCAAACATTAGAGTACCAAGCCATCAGTGGATAAGGCATTACAAGTAATCAAGTGCCTTATGATGGGAGATAATGCTATGGCAGAAGATAGGCTACTGGAGTTGTTGGGTGAGCCTTATTTGGAGACGTTCCTCAATGAAGAGGAATCATATAATGTACAACTTGAGTGTGCATGCATGGAAAAGGAAAAAGGAAAAATGGTCTATATAGTAGATGGCAAGGAGATGGAGAGTTTGGATGTTAACCATGCTAAAATTACGTGCGAAGTCATAGATAGTGATGATGAGAAAGAATGTGCCTACCATGATCCATTGAAAACAAATAAGGTTAACATTGGGACATGAACAGAACCTAAGGAAGCTATCATTGGGGACTATTGGCTGGAAAAGGAAGTTTCAAAGGTCGTTGATATTTTTCACGAGTTCCAAGATTTGTTCCCTTGTGGGTACCATGAACTCAAAGGCATCCCCCATTCCTTGGGGGAGATGAAGATAAATTTGAAGGAAGGTGTACACTTGATCTAGAAGAGGCCTTATCGATGAATCCAAATTTGCGCATACAAGTCAAGGAGGAAATAGACAAGATGATAGCATTTGGTATCATTAAGGATATGGAAGAATTATAATGGATAAGCCCAATAGTCATCAGCATCAAGAAGGATAGAAGAATAAGGATATTTGTGGACTACAGGGAACCTAAATGTAGTATGTCTTCAATCCTTTCCCACCCCCTTTACTAAAGAAATTCTTAAGGGAGTGGCCAGTGTGAATTCTACTCTTTCACAGATGGGTTCTTAGGGTATCACCAAGTCAGGATTGTAAAGGAATACCAAAGAAAGACAACTTTTACCACTGAATGGGGAAGTTTTTCCTACACATTTATGCCTTTTGGATTGAAAAATACGCCTTTTGTGTTCTTGCGCATCATGGTACAAGCATTTTAGGATTTCATCCATAAATTTATTCAAGTTTACTCGGATGGATGGACTCTATATGCATTAGTAAAATACCATTGTGACAACTTGAGGCTGATGTTTGAGAGATGTCGGTAGTTGAGGATATACCTCAACCTTAAGAAATGTGTCTTTGCTTTACTCCATTTGGAACCGTGTTAGGACATATTATATGTAAGGAAGGCTTACTAGTGGATCTCGCTAAAGTTATAGTTATTGTGGGATTAGGGTATCTTATTAGTAAAAGCATAGTGTGCAAATTCCTTGGGCCTACGGGTACTACAGAAATTCATCAAGGGGTATGCCAAGATCACCACACCCTTGGAAGAATTGCTAAAACACGAGTGCCTTTCATTGGGGAAAGGCACAACAAAGATCATTTGACACTTTGAAGGATAGGCTTGTCACTATGCCCATATTGCGCTTTCCTTTTTGGGATAAGCCTTTCCATGTGCATGTTGATGCCTCAGGAATAACCATGGTAGCATTACTAGCACAACTTGGTGAGGGGATTGTTGATCATCCATTTTTTTGTAAGTAATAAATTAATAGCAAAGAAATAATAATTTCACAAATTCTCGAGTGCAAGACAATCATCATTGATCTACGCGATGCATAAGTTCAAGAAGTATCTATTATAAACACCATTTTTATTCTACACAAACCACATGGCATTGAAGTACTTGGTGAATAAGCCCTTGTTACAAGGGCACATATGTCATTGGGTCCTATTATTCCAAGAAAGAGTAATTTAGGATCCGACCACTTATTAAGGATTAACTTAGGGAGGATGCATAATTCATTGAGGATACCATGCAAGATGTGAAAATATTTAGGTTGTGGCATGCACCCTCATAATTGGAAGATATTGCGGTATTTTTAAAATCGGTGTGGCACTAGAAGAAATAAAGGCTCGGAAAGGAAGCAATTAGTAATACGCACCATACCCTACATGTTAATTAGTGGAGATTTGTATAAGTTAGGAAGTGATGAGGTTCTCAGTATAGATGCATATTGGAACATGAGTGCTTAGAAATTATGGAGGAAGTGTATGGTGGGATTGCAAGAGGACATTATGCGGGAAATGCTACCATGCAGAAGATTATACTCATAGGGATTTGGTGGGAAACCATCTACCATGATTGTATTGAGTAATGTAAGGCCTGTGACCATTTCTAGCACCTTGGAAAACCTAGAAAGAGGGATGAAATTCCCTTGCGATAAATAACCAGTGCTGAACCATTTGAAAAATGGGCAATCAAATTTATAGGGCCAATTTCACTAGCTTCGCGAAGGACTGGTTCATGTTATATCATTACTTACACTGATTACTTGACACGATAGGCATAGGCAGTGCCTACAAAGGACTCAGTTCACAGTATATCATTACTTAAACTAATTACTTGACATGATGGGCATAGGCAGTGCCTACGAAGGATTACACTAAAGTGATAGTTGTTATATATTTATGGGAGAACATAATCAATAGGTATGGTTATCCTTTAAGCTTAACAAGTGATAGAGGTACACATTTCCTCAATGAAATAGTCAGGATTCTATTAGCAAAATTTATGGTGGCCCATCACAAGACTACCCCTTATCACCCTCAAGAAAATGGAACTACTAAGGAATTTAACAAAATACTAAGTCACATGTTGACTAAGATCTGTGATGTTGGAAGACAAGATTGGGATGACAAGGTATCAGTCATTCTATGGGCATACAAGACAACCTATAAGAGGTTAAACAAGACCACACCATTTCAATTGGTTTTGGCATGGAGGACATTTTTCTAGTTGAATTCATGTTGCCATTGTTGCGTATAGCACACATAGGAGGGTTGGATGATGAACAAGCATCGAAGAGAGGATTGATAAGTTGATGTAGTTAGAGAAGAGGTGATCACTTTCTAGATGGAGTTATAATACATAAAAAGCAAGACAAAAGGCATTACATGATCATCATATTAAAAATAAGTAGTTTCAGGTTGGGTAGATGGTGTTGTTATATGATTCCAAGTTTATACGCCATCCTAGGAAGTTGAAAGTCCATTGGTTGGGCCCTTACATCATCTCATACATCCTTAATTCAGGCACTTTCCAGTTACAAGTGCTAGATGGGATGAGATTATCAGGTCATTTCAATGGGAGTAAGTAAATAAGTCTTCTTGGTGTTTGTAAATAAGGCAGTATTTCTAGTTAGCTTAGGATTTCCCTTTATTGTTTTTCTTCTCGTGTTTCCCTTTTTACTTGTTCCTTTCTTTTTGTTTCATTTTGTGCCTTGTGCGTTGGTAACCACATTATTTTCTAAATTTTTGTATGCACAGAGGACTGCATGTCTATTTTAGTGTGGGGTGGAGTAATGTAAAGTAAAGTATAAGCCAGTAGTAAAATTTGAGTGGCCCAGTAGAAGGAAGTACGTAAGATTGAGAAAACATGTGGGGAAATGGTGGATAACGAATTATGATGTTAAGAAGGCTATAACAAATACCACGTACGAAGAATGAAGAGTGCAGGAACAACATGAGGTAGGCAAGAGAAAACACTAGGTAAAGGACAGAAGAAGTACCTTCGGCATTGTAGATGTGTGCATAAGAGTCTTCAAATCATATTGGATTTTTTCGTGCTGAAGGTTGTAGAAGGTTTTTCTTGCAGAGATTGGGCACGTGGGTAAGGACGCTTAAAGTCGACCTAGTGGCAAAAGCCACATTGAATGTTAAGTATGTTGGTAGTTGGTATAAAATTTATTGCTAGAGAGGAGTTAAAAATACAAATATGAGATTGGGAAATTCATTATTTTATCTTACTATTACGATGTTGAATAACTCTTGTGAACTAGGGCATCCAGAGAGAGATTTGTGCAAATAAGAATCCTAAAAATCTAAGTGTGTGACCAAAGTAGATATGTAGACCACTGTGGAAGGAGTACACGGTGTAGGGAGAATTTTGTAGTGTGCCATCTTGTCGAAGGTTTTCCTAGTTAGGTTTTGACAACTAGGGCACGAAGATAGAAGGATTTCTTCTAGGAGTTGAATTTTGAGATTGAGCAGAGTAGTAGAGTAGAGCAAGGAGTTTTCAATTTTAAACCAATAAGAAGAATGGAAACAAAGAAGGTGACCATTTCACCAAAGAAATAGAAGGGAAAGGGAAAAGAAAAACAAACCATTACATCACGAGCTCTAATGAGGAATGGTATGCAAAAATAAAGTACCCAGGATGGAGTGTAGCGGGGAACGAGTGGGTGTTGTACTTGAGAAAAATGGTCATGAGTGATTACAACCATTGTAGGATCACCATAGAGAAATAAATAGCATTGGAGTTGGTTCGTCCAACTAATAAGAGGATGCTAGATGGAAATCCAATATATAGCAATGAGTTAAAGGTAAATCTAGAAAAGGAAGGGCTATTAGAACTATATGAGTTTCCTTATTTTGGAAAACCCGAGTGGCTATATCAGTGGTTGATGTCACATGTACATGAAGACCATTTATACTTTATAGGATACAAGATGCACATAACACCTTAGTTGATATCCAAATTCACTAGCCTAAATTATGAAGGAGAATCCATAGATTATGATTTGAGTGATAAGGAGGCTATCAAGGAAATAGTAGTAGATTATCACTGCAAAAAGGGTTTGCGGTACTTTGACATCACATAAATTTTAAACCTTGTTATGAGAATGGCCATGCACTTGGTCACTATTAGTGTGAAATCACAGCACCCCCAGATGATTTCTAAAGATCTACTTTTCTAAGGCAGAATCATCTAGTGTGATTGTATAACATGGAAATTTTCCTAAGGTGTGGGACCTTATAAATTGGAAAAGATCTCCAGATTAAATTTTGGTTCCTTATTCCTCTGTTTAGGTGCATATGTGAGGATTTGCAGAGGATCTATATCTATACCTAGTCTAAGACTTGCCAAGGAGATAGGGATAAAAGAGTACATAAATGAGAAATAACTAAACTACCAGGTGATGCACCAAAGGAATGATGAATACTTAGTTTGCCTTTGACACAAACCAATAAAATGCATACAATAAACAAACACAGATAACCAGATCTATAACGAGAGATCAGATAGAAGCAAAAGAAACAAGAAGGATCTGAGATCAATCACAAATGTATTTTATTTCTCTAATAGATTGATACAGTTCATTACAAAATAGCCGAAAGGTAGAAATGTAATACAATTTTAAAGGAAGGCCTGAACCCCAAAAATCTTTTGCTAGAAGGAGAAGGGATCCTGCAAAACTAAGAATATCCAACCCTTTACAATGAATCTTGTCCTCGTATTTATAGAATACATCTAAGATAATAAAAAGGAGAGAGAAGCGGAGAACACGGGTCAAAGCTCAACCACCGTTGTTAATGTTTTATGCTGAAATATGCCCCTGAATCCATCTTTACTGCATCAATCCTCAATTTGGCACCTTGAAGGAAGAGGAAATGATAAAAATAGATCAAATATGATCTGGTTTTGAGACTAATGATCATGTATTGAAAGATCGAAGACATTTCTCCATTTTTCTTCCACCTACCCTCACAAAAATTAAAGTTTCAAACTCGCATGGCATGACAAGGTTGAGATCTTCCCGATATCAAATTCACAATCCCTCGAGCCCTGAGTCGAAAGATATTCCCTTTTGAAGTTTTACATCAATTATGTACAAATAAGTGGGAAAACAACTTGAAAAAGGGTCCCTCTTTTGATTGGGATATGTGGTAGCTAGATTGAAATAGAAATTTGGGTCCACGGCCCACAATTTATCTTTTGGACCTTTGCATAAAAATGCAAAAACTCAAAAACCTCTGCAGCCCCGAAACTCGTCTAGACACGTGGATCCTTTTGGTTGGTTGGGAAATGTGTTTCCATTTTTACCTTTATGCCTTTTGGATAAAAGGAAAATTTTCACTTTCCTCCTCGACGCCCTGCCTTGGCTTTGACTCACATCTATATGGTGACTTTTTCCTCTTGGGAGGAGTCACGGGTCTTTTAGAACTTTTTTTCCTTTTGAGGCAAACGGTGAAAAACTAACCTTTACCTGACTCCCCACTTTCCCCTGGAACATGTTTCACCCTGGCACTTGCTTAGGAACCTTCCCTCCTTTTAACCCTTGAATCAGCGTCGTTAAAACACTTAGAAGCCTCCACCGACCTGTTAATGTTTTGACTTTTCAACTAACTCTGTCCCCCTTTGAGGACACGTGGAGGCACCACACATGTTTGCAAATCCAACCCAAAGTTTGCCTTTGGAGGAGCATCGGGTTGACACTTGTCTACCTCCGCTACTTTGTGGACTGTTCAACGGTCCTTCTTACTTTTTAGACTTTGAGCTACATGGCAGCCTCGCGCTCATTTGGGTTTCCACCCGGGGACTGACTCTTGGAAATGCACCAGGATGACATGCAGCACCCTCCACTTGCACTTCTATACATAGCCAATTTCGAAGCGCACCTTTTGATTCTGTTTGACCCTTGGCTACATGGAGGGCCAGTGCAAGTTTGGACTTCTCCTTTTGGATTCACCCTTGATATAATGCCACTAAGGCATGTGGCCCTTTCCGCTTCTTCCTCCATACTTAGTCATTTTTTTCCCTTTTCTTGAACCAATTTGAGCTTGAGGACTTCGAATCTTTTTCATTCTTCCTTCTTCTGGCTTCTTTGTAGCATTGATCCTTATTGCCTGACCCTACTATTTTATAGTTTTTCCTACCTGTAACTTAGAGTATGGATTTAAGATGTAGAAACGGTATCAGCGAGTCATTTTCTTTACGTAAAGGTCCCGTGATCTTTCTTGGCCTCCACCACTCCATTGTTGAATCTTCTTGCAACCAATTTATAGGATCTGGATGATTTTTCTCGGGTTCCTTCAAGTGGGGTTGTGATTTGATCCAATATTTTTCTCGGGGGTGAAATATGGATAACAATTTGGTGACTCGTGAGGACATCTACCTGCTAGATGAAGATATCAGTTGCCTTATCATATCTATTAGGCATGGAGTCAAGAATAATAGTTTGATACTAGTTTTTCCTCTAGTTCATGAGCCTGACCACTTGCATCCTTAGATTTTATAAGAAAATCCTGAAATGAAGATTTCTGAGAGTAGAAAATTGTTTAAACTCTATGGCTTCATCTATTTTTTTGAATGAACTACATAAGAGAAACAAAATAGAACCAAGACTATGTACAAAATCACAAAGACTTTGAGATGATTTCTAAAGACTTTATTTTCTAAGGAAGAATCATCTTGTGTGATTGCATAACATGAAACTTTTCCTAAGGTGTGGGACCTTACAAATTGTTAAAGATCTCTAGATTAAAGATTGGTTCTTTATTCCTCTACTTAGGTGCATATGTGAGGATTTGCAGAGGATCTATATCTATACCTAGTCTAAGACTTGCCAAGGAGACAGGGATAAAAGAGTACAAAAATGAGAAATGACTAAACTACCAGGTGATGCATCAAAGGAATGATGAATACTTAGTTTGCCTTCGACACAAACCAATAAAATGCATACAATAAACAAACACGAGATAGGCATATCATGTAACGAGAGATTAGATAGAAGAAAAAGAAACAAGAAGGATCTGAGATCGATATCAAACATATTTTATTACTCTAATAGATTGATACAGTTCATTATAGAATAGCAAAAAGGCATAAATGTAATACAATTTTAAAGGAAGGCCTGAACCCCACAAATCCTTTGTTAGAAGGAGAAGGGAGCCTGTAAAACTAAGAATATCCAACCCTTAATAATGAATCTTGTCCCCATATTTATAAAATCAATCTGAGAGAAGAAAAAGGGATAGAGAAGCCGGAAAACATGAGTTAAAGCTCAACCATTGTTTTTAATGTTTTCTACTAAAATCTTCCCCCGAATCCATCTTTACTACATCGATCCTTGATTCGATGCCTTGAAGGAAGAGGAAATGACGGAAATAGATCAAATCTGATCTGGTTGTTGAGACTGATGATCCTGCATTGAAAGCTTAAAGACATTTCTCCATTTTTCTTCCACCTACCCTCTCAAAAATTAAATTTTCAGACTCCCATGGCATAGATGAGGTCGAGATCTTTCTAGCAATATTAGATTTGCAATCTCTCGAGCCCTAAGTCAAAAGATATTCCCTTTGAAGTTTTGCATTGATTCTATACAAATAGGTGGGAAAACAACTTGAAAATGGGTCCCTCTTTTGATTGGGATATGTGGTAGCTAGATTGGGATAAAAATTCAGGTCCACAGCCTATAATTTACCTTTTGGCCCTTTGTGCAAAAACGTAAAAACTCAAAAACCTTCATAGCCTCGAAACTCTATCTGGACATATGACTCCTTTTGGTTGGTTGGGAAATACGTTTCCATTTTTACATTTATGCCTTTTGGATAAAAGGAAAATTTTCACTTTTCTCCTTGACTCCCCACCTTGGCTTTGACTCGGGTCTATATGTTGAATTTTTCCCTCTTGGGCGGAGTCACGGGTCTTTTTAGAACTTTTACCCCTTTTGAGGCAAAGGGTGAAAAACTAACCTTTTCCTGACTCCCCACTTTCACCTAGGACACATGTCACCCCGACACTTTCTTACGAACCTTCCCTCCTTTTAACCCTTGAATCAACGTCGTTGAGACACTTGGCAGCCTCCACCACCTATTAATGTTTTGAATTTTCAACTAACTCTATCTCTCTTTGAGGACACGTGGAGGCACCACACATGTTTATAAATCTAACCCAAAGTTTTCCTTTGGAGGAGCATCAGGTTGAAACTTTTTTTCCTCTTCTACTTTGTGGACTTTTCAATGGTCCTTACTTTTTAGACTTTGAGCTACGTGGCAGCCTCGCGCTCATTTGGGTTTCCCCCGAGGACTGACTCTTGGAAATGCACCAGGATGACATGTGACACTCTCCACTTGCACTTCTATACTTAACCAATTTCCAATCCCATATTTTGACCATGTTTGACCCTTGGTTACATGGAGGGCTAGCACAAGTTTGGACTTCTCCTTTTGGATTCACCCTTGAAACAACGTCATTAAGGCATGTGCCCCTTTCCGCTTCTTCCTCCATACTTAGTCATTTTTTTCCCTTTTATTGAACCAATTCAAGCCTAAGAACTTCGAATCTTCATCATTCTTCCTTCTTTTGGATTCTTTGTAACATTGATCCTTATTGTCTGACCCTGCTATTTTATAGTTTTTCCTGCCTATAACTTAGAATATGGATTTAAGATGTAGAAATGGCCTCGATAAATTCATTTTCTTTCTGTACGGGGTCCTTTGATCTTTCTTGGTATTCACCACTCCATTGTTGAATCTTATTGCAACCAATTTGTAGGATCTGGATGATTTTTCTCGGGTTCCTTCAAGCGGGGTCATGATTTGATCCAATATTTCTCCCGGGGGCAAAATATGGATAACAATTTGGTTACTCATGAGGACATCTTCTTGCTAGATGAAGAGATCATTTACCTTGTCATATCTGTTGGACATGAGTCGAGAATAACATTATGATACTAGTTCTACCTCTAGTTCACAAGCCCAGCCACTTGCATCCTTAGATTTTATAAGAAAATCCCGAAATGAAGATTTCTGAGAGTAGAAAATTGTTTCAACTCCAGGGCTTCGTCTATTTTTTTGAATGAACTACATAAGAGAAACAAAACAACACCAAGACTATGTACAAAATTGAAATCATACATGCTCCAAATGGAACATGCAGAGTGTGCAAAAGCACTTAGGAGAAAATTAATCTACACTACAACAAGACAATGTGCAGAAGCACTTAGAGGAAAGAGAAACTAAACTAATATGTACAGAGTGAGACTTCCCTTTTAGTAGCAGTGCTTGAGATAGATCCTGTTCACTGGGATCTGTAGCTCTTCACCCTCCAATGAGGACAACTGGAAAGCATTTCTACTTTTGCATTTTGTTATCATATAAGGACCACTCTAGATGGCATCAAACTTAGAATGTCTCCCTGGTTTTGCTCAATTTGTGTCCCACTTCAAAACCAAGTCTCCTTCCTGGAAATTCCTTTCTTTTTCTTTCTTGTCAAAGCACTTCTTGATTGAATCCTGACTCCTCTCCAATTCTTGGAGAGAACTCTCTCTGGATTCTTCTAATTCTATCAGCTCTGCATACCTAACCTCCATTGGTGCAAACTTAGACATTTCTAGTTGCCTCACAAGCTCCAATGCTTGTAACTCAAGTGATATAGGCAACATTGCCTCTTTCCCATAGACAAGCTTGAATGGAGAGTTTCCTGTGGATCTCTTGGGTGTTATTCTATCAGCCCATAAGGTGTTTTGAGATTTTTGTGCCAGGTCCTTTGATTCTCATCCAGAGTTCTCTTGATGATCTTTAACAGATTCTTGTTTGTAGACTCAGCCTAGCCATTACCTTGAGGGTAATAATTTGATGAGGTGCTCAAATAAGTCCCATTCTTGACAGCCCATCCTGTGATTTTGGAACCTATAAATGCTAATGCATTGTCTGAGATGATGGTGGTTGGTACCCCAAATCTGGTCACTATTCCTTCATAGAAATCTAGGATACTAGACTCATTTGCCTCCTTGAGTGCCACTGCCTCGGTCCATTTGGTAAAATAGTCTATGGCTGTTAGGATCCATTTGTGACCCTGGCTTGAGTTTGGATTGATGACTCCAATGAAGTCCAATCCCCACTGCATAAAAGGTTGGTCGACCGAGATTGGGTGCAATGGAAGTGCTTTGCTAGCTTCTCCTTCCCTTTGAAGAAAGCACAATTCTTACATCTTTTAATCCATGTATAACAGTCACTAAACACTCTGGGCCAATAATATCCTGCTTTCATGATTTTGAGTGTTGTCACTCTTGGGGCAAAATGGCCTCCAACTACTTCAACATGAAATTCTTGTAGCACTCTCTCCACTTGATCTGTCCTAATGCATCTTAGCAAAATACCATTGATGTCTCTTTTAAACAAGACACCATCAATAAGAACATATGGAATGGCCTGTAACCTGAAATGCCTTCTTTTTTCTTTATTCATCCCATGAGGGCATAGGCTGGTTTGAAGGAAATGCACCATGTCTTGGGTCCAACAAGGAGCAGGTACATCATTTCTTTCTTTTTCTTGATCATCTTGTAGAATCAAAACAACCTCCTTCTCACTGTTTGTTTCATCTTGTAGAGCAGAGGCTAGCTACTCACACAAGCCCCTCCCATGGACCAGCTTGGTGACCTTAATCTCAATGTCATATTCCATGACACGAGTAATCCACCCTGCATGTTTCTCATTCAGGTCCTTGCTGAGGAGGAATTCTTTGACTCCTGCATGGGAGACCAATAGTTGGATTTTGTTGTTTGACACCAAATGCTTAAACTTCTTCAGTCCTCTGATCACTACCAGGACTTGCTTCTCAATGAAGGAATACCTCACCTCATAGTCTTCTAGACTCGACTGAAGAAAGTAGTTGGATGTTCCGAGTTTTATTTGTTCTCACGAACCAAGATTATAGAGATAGTGGCATTTCTGCCAAAGGCATACAATATGAAGTCCTTGGAAAAATATGGATTTACAAGAGTTGGGGCCTAGTGATATGGCCTCTTTGATAGCTTCAAATATTTCCTTTCCTTTAGTTGTCCATCTAAATGCTAAGCTCTTCTTCAGCATCAGTGTTATTGGCTTAACCAGAGCAGCAAAGTTTGGGACAAACCTTCAAACAAAGTTGATCTTCCCAAAGAAGCTTTGAAGAGCCTTTTTGTGATGGGAAATGGCAGTGCTTTTATTGCTTCAACCCTTTCTGGATCAATTTCCAGACCCTCCTTAGACACAATGTGGCCCAAAAGCTTGCCCTCATGGGCCAAGAATATGCATTTTTTGGGGTTCAAAGACACCCCAAATCTTTTGCATCTTTGAAACACTTGCCTTAGATGGAAAAGGTGGTCTACCGCATTCTTAGAGAACATAGTGATATCATCTAGATATATCAACACTATCTGGTTGATTATCCCTTTGAATGCCATATCCATGGCTCTTTGGAAAGTAGCACTAGCATTGGACAATCCAAATGGCATTTTTTTGTATGCATAGGTGCCCCATTTGGTGGTGAAAGCAGTTTTGAATTGATCATCTTCTTTCACCATGATCTGATTGTATCCCAAATAGCCATCTAAGAGAGAAAATCTCTCTGACCCAGACACTACTTGCAAAATCTATTCCATTGAAGGGAGTGGGTAGTGATCTTTGAGGGAGGCTCTGTTCAAATCCCTGAAGTCAACACATAGCCTGATTTCCCCATTTTTCTTTCTGACTAGGACCATATTTGCAACCCAACTTGAATGTTTGATTGGGAATATGATACTTGCCTCTATTAGTTTGTTCAACTCCTTCTTCATCAGAGGCTCAATATGTGGGTTGAATGGTCTCTACTTCTGCCTGATAGGCTGAGCAGCTAGGTCCAATTCAATTATGTGTTGTGCTAGTTTGGGATTGAAACCCCTTAGGTCTTCATAACTCCAAGAAAACACATCAGGGAATTCTTGGCAAAGTTGTATGAATTCATGCCTTTCCTGCTCAGTGGCCACCTTTCCAATTTGAAGTGTTTTGTCTTCTCCAATTGGGATTGACTCTGAATCCTCTCCTTTGATCTACATGTTAGCCTTTTCTTTTCTGAACTGATCATTAGGATTGAAAATGGATTCTAGGGTCACTAAGCCTTTGGGAAGCTTGTTTGTATGTAGCTGTACTATCTGGTTCCCATACTATTGCTCTAGTTTGTTTTGATTATGGGCCAAGAATTCAGCCTCTTCTTGCAAAAAATTAATGATCTACTAATCATTCTCAAACACCTACTAGCATGTATTATTATCTAGCACTTCGGCCTCACAACCACATGGATATATGGTTTTTTTTTGTCTCTCTTGATTTTTTTCACCACATCAAATGCTACTCCAACTGCTGCAAGTCTATCAGTAGCTTCATTCTCTTTTCTAGGTATGGACACAATGCTGAAAGCCTTGAAATCTTCCATGAGATCCCATACCCTACTCTTATAGTTCTTGAGTAGGTCATTTTTAACAACATTTAGTCCTCTTACTTGATTAACAACCAACTCACTGTCTCCAAACACTTGTAAATTCTTGATTCCTAGCTTTCTTTCCCAATGAAGACCTTGGACTAAAGCCTCATATTCAGCAGTGTTATTTGAGAAAGAAAACTGAAATCTAAAGGATGAATAATATTTCATACCTCTGGGGGACACAATCATAGCTCCTCCTCTAGCTCCTTGTCTACTCCTTGAGCCATCAAAGAATAATTTCCATACTTCATTGTCATCCTTGTACTCTGGCTTGATTAGGTCAAGAAGAGGATGATTCTCTTCATGTAGATAGTAGACACCCAGATCAGATTCTTCCATCTCCTTGTAGGGGTCAAAAGCATGTTTTTTATTGGCCCACTCATCTAGAGTCAAATCAGGGATACATCCCAACTTGGTATCTACTTCATTAGTGTTTAGGAGGTCTTCTTGATCAGAGGTTGTGTTTCACTCAAAAATGTTTCGTTCCTTTTAGAAACAGATAAGGTTAGGGGCTAGGAGGAATACCTGTAGAATGTTGAGATGGTGTGCGCATACCGTAGAGAAAGATCAGGCTGACTGCGAAGAACTCCTTTTTGTCTTGGAAGGACTACCTGCAAATAAGAACACAAGACCACAAGATTTTAATTAGACAATAAATGAGGGAACTGCCTTGGGCCCAGGAAATATAAAACTTCCTTTCGAAGGTGGTTCGGCCTCCCCTCGCTAATATGAATTAACACAAAATACTATAAGATATCAATTAAGTTGTTTCATTGAACCGGTAGGGGAAAGGCTGGTTTTCTAGTTTTGATCAGAGGAACCGATGCGGTTACTGCATCGATAACCGATGCCGGTTACTGATAACCGATACCGGTGGGTTCTAGGATCTTCTTGGTAGCTATGGTGTTTGTAAGGCTGGTTTATGGATGATATTAGGAAATGAGATGATGAGGGGTAAAGGAATGACAGTTAGATGCAATGGCACGTTGGGTAGTGGATTCAGAAACGGATTTAGGAGGACTGAGATTCAAGAAGCATAAGAAATGTTATAACAGAGGACATGCAAGATGTGACTTACTGGTTTTGACCAAGATGCAAGCTGATCTCCTTTGCTGTAAACACTTCTGGTATTTCCACTCGTCTCTGCTCGGTCAAGTGAAGATCTGGACTCTGTTTCTCGCTCCCAATGCTCTCTGTTGATCCAGAAATCCTTCCTCTGATCCCAAAATGAAATTTCGGTCCGTTGTTTTGGTTTGGGGAGCCCATTTACAGGGAACCGATGGCGGTTGCGTAACCGACGGCGGTCGAGTAGGAACCGGCATCGGTAAGGAAAAAGTAGGCTATTTTTAGTAAAATAGCCCACCTTCCCTGCTTTTCTCCCGAGAGATCAGTTGCGGGCTCGGTCAAGTGACTAGAAGGTCGGTTTTGGGTGCGAGAAAGGGGTCATTAGTTATGGGTGTAGGTGTGGACCAAGTTATGGGTCTTAATTAGGTTAGTTTTAGGGTTAGGGCTAGGTCATGATGAAGTGGCAAAGTGAGGTGGTAGGTAGGGTGATGTGGATTTATCAATTAGAAGGCAATTAATAAATAATTGTGTAAGGTTTAGGTGATGAGGTTATATTGCGAGATGAGATGCGGGTCACAAGGGGTCGTAAGACATGAATTTGGTGTCTACATTAGCCCCTTATTGTCGTGTAGCTTGTTTTGTAAAGCTGCGCGGACAATAATATGAAGTGGTTTCTCCTGTTAAGGATATAGGTAATCCCCCTCAAATCTATCATAGATTGAGTGAACGGGAAATCAGGGATAGGGTTGATAAAGGGTGAATGTTGTAGAGAGGATGGTAAGGTGGTGGGGTAGGTCCAAGGAAGCAGACGCATGTTGAAATGCAATAGTACGACTAGGGTACATGATTTGACGAGCAAACCAGCAATGTATAGGCAAAGGTCGATAGTTTATCCAAACAAGGGTGATATAATCCTGGTATCCAAGGCATAGGAAGTAGCTCCAGGGTATATAACAGGTAAGGTACAGGAACGTTTAGGCATGTTCGGCAGTACCAAATGGTTGGTTTGGTTGAGATAAACGTCACGGTCTAGGTCTAGGCAAAGTTGGTCGACAGATCAAGTCAAGGACCCTAATCATGCTAAAACATGAACAGGTGAGCTCGATTGAACAAAAGGTACATGATGGATGGATAAAATAAAACGTTGATTGTGGGTATGGTATTGAAGTGATACGGCCTTGGGTCGGGCCAAGTTGTTGGGTTGTGGCCTTGGGTCAGGCCATAAGGGTAGAGTGAGGCCTTGGGTCGGGCCAAATTGTTAGGGCGAGGCCTTGGGTGGGGCCGGATAGGTAGGTTGAGGCCTTGGGTCGGGCCAAATGGTTAGGGTGAGGCCTTGGGTCGGGCCAAATAGGTAGGTTGAGGCCTTGGGTCGGGCCAAATGGGTCGGGCCGGATAGGTAGGTTGAGGCCTTGGGTCGGGCCAAATGGGTAGGTTGAGGCCTTGGGTCGGGCCAAATAAGTAGGTTGAGGCCTTGGGTCGGGCCAAATGGTAGGTTGAGGCCTTGGGTCGGGCCAATAGGTAGGTTGAGGCCTTGGGTTGGGCCAAATAGGTAGGTTGAGGCCTTGGGTCGGGCCAAATGGGTAGGTTGAGGCCTTGGGTCGGGCCAAATAAGTAGGTTGAGGCCTTGGGTCGGGCCAAATGGTAGGTTGAGGCCTTGGGTCGGGCCGAATAGGTAGGTTGAGGCCTTGGGTCGGGCCGAATAGGTAGGTTGAGGCCTTGGGTCGGGCCAAATAGGTAGGTTGAGGCCTTGGGTCGGGCCAAATAGGTAGGTTGAGGCCTTGGGTCGGGCCAAATAGGTAGGTTGAGGCCTTGGGTCGGGCCAAATGGGTAAACAAATGGTGTTCAGCAAAGGTGGATATAGGCGATATGTGGTTAAAAAGGGGCAAATGGTAAATAGGGGCAAAAAATATTGGGGGAAAGTTGGCAGAAAAACCGATGTCGATTCTACATGACCGATATCGGTCAAGGGACCGATACCGGTTCATTAGGGCAAAATGAAACCGATATCGGTTATGGGCGAAAAACCTATAAAAAGAAAAATACGGCTTGTCATTGTCACTTTGTTATTTTGAAAACCAAATTGACTTGTCTGACGTGGAGAGTTGAGATTGGAGGTTTATTGAGTGAGGTGGAGCTATTTTGGTGGAGGAGTGAGTTGTTTGCGGGCCCGAGTGAGGAGGAGGCAGCAGTTGATTGGCCGGGGACCCAGCAGATCAGAATTGGAGCTATGGCACAGGCAGGAGGAGCAGGAGGGGCTGGACCAGCTGGACCACCACCACCTATCCCACCACGACGACGTGTCGTCGTACGGGTAAGTTCGAAACTCCTCATTTTGTGCATTTTATTGCATTATGTTGGTTTTGGGATTTGGGTAGGAATATAATGTTTTGTAGAAAATAATGAATAAATGGAAATGATTTGAAAAAGGGAGAGGGTAGATAGGTGAAATAGGCCAAGGCGGGGGTGGGTAGGTTTTTAGGGTGTTTGGGTGGGTAGAGAGGTAGAAATAGGGAAAAAGAAGAAAGGGGTAGCCGCGTCGGGTTCGGCGCGGCAAATTTCCAGTGACCGATGCCGGTCACTAAGCGACCGGCATCGGTCGCGAATTTTTAGGGCAGGGTGGGTCTGTGGGTTACCGATGCCGGTTGATCGTTGACCGGCGTCGGTGGGAGGGGGACCGGGGTCGGTTATGGGTGAGTGTGGGTTGGGTTGGGTTTTGGTTGAGTGTGGGGGTTGGGTTTGGGTTGGGTTGTGGGTGAGTGTGGGTTTGGGTTGGGTTTTGGTTGAGTGTGGGTTGGGTTGGGTTTTGGGTGAGTGTGGGTTGGGTTGGGTTTGGGTGAGTGGGTTGGGTTGGGTGGGTTTGGGTTTTGGGTGGGGTGAGTTGGGTTGGGTTTGTTTTGTTTTGGGGTTAGGTGGGGTTGGGTTTGTTTTGTTTTGGGGTTGGGTGGTAGAGAGTCGGGGTGTGGTCGGGGGGATAAAAGGGGGTTTAGAGGGTAAAGTAGATGTTGTGATAAAAAGTAGGTCTAAGGATGTGGGTTGGTTTTGCAGGCACGTCAGCAGTTGACGATGCGGGATAGGATGCCCCCGCTGTTGGTGCGGATGCGGCCACACATATCTGCGGCTCATTGGGCGATCATGCGCGAGGTGGGACTCGGTGGAGTCCAGAGGTATAGAGCGATAGAGAGAGATCACAGCCTGATGGTCGCCCTCATCGAGAGATGGGATCCGGCGACCAATGTGTTCCATCTCCCGACTGGGGAGATGACTATTACGTTGGAGGATGTGTATCGCATCCTTCGACTACCTATCGAGGGAGAGGCAGTCTTCCAGGTAGATTCAGAGACTGCCATGGACAGCATATTACAGGTTTTTGGAGATGCAGCCGCGCTACTTACCTATCACAGCGCGAGCATTGGGTATGGTGACATGTACCGTGCGCATCGACACGAGACACGGCTGGCTGTGCTGATGATGATTGGGATCACCTGCTTCGCCCTCCCGGACTCAGAGGGAGGCCGCTTTCCACGGGCATTGATGGGGGTGCTTCATGAGATGGTGGAGGAGCACACCTGTTATGCTTGGGCACCAGTATATCTGGTGCAGTTATACAGAGAGCTCTGGGGTTATCGCCGGATGAGGCGATTCGGTATCTGTTCGACATTTTTGCTGCATTGTTGGGCATATGAGCACATCATATGCATCAGGCCAGTAGGGTTACCCCAGCAGCCAGGGCCACAGGTTATATACAGATATGGCTTTCAGAGATGGTTGGGAGTCGTGGGGCAGCCACGAGCAGTGCTTGCGGGGAGAGACGTTGCCTACTACAGGCATTTGTTAGAGGGCCTGACAGCAGTAGATATCATATGGAGACCTTACAGAGGCCATCACCCGCACAGAGGAGGCCGAGTACAGTTACGCTGGATCCAGTACACGTTCTGGATAGCAGGACGGAGGCCGGAGAGTACGAGAGGATACCCCTAGAGAGGGTACGCAGGCAGATGGGGCTGCGACAGGACGAGCCACCTCCCTTCCCTCAGTACAGGAGGGATGATGTAGAGGCCCCACTGCCTGCACCACAGCCCATGGATCCAGATTGGGTTGCAGAGAGGCCAGCAGATGATGGCGTAGATGATGCTGGGTGCACGGGAGCATACAGGGTTTGGTGGGCTGGTCAGAGAGCGGCGAGGGTAGCACAGCCCGCACAGCCAGACTTGGCAGCGGTGACGGCAGAGAGAGATCAGCTCAGGGGTCAGGTGCAGCTATTACAGGGACAGTTGGCTGCTGCACAGGCACAGATAGGTGTCCTACAGGGGCAGCTAGCCCAGCGAGTAGCAGTGCAGCACAGCACCACCACCACCAAAGGCGCGCACCCGCAAGCGCAGTGCAGTGCAGTAGTGAGCAAAGTAGCAGTGCTCAAGAAGAAGATGTACCGGCACCATCACCAAGAAGCAAGCCTGACACCACAAATTTCCGAGCACGTGCATGATATCTCACGCGAATGGCACACCAATGAGCACCACCAAAGACAGCACGGGGGTACTAGTATTAGGTGCCAGGGGACCAGCCCCAGCTCCTTCAGTGGCTCGAGGGCGCTATATGGAGGTTAGAGCGGAGGCCCGATACTATCAGGATATTCTTGATAGTACCGGAGTTGAGTATCAGCCTTATGCAGCTCATAGAGCAGAGACCTCTCACAGCCAGAGATCTCAGGGAGGTGCAGCCACAGCCGGCGTGTCCGTTACAGGCAGGAGGCGAGAGGCGCCACAGGGACCAGCAGGGAGAGGTGCCGAGGGCGGTGGGGAGAGCTGAGGGATCCCTGTATTGTTTTTGTATATAGGCATGGGCACCGGTCTGCGAACCGGTTGTGTTGATAGAGGCCTGCGTGCCTACATTTATTCATGTATGGATTCATTTATTCATTATATACCGGCCTGCGAGTCGAGTATGGGTTGTATATTTGATACCGGTCTGCGAGCCGAGTATTTTTTTTTTTGATATGAGGGACCGGCCTGCGAGCCGAGTCGAGATTTTGGATAGTTATTGCGGCCTGCGTGCCGGCTTAGTTGTATGATGAGATCACAGAGGCCCCGATGCAGGGCACATTGTATATTTGAAAATTTGTATATATATATAGAGATGATGTTTTGATCCACATGCAGTGTTCAAAAATGTGTTTAAGTATTTTGTCGATGGTTTGTGATATAGAATGTAGGATGAGTTTAGTTGACATGTTGATATATGGATGATGTTGATGTTTTTGTTTTTGCACGTATATAAGGATGACATGTTATATGATGAAATGTTGCATGTTGTGGGCTGGTTTTGTGACATTGTGATATATGTATCTGATGAGTTGGATCCAAATGTTGTATAGATAGATAGTTTTTTGTTTTGTTGTGGTATCCTTAGTTGATGACTTGTTTGTTTTTGTAAAATAGATGATGTTAACGAAATTGTAATGATATGTGTGGTGGATAGACAAATATGGATAATGGTGTTGTGATGCAGGAAAAGAGGCGGGCGCGACAAAAATTTGGTAAAAAAATGAAGAAAAGACCATGTTTCAAAAGGCCAGGTGTGTAACCGATATCGGTTAGGTAACCGACGCGGTAGGTAGGTAGTAGACCGATATCGGTTACATAACCGATACCGGTTATTTAGGTATGAGCTTTTCTAAAAATAAAAAAGCTAGGGTGGCAACTTAAGTTCTAATTTTGAGAGCCATGCAAGAAGTTAAATACGTGAACGCGACGCTTTTTGACGACTGAGACAGGTAATTGCATGAGAAATTTGAGTGATTAGGAGTAAAGAGACAGGGAAAGTGATTGTGATCTGAGATTCAGAAGACAGAAAGGCAGGTTTGAAAAAGGTGGTGATAATGGCAGGACGAGGAGAAACCTCCAGCAGGCAGGGACAAGAGGGAAGACAAGGGCCACCTCAAGCTACTGCAACCCAAGAGGTAAACGTTTTGGTTATGATTTGACTTTTGCATGTGTTATGAATAAGAGATTAAGTGGGTAGATATGAAAAAGAAAACATGATAGCAAGGGTTATAAGTGTTACGGGGTAGGTAATCAGGGGTTTCAGGTATGTTTGTAGGTATAGAAAGGAATAGACGCTCAAATTATTGTTGTAGGTGGTTGTTTAGGCAAGGTGTATGAAAGTAACAGGGACCGATATCGGTTAGGGATAACCGGTATCGGTTACTCAACCGGTACCGGTTAGCTGTAAACGATACCGGTTGCTGTAGGAATTTCCAGAATGTGAGAAAAACCCTGATGGATTGAATGGTTGTTTGTTGTTTTGATGTATGCAGGCTCAGGCAGGGTTGAGGATGAATGATAGCGTGCCAGCGCTGTTGTCACGAATCCGAGCGGATGTAACGCCAGCTGAATGGACATTGATAAATCGTTTGGGGTTAAGTGGAATCTGCTATTATTCACGAATCGCACGTAACCATGCTATGTTACAGGCATTGATTGAGAGATGGAATCCTGAGACAAATACCTTCTATCTGCCAACAGGGGAGATGACAGTAACATTGGAAGATGTGTTCCGTATTTTGAGACTCCCTATTACAGGAGAACCAGTATATCAGGCACTACCTAGCGCGGCACGGGGAGCGATAACAGCAGTATTTGGTCCATACGCACGAGATTTGACACAGCGAGGTTTATCATTTACGTATGGGGTAATGTATGCAGCACACCCTGAGGAGACAAGGTTAGCAGTGATATTAATGATAGCGGTAGGGTATTATGCATTACCGAGGGCAGAAGGGGGAAGATTTCCAAAGGCATTGATGTGTGTTATCTGGGAGATGATAGAAAGGAACGTGACTTTTGCATGGGCACCTGCATATTTGGCGGAGCTATACAGGGGTTTATGGGCTTGTAGGCGAAATCACAGAACGACACTGGATTGTTCATACTTATTACACTGTTGGGCCTATGAGCACATTGTTTGTGTGCGACCAATAGGCCGATCCATCTAGGTAGGAGAGACCGGAGTACAGAGGTTGGGATTCAGACGCTGGGTCCAGACAGAACAAGAGGCAAGATCTCAGGCCGTGACGGGTGACATCGAGTATTACAGGTAGGTATGGGAGAGGGTGACGGTTGCGGATATCTGTTGGAGGCCTTACGGGAACTATATGGTAACAGAGAATATAGCTGAGGAGTTGAGGGGTGTAGAGCGATTGAGGTGGATCGCAGGGCACAGGCCAGGTGAGTATGAGAGGATTCCTCTAGATCGCGTGCGGTGACAATTTGGATTTGTGCAGGATATACCCCAGGCTTATAGACCATATATGAGGATCGACGCCGAGGCAGCATTCTCACCTCCCCGGCCAACACCTCCAGAAGGGCCCGAGGAGATAGCAGCCGATCGCAGTGTAATGGATGCCGGAATGACAGAGGCCTATAGGTTATGGTGGGTAGCAGAGCTGCAAGGTGTACGCGATCACCCTGACATAGCTGTGATTACAGCAGAGAGGGATCGGCTGCAGCGTTTGGTTCAGCAGCTCCAAACGCAGGTGAATGAGACAAGAGGATTGTTAGCGGTTGCGGAGTCACGAGCAGCGAGACTAGAGGCTGGAGTCCTCCACGCGAGAGGGCGTATTCATATATTACAGGAGAGATTGGCAGATCAGTGGGCGGTACCAATAGCCATGGTACCTTTGAGGACAGAGAGGCCCGGCGAGAGGCGTCGACGATCACGATCATCACCTGGGTCGGAATGAGGCGTGAGCGTCTAAATAAATGCTAGCAAGGTATAAGAATAAATAAGAGTACCGACCTGCGTGTCGATGATAGAGAAGATGTATTGGTTTAACATCTAAATAAAACAAGATATGTATGTTGATTTGAGTTATAATAATAAGAATGTTTGCGTTGTGATTTTTGGTGTTTTGAAAAAGGATAAAGAGGAATGTGATTAAATAGAAATACACAAAAATATTTATATTTACCACACATGATAGGTTATGGTAGGGGATGGTCGAGCTAACCTTGGGAGACCCCATGTCTCCGAAGTGCTGCCTACATAGCCCATTGCACAAAGCAAGGAGGGGCCTCAGACCGATGTAGTTCTCCCTTAGGACCAGGGAGAGGTGAATTTAGGCAATTTGGTTGTGGTTAGGCAATTTGTCGTTTGGTAAAAATTTGATGTTGGTAGGGTAATGTTGTTGGTGTTGGTATAGGTGAAGCAAAAGTTAGCATACCCAAGTAGTAGGGAAGCGTGTCCTGATTAAGATCAACACACAATCCTAGATGCGAGGCAAAGTGGAAAAAGTGCTCTGTAGGTGAAAAGAGCTAAACAAACCACACAACGTAGAACGAGCTTGAAGCCCTAGGTACCGTGCATAGACAAGAAGTCAATAGGTGAAAAGAGTTGTATGATCACAATATATCGGTGTACGTTACGTCCCTTGAGTTGAAACAAATGGTGAGGTGAGGTGGATGATATAGCTGAGGTACAGAGAACTTGTTACAAAGTGAGTGTTCTGACGAAAGAGAACCTACCCTAAATAGACAAGTCCATGACCCAAAAAGTTCTTTTGAATGAGGCTTTTATTTGACTGAATATAGACTGATCGATGCGGGAAGTCTACAAGGGATATTGATTGTACTATTCTTGAGGTCTTCGCAAAGCTGATCCATGCGAGAAGCTTCTGAGAAAAGGCTGACTGTGTATAGCTGTCCTTCGGGGGAGCAGTCTATTTATAGTAGCAGCAATAGTTCGGCATATAGCTGTCCTTCAAGGGAGCAGTCTATATTTAATTTAGATGACTAGATGTTCTTTTGGCGTGAAGCATCTAGTTTAGTAGGAAGTTTGACTCAAGAAAATCCCATAAGAATACGGCTTATTTTAATACTTTGAAGTCATGGACTAGACTAAAAAGGGGAAGGCATCATCAAGGGGAGGTGAGAAGTGATTTTGATTTTATTTTGAGATATAGAAAACAAAGTGTATGTAGCGGTAAATGAGCTCAAGGGACGAGCAGTAGGTAGATAAGAAGTGATATAACACTAGATTCAACAGTAGAATGGTCGAAGATGCAAGGCATTAAGGGGTTCAGGCTCAGGTTTACCGTTAAGCGAAGCTAAACGATAAGTGCCTGATCCATAGGTGTGAGTGATTATATAAGGCCCAATCCAATTGGGAGCAAATTTTCCACGTTTGCTCTTTTCTAGTTTGGTGACATGTTGATTCTCTTTGAGGACAAGATCACCAACCTTAAAGGTACGCTCATGAAGTCGCTTATCATAAGCACGCTTGATGCGTTTTTGATAGATTTGGAGGTGATCAAGAGCTGTAAGACGACGTTCGTCAAGAAGCTCCAATTGGGCTAACCGTTCTTGGCGGAAATCATCGTTGGTGAGAATATCCTGAAGGGATATTCTGAGGGAGGGTATTTGTATTTCGAGAGGCAAGACGGCCTCGGTACCATATACCAAAGAAAAAGGTGTAGCGTTAGTAGAGGTACGAATGCTAGTACGATAAGCCCAAAGGGCATAGGGAATGTGATCGTGCCAATTTCTTCCGGATTCATTGACAACTTTCATGAGGATTTTGGTTAGGGTTTTATTAGAAGATTCAGCCTGACCATTGGCCTGCGGATAGTAAGGCGATGAGAAACTAAGTTTGATACCAAAGTTGTCACAAAGGTCTTGTAGCAACTTTTTTTTAAAAGATTTACCATTATCTCGTTATTAGCGATGAGGAATACCAAAACGATAGATAATGTGATGGTTAATGAATTCGACAATTTTTTCTTTTTTGATTGAAATGAGTGGAATGGCCTCCACCCATTTTGTGTAATATTCGGTTGCTGTGATTATCCAACGGTGACGTTGTGAAGAGGTCGGGTGAATCTCACCAATAAGGTCTAAACCCCATTGTGAGAAAGGCCAAAGATCTCGTGCGACCTGCAGCGGATGGCTAGGAGTATGTTGAAGGTTGGCATGTTGTTGACACATAACACAACGCTTAACATATTCGTAGCAGTCGTTATTGAGAGTAGGCCAATAATAACCTAGGCGAAGGATTCGTTTAGCCACGGCAAGGCCACTAAAATGTCCACCACAAATCCCATCATGGACTTGTTGGATGGTATAGGTGACCTCCGCGCCGGTTAGACAGCGAAGGAGGATGCCATCAAAGCCACGTTTATAGAGGAGTCCCCCCATGACAACATAACGAGAAACGCTTTTAAGAAAAGCACGTTTGCCGTTACTAGTAAGGTCAGGTGGGAGAACAGAGATTGTAAGGTAGTCGTGAAATTGGTGGTACCAGGTATCCTGCGAATTAGTAGACACAGTATTTATCATACAAACTACCGGGGTTGAATAGGATGGTGCAAAAAGTTGTTGGACCACGACGAATAATTCAGAGTCAGTTGGTGCGGCGGGAATTTGCGAGGCTAAGCAAGCCATAGTATCCGCAAATTTGTTAGTGGAGCGGGGAATGGTTTGGATAGAATAGTGAGTAAAGAAGGCTAGAAGTGAATCCACGTAGTGTTTGTACTTTTGAAGTTCCTCATTTTTGCATTGGTAGATGCCCATAACTTGATTGACTACCAATTGAGAGTCGCCAAAAATATTGATAGATTTGATGCCTAAGTGTAACGCAACTTGGAGACCCAGAACAAGGGCCTCGTATTCCGCTGTATTATTAGTGCAGGGGAAATCAAGCCGGAATGAAAGAGGCATAGGTTCAGCGTCGAGAGGAATGAGAACAACGCCGGCTCCTCCACCGCGCTGGCATTTAGATCCATCGAAGAAGAGGGTAATTTGATACAACTCTTCCCCGAGTGAAAGAGTGGCGATGAGTTCGTCGGGGAATGTAAAATTGGTAAATTGTTCCCCAGGTAAAGGGGCCTCCGCAAGTTGGTCTGCAAGAGTTTGTCCTTTGATTGACTTTTGTTGTATAAACTCAAGGTCGAGGTCAGCGAGGAGCATGAGCCATCGAGCGATGCGTTGGTTTAGATGTGGTTTGGCGTACATATAATGAATGGGGTCCGTGTTGGTGATGACAAAAGTTTTGTGATTCAGGAGGTAATGTCGGAGTTTGGTAGCTACGAATGATAGGGCTAGGCACAATTTTTCTACATGTGTATACCTAGTCTCGTAATCCACGAGGGTACGACTTATATAATAAACGGCCTGTTCTCGACGTGCCGAGTCCCGATGTGCGAGCATAGCTCCTATAGCATGGTCAGTGGCGGAAAGATAAAGGTAGAAAGGGCGGTCGTCCTGGGGTGGGATAAGCACGGGTGGCTGCAAGAGATAAGTTTTGAGAGCTTCGAAGGCTTGGTGACACTCCTCACTCCATTGAAAGGCAACGTCCTTTTTAAGAAGGTGATGAAAAGGGTGACATCGATCCGAGAGTTGGGAGATGAAACGCCGGATGGATTGAAGTTTACCCTGCAAACTACGCAATTGTTTGAGGTTTTTGGGTGGAGGCATTTCTAGGATAGCTTTTACTTTAGATGGATCGACCTCAATGCCACGCAAAGAGACGATAAAACCAAGAAGTTTCCCCGAAAGGACACCAAAGACACATTTCTTTGGTTGAAGACGAACAGAATATTGCAACAGGCGATCGAAAATAATGGTTAAAACATCGAGATGTTCACTGCGATGTTTAGACTTGCCAAGAAGATCGTCGACGTAATCTTCAAGGATAGTGTGCATAATGTCATGAAAAATGTAGGTCATAGCCCGCTGATAGGTAGCACCAGCATTCTTAAGGCCAAACGGCATGACACGATAACAGAAGGTTCCCCAAGGAGTTATGAAAGCGGTCTTATGTTGATCGGCGGGTGCGACCAAAATTTGATTGTATCCTGAAAAGCCATCCATGAGAGAAAGCATTTCATGGCCCGCAGTGAGATCAACAAGTTGATCAATACTTGGGAGGGGAAAGTCATCCTTAGGGCAAGCGAGGTTAAGATCCTAGAAATCCGTGCATATCCGAAGTCCCCCCGTCGCTTTAGTGACAGGTACGATGTTAGAAATCCATTGAGGATAGTCAATAGGCAAGATGAAGGAAACAGAAAGAAGTCGTTGAAGCTCTTCTTTGACCAAGAGGGCAATGCGTGGATGCATTTTTCTCAGTTTTTGTTTGACTGGTTTGGAATCGGGGTTTAGGGTGATGTTATGGACGGCAATGGTAGGATCAATTCCTGGCATGTCAGCGTAGGACCAAGCGAAAGCTTGGTTGTGGGTACGGAGAAAGGTAGTAAAGGCGGCTTGTTCTGATGTGTTAAGGGATTGTCCGATCTTCACAATGTGAGGATCCTCCTCCGTGTGGATGTTGATTTCAATAGTAGACTCGTTCAACATGGTTTGAGTTTCAGATGGTAAGGCGCGTTGAAGATAGGAGTCGTCCGCCCCAAGGTAAGTGAGGATGGAGTCGTCATCCTGGCACTCAACAACATTAATCGAAGGTGAATCCTCTTCGATCATGTCTGGATACAGAAGGGGAAGAGAAGATGGGTCCTCATTATCACGTTGATAAGTGAGAGGACCTATGAAGATAGCATTTATGAAAAAAAAAAGTTAGGAGGGATAGATTCAGGGTCTATAGATTCTGTGGGTGATGATGGCAAAGTGGGTGATGATGGTTTGGTAGGGGTGACGTCGTCTTCTTCCAGAATACAGCTGACACGAGGTGTCTCCTGTGTAGGTGTTTCAGGAAAACCGAGACCACTGCGATCATTATGTTTGCGTGTGGTGATGGGGATGAGCGTATGTCGGCCTTGTTCATAAAGACCAAAACCAAAGCCTTTCCAAGCACAGCGAGTCAAGAAAGTGAGGGCGAAGCGACGATTTGTCAGGTATTGGAAATCGGATTGGAAGGGAACCACACCAAGAGGAGGTTCAGGGGTAATGGAAGATGCGTCAACACCCCCATATGTTAGGTTGGTGCGGCAATGGGGTGGTCCGTAAGAGATTACTATTGATGTCGAATCACAGGACCCCGGGACTCGTAACTCGATGGGTTGCGAGATTCTTAGTGTGATTGCATAACATGGAGCTTTTCCCAACTATGGGACCTTGCGAAATCGAAAAAGCTCTCCGGATGAAGGCGGTTCCTATTCCTCTATTCGGATGCACACGTAAAAATGCGAGGGTCTACTCAAAACCTAATCTAATTTTCCAAGGAGACAGGGAGAAAAAAATGCATAAAAATAAACCTAAGCTAAGGAGGTGATGCACCGAGGAATGAAGAACACCTGTCTTGCCAATAAACACAGACCATAAAAATGTAATGCAAGATCATGCACAGATAACCAGATTTACAGTGAAAGATCAAGAAAATGCAAATAAACACTGAGAGGGTTGATAATCATCCACAGACATGCATTAATTTGCTCCAAAGATTGATACAACACACTGCAAAATGCCAAGAGACAAGGTTGCATTACAGTTTTAGATAGGAGGTTTGAACTCCACAGATTCACCTGCCAAAGAGAAGAAGGGAGGGGCAAAACAAGAATTTCCAACCTTTAGAAAGAAGCCCCTCCTTACAATTTATAGGAAGAATGAGAGAGAGAAGAGAGAGAAAGTCCAAATCTACCCCAACCACCTCAGGTTGTATTTAATTCATCTCATTATGGTGGTAGGTGAGGACCATATCAAACCCCAAAAGTGGAAAACTGTATTTTGCATTTTTAAGAACTTGTTCCCACCCAATTAAAGATATCCAGTCGTAGTTAGGTAGAGGACGCCGTAGGCTTTCCGAAAAGTCCAACCTTGTGTGAATCGGAGCTCCCAGTCAAAAGTTATGGCCATCTGAATATCTGGGTCAGGGTCTGCTTCCTGTCAGCACTCAGAATGTTGCGCCTCCTGAAGGTGCGCCATAGGCGCATCCGTGTGTGTGTCGACATCTTCTTATGTGCGCCATGGGTGCATCCATTTTGCTGTCGACACTCATTGTCGTGCGCCCCTTTTTGTGCGCCATGGGCGCATCCATTTCTTGTATCGACACTCATTGTCGTGCACTTTGTGCGCCATGGGCGCATCCATTTTTTTGTCGACACTCATTGTCGTGCGCCCCTTTTGTGCGCCATGGGCGCATCCATTTTGCTGTCGACACTCATTGTCGTGCGCCCCTTTTGTGCGCCATGGGCGCATCCATTTTGCTGTCGACACTCATTGTCGTGCGCCCCTTTTGTGCGCCATGGGCGCATCCATTTTGCTGTCGACACTCATTGTCGTGCGCCCCTTTATGCGCCATGGGTGCATCCATTTTGCTGTCGACACTCATTGTCGTGTGCCCCTTTTGTGCGCCATGGGCGCATCCATTTTGCTGTCGACACTCATTGTCGTGCACCCCTTTTGTGCGCCATGGGCGCATCCATTTTGTTGTCGACACTCATTTTCGTGTGCCCCTTTTGTGCGCCATGGGCGCATCCATTTTGCTGTCGACACTCATTGTCGTGCGCCCCTTTGTGCGCCATGGGCGCATCCATTTTGTTGTCGACACTCATTTTTGTTTTGTGCGCCATGGCGCATCCATTTTGCTTTCGACACTCATTGTCATGCGCCCTTTTGTGCGCCATGGGATGAGGTTTGAATTTCTTTGGTTTCCATATTCTTCCGCTTGTCTATATCTACCCGGGGGAAGATATATACAACAATTTGGCAACTCAATGGGATCACCTGCCTACTAGGTAGAAGATCAGTGGCCCTTTTAGAAATCCATTGGGCATGGAGTCATAAGCAATACTTGAAACCAACTTGATCTCTGATCCCGAGCACGAAACCGCAACTCCTTCTCCGACACTTTGAACCGTAGAAACAACTCGAGAGCAACGAAACACTGTGCCAAAGCACTTAGGGAAACTGAAACCTAACTACAACAAGACAATGTGCAAACACACTTAGAGGAATTGAAATCTAAGCTAATATTTACAAGGGTAGAAATTTTCTCTTTTCAGTAGCAATGTTTAAGATAGATTCCGTTGACCGGAATCGAAAGTTCTTCTCCGTCCAATGTAGACAATTGGAAGGCATTACTACTTTTACATCCCGTGACCATGTAGGGGCCACTCCAAATGGCATCAAACTTGGAATGCCTTCCTGGTTTTTCCCGATCTGCATCCCATTTCAGAACTAGGTCCCCTTCCTGGAAGGTCCTTGCTCTTGCTTTCTTATCAAACCATCTTTTCACTAAGGCCTGATCTTTCTCAATTGTTTGAACTGCATGTTCTCTAATTTCTTCCAATTCCATCAACTCTACATACCTAGCCTCCATTGGTTCGAACTCAGCCAACTCCAACTGCTTCATGAATTCTAATGCAGGTAGTTCTAATGATATAGGCAATACTGCCTCTTTTCCATAGACCAACTTATAAGGGGAATTACCTATAGACCTCTTTGGTGTTATTCTGTCAGCCCATAATGCTGATTTTAGCTTGGTATGCCATGTTCTTTGATTTTCATCCAGAGTCCTCCTGATGATTCTTAGCAAATTTTTGTTCGTGGACTCTGCCTGTCCATTACCCTGCGGGTAATAATTGGAAGAGGTGCTCAAGTAGATTCCATTTTTGACAGCCCATTCCGTGATCTTGGAACCTACGAATGCCAATGCATTGTCTGATATAATAGTGGCCGGCACACCAAACCTGGTCACTATTCCTTCGTAAAATTCTAGTATATTAGACTCGTTTGCCTCTTTGAGCGCTACTGCTTCAGTCCACTTGGTGAAATAGTCCGTTGCCGTGAGAATCCACTTATGGCCTTGGCTTGAGTTTGGATTGATGACCCCGACGAAGTCCAATCCCCATTGCATAAATGGTTGGTCAACCAGAATTGGGTGCAATGGAAGTGCTGCTTGTCTTTCTTTGCCTGTGAAGAGTGCACATTTCTTGCACTTTCTTATCCATGTATAGCAGTCACTGAAGACTGTCGGCCAATAATACCCTGCCTTCATTATCTTGAGAGCTGTTACTCGTGGGGCAAAATGTCCTCCAGAATCTCCATCGTGAAAATCTCGTAACACCCTCTCAATTTGACTTATCCCAATGCACCTCAATAGAACTCCATTGATGTCTTTCTTAAACAAAACACCATCAACAAGCACATATGGAATGGCTTGTAATCTGAAGTATCTCCTCTTTGCTTTGCTCATCTCTGGAGGGCATAGGCCTGTCTGTAGGAAGTGTATCATATTATGAGTCCAACAAGGAGTAGGCACGTCATCATTTTCTTGTTCTTGATCATCCTGTAGTACCAAGGTAGTCTCCTTTTCATCACCAGCTTCAACTTGTTGACTCAAGGCTAGCTGCTCACATAGTCCCTTCCCACGTACTAGTTTGGTGACCTTGATCTCGATGTCATATTCCATGACACGAGTTATCCATCCTGCACGTTTCTCATTCAGATCCTTGTTTAGAAGGAAGTCCTTGACTCCCGCATGAGAGACTAATAATTGGATCTTGTTGTTTGAGACTAGGTGCTTGAATTTCTTTAAGCTTCTGATTACCGCAAGGACATGCTTTTCAATGAAAGAGTACCTAGTTTCGTATTCCTCCAAGCCTTGACTGAAGAAAGCAACTGGTTGTTCTAATCCTTCTTTGTTTTGTTGTACCAGGATTGCAGAAATCGTGTCCCCACCACCAAAGGCATATAGCACGAAGTCCTTAGAGAAGTCTGGATTGACGAGAGTTGGGGCTTGAGATATAGCCTCTTTTATTGCCTCAAAACTTGCCTTGCCTTCAGATGTCCACTTAAATGCCATGCTCTTCTTTAACATCAGCGTTATTGGTTTTACGAGAGCTGCAAAATTTGGAACAAACCTGCGGATGAAATTGATCCTTCCTAAGAAGCTTTGAAGAGCCTTCTTGTGATTTGGCAATGGCAATGCTTGAATTGCTTCAACTCTTTCTGGGTCAATTGTCAACCCCTCCTTTGAAACAATATGGCCTAGAAGTTTTCCCTCGTGAGCCAAGAATATGCATTTTTTGGGATTCAATGATACCCCAAATCTTCTACACCTCTGAAATACTTGCCTCAAATGATAGAGGTGATCCGCTGCATTTTTTGAGAATACAGTGATGTCGTCAAGATATATCAAAACTATTTTATTGATCAACCCCTTGAATGCCATATCCATTGCCCTTTGGAAAGTGGCCCCAGCATTTGATAGCCCAAATGGCATCTTCTTGTAGGCATAGGTCCCCCATTTGGTGGTGAAAGCCGTCTTGAATTGGTCACCTTCTTTTACCATCACCTGATTATACCCTGAGTAGCCATCTAGGAGAGAGAATCTCTCTGAACCGGATACTACTTGCAATATTTGTTCCATTGAAGGAAGTGGGTAATGATCTTTGAGAGATGCCCTGTTGAGGTCTCGGAAATCTACACACAACCTGATTTCTCCACTCTTCTTCCTGACCGGAACCAAGTTTGCAACCCAGCTTGAGTGCTTGATCGGGAATATAATGCTTGCCTCTATCAGCTTATTTAGCTCTTTCTTCATTAGAGGCTCAATGTGAGGGTTGACCGGTCTCTGTTTCTGCCTGACGGGATTAGCATCTGGATCCAATTCTATGGTATGTTGTGCCAAATTTGGATCGAATCCTCTCAAGTCTTCGTAGCTCCAAGTGAAGACATCTGGAAATTCTTGGCAAAGTTGTATGAAATCTGATTTCTCCTGTTCAGTGGCCACTTTGCCAATTTGAAGTGTTTTGTCTTCCCCAACCGGAATTGGCTCTGAATCTTCTCTCTTGACCTGTATGTTTGCCTTTTCCTTACGAAACTGGTCGTTAGGGTTGAAGATAGACTCCAATGTTACCAAACCCTTAGGAAGCTTGTTTGTCCGCAGCTGTACTACTTGATCCCCATACTGCTGCTCTAATCTGTCCTGATTCCTAGCTGAAAATTCAGCCTCTTCTTGTAAGAAATTGACGATCTGTTGATCGTTCTCAAACACCTGCCAGCTTGTGTTGTTATCTGGAACTGCTGGCCTCACAACCACATGGATGTGTGGCTGCGTTTTTTCTCTCCTGATGCTGTCAACCACATCAAATGTCGCTCCAACTGCTGCGAGCCTATCTGCGGCTTCATTTTTCTTCCTGGGTATGGATACAATGTTGAAAGCTTTGAAATCCTCAATGAGGTCCCATACCCTATTCTTGTAGCTCCTTAGCAAGTCGTTCTTTGTAGCATGTTGTCCCCTAACTTGGTTGACGATTAGCTCGCTATCTCCAAACACCTGCAAGTTCTTTATGCCCCTTTTCTTGGCCCAATGAATTCCATGAATCAATGCTTCGTATTCAGCCGTGTTGTTTGAACAGGAAAACTGGAAACGAAAAGCTGAAAAATATTTGATGTCTTGTGGTGAAATCAACATTGCACCACCTCCAGCACCTTGTCTGCTTCTCGAACCATCGAAAAATAATTTCCAAACTTTGTTTTCATCCTTTTGTTCAGGCTGAATGATGTCGGGAATGGGTGAATTTTCTTCATGTATACAATACACGCCCAATTCAGATTCTTCAATTTCCTTGTATGGGTCAAATTCATGACTCTTGTTTGCCCATTCATCCAAAGTTAAATTAGGAATTCCCTCGACCTTAGTACCTATTTCTAGATCACTTGAACACTCCTCCTGATCAAAAACCGAGCAATTTGCATTGATAGGATTTGGTACATGAGGCTCAATATGGAAATGGGCAATTGGTTCTGACCTGATTATTGCTTTGGCTCCATACCTTGTCCTAAAATCATGTGCGACCAATCTGCAGATAAATATCCACCGATTTTTGCAGTGAAGTCTCTTGATAGACACAATGCAAAGAGTGGCGGAAGGTCAATCACAGACACATCTTGTAGAACTGTAACATTAGGACAGGAATGTAGTGTTAGGCTTAACCCTTTGATGACCCCAACTATTCCTACTGCCGTTCCATCTAGTTGTACTACTCCTTTCAGCACTGGCTCATATTTCAAACCCAGCTGATCCGCTATTTGCTTCGGCATCACTGAACTACTTGCCCCTGAATCTATCATGCAGTTGTGTACCAAGTGGTTTCCAACAATCAATGAAACATAGAATGGTGGAGGCTTCAAATTTTTCTTGTCTGGCCCCCATCATGTTGCATTGCATTAGTGAGAACTTTCTCATGTCCCTGGTTTGATACATTTGTGGCAGACCAATTAGCCATTGCAGCTTGCAATAAATCTCGTTGCCCTGGGATTGCCAGTGATTCCCACATGGAAATGTTCACATGTGTCTTCTTCATTTGATCGATGATGTTGAAGGGGGATGAATTGTCCTTTTGCTGTCCCTTGCTTGGCGCAACCTTTTCTGGAGCTTGAACAGGTGCATGTGTTGCTACAACAGGTACCTTAGGTTGATTCTGCACATTTGGAGCTGCGTTTGGTCTACTGACCCCTTGTTGTGTAAGAGTGGGTTGAGAAACAACTGGATTACATGGTTGTCCCTCTCCTATATTTCTCTTCTTTGACCGTGTGTTGGCAGCCATGCCTTGAAAAGGCTGTTGGTTAACTCCACAGAAGTCTTCCGTTTGCCAATTTGCCAATGTGGTTTCTGTTGGAGGTCCTTCTTGTTGTGTTTGTTGCTGTTGATTCTCCTCCTGGCTTGGTTCTTGAGCAACACCAATGGTTTGCACCATCAGGCACGATTCGATGCACCATTGAAACATGCTGACTGATTGTGAGGTAGATTGCAAGGGTAACACCAGTCGTACTCCTGTGCCATGTTATTTTGTGTTGGAACCAAGGCTCTTGAGGACGTCGTTGCATTTGGATCATACGGTCGAAATGGCCTAGCAGCTTGAGGTTGTCCTTGGTTCTGGTTTTGATTTGCAGCCTGAGGTGGTGGTCTATTTTGTTGGTATGGGGGCCTAGCTTGGTACTGTGCTTGAGGCTGATACGGTCTAGCACTTTGAGCTTGCTATCTTTTGATAGTCACAAGCTCATTTCCAAGGTTCTGCAATTGTTTCATGACCTCCTGCAATTCCTTTGAAGTATTTGAAGAAGTCGACGCCTCATTATTGCTTTGATTTCTAGGAGTTGGAATGGGATTCAACTCTGGTGCTTGACTGGTTGTAGGATTTCCCATGTCTGGATAGAGAGGCATTGGTGGCCTTGGTGCAAGCTTTCCGGCTTGGATCAAACAGTTCTCTGCTCTGATCGCTGTGTCATAGGACCCTGGCAGCGTTGTCCCTCCCATTGATTGGATCATCATGGCTATGTCTGAATTTATAGCCTTTAAGAAATAAAGGAATGCTCCTTCGGCAGTTGGTCTAACAGCTATTGGGATCCTGTCCCATGTCCGTTGGAATCTAAAGTTGAAATCTGCCATTTGTTCGTTAGGAGCCCTTTTGATTGTTGTCAGCTGTTCCAATAAAGATAAATTGTCCGCCCTCTCCCCGAATTGGCTGCAAAGAGCAGAACAAAGTTGGTTCCAATTCGTAATAGAGCCTGCTGTAAGGCTCCTAAACCATTGTAAGGCCTTGCCTTTGAAAGATGAAGCCAACAACTTGACTGCAACATCCATTTCATTTATTTCGTGGATTGCACATGCATTAGCAATATCCTGGATGTGATCAATAGGAGTAGTATGATTTTCTCTGTAAAATAGGGTATATTCTTTAGTGCTTTGCAACTAGAATTTGATTTCGAGCATTTAGGGCAAGTGGACTACTTTGCCCGTGAAATTTACAAAGGGATTCGGTGGTAGATGTGCCATTATGATTGGCCTAAGAACCACAGTCGATGCGAGAAAAGGCCTACCAGGTTGGAGGTGTAGACAAAGTCCTGTTAGGTGGAGATGGTGATCTTTGTGGTCTTCTTCCTCTCCTTCCTCCTCCTGGTGATAGTTGCAATTGGACAAATAGCCCCTCTTCTCAAGTATTAGACCTGGTTCAAATTCTTCTCATATGCAGGGAAACTTTTGCTTTACACCGCTGAATTCTACCCCTTCGGAGTCGCGAGATGTGTTAGAAAGTGAGCCTCAAAAGGCTAGATCCTGCCAAGTTACACACCAAACCTGACGATATTTAAAAATGGAAAATTGAAAGACCTATATTTTTGATATTTTAGAGTTTGGAACTTGATTCTGGAATGACAGTCCTGAAAACCCAAAAATGCCAGACTTCCGAAAACCTGAAATCCGAAAATCAAAAAACCATGAAATTTTGAAAGTCAAAATCTCAAAAATCTAAGAATACCCTTTTGAAGATTACCCCCAGATCTATCAGCTGGTGAAATTTTGACTTGTTTCGAGCAAGTTAAGTCCTTGAAAATCGATTTCAAAGTTCAGCCTGGAAGGTGAAAATATGAAATTGTAAAACCTGCAATTTTTTAAGTCCGAATTTCTTGAAAGTTCCTTCGAAACTGTGGAATGACTTCTGGGTCCCACCGGGCGTGCCAAAACTGTTGATGTCGAATCACAGCACCCCTGGGACTCTGTAACTCGATGGGTTGCAGATTCTCAGTGTGATTGCATAACATGGAGCTTTTCCCAAGTGTGGGACCTTGCGAAATCGAAAAAGCTCTCCGGATGAAGGCCGGTTCCTATTCCTCTGTTCAGATGCACACGTAAAAATGCAGAGGGTCTACTCAAAACCTAATCTAATTTTCCAAGGAGACAGGGAGAGAAAAATGCATAAAAATAAACCTAAGCTAAGGAGGTGATGCACCGAGGAATGAAGAACACCTGTCTTGCCAATAAACACAGACCATAAAAATGTAATGCAAGATCATGCACAGATAACCAGATTTACAGTGAAAGATCAAGAAAATGCAAATAAACACTGAGAGGGTTGATAATCATCCACAGACATGCATTAATTTGCTCCAAAGATTGATACAACACACTGCAAAATGCCAAGAGACAAGGTTGCATTACAGTTTTAGATAGGAGGTTTGAACTCCACAGATTCACCTGCCAAAGAGAAGAAGGGAGGGGCAAAACAAGAATGTCCAACCTTTAGAAAGAAGCCCCTCCTTACAATTTATAGGAAGAATGAGAGAGAGAAGAGAGAGAAAGTCCAAATCTACCCCAACCACCTCAGGTTGTATTTAATTCATCTCATTATGGTGGTAGGTGAGGACCATATCAAACCCCAAAAGTGGCAAACTGTATTTTGTATTTTTAAGAACTTGTTCCCACCCATTAAAGATATCATAGTTTAGGTAGAGGACGCCGTAGGCTTTCCGAAAAGTCCAACCTTGTGTGAATCGGAGCTCCCAGTCAAAAGTTATGGCCATCTGAATATCTGGGTCAGGGTCTGCTTCCTGTCAGCACTCAGAATGTTGCGCCTCCTGAAGGTGCGCCATAGGCGCATCCGTGTGTGTGTCGACATCTTCTTACGTGCGCCACTTTTGGGTGCATCCATTTTGCTGTCGACACTCATTGTCGTGCGCCCCTTTTGTGCGCCATGGGCACATCCATTTTGCTGTCGACACTCATTGTCGTGCGCCCCTTTGTGCGCCATGGGCGCATCCATTTCTTATGTCGACACTCATTGTTGTGCGCCCCTTTTGTGCGCCATGGGCGCATCCATTTTGCTGTCGACACTCATTGTCGTGCACCCCTTTTGTGCGCCATGGGCGCATCCATTTTGCTGTCGACACTCATTGTCGTGCGCCCCTTTTGTGCGCCATGGGCACATCCATTTTGCTGTCGACACTCATTGTCGTGCGCCCCTTTTGTGTGCCATGGGCGCATCCATTTTGCTGTCGACACTCATTGTCGTGTGCCCCTTTTGTGCGCCATGGGCTGAGGTTTGAATTTCTTTGGTTTCCATATTCTTCCGCTTGTCTATATCTACCCGGGGGGAAGATATATACAACAATTACTTCCCCACGCGACGGTCGTAGGTGGGATGTGCATGTAATTGTCCATACTCCCGGGGTAGGGAAAGAACTAACATTATATAGGCGGTACTCCCCCAGAGTAAGGCGTTGAAAAACATCTACTAAGGGGTCGGAGGTTGGGATGTTAGCTGCGGGAAGGGAAGTGGTTTTTGCGACGGTGGTTTCATCAGTTGAAGGCATAGATGCAGTTGAGGTGGATGGTTGAGGTACATTTGAAGAGGATGGTTGGGTTGAATGTATGGGTGTCTTGATTGGTATAAGCACATCGTTAGGGCGGTATAACATATTGCAGGTTTTAAAGGGGGAGGATCAGCTTTTACGGTGTAGGACTTCCCCTCGTACTCAAATTTTATGCATCTATGTAATGTTGAGGGAACGCATCCCATGGCCCGGATCCAAGGACGACCCAGCAATATATTATATTGGAACTCTCCCTCAAGGACATAGAAGAGTTCGGGTAAAGTACGTGGTCCTACCCGAATGTTGAGGATCACGGTGCCTAAGGTAGAGGTAATAGCGTCATTGAATGACCGCAACATGATGGGGTTGGCACACATGTAGCTAGAAGGGATATTCATTTGTTGAAAAGCTTTTGAAGAGATGATGTTTAGGCTGGCGCCCCCGTCAATCATAACACGACGTACCGGATATCCCGGACGTAAGCTGAGATGAAAAGGGCCGGGTCAGGATCTTCGGTACCAAAGTCGATAATTTCATCTTCGGAGAAACTGACAGCAGCGGCTTGCTGTACAGAACCCGAAGTGGTTGGGGCAGTGGGTTGTTTGGTGAGAGAAGCAACGTGATTGGGTGTTAGAATGGAGGCAACAGGTAGGGTTTCATTAGGTAAAACCTCTATCCCTTGAAGGATCTCAACGAGAGCTTGTCGATGAGATTCAGAAGTCTGAATGAGATCATACAGTGTCATTTTTACGGGTGATTGGTGAAGCTGTTTGATCATGGCTCGATGGGCAGCTCCATTAGAGACGGGGTAAGCGGGTCCACGAATAACTACTTTAGGTGGTGGTGCAATCGGGATGGTTGAAGGAGAAAGAGATGCCGCAGGTGTGTTTTCTTTTGCTTTCCCATTGTTTTTCTGCCCTCGAGTAGCGACACTAATCATATTAATCTCGTAGACCTGAAATGAGGAAGATGGTTGGGATAAATCATGGTTTTCAAGAGGTGGGGTTGTAATAATGATAGATCTTGGTGAGGCGGGGACAGATGGTAGAGGAGAGGGAATTGAAGCTAAAGGTCTCTCCCTTCGTAAGTTGTCTTTCTTAACCTTTCTATCTGGGAGAGGTGACTGACGAAGGATGGTTTTTAAAGCTTTGCATCCCTCCACATCATGTCCTGGTGTGCGGTGATAGGCGCAGATTTTAGACTCATCATAACTTATCGGTCGAGGTTTAGACGGGTCATAAGGTCTAAGTGGGGGTAGGGAAATGGTCGCATTCTCCACCAACATAGCAAGAATTTTGGCGTAAGATCCTTTGAGTGGGTCAAAATCGGAGGAGGATGAGGGTATTGGTTGTGCGGGTTTTGGTAATGTTTGGGCGTGGTTGGTTCGTATAGGTTTTGGTAATGTTTGGGCGTGGTTGGTTCGTACGGGTGGTGGTTTAGCCGAGGGGTGTTGACACGTGGTTTTCACTAAACGTGGTTTCTTTGGCGCAGAAGCTATGTTGGATGATGAGGCCGCAGATGATGTGGTATCAGAAAACAACCACGGGGAAATAGGAGTGACCGAAAACAAATCTTTTGATGATGGAATTTGTTTAGGGTTGATAGGTGGACAGGATACGCGGAGTGACGGTGTTGTTATACCCTTTGATCTCTGTATAGGTGCGGAAGGCGTAGGTCATTTTGAAGAAAACGCAGGAGGTATGATATATTGATGTAAGGTAGAGGGATGAGGTCCTAATATGGAAAGTGGGTATGACGATGAGGGTTTTGATTGTGATGGAGGCACAAATTGAGTTTGTCTCCTAGGTGGCGGGGCGGATTTATTTTTGGATAAATCAAGCCGCTTAGGTGGGTGTGTTAGACTGGGTATGGGCAAGGTCCCAAGCGTAGGGGAAGATTTGGCTAAGTTAATAGAAGTGGACGGGGCATTTGGTAGAGGTGAGGGGGGTGAAGGTGAGAACATGGGCATTTTAAGCTTCTGTAAACACTTCGGGTATATGGTGGAGGCCTCAGAATCGGTCATTTGCATTTGAGTAGAATATGGCGTACTCAAACGTTCCCATAGGATTCGTCTATCTTCTGGAGAATGACAGTCTTCAGGTTTGAATTGTAAATTTGGTACGGAAGAGAGGTAGGTTGTGATTCCAGTCCACTGTGGGCGTGATACAGGGGGTAGATGAGGTACTGTATCAATAGATATTAAAAGGTCGACCGGTTGTTGAAAAGATTTAGGCGATGAAGGACTAATAGGCAGGAGGGCATGTTTGAGAGGGTCTGTCATGGTTAAAGAATTTGGTGATGTCGGTGCAAGAGATTTCTCGTCTAAGGATGTCAAAAGGAGTGGCGTACCCTCCTCTTGTGCAGCAAGAGCGGTAGAGGGAGACGTCTGGGAAATAGATAAATTAGATAACATTCGTTCGCAGTCTTGTAGGGATGTGGTATAAGAAGACTCATTGATGGGAAGAGAAGTCTGGGCAGTTAACTCCTTTATAGGTAAAGGAATGATTTCGCTTTGGCTTGATGGTGGTAAAGGAGGTTCGGGCTCCCGTGTTAGTGAAGAGGCTTGATTCAAAATTTTCTCGATAGAGGCTTTTGGCTGGGTATCGAAGACTGCATGGATCTCATGAACACTCTCCTCGGCTAAGATATCCTGGTTTGTGTTACTGTTGGGAGAGTGATTCGGGAATGGCTTGTTGAAGATTTTCAAATTTCGGTTGGCAGGGGCGTTAGGATTATCGAGGGCTATATCCCCTGCATCAACCATTTCCTGCACTATGTTTTTCAACATCTTGCAGTTTTCATGACTGTGTCCCTTCACACGGTGGAAGTTACAGAAGTCATTTTCTTTGTACCAGGAAGGTATGGCGCGAGTGGAATCAAATCCGGAATGAGGTTTAACAGGAGGTAAGGTAATGGCTCCTGCTTTGAGCAGTTTTTCCAATATCACACCATATGTCTCCCCCAAGGGAGTGTAGTTGATGGGTTCCGCTTTATACTTATAAGTGGTTTTTGGCGGGGTATTGGACGGTGGTTGGGATTTGACCGTCACCGCGTGGACAGCTCCTTTTGATTTAGAAGAAGTGGACGCGTGAGGAGTGGTGGTATTTGGTTTATTGGTGGAATCTGTAGTTCGGAAAGTGGAGTTTTTGTTGCGCAACCGCAATTTCTCTTCCTCTAAGGCTCGAATTTCTAATTTTCGAGCCATAGTAAAGGCCTCGTCGAATGTATGGAAAGTTTGAATTTGGAGGGTAGGGGAGATGTGCTTAGCACAGGCCCGCGTAAATAGTTCGATAAGTTCGGTTTGAGGCAAGGCATATGTAAGTTGGTTGATAAGGCCCCGCCATCGTCCAACGAAATCTGCGATAGATTCATCTTCAAATTGTCGGATGGCATAGAGGTCGGTAATAGATACTTTCTTGGCAATGTTAATGGAGAAATGATCCAAGAAAGATTGGGCTAGTTGGTTAAAAGAGAAGATTGAGTGCTGGGTTAAAGCACTGTACCACTCCAAGGCAGGTCCTGATAAGGACATGGGAAAGGTGCGGAGTAACAAGGCATCATCATGGGCAATCAAATAACAAGCATGTCTAAATGATCGCAAGTGTTGTTGAGGATCCTCTTTACTATTAAAACGAGTAAATTTTGGCAACTCCCATTGAGGAGGATATGAATGAAGGGGGACAGAAGGGTGAATGGGCTCCCGACAAACTTGCTCGTATGTCAAGGCGCTACGACTTCCTGAAACAGAAGCCTCCAGGTTTTGCATTTTGTCCATCATTTGTTTAATTAGATCAGTAGTTGGATGAGATGATGGTGTGGTTGTGGTAAACGGAGGCAAATTGGACCAAGGACCACCGCTAGACACTGGTGGGGTTAAGTGTTGATAAGGTGTGGAGGATGAATATGTTGAGGCGACCGAATAGGGATGTCCCATATAGGATGTTGAGGTCACTGGATACGTGTATGGGAATGAAAAGGTAGGCGGAGCTTGAGAAGGAAAGCTCGTGTGGATAGGTGGCAGAGAGCAAGTCATGAATGGAGCAGTCTGCAAGAGAGATGAGGTAGGGGCGGTCGGTGGTAATGATATGTGGGGTCCAAGATTAACAAAAGGAAAGCTAATCGGGGTCGTATGAACCTCTGAAGCCGTCGGATTGGGAGACGGGGCTAGAGATGCAGGAAGCAAGGCGGTATTATCAGGCGGAGTGGGAGCTAAATGAGCAGCTATACTGATAGGCATACCGACAAGGAGCTGACCATCAGGTGTACGGTCAGGGGTATGAGACAAATAGTATTGTACAGCGCTAGAATTAGCATCCAGAAACTTGGCAAAGTCCTTATCTCCCACAGGAATTTTAGGAACCTCGCTGGTATCCGTAGGATTTCCCACAGAATGTGAAGGGGGTGATTCAGGCAAAGAAACAGAGCAAGCATGTGAAACCATAGCGGCGGCTTGCTTTCGAGTGATAACAACCATGGACAGAAGTTCACAGTAGGGTTTCAATCTGTCAGGAATAGAAACAAACTCAGACCGGTAAAATTGGTAGGTTGCTGGTTTGTCAGGAATTGGAAAAGACAGTAACCGATATCGGTCTAGTAACCGATGTCGGTTATACTATAGCCGACGTCGGTCAGGTAACCGATGTCGGTGTAAGAAGTCTGGGCTAACAAGATATAAAAAGGCTGCTAATTTGATTTTTAACAACGTTTAGTATACTTGTCCAATTATTGATCACAGAAGACAGGGTATGAGAAAGAAAACAGAACTACAAACAAGCAAGATGCACACGCAAATCCAGAGACTAACCCTAGGGTTAATTTTAATTATCGTGGGCTTATGCCTTTAGACGTAGAATGATGTCGGAATCCTAAACAAAAGACTTAGGGGAAATGTCAAGTTGTTTTGGCTTATAAGGTTACCTCAATCGGGCGGAGGAATACCGCGGAAAAGGGGGATGTTTGAGCTGTTGTGTTAATTGTGAAGTGATTTGGTATGTGTTGTGCAGTGAAAGTAAGATTAATTTCCTGTCAATACCGTGGATATCACCCCCACGTGTACGACCTGTTACTTAATCTACGTTCACTAGAATTGAAAAACAACAAGCAGGAATGCAATGCACGTGTTTTAAACCCAAATCGAAAATTATGTTTGATGAAGCAAGAGAGATGACTTTCACTAATGCGAAACTAGGAAAGCAAGACAAATTCTTTACGAAATATATAACAAAAGCAGCAACAGCAAGTATGCTTCCTAAAATGAAAATAAGCAAGAGATACAGAAACCCAAGATGGGTCCCACCGGGCGTGCCAAAATGTTTCACTCGGAAATGTTTCGTTCCTTTTAGAAACAGATAAGGTTAGGGGCTAGGAGGAATACCTGTAGAATGTCGAGATGGTGTGCGCGTACCGTAGAGAAAGATCAGGCTGACTGCGAAGAACTCCTTTTTGTCTTGGAAGGACTACCTGCAAATAAGAACACAAGACCACAAGATTTTAATTAGACAATAAATGAGGGAACTGCCTTGGGCCCAGGAAATATAAAACTTCCTTTCGAAGGTGGTCAGTTCCCCTGCTAATATGAATTAACACAAAAGACTGTAAGATATCAATTAAGTTGTTTCGTTGAACTGGGTAGGGAAAGGCTGGTTTTCTAGTTTTGATCAGAGGAACCGATGCCGGTTACTGATAACCGATACCGGTGGGTTCTAGGATCTTCTTGGTAGCTATGGTGTTTGTAAGGCTGGTTTATGGATGATATTAGGAAATGAGATGATGAGGGGTAAAGGAATGACAGTTAGATGCAATGGCACGTTGGGTAGTGGATTCAGAAACGGATTTAGGCGGACTGAGATTCAAGAAGCATAAGAAATGTTATAACAGAGGACATGCAAGATGTGACTTACTGGTTTTGACCAGGATGCAAGCTGATCTCCTTTGCTGTAAACACTTCTGGTATTTCCACTCATCTCTGCTCGGTCAAGTGAAGATCTGGACTCTGTTTCTCGCTCCCAATGCTCTCTGTTGATCCAGAAATCCTTCCTCTGATCCCAAAATGAAATTTCGGTCCGTTGTTTTGGTTTGGGGAGCCCATTTACAGGGAACCGATGGCGGTTGCGTAACCGACGGCGGTCGAGTAGGAACCGGCATCGGTAAGGAAAAAGTAGGCTATTTTTAGTAAAATAGCCCACCTTCCCTGCTTTTCTCCCGAGAGATCAGTTGCGGGCTCGGTCAAGTGACTAGAAGGTCGGTTTTGGGTGCGAGAAAGGGGTCATTAGTTATGGGTGTAGGTGTGGACCAAGTTATGGGTCTTAATTAGGTTAGTTTTAGGGTTAGGGCTAGGTCATGATGAAGTGGCAAAGTGAGGTGGTAGGTAGGGTGATGTGGATTTATCAATTAGAAGGCAATTAATAAATAATTGTGTAAGGTTTAGGTGATGAGGTTATATTGCGAGATGAGATGCGGGTCACAAGGGGTCGTAAGACACGAATTTGGTGTCTACAGTTGAGCAGTTGGAATTGATTGGGCTAGGTACATAGGGTTCAATATGATAGTCAGCAATAGGTTCAGATCTGATTGTGGCCTTTTCCCCATACCTTGTCCTAAAGAGCATGTGTGACCAATCAGCAGACAGGTAGCCTCCAATCTTGGTAGTGAAGTCCCTAGATAGACACAAAGAAAATGTGGTGGCAAATCTATGATGGACACATTTTGCAAGACAGTTACATTGGGGTAGGCGTGTAGAGTGAGGCTCAGGTCTTGGATGATTCCTACAGTGGTCACTATTGTCCCATCTAATTGAACTACTCCTCTAGAGATGACTTCATATTTGAGACCCAACTGATCAGCTATTTGTTTGGGCATCACAAAACTACTAGCCCCAGAGTCAATCATACAATTGTGCACTAATTTGTCTCCAATAATCAATGAGACATAGAATGGAGGAGGCCTCAAGTTCTTACCTTGTTGTTCTCCTTGGTTCCTCTCAGGTTGAACTACATTGGCAAGCACTCTCTCTTGCTGGTTAGGAGGTTGACTTGAACTTGACCAATTTTGCATGGCAGTTTACAACAGATCTCTCTGCCCTGGAATGGCCAATGACTCCCATAGTGAGATGTTCACACTTGTCTTCTTCATTTGCTCAATAATATTGAATGAGCTATCCTTTTCTACCCCTTCCTAGACACATTTCTTTCTTACACATGGGCTATTACAACCGGTTCTGACTGGGTTTGGAAGGTGACTTGGATTGGTTCTACATGTTGGGAGTTGCTCTTGGAACACCAGGACCTTGTGGAGTGGTGGAAGGTTGAGGGTCACCTGAGTTCAGTGGTTGGCCTTCCCCAAGACTTCTCTTTTTGGACCGTGTATTGGTAGCCACACCTTGAGCAGGGGACTGATTCATCCCACGAAGTCTTCAACCTGCCAATTGACAAGCATAGTCTCTCCTTGAGGTTCACTTTGTTGGACTCCTTGTTGTTGATCTCCCTCTTGGCCAGATTCTTGTGGTAGCATACTAGTTTGCACCATTAGAGCCTGATTTAGAGCACCATTAAAACACATGGATTGGTTATGTGGCTGACTACATGGAAAACACCAGTCATATTCTTGTGCCATATTATTCTATGTAAGGACCAATGCCTTTGATGTTGACGTTGTATTTGGATCATAAGACCTAAAAGGCCTAGCAGCTTGAGGTTGTCCTTGATTTTGATTCTGATTTGCAGTCTGAGGTGGTGGCCTATTTTGCTGATACTGGGGTCTAGCTTGATATTGAGCTTGAGGCTGATATGGTCTAGAGCTATATGTGTGCTGCCTTTTGATGGTTACTAGCTCATTTCCCAGGTTTTGTAGTTGCTTCATCACTTCTTGAAGCTCTTTAGAGGTGTTAGATGATGAAGTGGAAGTTTCAACTGAACTTTGATTCCTGGGGGTGGGTATAGGAGCTAATGTAGGCATTTGGTCTGGTATCTGGGTTTCCTAACTCAGGGTATAGAGGCATGGATGGCCTAGGAGAAATATTACCAGCTTGAATCAAATGGTTCTCAGCCCCTATGGAAAGGCTATAGGATGCTAGAAATGTAGTGCCCCCCATTGACTGAATCATTAGAGAGATATCAAAATTTAAAGCCCTGAGAAAGTATAAGAATGCACCTTCATTTGTAGGCTTTACTCTGTTGGAATCCTATCTCAGGTCTGCTAGAATATGAGGTTGAAGTCATCAGCTACTCATTGGGGGCTCTCTTGATAGTTGTTAGTTGCTCTAGCAAAGACAAGTTATCACCCTTCTCTCCAAATTGGTTATGAAGAGCTGTGCATAGCTGATTCCAATTTTGAATAGAGCCTGCCTCAAGACTTCTGAACCATTGTGAAGCTTTCCCTTTTAGTGAAGAGGCAAGTAACTTGACTGCAATGTCCATTTCATGAATCTCATGGATTGTGCAGACATTGGCAATATCTTGGACATGGTCACCAGGAGAAGTTTGGTTTTCCCCAGTGAAATATGGGATGCTCTTTAATGCTGCAATAGGGACTAGATTTTGTGCATTCAGGGCAAGTGGACTACTGCCAGTGAAGTTGACATATGGATTTGGCTGAGCCATTCTGATCGGTCTGAGCACTCCTCTTGGTTGAATGAATGGTCTGCTAGGAGGAGGTGTTGATAAAGCCCTGATTGGTGGAGATGGAGACCTCTGAACTCTTCTTCCTCTCCTTTGTCTACCTGGGGATAGACACAAGTATTCAAATATACCTTCTTTCCTTGCTCTAGACCAGGTGAGATTCATGAATCTCCCAAGCTTGGGCTACTAAAACTAATAGATTTGTTTCTTTTGGAGTCACTAGATGTACAATTTTAAGGCTTCTTAAAATCCAGAATCATAACAAGTGTACATCAATTCCTACTGTAATAAGATAGAGACTTCTTGGTCCCACCGGGCATGCCAAAATTGTTAGTGTGAAATCACAGCACCCCCAAATGATTTCTAAAGATCTAATTTTCTAAGGTAGAATCATCTAGTGTGATTGCATAACATGGAACTTTTCCTAAGGTGTGGGACCTTGCAAATTGGAAAATATCTCTAGATTAAAGGTTGGTTCCTTATTCCTCTGTTTAGGTGCATACGTGAGGATTTACAGAGGATATATATCTATACCTAGTCTAAGACTTGCCAGGAGACAGGGGATAAAGAGTACGAAATGAGAAATAACTAAACTACCAGGTGATGTACCAAAGGAATGATGAATACTTAGTTTTAATTTGGCACAAACCAATAAAATGCATACAATAAACAAACACAGACAACCAAATATGTAACAAGAGATCAGATAGAAGCAAAATAAATAAGAAGGATCTGATATCGATCATAAACATATTTTGTTGCTCTAATAGATTGATATAGTCCATTAGAACTGAAACATGAAAAACATCATGTATGCAAGACAAGCTGGGTGGCAATGCTAGATGGTAGGCCAAAGGGTTGATACACTCCAAGATCTCAAAAGGACCAATGAATATAGGAGATAACTTAGAACCTTTTCCATAATGGATAGGGATCTTGTGTGGCTTGACACAAAGGAACACCTTCATGCCCACATTGAAACTATGATTGATCCTATATTGATGTACATGCTTCTTCTACCTATCCTGTGCCTCCAGCAATCTCTGCTTGATCAACACCACCTACTGCTCCATGTCATGTAGAAGAGCTGGTCCAAGAGATACTCTATCCTCTAACCTATCCCAGCTAAGAGGTGTCTTGCACTCTACCATACAAATCTTGGAAAGGAGCCATGCCTATAAAACTCTAGAAACTATTATTGTAGGAAAAATCCACTAAGTACAGGTACTCCTCCCATTTAGACTATTGATCCATCACATACATCCTGATAATGTCCTCTAAAATATGATTCACCCACTCAGTCTATCCATCTATCTCAAGGTGATATGTTATGCTGAAGTTGATCCTTGTCCCGAGGACATACTACATGGTAGTTCAGAAATGTGAAGTGTACAAAAGATCATGGTCACAAATGATCTTCTGCGAATCTTGTACAACCCGAAAATCTCATCCACTACTCTAGCTTTGTATAAGTGGTCTTCACTTTGGAGAAAATTGAGCCAATTTTGTTAACTTATCCACCATGACCATAATGGCGTCATGGTGATATCTCAAAGCATCGGTAGCCCAACAATGAAATCCATGAAAATGGTGTCCCACTTCCATTCCGGTATAACATGGGGATAAATAATGCCTACTAGATGTTGATGCCTAGCCTTAACTCTTTAGAACTCTAAATATCATGACAAAAACTTAGCCACATCTCTACAAAGTCCTCTCCAATGATACAACCTGTTGTCAAGGTGGTGTGCTTCTTATTCACCCCGGGATGGGTTGAATAGGGTGCATGATGTGCCTCTACCAACATGTCCCACATCAAACCTCCATCTCTGGGAACATATATCTAGCCTCTGTTCCTAAGAAGACCATCTTCCTCTAAGGAAAAACCATCAAACTTCCCCTCAAGGGGTCTTTGTGACTCGATCTCTGCTCAAACTGTAATGTAGAAGCTGTCAAGAGGAAGCTACTAAAGAATCCTACTCCATAAATCTATGCTCACTGAGGTGGCCATAGCCACATGTCTCTGTCTACTGAGAGCATCTGCTACCACATTATCCTTCCCCTTCACATGCTCGATCTCCATATCATACTCACAAAGCAACTCCATCCAATGCCACTGACGAGTGTTGAGATTGGGTTGCATGAAGAGGTGATGAAGACTCAAGTGATTTGTCCTGAGTGTGAATATCCTACCAAGAAGAAAGTTCCTCCATCTAACCAAAGCATACAAAACTACCATAAGCTCAATATTGTGATTCGGATAATTAAGCTCATGATCTTTGAGTTTATGAGACTCAAAAGCCACTACTCTGCCCTCCTGCATCAACACACCTCCAAGCCCTACTAAAGAAGCATCTGTGTAAACAAAGAACTCACTATGTGGATCGCACCTTTGAAATAATAGGTGTTGTAGTAAGGAACTCCTTTAGTGTCCTGAAGGCATACTCGCATATGTCTAACCAAACAAACTTCTTCCCTTTCCTCTAAAGGGAAGTGATAGGATGCGTAATCCAAGAGAAGTCATGAACAAATCTCTTGTAGTAACCTACTAATCCCATGAAGCTGCACACCTCGGCCATTGTAGTGGGTGTTGGCTAATCCATAATGGCTCTAATCTTGGAAGGATCGATGGCGATATCTTCCCCAAAAATGATATGACCCAGATATTATACCTCTATTTGAAATAATTCACTCTTCTCTAAGTTCCCATAAAGATGTTGCTCCCGAAGACACTGAAGAACCTAGCGAAGGTGCCCCTCATGCTCCTCACGCATATGTGAGTAAATCAAAATTTCATCAAGGAAGATGAGCACAAAGTGATCTAATAAGGTCCTAAATACCCCATTCATCAAACTCATAAATACTACGGGGCATTAGTCAAACCAAAAGGCACCACTGTGAACTCATAGTGCCCATATCTTGTACGAAAGGCGGTCTTATGAATTTCCTCCTCTGAAATCCTCAAGTGATGGTAACCTGACTTAAGATCAATCTTAGAGAAAATTGTGGCTCCCTTCATCTGATCAAACAAGTCATCAATATGTGGAAGGGGATAACAATTTTTTATCGTTACCTTGTTCAGCTGGTGGTAATCAATACACAACCACAAGGATCCATCCTTATTCTTCACAAAGATCACTAGTGCACCCCAAGGGGATACACTAGGATAGATAAGGCCTTTCTCAAAAATTCCCTCAAGCTATAACTTGAGCTCACAGAGCTCTGGGGTGGTCATCCGATAAGGTTCTCATGAGATAGGCTCTACTCCAAGAACTAGATCTATATGAAAATCAATCTCACGTGGGGGTGGTAACCTCGGTAGCTCCCCTAGAAATACATCTACAAACTCTCTCAAAATGGGATGATCATCTAGCGATGGTCCACTAGACCCATCCTTTGATCAGTCACTGACTGTAACAACATACATCTGATAACCCCATTGCACACACCGCTTAAGTTGCATAACAGAGATGGTGTGAATAGAAATGGGTCTCCTAACCCCTGAAATCACCAACTCAACTCCCAAATCATCTGCATAAGATATAGTCTTGTGGTAACAATCCATCTTGGCCCTGTGTGCAAATAACCAATCCATACCCAAAATGACTCCATACGAGCCCAAAGGAAGGATACAAAGATCTGAGGTAGTGGTGAAAGGTACCAAATCCACTACACACTCCTTAACTAAGGAGTCTCAGAGAGATCTTGGCTCTAGAAGCCATCTCAACATCCCAACTATGACGCTGCCTAACTGCCACCAGCTTGCATCACTCTACTAAAGATGGTGCAATGAAAGAATCAGAAGAACCCGAGAATCAAACAATACAGAGGTAGAAATACCACCAATACTACTGTAGTCTCAATGATTATACTATGATGCTCTACCCGATAGTTCTTGACTCTTCGCATAAATCCTATGGCTACATCCCCGTCACCAATAGTTAGCTCGAGATCTATGTCTTACCCTTGTTATTATGGTTTTGTAGGTAATCTATCCAAAAATGTCTAGTAACACCACAACCAAAACATCCTCTTGATCCTCCCCAATGAGTAGCACCTCTAATAGGTGCCCTAGAAGTCTATGGCATGGATCCTGATGATCCAGCTATGGTCTGCTGAGGTCTCTATTGGTGAGCTCCCACTAACTAAGCTCTAGGTCCACCCTGTGTCCTAATGGGACCCCTAGGAGGAGGCCTTATACTCTAACCTCTCTATACATTATCTCTCATGAAGGTCTATGAGGTGGGTAGGATCTGCTGCTATTCTTTGTGGCCTAAAGGATGCTTATCTTGAAACCTTGCCACTACAAGGAAGAGGTGCCGACCCCCTCGATCTACCATCCTACATCTAGTGTATGCAGCTCTGGACTCGGTCGTTAGCCTGCTAGGTATTTCCCGAGTCTTCTCTCGCTATATAGGCCTTCTCAATGGCCTTAGCTAATGTCTATGGGTATTCAATCCACACCGCACCTCTAATATCTAAATTTAGGCCCCGGATGAACACCGTGAATCCGTGCACTGCTCATCCCGCATATACTCTACATACTAGAGTAGATCCAGAAATATACACTCATACTCTGCTACTAAAAGAGATTCTTATCGGAGGTCATGGAACTCTTTGATTCTTTTCTGTATGAACCTCCATGACAAATATTTTCTCCCGAATCTCTCCTCAAAAAGCTCCCAGTGTCACTATCTCATAATCAACATGGAGCTTCTGCTCCTTTTTCCTCCACCATACTCCCGCTTCATCCCTCGGTACATAGATCACAACATGAGATTTTATGTTGCTAGAACAAAGACAAAGCTTGAAGCAACCGCTCAAGCTCACTAGCCGAGCCTCTTCCCGATATCCACCTATCACCGAATAATGTGAGGGTTGAAGCTTTAAGATCTCCCATATGTGATCTGTAGCTATGCTCTGACAGCCTCTAGGTCTCTCGGTGTGCTCATCCCTAAGCATAGGGCTCCAAGACCTCTCTCTATGCTCTAGATCTCTGTCACCCCATCCCATTAGTGGTGACTCTACCCTAGATGACTCTGCGCATGGGAGTTCTCTCCTCTATGCTCCTCACTTTGGTTCAATGAGATAAGCCGACTTGCAATGGAAGGGGCTCTGTCATGACTAGCTGCATGCCCACCTCCTAATCCTCCATGTAGAGTGGCATTGACATCCTGAAGGGTCTGCAAGATCTGGGGTAGGATAGTTGCTACACCCTGATCTGGTGGTGGTAGTGGTGGTGGTAAGTCTGAGTCTATGTGAAAATTCCCCTTGCCCCGTCTGCACCTCCTACATAGACCAAAGCGAGAGTTAGTTCATTTTTCTAAGTTTTATTCAATTTCCATGTTTACTAAAATATATAAATTCTAACAAGTTGTTTTCTAGATTAAAAGTGTGTTAGGTTAAAGTTTCATGTCTCAAGTTTTCTAGTGTGCCCAATGGTCCAAGATTTTGAACCACTAATTTGATACCAAGTGTGATGCCCATTAAAACAACCCACTTGAGACCCAAGAAACAACCTAGGGTAAGTCGGAAAATTATGCAATAATTTATTTATTTTTTAAAGGAACCAACAAGTAGGTTACGAGACAATAGTTGACACTAACATGTTCTAGAACAAGTCTAAAATTACTATAACATACTTTTCATTTATTACAATTATCGAAGTCACAAGGTCCAAATTTTAGGGTTAGAAGTTTCAGTTAGGTTCACGGGATAAATTAACACTATACCCACTCTCTAACAGACTCGAGTTTTAACTTGATTTTTCTCACACTTAACACTTACAACATTTCCTTAAATCATTTCCATTGGATAGGAAATTTTCTCACCTTTCCAACAATATAAGGAAGTCCTCCTAACTCGTAGAACTCCGATATGGACCAACGAGACCTTAGGGGTCAAATTTTCCCCCAAGGGGACATGTGTCGAGCGGGAAGAAAATCCATTTTTGGGTTGGCGGATCATGGGGTGGTGCTAGAAAATTTTCCCCACACAAAGCAAAGTCAAAATTTATTCAGGCGCCTCCATAGGTCCTCCAGGACACGTGGCGGCATCGAGTCATCGCCAAGAGAGGGAAGGGTGCGACGGGGGAGAGATTGGGTAATTTCACCAAGGAGGGGAGAGTTCCAAAAGTGCTTGCACACCTATGGGTCTGCCAAGGACATGTGGCACCCAATGACCATGGCGGGGAGAAAAGGAGAGGGATGGGTGGAGTGGTGGGGTCAGTTGGTAAATTTTTCCAAGGGAGGGAAAGGGGCTAGTTTTCCGCGTGGGTCCGTGTGTCCACGGGAAGACTTTCCATGGCGAGGCGGGAGTGCGAGGCCGCGGAGGTTCTAAGGGAAATTTTCCCAAACTAAATTTTCATAGGAGAGAGTTGCGAGAGTTTCCCCACCCTGATTTCACCCCATGCTGCCACGTGGTAGCCTCTGGTTAGCTGCGGGCCGGCGGGGAGAAAGATAAAATTTTCCCAAAATTTTTAAAAGGCCCAATGGCTAAAATGATGTCACGCTTCCGCTGCTACCCTTTGAGGAGATGTGGCAGCCCTTGATTAGCTACAGGCCGGTGAAGGAAATTTTAAAAATTTTCCCCAATTTTTTTTTAAAAAAAATTCTAAGGATAATTCGATGGGAATTTTCGGGCCACGGGCCCACCAGGGAAAATTTTCCCAAATTTTCCTACCAAGGCAGGAAAACTTCAGAGGGTCATAAATTTAGATAGAAAGCTCAATTTTGGGAAAACAAGGACTTTCTGGAAAGCTCTTGATGCCCTATTTTTACAAGAATCATAAATTTTACCTTTTGATAAATTTTAAGGGGTAAATTTTATGAAAATGTTACTCGTAGGATTTTAAATAACAAACTGGTAAATTTTAACTTAAAAATTTGATTCAATTTGATCTTCTCCTTCACTCAACATGCCAAACAGACATGGAGGATTGTTCTAGGAAGAATTTATAATGTTTTAGGAAGGTAAATTTTCATAATTGTTTCCAATTTGAATTTTGTCCAACAATTGATAGAAAATGGCTGTGAAAGGGATTGGGCTTGATTTTGCAATGTTTAAATTGTTTTCTTAAGTTTTCTTTGTCAATTTGAGTTCAACATCTATATTTCCAAGAATTTGTTGGACTCTCCATTTTTATGGAGCCAAGTGTCACTTTGGTGTCGGGCGGGCGTAATCCTTACTTCGCCCAAGGAAGGATTATACCTTTTCTTTCAAGTTAAATTTCAAATGCACAAAAAATGGGGTTGAATATGAGGCTCTCCTATTAGGCCTCATCATATCTAAGAGGATGGGAATCCTCAATAGTAGGGTGTTGGGTTATTCACAACTAGTCGTAAATCAGATATCTAAAGTATATGAGACTACAGCTGAGAATCTACAACTTTACAAAACAACAAGTGCTAGGTTTGAAAAAGAGTTTGGTTTCATCTCAATTGAGGTACTTCCATGCAAACAAAACCTTCTCACAGATTCTATAGCAACTTCTACTTCATGCTTCACCCCAAGTAGTGACTGGAAGATACCAACTTCACAGTTTCAATTCATGCCAAACCCTTGATTTGTAAAACACCAACAACCCCAATGTTGACATACGTAGAAACTGAGAGTCAGTATGATTGTTTAGAGCACGTTAATAGTGATGAATCAACTTTAAGTTATTTAAATGCTTTGGCAAAACTACATCTTACCTATCATGAGATAGACTTTTCCTTAATCCCATGTTCCTCTTCTTATTTTGGGAATCCCATGATTGAGTCCTCCCCAGGAAAGGATCTTGAGATTTACGAGGTAGAAGAAGGGGACTTGGGGTTGCCTCCAACCCTACTGGAATTTGAGGAGGGAAATGCCTCCTTAATCAAGGGAATGATTGATATAAACATCAGAATGGAGGAGGAACCAAAGATCTTAAAGTTAGGGTCCTCTTTAACTCTAGAGGAAGTGGAAATACATACCCAAATCCTCAAGGAACATCAAAAGGCCTTTGTGTTTAGCTACAAGGAAATGATGGGGATTGCACCTCACATCACAGTTCACAATCTCATCACCAAGCCGGATGCTAAACCAATTAAGCAGAAGTCAAGACCCATGAAGCCAAAAGTGGCCCTCATGGTGAAAGAAGAAGTAATGAAACTTCTCCAGGTGGGATTCATTAAGCCAGTTGATTATTCACAATGGGTATCTAATATTTTCCCCATTCTCAAAAATAATGGAAAGATTTGTATTTGCATAGACTTCCAGTTGATTAAAAATTCTTGCCCCAAGGATGATTTCCCATTACCATCCATTGTTGTTATCATTGACGTAACACTAGGTTTGAGTTGTTGTCTCTCATGGATAGGTTTTTGGGATATAATAAAATCAAAATATCTAAGGAGGATCAAGCTAAAACTTTTTTTATAACTCCTTGGGGAACTTATTGTTATATTTTCATGCCATTTGGTCTTAATAATGTTCGCACTACATACCAACGAGCAATGACCTACATATTCCATGATCTTATCCATAAGATTGTGAAATCCTATGTAGATGACCTGTTGGCTAAGTCCAAGAAGTTTTGTGATCACATTGAGGTACTTCACATCATCCTTTCACACTTAATTGAGTATGGTGTCACATTAAATCTAGATAAATGTGTTTTCAGGTGTAACAGGAGGTAAGCTTCTGGGTTACATTATATCTTCACAAGGGATTGATGTCGACCTAGCCAAAATCCAGGTTGTCTTAGAAATGGTTCCACCATCGGATGATTCTGGTATTAGATCTTTCCTTGGGAAACTTAGTGCAATCTGAATGTTCATCCCTGACTTGAAATTTTTTTATCCATCTAATCAACAATTTGTTGAAAAAGGATTATAATATTGATTGGATGGAAGAATGCAATGAGGAATTCTCCTACGCTAATGTTGCCTAGATCAGAGCACCCTTTGATCTTATATTCATGAGTTATGGATGTTTCGCTATCCTGCATGTTGGCTCAAGAGGATGACGATAAATGGGAACATGTAGTTTACTTCATTAGTCAAACACTACTTGATTATGAGACACGCTACACACAAGCAGAAAAGGAATGCCTTGCCATAGTTTTTACAACAAAGCATTTAAGGCATTATATGCTCAATCAAGAAACAAGGGTTATTATTAAGATCGACCAATTACAAACATTCCTCATGCAAGGATATTTATCTAAAAAGGTTGGGCATTTCATAACATTAATGGGTGAGTTTGAGTTAACATTTGTAAATAAAAAATCCATTAAAGTTCAAATCATTACAGACTGGTTAGGTGAAAATCCATTAGATGGGAGTGATTTGGTAGATCTGGACTTTCTGATGAGTGCATGTACTTCATCTAAACTAGGCCCATTATCTCTGTATGTCCCTGGTATACCAACATTGTCAATTTCATCATGGACCATACATACTCAGAAGGGGAAACACTGCAACAAAGAAGGAAATTACGTGTCATCGCTGCTAAGTATGCTATTTTGGAGCAAGTACTCTACCGCAGAGCCTTTGAAAGAATATTTCTAAGATGTGTTGATGCCAAAGAATCTGAAAAGATTCTTTATGAGTCACATAGTAGGGTAGGTGGAGGTCATTTTGGCGGTCATGCCACTATCCGGAAGATATATCGATGGGCTATTTTTTTCCCACCCTAGAACATGACATAGTAGAGTTTGTGCATAGATGTCACAAATGTCAAGAGTTCTCCCATGAGATCCACATACCAGCACAAGCTTTGCAACCAATCACAACCCCATGGCCCTTTTCCACGTGGGGCTTGGATTTGATAGGGAAATTCTCTCCCTCCTTGACAGATGGCCATAACTTCATAATCACGGCCATAGAATACTTTACTAAGTGGGTAGAATCCATGCCCCTTACCACCATACCTAGCTCTGTAATTGCTAAGTTCATCCTGAACTAGATCATTTATAGGTATGGGGTGCCATAGGTCATTATTTATGATAATGGCACATCTTTCAAAAATGATGAGGTGTGTGAGTTGTGTACAAAGTTCAAAATAATTCATCACATGGCTTCTCTCTACTACCCTCAGGCTAATGGACAAGCTGAGGCTACAAATAAGACATTAAAGGCCATCCTTCTCAAAACCATTAAGGAGAATAAATGGGATTGGCACCTAAAGTTGTTTCCAGCTTTGTGGGCCTATTGAACGTCATTTAGAACACCAACGGGGGAAACCTCCTTTTCTTTAGTATTTAGTATTGAGGTGGTTCTACCACTCAAAATTGAAATACCTAGTCTTCATATTTCACTACATGGGATCCTAGGAGGAGGGCTTTACAAAGCATGACTCTCCCAGTTATAAAGTATCGACGATGCTAGATTGAATTCTGCACAATGACATAGTGTTTATGTCAATCGGATGTCTCGTAAATACAACAAGAAGTTTTACGAATGTGATATCTATATAGGATATTTGGTATTAAGAATCAATAGCTGGATAGAAAAAAAGACTACTTAGGGAAGGAAATTCAGACCTAGGTGGTTAGGTCCATATCGAGTAGTGGAAGACTAAAAAAATGGTGCATTTCACTTATGTACACTAGAAGGTGAGGAGTTTAGCAAATCTATAAACTCTCTTCACCTAAAGAGATACTACACATGATCCATCAGCATTTTCATATGTACATTATTACATCTGCATTGCATTTTCATCTATCCATTCATTTTGTAAAAATTGTGATCAAGGAGCTTATTCTTATAGAAATTCCTAAAAACTTCTGAAAACATTGACAAAACATTCAAATCATGTCTCTTCAAACCTTCATAGTATCATCAACTGTTTCTGAATCATTTATCAATCCAAACAAGAAAGACAAAGTTTTGACGGTAACCATACCAAGGCCTACATACTTGGTTCTACTTTTGGTCTCTTCTTAGGTTAGGTGTCTTTGTTCATGGTCTATTCTAGAAGCTTCATGGTGTTACATCTATCCCTTATACATCTCCTTGGAAATAAGAACATTCTAAACATTTTTCCCAAATAAGTAAGTCAAATGAAAATCCACAGAAAATTTTATTTTTACACATTTCCTTGCCCTACCAACCTTTGATGTTGAGTGGCATCTTTTACTAGTGACATAGGGTTGGGAAAAGAGGGAAATGCCCTTACTTGCATGTGCCTTTTCCATGATGATGAGCCCACGCTTCCTATTAGTAGCATGGGGCAAGGCATAGGGGTCTTGTTGTCACGCTCAAACCCTCCCCCTCATTTTTAAGTCAAATTCAAAATTTTGAGCTCACGCCCTCCGTAGTGTTAAAGTAAAGTTGGAAGTCTAAAACGGTAGAGAAATTCATGCTTTGAAGTTGTTTAAACTCTCCATCTAGCACGTTTTGATAAATTTTTTGTTTTCCTATCTAGATGCGTGAAAATTTTATTGTTGTCCTCATTTGAATGAAATTGTCAATATTTCTATGGCCATGGATCATCAAACCTTGTATTTTTTTCAATCCCTTGGTTCGCGAAAGAAATTTGAAAATCGGGCGCGAAATGGTGGAGTTTTCTTCTTCTCTACATTTTTCCACAGTCATGAATGATGGGTGTTTTCTTCCTCGTCAAATTTTGGCCCCATTATCCATGGGTACATGGAAATATCTAATTGGATGTAGCAGGATGGGTCCTTTTTCATTTTGAGGCATTGTGGTGAAAAGGAGAAAAGTTGTAAAAGTGAAGCGCAACCCCACGAGCATCCAGGTGATGCCACATGTTGATGCCTGTGTTGAAAAGTCAAAGTGGGGAGGCAGATCATGGGATACTTTTGAGTTTTGAGCCTTGTTTCCAAGAGGGAAAAAATAAAATGTTGAGCCCGCATCAAAAGAGTCAAGTGGGGAAGCGGGTCAATGAAGAACTTTGAGGTTTTGAGCCTTTTTGTAAAAAGGGATAAAAGTCATAAAGTGACCCACGACCCCTCATCATGCTATGAGAAAAAAGTGAAATGTTGATCCCACATCAAAAGAGTCAAAGTGGAGAGGAGGATCATTGGATCCTTTTGAGTTTTTGAGCCTTGTTTCCAAGAGGGAAAAAGTCAAACGTTGAGCCCACATCAAAAGAGTCAAAGCGGGAAGCGGGTCGGTGGAGAACTTTGAGGTTTTGAGCCTTTTTGTAAAAAGGGCTAAAAACTATAAAAGTGACCCATGACTCTGTCTCCACTCAAGTAAGGCCATGTGTCAAGACCATATCAAAAGTGGAAGGGTAGACCAAAAATGTAAAAAATGCCAAATCTCTATAAAGTCACAAAATGCAAAAGGCATCCTCCACACCCGTTCGATAAATTTCTACCACATGGATAACTCTAGTTTAAAGTTTCAAAGGAAATATGAATAGTTCACATTCAAAGTTATAAAATGAGTGTAATGGCTACATTATGAAAAGTCTATTTTTTCTTTCCATTGGCATTTCTTTGTGAATCAAGAATTTGAACGGATGCGAATGATTGAAAAGATTGTAAACTATTTCTTGCTAACAAAGAAGAAGTTGTAACCATTTCTTACAAGATATTTAATGGATTCTTCACGCCATTGTAAGGGGTTGGTGATTGATCTTGTAAACTCAAGAGTATATTATACTTTGAGAGAACAAAGGAGATAGCCATTTTCTTCCATTTCCCCCTTCTCAATTTCCTCCATTTCTCCACTATGTACAATTTTTGTTTAAGCATCAATACAAGAAGAAGTTTCTAGATTTATTTGATGAGGATATTTTAGAAACTTTGATTTTGTAATCTTATCTCATCTTGTTGTCATTTGCAGGGTTGTTTCTTCTCATAAATGCATGTGTTAAAGTTTCTAACTAATGTGTGCAGGAATATGATTTTCTACCTACAACATTAGTTCTCCTACCTCTTTTCTCACTCCCCTTTCCCACCTTCATAACAAATTCCCCCCTTGTAGATAACTACAAGAATTTTCCATTGGGTAATTAGAGTGCCCCTGTTAGATCCTCGGTCAAAATACCACCATAGAAATCCACATTTTCATGCACATGCATATACGACAGATGCACCGGTTAAGTAGAGGGAATTATATTCCCATAGTGTTGGCAAGGAATTCATAAATTTGTCCACCTAAAAATTTTTCTCGCCAACAGTTTTTGGTGCCCACCATGGGGAAGATTTAGCAATATCTACACCCAAATGCGACCGTAAGGTCAGAAAATTCAAAATTCAAAAAGAGAAAGAAAATTGGAATTTGAATGGCTATATGAGCCACATGGATTCAAATCATGGCTATTCTAGGAAACCCTCCTATTGAAAGACCCAAATTGCTCTTCCACATCCAAGAAGATGTTGCTTCATATTTGAGGGAAGTTATCTAGCATAATAGACAAAGTGCCAATCACTACTTCATTACCATGAGAATTATGGACCTTGAAGAAGAACACGCTTGCTATATAGGAGAGGCAAAGATAAATTCCAGCACCACAAAGAAGAGCACAGATTTTCAAGCTGACGGATAGAAGATACACCTGGAAACAAAGACAAGGAGGACAAATTGATCCCATTTTTTAGGAACTTCAAAGGAGACAAGAGCTACTTGGAATCCAAAGGCCTCCTTTTCAAGCAACCGGTCACATTGGGAACCTGAGTGTTGCCAATCCTTTATATGGTGAATTTCCATAAATCAACAAGAACCTTGTAGACTTCACTAACATGGAGACCGAAGAAGAGGCTATAGAAAGAGAGGCGAGAGTCGAAGAAGAAATAAGAGCTCAACTCGAAGAAATTGAGAGACTTCAAGCTGAGGTAGATGAAAGAGTAGTAACAGAAGCCACAGCCTTAGCAAGGTTGGAAGCTAGAAACAAAAATAGAATGGGAGATCATGATCATGAGTGTGAATGTGATCATGAGGCCCGTAGGCCTAATGTACCATGGGGAGGAAACACCGGTCCATTGGCTCTTGCTCAACCACTCTATGAGCTACCGAGAGGCTCAAGAAAAAACTTCCCAAAATTCAAAGGGGATGGTTCTCAACTCCCTGAAGAACATGTAGCAACATTTATCACTACTTGCGGTGTGTTGGGTGTTGAGGATGAAGATGTTTCATTCAACTATTTGTGGAGTAACTTCAAGAGAAAGTTGTTGAATGGTTCTACATGCTACCCCCAAGGTCCATCACCTGTTGGGAGGATATAAGAAGTGCATTCAAACACAAGTTCAAGAGCACATAATATTGTCAGGATCTTTTGGTCCAATTGGTACAAATGAAGAAAGAAACCTTTGATTCAATGAGGGAATTCATAGCAAGATATGATAGAGTGATAAGAAGGATCCCTAAAGATGTGGTGCCTCCTGAAAATAATTTGAAGAGGTTTTTCATTAGTTCTTTGCCATCAAAAGTAGGTTTCTTCCTGAGAAGAACCCAACCAAGAACATTGAGGGAAGTTAATGACTATGCAATAGAAACTGATGATGATCTAATCCTTTCCAAAAGGTGAAAGGCCCCAATGGAAAGTAAAATGGTCAAAATTTAAACTCTATCACCATAGATCCGATGTTCCAAAAAATGGAAAATGACTTGGTTTCCTTGAAGAAGAAGCTATCTTAGATCACAATGTGGAATGCTTCAAGGAAACCAAACCCTCCAGATAGGCCAAGGATTGCTCCACCTCCTCGTTGGCTTGCTCTTGAAGCACCACTATTCAATGCCATCTGTGACACCAAAGAGCCGGAGGAGGAAGCAAAAATTGATGAAATTGAAGAAGAAAATATGGAAGACTATGAAAACTATCTTGAGGTTGAGGAAGTTGATATGCACAATGGCCTAATTGAGTACATTGATGATGAAGATGATGATGATGAAGAAGCTCCAAGTTTCTCATGTATTTTTTTCACTCGTGCACAATCCAAGAAAGGTGCTTCATCCTCAATGGTTGCGATAAAGGATAAGAATAAAGAAGATTATCCTCCATAGGTCACAAAAAATAAAATCATCGAGAGAATCACCATTACCACCTTCTATGGAGTCGGCCAAAGAAAAATCAAACTCACTTTGGTTGTCAAGGATAATGCTACTATGCCAAGTAAGTCATCTAATTATTCTCCCACTCAAAATTTGCTAAGAACAATTCTCCTTTAAATGTTGTTCTTGTAAAAACATCTAAGGTTCAATCAAAAGCTATACCCTCACCCCGTCCAAGCCAATTGCTACACACGAAAAGGATAATTCAACACCCAACGTAGCAAATCCTCTACCTTATAAATCTTCCTCCACTTCTGGAACCTCTTCCTTTCTCACCATAACCTCATTTTACTTTGTGGAACATGCAAGTAAAACCAAATTCCAACTCTCGAAATAGAATACTTCCGAACACACCCTTCCTATTTTGACAGTTCATTAATGTAGTTCATAGTGGTAACCTTATATCCTCAAATCCTAATTCTAAAGGCTTACTACCCACACCACCTTCCCAAAACATGTTATCCCTCGGTGCCTCCAAAACCAACAGAGTTGAACCTTTCTACCTCTCACTCCTCATTAAAGGCTTCTAGCTAAATAATTGTAAAATAGATTCCAGAGCCTCAAACAATGTGATTCCATCCAAAGTTGTAAATGCTCAGGCCTCACTTGATTTGGGTAAATTCCACCTCTACTCAATGGAATCCAAACAAGTGCCATTGGTAGGAAGAATCAAAGATGCACAGGTAGCACTAGCTAATTTTCCAGACAAGAAGGTGCTCCTAACCATACTAGTAGCATACATCCCATCATCCTTTGGTATGCTATTGAGTAGGAGTTTCTAGAGAGACCTGGTGGAGAGATAAAAATCGATTAATCATCTGCAACTATCCCAGTAAAGGGCAAGATGAAGAAGTTTCTACCAGTAAGAAAGATTAAGTTCATAGTATGAAAGACTGATGATCTGAAAGCAAACATTCTCTTTCAAGATTGTGGGCTAGGAAACTACTTCCTCACATCAAAAAAGAGGATAACTTTCCACTTCTCATGGAGGAAGAGGAAGATAAAATTTGGAAAATGGAATTTGATGGTAGTCATTCCAGTGTGGGCTCGGGAGTTGGTGTATTATTGTACTCTCCTTCCAATGATTTGTACCCATTTGCCTACAAGCTGCGATTTGATAATGCAAATAACACTATAGAGTATGAAGCACTACTCTCAGGAATGAGTGCAACGAGAGGACATGGGAATCAAGAAAATGAGATGCTAAGGTGATTCAAAGGTTGTAAGAAAGCGGGTATGCCAACAATATCGGTGAAGAATCCAAGACTCTAGCATTACAAAAACAGAGTGTGGGACTGCTTTGAATCTTTTGATGCATTTTCCATTGAAGCTATTCCAAGAGAACGAAATGAAAAGGCTGATTCTCTTGCAATGTTAACTTCCCTAGTGACACCTCATCCTTCATTTTGGTATAGAAAAATTGACCATTGAAATGGTATTCGGCCTAGTTTACAGACAATGCAAATCATTGGCAATTATTCAACGATTATAACCAAATTCTAGCCTTTTTAGAGAAAAGGGATAATTTCAATAATCTCTTCTTTAAAGGAAGTGAAAATCAACACTGAGAAGCAGTCCCCAAAGAAGAGAAAGAAGGAATTGAAGGGTTTGATGATGAGGGAGTAATCAAATTGAAAGGGAACAAAATTCCCAAAGGCCTAGTCTCTTTAGAAGACCTCTTTGACAAACATGAAAGATTCATTCAAGAGAAAGAAAAGCAATATTCTCGGTGCCCATCTGATTTTGATAAAGAAAACATTGGTACCCGGAGGAGCCAAGGATGGCCAATATTGGAAAATGTTTCTCGCTTGAAGAAAAAAGAAGGTTTGTTGCATTACTCAAGAAATACTCAGATGTCTTGGCCTACTCTTATGTTGAACTCAAATCCTTCTAGCCAAAGGAAATGCAACACTCGATTCCTTTAAAGCATGGTGTTAAGTCCTTCAGGTAGAAACAAAGGTCGTACAACAAAAATATTGTTGATACCATCAAGGAGGAAGTAACAAAGATGCTTAATGTAAGGATCATCTTTCCCATCCACCATTCAATGTGGGTGGCTAACATTGTGTCAGTGCGGACGAAGAATGGTGAAATAAGGATATGTGTATATTTTTGCAACATGAACTAGGCATCACTAAAGGAAAATTATCCTCTTCCTATCATGGACCATATCTTGCAAGTAGTCACTGGATCTAAAATGCTTTCATTACTTGATGGATTCTTAAGATATAATCAAATCAAAGTGGTAGAGGAGGACCACACCAAGACAACCTTTACAACACCTTGGGGAAATTTTTCCTATAACAGAATGCCTTTTGGCCTAATCAATGCAGGAGATACATTCTAAAGGGCGATGGATTTGGCATTCAAAGATCTGAAGCATTGCATTGTCATATATCTTGATGATCTCATAGTATTTTCAAAGAAGAGGGGAGATCATATCTATCACTTGGAACAGTACTTGCAAGGTGTAGGAAACATGGCATATCACTAAATCCAAAAAAGTGTATTTTTGGAGTCATAGAAGGCAAGTTATTGGGGCACATTGTGAACAAACATGGAGCACACATTGATCCTGAGAGGATTAGATCCATTCAAGCATTAGCCCTACCCACAAGTAAGAAATGATTTCATTCATTCTTCGGAAAGGTGAACTTTCTTTGTCGTTTTGTGCTTGAGTTTGCTGAGTTGATGAAGCACATCACTTCCATGATGAAACCACAAGAAAACTTCAAATGGAACAATGAAGGGAAGGCAGCATTCGAAGAGATCAAGAAATCCATTGCCAAGGCTCCAACTCTTGTATCTCCAGATTTTAACAAAGAATTCATCATGTATTGTTATGCATCAGAACATACACTCTCTTCCATTCTTGTTTAGAAAAATGATGAAGGTGTGGAAGCACCTATTTCTTTCATGAGTTTTCCTTTGAAAAAGCATGAGCTAAAATACAACCAATTGGAGAAGCATGCCTATGTAGTGGTCAAGGCTATAAAAACTTTAGGTTTTACATCCTCAATTCCCATACGGTGGTGATGGTCCCCGGCAGTGCAATCAAGTCCATCTTGACACAAAAAGATCCCAGAGCTAAAAGAGGAAATTGGATTGCAAAGACTCAAGAATATGACTTGGAGATTCAACCCTTCAATCTGTAAGGATAAATGGCTTGTGGAAGTTGATTTTGAGGATGAAACACTCAAAATTCAACATGGTGAAGAAAATTGTGCTTTCTCAACTTGTTTAGAAGACAACCCACAGGTTCTCTTTATCACCACTACTAATGAGTGGTATGTTGATATTTCCTATTACCTAACTTATGGGGAATTCCCTTCTCATCTTGATTACAAGAAAAGGAGAACACTTTAGTTGAAGGTAACTAAATTTGTAATCTGGAATCATGTACTTTACAAAAGGGGGCTAGATGGTTATTTCCTCATGTGCGTAGATAAAGAGAAATAAGAAAATTTTCTTAGATCCTTTGAGGAAGGTATTATTAGCCCACCATCTTTGCAGACACTCAAGATTGGGTTTCTAAATGTAAAGCATGCCAACAGTTCGTTGGAAGACCACAACTCTTTGCATTACCACTCAGGCCTATGGTCATTGAAGAACCATTTCAATAGTGGGGTTGGACTTCATTGGTGTTCTAAAACCTCACTCAAGTGTAGGGCACACCAATGTACTCAAAGCAATAGACTACTTCACAAAATGGGTGGAAGCCTTTCCAGCCAAACAAGCCAACACTGAAACGGTATTTAACTTCATCAAGGAGAATATCATATTCCATTTCAGAGTGCCATAGAAGATTGTAGCAGATAATGCTACCTATTTCTCTTCAAGAGAGCTGACTGAGTTTTTCTATAGCTATGGAATCTCCCTATCTCATTCTTCTGACTACTATCCACAAGGAAATGGATAGGCTGAATCAAGAAATAAGAACATTGTGACCATTGTCTATAAGCTTGTAAACGAGAATCAAAGGAATTAGCACAAAAGGTTGTACAACACATTGTGGGTGGATAGGATCACTCCCAAGAAGGCAATAGGTATGTCACCATTCCAACTGTTGTATGGAGTCGAAGTAGAAATTCCTCTCACAATCAAGATGTCATCTCTCAAGCTGCTATAAGCAATAGAAGATGGTCAGTACAAGGATTCCATTGACAAGAGGATCCTCTTTCTTGAGAAGTTGGAAGAAAATAGACTCCAAGTGGTGGATCACATTAAGGAGCACCAATTGAAAGTAAAGAATATTTTTGATAAGAAGGCCAAGGCAATAGAATTCAAATTTGGAGACTTCACCCCACTGTGGCGCAAGAGAAGAGAACCAAAAGGCATCCATGGAAATTTCGATTCATTATGGCTCGGTCCATTCCAAATTTGTGAAGCTTACAATGAGAACACTTTTCTTCTCTCATATTTGGATGGAACACCACTAGAATTTCCTCGAAGCGGGAAATACTTAAAATTATATCATCAATGAAAGCGGGTTATTCCCCTACCTTGTACCATAGGTGTGTTTCCCTTTCCATTGTGTGGTTTTGTTTCCCCTTCTATTGCATGTCATGTGTTTCCTTCCCATTATGTGCTTGTGTGTTTCCTTCTTCTAATATTTCTTTCTTGAAGTTATATATGACTCTGTAAGGCCTAATGGATAAGGCACTGGTCAATGAATTACAGGGTCTAGAGATTGAGATTCGGATTCCCATGTCATGTCTTCACTATGCTCAGTCCATGTCATGTCCCCAAGCTAGAGCCAGTTGTTGTCACCCTCAAACCCCCTCTTTTTTAAGTAAAATTTGAAAATTTTGAGCTCACACCCTCCAAAAGTGTTCAAGTAAAGTTGAAGGTCTAAAAGATAGAGAAATTCAAGCTTTGAAGTTGTTTAAACTCTCCAATCTACACGTTTTGATAAATTTTCCATTTTCCATCTGACGGGCCAGTGAAAATTCTATTATTTTCCTCATTTGAATGAAATTTTCAATATTTCTATGCCCATGGATCATCGAACCTTGTATTTTTTTCAATCCCTTGGTTCACAAAAGAAATTTGAAAATTGGGCGCGAAATGGTGGATTTTTCTTCTTCTTTGCATTTTTCCATAGTCATGAATGACATATGTTTTCTTCCCTGTCAAATTTTGGCCCCATCATCCATGGGTATGTGGAAATATCTAATTAGATGCACCAGGATGGGTCCTTTTTGTGTTTTGAGGCACTTTGTGGTGAAAAGGAGAAAAGTTGTAAAAGTGGATCGCAACCCTGCGGGTGTCCAGGTGATGCCATGTGTTGATGCCTGCATTGAAAATTCAAAGTAGGGAGGAGGATCGTCAAAGCCTTTTGAGATTTTGAGAATTATTTCTAAGAGGAAAAAATCAAATGTTGATCCCACATCAAAGACTCAAATCGGGGAAGCGAGTTGTTGGCGGAGAACTTTGAGGTTTTGATCCTTTTTGTAAAAAGGGCTAAAGTCATAAAGTGCCTCACAACCTCAATCATGATATGAGGAAAAATTCAAATGTTGAGCCCACATCAAAAGAGTCAAAGTGGGGAGGCAGATCATCAGAGCCTTTTGAGTTTTTGAGCCTTGTTTTGAAGAGGGAAAAAGTCAAATGTTGAGCTTGCATCAAAAGAGTCAAAGTGGGGAAGTGGGTCGGTGGAGGAATTTGAGGTTTTGAGCCTTTTTATAAAAAGGGCTAAAAATTATAAAAGTAACCCACGACTCTGTCTCCACTCAAGTAAGGCCACGTGTCAAGACCATATCAAAAGTAGAAGGGTGGACCAAAAATGTAAAAAATGCCAAATCTCTATAAAGTCACAAAATGCAAAAGGCATCCTCCACGCCCACTCCAGTAAATTTCTCCCATGTGGATGACTCTGGTTTAAAGTTTCAAAGGAAAGATGAACGATTCAAATTCAAAGTTACAAAATGAGTGTAACGGTTGCATTATGAAAAGTCTAGTTTTTCTCGCCATGGGTGTTTCTTCGCGAATCAAGAAGTTGGATAGACGTGAATGATTAAAAATATTGTAAAATGTTTCTTGCTAACAAAGAAGAAGTTGTAACCATTTCTTGCAAGATATTTAATGGATTCTTCGTGCCATTATAATGGGTTGGTGATTGATCTTGTAAACTCAAGAGTATATTGTACTTTGAGAGAAGAAAGAAGATAACCATTTTCTTCCATTTCCCCCTTCTAAATTTCCTCCATTTCTCCACTATGTATAAATTTTTTGTAAGCATCAATACAAGGAGTTTCTAGATTTCTTTGATGAGGAGATTTTAGAAACTTTGAGTTCGCAATCTTATCTCGTCTTTTTCCATTTTCAAGTTTGTTTCTTCTCATAAATACATGTGTTAAAGTTTCTAACTAATGTGTGTAGGAATCTGATTTTCTACCTACAACATTAGTTCTCCTACCTCTTTTCTCACTCCCCTTTCCCACCTTCATAGAAAATTCCCCCTTACGTATAATTGTAAGCATTTTCCGCATAGGTCGGTGGATTGCCCCTATTGGATCCCCAACTGAAATACCACCACATAAATCCACCTTTTCACATGCATGCATATCGACAGATTACACGGTTAAGTAGAGGGACTTAGATTCCTAGAGCATTGGAAAGGAATTCACAAATTTTTCCACCCAACAAATTTTCCCACCAACAGGTCTCTTTGATAAAATTTAAAGTTACAAATTAGTCAAACATTGTGAAATCATAAATAAAAAACAAAGTGAGTTAGATGTCCAAAATTGCATGAAGATTTTAAAACCCCAAGACCATATTTTGTCAACCAAGTGGCCATCTAGGGATCCAAGTATAGATAAACTGCAAAAAAATTCACATTCTAAACTATGATGTAGCTTGAGTAGAGTAAGGTTGTAGCATCTCATTTTGGTTCTGTCAAACCTTTGTCTTTCTCTCACCACTATCATTCAAAAAAATTCACAACTTGTGCCCTTTCTAACTCTTAGTGTTGATCCCTCGCATCTTACTAGTTGTGTGGGGTTAGGAGTGGGGCAAGTACATCTATTTATCATATCATTGTATCATCACGTTTTATCAAGACAATATGAAGTACCGAAGATTGCAAAAGAAACTAAGTTTAAGATCACATTGTATTTACATCATCATATATCAGCAACATAAAATACAAAAAGAAATCATTTTATTTATCATTCACATCCATTGCATACATTCTAAAAAGCATTGAAAAGCATAAATTCTAAACATCTAGAGTACACATGAGAGATAATCCAAAAGAGAGTCAACTCAGATACAATGGAATACTAGAACCAAAAATAGAGTATGTATATATCGTAGTAGATCAAGTTTGTATACAATGTCATCATGCACTAGGCATGGTCAAAACACTCACAATGAGCCCGAAATATACACAAAAAATCATATAATATCAAAAAGGGTATCAAAGCAATAAAGGCTCAACAACCTATCAATCCCTATGGGATCCCTTGGATGGTGCATGACCGCGTCTAGGGATCCTACTATAGCTATGATAGCGCTGAGAATGGAATGAATGGTGTGAATGATTGTGGCGACACCTGCTGCCCATAGCCACACTATGAGAGTGGCTTCGCCTCATCAAGCACTCAGTAGTCTCATATCCAGCTACAATTTAAAAAAATGTCTAGGTACAAAAGGAGGTCACTATCTCTGCCACCTTCTAGATGGGAGTGAAGACATCGGTATGTTGTCTGATGGCTAAGGTCTTTCCTAAATCCGTAGATAACTCGGCTCGGGTTTTCCCCAAGGGAATCAATAGGGTGTCCACGCATACCCAATGAATGATTTCTCACTAATCGTGTGCAGATGTTGTAGAAAAGAACAAAAAGAGAGAGATAATGAGCTAGAAAATCACAAAATGCAAATCAAAAGGAGAATGCTAAGCTAAACATACGGAATACAATAGACAAAATCGAGAAACAAGATCGAACATGCTCGGGTCTCTAGGTGTCCATATGGGATCGGTGGGCTGCCAGTGCAGTGCTGCTTTGGTTACATATCCTCACCACATCTAGAGGCATGTTGCTATCCAATCATAAACTCATCATCCTCTCTGAATGGCTCCTCCGAGACTAGTGTATGTCTCTTTGTGCTTGCCTCCTCATGCACTACTCTGTGGATCTCTTGAGAGTCATGTCACTTAGGGTCTCTCTCCTCTCCCTCCGAAGGGGCTCCTCTCATCCTCCTCCATGGCCTCCTCTTTGACAGACTCCCCCTCTATATCATCTCTCATATCCTCTGTAGGTTCGAGTCCAAATCAATCGGCTCATCATCCTCCCCACTGTGAGTAGGAGCTACCGCAATCTAAAGTAAGGGTGCTCAAGGGGCACTAGCTACCCACCGATCCCAGACCACATGCCTAACTATAATAGGCACACTAGGAGTAACCACTGTCTAATTGGGATCCCCTCTAGGACCCCTCTCGAGCCTCCTAAATAGTCCTATAAATAGGATCCACTTTGGAGGAAGCATGATAGGGTATGGAAGGCCAAACTACTGAGGTACCGGTCAATGGGTGAATATCTAATCTCCTAGCTCTGTCAACTAACTGGCTCGTGGAAGAGAAATCTACCATCGTCATAGCCTCCTCACCCCATACCCTTGCCATGTCCTAGTAGGGTGTGGCAGTCATGTCTATTGTAGTCAGGGAAGCCACTAATTGATGTGGTGTCCGGAGCACTGACATACTAGTCCATCTAGCTTCTCAAAAATCCCATGGGTCTAATACTAGTACCCCCTGCCATAGGGGATGAAGCACTCATAAACCCAACTCATAACCAGAGTGGGGTGGCTCAAATATTTTCCCTATAATTTGACAACTCTGTATAAATCATGGTATGTAGTCCCCAGAATATCTACCCCCCAGGCATACTTACAGACCATGAGCCTCGATCTATGTAATGATGGGGGCCCAATAGTATAAGAGTGTATCTCCTCCCTTATCCCTGACTAGTCTTGAAGATAGGATACCCATGATGGCTCTCCGAAGGATAGGAATGGGAGTAGTAGTAATGGACCAAACCTTCATTCCCTTCTTCGAGCCAGATGAGACAATGGTGTCTCCCATATATTCAGCCCACTACATCATCACAACCATGGACCCCTTTGTCTCCAATTTCAGTCTCCTCCCAAGTATCGGGAGTCCAAGGATGTGGTATACATCCTCTAGGGTGATGGTCCACTCACCCCTAACACCTGGAAACTGGAAAGTGTTCCGGTCTACATCCTAGTAAGAGAATAGGTCACACAGAATGTGACTGGCAAGAGCAACATGGGGCACCCATCTTATCCACCAGATGCCCACTTGTAGTAGAAGATCTATCTAATTTTGTGTCAGCTGATCTAGCATCCCAGATGTGAGCCAATCACACACACTCTCTCTCTCTACTCTAGCGTATGTATTCCACCTTCTTTCGCATTCACCAAAACATGATAAAAGAGAAAGTTAGTAATATACATCACATGATAAGCTCATCAAAAACATAGTGAAATATTTAAAATGCAAGTTAAGGTACATTTTAGACATTCTATTCAAAACCGCCACCCAGTGCAGGGCGGCAGTTCTAGAACCAGCGCCTTGTCAAGTCGGTGGTCCTGATTGCTGCCCTATCTTGGACGGAAATCCTGACCCAATTTCCCAAAACGTGCCCTTAACCCCAAAAATTCCCAAAAACAAAAACAATGACCTTTTCTAGAAAAATAAAAGAACTCCCTATGGGTGACCCCATAAGGACTCATTTGAAACAATAAAATTTGAAAATGTCCCCCCTAGGTGAACTTTTCAACATTTTAACATCTAGGGTACAAAAAGACAAAAGAGGAAATAACTAACCTAGGAACACGTCGATTGATTTCCCACTCATGGAGGCATGATCGCTATCTCACAATAGTTGTTTTGGCTGTATCCACATCAGAAACGGTCAACGTATGTCCAGAGCTCCAAATTCACCAAATCAACAATGCCAAATGAATTGAAAAATGAGTTTGTTTCGATATATATATAATTTTAAACTCATTTTGAGTGTATGTGTTTACAAGGCTGGAGCATTGGCGCAGGTATATTTCTACATCCTCACCACCACGATGGTAAGTCCTCTTGTCATTTTGGTTTAGTGTTTATTTTCCAATACTTTATCTATCTGCACTTGATTCTCTTCTCCTTCCTACAGGAAGCGGGAACTTGGACGGTGAGATTTCAAACACAAACGTGTTAGATATAGCTTCTAACTCCCCATTTCGAGAACACCATACTCAGACTCTATATTTTACGCCTTTTTCATGGCTAAGACACTTCTCAGAGGGGGCAATATGTACGCACCCAAAATTGCACATGCTACATTGTCAGGAAAATGGTTACAAAAGTCCCCAATGATGATTCAAAATCCTTTCAAAAATGTGTTAGAGCTCCAAAACCCATTCACAATGTATATTTCTATCCTAGATGGCCTTACTTAACTTTTCCATGCATTTTTCCATCTCTCCACCTCTTTCTCGTGCTTACTTTGGCCTTGAATGCTAAGACCACCTACCATGCCTTGGCAGCGGTTTGAGAACCACTTGCCCGAGCGGGGTGGCGATCCTACCCTCACTTTTTCCAGATTCTTCACACGTGTTTTAAACATGCGACAGTTCACTTAAATTTTCTTTTTGCATGCATCCATGAGCTGAATTGGCTAAAAATATATTTGTTTTCTTGGTTCTCCTTGCTCCTTCTATTTTAAATAAGATTTAATTAGTTTAAACTCCTTCTTTCCTTGTGCATGAAGTAACCTCCTAACCTCCATTCCTATATATTCCATGCTTGTATTCAAGTAAGGGGCCTGAGAATTTTGTGTATCTTGTATTGTTTTTCTGTCATAATCTTGCTAGGAATTACATAGCCAAGTTCATATCTCTTGTGCTATCTCTCTTCTACTTGCATTTCATCCAGATTTCTTCCAAGATGTCATTACTCAAGCACCATCCTCTTGTTGCTTTTCTTTGCATTCCCAATCCCTTGGACTCACATGAAAACTTAGAGAAAGAAAGGAAATAATTAAGGGGACAAACACTAATACTACTAGATTTTCCAAGGATCTTGCTCTTCTAGGTTGGAGTTGTGTATTTGTTTGCTTTTTTTATCAAATTTTCAATTATGAATTGTTAATTTCAATTACATATCAAATAGAGTAGAGAAACAATCCATTTCAATTAACTAGATAATTTCAAGTAGATCAAATCAATAGGAAGTTGTCTCTTCAACATTACCAGGGAAGTTGTGGGGAACAATAGCTTTGTTAGGGTTATGATTTGTTCTTCACTTTTGAGGTAGGGTTGGAAGGATTTTTATTGAGTTAGAATATATTTTTAGATTTAGATTCACACATCTGCACAAATAGTTAGCTACATCCGGATAATTGTTTGTATTTAACTTGTTTATTAGATTAGATGCATTGTCTAAAAATCTAGAAAAGAACAAAAACATTTACTTTCCATAGATTAGCTTGTTTTACTACTTTGTTATGATATATTGAGAAAACACCAAAAATATAGGTTAGATTTCCTTTGATAGATAGTTTATTTATTGAAAAAAATCAATTCATCTTACATGACCATCAATGGTCCACAATAGGAAAAGACTTACATTTTGATCCCTGGTCCCACAACCCAACGGGTCGGAGCTAATAACTAACATTGACACAAGTTTACGTTTAACATTCTTACGCACACCTGCAACATATACTGAGAAAATAAGATAGTTAGATACATTGAACATAGTTGTTAATCAAGCCTACGAATTTTGGACTGCTCCTAGAAATAGGGTTTGATTGCATACATGACCATCCAAGGGCCACAACCCCCATGAGTATTTGGTTGTGATCCACAGTCAGTACCCAACGGGCCTACTAGTCAACTAGATATTGACACTAGTTTACGCGCATTGGTATTCATATCTTCACCGCTTCCACCCGATATTATTACATAGCTTTCATTGTTGAATATAGCAACCAATTAGGCTAAGACTTTCTGGACAAGACCAAAAAATCACCCATATTCCTGCAGCTCCACTACACCTCTTGTATTCACTTCCATGACCTTGTCTGGAAACCCATACGAGGCACTGCGGATTACTTTCCACGTATTCTGCAACCAATCAATAGAAACTTGATAGAACTAGACATCGATCGAGAATCTCGAGTAGCCATTATATCGAGACCATACCATCACACCCCTTCAGGTTAGGAGAGAATTATTTTCCTTAGATTCATAGATTCCAATATTGTGTGTCAAATACATCGAGGTTGCCAAATTAGCTTGGTCACTACCATCACTTTCACTTCCATTTCATTTCCACCTTTGGTTGTCTCGGCACGACCTCGGGAGGTCGGGTGTGAAGAAGGTCACGTGTTGATTTTCTATCATACGATTACCACAACCTTACTTCGATCAGAAGTTATCCAATTCAAAATATATGACTGAAGGTAAGCTAAGTGTGATTGAATATTGGGAGAAATTCACTAAATTTTTTAAAGATGTCTTTGTAGTATCGGAAGAATGAACAATTCGGGATACACAAATTTTCTATGATTATGAACACCATCATCGGGGTGTGAAATTGATGTGCATGGTTATTATACCATAGAATCTATCTTTGAGAAATCCATAAGATAAGAGATAAAATTGTAGGAAATATCTTTTCATAGAGATGAAAAGAAAAAAATAGTTTCAACTCACCTTCACCTTTGGCACATAAATAATTGGAGGAAGAAAGTTGGCAAACAAGAAATAAATAGTAAAAATAATTCAATAGTAGCTAAACCTACCACAAATACAAAGAAAAATGGGTAGAATAAGGCTATAAAAAATGATAACATATTTGAAAAGAAATCATCTTTTACGGGGTGTTTCAAGTGTGGTCGTGACTACTATGCGAATAATTTCCCTTAAGAAACTAGGGAATTATAAACAACATAAGATACACACTACGAGTGCCTAACCGCTAGGCGGAGAAGGATACTCCCATTGAGGTTTCGGGTAAGTTATATGGACTACATGTTACTATTTTATTTAACATCAATGTAATCGAGTGCTTCATTTCCAATAAATTAGCTAAAAAATGAATAAGAAAGTTGGTTATATGAAAAACTCATAGGTTGTACATTATGGAACTAATGTTATTCAAATATTAAATCAATGTCATGTTGACACAAAGCATTGGAACTGCCAAACTTTACCATTGAATGGACCTATACATAGCTCCTCTATGTTCCTATGATATCATTATAGGTGTAAATTGGTTGTCTAAACATAAATCAATTGTTGACTGTTATGAAAAATGAGTTGATTTCCTAGATGAGACACATAAAACAAGCATACAAGGAATAATTTTTTTGAAGTAAGGAAAATTTCAGCCATGTAGCTCAAAAAGGCTAAAAACAAGGGATGTATGATTTATGCCATTAAAATATCAATTTCAATCGGAAGGTGAAACTTCCCTAGATTACTATTTGTTGTTACAAGAGTATAGTTATGGCTTTCTTGAGGAATTACATGGACTTCCCCTAAATGATAATTTTATTTTGCAATAGATATCAAACCTAAAATTGAACCAATCTCAAAGGCACCATGCAAAATGACTACAACTAAATTAGTGGAACTAAAAGCGCAACTTCACAAATTTTTTATAAGGGACTAATCGGGAGTGTGTCTCCATGGGGAGCACTAGTCATATTCATCAAGAATAAATATGCCATGTTAAAGCTATGCATAGATTATCACATGCTTAACAAGGCCACAATCAATAATTGATATATTTTACAAAGGATTGATGACCTTTTTTATTAGATGCAAGGTGCATCTATCTATTAAAAGATCGATTTATTATTAGGTTATCATAGCCTTGGTATAAAGGATGAATACATACATAAGAAAACATTTAGAATGAGACATGGTCATTATGATTTCACCATGTTGTTACCTTTTGGAATCACAAATGCACCATCTGCCTTCATAAACTTAATAAACAATATATTTCAGGAATACCTACAAAAATGTGTGCTAGTTTTCCTATAAGAAATTCTAATTTACTCTAAAAACATGGAAGAACACAAATAAAACTTGAGAATATTGTTGGATGTTCTTAGAAAGAGGAAATTATACGGTAAGATCTCGAAATGTTCATTGATAGAATGAATTACGATACCTTAGTCACGAGAATCAATAAGGATGGGATTTGATTGACCCATTGAAAATAAAATCCATAACTGATGGCCATACTCTAATAATGTACATGATGTCGGAAGCTTCATGGGGTTTTTTCGTTATTACAAAAAATTCATGAAATGTTTTTCTAGATTTGTTGCCCTAATAATTTCCTTGCAGAAAAAAGATAAGAATTTTTTGTGGAAAGATAAGTGAAAAGATGCATTTAACTTTGCTGAAAGAGAAACTAACTATAACACTTGTTCTAAAGGTTTTGAATCCCAATGGAAGCTTCACCATGGTAACTAATTCCTCTAATGAAGGTTTAGGAGGAATACTTCTGCAAAATGAACATGTGATTGCTTACAAAAGTAGAAAATTAAAGCTACATGAGATGAACTATGCTTCCCATGACTTAGAGCTTGTTTTCATAGTTATAACTTGCAAGTTAAGAGGAATTACCTATTGGGGAAGGCTTTCAAACTGAAAACAAACCACTTAGGACTGAAATATATATTTATGTAGCCAATTTTGAATGCAACGTAGTGTAGGTGGCTTGAGTTTTTGTCTCAGTATGATTTTCACATAAGTTACATTAAAGGTAAAGAGAACCACATGGCTAATGCATTAAGTCATAGGAAGCATGTTTCCACCATTGTAACCCTCAAGAATCAATTTAAATATGAAGTAAATAAACACATACAAAGTGATCCGTATTATCAGAATGTGAAATTTATGTTAGCATGAGATCGAATGATAAAAGGTATGAAGGATTTAAGTTTAAAAATGAAGGATTCTTAAGATATGATAAAAGGGTTTATGTTCCTTTGGGTAATGACTTAAGAAATAAAGTCATTAAAACATTTCATGAAACTCCTTATTCTAGACATCCTGGAGTGACAAAGTTATTAGCTGATATAAAGCAGCAATATGTATATAAAGGAGTGAAGAAATACATGACGAATTATGTTTCTCATTGTATTGAATGTCAACGTGTTAAGGTATAGCACATGTATCATGTCAGTATGTTTTATCCTCACAACATTCCACATTACAAATGATAAGTACAATTAGTATGTATTTCATGTAAGGGCTATCAATGTCTAAAAATAAACATGCCATGATCTTAGTTGTGGTTAAAAAACTAACTAAAGTAGCTCACTTCATACCGGGTAATCTAAAGGATGATTCACCCGCACCTACGAAACAATTTGTGCATGAAATTTTAATATTGCACGAGTTTATGAATTAATTATTTCAGACAAGGATCCTAAGATGACCTCTTGTTTTTGTCAAAATTTGAACTCAGCTATGGGAATAAAACAAAACTTCAATTTAGCATACCATCTAGAAACAAATGGTCAAATAGAAAGAGTTAACCAGGTTATGGAGGATATGTTCATAATGTATTACATGGATTATCAATATAGATGGGAATAATATATTCCATTGGTTGAATTTTCCTATAATAACACTTATCATTTTGTTGTCATCCAAATTTGTAACAAGAAAATTCTCTATTTTCAAGCACAAAAATCATACCCTACCCAAAAATTGTACCTAAAGGTCATTTTGATCCCCCATTTTACCCTAATTCCTGATTCAATGCTCCTGTAGGTGATGTATGGGTACCAATTCATTTTAAGTGCTTCCCAAGCAAGATTCGTCAAGATAAACCTTTTAGTAAGCTTGGGAAAGGCCATGTTTTGATCTTCTCAAAGTTGGTACACCCCCTGGAGCAGAATGAAAGGATTAAATACATCATGGAGGTATACCTGAGAGCTAGGAACATTTTGAAATCATTTTTGAATATTTTTTTGTGAATTTTCACAAATTTTGGAGTAATTTTAGCAAAATTTGGTGTTGGAGGCTTAAGCAATGCTCAGTGCAAAAACAACCCCTGAACTTTAGGAAGCGTTTATGGGAGCTATGAAAAAATTTAGGAGTCAAAAAATATATATTTGGAAAGGTATTTCAGATCCCTATGGGATGGTAAAATAATATTTTTCACATCACCTAGGCACATTGCGTCCATAGTCGAGTTTTAATATGCACATGACCTTGGAGCCGAACAAAATCCTATATTTTAGGGATCAAATGGATGAATCAAGAGATGATACCCAAACCATTGGATTCATTAGGTAATTTTCAAGTAGAATCATATAAAATTTCATCAAAAACATTCTCCCGAACTCGATATATGATCCCAAAAGGAGACTCCCAAGGTAAAGGCTCTAACAGTTAGTCATTTTTTGGGTTGAAAATCCAACCAATCAGAATTTGACACATTTTTTTACAAAAAGTGCACAAAATATTGGGTTAAAAAGGTGCAATAAGGACCTCCGGATGACCACAGATTCATGCTTTTTGCAAGGTTAAGCCCCTCAGGCTCCATTTCCCGGCCAGACTCCGCGCAATCACACTCTGCCACTTGTCAAGCTAGGGTGAGGGCACATTTTTTTGTCCCATGTGCACAAAATATTTGGGAAATATCATACAAAAAACCATGCATCCCTCCCATTTAAGCTCTTGGTCACCCATGTGCCCCTAGAAGTTGTTTTAAAGTGTTTTTCAAGCCCCTCTCTCATCCTCAATGGAAAATCACATTTGCAACACATGGCCCAATAGGGATGGGGAAATTTTTTTGCACCAAGTGCACCAAGAACTTGGTTTAAGTGGTGCACAAAAGTGTGACCCATTCCAAAACTCAAAAACATGTAAATTTTTCTAGCCGTCAGGTTGTCACTAATCTTCTTCTATTTTCCCGCACGCGCGCACAAGTTTTTCTCCAACTACCATGATTTATTCATCGCTCCATTGTTTCTAATTCTACAACCTTAATATAATCCCCTCCATAATTCCATGTTGTTTTAATGAAATAAATCCACTCTTATGAGAAAAATTCATGATCAAGAGCTGCCGGAAAACCTAAGGCATAAAAACAAAGAAACGATCATATCTCCGAAACCATACATCAGATCTCCATGAAATTTTGAGAAAATTTTCCTCATATAAATGCATTGAAGATAAAAATATATAAAACTAAAAAGTTGTAACTATTTTTAATGGCATCCATCTGAAATATTTTGGCCCCAAGTTGATTCTTCTTCATTTGTCATCAATCCAGGAAGTAGTTTTACTTGATAATCAAAATAGAAATGAAGAGCAAAAACACATAAGGAATATAAAAAAAATTCATCAATCTAAAACTATGAAGTTCAGATTCTAAAAATATCAATTTTCACCGGTTCACACTTACCATTTTTAATAATTTTCCAAAAACAACAAAACCCCTCTAGAAGAAAGAATAGTTAAAACTAGGCAAGCGAAAAATTGGGGCATGCTTTAGTCAAAAAGTTTTAAAAAAGCAAAAAATAAAAAGGTAAATTTCCAAAATTTTAAAGTACTTAAAATTGATCCAAATACATCTATGGAAAACCCAAAACATGAAGGAAACACCTCAATGCAAAAAAACAAGGTGAAAAAGTAACACTGCATAAAATAACAACTCCTAGGACCAACTTTCTAAAAATAGCAGTTTTCGGCTCCAGTCATAGAAACTTGTCACCTCTGTAATGACTTCTATCACTTATTTTTTCATCCTCATGGGATTTCAATATGATTCCAAGGCTCAAATAGAGCATTGATAACTTCATATTGGTCTTAGAATCATCATCCTAAATTCAAGTGTGCTCATAAGTAATGCAAGGCATTGCAGAGGCTGTGATGAATTCATCTTCATCACTTTTAGAGTTGGGTGATTTGACATGATTTTTCATATAGTTTAATGAATTAAAGTGGCTCATCAATCAGGTATCGAGGAGGATCATCATGAGAAGTTATTATGTTCATCTCGAGCTCACATTGAGAAGTCCTGAAACATTGTTTCTCAACACTCCTTTCATGAACTGCGAGGTTCGAGCATCATGTATCAAGGAGGAATTGTGGCCATAAATGGAGGGAAAAAAATTCAAAATGAACTTCATCAAATATTTCTTATGAGTATAATAGTGTGAATATGTAGCAAAATGTCTTCGAGATATTGTCCCCATCTTCAAACTTCTTCGAGTGGACCTCAATAAATGACACCTACAGTCATCAAGTTGATCATTCAACGTGTTTCTAAACATTTTTATTTTTATGTGTGTCATATGAAGGAGATTTCTCATGGTATAAAAATTTTACAGATCCAGAGTTCACCACATTAGGACATTTCATCAAATCGGGCGAGTGAACAAGGTGAAGGAGGCATGGCATCCCCTTTGTCATCATTCCTTCTTCCTTGTCTTCTCTCCTTCTTCCTCTTCTCCTTTACCCCCTTTCTAATTCTTCTTTGTGAGAAGTCATGACATTCATATTATTCATATAAATGTGGCTTTAGAATACATTGTAATAAGTTACTATTAGTGTAGGATTTATTTTCCTCACTTTATTTATATTATCCTACTTGGATATTCCACCTCACTTGGAGTTTCCCTATGCTTATGGGATAATGCTTGCTAAGGTGTACACTTTACTACACTATTTTAGGTGTTTTTACAACTTTAATACACTATTTTGGGTGTGATTCACCACTTGACTACACCATTCTAGTTGTTGGCTACCACTATTCTAGGTGGATATTTTCATGATTCTAAGAGAAGGTTACACATTCACCTCCTATATGTACATCTCTTACATTATTCTAGTCAATTATATTGAGTTGGAGCTATTTCTATGTTATCGTAAGTATCTCTCTTGTATTTTCTTAATTTATAGTCTTGTTAAAAGGAACAATAACTAGATCATGCCAAGCCAAGAACACAGATGCTAATCAAACATCACGATCAATAAGATGAAAGCAATTCGCCATAATAACTTTACATAAACCTTTGTAAACAAATGAGCAGCAATATCATATATTATTATGGAACTCAATGAAATATAATGAGAATGGACCTTGCTTATATAGGCAAGGAATAACAATCTAAGAACCAATCAAGGTCGTAGATCAAGCCATAAATCATGGAAAGAACTAGTCATCAAAGAACTAGTCAAGTCCATAGATTTATGAGAGAACTAGACATCAAGGATCTAGTCAATACCATAGATCAAGGAAAGAACTATACCTAACAACTAGATAATATCTCCTAATATCTAAATAAATAAATAAAAATATCCACACACATAAGTGGGTGATGATAAATACAATAAAGGTAAATAATGTACCTAGGTGAACATGAGCTAAGGTAAATACCTACTCTAACACCCCCCCTCAAGTGAAGCTAGGGGCCAAAATAGAAGTGGCATGTCCACAGTATGAGTCCCGAAAACTAGGCTTGATGAGGTACTCATGTACAATATATCCATGAAGAAATCTTGAACCAAAAGAAGGAAAGAATCCTGCTATAAGGAAAGAGAAAGAAGAAGAAGAAGAAGGAAGATGTTCTCATGAACACCCCCAAGAACAACTTCCGAAACCCCAAGCATTCCACGCAACTCAAGGTAGCAAGGTGATGCAAAAGGATTCATAAAGATGTCTATAACTTACTGCTGAGTTGGAAGGTACTCCAAGTAAAGAACTTCATCCTGAATGTGTTTCCGAATGAAGTGGATGTGTATCTCGATATGCTTGGTCCACTGGTGCTCAATTGGGTTACAATAAATGTGAATTACACTTTGGTTGTCACAACAAATTATAATCGGTGAATCTTGTGTGAATTCAAACTCTGTCAATAACTGGAAAAGCTAAAGAATATGTTGACTCACTGTAACTATTGCCCTGTACTCTACCTCTGAAGATGAAAGTGCAATAGCCTGTTTCTTTTTACACACCCAAGAAACTGGAGAAGAACCAAGATAGAAAAGATAACCAGAAGTAGAATGCTTGTCATCAATAGAACCTACCCAATCTAAATTTTTATACCCAACCAACTGAGTAGAACCCCTAGTGTAGTGTAGGCCAAAGTGGGAAGTGCCCTATAAATAGCGCAAAATCCTTTTAGCATCCTGCCAATGACTACTATGAGGAGAATGTACAAACCGAGATACAATCCCTACTACAAATGAAATAGCAGGGTGAGTATGGGTCAAGTACATGAGACTCCCAACCAACTGCCTATACAATGTAGGATCACAAAGTGGTGTGATACATGTGGATGTAAGAGTAACCCCATACTGAAAAGGAGATGGACTTGGCTTGCAATCGGACATATCAAAGTTCCTAAGAAGATCATGGGTGTACTTTTGTTGACTCAAATAAATCCACGAATCTATACGAGAAATATGTAAACTAAAGAAATAATGCAATAGCCCAAGATCTTTCATGTCAAACTGTGTGAAAGAGCCCTCTAAATACTCGAATGTGGGAAGAAGAGCTACCAGGTAAGTAATGAGATCATCAACATATAAGACAAGTATCACAATATCCTCACCGACATGTTGGAGATACACTGTATGATTGGAGTGGAAATGAACAAAACCAGTAGATAGAAGAAAATAATCCATCTTCTCATACCAAGCCTGAGGGGCTTGTTTGAGACTGTAGAGAGACCTTTGGAGCCTACAAATAAGAGAAGAATCCTGAACAAATCCAGCCGGTTGCTCCATGTATATTTCCTCTTGTAGATCTCCATGTAAGAAGGCACTCTTCACGTCCATCTGGTATACAGGCCACCCCTATGATGCAGCAAGAGCAAGTACAAGGCATATAGAATCCATCTTGGCAACGGGTGCAAAAGTCTCAAAGTAATCAATACCTTTAACTTGTGAAAAACCCTTTGCAACAAGACAATCCTTATACTTATCAATGGACCCATCTACTGTGTATTTGGTTCGGTATAACCACTTACACCTAACCATATTTCTTCCTTTAGGAAGAGATACCAAATCCCAAGTATGATTCTTCATCAAAGAATAATACTCAGCTGCCATCGCATCATCCCACTCTTGTATCCCATGAGCCTTTGAAATGGATTGTGGATCCTCAGAAACTACCTAACATAAAATTCTAGAACTAGCATAATGTGCATGATGATGCCTAGTGGGTGGAAGATCCTCTATGAAAGGTGTTGCCTCAAAAATTGTAGTACGAGCCCACTTAGGCACAGTGACAACATCAGTGGGAATAGGATCCTCAATGGCATCTATAACCTCCTCATCAATCTCCTCAAAAAAATGATCCTCAAGATGAGATGAAGAATAAGGAATGGAAGAAGATGAAGAATCATGAGGAGTGAAATGCTCATCAAAATGAACATGTGTTCGAAAAAGAACATCATGTGTATCAGGATCTAAAAGATGATAAGCTCTCATGTCCTCACAATACCCTATAAAGATCAAGGGTTTACTCTTCTTATCCAAATATTTCCTTTTCTTCTTTGGCACAAAGGCCCAAGAATGGCTCCCAAAGAATCAAAAAAATGAGACATCTGGCTTAGTGTTGGACCAAGCTTCCTCTGGAGTCAAATGCTCAAGTGCTCTGTGTGTGGTGTGCGATTCGAATATAGTTAGCACAATTAATCGCTTCTACCCAATAGATAGGAGGTGTTTCTCTAGAATGCATCATACGAGTTAGCCATTTCCTTCAAAGTTCTATTCTTCCTTTCTGCTAATCCATTTTGTTGTGAAGTATGAGGAATAGAATGCTAGTGAATAATGCCTTGACTTGCCAAATATTCGAGAAAACTCATTGGTGAAGTACTCCCCCATTATCGGTGCGAAAGGTTCTTTATGTTACTAGAAGATTATTTCTCGACCAAATCCTTGAAGACTTTGAAGTGTGAAAAAAATCAATTTTTACTTGAGAGAATAAACCTAAGTACGCCTCGAGAAATTATCAATAAATGTAAGTGTGTACTTAGCTCTATTGAAAGATGGGGTAGGAAAAACCATCAAGTCACTATGCACAAGCTCAAGTGGTGAAGAAAATCTCTTAGAAAAATTCTTAGGAAAAGGATCTTAGTGTTATTTCCATAATTCACAACCATGACAAACTCCCTCAAGATAAGAAACTCTAGGAAGACCATCTACCATACCATGAGTGCTCAACTCCTTCAAATATTTTTAATTGAGATGTCCAAATCTATTATGCCAAATCTTACTCTTTGAATCTGAATGAGAAACCAATATTGTCCCTATAGAAGAAGTGTCATCAAAACCCTCAAAGTGATATAGTCTAGAACTATGATCAATAATACCCTGAGCAACAAGTGAATAAGGCTCCAACAAAGTTCTTACTTCTGCCCCATGTGGTGTAAAAGTCACTATTTTCCCTTGACTAGAATGACAAATTTGATATATAGAAAACAAATTTGTAGTGATGTTAGGAACATATAATGCATCTTGGATATTTCCACCATTAAGTTGTATATCACCTTTTCCTTCAACAAAAAGAAAGGAAGAATCTCCAACCTCAATTTTGGAAGTAGAACTCAAACCTAGAGAAACAAAATACTCCTTGGAAGAAGTCATGTGATGAGAAGCACCAAAATCTATAACCCAATTGTCTGCAAGTGGTGACTGAGATCTTCCAACAACATTAAGTGCTTTTCCATGCTAATTAGAAGGAGGTGGAGTGGAGATAGAAATTTTGTGTTTCTTGATTGCATCCTCTAAGGCTTGCATTCACTTATAACACCTATTTTCTTCATGATTACTACCCCCACAAAAAGAGCATGAACGACTAGACTTATTCTTGGATTTAGAAGACTCCTTGGGTTTTGAGTTGTTTTCTTTGGGTTTAGGAGCATTTTGAGATGGAGAAGGTGTGGATTTGGTTTTACTAATTAGTTTTCCCTTGCCCTTAGGATTAGATGCAACTAATTCCTTTTGAGAGGTGGAAGAATCAAGGTGAGATAATTTAGATTCTTCCCTAGTAATTCTTTCACAAAATGTTTCTAAGTTAGGCATTTTGAAGTTGTCACCTAAGGCATCCATGCTAGAGAAAAGGTAGAAGAAAAAAATTTGGAATGGTTCTCTCAACTTGGATAGAATCAAGTAAACACACTTTTCATCTTTCTTATCTCTTCCACTCCCCTTTAACTGTGTCAACAAATGCTTGAACTTGGTAAGATAGTCTATAATTATTGGAAAATCTTCAGGATTAAGAGAGGTGATCTCAATTTCAAGTTACATGGCTCTCATATGATCCACCTTACTAAATAAATCCTCCAATTTCTCCCATATTTTGAAAGGAGAGTCAGACTTTTCCAAATGAAATAAAATACTCATCACGGCATAAGTTCCTATAAAACCCATACACTCATCAAATTTGTACTGGTACTAAAATTTCTCATATTCTCTAGTGAACACTGGTTGTTCTTTAGAAGTTAAAGCCCATAATCCTTTCTCGCTTAATTATTGTTTCCATTCTTGGTTTCCATGTGTGGTAATTATGTGTTGTTAATGGCTCAACATGATCTAATATAGAAGTAGATGCCATCCTCAAAAAAATCACCAAAAAAATGGAAGAACCAAGTAATGCAACAAGAGCCCCCAGATTTTGGCACTTTATAATGAGTGCGTGTTACAATATGGAACTTTATAATTATAGTGAAATTATCAAAATAAATATTTCCAATGGAAAGAGAACAGAAAAACAAGCACTTTTGCAGATCAAGCCATAAATCATGAAAAGAACTAGTCATCAAAGAACTAGTCAAGTCCATAGATTTATGAGAGAACTAGACATCAAGGATCTATTCAATACCATAGATCAAGGAAAGAACTATACCTAACAACTAGATAATATCTCCTAATATCTAAATAAATAAAAATAAATATCCACACACATAAGTGGGTGAGGATAAATACAATAAAGTTAAATAATGCACCTAGGTGAACATGAGCTAAGGTAAATACCTAATCTAATACTTGTATGCTTTCATTGTTTTGTCTTGGAACAATTCACATCTCACATCATTCACCCGTGCATTCTTCAAACCAGTAGATCTATGGAACTTCTCTAATAGTTACCATTAATTGATAAAAGGGAACTTAATGTTGTTTCTTAGGAACTTGAAAGGTCATATGTTGTGTAGTACATACAAAAAGTTGCATGGGGGAAGATAATGAGTATTTTGAAATTCTATATAATGTAATGACACCCTCATTCTTCAAGTTTGTCAAGTTGTTGCACTCAATAGAGAGATCTATTGAGCAATACAAGAGAGATAATATTCTTCCACTTTCCTTCACCATTTTTCTTCCATTTCCTGCATTATACAACTTGATGAAAATGGCAATAAAGAAATGAATTGTTTCTTTTCATGACTTATGAATGTGTGTAACTTTGTGTGCATGGTTTCCTCTAGCCATTGGCATACTAATCTTGTTATTTCTTTCTAACAAATTGTGGTTATGAACTTTCTAATTATGGCAAGAATCTAATTTTCTATTTGCAAAGTTGTTTTTCCTTGTCTAAATTATCTAACTCCCTCCCTTTCATATAGAAAATTCTTCCCTATAATTTATCGTAAGCATTTTCAGGTGGGTGGAGTGGAGTGTGCTCATTGGATCCCCGGCCTTTTGGCCAAAAATGAATTTTTATTTCTATTCATTCACAATAAAGTGGAGTTGGACCACCCAAGTAGAGGTACCTAGATTCCTAGAGCGTTGGCTAGAAACCCATCAATTTGTCCCCGAAAATTTTATCACCAACAGTTTTTGGCACCCACCGTGGGGAAGACATGGAAACAATATGCACCCAAAATACAATTACAAGATCCAAAAAAACCAAAAAACAATAAAATATGCAAAAAAAGAATTGCTTAAAAACCTTTCTGAAAGACACACCATCGGTTCTTACAAGTGACCTTATTTGTTCCACAGTGTCTCTTCACATTCCTATTGAATTTTTTTCCCAGAAATGGATGAAGGAATATATATGTCAAGGCAAGTAGGTTAATAGGTGTTGATGGTTCCATTTTCGAGGCTTTGCAAAATCTGTAAGAATGAATTAGAGACAATCCACACTTCTTCTCTCAAGCCTCATCCCCATCCATTTCTTCAAGTATTTCACCTGGTAACCCCATTTAAACACCTGGTAATACCCCCTACAAATTATCCCATTATCCAACCTTCATTGAACATTGAATTCCATGGTGAGGAAGAATAATTTGAAGAAGAATTTTTAGAAGCAAGATCTAGAGCTGAAACATAAACAACAATGGTGGATGAAGCAAAAATACCTCAACCCATTGTTCTATGGGGAAGAAATACATGTCTTCTTGCTCATGAACCCCTTCATAATCTACCGACAAGTTCCCGTAAGAACTTCCCGATTTTAAATTTGACGACACACAAATTATTGAAGAATAGATCATTGCCTTCACCACATAATACAAGATTCTTGGTGTCGAACATGAATATTTTTCCGTAATATTGTTCATGGAATCTCTCGAACAAAAAGAAGAAGAATGTTTCTACCTCTTTCCTTCTAGATCAATCACTTTGGTTAAAATGATATCAAGTCCAAGTTTGAAGAAAGATTCAAATATAATAAATATTGTCAATATCTCCTTATTCAATTGGCACAAATGAAGAAGGAAGCAAATGAAAATATGAGAGACTTTGTGGTTCATTTCGACCGGTTACTCCGTAGGATATTGAAAGAAGATTCACCATCTAAAAATAACGTCAAGAGGTTATTCATAAATGCTCAATCACCGAGGTAGGATTTTTCCTACGAAGATTTCAACCAAGGAACATTGCAGAAGCACAAAAAAGTGGCCATCAAATTTGATGATGATCTCATCCTATTTGGGAAGATCAATAAACCTTCAAAGGGTAAGACTCAAAGATCTTGGAGATGAGAGAATAGATCCATTGCTACAGAAGTTAGAAAATGAAATGGCATCATTAAAGAGGGAAATTTTTGAACTAATGTCTTCTCAAAAAAACAACAAAAATCATATTGCAGGAGCACCTTGAAGGCTTGCCTTGGAGGCCCCACCCATCAATGTAAGTTGCAAGATTTAATAAAATGAAGAAGATATTGAACAAGAAAGTAAAGGTGGTAATTTCCTAGAAGTTAACGGACTTGATAATGATACAAAAATCAGATTATGTGAGGATTCTAGAGGTGATGAAAATGATGAAGAAGATGCACCCATTTTCTCATGTGTGGTATTCACTCATTCTCAATTTGAAAAGGGAGCCTCTCCCTCCACTGCTGTGAATAAAAAGAAGACCGAATATCCTAATGTTGTGAATCTACAAAACAAAATAATCGACAAGGATCTCCACTACCACATTGCATGGATTCTACATTATAGAAACCCGACCATGTGGCAAGCAGGAGGTCACCCTCAATTCCAAGTAAGTCTTCCAATGCATCTTCCAGTTCTAAATCTAAATTTACTCCTGTAAAATTTATTGCTTCAAAAGTTCCTGATGTACCTTTTAAAATACCCTTTGTTCCCCAAATATCTACCCCTAATTCCAAACCTATCTCGACTCCAAAAGTAATCCCTTCCTCCCCTTTTCCACATCTTCTCCTTTTGACTTAGTGGAATATGCAAACAGACCAAAGTACAGACATCAAAACCAAATATTTGCGACTCGCCCCTAACTATTCAAGATATTCATATGATATATCAGGAGTGGTAGTTTAACAACCAAAGGTTATAACTCCCGGTTCTAAAGTAATAGTACCAAACCCACCTACACCTCCATCACAGAACATGTTTGTATTAAGTGCATCAAATACCGATACGGTTGATCCTTTCTACGTCTCCCTTCTTGTTGGAGAATATGTATTTAAAAATTACATAATAGATTCTAGTGCCCCTAATAATGTGATTCCCATGAAGGTCACCAAGGCTCTCAAACTCACCATGACCCTACCTAGTAGCTCTTGTTAATGCATGGAGTCAAAAGAGGTACCACTTGTAGGGAAGGTTAGAGATACACAGGTGGCCCTCGACAAATTTCTAGACAAAAAGGTTTCAATGATGATTTTGCTAGCAAATATTTTGGCTTCCTTTGGAATGTTGCTAAGTAGAAGTTTTTTTCAACAATTGGGAGGGAAAATTTAGATGAATTGGTCTTCTACAATCATCCTAGTGAAAGGAGACATGGAAAAATTTCTTCCAAAGAAGAAAATGAGGTACATGGTGCAAAAAGCAGAAACCCTAGAGCCAACATTCTATACCAAAATAGCAAGAGGATGAATTATTTTGTGACAACTGAAGAGGAGGATGAGATCCCAATCTTGATAGGACCAAACATTCCTTCCCAAAGGAATATTGATTTTGAGGAAGCATTGAGGAAATTTGAGTTGCAAGAGGGTAGCCCCAAATTTCTAGACAATGCAAACCATGAAGAAGAGGAAATGGTTCTTGGTGAATCTCAAATGGAGAAACTAGCTTGTATTCTTACCAAAGAGGAGGAGATATTCTCATTCCCATTTTAGAATTAATATTATCTCTATCATGTCATACATGGAGAGACAAATCCATCCTATGACAATCTCTCAAAATGTTTGAAAGAATGGTTTGTGCAAGAACTACTAAGAGCCGCAGAAGAAACAAAAGACCACTGAGCTCAGTCTCAAACTCCTAATGTGAGCTATATATCAGCAAGATGAGTGGGAATATGATCTGAAGCCTTAAATAGTGTATATATTGGCCATGTTGAAATAAAGAAAGATGGTAAATCTGATGTCCTTCCTAAGCCAATGGTTAATGAATACAATGATGAAATGGAATTATTTTCTTTCCCATTTGAAGAAGAAGACTCTTTCCATGATGAAAAATATGAAATAAAGGGTGTTGAGGTCATTGAAGATGAAGATCCCCTTGAAAAATAAGTAGTGGAATGTAATAAGCTTCAAGGAAATGAAGTAATCCCTCTAGATAGTTTCCTTGAGCTTCAAAATGAATATTCTTTGAAGGCATACAAAGATGAGCTATAGGAAGTAACAAAGGAGAACTTCGTGTAAGAAATCTTAGATGCGGTAGAAAATTCGGAAGAACTGAGTTATGTCTTGACCTCTTAGATCATGCCATGGCTATATAGGAAAAGTATGAAATTACTTTTATCCTCCATTCAATATTCAACACCTCATAGTGGAATGGAGAAAAAGGATGAAGTCATGATTTCTTGTGGCATGGATGTCGATAAGCAAAAATACAAGGAAGAAATACATTCAAGCGGTTCAAACAAGAATCAGCCTCAGGGAAGTGATGAGATGCTCGATGAGAGATCATCAATGTGGGTAATCTTGGAAGGTAAATAACACTATAAAACTAATTTCAAATAGAATGAATATAATAAAATTTCTAAGCAAAGTCCTGAGCATCAATAAGCTCATGTAGACTCACTCCTACCAAGTACATAGACAATCATGAAAGTACCTAGCTTTAATAAACAATTAAGAAGAGGAAGCTACTTTTTTAACTAGTTAATGTCTTCACGAAACAACATCACTCGGTGTTTCCCACTCAGGGGTAGCCTCTAAGAAGAGAAGAGCACTATGGTGAAATTGAGTTGTCCCTCACCTTGTACTATAGATGATTTAGGTTTGTTTTCCCATTTTCTTGTTGTGTGGTGTGTTTCCCTTCAATTTTGTGTTTGTTTGTGTGTGTTGTCCCTTTCTGTCTATCTCTCGCTAGTTGTGTGTGTTATGTAAGGCCCAATGGATAAGGAAATGGTTGATTTTATTAATGGAGATTCTGGATTTCTCATGTGATGTGTAACATTCCCAATTTAAGACTTTAGAAACAAGGGGAAAAAAATTATACATAATGTTCTCTGTTCTAAATAATCATAACTTAGAACACACATTCCATGCCAATCAATCTCATAATAGATAACCATATGCAGCTATAAATGACTCGATGAACTACCAATCTCTCATTTCATGACTTGATTAACAACTGATCTCTCATGTTACTTAAGTATTGAATAATTTATGTATACCAAGTATACTTGGTTCTCTTACCCTGTTCTAGGTATTGAGTGTTCTGTTTAAGAAACCTATCTAAATATTTGTTACCAATATTCATCTAAAATCACATTCCTTAAACTAGGTGACATAGGACAATGCAACTAGTAGCTTGCGATACTTTGGCCAAAGATTTCCAACATATTGTTCATGTTACTATTCCTAGATGGCATACTCATCTAAACAGAATACATCCTTCACCCCACTCCTTTGTTATCTAGAATGGTCTTCACCGAATTCAGTCAATCCACTTGTCCAAGGTTTGACCCTAATGTATGTTAGTGATATAATTTAGAATAGGGATTCACTCATGAATGACCTAGGGTATATAGACATACCCTATCGACCTAAGTTGATTGGATGTTCCTAGTTATCCTAAATCATTGTGAGTCATTTCCTATGCTAGATCGAAACTCTAAACTCCCTAGATAAAAACTAAGTTCAAGTCTAATTTTACGTAATTCTAGATGAACCAATGCTGAAGGATGTTGCAACATGTCAAATACAACCTTGTATCCTTGTGAAGACCCAAGTCTTCACAAATGTACAGATCTGCAGTTGTCGTGTGCCAACATCCAGAAAACCACTTAATCTCGATGTACACACCTCAAGAGATCATTTCCACTTAATTAGCTTAGGATTAAGATTTAGATTATAGCAACCTTACATAACCCTAATTCCAACAACCTTAAAGGTTTCCATCCCCATTTGAGTTGGTTAACTAATATGGAACTTCAAAGACTATTCATTGCTTTATGTTTTGCTTAATATTTAATTAATTAAAAATAGCATCAGCGTCTATCAAATGATCTAATTAATGTGTCTCAACCATTCAAGGAATGTATAAGAACCAAAACAGGTTCTGATATAAAATACTTCATACCTATGAAGTCTAAATGGTTATCGAACCCATATATCATTAGTTTATTTTGCATCCTTTTTAGAAGAGGAGAACCTTCCTCATTATGGTTAAGTATTAGGGTTTATTATACCCATATCCAATTTACACATCCTGACATTATAGCAACACGTTCATAACATCATAATCAACCATTCAAGATTAAGTAAGGAACATTAATACATACAACTTAGTAAGTTATATTAAAGTAAGGGAATTTGTACTAATTCCCATTTATCCAGACAATTTACTGACATCAAGAATAAGGATCCAATCAGATATAAATAACAACATCAAGGATAAGATTACAGATTTTTCCTTCTTATTATGAACAAGAGAATAGACTTAATCAGGTTTAAGTAACCTCAGTATTTTCAATTCATCGAAATAAAATACACATCTTACAAAACTATGCATTACTGACATATTTCATGTCAACAACATCAAGATCTTTTAGATTACAACTTTTCTTCCTTCAATACATTTCAATAATAACTCATAATTCTCTATAATGGTCCAGAACTTTTAATTCAACCAATACATCATAAAATTTATTGCCTTCCTTTATCACTTACAAAGTCCATCTGCAAAAATTGCTAGCAGATCAGTTCATTGAACTAATCATGATAAGCACCTAGCATTAAAACAAAATGCTTTCGACTAACTATTTCATTAAACCAACTCTGCTTTAATGAAACAATGTGGTCAAGTAGACAAATAAATCATAGCAATAACAACCATAAAAGAAGAACAATTAATCATTTGAATAACATTCAAAGAAATGTCATGAGGTAATTTACAATCTAAAACATGTTATCAGATAAATGCCATTCCATCCAATACACTTATCCATATCAAATAAAAGTACTTTCTAATTATTTCCTTCACAAATCATCTTAATTTAGAAATACAAATGCAAATAAGAGTCTCACACATCAGATGTGGCATCCTAATCCCAAATGCAAGGCATAGCCTAATTTATCAAGTTAGACCAAATATCAACATTAAGATAGAATTTACTCAATGTACAACATCTCACATTATTCTTCTATCTCAATTATTAAAATCCTTAACACAAGTCAAGAGAACAAGCAAGTAGAAATGACGACTACTCAAGACATTAAGGATAGTAGTGCAACTGATCCAAATAAATCAATGACCAGATTTACCCAAAAGAAGAATGACTAAGATGAAACAATAAGAGCTTCCTAAATAATTTGGTTAGCCCAAATCCCATACACAACTTCAGAGAAGAGAACACAACCCATAACATCCTATTATTTCCAAAGGTAGTGGTCAAGCTTCGCCTTAAAGACTAAAGAAGGATTCAAAAGCCATGATCGAAGGAAATCCAACATTTTAACATACGGGACGAAGGTCGCAAAGGAAAATTCAGGCCCTTCACTACTTCCCAAACTCCTTAAAAATAAAATGCATAGAAGAAGAGATCAACAAAATGTGTGATTGTTGTGATTAGAATAGAATTTAACATGATTTCCCATCATGGAAAACCAATGACTGAGACATTAAACCAGATCAAAAGGAGATGTAATGAAAAAAGTTGTAAAATGCCATGCGGTGCTTACAATCCCAACATTCACTCAAGGACGTTAAAATTTCAGTCAAGGTCCACAGTCTAACCAATTCCTCCAATGATGGAAATAAAACAATCAATGCAAGAGCAGACTCTCAAAAACAAGTCCTCACAAAGGTGAAAGACATATATTTTATGATAAGACATGGAAGGTTCCTTCACGATTCCATTCCAAGAAGATATAGCCCAAGATAGTCATAGCTTAGCTACGGTGTACAACTTATCAACAAATTAATTCCCTCCAATCTTGCTCAAATATCAAAGAATGGAAGAATCCCAAAGACCCCTTATTCAGAACCAATTTTGATAGTTCAAAATCAAGAAACGACAACCGCAAGTTCAAGATTCATCCTTAAATTTCATGATATCCCAACTAAGAGGGGTTTAACAAGTTTACTCCAGCAAGATACTCAAGAGATTAACCCTGTTCAGGACAGTTAAACAAAAACCAACAATATCTACTTCGACAGGAAGAAGACAACAAGAACAAAGCAAAGAAATATCAAACATAGCCACAAGGACAACCTAGCATTGACTCTGACAAAGCCAACCCTCAAAATGTACCCAACCAATAGGATCTCACCTATGTAACCTATAGTTCAGTACTCAAAAACTTAAGAAACACAATATACTCATAAGATCAAAAGAAGGACTTCAAACATGGGAATCCCGCATGAAAGCCTCAAAATCAAAGTGCCCTGGAAACAATTAACCCATAGTTTCCTTAGAAGGACCAACTTGAGTACCCAGTTTAAACTGAAAATTTTAAAAAGTAATAAAACCTTCAATCTTGTTTCTATACAAGAAGAATCCAAAAAGAAAACAAAGATTCCAAACATTACATAACTACCAGCTTCCATCACAGACTGAATCCAAAGAACAGATAGAGTATACAGAGAGTTCAAGAAGAAGGCATGCATTACTATTTCAATAAACAAATTCAAGCTCACACAACTCGAATCCAAGCATGCATATTCCTATAATTCCAATAGGAGAATTATAACTTCCACAAAACCAAGAAGCGACAACGAAAGGTATACTTTTACATTCTGCAACCCAAGCTACAACTTGGTTCAAAACTTAAAGACACATATCATTTCCATAACCCATTTTCAAATAGATAAGAAATAATCACACATGTACTTCATTACTCATATCACCACAAGATTTAAGGTGAAATTCAACAACAAATAACTAGGAAAGTAACATAATGACTTCCTTTCCAAGAAGAGATTCCTCAATCGAGAATACAAAAATTATTCAAGAAAGGAAACCAAATAACCATCACAAAAATAAAAACCCAATTATCTCAAGAGAGAAAAGTTGTTTTAATGAAGACACTTAGAGAAAAGCGAGTAGCTTAATGGATAGAGCCTATCATTCCTGATAGTGCTTCTTTCTATTTGAAGAAGATTTCTAGCCGAGCCTTCACAACTCCCTCTTCTCCATTGAATTCAACAACCAGAAACTTCTTCCTCAAATGCCGCATATACATCCATTGGATTGAAAATAGTCTAAGAGAGTTTAAAATAGCAATAAACCGAAAGTAGAACCGCTGGTCCGAAGAACCAGATAGCTCCATGTAGATCAAAAATTAGAATGCATGAAAGACCAAACAACTCCCGAAAAATCCGCTCACATGGTTTCCAAGGTGGTTTTCTCACCAAAAACAATGACAAGTAATGTCATTAATTCCTAGTTTCCCACCTAAATCTCCACACCACCGCCTTCCAAAATTAGCGAGTCCAATTTCAAAAAAACATGCATTGTTAAATTTAGAGATGGTGCCAGCTAGGATCACCTCTAAATTCCATGCCCCTGTCAAACTAACAGTACATAATGATTTAAATTCGAAAATCAAATCAAATAAAAGACTTAGGAACCATTGTCATGCCTTCAACTTGCCATATGACCCCCTTAGGTCCCCTTCTATCCTCACATTATTTTAGGATAGATATCATTAGCTTAGGGTATGACCTTAGGTTAGTTTAGAAAATATTTACCTTAGGTAATTTTCCACCTTAGGATAGGTCATTCTTTCTACTAATGTAGTATTAGGTAATAGGTTAGAAATATACCTATTATCACCTTAGGTTGTTTCCAAATCCCTAACTTAGAAAACATGCAACTTAGGTTAGGATGCAACAAGATTAGCGTACACATAGACATAAGGTAGGTCTAGTTTACCTTAGGTTAGAATCCCATTAGGATAGATCTTATAGATCTAGGACTTAGGCTTTACCCTCAATAGTCTTGAAGTAGGCCTCTTTCCAACTTATGTCATTCAACGATTCTAGAGAAGTTGACAAGAATATCTGAGCACACAACTTCCAGCAGAATGCATAGCATGAACTTTCAAGAAGATCAATGAAATTGTAATCCTACAAAGGCTCAATCCTTTATTTCCTTCAACCTCTGAATGTCAGTTTTCCATAAAGATCAGGTAAGAAGAATTAAAACATACCTTGGATCAATGGAATTGATCCAAGGTCTCATTATTATATAGAGGTAAATTTGCAAACAACTTTACCAATTTACAACCTCAAACAAAATGGATTCCTTGCAAGCAATAGTATTTCAGCAATTGAATCCAAGAAGAGAAACAATTTATCCATGGAAAGCATGATTTCAACAATCAAAAGAATACACCTTCCTAGGAAAAATCATATATCAATGCTTGCATTGCAAAGAGGAGAAGTTAACAGTTTATCATAGGTGTTATAATCGATCCATAATATGTCCCCAAGCTAGAGCCAATTGTTGTCATGCAAATGTGCAACAAGAAAATTCTCATTTTTCAAGCATGACAACCATACCCTACATGAAAATTTTACCCAAAGGTCATTCTGATCCCTCCTTAAATTTACCCTGACCATTGATTCATCTTTTGCGTAGGTGATATAGGGGTACCCAGACATTTCAAGTGCTTCCCAAGCAAGCTTCATCAAGACAAACTATCGTAGAAAATCAGCAGCACCCTTGGATGTTGATCAGATTTCTAGTTTGATCATCCTAAGCATCCAGTGTGATTGCACAACATTGAATCCTCTCCCCAAGTGTGGGACTTGTAAAAATGGGAGAGGAATCTCCAGATTAGAGGCTGGTTCCTCAAACTCCTCTGATCAGATATATCACTTACAAGTTGCAGAGGTTTGAATTCCTAGTTCCTACTCTAAATTCCAAGGGGACAAAGATAGGGAATGCAATAAAATGAAGCTGATGCTAATGAAGTGATGCACCAAAGGATTTTAGACACACGATCTTGCAATACATACACAATCCACAAGAAAACACAGCATAAAGCATGCACAAATTGCTCAAAATGTAATGAAATATCAGGAAAACAATGATAGATATATGAAAGGATTGAGGGATTTTAATCACAGAACATATATTAACATTCCAAATCCAGAACAATGCATTACAATGATTAAGAGGCAAAAGGGATGTTGTATTGCATGGAAAGGTAAAAATTTCCACAAGTTCTGCCAAAAGGGAAGAAAAGGGAAGTTGCAGAGCTGGAAAAGTGTCCTCTTTTTTGCAAAAATGAACCCATTCTAGATTTTACAGTGCAAGCCATGACCCCAGGAGAGAGAAACAAGGGAAAAACATGGGGGGGTTCAACCATTGACCAAAACGCAATCAAAACAGCATGGGCATCCTTACAATCCCATCCCCTAACATTTTTAGCCATGCTTTTCTTTAACATCTTGGTGATAGGTTTGACTAGGGCTGCAAAATTTGGGACAAACCTCAGAACAAAATTTATTCTCCCCAAGAAACTTTGAAGGGCCTTCTTGTTGCTTGGAAATGGTAGTGCTCTTATGGCTTTAACTCTCTCTGGATCAATTGCTAATCCTTCTTTGGAGACAATGTGGTCAAGGAGCTTTCCTTCATGGGCTAGAAAAATACACTTTTTAGGATTCAAGGAGACTCCAAATCTTCTACACCTTTGGAACACTTGTCTCAAATGAGAGAGGTGGTCTACTGCATTTTTGGAAAAAATAGTGATATATCAAGATATATCAGCACTATGTTTTTAATCAAATCCTTGAACACCATGTCCATTGCTCTTCGGAAAGTAGCTCCAGCGTTGGACAGCCCAAATGGAATTTTCCTGTATTAAGTTCCCATTTGGTTGTAAAGGCTGTCTTGAATTGATCTTCTTCCTTCACCATAATCTGATTATACCCTAAATAGCCATCAAGTAATGAAAACCTCCCAAAGCCAGCAACAACTTGTAAAATTTTCTCCATGTAAGGAAGTGGATAATGATCCTTGAGAGATGCTCTATTCAAATCCCTGAAGTCAACACACAATCTGATTTCCCCACTCTTCTTTCTTACTGGAACCAATTTGGCTACCCAACTAGAATGCTTGATAGGGAATATGATTCTTGATTCTATCAACTTATTCAATTCTTTTCTCATGAGAGGCTCCATGTGGGGATTAATTGGCCTTTGTTTTTGCCTGATGGGTTTAGTACTTGGATCCAATTCAATGGTGTGTTGAGCTAACTTGGGATTGAAACCTTTCAAATATTCATAACTCCAAGCAAACACATCAAGGAATTCTTGGCAAAGTTGTATGAACTCATACCTTTCTTGTTCGGTTGTCATCTTGCCAACTTGGAGTGATTTGCCTTCTTCCACCGAGATGGACACTGAATCTTCTCCCTTGATTTGGATGTTTGCTTTCTCCTTCCTAAACTAGTCATTAGGATTGAAAATGAACTCCGAGTAATAAGTCCCTTTGGAAGTTTGTTGGTTCTCAAATGCACCACTTGGTCACCATCTTTGCTCTCAACTTTTCCGATTTTTAGCTAAGAACTCAGCCTCTTCTTGCAAGAAATGGATGATTTGCTGATCATTTTCAAACACTTTCCAACTTACATTGTTGTCTGGCACTGAAGGCCTCACAATCACATGGATGTTTGGCTATACCTTGTCTTTTTGAATGCTTTTAACAATGTCAAATGCTGCCCCAACTGCTGTAAGCCTATTAGCAGCTTGGTTCTCTTTTCTAGGAATGGATTTTATGCCAAAACCCCAAAATCTTGAATGAGGTCCCACAACCTATTCTTGTAGCACTTGAGTAGATCATTCTTGACAGCATGCTTCCCTTTAACTTGGTTGACAATTAACTCACTGTCACCAAAGACTTGCAAGTTATTTATTCCCCTCTTGATTGACCAATGCAATCCTTGTATCAAGGCTTCATATTCAATAGTGTTATTAGAGCATGCAAACTGAAATCTAAAAGCTGAATAATACTTCACTCCTTAAGGGGAACAAGCATAGCTCCCCCTCCTAAACCTTTTCTACTCCTTGATCCATCAAAAAACAACTACCATACCTCATTTTCATCCTTGTGGTCCGGCTTGGTGATGCGAGGAATAGGCTGATTTTTTCATGTATGCAATAGACTCCTAGCTCGGATTATTCTATTTCTTGATAAAGGTCAAAAGCATGCACCTTGTTTTCCCATTCATCAAGAGTCAAATATGGGATACTTCCAACCTTGGTTTCAGCTTCATTAGTTCTTGGATAATCTTCTTGATCAAACACTGAACAATTGGTATTGATCTGACTTGGAGTGTAAGGCTCAATGTGAAAGTTTTCAATAGGCTCAGATCTGATTGTGGATTTAGTTCCATATCTTGTCCTGAACAACATGTGTGACCAATCAGCAAATAAGTAGCCTCCAATCTTGGCTGTGAAATCCCTTGATAGACATAGGGCAAAGAGTGGTGGAAGGTCTATTACTGATACATCTTATAAAACAACCACGTTGGGGCATGCATGCAAAGTAAGACTCAAGTTTTTAATCACTCCAACTGTCGTCACTGTTGTCCCATCCAATTGCACTACCCCTTTGGATATGACTTCATATTGGAGCCCTAACTGATCAGCTATTTGCTTGGGCATTACTGAACTACTTGCCCCGGAATCAATCATGCAATTGTGCACTAGTTGGTTCCCAATTATTAATGAAACATAGAATGGAGGGGGTTTTAACATTTTACATTGTTGTCTTCCATGATTCCCCTCTCGGGCTAGGTAGCATTTGTGAACACCTTCTCTTACGTTTGGACTTGTTGGTTTGAAGGCGACCACCTTCATGGCAACTTGTAACAAATCTCTTTGGCACAGGATGAATCTTGATTCCCACATTGATATGTTTACATTTGTCTTCTTCATCTGATCAATAATATTGAATGGAGATGAAGTATCCCTTTGTTGTCCCTTGGCCTACACATTCATTCCTTGCACATGGGTAGCAACAACTGGCATTTGAGTTGGCCTAGGAGCTGTTTTGGGAAGTCCTTGGAATTTAGAGTAGGATTTTGAATTTGAAAACCTCTCAGTATAGCTTGCAAGTGATATATCTGATCGGAGGAGTTGAGGAACTAGCCTCTAATCTGGAGATTCCTCTCCCATTTTTACAAGTCCCACACTTGGGGATAGGATTCAATGTTGTGTAATCACACTGGATGCTTAGGATGATCAAACTAGAAATCGATCAACATCTAGGTGCTTTGCTGATTTGTAACAACACAAACCTTTTAGTAAGCTTGGGAAGGTTCATGTTCTCATCTTCTCAAAGATTGTACACCCCCTCGGAGCAGAACAAAAGGAAAAAATAAATCATGGAGGTTTACCTAAGATCTAGGAACATTTTTCAAGTATTTTTGAAAGGTTTTGGGAAGTTTCACAAGTTTTGGAACAAGTTCAGCAAAAGTGGATCTTGGAGGCTTAAGTAGTGCATAGTGCAAAAATAACCCCGAGATTCGGGAAGTGATTACAGGAGCTCTAAAAAAAATTTTGAGTGAAAAAAATATCATTTTAAAGGTAATTCAAAGAAAGAGGGGATGGTGAAATCATATTTTTCACAAAACCTAGGTACATTTTGTCCACAATCAATTTTTTACATGCACATCCTTGGGCCAGAACAAAAAATCCTATATTTTAGGGATCAAATGGATTAATCATGAGCTCATACCCTAAAAATTGGATTTGTAAGGTATTTTTTAAGTGGAATCATATAAATTTTCATCAAAAAACTCCTCCCAGAGCTCGAGATATGATCTCAACAAGAGACTACCCAAGGTAAAGGCTCCAGCAATATGTAATTTTTTGGGTTGAAAATCCAACCAATCATAAGATGGTGCACATTTTTGCACCAAATGTACCAAATATTTGGTGCAAAGGTGCAATAAAATTTTCCCCTCCCATTTGATCCCCTGGACCTCCAGATGACCATAGTTCAGCTTTTTCGCAAGGTTAAGCCCCTTAGGCTCCATTTCCCAGCCCCCACTCCGCGCAATCACACTCTGCCACTTGTCAAGCCAGAGTGAGGGCACACTTTGTTTTCACATGTGCATCAAATCTTTGGTACTGTTTGGACACAAAACCCCCCAGCCCTCCCATCTAATCTCTTGGTCACCCACGTGCCCCCAAAAGTTGCTATAAAGTGTATTTTCAAGCCCCTTTCTCATCTTCAACGACAAATCGCACTATGAGACATGGCCCAATAGGGATGGGACAATTTTTTGCACCAAGAACTTGGTTTAAGTGGTGAAAAAAATTACCCATTCCAAAACTCATAAACATGTAAATTTTTCTAACTGTCAAAGCCGCTTACTAGATGCTTCCATTTTTCCTACACGCACACATAAGTTTTTCAAAGCAACTATCAAGATGTCTTCATTCCTCCATTGTTTCTAATTCTAAAACATTAATAGAATCCCATAAATCATTTCTCTATCATTCCATGCTTCTGCAATGAAATAAATCCACCCTTCTAAGCAAAATCCATGATCAAGAGCTACCAAAAACCTAGGGCACAAAAGCAAAGAAATGATTGTATCTCCCAAACCATACATCGGATTTTGATAAAATGTTCCTCATATAAAAACCTAGAGTCTGAAAAAAAAATGCAAACTCAAAATTTGGACCTTTTTTTAGTGAAAACCATTTGAATTTTTTTTTCCCTAAGTTGATTCTTCTTCATTTGTCGTCAATCCGGGAAGCGGTTTGACTTGAAAATATGAATAGAGACTAAAGAGAAAAAACCCAGAAGGAATCTGAATTTTTTTCATCAATCTAACACTCCAAAGTTTAGCTTCTAAAAATAGCAAGTTCCATTGGTTTGCACTTTCCATTTTTAGTAATTTTCCAAAAACATAAACCTCCCTCCAAAAGAAAGAACGGTGAAAACTACGCAAGTAGAAAACTAGGGCATGCTAGTCAAAAAGTCAAAAAAGAAAAAAATAGGCAAATTTCCAAAAATGGAAAGTACTTAAAATTGATCCCAAGACATCTATGTAAAACATAGAAAGTGAAAGAAACGCCTCAATGTAAGAAATACTACGAAATAGTGACACTGCCTAAAATAGCAACTCCTAGGACCAACTTTTTAAAAATAACAATTTTCGGCTCCAATCATAGAAACTTGTTGTCACCTCTATAACAACTTATATCAATAATTGTTTTAGTCCTCATGGGATTACAAGATGATTCCAAGGCTCAAAACAGGGCATTGATAACTTCATATTGGTCTTGGAAGCATCGTCCTGAATTCAAGTGTGCTCAGAAGTAATGCAAGGCATCGCAAGGCGCAGCAGATGAATTCATCTTCATCACTCAGAGAGTTAGGTGATTTGAAATGATTTTTTCAGAGATTTCAATGAATTATAGTGGCTCATTAAAAAATTATCGAGGAGGATCATCGTGAGTTGTTCTCATGTCCTGTCTCGAAATCACATTTAGAAGTCCTGAAATAGTGTTTCTCGAGACTCGTTTTGTGGCCCGAGAGGTCGAGCATCGTGTATCGGGGAGGAATCATGGTCATCACTAGAGGGAAAAAAATTTCAAAATACAATCCATAAAATCTATTTGATGAGTACAAAAATGTGACTATATAGAAGAATGTCATCAAATATTGTCCCCCATCTTCAAACTTCTTCGAGTGGACCTCGATAAACAACACATGTAGTCATCAAGGTGATAATTCAATGGTATTTCTAAACACTCAGTTTGAGGTGTCGTATGTCATCTAAAGGAGGTTTATCATGGTATAAAAAGGTCAAATATCTAGAGTTCACCGCATTGGGACATTTCATCATATCGAGTCGAAATGAGGCAAAGATGGCATGGCATCATCTTCATCAACATTCCTTCTTCCTTCTCTTCTCTCCTTCATTTTCTCCTCTACACCCTTTATAATTCTTCATTGTGATACATCATGACGTTCATCTTATTCATTTAAATGTGGCTTTACAAAACATTGTAATAAGTTACCCTTAATTGATAAAAGGGAACTTAATGTTCTTTCCTCGGAACTTGAAAGGTCATATGTTGCGTAGGAAATACGAAAATTCACATGGGGGAAGATGAGGAGTATTCTAAAATTTTATATAATTTACTTGACACCCTCATTCTTAAGGGTTGTCAATTTTGTGCACTCAAGAGAGATATCTATTGAGAAATACAAGAGAGATAGTATTCTTCCACTTTCCTTCACCATTTTTCTTCCATTTCTGGATTGTACAACTTGATGAAAATGGAAATAAAGAAAGGGATTGTCTTTTCATGGCTTATGAATGTGTGTAACTTTGTGTGCATGGTTTCCTCTAGCCATTGGCATAATAATATTTTTGTTTCTTTCTAACAAATTGTGGATGTGAACTTTCTAATTGGCTATGGCAGGAATATGATTTTCTACTTGCGAGTTGATTTTCCTTGTCTAAATTCTCTAACTCCCTCCCCTATCTTCCAACAAATTATTCCCTTACAATTCATTGTAAGAATTTTCCATGGGTGCAGTGGAGTGTGCTCGTTGGACCCCGAACTTTTGGCCAATAACAATTTTTTTATTTATGTTCATTCACAATAAAGTGGAGCTGCACCACCCAAGTAGAGGGACCTAGATTCCCATAGCGTTGGCTAGAAACCCATCAATTTTTCCCCGAAAATTTTTCTCGCCAAAAATTCATCACCTTTGAAAATGTATCCATTTGAAGAATTTTATGGAAGAAGGTGTAGAAATCTTATCAATTTGGATAATACTAACAACGAGAGAGTTAGTAGGCCCTAAAATGTTAACATAAATCGAAAAGAAAGTAAAGCTCATTCGTGAGTGGTTGAAGGAAGTTGTCAATAGGAAAAAGAGCTACACATATCTAAAAAGAGTTCACATGAAATTTGAGCTTGGAGATAATTTTTTCTTAAGAGTTACACCTAGAAAGAGCTCAATCACATTTCAAAAGTTTGTCAAACTATCACCTAGATATGTTGGACCTTTTGAAATTCTGAAATTTATAATTCCAGTGGCATACTTGATTGGCATTACCTACCGCATTGTCTAGATTAAATGATGTTTTTCATATTTCATTGCTTAAAAATATGGTTTAGATGTATCGTATGTCCTAAATTGGAATTCTTTATAGGTTCTAGACCTAGGAATAATCTAGGTTGAATGTATACAAGTTATAGAAAATCATAGGTTGCATCTTAGAAATAGAGGTATAACTCAATGTAAGGTCCAATGGGACCAATATTTTGAATAAAATGCAACTTGGGAGAATCTTGATGAAATAAAAACTACATTTTCTCATTTATTTCAGTGATGAAAATGATTATTTTTTAATCTTTTATTGAATTATCGATCATTATTTGATAATAATGTGGACAAAAATGGAAAATTATTGCTATAAGCTTATTGTTTTTGCTTTAATCATTTTTTAAGGGTGTTACAACTGGGAATTTTGAATAATGATTGACTGAAATTCTATAAAATTTCTGAAATTTTAATAAAAATGTGAGTTTTTAATATTATAGTGATGTTTGAATTGTTTTTATGTTTGATGTGTTTGTTTATATTACATAAAATCATCAGGATGATGATTCTTTAAGGAGGGAAGTATTTCACACCCCGTATTTATGTTGTGTTATGCTGCAAAAATAAATTGTGGATTTTTAAATAAACTATGAATGGTATTCGCCTAGTGTTGTTATGAGGTTAGTTATGTAGATATACATAGGTATATATATTTTGCGATGTATACATATGATTATGTAGGTGTATACCCAACACCATACATGTACTCATCATCTAACATTTGTTTATTTTGTTTAATGATTGTAATGTGTTATTTGTTGCATTTAATCATTTCATTATAATGTTTGTAAATTTGGACTATTACATTACTTTGCATTATTTTTAAAAAGGTTTGCAATTGAATAATTTTTATTACCATTCTTGAACCATCATGCGAAAGAAAAAAAAATTGCATATCTTAATGCTTTGGTCACGGACCAACCCGCAAGCTAATATTAAGGTAATGTTTTTTGTCTTGAATTTTTAATCCTCTTTGGCATTTTGAATTCGGTTATGGACCGCAAAGATTAAAAAAAAATTGTTATTGGCAATTTCGTGAATAAGGGAATTGGACCATCGATAAGGTAAGTGCATTTTTATGTTTGATTATCGTTGGGTCTTAGATCGTAGTTCATTACAACATAAATAACAATAGTTTTAATGAGAGCAATAAATAGATTTGTTGGTCATTGGTGTGATAAAAATTCAATGTTTTTACGAAGGTATTATACCGAGACACAAGTTTAAAATGGTCATGTGATGGTCATGGACCATTTTACAAACTATGTAGTTAATTTTAAAGGTGGTCATGGACCACGAGAAGGGTTGAAAGAGTTGACTGTTTTATTAAAATGTAGAGGTCTTGGACCACGGGATAATTAACATAGTCTATTGTTGTTTGATTTATAATGGTTATGGACCATTGAAAGGTGGCATTGTTAAGTTTTGATTTTGGGTCATTGACCACATGTTGTGTTGCATGGAATTATTGATAAGTCTAAATTGGCAATGATTAAATATTTTTAACACCAAACTTGCATGGAAAAAGGTGAAAGAAATATTGGATCGAAAAGGATGAAACTTGTTAAGCAAGCTAGAAACTTTCACATTTTTGGTGGTTTTTGGTATTATTGGCTCTAGTGTTTTTTTGGGGAAAAATAGATGAATATATTTAATATTTCATGCATGAGTATTTATCTTGTTGAAGGGTGAATTTGGCATGATATGAGGTGTTTGATTTTGGAGTAAATCTAGAAAATTCATACTGTCTGCAGTGCATCGAGTTTTTAATTTTTAAGGAAGAAATAGTGAATAACTAAGGCATTTTACAACGATTGAATTCTGCTCATAAACTTGTTTTATTTTGTGTTTAATGGTTTAAATCTGGTTCTTCTTTTAGTTTTTAAAATATGGAATGAATCCTTTAAATTTTTACAAAAGCATGATGGAAAAAAATGAGGAAAAATAATATGGTTGTTGGGTTTTGGAAAAAGAGAATCAATATTGTTTTCTTGCTCAAATGAAATTGGTTTTGTACTTTTATTGAGAAATCTCTTCTGTTGTTCAAGATTCAAACTTTCTTACAACCTATAATGGTGTTTTTACTTGCAGAGAATTTTGGGTTTTGTGTATATTTGAAACTGCTCATTTATGTTCACATTTTTCACTTGTTAGTAAATAGAAAAGATGTTTCTGGTACATTCATTCTTGTTGTTCAAATTTAAACCAAAGTATGTAGCCAATAATGGCATTTTGGGTGCAAGAATTTTTGTTGTAGCTCCTTCTGTTTGAATTTTTGAACTTGTTTGCAACTGTAATGATATCTTAATGGCATATTCAAATTGTTGTTCCCATTCTTTTGGTCTACATCTAGAAATGGCATTTTCTCGTTGCATGTATTATGGGTTTTTGTTGTTTGTTAGTTTACCAATTATTTTGAAATATTTGAAGAAATTTGTTTGGGATTGCATAGATATTTTAGTTATTTGCGAACCCCAAATAATATTTTAAATCTACAAATCTATTGCGGTCTTGAAAAGTTGATTTATGTGCAAATTTTGATTAAAACTACTATTTAGTTTATAAGAAGATAAATCAACTTGTTATGAGCATGGGAAAAGAAATTGTTATTTATAATTTAACCTCTCTTTCTTTTTTGTAAGAACGTTTTGATTTATGGCTTGTTTATGTGTTCTTATGGAACATATTGATAAGCTGTCCATTATAGACTATTCATTCTTGATCCGGTTTTAAGTTAGAAATATTTATTTTTAAAGGGATTGTTATCTCTTGAATTCGTCTATATGGATAAATAATTTTTTTAAAGGGATATTAAGCTTCTAAGAAGCTGGGTTTTTATTTGAATTTATTTAGTAAGGTTCATTGTTCCTTGGAAAAATAAGTCAGTGTGCATGACAAGTCTTTCGTGAATGAATTCATTCACATGTTCATGGTAGATAAAACTTTTTATAACTTCCTATTTATGACAAATGTTTCTTGTTTGGTATCGTTGTAGCTAAAGGAAGTAATAATGTGATAAAGTTTTGATTCTATTATAATGATTGTGGATTCCTTTTACTATTATTATTTATAAACACGTTGTAGTTTGGAAGAACTTGCAAACTATTCTATGAATAAGGAATGTTTAATTAATCAATGAAATTGATTAGTCATTTTGATTAGTAAAAACAATGATATACATATACACGAAGACTAAATCATAATATGTCTACATAGTTGGAACTCAACATTTTATATTGTTCATGTACTATTATATAGGGTGTGATTATGGTTGAGTTAATGTTTGACCATGTATAATTGAATGCTTATCTATTAGTTAAATTATGTAGTGGTTACAACATTAATTCGAGTTGATATGTATGGTTTTTGGAAACATAGAAACACTATGTAGAACACTTCAATTATTTATTGGAATGTATACTTAATAAATACGAGTATGATGTTTACGAGATAACGTGGAGTTAATCATATCATAATCATTTATTACAACATAAAAGCAGCATGATTATGAGTAGATAGTTCATGTTAGTTTTTGGAAGTGACCATATATACACTCTCTCTCCTACAAAGGTGTGTAGGATGGAGAAATAAAGTGAAGTTTTAATTTAACTATACATGCATGATTTCATCATGAACTATTGTTTGAAAAATTGTTTCATATTATTATATTCTTTGTAAAGTGGGAGTATATTTCACATATTTTTAATTAGGCATTTTCCTACTTTTATCATTATGAAATTTAGTACGATATTATTTTAGAAAAAAATAAGGATTCATCCTTATTAAATCAAATAAATGCACTTTCATTTATTTCATGTTTGAAGTTTTAACAATGGTTTGTTCACTATTTTTACAACAGTATATGTGTTTTAAATTATTAAATTATAAATGTTTAACACTTTGTTATTATGTTTATGATAGTCCTCGTTACTTATTTTTAAATGATAATCATTAAAATGTGAAATGACATTATGTCTTATCATAATAAATGAAACTAAAAATATTTAAAGAGTTATTATAATCAACATTAGACAATTATGAGACAATAATAAGAAACGCTGAATTATAGTTTCATGATGAATAAATAATTACGTCATAAATGTGTATGTGTACATTGCGAGAAGAAAATATGTATAATATTGAAATGGTACTATTGTACCTTATTGAGCATAAGTAATTTAATAAAAACATAATGATGATGTAATAGTTGTACCGTATCAATGACTAATAAATGGAACAATTATATGCGTGACACTAATAAATACACTTGTGTTCTATGAAAATCATATGGTGTTCTATGAAAATCATATGATGATCACTCAATCATTTGATGACATCTTTGGATTTAAGTAAATCATACATATTTGACATTAATCTTATGAGACTAAAACCTATATATATGATGATTATTGAGTCAAAACAAATGAGATATGAATAACTAAACCTATCGTAGCAACTAGTTTTATGTTGTTTATCACAAGAAGAGGAACTCACTAGATTTACTAACGAGGTAAATTACTACAGCTCTCTATCGAATGGATAAAGTGTCTTACCGTTTAACAACGTAATGAGACACGAACCTAGTTGTAACTTGAAAATATGACAACGTGTAAATGAAGTGTGGGGATTATGACATGCCTTTCCCTTCGATTGAACCCTACTTGTGCTAGCTAAAGATGGCTATGGGATAGTTAGTGAGTTATTAATGATGAATGTCATTATGTGGTCAATATATTTCCCATAGGGATCCTAAGATGGGATCGATAGCATACTTTTGATTAGAGAGACAAGTATTAATTCTGATTCTTCAAAACAAAAATTTAACTTCTTAAACAACGATATTGAGATCCAGATAATTGTGTAGAGATAGATGTGTGGTGAAAGATTCAAGTTTAATTTGACTTATATGTAGTCATGAAACTAAGCTTACATTTCTCACTTGAAAACTTGGCCAAATTAGTGTAGCCTAGTTGAAAACATTGTCAATTCATTTAATCTTATTTTTTAGTGTCGGATGTCGATGGATTACGACTTGTCTATTCTCCAGACAGGAGACACACAGGGTGAACATATTTCTTATACCTTTTTTAAATATTAATCAAAAGTATACAATTTATACTCACTCGGTGTGATGATAAGGGGGATCAGGTAGATCTAATGGACCCTTACAGCTACACATGGTTATCATTGTTATCATATGGATTGTAACCATTATAATATGCTGGATTTTATTTGTTGTGTGATAAAAAATAATTGGAGGCATTAAATGTGATTAAGGGTTTTATTTTTTTAAATCACTTAGTTTGAAGGATCTATAACATGGGTGTTACAATGGACACATCACATGCACACAATTACATCATTCGGGTATGAATGTATCAAATTCATCCATAACAACCAACGTTTTAGGAACGATGTGTATCCCAATCCTTTGAATATCCCAATACCATTTCCCAATGAGCCATTCCTAATGTTATCTATTCCCAAGATCCAACGTATTCCCTACCGAATGTTTTTATATCTTAGGTCTGAAATCCAAGTTACATTAGCAAATTCAGATGATGATGAACCTAACAATATTAAAAACATGGTAAACAAAAACTTATTTCTTGATGACATCACGAATTGGTTACCTATGTTTCTCCTACCTCGTGACCAATTTCCCCTCAACCTAAGATGAAGGAACTAACAAGCGATGCCTTGACCTCCAAGCAATTAGAGTATAAAGAGTTAGGAGTTACACAACTCTTTTCTAATCACCCTCCCTTTTCACCTAGAGATTTTAGAAATATATGTGTCTCAAATTAAGGAGGAGGTTCCTGATCCTAAAGGAAAATGGATTTCTTTTTCCCCTAATATGTATAAAGATTATATCATTTCAAAAAAAGAGTCCAAAAAATTAAAATTATTACACTACCAACATGCCTTGGCTCAAATATGCTCTTCTTGACTTGAAATTAATGACATTGATATGTCTCACGAGCCCCCTATCTATGATACTATTGAAAATAAGGATGAGGAAAAAATACTTCCTTACATCTCATCCGCTAATCCAACACTCACAAACACTCCCTAGATCATATAACATGAATTTGACTATGCTTCATGTCATTATCCAAAAACAACTCCACCACATGTATCAACCTTTTATCTAGCCTCTACACCAAACAATGGTCTCAGTCCTCCTAGGACGGCCATTGTTTATTCCACACCTAGAGAGGTCGCCTTGAATGCTAGGGTATTAGACATAAAAAAACTAGTTGTATACAACATAAAGATGGTAGGTGATGCATGGGACTAGAGATTGATGTATAATACCATTGGCCTCTCCCTAATTTATAAAATAATGATAATATTTTAGAATTCTTATATGCGTGAGAGGTAAAAATCCTCGGTATCATCATAAATTAGGAAAATTCTCCAAGACACATATGCACTTTGACAATTATTTTATTACTGTTGATCCCATCCATGATGAAATAGCTAAGTTACCCAAGGCTCCATATCATTTCTAAGACCAAAATGACATGCTAACATAACCAACCATTAGTTTACAACTTGATGACCAACCCACACATTATTCATTCTTAGCGATTGATTTCTCCATTTACACGAGTGTTACATAGAGGTCTTACAAAAACATAAATAATTATTCACTTGAGGATATGCCGATATGCTGGAAATTGATCCTGATATTTTTCCCATAACATCATTACGTAACCCAATGCCACTCTTGTTTGGAAAAAGATAAGATACTTTCTGCCCAAGATCAATGATTTATGTCATAAATAACTCATCAAACTCTTATAAGTAAAGTTCATTTGTACAATGGACTATTCAGAATGGGTGTCCAATATCATCCCGGTTTGGAAAAAGATACTTTGGCTACCCATATTTATATTGAATTGTGAAACCTTAACCTCACTTATCCTAAGGATAACGTTCATTTACCCTCCATTGACATCATAATTGACACCACGACAAGACATGAAATGTTATCTCTTATGGATGGGTTCTCAAGATACAAAAAAAATAGATATCTCCCGAAGATCAACATAAGACTACCATCACGACGATCGGGCACTTATTATTATGCAAAAATTCCATTTTGGACTCAAAGAATCATTTTTTTAGGTTTTAGGGAATTTTTGATTATTTATTGGCATTTTTAGGAGTGTCACATGTGTCGAAATTAGAATTTACAAACCTCACAATTCCCAAAGGTAGCGACATTGATCAAATATATAGACACATGAATTTTCCCATGAGTGTGGAGTTGAATCCCTAATTTTTTTGTAGAATATGGTAGAATCATATCATGGATGAGTACCAACTTTACAAGATTAGGGAATGCATCTTTAAGAGGACCACTCGACAAATCCTCATAATCAACAATACAAGGGAGTGACCTTGGTTCCCATGTTGGCACATTTTTAATCCTTTTAGACTTATAATATAGATTAGCAATAGTAAGGTTTGGGCAAGAAGATGATATATATAATGACCCCATAATATCTTCATTTTTCAATAGAATAACAAGAGGTAACTTGAAGAATTGGAAGCTAAAATATTGCATCACATCAATATATTTATAACACCAAAAAAAGTTAGGGTAGGAGTAGGTGAAAATGTGTAAAATATTCCACACATTCATTTACTTTCCATGGAGAAATAAACTCAGGACTTTCATCAAGATTTATGCTAAGAAAATTAGTTGCATTCTCACCTTAGTGTAGGAGTAGGAAGGTTGATTCAAGTGCCACATACTTCATAAACAATCAAATATACATCAACATTAAGAGAAATGATTTTCATATATCCTTTTGTGTTATTGCCAAGACACCATTGAAATAAATTCATATATGGCCAAGACACCATTGAAATAATTTTGTGCATTGCAAAAAAGGAATTTGGTGAAAGTGGTAAGAGGGAGATAGTAAATGAGAGTCTACTGTAAAGCTATCATCATCAGTTTCAATAAGATTAAGCTTCAAACCTCATGGGAACTTTTCATTTAGAATAAAATAAGAAATACTTAGTTATGAATAGGAAAATATGATATTGGACCTATGATCATGAATACTCCCACACTAATAGTGATTTCACTTATGTATACTTCAAACCTTCCTAAACATCATCTACACATCTACATGCCCATAAAAGGAGTAAGGATGTTAATTTGACTATGGTTACTATATTCAGGATCTAGCAATTCTCATGAAACAAATACTAAGTTAGGTAAATAACCAAGTTGAGATGAGTTTTTATTTACCTTAGAACTATGCAGCAACTTCATTCCATTGTTAAGATAGGATTAGTGAATCATGAAAAACACAAATCTATGAACTTCTTTGGTATATTATTACAACCTTGCATATAAAACTTGAAAATATATTTTTTCATTTCCCACTCCATTATAAACTCTTTTCTTCAAATTAAAATCCCCCATCCTCTCCCTTATCATTTAAATTCAGTTAGAGAAAATAAACACATTTTTTCTCAGCCCAATGTAGTTACTAATCTGGGTTTCATAATATTTTACAAGTTGAATAAGTTGATCTTCCATCCACAATGTGCCTCTAAGTTTCCATTATATTTCCTTGAAGGATCAAGATCAAGCAAGGAGAGAAGACTAAAGGAAAATGCCTATTAGATAAACTAGGAATTTGAATTCTTAAAATATTAGGTTTTAGCTAGAAAACAAGTTTGAAAAGCTATGATACAAGGATATAACAAGAAACAAGAATAAGGAAAGACTTTATTCACCCAACATGAGGTCTATGATCTCACCATACCAAAAATTATCTATATACGTCTTGATTTTTCTTGCATTATTTGAGCCCTAAAAAATTGAAAATTATGAGTATATAATATGTTTCTATCCCTGCTCACATTCAACATTGAAAATTTGGTTGATTGGATGAAGGAGAGAGGTAGTTTACCCTATTTGATTCATATGAACTTAATTACAATGATGTGATGAGATTTAAGGATTAGTTGGTCTCAATAACATCATGCATAGTAAATCAAATGTGACTATATGATGTATTTTTGGGTTTTATGGACCCTAACTACATCATTATCTAAAATAATTAGTTATATGGGTGAAGAGAGAAGTCACCCAGAGGTACATGGTTGTGTGCAAGAATGTTGCAATGAGGAAGGAGGTTTTCATGAAGGAGGATATGGTCACTATAGACCATCAACACACATGATATTGCATGAAGCCATAGGATGAGGTGGTAGAGAAAATAAAAGATAAGGGAGAGAAGATTACGTAGTTGAAGAATGAAGGGTGTGCATAAAAATCCCACCAAAAGGACTAGAGTGAACATAATATTACCATGGTGCACAACTAAGTGCACAAAAGAGGAGACCCTAGTGGAAATGTGAGAGATTGTCAATGATTTTGAAATAATAGAAGACTCCAAGCACGGGAGTTGAGGAGTGTGAAGATAAAGGCACACACGACAATGTGAGAGTAGAAGCCAGCCAAGAGAGGCTATGTCATTCTAGGCCATTAGAGCCAAGTAGAGATAATAACCACTCTAGGATATTTCCCTAGGAAGAACAACAAGATTCTATAAAATCTCTATAAGAGATTTCTAAGATCCATAGAGAGAAGTTACATGTAGATAGGTCATAAAGGTCATTGAGTGAATGAGAAGAAACCATTGATTTTCATTCCACTATGTTAACTCTACAAAATTTGTTAAGTGGTCACCACATTTTGTGTCGTCATTAGTCAATTCATTCAACTAAAGAGATCATTTAAGAAAAATTGAGACCCTAATCATAGTTGTTACTATGTGATGTGAATTTTGACTTAATTGGGCCCCTAATTATATCATGCATTACATAGTTGATTGGTTCAATAAGGTAATAAATATTATTAAATTGAGCCATGTGAAACTTATTATAACTATATGATTTGATTTTTACTTCATCTAGGGATTATTAAAAATATTGGCTTGAATCAATCAGTCAATTTGATTGAAATTAAAGATGAAATTTGTGATGCAAAAAAATCAAGATGGAATTTTATTTCTCACATAATATTTATAATCTTAGTAAGTATGAGCATGTGAGAGTGACAAAGCACAAGTATCAAAAATAAATGCGTGGACATCAAAGAATTTTCACTCGAATTGAGACGTGAAGTAGTTCCAATATGAAAGAAATAATTCAATCACAAGAATGTGCATGTAAATAAAATAGGTCTACTCATACTCATAGATCAAAATGAAAAGGTATAAATAGGAGTGTTGTGTAACTCCCAATGTAATACCCATCATACCTCCATAAGGGAGAAGAAGAGTTACAATCTAGAAATGGAATGTAACTCCTATATGATGCACATTGACACATATGACAGATTTTATGATAGAATTTTTCATATAACTCCTAATGACACATAATGACCTATGATCTCACCTAATTGATATGACTCACATTTTGAGGTGAAAATTCACCTAATTAATGAATAAAATATGAAAAATACCACTCACACTAACACCCCCTTCATCGTAACTTAGGATGAGGAAAGGCAAGTCATAAAAAGAAAAATAAATGGGTCTCACCACTACTACACCTGATGAGGTACCCATGTACAATAAAGATCTCAAGTAATGGAGGAAAACCTAGTGAGAAAACATCCACTTACAAGAGAGAGAAGACTCCCTAAATGATTAAGAATGATGTGTCAAATGGATCCCAGAAACTAAAGTTCTGATAAGGTACCCATGTATAAACTGTAATATTTCTACAAGAAGAAGAAGATAAGAAGAAATGATATCTAGCCTCCCAAGAAGATGAAGCTGTTGGAAGCCACCCTGTACCAAGTGAAGAAGAAGAAGATCCCTGTTGTGATAAGGTGTTATTCCCATCCAAGGAATGATGCTCCATATGTGAGGTAGAAATTTTAAATACTCCATTAAGGGATGGTGAATCCAAAGTAGCAGATAAAGAAGGAAGGTGGAATGTCTTGTAACTGTATATAAGTAGAGTGATCGGTGTCCAATGAGTCCTTAATAAAAGTTATTACTCCTTGAAAAGTCTGTAGTGGACGAGAAGTAGGTGGATCAAGAAATAACTTCTCAAGATGTGGTAGGTGGGTTCCCATCACTATGGCAGTCAACTATGATAGAAGATAATTTATCATCATCAAAATTGTTCTTGAGATCAGAAATATCATCAAGTCTAGGTGAGTCGAATGAAGAATATGAAGGGGGAAAAAAGTGAGAAAAAGAGTAAAGTTGAGTGTGATGATTAAATGTGCTAACTGTAATGATAGTATCATTGTGTAACTCTTTGACATAAACATAATCCGGAGTGAACTCAGCTCGCATGCCCTAACTAAGGTGAGTAATCTGATAAAATGATAGGATATCATCTGTAAGTGAAGGAATACTAAGAACATTTTTGAATGTTCCACCGTTCACTTCAACAAACCCTCTCCTAAAAACCAGTGTAGAAGTGTTGTCACCTAACCAAATATAAGACATGTCACATGGATCTAATGAAGAAAACTCTATGTCTGACGAGGCCATATGATGAGATGCACCCAAATCAATAACCCATGTAGGAGTAGGTGACACAACTGCAACTAAATATCTTCCCTTTGTTTTCTCCTTAGTTGATTATTTTTCTTTTTCCTTCCTTCCCCTTTCCATTTTCTTTTTCCTTAGCAAATTCATGATTTAATGAATATGGTTTGAGATACTCAAGAGCTCCTATGTTGTTCTTCTCAAGAAGACTCATGAGGAGGTCAATATTCTTCTTCAAACATTTTTCTTCATCATTTCTACCAATGCAATACCCACACTTGACCCATTTTTAGGATGTTTAGAACTGGAAGTGGAAGAGTTGGATTTAGAGGATTGGTATTTTTGGTTCTCATGATCCTTGTTTTTTTGTCTCTTCTCTTTTGAATCCTTCAGTTTTTCATGGCCCACAATAAGAGTATGGGATTTTTTGGATTTTATATTACCCATTTGAATTATTTTATTTTTTTCCCTAGTCAAATTAGCAATAAATTCATCAAATGAGGGCATACTCCAACTTGCACCAAGTTTCTTTTTTGTAGAATGGAATGTAGAGAAAAAAATAGAATAGTTAGGACCAAGTTTTGTGAGGATGGAAATAATGTGTTGTGGGTCCTTTTATCAATTCAACAATATTACGCTTCAATCTTAGAGATTTGAGTTTGGTGAAGATGATCTATAAACTTCTACTTTGGAACTCTTCAAAATCACACAATTCTGTTGCTCTACTTTCAAATTTGGAAAATGACAGCTTTCGATGAAGATTAGAGCTTTAGTGACTGATTAACTAGTGCTTAAGACATAATTGTAGAGAAATGCTAAAATAATTCTACACACAACACAATAATTTTTATCCTGGAAACCCCCAATGAGGGAAGGGAAACTACTCTTTCTTCCCACTTGTATTGGCCAATTAATCAAATTGTATAGATTACAATAAGTATGAAAAGAAGTAACAATGTAAACCTTCTCTTCAATTACTTTCTTGCTCTATTATCTTATACCTTGCTCCTAAAATTCCACTCCAGCACTAAATAATCTCTTCTCACTCTCTCTCATATTAAACTTAATACTTTGCTTCTTGATCTCTAGATCTTCGAATGATCAATTCTCTTATTCTTCCTTGTATTTATAGCCTTCTCCCATGTCCTCCCATGTATTGGAGAATGGGAAAGGTAAGGAGGAAGAGACACAGTTAGGAACTTAAAATTTTATTCCATTCATGCTCCATTCTTCTTTTCTATTTAGAAGTGTTAGGATCGCTGCCCCTGAGAAGACTAGCGGTTTCGGGATCGCCACCCCGGCTAGTGTGGCGCTTACTGCAACCGTTGTCTTGCATAGAGCAGCAGTTCTATCTAGAACCTCTGTTTACCTCATTTCCTTCATTTTCTTCAATTATCCTTCTTGGTGCTAATGGAACTAATGAAGTGGTGTGTTTTTCTGGATCCCTATGGATCATAAGAAGTCTTAGAGAGTGTAAAAATTACTAGGGCTAAGACTAATCAAATCATTTTACAATTCATGCCCTCTCATTTCATCTTATTTCCCAAAAACAAATATAAGGCATCCCAAACTTTCTTGGGTGTTTTGATTGAGTTAACATGAAATAATAGTTCTGGAGACTCCGAAAGACACAAAATCCAAGGGCTTTATTACAATTTTCAAAGCATTTTTATTTCTCTCGCAACATCTATTGGTTCAACTTGCAAAACCTCTTTTAGTTGGTAGATCTCTTTATTTCAAAAGACATGTAACATAAAATCTTTCCATTTTTGATAGTTTAATGGATTGAACAAGGGAACCATGTTGAAATCCATAGAAGATAAGAGCGAGTGTAAAAAAGATATCTAGAAGAAAGGAACCACAAAAATAAACACCCCTAACTACGACACTTTATAAGTAGTGTGTTGATTACACCCAAGTGTTTTTACAATGTGAAGCAGTTGGTCACTCACCTTGTAATTGGAAAAATATCACACAAGCATGGAGACCACAAATAAGATTATTCATGCATAACAAAACACGGTATGCACACAAAATCAAGCAAGAAGGTAAAGTGTGAGAAATGGGCTCTCTTACCACAAGGTTTTGGTAGACACAATCACTAACACAAGATAAGTAGAGCACTTACAATGAAGTGTAAAAAGAAGGGGCTAGAAAATCCCAATAACCCTATTTTCAAACAAAAAAGATAGTTTTTCCTTAAAAATTAAATGTTTTCTTAATTAAAGATAAGACTAATTATTCTAAATTAAAAACAAGGAAAAAAATACCTTTTATGGTGAGGAGCTAGCTTAGATCGGTGAGTGACTAGTGATCTTGTTACTTGGGGCGAGCTAAGATAAAAGAGCTCCAAATTGAATGAGTGTAAGATCTGGCGAGTTGAATGTCGACAAGATGCGGGTGTCAAGTTCTATGTGTCATGTAGAACACCAATATTTGGCAATGAAATACAAAATTTGGAGATCATCCATGTGGCGGGCGAGTTTCACAAGTAATGGCCGAGACAAGTAGAGATTTCACAATGAGTAGGTGTTACAAAGGTGGTGGTGGTGATCTCCACAATGTAGGTAATGCACGGGATTCGTAATGTCCCGATTGAATGGGGGAACCACTAGGAAACAATCATTACAATGGTGATGCTAAGCTACTAGAGGAACTATGTAGGTGATTCGAGGAAGAAATCAAAAATTAGGGTGAAACAACTTGGAGCAATGTCGAAGAAAACATAGGAAAATTATAGGGTCGGTGGGCCAAAGTCCAACACATAGAGTCAAGGTGGTTTGGGACGTGAACTAGATAGGGAGTAGGAAATACCCAATACACAAGGTTGAGTGAAGGTTCAAAAATGAGAGCATGAGCTAGCGAGCACAAGGGAAGGATCATGAATGTTACAATGAGTTGCAAAGTGTGAGAATGGAGAAATGCATAGGAACCTTGAGCGAGTTATAGCAGTAGGAGTTCATCAAGGTGGTTGGTAACAAGGAGTTAGTAAGAATTATGGTGCAATAGTGAGTTGTGAAGGTATCTCAACATAGATGAGCGTAGAAAAAGGAAAGGAAAAATAAGTGAGTTGGGACATCTCGGTTCCCGGTTTGTAATCTGGAGCCGAGTTGGGCCAAAAAAAGAGGCTCTTTTCACCACTTTAAAACTACACTTCAAACCTGATTTTTCTACTTTTGAACTTACACACAAACACCTGCAAAACACACAAAAACCAGCACACTACCCTAGCACAAAGTACTTAAAAATTCAAGTAAATCACAAGGTAAAATAGTAAATCACAAGGTAAAATAGTAAATAACTTGCACATGAAACTAACAAAATCACAAAGTGGAGAGTATGTTGGTGAAATAATTTTTCGTGAAAAAAAAAATTGTGAGATTTCACCAACACTCTAGGACTAGGTCCCTCTACTTGAATGGGGCAGCTCCATTTATTGAAAGCAAGGAAATGAAAATAATCTAAACTAATTTTTGGGGTGGCCAAGACTAGGGATCACACATGAATACTTCCCTAAACTCTGTGGCAATTGCTTGTATGGAATACAAGGGAGGAAAATTTCTTAGTGAGAGAGATAGGAGAGGGAAATAGGAGGGGGATTTTAATCAACAAATAGCATAGCTGAGTTCATTGCATTAAAATCAAAACACTTCACTTGCATCAATGAGAAGAAACCATTCACAAAGAAATGGGAATAATCAACAAGAAACAAAAAGTTTTATTATATCAAAATGCACAATTTACAATGCTCATAGAGTACAAGTTGAGATGGAGATAGAATAGTAATAGACAATAAATAGAGGAAATTAAGGCACTTGTTTCTAGAAAGAAAATGAGAGATAGTAAACAAGAAAAACCATCCCTTTACAATGAGGATGTCATCTCCTTTTATAGCTTTATAATCCATCTCTTTATCTATCCCCTACATGAATTTTCATATTCCCATTACAAGTGACTTTTCAAATTCCATTAGGAAAGACAAAATCAATCCCCTTTTATAATTTTGAAAGGTAATTTTACATTGCAAAAATATTACATAGTCACTTTAATGAATAAGACAAAAAGTCATTATTACATATAATGAATAATTAGAAGGAAGGGAGTAGAAGAAGAGTGAGAATAAAATAAGGAGAAATAGAATAGAGAAGGATGAAGTATCTTTGTCACTTGATGAATACCACTCCTATGATGAAGATTCTTCCTTTAATGCCTCCTGTGGAAATTCAATTGGCTTGAACTCAATTCCTTTCACCTCTCTGACAAAACAAACAACTTTTGGTGTGATCTTCTCTGAATGAGGGATGCTCACATACTCCAATGTGTTGATCCAAGCCTCTAGAATGTGGCTTAGCTTCTTGCACTTAGTGAACCAAATTTTGTGATCTTGAGAAATGTTTGAAATATAACCATGGATTGTTGTGAGTGACTCCAAGGTGTATTCATTGAAAGAGAAAGGATCTCTTGCCTCTTTCCAAACCATTTCTTAAAAAGATTCATGAGCTCTCCCAAGGATGTGTTTTCATTGATATGAGGGGCTCCAATATCTTCTACACATTTTCTTAAATATTAAAGAATTCATTGAGTGTTGTTCTACCATTCCTTAAGCTTTGTCAAAGCATCTTTCAAGCATCACACCTTGTAGCCATGGTGTGGAACCAAATAGGGGACAAGTTCTTAGTTGGGTCCATGAACACATTTTTTCTTATCAAGAATGAGGTGTCAAGGATACCCATTTCAGAGGTTAGTGGGAGAACACTATCCCATATTATATTTTCTTTTTCCATTTCCACCTTAGTGCCTTTGATTCTTGAGATGGTGCCCGAGATGAAGTAGAATAGAGAGAGGACCTCAAGAAAAAGAACATTCCATTTTTCAATGATTTTCCCCACCCACTTGTCATTTGCTCTCCCCTGTATTGTGAATCTTTTGGTTTGCTTGAGGTTATGTGGGTAAAATCCGTTGATGGGTGAGACCACCTCAATTAGAGGAAAGGATGATGATCATGGTTCTAAGAATGATTGTACATATGAATATAAGGTCCTCACATGTTCCTCTAATTGATCTATGGTTCTTTTGTATTCCTCATTCTACTCCAGATATCTGAGTCGAAGACTCCTTGAAAATATGAGTGTCACCCTCATGTGTAGCCTAGCCAAGTGAGACTTTGGTCATCTCATAATCACTAGGATTCATTTCTTCCAAAGGCTTGTCCACCTTGGGTCTTACAACTTCTACAAATTGAGCTCCAAAGCCTCAGTGTATAATCTTGAAGTAGTTTATGTTTTCCTTGACTTCTTGGCTTTCATGTACTTCAATATGGCCTTGAAGTTTGGTGTTATAACTTGTTGCACTTTGTTCTTGATCCTCGGTTGAGTAAGTCACAAACCCATGGGAATGGATCTAATGGTGTTAAATAAAAGTTATAAAAATGAGGTGCATATTTTGGTACCAATGGTTTCCCATTTTGATTTTATTTGACTACCTTGAATGACACACTTAGCTCTTCTTGACGTATGGGAGATTGGGAGGGGTCAATCTCCCTTGTTCTAACTCCTCAAATATATTTTTCTTTTCAACGTGTTCCTCATCCTCAAATTGTTCCTCCCTAACCTTAAATCTCTTGCAAGACTCTATGGAAGATGGGATTTAAGTGCTCTTGATTTCTACCACCTTCCTTTTGTATGTCTTCTCATAATGGGATGAATTGGAAGCTCTCTCTAGCTCTTTGAAAGATGTTGAGTGTGATAATTATCTAAGTAAGAATGAAATTGTTCCCTCTCCCCTACTAAAATCTTTATTTCTCTTAAACCACTCTTTCAACCTTTAAATCATAGATTTTGTTTGTTCCTTGATATCTCCTTCTTCACGAACAATCCATGAGGGAAGAGGGAAGGGAGTAATTTCATTGCCTCATACTCTGGATCAAACAATTCGAAACCATATTCTTGAACTCCTCTAGTGAACCAATGGAACTTGAATGTTTCCATCTCATCCAAAATCATCCTCATGTAGTCTCTCTCCTTGACTTTAATATCATCCGCACAATTGGCCCAATAGTCTTATAATTAGGGATGTGATACAATCTATGAACATTGAAAGACTTGGGATCTTTTTGTATGTCAAAGTTGGGCCTAGGAACATAGAAAAATAAATGAAATGCAGCAAGGGAGGTCTTGATTTTTTTTTCATCCACTGCACTCTTGCATGAGAAAACACTGAGTGAGATAGGTAATGAGATTCCTTTCTTCCTCAAACCCTTGCACTTGATATGCACCTGAAAAAGTTATCTACATATATCTACCATGATGATCTTGTCACTAGGGTACTTAGGTATCATGAGAGGAGAAAGATAAAAACCACTCACCCTGATGTAGTCCAAGGTGTAAAACTAAAGACACAAAACCATGCACTTTTGGTAATTATCTAATTTTAATTACATACTACTATTCATATGATTCCTAAGTGATAAAAGCACTCATTAACCCATGTATTTGGCCACCTTTCTTTCCTTTTTGTCACTTCTCTTGGTATTACACCTTTACTTTCTCAATATTCCTTTTTATACCTCTGCATTTATCATCCTGGACACCATTGCCCAACCAGGGACACTAGCATCAAGCACCCTCGTTCCCTCTCGGGTTGCCCTAACTCCAGTATACTTTGTTCACCTCTTTTGGGTCCTTTTTAAACATTTTATCATCTTATCATTTTTGTAGTCTTCTTTTTCGAGGGTAATTATGAAATTTAAACAAAGGAATCATATAAATATAAAGTTATGTGATCATAATAAGATACTAAAGACTAAGCATTAGCTATCACCACCTAAGGTTACATCCATGAAGCATCTAAGATCTCCATTGCATCCATCTATCACAATCCAAGGGACGCAAGGGATGATTATTTTGTATACACTTCATTAGAGGAAATTTCATTCTATTCCATACACACATCTATAACATTTCTTTACATCTAGCTACTTGCTCGATATCAAGTGAGACATGCACAAAAGCCACCTAGGGCATGATTTCACACACACACGCACACGCACACGCACACGCACACGCACACGCACACGCACACGCACACGCACACGCACACGCACACGCACACGCACACGCACGCACACACACACACACGCACACACACACACACACACACACACACACACACACACACACACACACACACACACACACACACACACACACACACACACACACACATCTACATTGGAGTGAGATGTAGTGTAGCGATTAGTCATAATTTCACCTTTGTGATAGCTAAGGAAATTCAGACCCCTCATTTTGAATCTTTGTTTTTTTAGGATTTGATGTCTATTTAAGAGTTTTGCAGGTCAATACTTCATTGCAATTTTCCAACAACTTTAATGATCATTGTGCAACCTCATAGCAACAAAAGGTGAACAAAAACAAATAAGTAGAAACCACTAAGAGGATGTTTCTTAATATTTTCCCTAGAAACAGGCCTAGGGCACTTGCAAGTGCCCCTTTCCCTCTTAAGGTGCCCTAGTCTGGTTTATTATTCCATATCTACATTTTTCAGAGCTTCGGTGTAATTGTCATTGTTGCGTATTTCTAGTACTCTAGTTACTGCACCTCCAAGATTTTTGTGAATCATTGAAGGCTTCTTACCCTCTCTTTGCACTTAGGGCTTCATATATTTTAGCTTAGTTTACTTGGGTTAATTTTTGTACTTCATTGTTGCATTTATTTATTGCTACAATAACAATTAAATTAGTCATATATTTCATATTTAGCTTAATTATTTTGGTGAACTGACACTTTCATGCTTAGGATCCTCATTTTTCCTCTATCATGGGTCATAAAATTCCTCAAATTTCTTTGTCATATTTACTTAAGATGAATCCCAATTTCCAGGTTATTCTAGAAAAATCCTTAGACACCATGAATCTTCCTAAAGATACGTCGTCACATGAAATAAGTCATATTTTAGATCATATATTTGGCGACCCTATCCTTTTGATCCACCATTTAATAACCACATGTTGGATTCAATTCAATCTTTACATTCCTTATTTCAAGACAAATTTCAGGCTATTGAATCCATGATTGCGTCTCTTAAATCCAACAGGTTTAAGGACACTTCTCGGCTTATATTTGTTCTCCTTTTATATCTCATCTTCATTCTATGTCTTCTACATGTGCTCATATCAGTGAGCCTCAAGTATTTCCATTTCTATAGCCTCTAACATTTAATCAAAATGCTAAGAAAAATGACATTCTTATTGAGCTCCTTAGTCATCAATTGATCACTTTACCATCTACTCATGGCTATCCTCCTTATCACATTGCAAAATATCAAGTTCGTCCATATTGTAATTATCATTGAATAAATGGACATAATGAATTGATTTCTATGTTTCCAACGAATAATCAAACATCTTGAGTGTTAAGGATTTATCTCATTTGTTGAACAACATTCTATGGCATGCCCATCTACAAATGCTACATCTGAATGGGATCCTAAATCTACTTCATCTATGTCCAATGAGCATCATGCCACTACTTCTAATGTGCCTTCTCTGATCATTCAAGTGTTGCATATTCAATCCACTCAAACTAAGCAACCGCCTCTCAAAATTAGTCTCACTCCACCTCCTCTCAAGTTATCTATGGAGCTACCAAGTCAACCTAAGAAGCCACCTCTAAAAATTAGTTCAACACCTCATCCTACTAAGTTTGCTACATCATTATGTAATAATCCACCATTTCAACAAAAATCATTTTTTCAAAGCAACTACTCCCTCTATTGGTGGCTCGGACACATCTCAAATTCCGCCACCATCACATGGTCCTATTGTTGCTTCTTCCACACATGCTTCCACTGCTTCATGCCAACTTGGTCTTTGGTAGGTGACTCTTGTCACCTTACTTCCTAATGACACACTCATGTTCTTGCAGTTCTTACATGACTATTGAGGGATCTCTTCCAATAAGAACCCATTCCATTTCCCCATTATATTTATCTACTACATACTCATTCATACATGCATACATTTACACATATAATACACTCTCTCATCATCTATCACCAAAAATAATGCATCACAATAATCACTCTATAATTAGGGTTCATTTTCCTTCCTTCCCCCTCTTCTCACATCATCAAATATCTTCAATCTTACACACATCACATCTAGTCTTTTACATTCCTCATGCATATCTTGATACATTTGCATCATCATTTCCTAATGACACACTCTTGTGTTACAGATTCATAACTTATTGTTGATGGCATACTATATACATGAACCTCACATGCTACACCTTAAACATCTGAATTTATACACCTGCATAATCCGCACATCATGTATCATACACTTAGGACATCTTCTCTTACCACATCTTCTATATAATTTGTGTCTCATTCTATATGCACATTCACACCACCTCTCTCTTACATCTACTTATACATGTTATAGTCATTACCCTATGACGTACTCTAGTCTCGATGTCCATAATCAAATTTTGAGGCTATACATCTCAAATGTACCCCATCATATTCACACACTCTACGCATTACACTTTCACGATCACATCTTTCTATTACACAAAATTTAAACCATTTCCTGATGATGCACTCTCCTTTATGATTAATTATTGATTTTTAAGGGGGCATAAATAAATGAACCTCATTTCATACATACACATCCACTCGGGGTACATGGCTCTATCATTCATATTGCATTTCATTACACCTCATGCACATCAAATTGTATATCTTGGTTGCATTTACTCTTGCTTACTTATGCTTACATGTACACTTTATCACACATGCTGCATAGACATATTGTATTTCATTATCTTTATCATACACACATGTGTATTCACTTGCTTTCTAGTTGTGATTGTAGATCATAAAGATATATTACATGCAGCATGGATGTTTGGCACAATACCTTGTACCAGTCCCACAGTAGCTCTGGGGAATCCACTTTCATACATTACATGTGTTATTGTTTAATTTTGTTTAATAGCACATTAATTTATCATCTTATACATGTTTTGACATACTTTTCTATCTTTCAAACATGTTAATGGGTGATTCATGTGCAACATTTGTTTTGTAAGACTATATGCTTCCATGGTTATCTGTTACATTAATTTTCATTGCTTGATCTTTGTATGCCTTTGTTTGTGGGCTTTACCCTTTGTTTTTGTGCACATTGTCTACTTTTAGATTCATCATCCTTAATTATCTTGCAACATCATGAGTGGTCTCCCATGTTTGTAACCCACTTTTTCATGGTCTACATTATCTTCTTTTGTGTTTACATTGTCTTCTTACGTCTTAGCTTACATATTGTCTTCTTAGCATACATTTTGTCTTCTACATGTGTGTTTATATTTTCTTGTACTAACACTTGTCTCCTAGCCACTTTGTTTGTGTGTGCCTTGGTTTCTACCAATAAAATTCCCTTCCCCTACAAGGCATAATTTTAGCACATCGTTCGGTCCTCTTTTGGGTCATATACTCCTTCAACAATGTCACATGCACCCCAAATGAGGGGGCATCATTTGAGTGAATCATTCACCCCATACAACATTCTACAGTCATTACATAGCACAACACATTAATAGTACAACATAGTTGTCAATTTCAAGTAAGGCTTAGAATTATACTTGGTTCCTTAACATAGCAATGCCCTTCTTAGACACCCATAACTATGGGGCAGTTACACAGTGATTGGTAGTTAAGAATAGTCTACAGAAATCCACATAACATATTTTATAGGGCACATTTTCCTTAGAACTTGCATTTTTTCACACCATCTGTAGTAGTGTTCCACATTGCAAGAAGTAGTTAAAGGTTGGAGGATAACACCAAAATTTTCTCCCTACACTTCTTCCATATCATTGACATGAGTTTGCCCCAAAAAATTACGGCCTTTGGAACTGGCATGATATCACCTAAAAAACAAAATCATCTCCAACATCTAGAGGATCCTTTCTACACTCTTTCCTCATCATGGATCAGGTGCACATGTTCCTTTTTCATTTTTATGCTTTCATTACATACTTTTTACACATTTCGATCATATACATGCATATTTGACTACTTGTTCATTCTTCTCTTTTGTAGGTTCGTCTATATGGGAAGTGGTAGTCAACATCATCAACATAATTCACAATATCAACATACAACAACCTCAACATCAACAACATGCACGTCGCAACATATACACATGTGTTTCTTCCCTATGTTCATTTTCATCATCACTTTTTACACTTTCTCCTCCTTAGCATCCATGCTTCACATTTTTATCACTCCACACTTTTTCATGTCCTTTGGCACATTCACCTACATCGACCTACATGGTTATAAAGTATGCATATCTTATCTACTTTATGTTAAATATCTTTTGCTCACCAACATAAAGTGGGGAAAATATAGACACAAAATCATGCACTTTGGGTAATTATCTAGTCCTTATTACAGGACTATTATTTATATGATTCCTAAGAAAGAAAAGCATTAATTAACCTATGTCTTTGGCCACCTTTCTTATCTTTCTGTCACTTCTCTTGGTTTAACACCTTTACTTTCTTAGTCGCTTTTTATACATTGGCATTTATCATCCTAAAGACCACTTTGCCCAACTAGGACACTAGCGCCAGAGCACCCTCATCCCCTCTAGGATCCCTTGACCTCATTATACTTTTCCACATCTTTTGGATCCTTTCTAGTTATTTGAGCATATTCTCTTTTTGACATTCATCCTTTTCGGGTTAATTATGAAATTCAAGCAAAGGAATCATATAAATATAAATTTAGGTGATCATAATAAGGGACCAAGCACTAAGCATTAGTTGTCACCACCTCAAGTTGCATCCATCAAGAATATAAGATCTCCATTGCATCCATATAGCACAATCTAAGGGACACAAGGGCAGGTTATTTTACATACACTTTAGAGGGAAGTTCATTCTATTCCATGCACACATCTATTAGATTTCGTACATCTATCTACTTTCTCGTTATCAAGTGCCACACACACACACACACACACACACACACACACAGAGTACTACATTGGGTTTGATATGTAGTGCATCACTCAATCATAATTTCACCATTGTGACAATTGAGGATAGTCTAACCCCTCTTTCTACATCTTTCTTTTTTGAGGATTTGATGTCTATTTGAGGGTTTACATGTCAATACCTCATTACAAGTTTCCAAGGAATTTGGTGATCACTGTGTGACCTCATAGCGACCAAAGGTGAATAATAGAAAACAAATAACAACCACTCAAAGGATGTTTCTTGAGATTTTCCCTAGACTCAGGCACCTAGAAATAGGCCTAGGGCACCCGCACATCCCTATCCATCTCTAGGTGCCCCAGTCCATCTTATTCTTCCAAATATACATTTTTATGAGCTTCACTGCAATGTTCAGTGTTGCACAGTTTCCATGTCTTTAGCTTTGTGCACCTCCAAGATTTTTGTGAATCAGCTAAGTCTTCTTACCCTTTATTTGCACTTAGGGATCCATATTTTTTGGCTTAGTCTATTTGGGTTAATTTCTATACTTCATTGTTGCATTTATTTAATGCTACAATAGCAAGTAGATTAGGCATATATTTCATATTTAGCTTAATCAGAAACTATGTGAAGTGACATATTTACTTCTTAATTAATTCAAATGCTTGAGGAGAGATTATTCTTTGGGGATTTACTTCAAGGAGCCGATGATGAACATGGTAAATTCATCATTCACCCATGTCAAATGGACATAGCTTTCTTTAAAATTGATCTACTTATACTTTAGAAAGATATGATTTGTCTGAGGAATGTTCTGAGAAATGTAAAAACCTTTGTATGTTCTAGTGTACGTGAGGTCATACACTAGATAGGAGGTCATTGTGAATCTCTTGTTCATGAACAATGACATTAGTTGATGATGGAAATTTTCACTAATGATCTAGCTCTAATCTATCATTTTATTTTCCTCCATGATTTTGAGCATGAACTGGGTCATCCATTCCTAAAATTCCCTAGTTTTTCCTCACCCATCACACTACTTAGCAAGATAGTGGAATCTAAGTAAGCTTCATGAAACTCACTCCTTGATAGTGATTTTGAAGTCTTGATGGTTTTCTCCCAGGTTTCAACTAGGAGCCAACCGTAATCCCTTACAAATAATAGTCTTTTCTGAGCCATTGTTGAGTTGAAAACTCTTTTGTGATTATCACCATGTTTCTTTGAGTTAGAATATTTTGACAAATTGAGATTTACTTGAAGTCAAGACTTCCAACAATGAGTTGTCCTCCACAATGATTATTCAGGAGACAGGGGTCATAGTGTTTAACATAGTCCAATACCAATTCGATGCTTTGGACTGAGAGTGGATGACCTCCTGCTCTAAAAAATACACTAGAAACAATATTTTCTTTTGTACATCCTCTGAATTCATTATCTAATTTCTCATTTCTTCCAGATCCATGTGGGAAACATCATTGTCTCCTACCTATGGATATTCAGGTTGTCTAAGTGGAAATAGGTTCATATTCAAGATATTCGATCTTCATCATTTCCTATAATGGTGATGGAATGATGAGATGAGGGTGTGGTTAAATTTGGGTTTGATACAAATACCTACTATTTTTAGTATGTGACACCTCACCTTGACCTATTAAATTTAGCCAAATTTTCACATTTGCCCAATTTCTAGTTTTGAAGTCCCGAACTTTGAGGTTTGTACTTAGGGTTTTGCATGTTTACTTCTTTGATATCATAATTTCTATTTTTAGTAAGGTGTAGAGGAAAACTTACTAAAAATATAATTAGGTGCTCCATTTGTTACATTGGAGATAATATTGTCTTGTTGAATTAGAAATTTCACCATAAGTTCTTACTCCATTTTTTGGGTGATTTTATCCTCCAAATATCTTAGAATCGAAAAGGAAACATTTTCGGAAGAGATGATCAAGTGGGTGTTTTGAAAAAACTAGAGGATCAATGGTGATGAGTATTGGATCTTCCCAAATGTGTTTCCAAGGGGATTTCTCAAAAAAAATTAAGGAAAAATGGAGTTAAAATGAGTGAGATATGAACATTTTTTACGTTTCAGGTAAGGGGTTTCCTTGAAAAATTAGAGAATGAATAGGTGCGAAAGAAAGGGATGGAGAGAAAAAAATTAAAAATTCCCTGAATGGCATATTTCATTTAAATATTCAAATTATAACGCTATTCAAGCTAGACTCATTTTCAATCCACTTGCACATCATTTCCTTAACCCAAGTTAAGAGAGGGTGAAGACTTTCCAAATGGGGAATGTGATCCTCATTTATACCTTACCAAATTTGGTAAGTGGTGAAATGGTGAAAATTTAAAATCATCCTTGAAAAGTGTGCCATTTGGATAACTCTCATGAGGAAGGGGACTAGCTTATGCAATGGTGTAAGTTGTTGAAAATTTGCTAGTGAGCAACTTAAGAGCTTAAGTTCGGGAGAGAGATGGATTTCAAGGATCACACTTTTTTACACTCGATACACTTTTTCACCAGTGAAAAGGTGCAGCAATAGTGAAAAATTCACCATCGGTATGTTTCTTCATGAGGAGGGGGTGTAGTCATTTTTACCCTTAACACAAAAGAAAGGAACCCCATGCACGTCAACCTATCACCCAAGGAAGCTGGGCGCTCACTCCGAGGCACGCACAGTGTGCTGATTCTCTCTTTTATGTGAGTTTAGTGGGAAACATCAGCTATGATTTGTGTTTAAAGGAATTTTAAATGGATTTAGAAATAACCATCGAGCTTAGAATGGCCTCTAGATCCTTGCAGTCATTTCAGATAGAGTACTTAACAGAATCTATAATATGTATCATATCAAAAAGAAGCATACAAGCATCCATACTTAGCATAAAATGAAAGAGAACTCATGAGAGAGAAGTATGCATCAAAATCATTTATATTCATGTATATATAACATGTAACCTCATTACATCCATGGAGCCATTACAAAGTGTCACAGAGAAGTAGACCGTAGTCATGCATTGCAACTAGACTTATGTAACTAAGCTACCAAAAGAAAAAAAATTACAATCCCCATGCCTAATACATCCTTTCCTAAATGCAATTATCCATTAATAGAGTTCTTGTAGTATTTCTACAGAGCTCTGCCCACACTCTCCATCTCTCTGTTTACTCTGCAGCGCTTGTATTTATAGCTTTTATGGACTGCCAACTCATCCTCCATCACCCTTAGATCTGATGCCAAGTGTTTGAATGTGGTTCTCCATGTGAGCATGCTCCTCCAGGTCTGAGCTTTCCACTTTATCCCATGATATGTTTCTTGAAGATTCTACCACAGGCATGCTCCTTCCTAGGCCAACCTGTCACCAAGCTGGCATCTTATCCACACGTAGTCGGGTCATGCTTTTCACATGTTCTGCCCCGAACATCCAATTTGTCTAAGTCCCAAACCCTTGGTTCTGTCCACACGCATCGTACGTGCTACAAGTTTCCTAAAACCCTTTTCTAAAACCCTTCCTTGTGCACTTTTTCCTTGCGTGCCTTTCTTTAACTGGGACCTTACGCACCTACGCATCTTTTGTACTTAGTCAATATTCTAGGGGCCCAACATCACCCCACACTACACCTGTTCTCCGTCCACGGGAAAACTTCCCTTAGTGAGAGAAAGAATACAAATAGGCTTATGCCTAGGGAAAATAAATAAGGAGATGAAAGAATGGGAAAAAGAAAGAATTAGAGAGTGAAAGAATCACTACAACAGATGGGAAAATCCTTTTGCAAGTCGGCCTCCAATTTACTCCATCCATCGACTTCGTCCTGCACTCTTTGATAGAGGTCACCACCAGAGCACTTACCTCCTCAAAATTTAGTCCATCCCCTTACACACTCATAGTATCTTTGATTTTTTCAACTCCTTGCATATATCCTCCAATGCGTCCATTCTTCGTGTAATAAGTGGATATATCTCCTTCAACTGGTTTTTGATTAAAAACCTTAAGGTTTCAATGGCCTCTGATTTCTTCTCAACCTTGGCAAGGATTTTTTCTCTTTCTATCCTATTCCCCTTGTTTTTCTCTTGGAACTCCTTGATTTTTGCCTCATGAGTGGTAACCAAGGCGTATGCCACTTTGTCTCTATCTACATAGTTGTCGTACGTGGCCTCGGTGAGTCCGGGAAGTGGCCTTTACATCAGCCAAGCACCTTACTATACTCTATGATGAGTGCTACGATTTTCAACTTCTCTTCCTTCTCTAAGCGCCTTGCCACTTCCTCTGCTGAGACTCGAAGGTGGTAGTTTTCTTTCCATGGTGAGGACCCTTGTTAAATCCTCCAGGCATCCCAAAGCAGATCCATACTTCTACATGGGTGATGTCAGGTTTGGATGCTTTAATAGTATGGCCCCATTGATGGATTCTACTTTCTTGTACACATCGCTCACCTTGGCCTTTTCATCCTTCAATTCCCATTACCACTGGGTGTTGATTAACTTTTCTGGCTCAAATCCTTGGTTAATGTAGCTAGTTATTCCTCTTTCTTCTTCATCTCCCTTTCTATATCCCCATCCTATCATTTCACCCGAAGAGTCTAGCCTCTATCTCAACAGATAATTTGTCAAGCGTGTTACTTAGTTGTTCATCCAAGAGCTGCTGGGTATCCACCACTAGGTTATCTTCTCCTGTTCTTGGAAATGTTACTATTTCCCCTTGGCTTACCTCAAACTCCAGTTCATCAAGGTGGGACTCAATTGCCTAAGAGATCATCTTCCTTGTCCACGGGTAGGCAACCTCCTTGTCAAAAGATGACATGCATACAAGCTCATTTTCCATAAGTGTACTCTGGAACCGCACACGAAACACCTTCTTAGGGTCATCAATATAACCCATCTCTGGCCTCCCCCCTTCTACACGCCTTCCTCCCATGTTCGTACCCTTGGGTATACTTACAGTTAAAACTGGGCCTCTAGTGATGTTATGTTCCTCTTTTGTGCTCTCCTTCTCCTTGTTCAACACTATTTCATCGTTGCGCTCCACCTTTTCCTCCACCAGGTTCTCAATGTCCCTTGTCTCCTCTTCTTCTGCCACCTTGGCCATTTGCTCTTGTGCTGAGCTTGGAACCTCTTATTTTTGTGTGTTAGCCTCTTCATCTTTTACGGTGTCCTGGATGCTTCCTCCTACCTAGCTATCCTTATGCTTTGCACAAAAATGAACCCTTTTTTTTCTTCTCCACCTTCCTCCTCTGAATCATGTATATTGAAAACAGGAAGCCCTTAATCTTTCCCGGGGTCCTCTTCCCCACTTACTTCTTCTTCACTACCATCCTTCTCTCCTATGTACTTGCCCATACTTCCGACTTCTTCTTCCGAGGTGGTCTCCTCTTCTACCCTCTACTTTTTCCTAACTGGAGATTCCGGTGTAGGTGACTTTATTTCTTCTTTTGATGACTCCTTATTTGATGGTTCTTCTTGGTTTTGGAGTCTTTTCTCTGATTATGGTATTTTTCTTGTGCATGTACGTGCTGGTTCTAGCACTTGTCCCGAGGGAACCTATTTCTTGTGTCTCCACCACACTTGGAATTTTCTTTTCTGGTTCTTTTTCCTCCTGTTTGGGCGCGGTATTTTCCTCCCAGTTGGATCCTAAGGTATAGATACCTCATTCTCTAGGTATGTGCCCTTCTCGACTTGGGCCTTATGCGAATGTAAACGTGCGCCGTGGATCCTCCTACAATGGGAAGAGTCATGGGCCTTGTCATTTACACTTCATGTGACACATACCACTCTATGTATGCACACTTGCCAAGGGTAGACCAACCCTTTGCACAATTCCTTATGGTCTTTGTCTAAACTACCAAGGTCCAACTTAAATTTTTTGGACTCCTTAAACTTGTTTACTCCCGCTTGGAAGTACTGAGCTGTGAAGGAAAAGGGGAGCTTGCACCATGGGCTCCATGAGTCATCTATCAACTTGAATCTACCTAGGCAGTAATGTTGGTACACAGAAAATTCTACCTCTCCCCTAGTGGCTATTGGCAGTTGTTCGGGAATTCTCCATTCTGCACCGAATGCGTTCCTTAGGCGCATGTACCAATTTTCCAAGCACGCCTTGTGCATTGTTGTCATAGTGTCACAAGCATACTTCTCAAATATTTTGGCGGTGAGGGGTCTTCATCAAGGTACTCCCATATGAATTTATCTGATGCATCTGTACCCTAATCTCTAAAAACACAATGGTCAATAGCACATTTCCAAAAAGGATCATGTCACCTTCCTTCGCATGAGTTGATAATTTCATCCGCAATGAATGTGGATAAATTATAGATGGTGCCCTCTGAAATCTTTCTGTAAATGTTTAACCATGGCTTACTGACTTGATTCCATCTCTCCTGGCCATTTAGCTTGGACACTAGGTGCACGACCATCTTCATTATTGGATCCTTGATGTCTGCGACATCATAATACCTTGACCCCTTTTTACAAGCAAGAGTGGCGATATTTTCCTTAATCGCTTCCTTGTTTGTCAAGTCATCTTCCAACCCATCTCCTTCATATATGAGGCCTATGAATTATGAAATGAGTTGAGGAGTTATGTGCATGTTGCACCCCGCAAAGTGGAAATAGTCCTTGTGCATGCGAGACATCAGCCACGATACTGATCACTCGGGTTTCTCAAGTAGGGAAACTCAAAGAGTTATAGTAACCCTGCCTTCTCCAACTTGACCTTCACATCATCATTATATATGGGCAAACCTTCTGGCGTCCTCTTGTTTGTTGGGTGTACTAACTCCAGCCTAAACTCCTTTTCAATTGTTCTTGTTTAATGATTATAATCATTTACGAGACATATCCCCGAGATGTGACTCCCACTTCTTCCCCAACAACACTCCATCTGGGTCTTGTATTTCGCATACCATTCCTCATTTGTGCTTGCTTCAATTTATTGTTGCTTACCCTTGCCCTTTCCTTTCCCTTCTTGGGTGTACTAGCTGGTTTCTTGGGTGCCATTTTCTAGGTCTTCTACCCACTTCAATCACTTCTGTTACTTTGTTCTTCCACTCTCTCCAACCCTAGATCTCAAACTTGTGAAGAAAATTACTTAAACCCATTCCCTAGTTCTTCAAACCCTAACTGGGATACTCCCTTCACAAGACGGCATCTTCTCACACTTTCTCCCATGCCCGTGAAATCCCTTCCTCCTAGTTTACAAATCTGAACTAGCTACTTACGCTTCAATTTCTCCAAATTTTTCTTCACACGGATCAGTTTTTTGGAAGCCCTAGTTTGCAAAGGTGCAAAAAGTGCTTCATTCTCCTTATATGCAAAGTGAAAAATGAAGTGTCCTGACCCCCTTATTTATAGTTTTTCCCTTTTTGAGCATTAAGTGCTACTTCACCTACCACCATACTTTCTTCATTTAATGTGGATTTTTCAAACAAATCTTGACTTAAGCGCTTTCCCTCATGCGCCCAACCTACGCGGAAAATCCTCCAACCTTCTGGCATGTAATCAATCCAACCTGACAAGAGACTCTTACGCACTCAAAACCAGTGCTAAAGGCACTTCTTCTGTCCTAATTTTTGCTCCCACCTACCTTGTGTTGCTTAATGTGCTTTCTCCTCCTCTGCACATGGGATTTATAAGTAGCCTTATCTTGGCACCAATCCTCCTTTTTATATCTTTTCTCTCCATACACCTCTTTCAACCAAGTCATTCAACTAGGATTTTTAACACAAAATTCCTTGGCACTTTAACCATGCACTCTTTCACATTACTCCACCCCACACTTAAAATAATGTATGGTCCTCTGCGCATTCACAAATTCTCAAAAAGTAGCGATAAGGTTACTAGCACCCAAGGCGCAAAACAAAACAACAATGCAGAAGGGAAACACGGGAAAATAAATGCATAAAGGAAAATTTGAAACTAACTGGAAAAACTGTCTTATTTAAAAACACCAAGAAGACTTATTTATAATAGGGCTTTAGTGTACTCCCATTGAATTGTCCAGGCAATTTTGTCCCATCTAGCACTTGTAACTGGCACACGCCCGAATCAAGGATGTACGAGATTGTGTAAGGACCCAACCAATGGACTTTCAACTTCCCAGGATGGCACAAAAACTTAGAATCGTATAGTAAAACCATATGTGCAACCTCAAACTTCTTATTTCTAATGTGGTGATCATGCCAAGCTTTCTGCTTTGCTTTCTCTGTTGTTTGGCTCCACCTGGTGAGTGATCATCTTTCATCCAATTTCATTAACTCCTCAATTCTTTCTTCCAACACTTCCTCATCACCAACCCTCCTGCGCACACTATTCACGAGAGAAGGTAACATAAATTCAACTCGTAGAACATCTTCCACTCCAAACACCAACTGAAATGGTGTGGCTTTATTCGGCCTTTTATACATTGTCCTGTAAGCCCACAATATTGCTAATACTTTTCATCCCAATCTTGTCTTCTGACATCACAAATCTTGGTCGATATATGACTTAGTATTTTGTTGAATGCTTCTACGGTTCCATTTTCTTGTGGGTAATAGGGTGTAGTCTTGTGATGAGCCACCATGAACTCTACTAACAGGGATCCTCACAGTCTCATTTAAGAAATGTGTACCCCTATCACTGGTCAAACTCAACAGACATCCATACCTCGTGATAATTTTCTCCCATAAGAACCTTGCCATTGTGGCTGCTATGTAATCTTTAGTTGGGGCTGCCTCTGCACACCTTTGATCAAATAATCCATACAAGTGATAACATAGCATGACCTAGTCCTACATTTCGCTGGTGCAATAGGGCCTACAAAGTCTATTGCCCACTTTTAAAAAGGCTCCATGCTAGGGATAGGTTGCAAAGGCATTTCATATTTCTTTCCTAGTTTGCCAATGCATTGACAATGGTCACACACTTTACAATAGTCTTTATAATCATTGTACGGGGTTTCCTACCACAAACTCCGCCATTAATATCTTACACGCGGTGGCATCACCTACATAATACCCACCCACACTTCCTCTGTGTGCTTCCTCCATGATGGTCATGTGTTTATGCTCTAATACACACCTGTGCAAAATTTCATCACATCCCAACTTGTATAAGTCTCCACTGATTAACATGTAGGGCGCGACGTGTATGGCTAACTATTTTTTCTCTAATGCCTTTATTCCTTCCGGCGCCACACCTTCCTTTAAAAATATTGCAATCTCTTCCAAATCTGAGGGCATGTGCCGCAACCTAAATAGTTACACATCTAACATTGTCTCCTCAATACTCTGCGCATCCTCCCCTAAATCAATTCTTGATAGATGATCAAGTCCACAATTGTTTTTCTCAAGATTCACTACAATGATGAATTCAAACTCTTGAAACAACAACACCCACTGACATATGTGCCCTTATAGAATAGGCTTGTTCACCAAATACTTTAATGCCATGTGGTCGGTGTAAAACACAAAGGGTGTTTCCAGCAGATACTGTCTAAACTTGAAAAGTGTGTAGATCATTGATAATGCCTCATGCTCAGTTGTGGTGTAATTCTGCTCTGCTAGTGTCAACTTCTTGCTTGCAAAACATAGAGGATGATCAACAATTCCTTCACCTAGTTGTGCAAGCACTACTCCAATAGTGGTCCCTGAGGCATCTACATGGACATGAAAGGGCTTGTCCCAAGAGGGAAAACGTAATATAGGCGCGGTGACAAGCCTATATTTTAGTGTATCAAACACCCCCTGCTATGCCTCTCCCTAATGGAAGGCACTTTTATGGATGTTGTCTTGGAATGCTTGCACCACTATGCATGAAAAAAACTAGGCACATTCTTCAACCCAAAGGGCATGACCATGTATGTAAAAATTCCCCACTTAGTGGTGAAAGTTATCTTCTCCAGTCCTCCTTTGCAATCCAGGACTTGGTGGTACCCTAAAAATCCATCCGTAAAGGAATAGATTTTGTGCCCACGAATCCTTCCAAAATTTCTTCAATGAAGGGGGTCAGAAAGGGATCAATGACACAAACTACGTTTAGCTCCCTATAATCCATGCATATCCTAATCCACCCATCCTTCTTGATGTTGATTACCATCAAACTTATCCACTCTAATTCCTCCACTACTTCAATGATCCCATAAGCTATCATTTTATCTATCTCCTCCTTAACCTTCATGCGTAAATTGGGATTCATCTGGTAGGGCCTCTTCCTAACCGGGTGCGCACCATCCTTCAGCTTTATCTTCATCTCCCCCAAGGAATGGTGAATGCCTTTGAGCTCATAGTACCTGACGGGAATAAATCCTCAAATTTGTGCAATAGATCAATGATCTTAGAGACTTCCTTCTCCAACCAGTAATCTCTAATAATAGCTTCCTTAGGTTCTTCTCCTAAACTGATGTTAACCTTCTTTGTCTTTAAGGGCTCATGGTAGGCACGCGCGTGAGTATCATCATTTCCACTACACCATGTGTCCCTACAGAATGGCTAACATCTAATCTTTCTGATTCCTCCCCATCAATCACATACACCAAATTTTCTTTCTCCTTTTCCAAACACACACGCTCAAGATGTATCTCTTCCGTTTCCTCTACTTCTTCTTCAAAGCGTTCCTCCATTCTAGTTCACCTACTAATTCCATAGCCTATCTTCCACCATGGAAATATCCCCCATGGTAAGGTGTTTGATACCTGCAAGGCCTTATCAACGATGGTTTGGTACTGATACTCAAAGGTTTGAACAAGGTCAGCCACAAGTTCTTGCTAATTCTCTCGTACGCGACGTGTCTCTGAATGAATGTACCATGCACGCGTGTAACCTGCGCAGTGTAGAATACAACTTGTGTACCTAAAGGGAAGGTGGAAAAGCTTCGCACCTTCTCTCTAGACCTGTTCACACTCCTAGATATGGAAAGAGGTGGGCTCCTTCCCATTTTAGTCCTTGATGGTGGTGGGCACATTGCTCTAGAGAATCGATAGAGAGAGAAATTATTACCTCACGCCATTCCAAAATGCTCTCCTGATGTGTAGCCCACCACCGTGTCGTTATCTCGAGTAGGACATAACTAAGCATCCCTCTCCATTCCTTCTCATCCTTCCACTGAGCTTCCACCTCCTGCAGAAATATCTTAGGGAAGGCTCCTCCTGAATACTTGGGCATCTCTTTTCCTCCTAGACACTGAATTATGTGTGCCTTTGTTACCTTGGTCACCAACCCTCTCAACTACCATCCCATTAATTTATAAGTTCCCCACACCCAATTATCACATGTTAGACTAGTAGTATCACTTACTGACTAAGAATCCTCAAACTGGATAACTCTGTTAGTAGGATGTATTATCTCTAGGTCCCTAATTAAGCGTGTGTATATCACATAGAACTTCTTCCCCCAAAGGTTCAATATAGGGTGTCAAATTCCCATCAACCAGGGGTATAATGACCTACTCCTCCTTGTTTTCAAAGCTAATGTACCCTTTGTTGATCCAAAGGTTCACATTGTTCTTGTAACACCATGGGCGCCCAAATACTTATGGGAAATTTTCTGCCTCGGTGGCGCTAAGACTTTGAATTCCTTGCATGATAAACTTAGCTCCCTAGATAGTAATAGCTGCATCCTTTAAAACACCAATGGACATCACCTTAGTCTTTTTTCCATATACAAGCACATTCAAAGATGGTTGTAACATAGGTCTTCCCATCTGATGCCATGCATCCAAAGTTAGAACATTAACCTCCGTGCTAGTGTCAATGAGGATATTACTAAGGAGCCATCCATCTACAACTACATTCAACGTGATCTCCTTTTCATAGTCAAGGTTGTGAGGGGGAAGGTTTGTGTGTAAGACCTACCTCTCATGCTCTCCTCCGGCGCGTGGTACCTTCTCTCTCAACCATGATCCTAGCAAGGGAATGATATTCTCTTTCCTTAGCATTTTACACACCTCCTTGACCTCATCCAGGTCATCCTTTGCACCTCGACTCTCCTTCCTTATTCCTCCCTCCTAGATTACTCCTTTAGACACTAGATTTCCCCTTGTAAGCTCTGAATGACATCCATAGTGTCTTGATATACCTCCTTCTGATGCGTAGGGTCTAGATACTTTCCATGAACTACTTCCTCCCTTGAAACTAGGTTCTTCTGTCTTGGTATCTCTCTCTTGCACACCCGAATTCTACCCTTTTTGTTACCAAGACAGGCTCGAAACCTACATCCCATGTTACCTGAGGCATCCACTGGGTGCCTGCCTTCTTAATATTGACCATTGTAGTGCCCTTGTCTTTCTGATGTTATTGATTCATGTGTTCAAACAATTCTAGAAAATCCTCATACTTATGCTTCTTTCTGCACCATGAGCACCACAACAAGTCCGGGCATTCACATTTGTAATGATCTATAGATCCACAGCTGAAACATTCCATGAAGGAACTCATTCCTTCCTCCTTCGTAGTTATCAAGGCCACGAAATCCTCCTCAAAAACCTCTTCCACATGCACCTCATCTCGCACACTCGTCATAATGGCAATGATCGCCCTTTGAACTACTAGCAACACTGGTCTGGCACACCCCATGTTCAATGGCCTCATGGATTTGATCAATGAGCCTATAATCCTTTGTATCATGGGTTGTAGAGGTGTAAATATTGCAGTAAAAAGATACATTCTTCTATATTGTGTGCTTTGAAGCAAGAAACACCTACTCACATCATGGTCCCCATGAAAAATTTCATAATCTAATGCCACAGTGCCTATTGTCCTCTGGGGAAAATTATCCTTAATGTGCCCCTCTACTTCACAATTTTTGCACCACAAACCACTACGAGTCTCATGGGTTGAGTTCACAGATAAATTTTCCAACTACTTGGCCATAGCAATAATCTGAGCCTCCAAGAATGGGCTAACACCAGTATCAACACTACCAATAGCCTCGGCGTGTAGAGTAGCTTCCAATGCCTCACACGGGTCTATAAAATTTTTATGAGATAAGGCCCTTCTAAAAGGAGTGATCAACCCTCCAACAAACCATTGAGCATGTTGTGAAGGGTGAATATCATATGATAATTTAGACAAGAGAGTTTTAAAGTGTGCATCATACTCCCACACACTCTCTGTCATTCCTTTTTGAATCTCCTTCAAAGCATTGATGCTCTTCTGCTCAAACTCAGGAATGTGGAATTCTACCAAGAATGCATTCTTTAAAGTAGTATAGTCCACTATTGTCTAATGAGGGTCATACTTCCTATACCAGCTATGCGCACACCCTTGTAATGTGGTTACAAACTAACTAGCCTTCCGTTCTGGGGTTGTGATACCCTTTGCATGCCATAGCAGTTCACACTTGTGAACATGTTCCACAGCATCCTCAATACCTCTGTAATTAGGAAAATGTAGAGACATTTCAAAGAAAACCTATGGGGTGGTTGGGGCTGAATCCTCCTAAGCCAGAGCCTTGGTTTCCACCTATGTTTCCTCCGTCACTGATTCACTGGTCCTAAACCACTAGATCCACCAAGCCCACCAGGTCCTGAACCACCAAATCCACCAAACCCACCAGCTCCTATTCCTCCTGAACCACTAGACCCACCAGGTCCACCAAGTCTGAACCACCAGATCCACCAGACCCACCAGGTCCTAAAGTGGTCGTGCCAAGGGTCCCCACAGTTCCACTGAGCTACATGCCTACGGTCTGCAACAATGCCCCACTGCCAATAGTATACCCCGCGCCACTCCCAGACGCGAGACCAAAATCTTGTGTGTCTATACCTTTCCTGAAAATTCCTAACACTGGGTTGGTGTTTGCAGCCATAGAAGGCCCAAACGAGAAATTATACCTCCTAGGTGTAGACTGATCACTTCCAATGTAACCAACTAGACCGGTAATATTTTCCCCTAATCTGGAAAACCAAGTGCTAGGGTCTGGTCACTAGGTGGGCTCAGATGCGCACCAATGGTTCTTCTTTCTCCATGTGACGAACTCTCATCGTGGAAGTCAAGGGTCTCTCTTACATGCTTTTAAGATGGGTTTGCATAGACTAATCAGGTTCCACATCCTCTACGTGAACCTTAAATCTCTCCCGCAACATCTACCGCCATACATCCATCACACCTACAACCTCACATTGTCTAGCAATCTCCCTTTCACGTGCTTCACCATACTTGAGTCATCTTTCCTCCCTTTCTTTCTCTGTCGCAACATCTGCTATCTTCCTCCACCCTAGCTTCCTTACCCAACACTTAGAATGGTTTAGCCAGCCATTAGGAATGCCTCTAAACTCATGGTAACCATCAAGATCTTCATAGCTAGAGGGACAACATGTAGAAACGATCCTCTAGGCTCCCATAGAAACTCAAACTTAGCAACCTTTGGACAAGAATATGTGGAATGGTGTACTCCAACATGTAGCTAGCAAACACTCCTTTCTACCAATGGTCCACATCACGAGTCCATGTCAGATCTGCATCTTTTAGCCTCTAGTATTCTTCTTGGGTCCACACATGATCCATAATGCCAACTTGATCTAGATGCATAGGTTATGAGCCATTCATACAGTTCCACTGGGAAGCAGCAGAAAAAAGTCTCATACAGATCATGGTAGATGTTCTCTTCTACCCATCTACATGCATTAAACTTAGGTCCAATGTTGAATCTCTAAGTGAATTCATCCTCTGTGCTCTTAAACCATGATTCAACACTTTCCATATTTAACCACTCTGTCATTACTCACTACACATACCATGATGAATGTTAACTCCCACTACAACATCGAAAAGATTTCCTAGTAACTGAACCAAGATGTAGTCATTTTTACCCTTAACACAAAATAAAGGAACCCCATGTGTGTCGGCCTATCACCCAGCAGAAGCTGGGTGCACAACCGAGGCACGCGCAGGTGGTGAGTCTCTCTTTTATGTGATTTTAGTGGGAAACATCAGCTATGATTTGTGTTTAAAATACTTTTAAATGGATTTAGAAAGAACCATCGAGCTTAGAACAACCTCTAGATCCTTGCAGTCATTTTAGATAGAGTACTTAAAAGAATCTATAACGTGTATCATATCAGAAAGAAGCATACAAGCATCCATACTTAGCATAAAAGGAAAGGGAACTCATGATAGAGAAGTATGCATTAGAAACATTGATATTCATGTATATATAATAGGTAACCTCATTACATCCATGGATCCATTATAGATTGTCACGAGAAAGCGCACCATGCAATCATGCATTGCAACTGACTTATTTAACCAAGCTACCAAAAAGAAAAAAATTTACAATCCCCATGCCCAATACATCCTTTCTCGAATGCAATTATCCATTAATAGAGTTCTTGCAATATTTTTGCAAATCTCCACCCACACTCTCTATCTCTCTGTTTAATCTGCAAGAACTTGTATTTATAGCTTTTTTGGACTGCCAACTCATCCTCCAGCGCCCTCAGATCTGATGCCAAGTGTTTGAATGTGGTCCTCCATGCAAGCATGCTCCTCCAAGCCTGAGCTTCCCACTTTATCCCATGATGTGCTTCTAGAAGATTCTACCGTAGGCATGCTCCTTCTGGGCCAACTGTCGTCAAAGCAAGAACTTATCCATGTGTAGTCGGTCATGCTTTTCACGTGTTCTTCCCGAACGTCCAATTTTAATATCCCGAACCCTTAGTTCTACATCCATGCGCATCACACATGCCACAAGATTCCTAAAACCATTTTCTAAAACCCTACCTTGCACACTTTGTCCTTGCACACCTTTCTTTAAGTAGGACCTTGCGCACCTACGTGCCTTTTGTACTTAGTCAATATTCTAGGGGCCCAACATGGGGGCTTTGAGAGGTGTGAGGTGAAAACACTAACCTAGCATGAGATGATGTCACTTAAGTGATGAAAGAATCTTTCCTCCTTGGGGTCATAATTTTTTCACCCATTAAAAATTTTTTTCTAGGTGCAAAGGTGCAATCGGGCTCTCAATATGTGCCAAGGTGGTGTTGGGTCATAAGGATGGGGCCAAAATTACATGTGAGGTGTTAAACTCCACCTAACCACCAAAGATGTCACTTAAGTGATGAAACTTCATTTATCCTCTCTCCTCATCAAGGATTCACACTTTTTTCACCCCATGAACCTTTTCACCAAGTTAAAAGGTTAAAACTTGCATCAAAGGTGTGGAAGTGCACCTGGACACTTATAGTAAGCTTGCCTTCACTAACAATTTATCAAAAATAGACCCTAGAGAGTGAGTCTTTTCCCGGAGATTCCATGACAATTTCATGGGAAATTTTTATATTATTTTTACTATAAAATACTAATGATATCAATGGTACCACTTTCGGAGACAATTCTTCCTAAAATTCAAAATTTACACCACTTTTTAATTTTTCCCATGAGCGGTTCTGAAAGATCAACTTTGCCACTTTGAGAAACTTGAATTTTTGTCTAAATTATCACATGGCACATGTATATGATTTAATTACATTTAATTTTCCCTTTTAATTAGGTTCCAACTCTCTTTATAACTCCCGAATGCTCACTTGAACCTCCGCGAGGACCGGATATCTTCACTTGCACTATCGGACCAATATCTCAAAATCCCGACGATATAATCTCCCAAAACTTTTTGTAATGTGAAGTAGAAATTTTTATATTTAAAATGAGTTTTTTTCACTTAAAAATAATAACCAAGGCTCTGAAACATCCGGAACAAGCTCACTAGATTTTTCACTCCTTTCATTTCCTTGCATCGTGTTACAAGTAGCCCGGTGTTACATAGCTTGTTCCTAAACCATTTTTACCTTATAGAACTTCCCTAAACTACCTCCAATGATCATATTTCACTCACAATTTTCTCATATGCATTATATCTTCTTGATTTATCTCTTGGGTATGTTCATTAGGTGCCAAAGTCCTAAAAATAGGCCTTTTTAGGCCTCTAGGAGCAATTCCTTCAAAGTGGATCACAATGAACCCATGAATTACTTCCCACCAACTTACCTACACATGAAACACACTTTAAAAATATATTTATCACATCCCTCTCATCCATTATGGGGTTTACATAGTCATATATTGGTTAGAGGGTAGGTTTACATTACCCGTTCAGGGATTTTTGAGTGTGGGCTTAGTTGTCATGGAAAACAAAATCCATTTTCATGCTAGACATTCACCATAACACCAGATGACTCTATATTAGGGAATTGTTTGGGATTTAATAAAGTGAGGAAAAATCAAGTATAAACCTCATAATTTCAAGACAATAATAGGATGAGTTCTTTATCCATTAGGCTATAGGAGTCATTGCATAACAAGGATGGATACAACAAAACCTCATTTATTAAACACAACACATAAAAAAACAAACACACAATAGAAAGGGAAACATATAATGGAAAGGGAACAACAAAAACATATATACACCTATGGTACATGTGGGGGACAACCCTCTTTCATTGTTTGTATGATTTGAGATATTTCCTACTACAAGGCAATTCCAAGTGAGTTCCATCCAAATAATATAGTTGGAAAGTATTCTCTCCACATGTGTCTCATATTTGAAATGGGCCAAGCCATAGTGAATTAAAATTTCCATGGCTTCCTTTTGGTTATCTCCTCTTATCCCACAGTAGGACAAGATCACCGATATGAAAATCCCTCTTCTTCTCCTTCTTATGAAATATTTTATTTAATTTTAATTAATGGTCCTTTATCCGATCAACCACCAACACTCTATCATGTGAATCTTAGAACTCACCATCTTCCTCCACTCGATCGGTTGTAATGTTGGTAACTCTACAATGATTGGAACTTCTACATTTATCACATATAGGAGCTGGAATGGAGACATACCAATAGCCTTTTTCGAGTGATTTGATTAGCCCATAGTGCATCATATAGCTTCTTGTGCCAATTTATTTGATTCGATCTATGAGATTTTGCACAATTATCACAATATTCTTGTTACTAGACTCTTCTTGACCATTCCCCTAAGGGTAATAGTCAGATGCATGTGCTAAGGATATTATATATCTGCAAAAAAACTTGGTTAGTTCAATAGAAAATAAATATGTGGTATTATCAACAACTATCTTCTATGGAATTCCAAAACGGATAATAATATTCTCCTTGATGAAGTTACATATTGTCTTTGAATTGGCTTGCTTGACTAGTATGGCCTCTACCCACTTAGTGAAGTAATTTTTTGTTGTACGTTTGAAGGTGTGGCCTGCACTAGAATGAGAATTAAGAGCATTGATGAAGTCTATATCCCATTGAATGAAAGGTTCTTCAATCAACACTTTGGTTTGAGAGGGTGTGTAGCGAGTTGTGCTCTTCCCACAAACTATTGACAAGGCTCACACTTAGATACCCATTGTTGATCATATTAAAAGAGAGTAGGCTAGTAGTACCTCCCTCAAAGGATCTTGTGTGTAGTTACCATGGTGGATAAATTTCCACCACATGCTTGATCATGAAAGGATTTTAACAACTTCGCATGTGCCTCTTTTTCAACACACCCTAAGAAACATCCATCAAGGGCCCTCTTGTACAATACATGGTTCCAAATCACATACCTTATAGATTTAAGCTTGAGGGTTCTTCTTTTCTTGTAATCTATATGTTTCGTACAATCACCATAAGTGAGGAAATAAGCAATATCACTATACCACTCATTGGTAGTATTCATAAAGAGTACATGGGGTGTAGCATCCCCAATTTATTTTTATTTTTGAAAATTTATTTTAATTGCGATCAAGTCTAACCAAGGTTAGACAAGACCATCATATTGTGTGTGGATCCACTTGGTCGGTTGTTTCATGGGCCCCAATTTTGGTATGAGAGAATAACACTATTGAACGAATGACTTCACACCCAATTTGATGATATTTCCTAAACATGCCTAGGTCACTAGTGACTGGTCATGAGATTTTGGAATTTGAATGATTGGCTGCTTAGTTGATGGTTCTATTTTGTGATAGAAGGAATGTTCCATAAGTTTAATTGGGTTCATGAATGAAAATGAGTTCTTTCAGTTGTGCATTTTGAAAAAAATACATTGCACTATGTCATGATCTGTAAGAATGCCAAAAATTTGATGCAAAGGTTTAAAGTCGTAAAAGGCATATATGAACTAGATTTTCTATGAAAATTATCAGCTGAAATTTTATCATCAAATAATTTCAGGTTGATACCGCCATTGCATTCTTTATCTCGCTTCAAATGATCAAAGCCAAGATTGACCGGGTTATCAAGTGATGCGGCACTCTGTTGTTGTTTACTGGCTTGTGAATTTGCTTTGTTGACTAGTAGTTTTGGTGCTATTTTTTGGTTGAGATGACCAGTCTCTTGTTAGTTTTTTGTCTCTTCTGCTATTTTTCATATCACCGTATCGCCTTGATCCTTTTTATTACTATGTTGTCTTATCTAGTTGTTGATCCCTTTGGTGTTGGTTGTTTTTCTCTTTTTTTGGTTATTTCTACCTCTTTTGATATCGGCTTTTGAGCCTTTACGTATACTGAGGTATAGTCCCTTCAAAACTATTTACCCTTAGTAAAAAAAAATGTTCGAGTTGCGGAAATAAGGTAATTTATGAGTTATTATAATTTGGGACTTATTGCTATTCTTGAATGATTAAAATATATAAAAAATGAGAAAACCCCTCTTAAGCATGGGGTGTATAAATCATTCAGTGATTAACCTAAGAATGCATGGCATAGCATTGTAAGGTGATAAGGTGAGAAGGGTGAAGTTGTTAGTAGATGGGTAAACACCCTTGGTATAAATTAAATTTATTGTTAGGATGGTAAACATGTAAATGGGTTAAACCCATTTTTAGATGACCTTGTTAAATGAAATTAAAATGACAAAGCATGTAAGGGGCATACACAATTTGGTGGAAATAATAAAATAGGGGTTAATGTTTTAAAAAAATTTAATTGATATCTTTTATGGGCTAGCCAATGATGACCTCTTCCCTCATTTTGTGGATGCTAGTTGTAATGGCAATTGGATGGCATTAATGGAGGGGGGAAGCACCTCAAGAATAATGAAGCTTCTCAAACACGCTACCCTCCTTAGTTAACTCATTGTGAAGTTTTAATTTGCATTTTCATTTTTTTGGTATTTGGAAAAAAATTTAGAGGAGGAACTGGGAGGATTGGAAGCTAGAAGTGCAAGAGGATTTTTCGTTTTTATTTCTCTCTAGGCATGGATATTTCCTTCCTTTTTTTTGCATTATTTAGTAAAAAATGTAGAAATATGCATTCTGCTCTAATGGAAATCAATGGAATTTGTGTACACTTTGGATTTGATTGTTTAGAGGAGTGAATATAAAATTTGAAAATGAAATCGATGGATTCTGTTTTTAATTTTTTTGTGTGGATTCAGCTAAACCCAAAATGTAGATGGGGTTCTTGTTTTGATCTGCAAAAATAAAAACAAAAATAGTTAAAATTCCTTCTCTGCATAAAAATAAATTGTACCTAGAAAAAATGGAGTTGGGGTTTTTTGAACTGGAAAAAGGAAAACGATTTTGTGAATTTGTGTGTTCCAAATCGATTTGTGCTTGTGGGCTTTCATTTTTGTTAATGGAAATTTTGGCTCAAGATTTCCATAATAAATCAATTTGATACCCAAATCGATTTGGGTATACAAATTGATTTGCATAAAAATTGATTTGGGTAACAAAATCAATTTAAGTATGCACTGTTGGTTGGGGTTTTTATTTTGTTTTTTTCTTTGGATGTCCTATACAGGCCTGAATTTTAAATTATTGTGCTTTTAAATGAAAATTTTGGACGTCTTAACTCCTGCATGTGGCTGCATTTTCTAGAAATTTTTCTTGATGGGTATCTAAATCGGTTCATGTATAAATGTGGGTATGTTGTTCTATGTGAATAACTATTAAAAAAACTACGGCTGTAACTTCCATCTTGGAAATATGATTTGGATTCTTGTATGACTGTGAAAAATAAATTACTTGTCTTGGTAAGGACATGAAAGAAAGGACATCTTGACCGAATTGTACCAAAGAATATTTGGTGGCATAATTGGGTGATATAATGGATATTTTATGAAAAATTATAGTTGTTCTTGACTGAAATAAAATATATTGTTTGATGTGATAATCATGCTTTGGGCTGTTCTTTGAATGAAAGAAAAATGATTGCAAAGGTAACAAAAATATTAAGTGAATTTGTACCTTTGAAAACTATGTTTTACCTATGGTTTAACCCAAGAGAAGTATGTTGAAAATGATTGATGTATGATTATTACTCTGATAGTTTGAGTTGTTTTTTAATGAAATGATAGTTTCATAGTATGAAGCAAAATAGAAAAAAATTAAGTACTTCATGAGTCATGTTTTTCTATAGCTCGAAGCATAAGCCAAGATGCTATGTGATAATTAAAATTGTTTTGACTAACAGGAAGTTTTATGATTCTCAATTTTTTCCACCATGTGCTTGCTATTAAAACAACATGTGTACTTTTCCATGATTTATTAAATAAATGCATTCATGATGTAGGAAATATTCATGCCAGTTCATCCCGAATCGACCAAAACCATAACTCCAATATTGTAGGGCATATAGTCAAGTGCTCAAATGCATTGGACTCTTGTCATATGGAGTTTTATTTTAGTCTCAAATGGAACTAAATATGGAATTTGGCTAAAAATTTGTATAAGGATGTTTATCCTTTGAGCTTTGATTGTAATTATTTGGATATTTAGATCCACTGGTTTTGTTTTCCCAACCTCACTATGTGAGAAATTGTATTTCAGATTTATATACCGATCCTTCTTGACATATGTCTCCTTTAATCCTTAATAATGAGATTCTTACTCTACTGTTTTTATTGTAAACTCGTGGGAGTTTAATGATGTTGTCCCTAACTTATGAAATCAAACCTAACTAAGAGTGTTAACATCAATTAAATACTATGATTATTTAATGTCTATCATTAATCAAATGACTATAACTATGCAAATAGCATAACCTTCAAATGCTCTATGTTTCCTAAAGACAATAAACTATTTAGTTTCTTAATTGGATTGGGAAATATATATTTTAATCAATTTTTTGATGAACATGAAACTAGGCTATTTAAGGCTGTAAATTCTATTACCTAGAGAATGAAAGTATATTATTATGGAAAGATAATATAAATTTAAAATTGAATAACCATCAAAGAGAAAATAAAATGGAAGTATTAGTATTTTAATTAATTAATTTAAGTTAATTAATTAATTATTTCAAGATCTTTCAATTAATTAATTAAGTCAATTACTTAAAGTCTTGCTATGGTGTATTTACTTGGTGACGGAGCAAGTAACTGGAATTTAATTATTTTAAGTAAGCCCTAGTTGTATATAATGAATCTTGTTAAATAACTAATGGATGGGAAATAAATATAATCACTAAGCTAGTAAATATCATTTCAAGACATCATACACCTGATTGTTTAAGATGAGTTTAATGGAAATGAAAAGGGACTTACAATTCCTTAATGCTTGAAATTGGAAAGGAGTTCAAAGAAGTATGGGAAAGGGAAATAAGGAATAGGATATGGGCATGTAGATGTGATGTCATTAATGACTAAGTTTTGATAAAACGTGAAGTGCATTTATAGGGACCTAAGTTCCTAGTATGGATTTGAGCCAACCTGTTAGTATTAACTACTCTAAAACTTAGGGACTGTAATAATGGGTTGCTATTAAGTATTGTTGTAGGACCATATTAGCATATTTGTCAAAATGAACTTAATTTGTTTATGGGATGAAATGAAAACATTATGATAAATATTTTGATCTGCATTATTGCAAAGGATGGGTACATGTATTTAAAGAACAACCATGGTAAGGAAGCATAATTAGACCTCTTGGGTAATCACGTAAGAGGGTAAATAGATGAAAAGATCCATTAGGAATATTAGGGAATGGGTACATACAGGATGCTGAAATAGTTATATTTCAGCATAACGGATGTACCTATCTCATAATAAACCTAATTGGTCTTTGGCATCTGTCTCGAAATGAACTCTTGCAAGGTGGGTCTAATTTGAAATAAAGTAAATGCAAACTAAAAGATCTAGACAACTGTGAAAGGGATAGTTGTGAGGTGGCGGAAGACTTAAAACTCATAAGACTAGTGTGTTGTCTTGAGTTTAGTCGTAACCTTCATGGCGGATAAATTTGGCCAAAGTAATGCATTGATGGTTGTGCATTGTTTGATCACCTATCCTTAAACAAAAAAATTGGTAACCGGATCATGGGAAGTTGAACATTGAACTTGAGGTAGAAAATGGTTGATACTGGATGACGAGTTGGGAAACCAGCTTTGGGATAGACCTAAGGAAATTCACATGGTTCTCATAACCTATAAAAGGTTGATCCATAATGCTACTAAGCATGGTCACTCGAAGTAGTGATGAAGGGATATTGTGGAGATTTGGATGCACCCTTCTTAGCCACACATGGCTTACACGGATGTTATCAAACAGATCAAATGAACAAATCTGATTTAATGAATTTGATTTAAAAAAATTGTTTAATTACTGCAACTATGTAATATGTTTTTATGTAAAAAAATTACTCATTTTTCCAACTCTTGTATGTGTGAGTGTTACATGGGGAAAGTCCTTATTTATGCATCTATAGCATTGACACTCTTTATATTCATACTTGATTCGTGAGAGACTCGCTTTAGCTATTAACCTACATAATCCATTTCCTCTAACCAAATTAGATGGCCTTATCTCAAGGTCATACTCTTGAATTTTCACTACCCAATTACCTCTTTTTGATCTCGAGGTCTTGTTGAGTCAAGATAGACTTTATAGATGATCCCGGAACCATCACAATGGCGTCAAAGTTTAGGATGTAAAATATAAAATTCTTGACTACCTTAACCACAACATAAGTATGATTTTCCATTATAGAGTATTCGATTTCATGATTCTTCAATGGGTATCTCACTAAGGAAATATGAGACTCAAACCCTTATTCATTCTTCTAAACTAAAATAGTTAAAATAATGTGCTCAGATGCATAGCAATACATAATGAAATATTTTTTGAAATCGAAATAATAGGGTCTAGGCTTTGGCTATTTCCTTCTTGATGTTCTTGAAATATTATTTTTCATCCTTATTCCACTTGAATCTCTCTTATTGCTTCATCATTTTTTTAATATGTTTGGTCAACTCAGAAAAATCTAGAATGAAGTGGCGGAGGAAGTTGACCTTACCAAAGAAGGAATGAACTCCCTTCTTGCTTGTGGGTAAAGAGAGTTTCTAAATGGCTTGCACTCTTTCCAAATCAATCTTTGTTCCTTATTTATTCACAATTTGTTTGATTAGTTTTCCTTTGGTGTTAGGAATATGAGACTGCAAAATAGTGCTATGGTTCAATAACAAACCCAATCATGTGCACAAGATCTAAACAATTCCCCAAAATCTACATAAGTGGAAGTATAAAATAGAATAATCCAAATCAAAACAAATTACACATACATAACACAAGTATGTACTGGGTTTTACCCAATGCAAGCTACATCCATCAAATATAGGGATCTCATATATATAATAATCAAGAGTACAAACCAACTCTTCCCACAAGATTACAATGCATATCTCCAAGAGTATCTCCTCCTTCAGATATCTAAATAGATCTCCATAAGTGCACTACAACCATGCCTCCAAACCACCAACAGATCTCACATAACTAGGAACTACTCTACATCTACGCATTGTGAAACCAAGCTCTCACTGTGAGTCTACAAAAATACCTCTCACAAGGGTCTACCAATGTGCAACCATATCTGTGCACCAAGAAGTAAGTCTCTCCTCCATCTCACTGCATCAACCTGTGCATACAAGAAGACAACCTCCTCTACTCTATCTAGATCTACATGGATCAACAATACAACATGATCTCATGGATCTATGAATACAAGATCTCACAACAACCTATGGATCTAACAATAAAAGATCTCACAACAACCTGTGGATCTAACCAGAAGAATCTACAATACAAGATCTCACCAACATATGGATCTAAAAGAAGAAACTCTATGTGCTTTGCATGATATAGAAGCCATTATAGTGAGATAATAATAATACAAATGAAATATAGTAGAAGACAATACCCTCTTCTCACCATTAGATGTACCTGTTATTTCCTTTTGTCTAACTTCTCTCCATTAAAGCTCTGTCTTCATGAAACCTTTTTCTTTTTTTTCTTCTTTTTCATCTTCAACCAAAGAGAATTAATATTCTTCCTCTATCCTTCTATTCTAACCCTATTTTTCTATCTTATATAAGCTTATAAAAACTTAGGGCACCTTAGCTATGCATTTACAACCATCCGATCACTTTTACAATCAACTGTTGGATCAAATCCCACATCTAAAATAAAAACATAAACACACAGTAATGGGTGTTGGTTCCAAACCAATGTAGGTTCCATGTCCTAACCGGTGTCGGTTCCTTGACCAATGTAGGTTCCTTGTCTTGATCGATGTTGGTTCCCTAACCAATACCAGCCCTCCTAGGTGACAGATGTCGGTTACCTAACAAATGTTAGTTCTTGTGTAAACTAGTAAACCTCAAATGCATGCCTTTGTGAAGCAATTCAGCTCCACAACCTAAAATTAGGTCACTCCAAATATTGACTTCTTTGGATTCAATGATATGCATTTTTATTGACACCTCGGCAAGATTTGTTTGAGATATATCAAATTCTCTCTCCTCTTTTAAGAGAATCTTGAGATATGATCAAGATAAATGACAATACATTTTTTCTTCAAATCCTTAAAATCCAAGTCCATTACTCTTTGAAAAGTGGACCTAACATTGATGAGACCAAATGGCATTTGAATGTAGGCAAAGTTTCCCAATGAATTTTTAAAAGAATTTTGGTATTGATCTTATTGAGAACCTTCAATTTGATTGTATCTAGAGAAACCATCCATAATAGAAATCATTTATGAACTGGTGATTACTTGTAGGATTTGATCCATGATTACAAGTGGATAATTTTCCTTTAGAGAAGTTTGGTTCAAATTCTAGAAATCTACAGAAATTATTATTTCTCCATTTTTCTTCCGACAAGGACAATGTTTTTCACCCACTTGGAGTGGTGAATTGGTAAAATGATCCTTGCATTTAGCATTTTTAAAAGTTCCTCTCGGATTGTTTTGGAAATATTTGGATTATATTTTCTTTGATTTTTCTAGAATGGATTTGCTTCTAGCTTGAGAGGTATTGAGTGTTGCATCTCTTTTGGTTTAAAATATTTCAGCTCATCATAAGAATATGCCAACACATTTGAATACTTTTTCAACAATGAAACAAAGTTTCTCTTTTCCTCTGGTGAGAAACATTTTCCTATATTCACAAATTGAGGTTGTTTCTTTGTCCCAATGTTTACTTTCTCAAAATCAGCAATACTCTTAGGATATTCCTTAGCTTTATCTTTCACAAATCTATCATGCATATCAAACAATTCTTCAAGTGAGACTAGGCCCTTAGGAATCTTATTACCTTTTAGCACAAGCACTCCATCGAAATCAACTTCTTCAGCTTCACCTTTGTCTTCCTCTAAATTTGACTCATGCAAGGTGAAGAATTAATTCCTTCCAATAAAATGGTTTTAAAGTTATCTTGTTGCTCGAATATCTATAGAAGCTTCTACTCAATAACATCCCTTATGAGGTTGGAATTTCTGCCACCAAGATAGTCAATAAGACTTTCTTTTCAAGAAAATCAACTAAAAAAACTTGGGCATCTTTTATTCTTCCCACAAGTGGGACTTCTTTAGTTTAAATATAATAACACCAACCTTTAGCCTATGCTATGGTGAGAACAAGTTCATTACCTACTTTGATTGGCATCACATTTTCGAAAGCACTTGAATTTATGATAAAATTGTTCAATTGGTAACCTCGACAAGAAGAGAAAGATATAATGGTTCAATCTTATTGGTCTTGGATGCACTTAATGCTAACATGTTTTGATATGATGGGGAAGGAGGAGTTGGTAGTAACCCTTTGGAAGAGGGTGTGATAGTATTAGGCTTTGGGTTACTACCTTTGATAAACCGGACTAGTTTATCAAACTATTTAGGATGGGTTTGTAAATATTCAAACTCAAAAATTTAGACCTTAGACCATTTGACATGGTCTATGATATCAAAAGAGGAAGAAGTAGATGTCTCCAAGGTGATGGAAGCTTTAGGGGGAAGAGGAAACACTATTTTTGGAGTGGGGATACTTTGGTAACAAATGTAGATTTGGAAGCTATTGCAGGACTTATTGGGTACTTCAGAAGTTTTACTAGAAATATTCACTATTTTAGAAGTAGCATTAGAATACTTAAAATAAGATGTCAGAGGTAGGTTTAGGATACTTACTTGTTTCACTTGAGGTCTTATTAGCTACCATGAGATCTAGATTTTCTTTAGTAGAGTCCTTAGAAGGTGTAAGTGTACCTCCTCTGTTGATTATTTTATTAGGTGGAGTATTCATGGGAGGATCTGCATCTTTCTTCTTCTTGGGAGAAATGGTGGGGTATTTTTTCTTTTTTGGATTGAGAATGGGTGAACACCACATAGGATAAAATTGGTGCATCATCCTCTTCACTTTCATCTCTGGATGAGTAATCGAAATACCCGATCTCAACATCATCAACTTATTCAATTTCAAGCCCATTCTATTCTTATTCATCATCATCTTGTTCAACAATCTCCTCTTCATCATCACCTTACATATCGCAGGCTACATTGACAGAGGGAAGCCTCTAGAGTAAGTATTTGGGGAGTTTCTGTAATTTTTCTTTTATTTTGAAAATTACTCTTCCTTGGAGCATCTCTCAAAGTACTTTTTGCAAGTTGTTTTTGAGTGCAATCACATCATTTTCCAAATTTTGAACCAGGGATCCATGGAGGAGGAAATAGAACTTTAACATTTTTTCTACCACTTGGATTTTTTATTGTTTCGAAAAGAATCAAATCATCTTCTACTTCAACGGAATATTCTTGAACTTTTCTAAGATTCCTAGGTAAATATCTTCAGAGGATAAATCCTACCTCAGGTAATTGAGCATTGATGAAGAATATTTTCATATTGTCATCGGAGGGCATAGCTTCAAAGGGTATCCTCTTGAGAAACATGTTGTAATGGGATATGAAGTCCCTCATAGTCTCATTGGGCTCCTTTTTCATTTGAACCAACTATACTAGGAGGTCTTGACAATCTTCAGTAGATTTAAATATTTCTTTAAATCTAGTTTTGATGTCATCCCAACTAGTGATGGATCTAGCTGGTAGGATATAGAACCACTTCGCTACCTTTTCTTGCATATATTCTACAAACAACCTCACCGACACATCCTCGTGTTCTACTCCTAATACACCACATGTTGTGATGAATGTTGCTGCGTGTTATTCTCATAGTAGCATTTCGTCACCTCTGAATTTAGGAAAAATCTTACGAGATCCCTTTGGTAATTCATGGATTGGTGTAGCAAGGGTGACCGGACCTATGTTTCTGCCCCATGGCACAATTTTAAGAGGCCTTTCTCTTTCTTCCACAATTATCACTTCTTCTTTTTCTTATGCATCTTCAAAGTATTCTTTAATATATGGAAATTCTATATATCATAGATTTAGATAAATTGGTGAAACTGGATATGAAACTGGAGGAGTGAGATTGGAATTTTCAATACCACTCAAGATACTAATGAGAGAATTCATGGGAGGAAGGGGTGAAGAGAATTTATGATTATCTCTTGTTGTCTTTGGAATTCTTCAAAGATACGATCAAGGTTTATTTTTTTCCTCTCAGACATGGTATATCTACAATCAGCTAGTTTGTATATTTTAAATCAACTCAAATCAGAATTTTATCAAGCTCTCCTTTCTTTAATTTGGACTTTTCTTGCTCTTTCCAAATCATTTCTGCATTCTTCTTCGTAATCTAGGATTCTTGTAGTAGTGTGGTACTGAAATAAATTCACTCTTTCGTGCCAAATATCCTCTCTCAAGTCTGATTCAATGTCTTCTTTTATATGGAAAAGAATTTAGGGTCTTAAGACTGGGGAAGGACCAGGAATAGCCATGAGTGGAAGGCATAACGCTCAATGGATTTTCAGATTTTAGATTTTTTGTTTTTGGATTTTTTGGATATTTGATTTTTTATATTTTGGGAATATATAATTTTATGGATTTTTGTGGTATTTGATGTGGTGCAAAGACAAAACAATCAGCTCCATGACGGCCACCATAAATTATTGGTGAAATATATTTTCGTGAAGACAAATTGTGAGATTTTTCCAACGCTTTGGGACTAGGTCCCTCTGCTTGAATGGTTCATATCCATTTATTAAAATCAAGGAAATGAAAACAATCAAAACTAATTTCTGGTATGGCCTCGAATACCAAGGATCACATAGGGATACTTCCTTAAACTCGTGGAAATTGTTTGTATAGAATATAAGGCAAATTTATTTTTGAGATTCATAGGAGAGGGAAATAGGAGGGGGATTTTAATCAAAAAATAGCATATCTAAGTTCATTACATTAAAATCATAACACTTCACTTGCATCAATGAGAAGAAACCATTCACAAAGAAAGAGGAACAATCAACAAGAAACACAAATTTTTATTGCATCATGTTGCACAATTTACAATGCTCATGGAGTACAAGTTGAGATGGAGATAGAATAGTAATAGACAATAAATAGAGGAAATGAAGGCACTTGTTTCTAGAAATACAATGAGAGCTAGCAAACCAGGAAAAACCATCCCTTTACAATGAGGAGGTCATCTTCTTTTATAGCTTTATAATCCATCTCTTCATCTACCCCCATATGAATTTTCATATTCCCATTAAAATTGAATTTTCAAATGCCATTAGGAAAGAAAAATTCAATACCCTTTTTATAAATACAAAATGGACTTTTACATTGTACAAATATTACATCGCCACTTTAATGAATAAGATAAAAATTCATTATTACACAAAATGAATAATTAGAAGGAAGGTAGTAGAATAAGATTGAGAATAGAAGGAGAAAGAGAATAGAGAAGGATGAAGTAGTTATGTTGCTTGATGAAGATCACTCCTATGATGAATATTATGCTTTTGATGCCTCCCAAGGAAATTCAATTAGCTTGAACTCAAGTCCTTTCACCTCTCTAACAAAATGAACAACTATCGGTGTGATCTTCTCCGAATGAGGGATGTTCACATACTCCAATGTGTTGATCAAATCCTCTAAAATGTGGCTTAGCTTATTGTACTTAGTGAACCAAATTTTGTGATCTTGAGAAATGTTTGAAATAGAACCAGAGATTGTGGTGAGTGACTCCAATTTGTCTTCATTAAAAGAGAAAGGATCTCCTACCTCTTTCTCGAACCATTTCTGAAAAGAATTCATGAGCTCTCCCAAGGATGTGTTTTCATTGATACGAGGGCTCCAAGCTCATATACACATTTTTTAAATATTCAAAAATTTCTTGAGCATTTCTCTCACATTCCTTTAGCTCTATCAAATCATATTTCAATGTATCGCACCTTACATCCAAGATGTAGAACCAAATAGGTGACCAGCTCTCGATTGTGTCCATGAACGCATTTTTTCTTATCAATAATGAGGTTTCAAGGACCCATTTTAGAGAACATTGGGAGAACAATATCCCATATTATATTTTATTTTTTCCATTTCCACCTTGGTGCCTTTGATTCTTGAGATGGTGTCCGAGAAGAAGCAGAACAAAGAGAGGACATAAGAAAAAGAACATTCTCTTTTTCAATGATTTTCCCCACCCACTTTTCATTTGCTCTCTTATGAATCCTTTGGATTTCTTGAGGGTCTTCGGGTCGAAGTTGTTGATTGGTGATACCAGCTCAATTAGAGGTAAGGATAATGATCTCGATTCTAAGAATAATTGCACATATGAAGACAAGGTAATCACATTTTCTCTAATTGATATATGGCTATTTTATATTCCTCATTCCACTCTAGTATCTGATTCAAAGACTCCTTGAAAAGATTATTGTCACCCTCATGTGTATCTTGGCCAAGTGAGATTCTAGTCATCTCATAATCACTATGAGTCATTTCTTCCAAAGGTTTGTCCACCTTAGATCTCGCAACTTCTATAAACTTAGCTCTGGAAGCCTCGGTGTAGAATATTGAAGTATTTTGTGCTTAACTTTACTTCTTAGCTATCATGTACTTTAAGATGGCCTTCAAGTTTGGTGTCTTGACTTGTTGCACCATTCTTGATTCTCCACCGAGCAAGTCACGGACCCATGGGAATAGATCTGATGGTGTGGAAAATATGTTATGAAGCTCAGGTTCTTGTTATGGGACCAATGATTTCTCATTTTGATATGATTCAACTTCCTCAGACAAGACACTTGGCTCTACTTGATGCATGGGAGATTGGGAGGGTCAATTTCTCCTTGTTCCAAATCCTCAATTTGTTTTCCTTGTTCAAATTTTTCCTCCTCCTCAACTTGTTCCTACCTAACCTTAGCTTTCTTGTGAGACTTTTTGGAATATGGGATTTAATTTATCTTGATTTACATCACCTTCCTCTTGTATGTCTTCTTAGAATGGGATGAATCGAAGCTCTCTCGAGATCTTTGAGAGATGGTGAGTGTGATAGTTGTCTAAGTAAGGTTGAAGTTGTTCCCTCTCCCCTATGATAATATTTCTTTAATTTGAACCACTCTTTCAACCATTGAATCATTGTTTTGTCCCACTCCTTTATATCTCCATCTTCATGAACACTCCATGAAGGAAGAGGAAGGGGAGATGATTTCATTGCGTCATACTCTGGATCAAAAAATTTGGAACCATCTTCTTAAACTCCTCCAGTGAACCAATCAAACCCAAATTTTTCCATCTCATCCACATTCATCCTCTTGTATTATCTCTCCCTAACTCCAAGATCATACAAACAATTGGCCCAATTGTCTTCCAATTGGGGAATGTGATGTAATCCAAGAACATTGAAAGACTCAAGATATTTCTATATGTCAAAGTTGGGCCTAGGAACATAGGAAAATAGATGAAATACATCAAGGTAGGCCTCGATATTTGTGGAATCCATTACACTCTTGCATGAGAGGACACAAATGAGATAGGGAATGATATTTCTTTATTACTCAAACCCTTGCACTTGAGATGCACCTGAGAAATTTTCCTACAGAGCTCTACCATGATGATCTTATCACTAGGGTACTTAGGTATCCTGAGTGGAGCAAGGTCAAAACCACTCACCCTGATGTAGGTGAAGGTGTGAAACTATGTGAAGTGACACTTGTACTTATCAATCATCTTAGCTTCTTGAGGAGATATTCTTATTTCATTATTTCCTTCAAGGATCCGGATGATGAACGTGGTGAATGCATCATTCACCCATGTGAAATGGACATTGCTTTCTATATAGGTGATCTACTTGTACTTCTCAAAGGTGGGAGATCTCTAAGGAAAGTTTTGAGTAACGAAAAATCATCTGTATAGTCTAGTGTATGCAAGGGCATACACCAGATAGTAGGTCATTGTGAATCTCTTTCTTATGAATAATGACATCACTTGTTGATGGAAACTATCACTAATGATCTGGCCCCAACCTATCATTTGATTTCCCTCCAAGATTTTGAGCATGAACTGGGCCTTCCAGGACCTGAAATTACTTAGTGTGTTCCTTTCCCATTAGTCTACTTAGCAATAAAATAGCATCTGAATAAGCTTCATGAAACCCACTCCTTGATAGTTATTTTGGAATTCTTGATTATTTTCTCCTAGGTTTCAACTAGGAGCCAACCGTAATCCTTTGCAAGTAGGAGTTTATCCTGAGCCATTGTTGAGTTGCAAACTCTTTTTTGATCATCACCATGTTTCTCTGAGTTGGAATTTACAGAAAAATTTAGGTTCCCTTGATCAGAGTCAAGACCGTCGAGTGAGTCGTAATCCACAAAGTGATTGTTCGGGAGGTAGGGTCATAGTGTTTAGCACAGGCCAAGACCAATTCAATGATTTGGAATGAGAGTGGATGACCTCCTACTCTAAAAATTCCATTGGAAACAATATTTTCTTCTAAATTCTCTGACCTCATTCATCATCTGATTTCTCATTTCTTCCAGATCCAGGTGGGCAACATCATTATCTCTTACCAGTGGATATTCAATGGACAAAGTGGAAATGGGCTCATATCCAACATATTTGATCTTCATGGTTTCCTAGAATGGTGATGGAATGATGAGATGAGGGTGTGTGTAAAATTTGGGTTTGATCTAAACACTTACTATTTTTAGTAAGTGACACCTCACCTTGACTCTGTTAAATTTAGCCAATTTTTCACAATTTCCCAATTTCCAGTTTTGGAGTCCCGAACTTGAGGTTTGCACTAAGAGTTTTGGATGTTTACTTATTTGATATTAGAATTTATATTTTAAGTAATTCACAGAGGCCAAATTACTAAATATATAATTAGGTGCTCAAGTTTTCGAATTGGAGTGAAAATTGTCTTATTAGATTAGGAATTTCACTATGATTTCTTGCTCCAATTTTTGGGTGATTTTCTCCTTCGGGTCTCTGAGAATGTAAAAGGAGACTTTTTAGGTAGAGATAAATATGTGGGTTCTATGAAAATACTATAGGATAAATTTTTATGAGTCTTAGATCTTCCCAAATGTATTTTCAAGGGGATTTCTCAGACAAAATTTGAGGGAAAACAAAGTTAAAATGAATGACATATGAGCATTTTTGTCATTTCAGGTATGTTTTCTTACAAAATCATAGCATGAATAGGTGTAGCATAAATGGAGGGAAGGAATATTTTTAAAAATGGATCCAAGAATGGCTAAGTGTATTTAAATATTAAAATTATAACCCTAGTCAAGCTAGACTCATCTTTATGCCACTGCACATCATTTCCTTAACCCAGGTTGAGAGAGGGTGAAGACTTTCCAAATGGGGAATGTGAGCCTCCATTTCACCTTACCACATTTGGTAAGTTTTAAAATGGTAAAATGTGCAATAATCCTTGAAAAATTCTCCACGGGTCATATCTCATGAGGAAGGGGACTAGTTTGTGTAATGGTGTGAGGTGTTGACAATTTCCTAGTGAGTTAGTTAAGAGCTTAAGTGTCGGGAGAGAGATGGCTTACAAGGGGTCAAAAAAATTTACACCTAATTCAATTTTGAACTAGGTGAAAAGGTGCAACATCGGTGAAAAAATGATCCATTGGTATGTTTCTTCATGAGGAGGGGTATTTGAGAGGTGTGAGTTGAAAACACTAACCTAACATGAGATGATATCACTAGAATAATGATAGAATCTTTCCTCCTTGAGGTAAAAAAAAAATAAGCCATTTTACTTTTTCATCGGGTAAAAAGGTGCAATCAAGATCTCAAATTTCACCAAGGGGGTGCTGGATCATGAGGATGGGTCCAAAATTGCATGTGAGGTGTTAAACTCCTCCTAACAACCAAAGATGTCTCTTGAGTGACCAAAATTCATTTCTCATCTCTCTTCATCAAGGGTCACAATTTTTTGCACCATATTCACATTTTAAACAATTTCAAATTTTGAAAGTGTGACATAGACACTTATAGTAACCATGCCTTCACCAACATCGCAAAAATAGACCCCGTAGAATGATTATTTGCCCCCGAATCTTCCCCGAGAGTTTCATGAGACAAATTTCTATTATTTTCACTATAAAATACCTTATAAGATCAATGGTACCATTTTTATGATCCAATTCTTTCTAAAATTCAAAATTTACCCCACTTTTTTATTATTCCCACGAGCGGTTCCCAGAATGTCAAATTTTCATCCGAGATAAAATTGCATTTTTGTCTAAAATATCATGTGGGACATGTATAGGATTTCATTAAATTTTATTTTACCTTTGAGTCAAGTCTCAAATCATTTTATAACTCCTAGAATGCTCACTTGAACATCCACCAAGATCAAAGATCTTCACTTGCACTATCGGGCCAATATCTCAAAATCATGATGACATAATCTCCTGAAACATTTTGCAATGTTAAGTAGACATTTTTAGATTTTAAATGAGTTTTTTTACTTCAAAAAAATTACCAAAGGCTCTGAAACATCTGAAACAAGCTCATTATCTTTTTCACTACTTTCATTTCCTTACACCATGCTACAAGTAGCTTGGTGTTGTACAACTTGTTCCTAAACTAGTTTCACCTTGTAGAACTTCCATAAAATTATTCCAATAATATCATAACTCAATCACACTCTTCTTTTATGAATTATATCTTCTTTTATGCAATAAATTTAGCATGACAACAGAGTAGTAATAAATAAATATAGCAAGTGATAGGATTCCAAACCATGAGCTTTGATACCATGTGAGAGTGAGGAAGCACAAGGATCAAGAAGGAATTCCTGCACATCAAAGAAGTTACACTCAAACCGAGACGTGAAGTATCTCCAAGATGAAAGCAAGAATTCAATCACAAGAATGTGGATGCAAAGAAAATAGGTCTACTCTTACTCATAGATCAAAATTAAAAGGTATAAATAGGAGTGATCCAAAAATGTACCTCCATAAGGGACATGAGAAATTGTAATCCAAAAATGGAATATAACTTTTGTATGATGCACACTGACACATATGACAGATTCTATGACAAAATATTTCATATAACTCCTAATGACCTATGATCTCACCTAAGTTATATGACTCACCTTGTGAGGTGTAAATTCACCTAATTAATTAATAATAGGTGAAAAATACCACTCACACTAATAGGGCGCACACAAGGATGGTGAGAAGGATAATAGAGAAAGGAAAGTGCAACACGATAGTTGGGTGATGGAGATAATTAAGCGGGATTTCACGAATGCTTTGTACAACATTTGAATTTATAATATGCATTAATTACATAATTGAAAGAGAACAATGTGTACACGAGGTGAGTCAAGTATATCTTCTAAGGGGCTAGAGTGATAAAGAGTAGAGATGAGTGAGTCGCGCGGAATAAGTGAAAAATTTCAAGGGTCATGAAGAAACACCATTGTAATATATTTAGGAGTTTTGCAACAGTCCCAATATTGAGAGTATTATTTGTAGATTTTTTCAAGGATTTTTAAATTAATAAAAACATGTACATGTGTTTTGATTTGTTATGTATTATAGGGAATTTCATGAGTCCATATATTTGATTAGTTATTATCTTTTAGAGTTGTGAGGTTTGTAAAATATAATTTTGACTAACACTCTTAAAAGTATCAAAGAAACAATCCAAAATGCCCAAAAATGTACACAATGACTATATTATTTCCAAAAATAGACATCGATTGTAGAATTTAAACCCTAATTTTTTTAGGTTGAATGCTAAAAATTGAAAAATACCTATGTACTGACCATATTAGATTAATAAAAACTATCTCCTAAATCATGACTCGAGGAGTTGTAAGACTAGTTCCATGAGCTACTGAGTGACCCCGATTTCTTATATTCACTAAAATAAATTCAATGTGTAATTTTTTCATTTATAATGAATACTTCATTATAAATGAAAAACTTATACTTAAACATTTATTTTTATAAATAGAAAGCTCCCAAAAACAAATATATTACATCATATACTAAGGAACGTGTACGTGTTATAACATGTACGCACTATAGTGCATACATGTTCCTTGAATTATGCACACAAACCAAGCTCTACTAGGCTTGGAAATTCTTTGGTTTCCCAAACTGAGCCCTGCACCTATTAAAACACAACAACCTATGTGTTTTGGTTGAAAATGCATAAACTCATCTTTCACCATGATAAATCCTATAAAAATGATTGCAATATTTCTTTAAAATATGCCTACAACGTAAAGAAAACTATCCTCTTTCTAAATATATAATTTTAAAATTTTTTTACTATTGTAAGGTTTCCATTTATATTTATTTCAAACTATGTTTTTATACCTCTATTTTTAGTGATTGTAAACACCTATCTTTTGTCATGTATCTTTTGTTGCACTTATCCAAATTGAATTAAAATTAGCGCAGTCCCAAACTAGGGATAATTTATACATATTCAAAAAAATATAATTTTCAATATTTTTTGAGGTAGTTAGGGGGCACATGATTGTCTATCTCGTTATTTTCAATTTTTAAAATCTTTGTACTTAGAAAATCATTAAAAAATAAATAATCACTAAAAATATTATATATATATATATATATATATCCCAAACTAGATGCTCTTATCTATCTTTCTACCAAAGGGTTTTCAAAATAATAAATAGTGCTCAAAAAATGGGGGGTGGGCACAATCGACTAACTACTATGTTTCTTACAAAAACAGAAGCACTTATTGAAATTTTATCTATTTAACCCACTTACACTTAACCATTTTTAAAAATAGTAGTTTAGAAACTAGACTCGAAATGCTAAAATTCATGTTCTTATAACATCTTCAAATTTTGAGTGTAACTATCTCAAATAACTCATACAAGTTGAAGTTTCTTTTTTCAGAAAAAGTGTCCACTTAAGACCCCCTTTTGGCCCCCATTTCCATGCACTTGCCCCACATACCTTTCCAAACAAAGAACTATTTGTCTTGCATATTGGTGATTGGTTTGTAGTCTTCTTCCTTTGTTATTGTATTCTTCTTTTCCCCTTTGAATTTGTCGTCAAGGTTGAAGACATCTTCAAGTGTGATCAATCCTCTAGGAAATTTATTCATCCTCAATTTTATAATATTCTCACCATTGATTTCTTGCAATTCAGGTTGCATGCTTGATGAAAAATTGTCCTCATTTTGGATGAATTGGATAATTTTATCATCACCACAAAACTTGCTAGCTAACCTCATTATATAGAATTGATGGCCTTATTACCATATGAATATGTTGTTTGTTTCACTCTCTATGTGCCTCTATTTCACAGTTCAAAACGAGAATAATCTTTGTCCCTCTCCATCAAGGCTTTATCCTTTCCCTTGTAAAAAGAGTGGCTTTGGACATAGATAAAATTGGCTCCCTTACCACGGCTCTAGAAGCTTATGCAGATGGCACTAGTTCGAATCGGAGGATGAGGATTCAAGTGACAATACTGAATCTCAGGATGGGGACTTGGATGATGACTAGGATGGGGTGGAGGTGGTGGTGGCCCAAAATCTTAAGGATTTGAAATCGAAGCAGGTCCCTTGTACTTCTTCGTACACCAAGGGTGAGTCCAGTAAATAGGAATTCATGACCCCTATCAATGCTCAACTGGAACAACACTTCAAGGCTTTGGGTCATGTTGGACCAGTAAAAGGGGAAAACCATTTGGCAAGGATGGTGATGGATATTGAGGAACTCAAGGGTGATATGTGGCTCACTAAGAGCTCGGTTCAATTTTTGTTCAATGATTGGCATAAGATGAAAGCGCAGGTGGAGGAAGCGGTCAACAACGGGCATGGTGGAGAGATTGAGGTTTTAAAGGCCAACTTTGGTTTCATAACCAAAGAGTTGGATCATGTTCAGGCTATCCTCCATAGCTACATGGAATGGAGTGTAGTCACGGTGAAATCAACTCTGCAACACCTTCAGACTCTAGGGTAGCTCGCCAATGCCTATTGTGCCATGGATAGTCAGGGAAGGAAGAGAAAGGTGACCCCTAATGGTTTCAACCTAGGTACCTTGGCGGGTAATATTGATGCTTTGGTGAAGGAATGGGCTAAGGTGCTGGAGGGGCTTGAAAAATCCTATAAATGATCTGGGGTGGGATGTTTTGGTTTTTTTATTGTCTTTGATCCTGGTTGTTACTTTCATCACTGTTGTTAGTTTCTTTGTGTTTTTTGTTGTTGTTGGTTTTACTACTTGAGATCCGGAGAGCTCTTATTACTATGAACTGTTATATTTTTGTTTTTTGATGTTGTATTTTTGTAATTATTTGCTCTCTTGGAGTGGTGTTGGTGTATGGGGTAGGGCCCCCTCAACCCTTTTTTACCTCTTATAAAAAAACATGTTATTTGTTACCTTGGATGAGATGGTCATATGGATAAAATTGTGATCCAACATCCTCCATTTGATCTTCTTTTACATTTAACTTTCTTGGCACCACTTATAGTTTGATAGAGTCAAAAATTTTCCATGATATCCTAGACTATGTCTATAAGCTTTTAGAAGCTTGTATTGGCACACACCTCCCTCGACTGATGAATAACCATATTAGTGTTTTTAAACACTTGCAAGGCATTAATATGCCTTTTGTCTACTAATAACAACCCATGAATCAAGGATTCATATTTTTCTTTGTTGTTATAGAATGCAAACTGATATCTATGGGAAAAGAATAATTTCTTTCCTACTGGAGAAACTAGAACCACACCCATCCCAACCCCATTTCTGCTTCTAGAGCCATCAAAAAACATCTTCCATAAACTTGAAGCATCATCTTCTTTTTTATATGACATGAGGGCTATGAATTCTTCTTCATGGATACAATAAGTACCCAAACTAGTTTCTTTAGTTGTGTCATAAGGATCAAATTCATAATTCTCCTTAGCCCACTCATCTAATAAAATATCAAGTGTTGAAAAAGCGGGAGTAAAGTGTTGTATTGAAAATGATTAATTATATTCCTCATCTTGTATCTTACGATTAGAGTTGAGAGGATCGGTGTCATAAGACTCGAGTTTAGTAAGAAGAAATAGGATCATCTTTGATGGTAATTCTTATGCCATATATGGTTCTTAAGAGCATGTGAGACCAATCGAAGACGAATAGCCACCCACTTTGACTATGAAATATTTTGATAAGGAGATGGAAAAGAAAGGGGGTAGTTCAATAGCTGATACATCTTGGGTGATGGTTAAGCTATGACATGCATGAAGAGTCAACTCAATATATTTTTTAACCCCTAATTATTATACAATTGAACCATCAAGTTGTAGGACTCCCTTAGAAGTTGGGTTATATTTAATGCCTAAAATATTTGTTATTTTCTTGGGCATTACAAAAGTACTAGCACCAAAATCTATCATGTAATTATGTATTAGGTGTTTTCCCACAATCAAAGACATGTAGAATGGTGGAGGCTTCTTGACCTACTTACTTGTTCATCCTTTGGTTGGCACAGGTCAACTATGGAGTTTTACCGTCACATAACCAATTCAGATTGTGGAAACTACTTCAAATCTTCTTGTAGGATATCCCTTTGAGATGGGATGAACAAGGCATCGCACATTTTCATGTTTAGATTTTTCTTCTTCATTTTCTTGAAAATTTTCAAATGGATACTTGTGGATTTATGCATGAAGATTTCAAGGATTATCTTCTTGTTTTCTCAACTGGAATAAATGATACTTTGGATGGCAGAATTTCTTTATACCGCATATCTTATATCTAAGGGATAGAGCCACTAGATGATTCTATTGACATGCTTCTTCTTAAGTCTCTGATTGATTATCTTTGAGAGGTGGAATGTGCGAGAGGAGGGGATGGATCAATAATTCCCAATTTCCTCTTCTTTGACCTTGTATTATCTACTACATGAAGTTGTGGTCTACTTAAGTTGTCTATGGTTTGATTAACCACACAAAATTCTTCAAGACTACATAACATGAGATTAGATTCCCTTCTTGTATTGTTTCCACATTAGAACTGATCAATTCCATCTATGGTTCCTACTTGATTGAAAGCATTTTGCACCATGAGAGTCTAAACTTGTACACCATATACACAAGTATTTTGATTATGTGGTGGTTATATGGAAAAAAACACTCAAACTTCTTGATCACATTATTTTTCACCGAAATGAGAGATTTTCTTGTATTGCGTAGGAAGCAATTGTGTATGAGAAACTATTTGAAAAGGTAAATTTGGATTATGGCTTTGGAACCTCTTTTTTTACTATTTTGTCCATATCTCTAATTTGGATATTTAAATATTTTCTGCTAATAACCTTGGTTAAATAATTGATCTTTTGGGATGATGAAATACAACCCAAGTATGAAAGGTGCAAAAGGATTGGGCACACATACACAAGGAAAGTAGGTGCATGTGGAAATATAGCAAAACACGGTGCACCCAAGAAAGCGAGGGTTCAGGACTTAGCTATTTTCCAAAATAAGGATAATTATAGACATGGAGTGAAGAGCACATTTTATATGGAGACTTGAAGAGCACGCAAAGGATATTTTAGACAAGTGAGAGATCAAGCACCGTGCATCTAGTTTTGAGCTAATAATAGGATTAGACTACATTTTTATTAATAGATAATATATTGTTAGCGAGCTTGCATGCTTTTGTATTTATCATGTAAGGGTGCATCGCTATTCTTAGCATGTAGCCTATTTTTGGGAGGTGTTGTATTATATCTTTCCCCGGGTAGATATAGACAAGCGTAAAAAACTGAAATCAAAGAAACTCAACGCCTAATGTTTATTGCACCTATGGTGTAGGTAAAAGGATGTCAACACAAATATGGATGTGCCCATGGCGCAGGTAAGAAGATGTCGACATGCCAAAAGTCACGCCCATGGCGCAGGTCAGAGGCGCACAGCAAGAGGTGTCGACATGAAAATGGATGCACCCATGGTGCAGGTAAGAAGATGTCGACACACCAAAAGTCACACTCATAGTGCAGGTTAGAGGTGCACAAAGAAGAGGTGTCAACATGAAAATGGATGTGCCCATGGCGCAGGTAAGAAGATGTCGACACGCCAAAATTCGCGCCCATGGCGCAGGTCAGAGGCGCACAACAAGAGGTGTCGACATGAAAATGGATGCGCCTATGGCACAGGTAAAAGGATTTCAACAAAAATATGGATGAGCCTATGGCACAGGTAAAAGGATTTTGACATAAGGATGGATGCACCAAGGCGCACCTTCAGGAGGCGCAACATTTTGAGTGCTGACAGGAAGCAGACCCTGACCCAGATATTCAGACGGCCATAACTTTTCACAGGGAGCTTGGATTCACGCAAGGTTGGACTTTTCGAAAGCTTACGAGGTCCTCTATCCAACTACAACTGGATATCTTTAATTGGGTGAGAAAAATTCTTAAAAATGCAAAATACAGTTCGCCACTTTTTGGGTTTGCTAGGGTTCTCACCTACCACCATAATGAGATGAATTAAATGCAACCTAGAGGTGGTTGGGGTAGATTTGGAATTCCTCTCTCTTTTCTCTCTCATTCTTCCTATAAATTATAAGGAGGGGCTTCTTTCTAAAGGTTGGACATTCTTTTTTGCCCCTCCCTTCTTCTCTTTGCCAGGTAAATTTGTGGAGTTCAAACCTCCCATTAAAATCGTAATGCAACTTTGCCTCTTGGCATTTTGTAGTGTATTGTGTCAATCCTTGGAGCAAATAATACATGTCTGTGGATGATTATCAACCCTCTCTATGTTCATTTGCATCCCCTTGATCTTTCACTGTGAATTTGGTTATCTGTGCATGATCTTGCATTGCATTTTAATGGTTTGTGTTTATTGGCAAGACAGGTGTTCTTCATTCCTCGGTGCATCACATTTGTAGTTTAGGTTTTATTTTATGCATTTTTCTTACCCCGTCTCCTTGGAAAGTTAGATTAGGTTTTTACTAAACCCTCTACATTTTTTATGTGTGCATCTCAACAGAGGAATATGAACCAACCTTCATCCGAAGAGCTTTTCCGATTTCGCAAGGTCCCACATTTGGGAAAAGCTCCATGTTATGCAATCACACTGAGATTCTCAACCCATCGAGTTGTAGACATTCGAGTCTTTGTGATTCACCATCAATAGTTTTGGCACACCCGGTGGGACCAAGAGGCCATTCCACAAGATTTGAAGGAATTTTCAAGAAATTTGGACTTAAAAATTGTAGGTTTTACAATTTCAGATTTTTCACCTTCCAGTTGAACTTTGAAATTGATTTTCAAGGGCTTAACTTGCTCAAAACAAGTCAAAATTTCACCATTTAATAGATCGGGGATAATCTTCAAAAGGGTATTCTTAGATTTTTGAGATTTTTACTTTCAAAATTTCATGGTTTTTAGTATTTCGGGTTTTCCCAGGTATTGAGCATGTCCCAAGTTCTGACATGGTGTATTTCAGGTTTTGTAAGTTGCCTTGCATGACCTGAGTTTTGCACTGTACCTTTTGGGGATTAGTAACTACACAACAATACCCGATAACCAAATTGAAGAACTGTATCTTTCGGGTCCTTCAAAGTTTTAAATTATTTTTTAATATTGTCAGGTTTGGTGTGTAACTTGGCAGAATCTAGCCTTTTGAGGCTCACTTTCTAACACATCTGGTGACTCCGAAGGGATAGAATTTAGTGGTATAGTAGCACAGGTTTCCCAGGTACATGAGAAGAATTCGAACCAGGTCTGATACTCGAGAAGAGGGGCTATTTGTTCACTTGCAGCTATCACCAGGCAGAGGAAGGAGAGGAAGAAGACCACAAAGGTCACCATCTCCACCTAACCGGACTTTGTCTACACCTCCACCTGGTAGACCTTTTCTCACATCAACCAGAGTTCTTAGGCCAATCATAATGGCACATCTACCACCGAATCCCTTTGTCAATTTCACTGGCAAAGAACCCACTTGCCCTCAACACGTAATCCGGTTCAATTGCAGCATTGAAGAACATTCCATTTTTCACTGGAGAAAATCATACCACTCCTGGTGATCATGTCAAAGACATTGCTAATGTTTGTGCAATCCATGAGATAAATGAAATGGATGTTGCTGTCAAATTGTTGGCATCTTCATTCAAAGGGAAGGCATTGCAATGGTTTAGGAGCCTTGGAGCTAGTTTTATCCAAAATTGGAATCAGTTATGCATAGTTCTCCATGAGCAATTTGGGGAAAAGGGAGACAATTTGTCTCTACTAGAGCAATTGACAACTATCAAGAGAGCTCCCAATGAGCAGCTGACTGACTTCAACTTTAGATTTCAAAGGTCTTGGGATAGAATTCCAGTGGCCGTTAGGCCAATAGCTGAAGGTGATTTTCTTTACTATCTTAAGGCTTTGAATTTTGATCTTTCTATGTTAATTTAATCTATGGGAGGCACAACCTTACCTTACCCTCTGCTTTATAGCATTGTCATTAGGGCCAAAAACTGTCTTATTCAAGCTGGTAAGCTGGCTCCTAGGCCTCCCATGCCCTTGTATCCAAACTTAGAAAATCCAAGCACTAGTCAAACACCCACTTTGGCTCCTATTCCCACTCCTAGAAATAAAAGTTCAAATGAAACTTCTACTTCATCCTCTAGTGCTTCAAATGAACTCCAAGAGGTCATGAAACAATTGCAAAATTTGGGAAATGAGCTAGTTACACTCAAGAGGAAGCAGGCCCAAGGTTTTAGACCTTCTTATCAGCCTCAAGCTCAACCTAATAGGAAACAATACTAGCCCAATAGGCCACCCAATTCAGCTGCAAATCAAAGCCAAGTAAGGCCTCCCACCAATAGACCATTTCAGCCCTATAACCTAAATGTTGCATCTGCTTCTAAAGCAAGTGCCGATCTGCAAAACAATATAGCTCAAGAGTATGATTGGTGTTTCCCATGTAATGAACCTCACAACCAATCTATGTGCTTCAATGGTGCTTTGAACCAAGCCTTGATGGTGACAACTACCGGCGTAGAGGGTGAAGTGAGTCAAGAAACAAATCAGCAACAAGGGACATCTCAAAGAAAACACACGGCTCCAAATGATACCGCACTTGCGAATTGGCAAAGCCGAGGATTTTGTGGCATGAATCAAACAATTTCTCGAGTGTTGCAGCTAACACAAGATCAAAGAAGAGGAATATTGGTGAAGGGAAGTCATTGGCTCCAAGTGATCTACAACCTTCCATCACTCCATAAGGTGTCGGTAAGTAAAATACAGCTCCAAACATGCAAAAACAGCCCAAACCACCTTCTAAACCAACTCAAATGCCAATTGTTGCTGCCCATGCACAAGAAAGGAATGTACAAACTAAAGGACAGCAAAGAGATGTTTCATCCCCATTTAGCATCATTGATCAAATGAAGAAGACAAATGTGAATATATCAATGTGGGAATATTTATCCATCCCAGGCCAAAGAGATCTTCTACAAGCTGCCATGAAGAATTGGTCAACTTCAAACCAGCATGTCCATATGCAAGAGAAGGTCCTCACAAATGCTACTCAGCCTGAAGGGAATCATGGAGGACAACAAGGTAAAGTTTTTAAGCCCCCTCCATTCTATGTTTCATTAATTATTGGGGATAAACTAGTACACAATTGCATGATTGATTCTGGGGCAAGTAGTTCTGTCATGCCCAAGCAAATAGTTGATCAGTTGGGTCTCCAATATGAAGTCATATCAAAGGGGGTAGTGCAGTTGGATGGGACAGCAGTAGCAATGGTGGGAGTGATTAAAGGTTTGAATCTTACCTTGCATGCATGCCCCAACGTTACCATTTTGTAAGATGTGTCAGTGATAGATTTGCCACCACTCTTTGCCCTATGCTTATCAAGGGATTTCATAGCTAAAATTGGAGGCTACTTATCTGTTGATTGGTCACACATGTTGTTCAGAACAAGATATGGTACTAAGGTCACAATTAGATCTGAACCAATTACAAACTTTCATATTGAGCCTCATACTCCAAGCCAAATCAATGCCAACTGTTCAACATTTGATCAAGAAGATTATCAAAGCATAGATGAAGATGACACCAAAGTTGGAAGCATCCCAGATTTGACTCTGGATGAATGGGCAAGCAAGGTACATGCTTTTGATCCCTACCAAGAAATAGAAGAATCTGAGCTAGGATTCTATTGCATACATGAAGAAAACTAGCCTATTCCTAGCATCACCAAACCAGACCATAAGGATGACAATGAGGTATGGCAGTTATTTTTTGATGGATCAAGGAGTAGGCAAGGTGCAGGAGGAGGAGCTATGCTTGTTTCACCTCAAGGCATCAAATATTATTCAGCTTTCCGTTTCCAGTTTTCTTGTTCAAACAACATAGCTGAATATGAGGCCTTGATTCATGGACTTCATTGGGCCAGAAAAAGGGCATAAAGAACTTGCAGGTGTTTGGAGATAGTGAGATAATCATCAATCAAGTCAGGGGACAACATGCTACAAAGAATGAACTACTGAAGAACTACAAGAATAGGGTGTGGGACCTCGTTGAGGATTTCGAAGCTTTCAATATTGTGTCCATACCCAGGAAGAAAAATGAAGCAGCGGATAGGCTCACAGCAGTTGGAGCAACATTTGATGTGGTTGACAACATCAGAAGGGAAAAAACACAACCACATATCCATGTGATTGTGAGGCCAGCAGTTCCAGATAATAACACAAGCTGGCAGGTGTTTGAGAACGATCAACGATCATCAATTTTTACAAGAAGAGATTGAATTCTCACCAGAATCGGGGCAGACTAGAGCAAAGCGATGACGGGGATCAAGTAGTGCAGCTGCGGACAAACAAGCTTCCTAAGGGTTTAGTAACATTGGAGTTTATCTTCAACCCTAATGACCAATTCCGTAAGGAAAAGGATAACATACAGGTCAAGAGAGAAGATTCAGAGCCAATTCTAGTTGGGGAAGGCAAAACACTTCAAATTGGTAAAGTGGCCACTGAGCAGGAGAAATCAGATTTCATACAACTTTGCCAAGAATTTCCAGATGTCTTCACTTGGAGCTATGAAGACTTAAGAGGTTTCAATCCAAAGTTGGCACAACATACCATAGAATTGGATCCATATGCTAAGCCCATCAGGAAAAAGCAAAGACCAGTCAACCCTCACATTGAGCCTCTAATGAAGAAAGAATTAAGCAAGTTAATAGAGGCAAGCATTATATTCCCGATCAAGCACTCAAGTTGGGTTGCAAACTTGGTTCCGGTCAGGAAGAAGAGCGGAGAAATCAGGTTGTGTGTGGAATTCCGAGACCTCAACAAGGCATCTCTTAAAGACCATTACCCACTTCCTTCAATGGAACAAATATTGGAAGTGGTGTCCGGTTCGGAGAGTTTCTCTCTCCTAGATGGCTATTCAGGGTATAATTACATAATGGTGAAAGAAGATGACCAGTTGAAGATGGCTTTCACCACCAAATGGGGCACCTATGCCTACAAGAGGATGTCATTTGGGCTATCAAATGCTGGAGCCACTTTCCAAAGGGCAATGGATATGGCATTCAAGGGATTAATCGATAAAATTGTTCTCGATATATCTTGATGAAATCACTTGTATTCTCCAAAATGTAGCGGATCACCTCTTTCATCTGAGGCACGTATTTCAGAGGTGTAGAAGATTTGGGGTATCATTGAATCCCAAAAAATGCATATTCCTAGCTCACGAGGGAAAGCTTCTAGGCCATATTGTTTCAAAGGAGGGGTTGATGATTGACCCAGAAAGAGTTGAAGCAATTCGAGCATTGCCATTGCCAAGTCACAAGAAGGCTCTTCAAAGCTTCTTGGGAAGGATCAATTTTGTTCGCAGTTTGTTCCAAAATTTACAGCTCTCATAAAAGCCAATAACGCTAATGTTGAAAAATAGCATGACATTTAAGTGGACATCTGAAGGCAAGGCAAGTTTTGAGGCAATAAAAGAGGCTATATCTCAAGCTCCGACTCTCGTCAATCCAAACTTCTCCAAGGATTTCATGCTATATGCCTTTGGTGGTGGAGACACAATTTCTGCAATCCTAGTATAACAAAACAAAGAAGGATTAGAACAACCAGTTACTTTCTTCAGTCAAATTCTAGAGGAATACGAAACAAGGTACTCTTTCATTGAAAAGCATGTCCTTGCAGTGATCAGGAGCTTAAAGAAATTCAAGCACCTAGTCTCAAACAACAAGATCCAATTGTTGGTCTCTCATGCGGGAGTCAAGGACTTCCTTCTAAACAAGGATCTGAATGAGAAACATGTAGGATGGATCACTCGTGTCATGGAATATGACATCAAAATTAAGGTCACTAAGCTAGTACGTGGAAAAGGACTATGTGAACAACTAGCTTTGAGTCGAAAGTTGAAGCAGGTGATGAAAAAGAGACTGCCTTGGTACTGCAGGATGGTCAAGAACAAGAAAATGATGATGTGGCCGCTCCTTGTTGGACTCAGAATATGATACACTTCCTACAGGAAGGCCTATGCCCTCCGGAAATGAGCAAAGCAAAAAGGAGATACTTCAGATTACAAGCCATTCCATATGTGCTTGTTGATGGTGTTTTGTTCAAAAAAGACATCAATGGAGTTCTATTGAGGTGCATTGGGACAGGTCAAATTGAGAGGGTGTTACGAGATTTTCACGATGGAGATTCTGGAGGACATTTCACCCCACAAGTAATAGCTCTCAAGATAATGAAGGCAGGGTATTATTGGCCCAAAGTGTTCAATGACTGCTATACATGGATAAGAAAGTGCAAGAAATGTGCACTCTTCACGGGAAAAGAAAGACTAGCAGCGCTTCCATTGCACCCAATTTTGGTTGACCAACCATTTATGCAATGGGGATTAGACTTCATCGGGGTCATCAACCCAAACTCAAGATAAGGCCACAAGTGGATTCTCACGGCAACAGACTATTTCACCAAGTGGACCGAAGCAGTAGCACTCAAAGAAGCAAATGAGTCTAACTTACTAGACTTTTATGAAGGAATAATGACCGGAGTTCGGTGTGCCGCCACTATCATATCGAGATAATGCATTAGCATTCATAGGTTCCAAGATTACAGAATGGGCAAATCAAGAATGGAATATATTTAAGCACCTCTTCAAATTATTACCCGCAGGTAATGGACAGCAGAGTCCACGAACAAGAATTTGCTAAGGATCATCGAAGCACTCTAGATGAAAACCAAAGGACATGGCATACAAAGCTAAAATCAGCATTGTGGGGCGACAAAATAACACTAAAGAGGTCTCACCGGTAATTCTCCCTACAAGTTGGTCTATGGGAAAGAGGCAATATTGCCTATATCATTAGAATTACTAGCATTGGAGCTCATGAAACAGCTTGGAGCTATCTCGAGTTCGAACCAATGGAGGCCGAGATATGTAGAGTTGATGGAATTGGAAGAAATCGAGACATGCGCTCAGATTTATGAAAAGGGTCGGGCCTTAGTAAAAGATGGTTTAATAAGAAAGAAAGAGAAAGGACCTTCCAAGAAGGGGATCTAGTTCTCGAAATGGGATGCGAGATCGAGCAAAACCAGGAAGGCATTCCAATTTTGATGCCATTTGGAGTGGCCCCTACATGGTCATGGGATGTAAAAGTAGTAATGCTTTCCAATTTTCTACATTGGATGGAGAAGAACTCCCGATTCCAGTTAATGGGATCTATTTTAAACATTACTACTAAAAGGAAAAGGTTTACCTTGTAAATATTAGCCTATTTTTCAATTCCTCTAAGTGTGTATGCACATTTTCTTTTCATAGTTAGGTTTCAATTTCCCTAAGTTCTCTGGCATAGGTTTTGTTGCTCTCAGGTTGAATTTCTACAATTCAGCATACTGTCAGAGAATAAGTTGCGGTATCAAGCTCGGGATCAGATATCAGGTTGGTTTTAGGTTATTGCTTATGACTCCATGCCCAATGGATTGCTAAAAGGCCACTGATCTTCTACCTAGCAGGTAGGTGATCCCGTTGAGTCACCAAATTGTTGTATATATCTTTCCCCGGTAGATATAGACAAGCAGAAGAATATGGAAATCAAAGAAACTCAAAGCCTGATGTTTATTGCACCTATGGCGCAGGTAAAAGGATTTCGACACAAATATGGATGCACCTATGGCGCAGGTAAGAAGATGTCGACACGCCAAAACTCGTGCCCATGGCGCAGTCGAGGTGCACAAAGAGAGGTGTCGACATGAAAATGGATGTGCCTATGGTGCAGGTAAGAAGATTTCGACACACCAAAAGTCACACCCATGGCACGAGTTAGAGGTGCACAAAGAAGAGGTGTTGACATGAAAATGGATGTGCCTATGGCGCAGGAAAGAAGATGTCGACACACCAAAATTCGCGCCCATGGCGCAGGTCAGAGGCGCACAACAAGAGGTGTCGACATGAAAATGGATGCACCTATGGCGCAGGTAATAGGATTTTGACACAAATATGGATGCGCCTATGGTGCAGGTAAAAGGATGTTGACATAAGGATGGATACGCTAAGGCGCACCTTGAGGCGCAACATTTTGAGTCTTGTGACAGAAGCGCAGACCACGACCCCGAGATATTCGACGGCCATAACTTTTCATAGGAGCTTGGATTCATACAAGGTTGGAATTTTCGGAAAGCTTACGAGGTCCTCTATCCAACTACGATTGGATATCTTTAATTGGGTGAGAAAAAATTCTTAAAAATGCAAAATATAGTTCGCCACTTTTTGGGTTTGCTAGGGTTCTCACCTACCACCATAATGAGATGAATTAAATGCAACCTAGAGGTGGTTGGGGTAGATTTGGAATTCCTCTCTCTTTTCTCTCTCATTCTTCCTATAAATTATAAGGAGGGGCTTCTTTCTAAAGGTTGGACATTCTTGTTTTGCCCCTCCCTTCTTCTCTTTGGCAGGTAAATTTGTGGAGTTCAAACCTCCCATTAAAACTGTAATGCAACTTTGCCTCTTGGCATTTTGTAGTGTATTGTGTCAATCCTTGGAGAAAATAATACATGTCTTTGGATGATTATCAACCCTCTCTGTGTTCATTTTCATCACCCTGATCTTTCACTGTGAATTTGGTTATCTGTGCATGATCTTGCATTACATTTTAATGGTTTGTGTTTATTGGCAAGACAGTGTTCTTCATTCCTCGGTGCATCACCTTTGTAGTTTAGGTTTTATTTTATGCATTTTCTTACCCTGTCTCCTTGGAAAGTTAGATTAGGTTTTTAGTAAACCCTCTACATTTTTATGTGTGCATCTGAATAGAGGAATAGGAACCGGCCTTCATCTGGAGAGCTTTTCCGATTTCGCAAGGTCCCACACTTGGGAAAAGCTCCATGTTATGCAATCACACTGAGAGTCTCAACCCATCGAGTTGTAGACATTCATGGGTGCTGTGATTTGCCATCAACATGAGATTTATGGGTAGTGAAGGAAAAGTCCCCACTACCTATAAATATGTATTGATTTGCATGGTTTAGGGATCCCATGTTGTAGTAGTGTTATGTTGCGAGTTTGTGAGTGTGCATGACTTATGATGATAGTATTATGTATGTATGAAGCTTTTGTATTTTATATCAATTAATATAATGGATCTTTGTGGTTGGATATTGATTGTTGACACATTTGTTACTAGTTCATGCATGGTAAAGTTAATCTTGATTCTGGTATGAGTTAATCTTGTTTATGATTGAGATCTAGATCTAGTTTATGAAAATATGCATACTTATCTATTATGGATATGGAATATTTGTATGATCATGCTAACTTCTTCAGAAAGCTTCCATAAAGAGGGACTTGTCACCCTTGCATGCTTCATTTGAGCACTCGAGTTTAGGCTAAGTGATGTGTGAGTGCACCTTGGGCTATTGTGGGTAAAAACTAGGCTACTAAATATTTCCCTTATTTAAAACTTGGGTAATTCCTAAGTGTTTGAGATTTTTTCCTCTTGAGGGAGATAATTTAATTAGATACATTTTTTACTAGGGCTCTAATTTCATCACTATAATCTTTCTTATGAGAGTAATAATATGTGGATGTAGATTATGGAACATTTTTCTTTGGGATAGGAGAAAGAAAAGGCTGAATATTTTGAGGAAACTCTATGAACATAGGTTTGGGTAATATGGAAATTATTTTTCCATCTTAAATAATAAATTCTCATCCGTAATGGCTATTTTATATACATTAGGTAATCTTGTATCTCCCATAGATTGCATGATTACTACAATATTAGAATTGAGAGCTCTTAGGAAGTGCATAAATGCACTTGTGGAGTTGGTGTCAAAAGAGATTGAATTTTGTCCCTCGTCTTTTGAAATCTAAAGTTAAAATATGTCATAATCTCATTTAGAGCTATCTTGATAGTTTTCGATTTCTCTAAGCGAGAGAAATAGTTTCTTCCTTTTCTTCAAAATTTCAATAAAGTGCTTCTCCAAGCTCATCCCATGAATGGATTGAAGTAGATCATAGACTTCTATACTATTGAAGTGTTTTTTCTTTTAGGGAAGAAGATAACAGCTTTAAAAACTACACCATCATCACTTACGAGTGATTGAGCATACATTAGAAACATATTGGATATATTATATGTGGGTAGTAATATTTTCACGAGTAAAAATGGAACCCCTTTAAAGCAATTTTTGGAATATCATTATGAGTTGCTAAGGCTAAAGGAATACCTCTATTAAAGGTTAAAAAGGGTAAATTTATTTGATGCACCATGAATGGAATGGGCCTTAGATTCTGAAAGAGAAATAGAAAGAAAAGAGAAAGAGAAAGAGAAAGAGAAGGGTATACCATGATGAGGGGTGGAAAGGCTTTTTGCTAAGAGGTTATAGAGACATTTGGACTGATCTTTCTTGCCTTCTTCTAGGTGAGAGTTGTAGATATTCAAAAGGTTATCCTATCACTATACTTTGTCTTATTTATATCATTCTCGAAAAATGGATCCTATACTAATTCAAAACTAGTAGATATAAACTTGGAAGTTTCTATATGTGTAGAAAAATTCCTCCGAAGGTTGAGCTCCACTAAGAAACACACCAATCTAAAGGAAGAATGATAATGGTGAGTTATAGCTAACTCAAAATATCCATCCAGGCATGCCAAAAACTAGCGTCTCCTAATATTTCACCCTTGTTGAATCAACCAGATTCAACACCTTAGTGAAACATGGAAAGACCTCCAAAGTGTGTGACAATTTCACCTTTTGAGGTTAATCTTCAGAGAAGGTTGATTCATTATATACTAGCTCATTGTGACTAATTAACCAACACAAAACTATTATTATCTAATCCTAAGCATTCTAAGGGACTAGGGTTGAGAGAGAGAAATGCTGAAATAAAGAGAGGTGATGCACCAAACTAGAATAGGGTTTGATTTTGGATCCAAAGACATAGATATAACAATACATGTGAAGATCTAAGACAATGAACACGAACTTGAAATAAATGAACAAAATAAGACTGAAGGCAAGCAAGAGGACTAAAATATTTACATTAAACACTAATGTATTCAAAGGAAATAGATCAAACTTGCATATAATATCAAGAACTTATCCATTCACATCTAACATATTCAAGGCATGTGAATCCTTCACAAGTGCATACAGAGGTTTGCAAGCAAAAGCTTGAAGCTCAAAATGACAGAAATCTTAATCTTAGTAGAAAAATCAAACCCTTTTCATGTGCTTTCACACTTAAATATATAGAAATTTTGAGAAAGAGGGAAAAATCACATCCAACAATCAATGAATTCAACCACCCTACCAACACCAAGGACCAATCACCATAGATTTCATAGGTCAAGTATGGATGCCAAACATTGCTCCAATCACATGCCATCACATTTCTAGTACAGGAGGAAAACACCATTCAAACTTAATGTTGGTTATTGGATTGCTTGAGTGCATGATCTGAATTATGCATGGATTTTTTGAGTTCTACAAAGTTTTGATGTTCATTCACTTTGATCTTGTCTTCTATATTTTTTGTGTTTAGTGAACTTCTAATGTCCTACGACCTCATTTTGATCTTTGTCTTGATCCGCAAGTAACCCTTAACTTCATAATTGCTTTCCATCATCCATGGCTTTATCATTCCTTGATAACAAAACTATATATTTGATGATAAAATTTAGCAACAACAATTTGAGATTAGCACATGAAAATAGAGAAAATCCAAAGACAAATAAAATAGCGAAAATAATTGATAGATTAAAACTTTAGCAATTACATGATGAGAGAGCTTACAATATATAGGAGAATGAAATCCTTAAAACAAGGATTCAACTCCAATCTTTAATCCCATAATATCCTCACATATCTCTCCTATAATCACTCCCAAACCCAACAATCTCTCACACAACTCCCAAATAGCTATGTGAGTTGTTTATTCAACAAACTCACAACTAATACATATTATCCTATATTATTAATAATGAATTGATTAATAACTCATATTAATAATATTACAAACTTTATTTTTCTCACACATATGATATTAATATAACAATATTAATATCATACTAACACACTAACTTACTAATGTAATATATGAATATTACATTTAACTATTACAAACAATAATGTGAGCACTAATTTCCTAACATTCCTCATTCCACTTAGTATTCTTCATTAGTGAAGTTTTATCCTTCCACGGAATTTTCTTGTATCTCAGATTATTTGTTATGTAACTTTTGTATTTACTTTGTCTTGTAGATCCTAACTTTATTTTGTTCTATATAACTTTTAAACATGAGTGGGCCTTTATCACATGGATTATCTATCACTCCCATACTTCACTTTCCCTTGTACAGAGTCCCAAATGTTCCTTTTCCTTTGTTACATGGCATATGTCTCTCAATTATGTTCCTTTATTACATGGGTTTTACAAACTCGTGAACACTACACCTTCTAATTTTTGTAGAAAATTAAGCTCTTTCATTCCACAAATGTCTTTATTAAAGCCATGTGAGTCTATGACTCGCATGAAGTTTTATAAATAACATGGGCATCATTTTGGACAACAATAGCCATAAAGCATAGAAAGAGACAAAGAAACAAAAATAGCTTCCCAACAACATTAAAAAAGTAGAAAAGTAGCCTACCAACAAAGACTTTTGCAATAGTAGAGAAATAGAAAAACTAGTAGACATACTTTCCCAACCTTCAAGTACTACAAGTCAAACTATTTTTAGGAAATCATTTTTAAGGACATGAACTCCTTTAAACCATATTCTTTCACATTTTATGAACTACACTGTGTCCAACTTTCATCCTTAGGTGTTTCTATAAATAAATCCTCATTCAAACACAATCTATTGATTTGGTTTTGAAACAAGTTCCTTCCCAAAAATTCAATAATTTCATCCATCTATCTCTATTTTATGAGGAAATGAGAGTAGAACCAATGAATAATGGTTTATCCTCTACTATACTTTGGACCCATCTCTTCTCATTAGACTTTGAGAACTTTTGTTTCTCAAGTTTTTGATTGATCTTTATGATTCTAATCTTTTGATTTTTCTTTTGGGTCTTCGATCCCATATTTCTCATCAACCCGAACTTACTCTTCTTGAACTTCATCTTTTGGGTATTATTTTTATTATTATTATTATTCTCTTGAATCCACTTTCTCCTTTGGAAGTTCATCATTTGAATCTTCATTAATATTGTTTTGCAACTCACTTTTTTTTCTTTATTTGAATCCTATTGTTGCTCTTGACCTTCATCAATAAAAATTAGGTGAATATTTTTTCCCGATCTTCATGATCATATTCTTATAAATGGACTTCATCTACATACTCCATCATGACTTGGCTTTGAGATTATTTATCTTCTCTAAAATCAGTCACATCTTCCCTTTTTAACATTCCAAATCAATTCATGTGGCATATTTGTTATTGTCCAATGTGGTTTTCCTCTAGATATTTCTTTCTTTATTTTCTTTCTTTCTCACTTCCTCATTGTTTCTGGGAAAATACAATCATAATCACCTATCATTTAACACATCTTTCATTTAATCATATTCTTCTCATACAATGGTGGTTGAATCCAAGTGCCCAATTTTGAACGCAATAATATAGAGTTAGGAAAAACTTGGTCAATAAAGGCATTCACACAAAATATAACATGTATGAGTTTGTTTTTCAAAGCATTTTTGTCAAATTATGATTACACTATGGAAGATATCACATGCTAGGAGAACAATGTGCAATTTGATCCCTTTTCAAAGTAGTGGCGACGTCGGCAGTGCATAGGAGTACCCAACCCACCTAAATTTTTTACAGAACTTCATCTTGTGTTATGAGGATTTGAGGTTTTGAGTAAAGTTATATATCTATTTTGAAGGAGAGAGAAGAATAGTGACACACAATGACATTCATTTCTAGGTAGGTGATGCACATAGAAAGTTATAGACCCATAATCCAAGTAATGTCAAAATCATACAGTAGGGTCAAAACCGTATGAAGGGTCTTCACCTCTTTAGATAGTTGTGAACAGATCTATTCTCGGGTGTTAGTTCTTACGAAGAATCATTTTTAATTCTAGATCAGCTTGTTCCTACATCTAGATCACTCAAACTCTTTAATATCCACATAATCAGCTAAGTGTAATGTCTCCTTTGTGTTTTAATGGTTGCTAGCTCAATAGTCACTTTGTAAAGTGTTATTATAATTTGAATAATCCATGTTGGAAGCTAATTAAATTAGAATATACATTGGTTGCATTATTAAATTAGAATATACTAAAATTTCAGCTCTATGCGATGGGGAATGAGAGCGATGGGGAAAGCAATGGGGGTACTGCTTCAACACAATTTCTGTAGTTCTGGCTGCAGAATGTCTGCACACTAAGCCTAAAATTGCTGAGGAGAGGCTGATCTCTAGCCAAAATCGGACGGTTGTAAATCTGTAAAATGAAAAAATGGAAATGCTGGGATCCACACCTCTGGCCTGGAATAAGATTCTTCAAAGCCCTAACATCAAAGTGGGTCCGCACTCTCCTCAAAAAGGTTAGTTCAAGTGGGAAAAGGATAGTGAAGGTGCCACCTGCCTGATGGTCCCAGATGGTTGTGTTGATAGGGCTTTGAGCAAAGCGAATCTCTCCCTTGTTGGTAAGTTTCTTGGCTCTAGACCTAATATTGATTTTATTAGAAAATGGGCTCTGAGAAAGTGGAAACCTAAGGGGGATCTGAGTATTACCATCATGCCATGGGGATTTTTTTCTAGAAAAATTTAATCAGCAAGCTGATTTGGAATCGGTGCTTCTAGGAGGACCATGGTGGCTGGGTAATATGGGCCTCTTTTTGAAAAAATGGTATCCTAGATTTGACCCTAACACTGAAAATATAAACACCATTCCAATCTGGTGTAGGCTCCCTGGGCTACCATTGCATTTTTGGGATGATGAAATTCTGCTAAACATTGCTAAGTCCTTAGGTGCTCCTATCGGACTGGATGGGCCCACAAGGAACAGGTCCAGACTTGCTTTTGCTCGATTCTGCATTTCTTCGAAATGGAGCAGGAATTACCAGAGCACATCATCTTGAAATCTAGGTATGGGGTGTGGACTCAAAAAATTGAGTTTGAAACTTTTCATTTGAGATGTAAACATTGTCATCGCATAGGACACCCCACCAAAAGTTGTCCCAGAAGGGGTTCCCTACAGTGGAAGCTGAACAACCTGTGGATGGCTCAGTCTTGAGTAAGGAATGCAGGGCTCTTCACACTGATAGCCGAGAGTAATGACAAAGCCCCTAGTCAGATGGAGTTGGACTACAATAGAAAGGGGAAAAAAAGGGGTTTTAGAACTCAAATAAGGAAACATTTGGTCTGGCATCCTAAAACCCCAGCGATTGCTTTTTGCTTTGCACACCTAGCAAAGAGGACTTGGAAAATCCTATAAAGGTGTCCTTGGTGGTGAACGAGCAAGAAGGAATTATGAAGATTAATATAGTCCCTAATGATCAATATCAGAACAATAAGGAAGCTGAGATAGATAAACCTTTGTGCATCATTGAGGAAATATCGAGACAAGGTTAGTATGGATTTTAAAGAAACTTTGCAGAATAACACTCCTAGGGGAGATGGTAAATTATCTACAGATATACCTCCTTGCTCCAGCAATAGGTCAGTGGTTTCACCTACTTGCTACAGCATCAGAACAATTGATCCACACTCAATTGACAGGAATCAAAAAGAGCGTGAAGAGGGAGAAGTTACGCCTGTCAAAGAAGATGAGGAACTAAATTCTGGATTCACAAAGGTCATTTCAAAAAGAAAAAGAGAATGAAAGGATTTGAAATGATCCCAGAATCACTTTACAGTGATAAGAAAAAGAAAAAGGACAACTGGGATACCTCAACATCAAGAACTACTAGATCTTCTGCAAGAAGACTAGTAGACTTTGGAGGTAGTTCTAAAAGAGGAAGGCCCTCAAAAAAGGCTCTTAGATCTAAGAGAATGAGAGAGACATTGCAGATGGCATTCAACGTCAATTGAACCATCAGGCAATCCCAACTCCCAATCATTCTAAATGAAGATTATTTCTTGGAACATCTGAGGTCTAAATGGAAACTCCAAGCAGAGAATCATCAAGGAGTTGTGGGATTCTAGTAGTCCTAGTATTTTGATTTTGTAGGAAACTAAGATGAAAGCTAAGATCCTTGAAACTAATAAAAAGAGTTTCTGGGAAAACTCTGAAATGGTGGTGTAGACTCTCAGGGAGCCTCTGGAGGACTAGCTACTCTTTGGGATAAAAGGCATTGTACTGGTACGGTTCTTAATGCTAGCACTAATCATCTTGCAATCAAATTTCTTGCTATTGAGAATAATGGTGAATGGATCCTTTCTAACATATATGCCCCTAATACGGCTAGTGGGAGAAGAAAACTTTGGGCTGATCTTAAAACCTTTAGAAACCAATATAGTACAGCTAACTGGCTTATTATGGGTGATTTTAACTCTCCTCTAAACCCAGGTGAAAAGTATGGAGGAATCTCCAGCTTTTCTACAGGTATGGAGGATTTTGCTGATTTTATTGCTGAACATAATCTCTTAGATGTGGATCTCCATGGGAATAAATACACTTGGAATAATAGAAGGTTGGGAAAAGATCTTATCCAGGTGAGATTGGATAGAGCACTGATTTCAGCGAGCTGGATTCTCAGTCAAGACTTTCACCTCTCTTCCTTGCCCAGAGTTGGATCGGATCACAATCTGATTGCTTTAAATCTTCTCAATTGGACTAAACCCATCAGAAGCTCATTCAAATTTGAAAAGATGTGGATGGAGCATGACAACATCTATGACAAGATAAAATAATGGTGGGGATGGAATGGTGAAGGCACTGCTCAATTTAGATTGATTCAAAAGCTCAAAAATGTTAAAAAGCAAGTTAAAATATGGAATAAAAGCGTTTTTGGCAATGTGTTTGATAATAAAAAGAAGTTAAAACAAAATCTCCAGGATTTGGAAATCAAAATGGATACAATGGGGAGATCATTGAAGACCAAACTAATGAAAAGAATATTCTTTCAGAGTTGCATACGATTTGCAGCAGAGAAGAATCTTTATGGAGACTTAAGTCTAGAGCTATCTGGCTTAAAGAGGGAGATAGGAATACGAAGTTCTTTCATATGACCACTTTGAAGCACAGAGCTTGTAATAGGATCATGGAAGTGGCTAAAAGTAATGGAAATATTATAAAAGATCCCAATAGCATCAAGGAAGAAGCACTAGATTTCTATAAAAAACTTCTTAAGGAGAGGAATATCATCAATGTTGAGGCTATTTCTTTTATGTTGGAGGCTATTCCCCAAGATAAAATTGAGGAGCAGAGATTTAGAAATATCACCAAAGTTGTCATGCTTGAAGAACTGCAAAAGGCTGTTTTTACTTTAGAAGGCGATAAGGCTCCAGGCCGGATGGTTTCTCCATTAATTTTTTCTAGAAATTTTGGGAAATTTGTTCGGATGATCTTCTCAGAGTGGTGAATGAATTCTACAGAACTGGAAATATTTTGAAAGAGCTGAACAACACTCACATTGTGCTTGGCCCCAAAAAAATGGATGCTAAAGACTTCAAAGACTTTAGACCCATCAGCCTAGTGAATGCTATCTATAGAATTTTTACCAAAATTATTGCTACAAGGCTTCAACTCATTATGAATGATTTAATCTCAAGGCAGCAGAGTGGATTCATCAAAGGCAGGATTATACAAGATGGAGTGATTATGGTTCATGAGACCGTACATTCTATGGAGAATAATAAAAAAGCAAATATGGTTCTTAAGCTTGATATGAATAAAGCCTTTGAAAGAGTGAACAACACTCACATTGTGCTTTGGCCCCAAAAAAATGGATGCTAAAGACTTCAAAGACTTTAGACCCATCAGCCTTGTGAATGCTATCTATAGAATTTTTACCAAAATTATTGCTACCAGGCTTCAACTCATTATGAATGATTTAATCTTAAGGCAACAGTGGATTCATCAAAGGCAGGATTATACAAGATGGAGTGATTATGGTTCATGAGACCGTACATTCTATGGAGAATAATAAAAAATAAAATATGGTTCTTAAGCTTGATATGAATAAAGCCTTTGACAAGGTTTCTTGGGTTTTTCTTGACAAAGTCTTAACTAAATTTGGTTTTCCGGACAAATTTAGAAAAATTATTAAGGCTTGTATCTCTACGGTCAGATTCTCAGTGGTGGTTAATGGTGAGCTAGTGGGTTTTTTCACTAGCAGCAGAGGGCTAAGGCAAGGGGACCCCATCTCCCCCCTGCTCTTCATTCTTATGGCTGATAGCCTTAGTAGAACAATTGGTAAAGCAGTCTATGATGGTCTTTTGAAAGGCTCAAAGCCCACTTCCATCAGCCAAGTTGTCTCCCATCAAGCAATTTGTGGATGATACTATCCTCCTTCTTTTGGCTTCCATCATTGAAGCTAAGGCTACCAAGGCTATTCTGCAGCTCTACGAATCTACTTCTGGGCAAGAGATCAATTATGATAAAAGCTCCATTTTCTTCTTCAACACTCCTGAAGAAAGACAACTTAAAATTGCTAAAATTCTGGGCTGTAAAATAAGTGTGCTTCCAGCCACTTACTTGGGCCTTCCTCTCGGCACTAAAAAAGTCTCTAGCAAGGTGTGGGATGATTTATTGGAGAGATTTTAAAAAAAAATGGCTGGTTGGAAAGGAGCCATTTTGTCTAGTGCTGGTAAGTGCCTGCTCATAAAAGTACTCTTCAAAATCTACCCATTTATATCATGTCACTCTACAAGATCCCCTCTTCCTTCAAAGAAAAGATTGAGAGGATTCAGAAAAAATTCTTATGGCAGGGCATGGAAGAGAAGTTTAAATTTCACTTAGTTTCTTGGGATAAGGTTTGTACCCAAAGTCTATGGGAGGATTGGGTATAAAAGACATCGAGAAAATGAATGAGGCTCTCATTGCGAAAATGGGCTGGAGAATGCTTTCAGAGAAACAACCCTGGATTGATTTAATCAAAGCTAAATACCTAAATCAACAAACTGTCTATTCTTTCCTGCAAGATGAGCACCTCCCCTATGGTTCCATTTTTTGGAACAATCTGGTTAAGAGCAGAAATTTCATTAAGCAGGGCAGTAAATGGAAAGTGGGTGATGGTTGGGATATAAATTTTTGGGATGATAACTGGTTTAATGGCAATCTTATGGACAGATTTGGGATAGTTAAGGACAATCTTGTAAACAAGTATGGCATTAAAATCAAGGATTATATTGAGGGAAATGGCAATAGAAAGAAATGGAAAAAACTTTCAGTGGAGAGAGATGATCTGAAACAAATTATATCCTCCCTTCAAGATCAGTTAGATCTTATTCCCTTAAGTCAACTGGACACTAAGGATGAGCTGGTCTGGAATAATTCCATTGATGGGGATTATTCTGTCAAAATTGGATATAATACTTTCTTCGACAGTAGTCAAACAGAGTTCAATTGGAATAGGATTTGGATGGCTGAATTAACTCCTAAAATAAATTTCTTCCTTTGGCTGGCTATCAGAGCAGGATTCTTACCACTGACAACCTGATGAGAAGAGGTTTTATAATGCCTAATAGATGTCATCTTTGTAAAAAAGACTCTGAGGATATCAGTCATTTGTTTATCCATTGTGATTATGCTACCAGAATATGGAGTTTTGCCCTCTCTAAATTTGAAGCTCTCTGGGTGGTGCCGAAGGATTTCAATCAGCTTTGGACTCAATGGAACCCACCCTATAGGCATTGTGTTGTCAGAAGGATCTGGAAGCTGGTTATCCCTCATATTATTTGGAGGATATGGAAAGATAGAAATGATATTATTTTTAGAAATAAGAATCAAAACTATAAGCTTAGTATTGGTAAAATTTCTAATGATATCAAAGAGAATATTGCTAGATTTAAACCCCCCAAGAACAAGAGTTATCCAGAAAATGAAGAATATGTCTTATCCAACTGGCAGATTGGAGCTGTCAATAGCCGTAGCAATTCCAGTAATAGTATTGATAGATCTTTGATTCAATGGCATCCTCCTGATTTTAACTGGTATAAGTTGAACTTTGATGGGGCCTCTAAGGGTAACCCTAGGATTGTGGCAGGGGGAGGAGTGATCCGGGATCATAAAGGTAGTCTGATTGTTGTGTATGCTGGAAAAATGGGAATTCAAACCAATCATTTTTCCGAAGCATTATCTGCTTTATGGGGTCTGAGAATTGCTCAGACTCATAATATCCAAAACCTCATTCTTGAAGGGGACTCCCTGAATATCATTAATCATCTTAATCAGTGCTCACCTCCAAGTTGGAACATCAAGGATTTTATCTTAGAGTCCATAAGTATCTGCCAAACCTTCAATAACATTCGGATCATGCATACTTACTCGGGAGGGTAACAAGTTGGCAGATGCATTGGCTAATTATGGCATTAATGTTAACCACATTGTTTGGGATAATAATAGCATTCCTAAATAGCTTCAAAGCAGCATTCAAGTGGATATCTATACACATGCAAATTCATGATTTGGGTTATGATCATTGGGAGTGGATTAGTATTAATAAAGCTCCCACACGTGCTGACTTTAAAACTAAGCTTATACAAATCTTGTCGAACAATCAAGATTGTATGAAGTATAATGGAAAGTTCAAGTGGATTTATATAGAAATGAAAGTCGCGCATGCGGGCAACATTGTGCTCTCTACAATCTGGTTACAAGACTCTATGGATCCCCAAGACAGAAATAATGTTAATGATGATAGGGAGTGGGCTAGCAAAAGGGCCGTAGTTCCCACATGCGAACTTCCACAGGTTCAAATCAGCAGTCACGCGGGTATTTGTGGGAAAAGCAACGGCTATTCTAAACAGCAATTTCACTGCACGGATAACAATAGTGAAAGGCGGACTGGTATTAGCGCTCTTAAGGATTCTAAAAAAATTTGCAAGCAGTTAAGCACGGTGACAATGGGGGCCCCCTTGCCAGATTGAGCCCAGCGCGGATCCGGATTGGAAGGATAATGTGGAGCTTTGGAATATTCTCAGCCAGGGAGGCATCACCAACTTTATGGAGAAGATTCAGGGCCATGACCAAAGTATTTCAGTGCGTTTTGCGAAGGAGTGGAAGGATCGCACTGTGGATTATGGGGGGCAGAAGATTTCGATCAACGAGGAGTTAATTGCTGAAGCGACTGGCCTTGGCATGGAGGGGTACCACTTTTTTAATAAAAGGGTTGACAGAGAAGCTGAGGAGAGGAGATTTGTTGAGGGAACAGAGAAGTTGATCTTTGTCACGGCGGGCCTGCTTGTTAGCTCGATCCCTTTGCCTTATGATGAGGTTACCCATATGATGGTGTGGTTCATTTCTTTGGAAGGGAGGTTCGTCACTGTGCCAGCTAAGCATCTTGTCTTCCTCAACCACTTCCGCAGGAATCGCATGGTATGTTTCCCCCATTATCTAGCTTAACTCTCTTGAGCGCTCCATTTTGGAGTTTCAAAAGCATGCTCGTGTGGTTCCTTTGCACCAGGGGCTAATTTTCTTGCTTTGCACATAAATTGTGTCTTCTTGGTCTCCTGGTTTCCCTCCCTCCCCCGGCTCTGTTCCCCCTCTGCCCGGTTCAGCGGCCGCTAGCCCCATCTCTCCACATTTGTCCCCGCCACTGCTACTTGTCACCCCTCTGCCGGCCTTCCCGGCTCCATCTCCCATTCCCCCCACCTCTTCTCCCACCCCCTTCGCTTCCACTTTGGCCAGACCAGTTACCAGGTCCTCTAGAAGACTGAACCTTGATACCCCTGCTGTGGGGAAGGGTCCTCAAGAGATTGAAATTTCCCATAACCTCCTTCATATTAGTAGTGCTAGTTCTCAGGAAGCACATATGGAGAGCTCCACAAAAAGGTTGGAAGCCTTAGAAGCTGACATGAAGCTGTTGAAGGAAGAGGTCAAAAACTTGGCAAAACAAAAAGGTAAGAGGAAGAAGGAGGAGGAGGTGGCTATGAATAATAGCCAGATTGAAGATATTTACAAGAAGTTGAACTCCTTAGACTCCCATTTAGGGAAGGCCAAGACTCGCCATGATTATAATATGGCCATTTTTAATGCAATTGAAGAGTTCATTGAGCAGCATGTCCGTAGTGTCTCCAATCTCAGCGGGGTTCCGAGCAACCCTTTGGGGCACTGATAAAGAAAGCAAAAGGACCATTGATCAGCTAGATGTTACTGACTCTACCCACATGACGACTTTGGCTATGTTCAAATCTTGGCAGAGTATCAAAACCAGCATCGACAAAGCCGCCAAGAAGTAATTGTGGGAGCTTTTGTTGCACTTCTTTGTAATTATTGTTGTTATTTTGTTGTCTTTTTGCTGCTTTTCTGTAGTGTTCGTGTTGTTTTTGTTTTGATGGGGGTAGCTACTCTTTGGCTACTTTGGGCTTCATTGTCCCATCTAGATTTTGATCCTTTCTGTTCTGGTTCTCATTTCTATTCTGCCTCTAGGCCCTCTTTTGTTCTTAAGGGTATAGTCCCTTTCAAAAACTATTTTATTATAACACTACATTATGTTGCAATTGAATCGCATATATCCAATTGCAAGTGGTAAGATGTCTCTACTAGCTTCGTTTAGCTTAAAGGTAAGTAAAGTGAGGTAGGTATCTCTCCCTTTCTAATTTTTCCTTTGCATTCACACTTGTCAAGAATTGCACCTTATCTCATCCAAGGTAAGGTGTTTCCTTAAGGGACAATATGTATACACCCATTTTTTCATAGTTTGAAACTCGAAATACACGATGATGATGTTAGGATATATGAAACTTAATAAAATGTTACATAGATACTCAAACCAGTCCACATTTGTGCACTTTCCTATTTATTTATTTTTGTTTAATCTCACTCTTCCTAAGCTACCCCAACCGCCAATTTGGAAGAATTTTTACTTCTCTTCACTTTTAGGATCTCCTACTTTAGTGCCATAATTGTTGCAACATTTTTTTGGTCACAATGGTTGTGTAAACCATCATGATGTTATTGTAAGTTTTTTTGGAAGTCTCGCAAGAATTGTTTTGATCTTGTAATCTGTCTCAATGGTTACACAACTTCCTCTTGTTGATGGTGGTTTTTAACCAACTTTGAATGTGGTTTTCCTCTTGTGTTGTGAGAATGACATTTTGTTTTGGTTTCTGATTCTATGTGCATTTTTATTTGTTCAAACCTTAGTTTTATTTTATCCCTTTTTCATTGACTCCACTTTATCTCTTCTAGATATTTAATCCTTGCCATGTATCGATTTGATCTAGAGTTTATTTTTTGGGGAAAAAACTCTTCTTTAAGAAAATATGTGTTCATTTTCATGACTTCCCCAAAAAAATTTGAAATTTTCATATCTTTCATTCTTACAACCATGTCATTTTTATCTAGAGAATTGAGATTAGAGCTAAGAGACGAAAAATTCAAACCAAGGAATATTGCTTCTAGTCTGAAGCACCTCCAGGTTTGGTTTATTAGTTGATATAAAAGGGAGATACTTGGATGATCATGCAAGAAAATATGATCTCCTTAGGTCATCCTTTGTCTTTTTGTAAATATTTACTTCATTCAACATCTAACTACTCTTTTTTCCTTGTTACATTTCTTCTACAATCCTCGTCAATTGATCATATCATGGGATAAAGTATTTTGAGGTAGAAGCATCACCAAATTATTACAATCAATTATTTCTTACGGGATAAATGTTGGTTTTGTAATTATTCATTGTTTTTGTTATTTAGCTTAGCTTTTTTGAATTATTGTAGATTCATTTGGAAAAAGTCACATTATATGGAAAAGGAAAGAAGAAATTAGTTTATATAAGTTCTAAAAATTATGGCTTGATTGCATTTAGATATAGATAAACTTCTTTCTCTAAATGTAGTTTTACATATGAAGATCAATGTCGTATCTAAATTTAGACTAGAATTTATCATTTTCATTTAGGTTTTGAAAGTGTGTTCATGTCATTTGCATCTTTTAAAAGTCATTTAAAAATAGATAAAAAAATATTTCATTTATCATTACATTAGACCAAACTAGATCTATAGATTTTTGTTTTTACATGAAGAAAAAGATTAAATTTTGCATTCACCTCTTGTTTTCATTTCATTTAGAACCTAAAGAATACCTTTTATTATAGAAATACAATTAATATTTAACATCTACATTCAACCAAAAATAGTTTAATAATACCAAAAAGTTGTATCTGCATATTGGGTAATGGTTGTTTTCATATTTATCATATGCATAATTAGATCTGAAATTGATTAGTGAAAAGAATTTTATTTCCGGAAGTTTATTAGATACATATTTGTTTTTGTAAACTATATCCAATATGAAATAAACACATTTTCACTTGTGCAAAATAACCCACAACTCATCCCACATAAACATACAACCAAAACACACTTGTTGCACAACCAAAGAAACACCAACTTGTTATAAACAATCCATTGATCAATAAAACAACTTGCCACATTTCAAAAAATATATTTTAAATTATCTACACTACTCCAATTCTATCCAACCTATACCCATACAGATCTTACACAATCCACACCATCTATAAATCCCCCTAATAGGCTATATCTTGTACTACACTTCCATACTAGGTGTTTCCACACAAATGATGCTCCCTTACACCCTTGGATATGTAGACACAAAATCATGCACTTAATACTATTTACTATACCGCTAAGTATGTTGTTTTATGTATGGATCTTGCATAAGAAAAGAATTCACTCATGACCCATTCCCTATTCCTTCCGCTTGTCTTGTTGGTTTCTATTGTTTGTATCTTTCATACTTGTCACTTATACACCCAGTTTTGGTTAGGTCATAGGGATCCACTGTCAGTTAGTCTCCACTCATTTATCGTCATTTGTCTCTGGACACTAGTGCCCAGTGCTCATGTCCATCATGGGTGCTCGTGCCCTCTTTATGTTTGATCTTATTTTTGACATTTGAGGTTAGTATTTTTATTTTCCCACTCATATCCCGAGGTACTAGTCGGCATGTCGAGTCATTAGTGTCGAAATTCAAGCAAGAGATCCCTATATAAACACAACATACACACCATAATAAGGGCAGGAAATTTCTATCAAGGGATATCTATCTACATATCAAAGGGACTGCATTTTGGGCTCATTATTCTGAATACACATTACATAGGAAATGAAGTTCATTCTATTCCATCCACACATTTGCATTTTATCTAGCTAGTGCCCACTATCTTAGCGTTGTTGGCGTGTAGGTGACCTAGGAGCACCATTGCAAACACAAGCACATAGAACTACATTGGGTTTGAGTTGTAGTGCAGTGCTCAGTCGTAATCTCACTAGTTGATAGATGAGGACAGTATGACCCCTCATTTTGCATCTTTCTTTTTTAGAATTTGATTTCTTTTTTAGGGTTTTATAGGAGGACATTTGTGTGCATGTTTACAGTTACCTCAGTGATCCAAGTTCGACATAGAGGTGATCAAAGGTGAACAAGTTTGAAACCATAATGACAATATTGGAACTGGAGGTTCTGACCTTTTCTATAGAATCCAACGCCCCCACTGAGGTCTTGGGCACCTGTAGGCACCCCTATTCTTTCCCAGGCGCCAATGTTTAAGAATTTTCACCTCCTCTGCATTTTTTGAGGTTTTTGTGTCAATCTGTATTTTGTCCCATCACATTCTTTAGCCCAGAGAGCACCTTGGGATAAGAAAAATCAAGGTAAGTGCTCTATCTCTTCCATTTGCTTTCATAATTAAGATTGGATAAATTTCCTAGCACATATATTTCATTGTATGTCATTTATAGCAAACATTGCTTTCAAATTTTAATAAACTAAATTTATATTTTATTAAATCGGGATGAAATTCAATAGTTAAGTTCTTCCTAGTAAGGTATGACAATTCCCACATGTTCTCACTCCTTTAGAACTTGATAACATTCAAGACAGTATCCTTGTTGAGATAATACATGAGGTTTCTTACTCTTTACCTTCACCTACACTTATTTTTAGACAATTACATGTTCTTGATGATTAAGTTTCACCACTATAATAAGTATTTTCACCCATCGACCGTATTGAACAACTCTAGGTTCACCTCTGGATTTGAGATTTACTATTTTATACTCAAATCTAGCCTCTTATTCTTCTCTATCACATCCACATGACCATTTTTGGAGAAGAAAAACTTGAAAGGAATGGACCTTTCCCGAGGGTCCTTCATCCTAATTATATCACATTTCGGGTGACCCTTATAGATCAAGAGTTGTCTACATGACTATCCTTAATTTTGACCTTTCCTAAGAAGAAGTGTTCAAAAGGTCTATTGTCCTCAATGATCAAGTAGATCTCTCACAAAGGAATTGGAAAATATTCTCTTATCCACCTCACCCAAATCATTATTTGTTCACATCTGCATCATCCTCCATTCACACGTACTTCATTCACATCATCCACGCATCAGCTACCTCATCCCGATCCATGAGTATTTTAGTATGCATAGAAGGCTTCCTACACTTTCTAGCATGGTTAGGTAAAGAAAAAGTTTCAAATTTTAAAATAATTTGAGCCTCTTCAAAGACAAACATTCATCGATTATCATTGTATAGTCTAAAGCCCAAATATTTTAACTCCGAACTATAATTGTATTAAAGTATTGAAACCTTCAAAACATTTGTCATATCTATAACAATTCTTTTTAGTTCATTTCATTATATGTCCAATGAATCCTATAGTTAGAAAATCGGGTCAACGAGCTAGGAGATATGATCCAAACAAGGAGTATTTGTAAGGTTGTGGATCTTGTTTTCATGTGAGAAAGTGTTGAAGACTGTACACTAAGAGTATTGTACACTTTCCACAGTTGTCTCACCGGGAAAAAAATTGGCCTTAAAACGTGCCCGATATATCGGGAAACGTGTTTTTCTCATATGGCGGGATTTTTGACCCATAGGTTTATGGGATGGTTTTGGCCCATGGTTTTAATACCCACGGTTTTGTAAAATTGCTTAAGTAGTTGTCTACTTATATGGTTTTATGCATATGGTAGGGATAATGTAACATTGCAGATGTGTTTTGAATTTGAGTGTGAATTATGTAGATTTTGTTGAGCATAGCTCCAAACAGATCTGGGTATTGTATTGAGAGAGCAATGGCTTGTAATTAAATATGAGCAATTGATTCTTGGTGGACATAGCCCAAATTGGGTGAACCATGTAAAATATTGTCTCTTTGTGTTGTGTTATTTTATTATGTAATTTTATTTGAGATCTGTAATATTTTCTACATATTAGTTTCTATTGTTGCGATTATGTGAGGGATTATTCCGCATATTTTATCCCTTATTTCCTAACAATTGGTATCAGAGCCTAGTTTGGTTTGCTGAAGTGTTGAATTATAGGGAAAGTTTTATCTTGAGTGGGAGCTATGGCATATGATGAAAGATCTAGGGTTGATAAATTCAACGGGGCGTGAATTTGATCTTTAAAGATGCATATGGAAGATTACCTTTATCAGAAGGATCTTTATATTCCATTGTCTGAGAAGGTGAAAAAACCCTCGAACATGATGGATGCGAATGGGATTTCTGGATAGGAAGGCACTTGGGACAATCCGGTTGTGTCTTACATCTTTGGTATTATTTAATGTTTCAAAGGAAAAGACTACAAAAGAACTGATGGATGCATTAGGGGAGTTGTATGAAAAACCCTCTGCCTCTAACAAGATATTTTTAATGAAAAAGTTGTTTAATATGAAGATGTCGGGAATGGTTCAATAGCAGATCATTTAAATGATTTTAATACGGTTGTAAATATGCTAGCTTCGGTTATAATAGAATTTGATGAAGAAGTTAGGGTTTTATTAGTTATGTGCTCTTTACGAGAGTTGGAATAGCTTGGTAATGGCGGTAAGCAACTCGGTTCCTCAAAGTTGCTAACTCTTGAGGATGTTGTAGGGGTGATTCTAAGTGAGGAAATGCGAAGAAAAAGCTCTAGTGAATCTCCTACTTCAAGGAATGCTTTGACATGGAAACTAGAGGGATATAGAACAATAAAGGAAGTCGTGGAATCAAAGGATCGGGCAAGGTCAAAATCCAAAAGCAAGATAGTATCTTTGGCATTGTGGAAAGTTTGGGCATGCAAAAGGAATTTGTTGGGAGCTTTGGGACAAGAAGAAACAACAAGAACAAAACAAGGAGGAAAATGTGGCAACGGGTAATGTATGCCAGGATGCTTTGATTCTTTCTTTACATAATATTACTGAATCTTGGGTTTTAGATTCAAGGGCTTCTTTCCATGCTACTCCACATAGGCATTATTTTTTGATTATGTTCAAGGAGATTTTGGGCATGTTTTTCTTAGTGATGATGAGCCTTGCAGCATAGTTGGAAAAGGTTCTATTCGGGTTAAGATGTAGAATGGGAATACTTGGTTATTGAAGGATGTCAAACATGTGCCTACATTAAGACAAAATTTTATATCGGCAGGGAAGTTGGGAAGTGATGGTTGTACTGTGATATTTACAGCAGACTCTTGGAAGGTTACCAAGGGTGCTCTTGTGGTGGAAAGAGGTAAGAAGGTTGGAACCTTGTATTTAACCACTTATAGCACTAATGTTTGTAATCTTGTGGCTTTAGAAGTAGATACAACATTGTGGCACTATAGGCTTAGTCATATGAGCCATAAGGGCATGGAGATCATAAAGAAGAATTTTCCTAGATATACAGAAACAGGTTTGGAGTTATGTGAGGACTTCATATATGGGAAACAGTGAGTAGTACGTTTTCTCAAGGTTGGACCTACAAAGAAAGAGAGTAAGTTAGAGTTGGTGCACTCTGATGTGTGGGGGCTGGCTCAAGTATCATCTCTTAGGGGTTCAAGTTATTATGTTACTTTTATTGATGATGCAACAAGGAAAGTTTTGGTTTATTGTATTAGAAACAAATTTGATGTATTTAACACTTTTGTTAAATGGAAAGCCTTAGTAGAGAATGAAACAAGTCTTAAGCTAAAATGTCTCAGGTCAAATAATGGAGGGGAGTATTGCAGCAATGAATTTGATGATTACTATTCTAAGAATGGAATCTGCAGGAAAAAGGTGGTTCTAAGAACTCCGTAGTAGAATGGTGTCAAAAAGGATGAACAGAACAATAATGGAACGTGCTAGGAGCATGAGGTTACATGCAGGACTACCTCTTTCTTTTTGGGCAGAAGCGGTGAGCACAGCTATGTACTTGATAAACATATGACCCTCAAGTGCCTTGGATGGAAGCATACCTAAGGAGGCTTGGTATGGTAAGAAAGTTGATTATTCATTTCTTAGATACTTTGGATGTGAGGTGTTTGTTCATATAGACAAGGATGATAAGACCAAGCTAGAGGCTAAATCAAAAAATTGTACTTTCATTAGTTATGGTGGTGATGACTTTGGATATAAATGTTGGAGTATTAAGGACAAGAAAATCATTCGATCTAGGGATGTGGTCTTTAATGAGAAAGTCATGTATAAGCAGCAGTTGCAGGAAAACAGGAAGAATCCAAGAAAGAATATGCAGCGGTAGAGGATCTTCTGGATGGAAAAGTGACACATGAATCAGTTCAAGAACCTCCTCAACAGGAACCCCAAACTCCTATATTGAGGAGGTCTTCTAGGGTAAGAAGAGAACCTAAACATTTTTCTCCTTCTCTTTATTATTTATTACTCACTGATAGTGGAGAGCCAGAGAGCTTTGATGAAGTAATGTAGGTAGATGTCAGGAAGAAGTGGGAGCAAGCCATGGATGAGGAGCATCAAGCTCTCATGGAGAACTAAACATGGGATTTGGTGAAGCTACCCGAAGGAAAAGAGAATTACATAACAAGTGGGTGTTTAGAGTCAAAGAGGAAGAAGGAGGCAAGAAAAGATACAAGGCCCGGTTGGTGGTCAAGGGGTTTGCACAAAAAAAAGGTATAGATTTTGATGAGATTTTTTCTCCTGTAGTAAAAATGACTTCTATTAGAATTGTTCTTGGAATAGTTGCAGCAGAAGACTTGCACTTAGAGCAGCTTGATGTAAAAACGCATTTCTCCATGGTGATTTGGAGGAGGAACTATATATGCAACAACCAAAGGGCTATGAGGTCAAAGGTAAAGAGGATATGGTGTGCAAACTGAAGAAGATCTTGTATGGCTTGAAACAAGCTCCACGTCAATGGTATAATAAATTTGATAGTTTCATGATGGAGCAAGGTTATATTAGATGTCATTCTGACCATTGCATGTATACAAAGAAATTTGAGGATGGCAGTTATATTATCTTGTGTCTGTATATGGATGACATGTTGGTTGTAGGTAAAAACATGCAAGAAATAAAAGTACTCAAGAAGCAGCTAAGTGAATCTTTTTCTATGAAGGATTTGGGGCAGCCAAATAAATCCTTGGTATGAGGATATCTCGGGATAGGAAGGAACGGAAGCTGACTTTATCTTGGGAAGAGTACATTAAGAAGGTCTTGGAGAGGTTTAATATGCGGGATGCTAAACCAATTGGGACTCCTTTGGCGAGCCATTGCAAGTTATCAAAGGAGCGGTGTCCCAAAACAGAGCGGAGAGAAACTAGATGTCCAAGGTACCTTACTCATTAGTGGTTGGTAGTTTGATGTATGCCATGGTGTACACTAGGCCTAATATTGCCCATGCAGTGGGAGCGGTGAGTAAATTTATGAGTGATCCAGGTAGAGATCATTGGTAGGCAATAAAGTGGATCCTTTAGTATTTGAGAGGCACCATGGGGACAGTTTTGTGCTACAGTGGATCAAACACCACTTTGTGTGGTTATGTAGATTCATATATGGCTGGAGATCTAGACAATGGAGGAGACTGACAGTTATGTTTACACTATAGGTGGGACAACAAAGTGAGCTGGATTTCATGACTATAGAAGTTGGTGGCTTTGTCAACCATAGAGGTTGAGTATGTTCTTTGCCCACGAGAGCAAGCAAAGAAATGATTTGGTTCAACAATTGCTTGAGGAGTTGGGGCATAAGCGGGAGGAAGGAAAGTTGCATAGTGATAGTCACAGTGCTATACACCTGGCTAAGAACTCTACTTTCCACTCTAGGATGAAGCATATACAGTTAAGGTACCATTTCATCATAGCAGCTTTGGAGGAAGAGAAGTTGAAGCTGGAGAAGATCCATACCAGTTAGAATCCTGTAGACATGATGACCAAGGTGGTCACAAGGGAAAAACTGAAGCTATGTTCAGCTTTGGTTGGTCTTCACGGAAACTAGTGAAGGGTTGAGAAGCTTGCTCAGAGGAAAACTAGTCTCCAAGTGGGAGATTGTTAGGTTGTGGAGCCTATTTTCATGTGAGGAAGTGTTGAAGACTGTACACTAAGAGTATTGTACACTTTCCACAGTTGTCTTGCGGAGGAAAAAAATTTGGCCTTAAAACGTGCCCGATATATTGGGAAACATGTTTTTCTCATATGGGCGGGATTTTTGACCCATAGGTTTATGGGACAGTTTTGGCCCATGGTTTTAATACCCACGGTTTTGTAAAATAGCTTAAGCAGTTTTCTACTTAAATGGTTTTATGCATATGGTAGGGATAATGTAACATTGCATATGTGTTTTGAATTTGGGTGTGAATTTTGTAGAGTTTGTTGAGCATAGCTCCAAATAGATCTGGGTATTGTATTGAGAGAGCGGTGGCTTGTAATAAAATTTGAGCAAGTGATTCTTGGTGGACGTATCCCAAATTGGGTGAACCACGTTAAATATTGTCTCTTTGTGTTGTGTTATTTTATTCTACAATTTTATTTGAGATCTGTAATATTTTATGTATATTAGTTTCTACTATTGCGATTCTGTGAGGGATTATTCCGCATATTTTATCCCTTATTTTCTAACAAAAGTATTAAATAAAATAATAGTTTTTATGATAGATTTGGATTTCTTCTACTTGTGTCTTTTTCAAATCCATCCCGTAGGTGGATATGAATGATATCCATGTAGAATAACCTTTTGGTTCCCATCCAGAACCCTTCATGTTCTATTTTTTAGTTTTTTTTTTATTCGCAATGTATAACTATAAAGCATCTTGTTTTGAATAAAGAGATAGATTTTGGGTATACATCTTATTATGGAGTTTTTCAAATTGTATACATTTTGAATTGTAATAAAATTATTTTTTAGAGCTCTTTCATTGTGAATTGATTGTTATAACACATTAAGCACCATTATTAGTGTGTTATCCACTGGGTTACACCTCAATTTGGATCATCAACATACTAGATATAACTTTGTGAAGTTGAATTCTCATGTGATTGTGTAGCATACATGAAGTCCTCATCGAGAGGGTTTTTCTTCCTCATCAACAATGTTGCCTTGTTGTGGATTTGTTTACTTCCAATCCCTTTTTTATCCCTAAGATTTGTTTTTTTGGTTATTGGGATACTTGCCACTAGAAAATATCTATAGGAATCCATTATACCAACAATATTTCAATTCATACACTTTTTACCACAAACAAGACATTATTTTTGTTTTTGTTCCCTTGTTGGTTTTGTTGATTGCTTTACTTTTGAGGTTTTTGACGACTTCATTAATTTTTTCACTTGTTGATGCAAAGCTAGAGCATGTTCCTCTTCTTCTTCTTTGTGTAAGTGGATTCTTCATGTTGTAACATATTTACCAACTTCTCAAACTTTGGTGTTTGTCCCATGACAATCAAGGTGGTCACAAAGATTGTGTAAGAGGGGGTTAGTGCTCTCAAGATAATTGGTATGAGAAATACATCTATCACTTCCAATTTCAATGCTAGGAGTGACGCCCTCAAAGTGGCAATATACCTTTGAAAGGATTCAATTTTTCACTACTTTTCAATTTGAGACTGTGTAATTGACTTTGGAAGTAAATAATCGTATTCTCATTCTTGGCCTCACACATTGGATTGATTTTATCCCATGCTTCCTTAATTGTGTAGCATTTCGAATGTGGGGTTGCACCTCAATTGAAAATCTAAACAATATGATCAATTTGGCCTTATGATTGGTTGAGTCAAATGGTCATTGTACAACAACATCATTTTCAAGTCGAATGAAGGATTCATCAACTACATAATTTTTATGTCTTCAAATTCAAGTTGAGTTTTAATCTTTATTTTCTATGCAAAGCATAATTGTCTCCTCTTAGGAGATGTGAATATAGCAAAATTTCATAGCATTTACAACTATGTTTACAAATTGTGGGAGATGGATGGATTCTTTATCACTCCAAACGAGTCATTTTTTCTATGTATTATCAATTTGATATCTTGCATCTCTCGGTATACACACCCTTCTCGATATATTCATTGAGTACGTGGAAGAAGCTTTACTATCAACATACCTTGCGATATGTGTTAGATGGTAATGTGCGTGAAAACAGTGATACGTGATACCAAGACAGATGTGAAAGGGATTTGTCTAATCAATGGCACTTGCTTAGTGTAATTATGCATATGTGGCATAAATTCCCTATATACTTGGAATTTCTATATATCAAGATTTATGCCTAACGATTGTGGTGAATGGGAAATGGAGGGAATGGTTTGTGAACAAAATTTATTATCCTTATTTTCCCCTAACAATTTATAGGGATGATACCCAAACGTCATTGTTGTAGTTATATTAGGCAATGGATGTAGTAGTTCGAGATGATGGCATTACCTATAAACATTAACCAAAGGCAACGCTAATACCGAATGTTGCAAATGTGTTAAATTCACAATTTTGATTACACTGAATTTTTTTTATTTGCTTGTTTTATGCTTAGAAAATTCACAAAAATATTTTGTGTGAGAGAGAGTGAGAGTTAACGAGACAAAAACTTTAATAATTTTTTTATGCTCTTTCAAAAAAAGTGGTAAATTTCAACTTTTGGGCATGCACAGTTTGCGAGAAATCATTGAATTGCATTTTCATGTTTTTTAACGTAAATTTTAAAAAACAAAACATTACTCTAGCTTTGTATCTCAAATACTATAGGGGTTGTGCAAATTTTCTTAAAAGAGTTTTTTTAGGCCATGATTTTAGGAAGGCTTGCAAAATTTTAGATCTAAACTTCTTCCGATTTATCCAGAATGGAATTAACCATAACTTTCAAGGTAAAAGATGGAAACATTAAAAATAAAAATTCAATAAGATCTTCTTTTTCTTAAAAATGTGGAAGAGGACTATTAAAGAGACAATGTGGCCAAGTTTCGACTATAGTTCTCTTGGTTTGTTAACTACAAATTAATTACCGTTTCGGAACTCTAGGCAAATTTTTCAAATTTTTGAAGTTTAATAAACTTATATTTTAAAAATTCGCAACCCTAGTTTTTTATGAATTTTAAAACTTTGAACTAAAAAATAAATAAGAATAATTGGCAAATAGATGGAACCACAGTAGGTACATATATTTGGAAGCTTTGCTAAACGTTGTTCTACCATAACTATTGCACTCCTTTCGGGTAATTTTTGGGCAATTTTTGGTGTTTGATCCAATTTTCCAACTTTGAATTGCATGCACATCTCTCTTACTCCTATGGAGTTTGGATTTCAACGCCTTTGTGGATTTCCCTCTTTAAGATTGTGCTATTTTCTTTGCATGTGTAATACCTTTCCAAAAAAATCTCCATGCTCCTTCACATTAAAAGCCTTTAGAATGTTGATTTTGTCCTCTATAAAAGACAATTCTTTTCCTTTAAGCTTTGATAGGAAGCTCGAGGAAAGAATTTGTGCCACTAATGGAGCTTGCACAATGAAATAGAAATGGCATAGAGAGAGGGGGCCATGGGGCTCCACCTCTTATTTTCTCTCCATGAAACCTTCTTCTTCCTCCTCCCAGATTCAAAGATTGGTTCAATACCAAATTTTAGAAAAAAATAAAGATAATGATTTTATTCAACAAATAAAAGAAAAATCAGTGAGATTATCTAACAAACACAATTGCATGTAACATTCCCTATAAAATAGGGTGTGCAATAACACGAACAATTACAAAACTAAACATAGACTACCCACAAATAACCAATGTAAAGTTGTTTCTTGACACACCTTTACGTTAGAATAAATAGATGATAAATTAATTTATTCCTAACATGGCAGCCCCCTATTGCATCATCTTCCACTATTCCCTTGGTGGAAGAACACGATATTAAATCTCTCTAGTTGTTTGGCAAAGGCATTTCTACTATTCATGTTCTAGTTTCTTCTAGATATTGGATCCCTTGGCGAGTGCGACAAAAATTCAACTTCTACACTCCAACTTGCCCACCATTACTCGTATTCAAGAACTTATGCCTGATGTGGTGTTGTGCAAACTTGGACTCTAACCACCACAGGGCTAGTGGAATGACTGGTGATGGAATTGTGACACAGCATTTCGGTGTTACTCTCTTAGGTTGTTATACAAGATTACAATTCATTTTTCCTCCGTGTTGTGCAAATTAAACAAAACATTGGAGTTTCAAGTCCTCTCATATTTGGATTTCTCGGCATAACAAAATTTGGTTTGCCAAATTAGAGCCTAAATTAGCCCATTTTCTTTAGTGCATTACATATCCGGGTTCAACCCTAGGATAGTGCCTTAGCCATTTTAGCATGTTTATGCAAGGTCCTCTTTGTGCTTGCTCTGAATATTTCTCACACACTTTTGGTTTTGTCCTGAAGCCCAATAAGTCTAGTGTTGGATCCATGATCTGTTTAAACCTTTCCACACATAGCCTTTTTCTTCATAGTTTATTTTTTTGAGACCATGCAAATTGGATGCTTATATTACTTTTCTTTGGAGTTTTTATGTGTTGTTATATTGTTCTAGTCATGCAGTCTAGAAATCTCACTATCTTCAGTAGTGAGACTATTTTATTGGAATTCACAATTAATGAAAAATAAATGTAATTTTTTTTATGCATATGCAGATACAAGCCCGGGGGGAAAAAGTTGTGCTCGAATTCCAGCATTTGTTGGAGATTCTCCATCATTGAGGAATACTCCTTACACTATGAGCCTAGGTGCCACTAAAGTAGCCTCCGCAAGGTTCCCCACCACCTATGCCCAAACATTGTCACAACCACTCGGTTCTCCACCCCTCCTCAATGGAGTTGTTGGAGCCCGCCACCTTGAAAGACTTGGGCCAATCGAGTGCAGGCCCATCTCGATGGCCTTTCCGATGCAAGGCAATGTACAATTCGTACCTCCGCCATCGAGGTGAGGGGTCATTGTTTCCTTAGCTCTTGTTGGGAAGTTTTAGACTCGAGATGGGGAGGCGTGGGTGGTGCCTAATCTTCCCTCTTGTTTGGGGCCCACTAAAAGATGATATACGCCCTCCTCCCGGTGTCTATGTTGCACATGCTTAACTTTCTCTTTTGTTAGATGTGTTAACCAAGTTTTTGTAACTTTAAGTAGTTTGTTTCACCATGTATATTTGCAATCGTATCTTGCTTTTTAGGTTGTGCATACCTACTAGCCATTTTTGCTTTAACTTATTGTAAAGTATTATTATTCTTATTAATATGATATATCAATGAATTTCAATAACAAAATTATTACGTTGGAGGCATCCTCCTTCGAGAATGCCTCGCCAAAAATGTTTGTATTCGACAATCTTCTTCCTAGCAATCTTTTAAGGCGTCGTCTATTTCAAACAACTACAAAAATGAAGGTTGTTCAAGTTATGTGTTCCAAATGCATCGGAAAGGTCATATGTGTTGCATTGATATCTAGCTAAGACCAAAACATGTTCCATTCATCTAACTCAAATTGCTCCAACCTTGTCTAGCACAAAATGCGAGAGCACACAAACTATTGGCATGAATGCATAAATGAGATACAAGCCAAAGCTAGTATTTTCAAGACTAATGATAGGGAGGCTTGACCATGCAACTTTGACGCTTGACTATAAACAAACATTTTTGGCATCTAACTGAAAACCTTACCATCCCAAACTCCACTTTTCCAATACTACTCAAAATTGTTCCAGAGTAGCACGGATTGTTTGGCCCCGAATAAATCCATCTGAAGCGAGAAAGGTGACCCATTGGCATCTCAATTTTTCTTCCCAAAAGGCTACAAGTTTGAGGTTGGCACTAGTATTTACGGCCGATATTTTGGCCGTAAATACTTTCATAATTGTTTACTCTAGAGTTCAGGCATTGTATGGTCACGTAATTGTGGCAATTAGATGGGTTGCATTCAAAATTATACATTTTGTTGCGGACTCCCTATATTGGCGGGAAATGTTCTCTCGTCTCCAAAGCTAGATAAGAATTTGGACGAAACAAATATTCAAATCCAGAGAAGACAACGGCAGGAAATTTTACAAATTTATGTATTCATGTTGGATTCTTATTTTGGGATTAAAGAATTCTTACCGACATCAGATCTTGTACAGATGACACAATTAGCACCGAATACATTTTTGCATCAAGTTAAAGTTATAGCTTAACACAATGGCTAAGCTAGCACAGATCAAGATTTGACATTCACTTTTATGCAATGTTTGCATCAAAAGTATTAATCAAGAGAGATGAATTGATGAAAACTGTTGGCACTTGCAAGAACTAATTTAAAGTTTTGTATTAACTTTAATTGATTAATGTACAGACAACTTTGAAGCATATCAGTGCAAAATTGTGCCTATTTTCAAGTTCTAAATGTGGGTCTGGTACCCAAAATTACAGTGACTGAAAAAGTACTAGCAGCACACCTCACAAATAGAGTTTTCAGTATATGATAGAATGATGTGTTGACAGTAATGAATGATAATAGACCAAATGCTTCACAATTTATGCACGAAAAATTTATTTCTCCTTTAATTTTATTGTGAATGGAATGATTCCTATGACATCTTGCTGATATTCAAATCTAAGTATCTTGATGGTTGTTAAATGTGAATGATAATTATTAGAAGTTAATTGTTTGACTACCGAACTTTTTGAAAGTGGTATGTACACATCCAGTTTTGAGCAAGGATGCAGGAAATTTGCAAGCTTATGTCACTCTTACAAATTCACTAGCACTCATTTTTGGCAGAGTCATTGTGTTAAATTAATGCCATGGAAAAACGTACTTTCGACTCCTAGTTGAACATGAGAAGCCATGAGTCTAAAGGCTTCTGATTCTTTTTCAAATCATCTTATCCATAAAACAATGCAAATGTGATAATACGGTCAGTGTCCCTTCTCCAATTCTTAAGTAAATTAATACTCCTCCATTCTGTAACAAAACAAAAATATTCACAGATTTTACTGTTCCCTGACTTACCTCTTGAATCTGATATTTTCATTACAGTTGATGAATGAAATGGATTCAATACAGAGGACATAGATAGCCTGCTTATCTTGCAGGTTCCAACTCCTGCTTGCACTAGGCTAAATTTGTAGATTGTTGTCTCCTCTCGCACTTCATCTAAATTGTACAGGTTTTCCCATTTGACATTAGTTTCTGAATGTGTCCCTTTGACACTCAGAAATTTTCAGTAGCACGTCAAGCCTCTTTCCACCTACAGTTTGCCAAAAAGGAGGTCCTTGTCTTTTGCAATTCAGTTGGGCTAATTTTTCAGGTAACAAGTTTCTAGTTGGAGGATTGGCGCCACAGGGCAAGGGTGCTAAAAGCTGCTGCTTCTTCTTTGCCAACATAGCAACTAATTGGTCAGCTTATTATTGATGACTTCAAGTAAGCCATAAAATGACCTCACTAAACATGCAATATTGTTCCAATCAGGTCAGAGTACTGGATTCCTGCTGCCTCAATTCTCGTCAGAATGTGGCTGATTAATGAACAGACCAAATGAAAGAATAAATCCAGTAAAAATTTCTGCAAGTACCAGATTGCCGCTGCCTCAGTTCTCATCAGAATCGAACTTGTAGCTGATTAATGAACAGACCAATTGAAAGAATAATCCAGTAGACAATTCCACATACCTGCCTTCGACCAGGGACCAGGGTAAAGGCATGTTCTTCATCCAATAAGGAATCTGACATTTTTAATAAATCTTATCAACCAGCAATTAAACTGTAGCGAATCCTCAAATAAAAAGGCAAGCAAAAACAATGGTGCAAAACCATTTCTTTGGCCTTTTGTTGTAACTAGTATAGCAGAAACAGTAGTAGCAGATACTTCCCAAACATTACTTTCAGTCCTTTAGGTGCCAGGACCTTGGGGCTGTTTTGCAAGAATCTCCTCCTCTGCCAAATGTATGGTTTCTTTCAAATGGTCAGTAAACTTTTCAAAGATGTTCAGTGTAATCCTCTTTTGAAATGTAGTACTCTTAAGCCATGAAATGCCCACATATGCTCTGAAGTTGCATTCTTCTGATGCAGAGAGCCCATTCTCAAGCTCTTTCCTTACCTGGAGCTGCAAAGGCATAAAATATGGGTGTCAGATTTCTTTCAAACCAAAGATATCGTACCATGTAATGATAACTAAGATAATGAAACAGTAAGTCTGCTAGTGCTAGCCCTCTCATAATATCTAAGTGAAGGAGAAGGTTATCAGGTGGAACGTGAGAGATTATGCAAATCTATATGGAAACACCTGAAAATGGTCACCAAAGGGACACCATGCCATGAAGGGTTAACACTTCCTCAATAACCCATCCATTTCCATTATCAAACATTGACTTTTGCTGAGTACTTGTGACCCCCACACCAAACCCTGAAATAGTTCTATTGAACTTGTACCAGCACTGTCTCTGATATACTTTTGGCTTGTAAGTTTCCCAAGGTGTAGTTCTGTAGTTGAGGCAACCAGATTTCTCCATTATCTTCTTGTCTAAGAGACCCCCCTCAAACAACTCCATGAGTGAATAAACCTGTCAAAGTGGCAATTGTAAAACCATACAAATAAGGTGTCTGATGATGAAATTTTAACTGGATAAATAATGGCTGCTTCCCACAGACCACTTTAAGCATTAAGTTTCATGGTCTATTAAATCAGTATGCTAGCAGGCTAGTAAGAAACAACAAATAACTCAGCAGTTCGTTAGAAACAGCCCCATGGGTCAGAAATAATGTAGGACAGAGGAACAAGTCATGAATTTCGATACTCACAGTAAAAGGCAATGTTTCTGAATGAACCTTAGTCATGTTGGCCTCTTCAACTCCCAAAAAGGATCCAGGATCTTCATTTTGATGGTCTCCTGAGTCTGTTGGTTCCTCCTCATCTACTAGTTGCATCTTCTGCTCAAAACTCAGAGCCCTATTCCTCCATAGTGCCATAATTGTCCTGCGTGATATGTGAATACCGTTATTTCATGGAAAAGGAGTAGATAAATTTGATCCTTTGATAATACGCACATATACCCCTCTTGTAACTTCTTCAATCCTAAAATGCTATTTTTAACAGTGGGGCAGAAAAGTTTGGATTGAAGTTGAACCAAGAAGAGTGTACTGAATACACACCTGCAGGCAACATTGTACGAAACGAAGGCCTGGAAATGGAACTTGGGCCTCCCTTTGTCATCTATGTACTTTGCACCATGGATGGCATCACGGCCCCTGCCTTTGCGAAGGAAGATGACCAGAGATGGACTGCCCATTGATGCCAAGGAAGGAGTCAACTCTTTTATCTCCTCTATATCTTCCCATAGGAAGGAGAATTTGGTTTTATGCCCAAAGAGGTTTGCATAGAAACCCAACATCCTTGCAGACAAGAATAACCGACCCTGCACGAAACAGGAAGTTACTTGAGACCACGATTTTGTCCATTACTATGTAACCGATAATGCAAACAATTCAAAGAGGTTTGCAAGGAAACCTAACATCCTTGCAGATAAAATATACATTCCTGAATGATAGAAAATTTGAAATTCGCTTGGGACCACTTTTGCTTGTTACCATACAGCAAATCTTGGAAATCTAAGAGAGGCATTCATACCTGAAGAGGCATTTTGCGTTTCAAGTAACAGGAAAAGTCATTAATTAGAAATTCCTCAGGTGGGAGTCCAAAGAGCTTTTGGAATGTTGAGTTTGTCTGAGGTGAGCGCCTGGCAATCTGCACACATTTCAATTGAATGATGTCCAGGAAATACAAGAGCCATCTAGCAACTGTATGCTAGAAAAGGAGTTAAGTGTCCATCTCAGACTTTAACATAGAAAGTTAAATACCTTTTTTCCAACTTCCTTTTCCATCTTTGTTATGTACTGTGTAATGACATCAGGACCCTTTGTATTTGTCAGAAATATCCTAAGGTGCAGCTTTGATTGGCAAGCCTGTGCCAATCTTCCTGGAGTGGAATCCACAAATCACCAAGTTCCTGAGAAGTAAATTTCAGAAAATTGATCTCAGCAAAACCCAGAGATGTAGCCTCAGCAAAAGGCCCTTCGAAGTCGAACACTTCCACATCCATCACAGATGGAGGCTCTTCTGTTGCATCATACTCAAATATTTCTGCAAAAAGTTTTTGTAAAACATAGATCAGAGTGGCAGCAGTAAATGAAAGCATGCCAACAAGGTAGCTCCAATCACAAATAATTTCCACATTTCCTAGCTTTTTACCATGCCACTGAGGATCCAATGTCTGCAGTTTGATTGAGCTTGTTCTGGTTTTCCCATTGCAGGTAAATATTACATACGGATCTGAATAACCAGTAGCATCCACAGCAGCCAAACTCTTTCCTTCAACCAGAGCGACTGTTAGTAGCCACCCATCTCCATGTGCTTTGATTCCGTGATCACCAGCTGCAAAGAATCAAGTAATAAATTTGAAGAATCAACATGTTTTTTCAATTGCCAATGTCATGTATCCCCTTAAATAAGAGTGTCTAGACACTGGAAGTGCAATCTAGATAAATCCATGCCTGTTACTTGCTATCAGGGAATGAATAACATATCCCTTACCTTTTTGAAACCTGGCATGTATGAAATGTGAGATCATTTTCAGCACCCGTTCCACTTGAAGAACAAGCAATCCGCATGTCAGCACTTCTCCAAAAGAATCTGGTAAGTCTAGGCCGCCGAATTCTAAACCCTGCATTGTGGTCGGACTGGTAAGAAAGATATGCATGAGGACATATGTCACTGCAAGTAATGTAGATGCTAAGGTGAAAATCCCAATGTAGCTAAGAATAAGCTTCCAGTCAGACTGAGGGTTCATCTGCAAATCTAGTTTTGTCTGATCATTCTCAGAAGCCAAGGACGCTAGATCCAGTGGAGTAACATTCTGAGAAAGCAACTGGGCAAAATGCTGGAAGCTATCCTTCAGTCCTTGTCTCGCTCCACCTTCAATCATACTTTTCATTATTGTACTCTGAAGAAAATTAATTCTCCAAGAGATGGAAAGATGGGAAGTCTCTTCTCCAGAGCGTAACTCGGGGCCCGGCAAGATGCAGAAAAGCAATTCTATTCTGAATGAACTTCCATACGGAACATCTGGTGTGCTTACACTTTCCAGTACAACAAAAACCTTGCCATCTGCTCTGAGATAAGTCTGTTCTTCTGCAGCTTTAACAGCCTTCACCAGTTTTGTTGCTGCTTTGATGTATGTCACCACTCTTTTCATAGGTTCACCTGCTGCTTTTCTCCAAGGTAGCTCAACATAGTTAGTTGTCCTCTCTAGTTCTGTTAAATCGTGTCTGAACCGACTATTAGGACCAAAGAGAATAGCATTTAGAGTTCTAGGACTAGTAGAGTAAGTCTGATCTAAAAGAATTCCCCCTGGAAGTGGACTAGGAATTTCCTGTTCACCCAATTCTGTGCTATCAAAACCTTCTTCAAAATACCCATCTGATCCCTCTTCCTCCAAATTGTCTTCGCAATCACAGTATTTTTCTGAAACATCTGACTCTTCAGAATTAATGTCTATTTGATTGACAAATTCAACATTTTTTGGACAGTTTCTGAATTTTTGTTTGTAAACATTGAAATAATTTTTCCTGCAAATGACTGAATATTCGATTTATCTTCCTTTACAAATTCTACTTCTTCTAACACTCCGGATCCAGAGGAAGACACCGAAACATTTGAAATTCTGGGCGGTGAGTGTGTTGGGTCTGTTGACTCCCTTGAGATGAAATGTTCTCCGTTTAAAATCACGGGAGACCCGGCATCTTGATGGAGAAACCTGTTGTAATTTTCTCTACCATAAAGGGAAATGGTCAGGAGAATCTCACCTGCAATTGCCACAGTATAGAATGAAACCTAGTTTCTTTTTTGTTTCAGACAATAGAATTGTGCTTATCCAATCTAGTTCATTCTCCAGTACACTCCTAGCATGAGAGGGAAGATTGCATTCAGAGAAGCTTGGGTTAAAATGGGATCAATGCTGAAACCGTGTATGAATTGCAACATTTTAGTTTATTTGCTACAATCTTTGAAATTTGCAACACAGTGTAACCAGTATAAATTAAACAAATTGCTGCAAAAGTGGCACAATTTTACATAAAGCATTGGGAGAAGAAACGGTGAAAATAACGTTTCAATTGTAAAAGCTTGGATGCCAATTAATTCCCGAGAGTCAAAATATTGCAAAATTAACTCAAAATAAAGATTCAATGTTGATCTCAGAATTGCGATAAAAATAAGGAAAGGGCTTACCAGATACTTTACTCTTTGATTTGCTGGCGCGGGCTTGCACGGGGAACCAAGTAAGTGGCATGGTCTGTTTCTCAGCATCCAACACGGTGGAAACAGGTATTTTCACCTGTCCTAGAAAATCATCATTGAAAAACCTATCATCATCCCATATAGATACAACCAATTGCTCGCTAAGATCTTCAACTTTAAATGTGAATTCTTCGTTCCATGAAGGATCAAGAGTCTTCCTAATCACTCTGGTCCGGGCTTTAATTTTCCCAAGGTGTAATCTAACATAAGGATCACTGAATCCATTCAAGTCCTTGGCCGGTAAGCCCCTGGCTTCCTGCACATACACATATAGCTTCATATCTCAATCTTACGTATAAATGTCCCCAAATTGAATCGTTTAGAGAGTCACTAATCCTTGTATAAGCCTTACAAAATGTGTTCCACAACTTCTGTGGACCACTCCAAACCAATGAACAGCCACAGTCACTGTGTTACTTAAGTTAAAAAAACGGAGTTTTTCCCTGTTAAATCTCGTCACTTGCCAAATGGAATCCAATCCAATTCAGGTCGAAGATAACAAAACCCAAATCCTTTTGGAGTTGTATGAAACTGGTTGTGGATCAAAATCAAGAAATAAAGATTACCCACATCAAAATATGGTAAAAACATAGAGTTATGGGGAAATTTTCTGTGTCCTGGCTACATGTATAAAATACCTGCATTCACCAGATTAATAAACCCAAGTAGACAATATGAAACCCAATTTTAAAATCCTCCCAAATGAGAAAACTTGACAGGAATCATTCCCAGATGAGCCCGAAAATAAGTTGGAAGGGAGGGTTCAGATTATAATAACTGCACGGATATCAATATTCACCATCGGAAACTGGTGAAGATTTAAGGAACTGATAAAATGCATCGAGCCGTGTTGCCTTCAGTTATCAGATCCAAAGAACAGGAATGGGTAAAACCCTTGGCAAATTTTCATCTTTTTCACAGAAAATTGGCGTAGACACAGTCCAAACATGACTTTTTATTTCCTGCATTGGATTACTGTTTATACGTAGGTAGGTACCTAGTGCAAATGCAATTTTTAATTCTGATTTTGTTGAATAAGTAAGTACTTGAACAGAAGTTCGAAATATGAAAATCCCTACCTATTAAGCGGGGATTTCAAATTGCACCTTACTTCATTTCGATTCCCCAAAGTATTCTTCTTCTATTGTTTGAGTCGCTTTATTTCCTTTGAATAAAGTTTATACATGATAATTGAGGGGAAAGGTGGCTTTTGTTGACTTCCATCCACATTCTTTTGATTAAGACATCCAGTCAAAAATAATACGTGCCGTGAATATCTAATATGCTTGGATATTTCACATGTAATATATTTGATTGGTGTAAGTTGTGTTTTTATAAATGTGTTTTTTTAATTATTATTATCATCTTTATCCTTGTTATTTCTTTGTTCATTGATTGGCACACTTGCACCATATTAAATTGTTTGTCCATTGCAAGATCATTCAATTATCAAGCAAGCTTTTTATATAAGTTAAGATGGTCAATATAATGATCCTCTCTATCTCTAATATAGGATATAAGTAGACCACCCTATTAAAGTTAACACACAAGCAATATATATAATGAGAATATAAGATAGTTAATTATCCAAAAGGACAAAGAGAACAAGGATGTTTAATGGAGTTAGCAACAATAAATTTGAAAAGGGGAGATGGATAGGAAGACACTACATACGGGGCTTTGCAAAGAGAAGAGGATGATAGCGGATGGGGGGCAAGACCTACTAGAATAGTGGGTGGATGGGCCCTTAGGACTTTTAGATTTGGTTCCAATTGTTCACCTAGTAACAAGCTCGGGAGACATGGGTGAACTTGGTTAAAGGTAAGAGCATGTAAGCCCTTAATATTATGTCTTGAGAGGACGAGAATGGATTTAGTCTAAAAGTTCCGAACTCGGTAGTAGATAGAGCCTCATCAAATCTAGCTAATACCTTGATTGGAAATTTTGGAAATTTTGGGGTTCAAGACCTAACATTGACAATCGGACATTGTGCTTTAAGGAAATAGAAGAGTATAGGTATTTTTGAAATCACAACAATGTCTAAAGGCGTTTTCCTCATTTCATTCTCCAATTCTAAAGAATGTGTTCGTACTCTCTTGGGAATCCCTTGGTTCTTTGAGAAGGTGGACCTATACCTAAGAAAATGGAGCTAGATTTTGACCACGACAAAGAAAAATGTCAAGTTGTTCCCATTTCAGTCAAACTATCTAGACTTTCGTTAAACTTCTAATTAGAAGAAGTCTTGAAGGGTATTGTTAAAGTTTTGGTAAACCCATTGCACTTAACCCTACAACCAAATAAAAAAAGACTTGCTTTCACCATATTTTGTGTTAATGTTGATAGGAATAAGAATTTGCCTCAATATATCACTTTGTCTTCTAAATTTGAAAAATGGGCTCAAAGAATTGAAGGCGAAAATGAATTTATTTGTGTCATTCTTGTTTCAATTTTGGCACCTGGTAAAATGCCCCAAGTCAAAGAATGATGAACAAGTGTTATGGAAAAAAGGAGGAATGGCCATTTTTCAGACCGAGGAGTTAGGTCGAGTTTAAAGAACATGCATGTTGTAAGCCTAGTCGAGGAGGCTAGTGGCATTCCCACACCATAGAATCTAGAACAACACAAAAGGAGATTAATACTCTCATTTCGCAAATGGGGTAGTATGCAAAGAGGAGGGGCTCCCAGACATCTAAAGGTGAAGACCATCTTGATAATTTACAAAAAAATTAATCTTTATCAGAGGACTGAGATCAAACAAATACAACATTAATAAACATGATCTAGCATGCAAAGTACAAACAAGTGTGCAAGATAGGGGATAAGAACGACTTACCTTGTATTGGGAGATATGGACTCATCCCTGGCTGAAAAACAGGTTGAGAAGGTTGGATCTCAGTATTGTGTAGGCTATGTCTAAGAAGGCGGAGCTTGGAACTTCTTTAAACGAGAACCACTCAAAGGATGATAGGACCGCCCCAGTGCTAGTGAGTGTCCGATCTTGCACTAGTGTCTTGGTAAGTGCTCTACTTCTAGTCTTTTCATGGTCTAAACTTAGCTTCTTCTTTTCATTGTTTTTCGCATCCACTTCACTATATGGTTCATGTATTGAACATGTTCCTATAAATTAAACTCTAACTACCTACACAAGGCCCAATCAAACATTATATGCAATAAATAATGCATATGCTTGAGTCGGACTAATCTCGATGGTCACCCTAATGTGATTATCATTGATCGTTGCACTACATTTCAGACTCGATGTAGGTCTTGTGTGTGTGTGTGTGATTGAATTTGTGTCCCTTGACACTAAGTTTCCCTTGTTCCACTCTGCACCAGGATAGCGAGCTACAAATACTTTTCCCCGAGATGAATGTGTGAGATGGAATTCAGAAATAACCCCTCCTATGCAATGAACAATGCAGCTCAAATGCAATCCGTATCTTTTCCCAAGCAATAGATAGTAAGAATTAGCTACAATTTCCCAACCCCTAATAATAGTGAGTAATTCATGTATATATATGATTCCCTTGTTTGAATTTCATCATTAACAACTAAAAATGCCGACCCAAAGTGATAAAAGAGACTTTAGAAAATATACCAAATGATGTGGCAATTCAAAATCAAGAAAAGGATAGTAGAAGGGACGAAGCTCTCAAAGGGGACAGAGTAGCACATAGGGCACTCATGTGCCTAATGGGCGATAGTCTCCTGGATGCTCGAAAGATATAATAGTCAATACAAAGTTGGTTCACATGTCATCTAGTGTCTAAAAGTAAATTGGTCATTCCAAAAATTAAATAACAAGAGTGTGGGAAAGATAAAAGCAATGAAAGAGTAAAACAAGTGTTATTAATGTCTAGTCTTCTTGTTTAGGAATCATGCATATAATGACATACTTAGAGGTGTGATGTAAGTATAAAGTGTGTGATTTTGTGACTACATTTGCCCCCACTTTATGCTAGTGAATGAATATTTGGTAGCATAAAGTAGATATAAAGAGCGTACCTTGTGGAGAGTTGAAGGAGTTGTAACCAATAGCGTGTTGAATGAGGATTGTACTTGATATCGTGTTAAATGGAGATTGTAGAGTGTGTATTATGGAATCTAGAGAGAATAAGGATCCTAAAGGTGATCTCATGTGCGTAGTAGAAATGATGTATGTGTTTGCTCCTTGGATATTGCCTTTGCGAAGTGTCGTTGTTCTTGAGAGTATTCCTTGTTCCATTTGTGTGTTGCCTTTTGTTGGAGTAAGGTTAGACTTACAAAAGAAGATAAATGTATTCAATGCTCATAATAAATGAAATTAAACTTTAACTTAGTAAATGTGAAAATAGAAATGCTTATTGAAAAATAAGTGAATCAAGGATAAAGTACACATGTGTGTCGTGAGAGAAGAGATATAATTGTTCTTATATGTTTTTTTCCTTAGAGATGGTTGGAATAGTACTAAGGATTTAGGTGTCCTGTCACCAAACTGAGGATTTGAGCATCATGTCACTAAACTAAGGATTTAGGCATCTTGTTGCCAAGGGAAGAGTATTGGGAGAGTTGTAGGATTTTCCCTCTAATCGGTAACACTTCCCCATGAATTAGTGCCACTGCAGAGATGATCACAAACCCGATTGAAACTTGCCATGGGTGACATATTGTTCTAGGAATATCGATGTCCTGCATATGCCTTATGTGTCACTTCCTTATTTGGTCCCAAGAAAAGAAAGTAATTAGTTCCTTTATAACTTGCCATTGATTTTGTTCATGTTAGTAATTGATTGCAATTTATAATTGAGTCTATACTGCTGGAATTAGAGAAAAATGTCAATGGAAACATGTTGATTATGTAATGTTCATGTTTCTAACCCTAGGATATGACATCCCGGTGGAACACTAGCGCCCACCATTCCTATCTCGATTTGGTCACTCATGTCCAGTTATGATGTTGTCTCAATTCTAATTCTAATCTTGTGATATAGCTCATTTCTATTTTGATTCTTTTGTTTACCATTTTGTATCTAAATTTTATACTTCGGAGAGGGTGAAATAGTCACCCAATTATTTCCCCCATTTGTTTGAGGTGTGTGAAATGATCCAAGGTGAGTGCAACCGAAATGAGGAAAGACAAAATGATGTGCACATTTGAAATAGGACTCCTACATAGGGAATGGGGAATGTGGATGGTGACAACCATGGCACAAGCAAAACAATGGGAAAGGCTAGCCAAAATTGTTAGTCACAAGTAAACATGAAAAATGCAATAGAAACTAGTCAAAACACACAAAATATGGAGAAAGATGCAAGGAGTAGCTAGTTGAATACATGAGACATCACTCTAGGTCGGGATGTCGCAAGACACTTGAAGCCTTTAAGGATATAAAATAAAAACATGAAATCAAGCATAAGGCATATTCCGCAAAACAATGAAAATCAAGATACAAGCATATGCAAAATACAAGTAAATCATATAACCACAACAATGGAAGTAGGCTGCAAAGACAAGTGCTACACATGAAGCATGCGTTAACATGTTAGAAAAATTGATAGTATGCCACAATGTATACAATCGAGAAATAGAAATGAATGTAGTAGATATTGCAATGATAGAACCAAGACAATCAAGCATAAGGCATATTCCGCAAACAATGACAATCAAGATACAAGCATATGCAAAATACAAGTAAATCATATAACCACGGTTGGAAGTAGGCCTGCAAGACAAGTGCTACACATGAAGCATGCGTTAACATGTTAGAAAAATTGATAGTATGCCACAATGTATACAACTGAGAAATAGAAATGAATGTAGTAGATATTGCAATGATAGAACCTAAATACTGAGAAAGAGGATAAGGTAGATGCCCCGAGAAGCCTTAGCGAGACTAGTAAGGTACGATGCCAAGCATCATACAACATGTAAGAAATATGTAAGCGATATGCATTCACCTCAAAAAGTATCATGTGAGCGTGCATGGGAAAATGATAAAGCATAAAATGAATCAAAGTAACATGGTAAGCAAGGATCAAGATCTAAGCTAACATTTTTGCTTTTTGTAAATATGTGAACATGAAATAGAATAACTATGAGAGGGGAGAAAGGTTTCCCTGATGTATGTGTGCAAAGTGAGGTCCATGTAGGTAAATGTTCCCTCAATAGTCATGTTTGAACCTAGAACAAGAGTATGTCATCGGGTAGGTAATATAGGCCCAAATGTGAATTTCATGGTGATATATCCAATGAGGATAGGGGAAAGGGCTTGCTATATACTAGTGAGAAGACATGATCCAAGGACCTAGTGTCATGTGAAAGTGCATGTATCATAACATGTGGAGTAGGATTGTGTCATGCATGTGGAGAAACTAGAATAGGTGGAACATTGGTAAGTAATAAGTGTAATTTGGGAAACACAAGAGCTACCAAGGAACAATGTCAACATAGTGAGGGGAAAACCCTATGGAGTCTAATATCCCAAATGTATAAGTAGTAAGTGTAATGATATAAGAAAAATATTGTATCCATTAGAAGAAACTAGGATAGGTGGGATTCTAGGATTGTTGTCAATAATGGAAAGAGTAAGTGTAAACATAAGGATCAATGTATGAGTCAAAATATGTGTAACATATATAGTGTTATGAGGCTCATTAGTATCAACCATAAACAATGGAGGGAGAGATACAAGACTCATCATAAGAAATAGGTGCAATTTGGGAAGATTAGAAGCATTAAATTTGTATGAACTAGCCCCTATGACCATAGACATAAATGTGGAAAGAGGGGAATTTATTGCCCCATGGATGTAACAAGATGAGGTGTAGCCATAGTAAATAAGTCATGCATATAATCTTAGAAAGTGAGAGCATTAGGAATCATTGTCAAATCAACACACTATGTTCTAACTTGTGATGAGGAAGGTGCAGAGAGTGATGTAACATTGGAATTAGTAAGCATATGATCATTATAAGTGCATCTAGAGTTATGACAAGTAACATATTTGAAATCCATGGTCATGGTGACATTGTGAAGGGGATTTAAGTGACTCCCAACACCTTAGGTATAATATATGTAGCAACCATCATAGGGGAAATGATTCTAGATATAGGTAAGTGTGTGGTAGTATGCATTAGGGACCGAACATCATGCAAATGAGGATGTGACATAGTGGGAGGAGTATCATGGTTGTCAATAAAAATTTCATCATGTAAACTAGTAGCACTATAGTCTATCACATGAGAAGAATGATGTGCAATGTAAGTAGAAACTTCATTATCATGTATAAGAGGGATATAAAAAAGATTATCAATATGAGATGTGGAATCTGTTATAGCATTATCCATGGAAGAAGGTGTGGCAAGGAAATTGTGTGCTATGGCATGTGTAGAAAGAGATGTATGCATAGTATGTAACTGAGGATGGCCTAGATATATTATAATTAAGATTATGAGGCATAACATGAAATAGAAAATTAAGAGTGTTAGGGCCTATAGTAATGGGTAGAGTGATTTCTCCTAACACTTTCTCAGGTGTGTTATCAAAGACACAAATAGATAGAGTAGACGGAGTTAGATCAATAATAAAAAATTCTATTTGATGGAGAAAGGAAATGTTGCATACTTCAAGATCAAATCCGTGCTTAATTAAAGCACACTTAAGAAGGACATTAATAATTTGAACTTGAATGTACAATGGAGAAGCATTGTCATCAATTATATGGTAAGCCATAAAATAGTTTGACATAGGCAAGACAAATATATTTGTATTGAAAGTGATGTTGATACAAAAAGTGACTATCGTCAAATGAATAAAACATCCATATATCGAAATAAATTGGATTTCATAAAATAAAAAGAGTTTTTTTAGTATAATGATGTAAAGTAAAAACCTCCGAGGGATTTTCTCAAAACTATGTATTTTTTTAATTATTCCTTAATTTCAAAAAGTGTAATTTTGAATTTCTAAAAATTGTGCAAAAATTAGGGCAAACAAAAAGAGGTTTTTGTTAAATATGTAAAAATGAAAAATAACCTCAAAGGAATTTAAAAATAGAGTTGTTATGCTCAAGATATGAATCAAAATGTGTTTTAAAAATTGGGAGCCCTAGAAAGTGACCCAAAGGGTGGGATGAAGCATGAAACCCTATGTAAACACTAAATCTATGCACTTGGGTGCATTTCTAGGTCCTAAAGCATACTAATGTATACATGATTTCTAAGTAAGAAAACTAATGGTTGAAAAATTCTTTTGGGCATTTTGCTTTATCTCTTACACTTTTATTGGCCTTACATATCTTATAGCTATGTCGACAATTGATTGATTTATCTTTTATGGCCTCGTACACACTAGAGCTCAATTAGGACGTATGCCCAGCGCTCCTATCCCTCCAGGGAACTATTTCCCTTCTTTATCTTCTTCTTACTCTTTTGGGTCTCTTTTACTTATTGGTCACCTTTTAAAACTTTGGGTTGGCCTTTCAATTGTTAATTATGAAATTCAAACAAGGGAATCATATATATATACTTAGTTATTTTTCTCAAATAAGGGGCCAAAAACTATAAGCATTATCTATCATCACCTAAGCTTACATTCAAAGGCATAAATAACATTATAAGACATTTATCTAAGACATCCATACAATGAATAAGGGATGCATCACTCTACATACACATCATGGGAGGGAAGTTCATTTTATTCCACTCACACAATTGTATACTTAGTGAAATCTAGATCTAACCCGCTATCATAGTACAACTTGAAAAAGGGAAACCTAGGGCATCATTACATACACATACACACAAAACTACATGGAGTTTAGTATGTAGTGTAGTGCTTGGTCGTAAGATCACTCTTTGAGTGACCGTCAGAATCGTCATCGACTCCCCATTTGTATCTTCTTTATTGGGTTTGATGTGGTTTGTGGAGTCTGTGTAACTAGTTATCTATTTTGCAGAGTTACAGGTATGACTGATGACATTAGCGAAACACTAGAGTGAAAATGAAGACCAACAAAGAATCTTCTTTAGCCCAGAAAATATCATAACCTGAGCATCTGAGTGGACACTAGCACCAAGTTCAGTCCTAGCACTCAGTGCTCCTATCCTCCCATGGGCACTTCTGCCATGTGCAGTTATGAGTCCCAGAACCCTCATTGATCCTTGACGACACTTTTCCCAATATTTTCCTGCAGTTTCTCGGTCCGATCATCTCTAGGTTTTCATGAAATTAGCTAAGTCGCCTCCTCTATTTCTCTTGCTTAAAGTTTCATATCTTCACATGCTTATTGTTTGTGTTTTATTATAGTTTCTTACATTTATATCATTAGCTATGGTAGTTATCCGAAAAACAAGGTTTAATTCAATTTATATTAAATCAATTGGTGAACATGTCTGATCAAACCCTACCTTCTGAACATACATCAGATAATCTCTCCTTCTTCTAAATTTATGGACCAATCCTCTTACCCATCTTATGCACCCACTAGGATTTCTAGCATGGTTGCCATCACTGCTAACTTTATGCAAGTTTTTACCCAACATCCTCCTTACTTCAATACTACATTAATTAACCCAACTATGAATGTGGTCACCACTCGACGCAATAGGAAATCAATGACTCCACATGTCTCTATTTCACCCCCTATTACCTCCACAGTCCCTACCAACACCTCTAAAGGTTATGATATCATTGAGAAACTAAAGAATACACCAGCCAAAATATCTCTTTATGATCTTTTATGCAATGCACCAAATTTTCATCATACATTAGAAGCTTCCCTCCGCTCCATCCACATTACAAGTGACAATTCCCTTGTTTCCTTCACCCATCTTATTCAATCCCTAAAAAACCTACCACATGTCATATCATTCAATAATGAGGATATCCCTCCTATTACCACTGGTGATCCTTCCTCACCTTTGCTTATCACAACTACTATTAGTTCTCATTATATCAAGTGTATACTAATTGACAATGGATCTACTATAAATCTATGTTCCCTCTCATTACTCATGTAATTAGAAACTACGATAATCTGATCAATAAATCCTTTACCCTTGTTCGTAGCTATGATTCTACTACACACATACACAGGCATCATCACCTTACCTTTACTAGGTTGGACCCAAAACCCTTCCCACTTTGTTCTATATCATTGATACATCATTTCAATTCAATTGCTTACTTGGTAGACCATGGATCCATGTCATGCATGTTGTTCCTTCTATGGTTCATCGGTGTGTTAAATTCTTACATGATGGATATGAGCATACTATTTCCACTAATCCTAACCCATTCAAGTTTTTCCACATAGACCCAGTCATTGCCATGCCCATACCTTTGCTGCATCCTATTCCATACCATAATATCAATACATATGATGTCGGTCAATCTAGTGCTTCCACTACTTCTTCTACCTCCACATGCATCCCTTCCATCCCTACACATACCACTGATCTTATCTCACCCACCATATCTCCCTCTATCACTACCACTATCCCACCTTTCACTGCTCCTCTCAACCCTACATCCACCTCCACTCCTCTTAATATCCTTTATAATGTTATCCAATAAGATAATGTTAGCACCGATGATTCTTATGATGAGGTTGATGTCGTAGATCTTACCGATGAAAAATTGTGCACCCTCATTTTTAATCCTCTTGAGATAGACGAATCCTACTTCCAAGTGATTAATTAAAATGTGAAGATATTCATCTAATGTAGATTACTATAAGAGCAATAAATAAATGAATAAATGAAATAATAAAGTACTAAAATAATACCCAAGAAAACTAAGATATGAAAATATAAAACCCTATGCATAAGGAGGGTTAGGAAAAGTATTAGTTGATTTGAAGATGTTGCAAGAATGTGTTGCGGTGGATACCAAGCGAAGAGGAGGAAAATATCACATAGGAGCATGAGAAAATATAGATCTGGAGGATTTCACTGGACTGGGGTGCCTAGGAAAGGATAGGGGCACATGTGGGTGCCATGGTCTCAATTCTTAGCACTCTAGTTTGCACGGATGGTTGGAAACTTGAATTTTTAGGGTCACAAGATGTATGCACTCCTTCACTTCTTGTCGTGTGTATGCCAATGCACTTCTCCAGATGTTTTCGTAAACTTACAATGGAAGAATCACATGCAAAACCCCAAGCAAAGCATCAAAACCCTAAAAAAGAAAGATTCATATGAAGGGGTCGAAATGTCCTCGGTGGCTATAATGGTGGACTTACGAATTAAGCATTGCATTACATCTCGGACTAAATGTAGTTATTGGTGTGTGTGTGTGGAATTATTCCCTAGGTTTCTCTTGTGTCACCACACTTTGTGATTAGTGAGAAAGTGACTAGATGTAGAATGTCATAAATGTGTGCATGGAAATAATAGACTCCCATCCTATATAGTGTGTGATGCATAATAGTTCCCAAATGTAGTCCCTTGCTCTATGTAGATAACTAGCCCTTGATAGAAAAAGTCTGCCCATAAGGTAGTATGTATGTTGTGTTTATATAGGGATCTCTTATTCAAATTTCACCACTAATGACCTGACATGTCGACTAGTACCTCGGGATATGAGAGGAAACACCGAAAAGACCTACCTCAAATGAAAAAAAAACCAAGTGTGATGGGGACCAGGGTGCCTAGAATCAAGACCGGGGGTGCCTCGGGCGCCTAATCCCTCTCTCTAGGCACCCTAGTCAAAGACTAGTGCCAACAACTAAGTGAGTATTGACAGATAGGAATCCCTGGGACTTGACCAGAATTGTGTGAGTGAGTGAAAAATGTATAAGACCAATAGTGGTAAAGACCAAAAGAAAGATGACTAGATCAGTGTGGAATGGGTCATCAATGAATACTTTTCTTACATAAGATCCATATATAAAACAACATACTTGGTGGTATAATAATAGTAGTAAGTGTGTGATTTTGTGACTACATTTGCCCCCAATTTATGTTGGTGAGTGAAATATCGGTAACATAAAGTAGTTAGAGATGCATACCTGAGATAAATCTGGAGAAGCCCATGCTATAGAAGAACACACATATGTGGTAGAAGAACATGCCGAATGAAAACATATAGCGTGACTATCCATCTATCACTGTGTTCATCCATGTGGCATAATAAGAGATGTAAGACCATGATGAAGTGCACTAAATGAGACTAATGTTTGTGATGTGGAATGATTGATGATTTTGAATTTTGTATGATGACGATGTGATGGGGTAGGGATTGAATAGTTCCTATTATGATTGCATGTGTATGAAAAATCGGAGGATTTTGGCGTCCTTCTGCCAGAGGAAGAGTGTAGGGAGAAAGGTGTATTATTCTCCAACCTTTAACTACATCCTCAAAAGATCTAGCCATTGTAGATGGACACAGATCAAATTTTTCGGTGATTTTGGATCCAAAGATTTTGATCAAACGTGTTGACCCATATAGGAGCAATATAGGAAAGGAAATGATGTCTCATTGCCCCCACTCCAAGGGTGTCGCTACTGATGTGTGTGATGGCTTCCAAGTTAGGTCATCTGGAAGCAAACATAAAATGTAGAATAACTTCCCATGTTAGGTCATCTAGGAAAGTAATGAATGTAACTCCCAAGTTAGGTCATCTGGGAGGCCACATGTAACTCCCAAGTTAGGTCATCTGGAGGCCGAATGTGTTGTATTGTATCGATTGAATGGTATGATTTCGATTGTTAGAGACTTGAACGTATTTGATTGGTTGATTGATTTTTTTTTTTTTACTCATAGAGAGATTTTATGCTTGTTTCCCCCATGTTAGGTCATTAGGGGGAATCAATAGAAAATGATGAAATGTCGCATGGTGTATTAGTAAATGTTTGAAAATGACAAATTATAAGTTTTGAATGATCATGTAGTGGTGTAAGGGGAATTATAGGATGACCCTAATTGTATGCCCCCTTTCGGTGAAAGGGGAAGTGATAATGAGAACGAATGATGAGCCAAAAGTAAGCATGCAAATAGACAAAGTGTATGGTTGATAGTGTAAAAATATGTGTAGATTGTGTGAAAGACAATGTCAAGGAGAAATATTGTGGGTGTCATGTGTATGATACAATGGTTGGTGGAATTATGAAGATAATTCTTAAAATAGGATAGAAATTGGAGTAAAAACACTCAAGATATTAGTAAAATCATGCAACGTGTACTAGTTGTATAGTGAATGTGAAGTATGACCATAATAGAGTGAATAATGAAAAGTGACTATAAATAGTAAAGTGAAAAAGTGATTAGTCAACTCATTTGTATTTTGCATGAGTGTGAGAGTGAGCTTTGATTGTGTAAGGATGTCGCAAGTTAGAGTACCATGACCTAGCCATTTTGAGATGGTAGCGACTGTTGTGGCATCGCATATGATGATGGAGTTGGTAAGTGCAATTTTTTTTTAAAAATGCATGTGTAATAGTCATTTTTGGTGAATTTTTGTAAAATTATGATTTTTTTTCTTAGTGTTTGGGACTTGGACAAGAGCGGTGAAGGTGTTAGTGGCCTTCGGGATAGGAGCACCTAGACATGGGCGCTAATGTCCTACTCTTGGGTGCCCTAGTCCTGCTTTTGGGTGCCCATGTCTAGAAAGTTTGATTTTGTCTAGAGTGATGTAAACGTGAAATTTGATGTGTAGTGATGTCATAAGTAAGCATGTGTGTATTTGTATGGTGTTCTAACGTTGTGTTTGGTGTTGTTTTGTGGTGTGTAGAGGGATATCCATTCAAGGGAGTTCTGTGGTGGTCACCACTTGAGTACGTTGCTTGGGTTGGGTTTGTCAAACAATGATTGGGAGGTTATGGACCATGCCGTCCTGCGACACATAACGAGGATGGGGATGTGCCCCATAATATGTCGATGTTGACAACTTTGTGTGAGAGATGGTGTGTAGACACTTGTATGTTTTGGATACCTACATGTGAGATGATAGTTACATTAGAGGATGTATATCACATACTGCGATTACCTATTGTTGGCGAGAGGGTACATGTCATGGTTGTGGAGAATATGGAGAGACAGATGAGGGTCGCTAGGTGGTATTTTGTGGGGACTCGAGTACATGTTGAGGCCCATATTAGTTTGGATGTGATTTTGAGATCAGGGGTTCCGCGCTTGCAGAAGTTTATAGTCATGGTTATTACATCATCGATTGTAATGGAGGGAGGTGGTGTGGGTATCTTATATAAGATGCACAATATTTACTACCTGGATAGAGGATGATAGTACTAGGCATATTTGGGCACAATGTGTGTTAGCCCACATATATAGGGATCTATCTGATTTACACATGAATAACATGGAGGTGGGATTTGTGCTACTACATTATTGCATGTGTGGGCATATGAGAACATAACAAAGATTGAGGCTAGTTGGTGGTCCGCGAGTAGATTTGGATAGGCCAGACATATTTGTTAAGAGATAGATTGGTGTGCATGGGCGAAGATGGATCTTGCACATATATAAGCATTGATGATAAATAAGATGGGGACAAAGGAAGTGATATGGAGGCCATACCGAGACTATGTAGGATGGCCGAGGAGGATGCGTAAAGTTACGATGTATATAGAGGAGGATGTGGTTGGAGGATCGGTTTCCATGAGTGACCAAGTTATTCTACTTGGAGTGGGTATCTTGATAGTTTGGTATGTCCCAGGATGTGCCCCCAAATCCATATGCGTCAGTTAAAGTTGTTAGAGCACCAAGGACGGCCGAAGCTAGATCAGAGCCCATAAGAGAGCAACTAGTACCTCCCGGGCCAAATGAGGCCAATGTAGTGATAGATCCAATAGACGCAGATGATGCGGGGTATATGGAGGCATACCGTGCATGGTGGGTAACACATCGATGGGTGTTTTTATTTCCATTTTTTACAGATGCGGCGGGATTACAAAAGGGATTAGGAGTGGAGGGGCAAGCACATTCCCTCGACAACATAGTGACGACGATAGTGGAGTGTGAGTATCTATATAGTTATGTTGTATGATTGGTTACTTTTTTATGTGATGGTTATGGTTGTCTAATGTGTTGTTTTATTGGTTATAGGTGACGTATATTGGTCCTTAATTGTGGACACATCTATCTCGCACATTGATGCGGGAATGTTCCCACCGACATACTTGCGGGTGGAGGGATATTAGAGTGTGTGGATAATATTGTGGGCCAACATGCCCATTTTTTAAGCCAGTGGCCATAGTAGTAGCAATGTGTATTGTGCTACTCTGAGTGAGAGGGATGAGGCACACAAGGAGACACGATGAGCTAGAGAGGTTTTGGGTGGCGGTCCTTTAGTGTAAGATGTGTTTGAACAATTCATCATGTTACAAAGTCACTTTGCAGAGCAATCGGCATGAGGTGACAATACTATTAAGACAGTGGAGAGATATTGAGGTCATGATTAGCGACATAGAGTTAGTGGTGAGACATCAAGTTCTAAAGCACTTTGCAGAGTACCAAATAGTGATAGCGATGATGAGATATGATTTGTATTGATACATTCGATGTATGGGAGTTGGCCCCTAGTGATGAGATGTTTTATAACTATGATTATAATTGATATATATATATATATATATATATATATATATATATATATATATATATATATATATATATATATATTATATATATTGTATTAGATAGACACAAAATCATGCACTTTAGGCACTATTTAGTCCCGGTCTTATACTACTATTTAAAAGGTTTTTGAGTGAAGAAAGTACTAACTAACCCCGTCTTTTAGCCATCTTACTTTTTTTTTTCATCATTCTCGACCTCTTGCACCCACATGCCTAGTCAAATTTTGTCATTTCACATTATTTTAGCTTTGACTGGGCACCCAATGCTACTATTAGGGTGCCCATGGGTGCCCTAGTCCCACCAAGGGCGCCCGATCCTTTTTGAACTTTCCCACCACCTTTTAGGAAATTTCTAGCCATTTTAGATTTTTATCTTTTTGGTGGTCACCATTTCAGGGTTGATTACAAAATTAGATCAAGAGAACCCTATAAATATAAAGTTATGAGACCATAATGAATGACCAAGAACTAGTCACTACTATCATCCACCTAGAGTTACATCCATTTGGAGATCATTTGCATCCATTACCTCCATCACAAGGGATAAGGTTGGTTCATATGCATCACACAAGCATAGGTATTTCTATCATCTTAGATTATTAGTGATGCCCAGTGCGGTCTGGCAACGAATTCGATGCGACATACAGTGAGGGTTTTAGACCACCTACTAGACCTATAAAACTCACATCTAGACCTTTTTCATAGATGAAAGCACCCATTCAGCAGAGACCAGAGTGTCCGCAAGCACCCCAATCCTTCTCTAGGCACCCCAATGTAGAGAATCAATCCAAATATATCCTTTTTAGGACCTCTTAATAGTCATTCATACTTATAGTTTATTCTTTTTATTTTGTGACACGATCCATGCTGACTCCTCAAATCAGCTAAGTCATTTCCATACTTCTCTTGCATATTAAGGTTTCTACTTTCATTAGATTAGCTACTTGAGTCATTCTTCATAGTCATTTACTACATTTATTTATTGTATTTACATGTTGTTCTAGATTAGATTAACTACAGACATATCCCACATTCATTTTTAGTTAATCATTATTGTGAACCCGATTCGATCATTCACACTTTTAGGTTCTTCATTCATTTCTTGTCATCCTAGGGTTTGGTCATCATGAGTATCTCAATCAATGATTATTTGCTTGTAAATCTTGATTTACTACATAGAGTCCAACATTTTATTGCTACTACTCACATTCATGCTGACATGCATCCAAACTCAATTTATTCATACATAGTGTTCAAGTCTAACCTTCCCACTGATGTTCACACTTTGATAATGACCTCGCCTCTACATATCATATGTCATATTCATAATGTAGTTGTTAAGTGCACTTTGATTGATAATGGATCTAAACTTAACTTGTGTCCTATGTCATTCCTTGAAGTTTTAGGTCTTTTTCTCATGATGTTAGTCCATCTAGTATTTCACTGTGTGCTTATGATGGTTTTATCCATCCATGTCTCGGTCACATTACATTTCCCATCACTGTTGGTCCCAAGACTGTCTACACTATCGTATTTTTCATTGTTGATTTCCCAGTCTCCTATAACTGTCTACTTGGTAGGCCATGGATTCATGCCATGTAAGCTGTTGCCTCTACTGTACATAATTGTGTAAAATTCTTACATGAAAGCATTGAGTACACCATTTTTCATGACCGTGATCCATTCCAATATTGCGACCAAGATCCTAATACTAGTCTTCCTATTCCATGCACAAATATTATAGATGAGCCCCAACCTATCGAATAACCACCTCACTTACCACCACTTGATGGTGCCATTTGTGTGATATATTTAGTTTCTTTTGTGCCACTTGCTACTACTACTTCCATAATTCCTTATCGAGGATTGTCTAGTCTATGGACGTCACTCTATCACCTACACCTTCACATGTACCACCTACATTAGCATGCCCACCATTCACTTGCACATTCTTCATGAATGACTCATATTGGGAGCATATTCCATTTGATCCTACTTGTGATGTTACTATCTATTCACATGAGGGTCTAGCTCGACTTGGTTTTGCTTTCAAGGACCTTTATCCTCCTACTCATGATCCTCATCTATATTATGAAGTCATCACATTTACCAATGATTATGGTCTATGTGTCTTTCATCTTATGGTATATCTATCGCGCACCTCGTGCTTTTCTCCACTCACATTAGGAGAGTCTTGGCTTACTTATATATGGGGCACATTGGATCCTGATCTTATTGATATTTCTATTGACATGGTCCTAATAGGTGTTGTCATTGATGAAAAAGCACATTAATGAAAAATTGAATGTTGTATGATGATTCCATGATGATGTTCTTGATGCTAACATATTGGTTTAGATGTATATCAACTGTTATAGTGGGATTCAATGAGGTGTGTTTGCTCTTACAAGCCTATACATGTGCCTATGAGGTGTATCTTAGAAATGTGAGCTTATTAGATGCTTGGGAAGTATGTTGACACAATTTATACCATGTTTTGAGGGTACTTGAGCACTCATAGCAGTGGCACGGTATAGTTACATGTGGTTCACTTGGTTACAGGTGCTCATTGGGAGCAACTATGCTTGCTTGGAGGTGCGATAGTGTGGATTAAAGCCATATGAGATCATGGAAGCATGCATTTAGGTGTATCATGGCATATGAGGTATGTTTGGGTTTTTTTAGAGGTTTCTTGTTTAGTTATTACATTATTTTAGTTGACCTAACTTCTTCAGTGAGGATCTAACATACAAGCATATGTAAGTCTTAGTGACTGGAGAAATTGAGGAATGGAATTTAAATTATGATGATTGGATATGTTAGAGGAATGAGTAATTATTTTATTAGAAAAATTTCAGGTGCCCATGTTGAGAATTTTGTGAGATATGACTGTTTTTGTGAGACAGGGTGAAAAACAAGCCATTTTTCCAGCTAAAAGTTGAACTTCAGATGCTCGTTGTGAATAGTTTAATTTTCATGGGACCTTGTGGCTTTTAGGGAAGCATCTATAGTGAGTTTAGAAGGTTTAAAAAATATTAGGTCAGTTGATCGTCAGGATTCTATGAACGAATGTTAAGAAGATAAAGTGGTCTAAACCCCTAGTTAAACCCTAACTATGAGTAGTTTGCAGAGAATGAAGTTTAGTGACCCAATTTTTATTGTTTAATCAAAATTGATGACTTTATGTTGTAGAGGAATCTCTTGGATTTCCATAAATGTATGGTTGAGGTCATGGTCATATGTGGGACGTGCCTAAAAATAGTAGTTTCTAAAGAAGAATGTTTTAGGACAAGATGGTCCAAAGGAGTAGCATGAAAAATTAATGGTTCATGATGATTGTGAGTTTTAATTTATTTCCATGGAGGTTTCATGAAATTTTCATACAATTTCATGGTGTTTTGAGGTCCGAACAGGTTGACTAATTAAAGGGCGCTTTGGGATCTAAAATAACAATCTTTAATAAAATGGCTATCACTCTAGCTACATGTGGAGATTTGAGATGATTCAAGTTGAATTGGAAATAGGATTAAGATATATTTCCAAAAATATATTTCTTTCCTCATGATGATTTCATTTTATAGGGTTCGCAGTCATTCTTTAAGTAGTAAAATTTTTGGCAGTTCAAGACAAGATGTGTTTTAGTGAACATTTTATGTTGTATGAAGCATGATATGGATTAGATGATGCTTCCTATCACATGTAATGTGAATAGGGATGAATTTTTAATCCAATAAACCCATTTTGAGGTCTTTACTATATGTATAAATGATTTTATGAGCTAACCTTTAGAAATAATGTGTTTTACTGAGTTGATCTAGTGAAGGAAAATGTTTCGTGGTTTGAAGAGAAGGATGTTTCATTACTTTTAACTTGATTATAATTTTATATAGGTTCTTCCATTTACATTGAGTTTTCACATGGCATGGTTTTTCAGTAGAAGTGATTTGGTGGCCTTATGAAGTTTTGAGGGTCTTTGAAGGGTGCAAAAACATCTATTTTGATATTTGTAAAAGGAATTGGGCTTTGTAAACAAAATAATTTTATTTTTTTGAGATAAATTACAACCATATATTGATTTTAAATGTTATTTTACTCATTTTTAATGAGTTTTGGTTTATGACCAAGTATGGTACAAATGTTAGGAAATTTTAAGATTGTGCCCATGGGGTTTTCAGTCATTTTTGGTACATGAAATGATGGCTTGACCTAGGCAAACCTAATTGGGTCACTTAAATCTATTATATTTAAAATTTTAAATGTTTCCTTGATGTATGGGTCAAATCAAAAGGAGTTAAAAGGTTGTGCCTAAGTTTTAAATGAGGAGAAGCATAAAAAGCATGTTTTTGGGTGCTTTTTGGAACTAGTTGAGTGTGTGCAAGGTATGCGACCTAGGTGAGTGAATTTTACAGGTGTATGAGCATGAATTGAGATAAAATCAGATGTGTGAAATGTTGATTAAGATCAGAAAGGATATGTGTATGTGTTTTAAGGCTTGAGAAATAAAGAAAAACAAGATTGTGTAAGTTGAAGACCTAGGGTTTGAGCAAGGGTTTGGAAGAGTTTGGAGCTTAATATTTGGATAAATATTAGCTGTGGTATCAACCTATTTTCAGTGGTCACACTTCATCAAAGCCTTGTGTGATGATTCATATTCATTCAAGTATCTTGTTGTGTGTAATATCAATAAGGGTTTAGGGGTTTGTGCTCCTTGCGGGGTTGGTGCCTCACGAAAGAAATCTCTTATGATGTGTAGTATTAAATTTATTCTTTGTTGTGTGTAATATTAGAAAAATTTTCAGTGGTTTTTCTTCCCCTTGAGGGTTTCCCACTTATATCTTATGCCTTGTGTTGATTCTCTTGCTCATGGCTTATAACATGTATGGTATTTGATTGTGTGCACACATTCTTTGGATGGTTAAGTGATTGTGTTTTGTATAAGTAATCTGAAATCTGATTTTAATTTTTATAAGGACTGATCCAACCCCCTCTAAGTCCATTGTGCTTCCAAAATTTTTATTTCTTATGCCCTTCAGTCACATATTAATTTGTAATAGTTCCTTTCTTGGATATACGTAAAATATCACTCATTGGTATGCACATAGTTGTCCATTTCCCCATTCACCGATGAAGAGTATGCCATGGGTATGTAAAATTTGCACCTCAATGGATCATTGCGTGATCAATTAGACACTATTTCTTATCAAGTCACCAATGCTTATCCATTCAACTATGATGCTTGAGAGTGATGATATTCTAAATGACATTGCATGATAGCCTCTTTCATAACACATACTTTGGGGGCATAATATTCACCCCCCTGTCTCATCATCATATCATCATATCATCATAGGCACATTTCTCATATTTGAATTATCGTTCATTCACATCCTTGCATAGTATTACATCACACTCTTAGCATTCACACATACCTTATCTTAGCATCATCTCATCTTGCATAGTCATACATACGTTATAGCATCGTCATTACCCAATGACACACTCTTATGCTTTGGTTCACACTTAATTGTTGAGGGCATACTACACATGAATCCCACACACTGCACTATAGACACACAGACACCATGTTTTGCATATTTTGTTATACATTCTACATTTATTCCATACCATTTCAATCTTTTCATATCCATACATCATACATTGTACTAGTATTCATCATACATGTGTCACACTTACATCTAGCATTACATACTACTCATCATGCACATCACATAGTGCGCATTTCACACTATTAGTCTATCTATACATTTTTGCATTACATCCTATACATTGCATATCAAACATCATACACATCACATGGTTGTATATTATCATCACACATATTGCATTGTTTTCTATGTGCTTTGTAATCACTACCCTATGATGCACTTTAGTTCCTCGATCCATACTCGATTGCCAGGGTTTACACATCATATGTGTAAACACCCATAAATTACTCACCTATTTCCAATGCTATCCTAATACACCCTACTACTCACCCATTTGTGATTAATTGATTAAATTGATTAATCATATACATTACACCCTTTGGATTAATTAAATTAATCCCATGTACCCCTTTGTGCTAAGTTAATTACCATTTATTATTTAAATGATTAATTAGTGTGTGCACATCCTAGTCAATTGCCACTCATTTAACAACCACTTAGACTCCACATCCTCATCCTAGTTCACTACACTTCTAGAATCCTAGAAAGGAGGGAGCAATTGAATTGCACGTACAACCACCTTTCTGGATGCAACTTTTGCAATTAATTCCATCATTGCCCCTAAATGCCCCGAAATTGTTGTAACCTCCTCAAATGTTATTTTTAGCATGTGCATTCAATAGTTTTCAACCAATTTCTAACTACTTCTGCCTCTATAAAATGCAAGCCTACTCTCTATCAAATCCTCTTGGATTTAAGCACAAAAACTCTGTTAAAATTGCTCCAACTTCTGCTATTTTGGAAGCAATAATCCAAGCCAAAAATATTTTCTCATAGCATTACACTCACCTTTGGAGGCCATTCAAGAGCACCCACAATTCTAAAAGGTTACACAAGATTCTCATCTTCTCACAACCTACTGAGGTTTGTATTGGATGGTTTCAGGGAGGTTTGCACATTTAGTTGTTTATCTTTCATTCACTATAATTTTCATATCTTACAATATGGACCTTACATTCATCACACATTTATCATTCGACCTTTCATCATGTGACATTTTTAGGATAGTGACACATGCTATAGGCTAAATTGTCACTTACTCTATTCATCTTGTAGTGGTATACACTTTAGGCTACATCACCACTCCCTATTATTCATCTTGTAGTGGTATACACTTTAGGCTACATCACCACTCCTTACTATTCATCTTGTAGTGATACATGCTTTAGGGATAAATCATCACTCATACATTCATTTTTCATGATATACACTTAGGATATAAGGTTCATGCACATCTCTTCTATATGTCGCATATCCTCATCACTACGCATACATACTCATCACAACGTGCTAAACACAACACACACTATTTGACCATTTCCTGATGACGCACTCTCATTTACGGTTCATTCTTGACTACTGAGGGGGAAAAATAATTGAGCCTCATTGCATACATATCCATTCACTCGGGGGGCATGTGGATCCTACCATCCATCTTGCATTCCATTCCATCCATCCACAACATACTGCATATTATGGTTAGTTTTACTCTTACTTGTTCATGGTCACGTTACTACACATGCTAGTTAGATTACTTGTATGTCATTTATCTAAACCATCCACACGTGTGTTCACATATTTTTCTAGTTGTGATCATCGATATAAGTCTCTTACACAATACAAATGCTTGCCTTCTACCCTTCATACACTAGTCGTTGGGGGGATCCACATTCGTCTCTTCCGGATGCTATTGTTTTGTTTCATACTTAGCACTTTACATTACTTAGTTGTACATGCTTTTGACATATTAGTTATATTTCTAACATGCTAACAGGTGCTTCATGTGTAACATTTTTTATGCAAGGATATTTTCCTCCATACATATTTGTTATATTGCTTATCTATTATTTGCTCTTGTTTGCGGGCATTTCCCTTTGTTTGGTGTACACACTTGTTTGTTTGTATGCATCCATGATGGCATTGCATGTCTTACAACATCATGAGTTGTGTCTCATGTTTGCAACCTGCTTTGATGATCTACTTTGTCTTCTTGTGAGTTTACATTACTACTTTTCTTAGTAGCTTGTACACTTTTTTATGTAGCTTATACATTCTTTTCTATATGCATGCTTTTTTGTACTAAAACTTGTCTTTAGCTAGCCTTCTTGTTTGTGTGTGCATTGGTTTCTACCAAGCACATTCATTTCCCCCTGCAGGTAGAGTTACAAATTTCATGTGGTTAGTACTATTTTGGGGCGAATTCTCTTATCGGTGACATTGCATGTGCCCCCAAAGGGGGGCATCATTTGGGGTTTACATATAACACAATGCTTCTACTCCAGTTTAGTTCAGTGCACTTTCCACCTTTAACATTGTGGGTTACATACATCGAGTGGGTTTAGACCAGTCTACAAACCCTGTACATAATGGATTTTATAGGACATGGTTGTCGTTAACATTCTTGGGAGCAATTACATGGTAGAGGATACAATGGAATTACTCTCTACACTTCTTCAGCCAATGGCATTGGATCGCCAAAAAAACTAGGATGTAAAAATATCTCTTCACACACATTTAGGGAAGCAGATACAGGTTGGAGGATACAATGGAATTCCTCCCTACAGCTCTTTGGCCTATGGCGTCGGATTGCCCAAAAACCTCGAAAGTACATGATATCCTTCTACACTCTCTTTCTCAACATGGATCAAGTGCACATGTTCCATTTACACTTTTTTCATTTACGTATTTTACATTCACATGATTTTTACATTCATATACATACATCTTTTACATTACATTTTTACACATACATACATACATATTTGACTACTTGATCATTTTATCCTTACAGGTCCGGTTGTATGAGAAACAAACAGTCAAATGGGGAAACAAAAACAATAGCAATGTCAACATAAACTTTTATCAAAGCAACAAACACCATACTAACCATTCGGTACATCACACACATCGATAATTACACATGGGTTTCTGCCATAGGTTCATATCATCAATTTTTGTGGTTTTTCATCTTTAGTTTCCATGCTCCATCATCTTTTTTTCATTCCACACTTTATCTACTCCTTCGGTGCATTTTCTACTACAATATTCATGGACATCAGGTACACATCTCTATCTAATTTATGTTACCAAGCTTTCCATTCACCAACATAAAGTGGGGGCAAATGTAAACACAAAATCATGCACTTTAGGCATTAGTCTTGGTCTCATACTACTATTTAGAAGGTTTTGAGTGAAGAAAGTACTAATTAATCCTCGTATTTTGGCCATCTTACTTTATTTTCTTTCATTATTCCCAACCTCTTACACCCGCATGCCCAGTAAATTTTTGTCATTTCATGTTATTTTAGCTTTGAATGGGGTGCCTAGGCTAGTACTTGGGGTGCCCATGGGTGCCCTGGTCCCACCAGGGGTGCCCGATCCTTTTGAACTTTCCCACCACCTTTTGGGAACTTTCTAGCCATTTAAGCTTCTTATCTTTTTAGGGGTCAACCATTTCAGGGTTAATTAGGAAATTAGATCAAGAGAACCCTATAGACCATAATGAGGGACCAAGAACTAGTCACTACTATCATCCACCTAGAGTTGCATCCATTTGGAGATCATTTGCATCCATTAGCTCCATCACAAGGGACAATTGGTTCATCTACATCACATAATAATAGTTCTTTCTATCATATTAGATTATTAGCGACACCTAGTGCAAGATATTGTATATGATGTGACACACATCGAGGGTTTTAGACCACCTACCGGACTGAAAAACTTAGTTCTATTGACATGTATGCCTAATAGGTGTTGTCATTGATAAAAAACCACATTAATGAAAAAGTGGATGATGTAGGATGATATCATGATGTTGATTGAGATGCTAACATACTAGTTTAGATATTTTTGAGTATTACTGATTATATTTAGTGATGCATGTTTGCTCTAGCAAGCCTATACAAGTGCCTAGGAGTTATAGTTTGACAATGTGAGCTTATTGGATGCTTAGGAAGCATGATGACATGTTGGATAAAAATTTTGAGGGTGTTTGAGCAGTCACAATAGTGGTTTAGTGTAGGTACAAATGGTTCACTATGTTATAGGTGCTCATTGGGAGCAACTAGAGCAACTTGAAGGTGTGACAAAGTGTTTTACAGCTATATGAGCTCATGGAAGCATGTAAACATGCATATAATGGCTTATGAGGTATGTGTGGGTCACTTTAAGAGGTTATATGTTCAGTTTTTGAATTATTTCAGTTGGTCCTAATTGCTACTACTATTAGATTCTAGCATGCAAACATAGGTAAGTCTTAGTATTGGAGATGTTAGAGGGATGAGTGATAATGCTCTCAAAAAAGCATCTTATGCTTGTTGTGAATAATATGATATGAATGGAACATTAATCCTTTAGGGTATATCCTGAGGTGAATGGATGATATTTCGAGAAGAAGAATGAGGTCATTCAATTGTCACATTTTTATGAATGAATGTTAAGAAGATAAAGAGGTCAAAAACCCTAGTTAAAACCTAGATAGGAGCAATTTTTAGAAGAAGGTGAATTGTGACCCAGTTTTTATTTCTTCATAAAATTTGATTATTGGATGTTGTAGTAGAATCCTATGGATTTCTAGAAATGTATAGTTAAGGTCTTTACCATATGTGGGCCCCACCTGAAAATAATAGTTTATGAAGAGTTTTAGTTTAGGACAAGTTGGTACAAAAAAGTGATATTATAAATTGATGTTGTATGATGTATGTGAGTTTTTATAGATTTCCATGGAGGTTTCAGATAAATTTCATGTAGGTTCATGAGGTTTTGAGGTCCAAACAGGTTGACTGGTCAAAGGGTAGTTTTGGGATCTCAAATAGCAGGGTTCAATGTTTTGGCCATATCTTGAGTTATAGGTTGATTCCTAAGATGATTAAAGTTGTGTTGGAAATTAGATTTAGATATATTTATAGTGGTATATTTTTACCTCATGATGAGGTCATATGATAGGGTTTCTAGGGTATTCTTTGATCAAGAAGGTTTTTGGTAGTTCAGACAACATCTATTTTGATGCAAGTTTTATGTTGGTTGATGCATGAGATGGATTGGGCGATGCTTCCTATAACATATAAAGTTAAGAGGTATTAATTATTCATCCAATTAATCCACTTTGAGGTCTTTAATGCATGTATATTTGATTTTATGATCTAACCTTTGGAAATAACATTTTTGGCAGGTTGATTTGGTGAAGGAAAATATTTTTGCGGTTTGAAGAGAAATATGTTTAATGAATTATAACATGTTTATAAGTGTTCTAAAGGTTCTTCCATTTATTTTTAGTTGTTACATGACATATTTTAATTTACTATGATTGATTTGGTGATCGATGAAGTTTCGAGTCTGTGAAGGGTGAAGGAAACAACTATTTTGAAGGTTGTAAAGAGAAATGGGCCCGATGAAACGAAATGATCTGATTGGTTGATATTAATTACAACCATGTATGAATGTTTTATGATATTTTAATCATGTATAAAGGTTTATGGGTCATGAAAAAGTATGGGACTCATGTTAGGGTATTTTTAAGATTGTGTCCATGGGGTTTTGAGCCATTTTTGGCACATGTAAAGATGTTTTTGGCTAGGCCGACTTATATGGGTCATATGTAGCTGTTTTAATTAAATTTTTGAATTTTATAACTTTTTTGGTTCACATTTATCATGAAGTACTGACCTATTTTGGTCGGGAAGGAAGAAAAACATATTTAAGTTCTTTTTTAGTTCATTTTTGAACTAGTGCTCTCGGAGGGAAGGTGTGTGACCTAGAGAGAGATATTTTACAGGCATGAGAACATAATTCGAAGGCTAAGGAAGATCATGACAGGGATGAGGAAGTAATGGTAGCATGAGAGCAAGAAGATAGAGTAAAGAAAAGTGAAGAAAGATAAAGTTTGATGCCATAGGGTATGAGCTAGGGTTTGTGAGCTGAATTTGTTATCTCCATCAGTTGTGGCAGTAAAAATATTAGAGATCAAACATATTCAGGTGGTTGACATTGTTCTTGGTCATATTTAGGGGGTTATAGCCTCCTTATGGAGTGTGTGCTTCACTAAATTAGGGGTTTGTGCTCTTTGTAGGGTTGGTGTTCTACTAAACTAGGGGTTAGTGCCTCACTAAATTTGAAGCATGAAAATATAATGTTTATGTTTCAGTTGGTTTTCTTCCCCATGAGGGTTTCCCACTTAAATATTGTGTCTATGAGCTCTCTTGCATGTGTTGTGGTTCTTTGTTGATATTGTGCACATTTATTATACTATGGTTGAATGTGTGTGAATGGATAAATGATGTTACATGTTGAATTTAATGGTAAATGAAGTAAGAAATTTGTAGGAATGATTCACCCCCTCTTAGTCCATTGTGCTTCTAACAATTGGTATCAAATCGGGTCCTTCTTGTAGAAGTTTGACAACTTGAAGGAGATTCTAGAAATAAAATATGGCTAAGAAAACCGAGAAAGAGAATCAGGAATTGAAATCCATGGCCAAGAAGGATGAAGAAACCATAAAAGATCTCAAAAATCAGTGAAGAAAGTTATTTCAGATTTGAGCACAAAGGAAGAGGAATGTGAAAGACTAATAAACAAGCCTTGTGAGGTGTGTGTGCATGGACAAGTTGAATTCAAAGAGGTGGCATGTAATCTACAAGAAGATTTAGTATTTCATAGGATGGAGAACATAAGCTTGAAGAATGAAATCAAAGATATGTCTGCAGCACTCAAGGCCAAAGATGAAGAGTTTTTCGGGCTTATATAAGAGAATCAAATCCTAAAGTCCAAGGAAGTTGAGAAGATTTTTCTTGTAGATCTAACATTTGGTCCTAGCTCCAAAGGAAGTGAAGATGATGGTGTTCATGGAAAAAGGTTTATTCAAGACCTAATCCTATTAGACAACCTAATGCATCAAGGTATGAAAGATCATTCAATGGCTATTGTTTCTTATGTCATGGTTTTGGTCATAGAGCTAAATAATGCAAGTCAAAGTCTTGTAAGAATGGTGTAGGATCCTTTTATGGTGAATGCAATTCATTTTGTGAATATGGTCATAAAGACAAGGATTGTGGATGGAATCTAGGAGTATTTGAGCCTAGAAAAAGTAAGAAGATATTTGTTAAGAAAAATGATGTTCACCTTGGAAAGAAAACATAAATGATCTTGCTAAAGATGTTGTATGCTTCAAATGCAATAAGGTAGGCCATGTAATAGTGATTTTTTAAATGGAAGATCTAATCATGTTGGTGATTTCAAAAGGAGAAATGCAATAGTATGCTACAGTTGTAACAAGGTTGGTCATGTTGCAAGCACTTATTATCAAGGTCCTAAAGAACAAATAAGTAGATATCAATGGTCTAAAATGCATAAAAAAGTGCTAGAAGTGCTTGGGAACCTATTAACCCAAATTCACCCCTCAAGATAATTTGGATAACTTGCATAATTTCCTCATGCTGGAGCAAGAAGAAATGGTGGAAGGACAAAAATTGGATTTCTTGGGGTCCCTTTGCTATTCTCTATCTTCCCTATTATGTTTATGGAGCCTATTTTCATGTTAGAGTTTGGTACACCTTCCATGTGTTACACTCGGATATTTTTATAGCGGTCCCGCTCACCGGTGAGCGGGTCAAGGGGTTTCCGGATGAAGCCCCAAAGTAATTTTTCATGGGTGGTTTATTAACCCATGGGTAATGGGTAAACCGTTATGGGCTGTTTTTGGGCCCATGGTTTTTCGGTACCCATTGTTTTGTAAAACCGCCTCTTCGGCTACCTATTGATGTACTTATAAATAGATGGACATACAATAGGATTTACATGAGTGTGTTTTGTGAAGGTGAATAGTGTGTGTGAATTCAAGTGTGAATTTAGGAGGGTTTGTTGAGCGTAGCTCCAAACAAGATCTGATTATTGTAATTGTGAAGACTGTTGGCTTGTAATAAAATCTAAGCAAGTGTTCTTGGTGGATGTAGCCCACATTGGGTGAACCACGTTAAATATTGTCTTCGTGTTGTGTATTTTTCATTTCTAGTAATTCTATTCATACTTCTTATTATTACAATTTTGAGGAATTATTCCGCATTAGATACTATTAATTCCTAACATTCCCTGTCTAAAGAAAAATTCAAGGAGATAGAAAAAAATGCAAAAATTCAAAAAATTTAGCATGTGCTAGTATATTGCGAGAAAAGTCGATATTTCTATCTCAGGCCACACATGGGACATTGGGACACATGGGACCCACATAGCCAAAATCATCGTAGCGAAGGAATTGACAAAGTTGGGTATATTTGGCCCACTGCGCATAGGTACGCGTGGGAAACGAGTTTTCCGAAATGTCGAAATAGTTGATCACAAAGGGATGCAGGTGGAGTGGAAGTCAATGATCCTCACATCCCGATCAATGGTAGTATGTGCGGGCTCTAAAATGTTGAAAAGGACAATTGTAATGGATATGTGGTGAATGCGGAGGTCAACGGCCCCGACGACTCGATCAGGCCAATCGAGGGACAAATGAGACATCAAAAGCCGAAATTGCCACACAAAGAGGGAATCAAAAAATTGGAGGTTTTGGCCCAAGTCGCACAAGGGACATCTAGGACACCAAGACCCGATTTCACCAAAATAGCCGCATATAAAGGAAAACTCAATGCCTGACCCTCCCGAACTTCAAACGGCCATAACTTTTGACCCCGAGCTCTGATTTTCATGAAATTTGACTTTCTGGACGAGCATGACGTCCTCACCAAAGAAATTGGATTTCTTAATTTTGATGAGGGTAGATATATGAAAATAAAGGAAACATCTTCAGCTCTAGTAAAGTAAATGCTTAGTCCCATTAAATGACGAAATGTCTGGCAGACCCAAAACAACTACCCACACTCAGAAGGCCATAAATTTTGCATTTCTCAACAAAAACACACAAAATTGGTACCGTTAGAATGGTGGTTCTGAGATTGATGCAAAAAAATCAAGAAATCTATAATTTGATAAGGGATTGATGGTGATTTTGTAGAAAACGTGCCCAATTTAGAACAATGGTTTTATTTGGTAGTTGGGATGCATTCATGAAGCATGGGTGACATTTCTCATTCTTTGTAAGTTATGGGACAGTATGGGGGAATTTTGCAAGCAAAAAAACATCATTTCACTCCATTTACTACCTTTTGCAAGTGGTTGAAGGATAGATTTTGGGATTTTCATTTTCCCTCTCTCTCTCTCCTATTAGAAATCTATAAATTGGAGTGTTGGGCTCATTGTAAAAGGAGGTAGTTTTGAGTAGAAAAACTCTGTCAAAATTGTTTTGTGAAGCCAATGTGCTATAGGACCTTGTAGTGGACTCCTTACATGGTGATCTAGGCCCTTATTCTATAATATATTGGATTGTGCATATCATGAAGCAATATATACAAGTTTTTGGATAATTCTTCCTCTGTAATGTTTGTTTACATTCTTCTTTCCCTTTTAAGATTATTACAAATATATTGTGTCTACCTTATACTTTGCAGGGATTCATTCTCATTGTGTATGTATGAAATGTTGTTGTGAATGCATTTGCTAACTGTGGAGAACTATTATCACCCCTTCTAGTATGCATTTTGCTTCTACTTTTCACACATTGGAAGACTATTCTCACACTCTCTTTTTCGGTGTATCACCGCTTTAGTGTAGGATTTGTTTTCATGCAGTCTCTCTCCTGGTCCCTTGGAAATTTAGATTAGGATTAGATAGTTTTCCTGCATTAGAGTAGATTTTGGCAGGTAGTTTAGGAGCAAGAACCATATTTCTCTGGAGGTCTATCTCAAGTAGAAAGTCCCACAACTTGGAGATAGTACCCATGTTATCCAATCACACTATGAGCTCAAACACACACACTTGTGCAAACCATATGGTGTTGTGATCCAATGATAACTAAACCTAGGAGAGACCTTGGTGTCTCATCAAGAGAAGAAATATATGAAAGAAGGTGTGATTCTCGGTGTTCGATTAGAGAGGAGAATAAAGTGGAGTTGGTCAAGAACTAAAGGGTGCTTGGGATCTCTTTAAGACCTTATTTTAGGTCTTCATGGACTCTATATGCCTTCACTATGCTTCTTGAAGGTGTATCAATACAAATGAATCACCTAGGAGAGGGGGACATGTCTAAATCAACTTGTGTCCCCTCCATATGGTTAAGACTAAAAGAAAATTTGAGTACCTTCCTTAAATTTTGAAAATGTAAGATAGATTCAAATGAGGTAGAGATTGATAAGTTTCTCGGTTGAATACAAAGTCATCACCATCCTTAGGGGCTTCAAGAAGATTTGCATAGGGCTATTATGATGTTGCTAACTTAAGTTGCAGGAATGCCATAGAGATCGAGGAGTTGACTCGAGATGTAAATTGTTCTTAACCATGATGGAGGTAAATGATATGAATCTCTTAAGGAGCATCATGTCAAATTAGTCCATGAATTCTATATCAATGATTGTATAAGTGAAAAACACTTCTACATGATTCTATTCATGGTTATCACGTATGTGCAAGGTTGTAAATTTCAAGGTCAATGAATCACTCAACATGTATATGTGATGTTGACTAAGGAAAAAACTCCAAGTGAACTTGTCTAGGGGTTATGAGGTTGTGTACTTCTTTCAAGTTTCCAAAAGGCTCAGTTGAACTTATAAGTATGAGTTTGCTAATGTATGCTTGTGAGAATCTCCCATAGGTGAATGCTTTGTGTTCTAGCACCAAGTTCAAGGATGAGAAGTTACAATGGCCTACATTAGTGATCTACAAGCATAAAGAGGGTTAAAGCTCAATGTTGTAGTGTACAAAGTGGTTTGCAAAATGGGCTACTACTAGTGCATTATAGAGATATCATGCTAATTAACATGTTCAAGAGTAGTGTGTGTATGATTTGTTTCAAAATCATGATTGAATGACTCCATTTGAGGAATCGGTCAGTGTAAAGACTTAAGGAGACAAAGTATTCAAAGGTGTAAAAGCTTCTCAAAATTGTGAAAGCAAGATATAGATTTATTGTGACTTGTGTAGATCAAAAGAGTCCCAAAAGGGCGGTGACATTGTGAAAATGAACTTCACCTATTTTTAAATCAATCTTATGAGTAAAATCAAGTGAAAAATAAGTCTAATAAGAGTGGTGAGGGTTTGTACATTGAAGCCCTAATAGTGGAATTGCAAGAATAATGAAGACTCTAATGTTTCTAAGTATATTGCTCAAAGTCTACACTCTTGGTGATGATGTGGAGAATAAAGTAAGGATCTATTGTGGAGAGAGAACTAAGAATGTGCCTCGGTGGCCATCAAGAAGTCTCGAAAGGTGTGTGATCAAGGTTTCATTGTGTGCATTAAATATCTAGAATGAATTGCTACATGCGCTTAAAAAGATGCATAATGCTTTAGGAAGGTAATGAAAACTTGAAGAACCGAAGAAGTTACTCCAAGACAAGATGACACTATGACATTCCAAAAAGATGTCTGATTATAAGAGATGGTGTTCTTAAAGTTGAGTAGAGGTATAAGAAACACACACACACAAGTAAAGAGGTTGATTCCCTTCATTTTTTGATGTGCATGAGTATACAAGAAGTTGTATTATGCATGTAAAATGGATCCTAGAAGGAAAAAACACAAAAATCTCTTAAATCCTCTGTATGCATGTTCTATGGACTTAAAAGGATAAGTAAGCCTCTATAAGTGAGGAAGCTTTATTGCACCTATTTAGGACATGGGAGTATAAGAGATCACTCTTTGATGTTTCTACAGGAGGTATACTATGGTTTTATGTTGGTTTTCTTTTTGATCTTAAGGATTATGATTCTTGAAGCACAAAAATATGATCTTGACAAGGATATAGGAGCTAGTCTATATTAAAAACAAGAGGGTAATGCTTGTTAGGTTGTGGAGCTTGTTTTCATGTGTGAAAGTGTTGAAGACTATACACTAAGAGTACTGTACACTTTTCATGTATCCTCGCCGGGGTTTGGGGCGGGCCGGGCCACGAGCGAAGGGCGGGGTGACCCCGTAGCAGAGAGGTTCAGGGCGACCCTCGAAAAAAAAAAATTTTACGCGTAAAATTTTTGGCCTCGAAAAAATGCACCCGACATATCGGAAACGTGCTTTTCTCATATGGCGAGTTTTTGACCCATAGGTTTATGGGACGGATTTTGCCCATGGTTTTTGATACCCACAGCTTTGTAAAAATGCTTAAGCAATTTATCTATTTATATGGTCTTATGCATATGATAGATGTACAAGCAAATATATTGCATGTGTTTTGAATTTGGTCATGAATTAGTAGAGTTTGTTGAGCATAGCTCCAAACGGATCTGGGTATTGTATTGAGAGAGCGGTGGCTTGTAATAAAATCGAGCAAGTGATTCTCGGTGGGCGTAGCCCAAATCGGGTGAACCACATTAAATACTATCTCTTTGTGTTGTGTTATTTTATTCGTAATTTTATTTGAGATCCAATAATTTCTGCATATTAGTTTCTCTTGCTATGCGATTACGTGAGGATTATGCCGCATATTTTATCCCTTATTTCCTAACAGTAATACAAGGTATGTGACAACCTTCTATGGGTTGACAAAGATAACTTGAGGCAAGATGAGTCATTGTTTGACCGAGATGAGATGTTTCTTATGTGTTGAAGTGGCAAATTTTTTTATATTTCAAGGCACAATAGTAAGGTTGTGCACTCAACATATAGAATTTTGAGTGTGCCTATGAAGTAAATCTAGTGGATCCATGTTAAGGTCGATACAAAGTTTAGAACATTGTTTCTCATAGGTTTCTTGAAGAATGTAATAGCACCGTGGGTCCATGTAAGAAAAAAGAAGAACAAGTTAAGCTCGGTCCAATGGTGGTGTCTCGTATTATGTTCTCTTACAAGTTAAGAAGAGTATACTTGATGATGGTTTGGTAAGATGAGGATAGCTATAGTGTCACAATGATCAGTAAAATTTATTCCTACGGGCATGTGAATGTTGTTTTAAGTGTGCTTGAGCTCTAGATGGAAAGGGAATACTTGAGAATATGCCCCTAGAAGATGATGTAAGTGTTTTCAAGACATTTAAGGTATGGTAGAGTTGTTACAATGCTAGAATTCCTCCTATAACAAGTAAGTTAAACCTATAAAATGCATTATTTCATCTTCTATGACTATTATTCACTGAGAAAATAGTTTAGAGTAGTGACAAAGTGACTAAGGTGATTTCTTATCAAGACAACAAGGAAAAATACTTGAATTTGTGCTTCTAGGAAAGAAATGGTGGTATTAAGTCTAGGGGAGAAATGATATGCTTTGTTATGGTATAATTTACGGTTGTGAAGTTGCCAAAGTTTGTTCTAAAATCACCGATGAGTTCATTCAGGATCTATGATCTCAAGCTATGTCAAAAGCAAGATGCATGAGACTAAATCAAGTTTTTATGTTTAGATCAACTGTGTTGAGGTAAATAAAGGTAGTTTGGTAATTTTATATGCTTTGTCTTGAAATTGTTGGCATGTCCAAGGTGTGAATGGCTCAAGTTACAATGAAGCTACAATACCTTCAAAAAGGCACAAATATGGGTAAAAGAGAAAACTTGGCGTTCTTGCATACATAGAAGGTTGAAGATGTTATTTTTCCCCCTTAAAAGGTGAGATATTAATTCATTTCATGCTTGACCAATGATTCTCAGATTTTGGAAGTTATTTTTCTAGGGGAGCTTGGTTTTTGCATGCTTGAAATAAGGCCTAGAATAAGTCTTCGGAGAAAATCAAGAAAAATGAGGAAATTGAGATCTTTGGTTGGTGTTTCTAACCAAATTATGGAGGTATGAAGCTGAGGTTGGTGAAGAAGGTAAGCTACATGTTATCCTTTGTCATTAATGTAAAAAGGGGAGAAGTTTAGGGTGTTTTCCATCAATGACAAAGGGGGAGATTATTGGCATGTAGGCCTAATAGGTGTTGTCATTGATGCAAAACCACATTAATGAAAAAGTGGATGATGTAAGATGATTTCATGATGTTTATTGAGATGCTAACATAGTAGTTTAGATGTTTTTGAGCTGCTACAATGAGATTCAGTGATGCATGCTTGCTCAAGAAATCCTATATAGGTTCCTAGGAGGCATAGTTTGATAGTGTGAGATTATTGGATTCTTGGAAGGCATGTTGACATGTAAGATAGAAGGTTTTGAGGGTGCTTGAGCACTCACAATGGTGGTTTAGTGCATGTACAAATGGTTCACTATGTTACAGTGCTCATTGAGAGCAGGTAAAGTAACTTGGAGGTGTGACAAAGTGTTTTGGAGCTATATGAGATCATAGAAGCATGAAAATAGGTATATCATGGATTATGAGGTATCTTTGGGTAACTTGTAAAGGTTATATGTTCAGTTCTTGCATTATTTCAGTTGGCCCTAGTTGTTACTATGAGATTCTAGCATGCAATCATAGGTAAGTCTTAGTGACTAGAGAGATTGAGCCATGAATTTGAACTTATGATGATTGGAGATGTTATAGGGATGAGTGATGATACTTTCAGAAAAAATTAGGTTTCCATGATGAGTATTTTGCAAGATATTCCAGTTTTAGTGAGACAAGGTCAAGAACAGGTGAAAATCAAGCTCGAATTTGAACTTCTGATGCTCGTTATGAATAGTATGCTTTGCATGGGATATTGATAATTTCAAGGTAGATCATAAGGTTAATTTAGAAGGTTTTATAATAATAATTAGGTCATTTTATCATCACATTTTTAAAAATGAATTTTAAGAAGGTAAAGAGGTAAAAAAACCCTAGTTAAAATCTAGCTAAGAGCAGTTGTTAGAAGAAGGTGAATTGTGACCCAGTTTTTATTGATTCATAAAATGTGATGATTGTATGTTGTATTATAATCCTCTATATTTCCATAAATTTATAGTTGAGGTCTTGACCATATGTGGGCCCCACCTGAAAACAATAGTTTATGAAGAGTTTCAGTTTAGGACAAGTTGGTCCAAAGAAGTGATATGCCAAATTGATGTTGTATGATGTATGTGAGTTTTTATAGATTTAAATGGAGGTTTCAGATCAATTTCATACAAGTTCATGTGATTTTGAGGTCCAAACAGTTGGTCTGTCAAAGAGTGGTTTTGGGATCTCAAATAGCAGGGTTCATTTTTTTGGCCATATCTTGAGTTATAGGTGGATTCCTTAAATGATTCAAGTTGTGTTGGAAATTATATTCAAAGTTATTTAAAATGGTATATGGATTGAATAATTATGAGGTAATATGATAGGGTTTCTAGGGAATTCTTTGAGGAAGATAGTTTTTGGCAGTTCAGGATAAAATATGTATTGATGCAAATTTTATGTTTTTTGATGCATGAGATGGATTGGGTGATGCTTTATATCACTTGGAAAGTGAAGAGGGATGAATAAGGAATAAAATTAATTCAATTTGAGGTATTAAATGCATGTATATTTGATTTTATGAGCTGACCTTTGGAAATAATGTTTTTGGCAAGTTGATTTGCTAAAGGTAAATCTTCTTTGTGGTTTGAAGAAAAAGACATTTCATGAATTATAACATGCTTAGATGTGTTCTAAAAGTTATTAAATTTTATTTGAGTGGTTAAATGAAATGTTTTAATTTAGTATGAGTGATTTGGTGATCAAATGAAGTTTCCAGGGTGCTGAAGGGTGAATGAAACAACTATTTTGAAGATTGTAAAGAGAACTGGGCCCAGTAAATGAAACAATTTGATTGGTTGATATTAATTGCAACAATGTATGAATTTTTTATGATATTTTAATAATGTATAAAAGGTTAATGGGTCTTGATAAATTATGTGACTCATGTTAGGGTCGGGGAGAATTTTAAGGGTCCTTGAAAAAAACCTTGGAAAATATTTGGCTAATATGGGAAAATTAGCTTTCGCATGAATAGTGAATACCTAGACATCATGAAATCACTATTAAATGTTACTTGAGGGTATATTTTTTATAGGGTACTAGTCAATAGCATATTTTTATGCAACTGTTTGACAACATATAGTTATTTTGTCGTACGGTAGCATAAAAAATGCTACCAGCCTAAATCATAACTATATCTATTGATTGCCATGGTAGCATAAAAATGTTGTCATCTGGTAGCATTTTTAGTCTATCAAATGAAAATATACTTTATGTTGTTTGTTGGTAGCATAAAAATATGCTAATGACTGACTATATCCAGGTGAATTTTGTGAATTTCTATTTCGTGAGAATGGCGAATCGGCCCCTAAAATTAAATTGTACCCAAAAACTTTTGGTGAGCTAGTACTAACTTGCACTATAAAAATTAGCCACTTTCAAATTTAAAAACTAGAATATTTGTGAATTAACGAATATTTTCCACTAAATTTTTCCCTAGTTAGGGCATTTTAAGATTGTGCCCATGGGGTTTTGAGCCATTTTTGGCACATGTAATGAGGTTTTTGGATAGTCCAACCTATATGGGTCATATGTAGCTCTTTTAATTCAAATTTGTGAATGTTATTTAGTTTTTGGGTCACATTTATCATGAAGGATCGACCTATTTTTGTTTGGAAGGAAGAAAAACATATTTAAGTGCTTGTTTAGTTCATTTTTGAACTAGTTCTCTTGGAGGGAAGGTGTGTGACCTAGAGAGAGATATTTTGTAGGTATGAGATCATAATTTTAAGGTTAAGTAAGAGAATGATAGGTTCAGAAGGCATTATAGCTTGAGAACAAGAAGATAAAGAAAAGAAAAGTGAAGAAAGAGAAAGTTTGATGCCCTAGGGTACGAGCTAGGGTTTGTGAGATGAATTTGTGATCTCCATCAGTTGTGGCGAAACAATATCGGAGGTAAAACATCTTCGGTGGCTGATTTGGTGCTTAGTCATATTTAGGGGGTTGTAGCCTCTTTATGGAGTGGGTGCTTCAATAAATTAGGGGTTGGTGCTCCTTGTGGGGTTGGTGCCTCACTAAATTTAAAGAATGAAAATATAATGTTTATGTTTCAATGGGTTTTCTTCCCCATGAGGGTTTCCCACTTAAATATTGTGTCTATGAGCTCTCTTGTATGTGTTGTGGTTCTTTGTTGATATTGTGCACATTTATTATGTTATGGTTAAATGTGTGTGAATGGATAAATGATGTTACATGCTGAATTTAATGGCGAATGAAGTAAGAAATTTGTAGAACTGATTCACCCCCTCTCGACCCATTGTGCTTCAAATAAGTTTGGAAATTTTACACTGAGACAGGGAACCCATTCTATAGACCGAGTGCCCTGCAAGTGCCCCGGTCTTTCTTTAGGCACCCTAATCATTCTCTAGGAGTCTGGTCTAGATCTATCCTTTTTAGGACCTCTGCACATTCATTCCTACTTTTAAATTATTCTATTTATCCTATGACACAATCCCACGAGATCCTAAAATCAGCTAAGTCATTTTCAAACTTATCTTACATATTAAGGTTTCTACTTTCATTAGATTAGTTGTCTTTGGGTCATTCTTCATAGTCATTTAGTACATTTATTTACTTTATTTACATGTCGTTCTATATTATATTAACTACACACATATCCCTCATTCATTTTTAGTTAATCAATTGGCATATGATGATTGTATTCACTGTGTATTGATGTTATGATGTGATGATGATGTATGTGATTTTTGTTATATATAATGCTTGATGTGTTGAGTGTTTTTCGTATTTATTGAATTTATTTGTAATGCATAGTTATCGAGTAATGAGTAATGTGATGATGATATAGTGTATAGGATAATAGACTATGTATGTAATATGATTGCGAAAATAAAATTGTGATGAATGATTGATGATGTGTAAGAGTATGATGTGGTCGCATGTTAGGAGGATGAAGGTGGGGAGGGTGGAATAGTGATGCCCCCTAGTGTATAGATGATGAGGTTCATTTAGATAAGACCCCTCAATAGTCAAGAATGAACCGTAAAGAAAGAGTGTGTGAAGAGAGGTTATTATTGTAAAAATCCCTCAATAGTCATGTAAGAACTATAAGAACATGAGTGCGTCATCGAGGGGTAGGGTGATAAAATCACCTACCAAAGACTCGAGGTGATGTAAAGTGGTGGAAACAAAGTGAGTGTATGGACCAAATTGAATGTCGTGTGGAGTGGCTGTAGGAGGTGTGAAAGTGAAGGATGTGGAAGCCAATGTGAAGAAGTAGCATGATGCAATGGATGAGGTGGATGAGATGGTACAACGATGGATGGATGCGATGGAGAATGTGCATGAGTGACAACCTATGGTGATGGACAAATGATGACCTTAGCACTAGACAAAGGAGATAACTCAACCTGGAGTAGTAGCTCATTGTCGAGGGAGAGGAGATATGGATCGCTCATGTGAGAGAGATATAAAGGAAATGATGCCCTTATCCTCTAATTGTTGTAACCGATCATGAAGGGTGAAGAAATCATTGTCCCTATGGCCATTGATATGGTGATAGTTACAATATGGTCGATCACGTTGACGTTGTAAGTGATGTTCACATTGATGCTAGTTAGAAGGTAAGTGAATTAAGCACATGTTAAGAAAAACACACAACACATCATGTGATTGAGCGTGATGAGAGAAATACAATGGCTCATGTAAAATAGGTGTAGAAGATTGAGGTGTAGCCTGCTGCGGAGTAGGAGAAGGACACTTTTGTGATGTAGTAGGCTGAACTTGCTTATGAGGAGGAGATGGAGATCATGTAGGATGCTCAATAGATGGTAATGGAGAAGAACTAGATGATACAGTAGTAATAACAATAGGTGGAGGATCTATAACATGTGTAGCAATGAGGTCTTGTTCTAGATCAATGAATTTATAGCATATAAGTGTGAATGATTCACATGTGTCATATTGCAATATTTGTTTTAATGTTGGAATCAAACCATGACAGAAAATAAATTACTTCTCTAAATTGATAGGTTGAAATACTAATTGGTGCATACAAGCATTGAATCATAAGATGTAATCCATGATAGGTTTAGTTTTCCTTGATGTAAAGTAGGTAGATGATCATAGGTAACTTTAGGGCCATTTTTGATGATAAAGTGATAGAGAAAAGATTCTTCCATCTCATAATAAGTGCTAATAGATCCAAATGGTAGATGAGTATACCATTATAAAGCATCATCAATAAGACTATGTTGAAAGGATTTAAGCAATAATTGATCATTAGAATATGAATCCATAGCCATACAGTAATGCTTGAGATGCAAGTGGGGTTTCTAGTACCATTGAAACATGAAAAGGTAGGCATGATAAAATCCTTAGGAAATGTTGAATTATGAATCTTCTTAGGAATAAGGTTGCCATGTAATGAATTGTTATCAATAGAAGCATAATAGGCCTTGCTTTCTAATGTGAGTGATTGAACCTGAGACTATAAGTGACCCACAACATGCATGAGAGACAAGATATCTTGTGAAGGAATAGTAGGGGATGACAATAATGTGTTAAGTGGTTGTAATTTTCCATTGTGAGTAATCATAGGAACATCAAGAGGAGACAAAGGAGTTTCCGATTCTAAGGTTAAACTATCTGTAGGTGCTAATGAAGCAATAGGTGATGAAGAGCATGTAACATCCATAGAAGTGGTAAGACTAACATTTAAAACATCCCTAGGAGATGAAGCATCAGATGGAGATGTGATGATAGGAGGAGATAAACTAATAGATGGAGATGGAGTGATAGGAGGAGATGAAGTGGTAGGAGGAGATGAAATAATAGATGGAGATGAGTCATGCATATTATTAGATACAACCTCAGAAGAAGATGACAATGGAGTAGGAGATTCACACTCAGTAGTATGTAAAGTAGTAGACTCATGACTATCAATTGTTTTATCAAAATTAGAGAGAGACTCAGATATGAAAATGTCATTAAGTGTATCATCAATTGGATCATCAACATAGTGTGAAGGAGTATGTGAACTAGTATGTGATGGATCATGAGAAGCATTATCAGAAATAGGAGAAGCATGAGATGCAAGATATAGTAGTGGTCTGACTAGGAGGAGAATCAATATGCACATGTGTACTATCGTCAAGACCAAACATGAAATTAATAAGAGAATCATCTAGAATTTATTTGGAAATGTTAGGAGGATCATGGATAACTATATAACATGGTGTACAATGAGTGAAGCTCATCACATCAGAAACAATGCCAATATTATAATTTTCAAAGCTAGTAGGAACATTACATTTGTTGGCTAAGAGTTATTATTGAATATGATTTGGCATAGTAACACCACGATATAGATATGTAAGCTAAGATATAGTTACCTCATCATAGATTGGATTGATACTAACATGAGGCATGATGAGATGAGAAGGAGAAGATCTATCCTTATCCATTAGGATTTTAGTGGATCCTAGGGGAAAATGTTCTAATCTATGGGTTCACCAAAAGATTCACTAAAATCTAAATATAGTCATCTAATCTTGATTTCTATAGGAGTAGTAAATAACTAAATAAATGAAATAATAAAGTACATAAATAATACCCAGAAAACCTAAGATATGGAAATATAAAACCTTAAGAACAATGAGGTTTAGGAAAAGTCTTATCGATTCGAAGATGTCACACGACTATGTCACAAAGGAGACCGATCGACCAAGTGGAGGAAACTATCATACATGAGCCTAAGAAAATGTAGATCTAGAGGATTTCACTAGATTGAGGCACCTAGGGAAGGATAAAGGTGCTTCGGGTGCCTTGGTCTGAATTTTGGGCACCCTAGTTTTTACTGAGATGGTCGAAACCCATATTTTTAGGGTTGTAAGATGTCTACACTCCTTCGTTAGATGTCACCATAAACCCGTAATGGAAAAATCACATGCAAAACCCCAAGAAAAGTTTCAAAACCATAAAAAATAAAGATGCATATGAAGGGTTCGATCTGTTCTCGGTGGCCACAATGGTGGACTTACTAATTAACCACCGCACTAAATCTCAAACCCAATGTAGTTCTATATGCATGTGTGTATAATTGTGCCCTAGGATGCTCTTGTTCCAATCGCACTTTGTGAGCATCGAGCAAGTAACTAGATGTATAATGTAATAAATGTGTGTATAGAAACAATAGAATCCCCTCCTATGTAGTGTGTGATGTAGAATAATGCCCAAATGCAGTCCCTTGCTCTATGTAGATAGCTAGCCCTTGATAGAAATAGTCCACCCATAAGGTAGTATGTATGTTGTGTTTATATAGGGATATCTTGTTCAAATTTCAACACTAATGACCTGACATGCCGACTAGTACCTTAGAAGATGAGAGGAAAAACCAAAAATACTGACCTGAAATGACAAAAATAAAACCAAGTGTGATGGGGACTAGGTCACGTATAATTAGGATAGATTGAGTAATGACAGATAGAAATCCACGAGACTCACCAAAACGTGTGAGTGAGTGATAAATGTACAAGACCAATAGTGGTAAATACCAAAAAGACAAACAACTGGACTATGGAATGGGTCATTAATGAATACTTTTCTTACGCAAGATCCATTTATAAAACAACATACTTGGTAGTATAATAATATTAGTAAGTGCATGATTTTGTGACTACACCAAGACACTTTTGTTTCTATTGGCATAGGTGAGTAATAATCTAAGAAACATCCTCCCTCTACTACAACCATGATTCCTTTCCAACCAACTGTACATACATTAGACCTCATGCCACCTCCTTCATCTCCCTAGGTCATCTCTTTTCCACAACTCGATCCATTCACATGTTATCTATTCATACATGACTCTTATTGGCCTCATATTCCATTCGACCCCACTTTCCCTGACACTATTTGCACACATAAAGGCTTAACATAATTAGGATTCAAACTTGCTAATCTCCTCCCCACTCATTCTCCACACCTTGATCATGAATATGTACTCATTATTGTGGCATATGGCCTTTGTGTCTTGCATCTACTAGTCTTCCTTGCACATACACACCTGTTCCTCTCCACTCACCCTTAGACAATCTTGGCTCAACTATATTGGTGGCACCCTTGACCCCAACCATACTACTATTACCTTTCCTATGCCTTTTGGCCACATATCTATTTGCAATGATTCATTCCTTAGCTATACCCAAAACCTAACTCATTGGTACACACATGATTATCCACAACCCCCTTTTACTAATGAAAAATATGTTATGGGCATGTATAATTTACGCTGCATAGGATCTTTCTATGATCAACCTCATACTATCACATACTATGTATCCAATCCAAATCCTATTGGTTATGACCCTAATACTAATGACCTCCTTGATGAGTTTACTTGAATCCTTTCCCCACAAACACTTAGGGGGCCACACACTTTCTCCCTCCTCCATCACTACCAACCATCTCTAGTATATACTACTAAACTTCATGCTTTATGCTTCATGTCTACCTTTCTAAGCACTCTTACATCTTTAGTACACACACTGTATTATCATTACTTGATGACACACTCTTGTTATATGGTTCATGCTTAACTATTAAGGGTGCGATTCCTCCATGAATCCCGGTTTTGCATCTTGGCTACTCATGCTTTGTGCTTCATGTCTATCTTTCCAAGAATTATCACATCTATAATACACATAATTTATCTTCATTACTTGATGACACACTCTTGTTCTATGGTTCATGCTTGACTGTTGAGGGTGTAATTCCTCCATGAACCCCACTTATCACATCTTGGATACTCACGCTTTGTGCTTCATGTCTATCTTTCTAAGAATTACCACATCTCTAGTACACATAATTTATCTTCATTACCCGATGACACACTCTTGTTCTACGGTTCATACTTGACTATTGAGGGAGCATTCTTAAATGAACCTCATCTCATGCAAATTCATTGGGGGTAATGTGGCTCCCCTTATCTTCACATATTGCATATCGTAGCACACCATTGCACTCATACAAATATGTAAATCTTGGTTGCATTTTCTCTTGTTAGCTTATACTATTTACATGTTGCACTTTTTTTTTCCTATGCTAGTTGGATTCTTAGTATGTCATTATCTTTTCTATACACACATGCACGTTCACTTGGTATCTTGAGGTGAATGCAATACCTTTACAAATTCTTACATGATGCATGATGCTCAATAATTCTTTCTACCAATCTCGCCAGGCTCCTAGGGGCATCTGCATTTAGTACTCTCATACTCTACAACTCATAGGTCATATTGCTACACTATTTACTACTTCTTGGCATTATCACTTTACTTTTTACTTGATATATACATGATTTAACATACTACCTATTTTTCTAACATGCTGATGGGTGCTTCATGTGTAGCATTGTCCTCACAGGATCAATACAACCATAGTTATATGTCATTCATTTCTTATTATTTCTTGTTATTGTTTACATGATATTCCCTATGTCATTCTTGATCAATGTTTTCTTATGGATGCTTCGGATATGATTTTCTTGTGACATTAGGAGTGATGTCCCACGTATGCAACTTGTTACTCAGAGTCCATCTTGTCTTCATATTTGCTTACTACATTATTTTCTATTGTATGCTAGCTCTTTTATACTAACACTTGTTACTAGCCTATATTGTCGGCATGTGCCTTGGTTTCTTCCATGCACATCTGCTACTCCCTACAAGTATCCACTCTCATATATACATATCGGTATGGGGTCATCTCCTTTATACTACATTCTCCTATAGTTTTCACATGCACCCTAAATGAGGGGGACATCTATTGGGTGAATAAATGACCCTTAAAACATCTTAGAGCTCCAAAACAGATCAACAACATATATAATTGGCACACATACACAATTACAGTTGGTCTGAATCATAATTGGACCCAAAACACAGAGCATACACTAGCACCTATTACTAGAGAGTAACGATGGGTGCATGTGTCTGGGGAAAAAGTAGTCATTTTCTTAATTCAACACATTTTCCAACACTTTATAGTATAGTTATCTAGTATCATGCACTTGCCTTCAGTTACAAAATCTGCTCAATCCATTACAAAAGGTTACAATAGGGAACAAAAGGTTACAAATAAAGGACATGCCATCTATAATGGTGTTTATTTGGGAAGTGTCATGGAAGGAGAAAAAAATAGACCTATCTCCCTAAAATTTTTCAGTTGGTGTGATATCTCCCAAAAAACTCACTCTTGGCATGCGATCACCCAAAAAACTCGCTCTAGGCATGAGATCACCCAACAAATCACTCTTGGCATGAGATTTGTTGGCATGATGTTACATAGGTGTTATCATTGATGCAAAACCTCATTAATGAAAAATTGGATGATGGAGTAGGGTCATATGATGCTTAGAGTGATGAAGACATGTGTTTCAGGTTTGTTCATGGGTACAAATGATGTTTCAATAATTCTACCTCGCCTATTCAGGTGGCTTAACTAGCCTAGGTGATAGTTCATGGAGGTTGGAGCTTCTTGGTGACTTAAGAAGCAAGATGTAATGATGGATAACATGTTTTGGGAGTGCTTGGGAACTCACATGAGCTTTAAGATGCAGATATAGGATGGTGACCATGTTGCAAGTACTTAGTTGGAGCATGTATGGATCTAGGAGGCACGAGGATGAGCTATAGAGATATATGAGCTAATGGATGCATACATTCAATTATATCATGATGTATCACGTATGTTATGACTATTTGGAGTGTTTCTATGATGTGTTATGAGGTTTCTTCTCTTGACCCTAGACTTTACAGTGTAAAACCCTAATGGCTAGCTATGCAAGTCTCGGGGGATGGAAATATTTAGAAGTGATTATGACAAATCGATGATTGGAGATGTTATTAGGGTGTGTTCTTGTGTAGTGTGAAATTTTTAGGTTTCCATGATGATTATTTTATATGATACATGTGAAACAGGGTACTTGGTGTAGACACAAAATCATGCACTTTGGGTAATTATCTAGTCCTAATTACATACTACTATTCATGTGATTACTAAGTAAGAAAATTACTAATCAACCCATGTCTTTGGCCACCTTTTGTTGATTTACTGCTTCTAATTTCAGTCTTGCACTCTCACTTTCTCGCCTACCTTTTTACTCTTCGACCATTTTCATCCTGACACTAGTGCCCAACAAGGATGCCATCACTAGGTTCCCTTGTCCCCACTTTGGTGCTCAGTACCCTTTTACTTTACTCTCACTTTTTGGGTCCTTTCTATCCATTTGAACATCTTATATTTTTGGTAGTCGGCCTTTTTGGGGTTGATTACAAAATTCAAGTGAAGGAATCATATAATTATAAAGTTATGTGATCATAATAAGGGACCAAACACTAAGCATTATCTATCACTACCTAAGGTTGCATGCATCAAAGGCATCTAAGAGCTCTGTTAGATCCATCTAGCTCCATCACAAAGGACACAAGTGCTAGTTTTCTACATTGCACTTCATAGGAGGGAAGTTCATTCTATTCCATGTACACATTTATTACATTCTACATCTAGCTACTTGCTTTCTATCCACGTGCGACTGTCACAAGAGAAACCTAGGGCATAATTTCACACACACACACATAACTACATTTTATCCGAGATGTGCATCACTCGGTTGTAAGTTGACCAATGTGGTGGTTGAGGATAGTATGGACCCTCATTTTGCATCTTTATTTTTTAGGATTTGATGTCTATTGAAGGGTTTTACATGTTCATTCCTCATTACAGGTTTCGTAGACTCCAACAATCATTCCGTGAATCAGTCTTGAAAAAAGGAGCACATCAACAAACATCTTACGACCCTTAGAATTCAGGTTTATGATCATTTTCACAAACCCATGCACTTAAAATCAGTACCCGGGCACCCGTGGGCGCCCCTTGACCCTCTCTAGCTGCCTAGTCTAGCTTATCTATCTAGATCTACATTTTCCCATGTTCCAAAGGCAACAATGATCAGTGCTTTAGATTTTTCTAGTTTCCAATCTTGTACACCTTTGACAACATTACAAATTAGCTAAGGAATCTTACCCTTCTTTGCACATTAGGGTTTCATTATTTATTTCTTAGTTTTCTTTGGTATATTTTTGTATTTCATTACATTATTTATTTATTTCTACTATAGCATCATATTAGGCTTATGTGTTTACATTGTAGCTTAATTACTTGGTATTGTGTTTTCTAGATCAATTTGGACCTTCGATGCTCACCCCCGAAATATGTTCTTTTCCCGGGTCCTTGTGGATTTCAAGGATATTTATATATTGATTTTATAAGGTTTCACATAAATAATGAGGTTTTTTATCATCTGATTTTAATGAAAAATCGTTAAGAAGGTAAGTTGGTTTTAAACCCTAGTCAAGAGAAGTTTGCATAAAAGTGTGTATACTAAGTCTGTTTTAATTTTTAGTGGTGTAGTATTTTATTTTACCAAATAGCCCAAGGTGCATTGGTATGTCACTCAGCCAAAGTTGAGCACTCACCTGAAGCACACAAGGGTATTAGGTCCCTCCTTTATGGAAGCTTTTTCAAGAGTGTTAGTATGCATGATGGTTGAACTCCATGATCAAGATCTAATACATCCCATAATAGTAACAAAGAAACCAAATCTAGGCATACAAGAATTAGATCTAACATGTAGCATAATGAACTTTAAACAAGCAAAAATATCATATCTACTCTACAAGATCCATTAACACTGTTATTCATAACTAGAATCCATCCACATAATTCATAAATTCCTCCATAAGATTACGTGCACAAGAAAAATAGCATCATAACCTTACAATATAGTCCAATTTGGCCCATAGGTCATGCTAATCACTACATATTTATAGGGGTGGGTGCTTGCCCTTCACCGCCTAAGCATCCTCAAAATAGGTTGCATGCTAAGAATAGCCATGTGCCTTTCACAAAGATAAATAAAAAAACATACAAGCTTTCCCTAAAAATAGATAATCTATAGTTAACTCTGCTTTAATCTTATTAATAGCCTAAAACGTTACATGGAATTTGATCCTAAATATAGACTTTACTTGAACTGAAAGTCCTCATGCTTTAATCTTATCTTTAAAACCTTGCTTGGATGCCACTCCAAGTCCATATTTAGATCCACATCCCAAAACTAGATAAGTGTTGATCCCTTGCACGTAATCCTTTCTTGTCTTCCATGCACAAACCCTATCTTCCCGGTGTGTGTTTCTTCTTCTTGAATGCCTTTGTGTGTGCTAACCTCTTCCTGGGTACTTAGTCATTTTTATATGCTCAACATTACCCCACACTAATGATGTTGTCCATCCTTGAAAACATTTGGCTTCTCCAAGAAAGAATAAAAGAATAAATAATAAAAACCTATACCTGGTTTGCGCCAAAGAATGAAAGAATTCTGCTACTATGTAAGGAGGATGGGGAAATCCTTATTTAATGATGCCTCCATGGCATTCCATCCCTCCACTTCACTCTGTGCTTGTTTAAAAAAATCCCCAATCATGGCACTGACTTCATCAAATGTCAACTCTTCTCCCTTGGCCTTGAATGTTTTGACCATAGGCTGCTTTGCCAAGGTCTATCAGCACATCCATTTTACACATAACCTAGGGATATAATTATTTCAAGTTATTATTAATAAAGGCCCTCAAGATTTCAACCGCCTCATTCTTCTTCTCCCTATCACATTTCACCGTAGACTTCTCTTGTTCTTGGTCTAAAACTCCTTCAGGCCCTCCTCGTGTGTGGCTACTAGAAAACTTGCCACACGATCCCGATCTTCATAGTTATCATAAAAACCTCCGCCATATGATCCATGGCATTAACTAACATGAGAAGCTCAATATACTAAGTTATAGTCACCTTGATTTGTTCCTTCTCCTATTACTTATACCGCGCCATAACTTCTTCCAGCAGAATCTAGTGCCGAGGTTGCTTTTACATCATGATTATGTGTGTTAAATCCTCCAAAAAATGGAGGGCCATCTCATACGTCTTTTCAAGGGGGTTAAATCCAAGTGCGCTAGTATGATAGAATCTACTATTAACATTCTTATAATCCTCATACAACCTTCCATTTTCCTCCCACAACTCAACTTTAACTACACAATAATATGTTCTTTCCCCTTTATCTCCCTATCCCTCTCAATAATCTCCTTATTCTTCTCTTCTAACTCCTTTTCCAACACTTTTATTCTATTATTCCTCCCAAATAATCTGGCCTCCACTTCCACTGATACCTTATTCAATGCATTACACGCTTATTCATTAGTTAATTGTTGAGAATCCACTACCGGATTCACTTCCTTGGAGCTCGGTGAAGTACATGTATCTATTAAGGCTCCTGCGTTGACTTTGAATTCAGGTTCATCAACATGGGACTCAAACATCTAGGAAAACATATTTCTTGTGCATGGAAACACACCTTCCTTATCAAAAGATGACCAACAAAAAAGTTGGTCCACCAGGATCTTATACTTTGGTAACGAGCACATATTACTTTGTTGGGATTTGCATCATAGGCCATAATAGGTCCTTGTTGGGTGTATGTGCATTTTATATCTATGTGTGCACCTATTGATAACCCTATGTCCATTCTTATTTCTCCTCCCAAACTCCCATCTTTCTCTTTTCCTTCTTCTTCTTCCATGTTGCGCTCTACCTCTTGATCGACCAAGTGTTGTATGATACCAATGACTTTATGTTCTTGCTAATGTCTCTAGTTACGGGCTAGAAATGTGCGTAGTCTCTTGCACATTTGTGCCAACTTCCTCCTCTTCATCCTCCTCCAATTCTCATGCTTCTTCAGAGGGCACACTCTTCTCTTCATCTGTCTCATGCACGGTATATACATGAGGGTCCCCCGTTGGCACTTCTTCCTCTCCCTCATCCTCGGTCTCCTCACAATTTAAAATCTTCATATTATTAGAGTAGGAACTCTCTAAAACCTTTAGTTACTTTACCACCAGAGACTTATTCATTTGAGTATAAGTACTCATACCTGTACATGTCTCCTTTGTCCTTGAGGACTGGCCTTTATACACGTTTGGTGCTCTACTCATTGTAGGAGTCTCTTCCCTACTTATCTTCTTTATCTCCACCTTCCTTCTTGCTGAAGGCTCTGTTGGGATACTCACATCATCTTCCACATACACACCTTCAACAAAATTAGGCTATAGATGAAGATATAAAAATGTTGCAGTTGTCTCAACAATCGGTATTGAAACAGGCTTGAGCATATGTATGTCATGTGAGACATATATTTCCACATAGGTGCACTTTTTTGGGTAGACCAAGGTATGGTACATATCATGATGCTCTTGGTCTACCTCACTTAGATCAAATATTAACTTATTCACCTCTTTAAACCTGTTGACCATGCTTTGGAAGTATTGCGCGGTGAATGCAAATGGTAGCTTGCACCATGGGCCTTTGTGCCATCAACCAAAGTGAACCTGCCAATACAGAAATGCGGGTATATTGTAAACTTAGCCTCATCTCTCACCAGAGATGATATTTTTTTGGAATCCTCCATTCCACTCAAGGCATCGTACATGCGTTTATACCACTTATCAATGCATGCCTTATATGTTGCTGTCATAGTTTCACAAGTATAGGCAACAAACCTTTTAGCTTTGGGGACGAGTCTTCTTTAGGGTACTCCCATATTCTATCCTTGGGGCCATCAGAACCCCTATCTTTGAAAATAAAATAAAAATAAGGATACATGATTTTATCCCCATCCCATGCAGCATCGATAATGTATTTTGCTATAAAATCCAAGATGTTATAGATGGTTCCTTCACTATCCTTCTACATACATTTAACCATATTTTGTTCACTTGGGTCCACCTCTCCTGACCACTTAGCTTTGTAAGAAGGTGTGCAACCATCTTCATCACTAGATTATTGATCTTTGAAATATCAAAGGTGCACCTTCCCTTCTTGTATTCATACTCCTTGGTTGTCTCCTTCACAACTTCATTGTCACTCATATCGTCGTCAAATGAGTTACCGGTGTAGATGAGTCCAGTGTACTTATTGATCAACTGTGGGGTTATGTGCATTCTCCTTCCTATAAAATATAAGTAGTCCTCATGGATGTGTGACATCAACCACTGGTATAGGTGCTTAGGATTCCCAAATAATGGAAGCTCATATAGGCAAACAATCTAGCCTTCTCCAATGCCTTCTTTACTTGAATCATCAAACAATGGCTTATCGTCATCTATTATATCCTTTGTAGGCTGAACTAGTTTCAAGGTCATGTCCTTTTTAGCCTAATCAGTTCAAAGGTTATAATCACTTATAACCATTCTCTTTACGTGGGATGTCCAATCCTTTCCTAGTAGTACCCCATCCAGTATTGCATCTCCGAGTACCACTCCTCACTAAAATTTTTTGCTACACTTTGCTTTTCTCTGCCTTTTCCCTTTTTCTTGGTTGGTGTGGTTGCTTCCCTTCTTGGTGCCATTTATCTTGTGTAGATTCAAAATTCTACCTTGTACCTTAGTCTTTTTACCCCTCTGAGTGCTTTGTCACACTCTTCTTGTGTGAACCCTATACTTTGTGCCCTAGTTTTGTGAAACCCTAACTAGAGAACCCTTTTCTTCTTGTGAACTTCACACTCTACCTCTCAAACCATAGAACCTCCTTTACCAACTTGTTTTGTGCTCAGATGTGTCCATTCCAATTTGGTTTACAAATATTTAACTTCACACATGATTCTTCGTAATTTCTTGCAAGGATGCCCTAGTTCACAAGAGCTCTTTCAAAAATTATCGCAAGGTAAAAATGAATTACCATGACCCTTTATTTATAGGTTTTGATTTTTACCCACAATAATTGCACCACCACATACCACCGTATTGTCGCAAGAAATTCATTTTCCCAAATTTCGGGTTCCATGCACTCAACACGCACACTCACTATGTGCTTAAACCTACAACCTTCTAGTGCACAAACTACCATGGTCACAAAATTCCTTTCATGCGCTCCCAGTGCCAAATCATATCACCTTCTACGTCACAATCCTTATAGTTATCCTTACTACTACCTACCTCGCGTTTTACTCTACGCTACTGTGCATTGATTTTCCTCAGGAATTAAACTATTTTACCACATTCCTATGACCACCATCTTCCAGAGATATCTAATACAACCAACCATAAGCACTCTCTTGATCTCTACCCTTCCGTGCCATTCTCCAGAAGACTCTAACTCTATATTTCCACCCCAAACTAAGGGTATGCGCGGTCCTCTGTGCATGAAATCACTTATAATGTAATCAACTAGTAGTGCAAGCATGCAACATAACACATAAATAAATTTACACAAAGCATATAAATGATGAAAGTAAACACATAGAAAGGAAATGCATTAAAGGGAAACTTAATCTAATTACAATACTACCTTATTAAAAACACCAAGAAAAATTATTTATAGTAGGGCTTTCACCTACTCCGTTAAATTAATGGGTAACCGTGTCCCATCCAAAGGCTCGTAACTAGAAAGCACTGAATTAAGTATGTAAGTCACAACATATGGTCCAAACCAATGCACTTTGATATTTATAGGGTGGCGCAAAAATTTGGAATCATAAAGAAGAACCATCCGTCCAATTTCAATATTTTTATCCTTTATATGCCTATCATGCCAAGCTTTATTCCTGGCCTTTTCTTTCTTTTGACTCCATCGTTCCATAACACACCTTTCATCCAACTGCATCAGTTATTCAATGCACTCTTCAAGTGTTTTTTCATCATCTAGACCTCTCTGCGTGTGCAATACATAGAGAAGGTAACATGAATTCTACTGGTAAAACAACCTCTCGTGCCGAACACCAACTAAAAGGGTGTGGCTTAATTCAACCCATTGTAGGTTGTCATGTATGCCCAAAGTATAATAGAGACTTTATCATCCTAGTATTTCCTTCCAATATCACAAATATTATTCAATGTATGTCCCAATATCTTGTTGAAATCCTTAGCAGTTCCATTTTCCTATGGGTGATAGGGTGTTATTTTATGGTGTGCCACCATAAATTCTACCAATAATATCCTGATAGTCTCATTAAGAAAATGAGTACCCCTATCACTTGTCAAACTCAATGGGCATCCATACTTGCTGATAATGTTCTCCCACATAAACCTTACTACCATATCTACCATGTAATCCTTTGTAGGTGCCACTTCTTCCCACCTTGTAAGATAATCTGTACAAGTTATAATGTAGCGCGATCTAGTCCTATGCGTGGGTGGGGAAATAGGACCCACAAAGTCAATTTCCCACTTTTCAAAAGGTTCTGCACTAGCAATAGGCCTCAAAGGCATTTCATCTCTATGCTCAAGCTTTCCAAGGTGCTGAAAATGGTCACATGCCTTACAATATTATTTACAATCCTTATATAGTGTTTCCCACCATAGGCCAGCTAATAAAATCTTGCATGTGGTAGCATCTCCTACATAATGTCCACCTACAATCCCACCATGAGATTCCTCCATAATAGTTTCATGCTCATGCTCAAGCACACATTGTCACAAAAATTCATATTGACTTAGTTTGTATAAGTCTCCACTAATTAACATATAGGGCACAATGCGTATGGAAAATTATTTCTTCTCCAAACTCTTCATCCTTTTAGGCACCACACTAGTACAAAAAAAGACAATAATATATTCTAATTCGGAGGGATCACAGTTTAATCTAAATAGCCAGGGCATCGACATTATATTCTTAATGCTCTGCACATCCTCTCCCGAGTTAATCCTTGATAAATGATCTGGTCCAGAATTGCTCTTGCCTAGCTTAACAACCACTGTAAAGTTAAATTCCTGAAACAACAGAATCCAATGACATATGCACCCCTGCAAAACAAGCTTGTTCACCAAGTACTTAAGTGCCATGTGATATGTATAGAATATAAATGGGGTATCTAGTAAGTACTGTCTAAACTTATGCAATGCGTAAATCATGGAAAAGGCCTCACACTCTATAGTTGTATAATTCTGTTCAATTGGGGTTAAATTACTTCTTGTTAAACAAATAGGATGATCAATAATACCTTCTCCATGCTGGGTTAATACCATGCCAATGGCCATGCCAAAGGCATCCACATACACATGAAAAGGTTTGGTCCATAAAGGAAAGCAAAAATAGGCATTGTAGTAAGCCTTTCCTTTAATGTTTCAAATGTGTGTTGTTGTGCTTCACCCTAATGGAACTTGCCTTTAATCTTTAACAATTCTTCCAAGGGTGTGGCAATCCTAGAATACCCTTTGATAAACTTTCGGTAATAGCCTTGTGTGCCCCAATAATCCACACACATCACTTTGGTTAGTAGGTTCCTCTAAGCCCAAAATAATAACAACCTTAGTAGGATCCACTAACAAACCTTCTTTATAGATAATGTGCCCCAACAACATCCCAAAGGGTGTAGCAAAAATACACTTCTTAATGTTTAAGGAGATGCTCAACTATCGACACCTCTCAAACATAAGTCTTAAATTATCACAATGATCTTTTACTAGCCCATAAATTATCCAATCATCTAAGTAAACCTATAAAAACTTATGAATAAAATCCTGGAATGCTTGTGTATGCAATGGAAAGTTGCAAAACTATGGAATGAGGTTAAAGAACCTCAAATCTTTGCTAACTAAACTATGCACCATGAGATAAGAGATAAACATGGGAAACTAACATGAAAGAATTATAACTTTGATAAAAAACATAAAAAAATAACATGATAAAACTACTCTCTACTCTTTTGAAAGCTATAAAACATTGAACCTATGAAGATCCTAGCAATCAAATTGTGTGTTGTTTACTCCCAAACATAGTGAAGAGATCTCTCCAAGTTGGCTACATGGCCAAGCTTTAGATCTTCCCTTACTAACTATATTTGGAATGGATGGATGCAAGATGGAGGAGCTCTCAACAATGGAGTATGGCCAAGATCCAAATGTTCTATAGCTTAAAGCTATCAAAAATGATTTCTAATGCCTTTCCAAAGTGTCTGAGAGAGAAGGACCATTTGAAAGGAAAGCCTTAGGCTTGTATTTATAGTTTCTGGTTTGGAAGAGTTTGGAATTTGGGTGCATGTGGGACTAAAGTTTTTATATTAGATTAGGATAAACATGCTTTAGGCTTAGTTAAGCTTGGTTTAGGCTAGTTAACTAGGGTTTAGGCTAGTTAAACTTGATTAGCAAGTGATTAGAGACTCATTGAGAGTTGGGAGGGGTCTGGATAATCAATTATGACTGATAGATAGCCTATGAAGCCAATAGAGGTGGTCTAGAGAGAACTAGGGAGGTTCTGAATGGTCGAAATGAGGAATGTTTAGAATTTAATAGAGATATTAGCCAAATAGGTTGATTATAAGAGGAATACGATCAATAGAGTGTTGTGAATGGGCATCCAAGAATGGAGCGAAGAAGGGTTGATTAACAAAGTGTCATTAATTGAATGGATTGGATGAAATGCTAAGTGTAAGCATATATTAGGTGTCTTCAACTTGTACAACAATGCACAAAAAGACATCATAGGCAGATTGTTCAATCCAAAAGGCATAACTATGTATGCAAAACTTCCCCACTTAGTAGTGAAAGTTGTCTTCTCTTGATCCTCTTTAGCAATCCTCACTTGATGATATCCAGAAAATCCATCAATGAAGGAGTAGATCTCACACCTTGCAACTCCTTCCAAATTTATTCAATAAAAGGTGTGGGAAAGGGATCTATTACATAGGAAACATTCAACTCCCTATAATCCACATAAATTATTATTCTTACATATTTATTTATACTTATCACCATAGGCCTAACCCACACTGAATCCTCAATGGGCTCAATGGTTTCAAATTTTAACATCTTATCAATTTCTTCATTTACCTTGACACACATATTAGGATTCATCTTGTAAGTCCTCTTCTTAACCGGGCACACACCTTCCTTTAGCTTGATCCTCATCTCACCCAAAGAGTGATGTAATCTTTTCAACTCATGATAGCCTCTAGGAAATAAGTCCTGGAAGTCACGTAATAGCTCAATTATTTTAGCAACCTCTAAGTCAAACCAATAATCACCGATGATGGCCTCCTTTAGTTCAACATATTTCCCACTGTTGACCTTTTTCATTTTCATGGGATCGTGGTATGCATGTACCTTCTCATTTGCACTGTCTAAGACCTCACGCATACCCATAATATGATCAACATCCATATTCTCCACTTCTTCATCATCAATCACATAGACCATTTAACCTTTTTCCTTCTCTAGGTAGGCACGCCCAAACTACTCTATATCTGTGTCTTCTTCTTCAAAGTGTGCCCCCATATCTGACTCACCTAGTAACTCCTGAATAAGTTCCTTAGCCTTTACACTATCTCCCATAGTCAAGTGCTTCATAACTTGTAATGCCTCATTCACTGGAGGTTTAGTAGAAAAATAGTCAAAGGTCTAAATCATACACTGTAGTCAATTCCTTCCAATTCCTTGTTTCTCTATTCGACTCTGTATAGATATACCATGTGTATGCGCAGCCTCAAAAGGTGAAGTAGAACTTGTGCACCCATAATGAAGGTGGTAAGGCCTCCTTCCCCTCTATCTAGAGTCTCTCACACTGCTAAACATGATGCGAAGCAGAATCCTTCCCATGGAATTCACATGTCTTAGTAGGTGCATTTCTCCTAAGAAATCTAGTAGAGAAGGTGATTCTCAATTATTTCCACTCTAAAAGACCATCTCTGTGTACCATCCATTAATGCATGGCTATCCCACATGGGGTATACACTAGCATATTTATTCTTTCCACTTGGTCTCGTAAACTAGGCTTCCATTGCGTATATAAATAATTTTGGATTTCCCTCACCAGTATACCTTGGCACTTGGTTATTGCCCAACCATCTAACACAACGTGGCCTTCTTACGCATGTAACTACACTCTTCATCTCATGCTAAATCATTTTATAAGTCCCATGTGCCCAGTTGTCATAAGCAACGCTAGTTATATCACTCATAGAATGTGCATCATCCCATTGGATAACTCCTTATTTTTATGGCTTAAGTACTTTATGATCTCTAATGGTGTGCACATAAATTTTGTTCAAATATTCTTCACTCAAAGGTTCTACATAAGGTGTAGCTTTTCTATCTATCAAAGGAATGATGACACACTCTTCCTTGTTCTCAAAACTGATATATCCTTTATTAAAACACAAATCAACATTATTTACATAACACCAAGGGCACCTAAGAAATGTTGGGAAACTGTTCTTCTCAGTAAGCACTAGGGTCTCAAAGTCCCTAGTAAACTTGGCCCCTTGTATAGTAATAGTAGCATCCTTCAAGACTCCAATGGGCGTGGATTTAGTCCTATTTGCCATAAACAACACATTTGAAGACAACTATAATGGTGGCCTCCCCATCTAATTCCACGTGTCTAAAGTGAGCACATTCACTTTTGCACCTGTATCAATCAAAATGTTACTCAACATCCATCCATCAACAACTTGCATTTAGAGTGATCTCTTTTTCATAATCCAAATTGTGAGGAGGTAAGATAACATGTAAAACATTTCTATCGCACTCAAATCTAGCGTGACGACATCTTCCCCCTTAACCATTCCCCCAATAAAGGAATTATGTTTTCTGTCACAACATCTTACAAACCTCCTTCAAATTGTCAACATCCTTCTGAGGAAGCTCAACTGATTTTTCTTGCTCCAACTTCTACGACTACTCTTTTAAGCATTATATCTCACCTTGCAAGTTTCTAATAACCTCCATGGTTTCTTGATAAAATTCCTTCTGATGAGTAGGGTTTGGATACTTTGTATGTAATACCTCCTCTTTTGTAATAATAGGCTTATGCTTTAGAACTTCTCTCGGTGTGTGCATCCTTAGCGCATGTAGTGACTAGCATGAGAAACATCTCGGGATCATACACTACCTTTGACATTCATTGAACTTCCACAGTGCAATGTACTCTAACCATTCCCACGCCCTTATCCTACTTGTGCTTCTTGCTTAGGTGCTCATATAAATATGGGAATTCTTCATAATTGTGGTTCTTTCCACAAAAGGAGAAAATAATATTATGAGGGAATTCATGCTTATAATGATCGGGGATCCGCATGTGTAACATGTTCCATGAGGGAACTCACTTTGTCCACCACCATGACCTCGGCCTCTTAATCCTCCACGGTAGCCTCTACCTCTACCTTTACCACCGCCATCAAAGTGCCATTCATTATAACTATGATCATGATTCTCACCTTCCTCCTTGAAATTATTTGTAATAATGGTCCGATATACACTAGTCTCAATGACATCATGAATATGCTCAATCAACCTAAAATTCTCTCGTATCATAAGTAGTAGAGTTATAAATGTTACAAGTAATAGGATCCGTTCTTCCTTATCACGCATTGTAATAAAGGGTACCTACTTGAATCATAATCCAAGTTACATATCTCATGACCCAAATGACATGGTGCGCACCATCTTGAAAGGGAAAATATATTTGATATGTACTTCTACTTCATAATATGTGCATCAAATACCACCGCACATCTCATGAGATGAATTAGTGGAAATCTTCTCAAACTTCTTTTCCATAGATGCAATCCGAGCCTCCAAAATGGGCTGACTCCAATTTCTATGCTCCTAATCGCCTCAAGATGTAGAGCTACTTCAAATGCCTTATGCAGTTTGTATAAGTCTTGTGTGAGAGTACCTTTCTGAAAGGTGTGATCAAACCTCTAATGAACCATTGAACATACTTGACTCGTGTGAATATCGCAAGACAAATTTGATGATACATTTTTAAAGTGGGCATCATACTCCCTTACACTCTTAGCCATGCCCTACTTGATGTCCTTCAACGTGCTTTGATTCTCTTCTACTCAAACTCAGGTATATGGAACTCTAATAGGAAAGCATCACATAACATGGTATAGTCTACACATGTCTGGTTTAGATCATATTTCATGTACCAATTATACGCGTGCCTTGCAAAGTGGTAGCAAAATGACTTGCTTTATGTTTTAGAGCTATAATCCCCTTAGTGTGCTATAATATCTCACACATATGTACATGCTCAGCTGCATCTTCAATTCCTATGTATTCTAGGAGATAGAGAGATATATCCATATATAATTACTAGGGTTAGTGTGGATCATGTCCACCGGATCCAAAGCCTATATTACCTCGTGTGTTTCCTCTACCTCCGTAACCACTAGATCCTCCTAATCCCCCTCTTGTAGTGGGAAATAGACCAGAGGATGTACTACCTTGTGTTCTAATAGTTTTTCTAAAATGAAATCCCACATTCTACGAAGTTTTACTACTTCAAGACATGATACCAATATTCTATGTGCCTACGTTTTGTGCCGATGACATTCCAAAAATATACCTCTAACTGAACCTCCAAATAACAAAGATGATGATTGTGCCACCATAAATGAATGGGCTACTTGATTAAATCCTAAAATTAGTATAAAATGAAATGTACATGTTACTACCAAATCACCTATACTAACCGGATTCTCAATACCGCGCTTAATAATTGGAACATCAAGCGCAAGGGCTATGTCGCTAGGTAGGATCAGATGCACACCTGTGGTTCTTAATATTTCCTCAAACACACTCTCATTTGAAATCAAGAGGGTTCTCTACCATGATTTCCAAAATGGGGACTTCCGGATGCTCTGGCTCCACATCTTCCACATGAGATCCAAATCCTTCATAATCCATCTTTCTCCACAACACCATTCATTCTACAAATTTCATGCTACTTTGCCAAATCACTCTCTCATGCTTCTTTAAACTTAAACCACCTTTCTTCTCTCTACCTCTCTGCCACCAGGTCTGCCATATTTCACCACACCTACTCCTTCCCCACACACAGTGGGGTTTAGCTAGCCATAAGATGTCACTCCAAATCCACGATCATAATCAAGATCGTAATTGCCAAAGGAATATCACACGATAAGATCCTCTGGGTTTGCACAAGAACTGAAACTCAACAACCTATAGAAAAGAATAAGTATAAACATCGTATTCCAAAATATAGCTATTCAAAACACCACTCCACCAATGATTTACAACACGTGTCCAAGTCATATCAACATCATGAAAATTTTGGAATTCTTTCTACATCCAAACAAGTTCTCAGTATAACTCCCATTTATCTTTGATGTGTATGCTACCAGCCACTCATACATCTCTATAGGAAAATAGAAAAATAACACCTCATAGATATCATAACACATATTTTGTTCAACCCACACACGTGCATCAAATTCAGTCTTGTGTTAAATCTATGTGCATACTCTTCCTTTAAATTGTCTAACCAATACTCAATGCTGGCCAAAGTTAACTGGTACATCTTCATCATGTAACATCCTGAAAAATAAATGGAAAAGAGGTCTTGGTAATGGAACCAAAATGTAGTCTTTTATTTTACCAAATAGCCCAAGGCATGCTGGCACATCACTCATCCAAAGCTGAGTACTCACCCGAATCGCGCAAGAGTATTAGGTCCCTCCTTTATGGAAACTTTTTCAAGAGTGTTAGCATGCATGATGGTTGAACTCCATGATCAAGATCTAATACATCCCATAATAGTAACAAAGAAATTAGATCTAGGCATACAAGAATCAGATCTAACATATAACATAATGAAATTTAAACAAGCAAAAATATTAGATCTACTCTACAAGATCCATTAACACTGTTAGTCATAACAAAAATCCATAAAAAAACTCCACTATATTAATAAAAAAATAGTACAATAGCTGAATACATCATAAATTCCTCCATAAGATTATGCACATAAGTAAAATAACATCATAACCTTACAATACAATTTGATCTGCCCATAGGTCGTGCCAATCACTACATATTTATAGGGGTGGGGACTTTCCCTTCACCACCTAAGCATCCTCAAAATAGGCTGCATGCTAAGAATAGCCATGCACCTTTCACAAAGATAAATACAAAAGCATGCAAGATTTCCCTAAAAATAGACAATATATAGTTAACTCTGCTTTAATCCTATTAATAACCTAAAGTGTTGCATGGAATTTGATCCTAAATATAGAATTTACTTAAAATACAAGTCCTCATGCTTTAATCTTATCTTCAAAAATTTCTTGGCCACCACTCCAAGTCCATATTTAGATCCACATCCCAAAATTGGCTAAGTGTTGATCCCTTTCACATAATCCTTTCCTATCTTTCGCATGCAAACCCCGTCTTCCCAACACATTTCTTATCCAATGCCTCCACACGCATTAACATCTTCCCCGGTACTTAGTCAATTTTATATTCTCACCAAGTGGAAAATTTATTATTGGATGGTGTAGAGGACTCCTCCAAGTTTATAGAATGTATAGTAGTTCTCATGGTGATGAGTGGAGCCCAATCAAATAAGACAATTTATGAATAAGTTCTGTTTGGGGCAAGGTTGTCTAAAGGAGTTGAAAAATAAATGGACATTGATTTTAGTATGTGATTTTTTCTTGATTTCCAAATAGGTTTTAAGTCACGAGGATGCATAAAAATGGGAAAGTTTTCCCTATGAAGGTTGATTGGTCAAAGGGCGTTTAAAAGCAAGACTAATAAAATGAACATTACAATTGCTACGGTAGAATTAAGAGGTGATTCAAGTTGTGTTGGAAAGAGAATTAAGAGGTGATTCAAGTTGTGTTGGAAAGAGAATTCAGAGAAATTTACAGTGATATACTATTTTTCTCATGATGATTATTTTTGTTGTGGTCTCTAGGTAAGTTTGTTGATAAGACAATTTTTGGATTTTTAGGACAACTATTTTTCCCGAAAGAATGAGTTCGTTGGAGCATGATATGGATTTAGTGATGATTTATATTACATGTAATTTTAAGAGGGATGAATTTTTAATCAAATGAATCTATTTTTAGGTCTTGAAAGTGTCGAAAAGGGTGTTAGCTAGCTACATTTGTAAAACTAATTTTTAGGCAACTTGATTTGGTGAAGGAAAAATTTGATGTAGTTGAATAAGTGGATGTTTCATGAGCTATAACTGGTTAGAAGTGTTCTAAATGTTATGTAATTTCCATTAATATATCATATTCCATAGTAGAGGTATTATTTGGTGACCTTGAGTTCAAAAGGTGAAGACATGGTGCTGGAAATAGGTGTTTGGTGAAGGCAATGAACCACTGGGCCCATTAAATGAAATAATTTGATTGGTTCATGATAATTGTGACCATGTATGATGTTTAAATGCTATTTTAAACATGTATGATTAATTTTAAATCATGAATTATAATATTTTTGGGATTATGATATTTTTTCTTTCTAATGCATGGGATTTTAGGATTCTTAGTGCATGAAAGAAGTGTTTTTGCTAGGCTGACCCATATGAGTCATTTATAGTAGTTATGAAAAGTATTTGTGATCTTTTTGAGATGCATTGGTTGTGAAAAAGGATGGAAAAATTTTTATTTGTATTTTGAATCATGGAGAGGTTATAAAAGTGATGTTTTGGGAACATTGTTGCTAATCTTTTGGAACCCTTTTATCTTCTATTGAAGACCCATTTACTAAAAAGAAAAAACCCTTGGCCTAGTCCAAACCCCCTATAATTCATTCTAGGTCAGTAGCTGGTTGTGTTTTCATGAGGAGGATTTTAGTGAAGGAAAGATGATGATGTTTCTTTGGTGGTGATTTAAGCAAGGGAAAATCTTTTGTATGTGCTTGAATTCTATTTCCTTAGCATGTTGATGTCATTTGTAGGTATCTAAAGTATTTTTAGATATGATATTTAGTTGAATACATTTCCAAGGAAGTATATCTTCATATTTATTCATGAGACAAGGTTGGTTGTCTTGATAGCTCTTCATTGTATCTTGTTTAGGACATCAATTCATTGTGATCTGATTTGAATGTCAATAAAGTGTGATGATCTGATTTGCGTATCAATATAAGTGGTTTTATGTATATCTTATGATCCTTTCTTTAAATATCTTTCATTATGAAGTTTATTCTCTTGTGATTACATATTGATACTTATAATTCATGAGGTTGTGTGTTTGTTGGTTTTGAATAATAGTGTGAAATGTTTTATTGGGGACTGATTCACCCCCCCTCTCAGTCCTTTTCACTTCCAAAAATTGGTATCAAATCAGGCCCTTGAAAGAAGCCTACAAATATAGAGGGAGATCTTTGGTGGAAATTATGTGCGACATTAAATGCATGAAGTATACTTTTAATTATTGTGAAGACAAGTTGGACATATTGATTATATCCAAAGAGGAATTAATCAATGTTTTAAAGACTCAACTTGAGGAGCCAAGTTGAGTTGAAGATTAAGAGGGTAGAATGTATCAAAAATGAGGTTGAGAAAGAGGAACTAAATAAAGAGTTAAGCACCATAAAAACAAGGTATTATCTTTTCAAGAGAGTGCAAAAAATATGAGTAAGATGTTAGGAAAAAAAGGATTATGATGATAGATTAAGTCTAGGCCTCAAGGAGCATTCTCTCAAATCAGAGAAGAATGAAGAAGACTCAAGTCAATGATCTAATGAAAGAAGGAAGCTAAGCATGTGAGAGAACTCAAAGGTTCCATATCATGGAAGATCATCTATCAGATAACCCAATGCTTATAGGTATGGTGTTTTCATGCTAATTGCTATAAGTTTGGTGTTTAAGGACATAAAGCTAGTATGTGAAACTCTAAGGTTGAGAATAAGTATGATTGTAAGGGAAACTCTCAGGAGCATCATTATGAAGGAAAGAATGAAGGATAATTTTAAGGAAAGAAGGAGAAGAAGGTTAGTTAGAGATATGGCAATGTATGTTACATTTGTCATGAAAAGGACATCTTGCAAAGTATTGCAAGAATGAAAAACCAAGCACTAGAAGGTATGTAAGAAAGTTCAATGGATATTTCTTTACTTGAAATGGTTATGGACATAGGGCTATTGAGTGTAAAATAAGACAAGTGGAATGTTTTAGGTGCCATAAGGTAGGGAAAATTGCAAGGTTTTGTGATGTAGGACAGTTGAAGAAAGAAACTCATGGATCTAAGAAACAAGTTTAGAAGTACAAGAAGAAGGAAGAGGCTAGTCAAAGTGCTCAAGAAGATACCAATACAAAGAGTATGACTATTAAAAGGAGGACTCTACTATGAAAAATGAAGAATTAGAAAATAATGAATCGTTCAAGGAGAAAGAAGAAGGCTTGAGACATTCTTAGGTCTCTCATCTAGCCCATATATAATGACATATGCCTCTAATAGGATTCTTAGATGTGTATTGATTCTATTGAATCCTTGAAGTGAGGGGGATTTTTTTAGTCACCATGTGTCTTCTTCATGGTGTTGAGGTATTTCTCTTCAATTCATTTAGCATGTTCATATGATTCTTATTGGTTGGTCTTGTTGTGTAAGACACGTTTTAAGTCATGTTGTTCTTCAAGTGTATGAGTATGTGTCCTTAAAAGTATCAGATTACTTAGTCATATTGTATTGTCAATCCGAGATGAACTAGTGTGGGATTGCATCATGTTGTGTCTCATAATGGGTCTTTGTGTTATGACATTAAAGAAAATGTATGATCTTGAATGAGTCAATAGTCATAGTTGATGGAAGTTTCTATGATCTGTTATGTCTCAAAAGTCAATACCTGGTCTTAAATGGTGTATCATGGGTCTTCCTTGAGCTGTAAAAACATGAATCATGTATGTCTAGGTGTATATGATATATTTAAATCATGATAAGTTTTAAAATACAATTCATTGTGTGAGTAAGTCCTTCAAAGTTTCTTGGACATTAATTTTTTTGTCACAATCATCCAAGGTGTGATAAGTCAAAATTTACCTTATCATATGTTAGTATGAAGTTCTTACCATGATGTCAGGTGTTCCATTTCTCTTAAAATAAGGTGTGAAGTTGGTATGAGTCATCAAATGATGATTTTTCAAGCAACTATATCGGATGGTCTATAAGTGTGCTCATGATGAAATGCCTAGTTCAAACCAATGAAGAATTCAACTATGAAATTATTGATCATGCTTCTAAATCATGGAAAAAGGATGATCAAAACCTCAAAGGATGTCTCTATAGTATTAATGGTCAAGGTTGTGGACTTGAAATAAAAAAGTCATGTGCACTTATGAAGTTTCTCGGTCATAATTGGTCGGTGAATTTCTTATGAAGTGCTATGGAAGGAAATATATATTTAAATATGAAAATGGAGGTGTCCAAAACTAAAATTTTGTGCAAAATAATCTATAAAGTGCGGGATTCAATATTCTAGTGGTTTTAGTCACTAAAATTGTCTAAAAATCCTAGAAAATTTCGACATTAAAGGTATAAAAATACCTAATTAAAAAAGTTGAACATGAAAACAGGCTTGATTTCCTCAAATGAATGGCTTTAAGGTTCTTAGAGGTGTTATATTGGCTAAATGGTTGTCTAAAATGGGTAATGTCTCTTCTTGATAGGTAATAAAATGTGTGTTAGTTTTCTCTTTATGCTCTCTTGGAGCTTTAAGATTGTACTTGTGCATGAATACACTATCATAGGACTCGTAGGAGACTTATTGAGTGTTCTATGTCTTCTCAATGACTATGCATGAGTATAAAGAGCTTGAAATAAGTGTATGATTTAGAGATAAATGATTCATTCCTCTCAAATGTGTTAATCAAAGTGAGGGTAGGTATGAAACACTTCTTGACCGAGAATGAAGCTTGTATAAGTATGTGGATAGATATATTAAATGTTTTTGATAGATTTGAGATTCAAAAATGATTATACATATGTGAAAAAGGTTCAGGGTCTCAAGGAATGTAAGGAAGTTGAACTCGATGTGATAATTTTTAGTATTGTCCTTGTGTCTTGAGCCAAATGTCATGCTACAGGCTCATAAGATATATGAGAGGAAATTTTGAAGGGATCTTAAGGTATGAGGTGTTTCTTTATATTTTTACTTGTATAACTGATCATGGAAGTATGAGTTTTCTCTTTGGAAGGTCGAGAGATCCATGGTCTTTTCATTTTTGAGTGTTTCATAAACTGATATTGCAATTGAGTGAATGATAATAAGACTATAGGTGATGATTTATTCTTATGATGAACTCTAAGAACTCCTTAAGGGTGTGAAATATCCATCAAGGTCTGAAATAAGTCTCTAACCAAGAAAATGTAGTTTACATGGTTTAATTCATTTCAATTTGATGCCACAATGATTGAATGATGTGAAGTTGTGGAGGAAATTATGCTAAATGGTCTATGTTGTGTGTTAATAATTATGAAGACAGTATATTGCAATATTTGTTGGGTCTTAACTTTAAGAAGATGGATTTTTCATGAGTGAATGGGTTTTGAGTCTTGTGTTGAAAAAAGAAGATAATCTTAGGTACTATTTTGACACATTTAATACTTCATGAGTGAAAATATGTCTCTTCACATGTAGGGCATACATACAAAGGTAGAGCTAGTGTACTCATAGGTATGAAGTTTTCATCAAGTACCTTTATGAAGCATCATGAATATTAGATAGCCTATACAATGTGTGGATGTTCAAAGTGAAGGTCAAAAGATGAATCAAGAACCTTCAATTAGTCTAATGTGGTGCCTCATGTACTACAAAGATGGAGCTATAGTGTTGTAGGACTGAGATCAGAAGGAACAAGTATGGTGTTAAAAGAATAGATGGATTGTGAAGTCTCATGAAGGTAAAATAAGTTCTTGATTGGCTATTGACTATGCATTCAATGCACTCTTTCAGATATTTTAGATGTGAAGATAGTGAAACTCAATATATTGTATGCTCAATATTTGAAATTAGGCCATATAGGCATATAGATGTGATTTAGGCATGAAAGAAGTCATTCTGAAAGAAACATGGTGTTTATATTTATCTCAAGCATTGAAAAAGTTAGTTGATAGTGGTAAATAACTTGACTAGGTCTACAAATCGTGTTTGAGTCAATTGATGGATCTAAGACCTCATTAGGTATGATATAATGCTATAGTAGTATATGATGAGTAAGCATGGTACTATTGGTATGCAAGAGGTAGATTAATCGGGGGAGCACAATTTTTCATCTTTAGAAGGTGTTATAGATGGTTCAAAGGCGTTAAAAGTATGTTTTTGGTGTCTTCTCCAAGGACAAGTGTGTCATGTTTCATGTATGCAATGTGTCATCTTAATATGACTATCAAACACTGAAAGAATGCTTCAGGACAATGCTTAAGTGTTTGGTTTGCTATCAAGGCTTGAAATAAAGGTTCATTGTAATTTTTTTGAGTTTTACTAGAGAGAATGATGGCATGAGTCTAGGGGGAGTAGTGTGAAGTTACTCCATGAGGTTTGATTGATTCTTGTACATATCAAAGTTTGATTAAATAACACTGAAAAGTCTAATTAGGGATCTCTGCTCCAAAGATAAGGTGATGACTACATAATCATATTTCTTGAAAAATTGATGATTTATCAAGATATGAAAAGGTAATAATTGATGGCCTAATCTCAGAAATCAGGTTTGGTGTTTCAAAAGGAGGTATGCACATAGACCATGGTCTGCTACATTGTTCTTATTGGTCGCAAGAGGTAAAAACAGGGTACGAAGTCATGAAAATCATGTTTTGAGATCAAACAAGCTGGTTACGTGTTCTAGTGTCTATGAAAGAGGAAAAAGAGATGTCTTCCTATGCATTATCAACATTGTTGGTATGATACATGAAGAGTATGGTTCGGTACAAGTCCTGTATAGTGGTTTCTTGAAGTTGTAAATAAAGATTTTGTGAAAAATGACTACTTTTGCATGTCTAGAAGGTGAAAAATGGTGTTTTAGCCCAAATAAAAGGTAAATATGATGTTTATTCATAATTTATTGGCATATTAAGATGATGTATATGCTACTTTTCCAAGGGAGCTTTGTGTCTCCATGCTTGAAAAGAGGCTAAAATCAACATTTTTTCAAAGTTTTTGAGCTTATTTGAGACCTTTGGTTGATGTTTCTAACCAAGAGGTGATCCTATGAAGTTGAGAAATGTGAAGAACATGTAGGTACATGTATCCTTTGTCATTAATGTAAAAAGGGGGAGAATTTCAGGTGGTTTTCCATCAATGAAAACGTGGAAGATTATTGACATGTTTGTTGCATAGGTGTTATCATGGAAGAAAAATCTCATTAATGAAAAATTGGATGATGGATTAGGTTAAATGGTTCTCAGAGTGATTAATACACATATTTTAGGTTTTCTTATGGGTGCACATGATGTTTCAAAGAAGGATTGCTTGTTCTAACTAGCATATTCGGGTGGTCTAGCTAACCTAGGTGATAATGCATAGAGGTTGGAGCTTCTTGATGACTTGATAAACATGATAGAATGATGGATATCATGTTCTAGGAGTTTTGGGCACTCAAATGATTTTTAGGATGTAGATATAATATTTTGACCATGTTACAGTACTTATTTAGAACAAGTATGGATGTTAGGAGGTATGAAGTTGAGATATGGAGCTATATGAGCTCATGGATGAATATATTAAGTTTTATCATGATGTATCAGGTATTTTATGACTATTTTTAGTGTTTATATGATGTGTTATGAGGCTTCTTCTATTGACCCTAGCCTTTACAATGCAAAACCCTAAGGACTAGCGATGAAAGTCTCAGTGGATGGAGATATTAAGAGGTGATTATGAAATTATGATAATTGGATATGTTAGTAGGGTGTGTCTTTGTGCTATGGGAAACATTTCAGGTGTCATGATGAGTATTTTGCATGAAACATCATTTTTGGCGAAACAGGGTACTTGGTAGTGTGTTTTCTAGCTCAATTTGGACCTTCTGATGTTCACCTTGAATTATGTGATTTTCATGGGTCCTTTTGGATTTCAAGGAAGTTTCTATATTGATTTTATAAGGTTTCAAAAAAATAATGAGGTATTTTGATCATTTGGTTTTATGAACAATCGTTAGGAAGGTAAGTTGGTTTTAATCTCTAGTAAATCCCTAGTAAATCCTTAGTTAAGAGTAGTTTGTAGAAAAGTGTGTATAATGAGCCTATTTTAATTTCTAGTGGAAAAGTGATTATTTTATGGTTTATATGACTTCTCCAGGTTTCCAGAAAGGTATGGTAGTGCTCATGATGATGAGTGGACCCCAATCACATAGGTCAAAATATGAAGAATTTCTATTTGGGGAAAGGTTATCCAAAGGAGTTGAAAAAATAAATGGACATTGATTTGAGTATGTGTGTTAATATTGATGTCCGAAGAGGTTTCAGTCACGAGGATGCATATAAATGGAAAAGTGTTCCCTATGAAGGTTGGCTAGTCAAAGGGCAGTTTCGAGGTAGTTAAAATCATTCCTTTATAAAACAAACATTGCGGGAGCTACAAGTGAAGTTAGGAGGTGATTCAAGTTGTGTTGGAAAAAGGATTCGAAGGATGTCTATTAGAATTTGAGGATTATAATAAATACAGATTTCATTAACTTACATGTTAAATATTAACATATTATGTAATGTTATAATAAATAATTAAATAAACATTACATCACTTAACTATATAACAAATAAATAAAACTAATACTTACAATTTTTTTAGATAAGATAAAAAGGTTTGGTTTTAAACCAGGATTAAAAAAACCCCATACATAGAGAAGCATGTTTATAACAAAAAAATAGAGCCATGGAGGCGAGTAAAAAAATTGACAAAATATCCCCATAAAACTAGGCCAAACTACAAAAGTTTGCATATTAAAACAAAGTTTTTGTAAACACCTTAGACACTACCAACACAAAAAAAAAAAATCGAAAGTAAAGGGTAGAAACATGCACAAAATTAGTTCTCTTTATCCCTTCTATGTGTGCCAATACTTAGACCACCATCTCTCATTCTAGCCACTTTAATGATGACCCTCTTTGGATGGATGATAATCTTTTTCTCGGTCTGGGTCTTTGCATGCTCTTCCTCTTAGTCCTTGCTCTGATTAGACTCAAAGAACCATACCATGCACGAGCTATCACTAGTTTGCAAATCTTCACTATATGAAGAACTCAACATAAGATTCATTTTTTTTTCCTCCTCAGTAGAAACTTGATCTTGTAGTAAGGAAATCTGTTGTTCTTACATAACATAATCTGCTTGGATACCCCTAATGGTCTTGTTTTGAGTTTCAATCATTTGATGGAAATATTTTAGCTCTTGTATGAGGTTTTTGTTGATGGTGAGGATGGTGTCAGCTATGGACTCAGCCCTCATCAATTTAACCTCCCAATCAGAAAAATCCTGATCCCTTTTGGTAGTTTTATCACCCAAATTCCTAATCCCCTTCTTGAGATTACACAAGGCATCCACAATACCCTTATCTAGATCAATAGCTTTCTTTTTCCTAATTTTATTGAGGCGGGAAGAAAAGGTTTCTTGGTTAGAATATTGTTCATTGAATTGATCGGGGGATGGTAGGTTTGATTCTTCAAACCATCAAGAGAATGAGGCCTTGGTGGAGGGGGATTTCCACCTTCTTTTTATTAAAATCCTCAATGGTCAAGAGAAGTGACCGATACAGAAAAAGAAAGACTCATAGTCTGGTCCCGACGGATAAAATTTAGGATGGACAAATGGTGAGTAAAGATTTTTTAGAATTTACCTTCTAGGTTTAAATATTTCATAACCACTAGGCAGATGTCATCCCATCTATCCAACAGGTAGGTGTGAGTAATTCCATCATCATAGGTTATAATGTTTTCCTAGCTTAAAAAAGTACCTATTTCATATTTTTCTAAGTTTTGTCTTTAAATTTTTGAGGCCATTAGTTTTTAACCCAGTAATCTTGGTAATGATATTCTAAGAAACATCAATTTAAACCCCTCTAAAAAAACCACCATCAATCCAGGAAATCAAAAAATCCACATACAAGGTAGGGTTGTTATGTTTAAGTTGGCAAATGACCAGTAAAACCTCCTTTATGCAACATCTTCCACAGAATTGTGTCATTTTTGAGGTGAAGAAAGGTAGAGGGCTCTGCATACACCCTATCTCCCCATGATTCCTTCAAGATTGTATCCTTTATTCACACAAATTTTAGAAGTAAGATGGAAGAAATTGAGGAAAAACAAATGAATTGGGAAAGGCTAGTTTTCTAAAAAAGAAAATTCCTTTAAAAAACCAAAGCATGCGATCTAAGGGTTTTTATCATGACACTACCTCCTAATTTGTGTCTTCCTTAACGAGCTTATTAAAATGACCCCAGAGAGTACGTGTCCTAATCCACATCTCCAAATCCACCATGGTAGTACCTTTTTCAGCCAAAACATCCACCGACTTATTCCCAGCATGGTAAGTGTGTTGAATGATCACTTGATCAAATGATGCTAGTATGACACATGCCTCCATGATAAAATTAGTAAGCTTATAACCGCATTTACTGCTATCCTTGAGGGCATTTATAACACACATCACATCAACTTTGATAATCATATTATTTATCCCTAAACTATGACATAACTTAACACCCCATAACATAGCTCTGGCCTCAACCATGTTGTTAGATTGATTGTCAATAGTGCCCACATATGCACCAATGCATCTTCTACTTTGTGAGTCATGAACTAAACCCCTACACCAACCACTTTTTCATTCATAGGGGTAAAGCCATCAAATTTAAGCTTTCACTTCCTTATGGTGATTTAGTCCATATGATATTTTGATTTAACCTTTTCTTAATGGGACTAGTAGGTTTAACATCCAAACATCTAAGGATGCCCTTTTCCCACTCCAAGAAAGATCTACCTGTTTGGTTTAAGGATCTAGGAATTATCCTTTAAATCCTATTTCACTTTATCAACCACCCTGCTTAGCCTAACTGACTTGTTCCTAAAAATCCTATTGTCACGTTCAATCCATATTACCCACAAAACATGAGGCAGAGTTGTTAGTTTCCACATTTTTTAACCATGTTATTATGAAAATTAAAGTTCCACTACACCTAAGGAGGACCACATATCTCGAAGGACCAAATTCACTTTGAAGATGTAAAGGATCTCAACAAAAACTTGAAAAGAGAAGGGACATTCCAAAAAATATTCCCGATGGATTCTTCCTTGTCCTTACATAACCCACATCTATTTATGATGATCATACGCTTTTGTCTAAGTCTATCCACAGTAAGGATATTACCTTTAATGACTTCCTAGAAAAATATGTTGATCTTGGGTATAAGATGCTTATTCCAAACCTTCCTCCATATGATATTTGATTCCAAATTTTCAAAGTTTAACAAATATCCCGATTTGACTTCATAATCTCCCGTGTCTCGTGTTTCTCTACATTAGCTCATCCTAAAGCTATCGGATGAGATATGAATATCCTTGAGTTTCCTATTTAACTCATGAAAGGGTTGAATATCCCCATGATAGAAAGGATGGGGGAGGATAAGATTCCATCTCTGTTCTTTATCCCAATAATTACAAACAAGAGCTCCTCGTTCGATAGTGAAGAAATTCCAGAGTTCACTCCACGGTCCATTCTAATTGAGAGAAACATCCTCAATCCATGGTTCCTCCTAGAATTTGATTTTAGATCCATCTCCAAGGTTCCATTTGCACCCCTTAATTAACAATTTTCTATTTTGACATAGGTTATTCCAGAATATAGATCCTCTCGGGAACACCATATCATTGAAGAAATATGACATTCCAAAAAGGGAAACAAATATTTCACTTTCAAAATTCTCACCCAGATGCCTTCCTCTTTGTGAAGCCTCCACCCCACCTTAGCTATGAGGGTGTTATTCATAAGATGGATATTCTTTAGTCCTAAACCACCCTTTTCCTTGGGTTGAGTAACCTTTTCCTAAGCAACCAAGGAGATTCTATGTTTATCCTCTGAACCCGTCTAAAGAAAATGCTTTTGAATACCTTCAATGGCCTTCTTGACTCTTCTTGGAAGAATAAATATGGACATGATATAAACCGGAATACCTTGCAAACTACTCTAAAGAAGTTGAGCCTTCCTAGCTTGAGAGAGTAAGGAGCCTTTCCAAGAAGCAAGATTCTTATGAAATCTCTCAATGAGTTTGTTCCATCCTCCTTCATCGAGTTTTTTCCCATAGAAAGGATTTCCTAGATAAGAATCTGGAGATTTTTATATTACATTCCAGGATGGTAGCCAATCTTTTCTGTTGATCCTCTTCAACATTTATGAAGAAACAAGAGATTTTTCTAAAGTTTATTTTCTACCTTGTAGCTTTTTCATACCTCTTAGTGATTCCTTTGATTTTCTTAGCTTCTTGAACAACAACATGACCCAAAAGGATCGTGTCATCAACAAACTGCTACATGAACTAATTTTCACTTCCATTGGCCACCTTAATCCCTTCCATGTTTCCCTCTCTAGGATTTAAAGCATAACCTGCTCAAGGTTTCAACAAAAATTATATACAAAAAGGGGGATAAAGGGTCCCCTTGTCTCAACTCCTTTCGATTAAAAAAAAAATTAGGTTTCCCATTGATGATGATAGAGAAACTCAGATATTTGGTGCAAGATTGAATAATTTTAATAAAATGTGGATGATAAACCAACGTTGAGAGAAGGAAGTACAAGAAGTCCCAAGAGATTATATTCTAAGATTTTTGCATGTCCAACTTTAGAATCATAACTTCCCTTCCAGATAGCTCCACAGAATGAATGGTTTCATGAATAGTGATAATGCTATCTATACTTTTTTCTAGGCATGAAGGCCCCTTGGTTGGGGATATGAAGTTACTAAGAGTCTCTCTTAGTCTAAAAGCCAATAATTTAGAAATGAGATTGTACATGGTATTGCACAAACTATTAGGCCTAAAGTCTCCCGATCCTTGGCTCTAGGATTTTAGTGGATGAGAGCAATAAAATTATGGTTGATTTTTTAAAGTAAGTAGCTAGATTGAACAAATTATTGGACAACAGAGACCACTTCAGTCTTTACAATATCCCAATAAAGTTGGAAAAAGGCTGAAACCCATCCGGGCCTGGGTTTTATCACCTTCCATAGCATCCATAATAGATTTTATCTCCTCTTCAGTGGGGATATATATTAGTTCCTTATTTTCATCTTGACTGATAGCAGGTTTAAAAAGATTTAGAATTTCTTCTCTAGAAACTTCATCATTAAGAAGGTCTTAAAAAAAAGGTTTTTGAAGAAGGAAACAATGGTGGAAGCAATTTCTTTATCCTTAGTGGCCATATCCTTGTTATATTTCTTGATCTCTTGAAGACATAGTTTATTGGCTTTAATAATAACAAAGATATGAAAAAATTTAGTATTCCAATCCCCTTCCTTAAGCCAAGTGATTATCTATTGCTACTTCCAAAAAGCCTTCCGTGTGTAATATATTGTGATAGTTAGATAGAAGGATCTTCTCTTTAGATTTATCCTTAGAAATCCAACCTCATTGTTCCATGTTTTCTTCAAGAATCCTGAGATCCTCCACTGCTATTCTAATTTTTTGGAGAAATATGTTTCCAAAAATTTCCTTGTTCCAAACTTTCAAATTGACTTTAATATTTTTAAGCTTGGTGGTCACTCTGAACATACTATTACCTCTCACCTCTATGCTCCACCAGTCCTTAATTCTCTGTTCTAAGTCCGAGTGTGTTGCCCACATCTTTTAAAACCTAAAGGGTCTTCCCATGGGGTGCTCTCTAGCACACATTTTGAGAATTAGTGGGTTATGGTCTGACCCAATCTAAGGAAGGGAGGATAAAGTGTATTATTGTTGCTTTGAATCCACTAGGTATTAACAAGAAAATGGTCCAGTCTTATTTGGATTAATTTGTCCCCTTCTCTCTATTGGACCAAGTGTATTTAGAGCCACTAAGATTCAGATCTATTAAAGCATTCCATCCCATGAAATTACCCAAGTCCTCCATACTTTCCATGAAGACATTAATGCCACCTTTCTTCTCAGAAGGGATAAGGGGGTATTAAAGTCTCCACCAATTATCCAGTTTAAGTCATTAAACATTCTTCTAAAAGTGGTCAACTACTCCCATAGCTCCCTTCTACCCACTTAGGTATTGGGTGCATAGATATTAGATAGAATAAACTAATTTCTAGATCTAACTTCATAAAGAAAATAACTATATGATGTTAAATATTGATAAGAGTGAAGCCTCAAGTTTATATTTTTTCCACAAGCACAAAAAACCTCCAGAGGCTCCATCCGAAGGTTGGCAAAGTGAAATCTGAATATTTCCAAAAAGAAGACTGAAAATATTTCATCCTAATGTCATTCATCTTAGTCTCTTGTAACATTAACACATCAGGTTTCTCTTTAACTTTTAAATCACAAAAATCCTATACTTACTAGGCTGATTTAAGCCCCTAATGTTTCAAGATATGCAAATCATTTGTGGTAGGACTGTTTCTTACCTATCATTATTGGTTTTTGGTGACCTTCCATAGTGTTATTCTTTATCGTGTTGTCCCTCTTTTCCTTTTCGACAATATTCTAAGGGATGCCTTGTTTTCTCCTACATCTACCTTAGATCTAGTTCTTGGTGTTTGAATCTGATTTGGAGATGGTCTAGTCTCGGGGATGTTGAGATCTAAGCACACCTTCGGTAAGCTATATTTTACAACTTCCTCCGTCTCCTTACTTTCATCCGGGCCTTCTTTTAACATTTTCTCAATAGCCTCCTATTCACGTTTGACATCCTCTTGCCCTAAGGAGATGTCCTCCAACTTAACATCTATCATTTTTACATATTACTTACCAGTAATGTTTCTTCCGGTATTTGGGTGAAGAAAATTTCCTCAAGAGAGTCCATAATTATTGAACCCACTATACTATCCTCCTAACAATCCTTAAAGACCACCATATCCTTATTATTTAAAGGTTCTTGGGTCTCTTCCCTTTTTTTTCCTTATCCTATCCTTCTACATCAACTATATTTTGTGCTTATGTAGCTTAATCCTTGGACTCGATAGGATTATTTATCTATCTCCATTCAGGGTTTAACTTTGATGGTCCATTGCCATTTGATTACATAGGACCCTTTCCCTTCAGATCTTCCTTACTATAACTCTTATTATTCTTAAGCAAGGATTTCTAAGTAGCCTCCTCTTTTTCTTTGGGACATGATTTGATGTTATGACCTACCTTAAATAAGGAGAAACACATAAATGGAGCAAACTCATAGTCTATCTTCTATGTGTGAACTCCCCAAGGTGATTTGATCTCAATGCTTCTGGGTAATGATGTTTTAGGGGCCACATTAACATAGAAAAAAGTGAATAAAAGCCTTGTTATAGAGCAAGTGACCATATTAATAATGATTAGGGATCCAATAGCCTTAGCAATCCCTTATAGGATATACATGTCCTAGTATTCCAACGGCAGCCCGGGAAAAAAATCATATAGGGTATTCTTTGATAACATTATCTAAAGGATTGAAACCCAAATGCCATTTTTGAACCAGAACTACAACCCGCCCCATGAACCAAGCCCCCCATAAGGATCCTTAAGAAATCCTCCTCTAAGGAAAGATGGATCACAAAAAAATCATTAGCGTAAGCCACAATTTCCATCACTCCCTTAGGCATCCATTTCCTATTATCCCATTTTCTAAACTCTTCGATATTGGGTCTACTACCAGAATCTTGGTGAGAATGGTGTTACACATTGAAGACCGAACTGGTTGGCAAGAGGTTCTTGTATTTCCAAGAAAGCACCATTCTCATTACGCATAATGTTGAGATCAATGGAAGGTACTGCTTTGACTAGCTAGCCAACCACTCACCTCACTCATGTGATAGAGGGGCCCTTGTCTAGCTCCACCTTGTCCCTTTCCATGGTAAATTGTGCATCCTTCTTTCCCTTATGCAGATTCACCCCGTGATCCCCTACACCGTGCTCCTTCCCAATTTCCCACTCGTCACCAAATTCAGAAAACCCGCTCCAATGTTCACTCCCACTCCAACCATTAATCCCTCTTAGTAAATAACACTAGATACATGATTTATAGTGGAAAACCTGAAGGTAAAAACCATTGTAAAAAAGTAACCTTTTATTATAGATAACCCTTTTACATCCAATAAATCACCTCCTCCTTTACTAACCCTAATCACAAGGGTAAAAACCTTTGATATAAATATTTCAATATATCAAATGAGGACCTGAAGTCCTATTTATATGAGGTGATCAGGTATGTCTCCCGACTCACCTTTTCAACCATGTCGGTTGACACATATACAAAGGTTTATAATATTTAATAATATAAATATAACTATTTCTTATTATTAAATATTTAACCTAAAATATATTCCTAGGTTTGAATATTTACTAATAGAAATAGAAATATTTCTTATTAACTAAATATTTAACCTAGAGTATAATGTTAGACCTATATTTAATTAAGGGGTGGCCAACCCACTTAACCATTACGTTCTGACACTCTCACTTAATGTTTAGTTGGATAACATATGCTAATAGATTACCTGCCCATGGTACACTACAAGATTTATAATCCTTAAACCATAAAGGTTTTAGGCTAGCATATAGGTTGAAGGAATTATAACACCATCATAATCAAGTTACCTTTTAGTAAAAAGGATTTAAAATCCCAAATATCATTATATGATCAAGTGGCTAAGTATGATTTGTGAGTTTTATATGTTCTCACAAGTTCTCGTGTAAGGTTACTTGAAATCAAACATATAGGAGCCTTTTATAACCAATGACCTCCTTAAAAATATGCTTACACTGAATGTTTACTAGTAAACTCAATAGCAATAAAGAGTTTACTAAAGAGCGTCTTTAAGGTCTTTCTACAATTCTTTCTAAAAAATAAGTCGAGGAGGTATACACATGCCTAGAGGTATTTTTACGCATGCCTGAAGGTATCTTACAAGTTCTGAAGGTGACATTGTCATGCACACTCCCCCTCAATGGAAACTCCGAAAATCCAAGTTTTTCACAAAAGTGACAAAAATTTGCAGCACTTAGGGGATTTGTGAAGATGTCAACAACTCCGTTCTTTAGTCGACACAAACTTGAGATCTATCTCACCACTTAACACCTTCTCATGGATGAAGTGTATATGTATCTCAATGTGCTTCATCCTCTGATGCTATACTAGATTATGTGTAAGAGATATGGTGCTCTAGTTGTCATAGAACAAAGGAATAATACCTTTATCCTTCATTTATCTCTTAGAACAACCTCTTCAGCCATATAGCATCTTTTGCAGCTTCCATTGCACTTCTATACTTAGCTTCAGTTGAAGAGATAAAAAAGTTAGCCGCTTTTTACGGCACCAAATTTAAACACATAACCAGAAGTAGATTTTCTATCTAATACATCACCAACATGATCATAATCACAAAATCCATGCAAATTAGCATTTTCGTTCTTATTATAATACAACCCATAAATGATTGTACCTTTAATATATCTAAGAATTCCTTTTACAAGATTCCAATGATCTTTATAAGGTTCTGCACAAACCTAGAAGTAATTCCTACTACACAGAAATATCTGGTCTATTTATAGTTATATAAATCAAACTTGTAACTAATCGCATATGTAAAGTAGGATCAACTATTTCACATGCAGGTTTAGGGTTAATTTTTAGTCCAACTTTGATAGGCGTAGAAATTGGTTTACAATCAATCATATTAAAAAATTTCAGTACATTGTTTGCATATTGTGCTTGAGAAACAACAATAAAATTCTTATCTTGAAATACAACCATGCCAAGAAAATGATGTAAGAGACCTAAATCAATCATTTCAAAGTACTATTTCAATTTTTCTTTAATCCTATGAATTAAAGTAGTATTATAAAAAAATTTAAACGAGAGACATCAGGTTTTCGATTTGACCATTTTTCTAAGGGGTTCGAAAGGTGAATAACTTTGGTAGGAACCCTAATTAGGATGTAGACTTCCGTGTTCATTGCTTCTACCCATAGAAATTTGGGAAGACCAGTAGAATGAAGCATAGTGTGAGCCATATCTAAAATAGTTCTATTTTTCTGTTTTGCAACACCATTAGACTAGGGAGAATGGGGAGAAGTTAATTCTATTTTAATACCATAATCAATAAAAAAATTTCAAATGCCTTACTAACATATTCACCCCCATTATCTATTCTAAGCCTCTTAATTTTATAATTTGATGAATTTTCAACAGAAGCTTTAAATTCCTTAAATTTTCCAAATACATCAGATTTATTTTAAAGCAAATGTGTCTAAATCATTCTCGTGAAATCATCAATAAAAATCATAACATATAAATAAATATTTAATGAAGCTACTTCAAGAGGTCTTCTAACATCACTATGAACAAGTTCTAGTGGTGAAAAGGAACTCTCCTTAGGATGAAAGGGTTTAGTACTTTGTTTCAAGTGTAAACACCCTTCACAAGCATCATGAGATGAAGACAACATAAGCAAATTTTTCACTAGATTATTTCTAGACATTTCATACAAGCTTCAATAATTCACATGTCCTAACCTTTCATGCCATAGTTTTGAATTATTCAAACTTTGAGATATAAAACAAGATGCAAAATAAAAATCATAAAAATATACAGACCATTTCTTTTAATTCCTTCAGCAATTATATTATCATTACTATCCTTGATGTACCAAGTATCCTTCAAAATTTGAATAGAAAAACCATCATGAGTTAGTTATGAACATGAAAAAATATTCTTTTTAAGCTTAGGAACAAATAAAACATTATTCAAAATACCATTTGCAAATTTTACTTTTCCTTTCTCTATTGCTTCTAAAGATGAGTTATCACCAAGATACACACATTCATTGATTTTTCATAACATCAAATAAAGAATTAGAAATACCAATCATATGATTTGAAGCACCTAAATATAGAATCCATTTAGAATTAGAGGAAGAGTATAAAACAACATATAATGCAATAGTTTTAGGAGCATCATTAGAACTATCATTTTTCCTTAAATTATATTTAGATGAGACAGTGTGTTTTTGATTTTTATGGATAGGTTTATTAGATTTACACTCTTCCTTTTTATGCCCAAATTTTCCACATTTGTGACATTTACCATTAAATCTTACATGCAAATGTTCAGAAGTAACACTTTTCTTATCAACAAATGAAGATTTAGATCTAAACTTTTGATCAGAGAAGGGCTTGCGAGGCTTGAACTTCAAATTCATGCAAGAAGTTCTGAGAGGAATTCTCCTTAGAGTCAAAGTTCATCATCACTTGCTCTTCCTGTATCAAAAGATAACTCAAAGTATTTAATTCTGCAATTTATCCTCATTATGATATTTAGAATTTAAGATAGAAATAAAATTGCTAAATATTTCATGTATATTCAACTGAAATATAAAGTAGATTAATTTTTCACCAATTAAGTCACAATTGTATCCATTTAATTGTGATTTTATATTTTAAATTTTGGATAAGAAATTAACTACTTTTTCATCTCCTTTCATAGGAGTCGTAAGAAATTATAAAACAAGTTTAATAATCTTAGATAAATGTGTACCTTCATGCATGGATTCTAATTATATCCATACCTCTTTAGGATGTTCAATATTACCAATGTGTAGAAGATATTCATCGTTCACATTGCGCAAAATCATGGAAAGGGCCTCCTGCGTACACTGTGAGAATGCATTCATATTTTCTGTAGTTGCTTGATGACTGGTGGGTGCAAGATTAGTTCTTGAAACAATCATCCAGAGTTTCCTTGCCATAAGTTCTGATTTGACCCTGATCTTCCAAATATTGTAATTGGCTCCATTTAGGATCTGGGATTTATCAAGGCAAAAGTAATTGGATGCCATTGTATTTCAATTTTTTTGAACTTGAAAATCATACCCCATTATGATATAATGCACCACTAAGTTAGAAATATATTAATAAAAAAATGACAATACCCATATTTTACAATAAAAACTTGTATTATTCCATTAAAAAATCAAGTATTATAAAGAATATTAATAGAACCAGATCTAAATTTATAGATATAAAGAAACTATTTGACCATAACTAATTTTGTCATAAAAATGCATACTAATTAACTTCTCAAAATCAAATAATGACCCACATTATAAAGGGCACTACATTATACCCCATACCTATTATATAAAAATTCCCGACCAAATAAAAGAGAAGATGAAACCCATAAGAATGTACAATAACTTAAAAATTCCTAAACATGTTAATGTAGATAAAGATCTGGCCAGATTAAATTTGACACCTAAATGGCTGTCATCCTATCTTATTTTTGGTCTGTCATGATGGTTATTTGACCGTCAATTTTAATGCAATGAAAATTTATTGGATATGGCTATCTTAAATTTTAATTCTAAATGACTGTCATCCCGCTTATTTTTGGTGTTCCATGATGGTTATTTGACCATCAATTTTAACATAGTGAAAATTCCTATGTATTTCCTGAATTTCTTCTTTTGTACAGTTTTTGAAAGGCCCTGTTTACATTTTATAATAAATTATAATAAACTATTGTAATTTATAATATAAAAACTTTATATAAAATAGTTTATATATTAAAAATAGTATATACTTGAAATAATTAATAGGTTTGTTTGTGGGGTGTTCAAGCATTAAGGCATTAAATATGTTTCATATACCTTCTTTCTACCCCAAGCGCATCGAGATTCACAAGAATTGTAATGCCAGGTTAAAACAACCCGCTTGAGAACCATGAACCACCTAGGTTTAGTTAGAAAATTATGAAATAATTTTTTTTAAGGGGCTAGGAGTTGACAACCAAAGTCTCAAAGACAATTAAATTCAACTGATAACCTTTCCCATTATAATGATTACTAATTTCACATTATAGAGCAACAAGTGCAATAAGTCCACACCTAGCTCAAATCTCTCTAGGGATTACTTTGTTTATTGATTACATTGACATTTAGCTAAATATTCCTTGATTAAAAATTTTAGGGTTAAGGGACCCAAAACAATTAAATACCCTAGGTATTTAATTCCACAAGGTCAAGACTAGAGCAGGGTTTAATTGCAGTGAGAAAGGAATACATACTTAAAATCAACAGAGTAAGGTCTCACTTACCCACTCCCAGAACTTGATTTAGAGTGTCTACCACCAAGTTGCAAAGCAAAAGTTGCCACTGATAGGTTCTGAGCAATTCAATTTCACTGGGACAAACTTCTCCCTTAAAAACAACTCTCAGAGGTCACAAGGTCCAAAACTTAGGGCTATAAGTTTCAGTTAGGTTCAGGGAGCAATTTTACTCCCATACCCACTCTCTAACAGCTCAGAGTTTCAACTTGATTTTTCTCATACCTAACACTTCCAAAATTTCCTAAAACATTCCCAATGGATAGGAAATTTTCTCACCTTTCTGGTGATATAAAGAAGTCCTCCTAACTCCTTCAGGAACTCAAGATATGGTCTCAGCGGAGTTTTGGGATCAAATTTTCCCCAAGGGGACACGTGTCAAGAGGAGGGGAAATCTCCTTTGGTGGGTTGGTGGGTCATGGGGTGTTTTGAAAATTTTCCCCATGTGGCACAAAAGAAAAATTTCTCCCGAACCTCGCCACCACCCCGAAGGTGCCACGTGGCACCCTCTGATTGGCTGCGGGCCGATGGGGCTAAATGGAATTTTTTTCCAAAATTTTCAAAAAAATCAAAGGGCAAAAGTTGCCGCACCTCCGCCATTGCCCTATGAGACCATGTGGCAGCCTCTGATTGGTTGCGGGTCGGTGGAGAAAAAATGAAAATTTTCCCGAGCCAAAATTTTTGAAAATTTTCTAAGGGAAATTTTGACGGAAATTTTTGGGTTGCGGGCCTCACTAAGGAAAATTTTCCCAAATTTTCCCGCCAAGGCACAAAAACTTCAAAGTGCCATAACTTGAGCTAGAAAGCTCGTTTTGGGAAAACGAGGACTTTTCAGAAAGCTCTCGATGCCCTCTTTTCATAGGAAACAAAAATTTTACTTTTTGATGAATTTTAAGGGGTAAATTTTGCAAAAGGATCTGCAGGCTTTTAATTAGCCAACTGAAAAGTTTCCAACTTTCAATTTTGATTAAATTATATCTCCTCCTTCACTCAACATGTCAAACAGACATGGAGGATTGGTCTAGGGAGAGTTTAGAGTGTTTTAGGAAAGTCAATTTTGTACAATTGATTCCAATTTGGGATTTTGTCCAACAAATGACAGGAAATGGTTAAGAAGGAGATTAAGCTCGAATTTGCAATGGTTCAAGTTATTCTCTTAAATATTCTTGTTGATTTGAGTTCATTACTAGTATATCATGTTGGATTTTAAGGTTTCTAGGTAGATTGTTAAGTGTTGGTTCAAACTGTGCATTTTATTTAGAATTACCAGTTTTAAAAGTCACAATGCCAGTGATCAAATTTTTAAAGGATCTATTTGTCAATTTTATCATTTAAGTGTGGCATATAGTTTCTAAATTAATCCAATGCATATAGTTGTTTCTAAACAAATCCTTTCCAAGTTAAATTACAAGTTCTGATTCCAAATTTAATGTAATTCCAAGGATGCAAAAACAATATACTTCCTTCCTTCACATTCTTCTTTCCAACAGAGATTTTAATTCACCAAAGCCATTCAAATCCAATATCCAGTACAATTTTGAGAAAATAATGCAATCCTTTATTGTTTTCCAATAACTCTTTACAATTTTCTCTTTTACATTTGATTTCTAAAATACAATATACAATACATATAACAATTCTTCACATTCCTTTTCAAAACAGAGAATGGAATATAACTCCTTACATTTCACATTTCCATTTCAATCTTTCTTCATCAATACAAGTATTTTCTTATTGCAATTAATTATACAATTCATCCACATCAAAGTGGGAAGGGATACAATAAACTTGCTCACAAGAAGGGACTATCAAACTATATTTTCCTCTTGCTCAAAATAGCAACATGCTCCATTTCTTTTTTTTCTCCAAATTTATCACAACAAAGAGGGGGAAAGGAAACACTCTCCACCCAACCAAGACATCCAATGAAAGGAGAATCCTTCCTTCATCATTGGCCCCTGAGCCCCAACCAAGATGCAATAAAAGGTGCAATTCAACCATGGCAACAACTAGCTTCCACACACAACATTCTTTCACATACACATTTTCCTTTTTAAAACACAAAGCAACACCAAAAGCAAACAACAGTTCACAATTGCATATAAAAACATTCAATCACAACTCAGGCTTGATCATGCAAGCCAAAGGAGAAAGGACTATGGGGGAAGCTACTTATGCCTCCCAATTGGGAATTGGGCATCCACAAAAATCATACTGCCAATATAACATATCATAACCCATAAATATTATATCTCCCAACCCCTCCTTAAGCCCCCCCAATAAATTTTCCCTTATGCTCCCCATAAGTAAGAAATGCAAGCTATTTCTTTTCCATGGTGGATCCCAAACCAAAAATACCTCCACAAAATTTTGATGCCCATGGCATTTCCCTTATGCCCCCACCCATAGCCTTCTCCTACATCATTCCTAAGGCGAGTCTACCCAACCAGCCAACAAATAAAACAATGCATACACCATACACACAACACAATAAGAAAATAACAGCAATAAGGAAGAAATAAACTCCTACCTCTCCATGGAAGGATTTGCTCCACATAGCAAGCTTTGAATGTCAAAAACACAGTCCCAAAATAGTAGTGCCAAAGTATCAAATGCTCTCCAATTTCCTCCAAATCAACAAGAGCTCTAATCACAGAAAAATGTGCCCAAGGATGCATGCAAAACATAGTACAAAACAGAAAGATCCCAAGCATGCAAATCTATCTTCAAAACTTCCTTCAAAAACTAGAGCTCCCACCAGAAAATGCACCCCAAGGAAGAATGTAAAAAGGTTTAACAACCCAAAATAAGAAGAGAGTTTGAATTAAATAGAAGAGGGAGAGAAGAGGATGATGTGGATCCATGTAGGATGCCACATCACACATCCTCCAATTCAAACACAAAAGACAAAATTCCATTCTCCCAAGCACAATAAATGAAATGACAAATTAACTTACACACTCCAAAAGAGCCCACACCACAAGGGACAACTATTTAATAAAATGTAAGAGAGTGCAATCCAAAACAAGAAACATGATGAATAAAATGCATTTAAAAGTCACAAATCACATCTCCATCCATAAGTATGGTTGGTATAATAAATTTAGAGGCATGGGACAAGTTTTACTTGTCCCACAAGTCTCCAAAAATAGCCCCCAAGGTCAAATTCGAATTTCCATGGAGGTGGAGTATTTCATACTCCAAATCTGACTTACACAAGCTCTTACAAAATTAAATACAACAACCATCAACTCTTATAATTACTTCCCATATCCCAATTTGATTTATTTAAAGTTTAACTATATGATTCCCACATTAATCCATCACAATTTAAATTAATTTAAAGGAAAGGAACACATTACTTAATAAAATACATACAACAATAATAAAAGGAAACACATTAATAAAATACACAAACCCACAGTCACATGTAAAGGTAATCCCCCCATGGGAATCCCTAACAAAATACAACACACACACAAAACAAGTTGCCATGGTGACCGTGTTGAATTCACCTAGAATTCCATTTTGGTTGGTCTCCGATCCCCCGATGTTTTGTTGTGATATTTTTAAACCTGTAAAACACAAATACCTCCTTCAGCCTTGTGGCCATATCAAAATTTCCAAAATGAATATATAATATAATCACAAAATCATCTATACATATGAATCACAATAGTCATCAAGGCAATCAAACAAATCATTTACAATTTATATCGACAACTATGTCATCATCAAATATTTTTTTCCTTTTCTAGGTTTATTCATAATCTCCAAAATCACACGTCTCGAATAACTTCCATTAAACATCCATGCCAATAGTATATCATCATCCACACATGAGTGTCTCTAATAATCACCATGCATTATATATAATCAGATTCAACAATAATCCAGGATCTGACATCTAACACCATACTAAATCAAACTATTAAAATATTTGTCATAGTCTACAGTATCATGATCAATAATAAAAGGTGCCAAAGGAAAGTGGGCACTACAAGAATGATCTGCCATTAATGGAGGATGGGTTCTTTGAATCATAAATGCATTCATTTACTTAGAAACATAAAGTACATGAGATACTGAGATCCAAGCATAGGTGCATCATAAATGGAAAAAGCATTGTAAATAACAAAAATGAACTATATCTGATCCATAATAACATTAATAACATAAGTTTTATACCCATAAACAAATATATCCATAAAAACATTCATATATCAATTTATAAACATCCACAATAGCCACCTTACATCACAAAAGGGTTCATCTCAGACCATATACATCAAAGAATATAGATATATCCATACAAAACTACCCTAAATAGAGATCCTAACTATGCTTTCCCCATTACAACCCTTGTTATAGGCCTCGAGCGCATACATATATGCCTAACATTATTTCCCATATTTCCTAGCACTAAGAACTACAAACCCTGACATCACCAAGCATTCTTGTAGCACTTCGTTGCCTCTTTTTCCCCTTCATTTTGGACCCAAGAATTTCTTTAAATAGAATCTAGATACACTACCATAGATTCTCTCATGATCAGATCACATGCCAAGTGGAAGTTTGGTCCTTCATAGTCGAGTATTTTTTCTATCTTGCAAATTCCTCCATTAACTATAATGATCTACCCTAGGAATATCCCTATGTGAAATATTATTTTCTTGACCTCCAAGGCTCTAGGATGACACCTTATCCATTCCTCACACCTACTCGAGCCCTCACGTGTTTCTCCTATGATACCGGCTTCAAAATATAGCTAATTCCTTAAACCCTTGTTTTTCTTTCGCACGTGCCCTAGTTCTATCTTAAACCCTTTCCTTTGTGCACGTTTCCTAAGCTCCTTCCTCTTGCTTGTCTTGTGCATGTGCACATTTTTCCTTAGGAATTATTCAATTCAGGGCCCAAAATTTACCCCACACTACGTGTGTTTTCTGTCCTTGGAAACACTCTGCTCTTTTTCCAAAGAATAAAGAATAGGATGGATGAAAGAATCTATTATTAAATAAAGAATGGGAGAATGGAAAGATCTTGATACTACTGTATAAGTATAGGGAGGTCCTTTATCATAGTGGCCTTACTCTTATTCTAGGCATCGATCTTACTCTATGCCTATTGTATCATATCCCCTATCATCTCGTTGACTTCATCATATTTAACCTCTTCACCCTTAGCCTTCAACGTATCCACATTATTTTCCATCTACTTGCTAAGGTCGCCCAACACATCCATCATTTTAGTAACCTGGGGGTCTAACTCTTTCACCTTATTTTTGATCAAAACCCTTAATGTTTTGATGGCCTCATACTTATTTTATTCTTCTTCCATGTGATCATATCCCTCTCTGCCCATGTTACCCAATTTTCTTCTCCCAAAACTCCTCAGTTTGACTCACGGGTTAGCTACTAAAATACTAGCTACTTGATCTCTATCGCCACACTTTCCCATACAAAACTTCGGCCATGTGCGCTATCATTTTTACTAAGGAAAGGAGCTTGGTATAATGGGATATGGTCTCCTCCATCTTCACCTTCTCTTCCACCCTCTGGCATGCCAAAAATTCCTTGGCCGACTCCAAAGTAAGGGGTTTCCTCTCCATAGTGAGTATGCATGCTAAGTCTTCCAAGAAATGCATGGTCGACTCATACTTCTACTCAGGAGGGGCCAGGTTCAGGTGCTTCAAGATAATGGCATTTGAAATAGCCTCTACCTTCTTATGGACCTTTCCTACCTTTTAATTTTCATCCCTTAGCTCATGCCTTAACTACGCATTGATCAAATCCTTTTTCTTTATCTCCCTATCCCTCTCAATGATCTCCTCATTCTTCTTCTCAAGTTCCTCCTCCAAGGCTCTTATTCTATCATTTCTCCCAAAAATTCTTGCCTCCACTTCTATTGACACCTTGTTGAGCACGTTGCAAAACTTTCTCATCGAAAACTATTGGGAATTTATGAGATGTTTTATTCCCTTGACTCCTAGTTCCTTCATCAATGCATTATTATTTACCTCAAACTTGGGCTCATCGACGTGGGACTCAAAATCCCAAGAAAACATCTTTCTTATGTGAGGGTACACTCTCTTCATCAAAAGACGACCAAGCGAGGAGTTGGTCTATGGGCACTATACTTTGGAAGTGCGCATGCAAGTACCTTGCTTGGATCATTAATATAAGTCATGGTGTGTTCTACACCACTACTATGCCCTTTCCACCTATGTGTGCTATCGTTGAGAAGCTTACTACTAAGTTGGGGTCTCTACCCATGCTCCCATACTCCTTTTCATGCTTGTACTACCTTCTATTTCCTTCAGCACTTCATTGGCACTTCACTCTACTTCATGCTCCACTAACTATTGGATAATACCTACCACCTCCTCTCTCTACGTGTTATCTATCTACTCCTTAGTCATGGGGTCGGGGTCTTTTATCACACATGTTTACCTCCTCACTTCCTCTTTTGTCATGTGCACCCTCTTCATATTCATTCCTCTCTTCATCCCCTCCTTCATCAAACTCATGTACATCATACATAGGAGGATTTTGAGCTCCTTCATGCTCCTCATGTTTACTTCTTCAATCTTGTGGCCTTCCACGCTCTCTGTTTCCTCCAAATCTGAGCTCTTGGCCACCTTCTACTTCTTCTTAACTAGAGATCCCTCTAACTCCGGGGACAACTCCCTTCTGGGAAACTCCTCTTTCTCAGGTGACTTCTCCTTCTCCTATGTGGGGGAATTCTTTTAGCAAACATAAGTGCTTGTGCCCACCTGACTCTTGTGCCCCTATAGTCTACATTGTATGTGCACTTGGAAAATTGTTTTCCAAGTCTCTTCTCATTCTCTCTTCTTTATTACCACTTTCTTCCTTCCAGTGGGGTCTTCTAGGATTGATACATCATCCTCAATATAAGTTCCCTTCTCAAACTTGGGCCTTAGTCACACATATACCCTTTTGTTATCCTACCCACAATAGGTAATGTCACTGGTTTCACCATGTGCACGTCATGAGATATGTACTTTTCTACATATGCACACTTCTTAGGATACACCAATGTCCGACGCATCTCATGGTAGTCTTGATCAACTACACTTAGATCAAAATAAAGCTTTTTGGATTCCTTGAACCTATTGACCACACTTTGAAAGTATTGTGTTGTGAAGGAGAATGGAAATTTACACCAAGGACTCTTGGTGCCATCTGTCAAGGTAAACATGCCGATACAGAAGTGCTTGGTATATGGTGAATTCAGCCTCTCCATCCACCAATGTCAGAAAATTGCTCAGGTATCCTCCATTCTACCCCAATGCATCGTGCATCTATTTATACCATTTCTCCAAGCACCTTATGAGTGGCCATCATGGTGTCACAAGTGTAAGCCTCAAATCTCTTGGTAGGGGGGGGTCCTCATCTAGGTACTCCCAAACAAACTTATCTAGCCCATCGAGCACCCCAATTTTTGAAAATAAATGGTGAGGAGGATGTTACCAAACATAATTTTCTCTTTGTCACATGTGACATCTATAATTTCCTCTGATAATAAAGGTTGAAAGGTTGTATATTGTCCCTTCTGAGATTTTGTGACAAACATTCAACCAACTCTTGTTTATCTGAGTCCATCTCTCCTACCCATTTAAATTCATAACCAAGTGCACGGCCATCCTCATAATAGGGTTGGTGATTGTAGAGATATCAAAGTAACGTGAACCCTTCTTGTAATCATATGCCTCAACCATTTTCTTGATGGCCTCCTTATCACACAAGTCCTCATCTAGCGGCTCTCCCTCACAAATAATGCCAGTGTAATTTGAAATCAGCTAAGGAGTTATGCACATTCTTCATCCTTGTGAAATAGAAGTGATCCTCATGCATGTGACATCAACCATTGGTATAGTCACTTGGTTTTCCAAAATAGGGAAACTCGTAGAGTTGTAGAAGCCCAACCTTTTCCATCTTAACCTTTACTTCGTCATCATAAATGGGCTTCCCATATGGTGTCCTCTTTTCTATAGGGAAACCAATTCTAATGCCATATCCTTTTCCATGGTGCTCGTTTGATGGTTATAATCACTTATGACCATCTTTCATATATGAGACACCCATTCCTTTCCTAAAATATGCCATCTGGGTATTACATCTCCACGTACCACTCTTCATTGAAACTGGTCAAAATGGTTGGTTTTCCTTTTCCCTTTCCTTTCTTCGGTGGAACATTTGATCCCTTCCTTGGTGCCATATTTTTCCATCGGGTTCTTATAACTTCTTCCTTTCCTCCTTTCCCTAGCTCTGCTCAAATCCCATGGCTCCAATCCTCTGCAAAAATTCCTTCAAATCCCATGCCCTAACTCTATAACCCTAACCTGGAAAACCCTTCTTCCACAAGATGGTGTAACACCCATGGAATCCTCCAAACAAACTCCTCCGCTCATGCCCATGTACTCCCTTTCCACTCTAGTTCATAGATCAAATCCCGTTGAATCTTTCACATGCAAATCTTCTCAAATTATCTTTCACACAACTCTTATTTTGTAAGGATGCCCTATTTTGTAAGAGAGCTCTTTGATAACTTAAAATGTAAGGTAAAAGAATACTTCACCCCGACCTTCTATTTATAGCTTTTTTTTTTTCCACACAAACCCCGATGCCACCTACCAACGTACAAACACATTAAAGTTGGATTTTTCCAATGCCATCCTTCCACACATTCTATCTAGTGATTTTCCTCCACTCACAAAGCCTACACAACACTCCCGCAACCTTCTCGGTGCACAAACTACCTCGACCATAGAACTCTTCATGCTTTCTCCTATGCTAAATTCAATCTTCCTCTATGTCTTGGACCAAGTTATTTCTTTCCTTTCCTACCTCATGTTGATTCTCTATGTGATTTTCCTCATACGTGGTTTCTATAAAGATTTTTGACACCAATCTTCTCTCATGTTCACCTCTGCTACATGCACTCTTCTAATCCCATGCACCTTTGAATTTACAACCCGGGCCACCAACAACCATTATTTCTAGTCTTTACCATATTTTACACTCCACCCCACACTAAAAAAGATGTGCATGTCCTCTGCACATATAAACCCTTTGAAAATCAAGTGGCTACCAATATAAACACACCCACAAAAAAAACCAAAAGACAAAGTAAAGCAATGAAGAAAGGAAACAAAAAGAAAGGAAAATGCATTAAGGGAAATCCTAAGCTAATTGACAATACTTCCTTATTTACAAACACCCAAAAGCCTTATTTATAGTAGGGATTCAACCTACTTCCATTGAAATACCCAGAAGTCATGTTCCATCCAACGTGCCTATAGTTCCTGAATCAAGTATATGGGTAATATAATACGGTCCCAACCAATGGACCTTGAGCTTCCCAGATGGTGTAAAACTTAGAATCATAAAGTAAAACCATCTACCCAACCTCAAATTGTTTATTCTTTATGTGACGATCATGCTAGGCCTTTTGTCTCACCTTCTCAGTCTTCTGACTCCACTTAGCAAGTGATCATTTCATCTAACATCATTAGCTTGTCAATGCGCTCTTGCAATGCTTGTTCATTGGCCAATCCTCCTACGCATGCAATATATAGAGAGGGTAGCATAAAATCTCTACCGAAAAAACAACTTCCATGCCAAACACCAATTGGAATGGTGTGGCTTTGTTCAATCTCTTGTAAGTTTTTCTATACGCCCATAACACGACTGATAATTTTTCATCCCAATCCTTCCTCCCAACATCACAAATCTTGGTAAGTGTATGACTCAATATCTTGTTAAATGCCTCAACAGTCCCATTAGCCTGAGGGTGATAAGGAGTAGTCTTGTGATGAGCCACCATGAACTCTACCAACAAAATCTTGATGGTCTCATTCAAAAAATGAGTACCCCGTCACTAGTCAAACTCAGAGGGCACCCATACTTGCTGATTATATTTTCCCATAGGAATCTTGTTGTTGTGGCCACCATGTAATCCCTCATAGGCACTACCTCCACCCACCATGTTAGATAATCAATGTAAGTAATGATATAGCATGAACCCATCCTTCACGTGATATGTGAAATAGGGCCTACAAAGTCAATTTCCCATTTCTCAAATATTTAACACTAGCTATTGGTCTCAATGGAATTTCATCCCTTTTTCTTGGCTTACCAAGGCATTGGAAATGATCACAGCCTTGCAATATTCAATACAATCCTTGTAAATTGTCTCCCACCAAAGGCCAACTAAGAGGATCTTGCACGTGCAGTCACATTCCCCACATAGTGTCCTCCTGCAATTCCACCATGAGCCTCTTCCATGATTGTAGTGTCACTCATGCTCAAGCACACACAACGCAAAACCTCATCATGACCTAGCTTGTATAAGTCTCCACTAATTAACATGTAGGGTGTGATGCGTATGGCTAACTACTTCCTTTCCAAAGTCTTCATTCCCTCCAACACACCCATTTTGAGAAACACAACAATATCTTCCAAGTCATAGGGCACACACCGTAATCTAAATAGTTATGTGCATCTAAATTATATCCTCAATGCTCTATGCATCCTCTCTCTGATTCAATCCTTGATAAATGGTTAGGCCCCAAATTACTCTTACCCAGTTTTACAACAACCATAAACTCAAACTCCTGAAACAATAGGACCCACTACATATGTGCCCTTGTAAGATGGGCTTGTTCACCAAGTACTTTAATGTCATGTGGTCCATGTAGAATATAAAGGGTGTTTCCAAAATACTTCCTAAATTTGTGCAACACGTAAATCATCGACAATGCCTCATGCTCCATGGTAGTATAATTCTATTCTTGCTAGGGTTAGCTTCCTACTAGTAAAGCACAAGGGATGGTCAATAATTCCCTCTCCAGTTGTGCTAAGACTACTCAATCACCATCCTTGAAGCATCAACATGTACATGGAATGGCTTATCCCAAGAGGGAAAATGTAATATGGGCGCAGTGATAAGCCTATTCTTCAATGTGTCAAATGCCATATGTTGTGCCTCTCCCCAATGAAATGTACTTTTGTGCTTCAAAAAAATCCTCCAATGGTGTGAAATCTCTTGGCATACCCTTAATAAATTTCCAGTAATACCCCATATGCCCAAGGAATCCACATACCGCACTCTAGCTAGTAGGCTCCCCCAAACCCACAATAATGAAACTTTGGTAGGATCCACTAGCAAGCCTTCTTTACATATGATATGTCCCAACAGGGTGCCAAATGGAGTAGTAAAAACATATTTCTTAATGTTGAGAGATATACTCAACTGCCAAAATCTCTCAAACATCAGTCTCATATATTGTCACAATGGTCCCTCACCAATCCATATACTATCCAGTCATCTAGGTAGACTTGTAGAAATTTATGGATGAAGTCCTGAAATGCATGAACCATAATGCATGAAAACACAATAGTAGGCGTTTCTTCAGTCCAAAAGGCATGACCGTATAGGAAAAACTTCCCATTTAGTGGTGAAAGTTGTCTTTTCTTTGTCCTCCTTTGCAATTCTAACTCTAATGATATCCTAAAAATCCATCTATGAAAGAATAGATCTCGTGCTCGATACTCCTTCCAGGATCTCCTCAGTGAAGGGGGTTGAAAAGGATCAATGACACACACCACATTCAAATCCTCTGTAATCAATGAAAATCCTTATCCTCCCATCCTTCTTAATGTTGATGACCATCAAACTTATCCACTCTGATTCCTCAACAACCTCAATGATGCCTGATGCGATCATCTTGTCAATATCCTCCTTGACCTTGACTCACATATTCAGATTCATTCGATAAGGTCTCTTCCGAATTGGGCACACTTCCTTTAGCTTGATATTCATTTCTCCCAAGAGTGGTGAACTCCTTTAAGATCATGGTACCTACGTGGGAATAAATCCTAGAATTCACACAATAGATCAATAATCTTTGAAACCTCCCTTTCTATCCAAGTAATCTCTAATAGTAGCTTCTTTAGGTTCTACCTCTAAGCCAATGTTAACCTTCTTGGTTTTTAGGGGTTCATGGTAGGTGCACACTTTCTCATCAACACTATCCATAACCTTGTGCATATCATACCAATATGGTTAACATCCAAGTTTTCCACCTCTTCACCATCTATCACGTAGACCAACTTTCCTTTCTCTTTTTCCATGTAAGCACGCTCAAGTTGTACTTCCTCTTATTCTTCCTCATCAAAGCACACTTCCAAGTCAGGTTCTCCCAACAACTCTAGTATTCTATCCTCCACCATGGCACTATCTCCCATAGTTAGGTGCTTAACAACCTACAACACCTCATTCATCGATGGCTTAGTACTTCGATACTCAAAAGTTTGAATAAGATCAACCATCAACTCTGCTAGTTTCTTGTCTAGCGGTGTAAATCTGAATGAATGTACCATGTGCACACGTGTAGCCTTGTAAGGTGGAGTAAAGATTATGCACCCATAGTGATGGTGGGAAGGGCTTTCATGCCTTCCATCCAGGCCTTCTCACATGCTGGATGTGAAACTGAGGTGGGTTCCTTCCCATGATAGTCTTATATAGTAGTAGGTGCATTACTTCGGAGAAACCTAATAGAGAATGTGATTCTCACCTCATGCCACTCTAGAAGGTTATCTCGATGGGTCACCCACCAACGTGTTGTGGTCCCAGAAAATTATAGATAAGCATACTTCTCCTTTTGATCTCACATCTCCACTGGGTCTCCATTTCTTGTAGGAAAACATCAAGGTTGGCTCCCTCAATGTAACTCGAAAATGCTATTTTCCTCCTCAGTGCCCCGATTAAGTGCCTTTTTACTCTTGTCATAAAGCCTCTTAACTACCTTTTGAATAACTCATATGTCCTCATGTGCCCAATTTTCACATGCCACACTAGTTGTATCACTTATAGATTGAGTGTCTTCCCACTAAATAATGCCTTCTTTTGTTGGTTGCACAACCTCAGGGTCTTTGATAGTGCACACATAGATTCTATCTAGGTATTCTTCTCCCAAGGGCTTAGTATAGGGTGCTAATTTTCATCCATCAAAGGAATGATAACATGTTCCTCCTTGTTCTCAAAACTTATATACCCCTTATTAAAACGTAAGTCAACATTGTTCTTATAGCACCAGGGGTGCCCAAGTAACATTGGAAAGTTGTCCACTCAACAAGTGCTAAGACTTTGAAAGTCTCCAATGAATTTCACCCCTTGGATAGTGATAACAACATCCTTTAAGACACCAATGGAATCACCTTTGTCTTGTTAGCCATATAAAACACATTTGAAGATGGTTGTAATGGGGGCCTTCCCATTTGATTCCATGCATCCAAGGTGAGCACATTAACTTCCGTACCCATGTCAATCATAATATTACTCAGATCCATCCATCAACAACTACATTCAAGGTAATCTCCTTATCATAGTCAAGAAGATTTTGAGGAGGTAGATTAGTATGCAAAACCTTCCTCTCTCTCTCTCTCTCTCTTTGGTGCTTGGTACTTTTTTCCTCTCAGCCACTCTCCTAACAAAGGGATGATATTCTCTTGTCTCAACATCTTACATACCTCCTTGAATTCATCTAGATCCTTCTATGGAGCCTCAATGCTATTCTTCTGCTCTAACTACCATGACTGCTCCTTCAGGTATTGGATCTCTCCTTGTAGGATTCAAATAACATCCATGGTTTCTGAAAAACTTCCTTTTGATGCGTAGGGTCCGATACTTCCCATGCACCACTTCTTCTCTTGTAACCAATGGTCTCTACTTTGGTATCTCCCTGCATACATAGCCTCAACTCACATCATCACCAGTACAAGTTCTAACTCTGACCCACATGTCACCCTTGGAATCCACTATGATCAAATCTCTTCACGCTTACCATCCTAATGCCTTTATCCTTCCACTACTTTTGGCTCATGTGTTCAATAATTCTGGGCATTCCTCATACTTGTGATTTTTCCCACACCAAGAGAACTACAAAAATTAGGACACTCACACTTGTAATGTTTTGTAGATCCATAGTTATAATAGGTTCCACGAGGAAATTCACTTCTTCCTCCTCCGTGATTGCCATGGCCTCAAAATCCACCCCGAAATCCTCTTTCACAACCTCCTCCATCCATGTTCCCTTCATAATGATGACCATCATCCTTGGAACTACTGAAAATGCTAGTCTAATGCACACCAATATCAATGACATCATGTATCTGGTCAATCAATCTATAATCCTTGGTGTCATGAGTAGTAGAGGTGAAAATTTTGCAATAGTAGGACACATTCTTATGGATCACGTGCTATAGAAATGGGCATCTACTTGCATCATGATCTCCATGGAAAATCTCACAGTCCACCAACATGGCACACACCAATATTCATGGGAAAATGTCCTTTATATGCCCTCTACTTTTTGTAGTCCGTGCACCATAGCCCACTGTGAGTCTCATGAGCCAAGTTCACAGAAAATTTCTCCAACTTCTTTTCCATGGCAACAATATGGGCTTTAAGGAATGGACTAATTTTGGTGTCAATGCTTCCCATGGCCTCAACACACAAGGTAAGGTAGCCTCCAGGGCCTCACATGGATTTGTGAAGGTCTTATGTGAAAGCGCCCTCTTGAATGGAGTGATCAACCCTCCAAAACCATTGAGCATGTTGAGATGGGTGAATATCATAAAAAACTTTACATAAGAGTCTTAAAGCGTGTCATACTCTCACACACTTTCTACCATCCCTTGTTGGATTTCCTTCAACATGATGATGATTTTCTATTCAAACTCAAGGATGTGGAACTCCACAAAAATGCATCACTTAAAGTGATGTAATCCACCACCATCTAGTGTGGATCATACTTCTTATACCAGCTATGCACACACCCTTGTAACGTAGTTGTAAAATTAATCACCTTCCTTTATGGTGTAGTGATACCCTTCATGCACCATATAAACTCACATTTATGCACATATTCCACAATGTCTTCCACACCTTTGTAATCAAGGCAAATGTAAAGACATCTCAAAAAATACCTGTTGAGGTTGTTGAGGCCCTTTCCCACCAGATCTAGAACCTTGGCCTCCTCCAATATTTCCACCACCTCCAACACCACTAGATCCACTAGTGCCAACTCCTCCATATCCACTAGATCCTCCTCTATCACAGGTAAGGGGCCTAACACAAATTCCCCTATAAAGCCACCCCATGCTAAACTACACGCCGATAGTTTGTGATGTTGACTCACTCCCATATGTGCTTCCCCCACTTCCAGATGTAATACACAAACTTTGTGAACCATAACTTTCCCAAATTTCATACCGTATAAGATACCTCCAAATATAGGAAATGACTGTGCATCTATAAATGTACCAAATGAAAAACTATACCTCCTAGGTGTAACTCAACTGCCAATATAAACACCACTAACAACCAATTAAGTAAATTTTCCTTAAAAAACTGGAAGGCTAAGCTCCAGGGTCTGGTCACTAAGTGGGATAAGAGGCACGCCTACGGATCTCCTTTCTTCATGCTACAAACTCTCACCAGAATATAAGGGGGTAACTCTCCTATGCTTTCCAAGATGGGGTAGCAAAAAACACTCTGTGTCCCATGCCTTCTGTGTATACCTCAAATCCTTCTCACAACCTCTGCCTCCTAATTTCCACCACTTCTGCAACCTCACACTGTCTCCTCAACTCCCTCTCTTACACTTCATCATATTTGAGTCACCTCTCTTCTCTCTTCTTCCTTGTCACAAGATCTTCCATCTTTCACCACACTAGCTTCCACACCCCGCACCTAGCAAGAGTTTAGCCAACCATGGGAAAGGATTCTAAACTCAAAGTAATAACCAGATCTTGATAGCCAATGGAATAACATGCAAGAATGATCCTCTAGGCTCCCTTAAGAACTCAAACTCAAATCTTTGGGCAATAATACGTAGAAATAACATATTCCAAGGTATAACTAGTTAGCACTCTACTCCACCAGTGATCAACAACATGGGTCCAGGTCAGATCGACATCATACAACCTCTAATACTCATCTTGGGTCCATATACAAGGTCTATAGTATCAACTTGACCTAGATACATATGTTGAAAGTCATTCATACAACTCCATTAGGAAACAACAAAATAATGTTTCATATAACTCATGATACAAGTGGTCCTCTACCCATTTACATGCATCAAACTTAGGTCTAGTGTTAAATATCTGAGAAAACTCATCCTCTATGCTTTTAAGCCACGCCTCGATGTTTTCCAAGGTTAAGTGCTCTGTCATCACACCTCATTCTCACAACAAATTCAAAAAGAGGTCTTGATAATGAAACCAAAATGTAGTCATTTCTTCATATACCTTCTTTCTACCCCAAACACACCAGCCTATCACCCATTGTGCACTAAACGATCACCTGAGGTGCGTGTAGGTGCCGAGCCCCCTTTATGTGAGATTTGTAAGAATGATCCACCATTAATGGAGGATGGGTTGTAGAATTAGAAATGCATTCATTTACTCAGAAAAAAGTACAAACACCAGATCCAAGCACAAGTGCATCATAAATGGAAATAAGCATTGTAAATAACACAAAGGAACTAGATATGATCCATAATAACATGAATAACATAAGGGTTATACCCATAAACAAATATATCCATATAGAGCTTCATATATTGATTTATAAACATCCACAGTAGCCACCTTACATCACAAAATGGTTCATCTCGACCATATACATCAAGGAATATAGATCTAGCCATACAAAACTACCCTAAATAGAGATCCTAGCTATGCTTTCCCCATTACAACCCTTGTTATAGGCTTGAGCACATACATATATGCCTAACATTCTTTCCCATATTTCCTATCCTTAAGAACTATAAACTCGACATCACCAAACATTCTAGCAAAGCAATTCATTGCCTCTTTTTTTCCTTTTTTCATTTTGAACCCAAGCACTTCTTTAAATAGAATTTGGATACACCGCCATAGTTTCTCTCATGAGCAGATCACATGCCAAGTGGAAGTGTGGTCCTTCATAGTCATGTGTTTTTACTAGCTTATAAAGGCCTCTATTAACTATAAAGATCTCCCCTGAATATTACCTATGTGGAATATTAGTTTCTTGACCTCCAAGTCTCCAGGCTGACACTTTATCTATTCCTCGTGACTACTTGGGTCCTCACACCTTTCTCCTATGATGCCAACTTTGAAATGCGGCTAAGTCCTTAAACCTTTGTTATGCTTTCATGCGCACCCTAGTTCCATCTTAAACCCTTTTCTTATGCGCTTTTCCCTGAGCACATTCCTCTTGCTTGTCTTGTGCATGTGTACCTTCTACCTCGGGACTTAGTCAATTCAGGGCCCAACAAAACCTCTTGGAACTTAAACTTTAAAGTGGTAAATATTTATACATCCTTGTAAAATCATATAGATTAACCCAACCTTAATTTATATTTACCAAGCGGTCAAACAAAGGTAGACATAAATTTGATTTAATATTTCCATAGTTTGAAGGTGAGGTGTGGTGAAAATTAACCTATCTATAATGCAAATACAACTTCAAATATTTCTATGACCAAGTCATGATAAATAATAATATTGTTTGTTTAATATTTCCAAAGAGTGATCCAATCCAATACAAAAATTTAAAAATCCTAAAAACTTGGAACATGTCACCAAGTTGGAAAACATCACAATTAAACTTTATTTTTCCTTCCAAGATTAGAACATAATAATAATTAAATCTTTGCAAAAATTAATAAAGGCTTACTTACCCACATTTTTATTTTAGGTTTATATATATTATATTTTTTTATAAATACAGAGGATTCTTTATAAAAAACTATATAAAGATATAGTTTATATAGATGCAAACAATTTACGGGGGTCCATCCAGGACATGGAATGAAATTCACACTAAAAGTAAAATATTATATATTACCACGGGACAAGAATTTTTACTCAACCAATAAAAAAATTTAAAAGACCTATTTTGTTGAATCTTGTCTCCCTTGTAAACTCGAGTTTCACTTGAATTTTTACTTTTAAATAATTTTTAACATGCACACATGAACTATAGAAAAAATTGAAAAAAATTCATATAATAATCACCCTTCACATGTGATATTCACACACAGGTAAAAACTTTATTCTGGAGCCCCTTTCACCAAGGGTTTCAAACAAGGGGTCCACCACAATTTTCTTGCAAATAACACTTCACAAAAACTTCAAAAAATTAGATTGCAAAAATAATGGGGAGAAGGGGGCCCGATGCATTTTAAATACCCTTCGGGTTGGTTGAAAAAACTGTACAAATTAAATACAAAACATTTAATCTTAATTTATTAATTCACCTTGCTCATTACCATGTTAGAATTTGAGGATTCTAATAAATACATATTTAATCAACTTACATGTTAAATATTAACATATTATGTAATGTTACAATGAATAATTAAATAAACATTACATCACTTAACTATATAACAAATAAATAAAAATAATACTTACAAAAAGTAAATAACACAAGACACATGATTTATAGTGGAAAACTGAAGGTAAAAAACCACTATAAAAAAGTAACCTTTTACTACAGAGAACCCTTTTACATCCAGTAAATCACCTCCTCCTTTACTAACCCTAATCACAAGGGTAAAAACCTTTGATATAAATATTTCAATATATCAAATGAGGACCCAAAGTCCTATTTATATGAGGTGATCAGGTATGTCTCCCAGACTCACCTTTTCAACCATGTAAGTTGACACATATACAAAGGTTTAGAATATTTAATAATATAAATATAACTATTTCTTATTATTAAATATTTAACCTAAAGTATATTCCTAGGTTTGAATATTTACTAATAGAAATAGAAATATTTCTTATTATTAAATATTTAACCTATAGTATAATGTTAGACCGATATTTAATTAAGGAGTGGTCATCCCACTTAAAAATTATGTTATAATAATGTCCTATGATATAAGGTTTGTCTCATGATGTTTAGTTTTGATGTGGTTTCTAGGTCGGTTTGTAGAAAAGAAGAATTTTGGATTTTCGTGTCAATTTTTTTTTCGAAAGAATGGGTTTGTTAGAGCATGATATAGATTTGGTGATGCTTGATATCACCTGGAATGTGAAGAGGGATGGATTTTAAATCTAATGAAATCCATTTGGAGGTATTGAAAATTTCAAGAAGGGTGTTAAACAACTATATTTGAAAAAATACTTTTTAGGCATATTGATTTAGTGAAGGCAAAATTTTATGTAGTGTGAACTAGTGAATTTTTAATGAGATATAACTTGTTTATAAGTGTTCTACAAGTTCGGATTTTCTCAGTAAAGTGGTCACAAGCCATATCTCGAGGTGTTTTTGGATAACCTTGAGGCCAAAAGGTGAAGATAGGGTTGTGGAAATATGTGTTTGGTGAAGGCAATGAGCCACTTGACGCATTAAATGAAATAATTTCATTGGTTGATGATAATTGTGACCATGCATGATTTTGAATTTTGAAGTAGGGATAAAAATATTTTTTGGATTAGGATATTTTTTCATTCCAATGTATGGGATTTGAGGATTTTTGGTGCATGGAAGAAGGGTTTTTGCTAGGCTGATCCATATGGGTCACTTATAGTCATGATGAAAAGTATTTGGGAAGTTTTTAAGATTCACTCATCATGAAAAAGGAGGGAAAAAGTTTGAATTTTAATTTGAATCATGGAGAGGCTATAAAAGTGATGTTTTGGGCACATTGTTGCTAATCTTTTGGAACCCCTTTTATCTTCTATTAAAGAACCCTTTTTTGAAAATAAAAAACCCCTTGGGCCTATCCATAAACCCCTGGAATTTCATTCTAGGTTAGTAGCTAGTGGTGTTTTCACGAGGAGGATTTGAGTGAAGAAAATATCGCGATGTTTCTTTGATGATGAGTTGAGGAAGGAGGGAAAATATTGTGTTATGTGCTTGAATGCTATTTCCTTAACATGTTGATGTCATTTTCAGGTTTATGAAGTATTTTCAGATTTGATATTGAGTTGAAGACATTTGCAAAGAAGTATATCTTCATATGTATTCATGAGACAAGGTTGATTGTCTTGGTATCTCTTCATTGTATCTTGTTGACTATTGTTGAAGACATCAATTCATTTTGATCTGATTTGAGTATCAATATAAGTGGTTTCCTATATATAGTATGATCCTTTAGTTGAGTATATTTCATGGTGAATTCTATTTTATTGTGATTACACATTGATACTTATACTTCATGAGGTTGTGTACTTGTTGGTTTTGAAGAATAGTGTGAAAGGTTTTATTGGGGATTGATTCAACCCCCCTGTCCCTTATCACTTCTAACAATATCACCCAAAAAAACTCACCATCGGCAATAGAGAATTAAAATCCAATAACGATATCCAAAGCAAAACAAGATAGTTTTCTATATCATACTCTCTTACACATCAGGTATACTCTTTCTTTTACACTCTTTTTACTTACTTATACATACATTACTTTTATTTTTCACACATGGGAATTTGAATACTTTATCTCTCTTATTTTATAGGTCCTCCCTTATATGTAGCAAGAAGCATCTCACATCAACAACAACATGCTACTACACATACACTTCACCCCTAGGGTCTACCTCCTTCTCCTAGTTTCCATGCTTCACATTATGATCACTTCACACTTCACTTGTCCACTCAACACGCTATCAACAAAACTCTTCTCTACAGATTGAAAGGTACACATATTCTATCTACTTTATACTATCGAGTATTCACTCAAAAAAATAAAGTGGGGGTGAATGTAGACATGACATCTATGCACTTGGGCACATTTCTAGGTTCTAAAGAATACTAATGTATCCATGATTACTAAGCAATAAAACTAGTGGTTTAAAACTTATTTTGGGCCTTTTGATTTGTATTTTTCACTTTTATTGGACTTACATATCTTAAAACTCTACCAACACTTGACTGATTTATCTTCTATGGCCTCAGTCACTAGCACTCTAGGTGCTCTTATCCCTCTAGTGCTCCTTCCATTTTTTATCTTCTAGTTACTCCTTTGGGTATCTTTTAATTCTTGGTCACCTTTCAAAAATTTAGATCAACCTTTTAGTTTTCAATTACGAAATTCAAACAAGGGAATCATATATATATATATATATATATATATATATATATATATATATATATATATATATATATCTATATATATATATATATATATATATATATATATATATATATATATATATATATATATATATATATATATATATATATATATATATATATATATATATATTCTTATATAAAAAAATAAATAAGCTTAAATATAAAAAATAAATAAATGTAAATATAAATATGTGTGATATAGATATGCGATGAAGTACAAGTTTGACCCAAGAATATAAGCTAATAAACTTGAAACCGTAAGTGCAGAGGAGGAATAAAATACTTAGGTGATTCATGATAAATCGAAGTTATATTGAGTGAGAACTGATGGAACTATAGGGAGGCTATCAAAAATGAGACCATAAAATTGTGTGAGCACTTTGGAAATGCTAGGACTAGGGTGTTTGGATAGGGCCAAGGTTTCCTAGGGCACTACTATGGGTACTATGACTACTCAAAATCTCGAAATTTAGTTTCATAGGATTTTGAGATATTCGATGGATGTCACCTTTAGTCACTTGTATGCCAATGTTTGATCACCGAGCTCACCTAAAACCTACAATAAGAAAGAGAACATGTAAAAACCCAAAACACATCAAATCCTAAAAAGAAAAGATGCAAATGGGGAGTCGATCGACCTTGATGGTCCTCCAAATGAGTGAACTTACAATCTAGAAACCGCACTACATTTCATACTCTATGTAGTTCTATGCGGTGTGTGTAGAATCATGCCCTAGGTATCTCTTGTGCCACACACACTTGAATTTTGAGATATAGCTCGATGTATAAGATGTAAATAGATGTGTGCATGGAAAATGAACTTCCCTTCCTATGAAGTGTATGCGAAGAATGAAGTCCCTTGTCCCTTATATGAATGTTAGAGCTTGAATGTTCTTCTAATGCCTTTGGATGCAACCTTAGGTGATGATAGTAAATTTTTAGTGCTTGGTCCTTTATTATTGCCACATAGTTTTTTTTTTATATGATTCCCTTTCTTGAATTTCATAATTAACCATAAAAGTCTAATTAACAAGAAAATAAGATGCCCAACAGCTAGAAAGGACCCAAAAGATACGAGAAAGATAAAAAAAAGTCAAGGCACTCATAAGGGATGGGGCGTTGGCATCCTGTTGGGCGTTGGTGTCCAAAATTAGAAAAACCGAAGTGTCGAAAGTCAAATTAGGAAATCAGGTGTGTGAGACCAAGATGGAAAATAGAAATAAAGCAAAGAGGCCCAAGACAATGGTCAATTAGTACTTTTCTTTCTTAGGAATCATATAAATAGTAGTATGTGATCAAGACTAGAAATATACCCAAAGTGCGTGATTTAGTGTCTATATTTGCCTCCACTTTATGTTGTTGAGAGAATGCTTGCTAACATAAATTAGATAAGAGATGAGTAACCGATAGCCATGTAGATCGATGGTGAAAAACATGTCGAGGAAATAAGAAAAAGTGTGGATTGATAAAAATATAAAGTGTGGATGCTAGAGAAGAGGAAGTGAAAATGAAGACCCTAGGGGTGAAAATGTATGTATAAATGTCACGTTGTACCTATTGTTGATGTCATTTGATGCTTGATGATGTGATTGCTACTTCCCATAAGGATGGACCTACAAAAGAGAAGAGAAAACGAGTAGTCAAATATGTGTATATGAAAAATTTGATCCAAATGAGTAAATAATGTGTAAAAATTATGTGAAAATGTGAAAAGGAACATGTGCACTGATCTGTGATGAGTAAAAGAGATAGAAATGATCTTGAATATGTTGTAGAAGAATGATTTTTGGGGTGATTTCACGCCAACTTTCAAATCAAATATGGAAGAAGTGTAGGGAGAAAGGTATAGTGTTATTATCCAACCTTTGACTACTTCTCGAAGAGTAAAAACCACTGCAAATGGTGTGTGAAAATTCAATTTTGTCTGATCCAATGTGAAAATAGAAAATAAGGTGTAATGCATGCATGTTGAGTTTCAAATTACTGTTCCTATCATGTAATGGATCTTGTGTAAACTGTTGTGAACTGTGTCAAACTAAGAAAAACTATGTAATTTCCCCCTAGTCACAAGATCCCAGGAAGGGTTAGGGGTACCCAAACATTACTGTCTATGTCTAGGTGCTAGTGTTTGTGTTGTGCCGAGGAATTAAGTGAGATTCTGGGCCATTTTGAGATGAAGATTGTGTTGTACCAAGATACTAAACATTGTCTCAGTAAAATGTTGTATGGGGTGACTAATTCACCTAATGATGCCCCCTTGTTTGGGGTGCATGCAACATCACAAGGAGTATGTGGCCCAAAGGAGGACTAGATGTTGTCTTTGAAATAGATGCACGATAGGGGAAGGGAATGTGCTTGGTAGAAACCAAGGCACATGTAAACAAAGTGGATGGAAAACAAGTGTTAGTGCAAACAAGATAAACACACATATAGAAGACAATGTGTAAGCTAACAAGTAAGAAGATAATATAGACCATGAAAAGTGAGTTGTAAACATGGGACATCACTCATGATGTCACAAGACAATCGAAAACAAAGTGGCTAAAAGAATACAATTTTCACATAAAACAAAGGGAAAAGCCTATAAATAATGTCATACAATGGAAAATAATGATAGACACTAGAAAACAATGTAACAAAAACCATGGTAGAAAATGGTTCCTACTGAAAAAAATGCTACACATGAAGCACCCATTAGCATGTTAGAAAGAAAAAAAGTATGTCAAAATGTGTATGATATGATAGTAGTGTGCTAGTATGAATAGAAAGTAGTATAAACTGAAACAATAACACCTATAGTGTGTACAAAAGTGGATTCCCCTAAGAGCTGTTGTGATATTGGTAATATGTACAAATTCCAAACATACACTTTACATGTAAAAATATGTGTAAAGTATATAATCACAACTAGAAGGAAAGTGAAATTGTATGTGTGTATGATAAAGATAATAACATACAATAGATCTAGCTAACATAGTAAACAAAGTTTAACATGCAAGAATAAGTAAGCAAGAACAATGTGCAACCAAGATATGCAGTATGTTGTGAGTGTGAATGGAATGGAATGCAAAGTGAATGATAGAGCAACGTGCCCCCAAGTGAATGTGTATGAGTATGCATGAGATGAAGTTCATTTATAAATTTCCCCTCAACATTCAAGAATGAACCATAGAAAAAGAGTGTGTCATTAGGAAATGGTTTGAATTGTATGTGCTAGAAAGATATGATCGAGAAAGCATAGAGCATAGAGAATGAGTGAGAGTGGTGAGGTTCCTTTCAAATTTATACCCTCAACATTCGATTATGAACCGTGGAACTAGATTGCGTTATTGGGTAGTGTGTGTTTTTTATGCGTGGTATATCTTAAGATGCATAATGTTAAGTGGGTTATTTAATGGCTTACCTAAGATAAGAGCAAGGTGATAAACTCCACTGCCAAGCTTTTCAGGTGATGATATAAGGACTAAGCCAATTGGGCTTGAATTTTCCTTTGAGAGGAGCTTTAACGTTCATGTTTTTAAGATTTTCTTTTAACACAAGATCACCCACATTGAATTTATAAGGATAAGTTTTGTGATTGTATGTTTGGGTAATGCGAGATTGATATGCGTAAATATGTTCAAGAGCTTTGACATGGTGTGAATCAAGCATTTCAAGTTCATGTAAGCACTTTTCATGATATTAATTGTCTTTGAGTATGCGTTTGATTGAAACGTGTAATGATGGTATCTCGAGTTCCAGTGGAATGACAGCCTCAATACTTTGTAGAATAACAAAAAGGGGGTGGTATTAGTGGGTGTAAACACACTAGTGTGGTAATCCCAAACGGATATAAGATTTGATTATGCCAATTGTCATTGACAGTGTGAACATCTTGTGTAAGATTTTGACAATGGTTTTATTGGTGGCCTCAACTTGGCCATTTCCTTGTGGGTAATAAGGAGTAGAGAATGATTGTTTAATTTTGAATTTTGTGCAAAAATTTTTAACATCCTTATTTTGAAAGAAGACCCATTATCGGTGATAATGGTAGAGGAAATGTTGAAGCATGTGATGAAGTGAGTAGTGGTGAAATGAAAAAATTTAGAATCAATAGTATTGCGTAGAGGTGTTTCTTCAAACTATTTAGTAAAATATTATGTGGCAATAATAATATACTTGTGGCCATCAAATGATTTAGGATTTATCATGCTAATAATATTGAAACCCCATAGATAAAATGGCCATGTTGGAGCAATCGGCTGGAGATCATTTGCAGGAACATGGTGAAGATTTCCGTGCTTTTTCATTTATCACAATGTTTAGCATATTCTAGGTAGTATTGCTCCATGGTAGGCCAATAATAACCATGACGTAAGAGATTTTGTGACATATCTTTGCCATAGAAGTGACCACCGCATAGGCTATCTTGTATTTGAAATATAGTAATGGGGATGTCCGCGAGTCCAAGACATCAAAGCGGGCATTAGACCGTAAAATGATCATTTAAATAATTTTTCTCCTATGATGACATAATGTGTGGCCTCACGTTGTAGGATAATATCTTCATGAAGTTGTAGACCATCGGGAAAGGTTTGTTGATAAAGATAATTATAAATTTGAGTGAACCATTTAGGGTTGTCATGACTACGTGTGATGGCACAAGCTACTAGAGGTAAAGTAGAAGTGGAAGGATTTCACAAGTTCCAAATGAATAACGTTGATTTCTCATCGGTGATATCCCGAGGGATAAGTGATGCCGCACTATCCATAGCATTTTCATGATGATTTTTGTTATGGGGGATGGAGGTAAGAGAGAAAGAATCAAATGTGGATAAGATATCTTAGAAAATCAAATTATATGGAATTAGATGTTCCTCTTTTGTGTGATAGGTGTCATTAATTTGATTAATAATGAGCTATGAATCACCGTATATGTAGATATTTAGGATAAGGAGCTTTCAGTAGTGGTGAGGCCGAGAATGAGGGCTTAAAACACAACAATTTTATTAGTACATGAAAACTATTGGTTTCTCAAATGTGCACCCACATCTCGGATCTTGGAAGGGTCAAGGTGTTTGAGACCACAATGGAACCATCCCCAAGTTGTCGGACCTTGTACACTTGAGACATATCTCTTGAGAAGGCTGGTTCCTCTATCTATTTCTACTGCTACTACTACTCCTAGTGTTGGAAGGGGAAAATAAGCTAATAAAGCCAAGGGACTAGGAATAGAAGGATAACATGAAAGGAAACTACACTAAAATGTGATAGCACCAAAAAAGAGGGATGAACACTATCATGCTACGAGCAAGAATGTAAGGAAAATGCGTGAAATGAGGCTAGGCATGAGTAGCACATCTAAACACATATTCAATAGATCCTTCTCATGGAATACAACTAAATAAGGAAATGCAAGGGAATTTAAATGGAACAACCAACATACAACACAAAATAAAAGACAAGAAGATGGAATGCAAACACATTAAGACAGAGAATAGTCACAAAATGAAGTTTTCATCACTTTCAAAAATGCACAGTGTTGTTATAATGATGAAGGAGGCCGATATCCCCATGCAAAAGTGAGATCTAGAGGTATGCAACTCAAAATATAGAAGATATGAAGTCCTTAATAGAAAATGCATAAGGATCCAGAGTGTCCAACATAAAAATGAGCCTAGCTCTTACATTTATAGATAAATCTGTAGAAAGAGAAGGGAAGGAGGGAAAACTCAAATTTGAAATGCAACCACTAACAAGAAGCATGCAATGCCTGTAAATCTATCTAGAGATCTGTGAAATATGCTTCCCCAAGCTTGTTTGACATGTTGAAGAAGGAAGGAGGGAGGATCATATCAAATTGGGTGGTTGGAGAAATCAAGTTTTCTCATCAACGCCTAGAGAGATGTTTTCCCATTTCTCACCTACCAGATCCACAAAGAATTTGAATTTAAATTTCTAGCATTATAGTTGATGTAAGAATATCTCTAACAAGTCCAGGCACATGCTTTGAGCTGATATCTCGTAGGAAAATATATAGTTATCGAGACTTCGCACACATAAAACATGTGGTGCATGTGAATTGGCTGAAATGATGGCCAACTATGAAAATATTTGTTGTTTATGCCATGTGTCAGTCATTGATTTGCTATAAGAATTCGACACCCTATTAGCATGCTTTGATTGGTTGTGCACGGCACACTCAAGCATGTCAGAAGATGACCTGGCACAAAAGGGCACAAAGGAGGGTATGGGGACGCATATAGAAGAATGAGGTGCGGGAAGAAGATAGAAGGAAGGCACACAAGGGTGCCCACTGGGGAAATGGTGAGCATAGGATGCATGGTTAAGGCGTAACTATTACAGAGTAATGGGTGCGGTGCGCGAGAGGGCCAAGGACTTAGCTGATTGAAGTAAGTGTGAGGCATGCATAGGGTGAAGAAGCCGCTTAGGAAAACAATGAATGCATAGAAAGTGGGCACAGGGAAGAGTGGAACAAAGAGCAAGAGGAAAATGGAAGGATAGAATAGAAAGCGTGCAAGCTTCTAGGTTCAACATTCCTCAAACCATTATCTCTAATAATACAAAAGCTTTCCTTGGGACCAAAATCAATGATTGGGCTCTAAATCTGGGCATTTATCTGAAAACCTCTTCCAACTATTACCCTCAAGGCAACAATTTGGTAGAGTCAACAAAAAAGAACATGATCAGAATTATGAAGCACAAAATGAACATCAATAAAATATAGTGGTATACAAAGGTCTCACGTGTGCTCTGGGTAGATAGAATCATAGTTGAAAAGGCAAAGGAACTTTTCCTTACAAGATTGTCTATGACAAGGAGGCTACCCTTCCTTTGAAACTAGAGTTGAATTCATTAGCATTTTCCCAACAAATGGAGTTTGAAGGTGTAGACCAGAGAGAAATCATAATAACAGAGTTGGTTGATCTTGAATAACTAAGGAACTCTACCATGATCAAGCTAGAAAAACATCAAAAACAACAAAGAAATGGTTCAACAAAAAGGCTAGGCCTTAAAATTTCAAGGTTGGGGACTTGGTTTTAAAATGGGATGTTGATAGAGCTAAACCAGAGCACCATTCAAAGTTTGATGCACTTTGGAGTGGCTCATACATCATCAATTCATGCAAGGAGGCTAAATATTTTGAGTTAACTCATCTTGATGGAGGCATCTTTGCAAATCCCAGTAAATGGGATCTATCTCAAACCCTTCCATTAAGTTTGTTACATCATGTTGTATACATTAGATCAGTTTCAATTCCTCCAAGTGCGTTGTGTGCACATTATTTTTTTGTACATAGTTATTTTTTCTCACGTGCTTCCTAATCTCACTTTTTTATTGCTTCCAGGGTATAGATCTTCTTTCATCAGTTGCAAGATTTAGAATGAGAATCAAGAAATGATCTTTCAAATGACTATAGGGGCAGTTTCATCATTACATAGTAGACTCCATGCTCAATGGATGCTCTAGGCTACTTGTCTCCTTCATCGAACAGAAGATGGCCCCAAAAGTCACCAAAAATGTTATCCAAATAACTCTACTAGTGATTTAGATAACTTGTATACACATTCTGGCTCTCAATCGCTCATTGAAGGCTACATGCACTTAGGTTCAGTTGACACATTTCCTTGGTTGCAATTTCCCCTTGGCGCCCCCTTTTTCCTCGAGCACCCTTGCATGATATTTGTTCTCTCCTTCCATTTTCCTCTTCCTCTTTGTTCCACTCTTCCCTTGTGCCCACCTTCTATGCATTCACCTTCTTCCTAAGCGGCTTCTTCACCCTAAGCGTGCCTCAAACTTACTTCAATCAGCTAAGTCCCTGTCCCTATCACACACTATGCCCATTACTTTGTAATAGTTGTGCCTGTACCATGCATTCTCTACTCACCATTTTTCCCCATTTCCCCCTTGTGTACACCCTTACACGCCTTCCTTCTATCTTCTTCCCGTGCTTCATTCTTCAGTGTGCATCTCAAAGCACCTCCTTTGTGCCCTTTTGTGCTAAGTAATCTTTTGACATGCTTGAGTGTACCACATGCAACTAGTCAAAGCACACTAATAGGGTGCTAAATCCTTATAGAAAATCAATGACTGATATGTGGTAGAAATGAAAAATATTTTCATAGTTGGCCATCATTTCAGCCAATCCACGCGTGCCACGTGTTTTGTGTGTGCCGACGATTCTAAAATATTCTAACAATGATATATTTTTCTACGGATCTTAGATCGAAGTGCATGCTTGGACTTGTCGAGAGCTTCTAACATCAACTACAATGCTATAAATTCAAATTCAAATTCTTAGTGGATCTGATAGGTGAGAAATGGAAAAACATCTCTATGAGGATTGATGAGAAGACCTGATTACTCCAACCACCTGATTTGATATGATCCACCCTCCTTCCTTCTTCACACACCAAACAGGCTTGGGGAAGTGTATTTCATAGATCTCCAAGTGGATTTGTAGGCATTGAATGCTTCTTGTTGGTGGTTTCATTTCAAATTTGAGTTTTCCCTCCTTGCCTTCTCTTTCTAAAAATTTATCTATAAATGTAAGAGCTAGGCTCATTTGTTATGTTGACACTCTAGATCCTTATGCATTTTATGCTAAGGACTTCATATTTTCTATATTTTGAGTTGTAGACCTCTAGATCTAGCTTTTTCATGTGGATATCGGCCTCGTTTGTCATTGTAATAGCATTGTGCATTTCTAGAAGTAATGAAAACTTCGTTTGTGACTATTCTCTTTCTTAATGTGTTTACATTCCTTCTTCTTGCCTTTTCTTTTAAATTGTATGCTGGTTGTGCCATTTTAAGTCCATTGCATTTCCTTATTTATTTTTGTTCCATGAGAACGATTTTACGAATACGTGTTTAGCTATGTTACTCATGCCTAGCCTCCTTTCATACATTTCCTTTCATTCTCACTCGTAATGAGATAGTGTCCATCCCTCTTTTTTGTGCTATTGAATTTTAGTGTAGTTTCCTTTCATGTTATTGTTCTATCCCTAGTCCTTTGGCTTTATTATCTTTGTTTCCCCTTCCAACATTAGGAGTAGCGCAGAGTAGTATAAATATATAGAGGAACTGGCCTTCTCCAGAGATCCGTCTCAAGCACATAAGGTCCCATAACTTGGGGATGGTTCCATTTTTTTATTAAATGCCTCACCCTTCCAAGATCTCGAGATGCGGGTACATGTTTGAGAAACCAACAAAAACCCTAAGCAATATACAAAGGGGAGAGGATCACCATGTGGAGTGATGAAGACTATCCCAACCCTAGTGTCGAATGAATCCATCAAAACAGGAAGGTCCAAGTATCAATGTTGATAGCATAAGTAGTGAAATCATCACAAAAATAATCATGGCAGGAGATGTATCGGGAAGAGGTGCTTGAGATAGCTAATCAATATTAAGTTGGACTTTGATTGCTTTCTGTGGAATGAATTTGAAATCAAATTTGGTGAGTAGCATGATCTAACATGCCAGATGCCCCGAGAGATGTGTGCGGGACAAGAGGTATTATAATGGATCTACTTTGGTAATAATATGGACCTCATTGTTAAGAAGGTAGTGGCACAACTTGTCTGCTACAAAGACAAGACCAAGACATAGTTTTTCAACATAACTATAGTTGCATTCATAAGAGAGTAAAGTTTGAATGATATAATAGACAACCCTCTTGTGTTGAGAATCATCGTGCTACGCTAGGAAGGATCCTAAAGCATGAAACGTGACATTAATGTATAACAAGAAAGGATGATAAGCCATGAGAGGGACTAGAGCAAGTGGATGTAAGAGATATGCTTTAATAATGTCAAATGATTATTAGAAATTATCATCTCAGAAAAATTCAAGTATCCTTCTTCATCAAGTGTGTGAATGGTTGATTTTTATTAGCAAGATGTGCAATAAACCATCGAATAGCTTGGATTTTCCCTTGTAACGAGCATAATTGATGCAAATTTTGAGGTGGAGGCATGTCAAAAATTTCCCTAATTTTATTGGGATCTATTTCAATACCACGTTATGATATAATGTATCCAAGGAGCTTTCCAATTGTAACTCCAAAAACACACTTCTTTGGATTTAATCATACTTTATATTGTTGTAAATGTTCAAAGAGTGTAGAGATCTTGAGCATGTGTAGAATGGTGTCATGATTTAGAAAGTATATCATCAACATAATATTCAAGAATCTTATGAATATAATCATGAAAGATGTACGTCATTGCTCGATAGGTGGATAAGAAAGTTTTGAGGCCAAAGGGCATGATAGTGTAACAAAATGCCCGCCATGACGTAGTAAAATAAGTTTTTTCTTGATTTCTTGGATTGATTTTGATTTGATTGTAACAAGTGAAGCCATCCATAAAAGAAAGAATATCATATCCAGCTATAGAATCAACAATGATGTTAATGTGTGGTAAAGGGAAACTATCTTTGGGACAAGCCTTATTTAGATCACGAGAGTCTATGAAACAACGGACCCTACCATCTAGTTTCATCACAGGAATAATGTTAGAAAACCAATCTAGATAATCAAAACATGAATAAAGACATCATTGAGTATTCGTTGTATTTATTCTTTAACTAAGAGTGTGACTTTTGGGTGCATTGTAAATAATTTTTGTTCGATGTGTTTTGCACTGGGTTAAGAATAATGTTATGCATGGCTAAAGATGGATCAATACCAGGCATATCATTATAGTCCCATGTGAAGATGTCTGAAAATTCCTGAAGAACTTGTTTGATATCATTTTTCTCATCAAGTGCGAGAGAAAAAGCTAACAAAATCATGTGTGGGTTATTAGTAGTATTGAGGTTATATTTAATGGTATCTTCATTGAGAAGGACTTAATGATATTCAATGTATGGGTCAATAGGGATAATATCAGGAGGATCGAGTAGTTTCAGTAAGTGTATCAAAATCTCCAAAGTATGTAGTAACATTAAGAAGTGATGGATAATGCTTCTTATGATGAAAATAAGGGAGGTGATCGTAAACCCCCATGTATTCTAGAAGAGAGTCATTAGTAGCAAAAGTGTCTAAATTATCCCAAGCAGCAAAAGTAGAATCATTAATGAGGTTTGAATATACCAAAGGAAGTGAAGAAGTATGTAGAGAAGTATAAGCCATTGGAGAAGGTATAGATGGGAGATGGTATCCCAAACCAAGTTTTCTAGATTGAGTGGGGATAGCCCATGGTTATATGATCCCTTGCCCTTGCAGGCCTAGGAACTTCTTGAAGAAACCATAATAGAGAAAATATTTATATGTAAGATGATAGGAAATAAGAGATAAAATATGCGGAATAATCCCTTACAGAATCACAACAGTAGAAACTAATATGTAGAAAATATTACAGATCTCAAATAAAAATTCAGAATAAATAACACAACACATAAAGACAATATTTAACATGGTTCACCCAATTTGGGCTACATCCACCAAGAATCACTTGCTCAGATTTTATTACAAGCCTCCACTCTCTCAATACAATACCTAGATCGGTTTGGAGCTATGCTCAACAAACTCTACAGAATTCACACCCGAATTCAAAGCACATCTGCAATACATTTGCTTATTTATGTATCATATGCACAAGACCATATAAATAGACAATTGCTTAAGCAGTTTGATACAAAACCATGGGAAAAAACCGTGGGTATCAAAACCATGGGCAAAACACCGTGGGTACCGAAAAAACCATGGGCCCAAAAACAACCCATAACGGTTACCCATTACCCATGGGTTAATAAACCACCCATGAAAATTTGCTTCGGGGGCTTCACCCCCGAATCCCCTTGACCTGCTCACCGGTGAGCGGGACCGCCATAAAAATACCCAAGTGTAACACATAGAAGGTGTACCACACTCTAACATGAAAATAGGCTCCACAAACATAACATAAGACCATATTTTGAAAATTCACGAGAAGAATAAATAGGATTGTTAGTATAATTCTCAATAGAATTCAAATATGCAAAGGGTGATGGATCTGCTGGAACATCATAGACAAATCTTTGATAAAGGAATTTAAGTCACGTATGAATAGTGGAACGGACCGTATGCATGGTATGGATCCAAGGTCACCCAAGAATAATATTATAATTATATTGTTGGGCATTGCATGATATGGAATGGGAGAAGTACATGGCCTAATGGTGATAGGGAGGATGATAGTACCTAAGACATGCTTGGGGATATTGTCAAATCCACGAATAGAGACATATGAAGGAGCCAAAGAGGCTTTAGAAAGACCCAATTGATGGAGGAAAGCAATATTACAAATATTGAGTCTTGAACCATTGTCAACTAAAGCATGCTTAACCCCAATATTATTGATACAAACTTGAATGTATAGGGGATATCATGCTCTAACATGGCTTGAGAAGGAAACTCATCTGATGTGAAAGTAATGTGATCTTCGTTGAGAGATAAAGTAGAAGTAAACTTATGATACACATACTCTAGTGAGGTATGAGGATGAATATAAGTGTTAGCTAGATATGACTTAAGTTTATTGATACAATCAGGATGGTCCTACAAGAAGGCATGGATGGAGACATCCATGATGATAAGCCCCAAAGAGAAAAGGAAAACATAGAATAAATTAAAGACCCAAGAGTGTTTGAATGAGACATGTTCGCAAATGATTAAGAAAATATTAAAATAAATAAATGCTAAATCTTAATATGTAAATGCACAGATATATATATAATGAAAGTACAATTTTGACCTAATTAGATAAGCTAATAAACTTTAAACCCTAAGTACAAGAGGAGGGATAAAATAATTAGTTGATTCACAATAAATTTGAAGCTATGTTGAGCTGGAGAATTGATAGAACCAAAGGGGAGACTATCATAAACGAGCACAAAAAATTGTGTGAGCTATGGAAATGTTGGGACTAGGGTGTCTGCTTAGGGTCAAGGGTGTCTGGGGCACTATAGACCTCCTCTGGGTGCCTGTGACTACTTAGAATCTTAGAAATTCAGTTTTATAGGGTTGCAAGATATTTTCTCGATGTTTCCTTTAGACACATGTATGTCATTGTTTGATCACCGAGCTCACCTGAAACTTACAACAATAAGAAAGAGCACCTATAAGACCCCAACACACATCAAATCCTAAAAATAAAAATATGAAAATGGGGAGTCAGACTGACCCTGATGGCCACCTGACTAAGTGAACTTATGATGCAATCACTACACTATATTTCAGACTCCATGTAGTTCTCTGTGTTTGTGAAGAATCATGCCCCGGGTAGCTCTTGTGTCGATGCACTTGAATAATGAGAAATAGATAGATGTAGACTATGTAAATAGATGTGTGCATGGAAAAATGAGCTTCCCCTCCTGAAGTGTATCCATAAGAATACAATACCTTGTCTCTTGTATGAATATTAGATGGATTCTTGAATGCTATTGTAATGCCTTTGGATGTGTAGACACTAAATAATGCACTTTGGGTATCTATATAGTCCTGATCACATACTACTATTCATATGATTCATAAGTAAGAAAAGTACTAACCCACCCATGTCTTTGGCCATATTTTATTTCTTTTTATTGCCACTTACATACCTTCTTTCCTAGTTTGGCCTTCAACCCTTTAGTTTCTCTAAATCTTGACACCAACACCTAACTAGGATGCTAGTGCTAGGCACCCCCATCCCCTCTGGGTGCCCCTAACCTATTTGTACTTTTCTCACATATTTTGGGTCCTTTCTAACTATTTGGGCATCTTATATTTTTGGTAGTCGACCTTTTTGGGGTTAATTACAAAATTCAAGCAAGGGAATCATATAAATATAAAGTTATGTGACCATAATAAAGGATCAAACACTAAGCATTAGCTATTACCACCTAAGGTTGCATCCAAAGGAATCTATAAGAGCATTCAAGCATCCATCTAGCATCCAAACAAGGGAAAGGGACTAAATTATTATGCATACACTTCATGGGAGGGGAAGTTCATTCTTTCATGCGCACATATATTTACATAGTTTACATCTAAAAGCTTGCTTGCTATCAAATGTGACATGCACAAGAGCCAACTAGGGAAAAATATCTTCATGGAAAAACATAGAGATATATTGGGTTTGAAATGTAGTGCAATGCTCAGGCATAAGATCACTTGTTTGAAAGCTGAGGATAGTCTGACCCCTCATTTGTATTATTTTATTTTTGGGATTTGATGTAATTTTGAGAGTTTTGTAGGTCATTACTTCATTGTAGGTTATAGGTGATATTATCAAACTTGACGTGACATAAAAGTGATGGGAAATGAAGGACATCAAATACCTTGTGACCCTTCAACGTTGGTTTTGGAGGTTCCAAGTAGTCACAGGCACCCATAGTAGGTATGTATCACCCGCAAGTTCCCCGACCTATTCCAGTAACCTGACCAGTCTAGGAAAATCTTTCGGTAGCACAATTTTCTAGGTTTTGGTGCAATAATTTCCCCTCTTTAATCATCAGTTCGTCACTTTGGCATAGTACAAATTTATTAACAAATAAGTCATTTTATCTCCTCATTTTCACTTAGGATATTTTTAAAAATTAATTTCTTATTTTCTTGGGTCATTTCTATACTTAATTGTTTGTTCATTTACTTCTACATTGCAATTATATTTAGGCATCTATAAATCCTATATTTTCTTAATCATTTGGTGAACCCCATGCTCAATCCCACCCTTGTTTCTAGGAGTCTTATTTTATTTTCATCATTGTTGTACCATTCACTTTGATGATAATCTTCATGATCTCAATTCTCATCTTCTTTGAACATCCTCAATATCTAGACTTGGTTTTATTTGTTTCTCTTAAGGAGGCCACCAACTTGATGAGCTTAATGTAAACTCATCCATCCTCACTTCTATGACTATCAATAATCACCTTCCTGTTGCTACTCTTCCAGCTAGTTCTACTATTCCATTTTATTTTCCTACTCCCACCAACCACTCCACTCCACCTCTTGTTTCTCACATACGACAAGTCTCTTCCACCGACACTCAAGACTTAGCCTCTCTTTATCAAGATATTCAAGTTCAAATCTATCAATTGTAACATGTTACTTCTTGTGCATCCCCATATATAAATTCCACTTTGTTACTTCACATTCCATTCACACCCTCCATTTTTACTTATCCGATTCCTCTTAATTTCTTCACTCCCAAGCTCCCCATTTTCAATGGTCACGGTTAACCTTAAGAACATCTTCGAGCATTTCATGTGGCATTTTTGGAAGAACAATGGCCTGAGAGGGGGAATGAATAATTACTACAAATTAATTTTAAGTTCATTTACCATCACATATATGTATTGATTCATTAATCCATTAAACATCCATAACCATATGTGTGCACTTTGGATATGTAACATCAATCACAAGAGAATGAAACAAAGTACACAACACAAGAACAAAATATGTAAGTGGAAAAACCTCATGGGTAATAAAACCCACTAAAAATATACTTATATTACAAAAGGTAAATAATTTTAATGAATCACCAACTTCATAAGGATCACCAACCCCACAAGGAGCACGAACCCCTAGTTTAGTAGGGCACCAACCCTACAAGGAGCACCAACCCCTAACTTAGTGAAGTACCCACTCCACAATAAGGATACAAACCCTTAGGATGACCAAGCACAAAATTAGTCACCTGAAGATGTATAATATCTGATTTTTTATTCTTCCACAACTGATGAAGATCATACATTTAGCTCACAAACCCTAGGTCTTCAACCTTGCTCTTTCTTCCTCTTTATCAACTTGTCTTGCCTTTAATATCCTGCACACATGATATAAATAATTACTCAACCTGTAATAAATCTCATAAAATCTCAAACTCTTCCCTCATACCTACAATTCAATCTCCTCTAGGTTGCACTACTCCCCTATACAAGACTAGCTCACAAAATGAGCTCAAACTTCACTTTTATATGCAAATAAACTCAAAAAACCAAATGAGGTCAGTACCTCATGATAAATTAGACCCATAAACCTTAATTAAATTAAAATATAATAATTACAACAATCACATATGACGCAAGTAGCTCTCCGAGCTAAAAACCTCATTACATGTGCCAAAAATGACTCAAAACCCCATGAGCACAAAGTTAAAAATTCCCTTACATCAAAACCATACTTAGTCATGAACCATAAACCATTAAAATTATTAAAATATAATTTAAGATTCATACATGGTCTAAATTTATCTCAAACAATCAGATTATTTCATTTATTGGGCCTAGTGCTCTTTGTACTTCTCAAAATAGTTGTTTCCCACACCCTTCATTACCATGGAAAGTTCATAAGGACACAATATCACTTTAGATGATAAAAACATACAATGTGATAAATAAATTGAAATTTAAAAACTTGTAGAACACTTCTAATAAATTTATAATCCTTGAATCAACCTCATGCTCAAACCACAACTACATTTTCCTTTACCAAATCAACCTACCAAAACATTTGTTTCCAAATGCTATCTCATAAAAAAATTTCTACATACATTTAAGACATCCAAATGGATTAATTGGATTCAAAATTCAACCCTATTCACATTCTACTTTATATAAAGCATCAACCAATCCATATCATGCCTCGAATAACTCCAAACTTGCACCAGAACACATCCTGTCTTACACTACCAAAAATATTCCTATCCAAAGAATGACCTAGAAAACCTATAAAATAACATAATAATTAGAAAAAATAATATAAATGGAAATATATCTATATCTTATTTCCAACACAACTTGAATAATCTTCAAAATCCACTTGTAGCTCAATATATAGCCATTTCCGATCCTTGCTATTTTAGACCTCAAAATTGCCCTTTAACTAGTCAACTGTATGGACCTAAAATAACCATGTACCTACATGAAAATGTTATAAAAATCCATTTACATCAAGATAAGATTCCATAAATCATGCAACATCAAGTTTTCATGCTACTCCTTTAGAAAACCTTGTCCCAAAACATTTTTCTTCAGAAACTGACCTATTTGAGTGGGGCCCACTCATCTTCATGACCTAAACCATAAATTTATGAAAGATAAAATATTATCCTATAACATAAAATAATAAATTTTTTATGAAACAATCAAAACTAGGTCACTATATCTCTCTTTATGCAAACTACTCCTAGGTAGGGTTTAACTAGGGTTTTAGACCACTTTTTCTTCTTAAAATTTGTTCATAAAATCCTGACTATAAAATGACCTGATTATTTTTTTGAAACCTTATAAACTCAACATATAAGCATACTTAAAATCCAAAAGGTCACATGCAAAGAACACAATTTTCAATGAGTATCATAAGTTCAACTTCGAGCTGGAATTTCACTTGTTTTTGACCATGTCTCACATAAATTGTCATATCTTGAAAAATTCACATCATGGAAACCTGAAATTTTTGTAAAATCACTAAGACACATCCCTATAACATCTTAAATAATTATAAGGTCAAATTCATACCTCAATCTCTCTATTCATTAAGAATTACCTATTCTTGCAAGCATGTTCCTCACTGTAGAAGCTAGGGTCAACTAAAAGATTGCATTAACTCATCATGAAACCTTTGAAAAATGACCCAAACATTCTTGATATCCCATTATATACCTGAATTCAATATTCCATGAGCTTATATGGATCTAAACCACACCGTCACACCTCAAAGCTCTTATACTTGCTCTCAAAGAGCACTGTAACATAGTGAGCCAGTTGTACTTGTACCGTACCACTAATGTGAGTGACCAAGCACCCTCAATCCATCATGTCAACATGGTTCTTAAGAAACTAAGAATCTCCTACTGTCATGCTATATATCCTAGGCTCCTTAATAGGCTTGCAAGAACAAACACACCTCACTGAATCCCACTATATCAACACAAACGCATATGAATTATCATATTATAATCATATACATCATCAAATGACCCTAATACATTATTCAATTTGTCATTAATGTGATTTTTCATCAATGACAACACCTAAAAGGACCACATGCCAACAACATGTCTAGATTTTGTGAATGATCATACTCTCTTGCCAAGCTCTTTCGAGAAGTCTTCACGATTATGAAATGCATTGGTTCTATGATTTATCTGTCCACTCGGTAAAATATTTGATGCACCTAGAAGATTATTTTCTATCTCATTTATCTATCAATATTGGCTCTAAGATATCCTATACTCAACTTGCTCAACTTTAAAAAGGATCTAACAAACGCCTAATGTGATTATGTATTACGATACAAAAATAGATTAACTAAGATGTCTAATGTTATAACTTAGTAGGTAAATTCTTTATCAGTAGGTTACAGGTGACATCAAAAAACTTGATGTGACATACTAGCGATGGGAAATGAAGGACAAAGAATACCTCATGACCCTTCAAAGTTGATTTTTTGAGGTTATGAGGAGTCACAGGTGCACAAAGTAGGTCTATAGTGCCTGTAGGCACCCTTGACCCATTCCAGGAACCCCAAGACACTAAGATCTTTTAGTCACACAATTTTCTAGGTTTTGGTATGACAGCTTTCACTTCTATGTTCATTAGTTCCCCACTTTGACACAGTTCAAATTTATTTGTGAAACAACTAAGTCATTTTATCTCCTCATTTGCACTTAGGTTTTTAAATCTTAATTTATTATTTTCTTGGGTCATTTTTGTACCTAATTATTTATTCATTTATTGCTACCTTGTAATTAGATTTAGGCATCTATAAATCCTATATTTTCTTAATTAGGATGCAACCTTAGGTGATGATAGTAAATTCTTAGTGCTTGGTCCTTTATTATTGCCGCATATCTTTGTATTTATATGATTCCCTTTCTTGAATTTCATAATTAACCACTAAAATGCCGACCACCAAGAAAATAAGATGCCCAACATCTATAAAGGACCTAAAAGATGCGATCAAGATATAAATAGGTCGGGGGCACCCGTGAGGGGATGGGGGAACCTAAGTGTTGACATCCTAGCTAGGTGGAAATGTCCAGGACTCGAAAAATGAAGTGTTGAAAGTTATACTTTGGGAAAGGAGTGTGAGACCAAGAAGGAAAATAGAAATAAAGCAATGAGTCCCAATAGTGTGGTCAATTAGTACTTTTCTTGCTTCACAATCATATGGATAGTAGTATGTAATCATTACTATAAATATACCCAAATTACGTGATTTAGTGTTTACAATCATCACCTAAGCTTGCATTCAAAGGCACAAAGAGAATTATAATGCATTCATCTAGCAAATCCATACAAGGGACAAGGGCTGCATCACTCGCATACACAACACATATGAGGGGAAGTTCGCTTTATTCCATCTCGTATACATTGACATACTTGGAGTAATATAGATCTAGCCCATTATCATAATGCAAATTACACAAGGGAAACCTAGGGTATCATTACACACACATACACACAAAACTACATGGATTTTGAGATGTAGTGTGGTGATTGATTGTAAGATAACTCTTCAGGTGATGATCAGGGTTAGTATGAATCCCCATTCTACATCTTATTTATTAGGTTTAATGTGGTTTGTGGGTATGTACAACTAGTTATCTATTTTACAGGTTATAGGTACAACCGATGACATTGCATCGACACCAAAGTGACAAAATAAGATCAACAATGAAGCTTCTCCATCATAGAAAAGATCATAACCTGAGCATCTAAGTGGATACTAGTGCCCAGTTTAGTCACTAGTTCCTAGGTGCCCCTGTTCTCCCATGGGTGCTTTTGTCCTATGTATTTTTGAGTCCTAGAACCCTTGATGAGCCTTGAAGAAACTTTTCCTAGTTTGTTCCTGTAGTTTAGTAGTATAGATCATCTCCATATTTTCATGAAGTCAACTAAGTAACCTTCTCTATCTCTCTTGCTTAAGGTTTCATATCTTCGCATGATTATTGCATGTGTTTTATTGTAGTTTCTTACCTATATATCATTGGTTATAATAGTTATCTTGCGATAAGGTTTAATTAAATTTAGATTAAATCACCATAGGAATTATTTTGTAGATGTAATTTATGACACATGATATATGAAAATAAAGTTTGGATCTTAAGATAAGATGCAAATATGAACCCTAATGTAACTAGGGTTTGGGTATGGAGAAGAATGGATCCGTTAAATAACATGCAAGGGATTGAGTTCAACAAATGATTTAAATATTTATTAGATAATTATGATAAAACATATAACAATAATAAACATGATCTAACATGAAAAATACAAGAAATTGTGCAAGATAGGAGATAAGAATTAATTAGATTGTATAAGGAGATATGGATTGATTCTGGGCTGAAAAAATGCTAAGGAGGTTAGATTTTGACTATACAAGTTCTATCTAAGAATCTAGAGTCTGGAAATTCTTCAGACATAACTGCCTAAAGGAGGACAACACCACACTGGGTGCTAGTGTTTGATTTGGGTGCTAGTGTCTTGGAAATTTCTCTACTTCACCATTTTAGGTTCTAAATTTATCTTCTTCCTTTCATTGTTTTCACATCCACTTTTTGTAGAGTTACTATGTCACATATGTTCCTGAAAAACAAACCCTAACTACTCGTAAAAGGCTCAATCAAACATTAGATGGAATAAAAATACACATTCTTGAGTCGACTAACCTCGCAGAGGTCACCCTAATGTGATTATCACTGATAATTATACTACATTTCAAACTCTATGTAGTTTTGGTATGTGTGTGATTGAATTTGTGTCCTCAAGATGGGTTTCCCTTGAACCAGATTACGCCAAGATAACAAAGCTAAAATTACTATGCCCCTAAGATGAATGTTTGATATGGAATTAAAAATATCCCCTCATATGCAATGAATAATGTATCCCAAATTCATTCCTTGAATATTTCTCTTTTCCCAAGTAGTAGATATTAAGAATTAGCTCCAATTGCTAAACCCCTAATAATAGTGAGTAAGTCATATATGATTACCATGTTTATATTTTTAATTAAAAATAAAAACACTAACCCAAAGTGATAAAAGATACTTTAGAAAATATACGAAATGATGTGGCAATTCAAAATCAGGAAAAGGAGGGTAAGGGACAAAATCACCCAAAGGGGACAATAGCACCTAGGGCACTCCTATCCCTAATGGTTGGTAGTGTTCAAGATGCTCAAAATACATAATGGTCAATAAACAGATGGGACACATGTTGTATAGTGTTTAAAAGTAAAGTGGTCATCCTAAAATAGTAAAGAACAAGGGTGTGGAAAAGATAAAAGCAATGAAAGAGTAAAACAAGAGTTGTTAATGTCTAGTCTTCTCACTTAGGAATTATGCATATATTGACATAATTAGAGGCATGGTGTAAGTAGAAAGTGTTTGATTTCATGAATAAACTTGAAGAGACTTGGGGACTATTGATGTGCCCTATAAAATTTTGGAAATAGATGACTAAAAATATACTAGGAATATTCTGCGTTATTGAAGATTAAGCAAAATGGGAACAATGGAATTGAAGGAATCTAAGAGGTTAAGAAAAATAAATAAACAAGAGGAAATAAAGAAAATAAAAAGTTATGGGGTTATTCCCGTGGCTCCCTCAAATATTCAGGAGTTCACTTGGAATTCCTCCTTTTAGGGAGAGTGGGTACTCTAGGTGTTAGCTTCGTGGAAGGGATCCAAAATTAAAAACCATGAAAGGGAAGAGATGGAGTTTATATCGATGGTGTTTTAACCAATTGTTAATTCTTAAAGGGGGTAGTAACCAATAGTATATTTTCCTAATTAATTATTTTCTAAATATAATTACAACAATATCAAGAATAATCATTAAACAAAGCTAAATAACAATAAATAATGTGTATTGAAGGAAAATGTGTCTAGAGACCATTCAATCTTATCATCTAATCAAATAGGGTATCAAGGAAATGAGCGAGGAAACAACAAGACCAACACACAACATATAAAATTAAAATGGGGTACAAGGACCGTTAAGATCACATACCACAAGGGAAGTAAACCTTACACTTAAACAACCTAAGGTTTCCAAGGCCCTAGGTCGAAGAAGAGGAAGGAACCCTATGGAGGTATCGACACTATGGGGGGTAATGAAAGATAAAATGAACATGTAAAGTCATGCTAACCAAACTAAAATATAATATGCTAACCTAGCATGTGCATAAAATACTAAGCTAACATAAAGTAAATAGAAAATGTAGGAGACTACTCTATATAAAATGACAATTTGGGTTAGAGAACTTATCTGTTGGGGGCAGTCACTGATGCATATATATCCCAAAGGACCATACACCAAGAGAGAACAACTTTCGGGTGGATAAGGGGAAAAAATATAGTCCTAGCTCACTATAGGTGACCTAAAAGTGCAAGAAAATAAATCCAATCAAGAATAATCTCCAAGCCAAGAGTCAAGATGTAAGAAATCCAAAAGCTAAACAAGAAAACTCAAGTTGGTGCAAGAGAGAAAAGATAGTGGTGAGAACAACTCCTAATTCTTTTGTTAAAAAAACAACCTATCGAATAGCGGGCAATATTGATTTACCAAAAATATTACTATATTTCCAAAATAACCGATGTCTATGTTTTATTTAAATCAAACTTAATCACTCGTCAAACATTATTTACTCACTTAATGGATTAACCACTAAGAAATAAGTTGATCTTTAAATGATATGAATTTCCTCCTAACCGATAAACAAGTACTTACAAACCCCAACCTAAATTGAGTCATATTCAGCTCAAAATCATGAAGGGTAGGCTCAAACAAGTGGGTTGAAGTTATCAAACTTGAGTCCATAGTCTCACCAACACCCCTCTTGTATAATTTTATTTTTCTACCTAGCATGGTTAGATATCCCGTTATAAAAAGGAAGAGACCCAGTTTGTTTTTCCATCACCAAAGGCCTTCCATTTAAAGGAGAGAAAAGTATCTACCATGAAAGCCTGAAATGGTTCCACCCTATAAACTAATCCAGCTAGATATGTAATGACAAGGTGAATGAATTCCCACACGTATATCTCACCCAAGAAAGTATATTATTAACTACAATCGAGTCCATTTCTTGACCCTCGAAAATAATCAAACCGAATATAGTGACCATAACTAGAATGAAATTTACTAACATAAATGCCCCTTTTATTTTATAAACATGACAAGCATAATTATCAGTTCATGCATAGGATTTCGAGAAAAATGTCTCGTATAAAGTATATATATGAATACTCTATTAAAATAATATAAGCTAGTTTATGTATGCAAGTACCCACATAAATACATAACACCTAGATCATAAATCTAACCATTTGTAGTTCAAAATATCTAAATATCAAGAATTATCATTCAATAATCATTTAAAATCCATTAGTTATTCATAAACAAAAAAATAGGTGTAGAGATGTAAAACCATGCTTGAAGAAGAGAAGGATTCTACCACCTTTTTGTTATTTCTTGTAAAATTTCCAACACAATGATCCGATAATACAAGAGGTTCAGAATTCCCAATTTTCTCAAGATAAAACACCAAAATCCATTTGGGCTGACTTATATTTTCCCCAAATCATATCAATCCCCAAAGTAGTCATAAGGTTGCATTCACAGTTAACTCAGAAGTGGAGTTTGAATCTCCCTCTTACATGGCTTCTCCAAAGGAGACCCAACCCAAAATAACACAAAATAAAAAATAAGGAGAGTTTTAATGCAAGTCGGTTGCTTCTTAGAGAAGATTCACCTCTCCCGAGAAACCATCCACTTAGGCATTAAATGCCATTAAACAAACAATGCACATATTACCAACTTTATTGAATATATCCCACCAAAACTGGAGGTCTTTAGTTCAAACAATAACCTTAATTTTGTATGTGAGTTCTATTAATGTAATAATTTTTTCAATAATTTAAATATTATCCATATTGCATGCATGATCATTTAACAACCTCATATTGATTAAATCAAGCCTTTAGATCTTAAATGATCATTTTTACCAATCAATATAATTTAATTAACAATAGCTTAGGTAGCCAAAATAATTAAGGGCTCGATTAAAATTCATCCACTTATATTATTGGGTCGGTATTCGACCAAAATTGCTAACCATAACAAAATAATATTAACCTAACCACATGGTCGATGAAAATTATTTTTATTTGCACAAGGAGTATGGTCTTTAAACCATAAAAACAATCATAATCCTTATATAATACAAACCTTTAGTTCCTTATCTCTTGTTTAGATTAGTTTAACAATGGAATCATCATTGCCCAATATGGATATTGTCACATAAGCATAATAAAATTACCTTCCATAATTACACAGATTATTAAAGGCTTTATCTAATTAACGATGACAATTGAATGTTGCATCTAAACATGAAGAAATTTAGATCAAATGAATTTTACACTATAATCATCATTATGATCACATAATGAATCAAAATAGTATCCACACAACATTGTAATGAAGAGAAAAGTTTTCAACAACATTGTAATTATAAACAAGTACATTGTTATCAATATTAACATCTAACATATGTAAAACAATACTATCAATGATAGGTATAATAACCATGCACACACTCTATCACCTTAATCACATTCAACAAAGAAAAGTGCACAACAATATTCATTTCCGATACATAAATCAAACAATACATCATGTACCACAATCATCACTCACAACACGGTAAGTACATATAAAAAGCAAGCACACAAGAATAAGTAATAAATACTAAGTGTTTTATGAATGATGAGAAATAATCGCTGTTGCACATGTAATTACACGTACGTGTATATATCCTTTTTAGGGTATACATGCATGTGGGTAGATCCATACTCAACTACAAAAAAAGGTTCACTCCCCCTACCTTCATAAATCATTCACCATTTATGACTTATCCTATTGACAACATAGAATGAATGAAATTGTAGGATGTGACATAGTTTCCCCCTTAATGAATCATCATCCCGATGATTTTTACTCATTAATTGTAATCAGAATACCAAACTCATAATTATATCTAATAGCTAAGGAGAACAATCAATATTTTAATAAAAAATCACATTTTTTCAAATTTCAATTCATTTGAATTCAATTTTGTTAGTCAGTAACATCCTTTCAACCGAGAAAAATTGTCACATAGTCTCGAAATATGACATGTTTTTGTCATTACAATGAGTCATAACACACAATATTATTTAATATAATACAAATAGTCAAAAACAATCTTTATATCACAAAACAAACAAGGAAAATGTTATTTTTAATTCTACCCGCTTTTCCCAAACTATTTTGTTTCATTATTATACTTGTCTTCTAGAAATTTTCCTTGTAAAAATCCCAATTTCCTTGAAATTCACCCATTGGTGTTTCATTCTATGGTTGGTGTTACCTCAAATATAGTTATGGTTTTCATCTTTTAGATATCTTTATCCCCAATTTAATGACAATGCTATCTTAAATCATTTAAACCGTCCCTTTATTTTCCATTTAGGCTAGTTTTTCCCATGCTTCTAGGTATTAGTTTACTGTTGATGTAGTCCCTTAATTTATTCTAATGCATTCATATAGTCCTTTGAAACACCTCTATCTCTTCCTCAAAAGCACCTAAGTATCCTCATTATTCAAAACTTGGCATTTAATAACTAGGTCCTTCCATCTTGTACTCCATCTTACAGTCAATTACATTTGTTTAGCTAACTCAATGCAATTCTAGGATATCAATTAAGGTGGTCATAAAATCTAGGAGATGTAATTATACTTACCTTGTTTTGAAGATTGTCTTGTACTTGTTCTTGGTAACTAGTCTCTAGATCTCCAATTGACTCTTCTCATGCCCAATCTCCAACCACTATCCTCATGTTTTTCATCATACTCTTATTTAAGCTTATTCTTCACCTCTGAAAGTTAGCCTTCTATTCAAAAACCACCCCTTCTCGGTTTTGATCCATCACAACCTCTTATTGCTTTGTTCGTTTCATACATGCAAGTTGTAATGTTTCAAACCAAGCTTAGTTTGTGCTTTGGATTTCTTGGTACTTCACAATATTTGTTGACTCATATAGACTAACTATACAATTTCCAAAATATAGACTATAACCCTCTAATAGGTTTCCCAAAATATTCTTGTCACTAACTCTTGCAATTTCCTTCCCCACTTTGTCATATCACTTTAACTATCACAATTAGTTTCTTAATGGATTGTACACCTAATTACTTTGTCTCCTTATTAGCATGAGACTAGATTCCTCAAGATATAACCCTTGTAAAATATATTTCATGACAACACTGCTCTAGGTACTCAAAATAGGTCTCCTTATCATCCACTATCACTATAGTTGTTCTAGAAAAGCATATCTATGTTTATTTATGGAGAAGGCTTCACAACCATAATATTCTTATTTCATGTCATCTCAAAATATAGTATTATAAAATTAGAAGCCTAATTCCTTGTTTACATCACTTAACAATGAATCCTTAAATATTGTATCTCTGAACCTTATTTCTCTCGTATAACACAATCCACTTCAAAGGTGAATCTTGACTTGTTAATATAGGATTTGAGATGAATTTGACACCACTTCCTTTGAGAATAAGCTTAAGAGGTCTATGGAGATCATTAGAAATTAACTATTTACATGGGTTACTTCACTAGTTCTACCAAATATCAAATCACTGTCAAACTTAAGTCTCTACTATTCTCGCCCACACTGCATTGTACCCAATAATTGGAAAAAAATCTCAAAAATGAATAAACCATTCACTCTAATTTCTTTCCTAGATTTTAGAAAACACATTCACAGAGATATTCCTATAGAGTGTCAAGGATTTTATTGGTGAAATCCTAAGAAAATGGAGTTTCTTGTGCACCAACCCTAATTTCAAGGTTTTCCCCACTTTGTGTTAGCCCGAAAGGGTAAAAATAATGATTTCGTCACTAATTGGATTATTCCAATCTCCCACAAAATTTGAAAGGGATGTATAGACCACAGTAAACTATCGAATGTTAGTCATCTCTTAAATATTCCCTTTCCTCTTGTTATGAACTCATTCCTTAGGCAATGTCAATGCATGCATACTCGTAATAGGGTTTTCATCCATTTTAAGAAGTTGAAGACTCTATATGAAAATAAACTAAGATTACCAAGTTTATAAACCATCTATTGAATGGCTTGTATGTATTAAGGTTAATGACACACCATCTCAGCCATGAAAATGCCTCTGAATCACTATCATGCTTACCATATTTTGGCAATACTCTGCTTCAAGGTGTTTTAAAAGTGTTAGGAAATATGAGATAAAATATGCGGAATAATCGCTCACGAGAATCATAGCAATGAGAAACTAATATGCAGTAAATATTACAGATCTCAAATAAAATTGCATAATAAAATAACACAACACAAGGAGACAATATTTAACGTGGTTCACCCAATTTGGGCTACGTCCACCTAGAATCACTTGCTCGAGCTTTTATTACAATACCCGGATCTGTTTGGAGCTATGCTCAACAAACTCTACACAATTCACATCCAAATTCAAAAAATATTTGCAATGTTACATAATACGTACCATATGCATAAAACCATATAAGTAAACAACTTTGCTTAAGTAGTTTTACAAAACTGTGGGTATTAAAACCATGGGAAAAAACCATCCCATAAACCTATGGGTCAAAAAACATGCCCAAATGAGAAAATCACATTTCCAGATATGTCGGGCATGTTTTAAGGCCCAAATTTTATTTTGAGGGTTGTGCCCCAAACCCTTGCTATCGAGGACTACTGCCACAAACCCTCACTTGAAGCCCGTCGAGATAATTGTGGAAAGTGTACATTACTCTTAGTGTACAATCTTTAACACTTTCTCACATGAAAAAAGGCTCTATAACCTAACAATCTCCCACTTGGAGACTAGCTTTCCTTTGAGCAAGCTTCTCAACCCTTCACTAGTTTCTATGAAGACCAAACAAATCTAAACGCAAATTCAATTTTTCCCTTGTAACCACCTTGGTCATCATGTCCAGTAGGATTCTAACTGCGTATGAATCTTCTCCAGCTTTAACTTCTCTTCCTCCAAAGTTGTCCTGATGAAATGGTACCTTAACTATATATACTTCGTCTTAGAGTGGAAAGAAGAGTTATTAGCTAGGTGTATAACACTCTGACTATCACTATGCAACTTTCCTTCCTCCTGCTTATGCTGAACTCCTCAAGAAATTATTTTAACCAAATCATTTCTTTGCTTACCTCTATGGTTGACAAAGCCACCAACTTTTGTAATCGTGAAATCCAGCTTATTACTATCCCACCTTTAGTGTAAACATAGTCTATCGTGCTCCTCCTGCTATCTACATCTCTAGCCATATTTAAATATAAATAACCAAACAAAGTGGTGTCTGATCCACTGTAACAAAAAATTGTCCCCATGGTCCTCTCAAATACCGAAGGATCCACTTTCTTATGCCACCAATGATCTCTACTTGGATCACTCATAAATCTACTCACCACTCCCACTGCATGGGAAATATCAAGCCTGGTGCACACCATGGCATACATAAAACTACCAACCACTAATGAGTAAGGTACCTTGGACATATAATTTCTCCCCCGTCTGTCTTGGGACATTGTTCCTTTGATAACTTGAAATGGCCTGCCAAAGGAGTCCCAACCGGTTTAGCATCCTACATATTAAACCTCTCCAAGACCTTATTAATGTACTCTTCCTGAGATAAATTCAGCTTATGTTCCTTCCTATCCCGAGATATCCTCATACCAAGGATTTGTTTGGCTACCCCGAAATCCTTCATAGCAAAGGATTCACTTAGTTGCTTCTTGAGTACTTTTATTTCCTACATGTTTTTACCTGCAACTAACATGTCATCCCCATACAGATAAAGGATAATATAACTGCCATCCTCAAATTTCTTTATATACATGTAATGGTCAGAATCACATCTAATATAACCTTGCTCCATCATGAAGCTATCAAATTTCTTATACCATTGACATGGAGCTTTTTTCAAGCCATATAAGCTCTTCTTCAGTTTACACACCATCTCCTCTTTACCTTTGACCTCATAGCCCTCTGCTTGCTGCATATATAGTTCCTCCTCCAAATCACCATGGAGAAATACAGTCTTTACATCAAGCAGTTCTAAGTGCAAGTCTTTCGCTGCAACTATTCGTAGAATAGTTCTAATTGAAGTCATTTTTACTACGGAGAAAAAATCCCATCAAAATCTATACCTTTTTTCTCGTGCAAACCCCTTGACTACCAACCGAGCCTTGTATCTTTTTTTCACCTCCCTCTTCCTCTTTGATTCGAACACTCAATTCTTTTGTAATGCTCTTTTTCCTTTGGGTAGCTTCATCAAATCCCATGTCTGGTTCTCCATGAGAGCCCGATGCTCCTATTCCATGGCTTACTCCCACTTCTTCCGAGAATCTACCTACATTGCTTCATCAAATCTCTTTGGCTCTCCATTATCAGCGAGTAATAAATAATAAAGAGAAGGAGAAAAATGTTCAAGTTCTCTTTTACCCTATAAGACCTCCTCAATATGGGAGTTTCGGGTTCTGTTGAGGAGGTTCTTGAACTAATTCATGTGTCACTTTCCCATCTGGAAGATCCTCTCTCGCTGCGTATTCTTTTTTGGATTCTTCCCTATTTTCCTACAATGGCTACTTATACATGACTTTCTCATTAAAGATCACATCCCTAGATCAAATGATTTTCTTATCTTTAATACTCAAACATTTATATCCAAATTCATCACCACCATAACCAATGAAATTACATTTTTCTGATTTAGCCTCTAGCTTGGTCCTATCATCCTTGTCTATATGGAAAAACACCTCACATCCAAAGACTCTAAGAAATGAATAATCAACTTTCTTACCATACCAAGCCTCCTTAGGTATGCCTCCATCCAAGGCACTTGAGGGTCCTCTATTTATCAAGTACACAGTTGTGCTCACCGCTTCTACCCAAAAAGAAAGAGGCAGTCCTACATGTAACCTCATGCTCCTAGCACGTTCCATTATTGTTCTGTTCATCCTTTCTGACACCCCATTATGTTGTGGAGTTTCTGGAACCATCTTTTTCCTATGGATTCCATTCTTAGAACAGTAATCATCAAATTCATTGCTGTAATACTCCCCTCTATTATCGGACTTGAGATATTTTAGCTTAAGACCTTTTTCATTCTCTACCAAGGCTTTCCATTTAACAAAAGTGTCAAATACATTAGATTTGTTTATAATACAATAAACCCAAACTTTCATTTTTGCATCATCAATAAAAGTAACATAATAACTCGAACCCCAAGATATGATACCTAAGCCGACCCCCATACATCGAATGCACCAGCTCTAACTTACTCTCCTTCTTTGTAGGTCCAACCTTGAGAAACCTTACTCACTTCTATTTCCCATATATGCAGTCCTCACATAACTCCAAACCTCGTTTCTCGTATATCTGGAAAATCCTTCTTTATGATTTCTATGCCGTTATGGCTCATATGACCGAGCCTATAGTGCCACAATGTTGTATCTACTTCAAGCCACAAGATTACAAACATTAGTGCTATAAGTGGTTAAATACAAGGTTCCAACCTTCTTACCTCTTACCACCACAAGATCACCGTTGGTAATTGTACGTACAAAAAAATGTAGGTATTGTACTACTAGAAAGAGGTTACGAAACCCCAATGATGATTTAGATCTCTTCGTAAGGTGTTCGAAATCTAGAAAAGCTCACCAAGTATACATTTACATCCTAGAAAGCCTTGTCTAGCTTTTGCATGTTTTTTTCTAACCTCTGCCCACTTTTCCTTGCATTTTGTCTTTAAGTTATAGAACCACCGCCCTACCTGGGCGGCGGTCCTGTGACCACCTCTCGTGAAAGGGTGGTGGTCCTATAACCACCTCCCTGCGCAGGGTGGCAATCTTGTGTGCATTTTCCTGAACGTTCTGATGATTTTGTCAAACGTAAAATTTAAATTTCTATCCGCATTTCTCAACCACTAAAGCTTGCATTTATGTTTTGGCTGCCCGGTAAATAGTGTTTTCCCTTTGTTTATATTAGAAGAGATCAATTTAGACTTACCCTCTAGTAAATCCAAATGCTATAAATACCCAGCTTGTCCACAAGCAAATGGCCCCTCTCCTTCCATGTTTGATTATTCAATTTTTTTGAAGTTCCTCCATGAGTTTCAATAGTTTTATATTTTGCATGGATTCTCAGCTTCTCATTTCTAATTTAGAGATCATTTGATCTTCTTGATTTCATCTTGCTTCATTGATGTCCCATATAGTTAGCTTAGCATAAGGTAGTTTTAGTTCTAGATTAGAATCCATTTGATAATCTTAGAGTTGTAGGTTTTGTTTTGTTTTCACAAGAGATAGATCCCAAAATTCTCGGCATATTTGTGTTGTATCCCCATAATAAATCCTGCTAGGAATTGCATAGTCAAGCTCTATTCACTTGCACTATCCCTCTCTTACTTGCATTGTATTTGGTTTATATCCAATGTTTCCATTGTTCAAGTATCTTCTTCTGTTGATGCTATCACATTCAATTTTTTTGGATTCATGAGAACACGAAGGAACAAGGAGATCACACTGAGGGGACAAGTCATGACACAACTGAATTTACCACTATTATGTAAACTCTAGGTTTGAGCTATCAAAGTTGTAGTTATGATATATCAAATAGAGTAGCAAATAATTTTATTTCAGTTAAAGCTCACTTTCAATATTGCCAAGGAAGCCGTGGGGAATGATATTTTCTGAGAAACTATGATTCATTCGTCACTTCTGAGGTAGGATTAAAAGTCTTTCGATTAAACTAGTTAGTTATTTAATATTTAGGATGAATTCACAACTACATAGGCTAGCTTGCTTGTTTTAAATTTTGCTATTAGATTAACTTTCCATTATTTGAACTTATTAGAATAGTTGTTCACTTAATTTTTCTCAAATATGCATAATTGAAAATACAAAATAGGAGAAATATAAGCATAGTGTAGATATATATTTCATAGTTAGTTTACTTATTTCGATTAAAGCTTAATCTTCTTTTGCATGATAAGTACAGGACCCAGAGAGCCCAGGGAATACGTATTCAAACCAGAGTACCTTAACCAAATATCTCCACAACATTAGCTGATATAGATCAAGGGCTTAAGTTTCAAATGATAATAAACCCACAAGCAATTAGTGAACAATTGAGGTAATTGAATATTGAAGACAAAAAGATTGGTCAAATCAACCTAACTATAGATTGCCTTGATAGGATATCCACATGACCATAAAAGAACCCGAAAGAGAACAAATATTTGGCTATGATCCATTAGTTCTGCAGCCAGATGCAGGAGACCTTCTCATCGACATAGACACAGGGTTACGTATACAAGTTACCAAAACACCCGTAAGGTATTCTGAGAAAATTACACAACTCCTAGTACTAAACATAGAAGTTGAAAAGGCTTATGACCATTGGATAGTTGGAAGAAGAGATTGATTCTTCACATGACCATAATAGGTCCACAACAACCATGAACTCATGGTTGTGATCCCCAAGTCCCACAACCCAACGGGCCTATAAGTCAGTTAAGTATTGACACCGGTTTACGAACACTGGTATTTAGATCCTCACCACTCCCGCCAGATATCATAATGTAATTTTCTCGTATTAAACATAGAAGCCAATCAATCCAACATTTTCTAGGCTAGACTAGAAAACCACCCATAGTTTATTATAAATCCACTACACCTCTCATTACCACTTTCCATGACCTTGTCTGGAAATATACACGAAGCACCTACAGGCAATTTTCCACGTATCCAACAGCCAATAGATAGGATCTTAGCAGAGCTTGACATTGATTGGAGCCTCCGAGTAGCTATTATATCTGAATGGTCCATTACACCAATTCAGGTTAGGAGAGATTTCTTTGCCTTAGATTCGCAGATTCTATTATTACATGTTGAGGTTATAAGATTGCCCAACTAGTTTGTGTGTATCCACATATATTCCATTTCCTTTGGCTGTCTCGGCATGACCTTGGGAGGTCGGGTATGAAGAAGAGATACTTGTAGATTCTCATGCTCACATGTCACTTTTCTATCGTATAAAATTGGTGAACCCAATGTGAAACAAGAAACTATTCCCCTTTTTATTTTCATTTCTTTCATCAATCTTCACTCTTTCCCATTATTCTGTGGGTATTTATATACCCCTAAATATGTCGGGATACGACGCATATATAGAAGACCTCTCTCGAGTCTCGAAGCAAATTACAATCAAACAAATAGACAACCATCACCCTCGCTTTTTGCATGGGCTGACAACTATTCAAGTAATTACTTATCATCACAAACTCCTCCTCAAAGAACTAGCTCTAGTTATTCATTCCAAATTGAGGACTTGGATCAGCTCACACAAATGCAATAACCAGAGCGCTAAGGCTCACACAATATGATGTTTAATGGAGAATCCACATCATCTCCTCAGATTTTTTTTAGACCACAAATCAGTAGATAGTCAGATCCACTCCCATTTTTGGATAAGGAGTATTTAGCGCACTATGCTAGAAGTAAAAATGCTTCTAAAACATGTACCCACCTATAGGAAGTTTGTGAACACAACCCGATACCCTGCTCCAAGAAAACACCCCCATTCCTCCACCTATGGGAAACACCCTCGGTGAAGCTTGATAGGGTAATGATCAATTCATAGCAGGGTATCATACCCCTTTATAACCTCAAGGTGTACAACAACCACCATTAAGGAAAAACACTGTGTCTTCACCAATCGAGGTCATCTCAACCTTAGTTGAGAAAGTTAGAGGATTGGAACTTTCTCAAGAAAATCAAAATTCATATTTCGGGCAAGTAGGAATCCCCAACCCTCCGCATCATCCTAGCCAAGTTGACCTCCTTACAGGAACAAGCACGTTAGGCATGCCTCCTCAACATTCGTATAACTATCCAAAACAAACACCAACTAGAACTATGTTTTCAAATGCTGCTCTAGTTGAAAATATGATACCTCCTAGCTTAGCACCAAACAACCCATACTAGAGAAATACTCCTCCCTACTTGAATATTTATTCAAAATCACCATAGGGAGACATGTTCTCCCATCTTGGAATGTTCACTCAACCACAGGGATTTCCTTAGGTCCCTACAAATACATTTACTATGCCATATCAACAACCCATTCCACCCCCACCCTCAAAGAGGCACCATCAATGGTCGAAACCTATGCAGTAGGGACTTACTCATAATATTTAAAAGAGCCTCTAGATTTCACCATATGAAGTGTCATGCTTCCAAGACCTCTTCCTGATTTTCCTAAATACAAAGGGGAGGGAGATCCAAATGCACATATTAATGCCTATGCCACGACCATCTAAGAATTGCTCCTTGGGATATGGTTGTTGCTAAGATATTTCCTAAAACCTTAGAGGGTATTGCCCTTGATTAGTATTACGAGAATACGAAGCCTCAATACACTCATTCAAACAACTTATGTCGAGTTTATCAAAGATTTTGACATGAACAAATTGTTAAGAACAGAATCAGATAATTCTTACATATTAAACAAGAGCACAATGAATCCACTGCTCATTTTATTCAAAGATGGCATACAGTCCTCTACTCATTAGCAAGTGCTCCAAACATGGATCAAATGGAACTATGTGATTTATTCCTTCATTCCCTCAATAGAGAGATAAAGGAAGAAGTCCAGAAGTTCCCACTAAGGACTTATGATGAAGTACTTGAGAGTGCTCTCTGAATAGATCAAGCAACAATAGATAGTGGTCGTAAGACATATGGAACAAATAGGAAATTAATCACTCCCAATCAAAACACTACAACCTATCCTAATGCCAGGAATACCAATCAAGGACCCAAAATCCTTAACAAGAACTGCGGGGTTACAACAGATGGAGTAACAAACTAGGTTAAAATGGAAAACTTTGTAAACATTTCACCACTCGTTAACAATCAATGAAATAACAACTTTACTCCAACAATCAACAAGGTGGATTTTAATCATCCATCACGACAACAACAGCAATGAAAAATCTAGACACAAGGTCGAAATCAAAACCCAATTGGATATCAGAGTCAAAACCAAAGGCAATAGCCTCAAAGTTTTAACTCTAACAACCGAAAACCTAATCAAAGTTTTGGACCATAACAGGTTTCAAACCAACAACCTTGAAACTATAATCCCAACTTGTATTGTGGTTTCCACAAGATTTGAGGCCATGATACTAGGACTTTCCGTGACTATAATAAATTCATGAAATATTTTCCAAAAGACCAAAAACAACTCTTTATAGATATGTTTTTAGAAATTCTGTAGTACCCACGCCAAGCACTTATATGGGGGAAATTTCCCCTCAAAATGCACCCCTCAATATTTTTAACGATCCGCTCCCAAATCACTCTAACAATAACAAGTTAGATCCAAACAGGACCAACAAGGGTGTTATGACAGGAAATAATGATCATGAAGCCTCAACTTCATTAAGTCCACCAGTCACACCCCAATTAGGAACTCGACCACAAACTAAGATAGTTGGCTGGTAGAGTTAGATACTGAGCTACTTGTAGAAACCATAACAAGAACACTAGATTATTTTTCTCAACTAGTTCCAAACTATCCGTTAGAACCGGACACCATTCAACAAACATTGGTAAAACTCATAGGCGCTTATGATTTAATTAATGACTTAACAAAGACCTTCTCTCACATTTCCTTCTTGGATTTATTGAAGAACTCTCCCACCCATAGAGTTTCTCTCTTAGAAGCATTAGGCCTTGGTTATTTAATTAACATCACTCCTCCTCCAGAAATGCAAGTAAACCATGTATACTTTGATGTCTACCCTCCAAGGCAGCCAGATAGGGATACTGAGTTTATATTTGATATAAGAAAAATGCCAATAGACACTGAAATTGCATGTAGAGGCAACCCAACCTTACATTTATAGGTATGTGTTTACAATAATTATGTTAAGTGCATAATTATTGATGATGGTGTAGTAGTTAACTTAGTCCCCTTTGATTTTCTTCAAAAGCTAGGATATGGAGAAACAAATTGTTCCACAATACGAAATACGCTAAGAGGTTATGATGGCCTTAAGGCCACTTCAATTGGAACCATAGTTTTACCAGTCACCTTAGGACCCAAGACAATCCTCACTGAATTTTATATTATAGATCAGGAAACCAACTATAATATGATCCTCGATCATCTATGGATACACCGCATGAAGGCAATCCCTTCCACGTTATTCTAGGAAATAAGATTTTTGCACCTAGGGAAAATATTTGTGGCACAAGGTGACCCAAAACCATTCGCTATACACCTAGCAGACTTGAAGAAAAGACCAGAATTCACTGTGCATTTGAACTCCCAATGAATCAACTTAACAAACCAATTAATTCAAAACCAAAAGAGAAGTTGATACCTACAACAAAATTAGAAATTACAAATCTAGTCGAAGGCATTCCAACACTCAAAAATGAGACTAACGTCATAGAAATGGTATCATTAGGGACTACCGCAAAAATTGTAGAATTACTAGAGAAAGATCTACCCATTCTCTTACCATTTTATTCTATAGGTATGGGATACACCCTAGGAATTGGTTCCCTTCCATCGATGAAGTTTTTATGCTATAAGTAACTGAGGTAGAAGAAACAGACACAAGGAATGCCCCAACATCCATTTTTCCAAGAAAATATTGGACTCTCCACTTCGATGGAGCTAGATGTCATTTTGGAGCTAGGGAAGGTGTGATATTTACTTCTCCCGAGGGAAAGATCCTACCTTTTTCCTTTAAGTTAAACTTTGAGTATATAAATAATGGGGCTAAGTACAAAGCCCTCCTCCTTGGTCTCATCGTAGCCAAAAGGATGGGCGTTGATAACATTAGAGTGTTAGGAGACTCACAATTAGTTGTAAACCAAGTCTCTGAGGTATATGAGACTAGAGTTGAGCATTTACAACTCTATAAAATGGCAGTATTGGATCTAACCAAAGGATTCAACTTCATATCAATCGAAGCAATCCCACAAGAGTAGAACCTTCTCGCAGATTCAATAGCAACCTCAGCTTCCCGTTTCACTCCAAATAGTGAGTTATAAAATACAAGTTTCATGGTATCATTTCGTACTGAACCATTGGTGCATAAAATACCAAGAAACCCACTCCTGACACATATAGAGGCTGAGAATGAGTTTTCTATCCCAAATCACTTTAACAGCAAATTCACTCTTGAATATCTAAACGCCTATGTGGAACTACATCTTGCTCATCACATAGTGGATCTTTCCTTAATCCCACATTCATCTTCCTATTATGGAAATCACATGATAGAGTGTCCTCCACAAAATGATCTCGATATCTACGAGTTAGAGAACGGAGAAAGTTTGGAACTATCTCCGGCCCTACCTGAATTTTAAGAAGGAAACACTTCCTTAATCGAAGAAACAATTGACATAAACATTGGAATGGAGGAAGAACCAAATATTTTGAAGTTAGAATCCTCATTAACTCCGGAGGAGATAGAGATATATACTCGGATCCTCAAAGAACATCAAAAGGATTTTGCATTTAATTACAAAGAAATGACGGGAATTACACCACATATCGTGCTACATAATCTTTTTACCAAAGATGCAAAACTAATTAAACAAAATTTGAGACCAATGAAACCAAAAGTGGCTCTCATGGTGACGAAGAAGTAATGAAACTTCTCCAAGTGGGATTCATCAAACCAGTTGACTATTCACAATGGGTACCTAATATCATCCCTGTTCTAAAAAGAATGGGAAGATACACATTTGCATAGACTTTCGGGACATTAATAAAGCTTGTCCCAAAGATGACTTCCTGTTACCATCCATCGAAGTTATTATTGATGCAACAGCTGGATTTGAACTATTGTCCCTCATGGATGGGTTCTCAGGGTATAATCAAATTAAAATATCTGAGGAAGATCAAGCCAAGATCACATTTATAACTCCTTGGGGAACTTATTTTTACGCTATCATGCCGTTTGGTCTTAAGAATGTCGACACTACATACCGACGAGAAATTACATACATATTTTACGACCTTATTCATAAAATTGTGAAATCCTACATGGATGACTTGTTGGCCAAGGCCAAGAAGTGCTGTGATTACCCAGAAGTACTCCGTATCATTCTCTCATGATTGATCGAATATGGCGTCACATTGAATCCAAAGAAATGTGTATTTGGCATGATAGGAGGCAATATTTTGGGTTACATTATATCCTCATGAGGGATTGATGTTGATCCAACCAAAATCCGGGCTGTTCTCAAAATGATTCCACCATCAGACGAGTCTAGTATCAGATCATTTCTTGGGAAAAATGGTATAATCCAAAGGTTCATTCCAGAATTAAGTTTTGTTGTTCATCCAATCAACAATCTATTAAAGAAATATTATAGCATTGATTGGATAGAAGAATGTAACGAGGCCTTTGAAGTAGTTAAATGCTTCTTATTGTCCCCTCCCATGTTAATGCCTCCTAGACCAGATCATCCTTTGATCCTGTATTCATGGGATACTGATGTCTCACTAGCTTTGCATGTTGGATCAAAAAGACAATGATAAAAAATAATGTGCAATCTATTTCATTAGCTGGACGTTATTTGATTATGAAACACGTTATACACAGGTATAAAGAGAATGCCTTGCCATAGTCTTCACAACAAAATGTTTAAGACATTACATGTTAAATCGGGAAACAAGGGTCATTATAAAGACAGATTATTTACGAACATTCCTCATGCAAGTGTCTTTATCTAAAAAGGATGGGTGATTTATAACCTTAATGGGTGAATTCGAATTAACATTTATAAACCAGAAATCCGTTAAGGGACAAATCATTATAGACTAGTTAGCTGAAAATCCGTTAGATGGAGGTGATCTGGTAGATCTGGATTTTCTCGATGAGTGCATATACTTTGTTGAAACTAGACCCCCCATCTCTACATGCCCTTGGTACACCGACATCATCAATTTTATCATGGACCATATGTACCTAGAAGGTGCCACATCACAACAAAGAAGGCGGTTACACATTATCACTGCTAATTATGTTATCTTAGAACAAGTTATCTATCGTAAAGCCTTCGATGGAATGCTTTTAAGATGTGCTAACAATGAAGAATCTAAAAATATTATTTACGAATCCCACAGTGGGGTATGTGGAGGCCACTTTGGTGGTCACGCCACTACTCACAAAATACATCGATGGGCTATTTCTAGCTCACTCTAGAACATGACGTAGTAGAGTTTGTGTGCAAATGCCATAAATTCCAAGAATTCTCCCATGAGATTCACATGCCAAAGACAGGATCTATAACTAATCGCAACCCCATGGCCCTTTTCCACGTGGGGCCTAGATTTAATAGGGAAATTGTCTCCTTGTCAATAGATGGCCATAACTTTATAATCATGACCATAGAATATTTTACCAAATGGGTAGAGGCCATGCCTCTCACCACTGTACTAGGTTCTGTAATCACTAAGTTTATTTTGAATCAAATAATTTATAGAGTACGGTGTCCCGCAAGTCATTATATCGGATAATGGCACATCCTTTAAGAATAATGAGGTCCGTGAGTTATGCGGTAGATTCAAGATAAACCATCATATGGCCTCTCTTTATTACCCTCAATCCAATGGAAAAGTCAAGCCACAAAAAAACATTAAAATCTATTCCCCTTAAAAAATTAAGGAGAATAAAGGGGATTGGCATTTAAAATTATACCCGGCCTTGTGGGCCCATCGAACCTCAATAAGAACACCAACAGGAAAATCCCATTCTCATTAGTATTCGGGGTAGAATTAGTTCTCCCACTTGAGGTCGAAATACCCGACCTCTGCATCTCAATACAAGGGATTTTGGGAGAAGAACCCTATAGAGAGGCACGCCTCTCTCAACTAGAAATCCTTGATGAGGCCAGATAAATTTTGAACAAAGGCATAGAGCCTATGTGGATGGATGTGCTGGAAATACTAAAAAAAGGTCTACGAATGAGAAATATATGAGGCAGATCTAGTTCTAAAACTAGACAACCAGATTGATAAGAAAACTAGTGAAGGAAGGAAATTTCAGCCCAAGTGGTTGGGCCCATACCGAGTCATGAAAGACTACGGAAATGGTGTGTATCTCTTATGCACATTAGAAGTGACAAATTCAATGAAACAGTCAATTCCTTGCATCTTAAATGGTTTTACGCATAAGGCATCAGTGTCACCATTTGTATATTATATCTACCTATATTGCATTTAGTCACTTAGTTGTTTCATTTTGTTCACTTGTTTCGTAACTATTGTGGTCAAAGAACTTATTCTTAAGCAATTCATTACAAGCTTCGGAAATATTGGCAAAAGCATTAAAATCATATCTCTTCAGTTTTCATAATATCATCAAATGGTTCCAAAATCATTTCATCAATTCGATAGACAAAGTCTTGACAAAAACCATACCAAGGCCTGCATACTTGGTCATACTCATTATTTTCTACTTGGTTAAGTTGTTCTTACCTACAGTCTATTCTAGAAGCTTCTTGGTGTCACATCTATCCTTCTTGCATCTCTTTGAAACAAGGATAATCCAAAGTCACAAATCAGAATTGTCAAGTTAAATTAAAAATGCTAACCAAATAGAAAATTTTATTTTTACACTTCTTTACCCCACCAACCTTCGGTGATGAGCCTGCATCTCTTATTGGTGATGCGAGGTTGAAAAAGGAAATAAGTGCCCTTACTCACCTATGTCTTGCCTTCGGTGATGAGCCCATGCTTCCTACCAGTAGCATAAGATAGGGTGTAGGGGTTCCATTCATGTAAATCAGTGAATATTAATATTTTAAAGCAAAGTATACTAAGAAAAGTAAAATATCCAAATTCCAAAGAGATCAAATTCTTAAAACCAGATTTTTTCAACCAAGTCACCATCCATGGATCTAATTCTAGACAAACCGTAGAAATAAGTTGCATTCTAAACTATGTAGTAGTTTCGAGTAAGAGTAAGTACGCAAGTTTGAATTTGATTTCTATCAAAACCTTGTCTTTCTTTCATCATTTACATTCATTCAAACTCATATAAATTGCATCCTTCCCAACTCTTGGTTTTGATCCCTCATATCTTACTAGTTGCATGGAGCTAGGAGTGGGGCAAGTTCATCTCATTATCACTATATATTCATCATGTTTTACCAAAACAAGAAGAAGCAACGAACATTTCCCAAAGAAGCCAAAATTTCAGTGCTACAATATGTTTGCATCATCACATATCAACATTACAAATAAAAATAAAAATAAACATTATGTTCAACATTTGTTATCATTTGTCATCCATTACATACATTCTGAAAAGCATATAAAAACAAAGATTCTAAAAACATCTAGTATACACATGGGAAACGAATCACAAAATTCTAGATACAAGAAGATCTAGATCCAAAAAGATATATATATATATATATATGAATCATGTTTTATATACAATGCCATCATGCACTAGGCATGGTCAAAATGCTCAATGAGCCCGGAAAATACAAAAACACTTGTATAAACATCCACAAAAATCACTACAAAAAGACACCATGATCTCTCAATCCCTGTGGGATCCCTTAGAGGGTGCATGACCGCGTCTAGGACTCTGTTGCGACAACACTCGAGTGAAATGAGGTCTCATGATCATGGAAAGTAGCTATGGTCTCACTCGAGAATGACTCCTCCTCATCAAACGCTCAACAGTCCTATATCTAGCCAACTCAATACGAAGGGAGGTCATGATCTTTACCACCTTCTAGATAGGGAAAACACATCGCATGTTAGCCACCATCAAGGCTCTCCAACATCCTTAGTAATCTCAGCCTAAGTACCCTCCAAAGGGAGCAACAAGGTGTCTTCGAATACCTAGAAAATAAAGTCTTGCCATCCCTCGGCCGGTCACCGCAAATAAAAAGAGAAATAAACAAGTTAGAAAATTGTCCAAAATAAGGTAAAAAAACAAACGAAACAACAAAAGAGAAATATCTACTAAACATTTCTTGCTAAAAAAATCAAGGAAAGAGTAGTAACTCACTCCAATCTCCAAGCCTCCAAGTGGGATCTCTAGGATCTATGCTGTCACTAACGCTACCACCGACTGTGGAACCTCCCCCAAATTTGGATAGAAATGATGTCCTGCGCTATGGAATTATCATCTCCCTAATGTCGAAGAAGGAAACTTCTCCGAGATCAAGGTCACCTTCTTTTCACTCTCCTCTACCCTCTCGGCCCTCAAGATACTCTGAGTTTCATGTCACTCAAATTCATTATCATCCTCCTCATCTGTCCCACCAGCCCCACCTCCAGTCTCATCCACCATTATCTCTTCCTTTGTCTCCTCTCCTGTGAACTCCTCAGAGTTTGAGTCCACATTAATGGGATCATCTCCCTCTCCACTATGAGTAGGGACGCTCGATCTGAAGTAAAGGTGCTCGAGGAGCACCAGCTGCCCCTCGGGCATGAACCACCTGCCTAGCTATAATGGGAACTCTAGGAGTGATCATGGTCCAACCTTGGCCTCTAGGACCTCCCCTGGCCTCATGAATAGACCTGTATACTGGCCCTACTGGAGGAAACATATCAATATAGGGGAGGCCAAACTGCTGTGGTACTCTATCAAAGGGGTGGATCTCCAACTTCCTCATCCTATCTATCAGATGACTAGTAGTATAGTAGGTAATCAATGTATGTGTCTCCTCTCCCCATAACCCTACCATGGCTTGATAAGGAGTGGCCTCCATGTCTACAATAGTCGAGAAGCCAATGGCTGGTGTGGTGTCCTAAGTACCAGTCATCCCTATCCACCTCACTACCCTGATAGCCCCGGGATCCTCTGCCTATACACCTCTCCCATAGGGAATGATGTGCTCATACACCCAATTTATAACTGGAGTAGGGTGACTCAATGACTGTCCCCTGTAATCTAACCACCCTATATAAATCATGACAGGTAGTCCCAAGAATGTCTACTCCCCAAGCGTAAACACATCCATGGGCCTCAATCTTGTAATAATGGGAGCCCAAAGAATATAAGAGAGTATCCCCTCCCTTGTCCCCAATCAACCGCAAGGCCAAGATACCCATAATAGCCTGGCGAGCACAAGGATAGGAGAATCAACAATAGAATGGACCTTCACCCCCTTCTTTGAGCCCATGGAGACAACAACATCTCCCATATAGGTGGCCCACTAAACCATCTAAGATCTGGATACTACTGTCTTAAGAGACAACCGCCTCCCAAGAATCGGGACCCCCAATATGTGATAAACATCCTCTAGGGTGATGGTCCACTCACCCCTAACTCCTAGAAATTAGAAAGTGTTCCGATCTGCATCCCAGTATGAAAATAAGTCACACAATATGTGACTAGTAGGTGCAACATGAGGGACATGTGTGATCCTCTAAATACCGACCCTCTGTAGAATATCTTGCTCTGCCTGGGTAAGTGCCTCTAGCATTGCTAGAGCCAATCAAACTCCTCTGTCTAATCCATCTAATGTACTCTTCCTTCTTCTAATCCACCCAAAACAGAGAAAAAAAGAGTAAGTTAGTAACATAATCCAACTAGAAAATCCATCAAGAACATATAAAAATGTTGAAAATGCTAAAACAATTAGAAACTACATCTTTTTTTACATTCTATTTGAAACTGCCACCCTATGCAAAGTGGCAGTTTCCTAACTACCGCCTTATGAAATGGCGTTCTATAACCGCCACCTAATGAGGCGGCGGTCCCATAACCACCACCATCATAGGGTGGTAGTCCCATGATAGCCACCCTGTGCAGGGTGGCGGTCCTATCCCGAATCGGCGAACGGCTCTAAAGCCCTAAAAAGACTTTAAAAAAGGAAAAAATACACCATTTTAACTAAAATAAAGACCTACCCTATGGGTGCCCCCCTAGAGACTCATTTAAAACTAACATTTTCAAAAATAATCCCCCAAGACAAAGATTTCAACATTTCTATATTTTGGGTTTAAAAATGATAAATTGAGAAGAACTAACTTGAGACTTCGTGGGTCGATGTCCTGCTCTCAGAGGCATGATCACGATCTCACAACGAACGTTTGACTATACTCTCATAAAAAATGATCACAGTGGGTCCCAGAGCTCAAAACCACCAAATCAACACGCGTAAATGAATAGTAAAATGAGCTCATTATATATATATATATATAATATTCTAATCTTGTTTTGAGTGTTCTTACGCAGAGTTGGAGCATCGACGGAGGTAAGTTATTATCCCCATTTATTTTATGTTAATTTAGCATTTATTTTTCAATTTATTTTATCTATCTAGCACTTGAGTCCTCTTTTCATTTTACAGATAGCGGGAATTTGGATGGTGACATTTCGACACACAAGCGTGTCAGGTATAGCTTCTAACTCCCCATTTTGGGACCGCCATACTGGACCCACCGTTTTATGCCTCTTCATGGCTAAAATGCTTCTCTCGAGGGGGAAATATGTACGTACCCAAAAATGTAGGTACTGTACTACCAGAAAGAGGTTATAAAAACCCTAATGATGATTCAGATCTCTTCGCAAGGTGTTTGAAATCCAGAAAAGCTCGCCAAGTATACATTTGCATCCTAGAAAGCCTTGTCTAGATTTTGCATGTTTTGTTCTAACCTCTACCCCCTTTTCCTTACATTTTGTCTTTAAGTTATAGAACCACCGCCCTGCCTAGGTGGCGGTCCCGTGACCACCGCCCAGGACAGGGTGGTGGTCCTATAACCACCTCCTCTTGGCGGCGGTCCCTATGTGCATTTTCCTCGAACGTTCGATGATTTTGTCAAACGTAAAATTCAAATTTCTATCCGCATTCCTCAACCACTAAAGCTTGCATTTATGTTTTGGCTACTGTAAATAGTGTTTTCCCTTTGTTTATATTAGAAGAGATCAATTTAGACTTACCCTCTAGTAAATCCAAATGCTATAAATACCCAGCTTGTCCACAAGTAAATGGCCCCTCTCCTTCCATGTTTGATTATTCAGGTTTTTTTTTGAAGTTCCTCCACGAGTTTCAATAGTTTTATATTTTGCATGGATTCTCAGCTTCTCATTTCTGCTTTAGAGATCATTTGATCTTCTTGCTTTCATCTTACTTCATTGTTGTCCCATACAATCAGCTTAGCATAAGGTAGTTTTAGTTCTAGATTAGAATCCATTTGATAATATTAGAGTTGTAGGTTTTTTATGTTTTTCAAAAGAGATAGATCCCAAAATCTCGGCATATTTGTGTTGTATCCCGTAATAAATCTTGCTAGGAATTGCATAGTCAAGTTCTATTCACTTGCACTATCCCTCTCTTACTTGCATTGTATTTGGTTTATATCCAATGTTTCCATTCTTTGAGTATCTTCTTTTGTTGATCTATCACATTCAAATTTTTTTGGATTCACAAGAACACGAAGGAACAAGGAGATCACACTAAGGGGAAAAGTCACGACACAAGCCTCGTGACCACTACTTCAGAGACAGGGCGGTGGTCCCGTAACCACCTCCCTACATAGGGCAGAAATTGTGCACACATTTTCCTAACGCTTGACGATTTCGTCAAATGTAAAAATTCAAATTTCTATCCACATTTCTAAACCACCAAAGCTTGAATTTATGTTTTTGTTACCTAGTAAATAGTTTTTTCCCTTTGTTTATATTAGAAGAGATCAATTTAGACTTACCCTCTGGTAAATCCAAATGCTATAAATACCTAGCTTGTCCACAAGCAAATGGCCCCTCTCCTTCATTGTTTGATTATTCAGTTTGTTTTGAAGTTCCTCCATGAGTTTCAATAGTTTTATATTTTGTATGGATTCTCAGCTTCTCATTTCTACTTTAGAGATCATTTAATCTTCTTACTTTCATCTTGATTCATTGTTTTCCCATATGGTCAACTTAGCATAAGGTAGTTTTAGTTCTAGATTAGAATCCATTTGATAATCTTAGAGTTACAGGTTTTTTTGTTTTGTTTTGTCACAAGAGATAGATCCCAAAATTCTCGGTGTATTTTTGTTGTATCCCCGCAATAAATCCTGCTAGGAATTGCATAGTTAAGATCTATTCACTTGCACAATCCCTCTCTTACTTGCATTGTATTTGGTTTATATCCAAATCTGTCATTGTCCAAGTATATTTTTCTACCGACGCTATCACATTCACAAATTTTTGGATTCACGAGAACACGAAGGAATGAGGAGATCACACTGAGGGGACAAGTCATGACACAACTAGATTTACCACTTTTCGTAAACTCTAGGTTTGAGCTATCAAAGTTGTAGTTACTATATATCAAATAGAGTAGCAAATAATTTTATTTCGATTAAAGTCTCTGCTTTCAATATATTGCTGGGAAGTGTGGGGAATGATAGTTTTTGAGAAACTATGATTCATTCGTCACTTCTGAGGTAGGATTGGAAGTCTTTCGATTAAACTAGTTAGTTATTTAATATTTAGGATAAATTCACAATTACACAGCAAATAGCTACATCGAAGCTAGCTTGTTTGTTTTAAATTCAGTTATTAGATTAACTGTCCATTATTTGAATATATTAGAATAGTTGCTCTTTTAATTTCTCTCAAATACACATAATTGAAAATACAAAAATAGGAGAAATATAAGCATAGTATAGATATATATTTCATAGTTAGTTTACTTGTTTCAGCTTAAATATTAATCTTCTTTTACATGAAAATTATGGGACCCAGAGAGCCCAAGAAATACATATTCGAACCAAGAAGTACCTTAGCCAAATATCTTTATAATGTTAGCAGATATAGATCAAGGGCTTAGGATTCGATTTTCAAATGACAATAAACCAACAAGAAAGTAGTGAACAATTGAGACAATTGAATATTGAAGATGACAAAATGTACACATTCTGGTCAAATCAACCCAACTATAGATTGCCTTGATAGGATATCCACATGACCATACAAGAACCCGAAAGAGAAAAAAATATTTGGCTATGATCCATTAGTTCTGCAGCCAGATGTAGGAGACCTTCTCATTGACATAGACATAGGGTTATGTATACAAGTTTCCAAAACACCCGTAAGGTATTTTGAGAAAATTGCATAACTCCTAGTACTAAACATAGAAGCTGAAAAGGCTTATGACCATTGGTTTGTCGAAAGAAGAGATTGATTCTTCACATGACCATAAAAGGTCCACAACCACAAATTCATGGTTGTGATCCCCAAGTCCCACAACTTAATAGGCCTGCAATTCAGTTAAGTATTGACACCAATTTATGAACACTGGTATTTAGATCCTCACCACTCTCACCAGATATCATAACGTAATTTTCTCGTATTAAACATAGAAGCCAATCAATCCAATATTTTCTGGGCTAGACCAAAAACCACCCATAGTTTATTATAAATCCACTACACCTCCCATTACCAATTTCCATGACCTTGTCTAGAAATATACATGAAGTGTCTATAGGAAACTTTCCATGTATCCAATAGCCAATAGATAGTATCTCGATAGAGCTCGACATTGATTGGAGCCTCTGAGGAAATATTATATCTGAATGATCCATTACACCAATTTAGGTTAGGAGAGCTTTCTTTGCCTTAGATTCACAAATTCCATTATTACGTGTTGAGGATATAAGATTTCCCAACTAGTTTGTCTGTATCCACATATATTCCATTTCCACCAGCTATCTCGAAGACGACCTCAAGAGGTCAGGTACGAAGAAGAGCTACTTGTAGATTCTCATGCTCACATGTCACTTTTCTATTGTATAGTAACCTTCCAAGAGTCCACTATAAATATCACAAGACAACCATCACTTCCCAACCGCCTCTACCAATATCAAATTTTGTCTTAATGTAGGCACATGTCCGACATCATTCAATAGCCAAGTATTCCCATTCTCGCATCTTAACTCGAATAGAACCTTTTCTAACTATTCTACAACTCTCATCATTACCAAGAAAAACATACCCAAAATCTCCTTAAACATAATCAACAAAATAATGCCTATGTGGAGTAACATGGAAAGAAGCCCTCGAATCTAAAACCCAAGATTCAGTAATATTGTGCAAAGAAAGAATCAAAGCATCCTTACATACATTACCTGTTGCCACATTTGCCTCTTTTTTTTCTTCCTGTTGTTTCTTCTTTTCCTAAAGTTCCCAAAAATCCTTCTTTGCATGCCCAAACTTTCCATAGTGCCAGCATACTATCTTGCTTTTAGATTTTGACCTTGATTGATCCTTTGATTTTCCACGGCTTCCTCTATTCTTCTATCTCCCTCTAGTTTCCACTATCAAAGAATTCCCTGAAGTAGAAGATTCCCAGAGCTTTTTCTTCCCATTTCCTTACTTAGAATCACCCCTACAACATCCTCAAACTTCAACTTTGAATTAACTCAAAACCGAGTTGCTTACCGACATTACCAAGCTATTCTCAATCTCGGGTAAAGAGCACATAAATGATAAAACCCTAACTTCTTCATCAAATTCTATCAGAATCAAGCTAACATATTTACAACCATATTAAAATCATTTAAATGATCTGCTACTTAACCATTCTTAGATATTCATATTAAAGAACTTTTTCATTAAAAATATCTTATTAGAGGCAGAGAGTTTTTCATACAACTTCCCTAATGCATCCATTAGTTATTTTGTAGTATTTTCCTTTGAAACATTAAATAATACCAAATATGCAAGACACAACCGGATTGTCCCAAGTTGCTTCCTATCCAGCAAATCCCATTCTACATCTGTCATGCTCGAGGGTTTGTTTGCCTTCTCAGACAATGAAATATAAAGATCCTTCTGATAAAGGTAATCTTCCATCCGCATCTTCCAAAGACTGAAATTATTCCCGTTGAATTTATCAACCCTATATATTCCATCATTTTCCATAGCTCTCACTCAAAATAAAACTTTCCATGTGATTCAAAACTTCAGCAAACCAAACCAGTGGTCCGATACCTATTGTTAGGAAATATGAGATAAAATATGCAAAATAATTCCTCATAGAATCAAAACAAGAGAAACTAATATGCAAAAATATTACAGATCTCAAATAAAATTAAAGAATAAAATAACACAACATAAAGAGACAATATTTAACATGGTTCACCCAATTTGGGATACGTCCACCAAGAATCACTTGCTTAGATTTTATTACAAGCCACCGCTATCTCAATACAATACCCATATTTGTTTGGAGCTATGCTAAAAAACTCTACAGAATTCACATCCGAATTCAAAACACATCTACAATGTTACATAATACCTACCATATGCATAAAACCATATAAGTAGACAATTGCTTAAGCAGTTTTAAAAAACCGTGGGTATTAAAACCACGGGTCAAAACCATCCCATAAACCTATGGGTCAAAAAACCCACCCATATGAGAAAATCAGGTTTCCGATATGTTGGGCACGTTTTAAGGCCCAAAATATTTTTTCGGGGTTGCCCCCAAACCCTTCGCTATCGTGGACTACCACCCATGAACCCTTGCTCAGACTCCGACCCGACCACTCGAACCCCAAAGAGACAACCAGTGGAAAGTGTACATTCTTTAACACTTTCTCACATGAAAACAGACTCCACAACCCAACAATATCCCACCTAGAGACTAGTTTTCCTCTCGAGCAAGCTTCTCAACCCTTCACTAGTTTCGTGAAGACCAACCAAAGTTTGACACAAAACCTTCAATTTTTCCTCAGGATCGCCTTTAGTCATCATGTCTACAAATTCGACTAGTATGAATCTTCTCCAACTTTAACTTCTCTTCCTCCAAAGTTGTCCTAATGAAATGGTACCTTAATAGTATATGCTTCATCCTAGAATGGAAAGTAGATTTCTTAGCTAGGTGTGTAGCACTCGACTATCACTATTCAGCTTTCCTTCCCCTCGCTTATGCCCCAACTCATCAAGAAATCTATGTAACAAAATAATTTATTTTCTTTCCTCTCGTGGCAGCAATATACTCAGCCTCTATGGTTGATAAAGGCACTAACTTCTGTAGTCATGAAATCCAGCTTACTGATGTCCCACCTATAGTGTAAACATAACATGTCATGCTCCTCCTACTATCTACATCTCCAGCCATATCCGAATCTACATAACCACACAAAGTGGTGTTTGATCCACCGTAACACAAAACTGTCCCCATGGTCCCTCTCAAATACCGAAGGATCCACTTTATTACCAACCAATGATCTCTACCTAGATCACTCATAAATCTATTCACCCCTCCCATTGCATGGGAAATATTAGGCCTGGTGCACACCATGGAATATATCAAACTGTCAATCGTTGATGAGTAAGGTACCTTGGACATCTGGTTTCTCTCCTGCTCTATCTTGGGATATTGTTCCTTTGATAACTTGAAATGGCCTACCAAAGGAGTCCCAACCGGTTTAGAATCCTACATATTAAACCTCTCCAAGACGTTCTTAATGTACTCTTCCTGAGATAAAGTTATCTTCCGTTCCTTCCTATCCCGAGATATCCTCATACCAAGAATTTGTTTGGCTGCCCCCAAATCCTTCATAACAAAGGATTCACTAAGCAGTTCTTGAGTACTTTTATTTCCTACATGTTTTTACCTACAATCAACATGTCATCCATCTAAAGACAAAGGATAATATAATTGTCATCCTCAAATTTCTTTGTATACATGTAATAGTTAGAATGACATCTAATATAACCTTGCTCCATCATGAAGCTATCAAATTTCTTATACCATTGACATGGAGCTTGTTTCAAGCCATATAAGCTCTTCTTCAATTTACACACCATCTCCTCTTTACCTTTGACCTCATAGCCCTTTGGTTTCTACATATATAGTTCCTCCTCCAAATCACCATGGAGAAATGCAGTCTTTACATCAATCAGTTCTAAGTGCAAGTCTTCTGCTGTAACTATTCCTAGAAGAGTTCTAATTGAAGTCATTTTTACTATAGGAGAAAAAATCTCATCAAAATATATACCATTTTTCTATGCAAACCCCTTGATCACCAATCAGGCCTTGTATATTTTCTTTCCTTCCTCTTCTTCTTTGACTTTGAACACCCACTTGTTCTGTAATGCTATTTTGAATTTGGGTAGCTTCACTAAATCCCATGTCTGGTTTCTCCATGAGAGTCTAATGTTCCTCATCCATGGCTTACTCCCACTTCTTCCTAGCATCTACCTGCATTGCTTCATCAAAGCTCTCTGGCTCTCCACTATTAGTGAGTAATAAATAATAAAGAGAAGGAGAAAAATTTCAGGTTCTCTTCTTACCCTAGAAGACCTCTTCAATATAGGAGTTTGGGGTTCCTGTTGAGGAGGTTCCTGAACTGATTCATGTGTCACTTTCCCATCCAAAAGATCCTCTACTACTACATATTCTTTCTTGGATTCTTCCCTATTTTCCTGCAACTGTTGCTTATACATGACTTTCTCATTAAAGACCACATCCCTAGATTGAATGATTTTCTTGTCCTTAATACTCTAACATTTATATCCAAAGTCATCACCACCATAACCAATGAAATTACATTTTTTTGATTTAGCCTCTAGCTTGGTCCTATCATCCTTGTCTATATGGACAAACACCTCACATCCAAAGACTCTAAGAAATGAATAATCAACTTTCTTACCATACCAAGCCTCCTCAGTATGCCTCCATCCAAGGCACTTGAGGGTCCTCTATTTATCAAGTACACAACTGTGCTCACCGCTTCTGCCCAAAAAGAAAGAGGCAGTCCTACATGTAACCTCATGCTCCTAAAGACGCTCCATTATTGTTCTGTTCATCCTTTCTCGATACCCCATTCTATTATGGAGTTTCGAACCGTATTTTTCTTATAGATTTCATTCTTAGAACAATAATCATCAAATTCATTTCTGTAATACTCCCATCCATTATCTAACCTGAGACATTTTAGCTTAAGACCCATTTCATTCTCTACCAAGGCTTTCCATTTAACAAAAGTGTCAAATGCATCGATTTGTTTCTAATACAATAAACGCAAACTTTCCTTGTTGCATCATCAATAAAATTAACATAATAACTTCAACCCCCAAGAGATGATACTCGAGCCGGTCCCCATACATCAGAATGCACCATCTTTGACTTACTCTCTTTCTTTTTAGGTCCAACCTTGAGAAACCTTACTCGATCATGTTTCCTATATATGCAGTCCTCATAGAACTCCAAACCTATTTATATATATTTGGAAAATCCTTCTTTATGATCTCCATGTCGTTATGGCTCATATGACCAAGCCTATAGTGCCAAAATGTTGTATACTATCAAGCCACAAGATTACAAAAATTAGTGCTATAAGTGGTTAAATACAAGGTTCCAACCTTTTTACCTCTTGCCACCACAAGAGCACCCTTGGTAATATTCCAAGAGTCTCATGTAAATGTCACATTACAACCAGACTTCCCAATTTCCCCGCCGATATCAAATTTTGTCTTAATGTAGGCACATGTCCGACATCCTTCAATAGCCAAGTATTCTCATTCTCGCATCTTAACTCTCGAACAAAACCTTTTCTAACTATGTTTCAAGGCTCATCATCACCAAGAAAAACATGCCCAAAATCTCCTCGAACATAATCAACAAAATAATGCCTATGTGGAGTAGCATGGAAATAAGCCCCGAATCTAAAACCTAAGATTCAAGAATATTGTGCAAAGAAAGAATCAAAGCATCCCGACATACATTACCCATTGCCACATTTGCATCCTTGTTTTCTTCCTATTGTTTCTTCTTGTCCCAAAGTTCCCAAAATCCTTCTTTGCGCATGCCAAGACTTTCCACAAGGCATGACAAGATATTATCTTACTTTTTTATTTTTACCTTGCTCGATCCTTTGATTTTCCATGGCTTCCTCTATTCTTCTCGTCTCCTCTAGTTTCCACTCAAATCATTCCTCAAGTAGAAGATTCTCCAGATTTTTCTTCACATTTCCTTGCTTAGAATCACCCCTACAACATCCTTAAACTTCAACTTTGAATTAGATGGAACCGAGTTGCTTACCGCCATTACCAAGCTATTCCAACTCTCGTAAAGAGCACGTAACTAATAAAGCCCTAACTTCTTCATCAAATTCTATTGAACCAAAGCTATCATATTTACAATCAGTATTAAAATCATTTAAATGATTTGATATTGAACCTTTCTTGGAAATCTTCATATTAAACAACTTTTTCATTAAAAATATCTTATTAGAGGTAGAGGGTTTTTCATACAACTTCCCTAATACATCCATCATTTCTTTTGTAGTCTTTTCCTTTGAAACATTAAATAATACCGAAGATGCAAGACACAACCGGATCATTCCAAGTGCCTTCGATTCAAAAATCCCATTCTCGCATCTGTCATATACTCGAGGGTTTGTTCACTTTCTCGATAACGGAGTATAAAGATCCTTCTGATAAAGGTAATCTTCCATCTGCATCTTCCAAAGACTGAAATTCTGCCCATTGAATTTATCAACCCTAGATCTTCCATCATCTACCATAGCTCCCACTCAAGATAAAACTTTCCATGTGATTCAACACTTCAAAGAAACCAAACCAGCTCGATACCAATTGTTAGGAAATATGAGATAAAATATGTGAAATAATCCCTCATAGAATCACAACAGTAGAAACTAATATGTAGAAAATATTACAGATCTCAAATAAAATAACACAACACAAAGAGATAGTATTTAATGTGGTTCACCCAATTTGGGCTACGTCCACCAAGAATCACTTACTCAGATTTTATTACAAGCCACTGCTCTCTCAATATAATACCCAAATCTGTTTGGAGCTATGCTCAACAAACTCTACAGAATTCACACCCGAATTCAAAACACATATGCAATGTTACATAATACCTACCATATGCATAAAACCATATAAGTAGACAACTACTTAAGTAGTTTTACAAAACTGTGGGTATTAAAACCATGGGCCAAAATTGTCCCATAAACCTATGGGTCAAAAATTCCGCCCATATGAGAAAATCACGTTTCCTGATATATCGGGCACATTTTAAGGCCAAATTTTTTTTTTTTTTTGAGGGTTGCGCCCTAAACCCCTGCTACTGGGGCTGCCATCCCAAAGCCAAACCGCAGCAAGAAAACTGTGGAAAGTGTATAGTACTCTTAGTGTACAGTCTTCAACACTTTCTCACATGAAAATAGGCTCCACAACCTAATAAAAAGAGCTTATTATCAATAATACCCCAATCATAACATGTATGATGTCATATCAAGGACCGATTATTTCCTCCACATAGAGATTAGATTTATTATTAAAGCTCATACTATCATACTGCACTCCATACCTTGCACTTAAAATATACTAATGCACAATCTAATGAAAATTCATAAAATTTACTAAAGATACTCACCAAATATTGTAAGTAACCTTTCTATTAGACATGCATGATATTAAAATGCTAAAATATTACAAAACTCAGTAAGGATGCTGAACACAAATCAATCTAACCTCTTTCTCCAAACCTTTGCTAGTCTTCAATGACACTCAACATTCATAAAATACAACACAGAGTTACAAAATACATACAAAAAGCATCACTATTTCCTTCCTTGAATCTTCTCTATAATTTCCATTTGAATGGGAGTGAGAAATCGCTTAAATTTTGGTCATATTATACCCTTCACTTAGCCTCTAACAAAATAAAGGATTTTAACTCATGGTTCATATGAATTTTTGCAATTTGGGGGTCTTTTAGACAAGGTGACTTAGACCTATGAATGCAAACTTACTTGGTATGACCTCTAGTCTAAGAGATTTATTAAAAACATCTCTAATTTACTTCATTTAATCCATACAAATGTTTAGTAGCTATAAGAATACATCATAACTCTAATTACACACCAAAATTTCTTCCAAGATTTTAAATTGACTTTTAGATGGAAATGATCTAATTTGAAATTGCGAAGGACTTGAACTGAACTAGCATACCTAGTAGACTTAAAATAACTTATTGAACCTAAAAATAGACTTCAAGACAAAACATTATGACACCATGTCATATTTACAAGAAGAAAATGATGCTCCCGCATCACCTTTCCTACCAATAACCCATTATTTTCTTTGGGAACAATCAATAATAATCACTATTCCTTAAGTCTTTTATCAACTCACGTACAACTCTAATTTCCATGATGAAGCTTAAGAAATGTCAATATTGCATTGAGAGACATAGGTTTATAGTTTTAAACAAATTTCTTTTCCTTTGATAAAGAAAATAAGTGTTATTGTTATGTTTTCAACTAATCACTAGAATGCCCTTTTGCCCATCTAATGATTTCTTCTATTTTGGGTTGCTTCTTAGTTTTCTGGGTAATTCCTAATGAGATCAAGGATGCTTGGATTCAATGGAACTATCCTTTCTTCAGTCGAGGACTTAAAAATCTCTGGGTTATGAGTTTGGGTCACCTATGGTGGGAATTATGGAAAGAAATAAATAGAAGGATTTTCAAGAATAAGAAACTTCCTATTAGGGTGACTATAAACAAACTCCTACAGTCGTTAGAAACAATTTTTCTATACTAAGGAAAAATGAAATGGAAATCCTTGACAATGAACTTCATTTCTTTAAGAATTGGAACCTTATAGGTGACCCTAAACCCAAAATATGTAATCCTCATTCGGGGATTAAATGGAATTCACCTAGGGATGGTTTCTTTAAACTCAACTTCGATGGTGCTGCGAAAGGTAATCCTAGGAAAGCTAGGGGTGGAGGTGTTCTTCAGGACTCCCTTGGTAGATTCCTTCTTGCTTACTTCTTCAACCTAGGCCTCCAATCTAACAATGTTGTTGAGGCTACTGTGATGTTCTAGGGGGTGAAGTTAGCCAAGGAGAAAGGCTTAACACATCTTGAAGTGGAAGGGGACTCTTTATATATCATTTCATGTTTGAAAGGAAAATCTCAACCTTCTATTTCTATTGAGGACTTCATAAATAAAACTAAACTTCTAGCATCCTCTTTTGAGGCCATATCCTTTCATCATGTGTACCGTGAAGGAAACTCTCTCGCAGATTGCATGGCCAATTTGGGGGTGAATGATAGGGGTCTAAAGGTGGTAGAGGATCCCAATGTGATGCAAGCCACATTTATTGAAATCATGAAAAGGGAAGGTTTAACTTATAACACTCCTACAAATGAGGAGGCAATAATCATTCAGACTCGTGACACCTCTCTTTCATGACTAATGAACTTGTGCTAAATTTATTTTCTTTTCCTCAAAGGGACAGGCTAGATATCCTTGTTTTTGGAAGTGTGAAGATAGGATTGGGAAAGGTAATGATTTACAAAACAGAAATAAGAACAAAGCTAGTAGCATGGCGGGAGATTTAGTTAGAAATGAACCCTACAAGAGGTAAGAGATGTCCATTGAGATGGAAAATCTACTTGAAAATGTGGGTATGTTGCCATTTTTCAACATTGGTGATGGCTACGATGAAAAGCTAATTGAAGTCGTGGCGAAAATGTGGAATTAGGGCAATGTTCGGGTCAGCAATTTATCCTTTACCATCTCCCCTAAGCTTATTTCCAAAGTCTTGGGTTTAGCTATAGAAGGCAGATGCATCTACAAGCCTAAGTCAAACTATAGTCTGGAGATTGAATGTTCATGCAAGGTAAGGGTGTGCCTATTTCTCTTGACAATGGGTATGCTCAAGGAAATCTACCCCATCCTTTTAATGAAATTGCTCAGTTTTTTATGTCATACATCACCTTAGAAGGCCGATATAAAGTGATTTATGGTTACCATTTCCCCATGCTTGAACCATGTGCATAATGTAAAGCCCTATAATTTCCCTTTCTTTCTATATACCTCCCTGGAAAAATCTATTGGAATGGTTGAGAAAGGGACCTTCTCACTTCCTCTGCATTAGGGCCTCATTAAATCCTTGCTCAGTTGGGTACTCCCCTTTTGGGGAAAAATGACAAATTTGGGGCCTCCGTTGTTGTTGGCTCGGTGCCCATGGAGGATAGTATTAGTGAAGAATTGTTTGGAAAACTTGTGGCTAAGCATACCAAATCTAATTTGTGTCATATTTTTGTCAACAAATGTAGCAGGGTTGAGGAGGATCCTAAACAGGTTGAGGAAGTGGAGATTTTAGATTCGGGTGAAAACCAAGATGGGAACCCGGACTTGTCGGTCTCTAGTATGGACAAGGTTGTTGCTGATGGGGTTAACAATGATGAGGGGGAGAGTGAGAAAGCTCTAGAAACCACTGATGATAAGCATTCCAAGAATTCGTGAGGATGTCATTGAGAGCTTGCATGCTCTTAAAACTGCCCAATCTAAATTGTTTACTACTCAGGACTCTTTGTCAAGTCTCATTCTTTCATGTGGGAATTTGAGCATTGTAGGCTTGATACCGATATTAACAGACACATGATTAGTATGGTCTCCATGGAATTGAAGGATCTGACTGATAAAGTGGAAAATTTATCTTCATTGGTCCTTAGTGAACAGCTCAAGAATGCCAATGAGAGAAGCCTGGAGATGGCCAAGGATATGCTTTGAAGATGAAATAATTTGTGTTCTAGATTTGTGATGTCCATCTCCTCAATGTTAAGAGCACCATCCACCATCTCAAGATTTTAGCTGAGATGATTCATTCCATGGAACTTGCTAAGGAAAGGGGAAAATATGGTAATGGCCCCAAAGTGGAGATCCCTGAGCCAAACTACAAGTTTTGGAAAGCTACCATTGATTCCCTTGTCAAAGAATGGAACGGATGCATGAAATCAATTAGATACTTTGATAAAAGAGTGACATCGAATATGAGATACTAGTTTGTTGTTGTTAGTTCTAAGTTTTTTTTGTGTTAGTTTTTTGGTTCTCACTCTCATTTAGTTTATATGTTATCTGATTACTTTCCTTTATGTTTGTATTTCCTTGTTATTGGTCTTGCGGTGCTTTGGGTTTATGGTAGGGATTCAATGGTATATCCCTTGCCATTTTTATAAGGAACTGGTAACATTTTGTATGGGGTAGGGTCCCCTCAACCCTTTTTTACCTCTAATAAAAAAACTAATCGCTAGATGTAAATAACTCAGTTGTATTAATATCAAATAATAGAAGAAATTTCTACTTAACTTACCTAATATTGCATTAAGAAAAGCATTTTCCTTTTCTTTAGCCACTACAACATTGATATACTTCTTGCTATAAATTACAACAAGTCTTTCTTTGTGTTTTCATATTGATAGTCTACATTTGCTGCTGTATTGTTTCCACCACTTTTTGTAAAATTGTACGAGAAGAAGAGCTAATGTTATTGTATAATTTTATTCTTTTTGAGTCGATTCATTCTGATTCCTATTCTATCCTTTTGACTTTCCTTAACACCGCTATTACTATAGACATTCCTCTTCCACCTACTTCGTCTACCCTTTTTGTGTTTAATTTAATGTTTGATTCAAGTTCTAAATCTTCCTTCAAGACACCTCAACAATCATGCAACTCCCTTGCTGATTGTTATCAATAAATTCAAGTTATTTTACAAATAATTGATCATTTTCACACTCAACCAGCTACTCCAAGAAACCTTTAGGTCTCATGTGTCACAAAATATTGTTAGAGTTTTTATCTAACTTTTTTACCGCTGAAATTGAATCATAATTTGTCCGGTTCATTCTCCACGGTTCATCCTTCATATATCCATTGCTTTCAGCTTAACAATCAATTAAAGATATTCAGCTTAACATATGGAAAGAATAAGTCTAAGAGCTGCACCTTTCACTTTGATACCAAAATGTAATACCTCTTTTTACTTCATCATAATTAGGGATTTTTTTCATCAACTCATTAATTACAGTTAATGCCTTCAATGAATTTAACATGCAACCATTAAATTCTAGCATACATGAGTTATAAATCCCTTAAGTTATTTCACACTCATCCATTTAATTATATTGATGAATTTGATGATTAATATCTTATAAACAATTAATCCAACATTAATTAATGTTGAGAATCCAACTGCAGAAGATATGATAACCATGTGCAACTGTAAGGGTTTACAAATGTACTGGATACCCCTTTAACACTCTATCCAAGCCAATAGACTTGGTATATCATTTGGTTAAACCTTTTTAAAGGTACAAAGAACTATGTGTATCTTCTTAGTGTAGCCTCCCGGCATAACAAAATTTAGAAGAAGAAATAGTGACATGATAATTTGTAATCATTCGTTTGCAATACTATGGCCATAGTTTAGGGCATCACGTTAGCTAGCCTAGTTTCATGATTACACACAAGCCACATGAAACTTGTCTCTACATTCATAGTACAATCATCTAATTTATAATATTAGGATTATTTTTGTTCTTAAGTTATTAAGTTCATAGTTATCCATTTTATTTTAATAACTTGTAGCAATTATGACCCACAAATCCCTATGACATGAGATCGATCGACCATCTTGGAATACCTATGGGAAAGGTTGTGGATGCATGATGACTTGCGTCATCACACACCATCACCCTTCTCATAGCCATTCCAATTTGGCTCTTGAAGATATCTTTGTCGCATTACTTTCTCGACACATCAAGATAGCCTTAATTAATTCATAATTATATAATCATGACAAGAAAGGTACATTTAGCCTTTTATGCATTATTTATTAATGATCAAGTTGTAGCAATGAGATATCATTTGTCATGACTATCTCTTTCACATTAATGTGGTAGTAGGTTGCCGACGTTCCTTACGATTAATCATTAAACATATGATTAATCAATGTTCATATAACTTTTAAGGTATAGTTAAACATGCTTTTATATTAAGTAGGTTACATTGGATCTTAACAATATTACTATTTTTCCATGTTTTAATGTATCATTATAACATACATTAATTAAAAAATCTGATGAAAATAATCACCAAAATGTAAATGTATTTATGCATTGATAACTTGTCGTACTTTCAACATTTTAACACTTTATAGATACACAAGTACATCGTAAAACAACGACATATATTCATATTATGGAGGTTAAACCTCGATTCACAAGTACATAATGATCATGAAAGCAATAATAAATTACAACAAACTTTTATATTTCCTCAATCCTTTACAAGTATTTCTTTTTGTTCTCTATAAGTGGTTACAACTTAAATTATTACATTTATAAGTCAAGACAATGAAGTAATCAATACATTTCAATATTCCTTCTTAATCAACCTAATCTTTTGTAACCTACATGATACAATCAAACATTGTACATGGTCATTTCCAACCAAATTGGGATGGAATTACATTTCCACACCTAACTATTTTGTTAGGAAATAGATAATCATCAATTATTCATTATAAAAATAACGTAAATTAAAAAATCCCCATACCAATCATCCTTTTAATTGTAAGGTGATAATCTATTAATAATTACAAAGTATCACATTTTCAACTATCTAATAACATAAGAATCATTATGTTCTTAACCTGTCTTAGCTCGATAATCATTATATTTAACACTTGCACATCATTCCTAAAAATTAGGACATGTAGATATTCTAAAAGTGATCAGTCCTCCATAAACACTTTATTTATCATTTACTAGAGTGGTAAAATAAAGTTGGATCTCTCTCTCAATCTAGTTTTGTGATAGCTTGTAGCAAGTACATAAATATTACATTCCTAGCCAATTGACACTTTATAAAACCAAAACAAGAAGAAAAATTTTATTTTCCATATACCCACATAAACTGCTCATAGTTAATAATCAATCAATTATTTATCTTATTTCATAGTTATTCATATTCAATTTTGTAATCCAAATATATTGCTCAATCTAGATTTGATTTGCACAAGGAGAACGAATCATAATTATTTTTTTAAAAAAACAAGCAACCTCTCGAGCAAAGGGCCAATATTTATTTACCCCAAATAATATTATATTTCCAAAATAATGGATGTCTAATTTTTACTTAAATCAAACTTAATTACTCGCTAGACATTACTTACCCACTTAATGGATTAACCACTAAGAAATAAGTCGATATTTCAAAGATATGAATGTCCTCCTAATTGATAAACAAGTCTTTACAAACCTCAACCTAGATTGAGTCATATTCAACTTGAAATCATGAAGGGTAGGCTCAACTAAGTGGGTTGATGTTATCAAACACGATTCCATAGTATCACCAACACCCCTCTCGTATAAATTTTTTTCCTAGCACGGTAAGATATCCCATAACAAAAGGAAGAGACCCAGGTTTGTTTTTCCATTACTAGTTTCTTCCATTTAAGGAATAGATGAGTCTCTACCATGAAGGCCTGAAATGGTTCCAACCTAGAAACTAATCCAACTAGATATATAATGACAAAGTGAATGAATTCCCTCACGGACATCTCGAACTACGCTAGATTCCATTTCTCGACCCTCAAATATAATCAAACCAAACACAATGACCATACCCGAAATGAACTTGACTAACATAAATACCCCTTTAGTTTTATAAACTCCGACAAGCATAGTTCTCAATTCATGTATAGGATCTTGAGAAAAAAATGACTATACCGAGTATATATATGAATACTCTATTAAAATAATAAAGCCCAATTTATGTATGTGAGAACTCAAGTAAATACATAACACCCAGGATCATAGATCTAACCATTTTCATCTAGTAATATCTAAATATCAAGAATTATCATTCAATAATCATCTAGAAACTGTTAGTTATTTAGAAATGAAAAACTAGGTGTAGAGATGTAAAACCATGCTTGAAGTAGTGAAGGATTCTACCAAGTTCTTCGTTATTTCTTATAAAATTTCCAACACAATGATCTAGCTAATAAAAAAGTTACGGAATTCCCTATTTTATCAAGGTAAAACACCAAAATCCATACAAACTAATTTATATTTTACCCAAATCATATAAATCCCCAAAATAGCTCTATGGTTGCATTCACAGTTATCTCAAAACTAGAGTTCGAATCTCCCTCTCATATGGATTCGCCAAAGGATACCCAACCTGAAATAACACAAAATAAAAATTAGATTTTAAATGCAAGTCGGTAGCTTCTGGAGAAGCTTAGCCTCTCTAGCTAATATTTCCACTTAGGAATTGAATGCCATTAAACACATAGTTCATGTTGTACCAACTTCATCGAATATCTCCCACCAAAATTGGTGGTCTTTAGTTCAAAACATTAACCTTAGTTTTTGCATGCAATTTCTATTAATGAAATAATCAAATTTAAATAATTTAAATGTTATCCATATTGCATGCACGATTTTAAACAACCTCATATTGATTAAATCAAGCCTTTAGATCTTGCATGGTTGTTTTGACCAATCAATATAATTTAATTAACAATAGCTTAGGTAGCCAAAAAAACTATAGGGATCGAATAAAATCATTCAACTATATGCTTGGGTTGGTATTGGACAAAATTTGATAACCATAACAAAATAATATTAACCTAACCACATGGTCGATGACCATTGTTTTTATTTGCACAAAGAGTATGGTATTTAGAACATAAAAATAATCATAAGCCATATATAATACAAACATGTAGTTATTTATCTCTTGTTTAGATCAATTTAACAATGACACCATCATTTCCCAATATGGATATCATCACATAAACATACTAAACTTACCTTCCGTACTTTACCAAATTATTAAGGGATTTATCCAATTAACAATGACATTTGAAATATTGCTTCTAAACACAAAAAAATTATATCAAAGGAATTTTACACTATAATCATCAATATGATCACATACTCAATCAAAATAGTATCCACACACCAGTGTAATGAAGAAAATCATGTTCAACAACAACATAATTATAAACAAGTTCATTGTTATCAATATCAACAACTAGCATAGGTAAAACAATACTATCAATGATAGGTACACTAACCATGTACACACCTTATTGTGCCGTTCTCATTCAGAAAATAAAAGTTCACAATAATATTCATTTCGATATAGAAATCAAATAGTATCATGTACCATAGTCATCGGTCACAACACGGTAAGTACATACAACCATCACAAGAAAATAAGAATAAATAATAAATGCTAAGTGTTTTACTACGAATTTCGGGAAATAAGCACTATTGCGCGTAAGACATGTAATTACGCATACATGTGTATATAATTTTTAGGGGATACATATATGAAGGTAGTTGCATACTCATCTACGCCAAAAGGATCATTCCCCCTGTCTTCATAAACCATTCACCTTTTATGACTTATCTTATTGACAACACATACTAAAATTATGGGATGTGACATTCACAAACTTTCCTCCATCAAAATCTGCCAAGGTCAAAAACTAAAGTTCTTTCTCCACGTTTTGCGGCACTCTACAACATGTTTTCCTTGCATCGTGGCTTCATGCTTGATATTTAGAACACCCAAAGACTTCCATGATTTTATAAACTTGGAGAACACTAGGATAGTGGTCCACAGCTATCAGAATTGGTCACTCGTAACTTTATCCCCTTTTCTTTATGGTATGTCATGTGAATTTCCCTCCATGCATTGCAGCCTCTCTTGAACAAAATAATGGTGTGTTACCTTTTACCATGGGGCACTAAATTTTTCCAAAATCCTTCCAAGTCTTGAATTCAAACACCTTTGTTCCATGGATACAAAAATTCACCGCATATAAAATTATTTATTTTGTTCCCTGCACCACTCCAAACTTATCCTCCATGCATCACAACATTCGATGAGAAAAATCCATGTTTCACATTATTCCATGGAAGACTGTCTTTGATGGAAATCAACCTAAGTTGGTCCAAATATATTTATATGTTATGTGTTTTTTAAGAGTATGTGGAACACTAGATTTTTGATATTCGTGTAACACTAAAAACATTGTTCCACAACTTTTCCAACAAAATTTTCTCCAAGTCCAAAATTGATTTTGGAATTTGTCAAAATAACTTGGGAGGATATTTTGGACAACAAAAATTCAGTGGATTCTCTAATCACCTTAGAAATTAATCCCTACACATGAAAAAAACTTTAAAATATTGTTAGCACATTCGTGCTTTCAGCCATAATGAGGGTGAAACTAAGGAAATGTTGGCTAGAAGAAGGGTTCATAGTGACCAAGAAAGGAATTTTCAAGTGGGGGCTTGGTTGTTATGGCCAAAATTTTCAATTTTTCATGCTGGACATTTGACATGACAATAACTAGCTCTATCTTGGGGACATTATACCATAAGGGGTAATGAATAACCTCTGTATCTCATGGGTAATTGTTGTCCAAAATAAATTCCTAAGTTATTTTGACAACTTACATTCTCATCATGACTTTGAAGATCAATGTTGCAAGTTGCGCAAAATTTGGTTGTTTCCTTGGAACATTAGTTGGTTGCACTTCTTTTATGCGCATCGTGTGACCTTATCCATTCCTTTCTCCTTCTATTTATGCGTACCCTTCTATGCACCCACCTTATTTCTTGAAGTTCATGAATTGTTTATGCACACCTTGAATTACCCTTCAAGTTGGCTAACTCTCGCATTCTTCGTTGGTGCATCTTGCTTATGATTTCTACGCATTACACACTTCCTTCCTAGCTTTCTCTATGTGCCCTTCCTTCTTTTTTTCCACATGTTTATCATTTGAATGTCCATGCCCCAATTATATATTTGTATCCCTCTACAAATATGAACCTTTCTTCACTTCTGCATGCACTCCTTTTATGTGTGTCTTCTACATTCTCTTGTCTCTTGATCTTATGTGTGATTTGCACATTATTCCACACCAATCACCCATACCACATAATCACCTGTCAAATTGAGTGTGCAACATGAAACCTATCGAAGCGCACTTGAATCCTCGTGCAACAAACCACTACTTGAAATGTGGAGGAAATGAAAAAAATGAAGAGTTGGTCATTCCTTAGCCAATTATAACTTGCCACATGTCATTGTGTGTCCAATCTGCACTATAACCTTCATATCATCATAAATTTTGGTACAGTCTATGATCTATGTGATCTTGGTCTTTTTGGAAAGATGTTGATGTGGGATACATGTTGCACCATTCAAAACCAGATTTTGGTAGGATTTGATAGGTGAGAAGCAGGGAAATGTATTCCAACCAAGAATGCGGTTATATAATCGACTCAACCACCGATTTTATTCAAATCTCACCTCCTTCCTTATTTTACAAGTAAAATAGACACGGGAAGGTACATATGTTAGCATTACAAGTGGATTTTCATGATATCAATGCTTATTGTTGGTGGTTGGATTTCAAATCTGATTTTTCGTCTTCTTTATCTTCCCCTTTCTCTCCTTCTTCTTCTATAAATGTAAGATCAAGGCTCATTGTAAAAGGTTAGACCCCTTTAGTTTGCTAAGATCCTGCTCCTTAGAATTTTAAGTTGTAGGCCTTTATATTTGGATTTTACATGTGGATATCAGCCTCATCTGCCATTATAATTGATTGTGCATTTTATGGAAGTAATAGAAGCTATTTTTTTGGCTATCCTCTACCTTGTGTCATTTCTATTGCATCTCCTTGCCTCTCTTTTACATTGTTTGTTTGATGTGCTCTTTCACATCCCTTACAGGTTCCTTTTCTCATTGTGACTCATAAAAATGAATGCATGAGCATGTTTCAAACTATGATAGACATGTCTATCCTCTATGTGTTCATTTTCTTTAATTTTTTCTTAAAGCTAAGTATGTTCACCCCCTTCTTTCTTGTGTTATTACCTCCTTTAGCTTAATTTCCCTTTTCCATTCATCTCCTTCTAAACCTGGTCCCTTGGAATCTTAGAATAATGATAGGTAGACACATTTCCCTTCATAGGATTAGTTTTAACAGGTAGAAATAGGTAGAGGAACCAGCCTTATCTAGAGGTCTGTCTCAAGTGCGCAAGGTCCCACAACTTGGAGACAGTCCCATGTTGACTCAAAAGCTCAGTTTATCCTAATTTGGGATGGGTGAAATTTTGATCTCCAATAGTTTTTGGCACGCCCGGTGGGACAAAGCATTGAAAGCTTAAATTATGTCATTTCTAAGTTTTGGTGTGTGACTTAGTGATTTCAAGCCTTTGGGGGATTGTTTTAACACATATAGTGACTCCCATTTCTAAGATCTATTGTTTTAGCGAGTCCACATACCATTTCATGAGAAGGATACATACAAGACAGAGAATAACAACTAATGAGTCCTTTGAGTATCTCCAACTTTCTCTAAGAAGAAGAGGTAATAGAGAAATTACACATGCATCTCCATCTCTAGTGCATCATACAATTTCGGCACCACCTCTTGGTAGGCCCTCTTTGTAGTCTACTAGTTCTCCCATGCCTATCATTTGGCAACATAACAAGAAAATAAGGGATTTGTTAATTTTATTGGTAGTAGTCCTCTTGCTCTTAATGCCAAAAATCCTATTCCAACATATGCACTTAAAAGTATCCCTTTCTTTATGGGGAAAATCATACTACTCCATTGACCACATGTACAACATTGTTAATGTCTACGCCATCCACCAAATCATTGAACAATATGTGGTTGTTAGACTATTATCCTCTTCATTCAAAGGGAGAGCTTTACAATGGTTCAAGAGTTTAAAAGTAGGGTAAATTCAAAATTGGAATCAGTGGGGGCATCCCTTTGTAATTAGTTTGGATAGAATGCAGATAATCTCTCCTTTCTAGAACAATTGACTACTATAAAGAGAGCTCCTAATGAGCTCATGGTAGACTTTAACTTCATATTTCAAAAAACATGGGAAAGGATTCCAGCCTGGTAAGACCAACTCTAGAAGGTGCTTTCCTTTACTTTTTAAGGGCTTTAAATTCTGATATTTATTTCATGATTCAATCTATGGGGGTGCTGAACACTACTGCGGCCTATGCAATAGATATTAGGGTTGATAATTGTCTAATTTAGGTATGAAAGTTAGCTCCTAGACCACATGTGCCCTTATTTCCATAAATGCCTCAAGTGCCCCAAACTTCCATTTCCCTATTCCAGAGTAGAGCACTCAACCCCCTGCATCCACATCCTACTCTACCACAAAACAAAAGGAGGATGAGGAAATGAAGGTTTGTAATTAGAAAATTTTCCAATAAATTCATATCTTTAGAAAAGCAACATATGTAAGCCTTTAAAAATAATTCTAATCAAGGGTATAACCAAGGCCATCAACCCTTCAGAAATCAATATCCAAATTAGAGATATCAACAGAACCAACAAAATTATAGATGACATGGTAATGCCTACCTCCCTTTATAAGCGATTCCTCTGTGCAACAAATTCCGCTTCTCGATTTAAGTTAAGCACTTATTCCAGTTCGAACAATATGGATCAAGATTCAAAATGGTTCTTTCCTTGTAACATGCCTCATAGCCAATATAGTTGTGCCAATACCTTGCAAACTTAGGATTATATGATTCAAGTTTCTTCAAACAAGGAACCTTCCACTAGCGCGTGTGAATAAGAAAATCAAGAAGTTCCAGAAGTTATTCCTAAGGCCAAACTTATGTTCTTTGGTGTAAAAAAATTCTATGAAATCAATCAAGCCATGGATAGTCCAAGTAGACTACATACCCAGGTTGCTAATAACACAAGGTACAAGAAGAGAATGCTCAATTATGGCACATAACCTTAAACTTCTATCAGTAAGGATGATCCTCAAAAGAAAAGAGATGTAGCTCATCTTCAAGCATCAAAATATGCTAATGCAATCAACTGAGATATGATGTTCACGTTACGATGTACAAGGTTCTACGTAATTTTCTAATAGAAGTGGAACACACCGCTTTGGTAGGTCAAGCTTTCTATGTAACCCAAAGATTTTGTTTCCACACCGAACAATCAAGAAAAGAGAATAGTATGTGTGTACATGTATTATTTTTCCTAAGTTAGATTGAAAGAAAGAACTACCACCTAAAATAGTTCCCTAACCTAGCTAGAAACAAGAAAGAGTACCATCAAGATGAAGAAATGAACAAGGCCTACACTAGCATTATAACTTTGAAATAGTGAAATCAAACATAATGCAAATTAAGAACTCTATTCTTCTAAATTTCCTAATTAAATCAAATGGACCTATGTAGTCCAATGGAAATCAACAATATTGCTTGCTTTGATCCTTCAAGGATGCTTGGGTGTGAGGCTTAGCTCTTCAAGATGGATGATGGAGGGCTTGAGAATGGAAAAAGGCTTTTAGTGCAAGACTATGTGCTTTCTTTTGCTTTACGAAGGGAATTAGGTGTAGGTATAAAGGTAGAATGAGATTTCCTTATATAGCCCAATGGATAAAGGAAAAAATTCATTCCTTTGCATGTGGGATAAAGGTAAAACATGATTAGGAATTGATAAGGTTGCTTTATTAAAGGTAACCTTACTTTATAAGGGTTTAATTTATGCTTAGCAAGTCATGGGAGTTGGGGTGTTTTAATTAATCAAAGGTGATTAACTAATAGGTAGATGTAAGCGTATAGAAGCTAATTAGAGAAATATTAGTACGATTTAGGATATTAGAAGGGAATTAAATTAATCAAATATTGATTTATTACTTAAATGAAGAGAAAGGCTAATTAATTAATAATAATTAATTAGTCCGGATAGAAAAGGGGTAACTAATTAACGGAAGGTCATTAATTAGGTTGTTAGTTGGATATGTGACTTAATCAATTAGTGTATTGTAATTAATTAACGACAACAAGAGGAAATATGAGAGCTTTTGTTGATATGTCGTCGATTTGTGAGAAAGGGGATAATTATTGTAATTTAAGTATTTAAATTGCTTGGGCGTAATTATAGGTGTCTACATTTGCCCCTCTTTGGGGTGGTGTAAGTGACGCCACTTCAAAGATAGTAGACAAAAGAAAATTTTGAAGGAATAGAAGAAAGATTAGTAGGAGGGAGAGATGCCCCCTCGAGTGTCGATGGGGTGATGAAAGAAGCCGATCGATGATCGAAAAAGATGAGAGATAGGCAGAAGAATGGGGAGGGGGCAGGATGCCCCGGTGAGAGAGAATATTAGGGGTGAGAAAAAGGTGATGCAGAAGAAATATGGAGGAGGGGAGAGAAGAGCTTAGCTTACGGATGTTGTGTATTGGAACCATTTTGTTGTCATCATATTACCATAGAGCTACGCCATCGGTCCTTATGAAAAATATAAGCATACGACAAAGGTATAATGACATGAAAAGCCATACTACCAACAATTTTCGATTGCTGAAAATACCGACTCCACACAACATACAATAATACAATGTAATACAAGAAGGAAACAAGCTCATCTAACAGGGAAAACAAGTGTGAACACACATACCCAACCCAACAACAGATCAAGACAGTTGTACAAATTTTTGTTATCGATCTTTGAAGAGATCCATAAGTTCATGATTAATAAGGGTTAGAAATGGTGCCTGAGAAAGGATACATGCAGGGGAATGATAATGGGCACGGGGTCTACGAAAAGTGTTTGTGCGTAATGAAATAGCACCAAACAATAAATGTACCCTAGAGTACGAGATGAAGCAAGTAGCTATCTTTGTGAATGGTTGTGAATCCGGTAATCTACGAGTCATATTAATCGGGGAACATGTGAGACAAACTAGTAGGATATGGAGAAAATATCATGCACAAGACACAAGTTTCATCCATAATAAGAAAGTTACTATTTTTGTAGGTTTTTTTACTTTTTAGGATTTTATGAAAAATTTTGCCTGTGTTTTTATTTTTATTTTTGACATATATATTATTTTTATTATTTTTTCTTTCCAAATTGTGGTGAACAGTAGAAGAAAATAGAAGAAGAAAACAAAGGGCCTAGGGACAAAAAAAAGTGCCCTAGGTGGAAGAAAGAAGAAACAAGTGACAAATAATGTCCCTCTTTTTTTTAAGTGGAAAAATTAAAAAAAAAATTATTTGAAAAATAATTATTTACGAGAGAGTGGAGAAGAATAAAAATCACTAGGGAGCAATAAAATTGTTTGAGGGAGAAGAAAGGGGTATCAGACAAAAAAAAATGCTCGAATATGGTGAAAAATAAGAGAAAAATAATTATTCCATGGTGAACAGAGGAGAAAACAGCGATTGAAACGGACCTCCAGGCCCTCCTGACGGTGAAAAACAGGTTAATATACCCCACATTGGGGGGGTAAAAACATCATGACCAATTAATTTTAACCGATTGCTTAGAATTTTTACCGTGAGGCTCACGTCGATGAGAACCATGGTGATCACATGAGACCGATTGAGGTGCGTAAATGCGATCACGAGGGTACCAAAGTGGCATGCGGATGATGACCCCTTTATGAGTATCAAACCCTATTTCATTAATTTCAGATCGTTAATGTGTTAAATTAGGAATTTAGCCCTAGAAAGTCACATCGGCATGCCTATGCATAGGGGCAAGCATCGGATAGGGGGCACAGGTGTCCCTTTGGGGGTGCATGCACCAAAGCACATACACGCGCACATGTAGGCATGGAATGCACACACCTACGCACACGCGCACACACAAACACACAAACACATGTGCATGCACATGCACACATAGGAAATGGGGTGCACACATGAAAAACGTGGTGTAGACATGAAAAGGTAGGTGCACACACCCAGGAGCATACGTGCACAAGCACAAGTACCAAATGTATGGTGCACACACCAAAAATGGCACATAGGAACCAAAATGAGGGTGCAAGTGCTAGAAGACACACACGTGCAAGTGCAAGCACCAAAAATGAGGTGCACATGCCCAAAAGGGGGCACAGGCACCTAGATAGGTGGAGAAAAGATAGGAAAGTGTCAAAATCATGACACTTAGAAGAATTTTTAGGATTTTTGGGTTAACCCTAAAAGGGTAGATAGATTTTGGAAGAAATGTTAGTAACTGACTAGTGACCTGTTATTTTACAGAGACGATTACCAGTTTTATAGACGTAGGAGTGCCACACCTAGATATTAAAACTAGAGGGGAGTATGCTTGCCGACATGACCGGAAAGCCATGGCGATACTTCTTGAGGTAGTGGGGCTAGGCCTCGTGTCTCGGATGCCTTCTATCACACTGGATCATGGTCTCTGTTGCACTATCGGCGATGGCATAGCATGAGTCGGTGCTGAACCGCCTACAGGAGAGATGACTATGACTATCGAGGATGTATGGAAGATTCTTCACGTGTCAATTATAGGCACCTTGATCAAGTACAATGTAGATGCAGGGCTGATTAGAGTAGCTTGCAGTGCCCTTTTTGATGTTGATGACATTCCGCATGACAAGATGACCATAGTTTTGCATGAGTGTATCTCTGACCCCACATTACATCGGTGGCCTCTCTACATCATGTCTCTTATTAGTGGGTTCTTACTCACTGATATGACAGGGACCTCATTCCCAAGAGGACTATTTCCCTTGGTTCATGGTATATTTAGTAGTGAGATATATTGTTGGGGGTAGTGCATATTGGCCCACCTATACTGGGATTTACATTTGATCACATACCCCGGTCGAAGACCGTGGCTCCAACCTCTTTGTTACGGTGAACCTCTTCTAACCATGGGTTCTTACTCACTAATAAGAAAAGGACCTCATTCCCGAGTACTATTACCCTTGGTTCATGGCATATTTAGCGGTGAGAGATACTATTGGGGGTAGTGCATATTGGCCCACCTATACTGGGATTTACATTTGATCACATACCACGGTCAGAAGACCGTGGGTCCAACCTCTTTATTACAGATATGGTCATGGGATCATATTACAATCGAATACCCCTTGGGAACTTTACATTTACGAGATCTGAGGAGCCATCCTACATGGCATGGGTAGCGAGATAGTAGGGATGTATGCGGCCCATCTTGATAGCCTATTGAGATATAGGTGAGAGTTCGACGCAGGCTACCTAAGATAGATGTTATCTAGTGGTCATATAGGCATTTCCAATTGCCGAGAAGATGCCACGAGCTCGGCATGTGCTTGGTAGAGCACTTTATCATTAGCGACCACAATTACATTATTGAGTTGTATCAAGTAGACGAGATGCTAGTGGAAACTTGGTAGGGTGGGGGTCCCCACCCGATATTTGGCATGCACGTAGAGATGTAGAGAGATAGACCATGGGGCCTTGCATACTGGCGGCCCGAGCTAGGGTGAGTTTCACGTAGGTGGTCCCAAAGGTATGGGACCCAGTGCGATAGGTTTGAGATCCGGGGACCACGGCTAATCACACGGCTTGGAATGCTACGGTGTTACCACGGCATCTAACCATTCCGCAGGAGGCACTGAGCAACGGGCACTCACCCACCTGTAGAGATATGGCATGGTTCAGAGCATAGGGTGAGGGTAGTGGCATAGGGGCTAGACCCAGAGGATCCTTTTGATGGCACTCCACATGATGGGTAGGGTGTCGCATAGGCACAGGGACCGAGGCCGCAAGGCCTAGTACAGGCATCAGTGCAGTTTCCTAGAGGTAGGGTCCTAGAGTAGGGACAGTCATCTAGAGCACCTCAGGGACCAATCCCTAAGGCACAAATAATGGCATCGGCAGCCATCCCACAACATAAGATACGGTAGGCCATAGCTAAGAGAGATGCATAAGAGTGGAGAGAGATGAGGCTTGAGGCTAGTGTGTGACTGCCACAGTAGACCATGATGAGGCCTAAGCTCACATTGTGACTTTACTTTCAGAGCGAGATTAGGCTTGGGCCCAGGTTAGCCTAGGAGATGATAGAGTGGCATGGCAGAGCCAAGTTTGAGAGACATTGACATAGGGGCTAAGATATTGATCCTTCTTCATTAGTCCCGATCGAAGTGCGGATGGTTGTTGCGTAGAGAGATCATGTATATGCATGATCACAGGCCCTTCTTCCATAGATGGATCAGGCCCGCGCTGAGCTACAGACTTCTACTGCAAAGAGAGACTGAGAGGTTTCTTCCTCTAGACAAGTCGAGGCTGACTTTGGTAGAGTGACAGTGAGTATGATGCTGCCCTTCGGTAGTGCTCACCTTCGAGAGATCTTGACTGATATATGATGCCACTAGGCTTGGTGGCGAGGCCCTATTTTAGAGGACTACCTATTACAGGGTAGTTCCTCTAGAAGCGATGAAGTGAATACTTGCCATGAAAATCAAGATCAAGTGCAACAGGGCTTTCGATCACGGAGATCAGGCTAGTCCACGAGATTAGTGAGACAACCCATACTAGAGTAGCTAGTTAGACCCGGGGCCATCTCAACCTCCGGTATTCTATCGACCGGGTGACATATCTGGGAGTCTGGCGAGCGAGAGCTGCGGTTGAGATCCACATTTTTGTTGTACATATTATTTGTATGTATGCCTCTTATGAAGGCCAATTTTGATGTACAACCTTGTATACTTGTATTTTGATGATGCCTCGTGATGAAGGCTTGATTCTTTCTGATACATGCCCCTTTTTGATGGCATTTTGTATCTATGATGTATCATTTTGAGTACCAATCTGGACAATTTATACTTGTATAGATATGTGGACATTTTTGATATAACATCTTTGTATGCCTCAGCTGAAGGTATTTTTCATATAGAGTACTGATGTATATCCATTTTTGTTGATATAGATGTATATGACACACATGTATATAGAGGATTACTTTTTGGGCTCAGATACACATGTTTATGAGATGATGCACTTTAATGTTTTGTGTCTTGATGCATGTGACACGAGTGGGCATAATTCTATGATGTAAAATACCCTTTATCAAAAATTACTCTATGTTGAATCCCCTTGCATATTGCGTGTTTTGATTCAGCACTTATGGATGTGTTATGATGTTGTTAGATTTTGTACTTGCATGTATGTTATCTTGATGTTTGATGTATACATGTGCTATGGATGTTAGATGATATCAAATGCATTTCTCATGTGTTATTGTAGATGTATATGGACGGGATGATACGATGATATTGGTGTGGGGAGGATAGATTTTGGATCATGCATAACCCCTCTTACCCCCATTGATGATACGATATGTGATGATTAGCTTAGCATACATGCATGATGTAAAACTTAGCATTTTGTTTATATATGATGTATAGATGATGTTAGATGTGATGATAATGATGGTAATGCCATGTTGTGATAAAAAATAGTGCACATGAAATAAACGCAATCAAATGCTTTGACAAAGAACACAATGAAGTAACATAATAATGGACTAGGATTCACTAGCATGCAAAAAAACACCTCAATATGCACAAGCAAGAAAATATGAATCCTAAAAAAGTATGCCCAAAAGCAACAAACAACCCAAAAGAAAAAACATAAAAAACTATACAAGCAAAACAAGAAATAAGACAATGCAAGTAAATGTAAGTAAATGTTTTTGTAAGATTTGTTTTCATGCATCAATTTTCTATTATTTTTGGTGTTTTGAAACAATTTTCTATTGTTTAGGTTTATGTGAAACAATTTTCTATTGTTTAGGTTTATGTGAAACAATTTTCTATTGTTTAGGTTTTTATGAAACAATTTTCTACTGTTTTTACGTTGTTTTCTAACGGTTTTCCAGAGTTATGCACAGGTAACCAAGAAAGCGTGGATGCCCCTAGCGTTAGATGGGGAATATACAAGGGCAGAAGCCACGTGCTTATGAACAAGAAGGTGAAGTCATTGAATTACCCCCAGCGTGAGATGGGAAATAGTGAAAGACCATACCCCTCACAGATGACTAAAAGAAGGCAAAGCCGGATCAAGGCTAGATAGGATGGGGTTCACAGGGAATCTTGAAGGTAGAACCAGGGCTAGGCCAAGGAAAACCACCCTCTAGATGTAAGATGCTTGTGAACAATGAATCCTCCCGAGGCACTGGAAACCGGTTTTCACCCAAGGACTTGTCCAAAGTGCCACAATTGTGTGGTTTTCACTAGTGGATGACCTATTTTCTCTTTTTCTTTTTCACTTTTTGGATTTTTATATCTATGACCATTTTACCAATTTTTTATTTATTTTTTCTTTACGACCTTCATGTGCCATGTTTAAGCATAGAACCGCTTAAGATGCATGACATTCATGGGCTCCCAGAGCTCATCACCATTGGGGTGAGCCAGTTTGTATGCCCCTGTGCCGTACTTGGCGACTATAACATAGGGTCCCAACCAATGTGGTTCAAACTTCCCTTTCTTTTCTTGTTCTGCTCTGGTGTTGAACTGGTTCTCCTTCATGACTAAATCACCAACCTCAAACTGACGAGGGATGATTATCTTGTTGTAGTTTCTAGAGACTTTGTGTTGATACAATTTCAGGTGATTAAGAGTGCAAATGTGCCTCTCATATAGGAGTTCTAATTCAGCTAGTCTTGCCACTTGATAATCCTCATCCTTATCTAGATAGTCCCGAAGAGAAATTCTCAAGGACAGAAGTTTGATCTCTAAAGGGATGATAGATTCTGTCCCGAAACACTAGGGAATATGGTGTCACACCCATAGGAGTGTGAATGGATGTTTTGTAAGCCCAAAGGGCTAGGTGGATTTGTAAGTGCCAGTTGCAACCTATTTTGCTAACCATCTTTTCCATTATCCTTACCAAAGTCTTGTTTGTGGCCTCAGCTTGTCCATTACCTTGAGGGTAATATGGTTTGGACCATTTTAACCTAATTTGGAATCGTTGACAAATACCTTTTATAGTTTTGTTCTTAAATGACTTCCCATTATCTATAACGATGGTTGTGGGAATACCATATCGAAAAATGATGTGATTCATGATAAATTTAGAAATCTGGGCTCTTATGACATAGGTTAAAGGGATAACCTCCACCCATTTTGTAAAGTCTTCTGTAGCCATGATGATATGTGTATGACCATAAAATGAGGTAGGAGTAAGTTTTCCTATCAAGTCAAGTCCCCACTTGGAAAATAGCCATGGGGTAGTGATAGGTTGTAATGGTTGCGATGGAGCATGAATGAAGTTTCCATACTTTTGGCAAAGTACACATTTCTTGACATAATTAAATGAATCGGTTTCCATGGCGAGGCCAATAGTAGTCTACTCTTAACAATTTCTTAGCTAAGACCATTCCATTTGTATGTGCCACACACCCCCTCGTGTAATTATTTGATTGCTTGGATTGACTCCATCACATTCAGACAACGTAAAGATTCCCATCATAGCCATGATGATAAAGTGTACCTCTAAAAGGGTGTAATGGGATATTTGGTGAATCGGGATTTGCTTTTCGAATGGGAGATATAGGGAGGGAACATGTTGTCCTTAAGATATGTAAATATGAGTTCGTACCACGGAAATTGGGACCAACAACATCACAAGCCATGCAAGATTTTGGCATTTCATACATGGGTGGCGTAGATTTTCTACAAAAATGGCATGTCATTATTCCCTAGTGGAATACGAAGTATACAACCCACATCACCATGGCATTTTTTATGTACAAATTTTGTGTCAAACTCACCGAGTAGAATGATCCAATTAGCCATTCTACCAGCGTGAGGGTGGGTTTAGACAATAAATACTTGAGTGGGTTAACTTTGAATATTACCTTGGTTTTAGTATTCAATAGGTAATGGAAATTTTTTAAAAAAGTAAAAACAACAGCCAAGAAAGATTTTTCAATTTAAGGATAATTGAGCTCATAGGCGATGAGGGTGTGACTCAGATAGTACACCACTTTCTCCTTATGACCAAGGTCGTATTGGGTGAGTAGTGCACCAATAGCAAATTGCGTAGCAGAAATATAGAGCAAGAGTGGTTCTCAAGAGTTGGAGGCATGAGGATAGGTGGATTAGCCAAGTATTGTTTAAGCAAAGCAAAGGCTTGTTGTTTCTCAAGTCCCTAGATGAAAGCGATGTCTTTTTAAGCAAGTGGGTGAATGAGTGACACTTATCTTGCAAGTTGGGAGATGAAGCGGTGAATGGCTTGAATTTTCCCCTATAAGCTACTGCAGTAGCTTGATATTCTTAGGTCGAGGCATTTCAGTAATAATGGGCACTTTAGCGAGTTTACCTCAATACCTCATCTTGATACAATGAAGCCACACGGCTTCCACGATAGCACACCAAAGACACACTTCTTTGGATTCACTGACTTTGTATTCATGTAAGCGTTCAAAGATACGCCCATGAAAATGACAGGGTGATCCTCTTTTATTTTAGACTTTCCCAAGATGTCATCCATGTTGTCCTCCATGATATTATGAATCATGTCATGAAAGATTATTGTCATTACCCATTGATAAGTAGCTCCTACATTTTTTAGGCCAAATGGCATCACCTAATAACAGAAGGTTCCCCAAGGAGTCGTAAAAGTTGTTTTGTGTTGGTCTTCTTCAACTATCTTGATTTGGTTGTATCCTAAAAACCATCCATGAGTGATAACATCTCGTACCTGTTATTGAGTCAACAATCATGTCAATATTAGGCAGCATAAAATCATCTTTAGGGAAAGATTTATTAATGCCCCTAAAATCCATGCGATTCGAATCTTGACAAGATTTTCTAAGAGAAACGGGAACAATGTTTGATATCCATTCAGAATAATCAATTGGCCTGATGAATCCTGCCACAAGCAATCTTTCCAACTCTTCTTTAACCAATAAGGCCACTCTTGGGTGCATCTTTCGAGTTTTTGTTTGATCGGCTTAGCATCTCGCATGCACAATGAGGTTGTGTACAAAAAAATTTGGATCTAAGTTGGGCATGTATTTGTAAGACCACGCGAACACATCTATAAACTCTCGCAGCAACATAGTGAATGTCTTTTTTTCTCTAGCAGAGTGATGCTCCCAATTTTACTATCTTGGGATCTTCTTCTGTACCAATATTCACATCAATGGTTTCTTCGACTAGTAATTTTGATAATTCCTCCATGCGTGTAGGATCAAGAGGTAGGTTGAGATCTTCATCTAAGGATGTCTCCACGAGATTTTCATCCTTGGCATGGTCACTTTGTTTGTCCTTTGATTTTTTATTTGTTTGTTAGCCAGTGCCTCAAAGAGGTTTTCACTGTGTGACTTGGACCTTGATTTTTGCTGAGTCTTTACGTTGGAACTTTTTCCCTCACTTTTCTTTAAGTTTTGTTGACCACAAGTTCAACCTCCTCGCCGAAGTAGGCGCGGGTGTCTCAGGGCGATATAGAAACCTTTCTTATGATCTCCAATGGGAATTGTATCCCTTATGCCCATGAAATTTGCGATAGCCTCGTCATTCTTGAATAAATCTAGTGACATGTGACATTGTTGGTCCCATTCAACAAGGGAAGGGTACACAAGGTCAAGGGTTGGTTCTGTGGGGGTTATGGTTAGGACAATGTTGTTCATGAAAAGGTTTGTGGAGGCTAGATCCTCATATTGGCTATAATGGGAATCCGTATCACTATCTAGATAGTTAGAGCTATCCTCACGTTCAGAACAAGTAGCATCTTGATCATTGGGGTGTGCTCCATAAGGGTGAATCCCAATGCCATATCTTTCTATTTTGAAATGCGCAGAGGCACTGGCTCCCTCTGTCCTTGTTCATTTCTTCCACATCCTAGGCCTTTGTAGCCCATGGAGTACATCATTTTACTAGATTTTTCATATTCCAAGGTTTGATAATAGGATGGCTGAGTATCCTCTGGGACCCAAGTCATAGGTGGATCAAGAAATTTTTCCTCAGCTAACAAGCCTCTAGGTAAGAAGGACCCAATAATGTGTTCCTTTCTAGGTCTTCTAAAGAAGTAGTTGGGTCATCCTCTTGTCTTGGGTGACAATGAGAGGTCTGAAACCAAGAGCACTTGTTGTACATTATACTCCCCATAGCCATATTCAAGGATTTTCATCTCCCATGAATTAAACAAAGATGTTGAAGTAGATGCACCATGAGTGCAAGAACTAAGAGAATCTGAATCCATCTAGGATTCCATGGCCTTAGATTAGAGAGGGACATCTATATCTGCGTAGGGACATGCATATGTAACCTTTCATGCAAATTTATTAACAGATCTATAATTAGCAAAACGCTCACGAATCTCCTTGTATTGTAATGATATGTCCCTCATTCTTCAACTTAATGAATTGATGAAATGTTGATGGCACAGCTTGCATGGCATGAATCCATGGTCAACCTAGAAGCATGTTATATGGAAGTTCCAAGTCCAGGACATGAAACTTTGTTTGATGGCAAGTGGGACACACCTCCATGGGCAGCGTGATAGTGCCTCTTGACTCCCTTTCCACGTTGTTGTATGCGGTGATAGTGATGATATTGGACTCAAGATCTTCCTCGATATGTCCTAACTTGTTTAACCAACTTGAGTGTGTAAATATTCAACCTAGATCCATTATCCACAAGCACCCATTTGATCTTCTTGCGGGTGAAAACTACCTCAATATATAAGGGAAGATTATGTGTTGGATTCTCAGTAGGGATCTCCCTATGGTTGAAAGCAATATGTTCATTTGGTATGATGTTTGCCACTATGGCTTGAAGGTGTGTAGGATCAACCTCTAAAGGCACTCTCGACCCCTAAAGAGTTTGGTATAGAATGTCTTTATGCACATTGGATATCTTGAGAAGATCTAAGATCGAAATCTTAGTAGACATCTTCTCAAGTTGCTCTAAAAGGTTATATTTACTGGTTTGTGGGGTCAACGAGAGAAGGTTCCAGAATCATGAGGTAGGCATGCCTTTTTATTGCAGCGTAGTCTTTTCCCTTAATTCAGATGGTATTGACATGGTCAGCAGGAGAGCGAATACATCCAACAAGAGAATTATAATGATTGTTGTCTCTTTTGGTGTATAAGTAATTTTTTGCTTTATAAGTTTGGGATGACTCTCTCCGATCCGGTTTTGACTTTTCTCGTCTTATCATGATTGGGAATGGCTCCTTATATATCCCCATTTTCTCATTTTCTGCATTTTCTGGGTTGTCCATCTCTATCTCCCCATTGTCAATGAGGTCTTAGATATAATGACATATTCGCAGACATTTATCTGTCTTATGCCTCTTGACACGATGCATTTCACAATATTCATGCTCCTCTTACCATCAAGGTTTTGGAGCATTGTCATCAAATGGTTGTGTTGTAGGATATGTCATCATGTGGGCCGCATCCAATTGTTTTAGTATAACCAAAAAAGGTTCATTAAGAGAGGTGAACATTATTTGCTTTAGTGGTGGTTGAATTGTTCCTTTGGTCAGTTAAAAAGGTTGACCGGTTTGGACCATTTGTACATGTTTGGAATTAGTGATTCTGTCTCCCACCGCATTTTTTTTTTGTTAAAGATCTTCAGATTTTCCATGGGTTTGACATTTTGGTTGTCTCTAGATTGGGTTTTGAGGGTGCCTTTGGCAATGAGAGATTTTTCTATCTAAACCCCTTTCTCGATAACCTCCTCAAAAGTGTGAACACAATGCATTTGGAGGTGGAAAGCTATATCCGGGTTGAGGTTGGGAACAAAAATACTAACCAACTATTTTTCAGGGAAAGCACAAGGGAAGTGACTAGCTATCCCTCTCCACCATTAGAGGAAGCTGGAGAAAGTCTCATTAGGGAATTTCTTGGCACCACATAAGTCTGCCATGGTGACATCACTCTCTATGTTGTACGAGTAGTGACGCATGAACCTTTACTGCCAATTCTAGCCACGTGAAAATTGATCCCATTGGTAAGCGTGTAAACCACTCCAAGGCTTGGCCTCCAAGACTCTTGGGGAAAAGTCTGATGAGATAATTGTCACTATAAGACACCTCTTGACATGCCATGTAGAAATCTTTAACATGATCCCGTGGATCTCCTTTCCCTTTATATTTGTCGAAATTTGGCATATCAAACTTCTTTGGAAAGGGTTGAAGGGTCATTGTCTTGTTAAAAGGATAGGGGCATAATTCTTCGTATTGATATTTCCTAATGCTCCCTATATTTCTCTCTTGTAGGCTCACGAGTGTCGCTTTCATAGACTGTACCTCTTGTGTGAGAAATTGTTCTCTAGTGGGAGAAGTGGGGATGTATACGCGATGATACCATGTGTCTTCTTCTCCTTGGTTTTCTCTATGGAGTTCATTGATCTTAACCTTAGGCTTCAAATTTTGAACATTTTTGTTTGCTTCTTTCTATACATGGGAAGTAAGCAAAGCTAGTTGTCAGCTTAGGTGACTAATCTATTGTTAGGCCTGTAGTCTCTTCTTAAAAGGTTCTTCCTCCTCATATTGTGGAAGTTTGTCACCCATACCATGTTTTGTATTATTTCTACATGGCACTTTTATAAAGGGCATTCTATGCCCCGCCACTTTATCATTCCCTATATTAGAGGTAGAAGCATGTCCATGCGTCAGAATATCCTCCATATTAATAAGGGGGTGTTCTTCCTCAGTAGCATTATTTGTACGTGGGATTGTTTCATTTTTAGTGGGTAGTTTGGCCCCCAATTCTACGACCTGTGCTAACACTCTATATTTGTTTCGAAAAGAAACTCATCCAATAAAATAGGGTCAAAATTGAATTCTTCAAGTGGGGATTCTAATTCATTTCCACTATGATTGACCATATCTTCTATCTCTTTTCCACAGAAAAAGCAGAGGTCCTAGATCATGTCCAATGAAGGGGTTTGACCCTTGCATTAGAGGCTTCCCAAGCTTGTGCTTGTTGTTCCTCGTATGTCTGTTTCTTGATTCCTAATCGTGTTTTAGGAGCCATGTTTTTTGATAGTTTCACTAGGGTAAGTTGTAAATGTGTTCAAAACTTTGTGACCACCCCTAAGTGAAATACAAGATGTACCATTTAATAATATGAGTGAATAAAAATGTGAGAATACTAATGCGATAGAGTGATAAATCACCAGCGACATAAGCATTTGGTATCTAAACCTCTTAAATGAATTACCTCCTAGACTATGCCTCAAAAGTAGTTTCGCACCGCAAGATGATTAACATGATGTTTTCACTTATGCCAAGTTCAAAGGAATGAACAAAATGTAAGTAAACACAAGAAGTCAATGTGACTTCCTAACAAGATATACTAAGAGCGAGCTCAAACTCGATTAAGACCTATATCTCAAAAAGTGCCAATTATAATTCATGAGTGACACAACAATATCACCAAGATATGTTAACCAACTTTGTGAGAAAGTAAGGTATTGATATCAAGGTGCTATTGATATAACACGCACAAATGGTAACACCTAGCACTCTTCAAAATTGAGGTAATAATAGAACCAAACTAAAAATATCAAAGTATTGCTAGGAATAGTTAAAAATGTGTGTAGCGTAACCTTACAATATAGATATTAATGTCGAGTTTACAAGAAACAAGAAGTAAATATCAAAATTGTAGTGATACAATACAAACAAGCTAACTCTTTTAAGGAAGTCCAAGATGATGAACCACACCTAACTAAAATGATGATCTTAACATGGATATCAAGATCACAATGGCTACCAATGACGTGAGCACGCCTCCACACTTTAGATGTTCAACTTACCCACCGCAAACATGGATGGACATAAACGGACATAAAAGTGATAGAAATAGTCGATCAGTAACACAAAGGTAGTCACCCTTCTTCTGATCAACAAAGTGTCACAAGAATGTGAAGGAAGCAAATAAAAAATGGAATGAAAAATGTTGGCTTCACTTCAGTAGAGTTTTACCTTGCCCTAAGGCAAGTAAAAACTAAGCGAAAGTAATGTGTCACATGTTTCACAATGAAAATATGGTTCATAACTCAACACTGTTTTACAATAGTAAATAATGGGCTCTGGACAAAGTATATTTTCCTAGGTGGTTCTCTCATCCTAGGTGTTACAAATATTATCCACGAGTGGGACAATTTACCCAAATAGTCTAGACTATATTGGGAGTATCTTGACTTTTCCCCCTCAAGCATAGTGGGCATTAAGTGCATCCATCATGTACTTAAAAGGGTCACATAGGGACAACTTGTAAATCTATCTCACAAAGGAATTACTAGTCGGATAGGTAATGCAAAGAACTTCCCATTTCGTCCCACAAGGTTCCTCTTGCGTGGACTACTTTGGGGTTCCTGGAACCACCCCCATTGTTGTAGCTTAAGGCGTTATGACAAAGGGGTTATGTTCTAGTTGAGCGGAGAGGGACGTACCCTTTTCTGAAACTTGTAATATAGTGTTTTGAATATGTTGTTCATTTTATCTCTTTTAATTAGATGTGGTTTGGTTTAACACTATTTGGTAACTGCGAACCACTATATTAGTAGTTTTTTTACTTTTGTTTTAATTCCTCATTTCTTTGAAAAGCGATGGCGTTTTGGTCTTGTATGATGATTTTTAGTAGTTTTCCATCAAAAGAAAAACACCATTTCGATTCTCGAAATCATCCAAGGACGTAAGAGAAGAGCATATGTGATATCTTCAAAATCCAAAAAGATAGAAATGGAAAAACACTTTAATTTAACTACGCCAAGTTAATCAATTCCCACTCAAATATTCCTAACAACCGAAAAGCATCAAAATGACTTTAAGAATCATTTATGATTCCCAAGATTTCCCTAAGGGACATGAGGGAAGAGCATACGTGATCTTATTCTTATAAGTAAACAATGCAAAATATTATCTAATCAAGTACAAACATGTAAAAATAGCAAGAAAAGACAAATATATGATTAGATAAACATGCGAAGAATGTTAGAACCTCAACAAACTAATTTCAAAAATACAAACGGACACTGTGCCCCTTATTTAGCTTTTTTTGCGGGTTAGTGCGTATACGCCACTCTACATTTTTTTGGATTACAGATTGTGCACTGTGCCCACCCAAGAGGTGTGTGTGCCACGAAAATAGCGTATACGCCACTCGTGGATTTTTACTTTTACTTTCCATGTACTTGTGCCACTAGAGAGGCATGTGTGCCACAAAAACAACATATGCACCACTCCCAAGAAAAATAGATAGGAAGAAAAACATAACAACTACACCACCAGAAAAATGTGTGCACCACCGGAAAATGTATGCACTTTACTAGGAAAATGTGTGCACCAACGATTTTTGAAACATCTCTAGATTCCAATAGAACGTCCGCATCACCAAAAATGTGTCTGCACCACTAAAACAACATGTGCACTCTGGTTAGGGCATGTGCACCGATCTGACAAGTTTCAGAATGTAGTGAAGGTACAATACGAAATGACTTATGTGCCCAGGTTAGTGCATCTGTGCTAGTTAGGGTGTGTGTGCCGGGGTTAGTGTGCATGTGCCTTAGGGTCTGTAAATAGAGTAATAGGTTTTGAAAGTGCACCTGTGCCACCAGATAGGTGTGTGCGCCACAAAATAGCACTTGCGCTCCTAAAAATGTGCTTACACCATACCTGCAACCAAAATATGGCAAAAAACATAAGAAAACTCACAATATCTCAAATTTTGACAAGTTAGCTTTAAAATGGAAATAACCCATTAAAAGGATGGCTATGAACATGAAGTTAGACATATCGAATTAGCAAAAATTCCAAGAAAATGGACATTAATTACTAAATGTGCATATATAAAGTTATCCAAAACAATGAAACTTAAACTAAAATGTCATGGGACTAGGTGTCCCAATGGGTGTGCCAAATGTATACATGTACTCTTTTTCCTAAGTTAGATTGAAATCAAGAACTACCACCTAAAATAGTTCCCTAACCTAGCTAGAAACAAGAAAGTGTACCATCAAGATGAAGAAACAAACAAGGCCTACACTAGCATTATAACTTTGAAATAGTGAAATCAAACATAATGCAAATTAAGAACTCTATTCTTCTAAATTGCCTAATTAAATCAAATGGACCCATGTAGTCCAATGGCCATCAACAATATTTCTTTCTTTGATCCTTCAAGGATGCTTGGGTGTGAGGCTTAGCTCTTCAAGATGGATGATGGAGGGCTTGAGAATGGAAAAAGGCTTTTAGTGCAAGACTATGTGCTTTCTTTTGCTTTCTCAAGGGAATTAGGTGTAGGTATAAAGGTAGAAGGAGGGCTCCTTATATAGCCCAATGGATAAAGGAAACACTTTATCCCTTTACATGTGGGATAAAGGTAAAACATGATTATGAATGGATAAGGTTGCTTTATTAAAGGTAACCTTACTTTAGAAGGGTTTAATTTATGCTTAGCAAGTCATGGGAGTTGGGGGGTGTTTTAATTAATCAAAGGTGATTAACTAATAGGTAGATGTCAGCTTATAGAAGCTAATTAGAGAAATATTAGTATGATTTAGGCTATTAGAAGGTAATTAAATCAATTAAATATTGATTTATTAGTTAAATGAAGAGAAAGGCTAATCAATTAATAATAATTAATTAGTCCGGATATAAGGAGTAACTAATTAATGGAAGGTTGTTAATTAGGTTGTTAGTTAGATATATGACTTAATCAATTAGCGTATTGTAATTAATTAATGACAACAAGAGGAAATATGAGCACTTTTGACGATATGTCATCGATTTGCGAGAAATGGGATAATTAGTGCAATTTAAGTATTTAAATTGCTTGGGCGTAATTATAGGTGTCTACAGTATGCCTCAAATGCATAAGACGATGGGCCTTCCATTCAACATTTTGGACCAAATTAATAATAAAAATGTAATGCCATAATGTGTGATTCCCTATCCATTCCATCTTAGTGCAACTTTGTTGCATGAAGCTCTAGAGAAACTTCTATGCACTAATCTAGTTATCCAAAGACCCCATGCTCCCTGTCAAATCTATCAAGCAGAAGAGAAAAAAGTAGGTAAGGTTTTTAAAACCCCACCTTTCTATATGTCCTTGATATTAGGAAAACATCTTATTCATAATTGTATGATTAATTCAAGGAATAATACTTATATTATGCTAAATAAAATTGTTGATGTCATAGGTATTAAGTACAATACTATGCCCAAAGGAGTCTTGTAACTTGATGTATCAACTGTCACCACTCTATGAGTCATCAAGGATCTTGAGTAAACCCTACATACATGCCCAAACCTGACCATAACTCAAGATGTATTAGTTCTTGACTTACCTCATTTGTTTTCCCTGTCTATCAAGAGATTTCACTACCAAAGTGGGTAGCTACTTGTCTTCTAATTGGTCTCATATGTTACTTAGAACAAGGTATGGTACCCAATTTACCATACAAGTTGAGCCCATATTTTCATATCATGTTGATTCATATGATCCCTCACCTCTCCAAGCCAATTTCCTAATCCAAGAAGGCCAAGAATAAGATTCAATTTCAATAGAGCAACCCATTCCTCCCCCATACCTGATCTAATATTAGATGAATGGGAGGACAAGTGCTATGAATTTGATACTTATGTTGAAGCCCTTAAAGATTTTGAAATTGGCCTTATTACGTATTGTATCCTTGAAGAAGAAGTTGTGCTTCGCATGAGCTCAAGCAAGATGAAGAAAATTATGGATTATGAAATTTATACTTTGAAGGATCTAGAAGCAAAAATAGCACAAAGTGCAGGTGTTGTTCTCATTTGTCTCGGGGATGATAAGTTATTCTTCTTGCATATGTTACACGGTTTGCATGCTCCAATAACATAGCAGAATATGAAGCATTGGTGCATGGTCTTTTCATTTCTAAAAATAAAAGGGTGAAATCACTTCATATCTTTGGGGACACTGAGTTGGTTATCCACCAGGTCACAGAAAAATGTGCAATGAACAATAAGCTTCTCAAATCCTATAAACATAGAGTTTGGGACCTCCTAGAAAAACTTTTGATTCTCTCAATATGTAGGTGGTGCCAAGAAAGATGAATAAGGAAGAAGATCGAGATAGTTACACTTGGTTCACATGATTCTCTCCTACTGAGTACTTTATCAAAGGAAGCATGCAACACATCAAGATGGTGATCATTCCATCTATTCCATATAATAACACCAAATGAAAAGTGTTTGACAATGATGTGAAAATTTTCCAGTTCATTGAGAATGAATCCAAGTTATCTTTAAGAATGCAAGATGACTTGCATGATAATTATGGTGACCAAGTAATCCAGATAAAGAAAACAAATTTTCCTAAAGGGCTTGTCACCTTAGAGAAAATTTTCAACCCTAATGAAGAGTTTAAGGGTGAAGAAAAGTACATGTGTGTAACACAAGAATACTACACTTCAGTCACTATTGCACATGGTAAAGAGTTACTTCTTGGAAAAGATTGCACAACAGTTGAAAACCAGGCCTTTGTTTCCCTATATGAAAAATATAGTGACATTTTCTCATGGGAATATGAATATCTCAAAGGATTTGATCTAAGTGTTATTCAACAATCCATTGACCTTTATCCTAGTATCAAGCCCATCGGATAAAAGAAAATATTTGTCAACTCAAGATAGAACCCCTCATGAGGAAAGAGTTGTCTAAAATCATTGAGGAGAAGATAATATTTCCTATTAAGTACTCTACTTGGGTCACAAATCTTGTTCCAAAGTGTGTAAGAATAATGGTGAAATCAAACTCTACATTGATTTTAAAGATTTTAACAAGGAATCCTTAAAGGATGATTATCCCTTGCCTTATATGGAGTAGTTTCTTTAGATAGTAGTTGGCGTGTAAATATTTTCCATGCGGGATGGGTATTCAAGTTTCAATCAGATTATGGTCAAGGAAGAGGGTCAATTCAAAAAAAAATTACAACTAAATGGGAACCTATACATATCAGCATATTCCTTTTGGTTTGTTAAATGTAGGTGTAACATTTCGCAGAGCCATGGACATTTCTGTAAATAATATATAAATGATTTCATCCTAGTTTAATTGGATGACATAATTATTTTCTCAAAGTATGGCGTGGATCACATAACACATTTGGAGAAGGTATTTTAGAGATGCAAAAAAATTTGGGGTATCTTTTAACACCAAGAAGTGTAATTTTGATGTTCCGCAAGGAAAGCTTCTAGGCCATGTGGTCTCAAAGGATGACATTTCCATTGATCCTAAGTACATTTATGCTATCCTTTCTCTTTCCTTGTTAGTGCACAAAAATCCTTACATTCATTCTTAGGCAATATAACATTTTAAGAAGATTCATACCTACCTTTGTAGGACTAGTTAAGACCATCACCCCGATGCTCAAGAAAAACACAACCTTCAAGTTGACAAAAAAGGAAAAAATAGATTCAACAAAATCAATAAATAAATTACTTGCACACCACCACTCATCAATCGATTATTCAAAGGATTTCATTCTCTATCCTTATGGAGCTAATGTGAGTGTTAATCTTGTCTTGACATAAGAAAATGAGCAAGGACTAGAGAAGCCACTTTGGATTTCTTGATCGACACTAAAGGATTATGATTTGAAATATATTCACACGAGAGAAACAAGTATTTTCCATCATGTGCATGCTAAATAAGTTTAAAAGTATGCTCAATACCAATCATATCAAGGTGTTAGTTTAAAACTCAAGTGCAGGGAATTCATCATGGAAGCAAAAATCGGTGAGAAAAGAGCAAGATATGTGACAAAAATAATGGATTTTGATGTGACTATATAATCCACCAAGCTGGTTAAAGGCAATGCGCTCTGTAAATAGCTTGCAGAGGATGCACATTTTGAACCTAAGACTTCATTTTTGTAGATTAAGAGCTCTTGTGTGCTAAAACTAAGAAAAATAAGATCCTAGCATATCCACCTAGATGAAGGACATGGTAACATTCATTTCCTCTAGCTCATACACTCTTAGTTTGAGTAAATAAAAGAGAAGACATGTGAGGGTCATGTAGCTTATTCCATATCTCTGTTGAATGATGGCGTTCTCTTCAAATGAATTATAGATGCCATCTTTGGTGAGATGTATTGACAACGTGCAAGTTGAAAAAGTGTTGACAAAATTTCACGATGGATTCTCTCGGTGGACATTTCTCTGCCAAATAAATAACGATGGAGATCATCAAGGCGGGATAGTTTTTCCTACCTTGTTTGTGGATGCACACAAGTGGGCCATGAAATGCAAAGAGCATGCTTTCTTTGCGGGAAAGAAAAAATTGTCACGCTTCCCCTATGACCAATCAAAGAAGATAAGCCTTTTGCACAATGGGGTATTGAATTCATAAGCATCATCAATACTCCTTTGAGTGTGGGCCACAAGTGGATCTTGATAGCTATAGAATACTTTACCAAATGGACAAAAGGTGTCACACTTAAGGAATCAACTGAGTGAGTCATCCTTGACTTTCTCAAGAGAATTGTAAAAAAGTTTGGAATTCCTCATACCATTATATTTGATAATGCAAAATCCTTTCTTGGTAATAATATTTATAATCTAGCCCTTAGCCTTAAAATCTACTTGAAGAATTCTTCTAACTATTATCCACGGGTAATGGCTTAGCTAAATCTACCAATAAGAACCTACTAAGAATCATGAAATGAACAATAGATTTCAACCAAAGGAAGTGGAACATAAAGGTTCCATGCATTCTATAGGAAGAGAGAATCATGGTGAAAAAGGAAATAGGCACTTCACCTTACAAACTTGTTTATGGAAAGGAAGCTAGACTTCCTTTATCTCTTGAATTTCCTTCATTTGTGCTCACCCAAAAACTAAAGTTTGAGGGGACACATTAAAGAGAAATAAGAATATAAAATCTAGTTTAACTTGAGGAATTCAAAAATATTCCATAATCAAGCTAGAACAACATCAACAATCAACAAAGAAATGGTTTGATAGAAAGGATAGGCCTCAAGATTTCAAATTTGGTGATCTGGTCTTAAAATGGGATGCTGACAGAGCTAAAATAGGGTGTCATTCAAAGTTTGATGCACTTTGGAGTGGCCCATACACTATCAGTTCTTGTAAGGAGGCTAACTCTTTTGAGTTGTCTCACCTTGATGGAGGTGCGCTACTAATCCCATTCAATGGGATTTATCTCAAGAACTTTCATTAAGTCTTCTACATCATTGTATATATTAGAATAGTTTTAATTCCTCTAAGTGCACTACGTGCACATTGTTATATTTGTCTATAGTTATTTATTGTCATGTGTTCCTTATGTGTGCTCTTTGTTTTCTTCTAGGATGCTAGTTTGATTCGAGGATCTTCCAAAAAAATTTAAATATTTTTGAAACTCGGCTCAATATAGAGTTTAGACAATTGCTTGAGGCTCATGATCTCCTTCATCTAGCAAGTAGATGGCCCCAAATCCACCAAATTATTTTCCAAAATAACTTTCCTAGTTATTTTGACAACTTAAATTCTCATCTTGATTCTGAATATTAATGTTACAAGTTACACATAGTCTGGTTATTTCCTTGGCAAATTAGCTGGTTACAGTTCTTCCATGCGTGCCACGCACCCTTATCCATTCCTCTCTCATTCCATCACCCCTTTAATCATACCCCTTCTATGCATCTACCTTCCTTCCTAGAGTTCATTCACATCCTTGACTTTCTCTCCAAATTGGCTAAGTCCCTCACATTCCTCCCTGACACATCTTAATTCCACTTTCTACGCATTTGCACACTTCCTTCTTGGCTTGCTCTACATGCACCTTATTTATTTCTACCATGTGCTTCTCATTTGAATTCCCATACCCTACTTGCATCATACGTATATCTATATACATATATGAACCTTTCTCCACTTCTTTGTGCACTCCTTTTATATGCATGTTTTATGCATTCTTGCGCCTCTTCTTGTCACTCACAATTTAAGCATTCTACCATGCCAATCACTTGTGCCATGTCATCACTTGTTAGAATTGAGTGTGCAACACGTAACCTATCGAAGCACGCTGAGAACTAAATACTTACAACAAAATACTAGGCAACACATGTAAAAAATGATTAAAAATGAATATTCAGCCATTCCTTCAACTAATAGTGCATGCCACATGTCCTTGTGTGTTTAGTTTTCACTATAAAATTTAGATGATCATAAATTTTTCTATATGGATCAGATCCATGCGCTCTTGGTCTTTTGGAAAGTTGTTGACGTGGGCTACATGTTGCATCATTCAAAATCAGATTTTGGCAGGAATCAATAGGTGAGAAGTAGGGAAATGTGTTCCAACCATTAATGCAGATATCTAATCAACTTAACCACCATGTTTTATTCAAATATCACCTCCTTCCTTCTTCTACAAGTAAAATAGACATGGGGAGGTGCATCTTTCAACATTACATGTGGATTTATAGGTATTCAATGCTTGTTATTGATGGTTGGATTTAAAATATGAGTTTCCATATTCTTTCTCCTCCTCTTATCTCATTCTTCTATAAACGTAAGAGAAATTATCATTGTAAAATGTTGGACCCGTTTAGTTTTCTAAGATCCAAGCTCCTTATAATTTTAAGTTTCAGGCCTTTAGATCTAGATTTTTCATGTGGATATCGGCCTCATCTGCCATTGTAATCAAGTGTGAATTTTCTATAAGTAATAAAAGATTTGTTTTGTAGTTATTATCTGTCTTGGCTTGTTTATATTGCATCTATTTGCCTCTATTTTTCATTGGCTTTTATTTGTGATCTCTCACGTCCCTTGTAGGTTCATTTTCTAATTGTGCCTAACAAAAAAATGCACGAGCATGTTTCGATCACTAATACATGTGTCTATCCTATCTGTGTGCATTATCTTTCATTTTTTCTTAAAGCTAACTATGTTCACCCCCTTCTTTCTGGTGTTATCACCTCATTTAGCTTAGTTTCCCTTTTCCATGCATCTCCTTCTAACCTTGGTCCCTTAGAATCTAAGAATAGTGATAGGTAGAAACATTTCCCTTCATAGGATTAGTTTTAGCAATAGAAATAGGTACAAGAACCAGCTTTCTCTAGAGGCATATATCGGTGTGAAAGGTCCCACAACTTGAAGATAGTCCCAAGTTACCTCAAAATCCTAGATCATCTTGATCTAGGATGGGTGCAATTTTGAGCTCCAACAGTAAGTAGACCAATTCCTTGTCCATTGGACCATGAATTCACCATACTGAAGATAAATCAAAGATCAAACACAACTAAGAAACAAATGAAACAAACACATAGAGGATAAAGGAAACACACAATGTGAAGGGAAAACACACAATAAAAAGGAAAAAAATGGCATAAACTCGCATCACCTATGGTACATATGGTGGACATCCCAGTTTCACTATAGCATTTATTATTTGTTTAATATATACCCATGCATGGATATCAACAAATGCCTTTGTTATGCAAATCCATTGAGTGGCTCACTAAAATATGACCCCCTTTCTCATTTGCTTGAGAAAATTTACATGATTTTTCTTGTAATTGAGGGTCCACTTAGACATCTCATTTCCTTCATTGTTTTGACACCTTACTTCCATCTATACATTTATTCCCGATTCATTCCAATTGATTATTTTACTTTTGCTTTCTGCTACAGGAATGAGTCTTGATCACACTAGGATTGTTATTTTCATACCAAGGATTATGATATTTGGTAGGAATTCAAGTTTTACTTTTTACTTTTTTATGACCATTGAGCTGGTTCTTGGTAGGTACTCCGGGTTTATGAACACTATCACAAGCCTCTTGATGCTCCATGTCTCTTAATTGCTCCAAATGACTATCCTTCACATAAATTTTCTCATTTTTGACTCACTTCTTACTATGATGTGATGCCTGTTGGCAATAAAACTTACACTGCATCTCGAATATGGGAGAACCGAGTTGTTTGAGACAAAAATGGAACCATATCCAAGTTGTGGGACCTTGTACACTTGAGATAATTATATGGAGAAGGTCGGTTCCTCTACCTACCTCTAAAGCTATTGCTACTCCTAATGCTGAAAGTCAATCCTAGACTAAACATGCCAAGGGACCAGGGATAAAAGGATATGTAGAAAGGGGAAATCCTAAGGTAAGGAAGGTAATAGCACCAAGAGAAAGGGTCGATCTTGCTCCACAAGCAAAGCAAAGGAAATAGAGAAGTTATGAGAGAAGAGGGTATATGGTGCACACCATAGATCAACATGCGAGATCATCCTTCCAAAGCATGCACAACACATGAACACGGGGAGGCTGGAAGAAGGAATATGCACAACATGGAAAAAATGCAAAACGAGAGGTGAGATGTAATGAAAATGAGAAAGGGAAGACAAGAGTTCCACAAAACATGATTTTATTACTAAAGGTATTCACAATCATTTACATTCACATCGGGATGCAAGAATAAATTACAAAGACCGTGCTAAGGTCTAAAACCCATAGGAATTCAGCCACCATTTTGGCATGGTGTCATTACAATAGAGAGGGATCCTTTTTACAAAGCAAAAATCTGCTATTTATAGAAGAAGAAGGAGAGAAGAGAAGGAGAAAAGGAGGGAAACTCATATTCAAATATTCAACCACCAATAACAAGTGATAAATTCCTAAAAGAATATCAAATGCACTTCCCCATGTCTTCTTGGCATGTAGAAGAATAAAGAAGGAAAGATTTTATTGAAATATGGTGGTTAAGGTCGATTAGATGTGTGCATTGATGAATGAAAAGACTTTTCCCTATTTTCCACCTACCAAATCTCAACTAAATATGATTTTGAATAATCCAACATGTATCTTGTGTCACCAGCTCTCGACAAGACTAGGTGCATGATGATCTAAGAATTGTGGTAGAATTTATGGCTATCAAGTCTATAGGTCGCTCGACATGCAATGACATAGGGAGCATGCTAATTGACTGAATAAATTGGCCAACTATTCATCTATTTTGTATTTTCTGCCATGTGTCATGCACTAGTTGGTTGTCTAGATTTGGTGCCTTATTGGTGCAATTTAATAGGTTGCGTGTAACAAACTCAAGTCTGATAGATGACATGGCACATTGATCGTAGAGAATATGCAAGACATGAAAGTGAGAGGCACAAAGGTACACATGTGAAGGACATGCACGTGAACACAACACATGTGACAAGAAAGAAGGCATACTTATAGAAGGCAAGTATGGAAGTAGGGTGCGAGCATCCAACTATGAAGACATGAAGAAAATGGGTGCGCAAGAGTTTAGTGTATGCAAGTGCACAAGAGGAATGCTAGGGACTTAGCCATTTTAGAAGGTAAGTCTACAGAGGTGTGCGCAAGGAGTGCACGATAGGATAGGAAAGAAAGCGGGCACACAAGAGAAAATGGAAAAGGAGATAGCAAAATGTAGAGGGAGAAGCAGGAAGGCATATAAGGGCACACAGAGGAACTACAATTGTGCCAAGGTGTTAAAAGAACAATCTTGAGTGTGCGTAACCTGAAATGTGAAACATCAGAGTTAGAATGAAAATATAAGTTATCCAGATAACTAGGAGAGTTATTTAGATAATAGTTTTGGTGACTTTCAGGGGCCATCTTCCTACTAGATGAAAAGACCAATAACCTTAGAATTCCATTAGGCATGGAGTCAAGTGCTAAGCTTGAATATCTGATCTATAACTTGAAGAAAATCCTTGAATTCACTTACAACACTGTCTGAACTCTAAACTAATTTGTTTCTCTCATATGAAGATATTTTGAATTGGATTGATGAGAGTGAAAGATATACACTGACCATTAGAACTGCCTCTACAAAAATTGAATTGTCATCTCAAGAAGCAACAAAAGGGGGTGTGGAACACACAATAGGAAAGGAAAGACGCCGGAGAGGGAGCAAGCCAAAACAAAGCAAAAAAACACTATGTACAAAGCTAAATATCATACATGTTTTAAAGGGCACATGCAGAGTGTGCACAAGAACTTGTGTTACTGAAAACAAACCTATTCTAACCTACACTAACTAGAGGAAAGGGGTCTCAAGTAAAACCTACATATGAGAAGGAGAAGTAGCTTCCCTTCCTCACAAATTGTAACCATGTAATTGATTTGGCATTGAACATGGTCAGAAATAAGAGTTGAAAAATGCCTTGCAGATGGTGTTTCACCCTCCTCAAAGTATCAACAAACATAATATATACCTCCCGGTTAATCTTTGCTTGGAATTGAGAGGTACTTCATTGACCTTTGGCACACTAAATCTCTACCTCATGCTCTAAAGTGAGCATGATCGTGCAAAGAACTCTCTCTTTTTCTCTAGATAGCCAAATATTATATCGAACATGGCCTCGATCCTTATGATCTACCCATTACTTTGAAGCTCAATCCCATAGATGGGATTTTACTATAGACTCTCCTTCTGATGGTGACTACTTGCAAGCTAGGTCTGTAGTCTGGGGCATGTGAGGTTATTCCTCTATAAGTAACTCAATCTCCTCTAAGAGTGTGCCCTTTGAGTCTAACTTCTTTTCTTTTAGAATAGGTGCTTATATGATTTCCTCTTTGAATTTAGAAGTTACATGAGTCATGACACTCTTCAACTATTCTAAAATCATCGAACATGATGATGTTGGTTGGGAAAGGTGTGTTGATAGAGGATTCTCATTTATGGTATAGTTAAAAATAGGGGACTCGGAAGGAAATGGGAGAATGGGTGCGAAGCGTACAAAGGGAACACATGCTAAAGGCATGGAGGTGCATGCGAAGAAGAGATGGAAAAAAGTGAAGGTGAGAGGATGGAGGAGGGGAATTCTCAATGGGGTAGCACATAAGAAGTTTGGGGAACATGTGTAGCAAGATGAGATGATATAGGATGGAGTGAAGGAATGGGAGGGTTGTAAGATGGTAGTGTAAGGTTTTCCCATTAACAAGGTTATTGCATTCTAGATTTGTGAGCCTCCATTAATGCCACCCACTTTGTAATCTAGGGAAACATTTCAATAATAAACTGCAGCTTTTTCTAGGTATTAAACCATCCTAGTACAAGGCCTACCCATGGACAAGGGACCTTGTAGCAAAATCTAGTTGCCTTTATGGAGCACTTGACTCTAAGATGCATCATATCCATCTCCATCTTTTACACCTTCCTCTCAAAATCAGCTTCTACTATGGATTCACCACCATCGTCAACATGAACCTATTCTATATAAACATCATGGTCAGAAAAATAACCATATATATCATTGGGAGGCAGGTTATATGCATACTCTTGATGGGGCTCATAAAGCTGATTTGGAGGAGGATGTTGAAACTGTGGTAATGGAGAAAAATAGCTTTGTTATTGCAAATGGGAATTCCAAGAAGGAAAATAAGTCATGATTGTACGACTTCAAAAGGGGAAGGTGGAATGATGGAAAAATGGAAAAATGAATGAAAGAAGGAGGGGAGACTAGTCTGTGAATGAAATAATGGGTGTGTTTGGATTAGTGGAGTCACCAGATGTGTTGAAATATTGCTCCAAAGGATGGATTTCAAAAAACAAATCAAACTTGCTGAGATGAAGATGTAAAGCTCTTCACTTTGGTCCCACCGAGAAACCTGTGTCTTAGATCTGGGAGAACTGAATTTTTTGAGACAAAAATGGAACCATCTCAAATTTGTGGGACCTTTCACACTTTAGACAACTCTCTCCAGGAGAAGGCCGGTTCCTCTACCTACCTCTAACACTACTATGCTACTCCTAATGCTGAAATTAAATCCTAGACTAAACATGCCAAGGGACCAGGATAAAAGGATGTGCGAAAGGGGAAATCCTAAGCTAAAGAAGGAGATAATGCCAAGGAAAGGGTAAATCTTGTTCCATGAGAGGCAAGGGAATTAGAGAGGACACGGGAGAAGAGAGTAGATGGTGCACACCACAAATCAACATGTGGGCTCAACCTTTGATTACGCACAACACATGAACACATGGACTACAAGCAGGAATACGCACAACATGTCAGAAAATGCAAAATAGAGGTGAGATGTAATGAAAATGAGAAAGGGTAGATAAGAGTTCCACAAAACATGATTTTATTACTTAAGGGATGCACAATCATTTACATTCATGACGGAGCTGATAATACATTATAGAGACCATGCCAAGGTCTAAGACCCATGGGAATTCAACCACCATTTTAGCATGGTGCCATTACAATAAAGAGGGATCCTTTTTACAAAGTAGAACTCTGCTATTTATAGAAGAAGAAGGAGAGAAGAGAAGGAGAAAAGGAGGGAAACTTGGATTCAAATATTCAACCACCAATAACAAGTGATAAATTCTTACAAAACTACCTGCAAGGCTATCAGATGTGCTTCCACATGTCTGTTTGGCATGTAGAAGAAGAAAGAAGGCTATATCTAATTTAAAATCTTGTGGTTGAGGTTGACTAAATGTGTGCATTGATGATTAGAAAGACGTTTCCCTATTTTCGCCTACCAAATCCTGCCTAAATATGATTTTGAATAATCGACATGTAGCTTGTGTCAGCAGCTCTCTAACAAGCCTAGGTGTGCTCTAATCTAAGCACTATAACAAAATTTATGCTTGTCAAAAGTATATAGGTCACTTTGACACGTAGTGACGCATGGCACATGCTGATTGACTGAAGAAATTGGCCAAATATTCATTTTTAAAATATTTTATGCCACATTTCATGCACAAGTTGGTTGTCCAAATTTGGCACCCTATTGGCCTACTTTCATAGGTTGGGTGTAACACACTCAAGTTTGAAAAATGACATGGCATAGTGACTTTTGGAGAAGATACAAGGTGTGAAAGTGAGAGGCACAAAGGTGCATGCGCGAAGGACTGGAGTGCGAATACAATGCGTGTGGTAGGAAATAAGGCATACTTGCGAGAGGAAAGTATGGAAGCGGGCACGAGCATCCAACTGCAAAGATAAGAAGAAAATGGGCATGCGTGAGTTTAGTGTATGAAATCATGCAAGAGGAATGCTAGGGACTTAACCATTTTGGAAGGAAATTCTATAGAGGTGTGTGCAAGGAGTGCATGATAGGGTAGCAAAGAAAGTGGGCATACGGGAGAAAGACACTAGAGAAAATGGAAAAGTAGATATCAAAATGCAGAGGGAGAAGTAGGAAGGCACATAAGGGCATGCGGATGAACTACACATGTGTTAAGGTCTCAAAAGAACAATATTGAGTGCGCACCCTAAAATGTGAAACATCAGAGTTAGAATGAAAATATAATTTATCCAGATAACTAAGAGAGTTATTTAGATAACAATGCCTATAGTGTTTCATCATCTTGGAATGAAAACAAGCACAAGGTCGGATATGAAAAATGAAAACCATCCTCTTCTCCATCTTGGCCATTTTGAGCCTCAAAACCTATCCTCATGATGAAACCATATTTTCCTTAAGTAGATCCAATCTTGAAATATTCAAGCATATTATTATTCAAAATTCCATCTTGGATGGGATCATCCTTGGGAGAATTAAGAACCATTCCATATATCTTTTCTTCTCTGAGAAGGTCTCCATCTTCTTGAAAGGAGAGTGAATGTAAGGTTGGGGCTGGAATATCAAGATTGTCATTTTCCCAATCTTGACCATCATGAGATTAGAAATTCATCTTCATGATGAAGTCATCCTATTCATGAGTAGAGTTATCCTCTCCCAATGGGAAAGATAAATATTCATATTCACAATCATACTCATTGAACGGGTCTTCATGTTGAACCTCGAGAACATGATTGGAAACATGGGACTCACCTACCAAGAATTTTTTGATATCTCTCTTTATTCTTGATTCAAATTGATCATCACTTTAGGATTGATTTGCTGCAATTCAAGGTTTCCATGAAATTCACCAACACCAAAATGATAATTTGAATCCATATCCAATGGGAAATAAAAACTTTCAAGTTCGACTCCATTAGGTCATCCTGGTGCTTCTTTGACCTTAGGTCATATAGCCTTTAAACCGTGTATTTCATTTTCTTGATGGGAAGGATATTCTTCATCTTAAAATTGAATGGAATGGTGGTATGCAACCAATCCATATGTATATCTTTTCTAACATCCCTAATACATATTTGGCTCAACAACATACCATCGAGGCTAGCATATATGCTACACGTATTTTTATCGTGATCTTTTTATTAGGAAAATATATAAATACTACTTGTGCATCCTTCACCTAGCCAATAAGAGGGACTTATTGGGTTTCCATAAAGTAGCAATGGACAAAAATGGGAGTGAGGAAGATACTAATATTTTTAGAAACTTTTGTGGGCATGAAATTTTCATATGCATCGAGTCAATAATTTATTTATTCAATTTATATCCATTAACCAAAAAGAATAGATAAAATTGTTCTACCTTCCCGAAGGTGAGGGTGTGGAAGTAAGGATATTCCCGAGGACTAGTGCTAGGAGTGGGAAGTAGTACTTTAGTAGTGAAATTTTGGGAACATGAGTTTGAACTACTTTCTTTGATATGTTAGATAATCCTATAAAATGTTTTGGGAGATTTTTCAAATACTCATATTCAGAAATTTGAACTTTTGATTTCTTAACATAGTCAATGATGTCAAAGGATGGAGAAGTGATAGGCACATCAAGATTTATAACAACCTTGGCATGTGGATATGAAAGATAATTACTCAAAGATGTAGATGAATTCTTGATTGAGGTAGTGTCAATATTCTTTTGGATGACCCCATGGATGTGAGTAGTGATTATCCTCCTTTTGTTGTTGTTGTTTTATGCAAAGACACCATTTTAGGAATAAATTTCTTCACTTAGATATAAAATTAAAAGGCCTCTTTATCTATTTGTGAGTAAGTTAACACTTTGCACAAGATTAGATATGCATGAATTATTCAAAATCTTCATTTAGTGAGTTCAAAATACCAAATCCCGACACATCCATATTTTCCTTCTTCAATTTTTGACTAAACAATTCAATCTCCTTCATGTTCATAGGTTCTATGTATTATATTAAACGGTGGAGCTTCAAAGGAAGCCTTAAGGGTACTTGTTGTTGCAAAATCACAAAGCTTCCCGGATGCGAATCGAGGTTCTAAATTGATGTTTTAGGCATCCAGTGTGATTGCACAACATGGAAACCTCTCTCCAAGCGTGGGACTTGTGAAAATGAGAGGGGAATCTCCAGATTAGAGGCTGGTTCCTCAAACTCCTCTGATTTAGATCTATATTTTTGCACAACTACAGAGGTTCAGATCCTAATCCTACTCTAAATTGCAAGGAGACAGGGGTAGAAATGCAAAAATTGAAACTAACTAAAGATGGTGATGCACCAAAAGGAGTGGTGAATATTTTTGTCATGCAAATAGACACAAACCAAAGATTGCAACATAAAATCATACACAGGCTGATAAGATATAATTTAGGATCTGAAATGAAGCAAATAATACAAACAAAGGACTGAAACCCATTCACAAAGTTTGCATTATCATTTCCAATGTCAAAAACCACTGCATTACAACCTCAGAGAGGTAGAAAACCTGTTACAATATTTGAAGAGGTCCGATTCTTGCAACAATCACTTGCTGGAGGTGAAAGAAGAAGTTTTGCTATGCCAAAAGTGTTCCCCCTCAAGAAATGAGCCAAATCTGGCTTTTACATTGCATGGGTCGAGCCCAGGAGAGAGAAAATGTACAAAACGTGGGAGCCCATTCCTCATTGACTGCAAATGCATTAAATCAGCATGGGGGACCTTACAAACCCATACCCTGTTCTTTTTGACCAAATGGGAAGAGAGTGCGACCCATTCTGTATTAAATTTGGTCGCTGAAATGTCACTTCTGGCCATGGACACGTACCAGAAACGTTTTTGAATTTTCTCTCTCCAAACTGAACCAAAATTAGAGATTGATCATGGAATCCTGTAGATAATTTCATAAGCTTTCCAATGATATAAAGAACATGCAAATCTGAGCTTTGGATCAAAAGATATGAAGGTCTGAAGTTCTAGGGCAAAATGGCCCAAAAAACGGATGTCGGGCAAAAAATTTTAAATTTTGACCTTTTTGCATTTTGGAATTTTTTTTGAAAATTTCCCATGCTCCACCAGTCAGATGCCACATGTCAGGTACTGGTTCATTGACAGGGGTGTGGGGGCATCTTTTACCTTTTAGTTTTTTGGCCAAAACTTTTGCCAAATTCTCTTAAGTCCTCCCCGAGCTCCGCACTCCCCTTCTCCTTAGGACACGTGTCCTGTGTCTATTGGCTCGGGCCGACCCTTCAAACCTTGCCCTTTGAAATTTTTTGGCCAAAAAACACTTAGCCAATTTACATTGCGCTTCCCCTTGTGACATGTGTCACAACCTGATTCGTTGGCGGCTCTTTCGGCTCCCCGCGTCTTCCGCATACTTTTGGCCCAGATGTCCCAATTGCTGCGTGGACTACCTGGCAGCTTTTCGGCCGGTTTGCGCCCAAACGTCCCAACTGTCCCAACTTCCTAGACTTAGGACTTAGCTGATTTTCATGATTTTTCCTAGCCCCCAAGATCTGATGCATGTTATCAAAATTTACCTGAGGGGGTGAATTTTGGATAACAGTGTACTTATGCAATATGATTCTTGTGCTAATTTTGGTATGAGGCATGATGATAAATTTCCTTCTTTAATGAAGTCAAATCACTGGCCAATCTTTGCAGCAATGTATTATATCTTTCATATTTAGAACTCTAGTCCTTATTCTTCATTGAATAGTCATTGATCTTCCCCGACATGATCAAATCATCTTCTACTTTAATAGAATGTTCTTGAGCATTTTTAGAGTATTCAGATGATATTTCCATAACACAAAAACTGACCTCGAAACGAGAATTCATGAAGAACCTTTTATGATTATTCACGAGGATGAGAAATAAGAAACATGTTGATAAACTTATTAAATTTTGCTACAAATTCTCTCATGGGATCTTACAACTCTTTCTTCATATGATCCAATTGAGTAAGGAGGGCATGCACATCTTCCATGGTATTAAATATTACTTCAAAATTGGTTTTCATATCATCGCACTTAAGAATTGAACATGATGGAAAGTAGTAAAACCAGTATGCAATGACATCTTATAATGATTCCAAGAATAGTCAAATGACAACATCTTCATGTACCACTCCAAGAATTCCATAAGATGTGATGAAATATGTAATATGACCATACAAACGTCACTTTTCATCTCTAATTTTCTTGTTGTTTCTCCTCAAATACTAGGTCAACTATGCCACTTTCTCAATTATCCCTTATATATCTTCTTTCCACCATTTTGTAATAGTATGAACGTGACCATAAAAATATAAAATTTCAATGGTATTCAACAGTATTAAATACATGCAAATGGTATTTTTGGTATTTTTCAATTTTCTAAGTTTTAGGGATTTTAGAATACACACACACACACACACACACACACACACACACACACACACACACACACACACACACACACACACACACACACACACACACACACACACACACACACACACACACACACACACATAATTTTCAGATATCTTTTAAGGGCTCACAAAAGGCATATCTTCCTTAATGGAGTTGATAAAAATTGTTGGTGAAATAATTTGTTGCATTGTATATTATGTGTTTCACTAATATTCATGGGGACAATCCCCTCCTTATGTGGTATGAGGAGGCTCCCATTATTGAATGTAAACTACCTAAAATTGTTGGGTAGTCTCTAGTGCAGGGATTGCGTAGGAATAATCAACTAAACATGTAGCACAATGCTTGTATGGTGTACAAGGAGGAATTTAATTGAGAGAGAGGTAAACAAGAATAAGATAAATATCAAGAGATGGTTAATGTTGTTAGTAGACCTAAAAAATTCACATGCATTAGCCAGAATATGTCCACATTCAATTAGAAGAACACAAAAATGAAAGCATCAATAAGACTAATAAACTAGAGACACACGAGTTCCATAGATATATTAATCAAAGAAAATAAGTTCCTTATTGGTTGTACAAGATTACAATTATTTTAAATTTGAAAAGTAGAGAAAATGGAGGAATATAGACAAAATAAATAGAAGAAATGTATCTTTATTGCTTTTTGTAGTAGTGAAACACAAAAACTTACAACAATCAACCATAGCCCCCTTTGGAATGGAGAAGGCTTTACAATTTAAAGATTTATAATATGACCTTTCACATTCCCTTCACATGACCTTTCATTTTCTTATCATGACCCTTCATCTCCTAAAAATGAGTTAATACATTCAATTTGGGCACAAATACACTTATACATTCCAAAATTTGAGTTTATGACCCTTCGCATTCCCCTTTTGGCAAAACTCTAAGATTTATTGAGTAAATTGGCACCGCAATCATCCCGGATGGAAATAGAGAGATATGATTTTATAATTACTAAAATAAATACCTTGAGGAGAACTTTCCAATGCTATCATTTTTTCAAATTTAGAGGTCCACATCAAAAATTTTGGGAAAAAAACCATTTCGCTTTATCACGCAAATTTTCACTTATTTGGTGGGTTTTTAGTGTTTCAAAGATTTTGTGACTTCTACTTATTTTTGAGAATGCTTAATAGAATCTCCTCCATCAAAATATACCAAGGTCAAAAACTAAAATTCTTTCTCTACGGACTCAAATCTTTGGCCACCTATAACTTTTTCCTCTTTGGTTTGTGGCACTCCACAACATGTTTTGCTTATCACAAATTCGGCTTGTTACTTAGACCACCAATGGATTTCAAAAATTTAGAAACCCATGTAACACTACTATGGTATTCCATGGATCCCATACTTGGTCACTAATAAATTCCTCCCCTTTTCTTTGTGGCACTCTGCGACTTCTCCTCCATGCATAATATCCTCTCTCGAACAAAACCCATGTTTTTTTTTCCACATGGCATTAACGTTTTCCTGAAATCCACCTAGCTATTGAATTCAAACACATTTATTATATGGCTAAAAACCTTCACCAAGTAAAAACTTGTTTTCTTTTTCCTTTCACCACTCCAAACTTCTCCTTGTTGCATTGTGGCCTCCGGTATGAGAAAACCCCATGTTTCACATTTTTTCGCAGAAGACTGTCTTTGATGGAAATCCACATAAGTCCTTCCAATCCTATTCCTTTTTTCGTGGTTTTGAGAGCCCATGAAATATTAGCTTCTTGAAATCCAAGTAACACTAAAAAATAACATTCCATAATTTTTTCAACAATTTTTTCTCTAATTCCAAAATTGATTTTGGAATTTGGAAAATAGCTTAGGAGGATATTTTAGACAACAAAAACTTAGTGGCTTCTCCAATCACCTTAGGAATTCATCCCTGCACATAAAAAATACTTAAAAATATTATTATCATGTTCCTACCATCCAAAATGTGGGTGAAATTGAGGACATTTTGGCTATAGGAAGGGTTCACAATGATCGGGAGAGGAATTTTTAAGTGGGGGATTAGTTTTCACGGAAAACATTTTCAATTTTTCATGCTGGACATTTTCTATGACAAAAAATTGACACATTTATACACTACAATATCCTTCTAGGTCATCCTTGGATCCATGCTATAAAATTATTCATATCCATAGTTCATAAATGTATCAAATTTATGCACAACATATGTGGGTTTATTATAGCTGTTGACACCTCTACTTCCCAAATACCCATTTTCACTCCCCCTAACAACCTATACCTATATATCTATTACTTACCTTTGTTGTAGGTGAATATAATCATGATGCTAATAATACTAATTAGTTCAACCACTACTTCAACTCTATATTGATGTACCTTTCTAAGACAATGTTGACGATTCCTCGATAATGATGTTAAAATAATTGAACTTACTAATGATAACCTCTAGAAAATAAATTTTAATACTATCAAGTAATATGAACCTATTTTTAAATCGATGTTTACATATACTATTCTTAGCCATAATAGTCTCAAAATTCCTTCATTAGACATTCCTCCTCTCTCCACATCAACTAGTCATGATACATGTCTTATATCTAATTTTGAACCATTGTAGCATATACTATCAAAAAAATCAATCCTATACCAATTATTCATTATATGACTATTCGCACACCTAGACACTTCAAGAGAGATTTTATGTATCTTTTTATATCTAGATTTATTGAATTTTCCATCTTTAAGACGTCGATCTAGTCAAATGTTATCTAGGAAACTAAGCCACCCATTTTGTGATTATCATTGTACACATGGACATGACATTAATCAATATAAATATATTATTTATAATATTAATATTCTTAAGGATAAGGATATCATAACTATAATTCTAAAATACTCCCCATGATAAAAAAATCATTATTGTTGGACACAACCTCTTAAAAAAAATAACCATGTCATGATTTTGTTTATCGACAATACCGAATAATGGATACAAACATGAACATCGCTACGTGGGGAAATTACCCTATTAAATATTATTTATTTTTACCTTGACAAAAAATATCTCCTCAATTATGGTTAAGCCCATGGTAACATTCCCCTACTTTTACATAGTTGTTTTCAAAACACTACAAAACATTCAAATAATCACATAATACACAAATGTTCAAATATGAGTAAAAATACAAATTCATTACATGTTCTAGTTTTCTTGGAAAGCATGTTACTTTATATATAATGTTTAACACATTGATTTGATACATATCATATATATTCTTTACACACATGAGTTCAGGGGGTATTTTGAGCTTGATGTAAAACACTGAAAAATTCTATATACAATTATTAGAGTTAGCTTGGTTACTTACACTAATCTCTTATGGGAATATCCCCATACTATATAGGTTCTTCTATTTCATTATATATTAAATTACACCTTCCTCGTAATTATTTCTTACTTATCGTTGGTGACATATTTCATGAACCACAAAATGTGGGTTTCATTAATGCTCATAGGACTATGTACCTTCACTTCAGGATGGGGTGGCTCCCATTTATTAAAATTTGGGAAAATATGTACACTAAACCATCTCTTGAGGTGGTCATAGAAGGAATTTCAACTAATGATTTCATTAACTAAATTTCAGAACTTGGTCACAACCTTTAGATTATGAAGGCCTACCATTTAGGTGTAGGAGGTATTTTTGTTTAGGTCAAACCTCTACAGTTTGTGGTGTTAGTACTCATTTTGATCTCACCTCTTTTATCTAATGTATGCCTTCAAAAAATTTACTCTGACTAGTTTTCTCATATAAAAAACGTGTATTTGAAGATATAGTCATGATGAATGCGATTGAAAACCTTGTGTTTAGGGTGTAAATCCTCTTTTTCAGTCGAGGAATGTAATAGTCATTGTTACTTCTGTAAATCCCTGTAAAATTTGATCATGAATTAGGTGTAATCTTAAAAATATCCTTATATATCATCCTTTAGCCGTTCTTTACAAATTTCATACTCTTCTTTCTTTGCTTGAAGATACGTGGCATGTTCCCATTGGTTGTGGTGTTGTGGGATTAATTTGTAAAGTTACAAAAATTACATAATATTTACAAAATGAAAACTTATCCTGAGGCCCAATGAATATTCTGAGAATATTCAAAGTCAAAGGATGAAAAACAAGAAGTTGACCCCGCTCTCGAAGAGGTATACATGTTAAAAGATAATTGGAGTAGGGAATCAAGGCTGATAATGTTCTCTTAACATTAAGTTGAAAAAAGTGCAAAATGTAGAAAAATCTCCGAGACCCACCAAGGACACGTGGCATATTCTTAAGAAAAGGTCGGAGAAGTGGGGCCTTGGGTTGAATTGGTAGTTTTGTGCTCAATCAGAAAATAGACAGATATGAAAAAAGGGCTCATAGCTCTAGTACATTCAAAATTTGAACACGTGTCAGGATCACAATAAAATTCAAGGGTGAGTGATCGGGTCAAATGCATAATTTTTTTGCATTTAAAAAGTAATGCAAAAATACAAAAAGACTCCCTAAGCCCACATAACATGGAATTAATCCAGGTAAAGGACCCATTTTAAAAAGGGGGAGGCGGAGACGGATGGCTGTAATTTAATGCATTTATGTATACCGCCATTAATGCATTTTTTTCACAAATCAAAGTAAAAAAATTTAAATGATTCAAATGCTTCAATATTTTCACTATCATATGTCAATATTCGGATGCCCTTACTATCATATTTTCAGAGGAATGAAGTGAAATAAATTAGAGAGCATCGATTGGGAGATGAAGGCTTGAAAATATAAGAAGCAAAGGTGAATTACATAAACATTTACATAGGAAACTAGTAAGGATTGTACTACTCTCATACTTTCATTATTTTTACTCCACAATTTGCAAAGAGATTGAAAGTAGAAGCTAGGGCATAAAAGATGAAGACATTTCCATCAGTTTTCATGTCACATCCGGAGTTACTAGTGATTTAGATAAGATTACAGACACAAATTTAATGAATTTTGATTTGAATGATTTCCTACAAAGATTGAATATCCTAGAAAAAGTGAACTCATGCAAGCAATTGAGACTAGTAACATTACCTCAAATGGTACTATACCTCCCTCTATGCATTTCCCTAAATTGGTGAGGATTTATTCCATGAACTATAATCCAGAAAAGAGAGAAGTCTTAGATAGGAGTGGGGAAGCAGTATTTCCTTTAACACCCAAGGCTTTCAGGGTAATGCTGAACTTACTAGTAATCAAAACTTTGATAACCCTAGGTGTTGAATTAGCCCTTAAAGACTATGAATCCAAGAAGAGAGACTATGCTAAAATTATAAACACTAAGTGGTTATTAGCAGATAAGAAGGTGACTACTAGAATTCCCAAGAAATTGGTTAGGGCACAGTTTGTGGAAGAAGTGGAAGATGTAGTTGTGTTGCTAAGTAGGATGGTTAGTTTGGAAATGAAAAATGAATTCAAATAATGGATGTTACCATATATGTGGATTGTTTTAGAAAGGAAAGGGAGAATTTTTGGGAAACCCTTATTGCTAATTCAATTCATGAGTATCTTCTAGCACTAGTTGCAAAGATCAAGATGGGTGGTGTTGGGGAGATCGAGTTTTATATGACGACATATCTAATTTACAATATTGCAGGCCATAGATGTTTCCCTGGCCTTATACCACACACACCTTTTAAAAAAAAAAAAATGCATGAGGTTTATCCCCAATTACAATTGAGTAATTGGAAGGGAAATGTAATATTGGTGAACGATACATTTTTTGCACCTATCATGTGCTTGTTCAAACCTAAATGGGAGCAATATAGAATATCATAAGAAGATAGAAATACAATAATGGAATATGGTTGCTTCTTTATTCAGTATAGGAGATTCACTTACATAAGAGCCAGTGGATTTGAGGGACAACCATGTAAATTACCAAGGTATTTAGATGACAAGATGGCTTTATGTGAGTTGGCAAGACAATTAACACCTATTCATAAGATGATTTCCGGGAGACATAAGACAAACATCAAATTTCCCATTAGGATTGGAAGGTATTATTTCCCCTCTATTATAAAATCTAGGTTGATGGAGGAGGAAATGGAAAGGTTTGATATGGAGAAATTTGAGGCGAGGTCTAGCTATGACATTAGATGGGTGGTCAATACTTTGGAAAATTATTTTGAGCATGAACCTCACTTTGAGGACTATTGGATGAATTGCAGAGATGAAGAGGAATTCAGACTCAAGGATTTCTCAAGGATGACCCTCACACAAATCATTGATTTTAAAATTGTTTTAGTGCCTGAGGGAATCATGGATGACTAGAAAATTATGAGTCAATTTTATATTGATCAAAAGGTAGGAAAACCAATGACCCCATAAAATGGAATGAGGAGGAAATAGATGATTAGTATGGAAGGATTTTCCATGTGATGAGGAGAACTTTAACTTGGTTAAAACAAAATAACATATATTTATCCATTCAAGAATACAAGGGTGCTTAAAAAGTTCAGGGAATTAGAGATTTTGAAGGAAGATCTTCCCCCTTTGAAGGAGGGAGCTGATAATATGGATCCATTAGGAGGAAAATCCCCTCAATTACCTTCAAAAAGACCTACTATAGGAATTTTGATGAGTGGACCACTGCTACTAGTGGGACAAGAACCTCCATGTCTACTTTGAAGTAGAAAAATATAAGAAATGATTCTAAAATCTATGGAAAATGCTCCTATCACTTTTACAGTACCAATCCAAACAAAAGGAAAGGGATTAGCTACAAAACATGTCCTTCAATAGGTTTTACCAAACTACCAGAGTATTAAAAATTTGATGAGAGGATCTATGACAAGTGCCAACATCCAATTTAAGTCAAAAAGTATAGAGGGAAAGGTAGCACCGGATATCAAACAGTTTGAAAGGGAAAAGAAAAGGTAAAAATTTGTATTTAAACAAACCTTGGTGAGAGAAGGTGATTCTGCATTTTAGAAACACAAGCATAAGAAGTCTGAAGTGATTAATCCTCCCATTCTCACTAAGGAACAAGGAGTACCTATTTCAATAGTTCATCAAGTAACTCCACCACCAGAACAAAAAGATGTTCAAGTAATTCCAAATGTACAACTAGTGTTTCCAGCCTCAACTTTATATCTAAGAGGAGTAATAGCTGATATTACTCAAGAACATGTATCCCCAGGTAATGTCCCACCTAATCCACTAGATATTTATGTGTTAGAATAAGAGTTAAAGAAATTTGTTGTAACCCCATTGAAGGTGTGAGTATACCTCTATTTGATCAATTACATGAATCAACAAAAACCCAATTGAAATAGTGGACATAGACAAAAATGAGGAGATTCCTATACTTGAGGAATTTGAAGTATCATTCGAAAGACAAGTAATATAAGATACATGTATTCTTCATTCAGTGAAGGAGTGAAGGAATCCACCCATGTACTCATTGTAGAGTCATAAATTCCATTGTCGAAATGTCTTCGAAGGCCAAACTACTTCATAAATGAGCAATTCAAATTTCAAGGAATTTCTGGTGGAGAAATTATGGATATTGAGGCACTAGGTGAAAAGGATCCCCAAATGGAAACCAAGGTTACCAAAGGTAGTGGATCACCTCAAAGGGAAAAATTTTACTGAAGAAAGGGTGATTGAAGTTGTAAAAGAAACCATTACAAAGGAAGAGATTGATGACATTCAGAGTATACATGGTATTGATAAAGGTAAGGGATCAACTATTGGGAGCCAACACACTATGCCACAAAAGGAGGTATCAAAAGAACAAAAGGAAATTGGTATACCAGTTCATGAGGATATCTCCACCAAACAACAACCTCTAAAGGAATTAGAAACTATAGAAGAAAAATAATTATCTAAAGGAATAACACCAGCCCAAGAGGTTCCCAAGGAAAATGTAGAGGTTATGACTACATCAATTGAGGAGACAAATAAAGAACATGTTCCAAATGTTAATATAACTCGAAAGGAATTTGAGTCAACCCCAAGTTCGTGGATCAAGGAAAGATGAAAGTGGAGGAAGTTCCAACATAAGATGAATCCAAGAAATCAACATAAGAAGTGGATAAAGTTTAGCATAAACATCCATTAGTGCAAGATGTTTAAGATATGTCTAAGAAATTGGTGGTTGTCCCAAAAACCTCAACTAGTATTGTAAGAGACAATGGTGGGAACTAATCTTACAAAAGGTTGGATAGGAAAGTTGATTTTAGAAGAATAAGTAGAAGAGGTTATACCTGTAAAATCCATAGATTTTACAACTTTGGCTTTCCCAAAACCCACAAAGGCTCCAAAAAGGATTGGATCGTTACTAAAACTCATGCTTTGAACCATATGGATCCAAGATTTAAGAGGTGGAAATTCCACATGAAGGAAAATCAAGAAGTGATATAAAAACAAATGACTATAATGTTCAACTCATTCCTTTGGAAAAATCTTCAAGAGATGCATTAAATCAAGGAGCCTCGGAAGCGTCAATGATTTGTTGCAAAAATTAGACATAGACATAATAACCAAAATACAATTGAAAGAATGGGTCAAATCATTGAGTTCATGTTTACAATAGTTAGTTGGCCAATCCAGTGAAGGCCAAGAAGATATCTCCACTGCTACTCCTGAGGTTATGGAACACATTGAAAAAGTTGTTGAAAAGGTTAAATATGTTGATACTTGGGTGGAGAAGATAATGGAAAAGGGGAAGAAATCCATTGAGAAAGCTAGGAAGAAATATGAAAAGCTCAAGAATAAGCTCAATGAAATTGATGAGTTAATTGAACAATGTGATAATGAGCTTTTCTATTTTAAGGGAATTCTCCCCAAGCTAAATCATATTACTCAATTAGATGAATACTTAGTTGAGAAGGAAGGAATTGTGCCAATTGAACACATGGGAACTTAGTATGCAATTGAAGACTTGGCCAAACTCAGAGTTGAGGTTTTGAATGGAATCAAAGAAAAAATGGAGACAAAGAAGAAATGGGTTGAAAATAATATGGACACTATTGATCTAAAGTTAGAAAACATGGTATTTGATAAATTCAAAAGAATTATGGTGATCTGAAAACTGACTTCTTAATCAGTTCTTTTGAGAAGAATATCCAAAGAGAAAACTTTTCTTATGAAGTCATTAAGACACTAATGACTGTAGAAAACAAAATTGTATATTTAAAATCAAAACCATGGGAATATAAAAAAAGATGGATCAATGCATGGATACACTGAGTAGGAAAGACATGATATTTCAGCACCATACAGGCCCAGATGAAGATGATATAAAAGAAATATTATAGAATTATAATGCATATGTGGATAAGAAACCCAAGGAAGAAGAAAATGAAGAAGATAAAGATACAAGACATGAAGATTGATGAAATAACATAGGCTTATTTTCCTTGAACTTGTTTTTCATCTTATTTCAATTATTACTCTTGTTTCATAAACAAACTGAATATCACTTTGAATTTGTTATTTTCAGATATGTATGTAATTTGATACAATACATTATACTTTTATATTTCTTTGATAAGATTTCAAATCCATCATGAAGCATGTAAACTAATGAAATTGTTTGTTATCTTTTATATTATGGAAAAAGAAAAATGGGGTTCTATAGGGGCCCCAACCCATGAAGAAAAATTTACATATATTTTCAAGAATTGTATCAAAAAAGGGAAACAAGAAAAAAACCTAATCATCCACCACCATAAAATCCTCTCTGCAAAGAGGAAGTTTCTTCACTAGCTTATTTTCCTATGAACAAATTCATCTATCCCCAATGCCATTTGAAAAAACACAATGTCTCCTTCCAGTGTGTGAGACATACCCAAAGACCTGAGTTCATCAATAGTTGTCATAGGTCCATCCAACAAACTGAGAAATTGTAACCTCCTCTCATAAGAGGAAACCCATTCATTCATGTCTAGACCTCCTTTAGGGAAGGCCTTTTTCCCGTTGCTTTGAAAGTGGAGGATGGCTTAGAACCTTGAGATGGAAGTGCAACCACAAATGATCCTGGAGCAGATGGAGTAGGAGGCCTAGATCTAGACTCACCCTTATATTTCTTCACAAAAATGATGATGCTTTAGAAGGTTGAGAAGGTATGGTCCCTAATGGTTTGTTCTCCAAGATTGAGACACGTTGCTCTAGCTCATTCATCCTTCAAAAAATGTAGGAACAATACCCAGTGAAATCTCCCCATCAAGTACATAAGACCCTAAGGGGATTTCCTTCATAGTAAGTGCTTCATTACAAATGAAGGGGCATTGGTAATTAGTCAAACCTTGCACACTAGGTCTACTCACAATCCAAAATTTCTTCAATGCATTGGGAGTCTTTTGATGTTCCATTTGAAGAGATGAAAATACATCATCTGGAAGGAAGAAAAAATGGACTTATCTTGATAATCCTTCTAATCAACGCAACCCAAACAACTTGAGTTGTCAAAGGCCTAGTACAATCTTCAAGATCAAAATCTCAAATAACATTCTTACGAATGCCTCATCAGGGCCTGACAGATCAAAAATTGAGTGCAAATCCTCAATGGATATGTCTTTCAAGCTGGCTGTTACTAGTGTTTCCACCATATTGCAGATAAATTTCCCTAAATTCCTTACACTCAAAAAATAAAATGTGAGTTTATGAAGGAAATAGTGTGAATTTATAAGAAATTTGAGACAAGCAAGTTGAGTTGAGTATAATCATGGTAGCATAATTTCTAAAGATCTGAATGTGATATTCACATGGGAGAAATAAGTATGAAGTAAGTTGATATTATACGAGAAGATAATAGTTGGCTTGATATGACATGATACATGTGGAAAAAATCCCTAGAAAGACATGAAAGTGAATGTGTGTTTCCCAAGATGGATTCTCAAAAGTGAAAGGGATTACACATCAAATCAAATCACTTAGAGATGCTCATAAATAAATAAAAGGGGTTTTTTTATCACTTGAAAAGATAAATGATTAAAATAAACATCAAAGAAGTGACATGGCATCCTAGTCATTCTGGGATAGTGGAAAATGTGAATGACTCATAATTTTCCCACCTGCAACATAAAACAAGATATTTCCAAGAGAATAAAGATGGATTAGATTATGTGCTATAAAGAAAGAATATTCTTCAAATATTCATGCTTTTGGGGAAAATTAAAGAGTGAATGAGTGATTGAGATTTGTATAAATGCAATGAGAATAATCTCACATAAGGGGGTTTAAATTTTTTGAAATTTTAGAAAAGAAAGGCATAAACTGAGAGAAGCCATTTTTCCAAGAACTTGTTTGAGAAACCTATTAATTTCTTTAGATTTCAAATAAAATCATGTCAAGATGGTTGCAAGTGTACAACCATTGACAAGCATTGATACTATAAATGAAACTTTCCCTTGTTGATGAATTTGATGAGTTTTGAGTTAATTATGTTTGATCATGAGCATTGTTGTGTTTGCTTTTAAGTTGAGATATTTCAAAATATATATATTCATGTTCCCGTTACAATCCTATGTTAGGAATCCCTCTAAATCACACAAGATATTATCCTTGTGGTAACATCGTGGTGATTGCAATCACTCTTTAAGGAGAGCTTTCATTTCATTGCACAAGAAATAATTTTAAATTCACTTTGCTTCCATTTTATTAATAAAGGTTGTTTGTAAGTCTATGAGCATATCTTAGGCATGATAAATTGGGGATTATTGATTTTTATTGATTTTTGGCATGATCTTTAATGTTTAAATTCTCAAAGGTTGTGTGAAACCGTGTATTATTGGGCTTCCATAGATGCACATCTTCTGGTTGAAGGTTGAATGTTAGTTTTTGAAGTGTTCTTATCTTTTCATTTGGTAGATCTTCCAAGATTTGTTAAAATTTATCAAAGATTTGGTATAATCAACTTTATCCCGCTTAATTCCCCAACAAAATACATCCACAACTGATGAATCCTACAAGAACCACCTTTCTTGCATTTCTTATCCATAAATACTAAGGATATTTGTTAAATTTATCCATCCTTTACCCAAAATATGCGAGCAAGCCATTTTTATTGTTTTCTTTAGTAACCCAAACCTTGTCTAGGAGACATCTACATTTTCTAGGGTGACAACTTGTGAGAGTTAGATTATGTTGCATTGACCATGTCTTCTCAAGGTTATTTCTTAATGTCCTGAAAAGGAGAGTCAAATATTACTGGTCCATTCTTTTCCCTTACAAAATGGGTCCTCTCAACCTGGTTGAAGGAAAAACCTAAATTAGTAGGGTAGGTCAAACCCTTAGCACAGTGCTATCCAACATTTCCCAAGATCAAGTAACAAAGAGACAATTAGATCCCTCCCCACTACAAAATGATTCAAATTTTGATCTATCTTTCTCTAAGCATCCCACTCAACCTGTTGATGCTTCTTGAATTCAAAGGGAGAACCAATTTGGGTACCAACATGTGGGATGGAAAATCACCAACATGAGACACACAACTAGTGGAAAGACACCCTCCTAGAACACATGGTTTTGAAGCCAAAGAGGATCTTGATTCAAATGCAGATTTAGAAGATGAATCTGATTATGTCCTGAAACCCCTTTATCTAAAATTCTTGTTGTTGGTAGCAAGGAAAATGAGACTAACAACATTATTGTCCCAGCTAGAGTCAATGAGGCTAAGGAAATGGATTTATCTAAGGCTAACAACATTTCTATCTCATCTAGAGTCAATGGGGATAAGGAAAATACTCCTCCTTCTATTGAGGTCACTCTTCCAATCAAGGAGGTTTCAACAAGTTGGATAACGATGTGTAAAAAGAAAAAATATATTTATAAGAATAATATTTCTTCACCTAGCTTATTATGTTCTCTTTTACTGTTCGATTATTCTCTATTGTCTCATATACCTTTTACGGACAACAAATTTCTTTTCTTCTTTGGTGATATTTTGCCGCTACACTTTGGTCGTTGTATATCTGCAGTTTTTGTGTTGATTAGTTGTTGTTTTTTGGTTATTTTCTGAGTTGACTATTTTCTCGTGGTTGGGCTTTCATGTTTTATCCTTATTTTGATCATTTTTGTTATGCTATATTTTTAAAATCTGGATTTTGAGCCTTCTTATACAAGGGTATAGTCCCTTTCAAAATTTGTTTGCCAATAATAAAAAAACTAAAATTCCGAGAGATTTCTATTTTTATTACAAGACACAAGAAAACACATGCAATTTTTATAAAGAATATCAAATAATAACATAAGTAGACACAAAAATGAACCATTGATTTTCATTTCATTTCAATAGGCACAAATTCCTTATGTCCTTAAAAAATTGCCATACATTTGGTTGAGTGAAAAAGGGTCAATGGAAGAAAATCACTATGTAGCAAATATAAGAATTAAATCCTGATAAAGAGAGTAAAAATTGATCCCTTAGAATGGAAAGAGCATTCTCATTTATAGCCAAAACAAGTGAATCTTAACATTCTTGTGTGAATTTTCAACTTGAAGTGAAATCAATGAAGAAATAAAAATTTTAAGTGACTTAAGTCACTTTTACAAAAGTTATTTCTTAATGGAGGAATAAAATGTTAGAGAGAGAAAAGAAGAGAGAGGTGTTATCAAAGAAGATGATCCAGGATGAGGTTATTCTCTTCCTTCATTATGGAGATGAATTTTGCAACCGAATAATATCTTCCTTGATGGTTTATCTAATTAGAGCACATCTTTTCTTAGAATTAAAAATGATGCTCCACATTTTGCCCATAATAATTATATCTGGTCATGCCTTGAAATATCTCTTTTAAATATTCATCTTTGTGAGAAATGATAGGCTACACAAATCAAATATTTTTCAAAAACATGATATCTTGTCTCCCACATGATAAAAAACTTATCTTGTATTTTGTTGGTTCCCGAGTTTATAATAGAGGGATTTGGAACTAATTCATAAACACATGGCTTAAATAATGATAGATTGGGGGTATGTCACATATATCTAGGGATGCATCTAACATTATTTCATCACCAAAACATGGAAATGACTATGAGGTACATATAAAGGGGATGGATAACTCTTGGTACTACTAGCTCTCGCCTAAACTAAGGTGAGAGGACCCAAGGGGTAAATTGAATAAGGTAGAAATAATATAAGTAAATTTACTTCAAATTATTTGAAAATCAATCTAAGCTAAGTATAAACATGAATGTAACATATACTCGCAACGGTTGTCATATACATATCACACATAGATCATCGAGACACAAGTTACAAAAGACAGATAAAATATGATTCACATAAATTATTTCTGAATAATAGAAAATGAAATGGATCTTAATGATGGTGGAATACTAGTCTTCACAAATCATCAAAACTGAATTCACAATATACAAGCATAATGCAATTTTCAAGGGTAAAACGATAGGATATTTTAGTTTGAAAGAGGGCGAATGGATGTTTTTTGATTCATAATAGAAATGTGCCTATAAATGTCATGATAGCTGACTACTTCAAAATGTAGAGAAAATAAAATCAAGTAAGAATAACTTTCAAAGGGAAATTTACATTCATTGATACCCAATTCATGCAAATATTACTAGAAAACCTTCAAAACCCTCAACACAAACACTTGTGCAAGAATTCTAATAAGATGTTCATTACTCCCATTTTCATATGCCTAAGATACACTCAAAGGCTAAAAAGATCATTCCAAAGCAAAATTGCAACAATGGTTTTATAATTGGACCAAATATTACAAAGTAAATACTACAACACAATATTTATTTAGTAACCAAGAAGATGCAATAACCATAGGTCAATCCTGTGTATAAGATATAGATGTAATAAAAAAACTACAATAAAATCTATATTTCATTGATCGGATATGCAACATACATATCTAGATCTATAATTGAAACAAAAGAGATTGTTCTATTCATATTTTTTTAAACAAGGGGACATGGGATGGTTGCCCTCAATTCCTTCTAATGGATGTACAATGCAACCACCTTAGCAATAAAAATTCATACGAAATTATTACACTTTCCAAAAAATGAAAGCCTAGAGCTAAAGTAATCAATCGCCAAAAAAACACAGCCTATAATTAGGATAGGACCTCATTCTTATAAACCATTTCCCCAAGGAGTCTACCTAAAATCCCCTAAAAAATATTTTAAAATATCAAGAATGCATGGAAAAGGATGTTGATCCCATGCCAAATCGGAAGAAGAGACTCCTACAACTAAAAAGATCCCATTTTGATGGTCCAGATGGAGCAAGATTATGCTTCATAATAGAGAACTTAGAGGCATATAGGATATTCTATTTTCTAACAAACCAATTTTTTCTTTTACTTCCCTGTCATCCTTTATGCATGTGTTATTACAGGGAATACATTATTTATCTTAGTCATCTGGTTTGATTCTCCCCCTTTTAGCCTTTTGAAAAGGTAGTGAGTCATGGAAGAATAAAGAATAAGGATCAAATAATAAAGAATAAATAATATACTGGATGGGTTGAAATCAATGGCTTTAATTACTTCATGTTCTTTTTGTTTTTCTCTAAATGCATCAAAACATTCAAACATATCTAAGATAGGATATTCATCTAGTCCCATGTGAAAAAATATATTATTGCCTACATGGTCAAGATTCCGATACATTCGTAATATATGTTGTCAATTTTTCACCCCAGGGAAAAAAAAAGACAATAGGATAATGCACTGAGATCAATAATTCTTCCATAAAAGATTTCAGGGTTATTAGGATAATTTCAATCTTTAAGAGGTGTTTAAGATCATCTTATACTGTTCTTATCTTTCCCTGTCCCGTAAGCTCGATTTTTACTCAAAAATAGGAAACGCCTATGGAGGGCTCACCCTTACCCAACTCGAGATAAAACATGCTTAACATTGACATACAAATTTTTGGGTGTCTTATCACACTTACATGGTCCACATTTCATGAGAGGGTTCAAAAAGGTTTAAGTAAGTTCAAGCACAAAACTTGAAGATTTGTCAACATAGATCACAAGAGGGAACGAGCTGAACTAGCCAGCATGTACCAATATGGCTTGGGTAGAGCGAGCTATACAACAAGCTCACTTTGGTGGTTGAATCCACATGTGTTGATTTGACAATGGAATGGTGATATGGAATCTATGTTTAAGGCCAACTTGGCTTGGTATAAATATTGGAAAACTAACTTAGAACCCCTAGAGCTCATAGGTTTAGGTGAGCTCACAAGTGGAAGGGATCAGCGAGCTTAGCCATGTGTTGAGAGGAGCTTGCTTGGATTCAGACCAAGCTAAAGAGGAGAAGTAGCTCGAATGGTCGAGGTAGGGATATCATGAAGAGATCAACTCATGATGGGGCTTTGGACCAAATGAATGGTTAGCTCACTGCATCATGCAAGTCTATAATCGTAATGCAACAAATATCCACTGTGTAAGTGAAAGAATGACATTTCATTGAGATATAGCTTGGCTCAGGAAAGATGTGGAGAGCTAGGTGAGTGACATAGCGAGTTGAGAGGAGCATTATGATGGTTGATATTAGAGAATTGAGAAAGGTAAGCCCGAGGGTGCATCAAAGAATTATGAATGGATGACGAGTTAAAAGGCCTCGATGGTTCGAGTTTACAGACATTCGTAAATCACTTGGTGAATTCGCATTATCCGTAGCTATGAAGGACAAGTTGAATGCCAATGAATTTTCACAGAGCCATCGTGGGAAGTCAGAAATGCACCGAGACAAGACGGGACCAAATAGAATTGAACGTGGAGCAAGTTTTAGGTTGGTTTGTCAAGAGTTCAAAATTTGGCAATCTGTCAAGTTGACATCGAGAGAAAGCTTGTCCTTGGTCCGAGTTGAGATAATGATTCACAACGTTATGAAAGGGGCTTGAGTAGAGGGAGAATAAGTTGATGAGGAGTTGCATAAAGTGAAAATCAACTGCCGAGTTGATAGAGGAAAGGTCGATGAAGGCATGCCACGTAATTTAGTCTAAGACTAAACGATAGAGGTAAGGTCGATGCATTTGTAAAGTTGGGGATCTTAGAATGTGTTATCCCGACATAGAACTCGGTCAAAGATAAAGGCTCAACACGGCTATACACGAATATTTTAATTTGTGTAGTGAGTGGGTCATAATGACTCAAATTGGAGGCTTAGATCCATTAACACAAGCCAAGAATTTTTTTTTTTGGAGCTTGAGGTGTTTGAGCTCATAGTTGGTGAGTCTGGTGAGTTTTGACACAAGCCAATGTATCGGGGTATGTAGCATATAGGAGCTCGACATTGGGATGGTTGAGTTGAGGCTTACATGCAAGTAGTTCACGGTTGAGGAACAAAGGTGAGATCGTTAGGTGGGTGTTGATTGGATTCAAAACTGAGTTGGAAAGACTATTCGGATCTTGGGAAAATTCATGTTCTGAAGCTTGAAAGTATCTCAGTCATGGAGGACAGTGTGGGAAAACTAGTAGTTCACATCTCGGCGGTCGAAGGTGTCTAGTTCCACACAGAAGATAGTTTGAGAGCATGTTTAGGGAGAGATTGGAAATGATGAAGGAATGACTCAAATTTTGGAGCTTGATTAGCATGCGAGATGCAAATGGGTGGAAAGCACAATCCATGGCTAGGTAAGGTGCTCAATAATGTGCAAGCATCCCCAAGAGGTTGCCAAAATTGTTGTCAATTTTTCACCCCTAGGAAAAAATGGACAATAGGATAATACCCTGAGACCAAAAATTCTTCCATAAGAGATATCGGGGTTATCGGGATAATTTCAATCTTTAAGAGGTGTTTATGATCATCTTGGACTATTCTTATCTTTCCTAGTCCTGGAAGCTCGAGTTTCACTCGAAATAGGAAACTACCTATGGAGGGTTCACCCTTACCCAACTCGAGCTAAAACATGATTAAATTTGACATACAAATTTTTGAGTGTCTTATCACACTTAAATGGTCCACCTTTCATGAGAGGGTTCAAAAAGGTTTAAGGAAGTTCATTGCAACACTTGAATATTTATCAGATAGATCACAAGAGGGAACAAGTTAAACTAGCCGACATGTACCGATATGTTTTGGGTAGAGCGAGCTATAAAATGAGCTCACTTCGGTGGTTGAATCCACATGTGTTGAGTTGAAAAATGGAATGCTGATGTGGAATTTGTGGTTAAGGCCAACTTGGCTTGGTATACATATTGGAAAACTAACTGAGAACCCCTAGAGCTCATAGGTTTAGGTGAGCTCACAAGTGAAAGGGATCAATGAGCTCAAAGGCGTGTGTTAAGAGGAGCTTGCTCGATTTGGACCAAGCTAAAGAGCGAATAGCTCAATCAGTTGAGCTAGGGATATCATGAAGAGATCAACTCATGATGGAGCTGGACCAAATGAATGGTTAGCTCACTACATCAGGAAAGGCTATAATCATAATGCAATAGATATCCACTGCATAAGTGAAAGAATGACATTTCATTGAGTTATAGCTTTGCTCGGGAAAGACATGGAGATCTAGGTGAGTGACATAGCAAGTTAAGAGGAGAATTTTGATGGTTGATATTGGAAAACCGAGCAAGGTAAGCTTGAGAGTGCATCAAAGAATTATGAATGGACGATGAGTTAAAAGGCCTCGATGGTTTGAGTTTACAAACATTCAGAAATCACTCGGTGAATTGGCATTATCTACAATATGAAGGATGATTTGAATGCCAACGAATCATCACAGAGCCATCATGGGAATTCAAAAATGCATCAAGATAAGATGGGACCAAATAGAATCAAAGGAAGTGCAAGGTATAGGTTAGCTCGTTAAAGAGTTTAGATTTTGGTAATCTATCGGGTTGGCATCGAGAAAATCTCGGTCTCGACCGAGTTGAGATAATGATTCACAATGTTATAAAAGGGGCTCGACCAGAGGGAGAATAAGCCAATGAGGAGTTGCATAAAGTAAAAATCAACTCGCCAAGTTGATAGAGGAAAGGTCGATGAAGGCATGCCACGTAATTCGGTCTAAGACTAAACGATAGAGGAAAGGTCAATGCATTTACAAATTTGGGGACCTTGGAATAGAATTTCACTTGACATAGAACTCAGTCTACACAAAGGCTCAACAGGACTATACACGAAGATTTTTATTTGTGTAGTGAGTGGGTCATAACGGCTCAAATTGGAGGCTCGGATCCATTAACACAAGCAAGCTAGGAATTTCATTTTTGGAGCTTGAGGTGTTTGAGCTCATATTCGGAAAGTATGGTGAGTTTTGACATGAGCCAACGTATCGGGGTATGTAGCATATAGGAGCTCAATGTGATCACACCAAGGAAAGGAGCTCAACATTGGGATGGATGAGTTAAGGCATACATGTAAGCAGGTTCACGATTGAGGAACATAGGTTAGCTCATTAGGTGGGTATTGGTTGGATTCGTGAATCGAGTTGGATAAACTATTCGAGCTTGGGAAAATCCATGTTCGAATCTTGAAAGTATCTCGATTCATGGAGGACAGTGTGGGAAAACTAGCAGTTCACATCTCAAAGAATTGAAGGTGTCTAGTTCCACACGAAAGATAGTTTGAGAGCATGTTTAGGGAGATATTGGAAAATATTAAGGAATGACTCAACTTTTGGAGCTCGGTTGGCATGTAGATGTAAAATGGGTGGAAAGCACAATCCATGGCTTGGTAAGGTGCTCAATATGAGCTCATCAAGAAATGAATGGAGAAGCCGTGAACTAGCTTGACCGCATGGCTCGGCTCATTTCATTGCAAAAGGCTGAGTCACTTAGTTAATTACACATTTCTTGGCATTAAAATAAATATGTCACTATGCGCCAAGATGATGAAGTTTCAAGCTCGTCGAATTAAGCAAAGTGCATGGGAATTACACAAAGGATCTCAAAGAAGTGAAAGCTCTAATTCGAGTTGTTCAAAGAAATCACGAGTTCAGAAGGTTTGAGCTCATCATAGAATTAGAAGGTGATTCAAGTGCCAAGTTTCTCGATGGTTCCTATAAATTGTAGTCAAAATAAGACAAGGTAATAAATTTCCCTTTTGGACATTCGGGATCACCTTTTCGTAGTTAGAGAGTCATTTCGGGCTAGATAAAGGAGGTAACTGAGCTTGGTGGAAAAAAATAGTTCCTTTTGGAGATTCCCATTTCTAGTTTTTAGAATATTTTGATTCGAAATTCACATTAGGTGAGTTAGAAGATTAGAAGGAAAGTTATGAAAAACCGAACTCGAAATTCGAGTTCGGGGCTTCTTTTTTCGGATGTTATGCACATCGGGGATGTAGCGAGGAGAGTTTGTTTCGGACTCAAATCGTTTAGAGATTTGATCAATGAGGAAGATTGGTGGGAAAGTTCTAAGATAGGTTACATGGGTGGTTTCTAAGGAATCCGATCCAAAGTAATCGACATTTTTCCACGCTCGGTCGCTTGAGACTTATGCCGCCACCGGGAGAGAGAGAGAGAGTTTGAGAGTCATGCTAGTATAATTTTGGGAAGGGCCACGATGACACACGTTAGGGTATTTCGAGGGGTTCGACGTTATAAAAGGATTCACCTAACCAAAACAAAGGTGGTACAAGTGAGACGTTGGGCACCAAGTTAATTGTTAAAAAAAGTGGGTGGAAAATACTATTAAGAGTTCTCTTGAGTTAAAACATGTGGCATCGGGAGTTAGAACATAGAACTCGCCAACCAGCTCACCGAGTTGGTTAGTGAGCTAGCCAACTATATAATATCTAAATCCCTTCAAATGCAAACTTCAGCCATGTGGGTCCCGAGAATATATCAAGGAAGACCTATGAGAAAATATATTAAAATATTATTTTTATTGAATGATGAGATAATTCAAATTTTAATTCATGAAATCATCATGAGCCATTATCAGAGAGATGATGCAGTATAATACTCGGGATACCCAACAAACAAGTTTTACTCAGAAGACCATAACTTCCTCCCTGATTATTGCTTTTTCACAAAATTATAGTCGGAATCAAGAGAAGGAGAACTATGCCATGAAGAAATTAGAAAATGGATTTTCAGAATTTTTGCATTCCAAAATTTTCAGGTTTTCTTCATTCCTTGGATGGTTCCTCGAAAGGTGGAGGTGCAATAAATGAACAAACATGGCCAACAAAAATGATTAATTATTTCCTACATTTTAGCCTAGATTCTAGGATTTCTCCTTTCTCTCAACCACTCAAGGTTTTTTATAAATGTAAGTTGGAATATATTTCCAAAGGGTTCCAACAAGTATGTTCCAACAGGTCATACAAGTTGGAAAAAGTTAGACACTTTCCAAGCTTCCCCTCTCTTCACAAGCTGAGATGTTGTGATTTATAGGATTTCAAGCCTTTCTTCTAAAATTTGTAATGGCATCTTATGCCCTTTTCCCCTGATGTAATGATGCATTGTGCAAGTGCTTGAAGTAATGAGAATTATGTTTTTTGATCAGATGAATGTCCTTTCATGATTTTTCTACTTCTATTTGCCTCTCTCATGTTTTCAAGTGAACAGTGCAAGTTCAGGTTTCCATTGTAGGTTTGTGGAGTTCTGTGCTTATCAAGTGGTGGAATATGCTTGTTCACCCTTCTCAAGTTCATCCTTTTCTACTTTGGGAGATTAGTATCTTATTGTCTGATTGAGTTTAACAAAGGAACATCCACCCCTGGTTTGTGGTATTTTGTACCCTTTCTAGTTGTGATAGGTGAAGGTGGTCAGTGATGCAAGCATCCCTCCCACATTAACCCTTCCAGATGTTAAACATCCCTTAATTTTGTGCATCACTACTTCTAGTATAGGTTTTATTTCCTTGCAAATATCTTTCCCTAATCCCATGAAATGTTAGCATAGGACTAGATAGCCCTTTTACCTTGCATTAGAAGTAGTCTTGTGTTTAGTTTAAGAAGAGGAATCTAGCCTTCTCTGTAGGTTCACATCGAGCCCAAGTCCCATAGCTTTAGAGGTTATCCCATGTGTCCCAATCACACCAAACATTCTGTTCACATTTTGGCCATTCGGAGGGTGCAGTGATTTGGTGAAAACAATATACAACCCTTTTCTTCTATATCTTTTTAGCTAATTTATTTATATATCAAGTATAAGTTAACAAAGCTCTAAAGGGAATAATAATTAAAAAAATTTGAGTCTCAAACTCCTCTCGAAACATGACTTTTGAGTATTTCAATTAGGTTATCAACATCTATAGTTCCTAAGCTATATCTACCTTCAAGGGGAAGCATATTCTCTATCTTGAAATCAATATCATCCACATATTTTTCTTACCTTTTCCTCAAGTCCGAATCCTTACAATACAAATACCCAATGTTTCCATCCTTTATTTAATAACATTTTCATATTGAAATTATTTTCCTTTATAATCTGGGGGGACTATTCATACCTTCTCCAATTATTCTTTGCTCATGGAATTGACGGTTTCAAGCTTGGGAAACATACTATCCTAATGTTTCAACTCATCTTGACCACTTCTCAATCAATGCATCACCATCCTCCAAATGTTATGTGAGGACTTGGCTACCCTTATCAATCAATTTATCTTCACATTCCTTTATGGATTCTACCCTATTTTCATATATTCTACTTCTTCTAGTGCACTAGGAGTAATGACATCCATAATCTCTTGACATTCTTTGGGAGGTTGAAGCCACTTCTACACATAATTAAACAAGAATAAACCTTTTATTTAAGTTATTTCTTAGTTTCCTTGTCCTTGTCTAATTTTTGAAGAGGCTTCCCATAACAACTGAAACTCCATGTTTCAAACATTCAAGAACGGATTTCCTAAGGGAAGTCATATGATTTGATAGTTGGAAGGAGTAGCTTCTTCTTTAGTAATATCTCATTGTGGGGTGAAAACCTCCATAACTCTATGTCCTTAGGGACCCACTATTGGTCTTGATATAATTATCACCTTTTTAGGTAGTTTGAATGGCATCAAGGATATCATACTACATATATCAATTTCCTCAAATTATACCTTTACCTTTTTATTTCTTGGGAGTGCAGCTCCCGACCATCATGCATGTGGAGTAATTTCTTCTTCACTTTATTATTACTGAGGAGATATCAGGAAAATTTAGAGTTATTGGGAAGGGGACAATGTAGGGCATGAGCCCTTATCTTTTACTTGTGGTAATTCTACCACCTTAACTTTATGTACTTGAACCTCAACCTTCTCCAAATTTCTTGATATTTAATTTACTCAATTATCAAGGATGTGTGGTAATTATGTTAGTGGCATGTACCTCTCCAATCTCAATTTCTTACTGCTTGGGTGGATAATTCTCCTTTTTGGCTTAATAAATTCATTAGCCATGTCCAAAACCTCTTTATTCTTAATTTTCTTTGAACCTCATGTGTTGCAATAGATATTTCCACTACATCCAAGGAATTCTCGAGGGGGTCTACCATTTTAGATTTATCAAACTCTATCATTATTACTTCCTATGTACCTTGTATTTCACCTTGTGTAGTTATTGTTGTGTCTTCTTTAGTAAGCTCTTTATGAGATATTGTATATTTTACTTCCATAATGATTATTGAAAATTCATCCCGTGTGACTCGAGTCAATCTAGGATGAAGATATACTCCAACATCATGATCTAGGTTAAGAAATATATTAGTGAATACCTATTCTTGCGATGATATACTCACTTATTTTTATATCATTGCTGCTAATGGATTTTATTGCTCAAGGGTGATGATGGGAGTGGAATTATCTTATATTCTTAGGGGTAGGAATATGTTTATTACCTTATACACTTTAGATACTTGGGCTAACATATTTAACCTTGTAAAAACCTCTCAGGGAAGTTTACTTGTAATAAATTTAAATGTAGGTAATGCTACCTTTACCCTTTTGTTGCTCACAAAATGCTTAAAGACTAATTCATCACCTATTTTTTCAAGAGTAGGAACCAACACCGGTTTTTCCTTCGGAACTCAAGTGACATGCTTCCTCTCATTCTATTTCTTGTAGTAACCGATGTACCTTTTGTAATTTATCATGAGAAGTATCCACTCTTGGAATATGAGAGGTATGAGGTACCGCTTGAATTGGAGAATCCTAGGTAATTAGAGAATCTTTCATTTCTCTCTATAATAGTTGCTCGACCTTTGTGTTGATTGGGAAACCGAATTCTCGGTCTTGCTTGTAACCATACTTAATTCCTATACTACCCCTAGAGTTGTTACTTTGATGGAGGCCTAAGGAACAATTCCTTGCAATGGATCCAAACTAGATATTCCCTTTCTTAATGGTGGAAGCACATCTTTGACTAACCCAAAATTCCTATACTCTCTCAAAATTGTAGTGTTTTGGAGAGATAAATCAACACCTTTATTGTTCAACTAGGTGAGGGTTATTCTAATTACCTTGATAGTTCTTTAATATAAGTAGACATGTTCTTTTTATGTCCAATCTAAGGTTGACATTGGATAAGCTGCAATATTATTTTCTATGTAGCTCATACTCACCTAATCCTTGTCATCCACCAAGCCCTCAAGGATGAATGCAACCTTATAATTAATAATCTATGTTAAGGTCATTCTAGAATAATCCCTTAACCTAAATTCCTCCTCATCTTTATAGTCCATCAAAAATCTTCATAATGGGACTCATGTTCATAGGAGTTACTAAGGGATCATTACACAATCCACTTGATGTCATAATTTTCCCTTGGTTGGAGCTTATGCATGGTTTCCTATTCATTTTTACTCTATAAGCCATGCTTTGACAATTTAAGGAAAATGTATCGCCCAATTATAATTGGGAATTTTACATTGGTTTTATGTTTTCCAAAATGAGCTTATGCATTTCTACCAACTATCTAGAAAAAATATTACAAATCCCACTTGTCATATTGATATCCTGGGAGCATATAAGAAGTTCCTTAAAATCCACTCACTCGATATAAGTGAAAAATATAAATTGGATGAAGTAACATCGAATTAAGTTATCACTCCCTTTACACTTGCTGAAGTTCTATACTACTCCCACTCTAGTTTGAATAAACACATAAGAGGGGAAAAGACAAAGTGTGTCATGGGCCAACCTGTAATTTTTTTATGACTCTCCAAATTGATTTTAGGATATATGCTATACCATATATTGAGAGAACTCTATTTCTCTATTCAGACTAGGGAATTTCCTATGAAATGCAATGTTGTAGACCAAATAAGAAGTCATGAAAAAATCACATCTCTACTTTGATCCTTCTTGGATTTGAACTATCATCTTGAGGAGTTGTTGGTGGATGGATTTGCTAATTAAATTACCCATTGAATAGGTTTTGAGGTTTGAGGGGTATTTGGATGTATCTAAAAATCTAATCATTGTAATATAATGTAAAATCACTAACCTCCATTTTATTTAGTGGTCTAATGAGGCCCCAAATTTATTCAATAAAATTAGTTCTATTTATCCTCTTAGAGATACAAATAGTAGAAACCACGGGATTATCAAGCCATTGATTATTCAAAAATTTGGAAAGCTTGGCACTATTTTCATTCAAGAATGTTTCTACCTTCTTGATACTTATATCCACCACTTACCCCCCTTAGGGAAACATAACATTGCATAAAAATTATCTAAAAGGAATGATAACTAGATCGTAACAAGCTAAGAACATAGATGCTAATCAAACACCACGATCTCAGTAAGATGAAAATAATTCACCGAATAACTTTACATAAAACCTTTGCAAATAAATGATCAAGTAATATCATATATTATTATATAACTCAATGAAATACAATGAGAATGGGCCTTTCTTATATATGCAAGGAATAACAATCTAATAACTAGTCAAGATCGTAGATCAAGCCATAAATCAAGGAAATAACTAGTCAAGACCATATATTTAGGAGAGAACTAGACATCAAGGATCTAGTCAATACCATAGATCAAGGAAAGAACTATACCTAACAACTAGATAATATCTCCTAATATCTAAATAAGATAAAAAGAGATATCCACACACATAAGTGGGTGAGCATAAATATAATAAACGTAAATAATGTACCTAGGTGAACATGAGCTAAGGTAAATACCTACTCTAACACCCCCCTCAAGTGAAGCTAGGGGCCAAAATAGAAGTGGCATGTACACGTATGAGTCCCAAGAATTCAGGCCTAATGAGGTAGTCATGTATAATAATCGGGAAAAAGGACACCGCAAGGTACCCAAAACCAATAACAATAAAGTAAAGAGAGTAAAAACTTGTTGCAAGGCATCCCAAGAAGCTCGAGATCAAAAAATTGTATAATGTCAAGAAATTTTTGTGCGCTATGGTCTCAATCCACTACTCGATCACAAAACTCAAAAACAACTCGACATTGGGATTCACTAGAATGGTTCTGTTATCCAAAATTCACCCCCCAGGGTAATTTTGATAACATGCATCAGATTATTCAGTCCCGAGCAAGTATATTGATTCAAGGCCCAAATCATGTTTTTGGGGCCCCCTCGGCTTCCTTCTAACTCTCCCATCTAAGAAGAAAACCCAACGAGTTAGAAAAGGTGAAAGAAATGCAAAAAACCAAGCTGGGGCCGAAAAATGAAGAAAATCAGCTAAGTCCTAGTCCAGGCGGTATGTGGGGCCAGCTTAGGATGTCGGGGCATGAATCGGTGAAAAGCCGCCAAAGCGTCCACGTAGCAATTGGGGCAGCTTGGGACATCGACGCGTGGCGCGAAAAGCCGAACCGCCAAAAAATGAAGAAAATTACCTAAGTCTTATTTCACACTGGCAGGGACAGTTGGGACAAAAGTACGCGCAGGATGCGGATCGGCCGGTTTGGCGCAAGTCAGTCCATTTCAGGCGGTTCGGAGATATTTGTCCCAGGTAGTCCAGATAGTTGGGACAAAATTACGTGGAGGATGCGAACCGGCCGATTCGGCCGAAACAAGAGACAGATGGTCCGGGACATTTGGGCCAAAAGTACGTGGAGGACGTGAAAAGCCGAAAGAGCCGAGAGCCAATGGAATCTTGCCACGTGTCTTCACCGCAAAGAGGGACAAGGAAGCCCGAATCAGCCGAAGCAGGAGATTTTCATTCGGGACATCCGGGCCAAAAGTACGTGAGGGACACGTGGGACGTGAAAAGCTGAAAGAGCCACCAACGAATCAAATCTCGCCACGTGTCTTCACCTCATTGGCCAAGAAGGAATTTTTTTTAAAAATTCCAAAGGAAAAAACAAAAGGGAAATGGTCAGGAAGGGCCCATGTCCAATGAAATCGTGCCATGTGGCACTTGAGTGGCGGAGCGTGGGGAGAAATGGGAAAATTTTCCCAAAGTGAAAAATACTAAATTTTCGAAGGACAAAGTGCGCCCCTCAGGCCCGAGCCAATAAAATAGTGCCACGTGTCCAAGTGGCAAGAAATTAAGGAAGGGCCCGAAAGGAATTTTCAGAGGATGAACCCGCAAATGAATCAGAGCCTGACACGTGTCATCCAAGTGGCAGAGTGCAAAAAAATTCAAATATTTTCCCGCTGATCCGTTTTGGCTTGTTTTTGCCCTAAATCTTGGATCGCCATAACTTTTGATCCAGAGCTCGATTCTCATGTTCTTTATATCAATGGAAAGCTGGTGAAATTTTCTACATGATTTTGGGGTCAATCTTGAATTTTGGTTCATTTTGGAGAGATAAAATTAAAAACGCCTCTGTATGTGATAATGGCTTAAATGACGTTTCAACAACCAACTTAAATGCAAAATACACTCGCCACTTTTGCTAGGGTTCTCACCTACCACCATAATAAGATGAATTAAATGAGGTGGTTGGGGTAGATTCAGATTTCCTCTCTCTTCCCTCTCTCATTCTTCCTATAAATTATAAGGAGGGGGTTTCTTTCTAGTTGTTGTTCATCTTTCTGCTCGGCCCTCCCTTCTTTTCTTCTCCAGGGTTAAAAATGGATTTCGAACCTCCTTCCCTACTCTGTAATGGAATTTTTTCCTTTTACTATTGAAATGATGTTCTCAGGCAAACTTCTGGAGCAAAAAAAATGTGTTTTGTGATGCATCTGTCCATCCCTTCTCATTCTTTTGCTTGTTCTCTTCTTGCCTCTCTTCATTGCAGGTATTTGTGCATGTTCTAATGTTCATTACAGTCCGAGTGTGTTCATGGAGTTTTAGGACATTTTCTCGTGTGAAATCTATCCTTGGGTTTGTGATGCATCCGTCCATCCTTCCCATTGCTCACCTCTCCTTGTTCTAGGCGCTTTGATAGATGTTCAACGTTCTCCTTCTCTCGTGTATCACCATTTTAGTGTAGGCTTTTTTATTTTTCTTCTCTTCTCTCTCTCTCCTGTCTCCTCGGGTGGTTAGATTAGGATTAGATTAGTTTTCCGCACTTTGGAATAGCTTGTGGCGGAGTAGTCTAGGAGTAAGAACCAGCCTTCTCTGGAGATTCCTTTCTCATTTGTACAAGTCCCACACTTTGAGAAAGGATTCCATGTTGTGCAATCACACTGGATGCTAGCATGATCAAACTAGAAATCTGATCAACATCCGTGGGTGTGTGATTTTGCACTAACAGATTCCATATAAGGAGACCATCAATGGAGTGATGTCAAAAGTGCAATAAAAACACCAAACATAATTTGATCAACTACTAAAAAAGGTGTGCCACGATATAAGAGAAAAAACCAAAGAAACAAGGAAAGGACATAAACTCTAGAGTGTCATGATCCAAGAAAAGTTAAGGTAACAAGGTAAGGACATGAAATCAAGATCCAGGATCAGGACCACACCCTCCCATACTATTGAATGGGTGGAGTGACGTTATAAATCTATATGAGTTTCCCAAAATCAAAAACTTGAACACCGAAAAAATAACACTATAATTCACCAAAATAGATCCCCGAAGAGATATTGTTAACATGCCAAAAGTGTCAAAAATACGGATACAAAATCTCTCAACAAACAAGAGAGATATAGTACACCTACTAAATAAAAATTCTCAAAAACAAGAAGTATTACAATGCAGAAGGTATAGAAAGTGGAGCAAGAAGTCCAATGGTGGAGGAGCCACGCATGTAGTGTCCTCTCAAGGAATGCCTATGTATTTTCCATAAGTGATCAAATATCCACCACAAATCAACACATATGGATGAAGAAGATGCCTACATATGACTTGGTGTAAAATTCAAAATGGGTGCATGGAAAGGAACATCAAAATGTGTGTTAGGTTGATCATGCCCGAAAGATGAAATCTCAAGTTTCTCAAACTTGAGTGAAGGTGAAAAACTCAAGTGTTGCTCATGATCCTTAGATTCGAGCGAGCAAAAATAAGATCTCTTTCATTGTGTGATCCCAATGAAGTATCTTCTCAAAAATTAATGTCATCGAGAGAATTTCACTTAACATGTGGAATAGGGGAAACTATAACTAGGCCTGATGAGGTACTCGTGTACAATAACTAGGAAAAAATGACACCGCAAGGTACCCAAAACCAGTAACAACAAATTAAAGAGAGTAAAAACCCACTACAAGGCATCCCAAGAAGCTCGGCTCAAAAACTCATACAATGCTAAAGAAGTTTGGTGTGCACTGTGGTCTGAATCCACTTCTTGATCACAAAACTTGAAAACAACTAACACTAGGCTTCACCAGAATATCTCCATACAAGGAGATTGTCAAGAGTGATGTCAAAAGTGCAAGAAAAAAATACTAAACATAATTCGATCAACTACTACAAATAGGTGTGCCACGATCTAAGAACAATAACCAAAGCAACAAGGCAAGGACACAAACTCTAGAGTGTCATGATCCAAGAAAATCCAAGGTAACAAGGCAAGGACATGAAACTTGAAGAAGCAGGATCAACACTACACCCTCCCATACTACTGAATGGGTGGAGTGATGTAAAAAATATGTATGAGTTGCACAAAATCAACTACTCAAACACTAAAAAAATAACACTGGAATTCACTAGAATAGATCACCCACAAGATATATTTTCAACATGCCAAAAATTTCAAAAACACAAATACAAAATCTCTCAACAAACAAGAGAGAAACACTACACTGCTAAAGAAAAATTCTCAAAACAAGAATTATTACAATGTAGAAGGCATAAAAATGGAGCAAGAAGTCAAATGGTGGAGGAACCATGCTTGTAGTGTCCTCTCAAGGAATTCCTATGTCTCTACCACGAGTGATTAGACATCCACCACAAATCAACACAAATGGATGAAGAAGATGCCCGGATATGACTTGGTGCAAAATGTAATATGGGTGCATGCATAAGAACATCGAATGTGTGTCGGAGTTGATCATGCCTAACAGCTGAAATCTCATGTTTCTCAAACTTGAGTGAAGGTGTAAAACTCAAGTGTTTATCATGATCCTTAGAAAGATTTGAGTGAAAAAAAATAGTATCTCTTTCAATGTGTGATCCTAATGAAGTATCTTCTTGAAAATCAATGTCATGGAGAGAATTCCACTTAACATGTGAAATAGGGAGAACTAGGCCTGATGAGGAACTCATGTACAATAACTAGGAAAAAGGACACTGTAAGATACTCAAAACCAGTAACAACAAAGTAAAGAGAGTAAAAACCCACCGCAAGGCATCCCAAGAAGCTTGTCTCAAAAAATCATACAATTCAAGAATTTTTGTGTGCACTGTGGTCCAATCCACCGCTCGATCAAAAACTCAAAAACAACTCGACACTGGCTTCACTGAATATCTCCATACAAGGATACTCTCAATGGAGTGATTTCAAAAGTGCAATAAAAAATACCCAACATAATTCGATCAACTACTGAAAATAGGTGTGCCACGATCTAAGAATGTAATAACCAAAACAACAAGGCAAGGACACAAACTCTAGAGTTTCATGATCCAAGAAAAGCCAAGATAACAAGGTAAGGACATGAAACCTGAAGAAGCGGGATCAACACCACACCCTCCCATACTATTGAATGGGTGGAGTGATGCTATAAATCTATATGATTTTCCCAAAATCAACTACTCGAACACTGAAAAAATAACACTGGACTTCACTAGAATAGGTCCCCCATAAGAATCATCAACATGCTAAAAGTGTCAAAAATATAGATACAAAATCACTCAAAAACAAGAGATATACACTACACTTGCTAAAGAAAAATGATACAAACAAGAAGTATTACAATACGAAGGTATAGAAAGTGGAACAAGAAGGAGAATGGTGGAGGAGCCACACATGTAGAGTCCTCTCAATGAATGCCTATGTCGCCACCACGAGTGATGAAATATCACCCCAATCAACATAGATGGATGAAGAAGATGCCTATATATGACTTGGTGTAAAATGCACAATGGGTGCATGTAAAGGAACATAAGAATGTGTGTTAGGTTGATCATGTATGACAGCTGAAATCTCAGGTTTCTCAAGCTTGAGTGAAGGTGTAGAACTCATGTGTTGCTCATGATCCTTAGAAATATTTGAGCGAATAAAAATAGGAGCTCTGTCAATGTGTGATCCCAATGAAGTATATTCTCGAAAATCAATGTCATGGCAAGAATTCCACTTAACATGTGGAATAGGGGAAACAATACCCTATGAATGTCTACCAATACCTCTACCAGTGAAACCCATAGAATGGAGCATGTGAGAACCGAATGCAATGGTATGATTCTCAAAAGAGCCATGCATATGAGCAGAAGTAGGATACACAACATGTGTTACTAGAATAGGCACATATGTGGAAGAGCATGCAGTAACAAGCCTCATAGGCTTAGGAGCATCAAGAGCAGTAACAAGCTCAAAGACTAGCATATCAATGTCAAGTGGGTACAAGAGCAACAACTGCAAGTGGACTAGGAGCATGGACATGGTTGTCCACAATATGATGGCGATGTTGTAGGCTAGCAAGTGTTTGCTGTAGGGAGTGTATTAGTGTATCCTTATCATGAATGAGTGATTGTAGAAGAGAATTTTACTTCTTGAGTGATCTATTTTCTTCCACAAATTTTACAATATCCTCTTGAAGTCCACACACTTCAGAGAAAATCATATCATTCTCAGAATCCATGATAGATACAAGAATGCAACTCCTAAAAGTTGATGATGTGGTTCACCTTAAATTACATCCTCAATAGATTACAACACTCCTCCATATTTGGCACTTTATAATGAGTGCGTATTACAATATGAAAATTGATAATTATATTAAAATTCTCAAAATAAATATTTCCAAAGGAAAGATCACAAAAATAAGCACTTTTGCAAAAACAAAGAAATAAAACCGAGTTACCGATCAAAAGATAAAAACTTTTAAATATTATGCTGTTATTTATTCTAGATGCCACTAAAAAAATGAAATGTTATTGCTTTCATCACAAAAATAAAATGAAAGGGGCTGGAGTTAAGCACCTACTATTAGGAATCACAAGCTTTAAGCCCTCATATGACCATACCATATGACCAGGGGCTAAGGATTTCAATGGGTGTGTGCAACTTACTATTCTGGGGTGTGTCGCTTGTTTTTAAGAAAGTCACATCCAACTACTTCTTCTAGTAAAAATTACTATTTCTGGAATGTGTGGACAAAGTGACTTGCATTGCCGAAAATAGCAGGATACAAAATTTTCAGAAATGGCAAAATTTGTGCATGGTTGTCCCTGCACCCTACTAAAAGAGGAAAGAATCCGAACGCTTCTCCCACGCAATCCGAAAATGTTGTATGGCAGAGGAAAAAACCCACAGTAGATCTCGATAAACTCAACAAAACCCAGAAACTACTTTCATGCGTTCCTTTCTTGCTGGCATGGATCCCATGGCGAATCCATGCATTTTTCTACAAATATAAACAAAACTCGAAAAAATGACTACCTCTAGAAATGGTTGAGTTTATAGTCGATCTTAGGGTTTTGCCACCTTTCGATCCAATGGAAGCCTCTGTTTTGCATAAAACTACATGCAACAACAAAATACGACCAAATCCCAAATATATGAATATACAAATAATTTATTTGCAAAATAAAACTTACAGACGGATGTCAATAGCAATCTCCTACTCTAATACCATAAAAGGAATGATAACCAAATCATACCAAGCCAAGAACATAGATGTTAATCAAACACCACGATCTATAAGATGAAAGCAATTCACTAGAATAACTTTACATAAAACCTTTGCAAACAAATGAGCAACAATATCATATATTATTATGGAACTCAATGAAATACAATGAGAATGGGCCTTGCTTATATAGGAAAGGAATAACAATCTAAGAACTAGTCAAGGTTGTAGATCAAGCCATAAATCAAGGAAATAACTAGTCATCAAAGAACTAGTCAAGACAATAGATTTAGGACAGAACTAGACATCAAGGATCTAGTCAATACTATAGATCAAGGAAATAACTAGTTAATACCATAGATAAAGGAAAGAACTATACCTAACAACTAGATAATATCTCCTAATATCTAAATAAGATAAAAGAAATATCCACACACATAAGTTGGTGAGGATAAATACGATAAAGGTAGATAATGTACCTAGGTGAATATGAGCTAAGGTAAATACCTACTCTAACAAGATCATGGGTTAATGATAGTACCAAAGCCCCACTTCCATCCCTAACTTCCTCTATCTTAGGATTATAATTATCAGCACAAACCCATACAAGTTATGGATATTAGGAAGGAGGAAAGGTAGACGCCAAAGAAACATAGATCTCATCTATCTTATTCATGATTTCACTATGAAGAAACACATCTAAATCAACATTCCCAAGTTTGTATAAATGGTGGGGTCTAAATCGACACAAGGTGAGAAGTGGTCTGAGCTCTGGACATTTTAATATTTATAGAGACATGAGTGCAAATAGTTTCTTTTCGAATAAAAATGATAATAAACAACTCAAAACTCGACTACCCCAACCGATTCGACACAATATTAACTAGAAAAAATAAAGGAAGAGTCCAGAAAACAACTCACCCATGAATCAATACAAATGTAACTCCTTTTCTAGTGAATAAAATCTCTTGCATGGTTCACTTGCAAGAATAAAGGCTCTTCTATTGTCCTAGGGATATAATTTACTCAATTCTTTCATATACATTAAACAGAGTGAAGTACTTAACCAATTTTCCACTTATAGTCTTCCATGTATCCTTGTTTTAATTAAGGTTAATACTCCCACTTCCTTTTGAATTAATATCCATTGATTTATCCCAAAATTTCATGCGTAAACCATACACATGGACAAATCACCAATTTTACTCTATTACAGCCAATGGGGTTGGGAAAGTATTCGATATTCATATAATAGCTACCGATTTTTCAACTGCAAAACACAATGATGTACCGACTGTGAGACACCACCACATGCCACTAAATGTTCCATGCATTGGGAATCATGGCTTGGGACGTAGTTTACAACATTGCAATAATTTACGAGTGTGCCTAGCTTCTCCTCCTACCCCTCCTTCTTAATCACACCGCATGTTCTTATTTGCTACTTTTCGAGGATTGAGTATGTGTCAACCACTTATAACTTTGCAAGTAATGCAAAGTTTCATCCAAGGCCCGCACACCCTCCGATATAATGAATATTCACTTGGTCGGTGTTGAAGGTTTATTTGCACCTTGTAAGTTTTCATAAGTTACATAATTGTTTAACCCACCCGCTTGCATGTAGATACTTAGAATATGGGTTACATGGATGAATTTACATTTTACAAGCCTATAATTGCAAAAAATAGAGTAGCTCTTCCTATGAAAATACTTAAGCTTTACAAGGTGATTACTTCTATATTTGGCCTGAAATGTTGTTGTTAAATCTTAGGGATCACCATGAAACCTAAAACTATGCATTTTCCCCTCCAAATTTAAATAAGTAATTTGAGATATGTTGATCTTCATAATGCATAGTCTAAACACGATGATATAGGGGGCAAAAATAATGAGAGGTGTTATAATTTTTTTTAAAACTCCTCCATTCTACAAGCCAGCCTTTCTAAAGTTCCTCAAATAATGAATCAATGAAAAAACTAGAAAAGAGCACTATGAAAGTGAAAAATATTTCTTGGAATCCCTTTTAACCTGGAAATGAACTTTAGGATCTCACTAAACCTTCTTAAAACAAAGTGATAAGTAGCTTAGGGAGATAGGAACAAAATGAGATTATGATAAGATTTGCATCAACATACCAATGAATGATGTTACAAGGTAAATGCATAATAAGGGCATAATAAGTAAAAACTTGGGAAATGGGAGGGTAATTCTGCAAATATGGTGCATTTTGACATAGGGTGTCAAAATGGGCACCAAAAATCATCAAGAATAATGTACTCAAATTACACATTCCCAGATTCAAGAGAAGAAAAATCACACCATGATGCCTCTTAGATTTTATAGTATCAAATTCATGAGAATTATCGATGGAAAAGTAACAATAGTCTCAATGGAAACACTTCCTCTTTATGAGATAGAATCAAGCATTGACTGAATGGAAAATGTCTTCCAAAGAATAAGAGTACTTCTTGTTATGTCTCTTGAATGAATGATGGTAAGGAGATAAAAATACACTACGACCATGGTTTCCTATAATGGAATCCTTCAATTTATTTAATTAGATGTTTCATGCTCATCAATCCTCTTGTACTCTATGGCTTAGGTTGGTAAATGAGATTTTATTCCTTTTCAAGTGTTTTCAATAATCCCCAGTAATTTTTTTATATGTAACATAGATATGGTCACCATGTACAAATTATTCATCCAAATCAATATTGAATGTATTTGTTGAAAGGTTCTTGAGAGGAGAAGTGATGCTTCAATTTTGAGACAATTCTCTCATTAAAATCAATAGGAAAATGAAAAATATAATGAAGAGGGAAGAATACTATGAAAAATGTAGTCATACATATATCCAAAAATACTCCACATCACCAAGAAATAGATAGATGAAATGAAATTTATTTTAAGAGGAAAAGTTGCTCCAAATTTTAGGCAATTTGGCTTGTTTAGTCACTGAGAAAGTATAAAAACATTTTTAGGTTTTATGGGCACAAATTGAGGGTTTAATGGGTTTTTTAGCTGCAATATTGATTATATCACCATGAGAGAAATAATTATCCAAATAAAATTATAATTTATTAGTTTAAAATATATTTTCAATAGGAAGAGATGCTTCAAATTCACAAAGATCACTTGTCGGAAATGGAAAAACAAGTTATGGTTGCATAATGAATTTTAAATGAATTTTGCAAGCCAAAATGAACCAAACCACATTAAATTAACCCTTTCACTCCATAAAATTATAAATGGATCAAGGTGAAGGATATTTTAACAAGATTTCATGGGTAAAATTAAATGGAATTTGGCCTTGGGATCACACATTATGAACATTTGAGTTTTGAGAAAGGATAGGATAAACCATGGTTTTTAATAGAAAACCTCAAGTTAGGAGATTAAATAACTATATTATTACATCCATTTTATCATAAATAATATTTAAGGATTTTTTTAAAGGATTTCATGAAGATTTTTTGAGAGGATTTTACTATGGGAGCTCAAGATATGAGAAAATGTTGTTTGAGCACAACTAGGGAACACAACTAGTTTTCATGGTCAAATGGGAGGATAAATGAATTTATCATTATTTTTTATCATATAAAATGTATATAATTTTGTGCTCAAGTTTTGAAGGGGGTACATGTAATTCAAAATATCACTTAAGTGGTGTAGGGGTTTGACTTTACAAGTTCAAACAAAAAATGTGTCCCAAATGCAAAATCCTCCTTCAAAATTCCCTTTAATAGGAAGAGGTTGTACTTTTGGGATACATGAAGAATTTCTAAACTGTGAAAATTAATGGGCAAGTGGTAAAAATTCACCCAAGGCCTTGGGATTTGATAAAAACACTAAAATAAGCTAAAATTCTATTTTCAAGTTAGTTTTTGGCAAGTGTGATTGACCAACCAGATTGAGGCATAATTATGAAGATGGGGTAGCATAAACTCCATGAAAAACATTTGTTTTGACTTCCCAAAATGCCTCTATGATCCATAAGTGCACCCAAGTCACTTAAGTTTTTGATATTAACAACTCAATGGAGAATTAGAACATAAAGTATACTTTTGGGTTTAAGATCCAAAATTTGAGTTTTCGGGGTATGATATATGAAATTGAATGGAAACAAACCAAAACATTCAATGTAACCACTTAGAATAATTGAAAGTGCACCCATTTAAATTTTTGAGCCAGCTCAATTTTTTGGTGCATGGAGGATCAACAAGTTGAGATGTCACGAGAGCCCGAGAGTACACGAAAAAAAAACACATGGAATATAAAGATGAATCAATGAAATTTATTTTGATTATTGGTTAGGCTTCAGATTACACATGGAGTTCTTGAAACCTTATGTACAAGTTCACTTATTCATGAAGAGTAATGTGCCTTAGTGTGTGAAAGGTTTTCATTCTTGACACTTCCAAAACTTACTCTAAATATACCATTATAAGGTATAATCTAAAAATTTTCTGATGGCTATAGTTTTTGTTTTTGAAACCACCCAAGGATCCTGAAACCTTTTGCACAAGATGACCCTTCTCTGATGACCAAAATAACCTTCTCCTAAAAAAGTTCCAAAATTGAATGTGCTCCTAAAACTAGTCCAAAGGTTTATATAATATTCCCTAAGCCATACTAGAATGAATTAAACTCGAGATACCTTACCAATGACTATAATATTGACATCAGACCACTTAGAGATTCCAAAACCTTTCACACAATATGATACTTTCAAAGAGATAATTTTGACCAACTTTTTCAAGAGGTGACAATTTTTTAGGGGGTTTAAGTACAATTCCTAGAAATTTTACATGCTAATAACTAAATCATACTCGAGGGACTTGAATTTATTTGAGTGAAGCATAAACAAGGAAATAATGAACATTATAATATCACAATATTAAGTAGACTAGTGCCTTATCCATTATGCGAAATGAACTCAAACGGATGTAGAATGAAATGAGATAAAATAAATGACATGAAAGGAAACACAACACACGATATGAAGGAATCACACCACATGAAAAAAAACCTAAATTACCTATGGTATAAGTGGGGGACAACCCGCTTTCATTGTAATTCTTACTTTTTCATATGTTACCCATGTATGAGTAGCACCAAATGATGTTGCTTTGCAAATCCATTGGTTCGCTCAATGAAGAAAAAACCATTTCTCAACTAATTAGGAAATATAAGTGCTACAAGAGTTATCCATACACATTAGAAATATAATATTAAATGATTCTTATTGAAAGAGTATATATAGATCCTCTTACAAGTGAAAATCCATTAGGATAACTCATTGTCTTTGTTCCTATGAAATTTTGTTTCCAATTACCAATCCATTTTCAAATTCATCCATGCTTCGATTTCACTTTTTTCACTTTACCACTGCCACAGAGTTGGTTCTTATTCATAGTAGGATCATCATGTTTGTATCTAGGATTATAATCTTCAATGGGAATTCATTCTTTTTGTTTCATGAATTCTATGATCATTATTTCCATGAACTGGATCTTGATAGAGATTTTGAGATTTTCAACACCATCACCAGACTTCTTATTGCTTCATTTTTACCAGTTTCTCTAAAAATTATCCTTTACACACACTTTGGATCATTATTTATTTTCTAGCTACTATAGTAAGGCTCACATGTTGTTTTATCCTCTTGAAAGGATAATGAACATAAGGTGATTAACAAAAAAAAAAAATATCACGTAGATGTCCTAAGGGGGTATCTAGGGTATTAATGTTAATCTAGTTAGGAGGACTAAAATACTGTAAATGAACAAGAAGTATGAGGTAAATGTAAATAAATTATTATAAATGAAATAAAAACCTAATGTGCAAGAGAAGAGGAAGGAAATAACTTATCTGATAATAGAAGACTGTCACACAGTGTCGTAGATTTGGAAAAATATGGAAGTGTAGACAAACCCTTAGAGACCATGTGAAGGGAAGATTTGGACTGTATGAGATGATATAGGCACTGGGAGTGTATTGGGGCACCCCGAGGCACCATGGTTTACAATCTGGGTGCTCAACAATGTAAATGCTTAAAACCTCAATATTCTATGGTCACTAAATGTATCTTTGATTACTCTGCCTATCACGATGGATTCGTCAAATGAACTGGATAATGACCCGTAATGCAAGGAGAAGTATCAAACCCTAGAAAAATGAAAGATGCATATGAATGGGTAAGAATGACCTTATCCACCAAGCTAGTGATCTTATCACTCGAGCTCTACTCTAAATTTTTAACCCAGATGTAGTTCAGTGTGTGTGTGTGTGTGTGTGTGTGTGTGTGTGTGTGTGTGTGTGTGTGTGTGTGTGTGTGTGTGTGCATGTTGTGCCCTAGGTTCTCTCATGCTAGTTGCACTTTGTGAAGTAGTGAGCAATAGTAGCTATAGAAATGTAAGTAATGTGTTCATAGAATAGAATAGAATCCCTCCCCCTATGAAGTGTGTGTGATGTAGATCTCCTAGTTTGAATTCATGGAGCTATGTGGATGCAAGTGATGTAATGGACACAACCCTAGATGGAGTGATAGTAGTGATAAGAAGTAATGACCTAGGAACCTCATTATGGTCTTATAACTTTATATTTTTAGGGCTCTCAAGCTTTATTTCCTAATTAATCCCAACAAGGCCGACAGATAAGAAGATAAGGATGGCCGAAAACTAAAGTGACCCAAAAAGAAGTAAAAGATGTTGTGCATAGACCGAGGCACCTAGAATGGGACCATGGCACCTCGTGGTGCCCTTGATTTTAGCTAGAATGTCAAAAATGTCATGAAATGGGCTGATAGGAATTGGGAAATATGTGGGTAAGATGAAATAAAAGATAAGAAAAATGTGGCCAAAATGTGGGATTAATTAGTACTTTGTACACTTGAGAACCTTCTAAATAGTAGTATAAGGCCATAAATATTGTCTAATGTGCAATATTTGTGTCTACATTTTCCCCCACTTTATGTTGGTGAGTGAAAATCTCGGTAACATAAAGTAGATAGATATGTGTACCTGATAACAATGTAGAGTGTAGAAGAAGACATTCCAATGGACTAGACTTAAGCGTGGAATGAAAAAAATAAAAATGTGGAGGAACATGGATTCTAAAGATGAAAAATGTGTATAAAAAGTGATGAGAGTGAACCTAGGGTGGAACGCATGTGTATTTACTGCTATGTGTAGTATACTTGCATGGTTAGTAAAGGAAAATGCCTATAGTAGTGTGTTGTTGTTGTTGTCATTGTTATTGTTGCCCCCAATTTTTATTTTTGTTTCTCATACACGCGAAATTACAAGGATAAAACAATCAAGTAGTCAAATATGTATGTATGTAAAAATGTTGTGTAAAATACACAAATGTAAAATACACTAGAATAAAAGTGTAAATGGAAAAATGGAACATGTGCACCTGATCCACATCAAGAAAAAGAGTGTAGAAGGATATCTTGTAGTGTCACAAGTTTTTTGGGCGATCTCACACCACCTTGGCTAAAAAAGTTATAGGGAGGAACTATGTTGTATCCTCCAACCTTTAACCACTTATGCTGAAATGTTGGAAGAGATCTATATAATATCTCTGGTTTTTGGGTGATCGACGCCACTAAACGATAGAGAAGTGTAGAGAGGCACACCCACTGTAACCCTTGAGCTATAACCACTCGCATAATTACCGAAGGACACCATGTCTTGTTGAGGCCATTGTGTATGGAGTTCGTAGACTGGTCTGAACTCACTCTTTGTGTGTGAACTAGTAAAGATATGTTGTGTTAGTAAAAACCCTTAATGATGACCCCCCCCACCCTCTTTAGGGGTGGATTTCATGACCCTGGAAGGAGAATGCAGCCCCAAAAGAGGACCAACCACACTCTAACCTGTAGAAATATACCCTAGAGGGGAAAAGGAAATGTTTGGTAGATACTAAGGTGTGCACAAAAAGGGGATGGATAGCCAATAAAAGTGTTAGTCCGAAAACACATGCATGCAAATAAGACAAGTGTAAAATATGTAGAAAATGTAAAACTACCAAGAAAAGTAGTGTAAACACACAATAAAACAAGCAAACCACACAAAGTGGGTTTCAAACATGGGACATCACTCATGATGTCACAAGACACATAAGGCCATCATGGCCACAAACAACAATCAAGTGTGCACACAAGCAAAGGGAAAATCCCATACAATGGAAAACATCATAGATAAGTAAAGAAAACATGTAGTCATGGAAAGATGTGGTCCTATAAAAAAAGTGTTACACATGGAATACCCATTAACATGTTAGAGTGATAACCAATATGTCAAAGCATGTAGAAGTAAGTATTAAAATATGTTAAGTATAAAATGAAACAATAACACTTGGATAGGATTAATGTGGATGTCCCCACCGACCGGTATATAGAAGGGTAGAAGTAGAAAGTCATGTGTGTAGAGTCTTGTATCTATGATCACACTAGAGAAAAGGAGTGAACGTGCATGTGTGTATGATAATGACATATAAAAAATCAACCTAACATGTGTAGTATAATGAGCATGTAAAACACTAGTAAGCAAAGAGTAAATGCTACCAAGACAATGCAATATGTTGTGGATGGATGAAATGGAATGAAAATGGAATGATAGGAGAAACATGCCCCCGAGTGAATGGAAGTGTATGCAATGAGGTTCATTTGTTTTCCCCCTCAGTAGTCAAGAATGAACCATAAATGAGAGTGTGTCATCGGGAAATGGTCGAGTAGTGTTGGTTATATCTAGTGTGCACATGATGAGTATGTGTATGGAATGGTGATGAAATGTGACATGTAGAGAGGTGTGCATGGACCCTATAGCCAAAGCATATACCATAACTTGTTGAATGAAGGAGTGATGATTTATCCCTAAGTGTATATCACTATAAGATGAATGGATGGGAATGCAACATATGGAAAGATGTGCGTGGACCCTATAGCCTAAGCGTATACCACGACTTGGTTGAATAAACGAGTGATGATTTATCCCTAAGTGTATATCACTATGGGATGAGTGGATGTGAATGAGACATATGAAAATATGTGCATGGACCCTATAGCCTAAGTGTATACCACAACTTGTTTGAATGAAAGAGTGATGATTTAGCCCTAAGCATATATCACTACCTGATGGAAGAAGAAGGTGATGATTTAGCCTATAAGCGTATGTCACTACAATATGGGTGATGAAGTTAGATGGAGCATAAATGAGTATATAATGGAGAATGGAAGGTGGTGGTGTAGCACTAAGCATGGACCACTATGTGATGAATAAGGTAAGGGTGATGATTTATCCTAAGGCGTATACCACTAAGTGATGAGTAGGATAAATGATGAGGTAATAGAATGATGTAGAATAGGTGATGATTGGATGTAAGAGGATAATGTAGAATGGATGAAGGGAGTGGTGATTTAACCTAAGGTGTATACCACTACAAGATGATGGAAGGTGTGATAATGTAATGGAATAATTTGGAATTGAGAAAATGTAAGAGGAGGAGAGAATAGATAGATGATAGAACGTAATAGGATGATGTAGAAGTGATGAAAAGAGTGGTGATTTAACCTAAGGTGTATACCACTATAGTATGTGATGGTGCGTGTGGGTGATGATATAGCCTATAGATGGTCACTAGTCTAAGGAATGTGGTATGATGATATTTCACATGTAGGTAAGGTCCATTTGATTATTAAACCCTTGGCAGTTGAGTATGGATTGAGGAACTAAAGTGCATCATCGGATGGTGAGTGTAGTGTGGAGAAAACAACATAGTATAAATGACCAAGATATGTGAACATGTAGTGTAGGAAATGTAATGTAGAGTGTGTAATGGGTATGGAACATAATTTAATATGTTGTAGGTAGAAATAGAATGTGTAATGATGATACGTAAAACTAGACCCAAGTATAAGGAAATATAGTGTAGGATGTAGAATAGGTAAGATGTATGAATGCAATGATAGTAATGTAAAAAATGGTGGATGGAATGATGATAGGTGGAACTAGACCCATGTGTAATGTAATCTAGTGTAGCGTGTAGGATAGGTAAGGTGTATGAATGTAATGTGGGTGTGTAGTATGTATATGTAGTGTGGAAGATACAATAATAGGTGTAGGTATAATATGTAGTGATGGTAAAAGATAAATCTAGACTCATATACAATGTGACCTAGCATAAATGTAAAATGAGAGGATGGAATGCAAAACTAGGCTCATATACAATGATGACTAGTGTAGTGTATGCCATGAAGATATAATGTAGGATGATAGAATGTAAATGTATAGGTCTTGTAGTGTAGTGTGTGGGGTTCAGTGTAATGGTAATCCCTCAACATTCTAGTGTGAACCAAAGCACTAGGGTGCGTCATCGGGTAGTGAGGGTGTGATAATATATGATGAGAATGTTGATATGTGAAGAAATGAAAATGTATGAATGCGAGAGGTAGTGATGTGAGATTGTAGGAGGGGGTAGGATGTCTAATGGATATTCCCCTTAACTTAGTATCATCCAATAAGGTCGAGGTATGGATTTCCATCGACCCATACATGAGAGAGGAAAGCGTAGAAGGATGCTCTAATAATGGCGGTATAGGAGATAAGTGTTGTGTAGGGGAATGAAGCCGATATGCATGTGAGGGGTGGATATAAGACAAATGTCATGGTGTAGTAAAGTGCGTAGGTTAGGGAGATTGAGGAGATGCCATGTGTAAAGAATAGGATGACCAATGATGATATGGAAGGTGGTGGTGAGTGGTGGTGAGATGTTGTAGTGGTCTCGAGAGGAGGCCTGTTGATGTGTAGAACTAATAGAAGGGATTTATTGGAAAGAAGATAGAAGAGGCGTAGGATGTAATGTAGATAACCTTGTAGTAGCTATGTGGGAAAGAGGAGAGGATGTACAAGCAATTGGACTAGAAAGTGAGGATGAGGGAAGTGAAGAGTGTAGGAAAGGTTGTTGTTGAGGTGAGACATGGGTAGTGTGAGTTCGCCCCCACCCCCCGATGTGTGAAAATTGGGTGAGTGGAGCATAGCGTAGAAGAAGGGCACGTGTTAAATGAAAGGATACCTAACTACTGGAGCTCTCTAATAATATGGCTCAACATGTGGCAAGAGTTAGTATGATGCCCTCAAATGTGGTGGTAGTGGCAGAACAATGGATCATGATAGTGGATTGGTTGAGGTGGCGGATAGTGGTGATTAGATGGTAGATCAATGAGTTTATGATGAAGCAGGTGATCAAGAATGTCCTATGGTGTAGTAGTGGAAGGAATAATAAGGGGTGAAGGTAATGGAAAAAAATTTGGGATAGTAAGGGGGAGGTAAGGGATGAAGATCGTGCAGGGTCTTGTGTAGTAGTAGTGGGATTATGCGAGTTAGCGACATCTTTAAGCTAGTCAATCTCAATAATTGTTTCCTCCATGGACTGACACTATGTTTTTAGTAATTGTATAATGTCAAGAAGAGGGTGGGATGGAGGATGAGTAGGTGTGATTCATCAACTATGGTGGTGGATATAGAAGAGGGTGTAGTTAGAGGTGGACCGAATGAAGGTAATGGCGGGGCAAGAGCATCATTGGGATCATAAAGAGAAGTGTCAAAGTTGTACTGGAACACTAAAGATACATGATAGGAAATTGTATATGGGAGGTCATCTAGATAACCATGAATGTGTAAAATGTAAATTATCATCGCATATTGCTCATCCATAAAGGCAGATAATGGGTATCCATGACTATACCAAATAGTAAGGTTGTGTGTATAGAAAGCAAAAGAACTACTACAAATACTAGCTGTGATGAATGATATGGGGAAGGTGATATCAATATGATCATAATCAATTTTTCCCCCAATATAATCTAACCAAGATTGACCTAGTGTAAGTGGATAGAAAGTAGGATGGTGTGTGAGATGAACCACAAGATGAAAAACATGTAAACCATAAGCGGAAGTGAGAATAACAGAACCATGATACAATTTTGGATTGCTAAAAGGAGTATGAAGGTCATCAAGGTGAAACCCTAGTTAACAAAGACCATCATATGAACATACGATGGTAGGACATGAGGTGTCAAGTGGTATGTCCTCCCAAGAGGAATTGTTTATGAAGAGAGTGCAAGTGAATTATGGTCATACTAAGGAGGTGGGGGTTGGTAGCAAGAAGGAGATGATATCAAGAGATGGTGAGAAATCTCGTATGGACAATAGATAGTAGTAGTAGTGTCGTGGTGGGGAAGAAATGGTACTAAGCATGCGAAGAGTGGTTGTGAATGGCATGTCATATAGAAAAGGGGATAGGCGAGGAATAGGAAAATTAACCGAGTAGTGCAAGGTAGGTGTAGTGGATGGTGTCAAAGTAACAACATAAGTAAAAGGGACTAGATTAACCATGCAAATAGCAAGGAATATGGTAGGTGGAGTTTGTTGAGACAAAGACATGATCATGGATAGAGAAGAAGGAGGTGTAGGGCTAGAGTCATTTATGTCCAAGGTGGGAGAGAGAATGATAGGATCATGAGGAAGAGCTTGGAATTTGACGATGAGTTGAGATAAAGTAGTAGGATTAATAGTACATAAGTAGGAGGTAAAAACATCCAAAATAGCACAAGGATCCATCCCAGAAGATGGAATTTCAATAAATGAAGGACAAGGGCTATAACCAAAAGAAGTAGTGGGAGTTTGGTGAAAGTGTGGCCATGAACTAAATTGATCAAATGGTGGAAAGTGAGGATTTCGGATTTGAGACCCTAAAAGCTGCAATAAGACCCTAAAAGGTGTAAGAAGAGATTCACCAAAATGATTATCAAAAAAATATATTACCTAGATGTCCTAAGGGGGTATCTAGGGTATTAATGTTAATCTAGTTAGGAGGACTAAAATGTTGTAAATGACCTAAAGCAATATGAGGTAAATGTAAATAAATTATTCTAAATGAAATAAAACCCTAATGTGTAAGAGAAGAGGAAGTAAATAGTTTACCTAATAATAAGACTCTCACACGTTCATCTAGAAATCTATAAGTTAGACAAACCCTCAAAGACCCTACAAACGATAGATCTAGATTGTCTAAGATGACACAGGTGCTTGGGAGAGTACCGGGGTGCCCCTGGGAACCTTCATTTACAATCTGGGCACTTAGAACAACGTAAATGATCAAAACCTCAATCTAGTAGGTTCTTTAAATATTTTTAGTACTCCCTCTATCACACTTTGGATTCATCAAATGAATTGGAGAATGACCTGTAATGTAAGGAGAAGTATCAAACCCTAGAAAAATGAAATATGCATATGAATGGGTCATACTAACCTCAACGATCCAAGCTAGTGGCCTTAGCACTAAGTGTTACACTACATTTCAGACCCAAATGTAGTTCTAGTGTTTGTGTGCATGTCATGCCCTATGTTCTCTTGTGTTAGTCACACTTTGTGAAGTAACGAGCAATAGTAGATTTAGAAATGTAAGTAGCATGTGTGCATGGAATAGAATGGAATCCATCCCCTATAAAGTTTGTGTGATGCAGATATCCTAGCTTGAATTCATAGAACTATGTAGATGCAAGTGATGCAATGGATGCAACCCTAGATGGAGTGATGGTAGTGATAAGATGAAATGACATATGACTTTCATTATGGTATTATAAATTTATATTTATAGGGATCTCAAGCTTAATTTTGTAATTAATCTTGACAAGGCCGATTGAGAAGAAGATAAGGATGGAAAACAACTAGAAGTGACCCAAAAATAAGCGAAGGGTTATGTATAGACAAGGGCTCCCAGAATGGGACCAGGGTGCCTTGGGGCGCCCCAGTACAGGATGGGTGTCCTTATTTTAGGCTAGAATGTCAAAAGGTCATGAAATAGGATGATAAGTATCGAGAAACATGAAATAAAAGATAATAAAAAGGTGGAAGGTGAGATTAATTAGAACTTTATACACTTGAGAACCTTCTAAATAGTAGTATAAGGTTAGGCTAAATATTTTCTAATGTGTAATATATGTGTCTACATAAGGTTAGGGCCAAAATAGAGAGATCATCACTCTCTTTGTGACCTTTTGGGTTGTGATCGGGATGAAGATATCTTCTTTTGGAGTGGAATCGTACTTGAGAAACTAAAGTAACTTTATATTTATTCATTCATCATTAAGAAGGTCCTCTTCTCCAAACATAAAAGAGAAAGCTTAATATTTAAAATCATATTCATTGGGTAATTCCTCATGCTAGATCTTGAGAAGATGATTGGAAATATGAGACTCACACTTCAATAACTTATTAGATATCACTTTTTCCTCATGGTACATATTTCTTACCATTTCAAGGTTTATTTCTGAAAATTTAATATATCCATTATTCTTATCATCACCAAGTAAAGAACCTATATTCATAGTCAATGAGAAGCAAAAACTATCAAATTTAAGTTCTATCAACTCATCCTTTTGTTTCTTAAATGAATCAATCAAACCTGGATAATCATTTATTAATATGGGAAGTTCAACATCTTCCTCTAAATTTATGAAATCTTGTCCATATCTTGAATCTTCGTATAAAATGCCTACCTTGAGTCATCTTATTTTGTAAAAATTTATATCATATTCCTCTTAAGAATAATTTTCTTCATTGTACCTTTAAATAACATGGTGGCACATGACTAGTCCATATTTATATATCCACCAGCATTTTGACATAAACTTTGTCTCAAAAACATCCCATATGAAGTTGGACTGTTAGCCATAAGTATGTCGATCTTGACCTTCTTATCAAGAAGAGATACAAATTCTACTTGAACATATTTGACCTGACCAATGAGGGTGACTTCTTTGGTCTCCATGGAGTAATAATGACCAAAAACATGGGTGAGAGTGAGACCAAGATCCTTGAAAAATTTGTGGACATGACATTGTCAAGGACACTAGGGTCAATGATAATCTGATTACTCCTTTTATACACATTGATCAAAAATGAGAGGTATAAGGGTTCTAATTTCTCATAACTAGAGGATGTTTAGGAAATAAGGTCCTTAGAAGGAGTGATACTTTGAATAGCAAATGGTTTTTAGTGGTTCTATTTATAGAACATGACTTTAAACTACTTTCTTTGATAAAGTGGACAAGTTTATCAAATTGTTTAGGATGTGTTATTAGATACTTAGACTCAATTTTTTTGACTTTGGACTTCTTAAAATTGTCAATAATGTTTAAAGGATGAAGAGGATGATAATTTAGTAACAATTAAATCCTTGACATGAGTATAAGTTACATTTGTATGAACAAAATAATAGTGTTTTCATGTGTTTTTACAAGTGCAAAATCAAGTTTAAAACATGACAACTTTACCCTAATGTCAAAAAATTTCTTGAAAAACATCCTAAACCTTCTCTAGATAGGTATGTACTTTGGTTCATGCCTATCTCAATCCTTGAAAGTACTCATATATGTTGTATATACTTTCCCTGATGTTTTAAATGTCAAGAAAGGGTTATTCCTTCCATTCTTGCAATTCTTCTAAAGGTGGATTCTTCAAAGAGGCCTAAAAGGTTGTTTTTGGCCTTTCCAGAAAGGTGTGGATCCTTCAAGATAGAGTTGAAGGCCCAAATTCATCGAGAAGTGTTATTGAAGAGATAATAACATATTGAAAATTATTTAGGAAAGTTTATGGAATATTTTAAGGTTTACGAACAAGTTTAGTGAAAGTAGGTTTTTGAAGGTGAAGGAGCTTGTAGTTCAAAATAGTTCCTAAGATTTGGAAGGTGAGTTTGGGAGATATGTAAGGAGTTATAGGTAAAACAAGATATTATTTGAAATATAATTAAATTATCTAGATGATGGTAATTTAAAAAAATTCACAAGACCCAAGAGCTTTTTTCCACATCTCATTTAAAATAGACACACCCTGCTATCCTGAGAAAAAGGCTATTTTTAAGGGGGTGTAGGAATAATTGGATCATTGGACCCATCCCATTCATCATGGAATGTTTTTTGGAGTTATTTTAATATAAATAAGTACTAAAAAAACCCTCTTGAAGGTATTAAAACTTCGTCTTCAAGGCTTCTCTCGAGGTAAGCTTTCAGTACTTAGCTAATTTTGTTAAGGGGCACATGTGAACCTGAGTTTGAGGGGAATTTTAATGTCCCTATAACTTAGGGAAATATGGGATAATAAAATGTTCCCAGCCCTATTTATGCCCCATGGACCTCCACATGACCTGAACATGCTCCACAAGAACTTTTTCCTAGTTTCTAGCCCTCCCATTATGTAATCACTATTTGCCACTTGTCAACCCATGGTCAAGGAAAAAATTTATTCCCTTCCCATCCTTTTCCCTTGGGCATATATGTGCCAAAAAAATTATCTCCATTCTTTTCTTGATTGATGGTTCCTCATATGGCTTGATATTTTCTTCGTAGTGCATTTTAAGCCCTTTCCCTCTCTACGCCTCGTCAAACCACAACTTTCAACTTGTCACCTTCATATTAGGGTGAATTTTTTATGCCCCTTCTATCCCTTTCCCATGGAGATAAATGGGATAAGAAAATTCACGCCATCCTTGTCATGCCACGGTCCTTCATGTGACCCGGTCTCAACCCCCAAGTGCTAATTGCTAGATTTTCCTCTCTCCTCCATCAAGCAATCAAACCCCACCACTTGTCATGCTCACATCAAGTCATATTTTCCCACCCCTTCTATCCATATCCCATGGGGATAGATGGGACGATAAATTTTTCCCCTTTCCAAGTTGGTAAAAAACATAAAATTTCATGAAGTATTTTACCTTGGTACCCGTGATTGAAAAGTCCTAGTGGGAAGTTGTAAAACTCGAAATAGATTATTTCCACCTCATTATTTCTACATGACTCCATGATTTATTCTTTGAAACACCCATGAAATCCTCAAATTTTCTATACACCATGCCCAAATTTCTCTAGAAGGACCATATTTTCTAAAACATAAAAAATTCATATCTTACGAACTAGTGAACAAAATTGGGTGATATTTTATCGATTGCTTCTCATTCCAGGTGATTTCAAGAAAATTGTAGCATCGAGTAGATGATGATTTGGTTCAATGATGGTATAAAAATCTATTTTTATACCCTATATAACGATTTATCAATTTCCAAGTATTTTGATGGGTAGATCGAGGTGAAATTTGGAGCACAAGGTCTCGGGAGCAAGCATATTATAGTAAAGTTATTTTCATTATAATTTGAGGTAGAAAAGTATAATTTATAAAAATAGGTTTCCATGAGGTGGAATATCTCTATAAAGGTAATTCATTTTTCACAAGGATATCGAGACTTCAAATTTGTGTCCAAGAGTGAGACATAACATTGCGGGGCATAACGAGTTAAATCCAGAGGCATTTTAGAAACATGACGAGATTCAAAAAAATATCAAAATATCAACTGGTCATACTAACTCATTCATAAAATTAAATCCATCATCATCTCTCTTCATTGAGTTGGTTGATTGATACTCAGTGAGATGGTTAAGTGAGCTCAATGAGATGATAGAGCTGGCTGGGTGAGTTGAGGGGAGTTGGTTGAACTGAGCTAAGTGAAGTCAAGGAGTGATTAAATGCAACATATTTATTTGAAATATGGAAAATCTTCCCCATGGTAAATAAGAGTTGATTCCATAACAAGTTCCCAAAGATACTCGAGTGACAGATATCATGATAACCCCTAAAGATCCATTTCTATGGGTTCAAGAAATTCTTGAGAGTGATACAAGGAAAAACCAAATTGATATCATGTTAATTCTCAAAGCAGTTATAAGAACACTTTGAAGTCTAAGCGAAGGAAGAAGATTTATACAACATCCCACTTCTTCAATGGAATCTTAGGTAATCAATATGTCAAAATTTCTATGCCTAGGAATGAAAACCCTATCGAGGAAATGACTCCATAATATTATGAGTTGATCCACATCTCAGTGGTTAAATATTTACATAAAGTTGAATCTCATATGCTCAATGAATCTGCTTCCTTCATCTTCTCTTAAAACAAATAATACAAGAAAAAAATTGTATAATTGGAGGAATAGATAAAATCTCTCAGTACTTACATCCAACCCTTCTTGGAACCTGAATCAAAATATTCTCTTCCAGTAGAATAAATTATTCTAATAAGCATTGTTAATCTTGAGGCAATCAAGAAAGCACAAGGATACATGATGCGAGGAAGGCTAATGGGAAGTGGATTGTGAAAATCATTGAGCAAGGCAAGGCATTGTTTCCAAATATCATTTCTCTCATCAAGTACATTCTTGTAAATTGTTTAGAAGTAAAGAAATAAAAGGAGTTTGAAAAAGGAATAATTTACTTAGAAGATGTGTTCCTAATAGTGTCCGAGATGATATTCTTTGACTCTCACATTATCGTTAGTAGGAACTTGTTTTCATCAATTGTAGACAACTTGTCTCAAATTTGGATCTGTATCATCGGTACTAGATATGGAATGATAAAAATTGTTATCTCTAAGTTTAAATCTTGTGGACAACATAATTTTGAGATCTTGAATGATGCTTACAATTTTGTTTAAGAACTTGAGTTTCCTCCATTCACTGAGAATTCATCATCAGAGGAACTCATTGTTTCCTTCAAGGAGCTAGTCAAGAAAGATGCATGTGTCTATCTCTCCTTTAATGAAGAAAACTAAAAGTCCCTAGAAAATATCATGTGTTCCATTTATGTGATTATAAGGGATCATGAAATATGGCTCAGTCAGTGTAAGAATATCAGTGAGGTTCCTAGAGCATGGACCAAAGTGTTGGTGTAGACACCAAAATTGGGTCACACTCCCCTTGGTCCCTTGTCAAATAACCAATTCAAGCATACTCATCTAACCATGGCCCCTTCCACCCCACATCACTATTAATTTAATTAATTAAATTAAATTAATATATATCCTCACAATATTTAATATCTAATTACCTTAATTTCTACCCCACCACCTCACCTAGCCACCTCACCCTAGACCTATTCTTGGCATGTTTCCATAACCAACAATAACTAAGTCTTACTTTCCTTAATGAGCTAAGATTTGGTCTAACCCTAAAATCAATCCCTAAAATATCTCTAACCACATTCCCGCTCATTAGAAGGGAAGTTTCCGTTCTAATCCGTGAGAATAAACTAACTGGGCCCAAGAAATTAGAAAGATCTGCCCATTTTAGTAAACCTAGGGAATCCCACCTTAACGACGCCGGTCAACTCGGAACCATCGTCGGTTACCATTTATTCACCCAAACAACCTTATTTTTGGGTTCGTATATTCTCGAGAGCAAGGAAAGAAGATCGGAGTTACATGCAAGCAAAACCAAAGATCCTTTCACATATCCAGACATCCAGCCATCACCAAGATAGATATTAAAGCATTACACTCACCAAATCACACTGGGAACCATTTCTATGATATCTAACACTACACTTCGATCAACACCACCTCCATTCAGCCATAAAAATTTGCATCACATTAAGTATATCTCTACCAGCATTGTCCATTTCAGCATAGTTAACTTTTTTCATCCCTATCATTAGTTCATACTTTGCATGTTCATTCCTCCATTGCTTAATAGCTTGTAATCCCACCATTTCCCTTACCCACACCACCAAATCATCATTCCAACCTATTGTTTGTTTTTAAGTGTTCTTTAGATCTCCATAGACCTTCTCATCCACTCTCCTAACCTTATTTGACCTCATATTAGCCCCGTCATTTGATCTATTTGAGTTTCTTTTACCTTGACCATACTGACGCTGGTTATCCACAACCATCATCGGTTCTACCTAAACCGGCATTGGTCACACCCAACCGACGTCGGTCTCTATGTTTTATACCTTGACCAAGAACAAACCCAACAATCATCCTACCAATTGACCTAAATAACCCATAATCGAGACTCGACTAGTCCCATAACTTGACACCTACCTACCCTTCGGATCTGACTATAACCTAACCTATTATATTAGATTTGCTTATTGTGCTTGAATGAGATACCTAAATCATATCAACTACAGTAGAACTTTACTTTTTTCTCACATTAATTTGTTTTAAACAATGGATTAACAACCATCTAGGGAGTATCACACTTCCCGAACTAGCATACGCTAGGCAATCCACTGTCATATATCATTTTATTATCCTTTTGTGTTCTTGTTTTCTATTACAAGTAGTTCCTCCTAGCCAAAAGGAATCTCTCACATTTAGTTATGGATCAAGAAGTCAGAACACGTGCAATAACCATCAATTGACCAGCATTTAATAGGTATTCCTCCTTGGTCCTTACCCTTATCTATTTTGTCATTTCGAAAAGGTAAAGAAAATGGTGAAACATTTTGGCACGCCCAGTGGGACCCATCAGGGTTTCTTTTACGTTTATTCATTCCTAGGTGAAATTCATGTGTTTGTTTCCCTTCAAAAATTTCCACATAAATTTTCTTCTTTGGAATCATTCTCCTTATTTCTATTGTCTAAAAACAATCGTATTTTTGGTGTTTTAAAAAGAACACATCTTCCTTTCTTTTGCATTGCATTAGTGAAAGAGAATCCCTCTTCCTATTCATCTCTTGCTACATTGAATATCACACTTTGATTTTGGTTTAAAACACTTGCATTGCATTTTTATTTGTTGCATTATTAGCTCACATTAAAACTAAGGGAAACCTATATGCTGGAAGTCATGCCCAACTGATGGTTAACACAAAGAATCATAGAAAGCACATTTTTTCTCTCTGTGTGTCTTACCAAACTTGTACAAAATCAAAATATACACATCTTTCTTAAACAACATCTTACCCAGGAACATTTTTCAATGATCACATGATCCAGGTTAGGCGGTACTCCCAACTCGTTGCCTCTATCTAGTCATCATCTCAAAGGAAGGAACCACCCTACCATAACATACCTGAAACCTCTCCTTTTAGATATCCTTCTTCATAGGATGCCTTCCTAACCAAAAAAATTGTTCTAAATACACACAGTCAGTCCTAAATAGCATAAGCTAAACAAACATAAGAAAATCACTGTTAGGATTGTGCTTCTTCTTAATGTTCTTCTTGGATTGTGTTTTAAGGTGTGAGACTACAAATCTCCATTTTTCTTCTTCCTGCATACTCCACCATCGTAGTTGGATTATTCTCGACTTTTACGAGTGTGGCGGGGACCCATCTCCTTATTCTTAGGTTTCGAGTTTGATTCTTAACTTAATTTAATTCAAAAAACCAATCTTCTTCATTTCTTTCTAATTTCATAGTCACCGACATCGGTCCACCGACCATCATCAGTTCACATCTGACCTTCATCAGTTAAACCCTAACCGATGTTGGCTTCGGACTTCCTAGTTACTTTACCTAGGATAGCTTTCATCACTTTTTTTGTTATGTTTCTGGCCCTCAGAGCATCATCATATTTCTACCCTGTTGATACCTACTATCATACATAGTTTTCACAAGTACACATCCAATATTCATGTTTCATTTTTTGAGATTGGTTTCTTCCACAGTGTAGTGCCCATTTAAACAACCACTTGAGACCTAAGAAACAACCTAGGGTTAGCTAGAAAATTATGGAATAATTTTTTTTATTAGAAGTATCTACATTTAGGTTGTCAAACATCAGTTTTCACTAACGGTTTTTGGACAAATCCTATTTACCAAAACACAAGTTTCCTTTATTAACTTATATCAAGTTCACAAGTTTCAAAATTTAGGGTTACATGTTTTATTTAGGTTCAGGGAGTAATTTACCCCCATGCCTGCTCTCTAACAAGCTTAGATTTTCAACTAGATTTTTCTCTTACTTAACACTTCCAAAATTTCCCTAAACTATTCCCAATGGATAGGAAATTTTCCCACCTTTCCGGTGATATAAAGAAGTCCTCCTAACTCCTTGTAGAACTCAAGATATGAGTGGGTGGAGTTTCTAGGGAAAATTTTCCCTTAGGGGACATGTGGAAAGAGGAGGGGGATTGCGCCTTAGGTGGTTTGACGGGTCACGGGGTGGCACAGGTAAATTTTCCCATTGTAAATCTCAAGGGCACAAAACATTCCACACCCCCGTGGGTCCCTAGGGACACATGTCAAATCCTAGTGCCAAGTAGAAAAGGAGAAGGGAAGGATAGAACAACATGTGGATTTAGCACCTTTGCACCCAATGAAGAAGGAAAGGAAGAAAAAGGCGCGCGGGTCTGCACACCTGTGGAAGAACAAATTCCAAGGGGAAGGTAGAGAAGTGGGCCGTGGGAGAAATTTTAGAATTTTTCCAAGGGCCGAAAACTAAAGAAACAAAGGGGTTCTACCCTTCTGTTGTCACCCCAAAAGTGCCACGTGGCACTTTCTCATTGGCTACGGGCCACGGGGCCAAAATGGAAAATTTTCCCCAAAAATTTTCAAAAGGGTAAAAGTTAAAATGAACCACACCTATGCCTCATCCCCTATAGAACACGTGTCACCCTCGATTGGTCATAATGGGCAGAGGAAAATGAAAAAAATTTACCCTGTAAAAATTTTCAAAAGAATAAGTTTTAAGTTTGAAAAAAGTCGCCCTTCCACCGTGCCACGTGGCAGCATGTGATTGGTTGTGGGCAGGCGGGGCCACATGGCAGGCCCCGATTGGTTGTGGGATGGTGGGGGCCGTGGACCTTTTTGGGAAATTTTTCCAAAGTTAAAATTTAAATTCTTCTATAGTTCGATTTAATCTTTTTTTAATATCAAATTGAAGTAAAACTTAAAATGGCCATAACTTGAGCTAGAAAGCTCGATTTGGGAAAAAAAAGGACTTTTCTAAAAGCTCTCAATGCCCTCTTTACACTCATATCATAAATTTTTGAAATTGATAAAGTTTGATGGTTTAATTTTGAGAAAGAAATCTGCAGGTTTTTAATTAGTGAGCTGGCAGTTTTCAAATTCTCAATTTGGTTAAATTAGAACTCCTCCTTCACTCAACATGTTGAACAGACATGGAGGATTAGTTTAGGGAGGGTTTAGAGTGTTTTGGGGAATTCAATTTGTTCAATTTATTTCAACTTGTATTTTTCGGCAATAGACAGGAAAACAAGCTGTCTGAAGCTCAAATTGTATTTTTATTAAGTTTTAAAGGTTCTTTCTTAACTGTTATTGTAAATTTGAGTTTCTTAGGACTTACTAAGTCTAAATTTTAATGTTTCTTGTCTTTTTTTTGGTATAAGTTTGAACTGCTCATTTTTATAAAACGTGAATTTCCAGAATGAAGTTTATGGCAATGAACTATTTCTTTTAAATTGGTTTATCAATTTTGTCCTTTGAATGTGTATATATTTCCTAAACTTAGCCAAATACATTTACTTGATTAAAACAACCATTCATTTCTAAATTAAATTACGAGTTCAGATTTCAATTCTAATGCACAATTCAAAAGAGAACAATACAGTTTAGCTTTCTCATACGTATTTTCTTTCCATTGCAATAAAACACAACCTCAATCACCATTTGATATTCCCATTTCAATTACAAAATGTGAATAAGAATGAGCTTGCAATTTATTTATTGAATTCAAACAAAGAACATCTTTACAACTTATCTCTTTCTTTTAACTTTGAAATACAATAAACCATACATATACATTCTTTTCATTTCTTTACAAATAGAGACTGGAATACATCTCTTTACATTTCTCAATTCAAATTCAAACTTCCATCATCAATACGAATGGTTTCACATTACAAACATTATACAACTCATCCACTCAAGGTGGGAAAGGTTACAATGAATTTTCTCAAAAGAATGGGACTGTCAAAATTATATATCTTCTTGCTCCAAACAGTAGCATGCTAGTTTCTCCAACTTTTCATCTTTGATCACAATAAGGAAGGGGGAAAGGCAACACTCTCCACCCAACCAAGACATCCAATGAGAAAGGAGAATCCATCCTTCCTCATTGGCCCGAGCCCCAACCATATTGAAATAGAGAATGAGAATCAACTCATGGAAACAATGGCTTCCACAACAAACATACAATATTCTTCACATGTATACAACAATAAGAAATATAGTCCAAGCAAAGACAACAGTTCACAACTGCATTTGAAATTATTCACATAACACATAGGCTTGATCAAGAAAGAAAACAAGAGAAATAACTATGGGGAACTACTTATGCCTCCCTATTTGGAATTGGGAATCCACCTAAATCATACCACCAATAAACATATCAAATCCCATAAACCTTATATCTCCCAACCCCTCCTTATGCCCCCCAAAAATTTCTCCCTTATGCCCCCAAGAGTAAGAAATGCAAGCAGTTTCTTTTCCAAGGTGGATCCCAATCCAAAACTCCCTCCATAATAAAATTGGTGCCATTGGAAATCCCTTATGCCCCCCATTGGAAATCCCCATATCCTTCTCCTACACCAAGTCCTAAGCGATCTACCCAGGCCCGACCAAAGAACACAAAACACATTCACCATTTAAACATACATGTAGGAGAAATAAAACCTTTAAAAACAAGCTCAAGATCCTACCTCTCTATACTAGAGTTTGTTCCAAGCTCACAATCTTTCCAATTTTCAAAGTGCATTCCAAAACCAACAATTTTCAAGCATGCAAAATACTCCAAACTTTCTCCACAGCAAGCTCCAAAACCAGCAAGAAAAATGTGCCCCCAAGAGGAATGGACAAAGTTTCAAAAACCATAAATAAACAAGAAGTTTCACTTTTATAGGAGAGGAAAGAGAAGAGGATGACGTGGATCCATGTGGGATGCCACATCATTCTTCCTCAACCCCAAGAGGAATTCAACATCATTCACCAAATCACAATAAATAAGAATGACAAAATAACTTACACACTCCAAAATGACCCATACTCAAAAGGACTGAATTAAAAATATGTAAGAGAAGTGCAATTAAAACTTACAAATTGTCACTTCAAAATGTAATAAAAATACCTAAATTTAACCTCCAAACCATAGGTATGGTTGGTGAATTATTTTAAGAGGTGTGGGACAAGTTTAACTTGTCCCACAAGCCTCCAAATTTGGCCTCCAAGGACAAATTCGAATTCTTAAGGAGATGAAGTGTTTAACCTTCCAAAATATTTCTTACATGACTCTTACACATCTCTTACACCTTCTTACACATTTCTTACACACTCTTCCAATCATTAATATTTAAAATCAACAAATTCATTAATTACATTCCATGTCCCCAATTTAATTTAATTAAAGTTTAACTATATGATCTCTCACATTAATCTACCACATTTAAATTAATTGCAAGAAGGAACACATTACTTAATAAAATACATTCAACAATAATTAAATGGTACACAAAATAAAATACATATCCCATGGTCACATATAATGGAAATCCCCATGGGAATCCCTAACAAACACACACATAGATACAAAACAATTGTCATGGTTACCTTGTTGATTTCACCTTAAATTCTAATAAGGTTAGTCTCCAGGTCCCCCGACATTGTTTTGAGTTTTAACCTGCAAAATGCAAATACCTCCTTCAGCCTTGTGGCCATATCGAACATCTAAATGATATAACAACATCTCAAGATCATCTAATCATATGAATCACAACAGCATCAAGAATTCAAAATTATCATTTTTAATTAGTTAATCAACTATATCATCATCTATGTTATTCCATACTAGGTCTACTCAATATATCAAATGTCACAAGTCCAAATCAACATCTATAATATGTCCATGTCAATAGTCTATCATCATCCACATATCAAAATGTCTCTAGTAACCATCATGCATACTAACTGAATCCAGATCAATAATAATCCATGACCTAACATCTAACCATCATACTAAAACAAAACATAATAGTGTCCATAATATGATGAATAGTATCAAAATGAGTATCTAAAAGTGTCAAAGGGAAGTGGGAACTACATCCCCCTCCCTTTAGACTTGACTTCCTCCTGAAGTCACCGGAACAAATGTGGAAACTACACTCATAATTATATGGCATCCTCCCAAGTGGTTGCGGTCTCATCATATATGTCCCACTACACCCAAACATGATCAATCTCTCTACCTTGAAGGCCCGGGTCCTGTGATCTATGATATGGGTAGGCTCCACCATCACCTACCCCTGATCTTGCACCTACAATGATGTCCAGTCCAACACATGAGAAGGATCTGCAATGTACCTCCTAAGGACAGAAATATGAAACACATCATGTACACGAGACAAGCTGGGTGGAAATGCTAGATGGTAGGCTAAAGAGCCGATACGCTCCAAGATCTCAAAAGGACCAACTAATCTATGAGCTAACTTAGAACCATTTCCATAACGGATAGGGCTCTTATTCGGTCTAACATGAAGGAACACCTTCATGCCCACATCAAAACTATGATCCATCCTATGCTGATCTGCATACTTCTTCTACCTGTCCTATGCCTCCTGCAACCTCTTCCTGATCAACACTACCTATTGCTTCATGTCCTAAAAAAGAGCTGGTCTAAGAGATATCCTGTCCTCCAACCCGTCCCAACTAAGGGGTGTTCTCGCACTCTCTACCATATAAGGCCCGAAAAGGAGCCATGCCTATAGAACTCTGAAAACTATTATTGTAGGAAAACTCCACTAAGTACAGGTACTCCTCCCACTTAGACTGCTGATCCATCACATACATCCTGAGCATATCCTCTAAAACTCGATTTACTCTCTTGATTTTTCCATTTGTCTCAGGGGTGATATGTTGTGCTGAAGTTAATCCTCGTCTCGAGGACATACTGCATGGTAGTCCAAAAGTGTGAAGTGTACAAAGGATCATGGTCACAAATGATCTTCTGTGGAATCCCGTGCAACCTGAAAATCTCATCTAAATATACTCGTGCCACTACTCTAGCTATATAAGTGGTCTTCACCGAGAAAAGTGAGCCACTTTTGTCAATTTATCAACTGTGACCATAATGGTGTCGTGGTGATATCTTGACATAGGTAGCCCAACAATGAAATCCATGGAAATGGTGTCCCACTTCCATTCGGTATGGCATGAGGATAAAGAAGACCTATTGGATGTTGATGCTTGGCCTTAACCCTCTAGCACTCTAAACACCATGACACAAACTGAGCCACATCTTGATGAATTCCTCTCCAATGGTATAACTGTCACAAAGTAGCGTGCATCTTCTTCACCCCGGGATGGGCTGAATAGGGTACATGATGTGCCTCTACCAAGATGTCCTACCTCAAGCCTCCATCTCTAGGAACATATATCATGCCTCTGTTCCTAAGAAGACCATCTTCCTCTAGAAGAAACCATCAAAATTCCCCTCAAGGGGTCTCTGTGACTCGATCTCTACTCATAAAGCCATGTAGAAGCCGCGAAGAGGAAGTCATGCTTTTATCCAAAATTCACCCCCAAGGTAAATTTTGATAACATGCATCAAATTCTTTAGTCCCAAGCAATTATATTGATTCAAGGCAAAGCATCATGTTGCTGGGGTCCCCTCAGATTTTTTCTAACTCCCCTGGCCAAGAAAGAAAGAGCAAGCTCTGAAAAAATGTGAAAAGGTTGCAGAAGACAGGCTCGGGCCAGGAAAAATCACGAAAAATGGCTAAGTCTTAGTCTCCGGGACAGCCGGGACAAAAGTACGCGAGGGACGCGTGGGACGCGAAAGCGCGAAATGGGCGAAGGTTCGTCCGGGACAGCTGGGACAAAAGTACGCGAGGGACGCGTGGGACGCGAAAGCGCGGATCACCCGAAGGAAGAGTTTTTCGTCCGGGACAGCCGGGACAAAAGTACGCGAGGGACGCGTGGGACGCGAAAGCGCGAAATGGGCGAAGGTTCGTCCGGGACAGCCGGGACAAAAGTACGCGAGGGACGCGTGGGACGTGAAAGCGCGAAATGGGCGAAGGTTCATCCGGGACAGCCGGGACAAAAGTACGTGAGGGACGCGTGGGACGCGAAAACGCGGATCGCCCGAAGGAAGAGAGTTTTCGTCCCGGGACAGCCGGGACAAAAGTACGCGAGGGACGCGTGGGACGCGAAAGCGCGAAATGGGTGAAGGTTCGTCTGGGACAGCCAGGACAAAAGTATGCGAGGGACGCGTGGGACGCGAAAGCGCGAAATGGGCGAAGACAGAAGAGGAAAAGTCAACGTTTGACCTGCGAAACTTCAAACGGCCATAACTTTTGACTTCGAGCTCCGATTTTCACAAAATTGGACTTTCTGGAACGAGCACGATGTCCTCTACGCCACAAAAACTGGATTTATTATTTTTAATGAGGGTAGATATATTTAATTAAGAGAAACACTGGAACGAGCACGATGTCCTCTTCAGTCAAACCTTGGAAGATTACGAAATAAAGTATTCTTTCATTGAAAAGCATGTCCTTGCTGTCATCAGGAGCTTGAAGAAGTTCAGACATTTGGTATCAAAAAATAAGATTCAACTACTGGTGTCTCATGCTGGTGTCAAGGACTTCCTCCTAAACAAGGATTTAAATGAGAAGAGAGCAGGTTGGATCACTCGGGTGATGGAATATGATATTGAAATCAAAGTGACCAAGCTAGTTCGTGGCAAAGGCTTGTGCGAGTAGCTCGCTTCCAAACAATCAGACGAGCCAAAAAATGAAGAGGATGTTGTCTTACTACTACAGAATGATCAAGAACAACAACCGGTGATGATGCACCCATCCCATGTTGGACTCAAGACTTGGTGCATTACCTCCAGATAGGCTTGTGCCCCGCAGAAGTGAGCAAAGCAAAGAGGAGATACTTCAGATTACAAGCCATTCCATATGTGCTTGTTGACGGAGTTTTGTTCAAAAAGGACATCAATGGTGTTCTATTAAGATGCATTGGAACAGGTCAAGTTGAGAAGATCTTACATGAGTTCCACGACGGGGAAGCAGGAGGCCACTTTGCTCCACGAGTAATACTTGGCTCTCAAAATCATGAAAGCTGGTTACTATTGTCCTCTCTGTGTTCAATGATTGCTACTCTGGGTCAAGAAATGGGAAATGTGCATTCTTCACGGGGAAAGAAAGGTTAGCGGCCTGCCCCTTCGTTCTCAATTTCAAAGTGGATCAGCCATTCATGCAATGGGGATTGGACTTCATTGGGGTTATCAATCCCACCAGTTCAAGTCAGGTCACAAGTGGATTCTTACAAGATGAGACTATTTCACCAAGTGGACCGGCGTGGCACTCGAGGAGGCAAATGAATCTAATATCTTAGATTTCTATGAAGGGATAGTCACGAGGTTTGGTGCCCCTGCCACTATCATATCGATAATGCATTGGCATTCCTTGCACAAAGATCACTAAATGGGCTGTCATCGAGAATCTGTGTGTATCTCAAAGACTTCATCAAACTATTACCCTCAAGGTAATGGCCAAGCCGAGTCTACAAACAAGAATCTACTAAGAATCATCGAAGGACTCTTGATGAAAATCGAGAGGACTTGGCACTCAAGCTCAAATCAGCCCTATGGGCTGATAGGATCACGTCCCAAGAGATCTACGGGAAGCTCTCCATACAAGCTTGTGTATGGGAAAGAAGCAGTTCTACCTATATCACTTGAGTTGCAAAGACAGCTCTGGAACTCATGAAACAGTTGGAGCTGGCTGAGTTTGAACCTATGGAAATCAGGTATGCAGAGCTAATGGAATTAGAAGAGACAAGAGAGCACGCAATGCAGACCATAGAAAAGGATACAGCATTGGTCAAAAAGAGTTTTGACAAGAAAGCTAAGGCCGGATATTGCAAACCGGAGATTTGGTGCTTTGAAGTGGGATGCTTTGATCGTGCAAAACTAGGAAAGCACTCCAAGTTTGATGCCATCTGGAGGAGCCGCCCATACATGATCATTGAATGCAAAGGTAGCAATGCTTTCCGACTGGCTAAGTTGGATGGTGAAGAATTACAGATTCCGGTCAATGGAATCTATCTCAAACGCTGCTACTAGAAAGATAGCTTCTCATCCTTGTAAATATTAATTTAGATTTTCCATTCCTCTAAGTGCTTATGCACATTGTACTGCTGTTAGAGTAGTTTTTATTTCCCTAAGTGCTTCTGCACATGTCCTATTGCTTCTAGTATGTGCATGTTTGCAGTTCATCAAGCTCTGGAAAGAATTTGTCGCCATGAGAAGACCAGCTCAACAAATGTCAAATGGCTCATTGATACAAGCTTTCAAATTTCAGATCAGCTGAGAGATTATCAAACAGACTCCATGCCCAATGGATTGCTACAAGCAGCTGGCCGTTCTTCATCTGGCAGGCAGATAACCCCGCTGAGTCGCCAAATTGTTATCCAAAATTCACCCCCAAGGTAAATTTTGATAACATGCATCAAATTCTTTAGTCCCAAGCAATTATATTGATTCAAGGCAAAGCATCATGTTGCTGGGGTCCCCTCAGATTTTTTCTAACTCCCCTGGCCAAGAAAGAAAGAGCAAGCTCTGAAAAAATGTGAAAAATTGCGAAAAACAAGCTTCGGGCCAAGAAAAATCACGAAAAATGGCTAAGTCTTAGTCTCCGGTACAGACAGGGGGACAAAAAAGCCGAAAGGCGCGCGGGCGCCGTGGGGCGCGAAAGCTGAAATGGGCGAAGGTTCGTCATCGGGACAGTGGGAAAAAATACGCAAGGGACGCGTGGGGCCGACTGCGCGGATCGCAGTCTGAAAAAATCTGCGAAGGAAGAGGGCAAAAATCGTCCGGGACAGCAACCGACACAAAAGTCGCGAGGGAATGCGCGTGGGGCCAGCGAAAGCGCGAAATGGGCGAAGGTTCGTCCCGAGGACAGCCGGGACAGCGACAAAAGTACGCGCGGGGACGCGAAAACGAAATGGTGAAGGTTCATCCGGGGACAAAATTTGGGACAAAAAAGTACGCGAGGGCGCGTGGGGACGCGAAAAGCTCGGCCAAAAATGGGAAAGGTTCATCCAGGACACCGGGACAAAAGTACACGAGGGGCGCGTGGGGCGCGAAAAAGCGTGAAATGGCGAAGGCGAGAAGAGAAGAAAAGTCAACGTTTGACTGTGAAAATCAAACGGCCATAACTTTTGACTCAGAGCTCCGATTTTCACAAAATTGGACTTTCTGGAACGAGCACGACGTCCTCTACGCCACAGAAACTGGATTTATTATTTTTAATGAGGGTAGATATATTTAATTAAGAGAAACATATTCGGCTCCAGTCAGTTAATGTTCATTCCCGTCAAATGACAGAAAACGCCTGCCAGACCCAAAATAGCTGCCCGCACTCAGAAGGCCATAACTTTTGCATTTCTCAACGAAATTGCACAAAATTGGTACCGTTGGAATCGTGGTTCCAAGCCCGATGCACAAAAATCAAGAAATTCCAGATTTGATTAGAAATTGATTGATTTTTTTAAGAAAACGTGGCCGGGTTCAGAACAGTGTTTTATTTGGTAGCTGGGAGTGCAATTAAGAGGCATGGTCATCATTCTTTCTCTTTGCAGCACATGGGACAGTATGGGGAGCCTTTTGCAAGTAATGTATAATCATTTCACTCAATTTAATGCCTCTTACAGGTGGTTGAAGGACAGATTTCAGGATTTCCATTTTCCCTTCTCTTTTCCTTCTCATTTTTCTATAAATTGGAGTGTTGGGCTCATTGTAAAGGGAGAGAGTTTTGGGTAGCAAAGCTCTGTCAAAATTGCTTTGTGAAGCCAATGTGTTGCAGGCCCTTGTAGTGGACTCCTTGCATGGTGATCCGAGGCCCTTATCTTGTAATAGATTGAATGTGCATATCAGAAGCAATAAAATACAAAGTTTGTGGATGTATCTTCCCTGCTCTGTGTTTTCTTGCATTCTTCTTGCCCCTTTTATCTTTCTACAAGAATATTGTGTCTATTATTATGTTCTTGCAGGAATTCATTAACATTGTGTATGCTTGGAATATTGTTGTGAATGCATTTTGCTAGATTATGGTGAACTGTCATCACCTCTTCTAGTGTGCACTTTGCCTCTGTATTTCACACATTTGGAGATTACTCTCACACCCTCCTTTTCTGGTGTATCACCGCTTTAGTGTAGGCTTTCATTTTATGTATTCTCTCTCCTGGTCCCTTGGAAATTTAGATTAGAATAGTTAGCTTATCCTGCATTAGAGTAGATTGTGGCAGGTAGTTTAGGAGCAGAACCGACTTTCTGCGGAGGTCTATCTCAAGTAGCAAGTCCCACAACTTGGAGATAGTACCCATGTTATCCAATCACACTGTGAGTTCAAATACATGCACAGGGGTGCTGTGATTCGGTGATAACTGTTCTGGCACGCCCGGTGGGACCTTAGAGGTCTTCACTTTCATTGCAACAAGATTGATGTGCACTTGTTGTAAGTTCCAGCTTTGAAGGAGCTTTAAAATCGCACATCTGGCGACTCCCAAAGAGGCATAATCCACTGGTTTCTATAGTCCAAGCCTGGTGAATTTATGAGAAGAATACAGACCAGATCAAGAACTAGGGAGGAAGGATTGTTTGTTTATCTACATCTATCTCCAGGCAGAGAAAGAAGGGGAAGAAGAGCTCAAAGATCTGCGTCTCCACCTAATAGAACTTTGTCTACACCTCCACAGTAGACCTTTTCTCGCATCAACAAGGGTTCTCGGGCCAATCGAATGGCGCATACCACTAAATCCCTTTGTCAATTTCAGGCGGCCCCCACTTGCCCTCAATGCACACGAAATCCGGTTCCATTGCAGCATTGAAGAACATTCCATTTTCAACTTTGGAGAAAATCATACCACTCCTGTGATCATGTCAAAGACATTGCTAACGTCTGTGCGATCCATGAGATAAATGAAATGGATGTGGTACATCAAATTCTTGGCATCATCGTTCAAAGGAAGGCATTGCGATGGTTTAGGAGCCTTGAAGTGGTTCTATCACAAATTGGAATCGATTATGCATAGTTCTCCATGAGCGATTTGGAGAGAAGGGAGACAACTTGTCTCTTCTAGAACAATTGACAACTATCAAGAGCCCAACGAGCGGTGGCCGACTTCAACTTCAGATTTCAAAGGTCTTGGGATAGGATTCCGGTGGCGGTCGAGGCCAACAATGAAGGTGCTTTTCTATACTATCTTAAAGCTTTGAATTCTGATATTTCTATGTTAATTCAATCTATGGGAGGCACAACCTTACCTGCTTCTTATAGCATTGCCATTAGGGCTGAAAACTGTCTTATTCAAGCTGGTAAGCTAGCTCCTAGGCCCCCAATGCCATTATATCCAAGTTTAGAGAGCCCAAGTACTAGTCAAGCACCTGTCTTAGCTCCTATTCCCACTCCTAGAAATCAAAGTTCAAATGAAACTTCTACTTCATCCTCTAGTGCTTCAAATGAACTCCAAGAGGTCATGAAACAATTGCAAAATTTGGGAAATGAGCTGGTTACTATCAAAAGACAGCAAGCTCAAAGTGCTAGACCGTATCAGCCTCAAGCTCAGCCTAACAGGCAACCATATCAACCTCAAAGACCACCCAATCCAGGCTGCAAATCAAAATCAAAGCCAAGTAAGGCCTCCTACCAATAGACCATTTCAGCCCTATAACCCCAATGTTGCATCTACATCCAGAGCTTTGGTGCCAGTCCAAAATAACATGGCCCAAGAATATGATTGGTGTTTCCCGTGCAGTCAGCCACATAACCAATCAATGTGCTTTAACGGTGCATTAAATCAGGCCTATGGTGCGAACCATTGGTGGGTCGCATGAAGTCCACCACGAAGGAGATCAGCGGCGGCGAGAAGCACCTCAGCAAGGAACATCTCCGAATGAAACTACTCTTGTCAATTGGCAAGGTGAAGATTTATGTGGTATGAATCAAATACCCTCTCAAAGTGTTGCAGCCAACACAAGGTCAAAGAGGAGAAATTTGGGTGAAGAACAGCCATTGGGCTTGAGTAATCCACAACCTTCTACCACTCCACAAGCCATTTGTGCAAACAAACTGTAGATCCCGAAACATGCGAGGAGCATCCATAAACCAGCTCTAAACCAACTCAGATGCCAGCTGCTACCGCTCATTTGCAAGGAATGAATGTGCAGGCCAAGGGAAAGCAGAGGGATACTTCATCTCCATTCAGTATCATTGATCAGATGAAGAAGACAAATGTAAACATATCCATGTGGGAATCACTATCTATCCCAGGACAGAGAGATTTGCTACAAGCTGCCATGAAGGACTGGTCAACTTCAAATCAACAAGTCCAAATGCAAGAGAAGGTACTCACAAATGCTGCCCAGCCTGAAGGAAATCATGGAGGACTGCAAGGTAAAATGTTGAAGCCCCCTCCATTTTATGTTTCATTGATCATAGGAGATAAGTTGGTGCATAATTGCATGATCGACTCGGGGCAAGTAGTTCAGTAATGCCCAAGCAAATAGCTGATCAGCTAGGACTCCAATATGAAGTCATCTCCAAGGGTGTAGTGCAATTAGATGGGACAGCAGTGACAACGGTTGGAGTAATCAAAGGTTTGAGCCTCACACTGCACGCATGTCCCAACGTAATAGTGTTACAAGATGTGTCAGTCATAGACCTGCCACCACTCTTTGCATTGTGCTTGTCAAGAGACTTCACTGCTAAAATTGGAGGCTATCTTTCGGCGGATTGGTCACACATGTTGTTCAGAACAAGATATGGAACCAAAGCCACAATCAGGTCTGAACCTATTGCAAACTTTCACATTGAGCCTTACACTCCAAGCCAAATCAATACCAACTGTTCAGCGTTTGATCAAGAAGATTATCCAAGCACTGATGAAGCTGACACCAAGGTTGGAAGCATCCCAGATTTGACTCTTGATGAATGGGCAAGCAAGGTGCATGCTTTTGATCCTTATCAAGAAATAGAAGAATCTGAGCTAGGAGTTTATTGTTTACATGAAGAGAATCAACCTCTTCCTAGCATCACCAAGCCAGATCATAAAGACAAGAATGAAGTATGGCAATTGTTCTTTGATGGGTCAAGGAGTAGACAAGGTGCAGGAGGAGGAGCTATGCTCATTTCACTGCAAGGTATAAGGTATTACTCAGCCTTCCGTTTCCAGTTTTCCTGTTCAAACAACACAGCTGAGTATGAAGCCTTAATTCATGGATTGCACTGGGCAAAGAAGAAATGCATCAGGAATTTACAAGTATTTGGTGATAGTGAGCTGATCGTAAACCAAGTCAAAGGAAAAAATGCTGCCAAAAATGATCTGTTGAAGAACTACAAAAATCGGGTATGGGATCTTATTGAAGATTTTGAAGCTTTTAGCATCATTTCCATCCCAAGAAAAAAGAATGAAGCTGCTGACAGACTGGCAGCAATTGGGGCTGCGTTTGATGTTGTAGAAAGTATCAAAAGTGAGAAAACTCAGCCTCATATCAAAGTGGTTGTGAGACCAGCTGTTCCGGATAACAACACAAGTTGGCAAGTCTTCGAGAATGATCAACAAATTGTTAATTTCCTACAAGAAGAAGCTGAGTTCTCCATGAGAATCAAGACAAGCTGGAGCAGCAGTATGGTGACCAAGTGGTGCAGCTGAGAACTAACAAATTACCAAAAGGCCTCATAACCTTGAGTCGATCTTGACCCGAATGATCGTTCCGGAAGGAGAAGCGAACATTCAAGTAAAGGGTGAAGATTCAGAGCCTATTTTAGTAGAAGAAGGCAAGACATTGCAAATTGGCAAAGTAAGTACTCCACAAGAGAAATCTGATTTTGTTCAGCTTTGTCAAGAATTCCCAGATGTCTTTGCTTGGACTTACAAAGATTTAAGAGGTTTCAACCCAAAGTTGGCACAACATACTATTGAGTTGGATCCGGAATCCAAGCCTGTCAGGAAAAAGCAAAGGCCAGTAAATCCTCATATCGAACCTCTCATGAGAAAAGAGTTAAGCAAGCTCATTGAGGCCAGTATCATCTTCCCCATCAAACACTCAAGTTGGGTTGCAAACTTGGTGCCGGTAAGAAAGAGAAACGGAGAAATAAGATTGTGTGTGGACTTTCGTGATCTAAATAGAGCATCACTCAAAGATCATTATCCGCTTCCATCAATGGAACAAATATTGCAGGTTGTAGCTGGTTCAGAAAGGTTTTCATTGCTAGATGGATATTCAGGCTATAATCAGATAATGGTAAAGAAGAAGATCAATTCAAGACGGCCTTCACTACAAAATGGGGCACGTATGCTTACTGAAGATGCCATTTGGGTATCGAATGCGGAGCAACATTTCAGCGAGCTATGGATATGGCATTCAAAGGCTTAATCAACAAGATAGTGCTGGTATACCTAGATGATATCACTGTCTTCTCAAAGAATGCAGCAGACCATCTCTTTCACCTCAGACAAGTGTTTCAGAGGTGTAGAAGGTTTGGAGTGTCATTGAATCCAAAGAAGTGTATTCTTGGCACACGAAGGCAAATTGTTGGGCCACATTGTCTCTAGGAAGGGCTAACAATTGATCTGAAAGGGTTGAAGCCATCCGAACGCTTCCATTGCCACACCACAAGAAATCTCTCTCAAAGCTTCTTAGGAAGGATAAACTTTGTCCAGATTTGTGCCTAATTTTGCCACTCTTGTGAAGCCTCTAACATGATGTTGAAGAAGAATCTGGCATTCAAATGGACAGCAGAAGGCAAAGAGAGTTTCGAAGACATCAAGCATGCAATATCACAAGCTCCAACTCTTATCAACCCAGATTTCTCAAAGGACTTCATGTTGTATGCGTTTGGAGGATCGAGATCACAATCTCAGGCTATCTTGACACAACTTGAATAGAGAAGGTTCAGAACAGCCCATAGCATTCTTCAGTCAAACCTTGGAAGATTACGAAATAAAGTATTCTTTCATCGAAAAGCATGTCCTTGCTGTCATCAGGAGCTTGAAGAAGTTCAGACATTTGGTCTCAAACAATAAGATTCAACTGCTGGTGTCTCATGCTGGTGTCAAGGACTTCCTCCTAAACAAGGATTTAAATGAGAAGAGAGCAGGTTGGATCACTCGGGTGATGGAATATGATATTGAAATCAAAGTGACCAAGCTAGTTCGTGGCAAAGGCTTGTGTGAGCAGCTCGCTTCCAAACAACCAGACGAGTCAAAAAGTGAAGAGGATGTTGTCTTGCTACTACAGAATGATCAAGAACAACCAGCTGATGATGCACCCATCCCATGTTGGACTCAAGACTTGGTGCATTACCTCCAAACAGGCTTGTGCCCTCCAAGTGAGCAAAGCAAAGAGGAGATACTTCAGATTACAAGCCATTCCATATGTGCTTGTTGATGGAGTTTTGTTTAAAAAGGACATCAATGGTGTTCTATTAAGATGCATTGGAACAGGTCAAGTTGAGAAGATCTTACATGAGTTCCATGACGGGGAAGCGGGGCCACTTTGCTCCACGTGAGTGAACAGCTCTCAAAATCATGAAAGCTGGTTACTATTGGCCTCTTGTGTTCAATGATTGCTACTCATGGGTCAAAAATGCAAAATGTGCATTCTTCACGGGGAAAGAAAGGTTAGGCGCTGCCCCTTCGTCCAATTTCAGTGGAAATCAGCCATTCATGCAATGGGGATTGGACTTCATTGGGGTTATCAATCCCAATTCAAGTCAAGGCCACAAGTGGATTCTAACAGCAACAGACTATTTCACCAAGTGGACTGAAGCAGTGGCACTCAAGGAGGCAAATGAATCTAATATCTTAGATTTCTATGAAGGGATAGTCACGAGGTTTGGTGCCCCTGCCACTATCATATCAGACAATGCATTGGCATTCCTTGGCACAAAGATCACTGAATGGGCTGTCAAGAATTGTGTGTATCTCAGCACTTCATCAAACTATTACCCTCAAGGTAATGGCCAAGCCGAGTCTACAAACAAGAACCTACTAAGAATCATCAGAAGGACTCTTGATGAAAATCAAAGAACTTGGCACTCAAAGCTCAAATCAGCCCTATGGGCTGATAGGATCACACCCAAGAGATCTACAGGAAGCTCTCCATACAAGCTTGTGTATGGGAAAGAAGCAGTTCTACCTATATCACTTGAGTTGCCAGCATTGGAACTCATGAAACAGTTGGAACTAGCTGAGTTTGAACCTATGGAAATCAGGTATGCAGAGCTGATGGAATTAGAAGAGACAAGAGAGCACGCAATGCAGACCATAGAAAAGGATAAAGCATTGGTCAAAAAGAGTTTTGACAAGAAAGCTAAGGCCAGGATATTGCAAACTGGAGATTTGGTACTGAAGTGGGATGCTGATCGTGCAAAACCAGGAAAGCACTCCAAGTTTGATGCCATCTGGAGTGGCCCATACATGATCATTGAATGCAAAGGTAGCAATGCTTTCCGACTGGCTAAGTTGGATGGTGAAGAATTGCAGATTCCGGTCAATGGGATCTATCTCAAACGCTGCTACTAGAAAGATAGCTTCTCATCCTTGTAAATATTAATTTAGATTTTCCATTCCTCTAAGTGCTTATGCACATTGTACTGCTTATTAGAGTAGTTTTTATTTCCCTAAGTGCTTGTGCACATGTCCTATTGCTTCTAGTATGTGCATGTTTGCAGTTCATCAAGCTCCTGGAAAAGAATTTGCAGCCATGAGAAGACCAGCTCAACAAATGTTTGATGGCTCATTGACACGACAGTTTCAAATTTCAGATCAGTGAGAGGTTATCAAACAGACTCCATGCCCATGGATTGCTACAAGCAAGCTGGTGGCCGTTCTTCATCGCGAGACGAGATAACCCCATTGAGTCGCCAAATTGTTATCCAAAATTCACCCCCAAGGTAAATTTTGATAACATGCATCAAATTCTTTAGTCCCAAGACAATTATATTGATTCAGGCAAAAAAGTCATCATGTTTTTAGGGTCCCCTCATTTTTTCTAACTCCCTGTCCAAGAAAGAAAGAGCAAGTTACGAAAAAATGTGAAAAAATTGCAAAAAAAACAGCTCGGGCGGAAAAAATCACAAAAATGGCTAAGTCTAGTCTCCGGACAGTCTTGGGACAAAGGACATCGCATGCGAGGCGCGTGGAAAGGCGCGAAAGCTGCGAAATGGGTGAAGGTTGGGACATGCAGGGACAGGGGGACAAAAAAATGCAAGAGACGCGTGGGGCGCGAAGCGCGAAAAGTTGAAAAAATCGCCTAAGGAAGGAAGCATGATTTTTTCATCGACAGACAGGACAAAATGGTGACAAGCAATTACGCGAGGACGCGATGGGAAATGCGCGCGAAATGGCGCGAAATGAGTCGTCCCAGGGACAGGGCAGGACAAAAGTATGCGAGGGCGCGAGGGACGGAAAGCACGAAATGGGTGAAGGTTCATCCGGGACAGCCAGGACAAAAGTACGCGAGGATGCGTGGGACGAAAATGCGTGGATCGCCCGAAATGGAAGAGTTTTTGTCCGGGACAGGCCAAAAGGACAAAAAATCGCGAGGGACGCGTGGGGCAGCAAGCACAAAATGGGCGAAGGTTTTCAGCATCAGGACAGCTTGGACAAAAGTACACGGGATGCGTGGGGCGCAAAAGCATGAAATGGGTGAAGACAGAAGAGGAAAAGTCAACGTTTGACCTACGAAACTTCAAACGGCCATAACTTTTGACTCAGAGCTCCGATTTTCACAAAATTGGACTTTACGGAGCAAGCACGATGTCCTCTCGCCACAAACTGAACCTAGATTTATTATTTTTAATGAGGGTAGATATATTTAATTAAGAGAAACATATTCGGCTCCAGTCAGTTAATGTTCATTCCCGTCAAATGACAGAAAACCCCTGCTAGACCCAAAATAGCTGCCCGCACTCAGAAGGCCATAACTTTTGCATTTCTCAACGAAATCACACAAAATTGGTACCGTTGGAATCGTGGTTCCAAGCCCGATGCACAAAAAATCAAGAAATTCCAGATTTGATTAGAAATTGATTGATTTTTTAAGAAAACGTGGCCGGGTTCAGAACAGTGTTTTATTTGGTAGTTGGGAGTGCAATTAAGAGGCATGGTCATCATTCTTTCTCTGCTGCAGCACATGGGACAGTATGGGGAGCCTTTTGCAAGTAATGTATAATCATTTCACTCAATTTAATGCCTCTTACAAGTGGTTGAAGGACAGATTTCAGGATTTCCATTTTCCCTTCTCTTTTCCTTCTCATTTTTCTATAAATTGGAGTGTTGGGCTCATTGTAAAAGAGAGAGTTTTTGGGTAGCAAAGCTCTGCCAAAATTGCTTTGTGAAGCCAGTGTGTTGCAGGCCCTTGTAGTGGACTCCTTGCATGGTGATCTAGGCCCTTATCTTGTAATAGACTGAACTGTGCATACCAGGAAGCAATAAAATACAAAGTTTGTGGATGTATCTTCCCCTGCTGTGTTTTCTTGCATTCTTCTTGCCCCTTTTATCTTTCTACAAGAATATTGTGTCTATTATTATGTTCTTGCAGGAATTCACTAACATTGTGTATGCTTGGAATATTGTTGTGAATGCATTTTGCTAGATTATGGTGAACTGTCATCACCTCTTCTAGTGTGCACTTTGCCTCTGTATTTCACACATTTGGAGATTACTCTCACACCCTCCTTTTACGGTGTATCACCGCTTTAGTGTAGGCTTTCATTTTATGTATTCTCTCTCCTGGAAGCATCTCGTGCAAACAAACAAATAAACCTCTGGATCTAGCACTTGTAAGAATCGGTGTTGTAGTGAGGCACTCCTTCGATTTCTTAAAGGCCTGCTCATATCTATTCGACCAAAAAAACTTCTTCCCTTTCCTCTGAAGGGAAGTGATAGGGTGTAAAATCTGAGAGAATTCCTAAACAAATCTCTTTTAATATCCTGTTAATCCCATGAAGTTACACACCTTAGTCACTGTAGTGGGTCTTGGCCAATCCATAATGGCTCTAATCTTCGAAGGATTAACTGTGATACCTTCCCCAGAAATAACATGAGCCAAATATTGTACCTCTGACTGAAAGAAAGCACACTTCTCCAAGTTCCCAGTAAAGCTACTACTCACGAAGACATTGAAGAACCTAGCAAAGGTGCCCCTCATGCTCCTCACGTGTACGTGAGTATATCAAAATTTCATCTAGGAAGATGAGCACGAAGTGATCTAAAAAGGTCTTGAATACCCCATTCATCAAACTCATAAACACTGCAGAGGGCATTCGTCAACCCAAAAGGAACCACTGTGAACTCATAGTGCCCATATCTCATGTGAAAGGTGGTCTTATGAATGTCCACCTCTGAAATCCTCAATTGATGGTAGCCTGACTTGATATCAATCTTATAGAACACCGTGGCTCCTTCATCTAATCAAACAATTCATTAATACGAGGAAGAGGATAACTATTCTTGATCATTACCTTTTTCAACTAGTGGTAATCAATACACAACCACAATGATCCATCCTTCTTCTTCATGAAGATCACCGGTGCACCCCAAGGGGATACACTAGGATGGATAAGGCCCTTCTCCAAAAGGCCCTCAAGCTGCAACTTGAGCTCACAAAGCTCTGGGGTGGTCATCCGATAAGGTTCTTGTGAGATAGGCTCTGCTCTAGGAACTAGATCTATATGGAAATCAATCTCACATGGGGTGGCATCCCTAGTAGCTCCCTTGGAAATACATCAAAAACTCTCTCAAGATGGGATGATCATCTAGTGATGGTCCACTAGATCCATCCTCGATCTGACACTGACCGTAATAGCATACATCTAACAACCCCATCGCACACACCACTTAAGCTGCATAGCAGAAATGGTGTGAATAGAAATGGGTCTCCTGACCCCCGAGATCACCGACTCAACTCCTAAATCATCTACACAAGCTATAGTCTTATGATAACAATCCATCCTATCTCTGTGTGCAGATAACCAATCCATACCTAAGATGACTCCATATGAGCCCAAAGGAAGAATACGGAGATCTGAGGTGGTGGTGAAAGGTCCCAAATCTACAACACACTCCTTAACTAAGGAGTCCACAGAGATCTTGGCTCCAGAAGCCATCTTGACATCCCAACTAAGACCACCCGCTAATCGCCACTAGCTGCACCACTCTACTAAAGATGGTGTAATGAAAGAATTAGAAGAACCGATGATCAAACAATACAGAGGTAGGAATACCACCAATGCTATATTTGGTCTCGATGATCGTGCTTTGGTTCTCTACTCCTGCGCTTCTCAACTCTTTGCATAAATCTTGTGGCTGCACCCCATGTCACCAACTATCGCTCTTAAACCTATGCCTTACCCTTATTAGGGTTCTAAGGACAATATCTCCATAAATGTCCAGCTACTCCACATCCAAAGCAACCACCTGATCCTCTCTAAGAAGTATCACCTCCAGTAGATGCCCTAGAAGCCTATGGTGTGGATCCTGATGATCCAATTGTGGTCTGCTTTTTGGCCTCTACTAGTGATCTCCTGCCGACCGAGCTCTAGGTCCACTATGTTTCTTGATGGGATGCCTAGGAGGAGGCCCCATGCTCTGATCTCTCTATGCATCAGCTCTCTGTGGAGGTTTATAAGGTGGGTGGGATTACTACTACTACCTAAAGGATACATGTGAGGAATGCTAACCACCATAAGGAAGAGGTACTTAACCTCTCGATCTACCATCCCGCATCTGCTAAATACAGCTCTTAACTTAGTCTCTAGCTTGGGTTTTACCTAGAGTCTCCTCTGTAATATAGGCCTTCTCGAAGGCCTCAACTAAATTTTGTGGATAGTGAATCCACACTGCACCTCCAATATCCAAATTTAGGCCCTAGATGAACCGTTGAATCTGCACCTGCTCATCCTACATATACTCTACATACTGAAGTAGATCTAGAAATCTACTCTCATACTCTGCCATTGATAGAGAAGCCTGACGGAGGTCATGGAACTTGTCAATCCTCTGTTGTATGAACCTCCGTGATAGATATATGCTCCTGAATCTCTCCTCAAATAGCTCCTAGGTCACTTGTCTCTAAATCTACATGGATCTTCTACTCCTCTGTCCTCCACCATACTCCTTCTCCATCCCTCAGTAGATGGATTGCAACATGAGCTTTCGTGTTGCTTGAACAAGGAAAAAGCTTGAAGCAACAGCTCAAGCTCACTAGCTAGGCCTCTACCTAAAATTCACCCATATCACCATAGTAGTGTGATGGCATAAGCTTCAAGATCTCCCCCGATGTGATTTGGTGCTATGGTCTCATCAACATCTAGGTCTCTCTACTCACTCATCCCTAAGCCTAGGGCTCCAAGACATCTCTCTATGCTCTAGAACTCTGTCACTCTGTCTCCTAGGTGGTGACTCTACTCGACTAACTCCACATGGAAGTTCTCTCCTTTATGCTCCTCACTTAGTCGAGGAGATACGACCCTCAATAGAGGATATCTATCATGACTAGCTTCACTGTCCTCTACCTAATCCTTCGCATAGAGTGGCATTAACATCTTGAAGGTTCTATAGAATCTGAGGTAGAATGGTTGCTACACCCTGATCCAGTGGTGGTGGTGGTGGTGGCGGTGAGTCTGAGTCTCCATGAAGGTTCCTCCCACTCCATCTGAGCCTCCTGCATAGACCAAAGTGAGAGTTAGTTCATTTGCTAAGTTATACATAGCTTCCATGTTTACTAAAAATATTCAAATTCTTGCTAAGTTGTTTTCTAGATTTAAGTGTGCTAGGTTTAAGTTTTCATGTCTCAAGTTTTTATAGTGTGCCCAATGGTCCAAGCCTTTGAACCACTACTCTGATACCAAATTGTAGTGCTGTTTAAACAACCACTTGAGACCTAAGAAACAACCTAGGGTTAGCTAGAAAATTATGGAATAATTTTTTTTTTTATTATCTACATTCAGGTTGCCAAACATCAATTTTCACTAACAAGTTTTGGAACAAATCCTATTTACCAAAACACAAGTTTCCTTTATTAACTTATATCAAGTTCACAAGGTTCAAAATTTAGGGTTACATGTTTTATTCAGGTTCAGGGAGTAATTTACCCCCATGCCTGCTCTCTAACAGGCTTAGAGTTTCAACTAGATTTTTCTCTTACTTAATGCTTCCAAAATTTCCCTAAACCATTTCCAATGGATAGGAAATTTTCCCACCTTTCTGGTGATATAAATAAGTCCTCCTAACTCCTTGTAGAACTCAAGATATGAGTGGGTGGAGTTTCTAGGGAAAATTTTCCCTTAGGGGACACATGGCAAGAGGAGGGGATTGCACCTTGGGCGGTTTGGTAGGTCAGCAGGTGGCATAGGGAAATTTTCCCATCGCAAAGCTCAAGGGCACAAAACATTCCATGCCCCCATGGGTCCCTAGGGACACATGTCAAATCCTAGTGCCAAGTGGAAAAGGAGAAGGGAAGGGCGGAGTGGCGGTGGATTTAGCACCTTGCGCCCAACAAAGGAGGAAAGGAAGAAAAAGGTGTACGGGTCCACACACTGTGGAAGAACAAAGTCCGAGGGGAAGGTGGAGAAGTGGGCCGCAGGAGAAATTTTAGAATTTTTCCAAGGGCTGAAAACTAAAGAAACAAAGGGTTCCACCCTACCCGTTGTCACCCCAAAAGTACCATGTGGCACTTTCTCATTGGCTTGTGGGCCGCAGGGCCAAAATGGAAAATTTTCCCAAAAATTTTCAAAAGGATAAAAAGTTAAAATGAACCGCGCCTCTACCTCAGCCCCTAGAGGACATGTGTTGCCCTCTAATTGGCTATGGGCCAGCGAAGAAAAATGGAAAAATTTTCCCAAGTAAAATTTTTCAAAAGAATAAGTTTTAAGTTTGAAAAAAGTCCGCCCTTCCACCGTGCCACATGGCAGCATGTGATTGGTTGCGGGCCGGTCGGGGTGGTGGGGTAAAATGGGAAAAATTTCCCAAGGCAAAATTTTCAAAGGGATAAGTTTAAAAATTGGTCCACCCCTCCTAGGGTGCCACGTGGCAGGCCCCGATTGGTTGTGGGATGGCAGGGGCCGTGGACCTTTTTGGGAATTTTTCCAAAGTTAAAATTTAAATTTTTCTATAGTTAGATTTAATCTTTTTTTTTAATGTCAAATTGAAGTAAAACTTCAAATGGCCATAACTTGAGCTAGAAAGCTCGGTTTTGGGAAAACAAGGACTTTTCGGAAAGATCTCGATGCCCTCTTTGCACAAGGATCATAAATTTTAGAAATTGATGAAGTTTGAGAGGTCAAATTTTAGAAATAAATCTGTAGGTTTTTAATTAGTGAGCTGGCAGTTTTCAAATTCTCAATTTGGTTAAATTAGAACTCCTCCTTTGCTCAACATGTCAAACAAACATGGAGGATTAGTCTAGGGAGGGTTTAGAGTGTTTTAGGGAAGTCAATTTGTTCAATTTATTTCAACTTGTATTTTTCTCGGCAATAGACAGAAAAACGACTGTGCAAGTTCCAAATTGGATTTTTATTAAGTTTTGGAGGTTCTTTCTTAACTGTTATGGTAAATTTGAGTTTCTTAGGACTTACTAAGTCTGAATTTTAATGTTTCTTGTCTTATTGTTTGGTATAAGTTTGAACTACTCATTTTTATTAAAATGTGAATTTCCAGAATGAAGTTTATGGCAGTGAACTATTTCTTTTAAATTGGTTTATCAATTTTGTCCTTTGAATGTGTATATATTTCCTAAACTTAGCCAAATACATTTTCTTGATTAAAACAACCATTCATTTCTAAATTAAATTACAGTTCAGATTTCAATTCTAATGCACAATTCAAAAGAGAACAATATAGTTTAGCTTTCTCATACGTATTTTCTTTCCATTGCAATAAAACACAGCCTCAATCACCATTTGATATTCCCATTTCAATTACAACAATGTGAATAAGAATGAGCTTGCAATTTCTTTATTAAATTCAAACAAAGAACATCTTTACAACTTATCTCTTTCTTTTAACTTTGAAATAAAATAAACCATACGTATACATTCTTTTCATTTCTTTATAAACAGAGACTGGAATACATCTCTTTACATTTCTCAATTCAAATTCAAACTTCCATCATCAATACGAATGGTTTCACATTAAAAACATTATACAGCTCATCCACTCAAGGTGGGAAAGGTTACAATGAATTTGCCCAAAAGAATGGGACTGTCAAAACTGTATATCTTCTTGCTCCAAACAGTAGCATGCTAGTTTCTCCAACTTTTCATCTTTGATCACAACAAGGAAGGGGGAAAGGAAATGCTCTCCACCCAACCAAGACATCCAATGAGAAAGGAGAATCCATCCTTCCTCATTGGCCCTTGAGCCCCAACCATATTGAAATAGAGAATGAGAATCAACTCATGGAAATAATGGCTTCCACAACAAACATACAGTATTCTTCACATGCATACAACAATAAGAAATACAGTCCAAGCAAAGACAACAGTTCACAACTGCATTTGAAATTATTCACACAACACATAGGCTTGATCAAGCAAGCCAACAAGAGCAAGAACTATGGGGAACTACTTATGCCTCCCTATTTGGAATTGGGCATCCACCTAAATCATACCGCCAATAAACATATCAAATCCCATAAACCTTATATCTCCCAACCCCTCCTTATGCCCCCCAAATTTTCTCCCTTATGCCCCCAAGAGTAAGAAATGCAAGCAGTTTCTTTTCCAAGGTGGATCCCAATCCAAAACTCCCTCCACAATAAAATTGGTGCCATTGGAAATCCCTTATGCCCCCATTAGAAATCCCCATAGCCTTCTCCTACACCATGTCCTAAGTAGTCTACCCAACCAGCCAAGAACATAAAACACATTCACCATTTAAACATACATGCAAGAGAAAGAAAACATTTAAAAACAAGCTCAAGATCCTACCTCTCCATACTAGAGTTTGTTCCAAGCTCACAAGATTTCCAATTTTCAAAGTGTAGTCCAAAACTAGAAATGTTCAAGCATGCAAAAGACTCCAAACTTCCTCCATAGCAAGCTCCAAAACAGCAAGAAAAATGTGCCCCCAAGAGGAATGGACAAAGTTTCAACAACCATAAACAAGCAAGGAGTTTCACTTTTATAGGAGAGGGAAGAGAAGAGGATGATGTGGATCCATGTGGGATGCCACATCATTCTTCCTCAACCCCAAGAGGAAGTCAACATCATTCACCAAATCACAATAAATAAGAATGACAAAATAACTTACACACTCCAAAATGACCCATACTCAAAAAGGACTGAATTAAAAATATGTAAGAGAAGTGCAATTAAAACTTACAAATTGTCACTTCAAAATGTAATAAAAATGCCTAAATTTAACCTCCAAACCATAGGTATGGTTGGTGAATTATTTTAAGAGGTGTGGGACAAGTTTAACTTGTCCCACAAGCCTCCAAATTTGGCCTCCAAGGACAAATTCAAATTCTTAAGGAGATGAAGTGTTTAACCTTCCAAAATCTTTCTTGCATGACTTTTACACATCTCTTACACCTTCTTACACATTTATTACACACTCTTCCAACATTAATATTTAAAATCAACAAATTCATTAATTACATTCCATGTCCCCAATTTAATTTAATTAAAGTTTAACTATATGATCTCTCACATTAATCTACCACATTTAAATTAATTACAAGAAGGAACACATTACTTAATAAAATACATTCAAAAATAATTAAAAGGAACACAAAATAAAATACATATCCCATGGTCACATATAATGGAAATCCCCCCATGGGAATCCCTAACAAACACACACAAACAAAACAATTGCCATGGTGACCTTGTTGATTTCACCCAGAATTCTAATATGGTTAGTCTCCAGTTCCCTGACATTGTTGTGATTTTTAACCTGCAAAATGAAAATACCTCTTTCGACCTCATGGCCATATCATAACATCCAAAATGATATAACAACATCTCAAGATCATCTAAGCATGTGAATCACAACAACATCTAGGATTCAACATTATCATTTTTAATTAGTTGATCAACTATAGCATCATCTATGCTATTCCATACTAGGTCTACTCAACATATCAAATGTCACAAGTCCATATCAACATCTATAATATTTCCATGTCAACAGTCTATCATTATCCACATATCAAAATGTCTCTAGTAACCATCATGCATACTAATTGAATCCGATCAATAATAATCCATGACCTAACATCTAACCATAATACTAAAATAAAACATAATAGTGTCCGTAATATGATCGATAGTATCAAAATCGTATCTAAAAGTGTGAAAGGGAAGTGGGCACTACACATAGTGACCAGATTAGTTTCAAAAATCATCGATGTTCCCCAACCATCACCGGTCACTTTGACCTTCGTTGGTTTCTATTTTTATTTTAAAAATATGGAAAGTACCCGATTCACCTCCTAGACCCCATTATACTCGATTTCTATTGCTTTCTATGTCATCTACAAAATACGGTCGTACCATGTTAGCACTTGTTCACATGGTGTTGACTGCATGCACAAAGCTAACACCCTCATATTCCACACTATTCGTCAACCAATCCCACCAGTCCCTCACTACCTTCCATCATGTCACCCATGGATCCAACCCTACCTACCACCATTGCTAAAGGCAACGAAGGTTTTCACGACTCCTTGATCAGAATCCCATGGCCTTACAGTTCTACCTTTCCCACTCTTCCACCTAAGACTCCTCAGATCAGTTGATATACAGCATGCATGTATCCATCTCTCCTACCCTTATTCCTAATGATTCATCAGCCCCTAATAATGTAGCATTACCCTCACCTGCTTCACCCCTAGTATTTTTGAAGCTAGGACCCATACCCGCCATGACTGTTGCATCTACAGTTTCACTCATTCCTGTCATATCTGTTGTCCCCTCATCAACCACCCAGACCATAGCATAGTCCGCACCCATTGTCTCATAAATACCCATTGCAACACAACCACTTGTGGTGTTGGTGACCCCTACTCCATTCCAGAATCTCATCCTCTCCATCCCACAAACACACCCCCAATCACTACTAAAGTCACGACAACCATCCCACCTACATACACCTACTATCAACAACCCCCTATCTTGTTTGTCACCTACTAAAGTCAATTCCTTATTCTCAACCTCCCTATCAGGTTTAGTATCTACCTCCTTATGCCATAGGAGGTGTCCCTCCATCACAACCTACCAATGACCTCATCAAGTTGATGATGGAAAATATGTAAACACTAGAAGCATCGGTTTCTGGCTCACACAATTCCCTCACCTATGATGAAATTTGTAATGAGCCTATTCACCCATCCATTCCTATTTGACCATACCCCGTACATTGGGAAATGCCAAAATTCAACCACTTCAATAACAAAGAAGATCCGCAACAACATTTTTGGTCCTTTAAACATGGGTGTTACCTAATTTCCCATGATGACGCTTTACTTTTGAGGACTTTCCCAATGTCCCTGATAGGACCTATATTGACCGGTACAGTGGACTACCAAGACTCTCCATTTAATCATTTAATTAAGTAGCCCAAGACTTCCTATATCAATTCTCCATCAACATTGCCAATAAGGTTACCATGACTGATATTTATTCCACATGATAAGCATGACTATGATTCTATCGTTGACTTCATCACTCATTGGCACAACCTCATTAACCAACTCACATTCCAATTACCTCAAACTGAGCTTATAGAACTATTTAATTGGGCATGTGCTAGACACATCTCACCAACCCTACATGTGTAAACTTTTTGTAATTTCGACGAGGCATTCACCATGGCATGGAAATTGGAAATTCATGTTATCGAAGAAAAGAAGATTCAAATTTCATAATAACAACATCACTTCAAATCAAATGATACTTCTTCGTCTCCAAAACCCCAAAACAAATATTCAAAGCCTAAAGGGTCTGCTAATTATGTAGTTATCAAATTCAGTTCCCCTCATCAATAAAACCTAGCCAAACCCCCTTCTAATCTCTCTCCTATCCAAGTTTTCCGGTTCGAGACGAGAACAAAGGTGAAAGTACACTTCCCTAGGAGAATCTTATTCTTTTGTTTTGGAAAATCTTGTTAAGGCTGGTGCCATTACCCTTCCACCTATAAAACCATATACTGGTTTTGACCCTGAGTGACCCATGCATGCGTGGTATAAGGAACATGACTTTTGCAACTATCATTGTGTCAAAGGTCATAATGACAATAACTGCATCACCTTCAAGAATATCATCCAAGAAATGATAGAAAATGGAGATCTAGTCTTGGATATCCCAAATGTACCCGCTAATCAAAACATGCATATCTTCAAGAATCCATTCCCTAATCATGCCTCATGTTCCAACCAAGCTAGTGATACCTTAAACAATGATAGCAATGTCCACGAGGTCCACATTATTTTCAATGACACACTAGTTGCTTCCCAATTTCCTCATGTTCCTTCCATAGATGAAATCTTAGCCCACACTCCCCTACCTATACCATAATCTATTTCATTTACTCTTCTACCCATAGAGGAACCCCCTTCATGTTCCCCTTCACTTGTGGAAGAGCCTATAATCGATGCGTTTCCGTTGACCACTCAAAATTCGAGTAGTTGTCAGCGGACCTCTCCTACTCATAGAAGATGCAGGTCCACCACCTACACCAACACAAGGAGAACCCACTTCAGCTGGCCCGTCCTCTCCTCTACCCATAGAGGATACTATAGAAGTACCACCACCTGTAGATGACCATTCACCATCAAACCTTCAAGATCTCGTTGATCTACTTTCGGCTCTCTTACCCATAGAGTCTCGAGGCTAGCCATTTCCTTGTATCTCAAACACATTTTACAGGATTTCCACTTGATCCACGTTGACCCCACTTACAATAGTACCATTCTCATTCTTGGTTAATATCTTAGACTATGTCGATAGAGCCTTACTCTAGGGGCATCCTCTACTTCTTGTTTCAACATAAATGCAATTGTCACTCGCTGACACCTCCATTATCTAACTAAAAGTGTTTCGATAAACCAAACCAAACACAACCACAACTATTACAATACCTTCCACGGCACCACTCATGGCCCAACTCACACCTCTTCCCATAGCCCAACATGTATCTACACCCAAACCCATGCCTATATCATCTCCCTTACCTAAACCTATCACTACCTTAGGGGTCATACCAACAGCTAGCCTTACTCACCCACCCATCAAATTAGATTTAGCTACATCTTCCAAAACTAACACCAAACTTAACCCGGCCCCTAAAAAGAAGATCCAATCTCCTAGATCTCATACCCTAACCTCGCCAACCACGCTGTTATCACCTTCACCCTCAACCCTAGCCATCCACTGGTAAACCAAGAATGCAACAACCCATTTCCCCATCATAGACCTCTAATATACCCAAGTGACCCACACACCTCTCGCCCTCACCCGTAACCTTCTTACCACCCATACCTCCAATACTGTCAATAAATTATTCACTACCCATGACACTTCCTTCTCTTTCACTCACAAGTCTTACCCAACCCACACCACCTACCTCCACAACACCTCGATTACCCCCATGGGTAACCCACCCTCTTCCACCATCTAATTTTCCTTCCACATCTCGTACACCCATATCATCTTTACCCAAAAATATCCAACCTAAAGCTAAAAAATTTCTACCCTCTAATAAGGTAGTTAAACCAACCAAACCTTCTATTTCTAGTTCATCTACCATGCCCCTACCCAAGTATATACGACCAACACCTAAGACCACACCACACACCAAACTAGTAGCCCAACCTACTCCCCCTCTTGTAAAGACTCTTCCTCCATAGTTAGCTACACCTATACCCAAACCCACATTCACCTCCCATTATGATCCATTAGCAGGGTCCTATGCCAAAATCCTAACCAACCTCCTCAAAAATTTGTCATCACATTACCACCTCTTAGACCTTACAACCCACTCAAACCCAAACCAAAAGGGTTTGATGAAACCAAAATTTGCACCTACCATCATGTGCTAAGACACAATATAGAGATATGTAAGGCTTTAAAACCTCTTGTCCAATTGTGTCCTCCTGAAGAAAACTTTAACAATGATGATCTTCTTGATGAGAACCCCATTTCACCTTGACAAATTTCCACAGATCTTCTCCTGTTACCTACTCAATGACCAAGATCTCCACCCCCACAACTCTTTGATCCATCCCTGAGATTTGAAATTAACATGGTTCATAGAAGATAATTAAACAAACCACCACCTAAATGCCAATGCACCCTACTCATCTCACAAGGTTCATATCCACCACTAGGATTTTTTCCTCTTACCGCTATACCTTCCATGACACACCCTCTTAATCCACCTCCCCTAAGATTAACATGATCAACATTGCCACCTATGCTCGTAAAACACAAGGGCAAGGAGAAAGCAAGTGGCCCATCAACCAACCCCATGTACCTAATATACCATCTGCACCCACACCCAAATTCATCATTTGAGGTCCTGCATATCCCATTTCCGATGGGGTCACACATCACACAATGCTAAAACAACTACACCAATCCCCCTCAAAATATATTTATATGACCTCATCCAAACCTCGAGTCACATCGTCAATCCCTCATGGAGGTCCTTCAATCTATCAAGTCTTACCAAATGACTCCACACCCATAGCCTCGATCATTACCCCTCACCACGTAGCCTCTCTCACTAGTTCTTGACCTTCCTCTACACCTCCACCCACTTGCCAAGTGATCGCCCTCGCTTTTCGGATGAAGAGATCATTCCCTTCTAGTCCGATGACCCCAACCCCACTATTTTCATCTTCGTCTTTATCGATACTATACGCATATGATTTGTTATTATCGATGGTGGTGTTAGTATTAACATCATCTCCTCCCATGCATATGATTAATTTCAAATCTCTTCCCATTTTATACATGGTAACCCCGTTATGTTGCATTCCTTCAATGATGCCAAGACCTCTACACTAAGTACTATTTTTCTCCATGTCCGCGTAGGTCCCCACACCATCCTGGAACTTTTCTATGTCCTATAAGGGGAGTTCCAATATAATTTTCTACTTGACCGACCTTGGATCTGTGTTATGGGTTGTGTCCCTTTGACATTACATTGATGCCTCAAATTTTAACACGAGGGACATAATTACACCATCCCTACCAAACCCTCACCTTTCAAGACCTGTAATATGCTATATTGACCCAATGATGTGCTTATACCAGTCAAGGCATCTACCGCCACAACCATTTCACTCTCACCCACGAGCCCATCCACCAAAATTTCCACTACTTTTGTTGCATCTAACCTTGCTATCCCTACTGTAGTTGTAGCCTCTACCACTAGCACCCCTATTTCCCCTTCATCTAGCGAGCCATCCATACCCACTACCCACATACCAACTATTGATCCCTTAGAAGTTGTTTTTCAATGCCTCACTCTGGGGGAATACTTCTTATACAATATCGATACCTTCCTCACCCCACAAGAGTATGGGAATCTGCATCAACACCCTAGTTATGACATCCACATCGGTTACATTTTCCATTATGGCCCTCCCCACCTTTGCACCAACCTTATGTATGGGGGACTTGATATGGCCACCTATAAACCCAAACCTCCATCCCAAATCCAACCATTTTTATCCGAACTACACTTCCTCACTAATCATCATTTTTCTCACACTTTCCTCCACTAGTGGATGAATTTGGATTCTATTTTTATGAACAATGACGCCACACTGTCATCTCATGTACCTCTCATAAACACAATGACCATCGTGACATTGGTTTTGACGCTCCATCCTCTAGAATATTTGCATTGACCTTATCCAGGATGAGAAATCTTCCCCCTCTCATTCACCCACATTACCATTCTCAGCCATGGAGTCCATAGATCTTGAATCTATACCTCATAAAAATCATAAACACCATTTCCCTAGGACCACTGACCTATCAACGTGATGGTGAGGCTCCCTCTTCTCTCCCATTCTTGTATCTTGACATGATTGATGATGATACGCCTTCAATTAACGTCATTTAATGTCAAGACAATGAGTCCATCCTCACCTACCTTGGTGTAGAAGACTCTTATATTCACCGGTCATTACCCTCTAAGACACAAACCATGTTGAATGAATAAACCATTGAAATCAACATTAATACTCAAGACAACCCACACATTCTAAAGATCAGCCAATCCTTAGATGCTACTAAACAAGAAGCCTTCACCTCTTTCCTTCGGACCATAGCAACGAATTTGCTTGGTCCTATGGTGACATGCCTGGTATCGACCCAAAAATTGTGGTTCACAATATCATAACCATTCCTGATGCCAAACCCATTAAACAAAAGCTATGGAAAATACATCCTCGCATTGCTCTTCTAGTCAAAGAAGAGCTTCAGTGCCTTCTTTTGGTTTCCTTCATTCTACCCATTGATTATCCCTAATGGATTTCTAACATCATTCATGTCATGAACGTGATAGGGGTACTTCGCATTTAGATGGATTTTCATGACCTCAACCTCACCTGTCCCAAAAATGATTTCCCACTACCAAGAATTGACCAATTAGTTGATCTCACTATTGGCCATGAAATGTTATCGCTCATTGATGGTTTCTCGGGCTACAATCGAATATTACTAGCTCCCAAGGATTAGCACAAGACTTCCTTCATCATCCCTTGGGGACTTTCTACTATCGAGTCAAACTCTTTGGCCTCAAAATTTCGGTGTTACATATCATTGAGCATGACTTACATCTTCCATGACATCGTGCATCACATATTGGAGGATTACGTAGATGATTTGCTTTCCAAATCTAAGCATTGAACCAAACACCTGCCCATTCTTAAAGTCATCTTTGAGCACCTCATCAAATATTATATTCGTCTTCAACTGAAAAAGTGTGTCTTTGTGGTAATTTTCAGGAAACTCCTAGGTTTTATCATTTCTTTGTGTGGCATAGAAGTTGATCCTACTAAAGTCAAGGCTATCCTTAAAATTCTACCACCCACTAATCTCTTTCAACTTTGCAGCCTACAGGGAAAGTTACAATCAATTTGTCATTTTATCTCCCAGCTTTCCGACCACTGTCAACCATTCCATCATCTTCTCAAGAAAGATGTTTCATTCAAATGGGATGATGAATGCCATAAATCCTTCAAAGCCTTAAAACAATATCTCCTTCAACCACCAATGCTCATTCCTCCTAAGGACGACCATCCCTTCTACCTATATATTTCTGCCACTGACCATTCTCTAGGTGTCATGCTCGCTCATCGTGATAACCAACACCGAGAGCAAGCGGTTTATTACATAAGCCATACCCTTCTTGACTACAAAACCAGATATACCCATGCCAAAAAAAGGTTTCCTATCCTTAGTTTCATCGCCACCAAACTCCACCATTACCTACTCAACCAAAAAACCTTCATCATTACTAATATTGACCCATTACACTACATGTATGTCAAACCTTAACAAAATCAATGTGCCACACGCTGGCTTATGCTTTTGGCCGAGATCGACCTTGAATTCATCCATCAAAATTCCATCAAGGGCCAAACTATCACCGACCAATTGGCCGACGCACCTATTTCTGGGGATCAACCCACTAACTTTAACTTTCCAGATGAGTCTATTACTACCCTTTCCCTGGATGAACCCGCTTACCAAATGACACTCTTCTTCGATGGCTCGAGTTTCAGTGTGGAGGTGGGGCTGGTATTATCGTCATTCTGCTTGATGGTGAACCTATGCCTTTGTCTTTCAAACTCGATTTTGATTGTATAAATAATATTGTTGAATATGAAGCACTCATATTGGGTCTCTAGGCTACTTATGCCTTAGATGTTAAGTCAATCAACATCTTTGGTGATTCTCAGTTGGTCATAAACCAAGTCAATGGTATATACTAGTGTCGTAATGAGATACTTCAAAAGTATAAGCATCACATGGACATACTTTTGACCACCTTCGACCATTACACACTTCAAACCACCCCATGTTCTACCAATAAATTTACAGATACCATGGCCTGCTTGGCTTCTCAGATACCTGCTTCACCCACTGACTCTAAAATATTTGTCACCATATAAAGACTACAATCACCCTCTTATTTTCCTCGTGAAGTCTACTCTATCGGAACCGTTGCTCTTGACCTAAGTGACCTTTGGTATAAGCAATATACAGACTATCTTTCCCTTTCCATTTTACCTATGATCTCACTTGTAATGGACAACGTGCCTTTCTTAAAAGTGTCTCCCATTATGTCATCATGGGTGGTCTTCTTTACAAATGTAGTTTCAATAGCATTCTCTTGCGATGCCTTACAAGTTCTGAAATTCCTTACACCATTAAGGAAGTCCACGATGGAATTTGTGGAGGCCACTTTAGTGGTCTCACTATCACAAAATGTATTCTTTTCCTAGGCTATTACTGGCTAACCCTAAACCTTGGCTGTTTTGATTATGTCAAACACTGCGTGAAATGCTAGCAACATGCTAATCTACATCACACCCCTAGTCATGCCTTAAAAGGCGCATGGGATTTTTGGCCTTTATCTCAATGGGTTTTGGATCTTGTCAGTGAGATCAACCCCCATTCTTCACAACGCCACAAATGGATCATAGCCGCTCATCGAATATTACACTAAATGGGTAGAAGCCATTCCCTCATTTCCATGAAAGCTAAGAAAATATGTGAATTCATCAACCATCACATCATCTGTCACTTTGGTGTCCCTCACCGCATTATCACGGATAATGGAAAACAATTCAAAAATAAAACCATACATAAACTATGTGATGCTTTTGGCATCCAACTCAGTTTCTCATCACCTTATTACCCACAAACTAATGGTCAAGATGAATCAACCAATAAAACCTTGAACAAAATTCTTATGAAGGTAGTCAACGATACTGGGAAGGATTGGCATACACACATTCCTTTCACCTTGTGGGCTTATCACACTAGTATTCACACTTCGACTATTACCACCCCCTTTTCTCTGGTCTACGGTATTGAGGCTGTCTTACCTCTTGAAGTCCAAATTCCATCCCTCCACATATCACTACAAGACATGCTCAATGACGATGACTTTCTCTAGGATCATTTGGTGCAACTTGAATTATTAGATGAACATCGTCTCAACGCTCTTGACCATCTCCAAATATACCAAAAACATATCAAACATGCCTATGAAAAATGTGTTCATGAATGAACCTTTCAGGTCGGTGACCTCATCCTAAAGGAAAATCAACATGTAACCAAAGAGGAGAAAATTAAATGGGGAAAAATTTCTCCTAATTGGCTTGGACCCTATATCATTACCCATGCCTATAGATTAGGTGCTTATCATTTATCTTCACTCAAAGGTAAACCCAAACCTAAGCCCCTTAATTCCTTGCATCTTTGACCATTTTATTATTGACATCAAGTCCTATATCACTTTCTATCAATTGATCACTCATCCCTTGAGCACTTCTCACCTTCCATAATTAGCCATTTTGAGGATCCATAACTAAACAAGAATCATGTGATTACCCATCACCTTTTAGTCTTGTCTTCAATATGAGTACCACAGCTCTGCTCATAGCATGATTCTCATGGATAATTTTCATCCTCTTCAAGAAGGAATCTCATGGTCATTCATCACTCGAAACCACCTCTTTCATAGTTAATATTTGTGTACTATGATCTTGTCTTATAAAATAAGAACCTAATCGCTCTCTATAGTCTTGTCCATAACTTAAACATCTAAAAACAAAAAGGGATACAACTCCTTGATTCATACTCCCAGAAAATATGACTCCCTCAAAAGGTACATCTCTTCTGTATATTCTACCACTATCAATAGACTTGCTCCCTCAAGGACAACTATATGCAATCATTACAAAAATATAATAACTATTCAGAAGCTTCTTGCATCAATAAAATTCACGAATACCTCAAGGAGATAATATACCCATCCCATTAGACTTCCCACATCGATCAATATATTTTTTTAAAAAAAGGAAAAAGATGAAATTTTCGTCATGGACTTGCCTATTTTGGATTTTGGGTTTCTTGTTCCAAAATACATGTCATCGTACACTAAGTTACGCTAAACCTCCCATTCTCACCTCCTTGCATTTTTTTCCTAAATTCCTCATTACTCAAGGGACTTGCCGTAAACACAACATTTTAGGGTAAGTGCGGGAAGTTGATGGACAAATATAGGGTCATCCGTGGACATCATATTGCAAACAACAACATAATATCAACTTGTAGGGATTATTAGCAATACATACACTCAAAATTAGACAAAATTATATGAATATGAATCGTAGCATCTAGAATCTAGTTTCTAAAATACTAATTTTTGTAAAAATGGACAAGATTAACTATATTAAATACTCAAAATTCAATGACTTGGTATTTTTTTTTAAAAACGCTGATAAGATTATAGTCCGTTTGCCCTCAATTTGGATGACCAAAAATTGATATATATTTTTTTCCTTTGGTGAGAAGTTATATGCTACTATCTATCTTGGGATGGAGTTTATTTTGTATTTTTTTGAGTAATATTTTATTTTTTATGATTTTTTCCGTGAAATTGGTATGAAAACATAAAGAAAACAAAGCACTTTCCGTTTGCCCGCCATAACTTCATCAAAAAATATTGAAATCAAATAAAAAAAATTTGAACATGTATATAATTTCACCACGGTTGGGATGGTATAAGTTTTATCACATTCTGATAAGTGAAACAAATTTTGCAGTCTTAAACGTAGACATAAACATTCACAGGAAAAAGTGTCTTAAAGACCTACTATTAGTAAAAATTATAAAATGATATTTATCCTCTTCTATTCACTTTAAAATCAGTATTTCTATAAAGCTAATACTCTCCCCTACACAATGGTACCATTTTTATGACATAGTTTTTACTTTTCAACATGGTTCAAGTCCGCGGAAGACTAAATTTGATGTTTTGTTGTTTTTAATGTAAAATTTAGGATTTGATGTCCACTTAATTGTCCCCCAACTTGGTGCACTTACCCTTGATGATCATGTGACTTTTCTTCACCCTTAGAATAGTCCATCATGCAAGGCCTGTAGGGTCTTACGTTCATACGCCCATCTGGGGTATGGTAGACTCATTAGGGTTCTTATCAATTAAGAAACTCTTTTACCACATCTTACCATTCACCTTCCTCATTACTTATTTATTATCCTATACAGGACCAGATCCTTGACACATGTATTTAAAAATCACTCAACCATGCCTACAACCTAAACTCAATCATGCCTATGACCTACATCACCCATGCCTAGCACCTATCAGACCATTCCACTATTTCACCCTAATCTTCCCTAGCTTATGGGAGAACTACATTGGCCTGAGGTCCCTTTTCATTGGGACTATGTAGGTAGCACTCCAAGGGCATGGGGCCCTTGGAGGATAGCTCGACCACTCTCTACCCTAACCAATTCCCTTTGCCCCTTTCCTAGTCACATTCTACCCTAGTTAGTTTCCTTTTTATATCAATAATTGGAAATTAAACCAAACAAACAACAATTTCTTAACATCTTTACCATCATCACTCATACATTCATTTCATCTTATCTACCATTTCTTTACCATTATCATACATTTTCCTACAAAACACCTCAACACAATCCACATCATCATTAATTGCACAAATTGATGAATTAGAAACTCAACCATACCTAAACCAACCTAAACTCAATCATGCCTAAACCAACCTAAACTCAATCATACCTAAACCAACCTAAACTCAACCATTCCTAAACCAACCTCGACTCAATCCATGTCCATGACTTAACTCCAACATGCCTAAATTGACCTGACTCGACCATGCTTACATGACCTTGACTCTATCATACCTGATCCACTTGATTTCCACATATATATATATATATATATATAACAATGAAAATTAATGCATGTATACCATTCATACTATAAAAACCATCATCTATAAATTGGAAAGTCTGTATAAAAATACATGTGAACATATATCCCAATAATAATCACAATCACCTCAAATCACTCAGATACATCCTCACCATCTTTGGCACAGCAGTGATAGATCATAAAAATCTCAAACTCTCATGTACATCCTCACTGTCTTTGGCATGCAGGCCGGTATATATCAAAAATAAATAACTATACAAAATAGGAGGTACATATGACTATTAGATATCATCTTGTTAGATATCCTCCATATCTGTCTCACCTGTCTCCTCCTCCTCCTCTACCCTCGTACAACATCCAGCTAGCATCTCACCACCCATCATCAATCTTGTCCAAATCTCTGTTGGTACCTCACCTGGGCTGGTTACCTCACCCTAACCCTATCTCGGGGCTCAATGGCTCCCTGTGCTCTCCAAATCAGTGGGTGTGCAACCTCATCCTCTCACTCGAGGCCTGTTGTGCTCTATACTCCCCATAGGATAGAAAATATATCCCTGTGGCCATCAAAATATCCTGATAATACCGTACCTCACCTAAGGAATCTCTCAACCAGCCTATTTGTACTATCTGTGGTGGTTCTAGTGGCCTCGTCCCCTATACCTGTTGCTTGGGACCTTGTCCCACTGGTACATGTAAAGAGGGACCCTATCCCTATGCCCATGCTTATCCTGAGGGACCCTATCCCACTCTTGTTTATATCTGTGCTTGAAGGGCCACAACCTATGCCTATGATGTCACCAATGACCACTGTAAACTTGTAATGTGCACCTGTAGGGTGACACCTATACCCCATCTCCATCTCCACCCTGTGTGGGTACCTGTCCCTATGCTACCTAGGCCTGTAGAGTGGCCACATGTGCCTACAAAATATCCACTGCTTCTCGCAATATAGCCACCTATGCCTCTCATCCTGTTAACTACCCCTACACTATACCTAACTATGTAATTAGAGTTGCCACCTACCCTTGTAGGGAATCCCTCTACACTATGATGGTGGCTAAATATAGTTTCCCTGGTCTTAGTGGTACTACTCATAAGTGTGCATCCCACCACCGCCTCGTATCTATTTGTGACCCTGGCATCATCAATCTATCGGTCTCTCACTTGTTCCTCCTACCCCGTCACAAAGACTATTGGTTGTGGTATAGGTAGAGGTCTCTCCACGTCATCCCTCTTGTACTATGGGAAAGGTGGTGATATATCCTAAAGTAATCCAAACTACCATTTAACCTTGTCCATGGTATCATCTTGTGCTCTCCTACACAACGCCCCTCTATCCATCTAAGTAGTTGTAATCCATCTAACTCATCAGCCATCTGTCTATATGAGGGAAAACCCACATACAGTCTCTAAATGATGTCCACACCGGATAACCCCTCCAATAAACACCTATAGTAGGTGACATCATGAGTCTCCCTGGTCACTCAACACTCTCTAATAATAGGAACCCATCACCTGTAACCCACCCAAACCAAACCTAGATTAAATACATAATCTCGTAGGCTATACCAACTAGGCACACACACACATGTGCTCATATGCCTAATAATGAAGTAGGATATTGTAGCATAATCTGAACCTTCGTAGCCTCCCATACGCCCATAAATTCCTGTATAGATGCACCAAGAATGTTGGCGCCCATGCAAAACAGGTCTTTTCTACCACCATATCATGTAGGACCCCCATCAATTATTATGGGAATCTCCCACCCTCTACATCTGGTAGTGCAAAATAGCAAACTGCCTCCACTCAAAACACTACTAGCCTAGTCTCCTCTGGATAAGCCAAGTACATCTCTCCATAGCTCATGTTGGCGCTGTGAAACCTCATCTCCGCCAACCCTCGCCAAATATCACAAGATCAAATTTTTAGACACCTCTAAGGAGATCAAATATACATGTGTCCCTACTATTGGCAACCATAGGATCCTAGTATACATCCTCCAGGGTGACTGTGATCTCACCCATCGGTAGATGGAATGTGTTGGTCACTGAATCCCATCTGTCAATGAGGGTGACCATCAAACTTAGCTTCCAGACTACATATCGGTAGCGTCTGACCCTAATTAGGCCAACCTTTGTAACATGCCACCAATCCTTGACTGTCGCACCTCCTCAAACCATCACGAGCAAGGGTGGCACCCTATCTCAATCCATAACTGATCTCTCACCTGCATCCAATAAAACATCACATTAATACACCTTGATCATACCCACAATAATTCTTGACACCTCACCTACACCTATTACCCTCCCTCTTTTTCCCCTCGCAACTTACCTTCTTATCACATATTCTATCTACCCACCCCAACCCTCACCCACTATTGATCAAACCATACCTATTTCAACCTCTTACCCATGTTATGTTTTTCATCAACAACATCTTCTTTGCCCACTATCTATCTCACCCACCCACCCTAGGGCTCTTTTAGACCCTTTTTCTCCACATGATGACCGGTATCAGTTACTCCTAACTAACAATGGTCTCTCCCAAACCAACATCGGTTACTGTATCCATGACCGATACCAGCTCGACACCACCGACATCGGCCACCCATTGACCGACGCTAGTCACTATCGCGCCAAAATCCACGACACCCAAACCCCTTTCTTCCTAAAAACTCCCTTCTTCTACCTTTCTACCCACCCATTCCTACCTAAATCTAACCTCAACTCCTCCCCACCCCTCATTCACCTAACCACACCTCTCCCCATTCCTATTTTACCCAATTTTCCTTCCCAAATTCAAAATCCCCTTTTCCCCCAAAAACCTTTTTCCTTACCTGACCTATATACCCAATCTACCTCACAAAACAAGGCAAGGGATTGACTCTTACCTTATCGTGTTGCGATCTCTGCGGTGGTGCGTCGGGCCACTACGCCAAAGAGGACCCACTTCCCTTTGACACTTTTGATACTGATTTTGATACTATTGATCATATTATGGACACTACTATGTTTTGTTTTAGTATGATGGTTAGATGTTAGATCATGGATTAGTATTGATCTAGATTCAGTTATTATGATTGATGATTACTAGAGACATTTTTATATGTGGTTGATGATATATTGTTGTGACATGGACATACTATAGATGTTGATTTGGAATTATGATATTGATATTTGAGTAGATCTAGTATGGTAGATTTTGATGGTGATATAGTTGCAAATTGAATTTAAGACATGATGTTGAATTCTTGATGTTGTTGTGATTTGGATTTGATCTCTATATGTTGTTTATATCATTTTGGATGTTCTGATATGGCCATGAGGCCGAAGGAGGTATTGTTATTTTGCAAGTTAAAATATCACAACAATGTCGGGGGACTGGAGACTAACCATATTAGAATTCTGGATGAATTCAATGAGGTCACCATGGCAACTGTAATTGTCTATATGTTGTGTTTGTTAGGGATTTCCATGGGGGAATCACCTTTAAAATGTGACCAAGGTATTTCATGTATTACTTTAATGTGTTTCTTTTTGTAATGTTTGCGTATATTTTATTTGTGATGTGTTACCCTTTTCATTAGTTGTTAATTAATTTGGGTTTATGTTATGTATAACCATATGTTAGATAAATAAATCATTATGTAAAAATAATGTAATAAATGAAGTCATAAATATTAATCTATGTTGTGAGAATGTGTAAGTGATGTGTAAGTTGTGTAAGTCAGATTTTGGAGTGTAGAACACTCCATCCTCAAAGGAACTCGAATTTGTCCTTGAGGGCTGCATTTTGAGGCTTGTGGGACAAGTTAAACTTGTCCCACACCTCTTAAAATCATCCACCAACCATACCTATGGTTTGGGAGTCAAAATTAGCCTTTTTAATTGTATTTTGAAATGACTATGTGTAAGTCTTTATTGCACTTTACTTACAATTTTTAATTCAGTCCTTGTTAAAGTATGGGTTAATTTTGAGTGTGTAAGTTGATTGTCATCTCCATTTAATGTGTTTAGTTGTGAAGTTGACTTTCTCTTTTTGGGGTTGAGTAAGAATGATGTGGCATCCCACTTGGAATCCACATCATCCTCTCTCCTCCCTCTCCTTTAAAATTCAAATTCTTCTCTTGTTTATGGTTGTTGAAACTTTGCTCTTCCTTCTTTAGGGTCGAATTTTATTGTTGTGGGAGTCTTGCTTGTGGAGAGAGTTTGAAAATTCATTTGCATGCTTGGTGTTGTTGTTCTTGGACTACTTTTTGGTCATTGAAGAGCTTGTTGTTTTGGAAACAAACTCCATAATGGAAAGGTAGGATCTTGTCCTTTTTAAATGTTGTTTTTCCCTTTTCTTGCATGAATGAAATGGTGAATGTGTTTTGTATTCTTGGATGGTTGGGTAGAATTCTTAGGGAAAGGTGTAGGAGAAGGCTATGGGGATTTCATATGGGGGCATAAGGGATTGCCAATGGCACTTTTTTATTAAGGAGGGAGTTTTGGTTTTGGGATCCACCTTGGAAAAGAAACTGCTTGCATTTCTTACTATGGGGGCATAAGGGATAAACTTGGGGGCATAAGGAGGGGTTGGGAGATAGAAATTTTATGGGTTTGATGTGTTTATTTGTGGTATGCATTTTGGTGGATGTCTAATTCCAAATTGGGAGGCATAAGTAGTTCCCATAGTTCTTGCTCTTGATGGCTTGTTTGATCAAGCCCATGTGTTGTGTGTATGATTCTTATTGCAGTTGTGAACTGTTGTCTTTGTTTGGACTATGTATTTTGTTGTATTATGCATGTGAAAAGAATGTTGTTTGTTGTGATAGAAGCCTTGTTGCCATGTGTTGATGTTCATACTCTATTTCAATATGGTTGGGGCTCGGGGGCCAATGGGGAAGGATGGCTTCTCCTTTCCCATTGGATGTCTTGGTTGGGTGGAGAGTGTTGCCTTTCCCCCTTCCTTGTTGTGATCAAATGAAAAGATGAAGAAATCAGCATGTTGTTGTTTTGGAGCTTGAAGAAAATACAGTTTGACAGTCCCTTCCTTTGAGAAATTTCATTGTTATCTTCCCACTTGAAGTGGATGAATTGTATTATTATTTGTAATGAGAAGGCACCTTGTAATGCAAAGGAAAAAATTGAGATTCATTGGGAAATGTAAAGATTTATTATTCTATTCTCTGTTTTGGAAAAGAATGTCATATAGTTTGTAAATTGCATATTGAAATTTAAAGGAAGAAATAATTTGTTTATTATTGTTGGAAATCAATAAAAGAAATACATTCCTTTCTCAAATTTGTATTGTTGTTCTGAATTGGAGTTGTTGTTTTGAAATGATATCTCTGTGTGAAAAGAAAATGCGTATGAGTAGAATGTATATGTATCTTGTAAACTGTATTTTGAAATCAAATAGAAAGGAAAGTTGTAAAAGTGTATTGCACAATTGATTTGAATTATTATTGAAAATTGATTGTTGTTGAAAAGAAAAGAAAGAATGCGTGGAAATGATAGACAGTGTTGTATTCCTTGCAAGATGCATATTTGAATTGAAATCTGAATTATAATCTAACTCAGAATTGCATAGAAGACTTAATAAGCAATTATATGACACCAATTAGAAACTATACACACTTTTAAATGATAAATTGGCATGCAGACTTAAAAGAAATAGTTCACTGATTTAAAACTTCATTCTGGCAATCCATGTTTTATTAAAAATGAGCAGTTCAGACTTATACTCAACAATAAGTTTTGAAACTTGAAATTTACATTCAGGAAACCTAAGGAACTCTAATTCACTCTAACAGTCAAGAATGAACCTCCAAAACTTAATAGGATTCAATTCGGAGCTTGCACGGTTGTTTTTCCCGTCTATTGCCGAAAAAATGCAAACTTGAATAATTAGACAAATTGACTTCACTAAAACACTCTAAACCCTCCCTAGACTAATCCTCCATGTCTTTTTGACATGATGAGTGAAGGAGGAGTTCAAATTTTATAAAAGTATAAGTTGAAAAGCATCGGAGTTCACATATTAAAAGCCTGCAGATCGATTTCATAAAATTAACCTTTGAAACTTCATCAAAAACCAAAATTGATTTGTTTTGTGCAAAGAGAAATCTGAGAGATTTCTAGAAAGTCCTTTTTTCCCAAAACTGACTTTTCTATCAAAAGTTATGGCCATTTGAAGTTTTACTTCAAAATGGCCATCCAAAATTAATCTAACTATATAAAAATTAAAATTTAACCTTTGGAAAAATTTCCCCAAAAAGCCCATGGCCCCACCACCCTCACAACCAATCAGATTTTGCCACGTGGCACTTCGGAGGGTAGACTCTTTTTGAAACTTAACTTTTTGAAAATTTGACTTTGGGAAAATTTTCCCATTTTTCCCCGTAACCCCACGAACAATCACGTGCTAACACGTGGCTTGGTGGGCACGCGGAATAAAATTGAAAACTTAACCATTATAATCCTCTGTAAAAATTTCACATTTTTCTCCATGGTCCTGTACCTCCATAGCAAACGAGGTGCTGACACGTGTCCTAGTGGACACATGGGCCCGCGCAAGTCTTTTGACTTTAAAACTCTTTTGGCACAAAACCTTAAGTCACTCTGCCGCTCCGCTGACTCGCGTCTAATCACAGGATGCCACGTTGCCTTTCAAGCAAGGTCGGAGGTATGAAGGAAAATTTTCCTTCGAAATTTGGTTTTGACCTTGGGAAAAATTCCAAATTTTTCCCCGTGACCCATCGGACCCTGTCCAATCACATGCTGACGCATGGCAAATTGGACATCGGCGGAGCGCAGAGATCTTTTCTCTTTTGATATTTTAACTCATAAAATCTCAATTTCCCCTTTAGCTCCATTGGTCTCATGACCCCCATGACCAATACGTGCATGACACGTGGCATATATTTCTCTTGGCGAGGTGCACGTCCATTTCCGCCTTGGGCTTTTGGCTTAAAATCTCCAAAACCTAAAGTGCTCCACCGCTTCACATTTCCCTGTGCCAATCGGGAAGTGACAGTGACTTCCTATTGAACCTGCGCAGTGCATGGAGGCATATTGTGCTTTTGTGCTCAAGGAGGGAAATTCTCAATTTCCTCCTGCTCCACCACGACCCACTCAAGGGAAAAAAATTTCTCCCTAAGCCCGCGGACTCCCCAAGGGAAAATTTCTCCCCAAAACTCCGTCGGGCCATAACTTGAGATTTATAAGGAGTTAGGAGGACTTCTTTATATGGTTGGAAAGGTGAGATAATTTCCTATCCAATGGGCATGATTTAGGAAAGTTTTGGTGGCTCTAAATGTGTGAAAAATCTATTTGAACCCCATAATCTCAGTAGGGGCGTAGATGAGTGGCATTTCACTCTCCTAACCTAAGTGATGAATTTAACCTCTTGTTTTGACCTTGTGCCTTGTTTATATTAGTTGCTTGAAGTAATTGTTGCAAGTCAGTCTTGCTTATTAATCCTTATTTGGTTTGTGCTAACTGTGATCTTGTAACCCTCTTTACAAACACTCTAAATAAATAAAAAATTATTCCATAATTTTCCTAGCTAATCCTAGTTTGTTTCTTGGTCTCAAGTGGTAGTTTGAAGTGGGCATTACAACGTTGATGGTCTACCCAATCCCTCTCCCACCTCTACCATGTCCAATCACCAAATCCAATCCTCCTAACCTCCACCTAATCACAATCGATCCCCATGTGCTTGTGAACTCGTCTACCTGGTTCCTCTAAACAACCAGATCTCTCTCCACCTCAAAGGGTACCATCCCTCGTCATTTCCTCCCAATAAAGCACAACTTGTTTAGTGCTCTGTCATTTTCATAAAAGTCAAAACATACAAATGAATTTGTATTATATGGATTTTTTCTTTTTATATACCCATTTCGACCTAACTCGACGTCATTTATACCTAAACCGACATCAGTCATGTGCCCTAGAACACCATGGTCGGTTATACCCAAACCGACATTGGTCATCTACCCTAATAAATATGATCGGCTTACCTAGACCATCACCGGTTATGTATGACTAGCATCGGTTACCTGTCATACTCTTTCCCATACCCTTTCCCCATTCTAACCCAACTTAACCAACCCCGCCACCGTTTGGCCTTACCCACCCTTATCGCAACCTACCTCCAAGCCTACATTACCTATACATGTCTTTAATTACGTTTAGGGACTTATTATTTTACCCATATCGACCCTACCCGTGTCGTGACCTCGCTACTGGACCCAAAACATTTTTAATGACTTATGACCTCATGTGTTCGTTATACCTTGTGACACTATTACTCGTGTTGTTTGACCTAATGACCTTACCTTGCCTATTGTCATGTTGTTTATCCTAACCCAACCTTTGGTGTACTAGAACATACCTAAACGTTCTTGCACCTAACCTATGATGTGCTTCCACACCATATCCTATACCTTAGATACCGAATCACCTCAACCTTGTTTGGATAAACCTATTGACCTTAGATGATGTAGAGTTTTCATGCTCTTCAACCTAGTATCGTCTTTGCAGCTGATACTTATGCATGTATTTGATTGTTACTACTTTTTACCTCGCCCATTACCTAGATTACCTAATTGGACCTTTACCCAATTACCCCCGTGTCCACCTTCCTCTTCATCACATCCACCTTTTATCAAACCACTCACTGATTCTATCTTCTACCTCATTAGTTCCTAGTTTGAGGGGGATCACCTTCACCCACACATGGGGAAACCACATCTTATTTTTTTCAACGTCGCTTACCAATACAAGCTGTCAACAAAAAGGGGAAAAATGTAGACACCAAAATTGGGTCACACTCCCCTTGGTCCCTTGTCAAATAACTAGCTCAAACATACTCATCTAACCATGGCCCCTTCCACCCCACATCACTATTAATTTAATTAATTTAATTTAATTAATATATATCCTCACAATATTTATTATCTAATTACCTTAATTTCTACCCCACCACCTCACCTAGACACCTCACCTAGCCACCTCACCCTAGACCTATTCTTGGCATGTTTCCATAACCAACAATAACTAAGTCTTACTTTCCTTAATGAGCTAAGATTTGGTCTAACCCTAAAATCTCTCTAACCACATTCCCACCCATTAGAAGGGAAGTTTCCATTCTAATCTATGAGAATAAACTAACTGGGCCAAAGAAATTAGAAATATCTACCCATTTTAGTAAACCTAGGGAATCCCACCTTAACCGATGCCGATCACCCCTAAACGATGCTTGAATCAACCCGAAACCGTTGTCGGTTACCATTTATTCACCCAAACAACCTTATTTTTGGGTTGGCACATTCTGAGAGTAAGGAAAGGAGATTAGAGCTGCATGCAAGCAAAACCAACATCCTTTCACGTATCTAGACATCCAGATCCATCACCAGGATAGATATTGAAGCATTGCACTCACTGAATCACTCTGGGAACCATTGCTATGATATCCAACACTACACTTTTGATCAACATCCACCTCCATTCAGCCATCAAAATATTTATCACAGTAAGTATATCTCTACCAGCATGGTCCATTTCAACATAGTTAACTTTTTTCATCCATGTCATTAGTTCATACTTTGCATGTTCATTCCTCCATGTCTTAATAGCTTGTAATCCCGCCATTTCCCTTACCCACACCACCAAATCACCATTCTGACAAAATATCCATTTCGAGTGTACTTGAGATCTCTAAAGACCTTCTCATCTACTCTCCCAACCTTATTTGACCTCGATTAACCCTTTCCATTTGATTTATTTTAGTTTCTTTTACCTCGACCATACTGACGTCGGTTATCCACAACTGTCATCGGTTCTACCTAAACCGAATCGGTCACACCCAACCAATGCTTTGCTCTCTATATTTTATACCTTGACCAAGAACAAAGCCAACAATCATTCAACCAATTCACCTAAATAACCCGAATCACACCACGACCCCAAGTCGGTAACTCCGACACCTACCTACCCTTCGAATCGACTATAACCTATCTTGTTATATTAGATTTTCTTATTGTTCTTGAATGAGATACCTAAATCATATCAAATACAGTAGGAATTTACTTGTTTCTCACATTAATTTGTTTTAAACAATGGATTGACAACCATCTATGGAGTATCACACTTCCCAGAACTAGCATACGCTAGGTAGTCCACTATCATATATCATTTAATTATCCTCTTGTGGTCTTGTTTTATATTACATGTAGTTTGTCCTAGCCAAAAGGAAGCTCTCACATTCAGTTGTGGATGAAGAAGTTAGAATGCACACAACAACCATCAATCGACCAACATTTAACATGTATTCCTCCTTGGCCCCTACCCTTATTTGTTTCATCATTTTGAAAAGGTAAAGAAAATGGTGAAAAAATTGGGCTACAAGCCACGTTTCCATTCAGGAGGAAGATAATTTAGCACTTGAAATAACTCAATTTTGTAAGGAATTCACGTAGACAAGATCTCATTCTAGAAAATTCTCATCAATAATCATGAATCAACAAGTACTTCATCATAGGGAGATTCTTCATCAAATATGGAAAATTATTCCCTCTCCTCCCTTTCTCCCTCTTCCAGATCTCTCCTTTATAATTCTTAATTTAGCATAATCATTTTATTTTATCTCATTCACTTAAGAATTTCTAAAGTTATATTGTAAAATTCCTCCGATTTATAAAAATGGTACTTATTTCTCATTTCCTAAGAATGTGTAAATTCATAAGGTGAATGAGTTCATGAAGAGTCGTGTGGGGGTAGGTGAAAGGTCAATTCACATTCTACTTAACTTGGGGATAGATTCTCCATTCTAAGGGATCATAAATTTTAATTCTTGGTAGGGATTGTGGATTGTGATTTAGGTGTTGAGTTTGTATCACCAACACAAGAAATAAAAGCTATATTTTTCTAATTTCCCTTTCTTATGTGTTCTTTTATTTTCTCTCTTTTATGCACTTTGTGCGCATAGTGATCATGAAAGAGATTTATATATTTGATGAATGAATCTAAGAAATGTGTGTCTAGGTTTTTAGTCCCACAAATGGATTCATTGTGTTTTCCTCAAATCGAATGTTGAACTAATCTAGATATTGGGTGTGAAATATACAATTGCCTACTCACAATAATAACTTTTCCTTTTCCTAATTTTTGTCCTTCACCCCTCATCGTTGTAATTTCCTCCCTTGTACCATGTACAAGAACTTTGAGACAAGTTCGGTGAATTTTAACTTTGTGATCCCCAATCTATTTAGCAACCCCATAGAAATAGATAGGAGTAGACTCGTTTACATTCAATAATGGGAACATCCCCATACATAAGAAGGAGGTGCGTAGCCCCGTGAGAGTTAAGGTGGAAACACCTAATTGGTCATAAGAAAAATTATTTCACCAACAGCTTTTGGCAACTCCCATGGGGATATATTTTCCCATGTGCACCTACAAAGATCTTTGTAAAATAAAATATATATAATAAAAAATAAACAAAAAATAAGAATTTAAAGAAAATATATATTTTGAAGGTGACTCCATCAAGGAAAAGATCCATGTTATGTTTGATTCCCGCAACATAATGTCAAATTTTCAAGAGAAATGTTTGTTACCAATGAGTGATAATGAAGAAGAAAAATATGACTACTAAGAAATGCAAATTTTGGATTAACCATAATTCTAGACCCTTTCTTGCAAGGATGAAATTCAAGAACAACTAAAAGGACTCTTTCTTTGATCAAAGATTTCGAATTAGAAAAGTGAAATAAAGCTAGTGATATGTCTCCAAAAATCAAGGAAATAATGTGTAGAATGAAGAGATTTGTTTTTTGTGAAGAACTCACATTAAATCTGGTGGCTTCGCTTCAAGAGGATTACCACTAAAGGAAAGAAAATGGGACTTACTGATAAAGAAGAAGGAAAGAACCTCAAAAAATATGCAAACGAGGTACACGATGTTGTATGAATTCAACTAAGATGAAGAATCTTTTGAAGGTAAAGTTTTTAACCTCACACATTTGAATAAGAAACTCATATCCATGTCTTTTATCTCTCTCCCTTGGGATGATTTCCTTGCATATGGAAATGAAGAAATGAAATCCTTGAAAATTGAGTATGTGCAAAGAGTTTTGAGCATTACTAAAAGAAATTCAGATCCCTAAATCTACCTTGAAATTCAAAACTACGTCAAAGCCTTGTAAGAAAGACACGAACAATTGGAATAACTTCATTACAAGAAGGAAGAAGAGGATATTTTTCCTTTGGAGGAAAATTTTGAAGATTTAATTCATTATGAGGTGTTTATTCCTGGAAGATACTTGTGTGCTTTTGATGAATTCCTTATCTTGGAACCTATCAATGAGAATCAAATCAACACCTTGGAAGATGAGGAAGAAGATATGATAGTGTAATCTCCATTCATTAACTCATTCTAGCTCAAGGCACACCCCATTGGAGAAACGAGGGATTAAAGAGAGGAAGATTATTTTTGTATGATATATGGTTCAATGATTCAAAATACTTCACTGTAATGAATATGTATGAGAAATCATTCCTACATCTCGAATCAAGATGACGAGTTCAAGATAGTAATGGATAATCTCCATTCCAAAGTTGATTCTTTAATTTATGTACAAACATTAAATGATAAAATAGAGATAGTTTGAGAATCAAATTCCTTTCTTGATCCAATTTTGGATGAATAAATGAAAGAGTTCAATTTATTTCTTGAAACCAATGTGGATAAGAAAGTTGAGCATGACATCTCTAAAGAGTTTATTTCACCATCCTCACCAAGGGATCACAATGATGATCATCATAAAAGTAAAAAATATTTCCTTTTCCATGTGAGAAAGAAGATTCTATAAAAATGATCAAGATAGAGTTGAAAATTATTCTCATATTTTTGCCCCAATATGGTCCTCTACTTCTCACTATGAGGATGATCTAATGCATCTTGAGCTCAAAGGTGTCACTTTCCTGCATAGCTTGGATCTCAACTCCCGATCGGATAATGTTTTAAACAAGTATGTCGGTCCTGTAAGAAGGTGATACTTAGATGATAAGAATTGTAAAAAGAGGATGAGGATTCTTCAAATGATTTTTGGCCATGTATGGAATAGATTTTCAACCATTTCCTTGAGGAATAGTGTAATGAATCTTCTAATGGAAATGAAAATGAACATATTGTAGATTTGTAAGAGAAATCATTGTAAGAAAATTTGAAGACTATGGAAGAAACAAGACCCTTAACTCGGTCTTGACATCAAAACTCAAACCATGGAAATGCAAGATAGGTATGAGATAATTTGTGCACCAATTTTTAATGATGATACAAAGAATACATACAAAGTCAATTTTTTCCTTAGTTCCTTAGAAGATAAGAGTGAATGTGAAGGTAAGACTTATTCTTTCCTATCCTATGATGAAGATCATTGTTGTAATCATTTTGTACTAAGATGAGGGGGTGAATCAACACTTCAAAATTCTTAACCAATTAAAATTAACTTGCATAAATAATTTATCATTCAATCATGCATTAGTGCGAGCTTAACAAAGATATAATAACCATTCATAATACCATAATTATGAAAGAGTACACAAGAGCACACGATGTAAGTGGGAAACCCTTAAGGGTAATAAAACCCACTAAATGTTTTGATTATATTACTCAAACTAAAAGACTTGCATGAATATGAATCACCACAAAAAAATTATAGTGATGCACCAACCCCACAAGTGATCCATATGGATCTAAAGAAACACCATTTCAACAAAACAAAAAAAAATAAGAAGTAAAATTAATCATAAAAGAGAGAAGAATGTTGAGTTACAGAACCACCACCCTGTGCAGAGATATGGTTACGTAACCCCCCTCTACACAGACTGATAATTGTGTAACTACCGTGGTGGTTGCATAACCACTGGTTTGCATTCACGGGTAGTCCTTTCACTAATGAAAACAAAAAAATAAATCCATGAATGATCATAAATTTCAAATGTTTGGGTCATGTCTCTTCCTTGGATGACTCTTCCCATTCTCTAGTGTATGAGGGGGCATGGGGAGTAAGCTCTTTCAGCAAGTAGAGTGTGTGTAATCGATCATTGAAGAATTAATGGGAAAAAGTGAGCAAGAAACCATTGATGTTGGAATTGTTTTGTAGAAGCAAGGTGTGAGAACAAAGAAAACAAGTAGAGAAGGGAGGAAGTGACATTTTTTTCCTTACTTCAACTTCTTGTAATTTGTATTTTCTTTGAATTGGCCAATATAATATTGGGAAGAAAGATAAATTTCCTTGTTGGTTAGTTTTCCCTCAAATTGGCGTTTCTAGGATAAAATATTGTGTTGTGAGTTGAATTTTTATCTTTTCATTGATGTAAAATAGTTCTATGCTTCATATTTCATTCACTAGCATTAAGAAATTTCATTTTCAAGTAAATTGGAAGTAGGAACAAAATTCTTGTGGTCTCGTAAATTTCTAAAATAGAGGTTTACAGATAATTTTGGTATCAGAGATGAATACATTATCCAAGGGACTATTATATTCATTCTTGTGTGATTTGTATGATAGTGAAAAGTTCTAAAGGTGAAGAGGTATTACCTTGCGATCTAGATATATCTATGAAGAAGTGGAAACAAAGGATTAGAGATCAAATGGAAGAAGAGAACTTGGTCCATATAATTGAGATCTTTGGAAAACACTATGGATAGGTTTTTCAAGACAAATGGTAAATATGATATCAATGAAGGAAAATAACAATTAAGGAAGATTTCATTAACTCGGTGGTTCGAGTTTTGGCCATGAAGAGGAAACTTTAGCTGGAAGAGAGAAGGTAAAATTTTATCATGCTCCTTTTAAATTTAAAACAAAGGTTGAGATTAAAAATTTGAAGGATAAGTAGCTATAGAGTTGCTAGATAAATGGTTAAAGAAATTATAGGTTTATTTTAGTACATGTATAATGTCACCAAGGCACAAAGGATTACCTTTGTAGATATAAAAGTGGAAGGAAATGCTCTGGTTTGGTGGGAAACCCATCTATCCAAAAGAAGAAGAATCATATTGTAAGTTCTTGGGAGGTTTTTACAGAATTGATTGGGAATTTTTATCATATTGGCCATAATATTGACCAAATGATTAAATACAAGTATTTTAGACAAAGAAGTAGTCAAAGTGTGCATGATTACCCTACGAAGTTTCAAAGACAAGCCATGTTTCTCAATATGGACTTGGAGGATGAGTATATTATGACCAAGTATTTTGGAGGACTTCATGCTCACCTTTGAAAGAAGGTCACTCCACGAAGCCCAATGATCTCAATGAAGCATGTATGCAAGAATAATACATAGATTATGAAAAGAAGAAAAGAGAAGTGAAGTCAAGGACAAAACAATCAACAAATCAGCCAAATAAAGAGTAGGGACAAACAAGTAACAAAGGTAAATGGAAAGGTAAAAAGACCACTACCACTTTGAATACTTGTAAATATCCTAAGAATTTTTGCAAGAATTGTGATATCAATGGTCATATTGACGCTACATGTTGGAAGTTACATCTAGAATTACATCCAAAGAACCAAACCAAGGACTCCAAGAAGTCCATGAAAGTTGTAAGGATATATGGGGAGGTAGAGATAGAGGATGATTCTAATGTAGATGAGAGGCTAGGATGCACAACCACCAACATGGATAGCCAGGAATAAGAGGAAGAGATGAGTAAGCTATTTTATATCCTCTATATTCTTCTTCTAATAGTTATGTTACATGAGAATGGGCATCACCCATTTAATATAAACAAATAATTATATCACATGAGAATGGGCATCTACCCATTCAATACAAACAAACAAACTTATCATGGGTAGATGCAATCATAGAAAAAGAATAGATTTTAAAATGGGAAGTTGAACGTTATCGTAGCTTGTTAATTTTATAAAAATGTAAATTTTTCAAATATTTTGATATGTATTACACTAATATAAACAAACAATTATATCACATGAGAATAGGCATCTGCCCATTCAATACAAACAAACAAACTTATCATGGGTAGATGCAATCATAGAAAAAGAATAGAGTTTAAAATGGGAAGTTGAATGTTATCGCAGCTTGTTACTTTTATAAAAAAATGTTAAGTCTGTGAATATTTTGATATATATTACACTAAAAAAATTGTAACAAAAAAATGGCTCTTATTACCATGACCCCGTACAAGGAAATTCTATTTATGATGGTGCAGACGATTGTGGAAGAAGGGATGAAGCATGGTTCATTGAAATTCACACCCCTGACCATTATTACAATGATATATGGTTGTTTCATTCCTTGGGAGACAAACGCACACCAGTTGGCATTCTTGTGAGCATAAAGTGTATAACAGATACAATTTTATCTCTTCAAGTGGAAAAAGTGGACAACGCATCGAGAACATGCTTACTACATAAAATGGAATTACAGGTTTCTCTTTACAAAAATATAGCATGGAAGGTCAGCAAAAAAATACAAAGATTCATGTTATAGTTATGGTTGGAAAATCGAGCCATACACTGAAGGGGAAAAGAGTGGTGTGCATAATAGTGAAGCTATTTGTGTAGGAATTGTCACCGTATTCAAAATGCTATATCAGTATGCATTCACTTCATCTGTTTCCCACCGCCTGAATATGGATAAGGAAGTGGGCCAATGAAAATTACATTCAAAAATATTTACCATGCTTAGAAGACAAAAATTATCTAAGCTGGAAAAACACATTTCAGAATCACACTTTCAAGAGGTGAAGCGATCTACAAAAGAGAAAACATTATTAAAACAAGCTCAAACTGAATTTTAAAAAAGTCAATCTACATTATCTGAAGAGATTCATCTTTTTTTATTTGAAGAAAATTCATTCAAAATTGATATTGGTCGTTGTCATGTAGCTCCTGCAAAATACCAATACAAATCACTTGATTTAGCAAGTGTTAATCTCCTTGTGCACTCTATGTTGTGCAACCATGTACCTCTTTAGCGGGATGTAATTTTTCTTCCTTTCAAAAAATCTACTGGTGATATTTTTGACATGGATTTTGAGCATGAAATTCATGACATAGAAACTCATTTCTATATTATTGATGGGAAACATATAATTGAAGCCCAAAAACAAATCCTTGCAAATCCTAAGTTTTCATCTATTCATGATAGAATCAAAAAAATTCTACCGTATTCTATCTTCCAAAGCAACAATAGAACAAATAATCAATATTTGCAAGCAACAAAATATGGCAAACAAAACATGGGTGAAAACAATATTTATTGACTCATTGTACAAATCCAGGTCAAGGTGGATCTTAGAGAAGAGACCACAATGTCCTGGTTCTGGTCACGAAAATTCAGAGGGATGGAAGGTATTTATAAATTGTATTAAGTTTTTTTGCACATAGAAATTAACTTACGAGGTGAGTGCAGCAAGTTGGGGGACAATAAAGTGGACATCAAATCCTGAATTTTACATCAAAAACAAAAACATCAAATTTAGTCTTCCGCAGACTTGAACCATGCCGAAAAGTCAAAAATATGTCATAAAAATGGTACCATCGCGTAGGGGAGACTGTTATATTTGTAGAAATATTGATTTTAAAGTGAATAGAATAGGATAAATATCATTTTATATTTTTTACTAATAGTAGGTCTTTAAGACACTTTTTCCCGTGAATGTTTATGTCTACATTTAAGACTACAAATTTTGTTTCACTTGTCAGAATGTGATAAAACTTATACCATCCCAACCGTGGTGAAATTATATACATGTTCAAAAAAATTGATTTCAATATTTTTTTATGAAGTTATAAGCGGGTAAAGAAAAGTGTTCTATTTTCTTTATGTTTTCAAACCACTTTCACGAAAAAATCATAAAAAAATAAAATATTTCTAAAAAAATACAAAATAAAATCTATCCCAAGATAGATACCGATGTATATCTTCTCACTTAAGGAAAAATATATATATATCAATTTTTGGTCATCCAAATCATGGGCAAATGGACTACAATCTTATAGGCGTTTTAAAAAAATACCAAGTCATTGAATTTTGAGTGTTTAATATAGATAAACTTGTCCATTTTTAAAAAAAAATAGTAGTTTAGAAACTAGATTCGGATGCTACGATTCATATTGATATAAGTTTTCTAATTTTGAGTGTATGCATTGCTAATAATCCCTACAAGTTGATATTATGTTGTTATTTACAATATGACGTCCACTTATGACCCATTTTTGTCCCCCAACTTGTTGCACTTACCCTACATTATTTCTCATAGAATGCTAAACTAATAAAATTTATTTTAATGTTCACATGTAGTCATTTGAAAGGAATTTGTTTTTCCTTTTTAGAAGGAAAATTAGAAATTTTGAAAGATAAACTTTCATTTCTTGTACTCCCAGATGAAATTTGGGATAAGTGGGTTTTATTGTTTGATTTGTATACCAATGGTGGGTTGCCTTGTAGCCCAAAAAAAGCTACAAACCCAGATTTCAAGCCAAATTCATTATATCTACTTACAACATGACTATTCAGATGCATGAAAGGTATGACAAATGAATAATTAGATGTCCTTACAGATAAATGCATTAGTGGTGAATTTTGGTTCAAAGATGAGTATGGTGTTAATGCAATGTTTCTAAAATATTATTGCAAAAGAGTAAAGCAGGGTAGAGCAACAAGAGCCAAAGTTATGTCTTATATGTTGGCAAGAGTTCTAGAATATGTTGCTCTTATAGGATGCAATGTATTAAATGTGATTGAAAAAATTTCCATCCATGAGTCACATTTTTCTCAACTATGTCAAGATCTTAGAGAAGAAAAGAAAAAATTGAAAAGGAAAAAAACACCATTAGGGGAAATAAATTTGCCAAATTATTCAAAACATGCTATTGAACTACTTGAATTATATGTGACTGCAACTAATAAAAATTCTCAACCAAGGATGTCGATACATATGAATTCACTTGTCAATGTTCTTATCCTTTTTTTCTTAGTAGAACATTGAGAGGTTTGGAATTCCATTTACCGCCACTCACTATAGAAGTCATAATTGCTGATTTCTATAATCTTGTGAGTACTATCTCACAAAACAATATTATTGAGCTTCTTTGTGTCATTGGGTGTAGTATAATGAGTTATGTCTATGTATTTATACTTCCAGTAGTACAAGCTAGCTTATTTGATACTGCTATAAAAATATACATGAAAAAAGTAAAAAAACAACAATAATTTCATAAGGATGTTACAAAATTTTGAATGCAGAACATGCATTTCAAGGGATGTCAATGATTTTTACCATATATGGTGTTCATAATTCAACCACTATGGAGGTGGAAGATGTTACAATGGACCTAGATTGGCAACATTCAGAGCCCTTGGATATTATCAACCCGAATGAAATTAGAGTTTCCATCCTGGACATCCTTTCAAATGTGAGAGATCGGTGCATTTTTGGAGCACATGATTCAAAGATGTAATACTAATACATCCCTTATATTAATATTATATGGTGAGACAAACACATTAAAGGCAGAACATAATACAAAGAGGTCCTCACTTATCTTTATGGTGGAGAATCACAAGTAAGAGATCATGATCCAACACTATTATAAATGTCTAACTATGCCTCCAGGTAAATAGCCTCTATGATTTTTGTGTTCTTTTCATTATAGTCATTCCTTTGTATAAGTTAATTCTTAATAATGTTTACTTTGTTCTAATATTAAGATGTACATCCTTCATATAGTTTTCTCCTAATATTTTTCATATTATAGAATATATGTAAACAAAATTTAGAAGTTTAATTATAAGAAAATTAAATTTGTTTCATAATATTTAGAGGTATTAAAATGATTAAGTTCAGTATTGCTTGTAGTTGAATGTTTACAATGGGCATATGCCCATTCTCGGACAAACATACATTTTTGTCTTTGTATTGAATTGGCAGTACATAAAATATGTATCACAAAAGAATGGAATAAAATTCACTTTGTTTTATAATGGGAAGTAGTGAATAATCTCTGAGTATGGGCATACTCAAGAGAGAATTAAACTTGTTTCAGAATGGGAAGTAGAGAAATAATATATTATTCATGTTATGTAGTTCACCTTTTTCATTTTAATACCTATGTACATTGGCAACCCTTGCACAAAGTCCATAACGTGAATTATATATTCTTGTTGGATCTCTCTCGATGATAATATGAATCATGGGTAGAGTTAGAAACAATCATTCCTGTGAACATTTTATAACCACTTCCTTAGAGGTAGAAACAATCATTCCTTTGAACTTTTTATATTAGAGTTAGAAATATTTTGAATTTTTTAACCACTTCCTTTATAGAGGTTTTATAATGATTAAGTTCAATATTGCATGTATTGAATGGGAATATGTCCATTCTATTAGAGTTAGAAATATTCTAAATTTTTTAACCACTTCCTTTATAGAGGTTTTATAATGATTAAGTTCAATATTGCATGTATTGATTGGGCATATGTCCATTCTCATATATCAATCATATATTCTTCCTCAATGATTCCTAGAGAAGAACAGAATCCGCACATTCAATACAATGATTGAACTTAATCATTTTAATACCTCTATAAAGTATGTTAGAAATCATGGGGTATGGCCCTTATACCTTATAAAAAGGAGAACTAATGAGGAGTTAAAAGTATAATTTTTTTACAATGGGAAATTGTCCAACTGAATGGGAAAGGAAACCAGATGATAATCTGAATCATGGGTTGAGTTAGAAACAATCATTCCTGTGAATGTTTATATTAGAGTTAGAAATATTCTGAAATTTTTAACCACTTCCTTTATAGAGGTTTTATAATGATTAAGTTCAATATTGCATGTATTGAATGGGCATATGTCCATTCTCATATATCAATCATATATTCTTCCTCAATGATTCCTATAGAAGAACAAGCATCCACACATTCAATACAATGATTGAACTTAATAATTTTTAATACATCTATAAAGTATATTAGAAATCATGGGAATGGCCCTCTACCTTATAAAAAGGAGAACTACATAAGGCTTGATCCCTCTCGTCAATGGTATGTAGTGTAGCACTCGGCTCACAATCGATAGTCCAACCAATATAAGATAATTATGAATAATTATCATAAGGAAAAAAATTGCAAGTTTTGAAGAGTGGAGACCTAGAGAAAAGTATTTACTAGCCAAGTAAAAGGTATTCTTTGAATTCTTGGGTCATTCTAACCTTGGTGATAGATTGCAAGTGATTTAGGATCTGCATCAGACAACCAGATTATGTAACATCTCTTTCATACAAACAAACAAATTTATGCAACATTTTATTCTTCTTCTATGATTCCTAATTGAGAATAGGTATCCACCAAGTGAATACAAGATTGAACATATTACAGTGAACAGTATCCACCCGATGAATACAAGATAGATCAAGTATTATAGTAATTAAGTGAGAATGGACAACAATTCATTGTTTACAATTGTTACTTTATATTCTAAGTATTTATGTTCATTGAAACAACTATTGATCCCTTGCAAATGATCATGAGTGGAGAACAAAGTGCAATCCATGAGGTTAATCCATTACAGAATATATTATTCCTATTAATAACATGATTATGAGTGGAGAACAAAGTGCAAGCCATGAGGTTAATCCATTATAGGAAGATATTATTCCTAACAATAGCACGATGCTGACCAACCAAGAAAAATATATTATTCCTAACAATAGCATGATGTTGGCCAGCCAAGAAAAATATATTATTCCTAACAATAGCATGATGTCGGCCAAACAAGAAAAATTTACCCAACAAAACACACAAAACACACAACTGATGGTGATTGATACTGAAGCTACATCAAACCCTTCACCATCAATTATGATAGGTTGTTCACGAATAGGTATCAAGTATTATTTAAAATTTAATAATATTTTTACTTGTCAATATTAGTTTGAGTCAATTTGATAAATATATCCTAATTGCAATTTTATGTGCAGATGCAGCTAGAGAGAATTCAACAAATATATGTAAAGAAATAGGTAAAAATATTAATCTTTTTTATTTGTCAATATTAGTTGGAATCAATTTGATAAATATATCCTAATTTCAATTTTTATGTGAAGATACAACTGGAGAAAATATAGAAAATCTACAAAAAAAAAATAGATGTAAATAAATAGGTAAAAATATTTTGTGAAATATTATTATCGTATTTGAAATATATATAAGTTAATAATGAAGTTTAATATTAATTTTTTTGCAGTGCCTCGAAAGAAACATTTTCTTGTTCTTGAATTAGAAGAATTTTTAGTTCAAAAGCGTACTTCTAAAAAGGCAAATACATTTCAATTGAACAATGAGCACCTCCTACCACGAATGTCTATTACCCAATTTCTAACTTCTGTGTTTAAATAGTTTCATCGAATAGCATTTTGGTCGTCTACGTTGGATACAGATGCCAGTGTAGAAAAACTAGCAACAAAATTGTTACTCTCAACTAAAGTGGACGTGCAACCTTTGTTTTGTTGGGGTATGGAGCATTGCGAAAAAGAGGGAGACAAATTTATTAAAAAATTGGAAATAATTTGGAAGACACCATAATTTCCATACAAATGTGAAACTATGGTTGTAGTTAATGTAGACAACAAAGGGGTTCCTGAAGAAAAATTTTGGTGTCTCCAAAGGTTTCTAAGAAAGACTTTAATAATAGGTGGCTTATGTTTGACTTATTTTCTCAACTATCTATGGTACGGGTTGTAGATGATGTAAGAGACATCTTAAAGGGATGTGCTCTATTTCAAACAACAGTGGAACAAATGAATATATAAAATTGTGTTTATTACATTTTTGTAGTTCTTTTTCCCATTTTCCATTTGAAGTGATTATTATATACTCTTTAATAAGATGTTATTGATGGTTATTAGTATGTAATTCTCAAAATGTGTTTATTACAATTTTTTTAGTTTTTGTTCACATTTCATCCAAATGATGTGATTAGTAGATAATGATAAATTAGGATGTTATTGATAGTTTACCATTTAATGATCAAAACTATCTTTGATAGGATTATACAAAAAGAAAGTAATTATTAATAAAATCAGATAATGTAATCTATGATTAAATTTATTAAAAAGAGTTTTATTATTGGTTGGTTTTTCATATCTCATTTTCCATGGAAATAATTTATTGGTTTTAGGGGTAGAAGAATTGCTCTTTGGAGTTCCAAGGCTTTCTAAATTTAGATCATTGACCATACAACCAGAATTTACATATGCATGTTATTGATATTTCAATCGTACTTTTAGCCCTAAATTGTTAAGGATAACACGACAACATTTCGATATTAGATTGTGGTTTACATACCTAAATTCAAGAGAATGACATGCCTTCATTCAAAAATTGATTGGCTAAGAAATAGCGAATTCATTTCTTGTCGGGGCATATCAGAGTGTCAAATTAGCAACAAATTTTTAAGATCAAAGAAGGGGAATATTGTGCCAGTTTACAAAAAGAGTATGAAAAATCTTCTCAATAAGTACACCCAAATATATGGAGCAGAAAACATATTTTTTTAGATGAAACAAAATGTTTTATTTATGATAAAAAAGCGAGGTGCTTTTATTTGGATTCCTTTTAGCTAGAAATTTGATGGTACAATGCATTCTGATAGAAAAATTTCACGCACTTATGTACATGGTTAAATCATTTGGGTCCACACCCAAATTTACGTCGATCTTTGGAAATATTTAAAAAATCAATTACTAAGCTTGATTGAGTGTATTTGATACTATTATGTTGATTAATATATAGATAAATTTAGTTTATTTTGTAGTCTTTCTCATAAAAATTCAATCATATTGGTTTTTTAAGTCTATTTCATAACAATGGATTTATTACCATCATTTTATACAAAAAGAATTGTGACTTGTATTTTTATCATAACAACACATTTCCATGAATACTGAGCTTGATTGAGTTTACTTGTTACTATTGTGTTGATTAATAAATATAAAATAATTGGTTTGTTTTTTAGTCTATCTCATAAAAATATATAAATATTGGTTTATTTTTGTAGACTATCTCTTAACAATTCATTTATTACCATCATTTTATGTTGTATTTATCTCATAACAACACATTTCCTACCTTCATTCTATGCAAATAAATCCACGTTATAGTTAAACATTTGTCAATTTTTTATTGATATCATAAATTAGAAGAAATATTAGATACAAATATATATGATCAAAATATGTAAAATATACAACATGCAAATGCATGACCCCATAGTTAAAATAAATCACATCCAAATTTTTATTTCTTTCTATATTAAGCTTATGAGAATGGGCATATGCCCATTCTCATCACAATGATAAAAATATTTGTTAGTATGAGAAATGGCATATGTCGATTCTCATCACAATGATAAAAATTATCATCACAATAATAAAACTCTTTATTTGTATGAGAATGGGCATATGTATTTTCTAACTCATTGAAGAAAAATTGAACTTAATAATTTTAATATCACTATAAAGGATGTGAGAATGGGCAATCGTCCATTCTAAAACAAATTTAAAAATTACCTCTATTTTCCTTCTATGATTCTTATATGAGAATGGACAAGATAAATATTTTCTATGCTTTGTAAAGCTATAAATTTACATGGAAGCCCATTCACCTGGTCAAATATGAGAGTTGGAGAAGATCTGATTCAGGTAAGACTTGACAGAGCTCTAATTTCTGCTAGTTGGATTTTAAATTAGGACTTTCATCTTTCATCTTTGCCTAGGATTGGTTCAGACCATAATCCAATTGTGTTAAGTTTATTCAATTGGTCCAAACCATCACATAGCTCTTTCAAATTTGAGAAAATTTGGTTTGATCATGAGGAAATCATTGATAGAGTTAAGGAATGGTGGCAATGGGATGGTGAAGGTATTGCTCAATACCACTTGGTTCAAAAATTGAAAAATGTAAAGAAAAAGTGAGAGTTTGGAACAAGGAAGTTTTTGGCAATATTTTTTAAAGAAGAAGGATCTTAAACAACAGTTAGAGGATCTAGATAAAATAGTAGCTACTAAGGGTATGGATACTAACGATTACCATCTTGAAAATAGGTTTCTCTCTAATTTTCATACTATCTATAATTGAGAAGAATCTTTCTAGAGGAAGAAATCCGAGCTCTTTAGTTGAAATAAGGTGATAAAAACACTAATTTTTTCACATGACCACCCTTAAACATAAGGCACCTGAAATAGGATTATTGAGGTCTCCATAGGTAATGGCACGGTGATTAAATATCCAAATGATATCAAGGATGAAGCATTAGGATATTATAATAATTTTCTCACTAAGACTAGTCCATATAATGAATAAGCAACCTCCTATTTGTTGGATTCCATTCCTGGAGATCTCATCCCTAATGAGAGGTTTAAAGACCTAACTAAAATAGTGACCATAAAGAGCTAAAAGGAGCAATTTTTGCTTTGGAAGGAGACAAGGCCCTTGGCTCTGATGGATTCTCAACAAATTTCTTTCAAAAGTTTTGGGATAGTTTCTTTGAAGATCTTCTCAAAGTGGTAATGTTATTTAAATTTTCGTGGCTAAGAGAAACCCAATAGAAGCCAAATTTTCACTGAGAGAGAGGACTTAGCCAAATTATAAAGATAAATGAATGGCTTGTAAACCATGCCAAGTGTCTACCCAGACATCCCCCGAGCCTAACAAAAGTAGAGTTAAGAAAATGTGTGAGCCTTCCATGTAGATCTTGAAACAAGAGGACTTTTTCTTCAAAGCAGGCCATAAAGATGACAAGCCACCCGCCATGTATAAGTGATTTAGGGTCTTATTTGTAATATTTAATGCTCGAGATTTTTTCAAAAGATCGGAGGTGAAGGGTCATTTCATCACAAAATACACATCATTTAAATTAAGGGACCGCATGAAACCAATGCATAAAGGGTTGAAATATCTGGATATGTAATAAATATTCGAAAGTGTTTTTTCTCAAAAGGCGAGTCCATCTCAAGGAATCGGTTGCAGGATAATTAAGATGCATTAAATAGGCATGGATCTCACTTTTCTGAAGGGATCAAATTGTGAGAAAGATTTGAGGAAATCTATTTTTGTCACCTCATATCATTTATCATAATTAAGGGGGCAATTGAAAAGGAGTTTCAAAGTTCTCCCTTACCTCCTCCTCACCCTATAAATTAGAATGTAGTTTTCGATGAAAAAGGAGATACGATATAGGAGATAGAGGATAGTCTTAGTTAGATACTAGGAGAGTTTATCCTTTCCTCTCTATTGCAAGTTTCTCTTCTGTAAAAGACAGAGATCTTGGAACTCTAGCCTTTTACCTGAGTTTGTAATGAAAATCTTTCCTCTCTTCTATATGTAATATTGTGCACAACCATTGGAGTAATATATATGTTTTGTGGTGTTTTTGATTCATCATTCACATATATTTATTGTCTCTGATCACCTTTATTTTCATTTAGAAAATATACATCTTTGGGTGTTGTGCTTAAGTAGTTTGAGATGATTGTGTATTCGGTTGGCTTCTGGTGTATTCTTTCCGGCGCATCACCTTAGTTTTGTTTTATTTTTTTCTTTCTAGTTTTCCTAATCCCTATCTCCCCCCCACATAGAAGAGCTAGCTTCTTTAAAACCAGGAGGTCTCCTTATGACGCACATCCCACCAACCTAAGGATTTCCACAACTCGACGGCTCTATCCACCGAGGATGTCATGCAACAGCTTTTTTTGTGCGCCCAGGTGGGACGACTCGAGTGATACTTTATTATGGCATCATCTTTGTCGATTCTTGAAAATTTTCAAACTTCCATAAATCTGATTACGAAGTACATCCAAAGAACTCCTCAAGGTCTGACAAAATCATTACAAAGGCTTGCAAATCTCCCTCTCATCCATTTTCATTCATCTTCCCTTCCACACCTCCCATTTCTCTTCATCCAATGAGGTCATGCAATCATGACTCCATTACCACCAAGGGATCCTCCCTTGTTCATCTCCAAACCACAATTTTTGCACTACCACCATCTTCGATCAATTATACCTCACACACCAGCATTCAAAGGCTCCAAATCCAAAAGAAGAGGAGCATATGGTAGGAAGTGATACGCGCTCACAAGGTTCATGTCACCAGTCCAACAAAGGAGAGGTTATGAAGGTTGCCTCTGTTTTTTCCTCCCCACAAAGCAACTCCCTTGAAAAGATCCTTATCAACGGGCTTCATTCTGCAAAATGAAGCCACATATGATGGAGAATTTGTAGATTCAAAAACCATCACATCGAAGCATAAAGCTTTGACAGAGGAGGAAGGAGATAAGCTCGAGTGCTTATCAGATCTAGGGGAATGTCTTGATGAAGAGGACCTGTTGAAATCACATATTTTCTCACTTCATCAGTCTCATGACAGAGGCCACTTGTTTCTCATGACCTTTTCACCTAACTAATTTAGAGGATTTAGAAGAAAGTATCAATAGAATATTTTTTCTTTCAATCAAAGATCCTAGACTCACCAGTGAAGCTAGGGAGCATCAATCTAAAAATACAAGTCGAGTAATAGACGTAAGTAAAAGGTAGGACCAAGCCCCGCCTTAGGTTGTATCTCTTTGAGTAAGATGTCAGCACCAGTCATGTTCATTTCAGAACATGAGGATGATCTTTAAGACCCCGAGGGTCAGTTGCAACCTCCAACCAAAAGATAAACAAGAGGAGGTATTCATATTGTTCACTGATATCGTGGGTGGAAGGGTGAAGGGTAGATTTTCACTCTCACTACAGCCATATCAATCACCAAATTATTCACATGGTCACATTTTATAAGAAAAGGAAGCTACTTTTCCTTTCTGTTTCAAGTTTTGTTTAACTTATGCAAAAGCAGTTAGACTAGGAGTAGGAGTAGGTTTTCTTTCAGCAGAATAAGTGCCTATGCACACACTACATATCTCATTTGAGACATGTATGTTTTATCTTTGTATAGTCCCACTCCTATATTACTCTAAAAGGGGTGTGCCAGCTTTGAGGAAGGCTTCAACTCACCAATGAAATCACCATCAGCTGAGGACAGTTGTAGTTTTCACTCTAACTAAATACAAAGCAACTAAAATCAACCAAAGGTTGTTATTGGCCACACTTTTCGATTTTCTAGTCTCAAAAAAAATAAAAGCTTACTTGAGTTTCAATATGAGAGTGGGAAGGAGCTGGAGTCAAGTGGAAATTGTGAATACTCCATATAAAAGTAAAAGGAGGCCACGAACTCATATTCACAAGAGGCTTCAAAACATAAGTTTCATAGCGAGAAGATCGTGGGTTCTTTTCATTTAGTAGGCTAAATGGTCCCAGTGAGTCACCAGACTGTTATTTAAATTTTCACGGCTAAAAGAAACCCATTTGAAGCCAAATATTCACCAAGAGAGGGGACTTAACCAAATTATAAAGAGAAACAAACAGCTCACAAACCGTGCCAAGTGTCCACCCACTGCATTCCCCCATAGCCTTTAAAAAAGTAGAGTCAAGAGAATGTGTGAGCCTTCCCGTAGATCTTGTAACAAATGTACTTCGTCTTCAAATCAGGCCATAAATATAACAAGCCACCTACCACCTATAAGTGATTTAGGGTCTTATTTGTAAGATTTAATGCTCGAGATTTTTTCAAAAGATTGGAGGCGAAGGGTCATTTCATCACAAAATATGTGCCGTTTAAATTAAGGGGCCATGAACTAATGCATAAATGGTTGAAATATCTGGCTATGTAATAAATACCTGAAAGTGTTTTTCCTCAAAGGAAATTCCATCTCAAGGGAATCAGTTGTAGGATAATTAAGATGCATTAAATAGGCATGGTTCTCACTTTTCTGAAGGGATCAAATTGTGAGAAAGATTTGAGGAAATCTGTTTCTGTCACCTCATATCATTTATCATAATTAAGGGGCAATTGAAAAGGAGTTTCAAAGTTCTCCCTTACCTCCTCCTCACCCTATAAATTAGAATGTAGTTTTCGATGAAAAAGGAGATACAATAGAGGAGATAGAGGATAGTCTTAGCTAGATACTAGGAGATTTTATCCTTTCCTCTCTATTGCAAGTTTCTCTTATGTAAAATATAGAGATCTTGGAACTCTAGCCTTCTTCTTGAGTTTGTAATAACAATCTTGCCTCTTTCTAATGTAATATTGTGCACAACCATTAGAGTAATATATATGTTTTGTGGTGTTTCCGGTTCATCATTCACATATATTTATTGTCTCTGATCGCCTTTATTTTCATTTAGAAATTGTGCATCTTTGGGTGTTGTTGCAACCTTTGGTGTTGTGCTTAAGTAGTTTGAGATGATTGTGTATTCGGTTGGCTTCTGATGTATTATTTCGACGCATCACCTTAGTTTTATTTTATGTTTTTTCTTTCTAGTTTTCCCCCGATCCCTATCTCCCACCGTAGAGAAGATCCACTTCTTTAAAATCTAGAGGTCTCCTTAGGATGTACGTCCCACCAATCTAAGCATTCCCACAAATCGACGACTCTATCTGCCAAGGATTTCCGTCAACATGTAAATGAGTTCTACAGATTGGAGACTTACTAAAAGAAATAAATAACACTCATATAGTGTTAGTTCCTAAAAATATGGATGTTAAATATTTTAAGGACTTCCACCCATCAACTGGTAAATGTCATATACAAAATTTTCACTAAGATTCTTGCCACTAGAATTCAACATATACTTCATGTTCTAATTTCAAAGTAGCAAAGTGGTTTTATTAAAGGGAGAATCATTCAAGATGGTGTGATTATGGTGCATGAAACCATTCACTCCATGGATAAAAGTAAGAAAGTTGGGATGGCCATTAAACTGGATATGCATAAGGCCTTTGATAGAGTTTCTTGGAACTTCTTAGACAAGGTAATGATGAAGTTTGGTTTCCATAATAAATTTAGAAAAATCATTCAAGCTTGCATTTCTACCTCTAGATTTTTGTTGTGGTTAATGGAGTTTTAGTGGGTTTCTTTCTAGTAGCAACAGGGGCATAAGGTAGGGAGATCCAATATCCCCCCTTATTTTTATTATCATGGTGACAGCCTTAGTAGATATATCACTAGATTTGTTGATGCAGGTTTTCTCAAAGGATTTAGGCCCACTTCTTCAAATGAGACAACTTCTCATCAACAATTTTTTGATGACACCATATTTTTATTAATGGCCTCTATCCTTAAGGATAAATTAATTAAATTTATCCTCAAGTTATACGAATCATCTTCTAGACAACAAATCAATTTTTATAAGAGCTTTGTTTACTTTTTAATACACCTTCGAAAGACAAAAGAGAATTGCTCTTATCTGGGATGTAAAATAAATTCTTTGCCCACTACTTACCTTGGACTCCCTCTTGGTACCAATAAAGTGTCTATGGATGTGTGGAATTTTTATTATACATATTTCATATGAAGCTAGCTATGTGGAAAGGTGCAGTTCTTTCTAATGTTTGTAAATGCATGCTCATCAAGAGCACACTTCATAACCTTCCCATCTATATCATGTCTATGTTTTCCATACCTTCAGTTGTCATTGATAGTATTGAAAAAAATTCAAAAGAAATTTCTATGGCATGGTATTGAGGAGAGGTTTAGGTATCATCTTTCTGCATGGGAGAAATCCTACATGCCTAAGAGACTTGGAGGACTTAGTATTAAAAAAATAAGAAAAATGAATGCAACCATGATTGCTAAAATAGGTTGGAGGTTAATAAAGGAGAAACAACCTTGGACTGAACTTATCGAAACAAAGTACTTGGCACAAAATTATGTTCACACTTTTATTTTTAAATATCATCTCCCTAATGGTTCAATCTTTTGGAATAATTTGTTGAAAATCTAAAACAATCTCACAAATGAATGCAAATGGAAGGTGGGAAACGGTAATGATATTCAGTTATGGATTGATAATTAGACCAATTTTGATATAAGAGAGAGGTTTCATACTATCAAGGATATACTTACTGAGAATTATGGTAATAAGGTGAAATATTACATAGGTATGGAGAGTGGTAAGAGGGTTTGGAAGAAACTCCATGTGGACATATCAGATCTAAAACCAATGGTCTCATCTTTTCAATATCATCTTGCACTCATTCCACTAATTCAAATTGAATCTAAGGATGAACTTATTTAGACCAAATATTTTTATCAAGATTACACTCTTAAATCTGGTTACAACCTCTTCTTTACAGATATTCAATGTGACTTTAATTAGAGTGAAATTTGGATGACAAAGCTAACCCCCAAGATTAATAATCATTTTCTCTAGCTTATTCTTAAGGTAAAGATTCTAACTAATGATAATCTTATTAGAAAAGGGTTCATTATGCCAAATATGTGTTTCCTTTGCAATAATGAGGATGAAGATGTGAAGCATTTATTATTGCACTGTGAATTCACTACTAAGTTATGGAGCTTAATCTTTTCTAGATTTGATATGTGTTGGAATTTCCCTCATGATGTTTGCCAGGCTTGGACACAGTGGGATCCTCCATATAAGCATTGCATGGCCAAAATACTATGGAAGCTGATCTTTCCACACACCATTTGGAGAATTTGGAAAACTATAAATGGAGTCATCTTCAAGGACAGTAGAAATCGTTGTAAAACACTTTGCTCAAGGATATTACTATTGTTGTCAAAGAAATGAGAAATTTAGACCCCAAAAAATAAAAAAATATCCAAAGGAGGAGGAAGTTATACTATCATCCTGGAATATAGATATTGGAGATCTACAGAGAAAATATAATACTAGCATTGTCGGTCTCTAGTTTATTGGATATCACTCCCCAATTTGTGGTTTAAGCTCAATTTCGATGTAGCTTGAAGGGAAACCACGGAGGAGGTAGAATAATTAGGGAACACAAATGTTATATAGTTGTTTCTTATGTTGTAAGAATGGGACATAAATCCAATCATTATGTTGAAGCTTTATCGATATTATGGGGAATCAATCTGGTTAAGGAATGTAACATCTCTAACATCATCATAGAAGGAGACTCCATGAATATCATTAATCACTTGAATAAGTTGAACCCTCCTAGTTGGACGATAAAATACTTTATTATTGAGGCCATTAACATTTGCAATTCCTTTAATAATTACAAATTTTTACATTCTTATAGGAAAGGGAATAAGGTAGTGGAAACTCTAGCTAATTATGGTATACTCAATCAGCAATTACAATTTACGTAAAATCATGAGGAGTTACCAGGATAATGTTCAAAGAGTTATTTGCAATGATCAACATAGAAATGAAACAAAAGCATAAAGCTAAGGTGTCATTCCCACATGTGAAGGAAAGGATAATTATAACAATGGTTTGTCAGCATACTATCCACTTTAAGTTTCCTTACCCTTTCATTAAGCGAAAGCACGCTTTCTGGGTGGGCAATAAGGATGATAAGAAGCGGATTAGGGGAATTTTTATCACCATTCTTAAGCAGAGTAGAAAAATAGGTAGTTTTAGAGACAAAATGGGAGGTGTGTCATGTCAAGTAGAGCCAACATGTAACCCATCATGGAAGGAGAAGGAGGAGCTATGGAGATATTTGTAGATAGGAGGGGTTGCTAATTTGATCGAGCGGATTAATGGGTATGACCAACACATTTCCTTGCAATTTGCTAAGGGATGGAAGGATAGGACCATGGAATATGAGGGAATATCATTCACAGTCATAGAAGAGTTGATTTATGAGGTAACTAGACTAGATATGGAGGGGAATCGTTTCTTCAACAGAAGGATTGATAAAGTTGTGGAAACTAAGAAGTTTCTTGAGGAAGATGAAGACCTCAAATTTTCACTTTGTTGGAGTTAAAGTGGCTTCTATTCCATCCCATTTTGATGAAATATCCAAAATGATGGTGAGATATGTCACCTTGGAAGGTAGATATATCATTTTCCTTTGAAACACCTTGTTTTTCTCAACCATTTCAAGAGAAATTTCAAATTTTTCTTTCCACATTTCATTTTAAACTCCCTGGAACAATCCATTTTAGAGGTGCAGAAACACTCAAGGGCCCTTCCCCTGCATCAGGGGATCATATTTTTACTTCATCAACATTGTCTCCTTCAAACCCCTCATGTTTCTCAACCCTAGCCCTAGCCCTACCCCTCTCCCTCAAGATTTTATGCCTATACCTACCAACCCAATGGGGCAGAGGAAATTCCAATCAAAGAATCCCTTTTACTCCCACAATCCCCTTTCCCCACCAAAGAGAGTTCTTCACAACAAAAAAAATAAAGAGCTTGAAGTTTTCCAAGGCTTGTTGTCTATGAGGGAGCCAAAGAAAGGAGATTTGGAGAAGATAATTGAGAATTTGGAGAAGGAAATTGGAGCTCTGAAGGGAGAGGTGAGATAGGTGTTAGGATTGTGGAGTTGAATTGCTTCACAATTAGCATGATTTACACCTTGCTAGTTTACTCGATGTAACCGGTCTTGGTCAAGGTAACCAATGTCGGTCGGGGTAATCAGACCGTGGCAAAGACATCGGGGTAACCTGCCGCGTCGGTTACTGTGCATGAAATTTTATAGTTAATTCACAGGAATTTAATATAGCTTATATTTTAAAGCTGATTTAAAGGTTGTAAATGCATAGCTAAGGTGCCCTAAGTTTTTCTAAGCTTATATAAGCTAGAAAACTAGGGTTAGAACATAAGGAATAAGAAAAGAGAATAATTGAGCTATCCTTGGTTGAAAGGATGAAGAAGAAAAATCAGATTGAATGAATACATGAGCTTTCAATGGAGAGAAGTGAGAAGAAAGAAAGTGTACACACATTGTTGGTGAGAAGATGGTATTATCTTCTATTATATTTCCTTTGTATTATTTAGTCTCATGTAATGGCTTGCATAGTATGCAAAGCACTTAGTGTTTCTTCTTGTTAGATCCACAAGTTATTGTGAGATCTTGTTATTGCTCATTCTTGTAGATCCACATGTTGTGAGATCTTGTATTACAAATCCATGAGATCATGATGTATTGTTGATCCATAGGAATCTATTATTGTAGAGGAATTTGTCTTCATGTTTTCACAGGTTGATGCAATGATGATGGAGAGACTTATTTCTTGGTGCATGGTTATGGTTGCACATTGGTAGACCCTTCTAGAGGTCTTGTTTGCAGATTCATAGTACAATGAGAGCTTGGTTGCACAGTGGCAGATGCAGGGTAGCTTCAGTATGTGAGATCTGGTGGTGTTTCAGAGGCATGATTGTAGTGCACTCAGGTAGATTCGAGTTAGATATTTGGATGAGACACAGGTGGTTGTATGGAGGCACAATTTAGTGTACTCAGGTAGATCTAGTTAGAGATCTGGGAGGAAGAGATACTCTTGTAGAGATACATGTACTCTTGTGCAGAAGAGTTGGTTTGTAATCTCTTGTTATATTATATATATGAGATCTTTATCTTTGGTGGACGTAGCCCACATTGGGTGAACCATGATACATGTTGTGTTATGTGTGTGTACTTTTGTGTGATTTGGATTATTCTTGTTTATACTTCCATTGTTGTAGATTTTGTGGGGATTTTTAGATCCATATTTGCATGTTTTGGATTTGATATTCTATAGTTGCAAATGTTTCCGCATAGACCCATCCCCAACAAGTGGTATCAAAGCTTGGTTATTTCAGAGCAAGGGTTTGCTTCATGGTTTTATTAGTGGTTTACTTGACAGGTGTATGAGAGTAGGGTTTGTTTTTCCTGATGTGAAAATTGTAGGAAGAGATTGAATCTCAAGTGGGAGCTGGAAGAGTAAGGTTGCTGGAAATTACGGTGATCGGTGTCGGTTAAGTGGAAACGCATCGGCGGGGAGTGACCATGGTCGGTGACAGGGGTGGCCGTGATCGATTCTTGGGTAGCCTAGTTTTAAATAGAAAATCACATATCTAAAGAAATGGAGAGATGCATGGAATGTATCTTATTTTTTAGGTGTCCCTAGTTCTTAGAGGCACAAACATGGTGGTCAAATTGCAGATCTGGTTATTGAGGTATGGTTTTATCTTGGTTTTGCAGTGCTTTGCATTTTAATAGCACATGCATGGTTTTGGATTGCAGATCTAGATAGAGAAAAGGAGCAGGTATGCATCCTTGGTGTAGTTAGATGCATGGGGCTTTGATAGAGAGGTTGTAGCATGGAACGAAGATGGGGCTTCCATCAGAGAAGCATGTACTTCAGATTCAGTTGAAGATGTGGTTGAGTATCTTGGTGCTTGTAAGGTGAGGTATTTCACCTTGATGCAATTTATTGCATGGTTTATTGTTGTAGTGGTTTTATATGATTTGGATGCTTCTTGAAATGATTGGCTCAGCTCAACTATCGGCTTTGGTTGAAGTAGGCACCTGGTGTGGTGTTCTATGCCAAAATTGTGTGGCATTGGGTTCATTCCAGACAGCATTGACATCGGTCTAAGAACCGAGGTCAGTCACAGAGGAACTAGTATTGGTCATCTAACCATGGTCGATTAGGGGATGACCATGGTTGATCTTTATGGAAACTTATCTGTACAAGAGTTTTTGTAGCAAGAGAGGGCAGATGGTTTTTGTCCTAGTTTGGAGGATCAAGTTTCTTGCACATAGTGTACATGGCAGAGATGGTGTAGATCACTTCATGGTTTAGATTAGAAAGAGGATGAAGTTGTCTTGGTTATTCCATTGATACTTTGAGTCAAGTATCTCTCTAGAATTGAAGAGAATTGAAAATTTGGAGAAGTAAATTGGAGCTCTAAAGGGAGAGGTGAGACAACTATCCAAGAAGGAGGGGAAAAGGAAATTGGATGAGAGACCCGGTCTAGAAGATAATTAAATTATAAAGATCTACAAGAAGCTTCATTCCCTAGACACCAATCTTCATGGAGTTAGATACATACAAGATGATACCCTCTCGATTTTAAAGCAGTTATAAATTTTTTGGAAACCCAAGTCAAGAATGTTTGTATGTTGAGCAACATTTCTAAGAATATTTGGAAGGATGGGCCAGATCAAGACCAATTCTTTAGTCAAGTAGACAAGATTGATCCTTCACAGGTTACAGCATTGGTGTTATTCACTACCTTTCAAGAGATGAAGCAGACAATTGAAAAGGCATTCAAGTGAAGAGGATCCCACTGTCTCAAATTTTGGCATCTAATCTTGCTGCTAAGTTGTTGTTTTATCATTGTTTTTTTTTTTTTTATATATTGTTGGCTATATATTGTGGTACTTTTCTTGGAAGATTGTTTATCTGTTGTTGGGATTTTTTGTAAAAGCTTGATTTTGATCAATTTTTGATCTAGTACATTTGTAGAATCGCTTCGAGCCTTTTGTACAAGGGTATAATCCCTTTCAAAAAACTATTTACCAATAATAATAAAAATGTATTAATTATTCCAATACGTATTTCCTATTCATACTAAAAATTGTAAACCCTTAAAATGGAAATCCCTCATACATGATATATAATTCTAAAAAAATCCCTTTTTGGATTCATATAATACCCAAATCAAAATCCAAAAGCCCCATTTTGGATTCCAATAATAGCCAAATCAAATTCCAATATTTGGTATAAGAAAACCAATATAACTAATTTCAGTATTTAATCTAGATTGTAAAATGTCCAAATTTATTAAAATTATGGTTTAACCAATTAGACTCAAATTTTCCTTTCTTTTCTCATTCTTTGGTACTATTGAACTAGTTTTCTTTATGGACAAGATATCCAACCTCAAATTCATGGGAGATGATACACTTTTTATAGCTAGTGTAAATTCAATTATGATACACTTTAAGGTGGTCTAAGGCATGGAAACATTTCTCATCAATTAGTTCAAGATTTGCTAGTCTTTCCACTTTGTAGTCCTTTCCATTATATAGATAGTCTTTGAGGGATATTCACAAAGATGGAAACTTCATCTCTAAGGTAATGATGGATTCGAGTGTCAAATACAAAGTAGTATGGGGTTGCACTAGGTGTGCGAGATGGAATTACGATAGGCCCATAAGGTAGGATAGATTTGGAGATGTCAATTACGGCGGTCTTGCGGACCAGTTCTCCATAATCCAAACAAGGGTTTTATTGGTGGCCTTAGCTTACCCATTAACTTGAGAGTAATAAGGAGTAGACCATTTTTGGTGGATTTCAAAGTGTTGGCACATGGCCTTCACTTGCTTATTTTTGAATGATGCATCATTGTCGATCATAGTGGGAGGGATGTCATAACGATAAATGATATGGTTTGTGATAAACTTAGAGATTTAAGCATCGGTAACATAGGTGAGAGGAATAACCTAGACCTATTTGGTAAAGTACTCAATAGCATTGATAATGTGTTTATGGCCATCGATTAAGTTAGGGTAAGCTTTCCTATAAGATCGAGCCCCTATTTGGAGAATGGTCACGATATAGTGATGAGTTGTAAAGATTGAGATGGTGCATGGATCAAATTGCCATGCTTTTGGCACAAGACACATTTCTTCACATACTGACAACAATTTTTCTCCATAATAGGCTAGTAATAGCCTACGCATAGAATATTCTTTTACAAGGACCAAACCACTAGTGTGAGTACCATAGATGCCTTCATGCACCTATATGATGTCTTGGATAGATTCTTCTCAATTAAAGAAGTGCAACAAAGTCCCTTCCTAGCCTCAATGATCGAGCATGCCCCTAAGGAGATTGTAACATGTTATGCATTGGATAAGGGTTATCTTCCTCGTGAGTGAGAAATGTCAAGCGGGAAGGTACCATCCTATAAGTAATTATAGATATCCACCTACTAAGGGGAAATAGACCAACAAATGTGCATACCAAATAGGATTACGACATGTCATAAGTAGGTTCCGTGAGATGATTAATAAGGAACTAGAAATCTCTAGTATATGGTGATAATCATAGCAAATATATAATGGTATCTATAGGATATAGTGATTGGTTTTGTGTTTGTGGGACCTATTGGAAGGTGATATAAACAAAGTACTCTTTTAGGTTCTCCACCACGTATTTATATGTAACAGCTTCTCATATTTTATTTTGTATTCATCATTCACTTATTTGATGATAAGTTGTGAGTCTCCTATAACCTCAACTTGTTTGATATTCCATTTTATAGTGACTTTTAGACCTATAATGAGAGCTTCATACTTAGCTATGTTATTTGTACATGGAAATTCGGTTCTAGAAGCTTGTGGGATAAGTTCAATTGTAGGATTAAAGATAACAACTCCTTCCCTTGAGTCATTAATTTGAATGACCCATCAAAGTATATTTTCCATGTGGTAGATTCCTCAATGTAAAAGATGGAAGCATCTAGCAGATATAGCCATAATGGTTCCATTCCTAGTAAATGTGCTTCTATTAGTTGATCGGTAACTAATTTTCCTTTTACTACCTTTTGGTGGACATATTAAATGTCAAAATCACTTAGTAAAATGATCCAATTGGCCATCCTCTTAGTAAGCAAAGTTTAAGATAAAAGGTAATTGAACATGTCAACTTTAGATATGAGCTTATTTTTGTTGTTCGGAGGTAGATTCGAAGCTTCTGAAAGTGAAAACCAAGAGAAAACATGCCTTTTCAATTTGTGAATAGTTGATCTCATAGGATATCAATGTATGATTGAGATATTAGACAGATATTTCTTTGTGTTTATCATCATATTTTGCCAAGATCATGAAAATAGAAAATTGAGTGGCTGATATATACAGTGGTAGGGGTTCACTAGGGTAGGTGGTATAGTAACAGGTGTGTTAGCCAAGTATTTATTAAGTAGGGAAAATATTTTTGACAATCAGGACCCAAGTGAAAATAAACATCCTTAAGTAGATGGGAGAATGAATGGCATTTATCTACAATATCGGAGATGAATCATGAATATCCTAGATTTTACTCTACAAACTATGTAATTTTTAAGTTTCTTAGGAGGAGGCATCTCGTTAATAGCACGAGACATTTTCCAAGTCCACTTCAATTCCTTTTATGGAGAGGATGAATCCCAATATTTTTATTGAGATGACACCAAATAAACACTTCTTTGGGTTTATTTTGACCTTATAATCTCATAGTTACTCAAATATATGATGGAGGATCGTCAGGTGTTCTACTCTAGTTATATATTTTCCAAGGATATTGTCCACATAGTCCTTTATAATATCATAAAGCATATCATGAAAGATGATGGTCATGGCATGTTGATATGTGGTGCCTACATTATTGAGGCCAAAAGGATGACATGATAACAAAATATCCCCTGAGGGGTGAACGCTTATTTCATCCAGACTCCAATATTACAAGTATTGGAAGAAATCCATCTCTATTTTTGCGTATATTAAATTCAATTTTTAGCTATATTGGATTCCATTATTACTATTATTGGATTCCATTAATAACAATATTAGATTCCAATATTGTCATTGTTAGACTTATTCGAGTTCCAATTTCACTATTATTGGATTTCGATTTTGCTATTATTGGATTCCGATTTCGCTATTATTGGATTCTAATTTCCCTATTATTGGACTCCAATTTTGCTATTACTGGATTCCAATAATGCTATTATTGGATTCCACTTTCACCACTATTAGAATCCAATTTCTAAATCCCAATTTTTAGATTTCAGTTTATTATTTTAGGATTTGTATTTTTTATTATTTGATTCCCCACATAAGTCTAGCGGCCACCAACTTACATAAGCCTAGCGGTTGCTATCTTACATAAGCCAAGTAGTTGCTAACTTACATAAGCCAAGCGGTTGCTAACTTACATAAGCCAACCAGACACCGACTCACATAAGCCAAGCACCACTAACTTTAAGATAGTGTGTAGTAAATATCAATCTTAATATCATCATACATATACGACTATTCATGCATACCTTATTCAAATCAATAAACATTGACGTTGAAAATCCTATCCTTGAACATCCTTGAATGGTGTTAAATTTAACGGTTGTTTAGACATTTTTCATGATTTTAGACGTAACATACTTTCAAATATTTTATAGAACTAGCACATGTGACTTGCATGTTTAAAAGGTGACTCATCAATTTTTATATACATTTATATAAAAAAATTATTCATATATATTAAGCATAGTTAAAAAAATTTGGAATTTTCATTTATAAATTTTGTAAGTAGTGTATAAGTGCAAGTGATTGCACTTACAAGTGTAATTGGTCGCATGTCTAAGTGCGAGCCTCGAGTCACACTTCTCTCGAATTATACTTTTAAGTACGACTACTCGCACTTCTAAGTGTGAGTCTCGAATCACACTTCTAAGTGTGAGTCTCGAATCACACTTTTAAGTGTGAGTATCAACTTACACTTCTAAGTGCCAGTCTCGACTTTCACTTCTAAGTGTCAGTCTCGACTCACACTTCTAAGTGTGATTCTTGATTCGCATAGCTAAGTGTGAGTCTTGATTCACACAACTAAGTGTGATAACTCACCATTAAACAATTTTTGGGTAACAATAATTTTTCAACACTACCCTTCAAAAATACAAAACAATGTTTATTTATACCAATTATTCTGTATAAATTTCATTATTTTTAATATATATTGATGTAAATTTTTAGAATTTATATATAAATGTATATTAATAATTAACGGTTAAATAGTAAATATACAATTTACGTGTGACGTTTATTACAAATTTTTGTATGTATTTTATGGCTACAATCAATAAAAACGTCTAAACGAGTGTTGTCAAGATTTACATGTCAAAGTGAAAGCACAAGAAATAAGGGCTTTATTTTACCCAAATTATATAAGGGATTTTTTTACAGTTGCAAAATTTATAATATTAAATTCTTACATTAATTATTTACAATACCAAATGCAGTATTAATGATAACCATTTTGTAAGGCAAAATGTTAATTAATGTTGTGGTTGCCTCAACATTAATTAGCCATTAAAATGAGCTATGTAAAATTTTCCATTTAAAAGTACATGCGCCATTCAAAATATGTGCTCCTTTTGGAGCATGTAAATGTTGTCAGCCATTAATTAGCCATTTAATGTAAAGCAATGTAAAATCATATGTGTGCCCTCTTAAATTCACGCGCCAATGAAATTGGCGGTTGGATTTGTCAATTACATATCACTATAAATAGACAATTTTTGAGTTTATATTTTTAACATTTGCCTTTCTATTCTCTTCATCAATGCATAAGCTTATTCATCAATAGAAAAATATCACCAGGGCAAGCGTCAAAAATTATGTGCTCGATTTCTGGAAATGTTTTGATTTCCTCTCTATGCCAAAAATTGGTATGCATTCTCACCTTCACCCCTCCAAAATTATGAAATTTTGTTAATGTAAAATTTTCCATAGTTGATTAGGGCTTATATCCATGTAAAATTTTCCATAGCTGATTAGGGCTTATATCCATGTAGGTTTTTGTAGATAATTAAACGAAAGCAAGTTTTTATTCAATATTTTTGTAGAAGGTAGTTTTGTTTATCAAATAAATAATTTCATAATATATTAAACATTTGTTAGAGCAATGAAAGAGGATGGAATGGAGCACATCTTGACAGATAAACGACACAAATTAATCTGTAATAACATGAGAGGAAAATTTGCATAATTTTTAAAAACCCATAACACCTACCAAGAACTTGTTTTTTTGTGTTTTGAAAAAGAATCCTGGTGGTATGGATGGTGGCTCAATTTCTGCCATAAAAAAGTGAATATCGGAATCGATTTATGGTCATGGTGGTGTCGAGAATCAATGAGCGAGATGTATTGATAAATTTGATATTGTTTTTTTGTCCTTATTGTTTTCCACAAATAGTCTTCGGTTGCACATACTCAGAAAAATTCAATGGCTATAACATTGTTGACATTGTCAATGACAATATTTTAGAATAATTTCATGTTAAGAGTGAGTTTTCATTCAATTTTTTGGTGTTGGATTATAGTCACCTATTTACAAAAAAATATGGTAATGCAAGAGTAGGAGAACCAAACAGATTTTGGTGAACAAAAGAATGAATACAGATTTGTGAAAGGAGAATTTGATGAACAAGGAAACTCTAAGATGTTGTCTATTATATTTAATAGAATCACCATTACTGCTACTATGGAAGCAACAGTTATCCTCAAAACTATTCACAAAATGTAAATTTTCTCTATTTGGGTCGTGCCTATGTGGCTTTTTGTCTTTTCTTTGCCTACGGGATTTCTCTCTTCTATGCTTCAATGTCATATTTTGCCTTAAGGGAATTTTTGTAAAAGGATGTGGGTCCTTTTAAAACCCCCATATTCACCCTTATACAAAAAAATGGACATAGTTTTTGTACATCAAAATATGTTGTTGTGGCATAACCTAGCAAACTCTATGATGACAATATCTTACTTTATTTTGTTAAATCCTATCAATCGATAATATCCAATTACTATGGTGTCACATAAGCTAGCGGATGCTAAGCTAAAAATAATATTCTTTGACTTGTTAAATGATAGTGATCCATAAGCTCAAAATATTATATTATGGAAGTATTAGGTTACCTTAGCGAGTGCTAAGCTCAAAACATCTTACTTTAAATTTCTCCTCAATCCACCAATCAAAATAAAAAAATTCTATAAATTTTCAAATTTCTAATGTTTATATTTTATTTAAATAATTTTAACTCTAAGAAACTTATTTAAATTATTCTTTATTAGCTAGTTAGTACTTGATTTGACAAATATGAGGCCTTATTGCAACATTGATTTATTCTATTTAATAAAAATCATAATTCTAAGAAAGACATTTGTCCAATCTTTAAATAAGATATGAGATTTAGAAAAAAAAATGTTAATAGAATATTCACTGCATTTAATGTTTATCCAAAAAGGAAGATGTATTTGCATGCTTGGACAAGTGGCACATCTAAAATAGTACACTATTCATAAAAATTAATAAACTTTATTTAACAAATCACATTATAAATAGTTCTAAATTAAATCTCATCCCACTCCTTATATATTTTTTACTATTTTGTTTTTTCTATTCAAAAATTTTAAATTGAACTTTATCCTGTTTGCAATAAAAATTAGATTTGTAAGTTAAATTTTATAAAATACAATTTTTTCTATGTTTGTATTAAATTTTTAACCATAAAAATTTTTATATGGATTATATTGTGTTAAAGACAAGAAAAATAATACTATTATTAGTTACTGCTATTGTGATAAATCTTTTAACTGATTTATTTTGGCTATTCCATTTAATAGCAAAATTTTATCTTTAGGTAGGCATGTTCAACTTGTAAAATCATGGTGGTTTTTTATTGCACCTGAAAAATCTAGCATATTATGTATTTCAAAATGCCACTTATATTGCTGCAATATTTTCAAGCATAATATGATTCTAGGTCGCTCTATGTTTTTCCAAAGAATTATATATTTGATGCATAATTTTTTTTTTTTTTTTTTACCTGAATTTTAACGTGGGTATTTACAATATGTGCAACATTTAAATTGGGTACTTATAGTATATACATATTTTATGCATTCAAAATCATTACATAGGGGCATTCTATTTTTTAGCATTCTGTGGATGTCGACATACCATATGTGCATAATTTATACATTAAGTATTGGTACATTGTACTTTCTAGAAAAATTTGAAAGTGGTTATTCTTAGCAATATAAAGCACATAATGCAAAAAATTATAGAAAACTTTTAAAACAATCACACAACTAGCACATCTCCCAACCTTGAGGCATGAACTTGTCACTCTATCTTGTTTAATTTAAAATGTTGTTAACAAATTACTATTAACAAGGTTTATTAAATATACATGAACATAATGATTGGCTAATTTATACAGGATTAAGGCACCCAGAAACCTTACAATAGAATGCATCGTGAGCATCACTAAGAGTGAACAAAAAGAAATAGGACAAAAAGGGCTAAAACAACTTATCCCAAACTATAGTCCAACAGATTAATACAAGGAAAAATCATAAAACATGGAGGGGAAAACATACCAAACGATACATTCCACAAACATTCAAACAAAATCTCCAAGATCTGACAAACAAGTTATTCTTCAAATGTTTGTACTCCTCCGGTTGACGCTCTTCCTATCCCTTCATCTGATCATCTTACTAGCTCGTGATAGGGATGTCGTATTCATCATATTCTTCCTTATCATAACTACTGAGGTGGAGATTATACTTGCAAACTTTGTGTCCCTACTCCAACTTGACCACATGCCCCTGTAACTCCAAAACAAAACTTTTGATCTCTACCATATCAATTATGACAGATTTTTGGGTGATACAAATTTTCTTAGAGGTGTCAATGCAATGCATGACATTATTTCCCATATCCGTTCCAACTTTTCCTAAGGCCTCCATATCCATTTCCACCTTACTCACCCTGAGAGAAATTTTATCAAAAGCCACATTCTAACCCATTGTTTCTCTCTCTTTCCCTTTAGACGACTCCCCTTTCATATCAATCGATAACTTTGTAGCCTAAGTACCAAGATTGTCCTTCCCTTGTGGTGCCATAATCTTCTTTCTCCTCATTTTGTTCATACGGTCTGCAAATGTAAAATTTTCATCTAAATCCCCGGATTCGGGCTCTAATTCCTTTTCCACTACCGATGTACCATTCTTAAAAAGTAGAATAATTAGACCATGGTATTTCGAGGTATCAATCTTTCCTTGTTGAAAATCATTCACCGACGCAGAGAGAGACATAAACAAGAAAAAGGGAAGGCTCATAACAATATTATGCCTAAAAATATTAAGCATAGTAAGATGGTGAGTAAATATCTTTCTATAATTTTCTTTAAGATTAATGTACTACCTCATAAGTTGGAGGTAAAGTGTACTCCAAATATCAAGGATGCGAGAATCTAGAAATACCATCTACCAAAGAAGTAAACCATTTATTTACCACAGATGAAAGTTTCAATTTTGTGCTTGTGTCTAGTACGAGATTTTAATATCTTTAAGCCCTATGTCTCCATTCCAAACACATGTGCTATCGAATCCTCCAAAACCTAAATTTCCATGTCGTGGATCACCATGCTTCCATTTTTCCATGCCCGACCAAAATCCAACGCAAGATAAGGATCAGACCCCATGATTTTTGAGATGAAATTCCTAAACTCCCCATTTTTTAGAATGTGCCACAAGGAGGTTTTTTCCTTCAAGAACCATAGCTCATGGGCTCGATTCTCAAATGACCACCTCCCATGGTTTTAGTCAACTGATATTGAAAATGGATGAAATAATGGCCAAAATGAATCATAAGAGAAAAATTAATATAATTCCCACCATATATCCTGCATGTATGAAGGGTTCTGCTAACCATAATTGCAAGGATGACATTCCAATTAGGGAAATGAGCCACCGGAACATTAATACTTAATTTTTTAATTATATTAATAACATTGGTGATATCATCTCCCCTCTCACATACTTTAAAATTACTACCTTTAGCCCCCAAATTGGCAAGATAATCCACACATTTATTACCCTTTATAGGGGTATGAATATTGCATTTATCAAACTCTTTCAAAAAAAAATATTTAGTATCTTTAAGGATATTTCTTATTGTCTAATTATTAATTGTATCCTTTCTCACATTGTCAAGGGTTAAAATCTTATTTTAAACAACTAAACAAAAAAACATGTTGACATTGGGGAGTAAATCCTTAATCCAATTTTTCCTCTACAAATCCTTTACAAGACAACATATGTTCGAGAAAATGAATATGTTTGGTCCAATAAATGATATGTCAGGTGTTATACTTAAGCATTGTAGTCATTTATCTCCATCAATGCATGTAGGAAAATCATTTTTGTGAAAACAATTGATCTAGGATGTTTAAAAGACATCAAATTATTTTAGAAACATGTTCAATATTTTTCATTCAAACAACAACATATTATAAGTACAACATAAAATGTATTTTGTAGTAAGTAACAAATCTTTCAAATAAATATAATTTTCATCCTCCAATCTTTACAATTCAATTCCAGTTAAGGTAGACAAACTTCATCTTGTTGACCTTGGGGAGTAAATCCTTAGTCCAATTTTTCCTCCAAAAATCCTTTACAAGACAACATATGTTTTGACAATGAATATGTTTGGTCCAATAACTAATATGTCAGGTGTTATACTTAAGCATTGTATTCATTGATCTCCATCAATGCATGTAAGAAAAACATTGTGAAAACAATTGATCTAGGACGTTTAAAAGACATCAAACTATTTTAGAAACATGTTCAATATTTTTTCATTCAAACAACAATATATTATAAGTACAACATAAAAGGCATTTTTTAGTAATTAACAAATCTTTTAATCCTTCCAATAAGAAAAAAATTAACATCTACAACACTAGTCGCACTTATGTTAGAGTAGTAACAAATTTAAAAACAAGTTACAAATTTCACTTCAATCCCAAACTATTATATCATTTTTGTTATATCAACCCAATTCTCCAACTAGGTGGAAGTTCATCACAAGATTAACCACTGAGATACAAGAAAAACTAAACTCAATATGTCTTTCTTTAGCTTGTTAAATGATAGTGAGTCTTTAGCTCGAAATATTATATTCATTAAATAAATTTAGCCGCTAAACTCAAACTATGTTGATTTAATTTGTTAAATCCCATAACCACTAACTTCCAAATAATATCTCCTTTTTGTCAAAACCTAGTGACTATGAAGATCTAAATATTATGTTGTGTCATAAGCTAGCAGACACTAAGTTCAATATATCATTCAATAACTTGTTAAATGAAAGCGAGCACTAAGTTTGAAATAATATAAACAACCAACTACCTATTGTACCTAGAACAAAACAATCTTCATTCAAGTTAATATATATACATACACCAGTCTGAAGTCACGTAAGGGTTCAATATAAGAATAAATTTTAACATCCATGAGGCTATTTAAAAGATGAAAAAGCATTTTATTTTTGTCATGTACTTGTACTTGTAGATGTAATTGTACTTGTAAGAGAACACAAACCCAATAAGCATATTATTCTTGCCATGTACCTATAATTGTATCTACATTGTTATGCCCTTAATCATATATCTTATATTGGATGTATATATCCGACTTGTGGCTATCATAACTTCTTATCATTATGTATCTCTTTCATATATGTTATATTTTCATTAGTGGTTTGGCCTTCGTGTTGGCCATAGCAAAGAAATAGTATATATAGGTTAGTAGGTAGTAGTTGATCATCATATTCAACATTTGAGTCTTATTGTCTGGTTTGGAGGTTGCCCCCTCGAAGTGGCTAAGCTATTCTTCTTACACATTGAGATCATTTATTTAAAATATTGTGTTCATTGGTGTTATATTGCTTTTGATAATTAGATTTATACAAGTAATTACATTACAAGTGGTATCAGAGCTTGAACTCGGCCAACACTACGTCAAACCCTAATTGTGAAGGTTCGTCCATATCTCAAAATTGGTAGCGAATTTTTCTAAAAAAATTTCTTTGGTGTGGCGAAATCAATTAAGTAATCTTCCCTCAAAATTTTAAGAATTTTTGACTTGTTTTGCAAAAGTTATAGCGGTTTTATGTTTTTCATAATTTGGCTACCTAGGGTGCAATTTGTGGAATTTTTCAAAGTTATTTACATTTACAGAAATAAGATTAAAAATTAGTTTGAGTTTGTTCTTTGAGTTTTATAAAAAAATCTTAATTCCTATTGAAATCCCAAACCCTAAATTTTGACCTTGATCCTTAAATCTTACCATTTTGGGGCATCATGGTTGGGCCTTCGACAAGAGGCAAAAAGAATCCCATCACTCTGGGTAAAACACCTGATAAGGATGAGATAATAGTTGAGGAGTTAGAGTCATAAGGGGTATCTACAGAGTCCTCAAGGTTAGGGTTTACTTCAACTGACCATAAGGTCAACTATCTTGAGTTAGAGTTATGAAACATCAAGGGTAGAGTGGCTAGCAAACAAGATGTAGAAAAGATTCGACAAAAATTAGAGGATTTCATTCACCAATTTAGTTATAATCTCATGGGTCATCATATCCTTCCTAATCAGCCACAACTCAATCATACTCATATTAACTAGGGTGGATCTTTAGGTCAAAGTAATAGACAAACTAGCCAAGGTGGATCTGCAAACATGACCAATCCAAATACAAACACTCTACAAGCCCGTAACATGATTCCAAAAGTGGAAATGTGTAAGTTTGATGGAAAGTATCCACTCAATTGGATTAATAAAATGGATAATTTCTTTTATCTTCATCATATTCCATCGGGACAAAAGGTTAACATGGCATCGTTGTATCTTGAACCTAACCAATTCATTTGGTATCAATGGTTATGTGCTCAAAGGAAAAAGAGTGGTCTCAATGTTACATGGATAGTATTCACCAAAGATTTGCAATTTCACTACAGTTCCGGTGTGTCGAGAATTATTTCACCAATTATCAAATCTCGGATAAACAGAACATAGTCAAAGATTACATCCATCAATTCTAAAACCTTTCCTTACAAGTGGAAAATATTCCTAAAGATAATTTGAATGACTTATTTCTTGGGGTCTTACAGAAAAAATTGAGACTGAGGTGCATATGTTTAATCCTCATAAGGTTTCAGACTCTATGATCATGGCACATAGGGCAAAGGAAAAATTTCTTTCCAAAGTAGGAAAAAAAAATTCAATAATATCGAGATTGTAGCACCCTTCCACCATCATTCCCTCAACCAGTAAGACTGACACCTCAACAAATTGAAGAAAAGAGAGCCAAAGGGTTATGTTTTAATTGTGACAAAAAAAATTGGACCAAGACATAAGTGTGCTGAAAAGAAGTTGTTCTACATTGAGGGACCTGCTAAAGAAGAATAAATTGAAGAAGATGAAGAGGTAGAGCCAGAGGAAGAATTATGAGATCCCCACCAACAATATCATGCCATGTAATTTTTGGTATTAGCACTCCCAAACTCTCAAAGTAGTTGGATTCTAAGAAAAAAATAAAGGGTAACAATGTTGATTGATTAGGGAGGTACTCACAATTTCATCAATCATAAGTTGGTAGTACACTTGAACCGCTTTGTTTATCCAACTCCGAAATGTAAAGTCATGATCATTGATGGTAAAACTCTTAGTTGTTCAGGGAAAATGCCATAACATTAATCTCACCATGGGAGATTACTTGTTAACTAGAAATATATATGCCATTGCCATGGGAGGAGAAAACATTGTGTTAGGAGTTTAGTGGCTTACCACCTTGGGAAAAATTGAAATGAATTTCCAAGAGTTATTCATGCAATTTTAGTCAGAAGGGAGGACTTTTAAACTAAAATAACTAAGAGCACATCCCCACAAATGGTAAGTTCTCATCGATGCAAAAATTTCTTAGAAAGGGTGCGAAAGGGTTTGTGGCATAGGTATTTTCATTATAAGCACATCATTCCAATACATTTATACCTGCAGATATGCAAGCAGTTATAGATGAGCACTCAGTGGTGTTTGGAGAAATGCCCAAGGGCCTGCCTCCAAAAAGAGACCATGACCATGCCATCTAGCTAGTACCAGGGAGTCAACCACCCAACATCAGACCTTATAGGTACCCCTATATGCAAAAGAGTGAGATTGAGAAGATAGTTCAAGAGATGTTAGAAGTAGGAATTATTCGTCATAGTCAAAGTGCTTACTCTTCTCCTGTAGTGATGGTACAAAAAAAGATAACAATTGGTGCATGTGTCCAGATTACAGGGAACTCAATAAGTACACAATTAAATATAAGTTTCCTATTCCTGTAATTGATGATTTGTTAGATGAGTTATATGGTGTTGTTTACTTTTAAAAACTTGATCTTCATTCAGGTATCATCATATTAGAATCAGGGATGAAGATATTCATAAAACACCCTTCATGACACATGAAGGACACTATGAGTTCTTGGTAATGCCTTTTGGACTAACAAATGCACCCTCTACATTTCAAAGCTTGATGAATTCCATCTTTAAGCCATTTCTTTGAAAGTTTGTATTAGTGTTCTTTGATGATATATTAATCTATAGAAAAATGGGAGGAAGACTGCATCATGTAAATAAGGTGTTGGAAACTCTTGAACAACATAAACTTTATGCAAAGCCTTCTAAGTGTTCTTTTGGTGTAAAGGAGGTTGAATATCTAGGTCATACTTGTCTCTTATGAAGGTGTTAAAGTGGATTCTAAAAGATAAAATCCATGCTTGAATGGAAGGTTCCCAAAACCTTAAAAATCTTCGAGGATTTTGGGGCTTACGGAGTTATTATCATAGATTTTAAGGAATTATGGCAGCATCGAAGCACCACTCATAGCTTTATTGAAGAAGGACTCTTTCCATTGGAACGAGCAAGCTACTATGGCCTTTGGGAAGTTGAAGGAGGCCATGTGCACCACGCCATTTCTAGCTACCCCATTTTTCAAAAACATTAATTGTTGAATGTGATGCTTCGGGGTATGGTATGGGGGCGGTAATCATGTAAGAAGGGTGACCCATTTCCTTCAAGATCCACCAATTCAAAGGTAAGAATATCTCTAAACAAGTTTATGAGAAAGAAATGTTAGCAATACTTCATGCAAAGCAAAGCAATGGAGACCATTTCTAATGGGATGACATTCAAAGTAAAGACAGATCATGATAGTCCAAATACTTCTTAGAGCAACGTTTATCATCAGAAGAACAACATAAATGGGTCTCAAAAATTTTGGGGTATGATTTTGATATAATATACAAGAAAGGGAAAGAGAATGTAGTTGTTGATGCTTTATCTCGGAAGGATGAATCTACCCAGGCATTGTTGTGTGCCATATTTGTATTACAGGAGGATTGGATAGAGGATGCAAGGTCTGAATGGAAAAATGACCCAAGTACACAAAATCTCATTCAAAATCTCCAACAAGATCCAAGCATGTTAGAAAAATTTGTATGGAAAAGAGATATTTTATCGTATAAAGATAGATTATATCTATGTAAGAATTCAATCCTTAAAAATAGGGTTCTATCTGAGCTCCATGCTTCTCCAGTAGGGGGTCATTCTGGCTTCTTAAAGACTTATCATCGAATCAAGCATGATTTTTTCTGGGAAGGGATAAAAGGAGATGTCCAAAATTTTGTGGTAGAATGCATGGTTTGTCAGAAAAATAAGGGTGAAACAATTAAGTCCCTAGGTCTTTTATAACCTCTATCTATTCCTAGCCAAAGGTGGGAAGAGGTGTCCATGGACTTCATCACGGATTTCCTAAATCAGAAGGTAAAAATGTAATCATGGTGGTGGTGGATAGACTCACCAAATATGCCCATTTTTGTGCTTTATCACATCCATTTGTTGCAAGTACAGTAGCAATGGCCTTTAGGGATACAATTCAGAAGCTACATGGGACACCAAAGATTATAGTAAGTGATTGAGACCCTATCTTTACTAGTAATTTTTGGACTGACTTGTTCTCATGCTTGGGCACACAACTAGCTCATAGTTCCTCTTATCATCCCTAGTATGATGGGCAAATAGAGGTGGTAAACAAGTGCTTGGAGGGATATCTTCGTTGTTTTACATCAGATAAGCAAGCGAGATGGGTCCAATGGTTACCGCTGGCAGAATGGTGGTATAACACCTCCTTTCATACTTCATCTAAAATGTCTCCTTTCTTGGCATTATATGGGTACCATCCACCATCTATCACTTCATCTTTGAGAGTCCAGCCAAAGGTTCGAGCAATTGAAGAACATATTCAACACCAATAAGAGGTGCTTTCTAGTCTCAGGGACAATTTGTCCATGTCAAAAAAACCGCATGAAGCGTGAGCGGACCAACATCGCAATGAAAGACATTTTGAAGTCGGTGATTGGGTTTTTGTGCATTTACAACCATATAAGCAAATGTCCTTGAAACAACAGAAAAAGGATAACAAGCTTTCACCTAAGTATTATGGTCCTTATCAAGTGTTACAGAAGATTGGAAATGTAGCATACAAACTGGAACTTCCTTCGACTACTCGAATTCATCCAATCTTCCATGTATCTTTCCTAAAGAAGGTAATTAGACAGATAGTATCAACCCAGAATGTGTTACCCGAGCTTGATGAAGAGGGTAGAATCATCCTAGAACCAGAATGCATCCTTCAGACACGCACTAAGTGATTGAGGACAAGGGTCATCACTGAGTATTTGATCAAGTGGAAAAATCTAGATAATGAAGATGCAACTTGGGAGGATGCAAATTTCTGCAGCAAAGAAGATCTAGATCTTCTCAACATTAGGGACAATGTTGCTTGAAGGGGAGGGGCATGCTACGCCCTTAATCATATATCTTATATTGGATGTATATAGATGACTTGTGGCTATCATAACTTCTTATCATTATGTATCTCTTTCATATATGTTATATTTTCATTAGTGGGTCAGTCTTGGTGTTGGCCATAACATAGGAATAGTATATATAGGGGTTAGTAGGTAGTATTTGATCATCATATTCAGCATTTGAGTCTTATTGTCTAGTTTGGAGGTTTCTCCCTCAAAGTGGATAAGTTATTCTTCTTGCACATTGAGATCATTTATCTGAAATATTGTGTTCATTGGTGTTATATTGTTGTTGATAATCAGATTTATATAAGTAATTACATTACATGCGTTTAATTTTATCTTGGTCTGAACTAAACACGCTGCTCTCCATTGAAAAAATCAGACCCTAGGATAGAGAGGACTCATGGGGATGCTTTTTTTTAAAACAACATCGTCCCCGTCTCATTCCATTCAAACAATGTTTTGTGAAATCACCTCACCAAATCTCACAAACAAATGCCCATCACAAGTGTTTCTTGTGCTCCCTGTAACATCTTTGTGCTTACCCTCTTCATTTCCATGTGTAGAATGAACAACCTTGGAGAACCTAAATGTAAAAAATAGATGTGTCAATAAAGAAATTCTAATAAGATATTGCTTTATGATTTGTTGTCTAATAATATATACAGTATGAAATCATGTCTAGCAATGTTAGTTATTTCACCTTGCTCCATTTTGTTTGCATATTCTTCCTTTATAATATATATTAACTAAATACATCTAATATCACTAACATTCAAACATTCAACCTCCACTAAATGCAGTAATTGCAAGAACATTAACTAATTAAAGTTACGCTTTCTTGAACATTAACTAATATTACAATAAAAATTGTTATGTTATTTTGATGCATAACCTATTTTGGTGACGGCAAGAGGATACAACATTTGTGGTTTTTGGTGATGCCTCTACCTCGTGGAGACCGGTTACTAGAGCTTCTAGGAAGATTAACCTTGAGACCCTTGCTGTGGAGAAGGGTTCTCATGAATTTGAAATTGCTCATGACCTCCTGCATATCAGTCAGTGGTGCCGGCCCCCGAGAAGTGTAATTGGAAAGCCCTACAAAAAGGCTGGAAGCCTTAGAGGCAGATATGAAATTGTTAAAGGATGAAGTTAAAAACTTGACAAAACAGAAAGGAAAGAGGGAGGAGGAGGAGGAGGAGGATGTGGACAGCCAAATTGAAGATATATACAAGAAATTGCACTCCTTGGACTCTCGCTTAGGGAAGGCCAAGACTAGGCATGATTACAACATCGCCATCTTTAGGGCGATTGAGGAATTTATTGAACAACACGTTAGAAGTGTCTCCAACCTAAGCGGAGTGCCGGCAACTCTTTGGGGTACTGATAAAGAAAGCAAGAAGACCTTGGAGCAGCTGGATTCTAATGACGCTACCCATATGACTACTTTGGGTATGTTTAAATCCTGGAAGAATATCAAAACCATCATAGACAAAGCTACTAGGAAGTAGCTGCAGTTGATTTTGTTGTCCTTGTTTGTTTTTTTGTTGTTTTTTACGGATCCTTTACTACTTTTTTGCAGTAATTTTGTTGTTCTGTCTCGTTTTGGTAGCTATTTTTTAGCTACTTTGAACATCATTGTAACATTTGGATTCTGATCCTTTTCACTCTGGTTCTCTTGCTTATCCTGGCTTTTAGGCCTTCTTTTGTAATCAAGGGTATAGTCCCTTTCAAAAAACTATTTGCCAATAATAAAAAAAAAAACATTTGTGGTTTTTTTGTGATTTATGTCATTCATAGATTACGTTCGTGTGATGGACGGGATCAATTAATGACTATTACTAATTAAGACAGATTTCAACTAGAAAACTTGGAGACACATGTTAAAGGTTTGAATGAAGGTGCTCAACATCTCTATTTAAGCATCGTCTATATCAAGCCTTTGGAAATCAACTGTCACAATAGCCCTATTCACTATGGGTGGCACCATCAAATGCATTGAGCCTTCTTCTTGTGAAGAGGTCAAGGCCGACCTAATAGTAAGGAATATTTTTAAACATGGTGGTGTTATGTCACTTATGGAAAGATTGTCTGGTCACTTTTTCTGAGTGACCAGCAGTGTGCTGGCAACCTAGAAGAAAAGAAGAGTCAAAGTGGGTAAGATTAAAAAAAAATTGACAGAGTCCATTATGGCTACAATAGGGCTCCCTATAAAGGGAGACATTTATTTTAAAAAAATCTTCGGGAGGATATGGATGAGTTCTTGTGTCCTTGTGAAAATATGAGAATGTATCTCAGTAATGCCCCGTCTTGGGACAACGCAACCCATACCCAAGTGTGACTAAAATTAGGGTAATAATTTTTTTTTGAAGGTGATTACTAACAATACTAAAACTAATGATACAAAACTGATTCCCGAAATTATTTATTTTAAACTAAATTGAACAACCCAATTTCTCAACCACTAGCCCGAAAACAATTTTCATTTAATTAATTATTATTAGATTTATTAGGGACACCCTAAAATGAGGCTTCACTCCTTTTTAGTTATTTAGATTTTCCCCTTGTATTTTATTTGCCCACATGCACACCTCTTAAACTTTATTTTCCATTCACATTTAAAAACACTTGGTTCCAAAAGAATGTAGGATTGATTGTGAGCCATAGGATAAAAGCTATCTCAGCCCTAGATCTAAGTTGCCCTAAAAATGCCCTAAATTTTCCTTATCCTCTCCTTTTACCTTCATTTGAATTTCTTCTTTACTTCCCCTCTCTTTCTTATCATTCTTTTTCTCAGTTTTGTTTTATTTTCTCTTATTGCAGGTTGAATGGAAAGGATCTATGGAGTTAGCTCCTCTTTCTTGTAAAATCCTTATTGCATTTTTCTTTGTTATGAAATATATATATATATATATATATATATATATATATATATATATATATATGTTTATATTCATTTATTTATTTTTATTTATGTTTATTTATTTGAAACACAAAGGCGCGGGGTTTGGGGAGGGACAGCGTCCCAATGGTGGTGTAGAGGGGGTTTGGGCGCGCGCAGGGGGAACAGCAGAGGCCGCAGGGGGCGAGGAGGGGGCTAGACGCAGCGGCAGCGGGCGAGGGAGCGGTTGGTTGGGGGGGCGGCGCTAGCAGCCAGGCCGGGCGCGGCGGAGATGGTGGGGTGGGGGCGCGCGCACTTTTGCCACGGATCTGTGTTGTGCGGGGTGGGTGGGGGCCGAACCCCCCCGTTGTTATTTTTATTTTTTTTTGTTCATTAACACTTTGTATTTTAATAACACGTTTTTATTTTTATTTTTATTTCTTTTTATTTCGTTTTAAAGAAATACAAAGTATTGTATATATATATATATATATATATATATATAATTATTGATTTTGTTTGTTGAAATTTATATATCATATATGATATATAGATATGCGAAAACTTATAATATATATTATATATTATACTCTATATACATATATTTATTGCAAGAGCATCACATGGTCATACCAAAATATATAATGACAACCTATATATACAACACACGAAAACTTAATCATCCAAGTTGCAGAACCATAGATAAAATTTAGCTAATGCTATTTGATATTCAATAGTTATTTCCACATGCTCACAATAAGAAAATTTTTATTATTATATATATATTAATATAACTAACTATTCCACAAACAATGTTAAAGAGGACCATTCCAATAAATATCCATATTAAGATGAGTTTCTTGATTAAACGTTAAGACGGATTGTAGCCAAAATGATACAACTAAGAGGAGACTTAGAAGGTAACTCGAAATTATGCAAGAAGGAATACATTCTCAAATTTGAGCTTCTTAACATAAACTATTTTTTTTTTTACCTGAAAGTAACAATTAATTTCCTGCAATTTGTAAGAGGATAGAAATAAGTCTAAATCTAGTTTTCTTGCACCCTTCATTTTATAAAAATTGTAATACTAAGAAGTATCCTTTCTCAACTACAAACTTCTCATTGTACATAAATATTCCTTCCAAATACAGTAACTAACGAAGCACTACAAGTTTCTAACAAAGAAATGACACATTTTCCCATAGAAATCTTAATATCCCATTTTATCTTATTTTTATTCTTATAGAAAACATAGTTTTAATAAACAAACTTTTTTTTTCAAAAGGTTTCCATCAATTTCCTATTAAATGGATCATTCTTGTAACCACATTTTTTTTCAAGGAGCTTGAGATCACATTCACACCATGATTCCAAAATGTTTAAAATACATAAGAGTCCAAACATTCAAGTTCTCTTTCCAAGAATGAAGCAATGTCACAACAACATATGTTACTCAAGATTACATGTGAATTTCAAATCTCAAGAGGAAATTTCCAAGACAAGAAGAGAGTCATAAAGGACCATGCCACCAAAGATACTCCAGCACACCTCAAGGACAAGGCTCCAACTTCGAATGCTTTACAAGGATTCAACTTCAAGAGAACAAGGCTTGTTTAACCTCCCAACCTTCAGGCATCATTACATGCCTTTCCAAGGGTTGGAAGACATGCTAGCCTCCCCCAAGCCCATGGGAGAGAGAGCTAGCTTCCACAACTTTGAGCACAAGATCTTTAGGGAGACAAACACCACAATACACTCACAAACAAGAACAAACCATGCATGAAGGAAAAACACAACATTGAGCAATAAAAGAAAGGAGGAGAAACCATATTCATCCTCTAAATTTGGGGAAGAGTAGATGAGATACCCGAAAGTGGCATAAGGTGTGATCTAACAAAAGAATGCACACATCAAACTTCCTTCTCCACCTTATTTCTCCGAAGTCAACAAGATCCTCCTTATTACTCCATCCATTCACCAAAATCCTTCTTGGGAGGATTTTCAAACCCCTTGGGTTTCCTCTCCAAGAATGGGAAAGGGGTTCAAACCAAATGAACCCCTTACCCACCTCAAACCATATGAGGGGAGTAAAGAAACCGACATGGCTTGCCCATCAAGCCATGGGGTTTGAGAGGGAAAATCCCTCTCTCTTCCCCCAAATAACTCAAACATCCATCAAACCATATGATGGATGGAGTAAAACAATGCACAAATATAATCAAGCAACAAACCATACAAGCAACTAAACAAATAAATCAACTATGAGCAAGCTAAGATTTAATAAAGGAACATACCACATAAATGAGCTCAAGAGGTTACCTCTAATAGCTCTCCAAAACAAGATTTTGCAACTTTCTTCCTCAAGCAATCCTCAAGCTCCAAAATTTCTCAAGCACCAAGCCAAAACTCCAAGAAAAGAAGAACCAACCAAAAAGAAGACCCTCCCCATTCCCATGGATGGGAATTTGAAGAGGAGAAAGCAAGCATCCTCACAAATGAGGGGGTGACATGTGTCACCCCTCTCCCTCAACAAGGTCAAAGATGCCAAAACAAAAGAGAGAAAGGGTGGAATTATCTTTTTGCCCTCTTCTCCCAAATTCCCTAAAATGTTAGCAAGACAAAATAAGAGCAACTTTTGATAAATACACAAATCCACATCCCTTACATGGATGTGACAAAACAAGGGTAGAAAGGGAGGGAAAACTCCCTCTAGCCTTGAAAACAAGCCCCCCTACCCATTGGGTAGGGTCCAAGGGCTCATTTTTATGATAGGGGGACTCCCAAGCTACAAAGGGGTCCCCAAAAATGCCCAAAATACCCTAATTTCGGGTTTTGCATTTTTGGCACAAGGGTAGAGGGTGTGGGGACCACCCAAGGGTCTCACATGTGACCCTAAACCCTTGTGATTAAGTGACACATTAAACATAATCAACAATTTAAAGAAAAGAGGAGTTATTAACTCCCAAAACAAGTTTACATCTTAACCAACTACCCTAACCCAAATTAATAATTCAAAGCACAATACATTACATACATTGGGGTCACTCATAGTGCCCAAAATAATAATCGTCTATCCTAAGGCTTCACACAAAGAACATGGCTAGGACTCAGCCCGTGGGCTGCTTGTGCAAGATTGTGTAGCTAGTCTGAATCCCACGTTCTCCTATGACCTGTCACCTGCACACTCATTGCACACATTAACCGCATCTGTCCAATACAAGAGTAAACTAGCTGCTCACTAAGCGAATAGATTCAAACATGTAAATTAATGATATCACCATCATCAATGTGGAATGCACAATCTCACACAATTCGTCGTATGTTAGGTATTACAATACATATCATGTCATATCACCATGTCATCATGCATCCTTATCAGCAAAACGAATACGTTACAAAATCAAGGTATGTGGCTAAACTATTTATCCAACATGTATCAGTTTGACCCAAATCACAAAGCAAAGTGTTAGTGTCCACAATATCAAATAAAAAGTGTCAACCTACTAATCTAGTTAAATTTGTGCTACGCGCTCCAAAACCATACGTGTTCAAGAAAGCAAACCAACATATCCAAAATCCATAACTGTGGTTTAAGAATTCAGCAGATCATAGAGGCTAGAAAAAGTGGGCACTATAGTATCACTTGAGATATGAACAAGACTCACTTCCATAACCTTGGGATATGGTTGTTGAGTAATTGAGGAGGTAATTCACACTAGAGAGATGCTACAAAGTGATCTATGGACCTCATATTTTTATTCTTGTGCATCTTTGACATGATCAGAAGGTAAAATTTGCATATTTTCTGTTTCAATCGCTTAAGAAGTCCCTTAAAATGGCTAGAGAAGATGAAGGTCCTTTCCTACACCAAGGCATTTTGTATTTTCTCTTTAAAATGGTAGCTTCCTAAAAATAAATCTTGTGCTTCCCCTCTAAGCCGGAAAGAAGCATCGTGTCCCCCCTCCTCTTCCACAACCAACTCCCTCTTTTCGTCAAATCAGGTGTCACCACCACCCTCATCTCCCTTCCAACTCCAATTCAGATATCATGATCATTAACTAGAGTGATATGGTGGTCTCCCCCCATTCTTTCGCTCTTGTGTCTCCCTTGTCTTCTCTGATGGATCTTAACCCATCCGACCCCTTGGACGCAACATCTACTTCCTCTCCACCTCTTTTCAATGTTTCTTCGGCTTCTCTTCTCATCTCCACAAACATTGGAATGGCTATAACTGAATCAACTCACCTGATCACAGAAGCATGTGTGGCTACCCTCCCTCCTTTTGCATGGAAGTTAGCATGGAATCAAAAATTCTAGATGTGTTGTGGGATCTCTCCTTGGTTTACCCTATTTCTCCTCTATCGAGAAAATGGGCTCCCCCACTATAGCTTTGGAACACCATGAGCATTTAGAGAAGATCTCTCCTGATCCACATGAGGCCATTGAATACACTCAATATCTGCTATCAAGGAATGGAAAAGTCACACGGACATGACCTAGATGAAAATCAATGAAGACTTCCTGGAACACATTAAGTTAGTGGACGTGTTGGTTGAAGGAATCCCTACTGCTGATGCTAAGGATGAAGCAACTACTCTCATGAATATCCATAAAATGTAATTTGGATTTTTCTAGTTTGGGAATTTTTGGTTTTTTGTTTTTTTCTACATACGGGATTGTTCTCTTCTTGTTTCACTATAATATCTGGTTGTGAGGGATTTTTGTGCAAGTATGTGGGTCATTTGGAAAAACCCACTTTTACTTTAATTCCAAATAGTATTATTTTTTGGAATATTGTAGTCGCGGCTAAGCTCCTACTATCTTAATGAATTTTCTTACATCCTTATGATTGTTATGCTCCAGATTTTATGTCTTGGCATAACCTAGTGGCTTCTCAAATCACAATATCCTAATTTATTTTGATAAAACATGGCGATGACCAAGCTCCAAAAATTTATGGTGTGGCATAATGTATCATTGTCTAATATCAAAATATAATTCTCTTACTAGTTAGGTGCTAGCAAAAACTGAGTTCGAATATTATATTGTGGGATTAGCACCAGAAAATTTATAAATATCTTCCTCTAATTTGTTAGATGTTGTAAAATATATTAATTATGAATTATTAAACCCTAGTGATGAAATCTCTAAATAGCATGTTGTGGAAAAACCTAACAACCGTGAAGATCAAAATATATTTATTTTGTTTGTTAATTGCTAATATCTTTTGAGCTCAAAATAATATATTTTTAAGTACCTAGCGGTTTCTAAGCTCAAACTATGTTGATTCAAATTTTCTAATCCTAGTGAGCATTAAGATCTAAATATTATTTAAGCGTAACCCACTAGCATCTAAGCTAATAATATCTTATTTCTTTTGTTTAAATCTAGTGAGCGCTAAGCACCAAATCTTATGTTGTGTCATAATCTAGAGGATGTTAATCTCAAAATATCATTCAGTATGTTAAATGATACCAACCACTATGCTCAAAATGATATATTATGGAAGTACCTAGTCTCTGCTTGGTTCAAAATATGTTTATTTAATTTGTTTAATCTTATCGATTGTAACCTCCATTTATTATGTCATTGTTTAAACTAGTGTCAGCTAAGTTCAATATATCTTCTTGTAATTTGTTAACTGTTGTAAAATATTGTAACTATGAATTATTGAACCCTAGTGAATTCAATCTCCAAATAATATGTTGTGGCATAAGCTACCAGCTGCTAAGCTCAAAGTATCTTAAACCACTAGTAGTCTCCAAATATTATGTGGTGGCATAACCTAGTGGGTGCTAAGCTCGAAATATCTTAATTCCAAATCTTAAATTCATATAAAAATTCAACTAATTTATACTAGTCTTAATTCTTTATAAATATCTCCAAAGTCAATGTCATTGATAAACTTAGAGGTTGCTAAGCTCAAAACAACGTAATTTAATTTGTTGAAACCTAGCAACTTCTAAGTTTACAATATAAATTTTTAGGTTATGTTTAAGCATAACCTAGAGGACATTGGACTCAAAATGTCTTTCTTTTGTTTGTTAAATACTATTGAATTTTTAGCTCAAAATATTATATTTTTAAGTACCTAAACCCTAAACCTTTTTAGTAGCAATAAGAGGATATGGCATGTGTGGCTTTAATGGGAATTTATGACATCGATATATTGCATTTGTGTGATATATGGAACTTGTTAAGGGTTATACGCATGTGATATATAAGATGGTGTCAGGAATTTAAGAGTTTTAATGGGAAGCATGATATTTATGATTAGGATATCCAATCGATGATTTTCTGTTACCCTCACACTTGCCTCCTTTCGTGTGTTATGCGCTGGTGGCTTTATATCTCTAGGTTGGCTGGACATTTCACTACCCCTTTCCTCTTTTTGTTTTTGGTCGTTGTGCTTCCTATATCTCTATGATGGTGACAGGGGTACTAGTGGTTTCTTGGGTAGCATGGAGTGTGGTCCTAGTAGGAAGAGGTGAAGAGCTATGATAGGAAATGATGTTGGGGAATCGTTTACTTCTTAGATGGATAGGAAAATTTGGACCGCATCTATGCGGAATTGGGTCAAGAAGATCTGGTCGGTCATGGATCATTTCAGAAGAAGAGGATGGTGATATTTGTGAGAGCATGCACAAGCTGATGCTTTGGACCGAACCAATCCCACCAAAGGGTGGAGGAACATTTTTGACATGGCGCAAGGGTTGAGTGCGAAAAACATATTTTCCAACTCTTTGGGGCAGTTTATCTTGCATAAGGAGAATGAGAAGTTGGAAGAGTGTCTAGTCACCTTCAGTATCATGTGTATGCCTTGATGTGAGGGATGCAAGTGATCGTATGTGGTCTGGAGGCGGTTGTGGAAAATTAGGGTATAGAACCCCTTGTTGGCGCTAAAGTGAAAATGTTGGAATGTTGTGTCGATTTTTCCTCCTCCTCTAATCAAAGTAAAGGGGATACGGATGTCAAGATCATTGACGAGGTGGAGCTGAGAGGCCGAATGGCCTAATATTTCCTGGATGCATTTGTCTTTAGTTTTTGATTAAGGGTCGGAATGACTATTTGTATAACAAAGTGTATAGATATAGGAAGTATTTGTGGGTGAAGTAAAGCTGATTACAACTCTTCCCCATATTTTGGCATATATTTAGTACAATAAGTTGTTTGTAATCATCATGGGAGTCCACTGTTGGAAGACTTATCATGGATTGGTTCCTCATGTACTATTTTTTGAAGACTTATCATCAAAATATCCTAGTTTAAAATCTTAAAATCATAGAATGAATTCAAATAATTTATATATATCTTCTTTGCAATACATATCATGTTTATGATACATAACCTAGCGAATTGAATACCCAAATAATATGTTGTGGCATAACCTAGTAGCTGTTAAGCTCTTAATACCTTAATTTAGTTTATTAAATCCTAACTATTGCTAGGTTCCAATGATTATGTGGTAGCATAACCTAGCGGGCGCTAAGCTCAAAATATCTTAATTTAAAATCTTAAAATCATACGATAAATTCAACTAATTTATACACATCTTGTTTGCATCTTCGAAGATTACACTATCATTTGTTGAAGTTTTGTTGAAACAAAACCTAGCAGAAACTTAACTCAATATGTCTTTCTTTAGTTTTTAAATGCTAGTGACTCTTTCTATCGAAATAATATATTGTTTAAATACCTACAGTTCTTAAGCTCAAACTATGTTGATTTAATTTGTTAAATCCCAGTATTCACTAAGATCGTATTATTATGTTTTGGCATAACCTACCACCGATTACTAAGCTTATAATATCTTACTTTATTTTACTAAAACCTAGAGACTTCTAAGATCCAAATATTATGTTGTGTCATAAGCTAGCGGATGCTAAGCTCAAAATATCATTCGGTAACTTGATAGATTATAGCGCCCACTAAGCTCGAAATATTATAGTGTGGAAGTACCTAGTGCCCACTTAGCTCAAACTATTTTAATTTAATTTTTTTAATCCAACCAATCATAAGGTCTTAATATTATGTCTTGGGCTAACCTAGTGGACGAGAGACCACGAAGATTTACAACAAGTTTTTAGATACAATGTGATATACTCAATGAATCCTAGCGGCCACTAAGTTATTCTTAAAAGTTAAATATATTATTTTTATAATGAATTTATGTTATGAATTTAATTGTTAATCTTTGTGTATTTAAAGTGTGTTGCCTATAAAAAAATCCACTTATCTGTGAGTCCAGTTTAGGTAAACAAAGACTGCATCCAAATAAGAATTATAGCCTAGTAGTCACTAGAGTAGGAAATATTTTTCATGTAGATTGTATTCAAACAGGAGTTTATATAAATGGTAAAAAATAAATCTAGAATTTATATAATGGTATACATATAGACTTGGACTCATTGTACCCTAGCAACCGCTAAGCTATTCTTAAAGGAAAATATATCATGTTCATAATGAAGTTGTGTTATAAATCTAAATTGTTAATCTTTGCATATATAACAGGAGACAAACAACAAAAGCGATCGCTAGCACCAAATAATAGTGTGTTTCCTATATAAACAAAAACCTTCTCCACTGAGGCCATGAAAGGTAAATGAATGTTTTCTCCGAATAAGAATTATTTCTTAGCGGTTCTTTAGTGTACATAAGTTTTTTCATGTAGAGTGTATTCATACAAGATAAATCATATCGAAAAGTTATAAGCGATAACAAATAAATCTGGAGTTTATATAATGGATACATAAATATACATTTAGAATCATGTTTTTCATGTGTTACACAACTATACATCTAGAATTCTCTATTTCTTATGATATTTTGGTAGAATATTTTTACATTTATGACAAGAAAATAAACTTGGACTAGTGACCTAGAAGTTATACTACAAGTTTTTAAATACAATGTGATCTACTTGTTGCACCCTAAGATCATTAAGCTATTCCTAAAGGTAAATATATCATGTTCATAATGAAGCTATGTTATAAATCTAAATTCTTAATCTTTGCATATATAACAAGAGACAAACAACAAAAGCGATTGCTAACACCAAATAAATGGTTTCTCTAAATAAGAATTATAGCCTAGCGGGCACTACTGCACGTAATTTTTTCATGTAGAGTGTATTCATACAAGAGAAATCATATTGAAAAGATATAAAAGATAACAAATAAATCTAGCGTTTATATAATGGATACATAAATATATGTGTAAAATCGTATATTTAATATGTTATACGGTATACGTATAAGTTTTCTACTTCTTACAATATTTTGGCAGAATTATTTTACATTTATGAAAAATATAGAAACTTGGAATTGCGACTGAGAATCTATAAAACAAGTTTTTACAAATGACACCATCTACTCTTTGTATCCTAGTGACGTCTAATCTATTCTTAAAGGTAAATATATCATATTCATAATGAAGTTGTTTTATAAATTTAAATTGTTAATCTTTGCGAATATAACAACAGACAAAGAACAAAAGTGATCGCTAGGACCAAAAACATTGTGTTTCCTATATAAAAACAACTGATCCACGAGGGGCCAAGGAAAACAAACATTTTTCTAAATTATAATTATATCCTAGCAGACACTAGGGTAGACAAAACTTTTCCTATGGTAGAGTTTATTCATAGAAAATAAATCATATTGAAAAGATACAAATGATAACAAATAAATCTAGAATTTATATAATGGATATATAAATATACGTGTAGAATCATGTATGAAATTTGAAATAAAATTGGGGTTTTATAAATAAGTTGTCAAAAGAAAGAATTATATCATGGAAGCCTCAAAGCTATGTGATTTTTGGCATAGATTAACAAGCTCAAAAGGAATAATATATTAATTATAAAATGCATAGTGATTAAAATTAGATTTAATAATATTAATGCATATATAATGTGTTTAACTTCCAATGTACAAAACATAAAATTTCTGAAGACATTACATTTGGTTAATTCTACATGGAAACATGTATATAATTGGAAATAATTATCATACAATTGAATTCTTAATATGGTTTTATATTTTTGAAGTAATTTTTAACCTCATATATTTTCCTAAAATGTCTAAGCGGCAACTATGTAAAAATGTAATATGCATTAATTGGTGACGTTTCTTTGCATCATCTTAATGAACAACATAAACTATTTTGGTTCTCCCAACCAAAATAAAATTTAAAAATGTTAATTGTACCAAAATCTATCATTATCTTTAAAAATAATCACGGAATGAGAACAAAAAATTCAAAACGAAAATAGCCAAAGAGAGACATAGAATGGCGGAATTGGGAAAGTGTTAAATAGAGATAAATACTAGAGAAGAAAAGGGATTAAAATTTCTTTTGTTAAAACACTAAAAATGAGTTTCATGAAGAACAAGGTAGTTTGGCATGAAGATCAAAATAAAATGGAGAGCGGTTTGACTACGAACATGATTCTAGGACAAAGAAGGGCTTGTGTAGATCACGATTGACTTTGCCGTGTAAAAAAGGAGTCATTCACCTATAGAGTAACTAATAGATCCCGTAATAAAAAAAAGTTACACCTTTACTATAAATATTTGATTTAGTTTTTATTAGTTTAGGCGAAAAACAAGGATCGGCTCCCGGGGCCAAAGATGAAAAGAGAGGCAGCGAGCCAAACAAAACAAAATGAAAGAAAACCCCAAGGGGTCCCAGAAAGATGAGTTAAACAGGCTTAACTCTTACATTTGCAGATCTAGACCCCAGAGAGGACAAAAAAGACCAAGAAGCAATAAGGAACCATAGTTTTTAGTAGTTCACACACGCTTAGAGACCAAAAAACCTCTGCAACAAGCAAAAAACAACCAGAGGCCCCAGTGCCGAAGCAGCCATCCTAGATTCTAGTACCAACCAACACCTATTCCTCCTCCGAGCTACTTATGTGAATGTTGTCTATGAAACCTCCATGTTGTCTTTGAAACCTCCATCTGCTACCTCAATCAAACAATCTATGTGATTTTTTTCGTAACCTTTGTTATTATCCTCCTTTGTGTGTCTTTTGTATGCCTTCTCTACAAATAAGATTATAATCGCACGAGAAAAAATAACTAGGATTCGATCACTCAACCCTGCAATCTATAGCTGCGCATATTTTTATTTTGAAGACATGCTTTTTGGTTGACCAAAAAAATCAAAACCCTAATCAATATTTCTCTGAAGTATTTAATAATTTGTTTAGCACATTCCACGAAATAAATTAAAAAATAGAAAAAAAACGGGATATGAAAATTTGAAATTTTCACTTTCCCCCTCTAAAAGCAAAAGGGCGGGCTATTGAAATTTCAAATATCTAAAAATGCGAGGGAATTCAAATTTCCCTATTTTTATTTTTCCATGGTTTAAAAATTAAAACTAAACATGAATTAAAAACAATGCAATTTTTCATTGTCTATAGCCTATAATAATATAAACATAATAACAAATATATTATACAACATATATTAAAACAAGCATAGTAAAAAAATATATTATAAGAAAACAAAAGAAATAAATCCTAAACATAGTTTTGAAGTTTATTAGAATAATATACAGACATTTACATTCCATTCTTTATCAAAATCAATTTCTACATTGTTAGGTATAGTGTGCACTAATTTAAATTAATTATCCAATTAAAATGTGCCACATGGCAAGTTTGAACAAGCTATTTGGGATACATAATAAGGCTAGTGATCCAAGACTCTATAGATAGTGTTAATGTATGGCTATTTTCAAAATAAGAAACATTTGAGCCTAGGGTTTGATATGTCGTTTCTCAATAAGTTAAGGATCATAGCGGGTGCTAAGCATTTTCTTTGTTAGGAAATAATGTGAAATATGTCTTGTAAACCATGTATCTCATGGCAACTAAATACTAAGCCTAGCGATCTACAACTTTACAGATATTGTTTATAATGAGAATAGGTAAAGGTAGGAGCCTACCAGCCACTAAGCTAAACCATGATTTATTATTTTATGGTTAATTTCAAAATAAGAAACTTTTGAGCCTAGGATTTGATATGTCGTTTATGTTAATAAGTAAAGGAGATTATCAGGCGTTAAGCATTTTCTTTGATAGGAAACAATGTGAAGTATGAGTTAAAAATCATGTATCTCATTAGAGCTACATACCAAGGCTAGCAATCCAAAACTATAAAGATAGAGTTTATAATGAGAAGAGGTAAAGGTAAGAGCCTAGCGTATGTTGAGCTATACCATGATTTGTTATTTTATGGCTATTTTAAAAATAAGAAACTTTTGATACTAGGGTCTGATATGTCATTTCTATCAATAAGTAAAGGATCTTAGTGGTCGCTAAGCATTTTCTTTGATAGTAAACAATGTAAAATATGAGTTGAAAACCATGTATCTTATGGGAACTACATATTAAGGCTAGCGATCCAAAACTATAAAGATAGTGTTTATAATGAGAAGAGGTAAAGGTAGGAGCCTAATAGTCGCTAAGCTATACCATGAGTTGTTATTTTATGGCTATTTTCAAAAATAAGAAACTTTTGAGTCTATGGGAAACACATAATATGTCTTGATCCATTTAGAGGGTATGTAATGTCATACTTTCTCTCCGCCACACAATTTATAAAATATGGTACAATTAAAATAAATGGATAACAATATCGTTCAAAAGTCATGCACATAGTGTTGAAATAAGAAACAGTTGATCCTAGCAGTCATTATGGCGTTCCATTCAATACATACAAAAGCTTAGCGGTCACTAAGCATTTTCTCTCGTACGAACAGATGTGAATTATATGTTACAAACAATACATCTTATGAGTACTACATAATCCATGAAAACATAATAGCGACCCAAAGCTATACATATAGTATTTATAATGACTAGTAGTAATGGTGGGAGCCTAACAACCACTAAACTAGAGCATGATCTTTTATTTTATCACTATTTTCAAATTATGAAACTGTTGATCCTAGTGACCCGTGACGTTAATTTTGATAAGGAAAAAATTCTTAGCGTTCGCTAAGCATTTTCTCCCATAATATCCGATGTGAATTATGTGTTTCAAATAATATACCTTATGGGAACTATGTAAGGCTTGATCCCTCTATATGGTATGCAGTGCAGCTATTTTCTCCGCCAAGTACATTCCAACCAACATGATATAATTATAATCAATGAAAAACACTAGCGATCCAAAGTTGTATAGATAGTGTTTACAATGACCATAATGGTAGGAGCCTCATGGTCACTCAACTAGGTCACAATTTATTATTTTATCACAATTTTCAATAAAAGAAACTATTGAAACTAGCATCCGTTGTGTCGTTACTTTCGATAAGTAATGAAACTAAGTGTTAGGTAAATAATTTTTCGATACAAAAAGTTGTGAATTATATATTACATGGAAAATATATATGGCTTGATCCCGATCAAGGATTTATAGAGTAACACTTGTTTCTGCCATGGATAGTCTATCGAATATGATACAATTATAATAAATGAAAATCACTAGCAAGCAAAAAGTGTACAAATAGTGATACAATGATGATAAAATGGTAGGACGTTAGCTTCCGCTAAGCTAGGTTTTGATTTATTATTTTATCACTATTTTTAAATTAATGTAGTTTTTTTTACCCTCAATCAATTCAACGTATCGGATGGTAAATGTTTGCAGCCTAAGAAGACTGGCACTCTAAATGCATTAATATAAGTTCAAACAATTTGGAATAAATTTATTCAATTAGTATTGTAAATCTAACTTATAGTCAGAGTAAGAGATAATAGACCCTTGTTTTAGTGGTGCTCATTAAACATTATTAATAATCAAATATTTTCTCAAATAGGTATAACCCACCATGACCTTATAGAGATCATTGTTTCCACGAAAATGGCTATTGTGACAAGGGTCATACTTACGTTTAGGAAACTAATAATCATCCCCATTTTTTATAGCTTTTTTTGAATTTCCCACCAAGTGCTACACTTAAAATATTGTACTTAGACTAGTAATAAACATTAAAACATAATGAATAAAGTATGTCCAATATACATATATTTCACATTGTCTTATATAAAAAATGATGAGCTATCACTAACTCCGTTAATGTGATTTGTTGCTCAAATAATCTCCTCAAAATACCAAACATTAGATCTTTCGACTGCTATCCTTTAAACATCTTCCTTAAAACATCTTCCTTAGTATTGTTCTGAAGCATTTAATCCTCACTACTACAGTATGACTGATATACACATAAATCACATCGTCTTCTAAAACATAAAATCCCGAGCTACCGCAAAATCCGTTATTGTGATTTGTTTTTCAAACACTCTCTTCGAAATACCAAATATTAGATCTTAATGTCCTTTATGCTTTATCATTCAATAGGTGTAAATGGCTTTTAAAAAATTAGGTTGTTCTTTTATATGTTGACTAGAAGTCTATCTAGCCACTAAAGTGTATATTTTTTAATATTCCTATCATGCCATCTATATAATGTTATAGCTTTTCCAGCTCATATGTAATACTTTCAAAAGGTGCAAATGGTTTCGTATCTTTCAATGCATCATAATTCGATTTTAGACTTTTAGAAAAATTCTTTTATTATTGATTTGATCTAAAAATATGAATTACTGTAACCAGTTGAATGATACATAAGATGTCATATCGAAGCCTAGTGGTCACTAACCATTAAGTTAATTACTTTTTATGATACATAATAAAGAAATCTAGAGGTTGTTATCTCTTAGGGCAATACTTAAATTTCTTATCAGACAATGCGAGAAGAACACTTTAAATTTCAAAAATGACCTAATTATTAATGTATTTTACTCTAATTATAGGTAAAATGTCTTACATTGTTCGTGCTCCATTCAGAATAATTTCATTCATCACATGCGGTATTTGTTGGAAGAAAAGAGACGAGGAATGGTTTGTGGAAATCCATTCCCTAAAAACTACCACGTCGACCTGTGGTTTTTTTATAGATGACAATCACGAGGAAGTTGGTATTGTTCAATCATTAGAAGTTATTGATTTGGTGACTCTGTGTCCAGGTGGAATGCATTGACTTTGAAAACAATAAGTGTCTTATTCTGGATATGGATTTGGATGTTTCTTTGTTCGGAAACGGGAAATGCATACCTCCATAAATAGCATACCATATTCCTATTCAAAATATGGTTGGAATTTGGGGATTCTAATAGATTTTGACAAAACTGGTTGTTCAAATGTAGAAGACATTCAAAATGGTATATTTATAGTATTCGAAAATTGTATAGAAACAAGAAAACATCTTTTTGTCATTTCTTGCATAGAAAAGGTTTTCTTTCACCTCCAAAACATGCCAAGTTGTTTACTATGCTGAGGTAAACATATTTGACTAAATTGGAGATAGACCCATCTAAATCAAAATTGCATGGGTTGAAAAGGAATACTAAATCAACTAGGTATTTTGAGGCTAGTGTAATAGTAGAGACATTTGATTCTTACTACCGGAGAATAAAAGGAGATAACAAAATGAGAGAAAAATTCTACATTATTTGAGAAATAAGCATCCTGGATAATATTGTATTGACATCCTACAATGAATCCAATGTAATTGAAAAATTTAAATTACATGAATCACACTACCACTAGTTGTCTGTACTATTGGGTGAAGAGAGAAATGGAAAAAGAAAATTTGATTCCCATATAGGGGGAAATGGAAAAATGGAAAAAATATCATGAGGTGGAAGAAGTTCTTCCCGTCGAGGCTCAAACAATATTAGACAACTATGTGATGTCACTAGAAGGAAATATACCAATAAGGAATGAAATCACAGACAATTTTTCTTGTAAAATTACATATCCATTCTAGCTTCCATCAACTTTATCAGTTATTCCTTCAACTAATCCTTTCAATGTTGAATGTGTGATCGCTAATTTTTGTAATTTGGCTAGTGATATTTCTTCTAATGTAATAATGGAGCTTCTAACAGTTATTGGAACTAGTGTGCTAGATTATATTATTATTGTTCTAATACCAATTGGTTATTCAAAATGTTAAGATAAACAGTAAAAAAGATACATGGAAAAGGTTAAAGACAATGGAGTATCAATTCTGGATGGATGCTACAGACTCTACGATAGCAATGGGATATTCAAAATTTTATGTCTTATGTACACAATATCTGGTGTGCATAACCAAGATAATAATAATGATTATAGAGAAGAGGTCACTAAGGATTAGATGAAGAAAATACCACAAAAATTGGTAACTGCAAGCAAAATTGGCCTATAAGGAAACATCCATCCTTTTCCTTATAAAATATTGTATGAGTTCTAGGTGGAGATGTTCACTCAATGTTGTTCTAAAAATTCTCTAGTACTAGTTCTTTACAACAGCAATCGCACACTTCATGCATTAGTGTATTCCAAACTATCTGTTGTTTTTATTGTTGTGACACATAGTCAAACAATGTTTCTGAAACATTATTATTCTCATATGAATAAAGGTTCGTCGCTGAAGACAACTTCAACAAGTGATTTTGTTTAATGGATTTTAAACTAAATATGCTACTTATACAATTATTATTTATGCAGACAACCACAAATCTATAAAAGCTGATGTATAACCATTTCACCTTGACACTACACAACTAGTTCAACATGGTTATTTACTTTCAATCATTTTATAAATAAGTTTAATTATCTATATCTTCAATTGCCATGGTTTTCAATTTTTTAACAAACTTATGTTTTTAATGTTTAGATGATAGATGTGGAGGACACAAGTACATCGGCCACAAATATGTCATCAGATCTAGGTATGTTAATCATGTGAATTTACAAACAAAACCACTAATAATCCCCACAAATTTATAAGATAATAAATGATTATGTAGACAACCAACAAATGGAGAACGTAACCATGGAGGGCGCAGAGGTATCCAACATGAATAAACACTCACAACCTGGTATGATATCCATGTGTATTTTATAGGAAATAATAACTAATAGACATTAGTTTATATGTTTGGCATAGGGTCGAAGAAAAAGTTTAAGGAAATCCATTTGTAAGCTACTATAATAATTTAAAACAAAGTATATCGAATTTAATGGACTCTATGCATCCATGTTCCATACAGTAATGGTTTGACTAAAAAACCTTACATTCATCGATATCTCTTTGATTTACAACTACATATTGTCTACAATGTTTCACGATTTACAATCGCTTATTGTCTACAATGTTTCACTGATTCATTGTTGCATTCTAACTGCTTACATTGAATTAACATTGTTTTGGCTTCAACATCATCATAAACAGAACCACATACGGCTTGATCCAAATGCACGTATTTAAAGTAGCACTTGGCTAGACTCATTAAAGGTTGTCCAAATAAGTGTTGTTCATTAATGATGGCATAGCTTTGGCGGTGAAAATCCTCATCAATAGATGAGGACTATTTTCCGCCAAAGGGTTGTTTAATGAATATAAGCGTAGCCTATCGGCTACTACATTTGAATTATAAGACAAAGAACAATTGATATTTTACTTACCATATCACCACGAAACCACTATGTTTATCCATTTAAGCTTTCATTTGCCATAACTTGAAATCGATTATGAATTAATTAGTGTTTATTCCAAATACATTATGTTCACATTTTCAATAGCAAGAAATATATTATGAATTGATGATTGTTTATTTGAAATAGCTCTTGCATCAACGGATCCAACAACATGTAAAAGTGGTGTAATCTAAGCCATAATCTCAATCAATAACTATTATCCGTAAGCTAAAATGTTGTTTATTTCAATTGGTTATAATTTATATGCGGCCGATGAAAATATAATTTGTTTACTTCCCTGCAGGTAGAAATAAGATTTATTTACTTATTTTTTATATGGAGGACCTGCTATATGGGATAAACAAAAACATATAATAGGAATATGTCATTCAGGTTCGGTATGAAAAGTCACGAACTCGTGAGGTGGCCTATCATAATTTATAAAATTATTATCATCATATCATGAACTCGGGATTCTAGTCCAATAGTCTCATTTCATTGATTTTAAAAAGATATCAATGGGATTAAATTAAAAAATATCAAATATATTGAATCCAAGACTCACTTGGGGAAAGGAACATTGCAATATAGTCGAGGGAATAACAATAAGATACCTAGAAAAGGTTTGGAGTAGAAATGATTTTTCATACAATTCGAAAAACACTTTTTATATTACATTAGGTGCAAAGGAAAACCCTCTTGAAAATTTTATGCTAGGGATGAAAAGTAGACGCAAACATTGTTAAAAAGATAAATGGTTGATGACCGATTTGTACAAAAAAATCACAAATAGTGTCTCAAGGATTGAATGTGGTATAGGGCATCAAATATTTGGAGCAATAAAATGCTAAATAACTATTTATCTTTTTAGAATGTTGTTATGATGGTAACTGCTTACTTAACATTTTCAATAATATATGCATACATATCTTATTATGAAAGTATTGTGTAACTCTATTATATTATGATGAGATTGTAAAAATATAAGTTGGGAGGATTTATATTTTCATTGATTATAAGCTAACAATATGATTGAATAACTTTTGTGGTGAATTATCAGAAAAACTTTCCCTTGAAAATTTGTAAAATAGTATTTTTATACATTGTTCATAAAATAAATATAAAATTATATTGTATATACTTAATTGTTTTTAATATTTTTAATATAATTAATATATAAATAAATCTCTAGAAAAATTGATGGTCATATCTAAAATATGCAAGTCATATGTGACAATTATTTCAAAGATTTGTAACTATTTTACGGATAAAAATGATAAAAAAACGTCTAAACAGGCATCAAATTTAACACCATGTTGTGGCCTTTGTTGCAACCATTGAAGGACAAGAGAAGATGTTTGTTATCCCATATAAAATAGAAACATGTTTTGTACATAACATGTCATAAATAATGCCTAGTGTCCGCTAGACCATATAAAACATAAACATGTTCTATATATAACAAAGCATAAATAATGCTTAGTAGTCGCGAGCCCGTTTAAAACATAAAAATTTCTTTATATAACATAGCATAAATAATGGTTGGTGGTCGCTAGCCCTAATAAAACAAAAACATTTTTGTACATAAAAATCATAAATAATGCCTAGTGGTTGCTAGCCCGTATAAAACATATACATGTTCTGTTTAGTCCAAAGCATAGATAATGCCTAATGGCTGCTAGCTCGTATAATGGATTCCAATATATGGGACTTTGGAGTGTAGTAAATTCCAATATATGTGATTTTGGATTCCAATATATGTGATTTTGGATTCCAATATATGTGATTCTAGATTCCAATATATGTGATATTGGAATCCAATATGTGTGATTTTGGAGTCCATATAATTCCAATATTTAACATTTTAGAATCCAAAACAAGTAGTTTTGGATTCCAATATTGGCTATATTTTTTCCCGCTTTCGGATTGGAATAAGTCCGATTTAGTGAAAAAACGTTGGTGGTAAAATTGGTTTTATATTAGTCCTCTTCGATAATCTTGATTTGGTTATAGCCATAGAATCCATCCATGAGGGATAACATTTCATGGTTGGCTATAGAATTGACAACCATGTTGATATTTGGAAGAGGAAAATCATCTTTCGAACACGCTTTATTGATGTCCCTAAAATATATGTAAATTTAGATACCCATTGGTTTCTTTTGAATGGTAACAACATTGGAAACCCACTCTAAATAATTAATTGGTTTGATAAAACCAACTTCCAGTAACTTCTCTATCTCTTCTTTGACCAAAAGAGTAAGATGTGGATGCATTTTATGTAATTTCTATTTTATAGGCTTTATTTATTCATGCACAATGAGGTTATGCACTACCAAAGAATGATCTAATCTTATCATTCTTGTATAGCACCAAGCAAAGACACCTGAGAACTATCTTAGAAGTATAGTGAAGTATTTATGCTCGTGTGTGGAAAGAGAAGCTCCTAGCTTGACAATTTTAGGTTCATCTTTTGTGCTAATGTTGACATTGATAGTTTCTTCAACCAACAATTTTGAACCATCCTCCATATGTGTAGGATCAGGAGGAGATTGAGCTATTCCTTTATTTCCATCTCAATGAGATTTTCACTAATAGAATTATCACTTATATTATCCATTTTCTATTTTTCAATTTGTTTTTCAACAAGTTCCTTGAATAAGTTTTCACTATATGACTTAGATTTTTTATTTTGAGACTTGTTTGAAGATATGGTGTCATTTTTATCATTTTTTTGACCACATAACTCAACCTCCTCCCTAAAATATGTGTATGCATTGAGGTCAATAAATAATCCTTTCTCTTGATCTCTTGTAGGTTTGTCATCATGTAACCCCATGAACTCTCCAATTAATTATGAAATAGATCAATTATTATGTGTTATTGTTGGTCCCAATCAATGAGGGATGAGTGTATGAGGTATAATTCAGGGAATGGAGGGGACAAGGTTAAAATATTTGTGTCGAAAAATAAGTTTTTGGAGGTAAGGTCTTCATAGAGACTATAAAGGGACTCTATTTTTCTATCATAATCAGAATAACTATCCTCATGTTTAGAAGAGGTGGCATCAATTTATGTAGGTTTTTACCATAAGGCTTAATGTTAAAACCACATCTATCCATTTTCTCATGTTTCAAAAGAGGTTCCCACACACCTTGTTCATGTAAACCACATCCATATCCTTTATATCCCATGGCATACATCATCTTGTTAGGAATGATATATTTTGAGGATTGATAGCAAGAGGCCATCTTTTCATCAGGGGACTGGGATGTGTAAGTACTACCCAATATTTCATCTGCTAGAGACCACCAGGATAAATTTTTTGAGAGTTCTAGGATCCTAATTTTTTTGTGACTATAATTTGGGCCTACAACGTGTTTTGGGAGATAAATGAATATTTTATATAATGAGGGCTTGTTGGAGTTCATACTCTCCATCACTGGTATGAAGGATTTTCAACTTTGATTCTAATGTAGAAAATAAGAAAATGGAGGTAAAATCTTCACTTGCATAATGTTGAAGTTTACCTAGATCAATACGATAGGTGGGGGCCTCTAAATTGAGTTCTAAATCTAACTCGGAGGACATTTGTAAGTTTTTTGGTAATAACTAGCCAACGCTCTATAGTGGAACAAATATTGTGGGTCACTGGGAATAGTAAGCCCTTGTCCTTGATGATATAGTTTGATGCACCATGCAAGGTGGAGGGTACGAATCGTATGGCATGGATCCATGGGTAATCGAGGAGAATGTTATAAGGAAGTTCTAAGTTGATGACATGGAATCTTGTTTCATGTGTGATAGGCCCAACTTCCATGGGTAAGGTAAATTTTTTTGTTTATTTTCATTCTATATTATCATATGCCTTAATGGTGATGACATTAGGCTCTAGTTCAAAGATCTATATGTCCCAACTATTTCACAAGCTTAAGAGTGCATGTATTGAGGTTGGATGCATTATCCATAAGCACCTTTTTGACCTTTTTATGAGTTATGATCAGTTCAATGTACAATTGTAGGTTGTGTGTTTAATCATTCACAAGAATCTAGTTTTAGCTAAAATCAATTTACTCATATGGCATGATTTTCACAACTAAGGCTTGGAAGCACGCAATTTCAATGTTTAGGGGAACTTTTAACTCTTGAAGGATCTTATAGAGGATATACTTATGAACAGTAGATATATTACGAAGATCTAAGATAGAGATCTTGGAGGTTGTCTTCTCAAGCTATTATAAGAGATTATGACTACCTAAAGGAGTAGACATAGGGGGTCCTGGGACAATAAGACGAGTGTGTCATTTTATAATGACACACTCCTAGGATTTGATTTTGATGGTGTGGATATGGGTTTTGATAGGATGGACATAGCTAATAAGATAATCAAACAGATTGGAATTTTTAGTAACAATGTTGCTCATAGTTTTTCCTTAGGAGGATTGACCTCAATTCGGATTCTTTTCGCATGTTTATGCTTTGAGAATGGTTCTTTATAAATTCTCAAGTGATTATTATATTTTTTTGGTTCTTATGTATCAAGTTCAATATCGACTAAATATGGGAGAGTTTGAATGTAGTTTTTCAGTTTTGTACATCAATATGTTACATGACCTTTAACATGGTGATATTCACAATACTCGTGGTCTTTATACCATGATGGTTTAGGTGCATTATCTGCAAAAGGTGCAATGGTTGGGAACTTGACCATATTGGCCGAGTCAATTTGTTTTAGGATCAATGACAGGATTCCATGAGTGGAGTGTACTCCATGTGTTTAACTTCATATTTAAGCCTCTGCATGAGATTTTGAAATGTGGGGTGTTTTGAATTGCTTGCATATTATTGGAATTAGTGATTCAATCACCTAAGATGTTTTTTTCTTGTTGAAGAATTTTGATTTGTTAGTAGGTTTCGATTCATGGTTATCTTATTAAAAGGGTTTTAATACCCCTTTGGCTAATAATGCTTTCTCTATTTGACTCCCTTTTCTATAACTTCTTCAAATGTACATATATAATACATTTACAAATGGAAGGTTATCTCAGGGTGTAAATTAGGTACAAAGATAAAAAATTTGTTTCTCTAGAATAGAACAAGGGTAGTGGCTAGCTAGTCCCCACAATCAACATTGTAAGAAGGAAATGAAGTTATCATTATTTATTTATTTGAGTCTTTGTAAGGCTATAACATAGTAATATCACTCTCCATATTTAATGAAAAGTGGCACACAAACTTCTCATATAAGTCCTGTAAAATTGAAAATAGACCATTTAGGGAGATGAAGGAACCATTCAAGTGTCTGGCCTCCAAGACTCCATTGAAACAAGTAAATAAGTTAGTTATCATTGTAACAAAATTTTTGGAATGCCATGAAGAAGTATTTTATGTGATCACGAGGATAACCTTTTCCCTTGTATTTTTCAAATTTAGGGTAGTCAAAATTTTGTGAAAAGGAGTACATAGCGTCTCTCGATCAAAGGGATAAGGACATAGTTCTTCGAACTGATATTTCTTATTATGTCCCATAGTGTTTTCTTGTAGACCAATTAATGTGTCTTTCATAGACTTCCATTCTTGGTCAAATATTTCTCCACGTGATGGCATGGTGGGTATATGTGTCCGATTGAATTTGGATGCTTTGTCACTACGGTTTTCTATATAATGGTCAACATATGTGACTCTAGGTTTCTCTATATGAGTAGCTCTACATGTGCCTCTATGGACATGTGTAGTTATATTGGCCAATTGGGGACTAAGATTTTTAATTTTTGTTACATAGTTATTTCTTTGTTGTGTGGTTTGGGTTTTCTTTTGTGTTGGGGTTCTTCACCCTCCATTCTGGCTTCGTGGTTAATTCTAATAAAGGGTATGTGACACCCTAAAAATTCTACTCACATAACAACTAATTTTGAGGTAAAAATTATGGAATAATTTTCTTGTTAGATTTAGAAGTAATTAATGGTAAACAAGTTTGAAGTCTACATCATTAGTTGTGAACCAAGCACCGTTGAGCAACACCACTAGGTTTTCAACACTCACAAGTTATTTACATCACGTGTTCAAGCAATAAATAGTTAAATTGGAAAATCTAATAACCGTGAGAATATTTCAAATACTTAATACAACTATAAGGGGTTAAACGATGATACCTTCATAAACCATGTAATCTGCTATTACATTTTCACTTGTGGAGATATACACCAACACTTATTGAAGTATGCATGACTTCTAATAATTTAAACTATATTCTTACTTAAGATTTTTCTTAGAGAATTAAGTTACTTTAGCTTATATACATCGTGTTAACTTATTTTTGATTGTGGTTGGTGGCATTCACCCATTAGGGTAGAAGTTTACTTAAACCTTGTTTGGAGGTTAACTCAACTTGACCCACCTATGGTCTCAAGTCGGCATCTTTCATACTTTTTAAATATAATGAACTCCCTAATAGAAATTATCTCGCATGATACATTTTTACCTCTAGGAAAACAATTAAATTTAATTTTAGTTGGGCCATTATTTCCTTTATAATTTTTGGAGGTATAACTTACTCAAATACTATAGTATGTTGGCATTTGTTTAATATGTTTTAGAACTCCGAGATTATAAGACTAATTAAAAACCCTATTATATAAAAGTTAACATTTATATTGTATGAGGGTTATTTTATCTCAAGGATAAAACTTACCAAAACAATTAATCACATTATACTATAAGTTATTAGTGATACCTATTGTAATATTAGAAATATAGCTACAATCGGAGTAATAAGCCATATTTATAATTATAATAAATTTTCATATCATTTGGTCAACTTGAACCAAGTGGAGGGAAGGACAAAATATAAGCCCTTTGATTTAGTCACTCCTACCCTAGATCCAGCTCAATTAGGAAACCCTATTTTTTCTACCTTAACTTTTTATCTATCTTTTCTTTCTTATTTTCATTTTATTTCACATTAGCTCTTGATACCCCTCTATATTTTTTTCAGGTCTATGATGGAGCTTTGAGTGTGGTGGGAATAGGAAGGCTCCATATGTGTGTCTGTGTGTGTCTCGTGTTCTGTGTGTGTAACTTTTTTTATATTTGTTTATTAAGGGTTGTATATTTGTTTATTAAGGGCCAAGAATGGGAAGTCGGCTCTACATGTTACACAACCAACAAGGAAAGAAGGGTTCGGATGGACATGGCTACTGTGGGAAGCACGAAATAGTCATAGAGGGAAATGTGGGGGATGAGGGGGTGGTGGTGATAAGGCATGAGGAGTGGGAAGGAAGGGGGAGTAGGTATATAGGGGCAGGGTAGTGGGTAGTGGGTCCGTAGAGGGCCGACCACCGTGTAGAGTGAGGGGGTAAGGGGGAGTAGTTAGGGGTGGGTCAACCATTGGTTACCCACCGTATAAAGGATAAGGGTTACATCCCGCATGGTCATGGCTCCTAATTTTTTTATTATATTTTAATTTAATTAGTTCTTTATAATTTATTTTATATGTATGTGTGTGTGTGTGTGTATAATATTGTGTGTGTGTGTGTGTGTGTGTGTGTGTGTGTGTGTGTGTGTGTGTGTGTGTGTGTGTGTGTGTGTGTGTGGTCATTTTAATTAATTTGACTAGTTTATAACAAGTCTTAGAATAGGTAATTTATACTATATTTATGTGCCTTAAAATTTCTTGTAATTTATCACCAAGGTTTAGATAATATAAGTATGTTAGTTTTCTAACAATTCTTAGTTGAAACAAATAAATTGTAAAATGACTTTTAATACAATGCGGCTTCCCATTACTACATTAGCTATATACATAACTTAAAGTGGTTTCAATAACCCAAAATAGACTTATATACTCCAAGTCAATAAGAGCCTTAAACTCGTGATCAGATTTGCACAAATATATCCATGACAATATTGGTTGAATAAGAGATAAACAAATTAGACTTCCTTGCACAAATGCAATTGTACATAAATTGAGAGAATAGGACTTTCTTTCATACTTTTAGTTGCAATAAGAGATCTAACAAGTAGGGAGTTCATTCAACAAACTATATTTTTTTCATTTTCACTAGCTTTGTTTTATCTTATATAAATGTAAGACAACTTCCAAAATGCTCTATAGTACAAAATGAAATCCATTATTTTAATCAATAGACACACCCATAATGTAAGTATTTATAGAGAGAGTGAAGGATCAATAGGAGATTCTATTTAAATTCAATAAACCTTCCAAGTAAAACTTTCAACACCAAGAACACAAAAATAAATCTTTCATTTCTCTTCATTGCAATGTTATACACTTGTATAAATAACGCTTCTAAGAAAATAGGGAGAAAGATATAAAGGAAATTTCATTTCATTTTCATCAACCATTTGCAAATACAATCTTCAACACAAGTTTTTTTCACATATAGATTCGAATGTAACTACACAAAACAAGATTTTCCAATTCCATTACAATGCTCCAAGCATTCACAAAAGCATAACTTTTACAACACTTTACAAGGTTTCCAAATGGCTCAAGGGTGGAAGTTGAACAAACCCCATTATCAAGACTTATATCCATAACTTCATTCAACTTTGTACACATCATCGAATCACTCCCATGTAAACAAAAATGAGGAATCTGGTGAAACTTACCGCCCAACCATGTAATGGGGAATGATCTCATCCCCATTGCCCCACAAGTTCCCTAACTCACACATGGCTCAAGAACCAATAACCAAGCTATGGAACAAACATAACACCCATACCACACACAACCATGTAAACAAAGTTAACACCAACCAAGTAAGCAAAGGGGACAACAATAAGGTATGCCAACCATGCAAAATAAAGTAATACACATGATCAAACCAACTATGGTTTGAAGTGGGGAAGGAAATACCACCCTATACCACTTATCGCTCCACTAGGAGAGGGTAGCTATCCCTTGGTTCCTCCACAAGAAATAAAACAAGTTTTAGATCCACACTTATACCTCTCATGCCCATAACCACTTATAGCTCCACTAGGACTAGTTTCCCCTCCCCTTAGTTCTGCAAAAACAAGACCTAAAGAGGGAACATATCCCTCACTTTGAACACTACTTATCCCTCTAGTGATAAATCACATTCCCCTACACACAACACCACTTGCATGCCCACAATGGAATCATGTAAGCTTCAACACAACACTTAGCCAAAAATAAGCACATACCCAAGTGGGTAACTAAAATCACAATTTTGAAATTAGTTCAAGAGATAGAATTTACATTAAAAATATGAAATCAAATTGGGTAAGGCATACTTGTTATTTATTTTTCCCAAAGTATTTTTCAAACATGCAATTCAAGCACTCTAACAATCCCTCCAAGCAATCCTCAAAGCGACAACACCTCTAAGACCAAGTGATCTCCCCAAAACAAAGGCAAGAACTCCTATTAATAGGAAAAACTCAAAGTGGAGGATCCCTTAGGATCATGTCATGTGGCATGCTCCATCCCCAAAACAACTCCAATCCCCAAGCATGAAAAAATTCCCTTACACATTCACATGGGTCCTCCTTACAATCCATCACTTCACATCTAACATGACTTGACTCATACTCAACCCTTATCCCAAAATCCTCAATTGAAAATAATTGAAAATAATTAAAAAATTAAAACTAATTTAATGGCTCGCATCCACAATATTTTATTTATAAGCAACCCCAAAATTCCAATTCATCAAATCATAATAAATAAACCCAAATCCCAAGTGTCGTATAAAATTTAAAAAGTAAGAGAAGTACTTACACAATCTCATTTAGAAAAGAGAGCAAGATCACAAGAAATAAATGAGGTACTAATGAGCCCTCAAGTGGCCAAAGTGGCCTAAAAAGGTACACCTACTCTATGGGTAGGTGTATGGGAAGTTTTTAGAGTGTGGGACAAGGTTTACTTGTCCCACACACCTTCCAAATTTTCCTCAAAGGCTAAATTCGAATTTTCCATAAATGGAAAACTTTCCAACCACAAAACATGAGCCCAAACATCCAAAAATAGAAAAGAGATTAATTTGACAACCCATATTACAATCTAATTAAATTAAAATATCAAATATAAACAAACTAATCAATCCAAAGGTTAAAATGAGGGGAAAATAAATTTAAATCAATGAATAAAAGACAACATCAAAATAATGTCACTTAACACAATTACATCCACCCAACCAATTTCGAGCCTAAGTGACCCATTATTGTCCAATGAGCCCCGTTTGAGTTAGTCCCCTTTCATCCTCTTTGTTTTTATTGTATTTTTGTTTATTTCATGGTTATAATCTCTCAAACACCTATTCGTCATCTACACACTCAACACACAAATCATACATGCTCAAAATAATATGTAAATCAGTTCTAATTATTTCTAAACACACACACACACAATTCAAATAAGTAATTTTCAAGGTAAATTTCTCATCATCAATTAAGTTCACCAAAAATTATATGGCTATATATTCCAATAGAACACAAAAACTTGTCATAAATATTAATTCACTCACATCAATTATCCATATACTTGTTATTTGTTATTCATCCTTCAAATCCAATAAAAACATGCACACACACCAAATTCTAACAATTAAATTTTTCCAATAAGTTTCCATAATATGATAACTACAAATCTAATTCATGTTTGCAAACCAAATCAGAATATATGAAAATCATAATCCTACAACATCAACCATGTATATCTATCATAAAAATAATATGTCAATATGCCAAGTCAGTATCCATTTTATTTAGGTCATAAGTTTGGCACCCTACGCCGACTCAATTTCACAAAAGGACATAGTCTATACAACAAAGTCTATGCACCTCTTGCTGATACAACATACACAATGATCCATATGATGAAAACTATAATATGGGAGGAAATATATCTAAGCATTATCTCGAGGAGAGTGGGCACTACCAAGTATATGATGGAAAGTTATGTTTTTAGAATTTGTTTCCTCATTCTTTTTATTATGTGGCCCTCAAGTAGAGGCATGTTCATGGTTTAGGATATATTCAATAGTCTGATATGGAGGATGTTTAGTTATTTCTTCCCCAAATCATATTAGTAAGGAAGTTGGGGTCAAAATCGAGAGGCAATAAGTTGTCTATGTGGGCGGATTCATATTCCAAGGGGTTATGAGGAATTTCTTCCTCACCCCCACTATGATCAACAAGTTGTTTTTCCTCGTCAAATAATGGGTCCAAGGGGTTTTAGAGGAATGGATTAGATGTGTGCCTCATATATCCCAAACATGTTACCAAAGTGCCATGACAAAAAAAAAGTTTTACAAAAATGTTGGATGATTGTGTAAATGTCACAAGGAATCCAAGGCAAAACAAGCATCATAAAATCCGCAAAGTGAAGATTTCCCAAGTGTGAGAATGTATGATGAATATTATTTAAGGAAATATTACGTAAATTTGCGCAGTTGGGTAACGAATGCAAAGGGAAATTTTCCTAGGTGTGAATGTTTACAAATTTTCATAGGTAACTAGGAAATTTTTGGCAACATAACAACGTGATCTCAACACTTAATCAATGTTTTTGGGAAAATAAGAATTCAATTTCAAGTGTCAAAATGGTGACGCAATTTTGGTAGAGATCTAGATTACTCTCTTTTGATAAAGGAAGCCAAAATAGTAAGGGGACTATGATCTCGTGATGAAAAGTATGTGGCACAACTTGGACATAGTTTCACCTTATTAACTCAGCTAAAGTTTTGCTTTGTAAAGGTTTAATACACACAAATGATATAAAGTAAATTTAGACCCAATGCCAAATAACTTCCTATAAAAGGTTTTCTCTCTAAGTACCAAGAATTTATCCGAATGAGCGTGGTATACTAGAAATTTTCTAGTCATTAGATTTACTTTATTTTACCCCCCCTTGATTAACCAAGTGTATTTTAACTCACTCAACCAATCAAATCAAGGTCATCACTAAGGATAACATTGGCTCTAATCTCTTAAGAAATACTATTCAAGTAGGCAATGGGGGTGTTTCCCATTTTTTTGGCCGATTCCCTCAATGTTTCAACTACTTTGGGGTTCCTATAGTGCTCCTCAATAAATATTTTATGGGCTTAGGCCCATACACTTCCCACTATTTAAAAAATGTGGGTTTTAACCTTATCTCGAACCGATAAATACAATGTGATTTGTTCATTTTGTTATAATTTTTAGTTTTATTGTTTTGAACCCATTTCTTTGGCAAGACAACTAATACAAAAGTATTAGTAATTTGATTTGTTTTGACTTTGGCAAGCGTAAAAGGTCCTACACTCAAACCATTAGTAGTTTTTCCATGTAATATGTTAGAAAAAATAAAAGGATCGCGGCCATTTCTAATTCTCAAGGTCACTCAAGATCATAAGAGAAGAGCATATGTGGCATTGATCAAATTAAAGGAATGGACAAACTTAATCAAAAACATCAAGTGTTAGCACTAATTTAAAGAAAAACCTGCAAGTTAGAATCAAAAACATGTATAAAACAATAGGAAAATGAAAATCGATTCTAGAAATTTGTTAAAACTTGAGAAAAATTATCAAACTTTTTACACAATACTCTAACACATACAATAGAATGCTAGCGCATATAGTAGAACACTAGCTCATATAGTAGAATGTTATCCCATACAAAGAGAATGCTATTGCATGATACAAATGCTAACACATACAAATGAATGCTACCACATACAATATAATTATATCACATACAATAGAAAAATAATGTTACGCTAGAGTGTGCACTATACGCTAGAGCATGTCACCTATACCTACATACAAAAACATCAAAAATGACCCAAAAATAACCAAAAGCTCATATTTTTCTCGCTAAGATTCAAATTTGACAACACCTCACTTCTTTAGGACCTAAAAGAAGACTCAACACTACCATATATGACCATACATGCTTCAAACACAAGTATTTCAACAAATAAAGAGTTAGCATGTAAAATGGAAAAAGGGAAACTTTGAAATTAAGAAAAAAAGAAAGAAAGTGTATGAGACAAAGGAGTGTCCCACCGAGCATGCCATATGTATGCATTCTAAAACTTTAAACTAAGCTAATTGAAAGAAAATAACACCAAGTAGATCCTAACTTAGTTAAATTTAAGCTGATTCGTTGTGATAAATCATGAAAGGAAAGATAATTAACTTTTCTTAAAATATAAATCTTACATTAAATACAAACCTCCTTTGATATTTTGGATGTGCTTTTGATTGTAGATACTTATTTTGTGAGTTGAATGTGAACTACGTGCAATCAATGGTTTCTCCAGTGAAGAGGAAGATATCTCACCAATATGGCTTGATTGCCATTTTATTTCTTCTCTTACTACTCTTTTCTAAGTAGGGGGAGATTGAACAATCCTTGCAATGACATGAAAATTCTCTTCTTAACGATAATGTCTTATAAATACATGGTGTGTATGAGGTTTAATACTAGTAGGAAGGTATTAGCTTTCTTATATAGATTTATATTTTGGGATAAGTTTGCAACCTAGTGAATGTGGGATATAGTGAATGTAGAATTAGAAGGGATAAGTATTATTAGAAGAGATTATTTAGATATTAACAACTCATGGGAGTTTTGAAAGGTTTAATTAATCTATTAGGATTAATTAATAGACTAAGTTAAGATTATAAAAGATATTTGGAGATTATTTGAAGGGAAATTAGTAGAATTTGGAGGGTTTGGGAGGGGACTTAACCAATAAGAAGGTTTATTGATTAAATACAATATTGAAATGTTAATTAATTAATTAAAAGAGGATTATAACTAATAAAACGATGTTAATTGGTCTAGGATGGGGGATGAGACTAATTAATTAATGAAGTGTTGTTAATTGACTGAGACAAAGGGGAATGTTAACGAATTAGTGAAAAATCACTAATTATAATGAAATGACGATAAAGAAGACAAATAGTGAAAATTTAGTATTAAAATTACATGGATAGAATTAAGCGTCACATCCCACTTTTTCATTTTGGTTTTGAGGGAAAATTAAGTTATGATTTAATAAATTTCCATGGGAGGAATCTCACTAGTGTCGATGTGAGGTTGCATATATGTAGTTATACACACGCACATACTTCCGCAAGAAAATATATATGTGTGCATAGGTGCATACCCAACATTGCACCTGCACTCATCACCTTGCGATCATTGACTATTTATTAAGTCACAAGTCATTTGTGTTGTACTAGTTAGCATGATTGTTCTTCATCTCATTGCATGTGAATGATTTTGTAACGGTGTTATAATTATTTCATTGATGTACTTGCTTGTAAGATATTGCACAATGTGCTTATAGTATATGATGATTTTGCAATATTGATAAATATGCTACATGGTCATAATTGTATTATTTTGGTGCGAGAAATATTGATTGTTTTATATATATATATATATATATATATATATATATATGTATTACTAACTTTCTTGTGTTTCCCCAACCCCCTCAACATTAGAGTTTTTCAAGCAAGATATGATATATATATATAGAGTGCCCCTACCCCCAAGGCCTAGGGGGTGGATACAGCCAGAGAGGGGCCCCAAAGTTTACATCGGTCATAGACCATAATTCATTATATTGATCTCCATTTTTGTTTTGAAAGTATTCATGTTCATCGAAATGGGGTTTTGAAGTGTTTTCAAGGTAAGAGTTACTAATTTAGGTTATCTTGCTTAAGCAATTGTTATTGATGACTGTGTTGGTCTTAGACCATAGTGCGAGTTATTTTTCACGGGATAATGAATAAGGAAGTTAAGGTATAGTTATCATGGTTTATCATTTATTATTCATTGACCATGATGGTATTCATTAATATCCTCCTTGATGATTGACATTTAATAAGTTGATGACACTAGAACTAGACACGAGACCATGGTAAGATTGGCAAAGAGTCATTGTTTTAAACAAATAGTCTTAAACCATGTTGGGTGAAATGGGTAATGTTTATTTTGAATAATTTAAGAGATTCAAATACCATATGATGATGGCTATTACAATTAAATACAATTGTGATTTTAATGAGCTATGACCCAAAACATGTTATAATGTTTTATTTGAATGGACTTAGACCATGGTAAGTGGAATTCACAAGTTTTAAATATTAATGTCGATAACCAACCACACCATGTATATTGGTTAGTATTATTATTTTTAAATAAGGTCTTCAACCGATTGATTCAAACTTGATGCATGTGGTTAAATGGAAAACTTAGAGTTGTTGATACATCCCACCATGCAATATTGGTTATTGTTTAAAATTAACTAACTTTGGTCATTCGAATAAACCATTATATGTTAGAGGGAGCCAAAAAATTAAATAAGGCCACAGATGTGGCACCGTGAATATTTATGGTGGAGTCCTCAAAAACATGAAACTTCCCAGAGAAGCTAACTGCATGAAAATTAGCTTTATTGTGATGTTTTTAGCTTTGTGTGTATTCAAGCTCGACAGGATGTGCATGATGGTTCGAAGCGAAGATTTTTAGGAGTTTTTAGTGAAGCTATTATCATAACAACTTGTTATTTTGGGGGAAATGGAGTAAAAATAAAGTGAATTTGGGTTATGTTAGGGGTTTTTTATTTGTTTAGGTTTTTGGAAGGAGTGTGTGGAAACTTAAGCGAACTCGGAAATAACGCCAGGAAATTTAGGCATGGTTATTTGACTTTTATTCTATTATACCATTCTCTTGACTAAGGAAATATTGTTTTTTCTTATCTATTATGGAATCATTAAATTTATATGTTGATATAATAAACTTTAAAAAAATCAATAAAAATCAAGAAGGAGAAACTGGGTGTCCTAAATATGAAGTAATTTGATCATTCTTTTTGGGTGCATTTTATTTTTTATTTTCTAGGGTGTTGTATTATGTTTATGCATATTGAAAGGGAAAAATAAAAATGATTGGGTTAAAATATTTTAAGGGTCAACAAACCTTTATATATGTATAAAATAAATGGCTCTAGGTATATTATGTGGTCTAGAACTTTGGTTAAGCTTTGTATAAATAGTATTAGGGTTTTAGGTGTGTCTATAAGACATATTAATTTTTTTACTTGTCAAATAGTTGCATTAACTTAGATAGTGATATTTTCACGTCACGGCCACTAGGGATGGAGAGAGATAATTCTCACTTTTCCATAAAGTTAACTTATCTTGATTGTTCTTTCTTAATAAAAGAGTCAATTGAAAATTAGTGGTGAACCAAAATGAGCTTAGATTAGGTCTATTGAAATCAAGAAAATGTTTATTGTATATAAGGAATGACTTTAGAGGGTTTGAAGAGCTCCTTGAGCTCATCAAGGAGGTAAAAATGTTTTGATAATATTAACTGTGATTTTATGTTAATGATCCTTTGACATACTTTACTTTTAAAGATATATAATGGTGTGTTGCTACACATAACTGATATGCTTGGGTGTTATCTTTCCCTTTAAATGGATTGTTATAAAGCTTTTTTTATAGAATTATAATATACTTTTAAAATATAAACGAAGGTATATCTTTTTTGGGAAACAACTACGTAGTGATGTTCTTGTTGTTTAATATAGTAATTTTATTTTCCCTAAGGGATCTTCTGAGTTGGTTTAATTTACCCAACTATCCTTTATATTCGAAAATCTTACCTTTGTAAGTTGAGTTTTATTTACTTTGTTATAGGTACTCCTTAGGTGTTTCAAGTGGAAGTTAAGTTAGCATGTGATCACTTTCTCTAAAATGTGATTTTGGTATTATATTGATTGTAACTTGGTGCTTATGATTGATCATTGTGAATTATAATGAGATGTTCGATGGAAATTGAATTCAGTAATGATTTAAATTGAATGGATTATGTGATGATATTTAATTAATCTTAGCTGACTTCGTATTACACTTCTTGATCATAAATCAGTTTGAACATTGTTATTTGGAAGAAAAGAACTCTTCATGACTTGTTGATCATTGATAAGATTATGGATTAAAAGTATTATGTATAATTAAAAGGATGGATTAATCTTATGGTGTTATTTATTTCATAATGATGCAACATGAATTATGGTAAATAAGTATGCCAATTTAATGAACTAGTCATGCATAAATTATTATTTTCCTACAACTTGCAGGACTGAACCGTATTACGAATGGTTTAAAGAACTCAATAATGTGTCATGCATTGATTATTATTGTACTAATTCATATGAATGTAATGAATGTACTTGTACTTGATTTTATGTGAAATTATTACTTCACAATTGTTAAAGACAAATTTTCCTAATGGATTAAAATTATTATCTTCATAATCACTTTGTGAATATGTATTAATGTTATTAATTATGAATTTAATGATTGTTTTTCAGATCATATGATTGTGTTATGAGACATACTCGTATCATTGTTTAACAAGTAAAGCATTTATTGTGATTGATATTAAGTGTGATAACATAAATTTTTAAAGATGTCATTATGATTTAAATGAATATGTAATGAAAACAATAAGACAAACAACGAAATAAGACAAAGTACTTAATGAAGATAAGTATGACAACTAGTTATATTTGATCATAATAGATAATCAAGATTATGTATATCAATTTATAAATATGATACATTTGAAAATAGGCTTTTTCCTTTTAAGAGTAGCAACTTACATGTTTACGATTAATTACATTTGTTGTAAAATATCATATTGTTTCTACTTTATCCTAGCGGGAAACAATTACAATGATATGGACAAGTACAAAAGTACATTATAATTATATGAGATAGTATCGTTGTACTCAACTGAATTAAGTAAACTAAATTGACCAAGTGTCTATTAATGATCACGAATGATAATTAATTTAGTGTTATGAATTGGTTTAAATCTCATACTTGACTAAACCTAATCAAAGATCGTAAAATGATGTAGTTGACTTACATGCGGTATGAGGTACATGCACTAGTTAGTGACTTGAAGAGTCCATTATATACCTCTATCGTGAATTAGATAACATAATGAAACTTTGTTAACCCTTTCATCTAGATGAAATCATAATCATTTGTAAACAAAGGTAGGCATTACGAGATGACATTTGTGTCATATGAGCCATGCCCATACCAACTCAAGATGGCTATAGGGAGAGGAATGAACACACAATGACTTAGGTCATTACATAAATGTTTTTTTCTGGATCCTAAAGTGGTGCTTGACATGATCATACGACCGGAAGATCGAGTCCCGATATATGTAGCTTTGGAATTTAAATCCAATTACTTGTAGTAAATAAATACTTAAAATGATTAATTATAAACTTAATACTTAATCAATGGAAAGGAATCTAGATAACTATGTTGATACGGTTGTGCAGTGGTGAGGAAGACATGTTTTGTAGGCTTGTGTGCAATCTTGAAACCGGCTTCTTAATGCAATACGAAATAACTATGGTCGTAGTAGTGAAATAACTATGGTCGTAGTAGTGAAAATGATTGATTACATTTTAATTTTACCATGTCTTCTTGTTAGTGGTTTTTGGAGTCGAGTGGAGGTTACTTCAATGACTTTCCGGTTAACACTAAAAATATTTACAAGTTCTATTAGCCTATGATAAGGTTTAACCAAATGGTATATAATGTATACTTGGCTCGTAAAGAGTGTTGAAGGGTGATCGAAAAGGATCTAGAACCCTTTACAGTTGCACATGGTTATCATAGGTTATCTAGATGGATTATGGAATATTAAGTAATGCTTTGGAAAAATTTAGCAGTGGCTAAGTAATGATAATATTCATTACAACATTATGATAACTTAAGGGATTTTGTAAACTTAATATTATGTTGTTTTTATTCTGCTACATGTTTGAAAAGTCAATGAAGGCATAATAATGTCATTAATTGTTTATAGAAAATTCCTTAGTTTGTTGAAGCATAACATGGGTGTTACATTTCAAAGATCATAGCTTAAGGTTCTTGGACATAATGGGTCCTTACGCTAACACAAAAAAATATTTTTGTCTAATGATTAAAATAAATGGTTAGAACAAGAGGGAATGTTGTGAACAACCGAGTAGTATGCGTGTACAGAAGCAACAACAACTTAGAAACTTGATGAGATACTTGTTGTTTTGCATGACACTCGGAACCGCATTGTTGTTCTTAAAAAACATGTAAAATATGAGGATAGTGAAAGTGAAGTTGAGGTATAACAACCTGAGCACCTAATTCAAATGTTGTTATAATGTAAATGTTGAAAACGTTAACGTAAAAAATCCTAGCATTACAAATCCAAACTAAACCGTAAACATAAGAGCCTCTTAGCACTAGTATTTAGAGATGTCAAAGGAAATTCAATGTATAAGTACGCCTAAGTTTGATGAGACAACCCTAAGAATTAACTCAAACAAGATGGAAAAATACTTTGAGATAAGGAATTTTTCCAAAGAAATAAAGGCTTTTGGGGTGCTTACTAACTCTCAAATGAGGCATCCTCTTAGTGGGATAGTCGGGAGGTGAAACTAGGATTTATTGCATAATTGACATAACGTGGGAACAATTTAAGTTTTATTTCGATAGCATTGGTTACCACAGTTGTTTTATGACCAAAAAATGTTGAGTTTTAGACCTTGGTACAAGGCAAAATGATTATGTAAATAGAATATTAGGAAAAGTTTACTAAATTACTTAAACATATGAACAAATTTGAATACACAAATTTATCATGGGACTTAACCCAATCATTAGGGGTGAATTTTATGTCCATGGTCCTCCTACCATGGAGTTTGTTTTCAAAAATGCCATTAGGCAAGATCGAAGCTCCAAGACATAGTGCTCACATGGATGAGAAGTAGAGGACAAGCTACAACTCATATTTTCCATTGTCACATGGAAAGACATGGTAGAAGAAGGTTGACAATAAGGCTCAAAATGGTGAAAATAGTGTAACTGCTAATTTTAAATGAAATGGACATGATAAAGCTGCTAGTAAGAACCAAAATTTTGAAAGGAACATACCTGTTGAGGGTGTTTCAAGTGTCGCAGTGACCACTATGTCAAGGATTATACCTTGAGGAATAAGGAAAACAATCCACAATAGAGAACCCAAGCTACAAGAGGTAAACCATTAGGTTGAAAAAGAAGAAACATTTAATGAAGAGAAAGAATCTGGATTTGTAAATTGATGCGGGGAAACCAATTAAATTGCTATGAAAAGTAAGAAGAAATAAAAATAGTAGTTTCCTTGTTAGTTTGAATAATAAAACTTATGTTTTTTACTATCAAAATCTGATAGTTGATGATCAGATTATGATATACTTGATATTATTTTATATTTTGGGTGAGTGAAATGATGAAATTATGTCATATTGCTGACTATTTGGAAAACTTGGGTGATTTTTAAGGTTGTTACAGCCAATAAATTTGAATTCAAATGAACTAAAATTTGTAAGTTTTTTATTTAAATGTTGATTGTTCTCCTTATTTGTATGATATTAATCTATGTTTGATTATTTTGATTTCTACAGATGAGTTAAATAATCAAGATGATGATTCATTAAGGGGGAAGTATGTCACATTCCACTTTTTCATTTTGGTTTTAAGGAAAAAATAAGTTATGATTTAATAAATGTTCACGAGAGTGAGCTAACTAGTGTCGATGTGAGGCTATGTATGAAATTATACACACACACATACTTCCGCAAGGAAGTATTTATGTTTGCATAGGTTCATTCCCAAAGACCGCACCTACACTCATCACTTTGACCGTTGATTGTTTATTAAGTCACAACTCATTCTTGTTGTACTTGTTAGTATGATTGTTCTTCATCTCATTATATGTGAATGATTTTGTAATGTTGTTAGACTTTTTCATTATTGTACTTTCTTGTGAGATAGTGCTCCAATTTTCTTACAGATATGATGATTTCACAATATTGATAAGTCTACCACATGGTTGTAATTGTATTATTTTTGTGCAAAGGAATATTAATTGGTGTATATATGTAGGACTAACTTTCTTGTTTTGTTATATCATTCATAGATCGTAATACATTATACTAATCTCCATTATTGTTTTGGAAGTATTCTTGTTCATCAAAATGGGGTTTTGAAGTGTTGTCAAGTAAGAGTTACTCATTTAAGTTATCTTGTTTAACTAGTTGTTAATGATGATTGCGTTGGTCTTAAACTTTAATGCAAAGTTATTTGTCGTAGGATAAGTACAAGGAAAGTTAAGGTATGGTTATCTTGATTTATCATTTATTAGTCATTGACCATGATGGCATTCATTAATAACATCCTTGATGTTTGACATTTAATAATTTGGCGACAACTTTGGAACTAGACACAAACCACAGTAAGGTTGGAAAAGAGTCATTGTTTTAAACAAAATGGTCTATAACCATGTTGGGGTGACATGGGTAATGTTTAGGTTGAATAATTTAAGAGAATAAAATACCATATGATGATGGTTATTGCAAGTAAATACAATTGTGAGTTTAATGGTCTATGACCCAAGGCATGTTATATTGTTTGATTTGAATGGTCTTAGACAATGGTAAGTGGAATTGACAAGTTTTAAATACTAAGGTCGATAACTAACCACACCATGCACATTGGTTTATATTATTTTGTTTTAAATAAGGTCTTCGATGATCGATTCAAACTCCATGCAAGTGATTAAATGGAAAACTTCGAGTTGTTAATACATCACACCATGTAGTATTGGTTATTATTTAAAATTGGCTAACTTTGGTTGTTTGAATAAACCGCCATTCTTTGGAGGGAGTTGGAAAATTAAATAAGGCCATAGGCATGAGACTGTGAGTATTTATGGAATTTATTATGGAAGATTCCTCAAAATAAGAAGTTTCCCAAAGAAACTAACTCGCATGCAACTTAGCTTTTATGTGATGTTTTTGGCTTTGTGTGTGTTCGAGATTATCGGTGCTCGTGCATGAGAGTTCGAAGAGAAGTTCATTAAGAGTTTTTGGTGAAGCTATTATTAGAACAGCTTGTTATTTTAGGGGAAAATGGAGTAAAAATAAAGTGAATCTGGGTTTCATCAAGGGTTTTTATTTTTTAGGTTTGTTTGGAAATAGTGCATGGAAACTTGAGCGAACTCGAAAATAGCACTGGGAAATTCAAGCATAGTTATTTAACTTTTATTATGTTATACCGTTATGAACTAAGGAAATATTGTTTGGTTTTCTTATATGTTATGGAATCGGTAAATTTATATGTTGATATAATAAACTTAAAAAAGAAAGAGAATCGGTAAAAAATATAGAAGGAGAAATTGATGTCCATAAATATGAAGTAATTTGATCATGCTTTTCCAAGTGTATTTTATTTGTTATTTTCCATGACATTGTGTTACATTTGTGCATACTTAAAGGGAAAAATACAAACTATTGGGTTAATATATTTTAAGGGCCAACGACCGTCATATATGTATGAAATAAATGGCTCTAGGTATATTGTGTGGTATGTAACTTTGCTTAAGCTTTGTATAAACAATATTAGGGTTTTGGGCACGTCTCGAGATGTATTGATCTTTTCTTTGCTTATCAAATAGTTACAAGATATCTTAGATAGTGATATTTTCATGTCTCCAATGCGGGGATGGAGAGAGAAATTCTCACTTTTCTCGTAAAGTCAACTTATACCGATTGTTCTTTCTTAATAAAAGAGTCATTTGAAAATTAGTTGTGAACCAGAGTGAGCTTAGATTGGGTGTGTTAAAATCGGTGAATGTGTATTTTATAAAAGGAATGACTTTTGAGGGTTGTGAAGAGCTCCTCGAGCTTGGCAAGGAATTAAAATTGTCTTGACAATATTAACTATGATTTTAAACACGACTCGCTTTTAAATCTATACAATGGTGTGTTTCTACCCTTAACCGATCTACTTGGGTATTATCTTTCCTTTAAATGGATTGTTATAAAACTATTTACGGGATTTATAATATACTTTTAAAATATTAAAAATAAGGTATTTCCTTTTGAGAAATGACTACATGGTGATGTTCTTGTTGTTTAATATAACAATTTTATTTCCCTAAGCGATCTTTTGAGTTGGTTTAATTTACCCAACTATCCTCTATATCCTAAAATCTTACCTTTGTAAGTTGAGTTTTATTTACTTTGTTATATGCACTCCCTTAGGTGTGTCAAGTTGGAAGTTAAGTTGGTATGTGATCACTTTCTCTAAAAATGTGATTTTGACATTATATTGATTGTAATCTTAGTGTTTATGCTTAATCTTTGTGAATTATAACGAGATGTTCGATGGGAATTGAATTTAGTTATTATTTAAATTGAATGGATTATGTGATTATATTTAATTAATCTTAGTTGACTTCATATTGCACTTCTTTATCATAAATCATTTTGAACATTGTCGCTTGGAATTAAAAACTCTTGATGACTTGTTGATCACTAATAAGACTACGGATTAAAAGTACTATGTAGACTTAAAAGGATAGGTTAACCTTATAATGTTCTTTATTTCATAATGATGCAACATGATTTCTGGTTAATAAGTATGCCATTTTAATGAACCGGTCATGTATAAATTATTATTTTCCTAAAATTTGCAGGATCGAACAATATTACGAATGTTTAAAGAATTGGATAATGTGTCATGCATTGATTATTATTTTACTGATTCATATGAATGTACTTGTACTTGATTTTAAGTGAAATTATAACTTTGCATTTGTTAAAGACAGATTTTCCTTATGGATTAGAGTGATTATCTTTGATAATCACGTTGTGAAAATGTATTAATATTATTAATTACGAATTTAATGATTTTTGTTCGATCATATGATTGTGTTATGAGACATACTTGTATCATTATTTAATAGCAAATAATTTATTGATTGATATTAAATGTTATAACATAATTATTTTGAAATGTTGTTATGCTTTAAATGAATATGTAATGAAAATAGTAAGACAAACAAGGAAATATGACAGAGTACTTAATGAAGATAAGTATGGCAACCTATTATATCCGATCATCATAGATAATCAAGATGATGTATATCAATTTATAAATATGATACATTGGAAAATAGATTATTGTCTATTAAGAGTAACAACTTACATGTTTACGATTAATTACATTCGTTGTACAATATCATATCGTTTCTTCTTTATCCTAACGAGAAATAATTACGATGCTATGGACAAGTAAAAAAGTACATTATAATCATATGAGATAGTAAAGTTGTACTCAACCCACTTAAGTAAACTAAATTGACAAAGAGTCTATTCATGATCACGAATGTTAATTAAGTTAGTAATGTGAATTGGTTTAAATCTCATACTTGAATAAGCGTAATCAAAGATCGTAAAATGATGTAGTTGACTTATATGCGGTATGAGGTACATGCACTAGTTAGTGACTCATTGAGATCATTGTATACCTCTATCATGAATTATATAACATAATGAAACTCGTTAACCCTTTCATCTAGGAAGAATCATAATAATTTTTAAACGAAGGCGACATCATGAGATGAATTTTTTTATAAGAGTCATGCCCGTACCACCTTAGGATGGCTGCAAGGAGAAGAACGAAAGTGCAATGACTTAGGTCATTACGTGAACATATATTTTCCGTAGGGATCCTAAGGTGGTGTTGACATGAATCATATGACCTAAATATCGAGTCCTAATATCTACATCTTCATAATTTTAATCCAATTACTTATCATAAAAAATACTTAAAATGATTAACTATAAAATTAATACTTAATCAACGAAAAGGAATCCAAATAACTATGTTGAGACGGTTTTGCGATGAAGGGAAGATAAGTTTCGTAGGATTTTGTGTAGTCTCGAAAGTAGCTTGCTAACGCAACGCCAAATAATCCTGTGGACATAGTAGTGAAAATGACCGATTAAATTATTTGTTCACCATGTATTCTTGTTATTATTATTGCAGACTCACAAAGACCCCGGATGCGATCGTGGTTCTAGGTTGATCACTCTAGCATCCAGTGTGATTGCACAACATGGAAACCTCTCTCCAAGCGTGGGGACTTGTGAAACTGAGAGAGGAATCTCCAGATTAGAGGCTGGTTCCTCAAACTCCTCTGATTTAGATCTATATTTTGCAAAACTACAGAGGTTTAGATCCTAATCCTATTCTAACTTGTAAGAGACAGGGTAGAAGTGCAAAAATCAAACTAACTAAAGATGGTGATGCACCAAAAAGGAGTGGTGAAACATATTAGTCATGCAAATAGACACGTACCAAAGTTCATAACATAAGACATACATAGACTGATAATGTATAATTTAGTATCTCGAAATCAAGCAAATAATACAAACAGAGGATCAAACCCATTCACAGAGCTTGCATTACCATTTCAATGTCAAAACACGCATTACACTCTCGGAGAGGTAAAAGAAAACTGTTATAATCCTTGAGAGGTCTCGATCCTTCATCAATCACTTGCTGGAGGTGAAAGAAGAAGTCTCGCAATGCCCAAAAATGTTCCCCCTTTGAAATGAGCCCAAAACCGGCTTTTACAAAGCAGAAAGGTCGAGCCTGTGAGACAGAAAACGTACAAAGGCATGGGAGCCCATTCTTTCTTGACTGCAGGTGCATTAAAACGGCATGGGGGACCTTACAAACCCATACCCTATCACTTTGACCGGATTACAGGAGAATGCGACCCATTCTGCATTAAATCTAGTCGTTGGAATGTCATTTCTGGCCATGAACACGCGTCAGAGCCGTTTCTTGATTTTCTCCCTCCAGACTACTCCAAAATGCAAGATTGACCCTAGAATCGTGTAGAGAATTTCACCAGCTTTCCATTGATATAAAGAACGTGCAAATCTGAGCTTTGGATCGAAAGTTATGGCGATCTGAAGATTTAGGGCACAAAACAGGTGAAAACGTGTTTTGAAAACCTTCCCGCGCTCTGCCACCTGGATGACACGTGGCATGTGCTGATTGGACGAGAAATTCTCTCTCCTCTACCTTTCGTGGGCTTTCCTTTTGAAATTTTCTTGTGGGCCCTAGCTGGGACACGTGGCACTATCCCATTGGTTCGGGCCAGTGCTCGAAACTTCGCCCTTTGACTTTTTGACTTTTTCCCCATGACACGTGTCATGATTTCATTGGTGCTCAGCCCTGCCGGCTGTTTCACGCCCTTCATGTCTTTATGTCCCGGATGTCCCAATGCCTCGCAGGACAAATTCTTCCGGCTTCACCCAATTCTCGCCGATTCGCGCCCTTGCGCGCCCGATGTCCCAAATCAAGCTTCCGAACTGCTTGTTCCCATTTCACCGAACCGCCTACGGTTCGGGTATCTTTGTCCCAGATGTCCCAAAGCAGTTAGTGCGAAAGTTCTCTTTTTCGGCCGGATCGGCTTCTCGCACCCGCCCGCAGACTTCATCCCGAGATGTCCTCGTTGCTATTTGGGCCGCCCGAGGCTTTTCGGCCGATCCGCACTTGACGTCCCAAATGTCCCAGGGCTTGCTCCTAGACTAGGACTTAGCCGATTTTCACAATTTTTCCCGGATCAACCTACTTGCCTTCTGCAACCTTTTTCCGCATTTTCTCGTAGCTTGTTCTTTTCACTGGACAGAGAGTTAGAAAATTTCCCAGGGACCCTAAAACCCGATTTTTGCTCAATCAATCAATTTGCTTGGGATTTGAATATTCTCGATGCATGTTATCAAAATTTACCCCAGGGCGTGAATTTTGGATAACAATTTGGTGACTCAATGGGTCATCTCGCCTACTAGATGAAAAGACCAGTTCTTGAAGCAATCCATTGGGCATGGAGTCATCAAATATTCTGTTTTAGAATCCAAACTGACTCAGAATGTGCAAGGAGGAAGATGGAATTTTACCTGATGAAAGCAAAGACATGCTAAACATCTCCATGGACAAAGTAAGTCATGCAAGGCACTTAGGGAAAACAAACTAACCTACAAAGAAAATAATGTGCACAAGCACTGGGAGAAAGGAAATCTAATCTAATATTTACAGATGTAGTGAACCTCCCTCTAGAAGCAACGCTTGAGATAGATTCCATTTACCGGAATCTGCAGTTCTTCACCATCCAATGAGGCCAATTGGAAAGCATTGTTGTTCTTGCACTTTATGACCATGTATGGGCCACTCCAAATGGCATCAAATTTTGAATGCCTTCCTGGTTTTGCTCAGTCCACATCCCATTTCAACACTAGATCTCCTACTTGAAAAGATCTATCTTTGGCCTTCCTATCAAAGGTCTTCTTGATCAAAGCTTGATCCTTTTCCATTGCTTGGGATGCCTGATCTCCGATCTCTTGCAGCCATCATCAATTCCGCATACCTCACCTCCATGGGCTCAAATTCTAGCAACTCAAATGCTTCATGAGTTCCAACGCGGCAACTCAAGTGACATGGGCAAGATTGCCTCTCTTCCATAGACAAGCTTAAATGGAGAGTTACCTCGTGGATCATTTGGGAGTTATCCTATCAGCCCATAAGGCTGATTTTAGCTTGGTATGCCAAGACCTTTGATTCTCATCAAGAGTCCTCCTAATGATCTTCAAAAAGTTCTTGTTTGTAGACTCGGCCCGCCATTACCTTGAGGGTAATAGTTTGATGAAGTGCTTAGGTAAATACCGTTTCGATGTGACCCACTCGGTCACCCCCGATCCAATGAATGCCAATGCATTATCGAAATTATTGTGGTAGTACACCAAATTTGGTTGTAATCGCTCATAAAAGTCTAAGATGTTAGACTCATTTGCCTCTTTGAGTGCTATTGCTTCTATCCATTTGGTGAAGTAGTCTGTGGCTGTCAAAATCTATTTGTGCCCTTGGCTCGAATTAGGATTGATGGCTCCAATGAAGTCAAGTCCCCACTGTATGAATGGCTGATCTACTATAATTGGATGTAATGGAAGGGCAAATGAGTCTCTCTTTTCCGTGAAGAATGCACAATTCTTACACCTCTTGATCCATGCATAGCAATCACTAAAGATTCTTGCCCAATAATAACCAGCCTTCATGATTTTTAGAGTTATTACTCTCGGTGCAAAATGGCCACCAGATGGTCCATTATGAAATTCTTCCAACACCCTTTGAATCGACTTGTGCTAATGCATCTCAGCAACACTCCATTCACATCTTTCTTGAACAAAACTCCATCAACAATGGCGTACGGACAGCCTCGCAATCTGAAATGTCTCCTTTGGGTCTTGCTCATCTCCGGAGGGCATAGGCCTGTTTGTAGGAAGTGCATAATGCCTTGGGTCCAGCAAGGAGTCAGGGCAGCATTGTCTTCTTCTTGCCTGCCACTCGGCTCATGGCTGTCTTGAACTCAAAACAGCCTCTTCTTCGTTGCATACTTCTTTTTGCTTTCCCAAACCAGCTGCTCACACAATCCTTTCCCTCTTACCAGCTTGGTGATCTTGATCTCAATGTCATACTCCATGACATGGGTGATCCAACCCGCCCTTTTCTCATTCAAATCCTTGTGGTTTGGCTTGATGATGCTAGGAATAGGTTGACTTTCTTCGTGTATACAATAGACTCCTAGCTCGATTCTTCTATTCCTTGATAAGGATCAAAAGCATGCACCTTGCTTGCCCATTCATCAAGAGTCAAATCTGGGATACTTCAAACCTTAGTGTCAGCTTCATCAGTGCTAGGGTGATCTTCTTGATCAAATGCCGAGCAATTGGGATTAATCTGATTTGGAGTGTAGGGCTCAATGTGGAAGTTTGCAATAGGTTCGATCTAATTGTAGCCTTAGTTCCATACCTCGTTCTGAATAGCATGTGAGACCAATCAGCGGACAAATATCCCCCAATTTTGGCAGTGAAGTCCCTTGACAAACATAGGGCAAAGAGTGGTGGAAGGTCTATGACTGATATATCTTGTAAGACAACAACATTTGGACATGCATGCAAGGTAAGACTCAAATTTCTAATCACTCCAACTCACTATTGCTGTCCCATCTAGCCGCACTACTCCCTTAGATGTTATTTCATACTAGAGCCCTAATCGATCAGCTATCTCGCTTAGGCATTACCGAGCCGCTTGCCTCGGAATCTATCATGCAATTATGCACTAGCTGATTTCCAATGATTAACGAAACATAAAAAGGGGGAGGCTTCAGCATTCTACCTTGTTGTGCTCCATGATTTCCTTCAGGCTGGGCAGCATTTGTGAGCACTTTGTCTTGCATCTGCTGATTCAACCCTCGCCGCCCTTCATGGCACTTGCAAAGATCTCTTTGGCCTGGGATGGATAGGGATTCCCACATAGATATATTGACGTTTGTCTTCTTCATCTGATCAATGATACTGAATGGTGATGAAGGATCTCTCTGTTGTCCTTTGGTTTACACATTTATTCCTTGTATGTGGGCAGCAACAGCTGGCATTTGAGTTGGCCTAGGGGCTGTTCTAGGCTGCCCTTGTGCATTTGAAACTGGGTTTTGCTTGCCAATCATTTGTGGAGCTGTGGAAGGTTGTGGATTGGCTGGGGCTAATGGCTGTTCTTCACCCAAATTTCTCCTTTTTGACCTTGTGTTGGCTGCAACACCTTGAGAAACTACCTGATTCATGCCACAGAAATCCTCTGCTTGCCAATTTACCAATGTGGTGTCATTTGGGGCTGATTCTTTGTTGGAATGTTTCTTGTTGATGGCTGTTTTCTTGATTGTTCTCACCCTCCAAACCAAAGTTGTTACCATTAAAGCTTGAGTTAAAGCACCATTGTAGCACATGGATTGATTATGGGGTTCATTACATGGAAAACACCAATCATACTCCTGGGCAATGTTGTTTTGTGCTGGTACTAATGCCTTAGAGGTAGATATGGCATTTGGATTATAGGGCTGGAATGGTCTATTGGCAGGAGGCCTTGTTTGACTCATATTTGCTGCTGGATTAGGTGGTCTTTGAGGCTGATATGGCTGCCTATTTGGTTGAGCTTGAGGCTGATACGAAGGTCTGAAACCTTGAGCTTGCTGTCTCTTTAGTGTAACCAGCTCATTACCTAAATTTTGCAGATTGCTTCATGACCTCTTGAAGCTCATTTGGGGCACTTGGAGATGAAGTGGAGGCTTCATTTGAACTCGATTTCTAGGAGTGGGAATAGGAGCTAAGACAGTGCTTGACTAGCACTTGGGCTCTCTAAACTTGGATATAATGGCATTGGAGGCCTAGGAGCTAGCTTGCCAAATTGAATCGACAATTTTCAACTCTAATGGCAATACTATAAGCAGCAGGGATAGTCAGTGCCTCCCATAGATTGAATCAACATAGAAATATCAAAATTTAAAGCTTTAAGGTAATATAGAAAAGCACCTTCTCATTGTTGGCTTTCGATCAAGCTCTTTGGATTTCTATCCCAAGACCTTTGAAATCTGAAGTTGAAATCACCACCGCTCGTTGGGGCTCTCTTGATAGTTGTCACCGCTCCAAAAGAGACAAGTTGTCTCCCTTCTCTCCAAATTGATCATGAAGTGCAATACACGCTTGATTCCAGCTTTGTGATAGAACCAGCTTCAAGGCTTCGAACCATTGCAATGCCTTCCCTTTGAATGAAGACGCCAAAGAATTTGGCAGCTACTTGCATCTCATTAATCTCATGGATTGCACAAATGTTAGCAATGTCCTTGACATGATCACCAGGAGTGGTCTGATTTTCTCCAGTAAAGTATGGGATGTTCTTCAATGCTGCAACTGGGATTGGATTTTGTGCATTGAGAGCAAGTGGGCTGCTGCCTGTGAAGTTGACATAGGGGTTCACTGGTTGCGCCATTCTGATTGGTCGAAGAACTCTTGAATACTGAATGAAAGGCCGATCAGGTGGAGGAGTTGAGAGAGTTCTGTTTGGTGGAGATGGAGACCTTTGAATCCTTCTTCCTCTTTGCCTTCTTCTTGGAGATAATTGTAGATATTCAAACAGCACCTCTTCTTCTCCAACTCTTGACCTTGTGATTCTTCTCATAAGCTTTCAGGCCTGTACTGCTGAAACCAGTTGATTCTTCCCCTTGGAGTCGGCAGATATGTGAATAATAGCTCTTTTCAAGCAAGAAAACTGCAGCAGATTCATATCAACTTTGCTGCAATAAAAATGAGACCTCTAGGTCCCACCGGGCGTGCCAAAACTGTTGTTGCAGACTCACAGCACCCCTGGATGCAGATCAGGGTTCTAGGTTGATCACTCTAGCATCCAGTGTGATTGCACAACATGGAAACCTCTCTCCAAGTGTGGGGACTTGTGAAACTGAGAGAGGAATCTCCAGATTAGAGGCTGGTTCCTCAAACTCCTCTGATTTAGATCTATATTTTGTAAAACTACAGAGGTTTAGATCCTAATCCTATTCTAACTTGCAAGGAGACAGGGGTAGAAGTGCAAAAATTGAAACTAACTAAAGATGGTGATGCACCAAAAGGAGTGGTGAAACATATTAGTCATGCAAATAGACACAGACCAAAGTTCATAACATAAGACATACACAGACTGATAATGTATAATTTAGTATCTGAAATCAAGCAAATAATACAAACAGAGGATTGAAACCCATTCATAGAGGTAAAAGAAAACTATTTCAATGTCAAAACACGCATTACACCCTCAGAGAGGTAAAAGAAAACTATTACAATCCTTGGAGAGGTCTGATCCTTCATCAATCACTTGCTGGAGGTGAAAGAAGAAGTCTGCTATGCCCAAAAAATGTTCCCCCTTTGAAATGAGCCCAAAACTGGCTTTTACAGTGCAAGGGTCGAGCCCAGGAGACAGAAAACGTACAAAGGCATGGGAGCCCATTCTTTCTTGACTACAGGTGCATTAAAATGGCATGGGGGACCTTACAAACCCATACCCTGTCACTTTGACCGGATTACAGGAGAATGCGACCCATTCTGCATTAAATCTGGTCGTTGGAATGTCATTTCTGGCCATGAACACGCGTCAGAGCCGTTTCTCAATTTTCTCCCTCTAGACTGCTCCAAAATGTAAGATTGACCCTGGAATCATGTAGAGAATTTCACCAGCTTTCCGTTGATATAAAGAACATGCAAATCCGAGCTTTGGATCGAAAGTTATGGTGATCTGAAGATTTAGGGCACAAAACAGGCGAAAACGTGTTTTGAAAACCTTCCCGCGCTCTGCCACCTGGATGACACGTGGCATGTGCTGATTGGACAAGAAATTCTCTCTCCTCTACCTTTCGCGGGCTTTCCTTTTGAAATTTGCTTGTGGGCCCTAGCTGGGACACGTGGCACTATCCCATTGGTTCGGGCCGAGCTTAACTCAAACTTCGCCGTTTGACTTTTTGACTTTTTCCCGTGACACGTGTCATGATTTCATTGGTGCTCACCGACGGCTGCTTTCGCGCCCTTCATGTCTTTATGTCCCGATGTCCCAAAGTGCCTCGCAGACAAATTCTTCCGGTTCACCCGATTCGGTGATTCGCGCCTCATGCGGCCCGATGTCCCAAACCGCTTTGATCGCTTGTTCCCATTTCAATCGCCGAACCGCCGGTTCGGGTATCTTTGTCCCAGATGTCCCAAAGCAGTTAGTGCGAAAGTTCTCTTTTTCGGCCGGATCGGCTTCTCGCGCCCGCCACGTACTTCTGTCCCAGATGTCCCTGTTGCTATTTGGGCCGCCTGGAGGCTTTTCGGCCGATCCGCGCCTTGACGTCCCAAATGTCCCAGTTGCTCCTAGGACTAGGACTTAGCCGATTTTCACAATTTTTCCTGGATCAACCTACTTGCCTTCTCGTAACCTTTTTCCGCATTTTCTCGAGCTTGTTCTTTTCAAATGACAGAGAGTTAGAAAATTTCCTGCAGGGACCCTAGAAACCTGATTTTTGCTCTGAATCAATCAATTTGCTTGGGATTTGAATATTCTGATGCATGTTATCAAAATTTACCCTGGGGGGTGAATTTTGGATAACATTATGTCTGGAGTTGGATGGAGGTTACTTCAGTGACTTTTCGGTTGACACTAAGAAGATTTGCATATTCTCTTAACCTATAATAGCGTTTAACCAAATGGTATACAATGTATATTGGATCAAAAAGAGTGTTTAAGGTTGATCGAAAAGGATATGGAACCCTTTACAGTTACAAATGGTTATCATAGGTTGTTTAGATGGATTCTAGAATATTAAGTAATGCTGGAATAATTTAGCAGTGGTTGAGTAATGATAATATTCATTACATCATTATAAGAACTTAAGGGATTTTGTAAACTTGATAGTATGTTGGGTTTATTTTGTTGTGTGCTGAAAATCAATTCAGGCATAACAATGTAATTAATGGTTTATAAAAAAATTCCCTTGGTTTGTTGAAGCATAACATGGGTGTTCCATTAAGTATCTACACATGGATTAAGTTGTCTTGTTTTTGAGACAAAACACATTTCTTTATGTACTGACAATAATATATTTCCATGGTAGGCCAATAACAACCTATATGCAATAGTTTCTTTAGTCCACGCAACTAGTATGCGTAGACACAAAATCATGCGCTTGGGTACATTTCTAGGTCCTAAAAGCATACTTGCATTCATATGATTCCTAAGCAAGAAAACTAATAATTGATGACTATCTTTGGCCTCTTTACTTTGTTTCAGTCTTCTTTCTAGTCTTTTACACCCTACATCCTAGTAGGTACTTCACTTACTTATCTTTTTATGGCTTCGACACCGCCTACCAGATAGGAAAACCACGCCTGTGCACCCTCATCCTTATGGGCACCCTGCACTTTTCTTTTTTACTCACTTCTATTGGGTATGTTTTATCTTTTAGGCATCTTATTTTCTTATGGGTCGGCCTTCTAGTTTTCAATTACAAAATTCAACCAAGGGGATCATATAAATACAAGGCTATGTGACAAAAATAAACGAACAAGCTTTAAGCATCTATTATCATCACTTAAGCTTGCATCCAAAGGAATCTAAGAGCATCAAAGGAATCCATCTAGCATTCATATAAGGGATAAGGGACTACATTTTTTTCATACACTTTATAGAAAGGTGAAGTTCATTTTTCCATTCGCACATCTATTTACATTGGTACATCTAGCTATCGTCAGTTATCAAGTGCACTTACACAAGGGCTTCCTAAGGCATGATTCTATCACATGCAAAAGAACTACATGGATTCATAGATGTAATGCAAGACTACTCATCACAATTTCACTCATTTGGGTGATCATTGGGATCAATCTGACTCTCTATATTACATATTTCCTTTTTGGTATTTGATGTAATTTGTGGGTTTTGCAGGTCAACATCTCTTTGTAGGTTACAGGTGAATTTTGTAGATAAGGTGTGGCATACAAGTGACTAATAGATACTATTAATGACACTCTTGCAACACAAGAAAACCCAAATTCTGAGCCCCTACACAGTCATATAGTACCCAGGAGAGGTCTCTAACACCTAGGTACCCTCGCCCCAGTACATGCTTGTCTGACAATTCCAAAATTTATTGTGTTCACTTGTGATAGTATTCCCTTCATGTTCATCAGTTTTCTAGTCCAAACCAATTCTAGAGAAAGCATGAATCAGCTAAGTTATTATTTCCCTCTCTTGCACTTAGGGTTTCATATTTATCTAGCTTATTGCTTGTGTAAAATATGTAATTTAGCATTTATTTATCATACGTGACTCTGTAATTAGGATTTATCATTATTCTATTTTTGTTAAATCAATATGAGAACTAGATATTCCTTTGTGCACCTCTCTAGTTTCTTGATAGCCTCTTATGAATTAAGACTTAGTAACAAAGTTCCATTGTAGCCTCAATGATAGAGAGTTCCCCAATGAAGGTGTAACGTGTTATTCATCGGATAAGGGTTCATTTTAATGAATGGGAAATGTCAGTTGGAAGGTACCATCCTCGCAGATAGTTATAGATATCTAGGTACCAAAGGGAAAAGGCACTAACAACCACATACCAAACATGATTCTCGACAAGTCATAATTACGTATTGTTAGATGATCAATGAGAAACTAGAAATTGTGGATATATAAAGATAGCTGGAGAAAAGGTCCAATAGTATCCATAGCATCTCGTTGATATATTATATGTTTATGGGACATCTTTGGAATGTAATTTGAACAAATATTCTTTCGAGATATTTACCACGTATTTATATGGAATACACTTCTCATCATTGACATTGTACTTGTATTTCATGTGTTTGATGATTAGATATGAGTCTCCTATAACCTCAATGTTAGTGTGAAATCACAGCACCCCCAAATGAGTTATGGATCTACTTTTCTAAGGCAAGGTCATTTGGTGTGATTGCATAACATTGAACTTTCCCCAAGGTGTGGGACCTTGTAAAAGTGGGAAAGCTCTCCAGATTAAAGGTTAGTTCCTATTCCTAAACTACCTGCCACGAGCTACTCCAGTGTAGGAAAACTAAATCTAACCTAATCTAACCATTCCAAGGAACCAAGGAGAGAGAAAGAGGGAAAAACAGAGCCTACACTAAAGCAGTGATACACCAGCAAAGGAAGCGAGATATTTTGTTGAGGGACAAAGAAACAGAAAAAATGGAGATGAGGGAAGTCAAATGTAGTAACACATCCCGATCTTCAAATTCACCATTAAACTATATGAAACACAACATCCTCGTATCTGCAAATGTGAAATACATGTACGTAAAAAACAAATTTAGAAGGGAGAGGCACAAAGAAACAAAGAAAATGATGTAAGGGGTTGAAGAACACCACAAAAACACATTTTTATTGCTCTAGAAGGTGCACACTACCATTACATTTCTGAATAGAGAAAAAATACATTTTCCAAGCGTGGGAGAAGGTTTGCATACTCAAAATGGTGTCCAAAACAAATTTGACAGAGTTTCTCTATGCCTAGAATGTCTCTCCTTTTCCAAAATGAGAAGTGTTACAATATATAGAAAGAATAAGAGAGAGAGAGAAGAGGGAAAATTGAATCCTACTCCAACCACCATGAGATACGCATCGAATCCCACTTTTAAAGTTCAACCACTAAATATCAATGCCTTCTGCAAATCCACCCACAATATGTCACTTTTGGTTCCCCAGTGGATCGAATCGAATCGGATCTGGTAGTTGAAGAGTAAGAAGATCCTACATTAAAGGCTCAAGACATTTTCTCCATTTTTCACCTACCAGGGCCCAAAAAATGATTTTTATCTTTCCATGGCATAGAGGACATTGAGACGCTTCCAACAGTGTAAGATTTGTAATATTTCGAGCCCTAAGTCGAAAGATATGCCCCTTCAAAGTTTGTATCGAGTCCGTACAAATGGGCGGGAAAATAGTTTGAAAAATGGGTCTCCCTTTACATATGGGACACGTGGTATTTAGATTAGGGAAAAATCAGGTTTGTGGGTCCGTAATTTATCTTTTCCCCTTTTTCCACAAGAATTGTGAAATCCAAAAACTCTTACGGCCCCGCTACTCCACTTGGACACGTGGCACCCTTTGGTTGGCTAGGGGATGCGCTTCACCTTTTATCTCTGGGCCTTTTTGTTAAAAGGAAAATTTTCACCTTTTGCTCCGACGGCCACTTTCCTTGACTCAAGCCTGAATGCTAACTTTTTCCTTTTCCTCATTCTATAATGCGATCTCGTAGGTCCAAAACATTTTCCCTTCATATTTTCTCTATGTGCGGGGTTTGTTCTGACCAAATTTTCCGACGGAGAATTTGGGATAACAATTGGCGACTCACGCAGACATCTTCATACTAGATGAAAAGACTAGTGGCCTTGAAGCATCCATTGGGCATGGAGTTTGCTTAATAAACATGAAACTGATCTAAACTTTGAAGACTTGATCCCTGAGCCACTGCGAGCCTGACTACAAGCCTTTTCTATGTTTTTCCGACCCTGAGCCTTCCTACATGTCTGCACCCTCAATTTTCATAAGAAAATATTGGGAATCATTTTTGAGAGTAGAAAATTGTTTTGACCCAGGGCTTTAATCTGTCCCTCGAATGGACTGTCTTGAAACGGCTTTAGTTGCTCTGCATTTGTTTTCTTTTTGGAATTTACAACTACTACAGGAAAATATGAGTCTTCCTACCTTGGATAGTTAAGAGCCTGGCTTCATGCCCCTCTGAAGAAATACAAACAAAACTTATATACAAAAACCAAATCATACATGCCTCAAATGAGACATGCAGAGTGTGCACAAGCACTTCTTCTGCTAAAAACAAAGCCTAATCCTACTCCTAAACTAACCAGAGAAAAAGAATGCTAAACAAAGCCTGCAACTGGTAGAGAGAAGTAGCTTCCCTTTCTTAAGAGAGGCAGCCATGTAAATGATTTGACACTAAATATAGCTGCCAGTATGAGTGAAAAACTGACTCTAACCCTGTCTTCCACCCAAATCATCAAGGTATCAACATTAATGGGAAATACCTCCTCAAGCTGACTTGCATTAGACTCTTGGAGGTGTTGATGATGACCCTTGGTACTTTGATGTTCATCCTCATGCCCTGGAGTAGGCATGACTGGTTTTGGCTTCTCCCTTGGCTCTAATGAAGCCAAGTACCTGATTGGGCAAGGTCTGATCCTTTGGATGTGCCCATAACTCTGAATTTCTACTCCAAGAATGGAGTCTTCTTGTAGACCTTCTTGAATGGATGGTGTGGAAGCAATGGTGGAACTTTTCTGCCCTTTCTCTTCTTCCTTCTGTGAAGAGCATGGAAGGTTTAAATCTCCCAAACTTGATTCCAAAGAGCTACCATAATATGTAGGCTATTGCAATTGAAATTTCTCCTCCATGACAGCAGGCTCATGTGCTTGGAAGGTGGATGATGAAGGAGAAAACAATAGAAACTCAACCGGTTCTTCTCCATCAAAACAATCCTCCAAATCAGACAAATACATTGCCTCATTGCTATCCTGCTACAAATGTTCAACCTCTTTCATGGTGTCTTCTTGATCTGCAATTTGTTCACCATGTTTTCCTCCTTCATCCTCCAACATTGAGTTTGAAAGATCAAACTCTTCTTCAACATTAGAGTTCGAGAGAGATAAGGTGAGAGGAAGAACTAAAGGTTCTTCTATGGCCTATTTTGTGCTCAAAGCTTCTAGGGTTGCATTACTCTCCTCCTTAGCTGGAATGCACTCCTCTTCTTTTGGATTTGGAGCAGCTTCTCCTTCCTCTACTGCAAATTCAGTTTCAAGTCACCACTGGCCCCTCAACATTCACCTCTTTTGTAGGCTTAACCAGCAAGGGAATATTTTCAATCCCATATCTGAGAGCCAAGCTTACTAAGCTTTTGATCATTTCTTCTTTTCCTAGCTCTTCTTCTTGTTGTCCTTCTTGACTGTTTTTTTTATTTTCATCTCCCCCACATGGAATTGGGAAGACAAGAGGAGTGGGTTGGGATTCAACCAGTTGTGCATTTGTTTGTGGTGGTGGAGGAGGTGAAACTTCTTGTTTCTTTGGAGGGGGAGGTATTTCATTTGGATCTTGTGGAGGGGATTTGGATTTGGAAGAGAAGAGGGTGGAAAACTAAGATGGGATGGAGGGATGGATTTCACACTTGGGGCAGCGTATGTTGGGCTTAAAACTTGGTACTACTGTAATGATAAAGCTTGAGAGGGAGAAAAATAAAGACAAGGAGCTGTTGAATGACTTACCCATTGACAAGGTTGATTCAAACTTTTCTCATATGCTTCTATCCCCTCAGTCCACTATGCAAGTTGGGGTAGCATTCCAATCATGAATTCCAGCTTCTCCTAAGGGTCAGTAATGTCTTGGAAAAGGGCCTTCCCATGGACAAGGTGCCCTGCAACCAATCTTGAATGCCTTAATTTGTGCTATGCCCTTGACTGAACCATGCTAACCTCCATTTTTTGAATCTTCTCCAGTAGACCAACATCCTCTGCATAACTATCGCCATTATATGCATCCCCTTGTCCTTGATAAGCTTCATAGTCAAACTAGTTTTGACACTGCTCATATGGGTAAGCACAATGGTTCTGGATCTCGATCATAATATTGATCTGAGGAGATGGGAAATACATTGGAGGTGGACTATATCATTGTAAGTGTGAGTTCCATGAAGGGAATGAAGTCATGATTATAATACCTCATGGAATGGGAGAAAATGGAAGAGATGGAAGAGGAAAATGGATGAAAATGGATGGAAAAGGTCTGCAACTCAGAGATTGAGTTTTTGACCAGATGGAGTTTCCAGATGTGCTTGTATGTGACTCAAAAGGCTGAATCCTACCAAGAACACATCAACTTGATGAAATAAAGTGAAGACCTCTGGTCCCACTGGGAGTGCCAAAATTGTTAGTGGCACACGGTGGTGTAGGTTTTGTTGTTTTTTCTCAGACACTAAGAGAAGATGAAATATCTAACCCTAGTGTCCCATCGGGCATGCCAAAATTGTTAGTGTGAAATCACACCACCCCCAAATGAGTGGTTGGATCTACTTTTCTAAGGCAAGGTCATTTGGTTTGATTTACATAACATTGGATCATTCCCCCTGCTATGGGACTTACAATGGGAATGATCCTCCGTAGAAGGATGGTTCTTATTCCTAATCTACTCGCCACGAGATACTCTAGTGCGGGCAAACTAAATTTAACCTAATCTAAGCATTCTAAGGAACCAAGGTGAGAGAAAGAGGGAAAAAATAGAGCCTACACTAAAGTGGTGATACACCAACAAAGGAAGCGAGATATTCTATTGAGGGAGAAAGAAATAGAAAAAATGGAGATGAGGGAGGTCAAACAGAAGTGACATGGCCCAAATCTTCAAATTCACCATTAAACTCCATGAAACACAACATCCTACACCTGTAAATGTGAAATACATGCATAGAAAAACAAATCTGGAAGGGAGAGGCACGGAGAAACAACAAAATGATGTAAAGGGTTGAAGAACACCACAAAAACATGTTTTTATTGCTCTAGAAGGTGCACAGACCATTACATTTCTGGAATAGAGGCACAAATACATTTTCCAGGTGTGGGAGAAGGTTCACTTTGCTCAAAAATGGTGTCGAGAAACAAATTTGACAAAGTTTCTCTATGCCCAAAATGTCTCTCCTTTTCCAAAATGAGAAATGTTACAATATATAGAAAGAATAAGAGAGAGAGAAGAGGGAAAAATCAAATCCTGCTCCAACCACCATGAGATACACATCAATCCCACTTTGAAATTTCAACCATTGAATATCAATGCCTTCTACAAATCGACCACAATATGTCACTTTTGATTCCCCAGTGGATCAAATTGAATCGGATCTGTAGTTGAAGAGTAAGAAGATATTACATTAAAGGCTTGAAGATGTTTTCTCCATTTTTCACAAACCATGCCCCAAAAAAAGATTATTTATCTTTCCATGGCATAAAGGACGTTGAGACACTTCCAACGATGTAAGATTTGTACTATTTCAAGCCCCAAGTCGAAAGATATTCCCTTCGAAGTTTGTATCGAGTCCATACAAATGGGTGGAAAAATAGTTTGAAAAATGGGTCCCCTTTTACATATGGGACACGTGATGCAGCTGATTAGGGAAAATTTGGGTTCATGGGGTCCGTAATTTATCTTTTCCTTTTTTTCCGCAAGAATCATGAAATATAGAAAACTCACGTGGCCTCACCACTCCACTTGGACACGTGGCACCCTTTGGTTGGCTAGAGGATGCACTTTACCTTTTATCTCTGGGCCTTTTTTTTAAAAGGAAAATTTTCACCTTTTCCTCCGACGGCCCGCTTTCCTTGACTCGAGCATGAATGCTGAATTTTTCCTTTGCCTTGTTCTGCAATACAAGCTTGTAAGTCCAAAATGTTTTCCCTTCATATTTTCTCTATGTGCGGGGTTTGTTCTGACCAAATTTGTTGGGGGTGAATTTGGTATAACACTTAAATTATATGATATTACATTTAATAATGACCTTCAAACCAACAATGAGGGATTTATACTCAGTGATATTATTTGTGTAAGGAAACTCGATTCTAAAATCTTGTGGTTTAAGATATCCAGAGGGATAATAATGATGACTCTTTCCCCAAGCTATGAAATGTGAATGACCCATCAAAGTATCTTTTCCAAGTGTAAGACTCTTCAATATATAAAATGGATGCATCTGGAAAATCTAAAGTTAGTGTCTTAGTATTTCATAATGGTGCTTCGCAAGTTGATCGAGCACTTGTCCTTTTACTACTTTTTTATTTGCATGCTTGATGTCAAAATAACTGAGTAATATGATCTATTTGGCCATCCTCCTAGTAAGAGTGGGTTTGGATAAGATATATTTAAGTGGGTCAACTTTGGATATAAGCTTGGTTTTGTTATTACACAAGTAATGTTGAAGTTCTTGGAAAGAAAATACAATGGACAAGCATGTATTTTTAATCAGTAGATAATTTATCTCATTAGATATTAAGTTGTGGCTAAGATAATAGATGAATATTTCTTTATATTTGTCATCATATTATTCTAAGAACACACCTATAAAAATTTAGTAGAGGAAATATACAAAGAGTAAAGTTTTCACCTAAGGTAGGTGGTATTAGAACAAGTGGATTGGCTAAGTACTATTTCAATTTATAAAAGGATTGTTGGAAGTCAGACCCCATTAGAAATTAACGTCCTTTTTTAGGAGATGGGTGAAGAAATTTCATTTATCTACAAGTTGGGAGATGAACCTATAAATGGCTTAGATCTTGCCCCGCAAGCTACGAAGTTGCTTAAGATTTTTAGGAGGAGGCGTGTCAATAATGGCAGAAATATTTTTGAATCCACTTCAATTCCTCTTCTAGAAATAATGAATCCCAATAGTTTTCCTGAAATAACACCAAACACACTTCTTTAGGTTCAATATGACCTTATAATCCTATAATCACTCAAATATATGACAAAGGATTGGCAGGTGTTTTCTCTAGTTTTGGACTTCCCAAGGATATCATCCACATAATCCCCTACTATATCACATAAAATTTCATGAAATATAACATTCATAGTGCTTTGATATGTAGCGCATGAATTCTTAAGTCCAAAAGGCATGTCCCGATAACACAAGGTACCCTAAGGAGTAGTAAATGTAGTTTTATGTTGATCCTCTTCAACTATTTTGATTTGGTTATAGCTAGAAAATCCATCCATGAGGGATAGCATTTCATGACTGTTATAGAATCAACAATCATGTCGATATTAGGAAGAGGAAAATCATCTTTAGGGCATGCCTTGTTTACATCTCTCGATCATGATTCCAACTAGTTTCTTGCGAATGGGAACGATATTGAAGATCCACTCTGAATAGTCAATAGGTCTAATAAAGTCTACTATAAGTAATTTCTCAAGCTCTTCTTTAACTAGGAGAGCTACATGTAGACACATCTTAGATAGTTTTTTTATATGCTAATTTGAGTCATGCACAATCGGGTTGTACACAACAAAAGAAGGATATAAACCCGAGATGTCTACATAAAACCAAGCAAATACATCAGTGAACTCTCTAAGGAGTATAGTAAATGTTTTGTGTTCATGTGGAGTAAGAGAAGCCCCTAACTTGAAAATTTTAGGTTGTTCTTTTGTGTCAATGTTAACATCAATAGTCTCTTTGACCAATAACTTGGAACCATCCTCCATACACGTTGATCTCGGAGGGAGATTGATCTCTTCCTCTTTTAGCATCTTAACGATATTTTCACCAATATAATTATAACTTATATAATCCATTTTTTATTTTTTACATTGATTATTCACAAGTTTCTCAAAGAGGTTTTCACTAAAAGACTTGGATTTTCTATTTTTAGATTTTTATAAGATATTTTGGCCTCTTTTTCTTTTTTACTAACCATAGAACTTAGCCTCCTCCCCAAAATACACATATGCATTGAGGTTAATGGTGAGTATTTTCTTATAATCCATGACATGAACATCATCACGTAACCCCATGAACTCTCCAATTTCTTCTTCATTCTAAAATAAATCAATCGATATGTGTCATTGTTGGTCCCAATCAATAAGGTATATGTGTACAATTTTTATTTCGTAGTCAATGGGGATAGCGTTAAATGGTAGTATCATAAAATAAGTTATTGGAGGTAAGGTATTCGTAGAGACTACAAGGGGACATTGTGTCAGTGTCATAATCAGAAGAACTATCTTCACATTTAGAAGAGGTGGCTTTAACTTCTATAAGTGGTTCCCCATAAGGCTCAATACCAAATCCGTATCTATCTATCTTTTCATGTGCCAAAAGAGGTTCTCACACACCTTGTTTATATATTCCACATCCATATCCTTTATATCCCATGACATACATCACCTTGTTAGGGATAACATATTATGGGGATTGATATAAAGATGTCATCTTCTCATTAAGTGATTGGGATGTATAGGTATCATCTAAATGTTCATCAACCGAAGGCCACCAAGGATGAAATTATCGAGACTCGCAAGGCTCCTTAAGTTCTTCATGACTAAAATTTTAGCCTCGATACATGTTTTTGTGACAAGGGAAGGTTAGACACAAGGAGGGTCTATTGGAGTGTATACTCTCCACATCCGGGATTAAGGAATTTTAATTTGGATTCCTATGTGAAAAAGGGGATTCGAGGTAGAAGCACCACTTTCATGAGGCTAAAGTATATCAAGATTGATACGAGACGCAAGGTCTCTCGTCTTAAGATCTATAACCAATTCCATAGAAGGACACCAATAAGTTTTTTAGTAATGGTCATCCAATGCTCTAAAATGGGAAAAGGGTTGTGGGTCACCATGAATTTTGAGCTTTTATCCTTGATAATAGATTTTAATACATTGGTGAAAGGTGGAGGAAATAGCTTGCATGACATGAATCCATGGATGACCAAGGAGAATATTATAGGGAAGTTCCAAGTCAATGGCATGGAATATTGTGTCATGCGTGAGATTCCCAACTTCCATAGGTAAGGTGATAATTATTTCCATCTGATGTTCCACATTATCATAATCCTTAATAGTGATCACATTAGACTCCATTTTTGTATTTGTATGTCCCAATTGTTTAAAAATATTTAGATTACATATGTTAAGATTGAATCCATTGTTTTTTAGATAAGATAAAAATAAATTGGTTTTAAACGGGGACCAAAAAAAACCATACATAGAGGAACAAGTTTTCAAAGATAAAAACTTAAACAAGGCCATGAAGGAGGGGTCAAAAGTACTTGACAACAATCCCCCACACAAATGGACTAAAGTACAAGAGTTTAAAAATTTAACAGAGTTCTTAGGACCTCAAAGGGTTAGAAATAAAAAAATAAACCAAACAGAAAAGGATAGAAAAAGGTACACCATTAGTTCATCATGGCCCTACTACGAGATCTAGTGCTCAGACCTCAATCCCTTATACCATCCACCTTGATAAGGACCCTTTTCAGTTGGTTGATAGCCTTGTTCTCTATCTGGATCTCAACCTGCTCATCCCTTTGTTCCTTACTTTGATTGTAGTCAACAACCATACCCGAGCTATCTCCAAAGTGTCCGATTCTTCACTCACAAACGAGCTCAAAGATCAACCTCATATTGTTTTTTCCCTCCTCAGTAGCAACTTGGTCCTGCAGAATAGAAATTCATTGTTCTTGCATAACAAAATCAGCTTGGATACCCCTAATGGTTTTGTTTTGGGAATCAATACGTTGATGGAAATATTTTAGCTCTTGAATGAGGTTTTTGTTAACAGTGAGAATGGTGTCATTGGTGGTCTCAACCCTCATAAGTCTGGCCTCCCAATCAGCAAGTTCCTGGGCCCTTTTGGTGGAATTATCATCTAGATTCTTGATACCCTTTTTGAGATTACACAAGGCATCAACAATGCCCTTATCCGGGTCAATCACTTTCTGTTTCTTAATTTTGTTAATGTGGGAGGCTAGGGTTTCCTTATCTAAATCATGATCATTAACAGTGTAAGGGATGGCCATTTTACCTCTTTAAACCATGAGGAGGATGAGACCCTAGTGGAGGGGGATATTCGTCTTTTCCTTCTTAAAATCCTCGATGGTCGAAAGTAACAATCGATAAAGAAAATAAGTGAGGCTCATAGACTAATCCCGACAGAAAATATTGAGAATAGATAGATGATAGGTAAAAAAATTGAAATTTCCCTTCAAGGGTCAAATACTTCATGATAACCATGCAAACATCAGCCCACCTATCCTGGCAAGTAAGTGCGGGAAATCCCATCGTCATAAGTAATGATGTTTTCCCACCTCAAAGAAAGTCACAATTTCGTGCTTCTTCCTAGTTTTGTCTTTAAAAATTTTGAGGCCCTCCATTTTTAACCTAGTTACTTCAGAAATTGCTTCCTCTGAGACATCAATATGAACCCCATGAAAATCAAAACTACCATCCTTCCAAGCAGCAAAAAATTCAACAGATAGGATAGGGTCATTACCTTTGAGCCTTCAAATGAATTTGGTAAAACCCCCTTTATGCAGCACTTTCCACATACCCGTGTCATTTTTGAGATGGAGAAAAGTGGTAGGCTCCATTCTCACCCTATCACCCCCAATGAAACCTGTAAAAAAATACCTTCGCAGAGCCAAGAGATACATTGTTCTAAGAAACAAGTCAAATTGACAAGGTTGGTTTTCCAAAAAAGGAAAGTCCTTTCGAAATCTTGAGCATGCAAACCAGGATTGTCATCAAAACCATTCTTCAAACATTACATCATCATTAATGGGCTTATTCACCTGACTTCAAGGAATATGTGTCCCAATCCACGTCTCAAAATCCATCATCTTTGTACCTTTATCTACCAATGTGTCCGCCATTTTTTCCTCGCATGATAAGATTGTTGAATGACCACTTGATCAAATAAATCAAGGATGGCACGTGCCTCCATAATCAAATTATTAAGTTTCCATCCACACTTTATGCTATCCTTGAGAGCATTAATGACACATGTTGATTCACCCTCAATAATCATATTTTTTAATCATATGTCACAACAAAGCGTAACTCCCCATAAAGCATAGCTCTAGCCTCTGCTACGTTGTTTGATTGATTACCTATATACCCCACATAGGTGCTAATGCAAATAACTTTATGGTCACGAACAAGACTCCCTTCACCAACCATTTTATCAATCACATGAGACGACCCGTCAAAGTTTATCTTGTAGCGGCCATCCATCGGTTTGATCCATTTGACAATGCATTTCAGTTTTCCTTAATGGTGAAGGAGGATTCAGCCTCTAAGTTCCTAAGCACATCCATCTCCCACTTTGGGCACACTCTGACATGTTTGGATTTAAGGATCCTAGAGTTATCCTTAAGAGCCCGTAACACTTTTTTGGAAACCCTGCTCGAGCTAACCAATTTGTTCTTGAAAATCATGTTATTATGTTCAATCCAAATTCCCCAAAATATGTGAGGCAAGGCCATCTTCCACATTTTTTTAACCATGTCATTCTGAAAATTGAAGTTCCACTGCTCAGGTAAGAGAGCCACATCACCAGGGAGGACCCACTACACATTGAAGATACCTAGGATCACTACAAAACTTGAAAAGAGAAAGGGCATTCCAGAAATAAGTGCCTGATAGTTTCTTCATTGTCCTTACATAGACCACATCTATTAATAATGATCATTCCCTTCCTTCTTAGATGGTCAATAGTAAGGATCTTACCTTTGATGACTTCCCGGAAAAAAAATTGATCTTAGGGATTAGATTTTTGTTCAAAACCTTCCTCAAACAACATTTGAATCCATAGGGTCAAAGTTTGTCAAATATCCAAATTTGACATCATAATCCCCAATATCAGTGAGTCTCCAAACAAGATCATCCTTGACACTATCAAGAGGGATATGAAGATCCCTTAGTTTCCTATTTAACTCATGAAAAGGTTGGATATCCCCATGAAAGAAATGAGGGGGAAGGATAGGGGACCATCTCGAGTTCATCATCCCAATAATTAAACACAAGATATTCTTTCTCATCAGAGTATAAATGCCAAAGTTCCCTCCAAGGATTTCTCAAATTTAGGGCCACATCCTCCACCCAAGGGTCCTCCCAGAATTTGATTTTAGATCCATCTCCAAGGTTCCATTTGCACCCTTTGATAAGTAATTTCCTAGTTTGACACAAGTTATTCTAGAAAATAGAACCTCTCGGAAACACCAAATCACTAAAAAAATTCCAACATTCTCGCCAAAGGGAAATAAATATTTTGCTTTGAGAACAGTCACCCAAATACTAGCTTCTTTATGAATCCTCCACCTAACCTTAGGAATGAGGGAATGGTTCATAAACTAAACATTCTTAAGACCCAAACCACCCTTATCGTTGGGTTGGGTAACCTTATCCCAAGCAACCAAAGGGATTCTATTTTTATCCTCAGATCCAATCCATAAGAACCTTTTATGAATCCCTTCAATGGCCTTCTTTACTTTTCTTGGAAGAATAAATATGGACATTATAAACATAGAAATACCTTACAAACTACTCTAAACATCAATGGCCTTCTCATACTTCTTAGTAATGCCTTTGATAGTCCTAGCTTCTTGAACATCAACTTGACCCAGAAGGACCGTATTGTCGACATTAATCCCCTCCATGTGACCATCTCTCCGGGCTTTAAGGCATAATCTGCACAAAGTTTTAGCAAAAATTATATACATGAAGGGGGATAAATGGTATATTTGTCTCATCCCCCTTTCAATTTTGAAAAAACAAATGGGTTTACCATTTATGATAACTAAAAGGCTTGGATCCTTAGTACAAGCCTGAATCATTTTAATGAAATGAGGATTATAGCCCAACTTAGAGAGAAGAAAGTACAAAAAATCCCAAGAAATTATATCATAGGCTTTTTGCATGTCCAACTTTTCGAATCATGGCTTCCTTCTAGAAAGTTCTAGATAATAAATACTTTCATGAATTGTAATAATACTATCCATAATTTGTCTACTGTGCACAAAATCCCCTTGGTTGGGAGAAATGAAGCTACAAGGGGTCTCCTAAGTCTAAAGGCTAGAATTTTAGAGGTGAGCTTGTACATGGTATTGCATGCAGTAATTGGTCTAAAGTCCCCCATATCCTTAGATCGAATCCATTGTCCACAAGCACCCGCTAACCTATTTACAAGTAATGGTCACTTCTATGTATAAGGGGATATTGTGTGTATAACTATCCATTAGAATCTCATTTTGGCTAAAAATGATTTGGTTAGATGGGGTGATCTACATAACCAAGGCTTAGAATCATGAAGCATCAATGTCTATGGGAAATCTTGACTCTTGGAGAGTCTTATAGAGTACGTACTTATGAACAATGGATATCTTAAGAAGATCCAAAATAGAAATCTTGTCGGTTGTCTTCTTAAGTTGTTTTAGGAGATCATAATGACTATCTAAAGGAGTAAACAGAGGGGGTCCTAGGACAACAAAGCATGTGCGTTGCATTGTAATGGCACAATCTTGAGGTTTGGTTCAGATTGTGGTAACATATTTATTTATAGGATGAGTATAGCCAATAAGAGAATTGAAATGATGAGATGTTTGAGCAACATATTTGATACTTTTTCCTATGAGGATTAAACTCAATCTAGATTCATTTCCACTTAGTTACATTTTGGGAAAGGTTCCTTGTATATTCCAAACTGATTATTGGAGTATTTTTTGGCTCTTGTGCATCAAGTTTAATATCTCCACGATCTAGGATATCTTGAATGAAGTTATTTAATTTCATACATCGATTTGTGTCATGACCTTTAACATGATGATACTCATAATATTCATGGTCTTTGTACTATTAATATTTATGTGCATCATCCATGAAAATCATGATGTTTGGAAATTTGACCGTATTGACTTGATCAAGTTGTTTAAGGATTGATGATAAGGAATCCATGAGTACAGTGTACGCTCTACATTTAATTTCTAGTTTAAGCATACTTGCCTGCAAATTTTAGATGTGGTCTCTTTTGGACCAATTGTACATGCTTGGAATCAGTGATCTCATCACCTACGACATTCTTATTTTTATTGAAAAAATCGGTTTGTTCATAGGTTTCGTGTCGTAATCTATTTAAAAGGGTTTTAGGACCCTTTTGGCCAACAAATCCTTTTCAATTTGACTACATTTTTTTGTAACTTCTTCAAAGGTTCCTACATAATGCATTTGGAAATAGAAGGCAATTCAGGATGTAATTTTGGCACAAATATACTCACAAGTTGTTTCTCAAGGATGGAACAAGGAAGAAGCTAGCCAACCCTCGCCATTTTTGTAGGAAAGTAGTGAAGTTCTCATTATTATGTTGTTTGGTGTTACATAGGTCTAACATTGTGATATCACTCTCCATATTGAATGAAAAATGGTGAACAAAATTTTTAGATAAGTCCGCAAAAGTAAAGATAAACCCTTTCGGGAGATGGAGAAACCATTCAAGTATCTTGGCCCCCAAGACTCTGTGGAAATAAGTGAATAAGATAATTATCACTATAAGAAAATTCCTAAGATAACATGAAGAAGTGCTTTACATGATCGTACTTATTAAATTTTGGGAAATCAAAGATAGGTGGAAAGGGAGTACACAACTTCTCCTAATCAAAGGGGTATGGACACAATTTTTAAATCGATACTTCTTATTATGTCCGATTTTGTTTTATCAGTAAGCCAACAAGTGCATATTTCATGATCGTTACTCTTGGTCAAATATTTGGATGCGTGACAAAGGTGGCAAGTATATGAGTATTGTTAGATTTGAAGGCTTCACCACCACGGTTTTCAGTATAGTGTGTAGCATATGTCACCTTAAGTTTATCTATGTGAGTGGCTCTATGTGTGTCCCTATTAATATGGGAAGATAAATTTTCCAATTGGTGACTAAGTGTTTGAATTTTTTTATACTTTGTGATGTCTTTGTTACATGATGTAAGTTGGGGTTCTTCATCATTATCTCTATTTTTAGGATTTATTCTAATAAAGGGTATATGATTTTCATTTTTAGTTTTGTATGTTTCCACTTCATCATTGTGACCCTTGGTTATGCCAACCTAGAGGCATGCTCGGGGTTTAATATGTCTTCAATGATCCAAGGGAGGAGGCTCTATTTTTGCTTCTCCTTGAATCATAATAGTGAGAAGGGAATGTTATGATCCTCATTTGTATATTTCACTAATGCCTCAAGGTTTTGGTGTAACAAATTGTTACATTTGTTATCAAAGAAACCACCTAGGTTTGAGTCCCGACACAGTGGCTATGTCGCATTACATTTTTTTCCCGTGGCTCGTATAGGGTAAGGCGTGGTCCCACTATATGGGTGAAAATATAGCCTGGGGTCTTGGATATGAAGCATGGTGGGATGTTATGATCATCATGTGCATATTTCACTAATTCCTTAAGGTTTTAGTATAACAAAGATGTTATAAGGAACGGTCAAAATTAGAGGGTAGTTTAGCCCCTAATTTGACCAGGCATAGTAAGACTTGATCTTTGTTCTTAAATAGGAATTTTTCTACATGGGAAGGATCATGTTCAAAGACTTTACATGTTATTTTTTCTTTACCTCCACTATGATCAACAAGTTCCTACTCCTCGTCAAAATTTGGCTCTAGAGGATTATGAAGGAAAGTATTAGACACACATCTTATGTTTCCTAACCTATTATAGGTGTCATACCTATGTCTATAGAACATCAAGACGTTTATGGATTGAACAAGTGTTGTGCAGAGGTTTCCGAGTTGATTTAGACAATGTAATGGCTATAAACCAAATGTTTGCAAATATTTGGGATGTTTGTGTGAATGCCTGGAAGGAATCTAAGCAAAAATGGGTAGTGTAATAGCTACATAATGGATATTTTCCAAGTTTAATAAATTTGATGAGATGTTACTAAGGAAAACTAGGTAATTTTAGAATCTTAATGGATGGAGATGGGCATTTTCTAATATTTTTTAATGTTGTAAATGTTTCTAGGAAATATACAAAATTTCAGAGTGTAACAATGTGATTGATGGATGGTTGTTTTCCTAGATTTAAATGTCTAAATTTGTCTAAGGAAACTAGGAAAAATATCACACCATAACAACACAATCCTAACAATTAACCAAATTTGCAAAAACAAGTTTCAAATGTGAGTGTCAAAATGATTGCTAAAATTTTGGCAAAGTTTCATTTTTATCTTTGCTAAATGAAGCCAAAATGTGATACAGTATGATTTTGTGATAAAAAATATGCAAAGATAACTTGGACAGAGTTTTGCCTTGTTTTATCACTAAAACAATGTTTTAACTTAGACAAAGTTTTGTTTTGTGAAAAAAAAATTGTATACAAACAATTTTTGAAATTGTTAGAGTAAGACATTGTTGGCTATATTTTATGCTTGGCTACACACATAAGCCTAGGCATTCATGGGATAAATCCCCTTCAGTTAACAGTGAAGCTCCCATGTAAAATATTTATTTATTGTAACTACTTATGTGTAAATCGAGATTATCTTTGGGGTATTACTTTAATTGAAAAATCTCATGAACCATAGCTAAACAATTCTACAACAAGTAAGTAATTATGTTCAAGAAAGTTGCGGTGAAATGGAAGAAAAAGGAAACCATGGAATTATAAAGAAAGAGCGAGGAAAAGAAATGTACTTAACAACAAGTAGATCACAAAACTTATTGCAATTGTATGGAATAAATAAACATTCAAAGATAGTATCCACAATTTTCACCGGATAAAAAGAAATGCATTCATATTTAAATTCAAGATAACATAAATTTTATCATAAATATTCAAGAACTTATAGTAAGACTTTATTAGACACAAAGTCCCACGTAAATATTCCTGTAATCCATTTTTACCCCTGGTAAAAATGGAAAACTAGGGAAGATGAACTTGGACACTGGACATGGCTTCATGGAGGGATCTAGAAAGATGCATGTAAATTTTTCATGTTTTGGAGGCGTTGCGAGATGATTTTGGGAATTTGGGAATCATTTGGAGTATTTTTTCCTCTTCTAGGTTTTCATGCTTAGTCAATTTTGGAGAAAAATGAGGAAAATGGTAAAATTAGTCTTGGGGACATTTCAATCATCTTCATCTGACTCCTTGGCTTAAGAAAATGGGAAAAATCGAAAAATTATTAAATTTGGAGTGATTTGCAGCCCCTCATTCCCTTGGTCTCATTGCAAAAGGACCAAAAATTGATTTAAAAATGGAAAAAAATGGAAAAGGTGAACAATTCAACCTAAGGTACTCTGCCACATCCTCATCGTTCCCAGGAGCTAAGAAAATCAAGAAAAATCCAAAAATTAGTTAGAAAATGTGAAAAAATGTAAAAAATGGCTCAAAGCTCCTAAACAACTCACTGAGTTGTTGGGAAAGTTGTGGGGTGAGTCGGGGTTGTAATGTAGCTCAGTGGTGTGGAAGGTTGGATCACTGAGCCAACTCAACAAGCAGGGTCAGCGGTGAAGTTGGAACATGGGTTCCATGCGAGTAAGGTGCATAACTTAGCAAGATGGGTGTCGTGTAAGTAGGATCCAAAACCCGCATGTATCGATGGAGTCAATGTGGGGTCAACATGGAGAAGGATTCAGATGTGGGTTTTAGAGAACACATCAAGGGTTGGTGTCAGGGATGCAGGGGATGGTAAAAACCTTAACAATTCAGTGCAAGGTGCGAGCGGGTTCTGAAACCCAACGAGCTCGGTGGGGGTCAACATAGCGTGTCAAGATCAACTACTCGGGTTGATGTTAGGTTTGCAAGTCGAGTTCAATTCAGGGCCACATGAATGGAAAGTAGCTACGAGTTATACGGAGCGTGGGGAGGTGAGTTGTCGATGGTCGGCGTTTACATTGCATGGCAAGTTGGTGTTAGAGTCGGAAGTGGGAAAGTAGGAGCATAATGCATTTCAACGAGTTGCTCGATGTAAGTGTTCAGCGGAACCCTCCCCATAATACAAGGTCAAACAAATGAGTCAATGGCGAGCTCCCATCATCAAGTGAGTTGGTGGGGAGTTGGTGGAAGAGCTAGAAGTGACCCGAACTAAAAATGATGATAACTTCTTCCATACTCCACAGTTTTTCACAAAATTATAGTCGATGGAAAGGTAATTAAAATCCCAACCCAATGGAATGATAAAAATTTCGAGGTTAGTGCATTAGGTGAAAGAAAAAATACGAGAAATTTCTAGGAAAAAATGGCCATACCTAGGTACAAGAATTGAGTTAATGAAGGCATGGAGGTTCGTTCCTTCTCCCACAAGCCAGAGTACAATGAGGTATGGGTTTTGCAAGTCACTCCATCCCTTTTGAAGGTGCAATGATGATTTTTTATGGGTGGTTGGAGCATGGATTTCAGGTTTCTCTCCCTCTCTCTCACCCATTCTTTCTATATATTGTAAAGGAGGGCATTTTTACAAAGGTTGGACATTTTTAGTGTTGCCCTCCCTCCTTCTCTATGAGGTATTTTATGGAACTCTAAGCCTTCATTTTTAATCTTTGTAATGATGAATATTTCCTCTCCCTTATATAATGATGTATTGTGCATACTCTTGGAGCAATAAAAATCGGTGTTTGTGATTATTTCTTTATCCTTACATTATTTCTATTTCTTTCTCTTACCTTTCTTCATGCTTACAGTGTACCGTGCATCTTATTGTTCTCATTTCATGCTTAGACATGGTTATGATTAAATGGAAATGGTGTATTATGTGTATCTTGGTATGTGATGCTTGTCCATCCTCTCCACTCTCACCTTTCTCCACTTTCAGGGCATCGAGGGTTGTCTAACAACACCTTCTTTTGGTGTTATCACCACCCTTAGTGTAGGATTTCCCTTATTTCATGCTCTCTCTCTCCATGTATCCTTGGAATTGTTAAGATAGGCTTAGATAGTATATTTTTCTTCATTAGAGTTAGTTGTTGCACTAGTTTAGGAATAACTAGCTTTCTCTAGAGATTTGTCTCAACCGAAAGGTCTCACACCTTGGGACAACTCCATGTTACCCAATCACACCAATTGCCTCACTCAAAAATGCTAGAAAATCGGAGGGTGTTATAATTCGGTGATAACCATTCTAGCATGCCTGGTGGGATCAAATTGAAGAGCTTTACATCTTCATTCCAACAATTTCGTGTGTTCTTTTGGAAACCAACCTTTAGAGGCATATGTAAAACACATCTTCTGACTCCACTGATCTACACAACCCATTTCTGAGTTACAGACCTTCCACTTCATCCATTTCCATCCATTTTTCTTCACATACCTTCCATTTTTCTTCCATCCATAAATTTTTACAATCATGAATTCATTCCCATCAAGGAATTCACACTTGTAGCAGAAAAACCAATTCAATCCACCTCCAATTTGTTTCAAGACACCTCCATATCAGTGTTATAATCAAATTCAAAACCATTATGCCTATCCCTATGAGAAATATCAAAATTAGTTTGGATATGGAACTTATGAAGAATAAATATATCCATGTAATGATGATCATTCTATATAGAAAACACATTTGCAGGAAAAAATTCAGAGAATGGAGGTAAATATGGTGCAAACCAGGGCTACATCTCAATTGAAATCATTCAGGATTGGTTTCAGGGTCCCTTGTCCATGGGTTGGCCTTATGCTAAGACATTACAACCCTTAGTAGAAGCTTGATTTCATGGTCGAGATGCTACCACAACTTGCAAAGTGGATTGAGGAGATAGAGGCTTATGAACTTGATGCAAGGAAACCTTGTCAATGGGTAAGTCCTACACCACCACCTCATAGTATTTCTATTTCTCTTTCCCAATCTACATCATTTCAGCCTAAGTGTCATGATTCTAGCTTCTTACATGCTACCCCCATTGTGGAATCCATTTCTCCACCTTCTACCCTTCCATCCCATCTTGAATTTTCTACCCTTTTCCCTTCCAAGAATCCATCCCCTCCACAGAAACAAGAAACTAAACCTTCCTTTCCACCATCAACGTTGAATCCCAATCCACCCTTCCTCTTGCTTTCCCAAATCCATCCTGGGAATATGAAAATTAGAAAACTAGTTAAGGGCGAAGGTAAAGAGCTCATCGGAGGAGAAATCACGAGAAATATAAAGAGTTGGGATTTGAGGTTTGGAATTGATCGAATTCCCTTACTAGTTAAGCCTTCAGTAGAGGCTATGTTGAGCCATGAGCATAGAGAACAAGTGGTGAAGACTAATTTTGTGGCAATGGTAGAGTAAAAACAAGAATATGATGATCACCAATCCTTGTGTTATGAGTGCAAGTGTTCACATTAACACCATATTTGTAGAAATTGTTGACTTGTTACACAATTGCGAGATCGGTGGAAGCCAAAGAATCAGCTCCAAGTTCAAATAAAGAGGAGCACATGGAGGAGAGCAAGAAAAATTCAGAGGTATTGATTCAAGAGCAGGTTACACAAGAGATTGTAGTCTCTATTTCCCCTTCATCCTTCCAAAAATCTAATTTTTGGATGAGTTTGAACTCTCAAGCTTCATGTTTGAAGATGAAGTGAATCATGGTGAACCAAGTTGAAGACCTAAAATCCACCATGGAAGAAGATGAAGCCTTGGCACATTTGGATAGAGAGACGGTTGTTTTCTTATCGAGACTTGGAGGATTGCTTTGACAGACAAAATCCTATGGAACTTATTACTTTTACTACCCCATCACCTATCCTTCGACATGAAGAGCGTATTACCATGGAAGTGAATGTTCAAGAAAAATATGATGCTCATAAGAGTCTGTTAAATCGGTAACAGAGGAGACTGAATCAATTTCATAAGCTCTTAATGAAGATGAAATCATTGAAGGCTTTTTACTTTTGATTGAGGAGTCTAATCTTGCTAAAAAAATATGCCATAAACAAGGGAGAGAAAAAATATGATGACACCACTTCTAAACTAGTTCTCAAAGCGAAAAATCAACTATTTGTAGATGAGAAACAAGTTTTAAATGAGCTCATAAACAATCACCTATTCTAGGAATGTCTCGCAAGAAGACTTGTTTATTAAAGTTGGAATTTGGAGCGATGGGCGAATTCAACGAGATCAGACCTTACCCAATCAAGTATCTAGCTTTGTTGGATCAAGATTCAAAATTTCCACCGGTCATGTTCACTTCCGAGCATGAGGATGAGTTTTAGAGTACTAAGGATTGGTTATCATGCCTCTCAAAACCAAATACATAGCAACTAAAAGAGACATTTCTCTCATTTTCAGTTGATACCTTCATGATTTAGGTAGAAGATTGGCCTCATTTCAGTTTTTACCCTCGTGCATGACCATGTCCATTGCCAAATTAGTTGCATGGTCTCAGTTTGTGAGAAAGGGAAACTACTTCTCCTTTCCAGTGTCAGGATTTGTTTGTGCTTCCCATTTCTCGAGTTAGGGTAGAGTAGGTAGGTTTACTTTTATAATAACAAGTGCTTGTGCACACTCTGCATGCTTCACTTGGGCATGTATGATCTTCATCTTTTGTACATAGTTTTTGTGTGGTTGTTTCTCTTGCACAATGCATTTTTGAAGTGGAAATGTTTGGGGAAATCATGTTTAGCAGCATTCCCATGTGTTTTCTAAATCATCATGTGTTCCCAAGCTTTGCAATGTTCAATATTAGCCAAGAAATAAGTTTGATTCAATCTTCACACTTGGTGAAAATCAGATTTTAGGGCAAGTTCAGGTCTTCATTTTTACCCCAACATATCACTTTCTACGAAATGAAGGAGAAAAGAAACTTTCGAGATCAAAATATTTTCCACTCACGTAAATTTCAAGATTTTCTTATAAAAGTTGGAAAATGCAAGCAACGAATCAAGTCCAGGTTCAAGAAGTAGTGCTTAAATGGCTCAGGGGATAAGATTTCAAATTTTAGTATAAGTTTCTAGGTTTATTAGGTTGACTCCATGCCCAATGGATGCTTCAAGGTCACTAATCACTCATCTAACAGGAAGATGTCCCCGAGAGGTCACCAAATTGATATCAATTTTTACCCCATGGTAAAAATGGACAAGTTGGGAAGATGAGCTTGAACACTAAACATGGCTTCATGGAGGAATCTGGAGAGATGAAGGTAAATTTTCATGTTTTGGAAGTGTTCTAGATGATTTTTGAAAGTTGGGAATCATTTGGAGATTTTTTTCCTCTTTTGGGTTTTCATACTTAGTCAATTTTGGAGAAAAATGAGGAAAATGGTCAAATTGGTCTTGGGGACATTTCACTCATCTTCATCTGAATCATTGGCTCAAGAAAATGGTAAAAAATCAGATAAAATGTGAAATTTGGAGTAATTTGGAGCCCCCCATTCCCTTGGTATCAATTGTAAAAGGACCAAAAAATTGATTCAAAAATGGACAAAAATGGAAAAGGTGGAACAATTCAACCCAGGGTACTCTTTCATATCCTCACGGTTCCCCGGAGCTGAGAAAATCTAGAAAAAATCCAAAAATGGGTTAGAAAATGTGAAAAAATGTAAAAAATGGCTCGAGCTCTTATATAACTTGTTGATCTATTGAGCAAGTTGTGGGGAGATCTGGGGTTGTAATGTAGCTTGATGGCGTGGAAGTTTGGCTTGTCAAGACAACTTGGTGAGCAAGGTCAGTGGTGAAGTCAGAACGCGGGTTACGCGGGCAAGGCGCATAACTCGGCGAGATGGGTGTTGGGTGCACATAGGATCCAAAACGTGTGTGCATCGGTGGAGTCAACACAGGGTCAACACGAAGACCGAGTAAGACACGAGGGTCGAGGTTAGTTTAGGGGATGCATGGAGGAAAACACCTCGATGTGTCGGTGTAGGGAGTGAGCGAGGTTTTAAAACCTTACGAGCTCGGCGGGGAGTCAACATAGCGAGTTGGGGTCAACAACTCGAGGAGGTTGATGTCGAGTTTGCATGTCAAGATTTCAAGTCGGGGCTGCATGAATGATGAGTAGCTCGGGGTTGATCTAGGATGTGCGGTGGAACCTAGACTCGAAAAGCATTACACGGGGAGTCGGCTGTTATGCAAAGTGTGGGGCAGCGAATTTTGGGGGTCATCATTGGTGTTGCATAGTGAGTTGGCATCGGAGTTGGAAGTGAGAAATTAGGAGTATAATACATGTCGATGAGTTACTCAATGTAAGTGTTGATCGAAACCCAACTTTGTAATGCAAGATCAAACAACGAGTTAATGGTGAGTTCCCATCATTGAAGCGAGTTGGTGGGGAGTTGGTGGAAGAGCTAGAAGTGACCCAAACTAAAAATGATGATAACTTCTTCCATACTCCACAATTTTTCACAAAATTATAGTCGATGGAAAGGTAGTTCATAGCCCCATCCAATGGAATGATTAAAATTTGGAGGTTTATAGGTTAGGTGAAAGAAAAAAATAGGAGAAAGTTCCTGGACAAAATGACCATACCTGTGCACAAGAATGGAGTTAATGAAGGCATGGAGGCCCATTCCTTCTCCCACAAGCTAGAGTAAAATGGGGTATGTGTTTTTAGGTCACTTCATCCCTTTTGCAGATGCAATGATGATTTTTGTGGGTGGTTGGAGCATGGATTTTGGGTTTCTCTCCCTCTCTCATCCATTCTTTCTATATTGGAAAGGAGGTATTTTTACAAATATTGGACATTTTTGGTGTTTCCTCCCTCCTTCTTCTCTATGATGTAGTTTATGGATCTATAAGCCTCCATTTGTAATATTTGTAATGGTGAATCTTGCCTCTCCCTTCTATAATGATGTATTGTGCATACTCTTAGAGCAATAAAAATCATTTTTGTGATTATTTCTATATCCTTGCATTGTTTCTATTGCTTTATTTTGCCTTTTTCATGGTTGTAGGTGTTTAATGCATCTTATTATTTTCATTACATGCTTAGATGTGGTTATGCTTAAATGGAAATGGTGTATTGTGCGTATATTAGTATTTGATTCTTGTCCATCCTCTCCACTCTTACCTTTCTCCATTTTCATGGATTAAGGATTGTCTAACAACCCCTTCTCTTGGTGTTATCACCACCATTAGTGTAGGATTTCCCTTCTTTCATGCTCTCTTTCTCCCTGTCTCCTTGGAATTGTTAGGATAGGATTAGATAGTATATTTTCCTTCATTAGAGTTAATTGTTGCACTAGTTTAGGAAGAAGAATGAGCTTTATTTGGAGATTTGTCTCAACTGCAAGGTCCCACACCATGGGACAACTCTATGTTATCCAATCACACAGTTGCCTCGGTCATAAATGCTAACAAATTGGAGGCTATTTTTATTTGGTGATAACAATTCCTTCTTCTTATTCAAGTCCATCTAATTTACAAAATGAACATAAGACAATCTCAACATAAAGTTTGAAATCTCAATGCACTAAAGTCCAAGAGTTGATTGCCAAAAAAATCCGATCCTTTGGCTCATAGGCTTCTCTCTCTATTTATAGAGTCTAAAGAGGCAATACAAATAGGAGACATTAATTATATTTCCACACGTGCCTAGCTACAAAAATTTAGAAAGTTGATAATTTCTCTCCCCAAATTATCTTTTCTTCACACGCATGACATTCAAATGTTCTACAATACCAACTACCTTTCCAACTATTTCTAAATAATTTGAATTTTTCAAAATGACTCAAAGTAATGGCTTTTAACCAAATTACTTAAGCCTGACAATCTTTCTTGATTACTTAATTACATTGTCTAAAAAATGATAAGAATAATAAGAAGAAGAAATCACTCCAGCAGTAGAACTTCAGTTTCAATCCAATTTTTCTCCTCCATTTCATCCATGCTCAACTCCTTAGTCTCATCATCACTTTTCACGTCAACCTCTTCCTTGTTTTTCCTACATATATAACATGTTGATCTAGCATATATTGTATTTCTTTTCCATCAACTTTAGCAATAGCTTATATTTCTATTTTGTACACTCGAGCAACTCCTTTGTTAAAGCCTCTTACTTTTATTAGGTGTGCCCCAAGATCCTTAACATCTTGGTGAAGCTTTGACAATTTATCCATTGAATTGCGGTGAAAGGAATGATGGGTTTATCCATTTCTTGCTTGAGGATTTGAAGAAATTATTCCATAGTACTTGGTGGCTTAACAATTGTGTATCTTGTGATGAAATAGATACAATCATCCAAATTATCTATAATTTCTTCTACCTCTTCTTCTAGCACCTTCATTTCTTCCATCATTCTTCTAAGTAACTTGGTACGAAAAAGATAGATTCAACTCCTCTTGCTTACCCTTTTTACTGATCCCTTTGGCACAATTTGTTCTTCAATCAACACCTTCTCTGGTAATGAATTTATTTTCTCAAGATTCTCCAACTGTAGTTCAGTAATCCCACACTCATTATCTATTTCCAATTTTAAATTCTTCAACTGATCAAACTTTCCTTGAAATCTCTCAATCTAACTAGCTCTTTTAAATAATTTTCTTTTGCCTTGTCATTGATCAGTTTAATACAATCATCCACAACTTTAGCTTTATCTCATGTTTCTTCCACTTATGTGATGACTTGGGGATTGACTTGTTCTCCTAATAGTACATCTTTGAGAGGAAGATTTGGAAACCTTTGCAATTATTTCACACAACTTGGAAAATTGATCATTAAATTTGGCCTCCTCAACCCTCTCCTTATCCAACTTGAGAAAGAGAGTATCTATCAAAGTCTAGGTGTCTTGCTTCATCCCTTCATGTTCACTTCTCCCAAAGGCACTCTTGTCACAGATTATTTCCCCTTCGGTTAATTCACCTCTCTGCTTACCTATTTCTAGAGTAGATACTTTAGAAAACTTCTGCCTCAATGACTCAATTTCTAGCTTAGAAGTTACCTTAGCAGATTTGGATCTCTTACCTCTTTTATCAAGACTTATGAGTAGTTGCAAGTCCATTTCTTATAGATTTATTATCTCTTTAGTACTTAAGACTACTGCGATGCTAACCATGATAAGAAGTCATGTCCTGAAGAAATAGGAGTACTTGAATGAACTACCATCTCCGACTTGTTACAATTGTAGTACGATGTACAACTATTTCTTGTTATGTTTCGATATAGTATCCTGTAATAACACTTTTTCTAACTCTTCCATTTTCTAAGGTATCAACTGATTTTCAATTTCTTTCTCTTCAGTAGCCTTACTACTCGAATCCAACTCATATTCTTCCTCTTTATCAGCCTCTTTATGCACTTGGGATTACAGTACAGACCTCCAAATTATTATGTTCTTCACTTTCTTTCTCAATCTCTCCCTCTTCCCTACCGCCCATCTCTCCAATTTCCACTACATTTTTCCTTTCTCCTATAATTGTGATACTTCATGAAATGAATATCTCTCCAAGGTAGCATAATTTATCTCCTCATGTTGAGTGTTAGACTAATCATCTGATGGTGGAGGAGGAGGATTTCTTAGTGGAGAGAAAGGAGGGGGATGAGGTGGTGGAGTGTCTACCCTTATTGTGGGAAGAATGAATGTAGCAGGCCTCAAGGGTGGTATGTTAACTTCCACTTGTGTAGTAGGAATTTGAATGGAAGGGATGTCAAAAGATGAAGAAACAACTTGCGTTGATGACTAAAAAGCTTCATTAGTAGTGACTTCGGGAGTTGATACGTGTTTGGATGATGGGCATTCGAATCCCTCATTTTTGGGCTTCTTGGTTATTGGTCACTTGTTTGGTCCTTTCTTTACTCTCACCTAGTCCTTCTTTCCTTTTGGTGCTCTTTTGACTCATCTATTTCATTACAAATTCCTCTAGATAATAACCTCTTTCAAGGAGCTAATTTGAAGTGTAAACTAGGACCCTTGATGTTCTTTCTTCAACATTTTTTAACCTTATTCCTCATGGATTGGAGTGGAGCATTATCTCCTCCCATTTGATTGTAAGAATCGAAATTACATTCCCATCATCATCGGGAGGTCCTCACGAATTTTTGTTAAGCCAAAGATAATAATTTGATGAGTTTTCATCCTGTTATAGTCCCTTTTTCTAACTATAAACTCATCCCTACAATCAATCCAGAAATCTTCTAGTGTGAGGAGGTGTATATATTGTAAGTGATTGTCTTTTGTGTTATTTTCCTAAAGTAAATTTTTTTCTTGGCTTCATAGTTCTCTTTTTCATAATGATGGAACATCTCTTTCAAAATATTCCTAGCCTTATGAATACTAGCACAATGATAATTTCCAATGATGATCGGAAGCTGACAACTCGCTCTATGAATTTTGATTGTAGGTCATGTAGTTCCACTAGTTGCCTACATAGTTCCATTAGTATCCACTTATCATTAGGGTATCTCGGGAGCTTAAGTGGTGAGCCTGAGAAACCACAAACCCTAAGATAAGTGAAATTGGAAAATTGAATAAAGATGCACCCATACTAGGAAACTGTGTCCCACGTTGCATTGGTCACCCTTTTTGCCTTCATCTCAGTATTGAGCTTGTAAATGATTTCATAGAAGAAGAAATCATTCACCTTCCTATATTATTTGAAATACTCGGGTAGTACCAATTGTGGATGATATTTATAGATATGGTCTGCATGTAGCTAAGATCCTTTTATTGTGCAATTTGGAAAAATTTCCATTCGATGCTACAACATTCACTAGATAAGAGGTCGTCTTAAAATTAAAAGATTGTCTAACCACTTTTAGTTGATGATAAATGTTGTAAACTTATGATCTCGACCAGTTGACCAATGCATTAGGCTTGTTGGCCTCAATTGTTCTAATGAAATAATACATCCATGTGAAGAAATTTGTAGCATTTTTCTCTCCACTAATCATACATAATAACCGAGTTATGGCATTTGCTTCGTGGATAAGATTTGACCTTATAATGGTTTTGAAAACCTAGATGGTTGCTTTCTTGCCTTCAATTAGCTCAAATTTATGATTCTAATGTAGTCATCAAGGTTATCCTCCCATTTCTTAATGGACTTTTCCATAGTCACATCCAATACACTTACCTTTGTGGGGATCTTCAAGCAATAATTAATAAAATGAGTATCAAATCTCACCACTAGATTACCTGATGTATCTTTAATGAACTTGGTTAAATGATCATAAAACTTGGCATATTCAAAAACAAATTCGGGTTATTGGAAAACACTAGGAAATGTAATCTGCTTGTGTTAATCCACTATTGATCAGGGCCTACATCAAAGGTGTACGCCTCAACTTTGCTTGATTCTTTCTATAATTTAAGTTATAAATACATGCCCCATGTCTGTGTCACTGATTTCAACAAGCTTAGATACAACACAAGATTCAACTGGATAACCCTTATATTCATACTTCATCTTATCTCCTTGTGTTTCACTGACTAGCCTAACTTTAGATTTTCCTTTTATTTTTCGGCCTTTGAGGTTTCTTCAACTACAAGATTGGGATCCTCCTAGATAATGGCAACCTCTTCTACTTCTGGTGACTTTTCTCTTGCCTCGAAATTTGTTGTCATTTTCTTCAAGTAAACAGTGTATGCCAACTACTGAGAAGTCAGTAATTGTTCCTACTTAAGATGTAGATTTCAAGTTATACAATTGATCTCTTATAGGTAAGTTCAAGTCTATGAGCATATCCAGAGTTAATTTGGTCATGAAAGTACACAAAAATCCTTTAGAAGTGAATTTTTATTCTTAAATCAAGAAAACCAATAAGGCAACTTGTTTTCATAATGAAGTGTGGGTGTGCGAGGTGTTTTTGCTTGAGTTTTTGAGTTAGTAAGTAGGAGTGGTGATGGGTGTCACTATTCCCTTCATTTAATCAACTCTTTATTGATGTCATATTTAAACCAGGGGTGTGTCTAAAGATATATGCAACAAGAGGAATCTTGGCAATCTAGTATTTGATTATAGTTATTTTTATTTTATGGGGGATCTTTTCAAGTCTTAAGAACTTCTTGGTTAAAAACCTTATTGGAATCAAACTATGAAAACATGTTGGAAGTAAACACACTTTTCCTTGGAAGTAAACACACTTTGCATAAATGAAATAGATTTCTGAAAACAAACATTACATAAATAAACACATAATTGAGAATGCTTGGAAAATGATTGCAAAGAAATAAGAACTTAATCTAGAACACCTGCAGGGACAAGTCTATAACAGATTTTAAATTGAAAGTGATACAAAATTAACAGATCTAAACTATTTGCTTTAAAAATATAAATACCAAAAATGAGGATCTTGGTTCTTGGAGGAGTGGGCCCTTGCTCCACCTTGAAATAGGATTGAAAAACTTAATTTTCTCTCAAAATAGGAATGGATATTTTATTGATAAAATGTTCTGCATTACAAAAACTTGTTGGATATGTGTATCAATCTATATCTATCTCATCATATCTCTATATTCCTCTATCTTTTCTATATATATTAATCTATCTACAGGTCTATATGTATATACTTCTTCCAGGGGTGCATTTATGGCCGTAACTATTCCACTGACATGATGGAACTAAATCGGGCCCAGAATAGATGTTGAATTGGAACATGGTTGGATGTACATTGTGTGATAATTATCTTGGATCTACAAGTATGGAGAGTCGAAGTCTTCTAATCTACTCTGATTGATAGGATCATTGATTTGACAAATCATCGGCCATTTGGAATAGATTCTTATTGGTTCGGAACTCTAGAAGAGTTTGAACTAAAGGAAATCATTCCAGGTTTAACCAAGAGAGTTCTAGAGCTATCTGCAGGAGTTCCAAAACTAATTCTGATAATTCGGAACTAAGTACTAGAGTTTCTAGAACTAAGTCTGAAGTTCGAACTAGGTGATAAAGCCTGTGACTGTGTAATGGAGTTCGAACTAGCTTAGAAGTTCCAGAACTCTGTTGTAGTGAAACAAATGTTCCCAAAAACATGTTGACCACTTCATACTTCATTCTTCCACCTGATTGTGACTTGTACTTTATTACAAAATTGAGTTTCCAAAACACTTTGTTAGGAATTACAGAGCTTTTAAATGTTAGAATCATAATCAACAAAAGATGGAAAATTACATCCTAACTCATATCAGATCAAACAAAAGTCACAAAATGCAGTCAGACTTAATCAAAAGGAGAGTAAGATGAGATCATTTATTGTACATTTAACGGGCATATTTTGGCCTCATCATTTCCCCCATACTTACTTGTTTGTAAGTCCCTTTACAAACTTTACTCTTCAAATTTGGGGTTATATATTTTGCATTCCATTTGATTGCTTAGGTCAAATGGCTGATACTTGAATATCCCAATGCTTTAATTCAGATGTACTATACCCTACTCCTACTTCTACTTTCCTCTTGTCATGCATCAAATTCAGTGGAATCTTGTGGTTCTCTATTTTTCCATGGTGACATGGGGGTGAGAAGGAGTGGAGGTCTTGTTCTCATTCCTATCCATATGCCTCTATGATTTTCATTGATATGAGGAATTAGCGTACATAAGGCTTTTTCTCTATGCAAACTCTAGATTAAGTTTGTGGGAGATATTACTTCCCTTCTTCTCAATGCCACCATGAGAAATTCCCATCTTTTCAAACATGCCTCATAAATATCTTCAAAATTTTCCTCTTCATAAGAGGTGAAGGCATTAATACTTCTTTGCAAATTGGCAAGATAAGGTTCCTTGAACCTTTTATCAAATGCATGGGATCTGAAATGTGTAGCAAAGGGATGGTTTACCATAATGAATCCTCATACAGAGACCAGATGAACTAGCCTTTAACAGATGCTCTAACTCCCTTTCCTTCCATGCAATCTGATTTTGGAGAACATAAACAAATGCATTAAGTTGGCTCTCCCCTACATACAAATTGATCATAAAACTTGAGTTCTTTTCCAACATGAAATTACAGAGATAGAATTCATAGAGAGATTTTTTCTCTCTGTATTGGCTAAGGAATAGGTTGTTGTGAAATCAAATTCATCTTTTATTTCATGTGGAAGACCACATGTTATCCTTAACAACTGCCAAATGAATTGTTCCTCCAAAAACACACTATATGCAGGAGAAGGTCTCCTGCATGCAAGCAATTTCTCACTCATCATGCAAACCATTTGTATTTTCACAAGATATTTAAATTTTCATTTTCTTCTTTGTAAAAATTTTCTTCCCATCCTTTTCTTGCTTTCTTCTCTTCTTCTATCTTGCTTTTCAAGTCCTCATTGGATGTCTTGGCTTCACTGAGTTCTCTACAAGTATCATCCCATAGTTGTCTAAGTGGCCAATAAGTTAATTCAGTTTGTGTAGAGACTGTTGACAGAGTAGTTTGTTTTCTGGAATTTTGACATTCCTCCTCTTTCTCCATTATCTATTGTTTAGCTCTTGTCAATTCCTCAGTCTTGTCAGTGAGCTGAGTTGTTAATTCCTCAATAACCATTTCTCTTTGTTCTAATTTAAGTTTGAGAAAATTCAACTCCTCATCCTTTTCTCTAATAATGAGTTCTACTCTAGACAAAAAAAACAAAGCCTGTTTAACCTATTGTTTTTCTTCTTTCTCTGAAATTTCTTGGGGAGTTGAGCATTCTTCTTCTACCAAAGGAAATTTCCCTTTTCATCTCCAAGATGCCAACTCTTCTTCTTCATGTGACAATGTTGTTGGTTCACCCAATTCTTGAAGAACTTGTTCTTCAAATCTCTCATCTTCTTTTTCTATCTCTGTTTGGCTTGGTCCAGGAGGAGTCATGGCCATGCTTGCCCAAAATATCAGCAACTTCCTTTTCCATCCCTTCTTGATCTTTCATTTCCTCCAGAATTTCTTTAGACTTTTTATGAATTTTCCTTCTTTGAGGAGCCTCAAAATGTACAGAAATGGGTCTCCTCCTAGAGCTTCTTCTGATTTTCACCTCTTGCTCTTGCCTCGGTGAACTATCACTGTCAGAGATAGATATTGGCTCTCCTGTAGCTACTGCAGAGGAAGGATTTTCTTCAAGAGGCACAGTTGGTTCTGTAGTTTTAGTCCTTCTTTCATATCTTCTTCTTTTTGGTATTTCCTCTCCACCTAGTTCTTTCTTTTCCTCTGCAGTGGCATCCATTTCCAAATTAATTGTAGGAGCAAAGGAGTTTTATTACTCTCCTGAGAATATCAGGGCTCTACTTAAACTTGCTAAGAAATTTCTCCCACATTTCCTCTCCATTTTTCTTTGAAAGGAAATGGTGTTGGCACACTAAATGCACTAACCCATGATGTCTGATTGTTCCCACACCCCAGGAATACCTCTGGGCCATTGTATGGATGGAGTCAAAAAGAAACCCTAGAAGGTTTACTATATATTCTAGTTTTGTAGCTCCATATCTAAGGTATATGAGGATCTTTAGAACTTCTCTTCCTACCGACCCAAATTGACCATCACAGGTTAAATACTTGACTACCCAAAATGCCACTCTGTCAAAGGGTTTGGGAAAGCTGGCCCTTCTGACCCCTTTTATGATTTTCTTCATGTTGTAAATATATTGGGGTTCAGCTTCCCCCTTTTTCAGCAAGGGTTTCAACCAGGTCTTTTAATGTCCCTCTGACAGGGTTTGGGACATGCACAATTGGCACTCCAGATACATTACTTATTGTATTCACAGAAAAAGGAATAAAAAATTTTCTAACCTTTGTCCTAGATTGCTCTAAATTTATAATGAATTCTCTTACCAATTCATCATTATACTTGGGAAACTTTCTCGAAATTCCAGCCATCCTCCTGATGGAAGATAGCCATGTCACTTCTTCATCTGCAATGAGTTAGGTATCATCCTCTGTTCGACTTCTTTTTAATCCCCATGATATAGAGGTGATTCAAATTCATTTCTTCTTTAATCTTGTGCGGGTTGGCTGAAGAACTCTTCACTTAGCTATGGAACTGGTGAATTTAGCTGGAATCACATTGTACTTAGCTATGGAATTACTTGTACTTAGTTGCGGAACTTCTGTGTTGTAGTTGCGGAATGCAAACCTAATTCGTTGCTTCTTCCTTGAAGTTTCTCTGCAACTTAGTTTTCACTTTGTTGGTTCCACACTAATGATAACTCATTATAACTATGCCACCAATTTATTCCATTAATATCTTTCTCATGATTACTCACTTTTAATCATGATGTACAATAGATGACTCATCATATCAACTTTTAAATCAAATCTAATCACACATGTGAACTTTTAATCTAACCTTTAATAAGTTAAAGATATAATTACCATCCTTGATGATGTAATCCCTCATCATGATGACTCATCATTCCTAAAAAGTGAAACAAAAGGAAAATGGTTAGAAAAACAACTGGAATTCCAAAGATTTTTATTTTGAATTAGCCATTTATTTGGGAAGATCAACCACCATTGTTGGTTTTCAATTGATCTCTGAGAGAAACTTTTTTTGGGGAAGAGAATGCCATTTACTTGGTTTTCATTCTCTTCCCTTATTGTTTTTTTTTTTTTTTTTTTTGGGGGGAAGAGAATGCCATTTACTAGTTTTCATTCTCTTCCCTTTATTCTGGATCTATTCATCTATTATTTGATCATTTTGGAAGAACTGGGTTCTTCCATATGATCAAATTCTCTATCTACTTCAATCTTCTTCAAGAATTCATCCTTAGTAGGAGGCTTCCTATAAAGCTTTAGCCTATGTCCATTGACCAAGAGTGTTCTTCTACTTGTCATCAATGGGAAGTAGCTGAATAGAACCATTGTCAAATATTTGATCAATCTGATAGGTCCTAACCATCTGGTTCTCAGCTTTCCTTTGAATTGTTGGTACTTAGAATCAAATAGTAATGCCTAGTCCCCTACTTTGAATTTCCTTTCTTGATATGTGTATCATGCCATTGTTTCCTTTGATCTTGGATTATCTCTGTCTGTTGAAGTGCTTCCATCCTCAATTCATCCAACTCATTGAGTTGAAGGATTCTCTCCTTTTGAGTTGCATCCAACTCAATACCCACCTTGACTATTGTCCTCAATGTCTATAGTTCAAACTCAATAGGAAACAAGGGATTTTTCCCATAGACTAACTCATATGGTGAAAACCTGTCATAGTTTTCCAAGTTGTATTGTAAGCCCAGACAAGCTTCAGGTAGTCTCTTTACCCAATCTCTTCTTCCTACTTCAACTATTTTGGTAAGGATGTTTTCCAATTCTCTGTTTGTTACTTCAGCTTGTCCATTTGATTATGGGTGATAGGGAGATGACTTCCTATGATTGATCTGATAATACATTGTGAAATCCTGGATCATATTAGACATAAATTGTGGTCCCTGGTCTGAAACTATGCTCCTTGGTGCTCCAAACTTTACCATAATTTTGTGCCAAAGGAAATCAACAACTACTTCTTCAGTGGCATTTGTTAAAGCCTGCACTTCTACCCACTTTGTCACATAATCAGTACACACAAGAATATGTTCCTTCCCTTGTGAAGAAGGACTAAAGGGACCAACAAAATCCAACCCCCATCTCTCAAATGGTTCAATCACTACTTGAGGTTGCAGAGGCATTTCATTGGTAAAGGTTGGTTGTCCCATCCTTTGACAAGGATCACACCACTTGATATATCTCTTCACATCTTTGTACAAAGATGGCCAATAATAACCAGTGCCAAGTATCTTGTGAGCTGTTCTTTTCACTAAATAGTGTCCTCCACTTGGTTCATCATGACATGCCCGAGGATGTCAAAGATTTCATCTTCTCTTACACACCTACGTAAAACCAAATCAGGACCACACTTAAATAACATTCCATTTAACCATTTGAATTGTGCACTTGGTTTTGATTAACTTCTTTATTTGTTTCTTGGTGAAAGAAGGAGGAAACTTCCTATTGCAAGATAATTTTCCATATCAACAAACCAAGGTGTATCAACTGAAATAACAAACAATTGTTCATCTAGAAATTTTTCCTTGACTGGATCTTGCTCCCCTGTAGTGGTTAGTCTTGACAAGAAATCAGCTACCACATTAGATTTACCTAGATTTTCCACAATGGTAATATCAAATTCTTGTAAAAGCAATAACCATCTAATTATTCTACCTCCAACCACTGGTTTGTTCATTAAATATTTAATTGTTGAGTGATCTGTATGTATAAATATTTTGTACCCTGTAATGTAATGTCTAAACTTATTAATTACATAGATCACAACAAGAAATTCTTTTTTAGTGGTGGTGTAATTTCTTTCAGTGGGAGTAAGATTTTTGCTAAGGTAATAGATAGCATACATTTTCCCTTCTTCATCTTTCTATCCCAAAACTGCACCAATGGAATTATTTGAGGCATCTGTTTGGATATGAAAAGGTTTCTCCCAATTAGGTCCTCTCAATATTGGGGCAATTATTAATTTCTCTTTAATTTCTTCAAAAGCATGTTGACACTTTTCATCCCAAAGAAATTCATAGTCCTTGGTAAGAAAATTAAACATGGGGGCAGAAATTTTACTAAAATCCTTGATAAAGCATCTATAGTACCCAACATGTCCTAAAAATGACTTGATATCTGTGGGGGTTTGAGGAATAGGTAAGTCTGAAATAATTCTAATTTTGTTTTGATCAACCTGAATTCCTCTTTTTGAAATATGGTGTCCTAATACAATCCCTTCATCAACCATCATCAAACATTTTTCATGGCTAAGAGACAAGTTGTGTTGCTCACATCTTGTCAATACTTTGTCCAAATTTTTCAAGGCATCATCAAATGTATCTCCATGCACAGTGAAGTCATCCATATATACCTCTACACAGTCATTTGTTAGGTCTACAAAAATTGCTAACACAACTCTTTGGAAGGTTGTTGGAGCATTGCATAATCCAAATGGTAATACCCTATAGTAGGAAAAGGTACCCCATGGACATGTAAATGTAGTTTTATCCTATCCTCAAGTAGAAATCTGATTTGATTGTATCCACTAAATCCATCCAAGAAGGAAAAGTATTGTTTACCTGAAAGGTTGTCTAAGACTTGATCTATGAATGGTAAGGGAAAATAATCTCTCAGTGTGGATTTGTTTAGTTCCCTATAGTCAACACAAATTCTCCATTTTCCATTCTTTTTAGGGACAATTACAAGAGGAGACACCCACTGTCTATCTGAGATAGGGTAGATAAAACCTACTTGTAATAGTTTTTCAATTTCTTGTTTGACTATATCCCTTAAGGCTGGATTAATCCTTCTCTGAGGTTGCCTAACTAGGTTTAATGTTTTCAGTATAGATGTGATGAGTGTAGATACTTGGGTGGATTCCTTTCATATCTTTGTAATCCCAAGAAAAAGCTTTAGTATGATCTTTCAGAACATCAAACAGATTTAGCTTCTTCATCATTCTTCAACCAGCTATTAATATTCAAAATTTTACCCGGTTGAATTTCAACATGTTTGGTTCCAGTGTATGATGAATGATTTGTTTGAAAGGGTTCCATTAAAGTATTTAGTGGACATGCATGTGGAAAAAACATATGATATGTAGCAACATCTCCAAAAGTTCCTTGAGACAAAATGTTGGACAAGGGACAATAAGAAGAATTATGATACTTATCTTGTTGTAGGTCGAATTCTTCATCACTACTGCTTTCCAGAAATCCTTCATCATCTCTGATATATGTGAAGCTGAAGCTACAGATTCTTCCTCTCCCCAAGAGAAATCTCATTCCTCCGGAGTGAAATTATCTTCATTTGCAAGGAATTGTTGTTGGTGTGGTTCCAAAACTAATTGTGATGGTTCCAAAACTAACTGTGATGTTTGGAGAACAATTCTGATGAGGTTCGAACTAATTTTCATAGGTTCTAGAAATATTCTGAACTATTCCCAACTACTCCAAGGATGATTGGTGTACATTCAATGGTGGGTTAATCATATCTTCTATTTCTCATACGTGATCCTGTAATGTGATCATGGCCAACGAAGACAAATTTTTTTCTCATTAATATCAGGATTATCAACCCATAATTGCTCTTGATTATCATTAAAAGGTCATGCAGAGGGATATAATGAAATTTTCTTAGAACTTCTTACCATTTGAAATAGTCATATCACCTGACTTACAATCAATTAAGGCAACAATTGTAGCTAACCACGGTCTGCCCAAAATAATGGGATAACCCAATGTTTTACCTTTTGGCCGCAATATAAGGAAGTCAACTGGATACTCCCATGACTCCACCATAACCACCACATCTTCAATAACTCCTTCTGGTTTTTCTACAGACTGATCTGCCATCTAATGATATGGTGTTAGTAGGTTGTATACCTATTAACAAAATGTTTTCAGAGTGTCCATTGTCATTACATTTATAGTTGCTCCCAAATCAACCAAAACATTATGTATATCTTTATTCCCTATAGAGATACAAAATAACAGGGCTTCCAGGATCTCCATATTTGGGAAGTAGGAGCTTTCCTGCTAATAAATCAACAAGTTTCCCATCTACTTTTATAGTCTTGGGTACTGCTTCTTTCTTCTAGGCTTTTTTCAAACATAGCATTTTGATTAATTTGTTCAATTCTAGAATGTCCTTAATTGCTTGTAGCAGTGGTATTTCAATATTCAGTCTCCTTAGTTCCTACACCAATTCAAATTCCTTGATTTCTATAGCTTCTTTGAACCTCTCTAGAAATGGAGTTTCAGTAGAGTTTCTTTCTGGTTCCTTATCTCTTTCTTTTTCATCTTTGTTGGGGGCAACTAGACTAGGGGTTTTAGTTTCTTCTATCATTTTAGTGATGATAATAGGTGGACTACTAACTATTTTTCTAGATCTAGTGTGAATATCCTTACAATCCATGGCATTAAGATCAACTAATTTTTCTGGTTCTGTTCGTAGACAGGAGTTGTTTGTTTGTTTCTTGGGTTTGCTACTTGGTTGTGCTTGGCATTTGCATTTGGACTACATTCTCAGTTTGTGAATTTTGTGTTGGGGCACCCATTATGGCTTGTTGATTCTGATTAGGATATGTTTTCCCTTGAGCATAATTACTAGGGCCCCATCTAGGTTGTGACCAAGAATACTGGTTATTTTGACCGGTCCATGGTTGTTGATGTCCTTGAGCATACCAAGATTGACCTGCCCAATCCTAGGGATTCCAAGTTGGCTGAGGGGCCCAGGGTGGTTGTCCCCAACTTTTTGGTACTGTTTGAGCAGCCCATGGCATCATCCAAGGATTAGGAGATGATCTTGGCATGAACTATCCTTGGGTAGGTTGTCTCTGGACAAAATTTAATTCTTCTGTTGTGGATGATGTACTAGTTTGTTTGAGTTGATTCTTTAGAAGTGGAAGAAGAGAACAAGCATGAATATCATGTTCTTTAGATTCATAGATAAGACATACTTCTATTTTATCCAAAGGACATTCCCTTATTGCATGCTTCTTCCTACATCTAGGACAATACATGGCTAATGGTTTAGTTTTGGCATTTGCTTTAGCTTGTAATCCATCCATAGTAGAGGTTAATTGAACTAAAATGTCTGTTTTAAAGTTTTCTAACTCATCCATTAGTTTGTTCATATCTAGATTCAAACTTTTCACTTGATTTTCCCTTCCTAGGTCCACCCCTTGTTCTAGAATAGCTTCTACAAATGTCTTTAATTTCATTCATCCTTAATTGATCAATGTTTCCACCTCCTATCAAGTTAAGAGCTTCCCTAGATTCATCTTCCAAACCTTTGAGAAAGATGGTTTTTCTTAACTCTTCTTGAAGTACAAATCCACATCTTTTACTCACAAAGAGGAATCTGTCCAAATAATCTTCTATATTCTCATCCTCCTCCTGCTTGATTTTGAAAAACTCTTCCTTCCTATTTCTCCCTCTACATTAATCTTGATATTTGTCTAGGAAGGTAGTTTCCATTTGTGCCCAAGTGGTAATAGAGTTGGATGTTAATCCCATGAACCACCTCATTGTTGCATCCTTCAGAGTGGATGGAAACAACTTGAGTTTCTGATTATCTATTTTGTAGTCATAGGTATGACATAGTACCTTAAACTCAAACAAAAATTGGTCAGGGTCTTCAGATGACATCCCTCTAAATGTGGGTAAATGTGTAGGTGAAATGTTCTTCATAGTGGTTTCATCATCCTCCAACTGAATGGGATAGGTAAAGGTCCTATCAGGTTCTCTTTCAGCTTCTCATTCCATCTCTCTAGTATTCTCTAGTCCTTTCTCCCAATCAATGTGGTATGTGATTTGTTTTGGGGATGGTGAAGAGTCAGGAGTAGGAGGTTGACTACTCAATTGTGAATCAAAACTTTCTCTAAATGGATCTTGAGAAATAATCTTTTTCCTGAAGGCTCTACTTCCCTCTGGTGATTGATCCCAGAATTCCAAAGGTGGAAACTCTTGCTTCTTGTCTTACAGGGGATAATGGTGCCTCCAATTCTTGATCAACTTCCTTATTTAAACTAGAGGATGATGGTAATTCTTGTTCAGATATTTTTGGGAGAAATCTACCCTTGGAGTCTCTTGGTCTACTCATAAATTTTGTGATAGCTTAGGGAAGATTTCTTCAACTACTAGATGTATGATTGTTGCTCTTGTTGACACCTAATTAGAAAATTCTAACTAGTGGGTCCCCAAAAAATGGTGCCAAAAATGATGGGTGTCGTTATTATTCCCTTCATTTAATCAACTCTTTGTTGATGTCATATTCAAACCAGGGGTGTGTCTAAAGCTATATGCAACAAGAGGAATCTTGGAATCTAGTAATTGATTGTAGGTATTTTGTATTTTATGGGGATCTTTTCAATGTCTTAAGGACTTCTTGGTTAAAAACCTTATTGGAATCAAACTATGAAAACATGTTGGAAGTAAACACACTTTACAGAAATGAATTGCTGGAAATAAACACACTTTTCCTTGGAAGTAAACACACTTTGCTAAATGAAAAATAAACACACTTTGCATAAATGAAATAAACACACTTTGCATAAATGAAATAGATTGCTGAAAAAAAACATTACATAAATAAACACATAATTGAGAATGCTTGGAAAATGATTGCAAAGAAATAAGAACTTAATCTAGAACACCTGCAGGGACAAGTCTACAATAGATTTTAAATTGAAAGTGATACAAAATTAACAGATCTAAACTATTTGCTTTAAAAATATAAATACCAAAAAAAATGAGGATCCTGGTTCTTGGAGGAGTGGGCCCTTGCTCCGCCTTGAAACAGATTGACAACTTAATTTTCTCTCAAAATAGGAATGGCTATTTTATTGATAAAATGTTCTACATTACAAAAACTTGTTGGATCTATGTATCAATCTATATCTATCTCATCTCTATATCTATATTCCTCTATCTTTTTATATATCTAATCTATCTATCTATCTATATGTATATATGTATATACTTCTTCCAGGGGTGCATTTATGGCCGTAACTATTCCACTGAATATGATGGAACTAAATCGGGCCCAAAATAGATGTTGAATTGGAACATGGCTGATGTACAATTGTGTGATAATTATCCTGGATCTACAAGTATGGAGAGTCGGAAGTCTTCTAATCTGCTCTGATTGATAGGATCATTGATTTGACAAATCACCGGCCATTTGGAATAGATTCTTATCGGTTCCAAAACTCTAGAAGAGTTTCGAAACTAAAGGAAATCATTCTAGGTTTAACCAAGAGAGTTTGAGCTATCTCATAGGAGTTCTAGAACTAATTCCGATAATTCCAAAGTACTAGAGTTTCGAAACTAAGTCTGGAAAGTTCCAAACTAGGTGATAAAGCTTGTGATTGTGTAATGGAGTTCTAAAACTAGCTTAGAAGTTCCAACTCATTCTTACCGCTTATAGTGAAACAAATGCTTCTCAAAAACATGTTGACCACTTCATACTTCATTCTTCCACTTGATTATGACCTGCTTTATTACAAAACTAAGTTTCCAAAACACTTTGTTAGGAATTACAGAGCTTTTAAACGTTAGAATCATAATCAACAAAAGATGGAAAATTACATCCTAACTCATATCGATCAAACAAAAGATCAAACAAAAGTCACAAAATGTAAGTCATAAGTAATAGCAGTTAGGAATCTTAATCAAAAGGAGAGTAAGATTAAAAACAACTTAGAAACCCACAAGATTTATCATTTCATTATACAATGAATGTCCGGTCATCATTTGCTATAAAGCGGGTTTGGTGAATGTCTTAGCTCATTTTTGGCCTATGAAGTAATGAGTAATTCAAACCCGATAAGGTCATGTAGTGAGGAGTAATGCGGGGTTTGGGTTAGCTTAGCTTAACTACTCATCTTTACTTTGAGGAGTAAAGCATTCGAAAAAACCCAAGTAATGTTCTTTGTTTGTGGGGTTTCACTTTATCTTTACTTTATTATTATGAAGCAAGTAAAGTAGGCTAAAAAGACCGATAAACTAAGTGCTTGATTATACAGTTTGACCAATTGTTTAGCTTAGAGACTTTTGTACGTAAAGTAATGTTGTTTTAGTGCAAATAAGGAAGTAAAGTTGTATTGGTTTAACGAAAAGAAGGAATTGGTATAAGTTAGGTTTGTGGGGTTAACCAAATGCTTTTCTTAACTATTTTTAAGAAGTAAAGTAAATAAAAAAACTAGCAAAGTGTGAGGGAGTTTAAATCGGGTTTGGGGGATAACTTTACTTCAAAACATAAAGTAAAGTAACTTGAAGAACCCAAATTATTAAGAGGCTAAATACTTAGCTTTTATGAAGTTTGGGAAATTTTGGGCAAATGGATATTTTTCAAATATAACCAAGTAACCTTTTTAACCTTCCGAAGAAATCCAAAGTGATCCAAATGAGTTAAGGCAACTGAAAAAAAATGAGAGACCCAAAACAAAAGATCACAAAACTCAACAAGGCAAAAGACTTAAAATTTTAAAGGGGTATCCCAAAATTTCTAATTGGAATTTTGGGATACCACATGTTTCATTGTTTTTATATATGTAATCAAAAATATGGACTAATTTTATGACTATAACAAGAACACACTTGGTTTAGCTTGACCAAAGCATCACCTTTTTCTCTTGTCATAATTAGGTCCCTAGCTTGGTAAAATTCCTACCTCACACATTTTTGATGAGTCAAAGTTTGATTTAGAAAAACACCTTTGGTCTAACTCATACATATTATCACCCTCTTATCTTGTTAGAATTAGGTCCCTAGTCCGATCAAAGTCTCACCTCGTGATATTTTGTAAATCAAGGCTTTTGGACTAAGTACCACTCTTTGGTTTAAAGTTTTTTTACAAACACAATTTTTGGGAGAAATCAAGCAAGAACTACATATTCCCTAATATTTGGCCATCTAGATAGGATGAACAAGTTTTTAAGGCATCCTTGATATACCTTTCAATACATGAGGCACAAGTCTCAGTGAAATTAGGAAATGTTATCTAAGGTGTGGTTCAAAGGGTCAAATCCCCTTCCCCTTCACTCAAATTGTTTTAGTGGAACTTGGTCAAAAATGACATTTGTTCCATGTGGGGTCCAATCTAGGGCTTGGGTATTGGAGGAAAATGCACCCTCACTTCATATAAGCCACATAAAAGTGAACTCCTACTCATCCAAAAATGATTAGCCCTCCCATGAATTTATATAGCCCATCGGTGAATGTGATTTGTCCAAATGATTAGGTAATAACCTCTTAACCACCAAACCCTAATAAATAGAAAATCATCAAAATTGTTTTTAATTTCGATGATCACCTTTTGGTGTGTGAAAAGAGCATGCACAAGTATGATGAGGTAGATCAAGAAGAAAAAGATCTTGCAGGGAACAAACACCCTTAAAAGTGATTACGATAATGTTTAATCCAATATGCGATGTTTTTCAAGCACCCTAGATGTTTTAAGGTGAAAAATTGATCCAATAACTGTAACTAATCGACCTCTGTGTCTAACAACAAATTTTATCCAATAATGTTATGCCAATCACGAAGGGAAAATGTGATTTCGTAAGCATAAAGTAAGTAAAGTGAAAACTAATGTTCACACAACTTGGTCTTTCTGTTTAATAGTTGTTTTGTTTGAGAAATTTGTCTTTGGCGGCGAATATGGAAACCTACATACAAGAATTAATAGTTTAAAGATTACTTTCTCAAAACATAAACACTACACAATGAAAAGGTGAAAATAAGTGAAGAACACAACTCTCTGCTACAGGTTGTTGAAATAGTCGTGAGGCCACTGTTTAGCAAGGCTTGACCACTTAAACCGCTAAAATATGTCACAAGGCTGCCAAAAAAGGTGAGTTCGATAAAATATATAACAAAATCACCACTATATGCAAGGCCGCCCCAAAACACTACAAGACCACTAAATTTAATCAAGGCCGCTAAAATACATGATGAGGTCGTTGAACAAAACATCGACCTTGAATTTTAGTATACTTAGTTGATTTTTTCACTCCTGATGTCTTTTCTGATGGGGTTTTTACCTTTCCTACTCTATTTCGGACTATTTATAGCTCACTATATGTTCATAATATGTACCTACAAACCCAAAACACACAATAAACACTCATATTTTGATGAAAACATGTAAATAAGTGCATTTAAGTGTAGAATATTTACAAATAAAGCTAAAATAGGGAATATCCAAGATAAAATAACACTCAAAAAACTAGAAATAGCTCAAAAATATTTTAAAATGATAACTCCTTTTGTGGTGAGACCAGAAAGCAGGCACGAGACTGCAGCAGTCGAAGCCGCTAGAAAACACAAGGTCGCTAAACAAGACGAGAACGCTACTTGGACCACAAGGTCACCGAATATGGGAAAGAATGTTGGAAATGCTCTCAAGGTTTTGAATATGTAAAATAAAGTTAGAAAATCTACATGTCAAGGCCATTGAAAGATAGGAAACTCGATGAACTAGAAAATCATGAAAAATGAGGCAAAAACAACAAAAAGCTTGAATTTTTATTGTTAAGATCAAATTTTGATGACACTTCACCTCCTTCATGCTTCTGAAGAAGACTCAACACTAATAAATACCAACATAAATGCACAAAGACAGAAATTTCAACAAATTGAAAGAACTTGCATGAAAATTATAAATGGAGCTAAACTAAGAAAATTAAATAAATACGCACAAGACAAAGGGATGTCCCACTTTGAGGCGCACCATATATATGCATGCCAAATTAACTAAGTTAATGGAAGATAATTAACACCAATTAAATCCTAACTTTTTTATTTGATTAAATACATCAAGATCGTGTTAAAAGGGAAAGCTTAGCTCACAAAATATAAATCTAATACTAAATGCAAACCTCCCTTTTGATGTTTGGATGTGCTCCATATGTAGATACTTCCTTATGTGAGTCGAATGTAAGTTACGTATGATCAAGGGTTTTACTAAAGTGAAGAGATCTCATCAATATGGCTTAAGTTCCATTTTTGAATCTTCTCCTACTAACTTTAGCAAAGGAGGTTTCTCAATTTATGCAAGCTTTCTTGTGATAGAAATGCTCTCTTGAGATATCAAATGTCTTATAAGGACAAGGTGTAGGTGTGTAGGAAGGTATTAGGTTTCTTATATAGCTTTCCAATTTGGGAGAAACTTACATCCTAGTGAATGTGGGATAAAGGGAATGTAGAATTAGGAGTGGATAAACATGTTTAGAAGAGTGACCCATGGGAGTTTGGGAAGGTTTAATTAATCAATTGGGATTAATTAATAGGCCAAGTTTAGCTTATAAAAGCCATTTGGAGATGATTTGGAGGGAAATTAGTAGAATTTGAGGGGTTTGAGAGGGGGATTTAACTAATAAGAGGGTTTATTAATTAAATATGAGATTGTGAAAGGTTAATTAATTAATAATGGTTAATTAATTAATTAAAAGAGGATTTTAACTAACGAAGCAACGTTAATTGGCATCCAAGATGGGGGAAAAGGTTAATTAATTAATGAAATATCGTTAATTGACCGAGAAGATGGGGAATATTAGCTAATTAGCAATAAATCACTCATTACAATGAAATGACAGGAAATAAGGCAAATAGTGCAATTTTAGGATTAAAATTGTGCGGTCAAAATTAGGTGTCTACACTTATGAAAGGAACTTGCTAATTTATGAAGAAAGGGTTTCTTAAGGATTGTTTCAGCTCCCCAAGTTTTAACTTGGTATGTATCACAAATTGTTATTAAATAATATCAAATTTAATATGAAATTGTTACATTTATATATTTGTGTTATTTTTTTGTAAAATGATTTCAGTATCCTTATTTTGATTTACAAATTTGTTATTTATTTTGACATTGTTATGAACATAATCAAAGTTATGAACACAATGTTATATATATATATATATATATATATATATATATATATATATATATATATATATATATATAGAGAGAGAGAGAGAGAGAGAGAGAGAGAGTCATCAACAAAAATCTATTTTTATTTTGACATTATTATGAATAATAAAAACACCATAGAAGTTATGAACATAATATTTATATTAATAGTGTCATGGACTGTTACATAATCATTTACAAAACTTCAAAAAAATCAACTGAGATTTACAAAATTCTTTTTAAGGATTACAATATCAAGAAACACAGTCATTCTTGTTGGGACTAAGGTTGTCGGTGTTTCAACTATAGTAGATGGTACCTCCTCTAGTCACGTATCATCTTTTAATGTTCATGATTTCAAAAGATCCTCAACTACGACATTGATACTAAAAATATTTGTATGATCTTGGTCGGCCACATCACTTGCTTTGAAAGAAAACTAGGATCCACATCATATTTATATTTGAACAATATTTCTAGATCCATGTTGTGCTACTTAATTATTTTCTTCAATGTGTTGTTTTGTTTATTTAGGAGCATGAGTTTTTCCTTCAATGAAATGACAACATTCAAACTTTTGCACGCATTTTTGAGGTGGACATCCAAGACTAGTGCTTCATTCTTCAATTTTTCATATTTTGACTACATTTGAACAAAGAAATATAATTAACTAAAAATAAAATATATAAAATGTAAATAAAAAAGAGTATAAATTACCACAACCTTATCTTTTCGACATTTGCAATGATAACAAAATCTTTGTCTCTAGCCCATTTATTTATTTTTATTAGTGGTAAATGGTTTTGGAAGGGACCATACCCCAGATTACAAAAATCCCAAATGCCAGATAAGCATGAGTAGCAACATGGTTTTTTTACGGTGTAGGGGCCACACCTCGTCAAAAGGCCTAACTACCAGATATAACATAGAGTAACAACGTGGTTTTTTGATAGGTGGGGGCCACACCCCAAAAAAGGCCTAACTACCAGATATAACAAAGAGAAAAAGTCATAGAACCGATCGCCAACAAGGAGCAATAGAATAGTAAAACAACAACCCTACAATAGTTGCACAACTAACATAAAATAACAAAAAGACATAGAAAACCAAGAGGATCCCGACCCCTCTACTGAAGAGATTTTTGAAACAATTTTTTCATGTCCTCCAGAGATTTGAATAGATTCGAAACAATGCTGTATCATTGGGTCCTAAATTGCTGGAGGAAAACACCATCTTAGTATCTTTGCCTCCTTTCCAGAGATCCTCTGGGATTCCACTAACATCACAAATTTTCTTTACCTGGATATGTAGAAACTCGAGAAAAGCATGTTGCATAATGAGGTGATTGACTTGTTTAGTGACAATCTTCTCCAGTGTAGCTTCCATATCCTTTTGTTTCCTACTAATCTCTTCAAACCTTTTCTCAATATCCATAATAGAGGTTTGCTTCCCTTAGCACCAGTGTTAAAAATTTGAGGCACTTCCTCCCCGAGGCCTATAAATTTCTAGCTAGGCCCTGCATCTAAGTTTGCATGTCTTTGGCGGCCGAGGAATGCTAGTCTAACTAATGGTCAACAAACTTTCCGCTACATCCAAGTATTTTCCTTTAACAAGTACTTATGAGAATCCTTTTGGTAGGGGAGATGGCTTCTTGAGTCTTTTAGGTTTGTTTGGTTGCATGGGAGGGGGAAGATTGGAACTTGAGGGTTATTAGCAACCATATCATGACAATAAAGGTGGAGAAGAAGAATCACACCTTAGTGGAGGGGAAGACCTCTCCTATGAGATTGAACCTCCTGAATAGATCTCTCAAGGATTGAAGAATGTAATAGGAAAGGCTAACACGAAGCAATATTCTGAAATGATTCAAAAAAACCAAATGGTGGAGGGGCAAAGTAGAAAAACGACCTTCAAGGGTAACATACCTAACCACCATACTAGAAAATTCATCGTAGGGAGTTGGAATGGAAGAGCAAATGATACCCATTTTTCCAATCTTCATTTCTTAAGAGCCCTATAAAAATTTCTTCTCCTCTGCTTCCTTATTAAACTTGTTCTTATAGAACTTAATGTTGTTAGAGACCAAACCAATAACAAATGAAATCAAATTATCTATGATTGGGAAATATTTTCCTTTGTAGTTAAAGACCCTATTTTTCCAATGATTGGAAAAATGATGGAGATGTGTTTATCAAAACCCTTAATCCTCTGTATGAAAGTAGTGAAGCCATCCACATCTAGCACTTTCCAGAGCTCCACATTGGCTTGCTTGGCTAGATCAAAGACTAGTTCAGTCTGCGTATGGAGGTCCCCCCATGATGCTAAAATGCGAGTTGATAGATAACAATGGATTTGCAGGAAGAAATCGGAATCTAATGAGCAAGAAAACCGCACAGAGAATAATGTTGAAATAAAAGGGGGAAATACTTAATTAATCCATTGGGTGAAAATGCCTCTCAAGTGTGTGATGTAATCATGCCGACGAGAGGTGATTTTCCAAAATCAAGCTTGTACTACCCATGGGGATAGTTGTCCAAGGCGTCCTTAAGAATAATCTCATTTACAATCTTTAGGATTTCATGTTAGTAAAGGAGCTCGCCATTTTATTGCCCTCTCTATAAGTATGGCAGATGCTAACATTAACAAAATCATTACAAATATTTTTGGCCTCTTGGATGAAGTCCTTAATGGTCCAACTAGGGGGTTGTTACCATTAAGGTTATTAATGATATTAAGAGAGTCTCCTTTAACTATGAGCTTGGAGATTTTATGCTTTTTAGCTTCTCTTAGTCCCCATAATGCAACTAGAGCCTCCACATAGTGATTGGATTGGGTCCCCATAGGACCAACATAAGCAACAATGAGCTTTCCAAACTAATTTCTGATAATTCCACCTCCACCCGCAACACCAAGGTTACCCTTAGAGGCACCATCAAAATTTAGTTTGCACCAATTCTTCGGCGGGGGATCCATTGTACAAGTGATCTATCAATAGTGGTGGGCCTAACTTGGAGGTTTTCCAAATCAATGTTCCAATTAAGTAGAATTATCTCCTCTCTTTTAGGGAAACTTTGGTTCTTAGGGGTTTGAATTTCAAAATATTTTCTTTAATATCAATGGTAATCTCTTTCAGGAGTCTTTTTCTGCTGCTTTTAGAATTCCTAAAAATGAGGGAATTTATAGCTTTCCAAATTCTCCAAATGACATGGGGAAAGTAAGCCTCCATAGCTTCCTGATCATGTTGTGTTTGAAGGGAGGGCACCATTATTCCCGGCATGTAGAGTGTCTTCTAGGAAAGTCCAAATGATCTTAAATCTAGAAAGGATGAGCTCCCAAATACTTGAGGTAAATGGGCAGTGAAGTAAGAGATGATGAATAGTTTCAGCTTCTTCCTTACATAAATAACATCTATTTGGCAAGGTGGAGCCTCTCTAGCCCATTTATTTTAGTAAGTTTGAGATTCACCATTTAAATTCTCCAACTTATTGAACATGACATCTAGAACATTATCATTGTAGTCATTACTTACATAAATGACACCTAATATAGCTTGATTCACTAATACATCAAGCTTTGCTGGTTGATTTTGAACTAATGAATATAAATTGTTTCTTTAGGAATGGTTGTGAAAATGGGAATTTATTTCCTTCATCAACACTTTAGCCTGAAATTTCCATATTTTCTAAGTTTCTATCTCTGCAGTAGAATAAAATCATTAATAATCACATATAATCTATCACCCAAGGAATTATTCAATGGAAATTTAGTTATTTGGTCATCATATTGTGATATTTATAAGGAGTGGGTTTGTTGGATGGTGCAATGGGTTTCGATGAATGCCTTTCCTATATAACAAGGTATGGTTAGGGCACTCTTTAACCCTTAATCATGTCATGTTGTAGACACAAAATCATGCACTTTGGGTAGTTATCTAGTCATGATTGCATACTACTTTTCATATGATTCCTAAGTAAGAAAAGTAGTAAGTAACCCATGTTTTTGGCCGCCTTTTCTTTCTTTTTGTTTCCACTTTTGGTCTTACACTCTTTCTATGTCAATTTGTCATTTCACACCTTGACATTTATCATCTTGGATACCATTGCCCATCTATAATACAGACGCTAGCGTCAAGCACCCCTGTCCCCTCTGGGTGCCCCTGACCTCTTTGTAATTTATTCACATTTTTTGGGTCCTTTCTAAAAGTTTGAGCATCTTATCTTTGTAGTAGTCGGCCTTTTCAAGTTAATTATGAAATTCAAGCAAGTGAATCATATACATTTAAAGTTATGTGATCATAAAAAGGACTAAACACTAAACATTAGCTATCACCACCCAAGGTTGCATCAAAAGGCTATTCAAGAGCATTAAAACATCCATTCTAGGGAAAAGGACTACAATATTCTACATACACTTCATAGGATGGAAGTTTATTCTATTCCATGCACACATATGTTACATTTCTTTACATCTAGCTACTTTCTCACTATCAAGTGTGACATGCACAAGAGCCACCTAGGGCACAATTCCACGCACACACCTAGAACTCATTCGTAAGTTCACTTATTTCACAATTCCACACACACACCTAGAACTCATTCATAAGTTCACTTATTTCACAACTCGAGGACGTTTTGACCCCTCATTTGAATTCTTTTCTTTTTGGGATTTGATGCACTCTTGAGGGTTTTACAGTCAATCTTTCATTACAGGTTATCAATGACATTGGTGATCATTGTGTGACATACTAATGACCCAAGGTGAAGGACAATGAACACCTTGTGACCATGCAAAGGATGTTTTCTGAGGGTTTTAGCAGTCACAGGCACCCGAGCAGCAGTCTAGGGCTCCCGCAGTGCCCCCGGAGTAGATCGTCACCGGCACATTTTTCTGAGGCTTTGTGTGAAAATTCTCCCTCTCTATTCACCTGGTCATCACTTCAGCATAGTCCAAGATTAATTGTTAAACAACTAAGTCATCTTATCTCCTCTTTGCAACTAGGGTTTCATATTTTCTAGCTTAATTTGCTTGGGTCTATTTTGTACTTAATTATTTATTCATTTCTTTGCTACAATATCAATCGATTTAGGCATTTATTTCCATATTTTATTTATCACATGTGGATTAAAAATAATAATTGGGGCCCCACTCTATAATCCCAAAATATCATCGTCAACATCAACATTTACCACTAGTCTAAACGTTGTTGGGTAGAGGTGGTGGTGGCATTTATTTCCTCTATGAATGGGGAGCTACAAAATAAAATTTCATAAGAAAACATCAAATAAAAATTAGAATTCAATGTTAACTTAAAATATAACATAATAAATTGGTAATTAATGACATGTACCTTGCTTTGTTGAATAAAACTATATTGTTCCTTAATCATTGTTTATCAAACCTTACAATTTGTTGATGCGGGAAGCTTGATCAAAAGTGTTTGACGATGCTATAAAGATTAAAAGTGTTTGACGATGCTATAAATATTAACAATGTAATGATTAAAATAAATAAAGTACCAATTACAATTTGAAATAATGTATGGTGTTTCATTATTCATAGCTTGATAGTAGGAATACTAATAACTAGTGAGGAAGTTTGGTGAATGTCCAATGGAGGGGCACAATAGAACTCCTCACACATTTTTGTATTAGAAATGTAACAAGATGACACCATTATCAAATGATTCGTCAAACCGTTTAAAACTTGTTTCCTTTAGATTCGCCATCATTTGAAAGTCATTTTCATAGATTCACCAAGTAATATCTTCAAGTTTTTGGAGGGTCTTAAAATTTACTCTAGCTTGTATTCGTTTATAGGATGAAATTTCTCTTTTTATAAGAAGTGAACATAATATTAGTTCTATTAATGTCAAATAAATACATGGAATCATTTTGAAATAATTTAATTTAAACTTACCTCTTGATCTCCAAATGAAAGATAATTTACTTTCATATTTTCATTGAGTGTGCACAATTGGAATATAAGTATTCTCGCAACTCGTAAAATGCCTCATAATATAATGCAAGTATATAATTGTAAGATGAAAATGTAGTGTTGTCATTGTAAATAACATATGATAATCACATCTAATCCCATTGGATAAATATATACACCAATCGTATTTTGGCCAAGAAGAGAGTGGATAGTATAACCAACAACCTAGTATGGAATGCCAACTAGTATTCTTTGCAGGACTATTCTAGCCTAGAAAATTCAATCATTACTTATAGAAATGTATGTACAACAACTTGCACAAATATTTCCCTCTTTGATCGATTTTAGTTAGTTGTACAAAAATAAAAAAATCTATTATTAGAATTTAAACATAAAGAAAAAATCTTGAAAAAATTATAAAGAAAATATTACCTTCGATCTATATCCCGTAATGGGACTCTAGATACTTTTTGTCTTGATCAGACAACAAAGATTTTTTTGCATGAAAGGAATCATGTTCAGATGTGGCAACCCTATTAAGCAGTGTATTTATTTTAGCATTATTCCAAATAAAAATTACCTTGATGGGAGCATGATGGTGAATTTTGACTCTTAACAATCATAGTTGGCTAATAGAAAATTCAACAAACTGTTATCAATGTCATATTGAGGCATGCAAACAAGCACTCGAAGACTACATTTGTCCACCCAATTGTCGAAAGTTTCCTTGAATTTTAGTAGGTTGACGATTTGTGGGCACATGAGGTTTTGAATTGGGATTTTGGTTGTGAGATTGTAGAGGTGGCTGTAATTTTTGTTGTAATAGAAAATTTGAGAGGATTTGTTTGCACTTTGCAGGTTACGTGGTCTGTTAAGTAGTAAGGTATGAGTGCTCAATGAAGAAAATTTGGAAAAGTGACAAATAGAGGGTCTTGTATATATTTATAAATTGAGGTGAGAATGTGGTAGTTCCTAAGTGGTATGTGCATCCAATATAGTACATATGAAGAATACCGTAAACACAAACACATGCAGAATCAGTCAATTGCAACATAGTTAGGTGAGTGTGACACCATATGCAACCGTCCAATAGTATATATAACCACCCGAATGAATCTACAACCAGACAGAGGCATATACAAATGGTTAAATGGATATGGAATAGGTTAGTGACACATGCAACTGACCAACTGCATTGCAACCTGTTAGTTAGAATATGAGATGGTCAATTACAAAACATAGCCAATCATCTGCAACAATATCAGTTGTCTAGGTATGTGTGCGTATATATGTTAGTTTGCTTTTCCTTTCATATGGGCATGCACATGTATTACGTCATCATAAGCATAATCTTCGACTCTCCTATCGTTTCTTGATTCAAAATTTTTATTCAATTACGTGACTATAAAACTTTTACACTCATCCATCACAAATTTGCCGAAAAATACCAAGAGGATTTTGGTAAAGGCTCTTAAATTTTCCCTAATCCCAACATGAGCCACATCACACCTTGACACTATTACACCAAATTCCATTAATGGGTGTCATGCCTAACTCACCCTATCTAACAATGTCTTAATTCCCATGTCTTTATCCTCCCTCATCCACTCTCCCCATTAAAACTCACATGCATCACTAAATGGTTTGCATGTGTTTCTCGAGATCAACACTAACATGTGGGTTTGTTTAAATATGATACAATTATAATATCTAAAAATTCTCATCCTAAATGCATTTATGGATAACAAGAAAATCACAACTAACATCCGAGAAAATCTCATTCTGTTATGTTTTATGGATCTCCATGTGTGTTCACTTCTCTTCCCCAACCACTAACATATCTCAATACTAGACTAAATTTCTTCATTGACCTTCCATAACTCCTCCAAACTCCTTCAATTTCTTTGTCTAAAAGTTGCTTATTTGTTTTTTTATAACTTAAAATATTAAATTTGCAATTAATTTCACATATGTTAGTTAATTATCATTTCCACTAAAGCTTACCTTTTTATTGATTTATTTTAATTATATAGCTATGTTAGGTTACTGAGTACCACTTTCCTAAAAGAATCGGGAGGTAATAACCTTAAAGAACTCAAACTTGGATTTCTCAAGAAACTTTGTCACCCAAGGTCTATAACCTAAATTCTATGTTATCCATCAAATGGTGATGTCATATGTCAATATAGTTTCACTGCTATATGTTCAATAAATTATGATTTATCGGAATATAGCCTAAGTGGAAATTAATCTTTCTTGGAATAGACATGCCACCAAGGTTAAACTATGAAGGTGAGTAGGGAGGGTACCCAAGGAAACATTTTCTAACAATTCTTGCATAGATGAAGTAGGAAACTACACATAGTTTGTGACCCTTTCACTAGATTGTTACTTGACTTGTGTAATTTGAGTAAATGAGAGATGTTGATTGATAAATGAGAAAAGAAATTGTCACTAGACTATGGAATGATTGACTAAGCATTGAGGAAGTTTATAGAATCAATTTAATGCATAGTCATTGAGACTACGTGGAATAAGCTTGGCTAGTAGGATATTTCTACCTATGTAATCTATACATAACACCATGAAGTCTTGGAAGTGTTTTTAGGGATCAACCTTGCCATCATCGAATGATAACTTGGGTGGGGAAAACATAGGTGGTCAGGATAAAAATTGACCTTACGAGCTAATGTGTTATTAAGTGACCCAATGAAACTCGTAGTGAATTATGTTCTACCTTGATTAAGAAGAGTTATTTATGTTTTCTGTCTCGAAGTTGTTGTATATATACATTATGAATAAGATTTTGGACCATATGTGTAGTGCTAGTTCTAATCATGGGAAGCCATACATTATGTAGGCAAATGTAGAATAACCGGGGACCATGTGTGATGCCCGCATAGTTAGGTGTAGGTAGAGCTTGGGTAAACACATGGTTGGTAACCTCGAAAAGGGGAGGAAAGCCACTAACATTTGGTTTTTTATTACTTAAGGGTTTAACTAAAGTTTTCCCTATCTTGGCTTTATCAACGGAGTGTTTTTTTGTTTTTGAGAAACATATATTAACTAAGGTATTTAAACAAGGTTCTACATTATGTAGTGTTCTAATTCTTTTTATCATTTGTTCTTCATGAGATGTATGAATAAATAGGTTTATATAAGAGGATGTGTTAATATCGACCATTTAAATGATGTAAAAGACCCATAAGTATATTAGGGTTTTTAGAAAAACCTAAAGAAAAGTCATGGTATTGTAGATAAAATTTAGCAATCTAAAACCCTAGGGGTATGGAACAAAACATAGGTTGGCGTGATCGATAAAATAAAGTGGGTTCACCAAAATATAATTTCAACTTTAGGATTTTTAATTAATATATTAATTAAAAGTGTGTATAATAATTAAGAACAATAAATACAACAAATACAAGTGCACAATCTTAAATTATGTCATGGGTTACAATTTGATGAACACAACTTTTGAAAGTAGAATACAAATATTTTTGGTTAGGGTTAGAAAGATGTCACCATTTTATAAGGTATAGAGGTGTGATAATGATACAAAATTATGAAGATGAGTAATGTAGAGTGTCATAAATGTGTTTGTCAATTTTATGAGCCTGAAGATGAGCTTTGGACATATTTTCCTATGTTAACAAGGATTACTTGGTGATTTCATTGTACGGTAGCCACTTTTGTCCTCTGCTACTGTAATTTGAAACAAAATTTTGGTATTTGGTGTTCCCGTGTCTCTAGATATGATATATGTGCTTGAAGTCTTGTGATCACACTTATATATCCATAAATGGATTGAAACCCTCACACCTCACTTTGTGGCCTATAAATAAGGGGTTATTTTGATGAGGCAGATTGACCTTAGAAATATGCATGATGATTGAACATTACATACATAAAAATACCTCAAAATGACTCATGATCATGTAATTATCCGTCTTGGTGGATGTGTGTAAATGTACATAAAAATGTGAATAAAAGCTCTAATAAGGCCTTCAACACTTCGCAATGAACTTTGGATTCACTTTTGGTGCATGAGAATGATCTAGAACAACAATGATAATGTATTCAAACTTTTGTATTATTATAATGTAGTATAAGAAATTGGTGTAAAGTCCTTCTTAGATTGTGCCTTGATATGATATCCCTAAATGCCCCTAATAGGTTATGGTGCATGTGTTTATATAGGTGACCTATATGAATGATTTCTCACCCAACCAACCATAAGATGACTAAGGAAACTCGTGTGATTGAAAATTTTATTGTTATAGGTATAATGGATAATATGATTGACCTTGACATAATCATCATATGATTTTTCCTAAGTCAATTATCATGTCTAGGATTAGGACGAAACCTAATCAAGACACAAGGAAAATAACTAAGAGACTAAATATATGTTTTATATATGGTACATTGGTTCCATAAGTGCTAATATGAAGAGAAAGACATGACCTAGAGGACTTTGAGTGTGGGGATTGAGTATGATGCCTTTGAATTTAGTCAATAAATGTGTAAATGGGCTATTGTTGGAGTAAATGCCAAATGATTATTACTAAGTGCCTTAGGTCCAAAATTTGAGTACTACACTTATATCTTGATCGCACGGAGGCATATTACTCTTGTGCTTATATATTGATCATATCATAGGCAACATGGGTAATTATTTCTTAACATATAGGATTCCATAATTATATTTTATTACTTTAGAGACCATTGTTTCTATTTCCTATCTTACACATGGTGTACATAATCCCCTTATCTCAAGATATGCTATTGACAAGTTCATCACAGATCTCACCATAGGGGCATACATTCCATTTATTATATTCATCTACACTTTAGATACTCCTATAAAATGAGCCATCACAACAATAACTACTCATACAAAGGGCACATTATGATTTTTCCTACTTCAACAAAGGGATATACTCACGATGCAACACCTAATCCTACAAAGGGAAATAATCATTATATTTGTCAACATTGCTTTGAGACAACACTCATATTTTAGTTTCACTTTATTTTTTCACTAAAAATTGTACTAAAAATGCATGCAAGATTTATCTCAAAGCTTGAGATATTAGAATTCACATGGATTTTAAAACATGGAATTCATACAAGGATGTTGTAGACACAAAATCATGCACTTTAGGCATTATTTAGCTTGATCTTATACTACTATTTAGAGGGTTCTCAAGTGAAGAAAGTACTAATTAATCCCACCTTTTGGCCATCTTATTTTTATCTTTTATTTCGTCATTCCCATGTATTTTCCTATGCATACCCATCTATTTTGTAGTCTGTCCCATCATTTTAGCCTAAATGGGGCGCCCTGGTCCCACCTAGGGCACCTCGATCCATGTTCTACTTTCTTGCCTCTTTTTGGGCCTCTTTTAGTTGTTTTTCATCCTTATCTTTTTCTTATTTGGCCATGTTAGGGCTAATTATGAAATTAGAACAAGAGAACTCTATAAATATAAAGTTATGAGACCATAATGAGGGTCCCAACGTCACATACTACTATCACTTCATCTAGAGTTGCATCCATTGCATCACTTGCATCCACATAGTGCCATGCATCAAGGCTAGGAGATCTGCATCAACACACACAACATAGGGGGATGGATTATATTCTATTTCATGCACACATGCTATTACATTTTCTATAGTTATTATTACTCGCTACTTCACAAAGTGCGATTGGCACAAGAGCACATAGGGCACGACATGCACACACACACACCAAGATTACATTTCGGTCTAAAATGTAGTGCAACACTCAGATTAGGGGCCCACTTGTGGCGCAAATGAGGTCGGGCCCACCCATTCATTTTACATCTTTTATTTTTAGGGTTTTGATACTTCTTTGTCTTTTGCAGGTCATTCCTTCATCTTGCATTATCTTAGACACCCAACGCAGTTCAACAGATCTAGTGTGATAGGTAGGAAGTATTTCAGAGCATCTTGCAAAACTGCCAAGATCAGATTCTGAGCTTTTACAGAGACCGGGCATCCCGAGGTGCCCCGATACCTTTGTGGGTGCTACAGTGCTTATATCTTCCAAATTTGACCTTTGCGGGACCCTTGAGTGATTGTTTCTACTCCCAAAATATACAGTCAGACTTGCGACAACCTCCAACAATCAGCTAAGTCCTTTCCTTTTGCATCTTTGCATAGTTAGGGTTTTATTTCATTTAATATAATAATTTAAAATCATTCCATATTGTTTTAGCATAGTTTACAACGTTTTAGTCCTCCTATATTAGATTAACTATTATTATACTTTCTTATAGTTTAGTTTAATTTTAGTTAATCAGATGCCTTCACATTTCTAGCGAATGAGGTATATCATTTTCACTTCCCTTTCCATTCTAGGTTTTAACGAAATATTAATATTGGAAATTATCCATGTAATAATGTTCTTATAAGACTTAAATAGTACTTGGAAAGTGTGATTTAGGAGATTCACGTGCACATAATTTTATATACATACCATGTCTTTTGTACTATGATATGTATACACACATATATCAAAGCGAGGAAAAATGTAGACATCTCGAAAATGGTCCCTAAAATTTTATTATTTGTTAATTTGCATATTTCTAGAGTGGTTGTGTATTTGATGATTTTAAGATTCAATTATGGATTTATTGGTGTAATTTATTAACTTAACATGGTCCCCATTCATATATTTGCTTACCCAAGTTATCACTTCATCTCTTCTCCTCCATTCCCCCGCCCGTGATTTGGAATCCACATTCCTAGCATGCTAAGGACACGAAGTTTGCATTTATGGCATAGTGACATTGGGCCCTTCCCTCCTTCACTCCATCTAACCTTGTTTCCTTCTTTTCCATTTATAACCGTTAGAGGTTAGCTTGTGCGACAATAAGGTCCTAATATAAATTTTAGTTGTCTATAAATACTCAAGCACCATAGCTCATTTATGCAATCAACATCTATCTACGAAAAGCATCTATTGTTATCAAGGCATTCAATAAGGTTTAAAGCTAACGTTATAAAAGACAACCATTTAATATTCTAAAGAATAAGGGGTCCTAACAAATATTAAGATAATTTAGATATTCCCGAGTGTAATGAAAACCCCAAAATAAATCTTATTTCCTTATGATTACAAATTCAATAATGCAATTAGGGTTATGAGAGTGAAGATTGATTTTTCAAAGATCAAAGTGAAGATCCAAAAAACTAAGAAAGGTTTTAGAGAAGGTAAAACATCCAACCATCAAAGGCAATTTAAGATCGAGTAGTTTTATCTTGAATGTCATGTTCATGATCTAGATAATGCACTTTTAGGACACCACATTTTAAAAAAGTGCCTTGTTTGTTGTGAGTTTTTTTTGGGTTCTCTTTGTTTTCCTTAAAAACCTTAGGCTATGATGTCATAATATGACAACCATATGCGATCACTCCTAAGGATAAAATAAACCTATATCTTATATTCTCATTATTGCTCCACTCTTTGATCTCTCTTAAGAAAAAATTAAATAATATATATTTTAACCTTGATTAATCGGTATACATGTATGGTGGGTATATATTTTGCATATTTAGTGTAATAGAGATGAGATGTATTTAGAGGGCAAGTGGTTAAAGCCCCTGTTTCCTTATATAGCTTCAACACTAGAATAATTCAGTTTGATGGGGACGATAAAACAAAAAGGAGAAAATTGAAGGGAGGGAGGCGCGAGCGTTGAATGAAATTGTACATAGTCTTCACATCCGGAGTGAGGAGGGCATCCCTTGTCACATTTATGAAGTACAAAGCACGCAATTGACAGCGGGAACAAGATTCGGGAATCCTTCTCCTCTCCCCTTTCTTCTTCTTTGGATCTCCGCCTCTCCTTCGTTTCCAAAGGTAAAACCATCTCTCTGCAGAGTTTAATAAGGCAATTCAACTTTTATACATTTTGGGTGTCTCTGCAGAGTTTAATAAGGCAGGAGATCCAAACACGATCATTTTGTAGCAGTCGGTGATATGGAAGAGGCTAATGGTAAGGCATTTTCATTTCTTTAATTTCCTTGCTCATCATTCATTCTCTCTGCACTTAAAGCTTGTTTATACGAGCATGGTCTGTTTAATTTTGTCAAACGAATATGCTACATTATCTTTAGCTTAATTCATTTTCAATTGAGTTTGTTTTGTGAATTGTTGTACTCAAATTGTTTTGACGTTTTCATTGACGCAGTTGTGGAGTCCAATGATGGAACCATTTCTGTAGCATCTGCGTTTCCAGGGCATCAAGAAGGTCGACATGTATTTCTCTATTTTAATTTATTTTAGGACAATTGTTTCTTCTTGTTTTTATGTATCTCCCAGCTTGGCAAGGTAGGTGCAGCAATTTGTGGAGAAGCAACAGTTTGTATTTCAGCAATGTTGGATACTAAGACATTATGGGGTCACTTCCTGTTCCTATTATATATCTTGTAATTGTTTTTTTACTTGTAAAAATGCATTTCACTTGAAGTTTCTTCGCATTTAAAAATATTTATGTATTCCATTCTTATCTTGTTCAGCTGTTCAAGACAGAGATCTGAAATTCTTGTCGAAGGCTGTGGAAGAAGCATATAATGGAGTTAATTGTGGGCATGGCGGGCCATTTGGTGCTGTTGTGGTTCATAATGATGAAGTTGTTACCAGTTGTCACAACATGGTTTTGAAGTATATGGATCCAACTGCACATGCCGAGGTCACAGCTGTAAGAGAGGTCAGTGCTATTGTTTGGCACGTGTCTATTAAATCGTGGCTTGTGTTCAAAAAATCTTTCCTTGTTTGCATTTATAATACTTGTCTTTGTTGCTTGTATACATGTGTTGAGAAATAATTATTTTCATTTTTTATTTGCTCTGGCCTTTGATCACCCACACTTTAGTTTGCAATAAAGATTGTGTGTCCCTTCTACTGCCAAGATTCTATCATTTGTAGTATTTTTGTTTCTATTTGCAAATTATTATTTTTTGTATATCATGAGCTCGTTTGATGCAATCATTTTAGTCAAGGTTTAAATTGTATTTCTATGATGGGGGTAGCTGTGGATATCATCAATATTAATTTGTGGAAAAAGAATACTCTTCAATGAGTGCATCCATGCAAATCAGAGGCTGATAGTCCTAAAAAGAAGTGTGCCTGCAGAACTGTTGGCCTCTTTTTCAGTTTATGTTTCTCGCATTGCTTCAAATATAGAACATAGAACTTTGTAGCTCAGACAACAGGTCATCAGACTATGAGTAGTTCTACTTGGTTTGGGTAATTGGAACATCTTCTTCGCTTGGTGCTTGGCTTGCAATAGTTAGTTTTTTTGTTGAAAATCTTTACAAGGAAGATCTGAATTCAAGAAAATATATTGTTAGATCAGCATATAATAGAGGTTAGAGATTTGTCTTGCAATGTTAGAGAGTAGTCATCAATGCTCAATGACCATACAGTTGAAATTATTGACATCTAAAGAGTGATTGACTTACATTTTATCGCTTTCTTTCTGATCTAAATTCATGTCCCTTTTTCTTTAGTGCCACCAAAACACCGGTAGCTAAAACAGACTGAAACTAGATTCAATCAAAAACCAACTACAATTTTTTTCTAGTATCAAGGTTCAAGTAAGCACAATGCACAGAGAATAAACGATTCCTTATGCCTACTAATGCTAAAAACACCTATCCTATTGCAATCAAACAACCTACAGGGTTTCACTAATCAAATCCAGGCAAGGTGACATGAATCCCTTGCCTCAACAAGGGAAGTGCCACGGCTACTACAGAATTGAAACAAACAAACTAATACTGATAATTCTAATATCTATTGACAAAATTTATTGGCAACAACCATTGTTTTCATAAAGAATAGCTCTTAAGCATCTATCAAGGCCACAAAGAACCAAGGCCAGCACCATAGCCAGTAGTCCATGCCACAACAATTTAAATCAGAATAGAATTTAACCAACTGATCCACGTGGCAGTCTGGGAGAAAATTTTAGAAAGATAAAGAAAAACAAGTAGGTCACCTTGTCGGGGCTTAATTGCTTCATCGTTGATAAGATTTTGAAACTGCAAAATGTGGCAGAAAGCTTAGGTCATGCTCTACAATCACTGAAATGGGTGCTTCACGTCTACATTTTTGCAGGCAAAGTTTGACCACCAAAAATTCTCGGTAGGGTTTTGAAACTGCGAAATAGAAAATGTAGAAAATAGCGAGAAAATTGGAAAATTGTAATTGTGTGTTTTGACTAGTTTCATGCCGCGGTAGTTACCCTCTTCTGAGGAAACACTTGTTGCATTGCTTTCCATAATCCCAGGCAAAGCATTTCATTTTTATTTTTAGACTTCCCATTTCTTGCTAGAAATAGCTATGAAGGAAATGCCATCTGAATGTAAATATCAGCCATCTATCCTTACATCTCTTCTCAGAGATCGCTTCGTGTAAATAACTCACTTTTCGGAAATCTTTCATTTGCATTGCAGCATCATCTATGTGTACTGGGATCATCTTCCGTATCTTCAATTCATTTATTTCATAATACGTTAAATGTTTGTGCAATTTAGCGTGTCTATCAATTTGCCAATTAAATCCAAATCACCAAACAACCATCTCCATCAGACCATTGCCATCTACAAGGGTAGATGGAAGATTAACGAACACCTATCAAGCCATTTAAATACTAAGCTATCCACCCATGCAAACTAAGCTCGCCAACAAGAAGCACATAGCAATATTATACTCATGCAGACATGCATTAGGAGTGTTTAACTATTTTACACACAAGTATATAAAATATTTAAAAACTTGACCTATTTTAGATTACATAAAAATAAACAATTAAGTACAGTAATCTGAACCTAAATGAGGGTAAATTCGGACAATTTAAAGAGAGAAAGTAGGGAGATAATGTTAAACGATGAACAATGGAAAGACCCAACTCGATTTTTCCTTGAAAGATGATTGCACAGAGGAAACAGAGACTGGAATCTAGGTTAGAAGAGTGTTGTCAATCAATTACTGCCTGAAACTCTGTCTGGGAAAGTACTGATGGGAAAGGACAATAGAAGTATTGTTTAGGGTTGACAGTAGTGTCCTCAGATGGTCTGATTTGTCTATAACTCCTAAATTGTGTTTGCCTACTTTTACACTTTAGGTTTTTGGCGCTAGAATCTTGTGATCTGATGTGACAAAGCAGAATTGACCTCTCATTTATTCTAACCCTAGCAAAACTTGAATAACAAGACACGATAACTGTCCTTGTCTATTGGCCTAGACTAACCACTCACACATCCATGGTATGAGAGCACCACACTACATATCCCAAAAAAGCAAATGTGTTTGAATCAAGGCTGATGTAGTTCTCCCATGAGGAGTGAAGAGTTTCACTCATTGGTCCTACATGAGATGCAACTATGAAATCAATTTACAACTCAGGATGATCCGTCTCTTGGCCTCACTTGGCAACATGCACCTTGACCCTTGTATATCAGATTTAACTGTGGATTGCTCTAGGGATGCTCTTGGAAGATTTAGGATAACGTATAAGCCTTTTGATAATGATCTCCAAGGTGGTGATAATATGTAATATGATGATTTGGGATATCTCAGATGATATTGACCCGAGGGTCATTTGCATATGTATTATGTAGCTGACTGTTGATTCCCGTGCAAGAAGACCCGAGAACCAAGCCTTGGCTGACCTAATGAATGCACCCACGCTTGAAAATTGACCATTTCCCGTGAATAGGACAACAGGGTTGGATAGTATTGTTAATCTGTGCTTTTAGGGTTATCGACTGGGTCTTGGGGCTCAAAAATCAAGGATATGCAAATGGAAAGATGTCTGTGTAGGTATAATGATGTTCTTGTATAGACTGGAAATGATTCTGAATAAATAGATCTGGCAGATAGAGGTGACCAAGACAATGTAAGGGTATTCGGTAGGAGAAATGGTGCGATAAAAGACTCAAACATGTGTTAATAGTCTAAGTGTGTCAAAGGATGCCTAAACTGACATTGTCAAGTGCCTCAGACCCAACTTAGGATACTATAAACTTCCCCCTTTTAATGTAATGTATGCATTACATTAAAAGGAAAATGTACTTGCGAAGTGGAAATATAAGATTATTGTAACAAGAATGTCATGGTGTCCCACATGCATACCTTCAGACACATGAAAATGCAAGTAGATCAATGTCTTGATAAACATAAATAATTTTGAAAACTTGAAACTTTGAAGATATGAAAGTTGAAATTTGAAAGGGCAAAGGAATGAATACACCTGGTGGTATGAGAACCATGCTAGCACAGTTGGAACTTGTTTGAGAGTTTAATGAGTTGTAGGTACCCTAAATGTAAGTGCTGAACCGGAGATACCCCAATGGAGAAAGAGGGCAACATTGAATGCTGCTGAACCATGGAGGTAGATATCATGGGGTACTGTCACATGTCCCAAATGAAGTAACTTCTGAAACTGGAGAATGATAGTCCCTGTTGAAGAGTTTGATGAGGTGTAGGTACCCTAAATGGAAGTGTTGAACTGTAGATACCCCAATGGAGAAAGAGGGGAACACTGAATGCTGCCGAACCATGGAGGTAGATGTCATGGGGTAAACATGTCCCAAATGAAGTAACTGCTGAAAGTTGAAACTGGAGAAGGATACCCCTGTCAATAAGGTGGAACAAACAACCAAATACTAGTGAAATTAGAGAATGATGCTCTTATCAGTAAGGTGGAACAAATAAGTGAATTCCATGGGTGGCTAAATAACTCAACTGGAATGGAGATGTGATCTCTAATATGACATGATTTAGGGTTCGATAACCAACTTGCCAATTGGAAAACCTCACTTTCTAGCTAGAGAAGTGAACCATATTGGAGTAAATATGACGAGTCATGGAATTAATACCACAAAAAAATAGGTCCTGAAACTGACCCACCAATGGGGAAAAGTGGATATTCCGCTGCAGACGCAAAACCCAAATGTGTTACTAGATAATGTATCTTTGGTTGCGAAGAAATAGTGTGATGAAATTTCAAAAGTATGAAGAATGTCTTTGGGTACTGAATGTGATCTCTCAAAAGCTTGTGGAATGCCTTTGAACTTTGAAGGTAACCTCTCAAAAGCATGATTGTGGTCTCTTCAAAGCATAGAGAAGCATCTGTCATTGCATCTGAACCATGTAGAATATCTCTGAATTTGTCTAAGAGTGGTGTGCTGAAACTATCTGGATCTCTAGTATTAAGCCAATTATATGCTCCCCTTTTCAGATGAGGGAATGTGCCTGTGTAATACTCATCTAAAAAAAAGAAGTATAACTAAACACACAATGTGTAAAGTTTATATAAAGATATAGCAAGGGATTAAATAACCATGTAGGGCATGTATACAATATTACAAACATGGTAGGTTATGTCAACATAGTAATGATCTAATCATTGTCATAATGTAACATGTAATCCAAGGCATGAGCATAAGTGAGTGTTAGTTGCATATAACTTTATAAGATATCATTGTGAAGGCACAAATAGAGATATAGACAAGTAGCAAGCAAGATATAGCAATGAAACACATAGTAGTATGTGCCCCAATGGATGCATACTACAAATCATGATAACATGAGCATTAAGAGTAATCTAGAGTAATGTGCATGATATGTATCACGGCACCAAACATATGATAGCGCACTAGATAGTCAAGCACAAATATAGCCATATAGTAAGTAAACATAGTGAAAATAAGTGCCAAGCATCATGATCAAGAAGCACATAAGCAAACATGACACGACACTGGCATGGCATGGACAAGAGGATCCTTTGACACGATACATGCCAAGACGTAATGAAAACAAACATAGTGCCAAGTAAACATAGTGAAAATAAGTGCCAAGCATCATGATCAAGAAGCACACAAGCAAACATGACACGACATAGACATGGCATGGACAAGAGGATCCTTTGACATGATACGTGCCACGGTGTAATATCTCGGTATTAGGCACACATACATCATAAGCACATAGTAGTCAATATGAGTATCATAAGCACAATTATGGAGCAATCAGTGTAAGCATCATAAGCACAAGTATGAAGCGACAATGTGTAAACATCAACAAAAACACATAAAAACAATGTAAGTGCATATGAGGCAGAGTCATCATCATGTACAAAAAGTACAATATCCATGTAGGTAATCACTCTAAGTGATATAAGCAAGAGCAAGACATGTATAAGCAATCTAAATGGATCAATATGATCGATGGACTAGTATAGAAAGATAGAACCTGAAATATGCATAGGATGGCCCCAATGTAGGCATACCCCCTAGTGGAAAGGTTGCCCTTGTGTTTGAGCAAATAAAAAATAAAGCATTTATATCATACATCTAAACTCAAGTGTACCGTGAAAAACATGTCCATAAATAATGAATATATAAATCACCAGCAACACTATATGAGAACATGCACTAATAATGCAAGCAATGCAAGGGTTTTGGTTTTGTGTTTTTGAATATGTTAGGAAAAGATAAGGATCAATCGAGCATATGACAAATGTCAGTCAAGTATGAGACAAGGGTCAATCAGACATAAGACAAGGGTCAATTAAGTATAAGGCAAGGCCAATCAAGCAAATGGACAAGGGTCCACCAAGTGATGGAGGCCAAGAGGCGGAGGCTGCAAAGTAGAAGAATAGGGAGGGTTTTGAATAATCTGCGGCTTCCCTTATAACTCACCTCGAAAATATTTATGTGCATGTCATCATTGGGTAGCTGCTGTAAATATCCAGAACAGGGTAAGCAATCAAGGGAAAAGGCTAACAAAATGTAGCAATCAAGTCAAAACCAAGAGGCTAGAAGATCAATCAAGATAAGACAAACATTCATCAAAATAGAAGAATGGAAGTAGTAATCAACTCAAGGGTGGATAATCGATCACTTACAAACAAGAAACTATGTACAATAATCTGCAATGATGAGCTAACATAGGATAGACTAGAGGAACTAAACTATGATCCCATTGATGGGATGATCATGTAAAGGTCCGAGATCAATTGGTGCAAATGTCACACGCTGAGGACATGATTGTCTAAATGTTACTATATCCACCTTGGAATGTTCTACAGTTTTCCCTTGTATGTTGCATCTTGTTGAAGTGTTATTTTGTAACCTTGAAACTCAAATGTAATGCTCTCATTATTGCTATCAAGTGTTGCTTGCTCTCATTATTGCTATCAAGTGTTGCTTCCATTTGGTCTAACCATTGTTGTCTATGTATACTTTGTATTTTGAAATATTAGGTGTCACAAAGAATAAAGTGTCCCTTACCCATAGACCCATCAAGAATAAGTGTATGCTTTAGCTCATTTGTATCATGTCCCAATAACCCGAGTAAATCAAAACTACATGTAATACATTGTGCTTTCTCATCAATCATGATTCCTTGTTTATACGCACCTTTGATTATTATGTGATTGACCATTGGTTTCTTTTGGGGTTGATTTTGCAATATAGTTCCCTCAGCTTTCGTATGTGGTACATCTATTTGCCTAGGTTGTTGAACTATCGAGGAGGTCAGCATAAGTCATATGAGCTTTGTCCTTCTCCTTTGAGTGTTAATGTTCAACTTTTCTTTTGGCTCAATGTGTTCCTTTTGCTTATGTACCCATATCTTTTGACTTCAAGATATAACTATATCCACTTTGGACTGTATATTTGCTTGTTTCTCATTTGTTCTATCTCGTTGAAGTACTTTGGGAGGACTCTTGGATAATCTAATAAATTGTCGATGCTCTTGATAAGAAAGGACAAATATTTTGGGAGGTTGTTATACCATATTAACGGTGCTCTTTGTGTTCTTCTTAGCTTGAAATATTGGAGTATCATTAGCCTTAGCCTTGAAAATTGATTTTCCTTATAATTTCGCTCCAATAGATGTATGGGTATTGTTCCCGTATTCAAGCATGTTTCGCAGCGAGGAGCTTTGTCTTTAAAATTTTAACCGTGTAGCAAAGTTCGTTGAAAGATTTGTACTTATGAAACATCACTGTCTTCAGATAGTTTTTAATAAATTTTGAGTGAAAATTTCACGGATTTTAATTTCACGTAGTGTAGATGACATGTTCATAAGCATGGTTGTGAGTTTCAATACATAGTCATTGATAGGCTCATTAGGTCCTTGTTTAGTTTGTGTAATCGTAAGATTGTGACCTTTTGGCTAATGTTGATAGAAAAATGATCTAAGAAACTATTAGCTAAATAACTGAAGTTATTCATGGAGTCTTTTGGTAGAGTGTAAAACCAATCCAACACATAGTCCTTGAGACTTCTCGAAAAAAAATTGGTCAACAATTTGTCAATATGCACAATTATAGATATGGGGCATTTAACACCTTGATATGTTGTGATGGGTCATGTTTGCCATTGAATAATTTGAAGTCGGGTGCAATGAACCTAGTAGGCAAAGGGGAACTACAAACCTCAAGAGCCAATGGGTTGTCAGGAATACATCTTGAAATGTACCATATGACTTGCCTTGTAAGACTTTTGTTTTAGTTGTTGGGCATGTGCTTGCTGATCTAAGATAGCTTGTTGGAGCGCATCTTGAGAATAATGTTTGACATCATGCATAGTAATGGGCACTCTAGTGTTTGGCATAATATTTTTCAGTAGAAGACCAAACCAAGAAAGCCTTAGGCTGTAGCGAAAGTTTGAAGCCTTCTAAGTAAGAGTAGGTTGACCACCTTTGTATGTGTACTAGGCGTGGGTCTCATGGAAGAACAATAGGTGTAGCGAAAAAAGTAGTATGGATTACATTGTTTGAAGATAGACTTTGTAATAAAGGTTTAACATTACTTGGGCAGGCCTTGAGGCACAAAGGAATTTGTATGTCAGTATAGGAATATCCACAAGAATATGAGGCGTTGGTGTTCGTGCCCCGTACTAGGTGTGGGAATCACTGGGACAACATAGGTGTAGACACAGAATATGAACAATAGTGGTATTAATTTGAACAACTACCGTAGAACATGAGCTTCTAGCAGCAAATTAGAAGTACTCAAAGGCTCAATGTTTGCCTCCACTTCTATGGATTCCTTAGCTAAAGTTTCCTTTTGCACTCCTCTTAAGAAAAGCAATATGTCATGGATTTTCTCATGATCTAATAAGATACATTGTCTAAATTCTCATAATAGACATGGAACATTACTATCGCATATAACCCTGCCATGTGCCAAACCAAGTGCTAGCATTCTATGATATAGGTGAGGGAAGAAACATGTACTTAGTGATAAATATTTATGTAACAACCATGTCATGGTGCTTGATATCATAAAAACATCCGCTACATATGAATCAAATTTACCTTTAAGAGAGGGAAATAGGCATGAGAGTATACATGATGGAGAAGAATCATTATCAATAGGCAACATTTTGTAAGTCTAGCACTCTCAATCGAATATGATACAAACATGAAAAACATGCAAAAAAATAGAGCTTATGGTATGAAACCCTAATAATAAGAAATCAACCCAACAATTAGACCCAAAAAGGGGAATTACGTAAACCCTATCGGGAGAAGAAGAAATTCTAGGGTCATGTCCAATCAATAATGGTTTCACCAAAATATTTTAACTATTTTATAAACAAGTGCATAAACTAATTAGAAACTTAACCTAATTTGAATTATAGAAATATAGATAGTTAAGTACCCTAATTTAGACAATCAAGAGAGGTAAAAGTAGAGAGATAATGGTCAACAATGATTAATGGAAAGACTCAACTTGATTTGTCTTGAAGGATGATTGTAAAAGATTAGAATCTGCTCAAGAGTGTTGTTAATCGATCTTGCAACTTTCACCGTGTGAAACTCTATTTGGGATGCTATCGCGAATAGGGATCAATTAGTATCGGTACTATCCGGGGCTGATGGTAGTGTTGGACCGTTTAACCCGTCTCAGTAACTTCTAGACTCTGTTTTCCTATCTTTGCACTTTAGAGTTTTGGGAATTGGAATCTTGCGATTTGATGCATCAAGTAAAATTGACCTCTCCTTTGTTTAAACCCTAGAAAAATCAACCCCAAGACACAATGAAATGTTCTAGTCTATCGGCTTGAACTGACCTCGCCAACCCCCATGGTATGAGATTGTTGCACTACATATCCGAAAAAACAAGTGTGGTTGAATCAAGGCCAATGTAGTTCTCCCAAGAGGAGTGAAGAGATTCACTCCTTGATCTTGTATGAGATGCAACAACGATATCAATATGCAACTTAGAATGATCCTTCTCTTGGCCTTTGACACTTGGCAACATGCACCTTTGACCCTTGTACTTTAGATTTTGCTTGTGGACCACTCTAGAGCTGCTCTTGGAAGATTTAGGATGATGTATAAGCATTTTGATAATGATCTTCAAGGTGGTAATAGCATATATTAGGATGTTTTGTGATGATAATGATCTCCAAGGTGGCGATAACATATAATAGAATGATTCGAGATGCTTTAGGATGATAATGAGCTTGACAGTCATTTGTATATTAGGTGACTCTTCATTAATTTCCCACGTAAGTCGACCTTATAATTAAGCCCATGCCGACCTAATGAAAATGCCCATATTTGACGATTGACATTTGCCCATGAAAAGGACAATAACCATAGGGCTAGACAATACTGCTAACGGTACTGTCCAAGGTCGCTGTTTGTGTTCTATGGTTAGAAATCAAGAATTTGCAAATGGAGAGATGTCTATGTAGGTCTACTAATGTTCTTGTATAGACTTGAAATGATTTTGAATGAATAGAACTGACAGATAAAAGTGACCAAGATGATGTAAGGGTATCCAAAAGGGGGAAATATATGATAAAAGAGTCAATTATGTGTCAATATTCTAAATGTGCAAAAGGATGCCAAAACTGACATTGCTAAGTGCCTCGACTAAATGTAGGGTACTACAAAGAGATAGAGGGACTATGAGTATACTTGTAGTACTTATATTAACACCCTCTTTTAGGACTACTTATGGTGTCATTTACTCTCCTATTCCTAGTCATTTAATTAGAGTAATTGAGAGTTGATCAAACTAATTTGACAGATCAGTTAAAGGATGACCTCACCTTGGAGTTATCACCCTTGATAACTTCAAGGTGACATCTATTCAGTGATTTAGTTTTATTGATTCATTCAACTCTATGAGTCACGAGTTCATGTTTCAATCAAATGTTGATTAATAAATTGTTCATCAATTGTATGTGTGAGTGTCCAATTGACTATACGAGGTGTAATCATAACTCCAAAGTTGTGAGTTACAATCATCATTGCGTGAGTTCTATTTAAGCACGAGTGCTAATATACAAAGTTATTAGATTAATGAATGGAGTCTAGGTTGTTAGAATTTATTACAACAATAATTTATTTTGTAGGTTGTGAGTTTGTTAAAGTGCTAAAGTTTGTAATTTCTCTCTTATATCATTCTCCTTAAGTTCTTATGATTGATCTTGCTGCTTGTATGGTGTTTTGGAGGTATTATTGTACATAGGAAAAATGACTTGACACGAGTAACCTGTGCACTCGACTTCCCGAGGTCGAGTCGAGATAGCTGAAATGTGAGAAGATGATGCGAATACGGGATCATGTATGGTGATGAAATTATAGTGGATAATGGTAAATACCATAGTTACCATGTTCGAAAAGTTCGGATAGTTCGAAAGGGGGAAAAAGTTTGGAAGTTCGGAATTTTTCAAAAGGTTCGGTTTGGAAAATTTACAAATATAATATATATATATATATATATATATAAATAATAAATACCATACATATATGATGATAGTTGAAAAGAAAAACCAATTACACATAATAATAAATAAATATATTATCTACAGAGTTTTTCCTTTACGTGCATAGGTATTAGTGTTTCTTGTTTGTTTTTGTTTTGTGTTGAAGTTCTTTTAATTTAAATGCTTTAAATTTTTATTAAAAAAAAAAAAAATAATGTTCGATCGAACTTGTTCGGTAAGTTCGGTCAGACCAAAAAGTGGTTCGAACTGAATTTTCACAAAGTTCGTAAGAACATGGTAACTATGGTAAATACTGTAAAAGTGCAGATGGCTAATGATTGGGATGAGGTAGGTAAGGGATCCTTTGCCAATAGATTTGTGAGTGAACGACTTGCTGCCTAAGGCAAAGAAACTCTTTATCTCTTCATGAGAGATACTGCAATCAAGGATAATGGAGACACATATCTCTTATTCTATGTCAGTGATACAAAATAAGATATTGCTAGGCTGTAAGATTCTTGGAAAATGTGTGTTTCTCTCAAAGTATTTTTCTCTCAAGAGGGTCATACAACAAGGAAAATGAAATATGTGTAATGAACTATGGATTTGCATGCTCAAGTGGGTGCATTTTATCAAATGAAAACTATTCGGCAACATTAAGATGCTCCTTTAATGCCTCTAATTGGTCATGATCAATGGGGGCGAAGTAGAGAGAAAAACTAATGTACATAGGCCCAAGCCTATGTCTCCTTGATATCGGTCAATATCAAGAGGATCGATGATTGGTTCAAAGATTCTTCTGTGAGGTTGGTTGAGATGGGGAATGGTTTTGTGTAGACCCCAATTCACGAGTAAGAGGACGAACGAAAGGGGCTAAAGGAGAAGCATAGACTTAACTAGGGTAGCGTGAGTTCGTAATAGCTAAATTTTGATGTTTTTGCTTTTGGGTTGATTTAATTAACACAAACAATAAATGAACAATAAAATGTTTTTTTAAATGAAAAGATTTAGAAAGATGCTTTTAATTTATGTAAATAACATTTAACCACTCATTCAATAAAACAAAATAACAACTATTCTAAAGTCTTTTTTTTGTTTTTCATATAATAACTTTTAAATGAAATAGAAGTAAAACTAACAATTAACCAATATTTTTGGACTTTGCAAGTGTTTGGAAGTAGTTGAAACAATTAACAAGCTAAGAAGAAATAAATAAAAGAAACTAATCTATTGCTCTTTTCGAATAAAATAAAACGAAAACAGATGACAACCAAGTATAGTTACCTCTCTGATGCAGAATATTAAATGAAATAAATATGGAAGCTTCTGGTGAAAAATGCAATCTCAATTTTTAAATAAAGCTTCCTACAACGAAGTTTTTACTTTTGGTTTGTCAAGAGGGGAAGCTTTTTCCCTCAACCCAAACAAATTGTCCTAGGTAAAATTGCCTATTGAAATGTGAGACAAGAAAGTAAATCCCTCTTACCCACTTCGGATCTTTCCCCAAGCAAATCTACGAGAGAATAGGACGGGGATTGATTATCAACAATGAGGATTCTTCAAGCAAAATTAGTCGAGATGACGGAAGAGAGGAAATATTTATATAAGCCTTTTCAATTTAAAGTGGATACAAACAAACTTCTACAAATATAAAGATTCTAAATGACAAAGCTTTCAGAGATCTGTAACATCTATATTAACCAAACCAAAGAAAACGAAATGCATCTCCCGAATTGGTCATTGGTCGTGTGGTAGGTTTGTTCCAAGTTTATTGTGATGATTTGATATCTCCTCAAAATGTATGCTCCTTCTAGATTGTAGGATCCAATATGATCTCGGGTGAGAAGAAGTGAAAGTAGCAATAATAGCAATTGAAGATCCAAAAGAGCTGGCTGGTTTGACACAAGGTAATGGCTGGAATGTAGACAAAGATAGCTTAAACAATGTATTGGTTGTTTACAACAAAATTTCTCAGAAAACAACATATCCCACTCAAAAATAAAAAATCCAACCTGTGAACAAACTAGAAGTGAGTTATTTGTAAGTTCGAAGTGAATAAATCCAACATGGACTCTAACTTTGGAAAGGATGACTCAACTCATGCAAATCAATTGACTAAATATAGTAAATAAAAACGAGTAAGTGGAGACGAATTCAAGGAGCATATTCTTAGTGCATTTGACAAAGTAATCAATGCAGAAATTAAATCGCAACTTGATCAAGGCAATAAAATCACACATTTTAAATTTGATTTAAATTGTGGTAGAACCACCGGTCATGCCAGATCGACAGCTTTCACCTCAAACAATAGAAAAATCAACTTCAAATCCTAGAAACATTAAAATGAGCATTTAGAGAAACAAATGAGGTATATAAGGGATTTTGTAAAGGGAAATAGAAGGGATATGGACTCCGTTTTGGCTTGGAAGGAACTTTATCATCAATCAGAGACGTGTTTTCTGAATGTTGCACTATGCTAATTTTGGGTGCACACATATTGCCCCCTCGGGATAGCGTTTCGCCATTAATTGGCGAGAACATGAATTCCGAGTATGGCGGAATCCAAAACGGATAAGTTAGAAGTTACTTGACCCACTTCCGTGATGAGGTGAAGCCATCCAAGACAACCCGTCACCTACAACCAAGACGGGAATCAAGTGCAAATAGTATGCTAAAGACGAAAAATTCAAAACGAAAGACGGGATTATTTACCATCCACGCGTGGGAGAAAATACCACCCGATTCATCCCGCTAGCGCTGCAAAACTCACTAAGTGTTTAAATAGTGAAAATATATTATTTGATCTAAAACATAATGTAAATATAGAATCATTTCTGTTTTTGGAAATCATTTGCTATTCGAGAGTTTGCTATATTTGGGGCTCTGGATTTTCGGTGACCATTTCACACACAAAGATAGTTGAATTGGTGAGTTCTCGGAGGCGATGGCAACAGATCCAACAACAGCTAACGAGCCACAAGGACATGTGAGTTATGAGCGTTTTTCCTTCTTGCCCTAGGTTTTAGGTTTTAGCTTGAAAAAGGCATAGGGGATGTTTTTTCATAAAATTGCAGTTAAACTATTTGTTAGGGGACGGGAGTAGCAATGTATATTTGTTTTTTGTTGAATTTTGTTTATTTTAAAGATTTTTTGCATTTTTAACGGTATATGGTCATGGTTATCATCGGTGACGTGATCACATCAGTAGTTGCTCAACTGCTGCCTGAAGGATATGCACTTGCTTAATTTATTTGGGGTTCCAATAGGCTAGTCTCAAGGTGCACCAAGACTAGCTGCTTGAGCGAGGGAGGACAGGAGGAGACCCTTACATTAAGGGGGCAGCCGCGGAGGGGATGAGTCCCTAGGCGAGGAGAGTGAGGAGGAGCAAGATACAAAGGCTCATGGCAAGGACAACCCCGATCGCGGGAGGGTGACCTTATTGAGTAACTCTTGATGTCCTCTTCCTTATACGAGATTTAGCTTTGGTTAGTTGTTAGTATGATTTATGTAATTCACCGTGTTGTGATTGCATGCACCACTTCAAAGTAGAGAGAGCTCATACAACATATCACTCTTGATTTGTTCACATTTCCTTTTGGTATGACTCGGGATGCTCTTCTTGTGGATCCATGGCTACCAAAGATAGGTGGGCCGCCATTTGATGTATTTGTCCTAGCATGGCATGGTGCAACCGAGCTATCTTGACTTCGTCTAGTGCATCAAACACTCCAAGAAGAGAATGCTTCTTTGCATGCACAATAGGTTTCGACTATCATCGGGGATGTTGTAGAGAGGAGGGAGCCATAGTAGCCGAAGAGGGGCCATTGGCATTGGGGACTTCCATGGTCATTCTCGATGATCGGTACATGGAGGCTTCTAGGTTGGTCGAGAAGACAACAAAAAATGAGCCACAATAGGAGGCCTTGACCTGCTGCCTCGCATTGCCTCGCGCAGGGGTCTCAAGGGATTCTTAGGTCTCATATTACTTTGTTTTGTTGCATATATGATTTATTTTGTATTTTTGACTCGTAGATGAGTGTTTAGACCACATCTGCCCTTTGGTGTGATGGCTATGTACTAAACTTGATAGATAGACACACCCACATATATCAAATTTTTGGCTTGACACTCTTTAGCATTCATCAACTTTAAAATGTTTTCGTTTCTTGTTCATACACTTTGAATGGTTAGGAATGTCTGATGTTTTATAGTTTTTGGGTGAATGCTATGGAAATGGTGCAAAAAAAAACATAATGAAATGGATGTGAATGATATACTAACACATATAAGTACTTAGAAAACTCCTTTTTAGATAATTTCGATAATCCTCATTCCATTGGCAAAAGTTGGTGATAGTGATAATATCAAGTAGAGGAAATGTGTCTTACTCCATTCTTAACCGCACATACTAGTCGGGGCTCAACACTGCGAGTTAAGAAGGATGTAAGACACACATAGATGTGTACGATATGACTAAGAATTGATTGTGTAGCTCTTGAGATAAGTAGAAAGTTAATGTTGGTTCAATGAAACTTGTGATTTTGCTTTGTAGGGTCTTTGTAACCAGTGTTCAAACAATTACACTTTATAGGCTTATTCTAGACTTAGATCCATGGATTTCCAATTGATTGACGAAATCTGGTTTTAGGGATGATTCTCTTTTTAAGCATGGGCTTCTAAACAATCATTTTGATTTTATGTTTAAAGCAATTTGATTCGTATTGTATTGACTTTAAGCTTTTGGTGACCCCGATACCTTGCCCTCGTTACTAGTAAGAAGCAAGGGCTCATCGCCGAAGGCAAGACATAGGCGAGCAAGGGCATCTTACTCCTATCCCACATTCACACCACCGGTAAGAGAGTGTGGGACCAACACCGAAAACTAAGAAGGACGAAAGATGTAGATTTTTTTCAGTTGCAAGTTTTGTTTTATTTTTGTATTATGCATATTGGGAGGAAATACCTACCCCCAACCTTGTTCCCACGCAACTAGTAAGATGCAAGGGCTCATCATTTTAGACCGAGACGAGCAAGCAAATATTTATGGGTTAGAGTGTTAGAGCTTTTACCTCGGAGAGAACTATGAAAGGGGAGATTCATCATCGAAAAGCTTCTAGATTAAGTCATGCAGTAATAATTGTTTGAAATAAAAGGGGATTGTGATGGAAGAAGGTATATGAGTTTTATTAGAATCAACATTAAACTTCATCTTAGAAATAAGATCCACACACAATAAATTGTAAGGTAAGTAAGCGAGGTGAGGTCAAAGAATGTAAAATGTGAAATGTTTTGCCAAGGTATGAATAGTTAGAGTTATTATCACATAAGTAGATTAAAGCATCAACTAAATAGAATGACAATGCTGAAACAATGGGCCATGAAAATGCAAAGAGGGCAAAGTGGGTACAATATGCTTATATGTAGAAACATTTAAGGTGGATCGAGTTGATTTAACTTGCCAAGCTCCTCACCTTACAAAGTGCATAAACGAAAAACTCTGTTTTTAAAGTCCTCTATGACTTGATAAGGACTGAGCCATTTAGGTCTAAATTTCCAACCTTCGACAACTTTCTTATGTATTCAACCTGCCGAGCCTTAGCACCAAGTCACCTTCTTGGATTGGGTGTTCGTGGACCTTTTTTATATCTGGCTACACACATTCTATTCGTGCATAGATATGATGATGTTGTTAGGCTCTAAGCCTCTTTTCATCTAGAGTCTTTGATTCTATCAACAGACATTTCTATACTTATCTTCATCTAGTATTCCAAGGAGGGATACACGGTGACTAGGAGTTCTACCTCTAATGGAATAATAGTCTTTGAACCGAAGACTAAGGAGAATGAGGTCAGCACTGGCTGTGGTGTGAGGATAAAGGTTATGTAGGCCCACAATGCTGGAAACAACTTCAAATGCCAATCCCTTTTGTTTTCCTTAATAATTTTAAGGAGAATGGACTTCAAAGTCTTGTTTGTAGCCTCAACTTGTCCATTGGCTTCGAGGGTAATATAGGAGGCGACGTGATGCGAGATATTGAATTTTTGTATAACTCATGTACCTCGTCATTCTTTAACGAAGAGCCATTATCTAAGATAATGACTTGGGGGACTCCGCACCTACAAATTATCCGATTTAAAATAATTTTTGTGATAATGGATCCTCGTACCATGGTTAGAGGCATCATTTCTACCCATTTTGTGAAATATTTTATGGCCGTGATAATGAAATTATGGCTGTCACAAGGAGGCATGGGTGAACTTATCTATTAAATCTAAATCCCTTGTGGAAAATGGCCACGATGTGACTATGGGTCACAAGGCTTGAGTTGGGATGTGTATGGCCAGTGAAAACTCCTAACATTTTTGGCACCAAACACATACTCAACAACGTCATGCACAAGTGTGGGCCAAAAGTAACCCATTTTATGAATCTTCCAGCAAATGAATGCCCACCAAAATATTCGCCACAAACACCACTCGCGGGCTTCTAAGAGAATCTTTTCAGCTTTCTCATCAACTCATCTAAACAACATGCCATCAAAACCTTTCGATACAAGACTTATTCGACGATGGCATACTTAGCGAATATGACACGAAGTTGTCATCTTTGTTGAGATTCACCTCTTTAGGGTAAGTTATATTGACTATATGGTTTACTATATCGTTGTACCATGGACACGAATTGATTGCCAATTTATCAATGTAACATATGCACTTGTCGGAAAATCAAGGTCGACCGGTTGTCACAATCCAATCGGTTATCGGCTAACCAACTGTAATAATTTGCCCCTTAATTGAATATTAATTCACATTGGTTAATTCAAACTCACTTGTGAGAGGTATAAAACAACCAATCGCCTTGACAAATCAGTATGGGTTTGAAACGTGGGTAATTGCTTAGAATTGATGATAACCCTTGTTTCTTGATTAAGCATGTAGTGCCTTAGATGTTTAGTGGCGAAAACAATGGTGAGACACTCTTTCTCCGCTGGGTATATCTAGCTTTATAGTTGAGAAGGACATGACTAATAAAGTAAATAGCATGCTCTTGGTTGTTGTCTTCTTCTTGGGCTGAAATGCATGCAAGAGATCCCTTTGTGGCCCTTGAATAAAGGATCAAGGGCTGGTTGGACTTGGGTGGCATAAGAGTAGGTGGAGATAATTGAAAACGCTTAACTGACTCAAAGCCTTATGCACTCTTTTTCCATATGTTACAACAGGTTTTCTTGAGCAGCCCGTTAATAGTATGGATAACATAGATGAGATCAGGAACAAATCTCCGGATTGCCTCAAGTTTTCCAAGGAATTACCTAGTGCTAGATTCACAACAGTGGAGTCATTTCAAGGATTGCATGTATCTTTGCAAGATCTACACCAATTCCTCGGGAGGAAATACTATACCCGAAGAGAATTTCTCTTATCACCCGTTGTAAGTCAGCATCGTATTTTTCAAACCGAAAGACATGATCGTGTAGCAAAAGATGCCCCAAGGAGTTGTGAAGGTTGTCTTGTTTTGGTCCTCTTTTGAGATCCTAATCTGGTTATAACTCGAGAATCCATCCACGAGGGATAAGTAAGGGAAAATCATCCTTTGGGAAGCTTTATTTATATCTCGAAAATCGATGTAGATTCTGACCTTGCCATTCTATTTAAGAACCGGGGCAATGTTGAATGTATACATGGAATAATCTACTGGTTTGATGAATCCCACTTGGAGGAGTTTCATAACTTCCTCTTTGACCATTTGGGCAACCTTGGGTTTCGTAGGGTCCATTTTTGTTTAATGGGCTTGGCATCAGGCGTAGTCACTAAGTTATGGACAACAACTTCTAGGTCTACTCCGCATATCTCTCTCAGGAGAAGGCGGAAGAGTGCATGTGCTCCTTAAGGATCTTAGTGTGTTCTTCTACTTCCTCGGGGAAAGTGTAGAAACCCAACTTCAAGATCTTAGGGTCTTTGTTTGTGCCAATGTTAATGTCAATAATATCCTCTATTAGAGATGTGTTTCTTTCTTCAAACTCGGAGGAGCTCAAGAAGTTTGTCTTCTACTTCGAAAACTTCCAATTCCTTTATGGAAGAATCGAACTCTCCCGAGTACCAAGACAACACGAGGAGTTGGGAAGGGAAACATCTCTTGTGATGTGTTGAAGGGAAATCATCATAAACCCGTAGGAATTGTAGGATTTCCTCATCATTCTTAACAAAGTCCATGGTGACAGGCTCATCCTTGTTCTCTACATAGGCCAGGATTCCCGTGTTTGATGTCCTTTGTATCAAAGGCTCTGGTCTTATAGACACGACGAACTCAATTTTGAGTAAATCTATGTTAGAGCAACAACATGGACACGAGGAAGCCATTGAATCTGGGAGCCGATTTCTCTCCCTACGAATGGCTTCGATGGAGCTGAAATCGAAAGCCTTGACCAGCTCACGACGATAGTCTTAAACAATTGCAAGTGTTCAACTCTAGTCTCGTAGACTTGAAAACCCAAGCTAACAACTAACCGTGAGTCGCTAAGGACTTTGTGGTTTTGAATTTCAAACCTTTTTGCAACAATGAGACCCAAAAGCACCATCTCATATTGGGCACCATCGTTGGTGCAATCGAAATCTAGTTTAAATTTGAAGGGCATGATCCTCCCCTTCAGAGAATTTAAAATCATAACTGCGCATGTGCCATATCGGCATTTTTACCTGTCATAATGGAGTGTCCACAAGTTAACAGCAAGGAGTTCTCTAGCTCCTTAGTAAATTCATCTTGAAGTTCTGATACCTCCACCATGCATATGTCTATAAGATCATCCACTGGTAGGGAGGCTAAACCTAAAAGACTACCACTCCTATAAGGATCGAAAGGGAGAGTGATAGGTTAATTGTTTTCCAAGCTCTTTATACTTTCAACCATGGTTTTTGTGGAAACCGCCTCCACGGTAGCAATCTTTTCTTTGACCTTTCTAAGGTTTTTGCTTAGGGTTCTTCTATTGCTTTTGGTTTATCTCAGTATTTGCTTTCAAACCCATTTGGTTGTAACAATTGGCTCTTTTGAAGAAGTTGGCTTATCCAGTTGATTTTACGGAAGTTCATACTCTGCATGAATTCTCGGGCTTCTGTTGAGGTTTGCTAAATGTATATCAAATGGCTTGGGATCGCTCCTAGATGCAAAATTCTTCTTGAAACAAGGTCAAGGAATAACCTTCATCCCATGTATCCAAGGTCTTCCTAACAACATGTAGTTTGTTTCTCTATCTATGATGTAGAATTTGTCAAGATGGTTTTTGGTCCAAGAGAAACAGGGAGAACTATGGTCTTGATGGATGTTGCCTCAAGCTATCATAGCCTCACAATGTGTTTTTAGCCAATGATCAATTGGTCTCCCCATAACCCAGTCTTTGCAAGAAGGAGAAAGAAACTATATTCACAACACCATCATCAATCATGGCTCTTTTAACATAATTGTTGTATACCCATACTTGCAGACAAAGCGGGGTCTCCTCTCCTAACTATTTAGGCATCGATGGCATCTTCTCGGTGTCTCTATCATTTCCTCTGGAGGGTATATGTCGAAGATACATCCAAAGTGTCTCTATCATTTCCTCTAGAGGGTATATGTCGAAGATACATCCAAAGTGTCTCTATCATTTCCTCTGGAGGGTATATGTCGAAGATACATCTAGTGTCTCCATCATTTCCTCTATGAGGGTATATGTCGAAATCGCATGATTGATTTGCTCCTCTGAGGAGGGGTAATGTTGATTAAGTGACCAAAGCTAAGCATGTCGTGAATAACGAAACAATGAGCAAAATAATTCTTCAACAAATCAAGAAAAGAAATGTGGGAGAATGGTTTAGTTAAATCCATGATTAAATCATATGCTCCTACTAGTTTGGGGACAACATTAGCATCATTTTGTAAAACAACTAAGCTAGGGGAAGACTATGAAGGATACTCTCTAGTTCATGTCTTTGTATTTACTTCGGGTTTTGTTTCAAGCTCGACCAAGCCTACATTTTTCGCTTTTATTTTTTGGTTTAAGTTTGGATCTACATCACGGTTTTCAGAAGTAGAGGCCTCAACATCATTGGTTCCTATAGGCATCCCTTGATTGACAATGGGGGAAGCTTGTTAATACAATGCCCCCAAGAGGGTTCTAATGTTGTTCATCAAGCCTTTTATTGTGGCTCTTGTCCCAAATAAGTCCTTTGGAGTGTACTTGAGGCTAATCGAAGTGTCATAGTACATACATTTTTGCTTGATCTCGTTGTCTACCATAATGCTCGTACTGCGAGTCAATGAAAGCACATATGAATAAAGGCTTAACACATGAAACATCACGCTTAGGGATCTCAAGGTCATCAAATGTAATCATAGGTCGTGATAAGCTCGCATTTGGTAACATACCAATGAGACTGCCTATGGGGTGAGAACCAAGAGCATAAGACATGGGAGGTGTTGTATGGTAAGCCATGTTACTTCATCTCTCTTATGGGTATCTTGTGTACCATCATAAAGGAGAGGATTTGGTAGGGTGTAATGCTTCCTCTATTTGGATAGTGTTATCGTTAATAAGACCTCGAATGTTATGTCACAATTTCAAACATTTGTTGGTCGAATGTATAATGCATTGATGATAATTACATCATGGATTGCTATCAAGTTCTTAGGTTGTGACTTAGTCATGTCAATCTCCTATGGTGGAGTACCTTATGAGGAGGTTCAAGTAGACACGAAAATTGCCTCCGTCAAGGAGCGGTAAGAACAAGTGTTATACTTGGTTGTGCAACATTAATGGCTTTAGTTACGGTTTTATCTATATCATTAACCTTTGCTTTCTATGGCGCCTTATTTTGAAACTTAGCTCCTGTGGACATGGAAGCGTTGCCATTGTATTTGAGCATGTTAGCAATAAAGAGTTTAGTTTTGTAAACCTTAACTATTTGGCAAAGGCCTTCAAAGGATGTGTAGCTAAAAAACATAACCTTCTTTTGAAGTTGTGGCCCTAGGATTGTGAATAAACACTTCTTATAATTCAATCTCATTAGTGCGCTTTGAATTTTGGGCTATCATACTTTTGTATCTTAGTACATAATTTGTGATGGGCTCATTAGGTCCTTATTTAAGCTAAGCAATTTGAGCAAAAGATACCTTTTGACTAATGTTGATAGCAAACGGAGCTAGGAATTTGGTGGCTAAAGGTTGGAATGAATATATAGACCCCTATGGAAGGGAGTAACACCAGCTCAATGCGTATTCCTTAAGGTTTTGTGCAAAAATATTAGTTAATAGAATGTCATTACTGATGTAGTCCATACACGAAGCAACAAAGGCTTGCAGATGCTTGTGGATTGGTCTTACCATCCTATAAGGAAAGTTGGCGTTGGAGATTCTTATGTAGACTTTGTGCTAGAGAGGAAATTGTTGATCATGTTTTTGAAAATGCGCATCTATTAAGACCTTTTGAGAGAAGAATATATATATTTTTTAAAGCCCTCTTGCTTGGCGAGGTCATTATTTTGGAGAGATTGGAGATGGATTAATGGGAATGCCTTATACAACTATGTGCCAAAGGATCTCTATGATGTTGTGGGACACATCGGAACTTGCTCCATGATTGAATAAGAGATGGGGGTGGCAGGTTTTGAGATTCAATGGAAAATATGATGCAGACAGGAATGAGGGGATCAAATTAATGACAGCCTTTACTACACCTGCTGCTAGGACTTGCACTCATACTCACTCTCTACTGGACAACACAGCCTTAAGAGCACAATTTTGAGACATGAATCTCACACATTCTTTATTAAATTCAATATGTGGGTGAGATTTATGCACACACTCACTAGCTTTTACATGCTTATTGAACATTACATGAATAAGATCTATTTCTCTGTAGCCATAGTTCATTAGTACATGACCCTGCTACAGACTTCTTATGGTGTTCAGACTGCGAGAAGCTTGTAAATCAGAAATATGCTCCAGTCAATGGCCCAGCTATTAATATGGCATCGGTCAGTTCTAGTACTTCTCTTCCAGAAACAGATCCACATGAATTAGTGTCTCCAGATCAGACACAGAAAGCTGTGTTCTGGTATCAAAGAACAGTAAGTAAAGAAATAGAACCTTCAGAAAGTTCTAAGATGCTCAATTGGACTAACAAAGCAATAAAAACAGTCCATGAAGAAGTAGTTTCAAATTCAGCAAAATTAGCATCTTTTGAAAAGGTTCTAAAAGCAATTGAATTAAGAAAGAAAGGTGATTCAGCAGCAGCACTCAGGTTATTGAATGATAAGGTGGATAAATTAGAAGAATCAGTAAAAATATTGAAACTATAGTGCATGATAACAGTAGAGTCATTTCTACAGCACTTCCAGAGATTGTATCTCAAAAGATTACTGATCTTGTCCAACCACTAGTAGACCATACTACTAGTATAAAGAGTGTTATAGCAAAACAGAATACTGTTACTAATGAGCTGATTGAATCAGGTATCACGAATCTCCAGGATGACAATGAAAAAACACATCAAAGAATAGATGAGATTCAGAAATGTCTTGTTGCAGAACTACCACGTATCCTACCTAAGATACGAGAGATTGATGCTAAGGTATCTCTACCTCCAGAAGGAGATTGGACGCGTGCAGCGTCATGGTCTGACGTAACTCAGTTAGCCAGTCCTTCAGTGAAGAAATCCTACAAAGAAGTGCTCGAAGAATACAAGCCCTTATTCTTTAAGGACAAGAATGTCAATATGCTTAGGATCGAAGGATCTAATACTGAAGAACCTCATTTTGAACAACCTGTTTTTGATGAACAGATGGGTGAATCTTCAGGTGTCTCACAGACTCCAATGGGTGGAAGGCCAATGGCTCCTACAAAGGTACAAACACTGCAACCTAACTTTTATAAGTTAGAATGTAAAACTATTCCTGAGATCAAAGAAATAGTTCATGCTATGATAGGCTGGGGTAATACTCAATTAGAAACTTATGGAAGATCTCCTAGGAATATTGCTGCAACTCTTGCCAACGGTTTTGTTGGTATATTGAAAGAATGGTGGGATTTACTTCCCAACAAAGAGATTATTTTGCAAGCAGGCTACACTGGCCTCACTGCAGCAGTCATCAAAGAGTTCATCGGGAACATTGATGACGATAAAATGATGAATACTGCAATGTTCTTACGTGCAAGGTTATGTGACATGACTCGTGTCAAAGAATACCAATGTTTTATGCAAAAATTGTATTACAGCTCAGCAACATCAATGACGAGACTATGCGTCTCAGGTACATTGAGTCATTTCCGCCTTATTTTGCAACTCAATACAAGAAGGCGATGCACGGTCTCGTAATCACAGAGCTTAGTTTCCAAATTATTGATCAAACCAATGCCAAACTATGCAAGGATAAATGGGAGCGCAAGCGGCGCTCAAACATCAAAAAGCACTAGGTAATGTTTTCACAATCATATGCATTAGAACCATTTGGGTGTCCAGATTTGGAAATCTCTCCACAAAGACAAATCCTCCCGTAAGGATTGCGCTTTTTCAAAGGGGAGGATAAGAGGTATTATCGAAGAAAAGAAAGTTTAAGAAATCCAGTTCAAAGATCTCTCATTCAGATGACCCAAAAAAAGAAATACAAGTTCAAAGTATAAGCATATTGGTAAGCATCACGTTGCACTCAACATGCTACATCCAGAAGGACCACACTATGCCAATAAGTGTCCCAAGAAAGATTCTGACAAAGGTAAAGCAAAAATAAATGCTTTATCTGTTAAAGGTATAGATGAGGAAAACTATGCACTTGTTTCGATATCTTGACGCTTCTCCTCGAGATATTTCTTATATGTCTCTTGATGAAGGTCATCAGTACTCTCGATACACAGAGATATCGACAATGAAGAAGATAAAGATCGATGATAGCGGGTATAGCTCTATTCCCTCATTTGCTAACTTTGCTATTAATATGGTTTCCAATTTTGCACATCCAATGATTCCTCCAAGTGCAGAACTTCTAAGGAAACAGTTAGAATGTCTTCAGTCTGTACATGACAGTTGTCCCCCATGGGATACTTCCAGAAAGATGGCACTGAGCAAGGAGCTCAGAGAGATGAATGACAGATACATTAGGCAACATGAAGCAGAGCAAGTAAAGCTTCAAGAACAAGCAGAAAGTCAGCCTGATGAACCCTTTGAATCATTCCCAATTCGTCTGCCATTTCAGCAGAGGATAAGACAATGGCGGCGACTTCCTACCAGAGGAAAGAACAGACCTTGGAGAGGTCGTGGTGGCAGATCGTCAAAGGACTTACTCATCCTTTGAACATGGACAGACTTCATCGTGGATATTCGAAACTCCGATCCAGCCTTCGATCAAGTCTACAAAATTTGGAGAAGAAGCGGACTAGAATTACTTGAAAAGTAATTGCCAAAGCAATGTAAAGAATACACCAGATCACGCGAAGAAGACAAAGAGAAGAAGAATTCGATGAAAGTCTTGAAGATACCTACCAGCATATCGTATCCGAAGAAAAAGATTATTCGAGGTATGTACAATAAGTTGTACGCCGAACCACAGTCCCCATCTCTGAAGCCGATTCCATGCAGCTTTGTGGGCAGGATCACCACCATTAAGTCTCTTCTTGAAGTCTTTTAAATCGGATCTCAGAATAAAAGCTTCATTCTGTATGAAGAAGAGGAAAGCTTTGATAGCTTTCTTTGCTTTGCAAGAATTTCCTTATGTGAGGAATGGTACTTCAATTCAGACCCTTGGAATGAGCCGGATGCAAATCTGCAAATCTTTTCTTTAGCATCTTGAGTTTTTTCTTTCAATACTGCACCCCAGTATTGATCGCTTGCATCGCATTTGATGACTTTAATACCTGGTCCTGGTAATGACATGGGAGGAAGTTCAAGAACTTGCCTCTTAATTCTGATGATCGCATCTGTATTTCGTATTCCAGCAGAGCTTCTTTCTTCAATCTCTTGTTCAAGAAGATCCTCGTCGCAATATTCTCGTAAAACCAGCAATGTAGTTTACATGTACCTAAAAGCGCTGTGAATCGCTGCTTGTCCATTATTTGATCGGGGAAGTTCTGGATTTTACTTACAATATGCTTCTGCATTTCTATTTGTCCAGAACTAATTCTTATACCAAGAAAATCTATGTCTTCTTTAAATACTTCAATTTTTGACAGAGAGAGACATAAACCATTTTCATAAACAACCTTATAAAACTGTTCAAGATGATCTAAGTGCTCCTTTGGTGTTTTTGAGAAGATCAAAATATCATCAATGTAAATAATCAAAAATTCAGCAAGCTCACCAAATATTTTGTCCATGATTTTTGGAAGATGGACGGAGCTGTCTTCAATCCAAATGGTAGCACTTTCCATTCGTATTGTCCACCTGGGACAATAAAGGCTGTTTTGAACATATCTTCTTGCTTCAAAAAATCTGCCAAAAACCACTTTTTAGATCAAACTTACTATATACCTTTGATCCTCTGATTCTACTGAGAAGATCGTCCTTGGCAGGAATGGGATGTTGGACTGAAGCAATGTACTTGTTGAGTGGCTTGTAGTCCACTACTAATCTTTTCTTATTGCGGATCTGCTCGCTCCTTTTATTAACATAAAAGGCAGTACAGGACCACGGAGAATTTGACTCTTGGATGAAGCCACCTTTGAGGAGCTTCTGTATCTCTTCGTGACATTCTTTCCGTTCTGAAGGGGGCATACCTCTGTGGTGTGCTTTGAATGAGGGAACTATTTCTTTTCCTTCAGAATCTTTAATCAACTGCAGATCAAGAGAGCAATAATGCTTTTTCCTATGTATGAAAGCATGTGGATTGTCATTACACACATTTTTCTTTATTTTGGAGACAATCTCTTCTATACTTACTTGACAGTTTGATATGGATTTATGAATCCATACATTGTTCACTGCCTTGCTCTTTTCGGGCAATGGCACTATTGACTGGAATGTGTATCTTCTAGGAAGCTTTACAGGAGGAGAAAACAATGTGATATGCTGTTGTGAAATGCTGAAAGTATGGCAGGCTTTCAGGAAATCAACTCCTAGAAGGCAATCGTAGCTATCCATATTATGCTGGTAAAATTCTATGGTAATAGAATTTCCTTCAATGTTTATAAGAACTTTAGCCATGAAACTACAGACAACCTCCCTTTTATCAAACTTTATCTTTGTATGGGTTTTTACCCAACAATGAAGGATCACGTATTGTCTGAAAGCGACTAATTTCTGCACCAGTGACTATCATTGCATCTAGCAGATATGGCTTTATATTAGGTATGCAAATGACTATCAGCAATGAAAGGGTTCTCACAGACAACTTATCAGACATACCTCGTAATAATCTTTTTCTTCGATGCAATATGCTGGTAGGTATCTTCAAGAGTTTCATCTGAACTTTTCTTCTCTTTGTCTTCTTCGCGTGATGCAGCTGGTGTATTCTTCTGTTGCTTTGCAATTACTTTTTCAAGTAATTCTAGTCTGCTTCTTCTCCAAATTTTGTAGACTTCAATCGAAGCTGGATCAGGTTCTGAATATCCTGATGAAGTCTGTCCATGTTCAAAGGATGAGTAAGTCCTTTGACTCATGCTGCCACGACCTCTCCAAGGTCCTGTTCTTCCTCTGGTAGGAAGTTGCCGCTGTCTTATCCTCTCGCTGAAATGGCGGACGAATGGGAATGATTCAAAGGGTTCATCAGGCTGACTTTCTCGCTTGTTCTCAAGCTTTACTTGCTCCGCTTCATGTTGCCTAATGTATCTGCTATTCATCTCTCTCGAGCTCCTTGCTCAGCCATCTTTCTCGGAAGTATCCCATGGGGACAACTGTCATGTACTGGATCAAGACATTCTAACTGCTTCCTTAGAAGTTCTCGCACTGGAGGAATCATTGGATGTGCAAAATTAGAAACCATATTAATAGCAAAGTTAGCAAATGAGGGAATAGAGCTATACCCGCTATCATCGCTCTTATCTTCTTCATCATCTCGATATCTCATATCGAGTTACAATGACCTTCATCAAGAGACATATAAGAAATATCCGAGGAGAAATCACAAGATCTCAAACAAATGCATAGTTTTCCTCATCTATACCTTTAACAGATAAAGCATTTATTTTTGCTTTACCTTTGTCTGAATCTTTCTTAGGACACTTATTGGCATAGTGTGGTCCTTTACAGATGTAGCATGTTGGTCTGAACCGCTGATGCTTACCAATATGCTTATACTTTCGAACTTGTATTTCTTTTTGGGCTGTCTGAATGAGAGATCTTTGAATCTGGATTTCTTAAACTTTCTTTTGTTATGATAATACCTCTTATCCTCCCCCTTTGAAAAAGTGCAATCCTTACAGGAGGATTTCATACTGTGGAGAGATTTCTAAATCTGGACACCCAAATGGTTCTAATGCATATGATTGATAGAAAACATTACCTAGTGCCTTTTGATGTTTGAGCGCCTGCTTGCGCTCCCATTTATCCTTGCATAGTTTGGCATTGGTTTGATCAATAATTTGGTTGATCGCGCCAAAACTAAGCTCTGTTGTTCTGAGACCGTGCATCGCCTTCTTGTATTGAGTTGCAAAATAAGGCGGAAAGGACTCAATGTACCTGAGACGCATAGTCTCGTCATTGATGTTGCCAGTAATCAGTAATACGCCTGCATAAAACATTGGTACTCCTCGACACGAGTCATGTCACATAACCTTGCACATAAGAACATTGCAAAGATTCATCATTTTATCGTCATCAATGTTGCCAATGAATTCTTTGATGACTCTGCCGCAGTGAGGCCAAAGTGTAGCTTCTTGCAAAAATAATCTCTTTGTTGGGAAGTAAATCCCACCATTCTTTCAATATACCAACAAATCCGTTGGCAAGAGTCATGCAATATTCCTGTGGAGATCTTCCATAAGTTTCTACCGAGTATTACCCACTTATCATAAAGCATGAACTATTTCTTTGATCTCTGGAATAGTCTTACATTCTAACTTATAAAAGTTAGGTCAGCGGTGTTTGTACCTTTGTAGGAGCCATTGGCCCTTCCACCCATCGGAGTCTCGTGAGACACCCGAAGATTCACCCATCTGTTCATCAAAAAGGTTGTTTCAAAATGAGATTCTTCAAGATTAGATCCTTCAATCCTAAGCATGTTGACATTCTTGTCCTCAAGAATAAGGGCTTGTATTCTTCGAGCACTTCTTTCAGGATTTCTTCACCAAGGACTCAAGCAACTGAGTTACGCTGCACCATGACGCTGCACGCGTCCAATCTCCTTCTGAGGTAGAGATACCTTAGCATCAATCTCTCGTATCTTAGGTAAGATACGTGGTAGTTCTGCAACAAGACATTTCTGAATCTCATCTATCCTTTGATGGGTTTTTCATTGTCATCCCGAGATTCGTGATACCCGATTCAATCAGCTCATTAGTAACAAAAGATTCTGTTTTGCTATAACACTCTTTATACTAGTAGTATGGTCTACTAGTGGTTGGACAAGATCAAGAATCTTTTGAGATACAATCTCTGGAAGTCTTTGAGAAATGACTCTACCGTTATCATGTACTATAGTTTCAATATTTTTTACCGATTCTTCTAATTTATCCACCTTATCATTCAATAACCCGAGTGCTGCTGCTGAATCACCTTTCTTTCTTAATTCAATTGCTTTTAGAACCTTTTCAAAAGATGCTAATTTTGCTGAATTTGAAACTACTTCTTCATGGACTGTTTTTATTGCTTTGTTAGTCCAATTGAGCATCTTAGAACTTTCTCAAGGTTCTAGTTCTTTACTTATCATGTTTTTGATACCGAACACGCCTTTACGTCCGATCTGGAGACACTAATTCATGTGGATCTGCTTTCTCGAAGAGAAGTACTAGAACCGACCGATGCCATATTAATAGCCGGGGGCCATTGATCGGAGCATATTTCTGATTTACAAGCTTCTCGCATCTGAACACCATAAGAAGTCCGTAGCAGGTCATGTACTAATGAACTATGGCTACAGAGAAATATCTTCTCCTTTTCTCGGTTCTTCTCGGCTTCGTGCTTTAGAGTTTTCACCTACCAGTGAAGTAGGATGAATTAGAACTTACCGATGTACTTCTAGATAAAGGCTTTTTTGATGATCTCTACCGAATTATTTCAAAACTTAATGTCACCTTGTTTTTCTCTTCTACCACCGCTTTGTGGCATTCTCTATTTTTGGCTTTGAGACCAGTATGAATTTTTAGATAAGGTCCATTCTTTTCGGGAACCTTTATATCACCAGAAATCAATTCGGGTCTATTTTCTCGTGTTTCTAGAAGATAGACAGCCCAAGAAGAAATTCAAATTCAGAAGATACAAGCATCTAGGTAAGCAAAGGAAATTCAAGCCTACATGCTATATCTGTAAGGAGGATCACTATGCCAATAAGTGTCCTCAAAGAGATTCTGCTAAAGGTAAGGCAAAGATTAATGCCTTATCAGCCAAAGGTATAGATGATGAAGAATATGCCTTAATTTCTGATTCTGATAGTCTTTCATCAGATATATCTTATGTATCATTAGATGGTGAGCACTTAATCCGATCCAAAGAAATATCGATGATGACAAGATCAGAGATGATAAGCGGATATAAGATCGCTTCTTCTTTTGCTAATTTCGCCGTTAACATGGTTTCAATTTTGTACATCCAATGATACCACCTAGCGCGAGAACTCCGAGAAAGCGAGATGGAATGCTTTCGGTCCGAGTATGACAGCTTGATTGTCCCCGTGGGACATGCAAGAAAGATAGCTCGAGTAAGAAACTCGAGATATTCAAGATCGTTATCGATCGAGCAAATGAGCTTGAAAGCGCGAGCAGCGCAAAGACAAGCGGAAGAACAGCACCTGATGAGCCATTCGAAGCATTTCCGATCGACCTCCCTTTCAAGCAGAGGATCCGGCAAATGCACTTCCTATCGAGAGGAAGATCGGATCGTGGAGAGGTCGTGGCGAGGAACCAGATCCTCAGATACTCTTCATATGAACCAGACAAATTCTGCAGATCCAGCCTTCAAAAGAAGTATACAAATCCTGGAGAAAATCCAGGCTTGAGTCTTAGAGAAGGTGATAGCCAACGCTACAGAAGAATACACCAGGCTACTAGCAGAGGAAGAGAAAGAGAAAAAGGATTCTGAAGATAATCTTGAAGATACATACCAGCACATAGCTTCTCAGAAAGATCACTCAGAGGTATGTACTTTAAGTTGCACACAGAACCCTTTCATTGCTATAACTATATGCATACCGCATATAAAGCCATATGTGCTAGACGCTATGGTTGATACGGCGCAGAAATAAGTTTAATCGCATAATATGCACTTCCTCTCGATCGTTGGGTTAATACCCATACTAAGATCAGATTTGACAAGAGAGAAGTTGTGCGTCGATATGGCTAAAATTAAGATTGATATAGAAGGAACTTCCATGGTTATTGAATTCTATCAACATAACATGGAAAACTATGATTTATTGGGAGTAGATTTCTTACAGAAATGTCATACTTTTAGTATATCCCAAGATCATATACTGCTTGAATCTCAAGTCAAAATACCTGTAAGATATTCCTTCCAATCCATAGTGCCATTATTCGAAAAGGTCAAGAATGTTAACAATACATGGATTCATAAATCCATATCAAATTGTTCTGTTAGCATTGAAGAAATTGTATCTAAGATAAAAAGCAATGTATGCAGTGATGATCCTCATGCATTTGTTAACAGAAAAAGCATTATTGTTCCTTAGATCTACAGCTTGTCAGAGATGCTGAAGGAAATGAAGTAGTGCCCAAATTCAAGGCACATCACAGAGGAATGCCTCCAGCAGAAAGAAAAGAGTGCCATGCTGAAATACAGAAGTTGCTGAAAGCAGGATTCATACAAGAATCTACTTCTCCATGGTCTTGCACAGCCTTTTATGTCAATAAAAGGAGTGAACAGATAAGGAACAAAAAGAGATTAGTGGTTGACTATAAACCACTCAATAAGTTTATTGCTGCAGTGCAACATCCCATACCTGCCAAAGATGATATTCTCAGTAGAATTAAAGGATCAAAAGTTTATAGTAAATTTGATCTTAAAAGTGGTTTTTGGCAGATTTTTCTGAAGAATGAAGACATGTATAAAACGGCATTCATTGTGCCAGGCGGACAGTATGAATGGAAAGTGCTTCCATTCGGATTGAAGACAGCACCATCCATATTCCAAAAGATTATGGATCGCATATTTGGTGAGTTATCAGATTTCCTGATCATCTACATTGATGATATTCTGATCTTTTCTAAGTCTCCTAAAGAGCATATAACTCATCTTGAAAAATTCTATGAAGTTGTGTATAAAAATGGAATCTGTCTGTCTCAACAAAGATTGAAGTCTTCAAAGAGGAAATAGATTTCCTCGGCATAAGAATCGCTTTACGAACAATAACTATGCAACAAAGATGTTATCAAGCAACATCCGAATTTTCCAGATCAAATACTGGATAAGCAGCACTTTGCAACGTTTTCTTGGTTGCGTTAACTACATTGCTGGTTTTTACCGCATATAGTCCGCGGCGACAGTAGCTCGCTAAATAAAAGATTGAAGACGAAGCTCCTAAATTGACTCGAAATGACAAATGCAAGATCAAAGAATAAAGAAACAAGTTCGAGAGCTCCCAGCTATGTCATTACCAGGACCTGGTACAAAGATCATAGAATGTGATGCAAGCGACCAGTTTTGGGGAGTCATTCTGAAAGAAAAGAGTGAAGATGGAAAAGAAAAGGTATGTAGATTTGCTTCAGGAGCATTTCAAGGTTCTGAAGTCAATTACCATTCTTCACATAAAGAAATATTGGCAGCAAAGAAAGCAATTAAAGCTTTCTTATTTTTTGTTCAAAATGAAACATTCATTCTTAGATCTGATCTTAAAGATTTTAAGAAGAGATTGAATGGAGGCGACCCTGCCAATAAGACAGCCTTTAATAGACTCCAAAGATGGGGTCTGTGGTTTCGACAACTTTGAGTTCACAATTGAACATATAACTGGTAAAGCTAATGCTCTAGCCGACTTTGCCAGTCGGGAATTGAACTCATCAAAGACAGTAAATGTTACGCAGGTTTTCCATGAACCTCATGGAACCATTTGGGATCACAGGCATGCTAAAGCTCAGATTGACAGTCTGGTCAGAAATGATAACAGGATGTCCCAGGAAGCTCAAACGCTCCTTTTATCTAGAGATCTCATATCTACACAAGAATTTGCAATGTCTGAAACTGAATGCAGATTCTTCGATCCAGATATACCAGGACATCTGTACCATACTATTCAGGAGCCGATGATAAAATGCTGTCTCCACTGGCAATGGAGATCACTATACTCTGTGGAACAACCAGACCACCTGCCTGTTGAAGGTCTCCGTATGAGACAACTCATTCCAAGGAAGGATACTCTATGGCGTTTCGAATATTCCAGATTATGGACGGAAGAGCATCCACTGCATTACGATCTTTGGAATCGTATTCCTACTATAGGCGACAGGAAGTATATCTCATCTCATTTCAAATACTTTCTGCTTAAATATTTGCCAACTAAATTGTCTGATTCTCCACTTGTTAATGTACATCCTGATATGGCAAGAAATGTACTAATTCAGTGCAAGATACCTTGGTTTGTCAAGGTGCACTATTATGTTAAAATTAATCATAACAGGAACATGGTTGAAAGGCCTAATGCAACATTGTGGAGGAGAGTCCTGCTACACCATACGATGGTGATAAGACCACCAGCTCCAGGACAGGATCTAAAGATCCTTGATCATTACCTGTTTCCGACGAGACATCACTTGCAGCCCAATAATGACGGAACAGCACACGTATCCAGGGTTTGGCTTGAACAAGAAGAAAGGAATCTTGAAAAGGCGCCAGACAGACATGATAGCACTTCATCATCCGACGAAGATGCTCCCGGACCCTCTGTCCTCTATGACAGTCCTTAGTGCGCTTTACTTTTCTTTGTGCGCGTCCTTGTTTTCTGCTTTTGTGTGGGCTATACGACAGGCCTGTTGTCGTTTGTCTTTGGATAAGATTCGTTCTTATCTTTTGGTTAGTGCGTTCTTTTGGTCAGTGCGTGGTGGACCCATGCTTCTTTTAAATAAAGACTCCCGTGAGTGGGTCAGACTCACCTTTATGTCTCAGTATCCATGGGAATCTTACCGGTAACCCTCGCTTCCGGTTTTCCTGCCTCCGGTCTTCCACTCATCCGGTGAAAAGCCTTGGAAGTCTATAAATTAGACCGCTTCCAACTCATTCACTACATCGGATTTGAGGGAACATCCAAGAGGAGTAATACTTCAGAGCTAAAGAAGAAGAAGTTCCCGTGATGCATCCGATTATTATCGAGTCAAGTTTTCAGTTTGAAGTTTCAGTCTATGGTCTGTAAGTAATCATGTATGATTCACCATGTTTTAGTAACTGTAAATGGAGATTTGAAGTTTATAAATATAGAATCTTTCCACACCTTTGAAGAAATTTTCGAGACAGATGATATCTTTGATATCAGTAGTCCGTGATTCTCGTCGAATTATTTGGTGATGCTGAGATTAATTCTTCTTTAGCTCTGAAGTATTACTCCTCTTCGATGTTCCTCAAATCCGATGTAGTGAATGAGTTGGAAGTGGTCTAATTTATAGACTTTCCAAGGCTTTTCACCGGATGACTGGAAGACCGGAGACAGGAAAACCGGAAGCAAGGGTTACCGGTAAGATTCCCATGGATACAGACATAAAGGTGAGTACAACCCACTCACGGGAGTCTTTATTTAAAAGAAGCATGGGTCCACCACGCACTGACCAAAAGAACGCACTAACCAAAAGATAAGAAAGAATCTTATCCAAAGACAAACGACAACAGGCCTGTCGTATAGCCCACACAAAAGCAAAAAACAAGGACGCGCACAAAGAAAAGTAAAGCGCACTAAGGACCTCACCATAGAGGACAGAGGGGTCCGGAGCATCTTCGTCGGATGATGATGAAGTGCTATCATGTCTGTCTGGTGCTCTTTCGAGATTCCTTTCTTCTTGCTCGCCGCACTGATACGTGTGCCGCTTCCGTCATTATTGGGCTGCAAGTGATGTCTCGTTCGAAACAGTAATGATCAAGGATCTTTAGATCCTGTCCTGGAGCTGGTGGTCTTATCACCATTGTATGGTGTAGCAGGACTCTCCTCCACAGTGTTGCATTAGGCCTTTCAACCATGTTCCTGTTATGATTAATTTTAACATAATAGTGCACCTTGACAAACCAAGGTATCTTCAGACCGAATTAGTACATTTCTTGCCATATCGTGATGTACATTAACAAGTGGAGAATCGATAATTTAGTTGCGCAAGTATTTAAGCAGTAAAGTATTTGAAATGAGATGAGATATACTTCCTGTCTATATAAGAGGAATACGATTCCAAAGATCGTAATGCAAAGGGATGCTCTTCTCGTCCATAACTGAATATTCAAACGCCATAGAGTATCCTTCCTCGGAATAAGTTGTCTCATACGAGACCTTCAACAGCAGTGGTCCGGTTGTTCCACGAGTATAGTGATCTCCATCACAAAGGAGACAAAGATTTTATCATCGGCTCCCGAATAGTATGGCATGATGTCCCGGTATATCTCGGATCAAGAACCCGCATTCGCCTTTATATAAAAATTCTTGTGTAGATATGAGATCTCTAGATAAAAGGAGCATTTGAGCTTCTGGGACATCCTCATTATCATTTCGACTGCATCATTAACTGAGCTTTAAGATGCCCGTGATCCCAAATGGTTCCATGAGGTTCATGGAAAACCCGCTCGCGTAACATTTACTCGCCTTTGCTGAGTTCAGCTTCACGACCTGCAAAGTCACCAGAGCATTAGCTTTACCAGCTATATGTTCAATTGTGAACTCAAAGTTGTCGAACCACGCACTCCCATCTTCGGAGTCTATTAAAGGTTGTTTTATCGTGGTGGTCGCCTCCATTCAATCTCTTCTTAAAGTCTTTAAGATCGATCTAAGAATGAATGTTTCATTTTGAACAAAAATAAGAAAGCTTTAATTGCTTTCTTTCACGCTAATATTTCTTTATGTGAAGAATGGTAATTGACTTCAGAACCTTGGAATGCTCCTGAAGCAAATCTACATACCTTCTCTTTTCCATCTTCACTCTTTTCCTTCGTAATGCCTCCCAAAATCGGTCGCTTGATCACATTCTATGATCTTTGTACTGTGTCCCGTAATGACATACCGGGAGTTCTCGAACTTGCTTCTTTATTCTTTGACTTTGCATTTGTCATTTCCCGAGTCTAGCTAGAGCTTCGTCTTCAATCTTTTATTTAGCAAAGATCTGCCGCAAGCTATATTCTGGTAAAAACCAGCAATGTAGTTAACGCAACCAAGAAAACGTTGCAGCTGCTGCTTATCCAGTATTTGATCTGAAAATTCTGGATGTTACTGATAACATGCTGTTGCATAGTTATTGTTCCAGAACTGATTCTTATGCCGAGGAAATCTATTTCCTCTTTGAAGACTTCAATCTTTGTCAGACAGATACCATTTTTATACACAACTTCATAGAATTTTTCAAGATGAGTTATATGCTCTTTAGGAGACTTAGAAAAGATCAGAATATCATCAATGTAGATGATCAGGAAATCTGATAACTCACCAAATATGCGATCCATAATCTTTTGGAATATGGATGGTGTGTTTTTCAATCCGAATGGAAGCACTTTCCATTCATACTGTCCGCCTGGCACAATGAATGCCGTTTTATACATGTCTTCATTCTTCAGAAAAATCTGCCAAAAACCACTTTTAAGATCAAATTTACTATAAACTTTTGATCCTTTAATTCTACTGAGAATATCATCTTCGGGCGTATGGGATGTTCAGATCATAAAGAATAAATTTATTGAGTGGTTTATAGTCAACCACTAATCTCTTTTTGTTCCTTATCTGCTCACTCCTTTTATTTACATAAAAGGTCATGGCAAGACCATGGAGAAGTAGATTCTCAGATGAATCCAAATTTTCAAAGAACTTCGTATTTCAAAGCATGGCACTCTTTCCTTTCGCCGGAGGCATTCCTCTGTGATGTGCCTTGAATTTGGGCACTACTTCATTTCCTTCAAAGATCTCTCGAAGTCAGAGATCTAAGGAACAATAATGCTTTTTTCTGTTCACAAATGCATGAGGATCATCACTGCATACATTGCTTTTTATCTTAGATACAATTTCCTCAATGCTAACAGAACAATTTGATATGGATTTATGAATCCATGTATTGTTAACATTCTTGACCTTTTGAGGTAATGGCACTATGGATTGGAAGGAATATCTTCTGGGTATTTTGACTTGAGATTCAAACAGAAGTATATGATCTTGGGATATACTAAAAGTATGACATTTCTGTAAGAAATCTACACCCAATAAACAGTCATAGTTTTCCATGTTATGTTGATAGAATTCAATAACCATGGAAATTCCTTCTATATCAATCTTAACTTTAGCCATGTACTGACAGACAACTTCTCTCTTGTCAAATCTGATCTTAGTATGGGTATTAACCCAACAATCAGAGGGAAGTGCATATTGTCTGATTAAACTTATTTCTGCGCCTGTATCAATCATGGCGTCTAGCACATATGGCTTTATATGCGGTATGCATATAGTTATAGCAATGAAAGGGTTCTGAGTACAACTTAAAGTACATACCTCTGAGTGATCTTTCGGAGAAGCTATGTGCTGATATGTATCTTCTAGATTATCTTCAGAATCCTTTTTCTCTTCTCTTCCTCTGCTAGTAGCCTGGTGTATTCTTCTGTAGCGTTGGCTATCACCTTCTCTAGCAGCTCAAGCCTGGATTTTCTCCAGGATTTGTAAACTTCTTTTGAAGCTGGATCTGTAGAGGACTGTCCTGGTTCATATGAAGAGTATACAGGAGGACTGGTTCCTCTGCCACGACCTCTCCACGATCCTGATCTTCCTCTGGTAGGAAGCTGTCGCTGTCGGATCCTCTGCTGAAATGGAGGTCTGATCGGAAATGCTTCAAATGGCTCATCAGACTGTTCTTCTGCTTGTCTCTGCAAGTTGCTCTGCTCAAGCTCTTTCTGTCTGATGTAACGATCTTGAATATCTCTGAGTTTCTTACTCAGAGCCATCTTTCTTGCAGTGTCCCATGGGGGACAACTGTCATACTCGGACTGAAAGCATTCCATCTGCTTTCTCAGGAGTTCTGCGCTAGGTGGTATCATTGGATGCACAAAATTTGAAACCATGTTAATAGCGAAATTAGCAAAAGAAGGAACAGTGCTATACCCGCTATCATCTGTGCTGTCATCATCTGATATTTGCTGGATCAGATTACAGTGCTCACCATCTAATGATACATAAGATATATCTGATGAAAGACTATCAGAATCAGAAATTAAAGCATATTCTTCATCAGTTCCTCATGGACTTGATACAACTCTCACTGCTTTGGACTAGAACCCACTCCCAATTCCAACTCTAACTCTCTGTAATTAAATTCCGAATTGTCTCTTGGCAAGTAGTCTTCTTGCTTACTTGCTTTCCAAAGTAACTCTTACTCGTAGAATTTGAATCCTTTTGAACTCTGATATTTTGGAGTGTTGTTTCTGATTCCCAGGAACCTTAGAAATGCTCAAGACAAGAAAGTGAATTGTTCTAGGCTGTTACTTTTGTTTTATGTTCCTCATGGGGGAAACCGATCTGACAGTTGTGAAACCTCCTTTATGCAGACTGGCAGTTGTGAAACCGCCACTTGAGATAGACCGGTGGTTTTGCAATAGAGCAAAAACACTGGTACTTTTGGGAGTCATAATTTTTGCATACAACCTCAAAATCAAGTTCCATTTTTTCAAATGTGTGTGTTTTTTCGAGGGGAATCTAATTATGCAACTACATTCTGATTTTGAGATGTTCTTTAGGTATTTTTACCTTTTTCTCAAGATTTATCCATTTTTTCCCATCAACAGACACAACCACTTGTCGAGTCTTCTGATTGTTGAGAAACTAAACCGATCATGTTGGAACCCGTGTCAATGATTGAAACTAATGCTCTTGAAGTTTTGGAATATTGATGCTTCCCATGGATCAACTTCACCATATCAAATAACAAAAGGACTGACTAGTCCACACAAGCGCAAAACTACTGTTTTTGGTTGATGCAAGATTGCTTGTGCTCCTTGGATGCTCTTGCCTCAAAATACAATGTCAATGTATTTGGAATTCTCTAGTTTCTTTCAAGCACAAGGTGTAGAGATGATTAATGCTTCACTAAGGTTTGGCAATTAAAGGAAGACTTCACAAAGTTAGTTCTGTAGATTATTTACGTATACTTTTGGTAGAGAGGAAACTGTTGATCATGTTCTTGGAAATGCCCATCTGCTAGGACCTTTTGGGATTGGTTTCGAGCATAATGTAGTTATTTATTTAATGTTGCTTTTATTTGCCAAGGGTCTATCCTTGGGGATGGGAGGATAATTTGGGAAAGACATAAATGTTTGTGGCACACAGTTTGGCTAGCAACTATTCCATTCTTGTGGAAATCAAGGAGCAAGGCCACATGTCTGATGCCAACGTTTTGACTTCTGGGGCCCATGCTAATATGTTATACTATTTGGGTTACTGAGAGGGAGAATTTCTTTGTAACCCTATTTGTTGGATTGCTGGAGTACTTGTGTTTGAAGTAATAACGATGCATTTCTCCAATAATAAACTATTAAAAAACAATATCCTTCTCCTTCATGAAGGGGGAGCTCTATCCTGATATTTCTACCATTCAAGAGTCCAACAACCAACTACTTGAAACAATACTTGATATTCACTACCATTTTCATTTCAAGAGGAGAATCGATCTTAAACTGCATTTGCTTTTCGTTGCTATGGTCTTCAATTTTTTTCTATCATTCTAATAGTTCGCAATCCAACCAAGAAAGGGAATGATTGAGTACTGAGTTCTTACACGAACTGCAAGAAATGGAGAGTGCGAAGAATCAAGCCCAAACCGACCTAATAAAAGTGCCCATGTCTGAAAATAGACAGTTGCCCATGAAAAACACAGTAACGGAAGGATCAAAATTGTCAGATAGTACAATGGTACTATTTGGGGTCGTCTTGGTGGTCAGACATCAAGGATTTGTAAATAGAGAGATGTTTGTGTAGGTCTAATGATGTTCTTGTATAGACTAGAAATCATTATGAATTTATGATTGAATAGAACTGACATAGATATGAATGAGATGATGTAAGGGTATTTGGAAGGGGGAAAGATATGATAGAAGAGTCAAATATGTGTCAATTGTCTAAGTGTGTCAAGACTCAAAGGATGCTAAAAGTGACATTCTTAACTGCCTCAGACCAAATTTAGTGTACTACAAGGAGATAAAGGGACTATAAAAGTACTTGTAGTACTTATATTAACACCATATTGTTATGAATAGTTACGGTGCCATTTACTGTCTTATTTTTAGTCATTTAGTTAGACCCTTAGAGAGAGTTAGCCAAACTAAATTGATGGCTTAGATAAGGATGACCTCACCAATGATACCTTCAAGGTGACACATTTACTTAGTGACCAAGTTCGATTGATTAGTTCAACTTTGTGAGTCATGAGTTAATGTGTCAAACATGATAACTTCAAGGTGACACATATACTTAGTGATTGCGTTTGATTGATTAGTTCAACTCTGAGATTCATGAGTTAGTGTGTCAATCAAGCTTTGATTGATAAATATGTCTTCAGTTGCATGTGTTAGTGTCCAATTGACTATATGAGGTGTAATGATTAGTCCAAAGTTGTGAGAGGCAATCACTATGACATGAGTTCTATTTAAGCAAGAGTGCTAATATACAAATGTAGTTGGATGAGTGAATAAAGTGCAGGTTGTTGGAATTAAGTCACTATTAGTATATAAGGCTTACCTTGTATAATTAAGTCACTATTAGTTATCTTTTATCCAATGTTCAACTGTAACCTCCTCAGCCATTTCGTAGAACTATCTCTTGTATAATAAAATGACGGATACAATCTACAATGTGTGCAATCCGGTTCCTCTTCATTCTTTCTTTGTTTACATCTTCTGCCATTGCTAATAGAGCCGTTGATGCTCAAAGGGGCTCGCGATCCGAGGAAGCTCATGGAAAGAGCACTGATTTTGACGTAAAGAAGATCATGCGAGTTCGAGGAAGCCCTAAAATAGGGCATGGACTGAGAATTTCCAGACATTATTTTCATGAGGGAAAAAGACGTTGCAGACTCATCTTTCAAATTTGAGGGCACATCTTTCAAATTCAGAACTCGTTGAAGGAGACTCGTCTTTCAAATTCAAAACTTGTCGGAGTAGCAGTCATCAAGGTGTCAAAGGGGTAGAGATTGAAGGTGTCGAAGGAGTAGAGATTGAAGGCATCAAAGGGAAGATATTGAAAATGTCAGGGAAAAAATGCTGTTGATCTACATGAAGTTTCAAATAGAAATATAGTCATGAATCCTCTTTAGGGAACGAGCATGAGAAACATGCAAAGATAGTCATTCTTTAACTAGATTAGTCGACGTTAGGGCACAAACGTCTACGAAGGAGGATAACATAACTTGCTGCATTCGAATCCATTTCTGGTGTGATTCCAAAGAGCATAGGTGAGTTTATGGGTTAGGGGGCGAGGTTACAGCTTGTTTCCAAGGAGAAAACAATTTCAAGGGAGTTTGAGGGCACACAAAGGAAGAAAAACGTGATCATACAATCAAGGAGGAAGAAAATACAGATGTGTTTTCGGTTTTTACCATTTGTTACAATCCAAAACTTTTGTTTTGAATTCGACAACCCATTATGGTAAAAAAACGCGAGGTCATTTGCCTAGTTCAAGGAAAAGATTCTTAGAGTTATTTTCTAAGGTATTTTGTCCGAGAATGGAAATTACATAAGACAAATATTCTAGCCTCAACTTTCACACCTGGAAAGTAAAATTCCAGATGCAACTGATGAACAAGAATATTTGGGGAATAGTGAATCGGAATGAGAAACCACCTACACACAAAAATAAATCCTGGATTGGTAGAGTAGAGATGATAAAGCCAAAGCCCTTATTGGTCTTGCTCTCTCTTATTCAAAGTTACATCTTGTAGATCTAGAAAATTCATCCAAGGAAATTTGGGTTAATGTGAATAATTATTTGCCACAAAGGTAGTTAATGCAAAGTTTTCTCTAAAGCTTCAACTATTCAGATTTAAGATGGGTGACGGAGTCACTATGTCTAGCCACAAACAATTTGAGGTCTTTCATCAGACAACTAGCAAAAGTCAGTGCTATGGTAGATGACGAGGATGCCAAGGCTATTTTGTTAAACGACATGTCTTCAAAATACAACAATGTCATTTTTATTCTCAGTCAAATACATTCTCAAACTCTAGAAGATATGATTTCAGCTCTCTTAGTTGAAGAAAAGAGAACAATTGCAGGAGATATAGAAGGTGATCCTCAACATGAGAGTGCATTATACTCAAGAAACTTTATAGATCAGATAAAGACAAAGGGGAGATTGAATGTTATTACTACAAGAAAATAGTTATATGGCGTGGCAATGTAGAATTTGAGCCAATGCTATTCTCAAGGGAAAGCTCAAAAGCTTACCAAATGAAGCTAATAAAGCCATTGTTGAAGATCCATTGAATGCTAAAAGTGGTGAAGAATTCATTGACAAAGAATACGTATTTTAAGAAAGCCCCACATTTTGAAGACAAGAAGGGATCTAGTGTATATGAAGCTTAGTAGAGATGGCAGCCCAATTAGTTCGGGAGATCACGGATCTTGGAAATTATACCCTTACGAGGGTCATGAGACAACTTGATAGAGCACTGTGGATTTATCTCAACATGGATGGTTGTCCATTAATTTGGGGGGTTTGTAATTTGGGTGTTTGGGGAGGTAGAACCTAGGAACTCGGAAATACAGCTCGGAACTACATCCTTAAAAGGGTTTTGAGGCAGCTTGATGGAGTTCTACCTGGTCCAAGAAATGTTTTCAAAGAGAAATTTTTGAGAATGAGTGGTTTTGTTATTTTAATTTTCTGTCAATGTGTTTGTTTTTGTTTTCTGTAGTGTAAGCCTTAAGAGGGGGTATTAGAATATAAGGCTTACCTTTTATAATTAAGTCACTATTAGTTATGTATTAACTAATGTTCGGTTGTAACCTCCTCAACCATTTTGTAACTATCTCTTGCATAATAAAATGATGGACACACAATCTACAATGTGTGCATTCCGGTTCCTCTTCATTCTTTCTTTGTTTACATCTTCTAACATTTATTACAACAGTGATTTATTTTGCAAGTGATTATTTTAAATTACTAAAGTCAGTAATTTCTCTCTTCTACGATTCTCCTTAATTTCTTAGGATAGGTCCTGCTACTTGCATGGTGTTTTAGAGGTGTTACTGTGTCCACAAACTTGCTGCAATTTACAAATCAGCAAGTCTGTTTTAAGGCAGTTGCATTGACAGGTGCTTAGCAATGAACATACTGTTTTTTGATTGTACTCAATATTTGCAGGTCTGTTTCCATGCACGTTTAATGCCTTGTAACTATTCTGGTTTTCAAAGTCTTCAATCTTCAAGAGCCAACTGCAGGTCGTGCCATTTTCTGTAAATCAACAGTCAATGTTCTGTGCATGTTAGAGACCTGCAGACCGGTTTGTAGACTATGGGAATTGCAAACCTCTCTGCAACCCATTTAAAAAGAATCTCGCTAAGCCCATTCCAAGCAAACGAAAGTAGACTGGCTGATTTTAAAGCACATAAAATCACAAAGGGTGAGTGTTTAAGCTCCTGATGTGAGTATGGAAGTGGAAATTCCAATTGTCCCTCTCCTTTCATCACAACAACTTGCTAGTCATTCTAGGAAGAGGAAAGAGTGACTTTCCTTTGAATAATCTAAATAATGCTTTACTGTTTTCTGAATTTTTATGTGAATGTCCTTGTTCTAAAAATCTGAATCTTAAAGTTTTATGATTGATGAAGTTATGAACACTTGTGGGAGCTAGTTCATGCAGATCTCAAATTTCCTTTTGATCTTTTCTATGCATTGCACAAATCCTGAAAGGTAAGCACACCCTGGATTTGGCTCATAAGGGTCCATCTGGCATGAATGTTGATGACTTGAATTGAATTATGTCATAAGAGGAAGTTTAAAAGGACAATCTTATATAAAATTGCAAGCCTATTAGGGGACTTGATGGTCATTGCTTTACATCAGAGTGCCATTACAAAATAAATTGTTGTCATTGATTGCGTGTGGTATCTGTTGTGTAGCAACATGCCTCATTCCCTTCATTGAATGCGGACCCTCTGAAAATTGTGAATTTGCCTAATCTAGTGTTCTTATGGTTTGGGTGATCATGTATGACTTCATGTTTTACTCTGTTTGGTGGCTTTCCTTCTCTAAAAGTGCTTTCACTGGTGTTCAATGTTTTCATGTATGCAGGCAGGATTCTGTGGTATTGCGCAACTTCAAAATCCTTATGTTGTTCCAGTTGCTTTTTCACAGCTTGTTATAGCATATTGTGCACTCTGTAGAGCTTCAATGGACATTGTGCAGTTTTAAGCATCTCAACTCGTTTTCACATTGCGCAACTTTACACATTATTGCGCAGTTTTGTGCGGTGCATTTCTGCGTTGCTCGGCCTGTATTTGATTTTTGTGCTCTACGTGGCTTTGGTCAACTTTGCACAACCTCCATTTACATTGTGTGCCTTTGCGTGGACTATAGAGCATTACAGATAGTAGATAGTGGACCGCGCAAATATTGAGATGACAATAAATGAATCCCAAGGCCTTATAAATTAAAGTGGCACTCAAATCGGTTGGCGGCGACTTACTTTGGTTTCACGCGGTTTGATTTAACTTTACTCAACATAACTTAGACTTCGGAATACTCCGCGATCCGAGAATGCACGTGAAGGGAAGAAATTGAACAATGCAGCCCACACAACAAAGAGACAACAATGCATGGCTTGAACAAAGCCACAAAATTGGACATCATTTGCCTCTTGGCCACATTCTTCGACATCGAAGACAATATGGGCTTGTGTTCCCTGCAGCGGACTATGAGTGAGCAGAAGCCATGAGAGTGTGCCCTTTATACACTTGGCGGTTGTGCGTGGTCACAATTACAATTATTGAGTGTTTTTGAACACTTTGGCTAGGGATTTATCCCATATTCTTCAAAGGAAGGAGCACGTGGAGTACTTATATTGCAAACTAGTCGTGCATGTATTAGTGGAGCAAACAAAGAGTTTCACGAGACTTAATTCATTTTGGGGCTCAATGACTTAAAGGTTAAAGGCAAAGGCGCGGAAGTTCGGAGCGGTGGACATTGGTGATGGGTTTACAAGTCCTTAACAAGTGTCAAGATCCCACAAACCCGTGCTCGGAAGAAATTATATGTTAAAAGCCACGTAAGTGAGGAAAAATTTGCGAAGAGCGGTTATACCATAGTTACCTAAGACCCCGGGACGGCGGGACGTAGGGATAGGGTTTTTGGGACGGCAAATTTTTTTGAAAATTTCGGGACGACGTGGGGGGACGGCTAATAAAAAATATATATATTTTTATTTATTTTACAAATATAACATGAATAAAGAATAATTCAATAACCTAATGATTAATACAAGAAAGTTTGAAGATTGAAACCACTAATGATTAATCCAATTATTCATCACATAAGCCAAGGCCCAAAATGCTACAGCTATATATATTATATTCAATGTTCAAAACTTCAACATGACAATGAAAGACTAAATAGTAAATAGTAAAGCTGAAAATTTAAAACAAGTCTTAGTCTTACTCTTCAATAATCAACATGAGAAGAGTACAACTACACCCACATTACATATGCTACGAAATATTATGTCATGTCTCATAACCAAAATGACATTACATAACCAAAATGACAAGTGACAAGTACAACTCAAAAATCACTATCAGAGCCCTCCGAAGGAACTGTTGCAAACCGCTCCTCCTCACTAGAGTATCTCAGATCAATGTCATCTCGATCTCGCAAAGGAGATATCAACCAGCCTCGCTGCTCCCGATCTTCATCAACCCGCCTCGCATCCTCGTGATCCACATCCCACCGCAATGCTCGGGCTCTCTCAGACGTAGGTGTCTCATGATCCATGAGATGCAAGACACTATGTACAACAACAAGTTTCTCTCTCTCTCTCTTAGAGGTAAGTCTGCTTCCTCTTAAGAGAGTGGATCCACCCATATGTTGACCAATTCCTCTCGTAAGGCGAGAGAACTAGAAACCCGAGAAAGAAGACGAATAACAAGTGTACGTAGCAATCCTGCAGGTCCATACAATCGCCACCAACTAACTGGACTCTCTTGTGCCAATGTGGTCCTGTCTATCTTTGCTGATTTTTTGTAGCCTTCCAGATAAGCAAACTTGAGCCAATCTGGCTTCGACTCGTGAACCATCCTCTGCATTATACATTTTTTTAGGGCTTTCAAGAAACCCTTCCTCACCTCCTCATCATCTACTAGGACAACTCTGCCTCCTCTCAACATACCACTTCGGATTTAGTGCATATGCAACCATGTGTAAAGGAGTGTTCAACTTCTCCCATCTCCGCTCAATGATAGGCTGAATATGGTGATGGTAGAACTCCAAGGTGGGGTCCTTGCTCGAACAACAACCTTCATCTGGCCAAGCATACTATCAATACATTCGTATATCTCACCAAGGCTAGGGCTCTTAGAATCCCCATATTTTATCACACTGAAAACTAGAGATATTATGGATGTGATATATCTCACATCTATCCAAAATGTTTCATTCACCACAATTGCTTTCACCTTCTTCCCCTGTTCTGTCTTTGACCCATCCCACCTAGACCACTCTGATGTCATGACCATGCACTGTAATGATTCCCGCAACTCACCATCCTATCCAAAGAAAATAAAATATGATGCAAAACGTGTGTCCACCGGCTTGAGGAATTCCTTCCTCGAAAAGCTACTAAGAGTGCCAATGACGTATGGTGGTCAGCAGATGAACATCTCGCACATCTCTAGCATCACCACTACATTTTCGACCCAATCAATTTTTCCAATATCTTTTAGTGCATTGTTCATGGCATGCACACAACATGGGGTCCAATATATATGTCGGTAATGAGCCTCGACAAGCTTACCTGCTGCCCTGCACACATATGCCGCATCTCTGTAATAACTCCGCACAACGTCAAGGCAGGCCAACCTCCTCAATAAGATCTCGCAAAATGGTGAATTGAACTCTGCATCCTTCTTCTTCCCTGAACAATCAACTGCCCTCAAAAAGTAAGGACCCTCTCTGCATGAAACAATGATATTTATGAGTGGGTGGTGTCTGATATCTGTCCACCCATCCATGATGATGCTGCAACCGTGAGAGACCCATGTGCACCTCATTTCCTCCATCAGTAAATTAACCTTGGAATAGTTCTTATCCAAGATTGTGGTTCTCAACTTCGTGTCTCCTGGGGGCACATAACTCACACCTGCTTTGGCTATCTTAGCCACAACCTCCTTGAAATAAGGAGAGCGAGCAACATGAAATGGAATGCCAGTAGCAAAAAAGAATTTTCCAATGGCATCATCGGCCTCCTCTCTAGCCTTTGTATCATACATATCAACAAGTGGATTGGAGGCCACAACCTTCCTCTTCCCCCTACTACTACCAAAAGCATCCAATTCAGACACCTCATAAGATGCACCTGTAACACTACCGGTATTAATTCTCACAGCACTAGAAGGGGTGCCAGTGCCACTAACATGACGGCCACGAACTTCTGGAACCTTTTCCACCATATCTCCATTATACAACCTCACCATTTCTGCCCTCTCTTCAAGTGATAGCTGTCCACACATGCCTACACCTTTCCCCGCAATGTGCAATAAATGTGCATTCAACCTAGTAATGCTTGCCTGACCAAGATAATGAGCAAATGTTGCATTTCCATGTTTTAGTGCCCCTTGAAATGTTTGATCTAGGACCCTGCATAATTTGACCAAATTGTTTCAAAGGTTTTTTCTTATCAAAAGGCCCCCTAGCATACTTTTTCAACATTTCGGAGGGGCAACTGAACTTGTCCACACTCCCCGTGAACTAGTAGCAGATTAGGTGTTTGATTGTGTTCCTTCTCCTTGCACACCCATTTCAACCTCATATTCAGCTTGATAATCACTATCGGAACTCATTTTGAAGCTGCAATAATTAAAATACAAAACAATATAACTATACAATACAATAAAACAATGAATGCAATTTTTGAATACATTTAAAAATAAAAAAAAACAGCGATGAATACATTTAAAAAAAAAAAAAAAAACGATGAATACATTTAAAAATTAAAAAAAACAAACAATAAAAAAACCCTCCCTTTATGCTTTATCTCATTCCATCACGTGCTAATCCAAATAGGAAAAAAAATACAAGCAAATGCAATGCCTTCACTTTCAACTTTGCATTTGGAAATTAAAAAAACAAAACAAAGAATGGTGGTAAATTAGTAATGTATGTACATACCTCTTGCTCTTGCTCTTGCTCCTTGCTCTTTTCTCTTGCCTTCTCTTTTTTTACTCTTGCTCCTTCCTTCTCTTTTTTTTGCTCTTGCTTGGTGTGATTAGAATGAGTATGAAATGCTCTTTTTATAAGTTTTTTTGTTGCTTTTAGGGTTAGGTCATGTTAGTTTTAGTTAGAATGCATTAAAAGTTTAAGAAAATATTTAAAAAACATAAAAATGATAAAAAAGGCATTTTTACCTTAGCCGCAAGCGTGAAAGCCGTTGGGGACGCCGTGATGTCCCTCGACGTCCCGGGGACGTCACGGCGTCCCCAATGAAGCACCCATCAAAACGCACCGGACGCCCCGGTGCTTTCCATTTTTTGGGACGCCCCCTTTTTTTTTTGGAAATGGGGACGGCAGGGAAACGTCCCGTCCCCATCCCCAAGTCCCCGAGACGTCCCGACGTCTGCTGATGCCCGGGATGTGTCCTCCCATAACAATGGGTTAATATGATGGATGAATATGTGTCATCATCTCGATTCCCCCCGCGAAGGATTAGAGATAGTAGAATAGAGCCTTTAGCACCATGGAGCATGGTTATGCAAAATATTGACTAGAATGTGTTCCTCTCCACCTTTTTATATTTTTAGGATGTGTGTTTAAATTAGAGTTATGCTTTAAAGTTTTTAATTACGAGTGTTATTTGTACTTTTCTTTCACTATTTTGAACAACACAAAGTTTTGTGGAGTTCCTCGAAGCCCAACAATGTGGGTTGATGACAAGTGGCCATCCTTGATCGCCATTTCTTACCAAGATACAAACGTTGAGACAAAGGGACTTCTGCTCTAATATGGCCTAAAATTTGTTATTGGAGGCTGCAATGGTGATAAAGTTAGTGTGGCATATACTATTTTTCCGAACTAACTGTGGTGGAAATTTGAAATTGTCGGTTCATATTTGACTTCAACTTTCCTTTACAAAGAGTCAAGCCCGATGTGGGGAGGAACGACAAATATATTGTTCCAAGGCTTGTGGAGAACACAAGCAAATTAGAGTACAAATATCTAAATTTGATGGGACCACTTTGAATCGCCATGCACCTCCTCCATGTGGCATACATCTACAATAGATTTGAGGAATACCCTGTTTTTCCCGAAACTTAGTGCCGTTCATCTGGTTTTAAAAGGTGTTTATATATATATATATATATTGAAAATGCTGTACATAGCAAATGTAGGCTGGAAATAATATTGAATACAAGCTTTCACCGGAAAGCCGAAACGAAATTTATGCCTTGTTTCTCTCATATTTTCAAAATTGAACTCCATTGTTTATGCTTTCCTGTTGATTTTGAATGAACCAAGATGTTTAGTGAATTAAATTGGATTGAGAAAATGCTACAAGTGTAGTTGATAGTCATATTTCTTTTACCCAAACAAATAGTTGTAAATACAAGTATGTCAGTAATCTACCATAATTGTTAATCAACTGGTTGCAGATTTATGCAAAATTCAAGGTTCACATAGAATTGTTCCTCAGACTCTCTGCCTTGTCCATTTTAGTCTGTGCATCAGCTAGACTATTTTTGGTAATGGTAAAATTATCAACAAAGTCCATGAGAAATCATTCATGATGAAGAATAGCAGCTAGAATGTGAGAAATATCTTTTCTGCCCTACCGTCCTTCCTTTGATTTATTTTGATATCGTCCCATTTATATTTTCTTCTAACTTCATTGAATATGCAAGTTAGTTGAGGTGATGCAACCATCTCAGTTGGATAGATAAAATGCAGATATCCCTTTTAACGTGGGGACTTTTGCATTGGTTTTCCAAGTATATTCACAACAAAATATGTAGGAGAGTCAAAATGCAACTTCGTGGCTTTGGTCCCCTTTGGGTTTTCTAAAGTGAGAGGGGTAATATGTATACAATCTTTTGGTGCTTTTTGTGCTTTTCCATGAGCATAAAACTTTATCAATAGGAGAAAGCTGGAACTAGGAGGGCTGTTTTGTAAATCTGTAATCGATCCCCTTCTATCTTTAGGTAGGGCAAACTGAGCAAAGGAGAGCTGCTGAGTAATCAAAAGCAATTTGGATCATCAGCCTTCAGCCTTACTAGGCCTAAATCTGCCTTTGATCACTTCTGCCCACTGCTTGAGAGGCTTCCTAAGGCAAGGATAAACTAAATTTAGACCCAGAACCCTTAGTCCTTCCCCAAGACATTCGCAGGTACCCAATTTGCAGTCAAGCTTGCCTAGAACAATGGCTTTTTTAGCTGGTTCTGTTATATTCCTGGATATGTCCATGATCTGCCAAGTAACCTAGAGATATATCTTCCTAGATTCACTCCCAATGATGGAAGCACTGCGGAGGAAAAATCATGTGTCATTTAAATATGCTCTCAGGCTACTGAATGTTGAACACGAGGATGTTGCCTGTAGATTGTTCCTTTTCTAAAACATTGCAAGATGAAGCCTATAACTGGTTTTTAAACCTTCCTGAAAATTCAATCAGTGGCTGGAAAAGATTCAATGACACTTTCTTGGCCCAATTTGGACAAGTCATTGACCTTGTACTTGTATTAATAGTTTTCTAGTATGTGTAGAAAGCCACATGAGCCCACTAGAGCCATCAATGTTAGATTTCAAAAGTTGTATAGCCGCATCACAATTTTGTATAGGCTTGATGCCACTCTAGCTTTAGAAATGTATAAAAATGCCCTTGATCCTATCACATCTATATTTCTGTGCAGGATCCTTTGGTAAGTAGCTTTCCACACAGATTATGTTAAAGAAATGAAAGTGGATAGGCAGCTGCCGCCCAGGAAAAGTTCCTATGACCATGCCCAATGGCAATGCCAATTTTCCAGCATTGAATCCTTTCCCAAATGGCAATCAAAACGCCAATTCCCCTGTTGAATCATGCACTTGTTTTAGCCACTGTACCTTTGAGATAGGTCACTTGCTAATCAACAATTAGGATTCTTTACCATCCACTCTGCAATGGAAGTGCCCTATGCAAGTTTAGAGCCAGGCCTTGGTTCCTATTCTTAATGCCCAAATCATTCCCAAAATGGCCAATAAGACCAAGCTTGATGCAATACTAAGAATGGTCCAAAAGCTTACAATGATTTCCTTGGCTTTCTAAAAAAGCAGATAAGAAACACCAAGTGGTGAAGGTACTGTTGTCACCTAAAGTTGCACCTTGATAGAGAATGGTGTGTGTACTCTCTTTCCTGTTGACCAAATTGGAACACCTCAAGGTTGTGGATAACCTATGTCTAAGGTGAATCTCCAGAGAGGGCTGGTTCCCTTTTGAATCACCTAAAAAACGAAAACTTTGACAAGGAAAAGGGAGAAGGAATGCAGAAAGTGGGAAATAGGGGTGATACACCAATAGTTTGATACTTGCATGTAACTTTGCACACAAAGAATTTAAAGATTCACACACCTGCACAACCCTGAACTATTTTGCAAAATTAAATTCAAAGGTTTTAGGAAAAGACAACGGTAGAGGGAATGGATTCCACACTAAAGCACATACAATATCCTATAACAAACACAATGAACAATCTGAAAACAATGATATGAGAGGGCAAAACAAAGCTTTATTTTATTTAGAGGTGCAAGTACAAAGGCTGAAGATGCCAGAGCAAATCAGCGCTCAAGTATATCTTTTACAATAGAAAACCAGCCTATATGAAGATGAAACAACTCTGCCTTCCCAAAATAGACTGCTACATCCCAAAGTAGCTTGTTTGCATGCAATTTTTGTTTATTTTATTTATTTTCTTGACCTCTTTTTGGCACAGACCAGCAACATTCATGATTTAATTATTTAAATTCCTTCTATCTTCCTCCCTTTCAACGCCACAGTCCTGTCTATATTGCTGCATGTTTTTCCATTTAATTTATTTATTCTCTCCCATCCTTGGTGCAGATCTGAACTGCAACCTGCCTTTAAATGTTTATTTTCCATCTTTAACCCTTCACCTTTTTCCTTTTGTTTTACCTGTTTTTGTCTTTTCCACACTTCCTTTTGTCTTATTTGTTTTATGTCTATTCCTCATCCAACCTTGGCGCAGACTTTTAATAACGACATGCATGCTTTTTTTTTTAATTTATTTATTCATAATCCATCTTTATCCCTTTTGGTGCCACCTCTATTTTGGACTGCAGTTTGCTTTATCCTTATTTTGGGTTGCTAAAATTAGAACAAGAGTTTGCTTTTTTAAAACCATCCACTCACGCATTCCTAAAATATTTAGAATTGAACTTCTATTTTTAGCTCTTCTTATTTTTCATCTATCTTTAAAAAATGCCAAGTTATTTTTAGCCACGCTTATTTTTAGCTAAAAATAGCCAATTTCCAAAAATAGGCAATCTTCTAAAAAATAGCCACTTTTCCAAAAATAGCCAATTTTCCAAAAATAGCCAAGTGCTATTTTTAGCAATCTTTTGTGTGGGAAATATGGTAACATTTTGGCAACATCATAGGATTGTTTGCCTGCTAAACAAGGAGATCAATAGCCTTTTGCATCCATTGGGCTATGGAGTCACATACCTCTGTCAACAACTTGTATCCTCTGAAACAAAACAACTAAAATACCCTCTCCAATAAAAGGAAAACATGTGCATGCAAGCACTTCTTGAAAAGACAACTAAGAAAACTGGAAAAACAATGTGCATGCAAACACTTATTATGCAAGAAACAAACCTAAACTACTCCTAATCTAAATAAAGAGAAATGAAACCTAATTAAAACCACATACTAGTTGGGAGAAATGACTTCCTTTTCTCAAAGTGCGGCCATGAGATCAATTTTACAACTAGATCACATGGTAAAAGTGTAGACATGGTTTGCACCATTGATTTGCTCAAAATATCAGTCCATAAAAGAATAAACACCTCTGTAGGATCTGTACTTTGTCTTTGTAGATGTTGGGGTTGATTTTTGACAACTTGAAGCTCTTTCTTATGCTTTGAAATGAGCACAACTGATGACAGCTCCTTTTGTGGCTCTAAAATAGCCAAATGCCTGATTGGACATGGTTTTCTCATAGCTGATAAACTGTTTTTCTGATCTGCCCCTCTTCTTTGTGTGTAATACATCATTTAGAGTATTTGATGCACTTTCCTGATCATATTGGATGCTCGAGATTGATCTGAAATGTTTTCTACTTCATCCTTTTGCAAACAACCTCATATTTGGCTCTTTCTCAAGCTCGAAAGAAGATGTAATAACAAGAGAGTCTTTATTGAAGAAGATAGATGATGGATTTGGAATACTTACAATTTCAATTGGCTCTTCCTCATCATCAGAATCTTCCAAGTCTGATAAAACCTCATCCTCTTTATTGTTCATGCTTGAGGAAAACTCCTTTTGAATTTGAATTTCTTTGCTGATTTCCTCCTCTGTATGACTGTTACAAGCTGATTTGAAGATGATATAGGCTCAAGATTGCTGATTTGATCCTTAGAAACATTCATATGCTCCTTCAAAACATTATCTTTACGTTGTATCTCAAGAGATTTGAGAAAACTTTGTCTAACCTTTGCATGCTGGTCATATTCCTCTCTGCTGCTTTGTAATTTCAACCACTTTCTTGCACTCCTCTATTGTAGGCTTAACCAACCATGGAATTTGTTTGTCCTCAAACTATAAGCTCCATTTTGTTAGATTTTGCTTGAGAACTTCTTCACTTGGCTCTTTAGTTGGCTGCTCTTCCAAACTGATTTGTTGATTAGTTTCATTCCATAATGGATTTGGGAATATGAGGGGAGGGGTGGGTTGGGTTGCTAACTGATTTTGCAATGGTTGAGATGATTGGAGAGGTGTAAGATCTTGTGGAGGAGAAGCTTTAAGAAAGCTAGGAATTTGGGACTTGGGCTCCGGTTGAAGTGGTTGGAAAGTAGAAGTAGGAGGGTTGCATGATGATAGTGAAGAATTACCCCATTGACAGGGTTTCTCAACACTATATTGGTAAGCTTCCATCTCTTCATTCCACTCTGATATTTGTGGTATCAATTCAGACACAAAGTCTATCTTCTCTTGAGGGCTATACTAGTTTGGCATAGGACCGGCCCATGGGTAGGTACCTTGAATCCAAGCTTGGCTGCCTTGATGGAACTTGTTGCCCTCATCGTCCTTCTCTCTCGAGGGCTGACCGGTTGGCATAGGACCGGCCCATGGGTAGGGTACCATTTTTATCTCCAAGTGTTGTACCTGCATATGAAAATCATCATTAGGCATGGAATTGTTTCCATAATCTGCATATTCTTGCTCTTGAAAAACACCATGATTATTAGGATAACCATACAAATTGTTTGGATCATGGGCATATTCATTATGATAGGGCTTATAATATTGATTTGGAGGAGGATTTTGGGGAAAAGGAGGTGGAGGGGAGTAATAATGCTCTTGAGATTGAGAATTCCAAGGAGGAATTGAAGTCATGATTGCACAACCTCATAAAAAGATGGAAGATGGAGGAAATGGTCTGTTGATTGAGAAAAAGGGATCTTTGGGCCAATGGAGTTGCCAGATGTTGAATATTTGTGTTTGAAACATTGATATTTACTAAGAATAGCATCAACTTCTTTAACAATTTTTTTTGTCCCACCGGGTGCATGCAAAATCGTTGTCACCCAGAAGTTGCACTCTGATAGAGAATGGTGTGTGTACTCTCTCTCCTGTTGACAAAATGGAACACCTCAAGGCTGCGGGTAACCTATGTCTAAGGTGAACCTCTAGAGAGGGTTGGTTCCCTTGTGAATCACCTAAAAATGAAAACTTTTACAAGGAAAAGGGAGAAGGAATGCGGAAAGTGAGAAATAGGGGTGATACACCAATAGTTTGATAACTTGCATGTAACTTTGCACACAAAGAATTTAAAGATTCACACACTCGCACAACCTAAGCTAAATTAAATTTAAAGGTTTTAGGAAAAGACAACGGTAGAGGGATTGGATTCCACACCAAAACACATACAATATCCTATAACAAACACAATGAACAATCTGAAAACAGCGATATGAGAGGGAAAAACGAAACTTTATTTTATTCAGAGGTGAAAGTACAAAGGCTGAAGATGCCATAGAAAATCAGTGCTCAAGTATATCTTTTTACAATAGAAAACCAGCCTATATGAAGATGAAACAACTTTGCCTTCTCCAGAATAGATTGCTGTGTCCTCAAAGTAGCTTGTCTGCATGCAATTTTTGTTTATTTTATTTATTTTCTTGACCTCCTTTGGTGCAGACCAGCAGCATGCATGATTTAATTATTTAAATTCCTTCTATCTTCCTCCCTTTCAGTGCCACAATCCTGTCTATACTCCTGCATGCTTTTCCATTTAATTTATTTATTCTCTCCAATCCTTGGCACAGATTTGAACTGGAGCCTGCCTTATTAAATGTTTATTTTCTATTTTTAACCCTTCACCTTTTTCCTTTTGTTTTTATCTGTTTTGTCTTTTCCACACTTTTGTCTTATTTGTGTTTTGTCTATTCATCATTCAACCTTGGTGCAGACTTCAGGGACAACATGCATGCTTTTCTTTTTAATTTATTTATCCATAATCCATCTTTATCCCTTTTGGCGCCACCTCTATTTTGGACTGCAGTTTGCTTTATCCTTATTTTGGGTTGCTAAAATTAGAACAAGAGTTTGCTTTTCTTAAAACCATCCACTCATGCATTCCTAAAAATAGAACTGAACTTCTATTTTTAGCTCTTCTTATTCTTTCATCTCTCTTTAAAAAATAGCCAAGTGCTATTTTTAGCCACACTATTTTAGCCAAGCTAAAAATAGCCAATCTTCCAAAAATAGCCACTCTTCCAAAAAATAGCCACTTTTCCAAAAATAGCCAAGTGTTATTTTTAGCAATCCTTTGCGTGGAAAATATGGTAACATGTACAGTAGAATTTTCACATATTAGAGATATAACAGACCTTTCAACCGCCCAAACAATGCTCCCAAAACATCACAAAACATGTTGCATGAGATAAACATTTGTGAGCTAGCGTTGCCAAATTGGTGTAGAGTCCAAAATACCTCCCATCATGGTGAGTTAGATTGCATTGAGTTTTGCAATGTTTTCGAGATCTTTCAAAATGAAATGGATACGATCAAGATTGTACCCAATCTACAAAACTAAGACCAAACAAACAAAGTGTCTCACACAACCAAATCAGCTAGAACGACCATGATGTTGGATTCGCTTCTGCTTCTCAAGCCAAGAGGAGAATGAACTTGAGGAAAATACTCGATGAAATCCAAGTGTTCCAACAATATTAGAGGAATAAATATTCTCTTAGGATTAGAGATTGTATGACGGGCTAAGATGAATTCCCACCTGGGTTTTCAAATGTTGGGGATCAAATCTAGGCCTACACACAAGATGTAGATACCAAAGATGCTCAAGGAGAGAAAGTGCCATAATTCTAGAGGATAATAGTCTTAACCCTAAGGTAGCTATAACTTTCCAAGGTCTATACCTAAGATAAAAAGAGGTATCCTACTAGGATTCATAATAAAGGTAGGCCAAGAGATGGATAAAGCCAAATGGCATAACATAAATATGATAGAGAAGTAGACTAAAACAAATATACATCTACCCAAATCTATAGCAATGAATGATCAATCATCCACATAGTAAAAAACATAAGCTGAAGGAAAAAGAGGGTTAGAAATACTTGTAGTGTGATTGTTGATGCATGATCCCCCCCAAAGATAATATTGAGAGAGAATCGCTATTGTTGGAGAAGGGAATGCTCGAGAAGAAGACCTCCGAGTCTTGACTCACTATGGTGGCCCAAATGCAAGAAGGTAAGCTCCAAAAGCCCAAGTCCAATAAATATGTGCGAGCTAATGCGAAAATGCGAAACATGCAAGCAATTAATTAATGATGATGATCATAAAATGACAAGATGGAGGAGTGTATATATCTGATAAGATTGACCGTGGTCGAATTTGTTGGCCCTGAAAAATCCTACAAGATCTACCATGGCAGATCTTGTTGGCAATGAAAATTACAAAAATAGACAAGATCAACCATGGTTGATGTTGTCGGCCTTTGGGGAAATCCTAAGGTCAAAGGTGTAAAACAATGGGGAATGGAAGAAAAAGACATAATGGAGGCATGAGGAAGGTTCGAGATGACCACAAGTGATGGGAAGAGTAGGAATGAGAGTAAACAAGTAAATGTAATGAAACAAGTGGTCATAATGGGTACAATATGGGAACAAGAGAGGAAATAAAGCAAGGATAAGATAAGATAAAATAATTATATCAATGTTCAACAAATGACCACAAAAGTAGGTCAAAGGGACTGTAGAATACAAATGTGTCTCAGACAAAAGCGGTAACCAAAAGGTTTCCAAAGGAAGTACAAAGCAAAAAAAGGTCAAAGACCAAAATGTGTAAGTTTTGAGTATGTCAAGTGATGATAAAGAAACTCTCATTCAATCGCTTATAAGTTGCATCAAGCTTTTTGATATGTTTGTCGATCTTGTTTGAAAGACGAAACTAGAGATCTCGGAATTCTAAACACTTCGTAGTGTTTTCCCCTGTAGTAGGCGCCATTTGTTGTGTAACAACATGCCCCATTCCCTTCACTCGAATGTGGACCCTTTGAAAATTGTGAATTTTCTTAATCTAGTGCACTCATGGTATGGGTGATCACATATGACTTAATGTTATACTCTTAGATGGCTCTCCTTCTCTAAAAGTGCTTTCATAGGTGTTCAATGTTTTCATGTGTGCAAGCAAGATCCTATGGCGTTACGTAACTTCAAAATCCTTGTGTGGTTTGCTCGTATTTGCTTTGTGTGTCCTTGGTCAACATTGCACAACCTCCATTTACATTGTGTGCCTTTGCACAAACTACAAAGCATTACGGATGGTAACTAGCAGAACATGCAACTCGAGATGACAATAAACAGATCTGTTGGCCTTATAAATTGAAGCGGCACTCAATTCGGTTGGTGGCGGCTTACTCTAGTTTCGTATAACTTGTTTTTATCTTTACTAAGCTTAAGGTTCATTTGCGCAATGCTTTGTGGCTCGAGAAAACTTATGAAGGAAGAAACCAAACAACATGGTCTGCAGAATTTAACAATGTATTGTGGCTCGCACGATGAAGAGACAACATCGCATGGCTTGAACAAAGCCGCGAAATTGAGCATTATTTTCCCCTTGGCCACATTTTTCCACATCAAAGACAATATGGGCCTATGTTCCCTGTGGGTGGGCTATGAGTAAGTAGAAGCCATGAGAGTGCGCCCTTTATACACTTTGCGGTTGTCGCGATTTATTCCTATTTCTTCAAAGGAGTGCACGAAGTACTTATATCAGCAAACTAGTTGCATGTATGAGTGGAGCAAACAAAGAGTTCCACGGGACTTAGTTCTTTTTGGGCTCGATGACTTAAAGGTTAAAGATAGTGCTAGGAAGTTTGCAGGCGGCGGACATTGGTGGTGTTTACCTAAACTTGACAAGTGTCAAGATCCCACAAACCCACACTTCAAAAGAAATTATAGGTTGAGATCCATGAAGTGAGGAAAAGTTTGTGAAGAGTGGTTATATGGATGGATGACGTGTGTCATTGTCTTGTATTCTTGCAGCTTGTGAAGGATTGCAAACAAGAGAAAGAGAGCCCTTAGCATCGCAAAACATGGTTATGCAAAATGCGGACAAGTGGCAGTGCTTTGCACCTTCGCATTTCACAAGAGAAGTTAGAGTTTGAAGTTGCAAAGGGAGGAATTGCGAACCTTTGCACGCGTGCCAATATTTCGCGTCCCACACTATTTTAAACACCATAGAGTTTTGTGGATTTACTTGAAGCTTGACAATGCGGGTTGATGACAAAGTGCTATCCTTGATCACATTTTGCAAAGATACAATCGTTAAGGCCTTCTGCCCTAATGTGGCCTGAAATTTGTTATTTCTCAACGGTGATACAGTTAGCATGACCCATGAACAACTAAGCGGGGGAAATTTGAAATTGTCAGTCAATTTGACTTCATGTGAGCAAAGAGTTGGGCCCGATGTGGAGAGAAACGACAAATGTCACCGTCTAAAGCTCCCAAGGCTTGTGGAGAACACAAGCAAATCCGAGGACAAATATTTGAAGTTGTTGGGACCACTTTGAGTTGCCATGCATGCCCTCCATGTGGCATATATCTACATAGAGTTGGGAATATCCTGTTTTCACCTAAATTCGATGTTGCGCATCCGGCCTTCTCTAGATGCTTCGTAAACTTTGATCATGAATTTAAGTGAAGCCAAAAGATAAGATAAGATAAGATAAGATAAATATATTAAATGTCCAACGAGTGACCACAAATGTAGGTCAATGAGACTGCAAACATACATAGAAGGCGGAAAAGATTCCAACCAGAGGACCAAATTCTCCCAAAGCAACTGGAAAGAGAAGAGGGAAGAGAAGAACGAGCAAGAGGAGAAGCCCGGAGGAAGCTTGTAGAAACCAGCCGAATCCGAACATGCAGATGAGGGAAAGGAAGGAAGAGGAGGCAAGAGACACCCTCAATTAATAACCAAGGTCGACTGAAAGAAGCTAGTAATGTGTCAAGTCCAAAGATCCTGAGTCATGGAAGATATGGAGTGCCGATGCCCTGAAGAAGGATGGAATCTCCGTGTTCGTCTGGTGGATCTCAAAGGCCAACGATGGGAGGGTGGGCTTGACCTTGTATGTGACTCGGATATCCCCAGTCTCGTGAAATAGCACTCCGATTCCGCATCGATCTCGCTCTAGTAATTAGGGCTAGTATCACCCTATCGCTTAGTGCCCCTCCCAGGAGAGAACACTGTAAAGAAGGAAGTAATTTGCAGAGTAGTCATCTGCCTAGAAGAAGGCATAAGAGACTCCTCCCGAAGCCTAAAAGTCTCATGTAGATAAAGAGCAAGGCACCTCTGGTCATAGTATCTGAAGAATTCAGTGAAGGTAGGATGCTCTCTGAACAGGCAATGGAATCTCCCTCTGATCTCGTAGTAGATGGGGCACCGAAAGATGAAGTGCTCCTCCATCTCAATCTCCTGGAGGGAACAGAGTCTGGCAAATCCGCTCGGAATGGTCAATCTGATGACACTCAACACGGAGCCTATGAGAGCCAACCCTGAACTGACCCAGGGAGATGCGAAGGGCGTGCATCCAATGCCGAGAGATATATTGGGGCCGAGAAATAAGACCATTATTGACCTCAAGAAAATGCGCAGCATAGAAGGCCATCTTCGGCCGTAACCCACCCCGGGGTTTCTCCGTGTACTTGAATGAACCGTCTGCGTAATGCTTTCCCCTTGATTTTGAATGAATGGATCTGTTTAGTGAATTAAGCTAGACTGAGTAAATGCTAGTATAGCTGACTGTCATACTTCTTATATCCAAACAAATGGTTGTGGACATAAGTACTTTAGTAATCTGCCATAACAGTTAATCAAATGGTTGCAAATTTATGAAAGTTCAAGGTTCACATAGAATTGTTTCTCGAGACTCTCTACCGTGTCTATTTTAGTCTGTGCATCAGCTAGATTGTTTTGGGTAATGGTAAAATCACAATAGAGTCCATGAAAGATCATTCATGGTGAAGAATAACAATAGAATATGGAAATCTCTTTTCTGACCCACCTTCTCTTTTTTTGGTTTATTTTGATATTGTCCCATTTTTATGTTCTTTGAGCTTTATTGAAAATACAAGTCAATTGAGGTGATGCAACCATTTAAGTTGGGTAGGTAAAATGTAGATACCCCTTTTAACTTGGTGACTTTTGCATTGCTTTAACGGGTCTATTCACAACAAACTACATCAGAGAGTTGAAAACTGTTATTCGTGCCTAGAGTCCCCCTTTGGGAGGTCCTAAAACAAGGGGTAAAACCCATTCAATCCTTTGGTGCTTAGCTTGTATTCAATTCCATGAGCATAAAACTCTCATCGACAATATCAATCTTGTGCACAATCTCTCAAGTGCAATTGGCTGAATTCGATATTGTATTTACTAATTATGAAGTTAAATATATTATTTTACAAGTTAATAAGAGACATCATATGTAATTCTCGAGAAGAATGCCTCAGGGAAGGACCTCTATAAGTGGTATGTTGATAACTAAGGGCTTAGAGGTCGGAGGGTGGAAATCATGTAGCGTTGTGTGTTCTAGGTAAGGGCTATATGTGTGGTCCTAGAGAAAGAAGAGGCCGTTCATAATGAAGGAGCCTGAGGTTAGGAGGTGGAGTTATCTTGGTCCTAGAGAAAGAAGAGGCTGCTTATAATAAAGGGGCTAGTGGTTGGGAGGTGGAGTCATCTTGGGGCCTAGGTAAGCTCTATATGTTGTCGTCCCAGAGAAAGAAGAGCGCAACTCAAGTAATGTTTTGCAATGGAGTGTGGATGATTTTGGTGCTTTAACATATGTGCGACCTTGGTATTTGAACTTCAATCCCGACCTAGCTTCTCAATACACATCCCCCTTGGATGGACTTCCCTCCCGAGCAATTTTAGCTTTAAAATGAGAAGATTTTTAGCATTTTGGGCATGTTTTCTTTTTATAAAAGAGAGAGAGAGAGGTTCTCATTCTTCACCCCGACCGCAAGAATATCTGTCTCTTCCCATTCTTTGCCCCCTAATGTAAGATTTTTTTGTGGAAGCGGATATTTTGCGACTTCTTCCCTTAGAGGTTCGTCTTCATTTTAATGGATCCATGCATATCCAATAAGTCTTGTATCTTAACCTCCTTGTAATGTCCCCTTTTCCAAGGTAGTTTGATTTAGAGGCTTTGAGCCCATTCGACTTCCCGTGGGCAAGAAGGAAATGGACAAGAAAAGTATTTTTCATGTATTTTGGTTATTTTTGTGAGCATTGCATTCTTCTTTAATAGTTTTCTATATAAAGTGTGGCCGAATGGGTTAAGAAGGTGAAAAGCCGAAGAAAAAATAAAAGAAAAGTATCCATTATGAGGTTGGTCCTAATTGGAAGCTTTCTAATTGGGTTTGGCGCCACAACAAGATATAAAAGGGGTCGCTTGGCTCATTTGTGCATCACCATCTTGTCTGAAAATTAATTTTACACAGTTTTTGGGCCGATTGCTCAATCACTTCCACTTAAGGGCGAAAATCCTTTGGTGTGGCCAACAAGGAGGACGAAAACCTTCCTTGCTTGTTTGAAGAACGAAAACTCTTTGATTTATTGAGGATTCTCCATCCCACAATTTCCAAAGTGCTTTAAGAAGATTGATGTTGTAGATTTTTAGCTAGGGTTCGAGTATACAGTGATTTCCAACCCCTCTCCAAGGGGAGCGACTCACCTTGGAAAAAGTATGGTGCTTTCTAGGACATGCCGACTTCCAACTCAGCCAAGATTGTAATATTCATATATTTAGCAGCCAAAATCTATATTTGGACTTCATTTTTGGGCTTGGAATCATTCATTTCCAGCCACTTTGTAAGGGTGTTCTCTCTGTCATTTATTTAATTTCCAGCTGGGGTTTGAAGGCTGATTTCTTGGTTAATATTGGTTCTAAAATATTTCTAAGTGTCCCTACATGTTTTGGATGGTGTGAATGATGCAATTTTGAAGAATTATTGCTTTTTCCTTGCTGTTATAAAAATTATACTATTATAATTTTCAGTTAGCTATCATAAAATTCAGTTCACTGTCTATTGGGGTTTGTGCTATTTCCTTTGTTTTCAGTTAGAGATGGAAATGGGACATTATAGTGATATCAAAGCATAGATCATCCCAACTTGAGGGTATTCATGCAAGATGGTGACAAAGAATACATCTACTATCAAAGGAGAAAGAACATGGATTGGCGACCTAGGTTCTTACCAAAGAAAGAAAAGTCATTCCGGAGGTTGAAGCACAACATTTAGTGAGTCACAAAATTGTGGCCAGCTATGAGGAGTATAGAGCTCTTCTAAAGGAGATTTGTGATGCCATTTCGCTTGTGGAGTTCATAGGAGTAAGCAAGGGTAGGCCAAGGCTTGAGCACGGACGCCAAGTGCCACAAAAGGATCTCAAGATGGCTCGGAGAAAGTGACACTTGCCACATTTGATGGTTCCAACTAGGGGACAACTAGTGCATGGATGAAGATGATAGGGTTAAACCTTAGACCTCAAGCATATGCCAAAGAGCCAAACCCAAGAGAGTTTCTCTTGAAAGAAGAAAAAGAATCGGCAAAGGTAGAAGATACATCAACAACTCAAGAGGGTTTTAAAGGGGAGTCCCAAGAAGACCATGTTGAAAAGATCTTTACCGGTTGTTAATGATGATGTTCAACTTGTTGGAATTTTTAGAACAACCTATAAGAAGCAAGTTAATGGTGTTCATGACTCTAGCAAGAGCTATGAAGGTGCTCCATACATGTGTCCACAAAGTATGGATGAAGTCAAAGCGGAAAGGGCTTCACTTGTTGAAGATGAAGAGCCTAAGAGGAAGGAGAATGCTGATCCTAACTCAGTAATTCTGAGTCACAAGGATGGAGGTGTAGAAGATATCTCAATCATTCTTCATCCGAAAAAGGAAGGTGAACATGTTGAGGACAACCTAAGGTATGATAGTAATGATCATATTTCAGATTTGTTGAGTTTTATGTACTTGCATATATTTTTATCTTGAGCAACGTGTTAAAATTGATGGGAAGATGAAGGGTAAGCATTTTGACTATATCTGTGATTATAATTCAAAGCATGTTTAATGTCCCTTTCGGGCTCAAATTTGAGGAATTTGGATTTGCCCCAAAGCCCTAATGGAACATTGCTGGAAATGATGACAGCCACATGTAGGAAAACTGATTTTTATGACAGCAAGCTGATTTTATGCAAGAATTAGGGCAGCGACCTGTTTTAGGTCCACCAAACCCTAAGTGACCTAGGTTAAATTCTGGTTTTAACTTTTAGCCTTTCCCACTCACAAATTTTCAAAAATACATCATCAACATGAACCCTTGATGAAATCATGCAAAATAAATGCTTCAACCATAAATTACAGACTACTGGAATTAATTATTGCTCAAAAACAGCTGAAACTTCAAAATTCCATATCTTCATAAATACTTAGAGATATTATGCAAACAATAGCTCAAAATGACCACAAAAATGACAACTATCGAATAAAATTAGATCCAAAATTTTCCAACCATGAAAACCCACTGAAAAAGTGATCTTAAAATCTCCAAATGGGTAGATCGAGCTGGAAATGAGTGTGGCAGCCCCAAAAAAGCTTGCCCTAGCTGGAATGTGTGCCTTAACAATGATAGAAACCTTTGCTGTTATGAAATTCTAAATTTTGAAGCTCCAATGGGACTCCCGGATGAAGCCACCGATGCAACAAACGAGGGTTTTCATCCCCAAGTGTTGTGACTATTGAGGGGTTTCGTCCTCAAAGGGTAAAAATGAGAGATCAATGCTCCAATTTCCAAAAGGGAAGTATATAGTTCACAAGATGATGATGCACAAATGAGCCAAGCAACCCTTTTTATACCCTGTTGTGGCGCCAAACCTTATTAGAAAGCTTCCAATTAGGACCAACCTAATAATGGTTACTTTTCTTTTATTTTCCTTTTGGCTTTTCACCTTCTTAACCCAACCGACTTGATTTATGTAGAAAACTATTAAAGAAGAATGCAAATGCTCATGAAAATAACTGAAAAACATGACAATTACTTCCCTTGCTCATTTCCTTCTTGCCCCAAGAAGTGGAATGGGCTCAAAGTCCTCCAAATCGAACTAGCTTGGAAAAGGAGACATTATAGTCCTCCCCTCCCAAAATTGCTTGCCCACAAGCAATTGCAAGCTCTCATGCCCAAGTACCATCATGTCAAAGTGAAGAAATATGTTGTAATGCTCCAATAATCTAGATCCTGTACCTATCAACCGAGAGAGCTCTTGCAAAAGCAAGCTCATACACCTGTTGTCTTCATTTTCTTCTTCAATAAACACTCTAGCAAATTTGTAATCTGCATACTGATCTGTACTCAAAACTTTCCAAACTGCTGTAACCTGATAAAAATCAGATGGTAGATGGATGGAAGTGAGTCACACTTCACAACATACTTGGGTTTCCACCCAACTAAGTACCTTGTTGGTCGTCATAAAAATTGTCTTCAGCTGTACCTTCTTTCCACCCCTTTTTGTCAGGAGTTTTTCTTTAATTTGTACCATCTTACAACTGTCCTTAGCTGGGAACGGCGGTACTAGACCTGTTATTTTCATGCCCATCAACATGAAAAAGGTACAACAGATACCAAAGTGGATTTTTCTTGCAAAATTCAACAACTTATGCAATGTAGGGGCTGGGAACAGCCATGCAAGCATTGAAAATCGCAGCCAATTGAAAAGAACTCCTACGCGTGTTTGAAGGTACTTGTAAACTCCTTTGTATGAGAGCAAAAGGAGTAATCAAGTGGCTGGTGAAGGTGATGACAACTATACCAAAAATCACTCTCATTGCTGCCCCAAATGTGTCAAGCAACTCTTTTACCTTGGTTGCCATATCAACTTCTTTCCGGTGTGCTTCTTGGGCTTGTGGAGACATCTCTTCATCTTCTATTGCAATCTCATATTCATCATTACTTGCTTGGGTTGATAACAAACTCAATTGCTCTTCCTTGTTTATACTTGTACCTACACATGGAACAAACTCATTAAAGAAAACAAGAGTTTCTCTCATCATTGCTTCTTCCAATGAAGCTTCTTCAACCTTTGCACCATCCAATGAACAAGGAGTTGGCTTCCTAGATAGAGCATCCCCAACCGCATTATTTTTCCCCGTCACATCCTGGTATATACAAACAACTCTACCATTCATTCCCATCTTTATGAAGTTTGCTATGGCTGTATTAACATTCAGCTGAATACCCTTAGAAATTGTTGAAGACATAATTGAGCCAATCTTTTCATGTTGACTAAATTGACTATATGATGCCAAGCGAGCTCCTATCTTGACAACCTTTGGCTGAATTTCAATACCTTCCATTACATGCAGCAGATTCAAAGTCTCTTTCAGGCTGCCCAAAGCATGTCTGAAGCATTGTCATTTCTTACTAAAATTCAGAATTGTAGTGGCCAACAAACATCTTGTGATAGCTACACATACCTTATCAATGTCACTAGGAGAAGAGCACCTCTTCCTTGTGATTGAAATCCACTTGGTGGCTGCAAATAGAATGTGGAACAAGCTGGACATGTTGGTCATAACAGCCACAAGATTCGAGACAGCTCCCACAATGATTTGGGGTTCATGATTCACATTTCCCAAGCTCATCTCAGTCATGTTAGAAGGATGACTTACACCACAAAACTCCCATTGAATCCATGTCTCATTAGGCATTCTTGCTAGGTGTGTTTTAGAGAACCAATCCCAAACAATAGCATGATACATTACTTCACCTTGGTTCATGAAAACTGAATTATTGCATACCTTGTAGCAAGCTGAATTTATATTCCATGCAGCTGAATTTATATTTTCAATGGATGAATTATCCATAACCTTCACATACATCCAAAAGTGGCAATCTTGAAAGTAACTTGAGTCCCACAAAACCATAGCAAGCTGATTCATACAATCTTGACTATAAAAATAACATCTAGTTTGCTTACCATCTTTACACCTTAAGCATCCAGCTGAATTATCTTCTTTTGGCCATTCCCTACGATCTTGTCTTCATGTGTGTTACTTAGCCCCCATGAGTGTTCTATTGACTGAGAACATTGATCCTTCACAATGTGGTTAGAATGCACAACCAACCCTCTATGATTGCTCATAAGTTTCCTTTCAATCCAAGTGCAAGAAATGATATTTAGTTTGATCTTCCGAAGACCACCCATGCCAGTAGAAGAAACAACATATCCATAACTGCAAGTTGTCCCTTTGGACCTATCATGCTTCTAAAAATATTTTCTATGATGACAAAAATATGGCAGCGAGATAGGAGGAAACAATAAATTGGAAATATGGTCAACATTGTCAAACCTTGGGCTGCCCACAAGGAACTCACCCTCCTTTGCCTTTTCTTCTTCAACAAGTGGAGATCTTCCTGTTTTGATTCCTTCCAAATTTTGTTCACATATGTATGGGACATCATCATGGTTCTCGCTGAAGTCAAGAACACCGTCAATTTGTTCTTATTGATTGCTGTTCAGAAAATTCCAGCAAGTCGATTATCATGATTATCAATTGGAGATGTAGCTTCAACCACCAAATTCTCTTTATAATTTTGCAAATTGAATTTTTCTTCTTTCCTTGGTTCATGCTTCATGAATTCTTCCTCTTTCTTTGGAGATTTTGTTGCATCTAAAACATTTTTGGTTTTTCATGTGGCAACACCTCTCCATGTCCTTCAACTGTCACTTTTCCCAAAGCATTTTGAAGATCCCTCTGTGGCGCTTGAGGTTTAGGCTCCCACCTTGACCTACCCTTGCTTACCCCTATGAATTCAGCAAGTGAAATAGCATCACAGATCTCATTCGGAAGAGCCCTATATTCTTCATAGTTGGCCGCAATATTGTGCCCTATTGAATGCCATGTATCCAAATTCAAAATGACTCCTTCCCTAGAGAGGAAGTTAGGTTGAAAAACTCTAGCTGTAGGATCCATCACGGATCTCAGTGGTTGAAGATTGTTGTTGGTTTTTGAAGAATTTGTTGGATGCATATTATGGATCAACCATGCCATTATATCAGCCAACCTCTCTTGCCCTTGGGAAAACCTCTCAAACCTAACATCATCAAAAATTATGTTTGCCATTTTATCTTCTCCTTCTGAATGAATACTCTCCAAGTTGGGAGGATCGATGCTCTGATACCACTGTAATGTCCCTTTTGGGTTCAAATTTGAGGAACTTGGATTTCCCAAAGCCCTAATGGAAAATTACCGGAAATGATGACAACCACATGTAGGAAAACTGATTTTTTTGACAAGCTGATTTTGTGCAAGAATTAGGGCAGTGACCTGTATTAGGTCCACCAAACCCTAAGCAATATAGGTTAAATTTTGGTTTTAGCCTTTTCCACACACAAATTTTCAAAAATACATCATCATTATGAACCCTTGATGAAATCATGCAAAGTAAATGCTTCAACCACAAATTAAAGACTGCATGATTAATTATTGCTAAAAAACAATTGAAACTTCAAAACTCCATAGCTTCATAAATGCTTGGAGATATAATGCAAACGATAGATCAAAATGACCACAAAAATGGCAGCTATCCGATAAAATTAGAGTAAGATTTTTCCATCCATGAAAACCCACTTAAAAGTGATCTTGAAATCTCCAAATGTGTAGATCAAGTTGTAAACGAGTGTGGCAGCCCCAAAAAAGCAAGCCCTAGCTGGAATGTGTGCCTTAGCACTAATCGAAACCCTTGTTATGAAATTCTAAATATTGAAGTTTCAATGTGAGTCCCGATGAAGCCACCAATGCAACAAATGAGGGTTTTCATCTCCAAGTGTTGTGACTATTGACGGTTTTCATCCCCAAAGGATCCAATGAGGGTTTTCGTCCTTGAAGGTTAAAAATGAGAGCTCAATGCTTCTATTTCCAAAGAGAAGTTGGTGTCCCCAGATTTCACCTTGAAATCTTGGACTACCCATTTAATTTTTTTCGTTCTTTTTAAAATAACGGATCTTTTCGTGTTTTTATTGCCAGAAGATGTCTGTATTACGTTAAGATATTTCTAGTGAATCATATGAGCCAATTTCGACAAATACTTAGATGCCAAAACTCATTTTATTCCTCCGCCAAGTTTTGTCTTGGGAAATTTTTATTTAATTATTTATTGAATAAATAATGCCCCGTTTGAAGTAAATTGTGCTCCGGTTGAATTCTGCTGAAGTTTTGCATGCCAGTATTCACTCATTCAATAGCGTTTTCACCAGGAATGAATTCAGGGCATTGTCTGCAACTTCTGGCAACGTTTTTCACTTTTATTTATTTCTTTTGTGTTTTCTCCGGTTTTCTCTGTGAAATTCCCCTAGGTTTATTCCTTGTCCAATATAGTTTGTTTAATTGCACCAAGCATCTGGAGATCATCTATTGACGCAACACCAGAAGGAATCAACCTCAAAATGCAAGCTTCCGACGAAAAAAGATGAAGTCATCCACAAAAAGCCTCTCCCATGCAAGTCGCATTTTTGGAATTAATGAGTGTAAGTCGTAATGGGATTTTTGGTAGTGGTAGGTGTTAGTGCAAAATCACGGCACCCACAGACGAACATCGGGCTTAGGTTGATGTTCGGCATCCAGTGTGATTGCACAACATGGAAACCTCTCTCCAAGCGTGGGACTTGTAAAACCGAGAGAGGAATCTCCAGAGAAGGTGGTTCTGCTCCTAAACTACCCGCCACAAGCTATTCCAAAGGTCAAGCAAGCTAATCTAATCCTAATCTAACCATGCCAAGGAGACAGAGAGAGAGAGAGAAAGGAAAAACAGCAAAAGCCTACACTAAAACGGTGATACACCGAGAGAAGGAGAATGTTGGACATCTATCAAAACGCCATGGACAAAGAGAGGTGAGCAATGGGAAGGATGGACAGATGCATCACAGCCCAAGGATAGATTTCACACGAAAAATGTCCCAAAACTCCATGAACACAAATTCTCCGGACTGCAATGAACATTCAAACATGCACAAATACCGCAATGAAGAGAGGCAAGAAGAGAACAAGCAAAAACGAGGAAGGATGGACGGATGCATCACAAAACACGTTTTGTTGCTCCGAAGTTCCTGCAGAACATCATTCCATTAGTAAAAGGCAAAAAACGCCATTACAGGAGCGGGGAGGAGGTTCGAACTCCATTTTCAACCCTAAAGAAGAAAAGAAGGAGGGCAGAGCGCGAAAGAAAGAACCACCTTTTATTTTGCCACTCCTTACAATATATAGGAAGAATGAGAGAAGGAAGAAAGAGGAAAGTCGATCTACTCCAACCACCCCCAGGTCGTATTTTAAATCATCTCATTATGGTATAAGCGGCGGATCCCGCAAAACGGCTAATTCGTCTGCCGCATTAAAGCCGGTTGTTGAAGCGTCACTTGTTGTATCACGCGCGTCGAGCCGTTTCTTGATTTTCTCTCTCAAACCGCACTAAAACTCGATATTAACCCCGAAATCATGTAGAGAATTTCATGAGCTTTCCGTTGATATAAAGAACGTGGAAATCGAGCTCTGGATCAAAAGATATGGCGATCCAAGATTTAGGGCGCGAGCGGACCAAGACAGATTTTAAAATGTTTTCCCGCTCTTCACCGTCTGGACGACACGTGGCACGTGCTGATTGGACGAGCAATTCTCTGTCCTCCGTCTTTCGCGGGCTTTCCTTTTGAAATTGCTTGTGGGCCCCTTAAACTTGGACACGTGGCGCCATTTCATTGGTTCGGTTCAGCGCTCGATAACTCGCCCCTTTGACCTTTTGACTTTTTCTCCTGTGAGGACACGTGGCAGTTTCTGATTGGTCCTCGGCTCCTTCGGCTCCTTCGCGTACTTCGCCTCCATTTGTCCCAGATGTCCCATTTGATTTTGGGCCCTTCGTGCTCATTTCGGCCGATTCGGGCATTTCGCGTCCATTTGTCCCAGATGTCCCATTTGATTTTGGGCCCTTCGTGCTCATTTCGGCCGATCCGGCCGGTTCGGGTCTTTTTTTCCCAAACGTCCCGAGCAACGCCTAGCCAATTTTTCTTCCTCCTTCGGCCGGATCGGCTTTTCGCGTCCTCCGCGTACTTCTGGCCCGATTGTCCCAAATGCAATTTGGGCCGCCTGGAGGCTTTTCGGCCGATCCGCGCCTTGACGTCCCAAATGTCCCAATTGCTCCCTTGAGTAGGACTTAGCCAATTTTCACACTTTTTCCTGGGTCAACCTATTTGCCTTTCTGCAACTTTTTTGCATTTTCTCAGAGCTTGCTCCCTGTTTCTTCGGCCAGGGGAGTTAGAAAAATACCTGAAGGGACCCTGGAAACATGAATTTTGGCCCCGAATCAATCAATTTTCCTGGGATTTGGATATTCTGATGCATGTTATCAAAATTACCCCAGGGGAATTTTGGATAACGATAGGTAGGCGGAATTTCTTACTTGCCTTGTAGGGTACTTTTTCCCATGAAGTCAAAGTCACTTAAGCTGCGATGGGAAAATTAGAGGCGACAGGCAGACGGGAATTTCTTACCTGCCTTATAGGGTGAAAATTCCCATGATAAAATAAAGAAAAAATCACTTAAAGCACCGATGGGAATTTTTTGCCTAAGGCTAACTTTTCCCACCAAAGAGGTTTATTCACCCATGCAAGTCGCACTTTATCAAAGGAGGCTAATTTTAATGCAAGTCGCACTTTTTGGGAGATGTTTTAAGTGAAAGATGGGAATTTTGGTAGTGGCAGCAGACGAGAATTTCCTATCTGCCTTGCAGGTAAAAATTCCCATTATGGAAGTCAAATAACTTAGTGGAACAGAGATTTTTGAAGCTGCAAAGCGGTGGTGGAATTCCCATCAAGTTGACTTCATATTTTTAGCAATTCCTCATGTCAAAAGTGCAACCCACCTTGGGTGAATCACAATGCATTTAATAATATTTATTAATGGTTTATTCACCCAATTTTGGCGCCATAAATAAAAAGAAAGTCAATACAAGTGGAAGAGCTAAGGAGAAGTCAAAGATGCATGCTAAAAAAATAAAATAAAAAATTATTTAAAAAACAACCAACGACATGCAAACTTGGTCACCCAAATCGATGAATAAACACGGCTATTAATTAATTAAATTGCCGAAATAGGAAGAGACAATTATTAAAAATGGTATCTTTGAGGACTATATAAGCATGGGCTGCCATAATAAAGAAACAATTAATTCTTTTTTGCTAAGGATAGCAGAGCCCGCACAAGTTTTGGCGCCAAGGAAAGGAGGTTTTTGCATCAAAAGGTGTTTTTCATTGCCAGGGAGCTTCAAGGTATTCATCACAGGTGTTCAAATCAATGTCAAGTACATTGAATATATCTTTTGAATCTGAAGAAATTGCCAGATCTGCACAAATTGATCCAATTACAAGGGATTCCGACATAATTAAAAGAAAAAGAGCTCGGACATAAGTTGTTCCACCATAGTTCAAAAAATCGTAAATCGGGATTAATCGGCAGGCCAAATTTTGAATCGAAAATCGGGAATCGCAAAAATCGGCAACTTTATCGCTACTTTTAAAAACATTAATATACAGTTGTATACACTATACACTGTAATATGTATACAGTCACCAGTGTACACTGTACACTGTACAGTGTATACACTTACAGTTTTACACTTACAATATTAATATTAACATACATTAATATACATTAATATTAATATACAGTGTAACAGTATTAATATTATTATTTTTATTAATATACAGTGTAACAGTATTAATATTATTATTTTTACAGTGTAACAGTATTAATATTATTATTTTTACAGTGTAACAGTATTAATATTAACATACATTAATAATAAATATACATATTCATACCTGCAGGCTGTCACGAACTGCAAATGGGCAAGAAAATGCAAATCCCCACGAGCTAAATCGCCACGAACAGGTAAAAAACGCGCACGGACTGGTAAAACGCGCACGGACAGGTAAAAAACGCGCACAAACTGGTAGAAAATGCACACGAACTGGTAAAAAATGCCCTCACGCGTCGACTGTACACGAAGGAAGTCGCAACATAAAAAACGAGCCCGTGGAAAGAGAAAACAACATAAAAAACAAATCGATTTACTTTATTTTCGTCTTATACCCTAGCCGCGTTTTTTTCCCGATTTTCGCCGATTTTAGCCGTGATTTTCAACGATTTTCGAGGGTTTTTGACCGCGATTTATCAGATTTCGAAAATCGCGATTTTTTGTAAGTTTAATCGTTTTGCGGTGAATGCGGTTTATCGCGATTTATCGGCGATTTTGGTGATTTTTGAATCGAGAGGTTCCACCATGATGAAGCATGATGAAAGAAAGGGATCAACAGAATCATGCATAGCTTCTAGATTTGCTGAAGTCAATGATATAGACAGAGGCCACAACCTATCACCGATTTAATTGACATATCCAAATCTCATAATTGCAAAGGCTTTTGGCAAAAGTTCATCCTCTTGTTTCTATCGCAGCCCATGTGGAAGTCAGTGCATGGAAAATTCCTTTCAAGAGCTTGTGCATGTGCTCCCAAGCTTCCAGTTGAAGCCTTCATTGAATTTACTTGTACTTTCCTTCACCCAGAGTGCTTTCCAGAATTTTTAATTGCTCATATGCAATTAAAAATAAAAATGATGAGTTTTGTCTGAATTATTTACGACAAATATTGCATTGGTGCATGTACTGGAGAAGAACTGCAAAAACTTCAAGGATAAGAGGAAAGACAAGTCAAAGGCAATACCCGCAAGCAAATCACAATCAACTGCTTCCAGATCCAGTTTGGTGAGAATCAAAGGCAAAAGAGTCAACCGCATGCAGAATATGGAAAAAGAACAAGACTGGAAGTGTTGCAGCTTTCTTCTAATTTCTTTTCCTCTTTCTTCTTCTTTCTCTTATTTTCTCCGACAAAGTAATTGAGCGATCAATTAAATTATAAAACTTAAGTGATTGGTTTAAAAGTCATTACTTGAAGAAGTCAATTACTTGGAAATAGGTGGCAAACATGCAAAATAGAAGGTTTTATTTTTCAGTTATAAATCATGCATGTTATGCAAAGAGGAATTCCAGGAGGAAGATTGCTAACTGTTTTCCTTTTTATAGCTTTGCATGCGGGAATTCATTTAAAGCTTCCTATTTGTAATTTCCCTTTATACACTATAAATAGAGGAAGAACCTACGGGTTAAAAGATCAGAATTGGTAATTAGCATTCTTGTGTTCTAGACTTTGAGTTGAAACCCTGGATATCTTTCTGCAAGCTAAGGAATAGAGAGGAGGCAGATTTCCAAAGAACTTTGTGTCAACGGTGCATTTTGTTTCTTATTTTTTTAGATCTATTCATAAACTTTGTGTTATTCTAGATCTGGATCTGAAACTATCCTTTGCTTTAAATTTTGTATTCCAAGATCTATTTGTTTTATCTATGTGCATGCGATCAACTCTGTGAACTATTGATTGAGTTGCACATCTTCTATCCTTTCTTCCTGTTTTCTATTATTTTCCTTTTCTACAGATATTTCCTTTCTCTTACGGTTTCTTGCTGCAAAACCGTCTAGCTATGGTCCATGAGCTACGCAGTTAAAGTAAAACCATCAGATAGATACTAGGAAATATAATTGACAAAATCTTACACGGGAGCTTCACCGATAAATGAGAGAGATTTATCTCATGATCGCCTAGGTTTTCAGTTGTGCGAAAAATCTAGCCAACAGAAGTATATAGTTCACAAGATGATGATGCATAAATGGGCCAAGTGACCCTTTTTATACTTTAGTGTGGTACCAAAGCCAATTAGAAAGCTTCCAATTAGGACCGACCTCATAATGGTTACTCTTCTTTTATTTTTCTTTTGGATTTTCACTTTGTTAACCCAGCCGATCTGACTTATGCAGAAAACTATTAAAGAAAAATGCAAATGCTCATGAAAATAATTGAAAAATATGAAAATTACTTCCCTTGCTCGTTTTCTTCTTGCCCCCGGGAAGTGAAATGGGCTTAAAGTCCTCTAAATTGAACTAGCTTGGAAAAGGGGACATTACAACATGGAAGTATTGGTTCTAAAAGAGGCTTGATATCCTTGCTAAATCTTTGTTGCCATGGAAAGCATGCTAAGAAGGGTGATAGGGTCAAGGATACCACTTGTAGCATAGGGCGCATAGATCCTTTGAGTCAGGCTCAAGTTTTTTTTTGCATATGGGATCCGGGTGATCTTTTACAGTCGAAGTGTATAGAGGCATTAATGTCACTATTGAGTTCTCTTTCTCAGGCACTTGGATTGAAAGGAAATTTATGAGCAATCATAGAGGGTTTGTTGTGCATTCTAACTGCATTGTGAAGGATCAATGTTCTCGGTCAATAGAACACTCATGGGGGCTAAGTAACACACATGAAGACAAGATCGTAGGGAATGGCCAAAAGAAGATAATTCCAACTAGATGCTTAAGGTGTAAAGATGGTAAGTAAACTAGATGGTATTTTTACAGTCAAGATTGTATGAATCAACTTGCTATGGTTTTGTGGGACTCAAGTTACTTTCTAGATTGCTACTTTTGGATGCATGCGAAGGTTATGGTTAATTCATTTAGTGAAAATATAAATTCAGCTGCTACAAGGTATGCAATAATTCAGTTTTATCCAAGGTGAAGTAATGTATCATGCTATTGTTTGGGATTGGTTCTCTAAAACACACCTAACAAGAATGCCTAATGAGACATGGATTCAATGTGAGTTTTGTGGTGTAAGTCATCCTTCTAACATGACTGAGATGAACTTGGGAAATGTGAATCATGAACCCCAAATCTTTGTTTGAGCTGTGTCGAATCTTGTGGCTGTTATGACCAACATGTCCAGCTTGTTCCACATTCTATTTGTAGCCACCAAGTGGATTTCGATCACAAGGAAGAGGTGCTCTTCTCCTAGTGACATTGATAAGGTATGTGTAGCTATCACAAGATGTTTACTGGCCACTACAACTCTGAATTTTAGTAAGAAATGGCAATGCTTCAAACATGCTTTGGGCAGCCTAAAAGAGACTTTGAATTTGCTGCATGTAATGGAAGGTATTGAAATTCAGCCAAAGGTTGTCAAGATAGGAGCTCACTTGGCATCATATAGTCAATTTAGCTAACATGAATTCAACAATTTCTATATCTTCAACAATTTCTAAGGGTATTCAACTGAATGTTAATACAACCATAACAAACTTCATAAAGATGGGAATGAATGGTAGAGCTGTTTGTATATACCAGGATGTGACGGGGAAAAATAATGGAGTTGAAGATGCTCTATCTAGGAAGCCAACTCCTTGTTCATTGGAAGAAGCAATGATAAGAAAAACTCTTGTTTTCTTTAATGAGTTTGTCCTGTGTGCAGGTACAAGTATAAACAGGGAAGAACAACTGAGTTTGTTATCAGCCCAAGCAAGTAATGATGAATATGAGATTGCAGTGGAAGATGAAGAGATGTCTCCACAAGCCCAAGAAGCACACCGAAAAGAAGTTGATATGACAACCAAGGTAAAAGAGTTGTTTGACACAATTGGGGCAGCAATGAGAGTGATTTTTGGTATAGTTGTCATCACCTTCACCAGCCACTTGATTACTCCTTTTGCTCTCATACAAAGGAGTTTACAAGTTCCTTCAAACATGGGGAGGAGTTCTTTTCGATTGGTGATGGTTAGTATGGGATTTTCAGTGCTTGCATGGTTGTTCCCAGCCCCTACATTGCCTAAGTTGTTGATTTTTGCAAGAAAATTCCACTTTGGTATCTGTTGTACCTTTTTCATGTTGATGGGCATGAAAATAACAGGTATAGTACAATTGTTCCCAGCTAAGGACAATTGTAAGTTGGTACAAATTAAGGAAAAACTCTTGATAAAAAAGGTGGAAAGAAGGTTCAGTTGAAGACAATTTTTATGACAACCACCAAGGTACTTAGTTGGGTGGAAACCCAAGTATGTTGTGGCTACTGTAACTCACTTCAACCCATCTACAATCTGATTTTTATCAGGTTACAACAGTTTGGAAGGTTTTGAGTACAGATAAGTATGCAAATAACAAATTTGCTAGAGCTGTTTTTGAAGAAGAAAATGAAGACAATAGGTGTATGAGCTTGCTTTTGCAAGAGCTCTTTCATTTGACAGGTACATGATCTAGATTATTGGAGCATTACAACATATTTCTTCACTTTGACATGATGGTACTTGGGCATGAGAGCTTGCAATTGCTTGTGGGCAAGCAATTTTGGGAGGGGAGGACTATAATGTCCCCTTTTCCAAGCTAGTTCGATTTGGAGACTTTGAGCCCATTCCACTTCCCGTGGGCAAGAAGGAAATGAACAAGGGAAGTAATTTTCATGTTTTTCAGTTATTTTTGTGAGCATTGCATTCTTCTTTAATAGTTTTCTACATAAAGTCAGGTTAGCTGGGTTAAGAAGGTGAAAAGCCAAAGAAAAAAATTAAAGAAAAGTATCCATTATGAGGTTGGTCCTAATTGGAAGCTTTCTAATTGGGTTTGGTGCCACAACAAGGTATAAAAGGGGTCGTTTGGCTCATTTGTGCATCATCATCTTGTCTAAAAATTAACTTTGCATGGTTTTTGGGTTGATTGCTCAATTACTTCCACTTAAGGGCAAAAATCCTTTGGTGTGGCCAACAAGGAGGATGAAAACCTTCCTTGCTTGATTGAAGAACGAAAACTCTTCAATTTATTGAGGATTCTCCATCCTAGGGTTTCCAAAGTGCTTCAAGAAGATTGATGTTGCAGCCTGTCTCCTAGGGAGTGACCCACCTTGGGAAAACGTTAGGTGGTTCCTTGGGCACAATGACTTCCAACTCAACCATCATTGCATTCTTCTTATTTTTAGCAGCCAAAATCTATATTTGGACTTCATTTTTGGCTTGAAATTATTCATTTCCAGCCACTTTGTAAGGGTGTTCTTTGTTTGTCATTTATTTAATTTTCAGCTGGGGTTTGAAGGTTGATTTCTTGGTTAATATTGATTCTAAAATAGTTCTTAGTATCCTTGCATGTTTTGGACGGTGTGAATGATGCATTTTGAATACTTATTGCCTTTTCCTTGCTGGCGTTATAAAAATCAGACTGCTGTAGACTGCTGTTATAATTTTTAGTTAGCTGTCATAAAATTCAGTTCACTGTCTATTGGAGTTTGTGCTATTTCCCTTTGCTTTCAGTTAGAACTGGAAAGGGGACATTACACTCTGTTACTGTTGTTTTGCTTGTTTTTGTTCTTCCCATTTGACTGAGGACCCACCTTTGCAGAAGCAAGAAACAACTAATGACGTTGCTTTTCGTAAGCAATGTACTGAGAATCCTAAATCCTCAAGAACTATTTTAAACCCGACAGAAGACAATCAAGGATGGCAATGGAATAACAAGATCCTTTAGCGGAGAAAAATGGGTGCCTAATAAGAATGGTCAACAAAATGAGTCAAAACATGGTACAAAAGAGCCTGAACATAATCTGCAAGATGACATTGGCATACAAGTTTAGGTGAAATAGTCAGTTTATTACAATGTGGGGCATAACTAGTTTGGATAATAATAATGAACTACCCAATCAATCAACACCTACACATGCTTCATCAGAAACCTCTCACTTCAAATATGTTGATGTTAAAAATTCCTCTACAGTCCTCGACTAGAGACTCGATGAAGATTGCAGTCTAGGATGATAGGGGGACTTCGAGAGATGGGAGTGGGTTTTGGTTTGATCAGTCATGGCCAATCTAAATTCAAATGTGCTTCTCCTTTCAGAGGTTAATGTATTCAAATTGCATTTCTTAATGCACAATTAGAATAGGAATAGCTTGCTATCTCTCATGAGGAATGTAAAGGAATATATTCTTAATGTAGCAATAGACCCCTTGGCTAGGTGGTGTTGGATGACAATCATGTATTGTGGGGTGTTTGTTTGGTGTATGCCCCCAATGAGTACCTTGGTAGAATATACCTTTACCATTGAATGCCTCAAAAGCTACTTAATGTTGAGTGGGCTTTTGGAAGTGACTTTGACATGGTCTAGTGGAATGGTGACCATGTTGGAGGGTGGAGTACGGCCCTTTCAATTGTGGATTTGGAGGCTGCCATGAGCGAGCTTTAGAATAATAAGACTCCAAGCCACATGGACATTGGTAGCATGTGATTGACCCCAAATTTTCAAAGACGTGCCTTATCAAACTCATCCTTGAAGGTGATGAAAGGAATTGATGGAAGGATGACATATTACCGCCTTCCTCAACATTTCTTAAGATTCTGGCCAAAGCATTGAAATGAGGCCCTTTAAATGGGTAGGGTGATTGTACTTTCATATTTCACTTGTGCGAAAGGTTTTCTTGCTCAATTGACCCTAAGCCGACCTGGGAAATTTGTGCATTTGAAAAATTGACGATTAGGAATGTTTATGGCAAAAACATTGTGTTAGGACAGAAATGTTAGTCATTTTTGTTGTTGCTAGGTGTTTCTACCCCACCTTGGTTCAAGAGTTGATCTGAAAGTGGAGAAAGTTGGCGAGCAGTTCGAGGATGTGTTTTGTATATATCATGAAGGTTCTTGATGAGCCTATTGGAGCTCAAAATTGCACCTTGCTCTGAATCACGCGGATCCAGGATTTTGAGGAAACATGGGACTGTCTCCAAGTGTGGGACTTGCGGCTTGAGACAGACCTTCGGAGAATGCCTACTTCTTTGTCTCGTGGATTTGGAAAACCCACATAACACAACCTACCTCTAACACTATACTAATCCTAGAGCTAAAACCTATTCTAACAATTCCAAGGGACCAAGGAGAGAGATGCAAGAAAGGGAAATCCCGGTGATAACACTAGAAGAAGGTGGAACCTTCCCAAATCCGAATGACACACAGATGTAAAGACGCAAGGTTGGGACTATAAAACGCACACAATTAAGATACAACCAAACAAAAGAGAATGAAACATACAAGAGGACAAAATATTCTCATCAAACACAATTGTTTGAATGAAATAGTAAAATCACACTTGCATTAATCAATCTTCAAATGATTACATATAGAGCCAAGGTAGGGGAGTCACCATTTGCGAATTATAGAGGTCGAGAGCACGAAGTTTCGAGTTTCACAAGGAAGAGCTCGAAAATATGCTAAGGTAAAGGGAGAAGAACCCTTACAAAGTGCGCAAGCACTTGTATTTATATAATTCGTGCCAAGGAGAAAGAGAAGAGAGAGAGTGGAGGACGGCCGAGTTGGAGTTGACTGTGTCTGAAAAGTGCATTAAATGAATATGGGCACTGTGAATTCTGCAGAGATTGCTTGTAATATAGGCATGGGTGCCTCCAAGTGCAGTCTACAACCATAACATGAATCCTCGAGTCTATCGCACGCCATTAGGCGTGCGGGGCACGCCGCAATACTCCATTAAATTCCAGTGGTTGGCTTTCTCGTTCCAAGTTCGATGTGGCTTCGAGACCTCCTGCGGATTTTACTACATTCCGTAGCTTCGCCGCCGCGGTCTTTGGAATTTTGATACCTCCGCGGACCTCTAAAACTTTCTCCTGCTTGCATTGAAGAGTGGTAACATTGTGTTCCACCCGCAAGTGTCTAATCCTTTGATTCGCGACCTTTTAAACTCGATGACCAATTCTTTCGTTTCGCGGATTAGGAAAGTCCGTGGAACACTATGATTCCTCAAACCTGTGGAACACTAGTTTTAATGTTTCACGACTTTTTGACTTAGTCACCTTTCTAACATTCATTTCAATGTTGTGTGACCAACTAAACTTGTTTCTTGCACCTCGTGGTTCCCTTTACAAAGTAAATCCAACCGTTGAATTGATGACCTAAAATGCTTAAGTCCTTAAAGATCATTTATTTGTTCCGTGGGTTAGGAGAACTTGCGAGAAGACTAAGTTCCTGCATTCCGCGATAGACTGAACTAGTCTCTCGTGGCTTTTCTAGAGCATGAAAATGGTTAAGTCCTTTTGATGAGTTTGAAATTACAAGGGGTATAATTTTGGACAACGGTCTGGCGACTTTCACGGGACATTTACTGCTTAGATGATAGAGACCTCTTGGCTTAAAGCATCCATTGGGAATGGAGTCAAGTTAGTGAAGTTGATTCCACCTTGAAAACTATCTCCTGAATCTGCATAAACTTAACACCGAACCGAGGTTGATCTATGGAGTTTTGAAAAATATAATTAAACTGTACTCCATTAACTGATTTTTGCCTTGCGAACTTGACTCGAGATGATCCGCATATGATTGCAAGTGGCTCCAAAACTTATGTACAAAACAAAAGAATACATGCTCCAAGTGAAACATCCAGAGAGTGCACAAACACTTTTTTACAAACAAAAGACCACAAAGATTGAGGAAAAAGGGCACTCAATCCTTGATCAACACGCAACAAGAGGAGAATATCTCCAACAACGTAAAACACAACACCAATATTTAGAAGATGTGATGAAACAACTTAATGGGAGTGTTTCAGATAAATCCCATTGATTGGGATTGACAATACCTCTCCATCAAATTTGGGTAACTCAAAAGAGTTAACTTCTTTACAAGAAGTGATGATATATGACCCACTCCAAAGTGCATCAAAATTAGAATGCCACCCAGGTTTAGCTCTATCTGCATCCCACTTGAGCACTCAATCACCAACTTTGAAAATATGCGGCTTTGTTTTCTTGTCAAACCATTGCTTGGTAGATCTTTGATGCTTCTCCCCGATCCATGGCAAATTGCCGTAATTCTTCAAGTTGAACCAATTCCACCATTATGATTTCTCGTTGGCTGCTCCTTGAGGTCCAATTGTTACGCTATCTCTAATGAAGGAAGTTCAAGTGACAGATAGGTCTAGCTTCTCTACCATATACAAGGACAAATAGGGAACTACCAACTACTTTCTTTAGAGTGATTCCGTCACCCAAAGATCACCCTTTACTTTAGTGTGCCATTGTCTTTGATTGATCTCGCATAGTCCTCTTCATGATTTTGATCAAGTTCTTGTTAGTTGATTCTGCCAAACCATTGCCTTGCAGGTAATAATTTGAGGAAGTCTTCAAGTAAACTCCATTTTTAAGAGCTCAATCATAAAATTTTGATCCCAAAAATCTTTAACATTATCGAGATATAATGGTTTGAGAAACCCCAAACCTTGTTACAATGTCCTCTAGAAATTAAGGATGGTGATTCGGTCACTTCCTTGAGTGGTATGGCCTTGGTCCATCTGGTGAAGTAGTCTGTTGTTGTCAAGACCCATTTGTGACCTACACTGGATGGAGGATTGATCATGCTAATGAAATAAAGTTCCCATTGAGCAAATGGTTCATCCACTTGAATAGGATGAAGGGGAAGGGCTGCCAGCCTTTTCTTGCATTTGAAGAAAGAACATTCTTTACATCTCTTGACCCATTGATATGCATCCATGAAATAGTGTACGCCAAAAGTATTTTGCTCTGAGAATTTTCATTCTTTATAGCCTTGGTGAGAAGCTGCTCACTGAGAGAGCCATAATGGAACTTGGCTAGGACTTTATCTGTTTGTTCACCTTTAATGCACCATAACAAAACCCCATCCAAATTCCTTTTGAAAAGAATGCCATCAATTAAAATATAAGGAATTGATTGTAATCTCAGATGTCTTCTTCTTGTCTTGTTCAAACCAGAAGGATAGCCACCAGTTGCTAGAAATGTTACCATATTGTTCATCCAATTGCCGCGGTTAGGTTGAATTCTTTTATTACTGCAGTCGCTTATCTTTGCGGGATCCTCCAGCGGCTTGTTTTGTTCATCCATGAAGAAGGTTTCTTCATGATTTTCCTTAACAACCTAGACAAGTTGCTCACATAATGCTCTGCCTCTAATCAATTTGGTGGCTTTGATAAAAACATCAAACTCCATGATTTTGGTCATCCATCTTGCTCTTTTCTCGTTGATCTCTGCTCCTATGATGAAATCTCTCACACTAGGATGTGAGACTAAGACTTTTATGCGGTTAGTGGCTAGCGGCTAGCAAAGGTTTAAATTTCTTGAGAGCCCGCACGATGGCAAACATCTGTTTCTCCAAATGGCTGTATTTGAGTTCGAAGTTCTTGATGTAATACGGCTAAAAGAAAGCCACGAGTTTTCTCCAGACCTTCATTGTTCTTTTGAGTGAGAACCGTGACTATGCTAAGATCCACGCAATAAGCATAAAGGATAAAATCCTTTGTGAAATCTAGATTGATGAGTGTTGGTGCTTGAGCAATTGCTGCTTTGATCTTTTCAAAGCTTGGTCTTCCTTCCGCGGTCCATTTGAAAATGGTATCTTTCCTCAGCATCAAGATGATGGCCCGACTAATTCAACAAAGTTAGGAATAAATTTCCTCATGAAATTGACCTTTTGCCAAGGAATGATTGGAGAGCCTTCTTATGAGTTGGGAGCGAATGACAGAGATTCTTTTTGGGTCAATTGTAATTCCATCTTTTGACAAAACGTGACCCAATAACTTACCCAGCGGAATGTAAAAATGCACTTCTTTTTGGGTTCATGATACTCCAAATTCTCCATCTTTCAAACAGTTGCTCTAGATGCTCCATATGATGTTGGCTCTATTTGGAGAAGAATGTGATGTCATCTAGATAAACAAGAACAATTTGATTTATGAGTTTGTGGAAAGCAATAGCCATTGCTCTCTAAAAGGTGGCACCCGCATTTGACAAACCAAAAGGCATTTTTTGATATGCATATGTTCCCCATTTGGTTGTAAATGCAATTTTGTATTGATCCTCCTCTTTGATCTTGATTTGATTGAAGCTTGAATAACCATCAAGCATGGAGAATCTTTCAGATCCAACCACTATTTGAAGGATTTGCTCCATGGAAGGAAGAGGATGATGATCTTTGAGTGAAGCCTTTTTGAGGTCCCTAAAATCTACACACCTTATTTCTCCATTCTTTTTCTTGATAGGAACCAAATTTGCCACCCAAGATGAATATTTGATAGGAAATATTATTTTTGATTCAATGAGTTTAAACAACTCATTCCTCATGAGTGGTTCAATCTTGGGATTGACAGGCCTTTTCTTTTGTCTTACTGGCTTGGCATTGGGATCCAAATCAATAGCATGTTGAGGATGTTGGGGTCGAACCGTTTTAGATCCTCATAATTCCATGAAAATACATCATGAAATCTTTGACAGAGGGAAATAAAATCTTGTTCTTCATCAACAAGTACATGCCTTTCCCAACAAAAGCTCTTTCCCTTATCTGCAAACGCAAACCAGCTTGCAATCTTCTAGACCCACGAACATGCTCTTGCCTTGCCCTTTGATCTCAGGCATTAGAGTTGAAAATATTTTCTAGGGTCGGTAGTCCTTTTGGTAGCTTGTTTGTCCGCATTGAATGATCGATCACCATAAATTTCTTGGAAGTGGATTGCAAGTCGGAAGAGAATTCCGCTTCATTTTGGATGAATTGGACAATTTGCTCGTCACTCTCAAAACTTGCCAGTTTTATATCATTATTCGAGAATGAATTACCTTACGACCATTTTGACATGTTGTTTTCCTTGGATAAGGCCGTTTGTAGGAGAGAACGAGAAGCAATAGGTCGCCATTTGATCTGCTTCTTTGTTTTGTTTCCGTGGCACTACTTGAAGGTTGACCACTTTAAAGCTTTTCAGAAGATCCCAAACTTGGTGCTTGTAAGCTCGTAAAAGCTTGTTCTTAGCTGCACATTTGCTTGACTTTGATGATGACCAATTTAGTATCTCCGAACTTGCAAGACCTTTATATGTTTCTTTTTTGCAATCGGTAGGCCATGGACCAATGCTTCATATTCCGCTACATTGTTAGAGATTTTTTTTTGCAATCTGTGAGCAAAGAAGAGTTTCTGCTCCATTTGAGAGATAATAACTACACCCGCTCCAAGCCCATTTCTACTTCTGGAACCATCAAAATATAACTTCCATAAACTAGAAGCATCATTGTCTTCTTCTTTGTGTGGTATGGGGGTAGTGAAATTTTCTTCATGGATGCACATAGGTACCCAGGACCCGTTCGAACAAGCTGTATCATAAGGGTCAATCTCATAGTACTCTTTTGCCCATTCATCTAACATAAGATCAAGAATTGAAGTTGATGAATTCAACTGTTTCAGCTAGTTGAGGATCAACTGGTTGTTTCTCCTTGAATTATACAATTTGCAGCTTTGATAGGACAAGGATCATGAACTTCCACATGATAATCTGAAATATGTTCAACCTTGATAGTAAATCTAGTTCCATACCTTGTCCTTAACAACATATGAGATTAGTCTACGAGACAAATATCTGCCCACCTTAGTTGTGAAATCTATGGAGAGGCAAAGGGCGAATAGAGGAGGCAAGTGGATCACGAAATGTCTGTAATATAGTGAGGCTTTGGGTATGCATGCAAAGTTAACTCAAGATCTTTAACTATGTCCAAAACCTGTACTTTTGACCTATCAAGTTGCAAGACACCCTTAGAAGTTGGATTGTATTCAATCCCCAAAATATCTGCAATTTTCTTTGGCATGACTGAAGTACTAGCACCAGAATCTATCATACAATTGTGTATAAGGCGCTTTCCAACTATGAGAGACATGTAGAAAGGAGAAGGCTTAACAATTAAACTTACATGTTCTCGATTCCCAAGGAACCTACCGCATTTAATTCTGTTCAAACTGTCACTGCCACATTGTGGCCAAAAACCATAAACCTTGCATGCCACAAATCTCAACTTACCAAAGTTTATGCCAAGTGGTCCATGACCAAAGTCCACACCAAACATTAAATAATGTTTATGCTAAGTGGTCAATGACCAACATACCAAACATTACACAAGGTGGTCCAAAGACCATTCCTATATGCCAATTAAACCTTTAAACAAAACAACCAAATGGTGGACCTGCAATAAATTAATAAAACTTACAAACATATAATATATATATGTATACATATTTATATACATATATGTGTGTGTGTGTGTGTGTGTGTGTGTGTGTGTGTGCGTGTGTGCGTTTACACACACACACACACATATATAAATATTAAATATTATAACTAGCTGATGATCATCATTAGACTTATACATTTTTAATTAATTAGATCATTAAGAAATGTATATCCACTTACATTATTGATGTCAAGTTGTTACTTTGTCGCAATTTCCATGCTCTCAACGAGCAACAACATAACTTAATTAACCAACCCCATTACCTAGCCATGCTTATAACACGTTATGAATGCATTAAGTTTGGGGTGTTACATACTTCCCCTCTTAAAAGAATCATTGTTCTAGTGATTTAAGTTCAACATGCATAATCATGTAAATCATAAACAACTCAAAATCAATCACAAAAGAAAATAGTTTATTTTCTCATACTTGGAAATTTCCAGAATCTCAACTAATAATAGTTTTAAAACTTGTCTGCAATCAGCCTTATAACAAGTTATTGGTATTTTCTCATACTTGGAAATTTCCAAAATTTCAACCAATAACAGTTTTAAAACTCGGTTGTAATCAACCTTACAACAAGAAGTTATTTCTAAACAATCAATAGTATGGCTTAAATTGCCATTCAATCATAATAAGTATCAAATAATATAAAATAAATCCATAACAAATCATTAAAATAACTATTTTATTTATTGAAACAAGAAAGGAAAAGCAATTTTCATTTCGTCCATGTTCTCCCAAGTTATGTTGTCCTCAAAATATTGGTCCCATTGGACCTTACATTGTGCAATTTCACGATTTCTAAGATGCAACTGTGAATTTCAGTCACTCTCATAGGTTCAACCATGACGATTCTCGGGTCTTGAACCTGTAACGAGTTCCAATTTATAACATGTGTTATATCAAAAACATACTTTTAAGCAAAAATATATGAAAAATATTATGCATCCTAGACAATGCGGGAGGTAATGCTAATCTTTAAGCCACCGGACTTATCACTTCTAGGATTCCAAAAGGCCCCACATATCTAGGTGACAATTTGGTAGCCTTGCCAAATGAAATAGAGCTCTTTTTGGGTTTTACCCTAAAAAGACCTTATCACCTTGATAAATTTTTCACAACTCTTTTAAATTAGTGTAGCTTTTTTCTTATCGGTAGCTTCTTTCACCACTCACAAATGAGCTTAACTTGTTATTTCCTATGTCAATAGTTTTATTACCCTTGGATTCCCGAACACGATGCATCTTGAAATTCTTGCAAGACTTTAATTCTAAGATCATTACCTAAGGGTATATAACTTTGTTATCATACCGTAAGAATCCTTCGTTATTGATCTTGAAACCCTTCTATCTTCTATCGTTTGGATTTGTTTCTAACGTAGTTTTCACATATTGATAGTATAGATTAGTTTGCAATTGTTTCCTAACTTCCTCCTTAAACTATGTTCCGAGGGTCACAATTGCGGAAATATGCTTCTTGCGACTCAGTTCATCAGCCACTCTATTTTCCTTTCCTTTTATATAATTGATATCAAAGTCATATTGGAACAAAAATTCCAGCCACCTACGCTGTCTTGTGTTTAAATTGGGATGCGTAAAAATATATTTCAGTTCAAATTCAAATGACTTTCCTAGCAAATAGTGCCTCCAATTTTTAAGGCATAAACTATGGCATCGAGTTCTAAGCCGTGGGGAGCATAGTTTTGCTCATGCACCTTCAATTTTCTACTTTCATAAGCAATTACATGATCATTTTGAAGAAGTATTCCTCCCAAACCTTCACTAGAGGCATCAATTACCACGGTAAAGCTTCCATTGGGATTTGGAACCTTCAATACATTGTTGTGAGTTTTTTTATCAATAAATTAAATACATTTTCACATTTTTTCAGTCCATACAAACTTCTTATCCTTTTTTTTTTGCAATGAAGTAATTGGTCCAACCACTCTTGAAAAATCTTTAACAAATTTTCTATAATACCCAACTAGTCCCATAAAACTTCTTACCTCATGTACGTTTTTAGGTGTTGGCCACTCAGTGATAGCTTTGATTTTCGATGGGTCAATCAGAAATTCCATCTTTGTTTATGATGTGGCCAAGATATTGTACTTCATTATGATAAAAAGAACATTTCTAATTATTACCATAAAATTTCCTTTTTCTCAACACTTCTAACACTATTCTTAAGTGTTCATTATGCTTCACATTCTCTTTGAATAAATCAAAATATCATCAAGAAAAACTAGAACAAACTTATCTAAGTATTCTTGAAAAATATTATTCATAAGGTTCATAAATGCAACATGTGCATTAGTGAGTCCAAATGGTAAAACAATAAACTCATAATGCCCATATCGTGTTTTGAATGTTGTTTATGAATATATTCATCTTTTATCCTTAGTTGATGATAACCAGATCGTAAATCAATCTTAGAATAAACAAATGCATCTCTCATTTGATCAAAAAGATCATCAATCCTTGGCAAAGGATATCTATTCTTTATCGTTGCTTTGTTAAGCATGTGATAATCAATGCATAGTATTAACGTTCCATCTTTCTTTTTAACGAAAATGATCGATGCTCCCCAAGGAGACACACTAGGTCGGATCAAACCTTTAGAAAAAAGTTCATGTAGTTGTGCTTTCAGTTCTACTAACTTTTTTTGTCATTCTATAAGGTGTTTTTGATATAGGTTCAGTTCCAGGTTTAATATCAATTGTGAAATCAAACTCTCTTTTAGGAGGAAGTCCAAGTAATTCTTTCGAAAAGACATCCTTAAACTCTCGTAAAAATAGAAAATATTCCAAGGAAGTCTTACCTTCCTCACTAAAATAGAAATTTTGATTGCATACATCATGCAACCTTTGTTTTTAGCTTTCTTAAGTTACATTGCAGATATTTGTCTAACTTTAAAATCTCTCTTAATGCCCTGAATGCTAGTTGTTTTCTGCATGTCATCAAGACATTTATTCATTTTTTCAAAACAATCCATTGTTGCCTTGTGTTTGGACAACCAATTTACTCCTATAATGATGTCATAAGACCCTAAAGGAGCTATGTAAAGGTCAAGTTCAATGGTAAAACTAGGTAATCTCAATGCTAGCTTCCAACAATCATTGGTCTATCGTATGAATAACATCATTCCTATCTCGTATACAGTCCATGTGTTTCCCATAAAATCCAACTTTCTTAAACAATTTTCTAGCTAACTTACTAGAAATAAAACACTCGGTAGCATCGGTGTCAAATAAAATAGTAATAGGAAAACCATAAAACTTACTTTGACATTTCTATAGGGGTAGCTTGTTTCTCTACTTGGCGTGATTACCCACTGCAACATGAATTCTTTGTTGCTGGTTATTCCCCGATTCCTTTGGGGACAATTGTTTGCATAGTGCTCACCACCGCATGTAAAACATCCCCAGTAGGCCCTTTCCTCTCAAATTTGTTTTTACCATAAGAAACATTATTCTGCTCATTCTTTCTTATATTTACAACGTGTTTTGCTACAATATTTTTCTAGATAGTCCTCATTTTGCTTCTCGTTTTCTTCCACCAAGTTTTCCTAGGAGCAAGTGGTGCAGGTGAGTTAACGCTCCTCTTGCATTTCTCATTCCTAAAGGTTGAAATTGCTTGCAATTTCTGTTCTTGTCTTATGGCCTTTTCAAACACTGCTTCCATTGTAGATGGTCCATGAACATCTACTTCACCTCTTATGTTTGGGTTTAATCCCATAATAAACTTGTGGATCCAAAACTTTTCATCCTTTTGGTATTGGGGTATGTATTTTAACAACTTAGAAAAACATTCCCAATACTCTACAACACTCAGCTTACCCTAAGTTAAGTTCTGAAATTTAGACATTTTTGATCAAAATAGAGTTGAGGCAACCAACGTTGACGAAAATATACCTTGAACTGCTCCCAAGTGATGGAGGCAATATCTACTCCTAACTCCATCTTACGGTTATCCCACCATGAAGATGCTTCGTTGGAGAGTTGGAAAGCACCCCAAATTGCTTTAGTTTTATCGAAAAGTCCTTTATTTCAAAGTACTTCTCCATTTCACTTAACCAATTTTCAACACCATCCCCCAAGGTTGTTTCATCAAGTTTGGGTGGGCTGATTCTTTTATGTCCTTAGACAGTTCAACATCAAGCGAGCTCTTTTATCCCCTTGCTGATTGTTATCGTCTTTTTTCGTGTTGTTCTACCTCACATTCATCATTTTCATCCACTACTAGCTTTGCTCCAAGGTAGCTATCCAGGTTTCAGTGTCCTCCCAAGGAATGCATTAGAATTTTATCTAACTTCTCAACTATTGAACCTTCAACATTAGTTGAACTGGTTCCATCATCACGATTCACCCTTCTTCTTACCATCATATCCTATTAATAAAAGGATAAGATGTTCATTATCGTTATGAACCCATTAAGTCTAAGAGTTGATAACCTTCAACTTTGATACCAAACTGTAACACCCATGTTATGATTCATCCAAATTAAGGGATTTTTTTTTTTAAAACATACCCCTTAAGTTCTAATTAATGCTTTCAATGTTAAACATTATTAATTAGCTTACTTGCTAAATAATCCAACATTATTTAATATTCATAAATCCATCTTGATAACATTCAATAACCATGTGCAGTTGTAAGGGTCTACTAGATCACCCCGATCTCCCCTGATCACTCTAACTAAGTGTGTATGCTATGTATACTTGGTTAAACCTTTTATAGGTTATGAGAACATGTGCATCTCCTTAGTGCCTACTGGGAAGATATTTATGCAACTTCCATCCGGATCTAGACATTTGTTGATTTAGGGGATTGGTGAACAAGACAATGTAGTCAACAATTACATTACTTTGGCCAAAGTTTTTAAGCATTGCTTTGCAAGTCTAGTTTCAAGACTACACACTAGCGTATGAAACTTGTCTTCCGTCACCACACAATCGTCTCAATATAGTTATCAGGATTTCTTTTCGTTGTTTAAGAAGATAAATTAGTTAAGAAGAAGAAGAGTCCATGTCCAACTCATCCTACTAAACAAAAGGATCCTATCAGTACCACTTTAGGATCCCTATGGGAAAGATAGTGACCATGTAATTATTTTCATCATTACGTCCTCACTACCCTTCCCGTAGCCATCCTAAGTTGGCACGGGTAGGATACTAACGAGAAGACAAAGGGACATAACACTTATGCTTCTTATATACTTTAAGTTATCTTTGATAGATGAAGTATCTAAGTCTTTCTTTACGACACGTTATAATGTGTTAATACATGATATTAGATTCTTAAGAGAGGGTTATAGTAACTCAACGAGTTACTTTCATTAGTTCCATTTTTAACTTACTATTATCAAAAAGTATAGGTTACTAATTATGTTTTGCATTGATTTGTGTCATTACAATCACTCGTTAAGGATAGACCTTATTCTCTTAAGTACATTAATTGTCATGATTAGTCCATTAAATTCCATAAGGTACAATAATAACTTTATTTCGTTTTCATTATATTGTTAACCTTATTGTCTATGTGTCGTCATTTAATATACTTGATCATTTCAATTGAATCAATGAAATCAGCATTTAATACATATCATAAGAATAATCAGTTGTGTAAACAACATATTGTTATTTTCATAATCACCAAGATAAGTAACAAATCAGCCAAGTCATATATTCTATTTTAAATAAGGATAATCCTTTATTTTCATTAATAATGATATACAAATCATCAAAAATAATACATTGGGAAAAGTGCCCTTTACAAGATGCGAAGACATTCCTTTTGCATTTAACAAATGTTTACAATAATCCTTTTCGGATTTGTATCATAATAACATAAGATGTAAATCAATCATAATCATATCCAATAGTCACTTTAACAATGTCATCCTTTCCTGCAAACTGTAGGAGAGAGAAAATATATATGGGTCAGTTCAAAGAACTGACATGAGTTCACAAACTCATATTCCATGTTGTATTCATAATGAAATAATTGAATAAGTTATGGTTAACTTGATTCATAATCAGTACGATATAATTATAAACTTCCTAGTTTACAATAAGTATTCTATCACACACAAATATAAAAATGATAATTCATCTTTATATAAAAACAATATGTTCACTTTCACCTAATGAAACCAACATATTAAACTTAACATTTAGATAATAATGAAACATACTAATGTTGTCATTTATTTCAATAATCCAAGATTAGAAATAACAGTTCAGTAAATAAAAGTCAATCCAAGTTTAATTCATCCTTCATTCCTTTCAATATTATAATCAACCACAAATCATAACTTCCTTTCGATGCACTCACAACGAAATAATAACAACATCAAAGGTGGAGCCATAACATCCAACTCTCATTCCAAATTTCATCAAATATCCTCAAATCGAATAAAACATGCTATCAGTCTTTCTTATAGAGGAAATTGTATCTAACCAGTTAGTTTGTTTCTATTTTGCCCAAGCATCATATTTTATTTCCGATCAGGATGTTTTCAACATGACAACATATCAAGAAGCAACTTTTTATCATATGATTACAACTATACTCAATAAGGAGTTTAAGTAAACTAATGTAAAACAATAGTACTCTAAAAAGTTCTTAGTTTAACCATACTTGTTTTCCATATTCCTTCATTTTCCAAAATTCATAAAGATCAAATCTCATCAATGTATACAGAGGGAGAAGAAATGTTATTGATTAATAAGAACTATATCATTTCTATTCTTTGTCCAGATTTCTTTCAATGAACCAAAACAAGACATGCTCATAAACAGTTTAAGACAGTCATGTTGTTAAGAGCTAGAAGTAACAATAATAGTCAAAGTTCAAAAGATGAACTGATCTAAACAAAATAGCAAGCTCTAATTGAGCTATTAAACATCCTTCAAATTCTACCTAGATTTTATTCAAAACATGTTCATATAAAGGTTATAACAGTCATGCTCATTAGGAGCTAGAATATTGGTAACAATGAAGTTCAAAGATGAACCAAAACCACAAATCAACCAAGCTCTATAAGGACTGTCTTCATTTTTATAACATTAACAACTATACCAAACAATCCAAAATGTATCTTAGTTCACAATGATTATCTCAACCAACCCATGATCAAAGAGAGATCAATTTTAATCATGTTCTAAAGAACTAAATATCAAATGACAACAACACAGCTCGTGCTGAGATAGAACCCACAAACAGTCCAGCTATTTTCGAGCTAAATCAAAATGGTATTCTCAAACCAAAAACCAATGAAACGTATTTGTGCAGAGAAGACAACAAGAAGCTCAAGATGAGCTTAAAAACCCACAATCACAGTCAAGCTCAATTAGATCTGAAAACCGGATATTAATATTCTCAAACCCAAAGAGAGTTAAAAATAACAATATTAATCAACAAAGCTCTATAAGAGCTTATACATCTACGAGTTAGACAACAATCAAACGACGCGATCTTGAAAAGAGCTATATACAACCTTCAAACATTTGCATAGACCCATAATACTCCAAATTGAACCCAAATCATAAATACAATACAAAACCCACATGTATTTAGTTCTTGAACTTGCAATAAACATTTACCCAGTTCGTATTTAATTCTTCCTTCCATATTTTCCAGATTTCTCAGTCAAACCTAAAAGAAACGTTTTGAAAAGAAGATAACAACAAAGCTCTTAAATGAGCTGTTGAAATAATCATATTCCAAATGCAAACACATTTCCAGATTTCAAACAAATAAACCCAAGAACATATTCAATTGTTTCATTATTTCTTTTCCAAGTTTTCCTTGAAAATCAAAAACCCAATACGCGTTCATCTAGAACAAACTCAAATTTTTCCCAGATTTCACAATAAATCATTAAACCAAAAATGTATTCATCATTTCAAAATAAAAACAACAAGGAATGTGAGTAAGAAAACCCATGCCTGATTTTCCTTGCCTTCAAACTTCCTTTATTCCTCACAAATCGATTGCCTCCAAAACCCCATAAAACATTCCAACAAGAGATTTAAATACAAAATACACCATCAAAGTGGTGATAACAACTTCCACAAATTTGCATGCACAATCTAAAAACAGTCTACCATGAAAATCTCCCAAAAAAACTCCAAGACCATCTCACAAGAACCAAAAGCAAATGAAATGTTAGAATATGCAAAGAGAAGAAAGAAGACAAAGGCAAACCGCACCTTTGTCTAAATGACGAACAGGCAGAGTGTATTTATTGATGAGAGAGGTGGTTATACAATTACCAACCGAGCAACTACATAACTGTTTTACATGCTATATAATGTGCTATATTTTAACACCCCCTCTTAATGACTAAACCGGAAACAAAACAAAGTTTGTCCCGAAATTTTACAAATATCCTAAAGCCCATATGTTTAGTCATTACATCTACAGACTGTGCCATAAGTTGTACTTTAAAATCAATAGTCCTTAAGCTGTGATGTAGTTGTCGAATAAAGACGAACATGAAAAAAAAAAATCTGGTCCCATGAACAAAAGATATGGCAAGTGGTCCACTTTGGTTCTCTGTTTCGTGATTCATTGACCCATGATGAATCACCAATGGTGAGAGTGTCGGCCCCATCTCCAGAGTGCTGAAATCGGAACCTCGAAGATGTGGATTAGAAAATCTATTCCGGCTTGTGTAGCTGTAGGGAGTTTGTACAAAGACTCAATTATCCCGTAGTCGAAGTCACCTCGATCACGTCCTTGCACCACCATGTAGTGCTCATCCGACTTTTCAAGAAGAGGAATGTGACCATTTGCGCGGAGTTAGAACCAACTCCTAAATAGTAGGAGAAATAACCATCTCCGTCTCAGAAATGGCGGTCTCGTCTCAACGGGAGAAAGAGTCTCAAAGACTCAATTATCCTGTAGTCGAAGTCACCTCGATCACGTCCTTGCACCACCATGTAGTGCTCATCCGACTTTTCCAAGAAGAGGAATGTGACCATTTGTGCAGGAGTTAGAACCAACTCCTCAATAGTAGGAGAAATAACCATCTCCGTCTCAGCAGTGGTCTCCGTCTCAACAGGAGAAATAACCATCTCCGTCTTATCTATTTGCTCATCTATCCCCCTCTGTTGGGAAAGATCCTTCACAACACAATGAGCAAACTGTTCATGCTCTATTGTCCTTCGAGCAAGAACCTCTGAGTGAGTGGCTGGGCATGCCATCTCACCATGCACCATCAATGCATCTGGAATAGTGGAGTCTCCGTCCACAGCAAATTGTTCTTCAGAATGAGGAAATCCATCCTCCCAAGGCATGTCTGCCTCCCGTACACCCGATATAGTGGATATTCCCTCCACAATAGGTGCATATAGGTTGATTGTATCCAAGTCAACAGATTTGTGAGGAATGGCTTCCTCCCGAGGCATTATAGCCTCCTGCACATCCTGAATGGTGGAGCTGTCCTCCACACGTGCATTCATGTTGATCGCAGCCGGATCAACAAGCCGATAATTGACCACCTACCCCAATACCAAGGGCAATTATCCGTCTTTGTTTCACATAAGAGACAACACACTTCTTTCCACATAAATCCACGAAATATTGGGATTTTCATCGATTGTGAATAGATAGAAGATTCTTTTGTAAAGAAGGTACATATCTAACATTCCGTACCAACAATTTATGAGCATTATTCAATACAATGCATATATCTCCTATCCCTTCTCTATGCAAGCGATTCTCCATCAGTAGTACTACGATTCAAAACAAATATTTGCAGTAAATGAAACATACCAGTCCCTACGACATGAAAAGTGTGCAGACGCACCAGAGTCAATAATCCAGCAACTGGTACCACTATCATTTGAGCATGATGTCGTAAGACAGTAAAGAGCATACTCGTCATCCGAATCCCGTTCTTCTGCAACTGCTGCCACATGTTCCTCATTACATGGCTTTTTGTTCTGCTTTGAAAGATCATACATCCGCTTCCGACAATCCCTCTTGAGGTGCCCAACCTTGTGACAGTAATAACATGTGACCTGATACCGAGTGGAAGATTCACCAGAGTGACGTTTCCACTTTCCCTTTGACTGAGTGACAAGAGCACTCTCTGCATGGTCACAATTAGATTCTGCCTGAAGTTGTCTCCGTTCCTTTTGCAATAGGTAGGAACTCACCTTGTCAAACGTGAGTGTTTGACTTTCAGCCATTAAATGGAGTGCCTCCACAAATGACTCATACGAAGAAGGTAAGCTGTTCAAAACCAGAGCCACCATATCATCGTCGTCCACCTTCTTGTTGATGGAAGATAACTGGTCTCGGAGATCTTTCATCCGAAGTAGGTGCTCAGACAACGATCCACCTTCTTGTAACTTTACGGAAAAGAGCATATTTTTCAGGTATAAAACCCGACTCTTCTTTGACGTCTGATATTTATCCCTCAGACTAGTCCACAACGTGCTTGCCACAGTGGCATTCCGCACTTCCGGTATCAAATCATCCGACACCGATAACTTGAGAAGCAATAATGCTTCCTTATGACGTTTGTCATAATCTTCGAAGTTCGTCGCTGGTCGACTTTCATCACCCTTGATTATTTTATCACAATCCCGAAATTCCGCAACCGTTAAAATTTTATGACTCCAAACATTGAAATTCGTGCCCGTTAATTTTTGTGTCTCCGGCAACGTCAAGTGTGATATATTTGCCATTTTATTATTCCAAAAGAACGGAAAATAATAAAATAATAATTTGCCTCACACTTAAAAAATATCCTTTTCCAGCAAATAATATTAAATGAATTAATTTCTTCAGCAAATAGAATGAATACCTTTGTTGCTGGAAATAATATTATTCTGCCCAAATAATATTAACTTTCCCTCACGAAATATTATTCTGCCCAAATAATATTAACTTTCCCTCACGACTTTGGAGTTGTCTTCGCTGCTCACGGATTTTGTTGTTTGCAGGTGCTGCGAGCCACGATTTTTCCCTTCTGCCCTTCCACGTGCCCACGTTTTTGCGGTTCTGCCCACAACAGGTGAAAAAACCCACGATTTTCCTTCTTTCGCGACTCACACTGCCCTCGTCCCCACGCTTGTCCGCGTCGTCCCCCCCGCGCTGCCCTCCGCGCTGCGTCCCCTTATGCGCTGTCCCCGCGTCTGTCCTCTACCGTGATGTCTGCTCTATTTGCCCTCGAATGCTCAGAAACTCCTCGCCATTGCACGCTCCAACAAACACGACTGTATTTCCGTCAAAAACCGTGACTTTTTGATACGAAAAAACATGACTGTTTCTTGCGCGAAAAAGCGACTGTTTTCTTCACGAATCCCTTCCACGATTTTTGCCTTGTTATGCAGGAATGGCGTCGATCTTACCATCGACCTCACACACACTTCACTGCAATCCCGTCTTCCTCCAATGGCGTTTTTCCAAACTCGTGCCTTGTTAGGGCTTCCTCGAGTTTGTTGTTCGTGCCTCTTGACGGCTTCCTCGAACTACAACCCTTAACGCTCTGATACCAATGTTAGAATATGCAAAGAGAAGAAAGAAGACAGAAGGCAAACTGCACTGTCTAAATGACGAACAGGCAGAGTGTATTTATTGATGAGAGAGGTGGTTATACAGTTACCAACCGAGCAACTACATAACTGTTTTACATGCTATATAATGTGCTATATTTTAACATGAAATACAACAATGCGAATGGAGGGAGTTGACTTGCATGGTTAACTTTTTGAAGAAGCTACTGGTTCCGAAGGAACCTACCTCATTTAACTCCCTTCAAACTGTCAGTGCCACATCGTGGCCAAAAATCCATAAACCTTGCATGCTACGAATCTCAACTTACCAAAGTTTATGCTAAGTGGTCTATGACCAAAGTCCACACCAAACATTAAACAATGCTTATGCTAAGTGGTCGATGACCAACATGCCAAACATTACACAAGGTGGTCCAAAGACCATTCTTATATGCCAATCAAACCTTTAAACAACACAACCAAACGGTGGACCTCCAATAACTTAATAAAACTTACAAACATACAATATATATATATATATTATAACTTGTTGATGATCATCATTAGACATACATTTTTAATTAATTAGATCATTAACAAACGTATATCATGTCAAGTTGTTACTTTGTCGAAATTACTCTCTCAACGAGCATCAACATAATTAACCAACAACCACATCACCTCTCCATGTTATAATGATGTTATGAATGCATTAAGTTCGGGTGTTACATTTTTATGCCTAAAATTCCCTCTAGAAGTGTTTGGAAACACTTTTAATAAAATATTACATTAGGCCCCTTTATAATAATAAAACTTAAGTTGCCCTTTTACAATGTTATAAATATAAAGCTATTAAGTCAACTTAAAATATTATTATTAAAATCCCTGATTTTATCCCTTAGTTTATGGAAAATAAGGAATAGGCTACGGGTCTCCTGATTATTTTAATTCGGAAAAGGTGACATTACAAGATAGCTTCGAACTAGGATCCCTCACTAACCCCTCGCGAGACGGAGGTAGCTCTTTCCTACATGAGAAAGGAGAGGTAGTGTGTCGGTTGGAAGAGAGACGGTGAGTGCATGTGATCAATCATAAACAATCGGAACACAAGGTTTTAAAAGAAGTTGTAGAAAGGTATTGAAACATAGCCAGTTCTATACATATGGATGATAAAATAATTTGTCGCAACATTAAACATAATGATATTAAAATGTTGGGTAGTGGAGAGGCCTAGGTAAAAACACTTGCTCCCTAGAATATCTGTCAATTAATGAAAAGACTCATCCAAGGACAGTAATAAACAGTTTCGTCATTGGAAATAGAATAAAAAACTTTACCTTGGTATGAGACCCCAAGGTAATGATCCCATTGAACTAGATAAAATAAATTCCAGCAAAAGAAAGTTCTGATGGAAAAATGCAAGACTGTTTACAGCTGCAGATCATAACAGTATGAACTTGTTCAACCAAAAGAAAAAGAATCCTCAATCATAAATCTGTCACATGGTCTAGTTAGAGCCAAGAAAGAGTAATGATAGCATACTAATACCAATTCGTCTCATACTCTTCATGCAAACACCCATTGATTTAATCTAAATTGAATTAAACCTTATTTCAGAGTAACTACGTAACTAATGATATTCTGATGATAAACTACAGTAAGACACAAACAAGCATGCAACAATATGAAACCCTAAGCAAATGAGAGAGGCAAGGTGACTTAGCTGATTTTGTGTAAGTCGGAGTGATCTGGATTGAGCAAGCTGTTACAACGGGCAAGAAACAAAGTGTCGTCAAGGCTCACCGAGGGTTTTGGAACACGGGAGGACAAGAGCGCTTGGGTGCTAGTGACTGATTTGGGCGCTAGTGTCCACTTAGATGCTCATGTTCGGCCTTTTACAGGGCCGGAGAAGCTTCGCTGTTGATCTTTGTTTGTCACTTTGGTTTTGCTCCAATGTTGCTGGTCGTACTGTAACCTGCAAAATAGATAACTAGCTGCACATGCCCATAAACCACATCAAACCTAATAAAGAAGATACAAAATGGGGAGTCGACTAACCCCGAAAGTCACTTGAAGAGTGATCTTACGACCGAGTGCTGCACTACATCTCAAACTCCATGTAGTTCTTTGTGTATGTGTGTGTAATGATGCCCTAGGTTGCCCTTGTGCAAGTTGCACTATGATAGCGGGCTAGATCTAGATTGCTCCAAGTATGCAAATGTGTGTGATGGAATAAAATGAACTTCCCCTCCTATGTTGTGTATGTAGAGTGATGCAACCCTTGTCCCTTGTATGAGTGTGCTAGATGAATGCCTTTGAAATGCTCTTGTGCCTTGATGCAAGCTTAGGTGATGATAGATAATGCTTATGATGCTTGGTCCCCTTATTTGAGAGCAATAACTATATATATATATATATATATATATATGATTCCCTTGTTTGAATTTCGTAATTGACAATTGAAAGGCTGACCCAAAGTTCTAAAAGGTGACCAAGAAGTAAAAGAGACCCAAAAGAGTAAGAAGAAGATAAAGAAGGTCAGGAGTGCCCAGAGGGACAAGAGCGCCTGAGCGCTTCTGTCCTAATTGGGCGCTAGTGTCTGAGGCCATAAAAGATAAATCAGTAAAGTTAAGGAGGGCTATAAGATATGTAAGGTCAATAAAAGTGCAAGAGATAAAGCAAAAGACCCAAAATAAGTTGTCAACCACTAGTTTTCTTACTTAGGAATCATGTATACATTAGTATGCTTTAGGACCTATAAATGTACCCAAGTGCATAGATTTTGTGTCTACACCCATCTATCATGTAATAAAACTACAATCAGAGGAATAATCATTCTCATGATAGGACTGAACTCGTTATGGACCTAATAGTTTCTAAATTATAAGTTAAACATTATTCTTATGCAGGGGTATATCTTGTTATTTGAGAAATTATTAACACATAGTTGCAAGTTGAGTTGGGCATAACTCAACCACTCGATATATATGTACACACATTTAAATGTACATACACACAAATACTCAATCAAGTGTATGTTTGTATATCTACATACACCTATATTAACACTACGTATATAGACACAATACTAAAATCTCTCTTCAAGAAATCGCGATTTACCACCCAAAATCACGATTTATCGTTTCCTTCCCAGAAACGATTTATGACTTCCCGATAAATCGGTAAGTAAAACCCAAAAAAATCGTGGAAACTCGGTGGGAAAATCATGGAAATTTGTGCGGATTAAGTTAAAAACTTAAAAACGACCAAACCAAAAAAATGTGGCCATTTGGAAGCATTTCGTGGCTATTTTCTCCTGCGCGATTTCGTGTTTTGACCTTCGACCAGGGGTTTCGTGCTTCGATTTTCATTGATTATTCGAAATTTTTTTAATTAACAATTTTTTGCAGGTTTCTGTGATTGTTTAAATTTTTAAAATTAAGAGTCACAGACTTGTAGTCATTACAAGAAGCTTATAATTCCGCGACTGTGTGCATCTTACCAGAATATAAATAGTATTGCAGTTTGCAATATAGTTATACTTTTATTTATTAAAGCTTTACATAAATAATATTTGAGTTTGCAATATAGTTATACATACATAATTACATTCATGTCAATATTTTAAAATTAATTGAATATTTAATATTTACAAATTCATAAATGTGTTGTAACTTGTAAGTATTTTTATAGATTAAAAAAATTCAAGAATATTCAATTTTATATATAAGAAATAGATAAAATCTAAAATTCATTTATATATTTCAGCTAAGAAACTCTATGGTATGGTGATATATTGTGATTTATATGTGTATTTTTAATGTTGGTCGAAGTTTTACTTTTCTCACTAATATGTCTGTTTTGATAAATCCCATGACAATGTAAAACAGCCTTGAACGAAGCATGTATTCACAACCCTTTTGGGCTAATTTGCTAAAGAACACGTGTTTGTGTTTTCAAGGTTTATCATCACTGCATTCTATAGAGTCACTTCTCGCATCATTTAACAATGTTTTTACTTTTAATGTAAGTTTATTTTATGAATTTAAATGCTTTTTAAAGTAGCGATAAAGTTGCCGATTAATGCCGATAAATTGCCGATTGCCGATTTCCGAGTCAAAATTTGGCCTGCCAATAATGATTTTTTGAACTATGATTAGAATAATAATTTTGACATTTATATGTGTAGGTTTATTTATCAAACACTCTCCCTTTATCATGGCTGTCTCAGACATCAAACACTTATTTGTCTCTACGCCTTAAGATTATTTTTGTTTATCGATCACATTCTTCATTTATCTACAGCCAGTCAGGGCTTCAACTATAATTTTCTCCATGTCCTAAAGTAGTATTATAATATAAACTCAATATAATCCTTTGACAAGAAAAATGCGTATGCATATATGAAAAGGAAATGATATACAACTGACCTGGTGATATCAGTTGAGCAAGGTATGAAAAGAATGCAAGCTCCCTGTCCATGGCTCTACGACCCTTGCTTCCTTCCTCCTAACTCTCATTTTCTCTCTCTTGAGACTGCTATGAACAAAATAACATTCACCTTCATTGGCTCCTCTTTCACCCATCCTTTCACTATTCATCCATGGAAAGAATGCAATGTTCCACAAGACTGCAATACCTTGTTTGAGTTTCGCCCCCATCCGAACGTCATGCTCCCTTTATGTCCATACAGCTGCATGATTCGGTGTGGCCTGGGAAATCATATTTCCTAATCCACCTCGAACCATGGCAGCATCCGCCTTCTCACAGCTGTTTACAAAAAGAAGAAACCCTAACCTCTTTCACTACACTACTTCTCTATCATTGAATTTCCATCAACAAAAGGAATCATGATGTAACAATTGAAAAGTCTAGATGTAGTTGGGCCTCAATTTCTTTTTAAGATGTTCATGTTCTTACTTGCAGGTCCCTCATCCCCCACATCCGTGGTTTCCTTATTTATCCCGGCTCCCACTTGCTGATCATGATGCCTTGACCTTCACCCTTCATGCTAATGCTCACTCCTCTCACCCATCCCCATCCACCACACCCCCAAACACTAGACACACCATTATCTGCTTTATTGATGAGTGTACCTTTGACTATTCTGCCCGTCCCTCCCTTCTTTTGACCAAATTCTACTCCCTCCCTCTTCCCTCCAACGACTCCATGTATGAGTTCCTTTGTCAAGCCCTTGGGGAGGAGGCTAGTTAGTAGGTAGGGTAGGTGGTCTAGGGAATATTAAATTCCCAAAATATGTGAGGGGATTGAATTAGTTGTTAAGTGAGAGATTAGTTAGAATATTTGTGAGATGGGATAGAGGTAAGGTTTAGCATGTAGGATGAATATTTGTGATGTTAGGAGGGACTAATTTTAAGTGTATACAGTTTGCATGATGAAAGAAGACTTCCAAAGAGACTTGACAAAGATTGCCATTTTGCCTTATGCAATTTCTGGCAAACACGTCTTTTTGAAAACAATTTAATGCATTTGTTATCCCAGTGCATCTCATGGTGACCATTGGAGAGGTCTGAGTTATACTGCTGCAAACTCTGGTAGCCAAAGGTGAAGAAAAGTTCTACCTTTCTTTGAAGTGTAATGGGATAACATTGTGGGGAATTTGACCTCTCCAGGACGATGACAAGAAATATGAAAACATGGGTCTGTATGGAAAACATGAGGGGGCAGACCACAACACCTAGTCCATTGCTTTCGTTATGTTCTTGTTTGCAGGGTGTAAGTAGATAGTAGCTGTAGAGCTTGATGGATACCTGATGGCAAGTTTTGGATATTCACCCTATAGTTTGGATTTTGGTTATATGATGTTTCTGGTGGTGGGAGTGGTAGTTGACTTTGTCAGTATATACAACATTCAGGTTTTGAGACGAGGTTGAACTGATTGGTTATCCATCAATCAGACAGACCATGATTGAGCACAATCTCATAGGGACACCTTGCATCTATATTCCAGTTATCCACTCCTGATTTCTCAATGCTTTTTTAATCTTTCATTTTCTTGAGGCGAGACAAGAGGTAAGGTCCGGGGTAATGTTGACAAGATTATTGTCCACGTTGTATTTTGTATGGGTTTTTGGGGATATTGAAATATCATTGTAGTTTTGGGGAAATCATCGGGGATTTTTGTATTTTCCAGGTGGTCTTTTCATTATGGGAACAGTGATGTATTACTTGGTCTAGAGACTTATGAAATTACATACATTGGGAGACATTTTGTTATTATGTATTGGGCAGGACTTATTTCGTGTATGGGCTTACTTTTGGGGATTATCATATCGTATTACATGGGTTAGTTATTTGTTATTGTCTTTCTTTTTTTTTGGTGTACGGAAATGGTGGACTTGTATCTGTCAGTGGGTTTGTTTCTGGATGTCATCCTTGAGAGTTTGGCGATCTTGATCTGGCCCTAATCCATTCCCTTATTTGACCTTAGCCCTGTGTTACATTTTGGAGATTAAGAAGACATGCATGTTTTTCCCCATGGCAGTGTAACTTCTGTACTCTCTTGATTTTTTCTTTTCTTTATTTTTCCCTTTTTCTTGCTGAATATAACTGATTCATTGCTCGTTTCTAGATCAATGGAGATATGACAGCACCAATGGCCTGCCCACCGCAAGCCATTGCAGATTGGTTCATTCCCGATGGATGAAACACATAAGCACTGCTTGAATGATATATGTAAGGTCTCTCAAATAAGCAGCCGACCAAACGAACAAGGTTGCTTTGTAGCTTGGAATATCTCGTCGGCTCCTGAAGAAAAGCTTCTTGTTGGATTGGAATGGTCCCCGTGATCTATTGAGTAATAGCTATTCTCTGAATGAGATTGTTCAGGTTCTTGTTGCCACTGGTTTATGGTTCAAAATCAGTGTCGACAATCATAACAAGCTTCATATTGATGGACCAAGCTGTAAGATGATTTTGTGTTTTTCAGAATGAAAGGATAACATTTGGGGTTACTTATCATTGGTAGGCATCGACAGTTTCATTTGGAAAGTAGGCATCATGAAAAATCGGTTTGGTCTGGAAAGCTCTCAGACATGCTAATCATAATTATATGTAGTTTGGTTGCTTGGCTTGGATGTTATAACCATATTGATCCTTTCAGATAATTTATTGTGCAGTTTTTAATAATTTATGCTTGTGTAATTATTTTTCATCTTTTTCTCATTACAAATCTCACGTGCCATAGGGCTAGTCCTGCACAATATGTACCCATTCACAATTTGTGTTGCTTGATATTGGATTAGGAGAAGCAGACATAATATCATGGATTTTGCTAACAAATTAATTACCGTGTGGTTCAGGCATGCAATAAACTGGGTCGGATAGAGCTTTCGGACTGTGAGATATTTGCCTCATGTGAACCATGCCCGATGTGTTTTGGTGCCATTCACCTTTCAAGAATCAAGGTATAATAATTGCAATGCAAATTTGTATGTGTTTATTCTAGATTGACAACAAATTACATAATTTTGTACTGGTTTTTCGTGTTCAGCGGTTGGTGTATGGAGCCAAAGCAGAAGCAGCCATTGCAATTGGATTCGACGATTTCATTGCAGATGCACTAAGGGGTACTGCCTTTTACCAAAAGGCTAATATGGAGATAAAACAAGCTGATGGGAGTGGTGCTGTAATTGCTGAACAGGTTTTCCAAAATACAAAGGAAAAGTTCAAAATGTACTGATTTGACGTTGCACACATTCATTCATCTCAATGAAAAGCCATTTATTTTGTCACCTTCTAATGAAATTCATTTGATTAAATTTTCCAAAAATATCAAATTCATTCTTATATGCGCATTACCGATGGCTTCACATACATTTTAAATCGATCAATTCTAAAAAAATGATTTGAAAATGTATGTCATGAATATATTATTTACAGCAGCATCTCTCTTTGCATCGTGGCGCTCATCACATTATTCAGATATTTGTAGCACTTCAACTTATTGTAGAAGGTTTTATCTTGTTCCATGTTACGCAGGGTCCCATGGAGGGGGCTGCTGCTCCTATTTTTGTTCAGCAGGTGACCCCATGAAAAATAAAATTTAAGTAAACAGGAAACTTTAGAATCTTTTCCTTAAAATAAGGAGCATAAATTTTTTAGGAGGAGAGTTTAAGCAGATGATAAAAAGGAGGGGCTGGAAGTTTCCCACACCTGCTTCTATATTTTAGCAAGATATATTGCCAAATGTCAATTACTCAATGACCAAATTTGTTTCAATTTTTTATTATAAATTAAAATATAACAGTTTTACATATATCTCCTGAAAAATTGCAGCATACTCTCAAAATCCTTTTATACCATGGGACCACACATGTTTAAAAACTCCTAAAATTACTTTGCAGCACTGCTAAGAAATAATAGGAATCCCCCCCATGGGAATATTCAACAGACTTTGTTTCAATTTTTTTCTAATAAAACTTTGCATTCTGATAGTAATGTCATTTAAAGAATGGAGCGATTACAATTTTAAATCCCATTACATTGTATTATCATGTTTGGCAGGAAAGGTAAGTAATTTAATGATGGATAACACACGGGTATGTTTTATAATATCAAATGTGATTTCATTTTCATGGTTTGGACTATAGTTTTGATAAATATATTTATTTTTTATAAAATTATTTTTCTGAATAGTGATTGGTCGACGGTTAATTTCTTAACTATGTATGTCTGATTTTCAACTAGTTAATAAAATAAAATCTTGGCCAATAGAAATACAATATTTTATTTTGGGTTGTGACAGACTATAGTTTTGATTTTTGCAATAATACAATATTGTATAATTGCAATGTAAAAAAAGATTTAGTGATTTTTTAATATAGTCTCGTGTTGAGTTTTAAAGACCTTTAATTAAGGTTGTATAATATGATTAGGGCAGGTGTCATGTTGAAGCATGCAAGTCTGATTTTCAATTAGTTACAAAACAATAAAAATAATTATTGGAAATGTGAGGTTTTATTTTAGGTTGCTATGAACTATAATTTTGTTTTTTTACATTAATGTATTGTTGTATACTTGAAATGCGAAAAAGAATTTAGTGAATTTTTAATCGAGAGTTTTGTGTTGAGCTTTAAAGACCTTTAATTACGGTAGTATAATACGGTCTATTGGCGTCATGTCAAGGTGTGTGCATTTGATCAAGCGGTGGCCTTACCGAGGTGTTTATGTTTGTTGTTGCCACATTGGCCAAAATTGTTTGTGGAACTCTTTTTGGGAAAGGCGGCTGGATAGAGTTGTTAAGTCGGCAGTCCATAATTTATGGGTATTGATTAGTAAGATTTAACTAAGCTTATATTTCTTTAATACAAATGTGTTTGATCTCCTACCTTTTGCTATTGTTGTGGGATCATGCTGTGATGCATTCATTTAGATGACCTTGGTAGTGGATGGCGGTGGTCTAGTTTTTGCATGTATTTGGCTTTATGTTGTTTTGCATTTGGGACAATCTGTATGAAATTTGTGAGGAAACTTTTGTTTTTCCTATTAGAATAATCAGTAACATATTGTACTTACAATGTCTTTGGAAGATTTGATACTCATTTTTCAATTAAAGTAAAGTGCATATGCTAGCTATGCCTACCATCTTTGTAACTCTCATGTTCTTTATAATTTTAGAAAAATAAAAATATAATGGCAACATCCATTCCAACCAAATTCGGGTTTTCATGATTTTTGAGGATGTTGATGCATTCTTTAATTGTTCCATATAGGATTTTTTTTTCATTTATAGAAAAAGCAATACAATGTCACTATTATAACATATTATAAACAATAAATATTGTCAAACCAATAAATAATATTAATTAAACACCATTTATGTTATAAATTAATGACACTTTATATCATACAAAAATTGAGGATGGGTTGAAATAAATAATCTACTAGAGAATATGACATGTCTATTTAGTATGAGTCCCAACATTGTAGGAATTAATGTATGATAAGCGAGAGGGTCAACAATATTTTGGAATTTATTGTTAATATCTTGCCTATTTTTAGACTCTTCTAGAGTTTGGTCACTTATCAAGTTCAAAATGGAAATTCTAAATAATATTTCTTCTAGCTAATTTTTATATCCCTCTTTTGTAGGTTATAGAAGAGAAGTTTCCCAATGTTAAGTTTGAATCAATGATTTGAATCGAGGATTCAATCTAGTGGACACCACCGGTTATTAAGAATTAATGTGTTACGATAAAACAAACTATTACCTTGTAAAATGAAGCTTTATTACAAAATGATAAGACCTTTTCTAAAATTAAAACATGTGTAGAAGAGATGTAATCTATCCACTTTGTAATACAATGGGGTAAACCCTTACTTTATAAGTGAACGAAACTAAGAATATGAATCTACTATAAAAAGTAAACAAAATTATAGTTGCCATTCAACATTAGGATAACTCCAAAGATAAATAAATATGCTAGAATAAGATTTGCTAATAATAACAATTCAACATGAATGGACATATGAATAGGAATATGAATAGGGAAATGCCTAAGAATAAGAAATATAGTAGAATAAGAATTGCTAATAATAACCATTTAATGTGGACCAATTTGGCAGGGTCATAGATTTTCTAGGTAATGCTTCAATTTTAGAAAAGTTGCATTTTTGAAAATATTGGCTCATAATTTATGAGTACATAAGGTTTTGGCCCTACCACAATTACGCTAAAAATATGAAAATTCCCCAAAGGCCTTCAAAGCTCCCATTTATGTTGTACCATTTTTTTTTTTTTTGGTAATTTCAATTTTCTAAAAATAACTCGAATTGTCATGTAGCGGGTGCGAGTCATCACAAGATTGTTCGTCCCCCTTGAGAAGTAATGGACGACTTTGTCTCAAGGTATGTAAACCAAATTTGGAATTTTTGCTAAATATGACCCTTTGTGAACCACCTTCATTGTCGAGGAACTACCCTACCTTGACAACTTGATACAAAGTAATTTTCTAATTTTTGGTACCTTTTACCTCTACATCTATGACTTGATCAACAACGAGTGGTGTTCAATAGTTAGAATTCAACTTTTTGGCTTGCATATATTCAACAATATATGAAGTGTAAGAAAGGTGGAAATTATGTCAAAGTAGTTTCACATTGATTGCTTGGATATAACCCAAGATAGGGTGACAATTTGAGCTCAAAGGTGTTGGTGCCCACTTGCTTGACGATTGTGTATGGATGGTATCATAGATGTTTGAGTTTCTTGTTTTGACATTTCAAATGTTCTTTTTGTAAATGTAGCCAAACACTTTCACCAACCTAAAATTGGTAAGGGATTTGATATTGGTCATGATTTTGATTATATTTTTTTATCAATTTTATGTAGGATTTCATACATCTAATGATGAATTTACTAAATATGTTAAAAAAATCTAGTGGTCTCTATCTAAATTTTTATTTGCATGGGGTTATACTTCCCGTAATGTAATAGGGAATTCCATAGCAATGGGGCCATAAGTTAAATCCCAAGACAATATTGAAACAAGTTATGAGCTATAAAGTCATGGAATGTTTGATCATAGCCATGTTCGATGTATGGTAAACTCTCATCACATGCATGATGATGATGTTTTCTATACATTCATAGTAAATGCATAATCATACAATTAACCACTTAAGTCATCTCACATAATTGCAAATGAAAAGAGGTATACCCAATCAACTTGCCTTCCAACATGTGCCACAATGTAGACTAGAGAGGGATAAGAAACATATATCCATAATCAACACAATGGTATTTGGTAAGATGAATCGAGATCCACAAATTCTCAAAATAGAGCCTCACCATGTCTTAAAATTTGATCCTTTTTGTACAAGGCTCCAAAACTTACATCTTGGAAAACCTATCAACCAAAACATAGAAACAATCATGACTATGTCTTGTCACGGAAATCCAAACATGAAATTATATACACCAAATCTCGAGGTTGATTAGGGATTATAAATAATGTGTATATATATTGCTTCTTATTGGTTGGTTTTGTTATTGCATAAGATGTGCATGATCAAATATACATACTTGAAACCATGAAAATGTTTAAGACAATGCAAGTATTTTTAGAAATCACAATTGCATTTTCCACATCAAAGTGTACTTTAACTTGAATAGTGTGTTTCTTAGATCATATTTTGTTGCTTCGATATTAAAGCATAGGCATATGAAGTGATGTAGAATCCCATCCCATATATGAAAATATATAATTGTTCATAATGCAATCAACATATGATATATGGTGGAAAAATAGGAGATCACTATATACACCTAAATTTTCACTTTACTAACTTTTTTCTTCACAAGCATCATTGACGCATTAGCTTCCCCGCAAAATGCCTTTAGGGATACTTATCGGGAGTAGGGAGTAACCAAAAATGACTACGGGCATCCTTCACGAGTTGCATTGAGCTCATTAGTAGCGGTACTTATGCGATGTATTTTATGTGTAGCCCGACTATATCATATTTCACATGTTGTCACACACCTACAGTCAACTTTTATAGTCTTTCTACTACATCACCTTTCCATCCTCTTATAGTCACCCTCATACCTACTTCCAACATACATGACTTATATTTTTCCATCTTAGTACCTATAAGTCCCCTCCATGTAGTTTGACTTGTTTCCTTAACCTCCTCATGCCCACATTTCTCTCTTTAATGACATTGACCATGGTCAATGCCACAAATGAGAATATTTCCTTAGCCAAAAACATCAACCATGGTAAATGATATTGGGTTAAAAATTTAACGCAACCAACAACATTGGCCACAGATCAAACCGATAGCTAGCACAAATCGTAAATGGTATCATTTGTCTATTTATACTCAAGATTAGAGAGCTCATTCCACATCATCATTTGTCACTAATTTGGTTTGTTTGGCACTTGTCAACCCTCCCTTAAATATTAAAAGGTCTTGATGTTGGTCATATTGGCCTTCTTTTGAGTTCATACTTGGAACATTTGGTACTTAGGATCTTGAAGCATATGAGTTGCACTTGCCATGTTCTCATTACAATATATTTACAACCATACTATTGTGAGCTAGTTAGATGCCACTACCCTATACTAGGTCTAGGATTTAGAACCCTATATCTCTTGTAAAGTGTAGAGTACCTCCTTCCTAGTTTTGTGTCTCTATCCACTTACAATCTAAGGTGTGCATTTTCAACATGGTCCCCTTTATTATCTTAGTGTAGTTTACCCTATACATAAAGACAAAGATGATCATTTATTGGGCCATTCTTTATTTTGCATATACTATGGTGAACCCAATGTGAATCTCACTCTTTCCTCTGATTGAGTCATCTTCATGTTTCCTTTTCATTTCCTAAATCATTCATTAATACTTCAAAATATCACTATAATCACATTATGATCATGTCATCACCACTTCGAGTATTTCTATCAAACCTTGACCCATTTATATCCTATATGGGATGTGCATTTATCTCTTATATGTCTATCATTGATTTTAATCATCCATGTTTCACTTTTTCTCAATCACACCAACACAACCTATTGAATGCTATGGTCCAGATAGGAGAAACAAATCCTAATATTCTCTTTAAGAATTTGGATACTAGAGACATGGTTACTCCTAACAAGGATGACTCCCTTATTAGGGTACCTCAAACTAAGATTCCCTTATAACTACCTTTCTATAAAACTAATTTAGGTCCACTAATTAAATATCCTAATACTCACTTTTAAAACTTCAATAGTGATCCTTATTCTAATCAAATAGTTCCCTAATATTAATCCTCCTAATCCTTGAAATTTGGTGAATCCATCTAGAAATAATACTATAAATCCTTCTTCTTGCCACCCTCCCCAATTGATACAAATATAGTAGTGGTTCAATTGATGTGGAAAATGAATCAAATGCAATCAACGCCGAATCAAAACATGATCCATGTGCAAAGTAAAATCTTGCAAATGGAATACTAACCTTATCAAGTCATATTAAGACATACTAATCCTACTTCTAAACATCTATTACCTTTGGACACCCTAGAGAACTCAATGCACTAACTTCCCACATGCAAAAAGGTTCTTGAAATTCACATAATGAACCCCTAGTTCCTTCATCACTTTAATGGATATAGGGTATTGATCCAACTCTCTCTTATGATGGGAACTTCGATCCTACTCTTCATCTTAAAGCTTTCAAAAATATCTAAAAGCGTGGATCCAACATAATGCTTACACATATACCAAAATACCTGCTAAAACTTTTATAGGTGATGCTTTAGAATGGTACAATATGCATGACATGTAAAAGAGAGGTTCCTAGCTAGTTATCAAATATAGGGATCCAATATAAGATTGACCACACTGTGCAAATACAAAGGTGTTTAAGGAGCACTAGTGTCATAAGTCTAGAGGATCTTAACCCTAACCCTCGAGAGCTATAGATTTCTCGAGCCCTATAACTAAAATAAAGATAGGTATCCTACTAGGATTCAAAAATAAGATTAACCAAGGGTTCAAAGGAATGATAACCAAATCATTCCACTTTAAAAAGATCTCAAATGCTAATAGAACGTCACATTCAATAACTTGAAGGCAATTTTAAAAAGAACCTTACAAATAGATTTGTCAACAAAAAGTAACAATATCATATATTATATCATAGAACTCTATACAATGCAATGTCATTCCATTCCATGTCATTTCACAAATTAGCTCAATAACTGGGACGTACATATATGAGGAAGAAAGTGTAACTACCATCTAAAATAGCGGTGAGAAATCCCACTAATTGATACGACAGCTTAAGCTAAATTCACAAAACTAGTAGGATAACTCCACATGAATAACATGATAACACCACAAAACTCTTACACCTAAGAAAGCTAGCTCAAAAGTGTAGGGATAACCAAAGTGTAAAAAATAATCCTAATAAACAAATAAAAAGATAATAATAACCTAAATTAACACCCTTGTAAGTGTCACTTAGGTGGGTAGAAAAGAAAGTGGGTCCTAGAAACAAGGCCTAATGAGGTACCCACCTACAATAATTGGGAAAAAGAGTTACCGTGGATGAAAAAAATCATCACAAGGTACCTAAAAACCAGTAACACCAAAGTAGGGAGAGAAAATCCCGTTGTAAAGCATACCAAGAAGCACGACTCAAAAAATCATATTGTGTTGAAGAAGAAGTTTGGTTTGTACCATGGTGTCCGATCCACCGCTCGATCACAAAAATCAAAATCAAGCGACACGTGATACACCCGGATAACTCCATACTAGGAGATTATCAATGCAGTCTATGACATTGTAATTAAAGAGAATAACTACCCTTTAGAAGGAGAACAATCTCAAAAAATAACTGAAGGAGAATGTCAGAGGTGATGTTGAAAGTGCAAGAAATTACGAAACATAATTCGATCTATCTAAAAAAAGGTGTGCCACAAAACTAAGAACAACCAAGGAAAGGACACAAGACCCAAAGAAGCAAAATCAAGGTCAACGGGTATAGGAGCAATATTTGTAGGTGGACTAGAAGCAGGGGTATGAGAGTCCACAATATGAGGATGATGTTGCAGGCTAGCAAGTTTATGATGTAGAGAGTGTATGAGTTCATCATTGCTATGAATGAGGGCATGCAAAAGAGAATTTTGCTTTGTGAGTGATTTATTTTCTTCCACATATTTGATTAGGTCCTCCTGAATGGAACAAAATTTAGAGAACAACATTTCATTCTTAGACTGCAAGGAAAAGATGTCCATGATAGATGCAAGAATACACCCAAAAAATGATGCAACACCTAAAAAAATTCAAGATGTCTAGCTCAGCTAAAAATGCATCTGCATGTGATTACAACACCCCCAAATTTTGACACTTTATAATTTCAGTGCGTTTTACAATATAAATGGTACCAATTGAAAGAGGACAAAAACATCCACTTTTGAAGAATATGACACTCAATTCTGAGTTACCAATCAAAAGATATTAAGGAAATAATTTCCCATCATTAATGGCCCATTTAATTAAATTGCACTAAAACATTAAAAAAGTACTAAGGGTTGAAGCAAGGTGGCCTTGTAACCAGTCATTGGAATCGAAAGAAAAGAGGAGAAAGTTTTGTTTTTCTTGTGAGGGGTTTTTGGCCTCCTACTAAACTGGATTTCATCGTTCATATTTGACAAGTGAAAATACAAGGGATTTAAGAAAACAATAAAAACTTTCTTTTTAACTCTCTTTACAATATTCCAATTGTGATCTTGTTTTTATGTAAGAAAAATTAAAAAATCTCTTTGTAGTATAGAAAATTCGTGGGCTAAGAAATTATTTATTCTAGCAAACTTAGCTCATTAACCTAGTTTGTATGATTGTTGTTGGAGAACTGATTGCTTGATTTAACAATCATTTCTACAAATTCTTTTCATGATATATAAAATCTAACAGATACTCAAACGGTTTTTAGGCGTTGCAAACAAAACCGAGAAATCATTTTTCTTTTTACTTAGTAAAAGTTGTGAATCTAATGCAAATAAAAATGGATCTAAAAGAAAATGCCCTTATAACTACCTAAAGCTTGAATTTTCTTGGTAATGGCCACCATAAGACTCATTTTCTGCTTTAAAGATCTTCCATTAATATTTTATAGACACGCAAATCAAAAAACACCGAAAAGCCATCGATGGAGTCCTAGGGGAAACTTCTGCAAAATAAACACTCAAAACCATATCTACAAAAAGGGTGCCTCAACAAGGAATCTAAACAAGATTGATATAGTTTTTACATGAAACCATCAAAACCCAGAAGTCATTTTTGAAAATAGTCATCTTTGATGCGGAATCATGCAACTTGCTCAAAAATATCAAATTCAGATCTACAAAAATGGGTGCTTGCAATAATGAATTTGAACAAGACCAAAATTGTTTATAGATGAAACCAACAAAACCTAGAAGTCAATTTTTTGAAAAATGTTGTCATACAAAAATGCGTAACTTCCTAAAAATCTACCAAAACCCCAAAAATGCCCGGATGTGACTATTTCAAAACATGGTCAAGTTTATTTTTGATCTTGAGGTTTTGCCACCTTCTAAATACAATGGTGCACTTCATTTTGCATAGAAATGTATGCTACATAAAAGTGCTAACAAATTCCAAATATATGAAAATAACTAAACCATTTTTTGCAAAGAAAAACTTATAGATGGATTTCTATAACATCGATCACTCGATACCATGAAAAGAATGATAACTAGATTTTCACAAGTCAAAAAGATCTTAGATGCTAATAAAACATCACATTCAATAACTTGAAGCTAATTCAACAAAATAACCTTACAAATATATTTACAAACAAAGATCACAATATCATATTTTATATCATTGAACTCTATACAATGCAATGCAATACCATTCCATGTCATTTCATGAGTTGGATTAATAAGAAGGATGCACATATAGGAGTAGGAAAATGCAACTACCACCTAGAATAGTGGTGAAAATTTCCACTAACCGATACCGACAATTAAGTTGAATCCACAAGCCTAGCAGCTAACTCCACATGACCGACAAGCTAACTCCACACAACTAGTACACCTAAGCAAGATAACTCAATAAGTGTAGGGATAACCCAAGTGCAAGAATTATCTTAGTAAAAATAAAAGGATAAATAATAACCTACACTAATAGGGGTGAATAAGCCAAGAGGTCTAATATAATAATATAGTGCAATAATGTAGACACCAATTTTTTGAAACCCTAGGTTACCTACCCACATAGCTCATATTCATATATATAACACTATACCTAATTCCCAAGTCATATTCTACCTTGGTAATGCCTACTTACGCCCGTAAATAATCCCTTACCCCCTCCTAAACCTCATAAACAACTTTGAATCTATTTTAGCCTAGTAAGGCCAAAACATCCACAACCTCCTAACCTCCTCAACATACTCCTACTCATCTTATTTTCATCCCTAACCCGAAACTCACCATTTTAGAAGTGGTTTCAACCACTTTCAAGTGAGTTTACCTAATTTTTTCCGATCACCAACGATTCTATATAAACTCACCAAATTTTCAACAACACGTATCCGGAGACACTCAAACAAATTTCTAACACCCTCGAAGATTAATACGACATTATCGATACATCTTGACATCCTCTCGCATCCATATCAAACCTTTGGAGAGTTCAAACCATGCTAAGGTCCTCCCGCACCATTCACCATTTGTATTTTTCGTCACAAGAAAAGTACTTCTTTATCATTACATTTTTGTTTACGCATCTCCTTTGAGAACAATTCAACCATCAAAACATGAATCTCAAGTCTCAATTCACATTTATTTAAATATTTTTATTTCCACAAAAATCACTAGCGATTGCATCCAATCGCCTTTGATTCCCTTGAATTTCTCATGATTCCTTTGAATCACCCACGATTCCTGTCTTTAAATCCTTTTTATTATATATTGCATATTTTTAATCATTACCAAGATCTATTTTCTAATAATCTCTGGATTTCAAGTGTCTTCTGTCTATAGATGACCGTTCTAGGTGAATCACATCCAATCAACAACATTTACAATCTTCCAATTATCTCCCATCCCTTTACTTGGGATCAATACGACACACAAGAGTTAAGTCTCTGCATCATCATCCCGACACCGAATCTAGATGACATTGAGGGTTAAGTGGATATCATTCGATAAGTACAAGACACCATAAAAAATAGTGGATCGAGTATTTCAAGGATATTTATATTACCACATACCTATCTCTGGGGCCATCTATTACGCAGAACAAGATCTTCCTTTCCTTATGGAAGATTGATATTGTTTCATTATTGTACTGTCTAAACATTGTAATCTTTATCATATTATCTATTTCATAATTTATCACTTAATTGGCTAAAATAAGTTGGCACCCCTCAAAGGAATCCCCTTGGTTCCTTGGATTGTCCCTTACTAAGAAACACACCATATTGCTATCTAATATCTATCTTTTCAAGTTATCTATCTATGTGCAGGTTTCCTTATTCTTTGGAATAAGGAGTCTCTCGTGCCCATTTGCACCCATACATCTCGACATTTTTGACGTAGACATCATTAAACCCTCGTTATTTTTGAGATTTTTGGTGATTTATTCCATATAATAAAAGTGAATCAAAATCTACCAAAAACATTCTAACATTCCGAGTGGGACCCTTAGTCTCTTTTTAATCAAATTCTACGTTTTCTTGTTTTCTTTCTTGTCAAATCATCTAAATTTTTATCTTGGAGTGCTTCGCATTGTTTTTTCAAAAACATGTAAAATAATAAAATTAAAAAGAATATTTAACAAACGAAGGTACCCCTTCTCCTTTTCTTTCAGCTTTCTTCTTAAGATCACATCTTGTGTGCTTTTTCCTCATCGAAACTAATTTTATTTTCAGGTCTTAAAAAGAATCTTCATTATTTCCTGCTCATCTAACTTAAGTAGTGGTTAAATGATTACATTCACAAATTTCCCATCACACACAACCAAATCATATTATAAATATTTTAAACACTTCCTGTCAAGTCTTCCTACTTTGATTTCATCACCAAAAGGGAAGCCCACTTGGTGTTTCAACCGAGTATAAATAATTATTGGGTGGTATATTGGCTAAGCACTTGAAACCCTTATCACTGCGGGACCTTGAAGTGGGGTGGGCCCTAATATCACACATCGTACTCAACACTAAAACAAATTTCGGCCTTTCATACCCTCAAATATATCGAGGACTCCAGACTTAACACACTTAAAACATGCTTTAGACGATCTTATTCTTAGCACATTTTTATAAACCATATTTTTATTTTCACATCTCTTTCAATTAATCAAGATAATATAAAAACTCTTGTTGAGTGGTGTGGTTTTCATTCTTTTAACAACCATATTTCTCTTTCTTTATTACTTATTTGACTAGTTCATGGTCTTGACTAGACATCAATATCGTATTCAAAACACCGAAATATGTCATATCCCTTCTAATGATCCATAGAAGAAAACTAGGAGCCTCTGTGCTCTCCCAAAACTTAGTTGGAGACATAAAAATCCCCGATCCATCCATTCCATAGTTCTTCAATAGTGGTGACCTAATATTTGAAGAACTCTTAGACACCAACCCTATTGCTCTTAGTAGCTACCTTGATTTGTGAGGTATCTGTCTCCACCGTCCTAATATAGAATATCATCTAATGGTGCTTTATAAAATATAGGAATTTATGAAATCGTAATTGTAGAGTCACAACATAATGATAAACAATAAAGTACAAATCTGACCTAAGCAATAAGCTAGATAAAATTGAAACCCTAGGTGCAAAAGAGGGAATAGAACACTTACCCGATTTCACAATTGATCCCGAAGTGTGCCAGACTGGAAGACTGGTAAACAGGAGGAGGAAACTGTTGTAATTTTTCTCAAAAATTCTGTGACTCGCCGAATATGCCTAGAATTGGGTGCTTGAATTAGGTCGAGGTGCTCAAGGCGCCAGTAGATTGCTTCTGATACTTGTAACTACTAAGAACCTCGTAAATTGATTTTTGTAGTGTTGTAAGATGTTCACTAATATTCCTTGTTGGTTACCTTTATGTCAATGTATGATCACGAGTTCACATGCAACCCAGTAAACGAATGATCTCCTGCAAAACCCCAAAACACATCAAATCCTAAAAAATAAATATGAAAATGGGGATTCAGACTGACCTCACTGGTCACTAGAAAGAGTGAAAAAACCACCGAGCACTGCACTACATCTCAGACTCCATGTAGTGTAGTGCTTGGTGGGATTCAGAAAAAGTGAATTTTGTGTGTGTAGGAAAGAATCGTGCCCTAAGTGGTTCTTGTGAAAGATGCACTTGAATAACGAGCAATAGTTAGATGTAGGAATGTAAATATATGTTTGAATATAAAAATGAACTTCCCATCCTATGAAGTGTATGCAAAATAATGCAGTTCCTTGTCCCTTGAATGAATTTAGATGGATGCTTTGATACTCTTGAAATGCCTTTGGATGAAACCTTAGGTGATAGTAATAGATTCTTAGAGCTTGGTCCTTTATTATGGTCCCATACCTTTATATTTATATGATTCCCTTGTTTATATTTAATAATTAACATCTAAAAGGATGACCACCAAGAAAACAAGATGCCCAAAAGATAAAAGAGGCCCAAAAAGGGTGAGTAAGATATAAAGAGGTTGAAGGTTCCCAAAGGGGACGAGGGCACCTGGGAACTAGCGTCTTGGTTGCGTACTGGTGTCTGGAACCAAGAAAGATAAAACATTGAAAGTTAGATTGGGAAGTGGGGTGTGCAAGACCACATAGAAAGCAAGAAAACAAAGAAAGAGGCCAAAGATACATGCCAATTACTAGTTTTCTCACTTAGGTATCATATGAAAAGTGGTATGTGATTAGGACCTAGAAATGTACCCAAGTGTGTGATTTAGTGTCTACATTTCCCCCACTTTATGTTGTTGAGTGAATACACTATACATAAAGTAGATAAGAGTTGCATACCTGATGACCATGTATATCAATTGTGAAAGTGTGCTGAGGAGACAAGAAAAAGCGTGGAGTGACAAAATGAAGTGTTGAAGCTAAGGAAGAGGAAGTGATCCTAAGGGTGAAAGCATATGTGTTATGTCGCGTTGTACCTATTTTCATTGTTACTTGATGTGTTCAATGATGTGACTGCTACTTCCCATAAGGATGGACCTGCAAAAGAGAAGAGAAAAAGAGTAGTCAAATATGTGTATATGAAAAATTCGATCCAAGTATGTAAAAAAATGTGAAAAGGAACATGTGCACTGATCCATAATGAGTGAAAAGGATAAAAAGGATCCTAAAAATGTTGTATAAGAATAAGTTTTTGGGTGATCTCACGTCAAGAGTGAGTTTTTGCGATCTCATGCCAAGTGTGATTTTTTTGGGCAATCTCACGCCATGACAGAAGAAGTTTTGGGGAGAAAGGTCTAGTGTTATTCTCCAATCTTGACTACTTCTCGATGATTTATACACAACTGTAGATGGTGTGATCTTGCTTTGTTCCATTTTGATCCATTTCAATCCAACACAAATAGAAAAAGGAGATAACATGCATGCTAATTTTTGGAGGACTGTGTCTGTTATGTGAAAACCATTGTGTAAAGCATAGAAAACTATGCTAATAAGAGAAAAAATCTATAACTGCCCCTTAGTCATAGGCACCCAAGAATGGTCAGGGGAACCCAAGAGCTCATGTCTCGTATCTCGGGCACCGGTGTATGTGATGTGCTAAGGACCCAAGTAAGATTTTTGGTCCATTTCGTGATCAAGGCTCTGTTGTTCCTATACTATGTAGGTCTAAATTGTGACTATGTATCTTGAATGAATGGGGCGAATGATTCACCCAATGTATGCCCCTTGTTTGTGGTGTATGCGATGTTGTTAGGAAGATACAACCTAAATGAGAGGATAGGAAAATTTTGTAGACATCAAAGTTTGATATCACTACCCTTATCACCCCACATTCGCTTCTTTTCACCATGGTCACCTATCTAGACCCTTCATTTTAATTCATATTTTATCAATATCTCCACCTTTCCCATCTATTATTCCATTCATCCTAAATTATTACTAATCCTCATTAATTATCCCCTAATCCTCATCTCATTATCTAATTGACCCTAACCACCCCAATCAACCTCTAATTTTCCTCTCTAGGTTGTTTATCATCCCTAAACTATAACCTTTATTTACTCTATTTCATCCCTCACCTACCCATTTCATCCCCCTATAAACCTTAACCCGCCTAAGCCTCTCAAAACCCTAATCACACTTCTAATGGGCTTGATGCCTCGAGCTAGGCATCGCTCCACCGCCAAAATAGAAGGTTCCTCGTGGTTGGCGGAGACCCACCTGTGTTGCCCACGACACTATAAAGTCATCCACACCCCTTCCTTCCAAAGGGATGTAAAATCATAATTTTTGTGTGACTTACAATCTTGTCTTCATGCTTGAGCTTCTTTGCAGCTATTTTAGTCTTCTTGAGTCCCTTTGAGCTTGCTTACATCATTTGTGGAGAATTTAGGGAGATCATATTTACCTTGTGTTGGTTTATTCCATTGTTGCATTAGCATTATTGCTACTATTATCTATTAATGTTTTCCAGTGTCCAACTTCCATCGATATATATAGATCCATCCTTCCTTTTATCCATCTTGTGTGCAAGTTGTCAATCTAGCCCATCCATTATTGGCCACACCAATGTCAGCCCAAGTCACCTTCAACCTACTCCTATTGCATCACCTATTCTTCCATCCAAATCTATAGAAGTTTGTTATTATATTTATGTTTCCACACGCTTCCCGAGATCTGTCATTCTATCACTCATAGTGCAGATCCACTTTGCTAGTCCCAAGTCACCACCAACTCGCCTAATCACCACCGACTGATCCATATTTCCATCCCATCTCCTTAGATCTATATTTTCTTGCATCCTTTTTGTTTCTCCTATTTCAGATCTTCTCTACAGGATACCATTAGTCACTACAAGTGTTCATCATCCTTATATATAAACACAAAGATTCTTGATCTGCATTTTGGGTACTATTTTGATTCATCTCGCCCATTGCTATTGACTGGACCTATGTAGCCTGGGTCGCCATCAACCCAACTAGGTATATTTCATTTTGTGTCAATCTATATCATATTTGCACTTTCCTTTCATTTATGCAATTTTAGTTTCTATTTAGTTCATATTCTACATGTTATTTAGTCCTTTATCATTTATCTTATCTTCTTTTATCAATATGGGGGTTGACATCCGCATAAGGAAGTTCATGCTTCTTGAACCGAATTTGCTAGAAACCCCTCATCAACCATCTAATCCATTTTATTTCTATTTTTCTTTGTTGTGCAACAGGATCCTACTTTGCTCCCATCCATCATCATCATCATCTTGTTCTAAGGTACCTTAAACCATTGCATGTTTTGAGTTGCTTGATCTTATTTAGTACATAGTTCACTAATATGATAGGAAAGAAAATTTCATCCAACATTATGACACGCTGGTGGGACCACCCTATTATGTGAGTCTCTTGCATTTTTTGTTCATTTTCCATATTTCTTCTATCTTCCACTAACATCGCAAGTAGAGGCTTTGCTTTTGCTTGTTCATGTTGGGATTTTTGGATTGCTTGGATATTGCTTTTCACTTGCTTTATTTTAAAGATCACATAAAAAGGAAAAACAAAATCCAAGTATTCCTATTTTTTTCTTAGTTTCTCCTTTTTGCACCGCATTTTTCATTCCTTGTGTCGTTCTCACCGAATCTCCATATTTGGTTTTGGGTTTAAAATGAACCTCTTTCATTCTTACTTGAAAATCTAGTGTAAGTAGGGGGGCTTTGGTTGGTTTCATTTCACACTTCTTCACACATATCCAATCACACTAATCAAATCCACACATTAAAACAATCCCATACTAGGTGGACCTAATTGGGGGTTCATCACCCAATAGGAAAGCTGCCACGGTGTTCTGGCCATGGGATAAATCCTATACAGATTTGGGCCTCATGTACCTTCTGATATATCAAAGACTCCACATCCAATACTACCTGAAACCAACCTTAGATTTCCATTTCTTAAGTACCATCGTTATCCACTTCCCCTTTTTTATTTTTTCACATTTTCTAATTAATCAAGATAAAGAAAAAACTGCATGTTTGACTTGTTTTCTTTAATTAGTATAGTAATCATTTTCTTGTTTTGTTTTATGCCCGTTATCATGCACTATTTAGCTAGGAAAATGGAATAAATTCTTGCATCAAACAATCCCATCACTTCATCTCAAAGAAACTTTTTCTTTGGTCATTATCTCATCCATGCCCTTGGTAACGTTTTCCATGGTTACCCAATCTTTGATCATCCATCTACCTCATCAAGAATCTCTTGTCCAAACCACTACCCATGTTGTGACCAATTCCTTTCTACATCATCAATCCATCCCATCTAGGCTGGCCATGCCTCAATCCATTATGTTGGTTGAAGCTTTTAGGCCTCACACTATCCCTCATGGAAGTGTGGAGTTACAAGATCTCCTTGAATCTAATCATGTGGTCCTCCATGATTACCTTATCAGAAATCAACCCAACTTATTATCGAAGGCTATCCAACAACTCTATGCTTATCCTCCGATCCTAAAACATTCACAACTTACATTGTTTTCCCCTAGAGCCATGGATGAGCTTGATATGGCCTAACATAAGTTTGATCCATCTTATTACACTAATCCTCAACCTCATCAAACCACCTAACTAGTCACACCCATTCCTCCTAATCTACCTCCCATCAACATGACTATCACTACCTCCACTCCTATCACTTCTTCATCTACCATCATCACTAGTATCCCCATCCAATATTTTCAACAATCCCAACCATTTCCTCTCATATCCTAACAATATAGTCAATCTTTATCTCTCACATACCACATTCACTCAAATTTCATCACTTCCCAACCTCACCCAATAGAGTCTACTCACACTCACCAACCTCCTCCTAGGGGTGTTTACCATTACATGATGTCTAATCCACCTCCTCAACAATCTCAACCCATCAACACTCATATCCCCACTCATCATATACCTAAAAATTCATATCCCCATATCACAACCCACCACATCTAAAAAATCATATCACATTCCTATTTCTCAATATCAACCATTGCAACAAACCATCCAATATCAACCATTGACCTACATTCCTCCTCATCAAGCATTACCTCAAACACCCACTCATTCAAAAGCCTACCAACAACCATATCAAGCCACTTCTCATGTCATACAACCACAATCATCTACCTCTCATCCAACCGCTTCAAATGACCCCATGCATGCCTTGATGGATAGGTTGGCTAGCCTTAAAGTCATTACACGATGAGGCCATAAATTACCATTATTTTGTCCTTCCAAGTTACCTTTGAAAGTGGATTTAAATGTAATCTAGGAAATTATAGTTTTCTTAAGATAGAATATAGGATATATATCTTGTTCATTATTTAGAAATATTTTGTTATCTATTTTGTTGACTAATCCTATTGATTATTTGAGAAAAGATGCAAAGTCTTGTGTATGCAGGCCATAAAGGAAAGATAATGCTAGTATTGAGAAAAGTGGAATTGATCATGGATGGTATATATAAACTCAAATCTGATTTCATATTCAGATTTCTCTTGAAAAATTATGCAAGTTTAAAAAAGAATCATCTCAATCCGATATTGTATGCAAAAGTTATAGTTGTTTTAAGTTAGCTTCGGAACTCACAGGCTTAGTTCCAGAACTCACAGAGTTAGTTCTGAAACTTGCAAGCTTAGTTCCAGAACTCGTAGAGTTAGTTCCGGAACTCACATGCTTAGTTCTGGAACTTGCAGGGCTTAGTTTTAGAACTCCCAGGCTTAGTTCCGGAACTCGTAGATTTTGACAGTTTTTGACGAATTGTGAAAGATTAGAGAATCTAATGGAAAATATGAGAGATTTTTTTGTTCATATAAATGTGATTAACAAAAAACTCATTCATATTTTCTACAGGTATTACCAATAAAGAGATATCTAACTTTTAGTGATTCGCAGTCTAAGGAAAAGTGTATTAGACGAGTGCTAAAAGTTCCATAAATAGAAACATAAAAGTAAAACAAAAAATATGAGAGAGGTTTTTGTTCATAGAAACATATTTAAAAAAACTCATTTAGATTTACTACAGTGTTTTACCAATGAAGAGATATCTAACTTTTTGTGAGAGCATAAACAAGGAAAAATGTATCATACGAGCACTAAAATTTCCATAAAAAGAAACATAAACAAAAATATGAGAGAGGTTTTTGTTCATAGAAATGTTTTTAACAAAACCCTCATTCAAATTTACAACAGTTTTACCAAAGAAGATAAATATAACTTTTAATGAACTACAATCCAAGGAAAAAGCGTATCGATAAGCGTCAAAAGTTCCACAAGAAAAAAATAGAAAAGTCAAATGGAAAATCCGGTATTTGGTCAAAATAATATTTTGACGAAAATCCTCCTTCTAATAATGTAGAGGAATAAAATCATTATGAATCTTGTTACTGAAAAGTAAGGAGAAGATTTGGGAGCAAATCTTCCTCAAATAAGTGAGATAAGACTTTGACTCCAATATTATATCTCCTATCCATATTTTGTGGAGATGGAGATCTTAGTTGTTAGGATTGGAATAAAGATAAGATTACATTGTATTTCCTAAAATAAGGAGTTGGTTGGATGCATGAATTATAAATGTAACCTTCCACACTGAGATATGTAATGCTTTTCTCCCAAGAAATAAATATATGTTCTTTCCTCTCAAATATTATGTAGTTTTAAGATCTCAGAAGTATGATTTAAATCCTCTTCCAAGGAATGAGATGACCACTCATTCCAAGGAAGATGGATCTATGTATTTATGTTTATGTTTATTCATTTTTCTTTAATTCATTCTGTTGTATTGTTTTTATCTTTGTATTGTGAAAATTCAATCTATCAGTGAACTCCGCAGTGTTTTGTTCAATTATGTTTATTTCTAATTCAACAATTTCAATTTATGCAAGTGTGTTTAAATTCCTGCAAGTGTGATTTCCTTCATGTAAGTGTGATTTATTTCATGTAAACTTTATTTTTGCAAGTGTGCCTTTAAATTTCTGTAAGTGTGATTTATTTTATGCAAGTTTGGTTTGTGTTTAAAGGAGTTGCTTTCCGAGATCTTCTTCTCTTAATGCATACAACCTTCGGACACCAACCCGGATTGACATTATTAATGGTGAGGATTGATGACCCTCATCATTACCTTGAGATCTAAGCTTACATTATCTTATAAATAAATTTGAAATGAACCTATCAATCCATTGGTACCAATCAAACCCTATCCTCCTCATTGGGAACTTCCAAAATTCACCAAATTTAACAATAAAGAGGATCCCCAATAACATGTTTGTGTGTTTAGGAATGCATGATATCTCATTTCCCATGATCAAGACCTCATGCTTCACACTTTTCCTATGTCCTTGGATAGTCCCACATTGGATTGGTACAATGGCATCCCTCAACACTCATTTTTCTCATTTACCCAACTTACACAACTCTTCTTAGAACATTTATCAATCAACATTATGCGCAAGATCACCATTATAGACTTATACGCCATTAAAAAATTTGACGATAAGTCTATTGCAGACCTTGTCACATGATTACGTGGAATCATAAATCAATTTTTATTTTCCCATCCACAGATTGCAGAGCTTATCAAATTATTTTCACACTTTTTTGCGAAGAATACCTCATCCACCCTACAAATCCAATCATTTTAGACATTTGAATAATCCTTCACTACGTCTCATAAACTTTAGAATCGTGCCCTTGAGTAAGGACAACTTAAGATTAGATCAAACAAGCCAAAATATGAGTTTAATAAACCATCTACATAGTGAAAAATCCAAAATGCAGCCAATGCCACAGTGATTAAGTATTCTTCCATGTCCACTCCTAACACGAGGCCTTAGCAAAGAGCTCCAAGACAACCACCCAAATACACTCCTTTAGAGAATCCGATATCTCTATATTCAATAAATTGATGGCGGTCCATCTCATCAAACTTCGCCACATTCAACCCTTCGACGAATAGATAGCTAAACCAACTTGCTATCGTGAAGACCACTATTACAAATATCACCAAGTTCACTAGTATGATATAGAAAAATTTCCAACCTTCAAATATATTGTCCAAAATCTCTTCAACCAAGGTGAACTTCAAGTGAATAACCCTAACACACCTCCCAATCAACCAATTGATGTTTTCAAACAACCATTTCCTAATCATGTGCCAAATAATCAAATGACCCTCCTACATCTCAACCACCCAATGCTCACACCATTAACACCATCAACACTATCAACACCATTGATCAAGATCTCACCATGTTAATGACTCCACCTACTTCACCAACCACTACATCTACCACCTCCTTATAAATTGTACCTATATCTACACTTCTACCAACACCCATCCCCATCTCTACACTAATCATATCCACACCTATATCAACTTCTATCATTGATTCTACATCCACATCTACTTCATCACTATTCACATTTGCATCATATTTGACTATACCCACTACCTCACCTACATCTATTCTACCCCCACCTATCACATCAAATCTATCCTTATCATCTATTGCAATCCCCCTTTTACACTTATACCTACACCAATCACATTGAGTATTGAGACCACATCTACATCATCCCCTCCTCCTATGTCTATCTCATCCTTTGAAGAGTATTTGAAAGCACTCCAACTCAAAATAAATTCAAGTGATGTTTCTACCTTATCCACAAAATCAGAGACCCCTACATTAACCAAATCGACATCTTCTTTAGACCTCATTCAAAAAAAGTTACTCCCTCCACCAATATCAACCCATACACCATAACCTTCGGACCCTCCAGCTTTTGATTGTTGTCATCCATGCCAAGGGTACCTCTTCACAATAAAAATCTAAGACCCTTGGCATGCTTCCTCAAAGATCTCTTTCACATCCTCATAAAAATATGAACATCCCCTCACCTAAGATCAAACAATCCAATGCCATATCATAAATCTTAAGACCACCCCCATCTCTCTCAAGGTCAGAACTTCATCTAAAACACCGAAATTGATGAATCAAACCAAATCAAAACCAACCAATGCTTCTCTAAAATCTGGTTTTTCTTCTATAACATCAACCATCACTAAATCTGAATCTAAGACATCCAAAACTCAAAAATTAAGACTCAAAATTCAACATCCAAGTCATTTATCACATCTACATCCCAAATATCCACCTCTTCTTCTAAACCCAAACCCGAATCTAAGACTCCTATTACATCTCACAAAGAAAAAACACATCAACACTTCGGTCAAATCATATGTGGAGGTCCTTCAACACTTGCTTCAAATTTCCACCATCACACTCCCTCCTATCAAGGCCTTTGATCCACATAGTAAGAATCCATCATGGTTTGACTCTAACCTCATTTGTTCTTATCATCGTACCCTAGACATGACATAGAACATTGTAAAGCACTTCAAACCATTGTCCACAACATTATTGAGGAGGATGACCTTCTTCTAGAAATAGATCAATATCCTCCTTCCACCTCCTCATCCATGACCATTTCAACATCTACATCATCAAATCCATCCACCAAAGTACACAATTCCCCCCATTCATCACAGAATTTTGTCACCATCCCACCACCAAATGAATATTATTCTAAGGATGTTCCCCCCTTATTCATCAATGTTGTTTGGATAGCTACTCATTTTGGCCCACATGACTCCAAACCAATAGCCCAATCAAAACTAAATACCTTTGTTACTATCCATCCTCCTAAGGATCTTACCTCATCCACACCCCCATAAAAATTTGATGTTGTTGTCATTGCTCATTCTAGTGAGCCCACTTCATCTCCATACCATCATCATCAAAACCTAAGGTTTTTATCTTATTTTCCCCTCATCCTATTGAAAAAAAAATTACCAAACAACTTCATCAGGCCCTAGTTAAGATGCCAATTTATGAGATTTTCCAAATCTCTCCAGACCATAGGCATCTCTTATTGAAGCCTTGAAACGTATCCCAACATCTAGTGATGATAATCAACCTTTTTCATCTTTTGTAGGAGCACTTGTGGTTTTTACTTCCATATCCTTTGACGATCCAAAAATTCCACCCGATGACCATGACCTTCCCCTTTTCATCACAGTTAGAATCAATGAAACCTTCATTTGATGATCCATGATTGACAATGGAGAAAGTATTAGTATTATTTCATCACATACCTTTGATCATCTTAAGATCCCTAACTCTATTTTCACCCAATCACCCACCATCCTTCATACATTAAATGATGCTATTGCTTCGCCTTGGGGATGATTGTCCTTCCTATCCATGTTGGTGAGAAGCTCCTCCATGAAGTCTTCTATATCATAGAAGGGGATTTTAATACAATTTCCTTCTTGGATGACCATGGATTTGTGCCATGCATTGTGTCCCTTCCACACTTCATCATTGCATAAAATATGAACACGAGGGAAAGATCTTAACTCTCCCCAATGATGCTCCTCCCTTAAAGCATGCAACATGAATTATCAACCCAATGATGTCCTCATTCCCAAAAATGATCCATCTCAACCATCCACTAGTTCATCCATCTCTTCATCCAAGCTTCCCAATGATGATTCCTTAGATAAGGTAATGGATAATCTTACATTGGAGGAGTATTGTCATATCATGCTCAACACACTCCCCATGCCGCATCACCTCGGAAGACCTGAAAAATATCCAATGTATCAACCTAACGTTAGGGATATCATTCCTTTCATCCCACCTCATCTTCACACCAATCTTATCTATGGTGGTGTTGATTCTCCTTCTTCTCACATTGATGATCATCCTCACACTAGACCATATACCAAAAGTTTTGGATTCCTCTACAAACCATCCTTCGCTCACATGTATCTTCATCATTGTGCATGGAAGGGATTTGGCATGGGATGTTATGAACATGGTGTACATGACCTTGTTATTGATCAATGTCACAAACCTCATGAAAAATTTAGACTAGGTTATGAAGAGAAATATGCCAATCCCCTTACACAATTTACGATGCTTATGGACATGCATTCTCCATGTTTTCCATCACACAAGGCTATGGATACAAATGACATCGTTTCCATCTCCTCTACCTTTTTTTAGTCTCCATGATCACATTGGTATTGCTCACTTATCAACATGAGTGTGAAACTATGTCCCTTCCTCTTCACTTTCCCGATATGATGGAAGAAGACTGCGATACCATTGACATTCCTCGATGCGCTAACAAAGATTCAATTATTTTCTACATGGGTGTAGAAAATTCTTATATTTATAAGTCCTTACTTCTTAACACATCCACTATTATCAATGATTCCACCATCGATATCAGCATCGAGACTCCACAAGAGCCTCACATCCTCAAAGTGGGTCAATCCCTTGATCCACAAGATCTTGAGTATTTCATTACTTTTCTTTCCAAACATAGCCAGGCCTTCACATGGTCATACTCTAACATGTCAGGCCTTGATCCTTCCATTTTTGTCCATAATATCATCACCTTTCCTAATGCCAAACCGGTTAAGAAAAAGCTTCACCGCATGCACCCTCAAGTTTCCCTCCTTATCAAAGAGGAGTTGCAATACCTTATTTCAGCCAATTTCATCATTCCTATTGACTATCCTCAATGGGTTTCTAATATCATACCCATCACTAAATCATCTGGTAAGCTTCACATTTACATTGATTTTTGAGATCTTAATCTTTCTTATCCTAAAGATGATTTTCCCCTTCCCAACATCAATCAACTCATGGACCTTACCATTGGCCACGAGATGATTTCTCTTATGGATAATTTTTCTGTTACAATCAAATCCTCATCATGCTAGAATACCAACATAAGAATTCTTTCACCACTCCTTGGGGTACCTTTTGCTATCGCGTCATGCCTTTCGGTTTGAAAAATGCCAGAGCTACTTATCAGTGAGCCATGACTTACATATTTCAAGATCTCATCCAAAAGTCAGTAGAGTACTATGTCAATGATCTTTTGGGTAAATCTAAACATCAACATGATCATATTTATGTCATTGAAATCCTCTTTGAGCATCTTATTTGTTTCTTCCTTTGTATCAATCCAGCCAAGTGTGTATTTGGAGTGCTAATTAGAAAAGTCCTTGGCATCATCATATCCAAGACGGGTATTGAAGTCAACCCTCAAAATCAAGGCTATCCTTGAGATGTCCCCTCCTTCTAATCTTAAGAAAATTCAAGTCTCCCAAGTTGACTTCTAGTCATTTCTTCGCTTCATCTCGTAACTTTCAGATCATTATCAACCCTTCCATCATATTATTTGTAAATAAAAATACTTCAAATGGGATGATAACTACTAATAATATTTTGAGGATCTTAAGCAATATCTCCTATCCCCTCCAATGCTTACACCTCCATATGAGGGGGATCCCTTCTAGCTATATGTATTTTCTACTGATCATGCCGTATGGGATATGTTGGTGCATTGTGATGACCAAGGCCATGATTAGGCCTTTTATTACATCAATCACACCCTTCATGATTATGAGACTCACTACACTGAAGCTGAAAAGTTGTGTTGCATTCTCTTCTTTTCCTCTTCTAAAATTCAACATTATCTTCTCAATCACAAGAATTATGTCATCACTAGATTTCATCTTCTCAAAGCGATTCATTCCAATCCTTATCATAATTATTGGATCACTTGATGGCTCATTCTCATGACTGAGTTTGACCTAGAGTTCATCTCTTAAAATTAAATTAAGGGCTAAGCTATTGTGGACCAATTAGTTGAAGATCCTCTTCCTCATACTCATCTTCCTCATGAGCAATTTCTAGATGAATCCATCAAAAATTTTCACCATGATTATTATCCTCTTAGGATGAATATATTTTTGATTGATCTAAGTGTCAACAAGGGGGAGGCACTAATGTCATTATCATTCCTCCTTGGGATACTCCTATCCCCATCACTCAAAAGCTTGACTTTGAGTGCACGAACAATATGGCAGAGTATGAAGCCCTTATCTTAGGTCTTGAAACCATTGTATTTTTGGGGGTTCAAATCCTTGACATATATGGGGATTCCGAGCTCATCATCAAACAAGTTATAGGAAATTATCAATGTAAAAATGATATTCTTCAGAAATATAAAGACATTTTCATCTTTCTCCTTGAGGCTTTTGATTCTTACACTATCCAAGCCATCCCTTGATCATCTCAATCATTTCACTAACACAATGGATTCTCTTGCATCTCTCATCCCATGGAAAATAAATGAATCCAAACTTTCTTTTGTTCATCATATTGATCAACCATCTCACATTCATGTGTTACCTCACATCAATCTTGTTGAATCCAACACATTAGATCTTTGGTACTCTCAAATATTTGATTATCTATCCAAATCCATCATTCCCTCCGACCTATCTAAGAATGGTAGGAGGTCATTTCTTCAATGTGCTAACCGCTATGTCATCCTTGGTAGCATCCTCTATAAATGTGGGTTTGATGGTATTCTCCTTTGATGCCTTAAATCCCATGAATCTACTTGCACTATCCAAGAAGTCCATGACAAAATTTGTGGTGGAAACTTTAGTGGCTTATCTATCACTAAGCACATTATTCACCTTGGATATTATTGGGCTTCTCTCAATCATGATTGCTGTGAATACGTCAAGAAATGTGTCAAGTTTCAGGGCATTCCAATGTTGTCTGCATTCCTAGCCAGGCCTTACAACTAGGTCAAGACCTTTGGCCCTTCTTGTAATGGGGCCTTGATCTCATTGGTACCATTAATCCTCATTCTTCAAAACGTCATCATTCTATCATCACCATGACTAAGTATTTCACTAAGTGGACGAAAGAAATTCCACTCACCTCAACAAAATCCAATCAAATCATTAAATTCATCTATCACCATATCATTTGCCACTTCGACGTCCCTCACAAAACCATCATGGACAACAGAAAGTCCTTAAAATATAAATATGTTAATAAAATTTATGACTCATTCAATATAAATCTTAGCTTCTCCTCTCCTTACTATCCTCAAGCTAATGGCCAAGATGAAGTGACTAATAAAACTCTTCGTAACATTCTTGCCAAGACTATCAATAGATCATGTTGTAATTGACATATTCATATCCCTTTCACTCTTTGGGATTATCGGACTAACATCCACACCTCTATGGGCACTACTCCCTTATCTTTTTTCTACAGATCTGAAGCCATTAATCCCCTTGAAGTTCAAATTCCATCCTTGCGCATGTCTCTTCATGACTTCATTTTTGATGAATATTATTTCTAGGAACATCTATCACATCTCGAATTGTTAGAAGAATGCCACCTTCTCTCTCTTGAGAATCATCATTTTTAATAAGAGTGCATCAAACATGCATATAAAAAGCACCTCAAAGAATGAAAATTTAATGTTGATGACCTTTTCCTTAAAGAAAATTAGAACGTTACTACTCTAGAAGGGATCCAATGATGAAATTTTTCTCCCAACTAGATTGGACCTTACATTATCACACATAAGTATGGGTCGGGAGCCTATCGTTTGGCCTCCCCTTCTCGGTAAACCAAAATTTGAACCACTTAATGCATTGCACTATCGACCATTCTATTGTTAGTATACCTACCATTGATCACTTAGTCATATCCTTAGATAATTCCTCCATCATTAGCATCTTCCATCTATCATTGTAATGATTTGGAATTATGTGGTCTACCGTCACCTTCCTACTCATGACCTAAAATATGGGCACCACGTCTTTGCCCATAGCATTTTCCTTATGGATAGGTTATTTCTTCTTGGTGATATCTCCATGATCATTGCATCTATCACCCTTATCTACCTATTAGAACCACGTAAAGGGTCTATATGTGTTTCTTGTACATATTCTCATCCCCTCCTAAATAGTCTACTTAGCTATACCTAGCTCTTCCCCATCTAAAAAAAAAAAATATTTCATGAAGTCAAAATTGTAGATTATTTTATCTCATGCTATCTTACCTAGAAAAATAGACTGATCCCTCAAAGGACAACTATCATGCATATCTTATTCTTCCATCTAAAAATAAAATACAACCAAAGGTAGACCAATCCCTTGAAGGATGGCTACTATATTATATCATGGCAGTGAAGGCTTCCCGTATTGATCAACCTTCTATATATCCAAAAGCAAAAACATATAAAAAGCAAGCATCCTAAGAAAGCTTCCCGCATTGAACAACTTTCTCATATATTAAAAACTTCCCCATTGACCAGTGCACACTTTTCCCTCCTCCTAGAGCTAGGGCATAGTCATAGGAACAAAAACCTATGGAGAACCCTCATCCAACATATAAGTTGCATCTAAAACTCCTTTGTTGTGTCAACACTAGATTTATGAGCTCATTTCATCCATACTTCCCTCATGATATTTGATATAACTAACTATCGTTGGTTATGTGTTAACACCTATTTGATTGCATGTGCATTGTGTTACCTAGATCCCTTTCTTGATTACCTCCAATGTAATTAGAGGCATCATTCCATCACGCGTTCCTTGATATGACATAAAATCATTCATACCCATGGGTCACCATCATCAGGTTGCATTCTATTCTCATTATCCACATATATTATTTATCTTCTATTTGATTTATCACCATAATAATTATCTCATCTAAAATGTCTACATGCCATCTAGCAAAAATATCACATCTAATCATGTGTCCCTATCTATCATTATCCATGTCTATCATCCATTACATTTTCTTATCACCGCATATTATCTATTGAACATCCAATCACATATGTACATTCACCATCATCATCAAATATAAAACAAACATATAATCATCATCATCCATCCACATCAACATAAATAAAATAATTAAAATCATACAAATGACACATGCTAGAACATGAAAAAATCACATATATATCATATATCGTCAAAATAAAGTGTCTCAATACATCATTGACCACTAAGGGCCCTCTCTCAAAGATGGTATATCATAAAGATTAGTAAAGTGAATATCAAATATCCTCAAGTATTTCCCCACAGGAAAGTCCCTTTATCTATCTCTCGACATTGATCTATCCTCATCTCGGAGTGGCTACACTACACTCATTGCACTCTTAGATGGATCTGCTTTGTGTGCTGCTCCTCATCACTGTAGCTATTCCCAATATCTTAGTGTCTGTGGTAACTTTTGTACCATTATCTACTCATAATATTTAGCCTCTGTAGCTAGTTCTCTATATCGATTGATGGATATGGTGCTAGGAAGTGCCATCTATCTTACTCACTGTGATGACACTGGTGCACTCGATCATCAACTTAGAGGCTAGTATAGATGCAAGATATCCAAATTAGGATATATATGCCTCCCTCTGCCTCTTGTACCGATCCCTATCCTGGATGGATGTGTCTCTCTCCTAAGTCATTGCATCCATCTCTTGACGTACTATATCAAGATACTACCTCATCGTGTCTCTCTAATAAAGATGAATCTTTCTCTACACGTAGCTATGCCATCTCTACAAACTCTCCTCATTCACCACCTTCAGGAGCCACTTCCTCCTTAGCCTCTATCTCCTCATCCTCATCATCTCCTCTCTCCACTTGTCTCTCTAGCCATCCGAGTCGACCATGTAGTGGAAATCCAATTTGCAAACCTGACTCCAACTCCCACATCATCCTCATTATCCCATGGCTTTGGTGCCTTCTCTAATGGATCCTTCATGCGAGGAATAGACATGTATCTATCTATATCTTCGCGCCTATTGACAATGGGCTCCTAGGTATGGTATGAATGAGAAAAAACTATTGCTAGACTCTATCAAATTGTATGACCTCCATCATATTTGGTCTACGACCCTGTAGCCACCTAGTCCTCTTCATACCAACTAACTCTGCATCTAATCTAGGAAATGCAAGGAAGTCTCAATATGGCCGCCATATGATCTCGCTCTATATAGATCTCTACGAATCTATTACTATACCAATATGCATTATATCCACATGAGCCTAATCGATCACAATCTCGAGACATAAAAATACGATCTCTATGTGATCCCCTGTGATCCATGGTAGCCATGGTGGAATAATGAATGTTATGTGCTCATAAGCCCAATAGTGAAGGAGAAATCATACATCCAGTCTTGTCCTCCTCTCCAATCTATACATCACCAGCTCTTGATACACCTATGATAAGCAGGGCTATCCCAAATGAAAATGTGATCTAGTGATCCATAATATCTGTCAAAATCCCTACTAGTGTCCATGGAAATATGGATCCCCCTGAGTCAGGAAGTGCATAAGATGATATCACCATCATCACTAGGCATATCAGTTGGCTCCACAATACCCCACGCTTATATCTCATCTCATACAAAAAGGAACTTGAAGAAAATATATTACATGGGGCATTGACTCCAAACAACTCAGTGTCAAGACCTCCAGTCTACTATCAACTGTAATAGGAACTATCTACTCCCCTTATATCGAAAATATGAGAATGCGATATACATCCTCTAGGGTGATCTTCATCTCACCTATCCTAAACCAAAATGTGCATGTGTGCACATCCCATCTCTCTACCAATGCAATCATCAAACCCACATCTCATGGGATCCTCTGATAATATCTAAATCCACCCAATATCACCGCCACTAAGTGATCCCACTAGGCATTTGCTATATCCGCATGATATGATCATATAGGGTTGGGACGCTGTCTCTTAGGTATAGGGAATCTTGATCCTGTAATCATCAATAAACCAAGTATATATCAGATTCCTCATCAAAAAAATAAAATAAAATATCAAACCTATCCATTCCTTTGACAATTGACACCGACCTAGGTCAGTCGACTCACCTAGGTTAGGGTTGACATATTTTTAGGTTAGGTCGACATGACTATAGGAATTCACCACCGATTTCCCTTGGGGCCAATCCAAAATTTAAAAAAATGAAAATAAATAAATAAAACATAAAATAAATAAAAAAATAGAGCCAAGGATTCATTACTCACCATCTTGCGTGTCCTTTGGAACTTCCTCGCAGCTCCTCCAACCTCCATCTTACTCCAAGTCTCAATCTTCTTTTATTACTTATAGCTCTCAGTTATTTCTTTTGTGTGTGTAAATGAGCTTAGTCATATGATTTACATGCTTATAGTCACTGAACATAGTTGCCATTGCACCCATTGGGTCGCTAATGATTTACCTTAGTCACCGCTTGACCTTCCCGGTAGTCGCTGACCCATGTTACCCTCCATTATTATTATTTTTTCATCCACGTCATTTTACCATCTTTCCTTACATCTTATTTTTTTAGTGTGTACCCCATACCACACCGTTCCCTACTATTTTCAGCTTTTTACCATCATCATTTCCTATTTTTTCCCTTTTCGGCCATTGTCATCTCCTTTGCTTTGGAGTAACATATTATCATCCATATTTTATCTCAAGTCCAATTTTGTGGCCATATTTTTGTTCCCTCTTAGGGCATCATCTCACATATTTTTATATTTCACCTCTTTGGCCATTTTTGTGCCCTTTGTTGGGGCACCATTATTTCCATCCTCATCCTTTACGGATGCATACCTTTTCATTGATTCCTCATATACGAAGGATTTCACATTATTCTCACATTTGGTTACACATAATTTTGATGTGTGCCTATGACCCATTGGTCCCCATGGCTTACATCCATTTGAGTGGTTTCCCATTGGATTCCATCTATTTCGTAGTGATGTTTACCGACTCACAATCTTGTAGGAAATTTTTGTCATCTCGCTGAAGACCACGCCTTTATTTCCTACCAAAGTGACTCCTAAAATCACTACCATGTTTTAATCTATTTTATTGAATCCTTCTTTCTTGGGGCATATTACCTCGTATTTTTATCTCCCCACCATTATTTTCCCACTCACCATTCTTCATCTATCCATTTCAAACTCATGATTGATTCCCATTTGTGTCATCGATCCATAGTTTGAGGGGAGCACATCATCAATCCTCCGCCATACTCCATACCACCTTTCATCTCTCATCATTTTTATCTCATAGCTTGCTTGCAAAAACCACTTGACAAAAAGGGGAAAATGTAGACATACAAATTTGGTATCACTACCCTTTTGTCTTGCATTCACTTCATTTCAACATGATCACCTATCTAGACCCTTCATTTTTAAATCATATTTTATCAATATCTCCACCTTTCCCATCTATTATTCCATTCATCCTAAATTATTTCTAATTCTCATTAATTATCCTATAATCCCGATCTCATTACCTAATTGACCATAACCACCCAAAATCAACCTCTAATTTTCCTCTCTAGGTTGTTTATAACCCCTAAACTATCTAGTTTCTCATACATAGACTCCCCTTGACCTTTATTTACTCCATTTCATCCCTCACCTACCCATTTCATCTCCCTATGCAACCCTAACCCACCTAAGCCTCCTAAAACCCTAATCCTGCTTCTAATGGGCTTGATGCCTCGAGCTAGGAATCCTCTCACCACCAAAATGGACGGTTCCCCATGGTTGGTGGAAACCCACCCAAGTCACCATTGACCCTATAAAGCCACCAACACCCCTCCTTCCAAATGGATAAAAATCATAATTTTTCGTCCCACTTACGACTTCATGCTAGAGCTTCTCTCTTAGGTGTTTTAGTCTTCTTAGAGTCCCTTGGAGATTTCTTGCATCATTTGTGGAGACTTTAAGGAGATAATCTTTGCCTTGTGTTGGTATATTTCATTATTTTATTATTATTATTGCTACTAATAGCTACTAACATTTTTCAAGTACAACCGCCATTAGAAATCTAGATCTAGACTTCTCTTTTGTCCATCTTGTGTACATGTTGTCAATCTATCCCATCCATTTTAGGTCACACCTAGGTTAGCCCAGTCCCCATCAACCTTTTTAGGTCACCATTGAACCTACTTCTGTTGCATCACCTATTCTACCATCCAAATCTATGACAATCATGTTATTCTATTTCTATTTCCACATAGTTCCCAGATCTATCATTCTATCACTCACGGTTTAGATCCACTTTGCAAGTTATCAAATCACTAACAACTTAGCCTAGTCACCGTCGACCCGATCCATATTTCCATCCATCTCCTTAGATTTCTATTTTTGTATCCTTTCTATTTCTCCTGTTTTAGATCTTCTCTACAAGTTACCATCAATCACTACAAGTGTTCATTATCCTTAGATCTCACACGTGAGCTTATCAAATATACATTTTGGTTACTATGTTGATTCATTTGGCCCGGTTGCATTGATTGGACCTCTCCAATTTGGTTCACCTACGACCTAGCTAGATATATTTCATTTTGTGTAAATCTAGATCAGATTTGCATTTTTCCTTTCATTTTCTCGTAATTTCGGTTCCTACATGTTATTCAGTCCTTTATCATTTATCTTATCCTGTTTTATCAATATGTGGGTCTACATCCGCATAAGTAAGTTCACTTCTTGGAACATACTTCATCGGAAAAACCCCTCATCTATCATCTAATCCATTTTCTTTCTAGTTGTATTTGTTGTGCAGATCTATCAAGCTGCGCAACAAGGAGCCTACTTTGTACCTGCCCGTCATCATCATCTTATCCCAAGGTACCTTAAACCCTTGCATGTTTTAAGTTTCTTGATTTTATTTAGTATCTAGTTCACTAATCTGAATAGGAAAGAGAAAATTTCATCTAAAAACTACATTGAAACTAATACCCTACAGGGGGGGAATGTGCTTGGTAGAAACTAAGACACACATAAAAAAGTGGATGGAAACATGTGTAATTGAAAACAAGGCAAATACACATATATAATACAATGTGTAATCTAGCAAGAAAAATACAATGTAGACCATGAAAAGTGGGTTTTAAACATAGCACATATCTCACAATATCACAATAAAATTAGGGCCAAAGTGGCCAAAAGAATACAAACAATGAATAAGAAAGATAGGGAAAATCTTGCAAACAATGACATACAATGGAAAACAATGAAAATCAAGAGAAATAAAGTGTCGACAACCATGGTTAAAAATAGTTCTGCAAGATAAATGCTGCACATGAAGCACTCATTAACATGTTAGAAATATAAAAAGTGTGTCAAAGCATATATGTTACGATATAGAGTAGTGTGCTAGTAAGAATAAGAAGTAGTATATAATGAATCAATAACACCTGTAGAGTGTACAAAGTAGATGCCCCGGATATGTTATGGGACTAATAAGAGGTACAAGTACCAAACATCCATGCTACATATAAGGATATGTGTAAAGTATGTATTCACAACTAGAAGGCAAGTGAATGCACATGTGTATATAGAAAAGATAATGACATACGATATATCTGTCTAACATAGTAAGCAAAGTGTAACATACGAGTATAAGTAAGAAAGAACAATGTGCAACAAATATATGTAGTATGTTGTGAATGAATGAGATGTAATGGTATGCAAAGTGAATGTGATAGGAGAAATGTGCACCTCAAGTGAGTGTGTATGGATGTGTGTGAGATGAGGTTCATATATAAATTCCCCCACATCAGTCAAGAATGAACCATAGAACAAGAGTGCATTGCCAGGAAATGGTTTGGATTTTGTGCTAGAAAGAAATGATCGAAACAATGTAGAGTGTAGAGAGTGAGTGAGTGTGATGAGGTTAATTTCAGATTTAGACCCTCAACAGTTGAGTATGAACCATGGAACTAGATTGTGTCATAGGGTAGTGTGTTGTGTGACAATGTGATGATAGAAAGAAGTTTCATGAATGTGTTGAGCGTGAAATGTGTCATGTGTATGATGTGAGGTTCGTGAATGTAGTATACCCTCAATAATTAAGTGTGCACCGTAGAACAAGAGTGTGAAATTGGGTAATGATGATACAAGTGTATTAAAGGGTGTGTAATGATGCTTTGAGAGAGATGAAACATTAAGAACTAAGCATAATCATAGAAAATGTGAGACACATGATAATGCTAAAAGGGGGAGTAATCATGATGCCCCCAAGTGTGAAAATGATGGAGATCTATGCAGCGACACAAGAGATACCTTTCCATTATGGGAGAGTGTTGTCTATGTCATGATAAGAGAGAGAGCCAACACAATGGTAGGCATAAGCAACAAGAGGACCATGTGATGGTAGTGGAGTTTGAAATGTGTCCTGCCATCACAAGGAGTAGTTGCTTTGTAAAAAGTGATTGGTTGGAGCTTATGTTCATTTGATGACGCCAAGAAGATTTGATAGGAAAAGAGGAAAAACTCATTTTGATAGGTGGTTGCGTAGTTTGACTTGGTAATGATGTAGATGTATTGAGAGGAAGAGGTGTTAAATTGATTCTGAGAGGTGGTTGCTTAGGAGGCGCATGAATTATTGTGTAAGGAACTTGAGTAACGATGACATGATGCTCATTAGACATAGATGAATCAAATTTAGGAACCCATTGGGATGCAAGAATTAGAGTTAAACATGTAGCATTATTTTGTGCACTTTGAATGAGAGATGACCATAATGCTTAAGGTGGCCAATCTGTTGCGGTGTAGAGTAGTGATCCGTAAAATTCTACTTTGGAACTCTACGAATCAAAAACTATGTTGTCCTACTTTCAACTTTGGAAAATGACATATTGATTGAAGATTAGAGCTTTAGTGACTGATTATCTAGTGTTATAGAGATAAAATTGTAGAGAATAAGAAAGAATTCAAACTCCAAACACCAACAATATTATCCTGAAACCCCCATGGAGGAAAACCACGAGAAGGGAAAAAGATCTCTCTTCCCATTTTTATTGGTCAATTATAGACAATTATAGATTACAAGAAGTATAAAATGGAGAAAAAAATGTAAACCTCTCATTCCCTATGCATGTTTGCTCCATTTGTACACCTTTCTCCTACAATTCCACTCCAGCACTAAAGATATTTCTCACTTGATCTCATTAAACTTAGTACTTTTATTCTTTGATCTCTTTGGATCTCTGAATGATATATTCTCTTGCTCTTCCTTGTATTTATAACCTTCTCCCATGTCCTCCCATGCACTGGAGAATGGGAAAGGTCAGGGAGGGAAGAGAAACAGTCGGCACTTAAAATTCACATCCATTCGTGATCCATTCTTCTATTTTGTTCAGAAGTGTCAGGACCACCACCCTAGGCGAGCGGCGGTTACATGACTGCCGCTCGCATAAAGCAATAGTTCTATCTAGAACCTTTGTTTACCTCATTTTCTTAATTTTATTTATTTCTCATTCTTGGTTCTGATGGAACTGATGAAGTGGTGTGTTTTTCTAGATCCCTATGGATCATACCTCCCCTACTTAGGAGGCTTTTGGTCCCACAAAATCTTAGTGGGGAGTGGTAGAGGAATCAACTCCCTCTCTTGCTCCTTTGAGTACCACTGGGTCTTCCTTGGTTTATTTTCTCATCCAACCTACTAAGAATCATGTGGATCTGTAGTTTAGTACTCCAGTGCTATATCCTCCTCCGAGTTTCCTCAAGTACAATCCTCTTTGGAAGGAAACTTCTATATATTTCCTTATTTTTCATGCATAGATGGATTTAGTAGGTGCGAGCTCTTGCAACTTGCTATCATGTGTATCTACATGAAGTGTGGCCTGAAGGTTTATTTTCCAACCTGCTCAAGTATGGAAAATGTCCCATACTGTAGTGTTTTAGTCCTTCTTACTTTTCTTTGTCTCTTGAGATGGATTGGCCGAATCCTCTCCACGTATGCTACTACTATAGTCACAACTGTTCCTTGTATCTCCTCTACTCCTTGCTACCCTAGGTCAGGCCACTAAATCCATAGGTAGATACAATGACTACATAGTGGAATTTTGTTTTGCTCCTTGAATGAGTAGTTCCTGTGGTGGCTTCTTCTGCAAAAAATGACAAGTGCTATCCAAAATATTTGTGCTCTCAAGTCCATTTTTCTTTTCTTCAAATGAAAGTAAATAAAACTGATGATTTTCCTGAATAAGTCTCTCGTGCTTGGTTGACACTTACCATAGCCTTCTTTAATTTTCTCTAGTGTGACTCGAATGTTGAAATTGACTCCGTCCTTGACCCATCTGTACCAGTTCTCTCTCCTTGTGAACAAAACTTCCTTGGCATACAAGCAAGGACTTATGAAGACAACATCAAATGCATCAAATAGAATGATATAAACCTTTAATACATCAATATAGTGGGTATTTATACCAAACAGAAACTTACACTTTCTTGTAACCTATATTTCTACACCCCTCTTTACCCATCCTAATGGGTATGGATGTGGATGTGCATAAGTATCTAGACCAAGATGTTCTACAACGGCATCTCAAATCAAATTTGAATGAGAACCAAAATCTACTAAATTGTTTACCTTAGTCTTATTAGATTTTGATTTGAAATAGATTACTCATCTCTTCTTCTTCTTCTCCCCCTATATATTAGTGGCCATGCATCCCAACATCTCACCTACATCTGAATCATCCTCAATCTCCACCTCTCTTTCTGTTTTCACAATGGCCATGGATTTCTTGGAATCATTGGTTTGGTTTTGTGGTGTAATTCTAGATGCAATTTCTAACATGTGGCGTCGGATGTCCATTTACATCACAATTATTATAGAAATTCTTAGATCTTTACAAATATACAAAGCCATAACATTATGTTTACCTTTCCATTTACCTTTGCTACTTATCTTCCCTTTTTCATTTTCTTGCTGATCTATTGAATGGCCTCCTTTTGGTTCCGTCTCTTCTTGCTTCTTCTCATCATTAATGTAGTATGCTTGTATAAAAGATTCATTGAGATCCTTGGGCTTCATGGAGATTACCTTCCTCCAAAGGTGAGTGTTAATTCCTCCTAAATACTTGATTAGAATGTCCTCATCCTCCAAGTCCATATTAAGCAACATGGACTATCTCCAAAATTCCGTAGTGTAGTCTTGTACGCTGTAACCACCGCATTGTCTAAAGTATTGCCACTTAATCATCCTTTTAGTCTCATCGCCAATAGGATAGAAGTTAGCTATAATCAACTCTTTAAAACCCTTCCAAGTACTGATAATAGGATGTTTCTTCTTTTCACAAGTGGCTAGATGGGTTTCCCACCAAACCAGAGCATGACCTTCCATTTTGAGACGTGCAAAGGTAGTCCTTTGTGCCTCAGTAACATTATGCACACTAAAATAGACTTCTAATTGTTTTAGCCACTTATCAAGAAATTCTGCATCTACTTGTCCTTCAAATTATTTATTTCCACTTTCATTTCAACTTTAAAATGTGTATGAGTAGATTTTACCTTTTCGCTTACAATTGGCATCTCTTCTTCATTCTCTTCCCATTCTTCCTCTTTGTGGCTCTTCCCGATACTATTTTTTTTGGCTAGTTCTCAAACCATTGATTCCATGGAATATTGCTTAGCCAAAGCTATCTTTTGTAGATTTGAAAGCTCTTCTTGTTTCCTATGTAACCTATCCATCATGGTTCCTAAAAAAGCATCTTTACTCTACAGCCAAGTTCTCTTCTTCCATTTTAGCTCAAATTCTCTATTTCCACTTCTTCATAGAAATATCTAGCTCGCAAGCTAAAAATTCTTCACCTTTGGACCTTTTCACTATCATACAAATCACAAGAAAGAATTGAATACCACAGCTTTCGGATATATAATCATCTCTGATACCAAAATGATCCGTAAAATTCTACTTTGGAACTCTATGAATCACAAAATTATGTTGTTCTACTTTAAACTTTGGAAAATGATAGATTGATTGAAGACTAGAGCTTTAGTGAGTGATTATATAGTGATATAGAGAGAAAATTGTAGAGAATAGGAAAGAATTCAAAATCCAAACAACAATAATTTTATCCTGAAACCCCCAATGGAGGAAAAATAGTTGGGAAGGGAAAGACGCTCTTTCTTCCCACTTTTATTAGCCAATTATAGATAATTACAGATTACAAGAAGTAGAAAATGGAGACAATAATGTAAAAATATCCTTCCCCGTGCTTGCTTTCTCTCGTTTCTCCACCTTGCTCGTACAATTCCACTCCAAAACTGAAGATCTTGCTCACTTTCTCTCATTAAACTTAATACTTTGCTTCTTTGATCTCTTTGGATCTCTCAATTATCAATTCTCTTACGATACAAAAATGATTTGTAAACTTCTACTTTGGAACTCTACGAATCATAAAATTATGATGTTCTACTTTCAACTTTGGAAAATGATAGATTGTTTGAAGATTATAGCTTTAGTAACTGATTATCTAGTGCTATAGAGAGAAAATTGCAGAGAATAGGAAAAAAATCAATCTCCAAACACCAACATTTTAATCCTGAAACCCCAATGGAGGAAAACTAGTCGGAAGGGAAAAATTGTCTTTCTTCCTACTTTTACTGGTCAATTATAGACAATTAAAGATTACAAGAAGTAGAAAATGGAGACAAAAATGTAAACCTATCCTTCCCTATGCTTTCTTTCTCTGTTTCTACACCTTGCTCCTACAATTCCACTCCAACACTGAAGATCTTGCTCACTTACTCTCATTAAAATTAATACTTTACTTCTTTGATCTCTTTAGATCTCTGAATGATCAATTCTCTTTCTCTTAATTGTATTTATAGCCTTCTACCATGTCCTCCCATGCACTGGAGAATGGGAAAGGTTAGGGAGGGAAGAGACACAATTGGGTGCTTCAAATTCATGTCCATTCATGCTCCATTCTTATTTTCTATTCAGAAGTGTCAAGATTACCACCATGAATAGACTGGTAGTTTCAAGACCGCTACCCTAGATGGGTGGTGGTTACAAGACCGCCGCCTGCAGGCTATGGTTTTGCAACCGCCACTCTACACAAAGTGGCGGTTCTCTCCAGAACCTTTGTTTACATCATTTTATTCATTCTTTTCAATTCTCCTTCTTGGTGCTGATGGAACTAATGAAGTGGTGTGTTTTTATGGATCCCTATGGATCAAGTAGAGAAATCATTGTGATTATGTCCATTGAGTCGATGGTAATTGTAATATGGATGACCTTGATATTTTGCAAGATGATAAGAAGGGAAACAATGAGTAGATGGAAAGATGATCGATTGATGAGCAAGGAGTGATAAAATAATATCTTGTTGCTGAGTATTGAGATCAAAATTTAGATACACTGGGAGTGGTAAGACTTGGGGTTCACTTATATGAGCACATGTAGAATACATAAAATGGGGATGAGAAGAAGAACTAACATAATCCTAAGTAGAATCCTTAAGATGTTGGATTTAAGATTAAAGATATGTGATCATGGATTCCATAGCCTGAAATTTATCTTTAAATAAAAAGGTAAATATTGAATGGATTTGAAAATAGATTAATTAGAATTAAGATAAAGAGAATTATTAGAAAGATGATCAAAGATAATACTTGAATTGAGCTGGTGGTGTATCTAAAGGGAAGAAGATATTGTGCATACCTCTTTATAGAGAATCTTTGAAAGATGGATGCATTTGAATTAATTTAATGAAGAGGACTTGAGGATATTTAGAAGCCCCGAAAAGAAAAATGAGGATCCAAGATTATTCAAATGAGAAGAGTTCACCAAATAATTTAAAAATATAGGAATTTGGGAAATCCTAATTATAGAGTCACAACACAATGATAAACAACAAAGTACAACTCGACCTAAGTAATAATCTAGATAAAATAAAAACCTAGGTGTAAGAGAGGGAATATAACACTTAGCTGATTTTGCAATTGATATTGAAGTGTGGTGGACTAGAAGACTAGTAAACAGGAGGAAACTATCACAAATGTGCTCGAAAAATTGTGTGGTTGCTGCATATGTCCTGATTGGGGCATCTAAATCAGGCCGTGGATACTTGGGTAATGTAGAATGCTTATTGGTGCTCGTGACCCCTCGTAACCTTAGAAACAATATTTTCTAGTGATGTAAGATGTTCACTAATATTCATTGTTGGTCACATGTATGTTGGCCGTTATGATCATAGAGTTCATCTCAGTAACTCCGTAAAATCAATTATCTACTGTAAATGCCAAAACACATCAAATCCTAAATATGAAAGATGGAAATTAGGATTTAGACTAACTCTTGGGGTCACCCAATAGAGTGAAATTACCACTCGAGTGTTGTACTACATATCGTAATCCATGTAGCTCTATGTGCGTGTGCAAGAATTGTGCCCTAGGTGGATCTTGTGCAAGATGCACTTAAATAACAAGCAATAAATAGATGTAGCATTGTAAATAAATGTGTGGATGTATAAATTAACTTCCTCCTATGAAGTGTATGTAGAATAATGTAGTCCCTTGTCCCTTGAATGAAGCTAGATGGATGCTTTGATGCTCTTGAAATGCCTTTAGATGTAACCTTAGGTGATAGTAATAGATGCTTAGAGCTTGGTCCTTTATTATGGTCACATAGATTTGTATTTATATGATTCCCTTGTTTAAATTTCATAATTAACATCTAAAAGTACAACCACCAAGAAAAAAATATTCCCAAAAGATAAAAGAGGCCCAAAAGGGGCGAGTAAGATACAAAGAGGTCGGGGCACCCAGAGGGGAAAAACACACCTAGGCATCACATATTAGTTGGGCGCTAGTGTCTAGAGCCAAGAAAGATAAATAAATGAAATTCATATTGAGGAGTGGGGTGTTGAAGACCACAAAAAAGAAATAAAGCAAAGAAAGAGGCCAAATATAAATGTTAATTACTAGTTTTCTTGCTTAGGAATCATATGAATAGTGGTATGTGATTAGGACCTAGAAATGTACCCAAGTGTGTGATTTAGTGTCTACAAATTGTTACCATTATTACATGTGGCCTTTCCCATATCATTGATCCTCATACCCATAGAGGTGAGGACTATTGAAAGTATCATTAGGTCCGAGGAGATGACATTAAAAAATGCCACTCCTTTAGGAATGTTCTCCAAGATCTCATTGATCGAGGTGAATTGCAGCTTTGAAAATATGAACGCACCTCCGATCAAAAATTGGACGTGTTCAAAATCCATTTGAAAACCATCCTCCATTTAATAATAAAAATAATGTTGTAGGGACCCAAAACTCTTTGGCCCATATTATCAACACCGTTAACCAACTATAACCCATGTATATCATACCGTGTGTTCCCACAATGAAACCCCAATGTGTAATCAAGCTCTATAGATCTCCTTACCATTAAATATCTAAGCTTATCCATATCAAAAATTTCAACTCCCATTACATCCACTCCTATAGATACCTCTGATATTATCCCTTCAAAATCATAAGAAAAAAATCTGTTATTGAAATAATGAACACCCCATCCAAAGACAAAGTATTACAACATCAAATCAAGAACCTTAGTAATCTGATACAAAAATACCAAGATATCCAAAAAAATATTGAAATCTCACAAGATCATCACAAGAAAAACACACCGCATGATAAAACATCCTTACCTTCTATTTTGGGACCACATCCCTCATCAAAACTCACAGTCACCGTATTAGAATCTAAACCGGACTTCAAACCCGCACATAAACATGCCATGGAAAACATGCTTCGAGTATATCATGCTTCTAAACCATCAAATGACATCCAAATTCCTACACCCTTATTGAAATATCACTAAGAATCACTTGGATATTATACCAAAACTCTCAAGCAACTTGTATGATTGTCAACCATAGTATTTCCACCAATCAAACCCTTTGATCATATGGGGTGGAAACCTTCCTAAATACAACTATGAGGCATTCTAAAATTATCATAAAATATCAGGATGCTACACAAATGATTACAAATCCTCCATGTCATAATATGGAGTCTCTCTAATAAGGGAATCCTCTCAAAACAAAAACCATCTTAGTCGTCTATCGATCTCAATATAACAAGATCCAAACATCAAGTCAAACCTATTTCACAAATAGTTAAGAATAATAATAAAAATCATCACTTGGTACCTTATCTAGTAAAATCATGACCTCTTCTAGTAATATCCCTCTCTTCAAAAGAAATGATGTCCATATAACCATAAGAGCACACACCAAATTTTTTGAAATCCCATAATCAAGGCAAGCCTAAAATATCTATCTAAACTACTCCCTAGAATCATCTAATCCAACATCTTCTAAAGAAAAGGTTTCCATCCTTTTGGTACCTTATACTCAATCCACACCATCCATACACAATATTGTTATCAAATAGTTATATCAAGTTACTATCAAAATTTCCTTTAAGAACTTATCCAAAATCTCCGCAAAACTAAAAACCATTGAAAAATCCTTCAATCCATCTTGGTACCATCAAATGAGCCCCAAACATTTTCCAACCTTGTTGGTGCCCTAAAAATGACTGCAACCATCACATTCAATGATTATGATATTCCATCACTACATTTCGAGGATCACGACATCGCCCTCTTCGTCACCACCCATATCAACAATACTTTAGTTAAAAGAGTTATGATTGACAATGGTGCTAGTATTAATATAATCTCATCTCATGCCTTCAAACAAATTCAATTACTTGATACCATTATCACTCAATCATCTACCGTCCTACGCACCTTTAACAATACTATTTCTCCCACCACGGGCACAATTATTTTACCTATCAAATTAGGTGTCAAAATCTTACATGAACTCTTCTATATTGTAGAGGGAGAGTTCCATTAAAACATACTACTAGGTCATCCCTAGATACAAGCCATGCATTGTGTCCCATCTACCTTATATCAATATATAAAGTATGAACGTGAAGGTAAGACTATTATCATCCCCCTTGATCAAAATTCATTTTAATCTTTTCATATGACATATAGGCCCAAAGTGACATGCTCCTTACCATACATAACTCCACATCTTCAAATCAGGCCTCTACTAGTTCCTCTATCCCCGCATCCAAACCACCAGCAAATGATCACTCTTTTGAGGACATCATATAACATTTATCACTAGGGGTATCACCTCCTAACTCTCAATGCACTCCCTATGTATAAAACATATGGGATACCCGATGAATAACCACTATATGATCCTAACGTAGGAAATATTATTTCCTTTGGTCCCTATTACTTGAAACATAGCTTGTGTATGGAGGCATTAATTTCCCTTCCTTTCATCATGACAATAAACCACACCTAAGCTATTTTCCTCAGAATTTTCTTTCTTGGATAATTCTTTAGTTCGCTCGAGCCTACCTTCACTGTTTCATGTGGAAGGGTTTTGGTTTGGTCGTATGAGAAAGGTCTACATAACATACCCTTTGAAGATTTGAGGAAACCTCACAAAAAATATGGCCTCGACTTGAAAGCATATTCTTCAAATCCATCACTATCAATATCGAGCTTCAACCCCCATTACCACTCTCAGTCCCATCCTTTGACAACAATGATACTGTATCCATCCCTCATGAATTTTTTAATCAATGATATCACATTAGGACCTCTAACTCATCAACTAATGGTCGTGTAGACACCTAATTTCAATCGTAAATTTTAATACTAAAATTACACTATTTGTCTTCTTTTTGTCATTTCATTATAATTAGTGATTTTTGCTAATTAGTTGACATTTCCCTTTGTCTCAATCAATTAACAATGCTTCATGAATCAATTAGCCTCATCCTCCATCCTGGATGACAATTAACATCACTTCATTAGTTATAATCATTTTTAACTAATTAATCAACCATTATTAATTAATTAATACTTTCAATCTCGCATTTAATCAATAAAATATCTTATTGGTTAAAATCCCCTTTCAAACCCTTCAAATTCTACTATTTTCCCTCTAAATGGATTATATAAGCTTAATTTGGCCTATTAATTAATCCTAGTTGATTAATTACACCTTCCTTAACTCCCACAATTTACTAATATTTAATTAAACTCTTCTAATCATACTTGTCCCTTTCTAATTCTACATTCCCTTTATCCTACATTCACTAGGTTGCAAGCTTCTCCCAAAATGGAAAGCTATATAAGAATCCTAGTACACCTTGTCCAACCTTACACCATGTCCTTGTAAGACATTACACTTGAGAAGAGCATTTTCATGTTATTAAAAGGTTTGTTCAATCCCTCTTTCTACTTGGAAAAGAGTACTAAGAGAAGAACTACAATGAAAATAAAGCCATATTACTGAGATCTCTTCCTCTTCCTTGGAGAAATCCTTGATCACGCGTAGCTTATTTTTGGTTCATAAAGGAAGTACCTACAATCTAAAAGCACATCCAACAATCAAAGGAGGTTTGCATTTTATGTTAGATTCAATGTTTTATGCAATTAGTTAAGCTTTCCTTTATGCTTTATCATGATGTTTTTGCTTAGATTAGACTAAGTTAGGATCTATTTTGTGTTAGGTTAAATTCAATAGCTTAGTCTCAATTTAAACATGCATACATATGGCACACCCGGTGGGACACTCCTTTGTATCATGCACATTCATTTATTTTTCTTAGTTTAAAGCTCCATTTTACATGCTAACTATTTCAATTTGTTGAAAATATTGTGTTTATAAGAATGTATGTTGGTATTTGGTAGTGTTGAGTATTATTTTTAGGTATAAAGGAGGCAAGTTGATGTCAAAATTTGAGCTTTTGGATATTTTTGGGTCGTTTTGACATTTTTGTGTGTAGGTATAGGCTCCTGTGTTAATGTTTCTTTGTCATACTAGCATTTCTCTATTTGAATTAACATATTTATATCTATGATAACATCTCCATCCTTGTGTTTGTGTATCTCAGTGCACGTGATACCATCACATTATTTTCCTACTTAAACTTGCTAGCGTATCCCATGCTATCATCTCAAAATCCATGTGCTAGCACCTTTCTATCTCTGCGCTAATGTCTTAAGCTCCATGCACTAGCATCTTTCTATCTACACTAGCATTTTTTTGTGTATGCATAAATTTGCATGCACTAGAGTTTCACTACTTCCCTCATACCCATGTTTGTGTCCCGCTTCACACACTACCATCATATTAAACATGCTAGCGTAGATGTAAGTGCACTAACATACTATGCTATTTTTAGATTCTAATTTTTTGATTTCCTGATGTTTTATGCATAATTCTTCGTCTAATGTCTCGGTTATTTTAAAAATTAGTACTAACAATTGATATATTTATGTAAATATCCATTTGGTTTGAGTCGATCAAAGCCACATATGCTCTTCTCTTGCGCTCTTGAGTGACCTTGAGAATGAGAAATGGATACAATTATTGGTGTTCTAACAATACGGATGTCTTTTTTAAAAATGGTGCTAACACTTGATGTATTGGTTTAAAATTCCATTTTGGTTTGATTTGATCAACGTCATGTATGCTCTTCTCTTTCACTTTCGAGCGATCTTGAGAATCAAAAATGGTTGCGATCCTTGGTATTTTTCTAATGTTGTGATTGTATGGAAAAATACTAATCATTTGAGTGTAGGACCATTTACAATTGAAAAGGACAAAAAAATTACTAGTAATTTGTGTGTAGGTTTTCTTGGCCAAAGAAAGGTGTTTAAAAAATTCACACTTGCATAAGTCAAATAAAAATGAACAAATCACATTGCATTTGCATGTTTGGATAAAGGTACAACCCATCCTCTTTGATCGTGGGAAGTATATGGGACTAAGAATAAAATATCTTTATTGAGGAGTACCATATTGACCCCAAAGTAGTTGGCACATTGAGGTAATTGGCCAATGAAATGGGAAGTTCCCCAAACACCCACTTGACTAGTAAAAATGAAAGGAATACTAAAAGTTGTATTTATGTGGCCTCATTCTTAATTGATTATGGGGTAATGGTTTTTATTTAGGATTTAATCTAATATACGTACCTTGTTTATAAACTTATTGGTGAGTGTTATGTCTAAAATCCTTAGGGAGCTATTTGGCATCGGGACCAAATTTATCCTTAGCCAATATTATTTGTGTGTATCAAACATTTTACAAATCTACTTTGTTGAGTTATAACCTTTTTTTTGAACAAGGAAAAAATCATCCCAAGTTGCGATGTGTATCCTTCATCACAAATTGTACATAGAAAAACTTTGTTTGAGTTATAACCTTGTTTTTGAATAAGGTGAAACTCTATCCATGCTGAACCACGTACTAAAAATCATACCTCCTCACAATTTTGGCTTCATTTGTTACATAGAACAATATAAATCTCTTTCAAATTACGCAACCATTTTTGACACCCGCACTTAACACTTGTGTTCCAAAGTTTACTTGATTGTCGTAATTATGTCGTTATGATGTATGTTTTCCTTAGGTTATCTTTGGAGACTCACATAAGTACCCCCATCTTTGCAAAATTTCTAGTTTTCAGTTGTTATACTACTCGAATCGACATGGAAATTCCTTCCATCTCAAGGACTTCAATCAAACAATCTAGTTCTAGGACTTCAAATCCAATGATGCCAATCATGAATAGATATCTGATGGTTTATCATGTTGCTGAAAATAGGGAACCCATTCTATATTTCACTTCCCCATATTTATATCCTAATAAATTCTATCCACAAAAATTCTCCCTAGACTCTTGAGTCTCATTCACTCAAATTTCTTCTATGGAATAATCAGTCACCTAAACTATGTATTCCTCCATTAAATATCCATGTCAATCTAAACTCCTCTAATCAAACATCCAATTCAACATCTGTTTCGTTATCCAATGCATTTACACAAGACCCCTTTCTTCTATCTAGACTATTCAATTATTTAGGAAATCCAATGCCAACCCATCCCAAATCTAAATCTAATTCAACTCATGAGACTTTTGAATCCAAATATACTTTGTCTCTTGAGTCATCTTCATCTACCAATCAAAATTTAATATCTCTTTAGCCCTTAAGTCATTTCAACCATGCCTTATTCTATCCTCACCAATCTTCTAAAAATGATGTTTACATCCACATCAAACAATTAACAAGCAACGATGTGCCAAGATATATTTTCAAATAACTATTAAATTCCTTTATGGAAATAGTAAGGCCAAAACTACCCAACCCCATCTTATCCATCATAAAACACCTTCTAAATCCCCATAACTTGTTAGACCTCTTCCTTCTAACCAATGTTATATAATCGATTAATGACACATGTTGATTAATCTATTTCAGAATAAAGAAGTGATCAAAAATTCATGGGGCCACACGATGAAATTACTATAAAATACCATGAGAAAGGATTCTATTTTAACCTTGATGTATACATGAATTTTGGGGAGGAGGTTGAGTTCTATGATCAACCTAACATCGGCAAAGAATAAAAACCTAAAATTTTCCAACAAAGACCTCTTCTTATCCTCCAATCATCCCATTTCCCATTGCATGGTAAAATGACTGGGTGTATCCTTGATCCATCTTGTATATTATCATCACCTAATCATCCCTTACATATCATAACCCCTACATTATTTTATATCGTTTGGCCTCATCTATCCCATCATATTCTACTATTGGGCCACCTCTTAGTGTCCCATCATCCTTTTGTTGAACATTCAAGCAATGAGGGGGAGGTGAATCGAGTGCCTTATAAAACTTGTAAAATTGAAATTAGCAACCGACACACCATTCATTTATTATCCTCTTAAAAATAGAATTATCAAAACAAGCCATCATGGAAGAAGAAACAAAAGCACAAGAGAACACAAGATTTAAGGTGGGAAACCCAATAAGGGAGAAAACCCACATAAAGGAGAAATCAAAGCAATATCAAGGACAATTTTCCAACAAGAATTACAATGATCTCACCATGTGGTGATCACCCACTCACCTTGAAGCTTTAACTCTAATTTTAAAGCACATACTTCAATTCAATGCCAACCACCCACTTGAATGATGTTTTGCAAGCACTCACTTGAAAGAAATCGCACTCCCAATTTGTTGAGCTGCAACTCATACTTTTTTCATATAAATTTTGAACACCTTCTTCACTTGGTTTCTTGCATAAACCTGATGTGATCACTATTTTAGCTCACTTCTTCATCACCTTTCATCAATAAAAATATCAAACCTTTTTCTTGTCTCTACAAATAGCTTGATTCAAACCACTATTGTGCATATTTGTACACAAGAGTACCTCTCTTACTTGAATCTTACACTTAATATTATTTTCTATACAACTCTCTACTTCTTTCAATTAGAATTAAGGAGATATAGAGACATAACAAAAATTCCATTGATAGTAATCATGATCCCTATCTTGTCGGATACAAGTTCATTTCATTTCTTGTAGTCTCTATTATCACTCTTGTTTCAAAACAATCCCAAGTGCGCTGACATATCATCCAAATTAGCTTGGAAGATCATCTGAGGCGCATAGGCATCGAGTCCCTCCTTTATGTGAGCTTTATGAGAATGCTCCTTTTAAATGCAAGGATGTAATATAACAAGAAAATAAGTGCATTCATTCATGGAATTTAAGATCTAAGCACTAACTCCTAGCCTAATACATTCCAAGCATAAATTAACATGATCATCTAAATGAAAGTAGAATCAACCCATGAATATCATCAAGAAAACCCATAAAACACACATGAACATAAGGGAAATGCACAGATTAATATCCATCACATGAGTGTTTCAGAATCACTTCATTATATTTATAAGCCAAACTATGGTAGCCAATATTACATCAAAATGAGTTCCATTCATGGAAAATTTCATAGTAGCAGATATTTTTTTACATCACAGATCTCACCATTACACATTTTTTTCCATCTCTCCTACTCCCTATCTATCCTTACTTATCTCCCTTTCTTTCTCTGTGAAAACCATCATCCTCCTAGAACAATCATCCTTCTTCCATCTTAACCACTCATCATTCTCTCCTACAAAAGCCTAAGGGAAATGGGTCATGATTGCTCTACCAATACCTGTGAATATGCTAGGTGTTTCCATGTGTTTCCATCAATCGAGTGCCTTCTAGTACGCATGTGCCATCTAATCATTAACAACCTCAAATCCTTATCCTTTCATGATAATCAGTATTGATTCCCTAGAATATCCTTTCCTTGATTTGCAAGTCTCCATAGCTTATCCACATATGTATCTAGATGCTTTTCCATTCGCTCCCTCTGTGCATCTTTTCATGTTGTCCAAAACTTACTAAGTCCCGAATCCATTCTCGCCTTTGCACGAGCCTTCACACCTCTCTAAGAACTACTTCGTGCGTGCCTTTGCGCCATGATTCTCGTGCACCATAAGGCTTCATGATTTAAGTACTTAGTTAATTTTAGGGGTCCAAGATCATCCCACACTAAATTGGTTGCATCCCAATACACCTCCGTGCTTCCTAAACAAAAATCTTGTCGACCAAAATATTACTGCGAAGAATAAAGAATAGACGTTGGGAGAGAATATGAATAAAGAATTGAGGAATGGGGGGATGCTATGTGACCAATTGGAGGAGTTCAGGGAACTCCGCATCTATCTCATCCTTTAATTTTTCCCAAGCCTTCAATTCTAATAAGGCCTTTTCTCGGTGATTCACTTGTGACACATTGAGTACCCGTCCGGGGTGATATCTTCCATCCTCCCCTTCAATGTGTTGATAGCCATCCCCAACTCTATATAGACACCCTCAAACTCATCCATCCAATCAATGATAGAGTCTCAGAGCTCACCAATTCTAAAATCTAGATTTTCGTGCTTTGTATTGATTTTTTCCTTCTAGGCCGTGGTGTTGATGACCAATTATGGAGTCTCCATCTTGTTAGTGGGGATTGTCTTGTGTAAGAATTTGAGGGCTGTCTCTTCCTCTATCACCCATGCATCAATAATTGGCTCACATTTTCTACAGCTATTGAAGCCCTTATCCGCTAGTATATTTACCTCCTTGAGTTGGGAGAGAAAATATTCCAACTCGTGATCCGGGCTTCAATTACGACCTTATTTTCTTATTTTTCCTTTGTGAGCTCTATAGCTATGGGGCCCACACCATCCTTGATGTTAATGAGTAACATCCCCATGAGGTCCTCAAGGTACTCCATCTCATCCCCATAATTAGTCTTTGCTTGGCTCACCAACATTGGACACTATCCCAGAATGTTTTTCATGAGGGTGCCAACTTAGTCATACACCTCCTTCATCCATGCCTATTCTCCCTTAACCCCTAATGAAACCTATCTCTTTGCTTATCCTTTCTCTTCTTCTCTATGCTCAAGGTATAAACAATGGATCCTACATTCAAATTGCTATGGATCACCTCTAAAGAAATATTATACAATGCATTGCATGCTTGCTCATCTATTAGGTGGTTAGGATCCACCACTTTATATGTATATCCTCCCTTCTTCTTTAAGTGAACAGTCTTGATCGCATGATCATTGACCTCAAACTCAGGTTCCTCGGCATGGTAGTGCATGCTCCAACTGAGCATCTTCCTGGTCCTGGGAACACCCCCATCTTGATCCATCAAATCCCAACCATGTAACTTTTTTGGTGGGAGGGTGGCCTGAAATTTTGCATGCAAAACCTTTGTGGGGTCATCCATGAAGTCCATGTGTGGGGACATGGGTGTTCAATTCTTCCTTGTAGATTTGTTCTTATTTATTTGATTCTTCACCCTAGGGGTGAATCCCTTATCCTCCTTTATAGTAAAGGATTCCCCTTTATCTCCTGTTGGGCTAGCATTCTGCGATGTAGGATCCTGTGCCTTTGGAATATTCTCATCCTTTATAGAGTGTTATTATCCTTCTCCCCACACCTTTCCTGCATCCTTGGGCTCCACCTTAACCTCCTAACCCTCCAGTTCTACTTCGATTTTTCTTTGAAAGTGTTGGGTATTTTTCCTCTCCTTCCTCTGAGCTTGTTGTGGGGCTTGATGCGTCGGGTGTATTTTTTTCTCTTTTATTCCAATTATTCCTTTTCTTCTTTCTCCTTTTTGCGTCCTAGAAATGAGGCCTTGGAGCCATCCTATTTAGAAGTACTAGTACCCTTTCTTTCATTTAGTGCATGTATTACTTCCTCTTTTTGGAAGTATCCAACCTTTGTTCATCTTTTTCTTCTTCCTCTTCCTCTTCCTCCCCTGCACCACTTTCATGGGTGGGATATGTGTCTAGCGAGTGTTTTGGAAAGGGAGAGTCTGTAACCTCCACCTCAATCCCTCCTTGTGTTTTGGGATGTAGCTGCACAAACACCCAATGGACATACCCCTTGATGGTAATGCTATCTTGTGGGTGCAAGTCCGTAAAAATCTGGTTCCAAAATTTGACGTAGGTAGATCAAGTGCCATACTTGTATGTAGAATACAACGTGTGGACATAAAAATCCACCTTATCTTCATAAAAAAAATAAACTTCTGCACATCCTTGATCTAGTTAATAGTGCACTTAAAATATCTGGTTGTGAATGTAAAGGAGAGTTTACACCATGGGCCCATCTCTCCTTTGGCCATCATAAACCTTGCTAGGAAAAAGTGTTGGGTAACAAAAATTTTTACCTTGTCTTCAACAACTTTTGGTAGCTCATGGGGAATATGCCACTCATTCTCAAAATTTCCGTGTAAAATATCAAACCATATATTCATCTGAGCCTTGCAAGCACTCGATATGGTCCCATCACATGAGAATTTTGTGAATTAGACTGTAGGGACGCATGCACAGTGGGTGAACCCAAATGTTCTCATTTGGTCCATATGGGAAACCAATATCCTAAAGCATAATCAACAATAGGATAGATCCCCAAGTGATCTTTGCTCCTACCTCATTTTATACTCATACCTCTTTGATAATGCTATTCACAATGAATTGGGAAAAATTATAGTGGGCCCTTTTGGATACCCTATAGGCCATGTATAGGAACCTCCAGTTAATGTCCATCCACCTTTTCGATGCACCCAATTTATAACTAATGATCCTAGAGGAAACTCTTAATGTTGGGTCTGGGAGATTTGTAATTACATGTGCCCCACCCCCTTCTCATAGTTTAGATTTTTCTCCAGCTTCTCAATCTTGGTAGTGGCACATAAATTAATTGCCATATCCTCTCCAGTGTTCTACAAGCATGTAACCATCCAAATCAAATGGCCTATGATCCTCATTCTTCCTCCCGCAAAGTAGAATAAATCTTCATGAACTCGTGACATTAACCACTTGAAAAGCGGGGCGGGTCTGGAAAAGAAGGGAAGATCCCATAGCTGCAAAACCCCAGTCTTTTACAGCACTTGTTGTACTAAGTAATCAACCTTAGGGTTTTCAATCTCATCCACCATCGGAGTGTCTAACACTAGGTCCGCCTACATCAAATTTTCATTATCGGATGTTCTATGGTTGTATTTTCTGATCTTACATTTATGTAGCTTCGAGCTCCACTTCTATACCTTGATAACTCTAGGATGGTACTACATCTCCAAGTATATCTCCATGGGATCCTCCTTTTCCACGACTGGTTTTTTTTTAAGCCTTATTTGGTGCCATTTCCCTTTCTTTTTTTTTTTTTTTTCATTCCTTAGGTGTTATGTTCCTTTATTTAGACTCCCCTAACTTGATAACTTCCCCACTTATCTTTCACCCCACCTCCTTCTTGCTCTACTATCTTCTTCCCTCTCGTGCTATGTCATAAGATTTTAATACAACTTGCACAAGTCCACTAGTTTGTGATAGTACTTTGTGTCTTTCTTCTTTGAAAAACCCTCATTGCACTTCAAGCTTGGGAGCACAAAAGAAATTATCTAAGGAAAGTCAAATTGCCTACTATTACCTCCTATTTATACTTTTTCTTGACACCGTAGAGTTTCTCTGACCACGTGCCTTAACATCACTTTTTAATAAAACAATTTATTTCACTCAAGTCAACTTCCATGAATTCCCCTCGCACCTCGCAGCTATAACCTTCTAGTGCTCCAATACAACTAAACTTCCATAGGCCTCCTTTGTGTGCATTGTTGTGCTGAAATACATAACCTCTACACCATCTACTAAGTAGTTCCCCATGGTGCTTGACTACCTTGTGTTGTACCATGTGATCCTTACCTTCTTGTGGTCTTCATATTTTTTGAACCCACATTCATAACTCGCATGAATTTACGCACCTTAGCCATTAAATTCTTCATTCTTCTGTCTTCACGTTAATTTTTCCGACAGTCCATTGTCAAAGTTTTTGTTAACCATGTTAAATATATCTACTAATTCAGCCCACAAAAAAATGTATGCGTAGTCCCCTACACATAGAACCTATTACAATGTAATTAGCCACCGACGCACCAACACATAAAAAAAAAAGATGAAAATGACAACAAAGGAAACTACCAAAAGGACTAAAATAAATCTAAACTAAATGGAAAAACTACCTTATTGTTAACTATACAGAAGCCTTATTTATAGTAGGGCTTTAACCTAATCTCATTGAAGTAACCTCTTAACCACATCCCATCTAGTGATTATAAATGACATGCTCTGAATCGAGGATGTACGAGATGATGTATGGTCATAACCAATGGAATATTAGTTTCTAGGATGGTGCATAAATTTAGAGTCATAAAGTAAGACCATCTACCCAACCTCGAATAGTTTTTTTGATATGACAATCATGCCATGATTTCACAGTGCCTTCTCGCCTTTTGACTCTACCTAGAAAGTGATCAACTTTCATCCAATTGCATTGAATTTTCCATACACTCCTATAGTGCTTGCTCATTAGCTAATCCTCCCGCATGCGTAATATGAAGAGATGGTAACATAAAATGTACTAGTAACATAGCTTCTATGCTAAACACCAATTGAAATGGTATGACCTTGTGTTATCTCCGTTTTGAGTTCACGACAAAATGATTAGATAACCCCTACAAAATTTTTGAAGTTGATTTTGCATTATGGCCTCTTTTAGAGAAATTCAGTTTTTCTCGACAGCTCGACATGAGTTTTAACATGCTTTGTGTCGCCTGTTTTCCGATACCAGAAGTCCGCTTCATATTGAGAAAATCGGGTTTTCGGACCTCCGGCGCATCGGAACATGCCTAATTCAAAACATGTTTTGTGTCACCTGTTCCTCGATACCCGAAGTCTGATTTAGTCCTTTGTATCAGGTTTTCGGAGCTGTGAAGCATCTAAACATCTCATGCTTTATGTCTTGTGTTTCCCGAAACCCGAAACCCGAATTGCACTAAGCCCCCTTGTGTCAGGTTTTCGGACCTCTCTAACATGCTGACATGGCATTCATGCTGAGTTGTTGGTGAGTTGGCATGTGCCGAGCTGAAGTGTATTAATTACAATTTTTCTTATAAATACGTGGATTTCCACGTCATTTTTACCGGACGTATTTTTAACTCGTGGATTTTTCGTACATGCTCTTCCAACCTCGAAACCCGAAAGCTCGCCTGTGCCCGATTGAATCGCCATTTTTCGATCTTCCCTTTCTCTGGTTGAAGGTATTTCTCTCTCCACTCTTTGTTCCTAGTTTTTATGGATTGATTGCGTGTGAATTCTTCCCATTTTCTTGCTGGGTTTTGAAAGATTTTTATTCTTCTTCTTTCTGGAGTTGTTTTGAAAAAAGGGGTTTAGGTTTTAGGGTCTATCTCTTCTAAATTACCACTTGGTGCTATTTCCTCAAAGTTTTATTATGTGCCTGGTACATGAATGGTTAAAAGGAGATTACATGTTTGAAATTCAACGAAAAACCTTGTTTTTCTCTTCTCGGGTTTTGAAGGCTGTTGTGCAGTGTCGAAGACCCGAAGTGTATTGAAGGCTTGGCGTGCGGACTTTCCAGAGTTCCCGGCATCAACACAAGTGTCGGGATTTCTTCCGTTTCTGACATCATCGGCAGTGTCGGGCTTTCCCAAAGTTCCGACATTATCAAACGTACCGACTTTCTAGAGTTTCCAACATTCTCAGCGCATCGGGTTTTTAGGATTTTCCGACATCATCTTCGCCAGTGTCGGACTCTTCCGTTCTTCCGGCATATCCAGCAGGTCGATTCTCACAGTGAGCAACATCTCCTGAGCTTTGAAACTTTCTTCCTTCGACGTCCTTCATGTCGGACCCTGGTCCATCTCAGGAAAAGACCGAGAAGTCAGGCAGAATGAAATACAAGTTTAAAAAGTTGGAATCTCCATCGTATATTGATTGCAACTACGACATCCGAGACACCGAACTCGAAAATATAGACATTGAAGATTTCTGGAGTAGGGTGAGGAGTTCCTCCCAAACTCCATGGATGAAAACTATAGCCGATAGTGGCTTGCCTCTCACAAAGTGGGTTTTCCCATGTCCGCCGTGTCCGTAATTCATCTTGGCTTGTGCATCCAGCTATGACTCGGCCTTTGTTCGTGAGAAGTCAATCGGTGAAGTAGTGATCAAATTGGATGGAGGTTACTTTGATGATCTCCTAAAACTGCCCAATTTTGAAGAGTATGGAGAGTTGGACATCAAGTCAGCTCAGAAAGCCTGGGACAACGATCAGGAAGACTGCATCAAACATGTGAACAAGAAGTTCCTGATCAAGGCCAAACCAGCTGTCTCCAGATTTCCAAGGATTATCCCCAGGAGTGATTTCATCCAAGAAATCAATGACATCATCACCCTGCTGAGTCGGGTTTTTGGTTTGCCCTGAATCGAATGTATTTCAAGGATGGATGTATCAATTTATGATCACCATCAAGAAGAATCAGCAGGGGATCGACTGGGGTACTCTCATCAGCAATGAGATTGATTCCCAAATGACAACGGTCTTGTCAACTGGGAAATTTTATATGTCTTCATATGTCACATACGCAACAGCCGAGATGAGGAACTATCCCGGATGGATACCAAGGGAAGCAGAACGGCGAACCAGGTGTATCAATACTTCCCTCAATTGACAAAGAAGGGGTCCAAAGACCATTTCAGGAGGGTGAATGATGCCTTCTTCTATGAAAATATCTATAGGATAAACCCTGAGCTGAGGAAGACAAGAGTCTCAGATGAGGCTTGGGCTGAAGTTTCTAAATGGGGATGTATCTTCTTACAATTCAAGAAGTTTACATATCTTCGGGTGGTCATGTACTCGGGAGATCCTTTTCACCTGCCCCGATATCCAGGGGATAGACTGATATTGATGGAGTTGGTTAGGCAGCTGTTGGATTTCCATAAATTCCAACAAAGCAAACATAAGGCTCTTTATCCTTCCCAATTTCTATTGGGAGATATACTTGCTCAACAGTAGTGAAATCCAAAAATGTTGTCCACGAACTTCAGGACAAATTGAAGAAGCATATGAAGCCTTGAGACGGTTTTGACATCCGAGGAGTGCTCAGAGCATATGGAACCCAGCATCTGCACAGGCCAAACATAGAGGATATTTGGGTGGATCTGCGTAATGAGGTTGCTGTTCGCAGAAAGGATAATAGCAGATTGACTATTGCTGAGATTCAAACACTGGAGCTTGCTGATTTACCAGAAGGTATGGGTGACAATGAAAGTGTTTTGGATCTTTCCTATGATGGACTAAATGAGGATCAATATGTTTTCCCACCTATTGATTAGTCACCAAATAAAAGCCTCACATGTACGAGATAGGTTGGCTCTAATCCTTGCTCGCACCAAAGCATGGCTCTCCTCTTGGGGAATGAATTTTAAAGATGATGAGTTTTAAAAGTTGGCTGCTTCAGAGGTGGGGCCCTCCAAAAAGGAAAAGGATAGAAAATCTTCTAGGGCACCTATAAAAGTCAAGATTGTCAAGAAGAGGAAAGAAAGACAAATCTCTTCAATTATTTCTCCAGCTGAAATGGTGGATGTGCCGAAATCACCAACACCACCGAAATAGGAGAAACTAATTTGGAAGAAGGAGGAAGCCAGCTTCTGGCTTCATCATTTGTTGATTATCAAACCAAGAGACCTTGTCTCTTGCATCCCGAGCTTTGAGTCTCGAATCGTGCCTCCCCCTCACAACAACTCCTACCTCCTCATTCTCCATCCACTTCTTCCAAAGATGGCCGGTATTTTCTTGGGACTCTCACCCCTCTCTGCTGGAACCCAAGTGATCACCAACATGCCCCCTCCTGTGCCTCTCTTTATTGAATCTACTACCACACATTGGCAACTATTTCCCCTCCAATAGTAGAATCTTCTCCTCTTGAGAATAGAATACCAATTTCTACAACATGGGAAACTTCCTCTGGTACGCCGCAATGGCTACTCGAGAAAACTCTGAGGAAGAGGAAGGTGATTGTACCCCTACCACCTTTGATTTCAGGTCACTCAAGGCTCCTATCTGCGAAATCACCAAGAAACCCAAAACAGTTTCAAGGGTTTTGGTGGATGCTTCAGGAGATAAGTTCGCAGAGATTGCCACTCCCTCGGCTGACAAAACTAGAGAGGATATAACAGCCTCTGATTATCAGGTAACCAGGGTGGCTCTAGGGAAAGTGACAGCAGAAGGGGCGCAACAAGATGCATGGGATTCCATAAATGTGCTATGTGCCAAAAGTTGAAAGAAACAAAGGACAACAGAGATGAGCTTAAGGAAAAGTGGAGCAGTTGACAGAGGTTTTGATTAAACTCTCAAAACCCTTGAATCCATACCACCTTCTTCTCGCTTCGCTGGATTCGATTTCTCATCAAGTACCTACGATTGGGAAGATTTCTAAAAAGGAAGGGTGGTTGATGAATGGATCCAAAGGTTGCTCCAACAGGGGAAGGAAGTAATTCAAGACGTGGTGAAAGTTCATCAGTCCTTGGGGACATTTAGAAGGATGGAGAGAAGATGGATGAAGAATTCTCTCAGGAAATTGGACATCTTGATTTGACTTTTGAAGCTCTCCAGGTGTTAAAGCAAATACCAACACATCTCTTGGTGGAAGAAGGTATTCTCCCACATACAGATAAGCATTTCTAGCTGACCAAGGCCATCAGGTTTAGAATAAAGATTCTCAATGAAGCCTGCAGTAAGTTGAGAGAATCAAGGGATAAACTGATTGATGGGAAAAGTGATCTGGAAGAAGAATTGCTGAAGATTTGTCCAAAGGTGTCAGTTGGGAACTCAGGTATCCTATCAGTAGATGATCTCTTCAAACAAATCCAAGAGTCTGTTCAATGCATGAACCAATACACGGATTTGGCCTTGAGATCATTGATCGGTTTGTAAGGGTTGAACATACTTTGGAGGCCTTAAGAAAGCTCAGCAAAGGATTGAAAAAGCTTCCCGGCAATGCCAGCGATATTCATGAGACCTGTGAAATTTGGAATGATCATTCCACTGCACCTGATGAGAACGAAATGCAAGGCATAATTCGGAAGTTCCAGGAATTTCAGAGCAAACAGTCTCAGCTGGAGGAAGAAAAAGAGGAAGGAGCAAAGGATGATGATTCAGATTGAGTCCCAACGTTTCATGTCATTTCAATCTTGAAATTGACATGTCTTTTTCATTTCTTTTTGTCACATTTTTGAATCATATTTTGACTTGATCTCCTGCGTGAGAATCAAGCAAAACAGAACTCTTGTTAAAATGCTATTTTTTAGGATCTGCCCTATTTTATCTCTACTTCTTTTATTATAAATAAGGGATGCTTATGCATTCCAAAGGGTCGAGATTTTTTGGAATATTTAGGGGGCTATTGGAAAGAAGAAAAACTTTGTGTTTTCATTCAATCATTTTGAAGAATAGGAGTCGATATTATTTTACAGACTTTGTGTTGTGGAATATATCTTACTTAAGACAGTGTTCTTATGTTCATGATCTTAAGCTATTCTTTGCATAGCATCTTAGTGTTTCTAATTATTTCGGACATTATATCTGTGATCTAAAGCTCGTATGATTATTTCGTGCTCTGTGTTTACTCGAAAGAAAATACGTTTCTCTCATTTCCTTTCTACTGTGCTTCTTTCATTGTAACAATTTCTAACCCAGTTCATTTACGAAAGAAATATCCTTGAATCGTGTGAATGTGGATTTCGGGATTCCATCCCACCCCCAATGGTTAGATTAGTGTGAATACTGTATATATCGTTTTTACTGTGTTTTAGATTAGTAATAAGCAGGCAGCCTCACCTGTCTTTGAGGAGGGATTTAATCTCATATACTGTGGTTGAACCTCATATTTTGGTTTGACAAAATATCCAACCAACACCTTGTTTAATCTCTTATAGGTTCTCCTATATGCCCATAAATGCATGGCTGAGAATTTGTCATCCCAATCTTATCTCCCCACATCAAAATTTTTGGTTAGTGTGTGACTCAAGATCTTGTTAAATGCCTTATCGGTTCCATTAGCTTGGGGGTGATAATGGGTGGTCTTGTGATGGGCCACCATGAATTTTGCTAACAAAATTATGACAATATAATTTTAAAAATGTGTGCCTCATCACTAGTCAAGCTTAAAGGACACCTATACCTATTGATTATGTTTTCCCACAGGATTCTTTCTATTGTGGTTGCTTTGTGTAATCCTTCGTAGGTGCTACATCCACCCACCTTGTTAAGTAATCAATACAAGTAATGATATAGTGTGAACTATTCCTTCCGTGGAAGGTGAAGTCGGTCCTACAAAATCAATTGCCCACTTCTCAAATGGTTCTGCGCTAGCTAGCTATCGGTCTCAAGGGAATATCATCCCTTCTTCTAGGTTTTCCAAGGTGCCGATAATGATCATAGGCCTTGAAAAAATCAATACAATCATGGTAGATGCTTTCACACTAGATCCTTGCCGGTAAAATATTCTACATGGTGGCATTCCCTATATAGTTTCCTCTTACAATCCCACCATGTGCTTCCTCCATAATTGTAACACATTCATTCTCTAACACGCATAAGCACAAAACCTCATCACAACTTAGCTTGTATAAGTATCCACTAATTAACATGTAGGGAGTGACGAGTATGACTAACTAATTTCTTTCAAAAGTATTCATTCCCTCTAGTGCCACACCCATTTTGAGAAACACATCAATATATTCCATGTTAGAGGGTGTGCGACACAATATAAAATCTTGCACATATGGCATTATATCCTCAATGCTCTATGCGTCCTCCCCTACATCAATCCTCAATAAATGGTCTGGTCCCAAATTAATCTTACCCAATTTCACAACAACCGTAAACTCAAATTATTGAAACAACGGGACCCATTGACTTACATGATCTTACAAAATGGGATTATTTACTAAGTACTTCAATGCCATGTGGTTTGTGTAAAATATAAGGGTTTTGCTAGTAGATACTTCCTAAATTTGTATAGCACGTAGATCATTAAAAATGCCTCGCGCTCTGAGTAGTATAGTTTTGTTATGTTGGGGTTAGCTTTTACTAGAAAAACACAAGGGATGATCAACAATTCCATCTCTAGGTTGTTCTAAGATATCCCCAATCACCACTTCTAAAGCATTAACATGTACATGGAATGGATTATCCCAAGAAGGAAAGCGTAATATGGGTGCAATGATAAGATTATTCTTTAATGTGTTAAATGCCATCTGCTACGCCTCTCCCTAATGGAATGTACATATGTGCTTCAACAATCCTTATAGTGGCACATAAATTTTGGCATACCCCCTTATAAAATTTCGGTAATACCCCGTATGCCCAAGGAATCCATGCACTATGATTTGGTGTGGTAGGCTCCCCAATCCCACAATAACAACAAATTTGGTAGGATCCACTAAGCAACCTTCTTTACATATGATATGCCCCACCAAGGTTCCAAATGGAGTATCAAAGAGATATTTCTTGATATTGAGGGATATGAGTAATTTCCGACATCTTTCAAACATCAACCTCATAATTTCACAATGGTCCATTACTAATCCATATACTGTCCAATCATCAAGGTAGACTTGAATAAAATTAAGGATGAAGTCTTGAAATGTCTCGCACCATAATGCGTGAAAACACAACAGATGCGTTCTTTAGTCTAAAAGGCATGAATGTGCAGGTAAATCTTCCCCACTCAGAGTGAAATTTTCTTTTCTCGGTCCCGATTTACAATCCTAACTTGATGATATACTGAGAAGCCATCTGAATGAATAGATATCACACCCAACTACTCCCTCCATGATCTCCTCAATAAAAGGGGTTGGGAAGGGATCAATTACACAAGTCGCATTCAGATCCATGTAGTCAGCACAAATCCTTATCCTCCCATCCTTTTTAATGCTTATGACCATTAGGCTTATCCATTCTAATTCCTCCATAGCTTCAATGATGCCTGATGCAATCTTTTTGTCTATCTCCTCCTTGACACAGACGCACGATTTGGATTCAATCAGAAGGTCTCTTCCGAATCGGGTGTGCTCCTCGCTTATTTTGATCCACATCTATCCTAAAGAGTGGTGAGCTACCTTAAGATCATGGTACCCACATGGAAATAAATCCTTAGATTCATGCAATAGATAAATGATCTTTGAAATCTCCTTTTCTCGACCAAGAATCCCCAATAATATCCTCCTTAGGTTCCTCTTCAAGCCAATGTTAACCTTATTTATTTTGAGAGGTTCATGGTAGGTGCATGCTTGCTCATCATCACTATCCGTTACCTTGCGCATACCCATAATATGGTGTTTTCATGAAAATGTGCAACAAGGAAATTAACAATTTCTGAGCATGACAACTATACCCCTATGTTAATTTTTTCAAGTCCTATCATTCCAAGACACCCGAGTCTATCCCATCAATCCAAATGACCTATTGATTAATTTTTTCTCATCCCCTAGGTTATTTAGGAAAGTCCATTCATTCCCCTAGGTGATTTTAGGAGTTCATTAAAAGTTGCAAGCTACATGCATTGTAGGAAGGGGCTATGATCGGCCTTCCTAGGGACCGGAGCAACCCCATGTAGCAGAAAATAAAAGATAAATCATAAATGAAGGTGATTAAAAGGTCTTGGAACATCATGTAAGTGATTCAGGAAGGGATCTGAGAAGTTGGGGTAGTTTCACATAAATTAGGGTTCACAGGCCTAGTCAGTACACATGCCAAAACAACCGCTGAGATTCGGAAGGTGATTCCAAGAGCTCCAGATGGAGTTAGGAGAAAAAAACATCTCCATAAATATAATTCCAAGACATACAAGATGGTGAAATAAGTTTTTTCACAACGCTTTGGTGCATCAAAGTTTGCAAGAAGTTTTTCTTAGGCACATGTGGAGTGCCAAATAAAATATCCACTTGTTTAAAGATCAAATGGAATAATAAATACATGATACCCCAACCATTGGATTTAAAAGGTCATTTATAGTCAGGATCATATAATTTTTTTCCAAAATGCCCATCGGAGCTCAAGATATCATCATCACAAGTTGTCCTCTTGGAGCGAGTTCGAGACTTAGCCAAATTTTGGGAGGACACGTGTCAGCTCTAGGATCCTGGCAGAATTTTATGTCCTCAAAATCCCTAAGGGTTAGGGAAATAAACCTTTGAAAAATTCACCCATCCCCCATGTGACCTCTGGAACTCCATACAACCATTAAGATTGCTAGATCAGCCCCTGGGTGCAATTTGGAGCTCAAATTCCCTGCCGTCAAATATTTTCCACGTGTAAGCTCTAGGACCACCATGGAATTTTATGTCCCTCACATCCCTCATAGGTCAGGGACATCAAACCTTAAAAAATGATCCTATCCCTCTAGGAGATTTCTTTTTCACCCATGTGACCTGTTTCCAGCCCCTCAGTGCTTTAAAGCTAATTTTGGAGCACTCACTCCCTTCCGTTAGATTGCCACAATGTGTCTCCATATTTATCATCATGAAAATTGATATCCCTCACGTCCCTTTAAGGTTAGAGATGTCAGGGAAAAAAAATGTGCCCAAATCCAACTACAAAATTTGAAAATTTTCTAACTCCTGGCTGCTTCTTATTGCTTCTAACTGCTTCTCCATTGCCAGAAGAAAGTTGCAGAGAACACCTTAGTCCACCACTCCACCATTGCCAAATATCAAACCAGATTCACCACAGAAATGAAATCCTCTACCCCATGGTGATACATAGGTCTCGAAGAATATTTCATTGAGATAAGAAGAAGAAATGAAGAACAATGGAAATCCCCATTGCCATGAAATTAAAATTTGAAGAAATCTTCCAAACCGGTGCACGATTGAAAAACCATATGTTGCTGAGTTATTATATCTTGAAGGATGTTAAAAATCATATTAAAACCTTCCATTTTCAGCAAGGAATGCTCATAGTGAATAAATTTCACTTCCGCTCCACAAAGAACAAAGTTCAAATTCCCGTCAAACCAATAACTGGATCGAAAGGGAATTTCACCAAGAAGACAAGAAGCAAAAACATATCACAATGGAGTTGATTTCATTGCATGAAGATAAAAAAATAATACCTAGAAATTTCAATCTCCATTAATGGCTGTTGTGACACAAGAGTGGAAAAAATCAGCGAGCTACCTCTCCACTTCTCAAGGTTCCCATGGGAGAAATCACACGAAAGTTGGAGGGAATGATAATTGAAAAATCTAGTTTTGTGTGAACTAGTTTTTGTGCCATGAAGTACCTATTTTTTAGGGATATGGAGGAATTATTTTACATCAAATTTCTACCATGTCACATGAAGAACATCTACAAAAAATGCAGTGAACTACCTCTTCAATTCTCAAGGTCCCAATGGGTGAAATCGCGCAAAAATTAGAGGGGATGATAGTTGAAAAATATAGTTTTTCATGATTTAGTTTTCACGCCATAAAGTCCCTATTTTTCAAGGATATGGAGGGATTTGTTTTTTATAATTTTTTTCCCTCTTCAAGAAATTTTCAAATTCCTAAAGATCCGGTGGGCGAAACCCTCCGAAATTCAGAGGGAAGGGTCTTCAAAAAATCTAGTTTCTCCAAAACTAGTTTTTGCATGATGAAGTTACCAGCTTTCTAAAGATATGAAGGAATAATGTTTTATAATTATTATACCCTAGTAACTCCATACTCAAGCTCTTACCCAGGACATAAATTTTCATTTTTCATTTTTGAGCTTTCTGGAAAGTGAATCCTAATGAAAATTGGAGCACGAGTTTGTGATAAAGAGCCAAATCCAATATAGTTGTTCCCGTCGCAAACAAAGATAATTTTCACCATTTACTAAAAATAGCATATGTTATACTTCCTAATATGCTATAAATGGAGATCCCTAATGAATTGGAAGTTTGATCACTCAGATAATTAGAAAAGGGGTAAAATGGAAAGTAAGACAAAAATGACTTCTTACAAAACAACAGTCCCTAAATAACAACTCGTTAAAATAGAAATGTGCTAAAAATAGAAATATCTAGGGAATAAAGGAGGTTGGAATATGGTAGAAGGTTCAAGGTTAAATTGGAACAAGGCATAACCGAGCATGGGTTGATATTCTAAAAATAACAGTTGATCTCAAATGGCAAGTTTGACACAATGAGACATAGAGGGGTGATCATTTCAGGGAATTGGACAATGTTTTTCGACAATTACTACATAGTATAGGTCACATGTATATCATACATAGGATGGGAGTTACGGTCATCAACAGAATAATTCATTCAAATTGGCAAACATTCACGAGATGATTCGAAGGAGTTTCGCAGGGTTCAAGGAGTTTGAAGATTTAGAGTCTCACTTCACTTGAGTTTTCAATCAACAAGGATCAATGGATTTGATCGAGAATGAAATATCCTCTTCTTCTTCTCTCACTCTTTCTCTCTCCTCTTCCCCCAACTTTATCTCTCTTCTCAATGTTCTAATTTTGTGTTTGGATTGCAATTTTTCATATGTATTAATGTTCCTAATGTAATAAGTCACCTTTATGTTATAAAAAGGGACTTAAAAGTTTCCTAGGAAGTTGAAAAGTTTTAAGTTATGTGAGGACATATGAAAAGGCATTGGGGGGAAGATGAAGAGTCATATCTCACTCTATAAATTGTAAATCCATTCCCATTTCAAAAGGTTGGCAATTGATCTTGTAAAATCAAGAGTGCATTGTACTTAGAGAAAGCAAAGGAGATATCCATTTTCTTCTACTTTCCTCCACTCTCAAATTTCTTCCATTCCCACACTATGTAAAACTTTTGTTTAAGAAATCAATACAAGAAGAAGGAGTTTCTATCTTTCTTTGACTAAGGGGTTTCTTGATACTTTGTGATCAATAAATTCTATTTGGTCTTGTTGTTATTTGTAGGGTTGTGTCTTCTCATGAATGCATCTATTGAAATTTCTGACTAGTGTGTGTAGGAATATGATTTTCTACCTGCAATATTACTTCTCCTACCTCATTTATCACTCCCCTTACCCTCTTTATAGAAAAAGTCTTCCCTAGCAAGATATTACTAGCTTTGTTTCAGGGGTAAGTGGAGTGCCCCCTGTTGATCCCCGACCGTAAGGCCACCCGCAGAAAAAATCACTTTCACTTGTGCATGCATATATGACAGATACACTGATTAAGTAGAGTGACTTAGATTCCTAAAGCATTGAGAAGAAATCTACAATTTTTTCTACCCAAAAATTTTTCTCACCAACAAATGGTTAACATACAATTTCTCCACTTCCTCGCCATCTATCACATAGACCAAACTTCCCTTCTCTTTCTCCATGTAGACATGCTCAAGATGTAGTTTCTCTAGTTCCTCCATATCAAAACATGTCTCCAAATTAGGTTCTCCCAATAATTCCAAAATCCTATCCTCATCCATGGCAATGTCTCCCATAGTTAGGCACTTAACAACCTGCAACGCCTTGTTCACCAATGGCATAGCACTTTGATATTAAAAGGTTTGAATCAAGTCATCCATTAACTCTCGTGAGTTCCCTATCTCATGAAGTAATTATGAATGAATGTACCATGTGCGTGCATAGCATTGCAGTGTGGAATAGAACTTATTCACATATAGGGAAGGAGGTAAATCCTTTATGCCTTCCATCTAAATCCTCTCACACTCCTGCACATGATATGAGGCAGATCCTTTCCCATCATAGAAATTTTTTTTAGTGGGTGTGTTGCTCCTAAAGAATCTATTAGAGAGTGCAATCCTCACCTCACGCCACACTATAAGATTGTATTGATGCACCATCTACCAACATGTTGTGGTTTCATGCAAAGTGGAGACAAGAATGCTCCTTATTTCGATCTCACATCTCCATTGAGCTTCCATGGCTCGCAGGAAAACATTAGGGTTTCCGTCCCTAATGTAGCTTGGTAACTTCTTCCCTCTCGTGCACCCTAGTGGGATTCATTTGTCACTCTTGTAACGAAGCCTCTTAATTGCCACCCAATCAAATCATAAGTCCCATGCACCTAATTGTCACATGCAACACTAGTGGTATCACTCATATATTGAGCATCTTCAAACTGAAAAACTCCTTCCGTAGGATTAATCACCTTAGGGTCCCTAATAGTGCACATAGATTCTAGCAAGGAATTATTCTCCCAAAGGCTCAGTATGTGGTGCCTAATTCCCATCAGTTAAAGGGATAATAAACCATTCTTCCTTGTTCTCAAAACTTATGCACCCCTTATTGAACTATAGGTCATCGTTGTTCTTATAACACCAGAGTGCCCAAGTAATGCTTTGGAAAATTTTCCACCTCAGCTAGCTCCAAGACTTCAAATTCTCTAGTGAATTTCACCCCTTTGATAGTGATAGAAACATACTTCAAGCCACTAATGGGAATCACCTTTGTCTAATTATCCATATACAACACATTTGATGATGGATGTAATGGGGTCCTTCCCACTTACGCTCTCTTCTCGTACGTGATACTTTTTTTTTGTAACCATTCCCTAAAGAAAGGGATTATATTTTACTACCTCAACATTTTACATACCTCCTTGACTTCATCTGGATCCTTCTGTGGAGCCTCGGAGGATATCCTTTTCTTTGATTATCATGACTACTCCTTTAGGCATTGGATCTATCCTTGTAGGATTTTAATTACATCCATGGTTTCTTGATAAACCTCTTTTTGATGAGCAGGGATCTGGATACTTCTCATGTACAACCTCTTCTCTTATGACTAGTAGTTTCTTCTTTGGTATCTCCCTGGTGTGTACAACATTAGCTCACGTTGCCACTAGTACAGGTTCTAATTTTGACTTAGGTGCCACCCTTGGAATCCATTGTGAGTTGGCCTTCTTCATGCTTACCATCCTTGCACCTTTATCCTTCTGATGTTGCTGGCTCATGTGTTCAAATAAATCTAGGATATCCTCATACTTTTACATCTTTCCACACCAAGAGAATTGTAAAAAATTAGGACATTTAATCTTATAGTGCTTCGTAGACCCACAGTTGTAACAAATTCCACTTGGGAACTCACTTCTTCCACCTCTGCGGTTTCCTCAACCTCAAAATTCTCCATGAAATCTTCTTCTACAGGCTCCTCCATATGCATGCCATTCATAATGATGACCATTTTCCTTGGAATTGTTTGCAACGGTGGTTTGACGCACACCAATATTAATGGCATCATTTATCTAGTCAATCAATCTACAATCTTTTGTGTCATGAGTAGTAGAGGTGAAAATGTTGAAAAAGAAAGACACATAGTTATGGATCACGCACTACACTAGTGGGCAACTAGTTTCATCATAATCTCTGTGGAAAATTTCACAGCCTATGAACACGACATGAACCGATCTTCATGGAAAAATTTCCTTTGTATGCCCCTCAATTTCATAGTGTGTGCACCATAGTACACTACAAGCCGTATATGCTGAGTTAGTAGATAACTTCTCCAGCTACTTTTCCATTGAAACAATTTGAGCTTCAAGAAAAGGACTAACACTAGTATCCATGCTTCCCACAACCTCAGCACATAGGGAAGCCTCTAAGGCCTCACGTGGGTCTATGAAAGTCTTGTGCAAAAGTGCTCTCCTAAAAGTGTTATTAATCCTCCAACAAACCATTGAGCATGTTGAGAAGGATGAATATCATAAGATAATTTTGATAAGAGAGTTTTAAAATGTGCATCATACTCTCACACACTCTCTACCATACCTTGTTGAATCTCCTTTAGCATGCTAATGCTCTTCTATTAAACTCAGGAATATGGAATTTAGCTAAGAAGGAATTATGCAATGGGGTTTAATATACTACTGTCTGGTTGGGGTCATACTTTCGGTACCAACTATGCGCGTGACCTTACGATGTGGTTGTAAACTAACTTTCCTTATATTCTAAGGTAGTGATCCCCTTTGCATGCAATAGAATATCACATTTTTGTACATGTTCCACAACATCCTCAACACATATGTAATCTGGTAGATGTTAAGACATTTCAAAAATACTTTTGAGGTGGTTGAGGCCCTTATGCACACTGATACGGAACCTTGATTCCCTCTAATGTTTACTCCACCACCAGATCCACTAGACCCACCAGCACCTATCCCTCCTAACCCACTAGATCCTCCAGATCCACCAGGTCCATTAGGTCTGCTAGTTCTTATTTTACCTAACCCACCGATCCACCTCTCGTAGGTGGTAAAGGTCTTGAAGTGGTTGCACCTTATGTCCTTAATGTCACACTAAAATGTGCACCAACAGTCTATGATATTACACCACTATCAGATGTGTGTCCCATGCCACTTCCAGATGTGATACTCAAGTTTTACGTACCCGTAATTTTCCCAAATTTCATTTAGAAAATATACCTCCAAACATAGGGAATGATTGTGTAGCCATGTATGTGCCAAATGAAAAGTTATACCTCCTAGGTGCTGATCGGTTACTTCCACCAATACCAATGGGTTAGTAATACTTATCTCTAGATTTGGAAAACTAAGTGCTAGGGGTTGGTCACTAGGTGGATTCATATGCACACCGACGGATCTCCTTTCTCTAAGTGACGAGCTCTCATTAGAAGATAAAGGGGTATCTCTCCTACACTTTCCAAGACATGGTAAAAATACTTGCTCAAGCTAGATGTCCTTTGTGTGAACCTCAATTCCTTCCTACAACTTCTACCTCCATGAATCCATCGCTCCTAAAACTTCATGTTATCTATCTAGCTCCCTTTCATGAGGTTCATTATAATTAAGCCATTTGTCTTCCCTCTCTTTTCAGCCACAAGGTCCTCCATCTTCCTCTAACCTCGCTTCCTTTCCCATCACTCATAAGAAGCTTAGCTAACCATAGGAAATTATCCCAAAATTAGTGTAATGATTAGGATATTTATATAGCTAAAGGGATAACACCTAAGAATGATCCTCTTGGCTCCCTTAAAAACTTAAACTCAACAACCTCTAGATAGGTATACATGGAGATCACGTACTCCAAGGTGTACCTCATCAACACTCTACCCCATTAATGATCAACAACATGTGTCAAAGTTAGATTAACATCATATAGCCTTTGATGCTCCTATTGGGTTCATACATGAGGTCTATAGTAACAACTTGATATAGATGCATATGTCGAGAGCCATTCATAAAACTCCACTGAAAACAACAAAATAATGTCTCATACAAATAATGATACAAATGTTCTTCTACCCATTTACGTGCATAAAAATTAGGCCCATCACTAAATCTATACGAAAAATCATCCTCCATGCTTTAAAGCCATGCTTCTACACTTTCCAAGGTCAAGCACTCTGTCATCACACACCATTCTCACAACAACTTTGAAAAGAGGTCCTAACAATGGAACCTATATGTAGTCTCTATTATCACTGCTTGTTTCAATAAACAATCCCAAGTGTGCCGAAATATCATCCAAATCATCCTAGAAGCTCACCCGAGGCACACATAGGCACCGAGTGCCTCATATATGTGAGCTTCATGAGAATGCTCCTTAACATGAGGATGTAATATAACTAGAAAAAGTGCATTCATTCATGGAATTTAAGATGTAAGCACTAACTCCTAGCCTAATGCATTCTAAGCATAGATTAACATGATCAACTAAATGAAAGTAGAATTAACCCATGAATATCATCAAGAAAACCCGTAACACACACATGAACATAAGGGAAATGCATAGATCAAGATCCATCACATGAGTGTTTCAGAATCACTTCATTATATTTATAAGCCAAAATATGGTAGTGAAGAATACATCAAAAAGAGTTCCATTCATATAAATGTTCATAGTAGTAGAGATTTATTTACATCACAGAGCTTGCCATTACACATTTTTTTCCATCTCTCCTACTCCCTATCTATCCTTACTTATTTCCCTTTATTTCTCTATGAAAACCATCATCCTCCTAGAATAACCATGCTTCTTCCATCTTAACTACTCATCATTCTCTCCTGTGAAAGCCTAAGGGAATTGGGTCATGATTGCTTTACCACTACCAAGGATAATGCCATGTGTTGCCATGCATTTCCCTCAATCAATTGCCTTATAGTACGAATGTGCCAGCTAATCCTTAACAACCCTAACTCCTTATCCTTTTATGATAACTGTATTGATGCCTGTAATATCCTTTCCTTGATCCGAAGCATCCATAAATTATCCACATATGTATCTGGTCTCTTTTCCGTTTGCTCCTATGCGCATCTTTTCCTGTTGTCCAAAACTTACTATGTCCAAAATCCATTCTGCCCTAGTGCAAGCCTTTGTGATTCTCCAAGAACTATTTCGTGCTTTCCTTTATGCCACCTTACGCGCACAAGCACACAAGGCTTCGCACCTTAGGCACTTAGTTAATTTTAGGGGTTCAACATTTCCTCTCGCTATCATGATCTCTTATGTTCCTATAGGAGACAAGTGTTATGTTCTAATAGTATTACAATTAGTTACACATTTGTAATCTTAGTTAGAATAGATCAGATGTATGAGATGGTAATTGCAATTATTTTATCTTCTAGTGTGGCAAGTAAAACCTTGTCTTCTAGCAATACAACAATGTCAGCCCCTGCACAAGGAGTTACCAACTAGATACAAATTACTTTACAAATTACACTTCCTTTATATCTTCCATTTAAACTTCAACCTTCACCATTTATGCTGCTAGTTTCATTTTAGACTATAGGTCATAGTTTTAAAAACTTGAATACTGTTACAAGCTTGAAGGAAATAAGAATGTGATTCATATCTTGAGAAGATAAACATGAAATTATGTGGTTGTTCACATCAATCAAGATGTCATGACAATACTCATGTTTTTCAAGAAAAAACACATTTAAAGTAGGGTATGTAGTGTTTTATCACCACATGTCTACAAATTTGAGAGTTTTATTTGATCCAAGAATATTCTTAAGAAATCATGGCAATAGAGAAATATTCATGAAGGAGAAACCCTTGCACAACTTACCATATCAAGAATTTTTTTGGCTGATGTGTTTATTAATTTAAATTTTCTTGTCTCTTCCAATGTAGCACTATTAGGGTGCTTGAGTTAAAACTCTATCTCATCAATTGAGGTCTTTAAAAACATTATCATTCAATGTTATAAAAACATAACCACATGATAACATCCATGGATGCATTAACTACATGTTTTAAACATCCATTTGCATGAGATGAGAAGATATGGTCAAGATTTTGAGACACTGTTTCAGTCCTTCATGACTGATGCAAAGACATACAAATAGTCTTCAAAATTGAATGAGAAATCTATGAAAATATCTGTCTCAACCTTTCTAAGAAACACCTTTTGAGAGGAAAAATTATTTGGATAAATTTCCATACTAAATAACACAAACAAATTTGAAATATTATAACATGAGGATCAAGAAATCTAGGATAAAGATGACTATTTATTAGAGTCAAAACTTTAAGTATTGACTGGTGAATTCCTACTAGCAAGATACCTCTATTCACATAACCATCCATAGTGAATAGACTTCTAGGAGAGCCTGTACATCATCTTAGAGACTTAAAAAAGTAAATATGAGGTGAAATGTACAATTGTAGCTCGATGAAGTCTTCTTAACTAGGCCTATATGTAATAGTTGAAGAAAGATAAGAGGATTTAGACTTCAACCATCTTCCAAAGCATACTCTACACTCCATAAAGTCACCTTGACCTTGTAAAAGGTGTTTATATTTATTTCATGCTTGTAGAATATATTCACATAAAAATATTTCTTAGAACACCATGACTATTTACAATATGCATAGTTCTCTAATGCGCAACAGGATAAATGCATCTTCAATTCAAGTTTTCTTCACACACCTTGTTCAAGACATTTCATGATCATTTGAAGGAAATCATAATCTATCTAGGACACCAAAATTTTCTTCATGATATACCCATCACCTTTACTCGTAGGTCATCTCCTAGTATCCCATCATATTCCATTTTTGGGCCACCTTTGAGTAGCCCATCATCTTCTATTTATGGGCCACCTCTAAGTCTCTCATTACATTTTATTCTTGGGCCACCTTCTAGCTTGCTATATTATATACTTGGTCCACCTCATACTAGACCATTCCCTTTAATTATTGAACCATATCCTATTTTTCCATCATATCATCCCTCTATTAACAATTGTGGAAATCCCACCATCATCTCTAGCACTCTTATCATCAATCCCAAGTGTCCAATTTCTTCTCCCATATCTCGGGATAAAAAAATCACACATTAACTTGAATAAAACACTAAAAATTTATTCATCAATCTCAAATTAAAATATGAGGGGTTCCAAAGTTATGAAAAAATCCAACCAGAAATCCAAAACTCAAACACAATTAAAAATGCACAATGATGAAAATTCAAAGTATGGCGAAAGGTGAAAAAATATACGGATAGAGAAATCAATCTCCCACATAAAAAAACCACATTTCTCAATAATTTTCAATCACTTATTGAGTATGATCTCACCACAATCATCGAGATTGGAGATAATCTCACTCTTGATAAGAAAAATCTCATAGTCTCTCTCATAAAAAAAATCGTAAACATTTTTATTAGGTCCTATCATATGGAGTGACATTATTGGTCCCAAAATTCTAGTACATCATATCATATTCTTCCTAATTTATCATGTATATTTTTATCCTATCTATCCCTATTTTCATCATATCCCTTTGAGGTTTTTCCTTCAAAATCACCAAAACCATAAAAATTCAAAAAAGAGAAAACAATAAAAACATTATTTAAAAATTTAAAGGTACAAATGTTAGACATTACAATCAGGTATTATATACACATGGATGTTCTTTCCTTTATTTCTATTCCTTTACAAGTCACCCATCATTTTCATCCCTTCGATGATTTTTTGGTTAGTCTATTCACACTCATTATCTAAAATCTATCTCTATTGTATCCAATGGACCTTTGTCTTTCATTTCCTTATTAAATTAAAGAATGACTAGCCTATTAGAGTTCTTTTGTCTAATATACATTTAATAAATTTGTTGTAAATTTTTTTGGTGTATCTGATGACACTATCCAATGTTGCCATGAGTGGATCTTAACCCATTATCCAAATAATTGAGAGAACTGAAATACTTTTCGAAAGCAAAAAAATTAAAAATCAATAAAAAATAGTAAAGATAAATACATTCATTCGAACGTGAAAAACATGTAATTGTGGCTCTTTAGATAGGTCCTTTGATAAAAATTGGTTTTAAATGCCACATGAGGATTAGTTGTTCACAAGTATCCCACACCTAGGGAATGATCACTTCTTCCTAGCTATCCTTGATCCTATCTTTGGAATCCTTTTGAGATTATCCTTCTTGGCCTTGATCTAGCTGACCCTATTCTTATATATATGTGTGGGATTCACCCTTGTATATTCACATATATTGCTAGGGGAATCTTGGTGCTTAGTTATTCTTGTACATATTTTAGGAAAACCTTAAAAAATCCAAAAATATTGGTAAAATATTCCAAAATCCAAAACATTGCTAAAACATTTGAAAATACAAAAAAAATCACAAAACCCTTGAAAATCCTAAACATTCAAAATCCACAAATAGTGAAAAATTCAAAAACACTAAAAATTGGAAACTATACCAACAAAAATCTTCCTTTAGTGATTTATTGTTATAGCACATGACATGTGGACCATATTGTAATCTCCTTTCATCAAAAAAGTTGGTTTGCTTGCTATGTTTGTCTTCTCAACATATATCATTTCTTGGGGCAGTTTCATAGTGCATATTCATTTTTATGGGACTTATATTTCCTCCATCTACTCCCTTATATGTATCTTACTTGGGTCATCATTTCAACCCTTTTCGTATAACTCGAACATGTGTGTACTGAAGCTAGATAACACAAATATTGGTATAATTTTTCTTGAACATTGCTTGTTTGGGTTTGTTTATTTTTGCTTATTTGTTTGTTGGTCTTCTTGTTTATTTACTTTCTCATATTGCATTGCTTATGTATATTTCTTTGAGTTAGTCATTTAGCATTTCACAAAAATCAGTATTATGGATTCTTATGTCATTTTACCATTTTTCCATATACTTACATCAAATAAGAGGTACTTTCAATTGAGGATAATGCGTACGCTACACTACGATATTCCATTCTATTAGCTCTCTTATTTTTCCATTCTAAATAAATTTATACCTTTCATTTTCCATTTATTTTATGTATTCCATTGGGACACAATTTTCACCATAACCCGCTCCCCTACGTTGCTTACTTTTCATAGGACATGGGTTCAACTCAATCAATCAAATTAAAAAATGACCAACCAAGCCAAGTTTGAATCCCTAACATCTACACTTGGGCAGTGTTCCCACCTAGCTAGACTTATTAAATCTATCAAATCAAACAACAACCTTCCAAATCCACATTCACATCTACCCTTTCACACACACTGCTCTCCATCTAAATTCATATTTGACTATTAACATATGATCTATTAAGAAAATCATATCACACATTAACAAAAATTCCAACAATAGAGTTTATATTTATATTATGAGAGGATCGATGTTCTTGTTACACCTCCATATAATCATATTCGGTATTTTGTTGACTATCTCATTGTTATGATAATTTTTTTCTTCCATCATGACCATTCTCTTCTTCTTTTCAAGTGTCAATCAACCTCTTTTATCACCCCATTGACACTATAGGGGGAATCATCCATCCTAATAATTTTTCTTTTACCTGTACAAAATATAATTGTCTAGTATATTTTAAGTGGTGTCACTTGCGCTACACCACATAAAATAAGGGAAAATTTAGACACCTAGTTTCGACCGTGTAATTTTAATACTAAAATTGCACTATTTGTCTTCTTTCTGTCATTTTGTTATAATTAGTGATTTTCCACTAATTAGTTAACATTCCCCTTTGTCTCAGCAATTAATGACACTTTGTTAATTAATTAGGCTCATCCCCCATCTTGGATGCTAATTAACGTTTCTTTGTTAGTTATAATCCTATTTTAATTAATTAATTAACCATTATTAATTAATTAATTTTTTCAATCTCGTATTTAATCAATAAACCCTCTTATTGGTTAAATCCCCCTTTCAAACCCTTAAAGTTCTACTTTATCCCCTCCGAATGGATTCCATAAGATTAATTTTTCCTATTAATTAATCCTAATTGAGTAATTAAACACTCCCAAACTCCCATGAGTTGCTAATATTTAATTAATCTATTATAATCACACTTGTCACTCTATAATTCTACATTCCCTTTATCCCACATTCACTATGTTGCAAGATTCTCCCAAAATTCAAAGCTATATAAGAATCCTAGTACACATTGTCTAACCTTACACCATGTCCTTGTAATACATTACATTTGAGAAGAACATTTTCATGTTATTAGAAGGCTTGTTCAATCCCCCTTTCTACTTAGAAAAGAGTAGTAAGAGAAGAACTAAAATGAAAATCACGCCATATTGGTGAGATCTCTTTGTCTTCCTTGGAGAAATCCATGATTGTGCGTAGGTTACATTTGGTTCATAAAGGAAGTACCTAAAATATAAAAACACTTCCAACAATCAAATAAGGTTTTAATTTTATGTTAGATTCAATGTTATATGCAATTATTTAAGATTTACTTTATGCTTTATCATGATGTTTTTATTTGATTAGACTAAGTTAGGATCTACTTGGTGTTAGGTTCAATTCAATAGCTTAATATCAATTTAAACATGCATACAATCAAATTGAATCTCTTCCCTTAAAATTACCTCACATGATAGAGGAGGATTATCCCACTATTGACATTCTCCATCATCATGATGATGAACTATCAACCTATATGGGGGCTGAGGATCACTACCTTCAAAAATCCTTACCTCATGATACATATACACTTCTTAATGAATCAACCATCGATGTTAATATAAAAACATCACAAGAACCACACATTGTCAAAATTGGTCAAGCTTTAGACCCACATGAACTTCAAGAATTCACCACATTCTTATCCAGACACAACCAAACCTTCACATGGTATTATAGTGATATTCCTGGTATAGAACCTAAAATATTTATCTACAATATCATCACTATCTTGGATGCTAATCTCAAAAAGAAAAAGCTTCATAGGATGCATCATCAAATTTTACTATTAGTCAAATAAGAACTCCAACATCTTCTTTTAGCCAATTTCATACTACTTATCTATTACCCCAAATGGGTTTCAAACATCGTGCCCATCACAAAAGCCACTGGGAAATTATACATCTATACAAATTTCGAGACCTTAACCTCACTTACCTAAAAGATGACTTTCCCTTACCTAACATCGATAAGCTCGTTGATCTAGTAAAAACATGAAATGTTGTCTTTTATGGATGGTTTCTTTAGTTATAATCAAATCCTCATCACACAAGAATAATAACATAAGAATACTTTATCACCCCATGGGGAACCTTATACTATAGAGTAATTCCCTTTGTCCTGAAAAATGTAGGAGGTAATTATCAACATGATATGACCTATATATTTCATGAACTCATTTACAAAACTATAGAATACTATGTGGACAATCTCTTAAATAATTCCAAAAATTGAAGAGACCACCTAGCTATCCTCGACGTGATCTTTACATTACTTGCTACATTTATTTCTCTTTCTTAATCCCCTATATGTGTATTCAAAGTTATCAAGGAAAAATCTTAGGGTTTTATAGTATTTAATAGGGGAATTGAAGTTGAACCATCCAAATTCAAAGCATTTATCAAAATTCCTCCTCCATATAATATTATAAAACTACGTAGCCTTTAAGGGAAACTTCAATCTATCTGTCATTTTATCTCTAAACTATCAGATCATTTTCAACCTTTTCATCACCTTCTCAGAAAATACATCCAATTTAAGTGGGAAGATGACTGTCAATGAGCCTTTGATGCCCTCAAATAATACCTCTTATCACCACATGTTATTATACCTCCGGAGAGCGGAGGCCTTCTATATCTATATATCCTCTAATGAACATGCATTGGGAGCCATGTTAGCTCATTGAGATGAAAATGGTAAGGAAAAATCCATCTATTACATAATCCACACCCTTCGGATTATGAAACCCGCTATTCTCAAGTAGAAAGGTAATGTTATGCCTTGTACTTCACAACTTCTAAACTCCATCAATATATACTCAACCAAAAACCTATGTATTCAAAAGTTTTAATCCACTATTATCCATGAAATTCAAACCATATCATAATGATCACATAACCAGATGGATCATGCTCATGAAAATGTTTGGACTTGAATTTATCTCTCAAAAGTATGTTAAAGGGCAGGTTATTGCTGATCACCATCTGAATCTCCCCTTCCTAATAATCATATCCCTTGTGAACACTTCCCTAAAAAATCTATCAACACCCTTGATCACGATAACACCCCTCTTAAAATGACCTTATTCTTCAATAGGTCCAAATGTAGACAGGGGGTTCCAGAATAGTCATATTACCCCTTGAGACACTTCTATTTCACTATAATTCAAACTCAACTTCAACTACACAAATAACATGGAATAATAAAAGGCCCTCATTATGGGACTTCAGACCACCGCATTCTTGGGTGTATAAATAATTTACATCTACGAATACTCACAATTTGTCATCAATCAAATCAAAGGGATATATCAATGTAAAAATGAGATCTTACAAAAATACAAAACCATCATCAAAGATATCCTGAAACTCTCGACCATTAAGAAATCCAAAACACCCCTCGCTTATAAAATAAATTTGTAGATAACATGGATTTTCTCACCTCTCTCATTCCTTTATCACTAGATGATTCCAAATTATTTTTCATCATACATAAACTTGATCATTCGTCTTATAGAAACATTGATCTTCCCACTATTAATCGTATAGAAGATAGCCAATATGACACTTTGTACACTCGACGACGTAACTATATTTCCACAAGAAAAATACCTTTAGATATATCTAGAAATGGTAAAAGATATTTTCAACAATACGCATCCCATTATGTCATACCAAGAGGTATACTTAATAAGAGAGGGTTTTATGGCCTCCTCCTCAAGTGTATTAAAATTATAGAGGCTTGTCTAGATATAAAAGAAGTCTATGAAGACATATGTGGTAAAAATTTCAATGGTTTAGCTGTTGCTAAATATTTTGGAAGGCATACTATTAACCTATGCTTAATCAATATTTTTGTGACTATGTTAAGATGTGCATCAACTGTCAACAACACTCCAATCTTAAAAACATTCCCTATCATGCTCTCTAACCAAATCAAGATATTTGGAATTTTTCACAATGGGATATTGACATCATTAGCCTTATCAACCCTCATTCATCATAATGACACAATTCCATAAACACAACAATTGAATATTTTACAAAATTTGTGGAATAAATCCCCTTATCTCTACTAAAGAAGATAATTTTTTTGAGTTTATCCATCATCATATTATTTTTCTCTTTAGTATACCTCATAAAATCATCACAGATAATGAAAAATCATTCAAAAATAAAAAATTTCAAAAACTTGATTTACATCATGAACCTTCATTATGTGATGATAAATTTGAACTACTAGATGAGATGTCACCGCATAATTATTATTTTGCACAGAACACCTCTCACACACTTGGAGATTTTTTTGATATTTCTTGGCATATGTGGTAGCTATATTTGTATTCACAATTGCACTTTTAGCGGAAGAAGACTACTTTATTTCTGTAAGGTTAACATGCTATTTTTCATAGAGGAAAAAAAAGATATGGGGAGACCCGGAGAAAATCAAACCCCATTTCAATTTCAAAATAAAGAAGGATGAAAGTACTTGGAACATTCTCAACGTGGGAGATTCAACTCCTTCCTCGAGCAGTCGAGGCCACAATCCTCATATCTCCTCACAATTTGTGTAGAAATGGAAGGATATATCTGTCATTTTTAGAGGGAGAGACACTATATATTGGAGGGGTTAATATCACATGTTACTGGAATGAGCATGTAGGGTGCTAAGTTATACAAAAAATATTACATGACCGAATAAGAGATAATTTTTCTCTGGGAAGGAGAGAATTTGAAACAAGTTCCATGAGGCATTTAAAGAAATTTTCTACCTATCCCATATGATGAATTTGTGAATTTAATCTACCTACCACTAGAGGGTAGACACCACGGGATTAGCATGCACCATTTATTTTTTCTCAATCAATTCCGGAGAAAAGGCGGAGTGAGTCTTCCTTCTCTATAATTTTATCTCTTGAAATCTCAATCAAGGAAGTCTAGTGTGGTAGAAGGGAATACCCTCTGCATTGTTGGGGTGATAATGTCAAGTGGTATCAACCAATGAAGTACGTAATGAAATTAAATGTAAAATTTTGTTAAGAAAAAATTATTGTGAAGGTATTTCACATTAAAGAGTGAAGCGGCTTGACCAATTCACCCACCCACATTGATTTGGGTGATCCTTCCCGAGGATTGGATGCCTAGCTGTCTACAACATATACATGTTGTACATATTGACTTAAATATTGAGATCTTATTATAAGATACAATCAATGACCAAAGGTATTATCTAATTAAGAAAATAGCTGAGCAGACATTGTGAATGATTTGTGAACTGGAAGTTGAAGTCTTTGGGTTAAACTTGTGTAAATTCTTAATAAAGACAATGATTTACTAGTGGAGTTTTTTCCTTCAGTTTCTCCACTTAAATATGGTGTTATATGTCTTTGATCTTGTTCATTATTTACTTTCAAGCTCTAGCTCATTAAGCTCTACATTCACTATCTATTTTTAAGTTATTCATGTGTCTAATCGATTGCATATCATAATCTATAATCTTTTAATGGTGGATTTTGTAATCATGGATTATTTATCCCTCGCTAAATCTAACATGGTATCAGAGCTTGGTGATTGTGCATGTGTAGGATCGATCTAGAAGTGTTTAACTTGAATAAGTAAAGAAGCTTGAAGTGTATTTATGGATTTGCGAGAGCCCCAAAATTTTTGCAGTCATCTTCAAGCAAACTAGGTTTAAAATTACAATTTCCACCCAAATACTCTTTGAAATATTGATTTAATATGGGTGAAATGGATTTTTTAGATCATGTTTAAACTTCTATATGCTTATATATTTGCTTTTACATCTAGTTTTAGTAATTTTTAGTTTAAATCTATCGTCTGAAAGCTTATTTTAAGTTTTCACACCATTTATAGATGTTTGGGTCATTTTTAAATTTGGATCCAAAAGATCTATTTAGATCTAGTTTGTTTAAGGTTTTTAAGTCTGTTTTAGCGGTTAAAATATTCATTTTTAGCTAATTTTGTCTTTGTAAAGCTTGGACCAATCATTTGGTGCCATCTGTCTTCGCATTTTCCATCATTTATTAGTTTTTCACTAGATATTCTTTTGTGAAGCCCGATCCAATATTTTTCACCATCTGGATTCATTTTTTTAGTTTTGTGAAGTTTGGAATAATAAAATTTCTCCAAATAGCTTCTTTGTCCTCTTTTCATATTTGTGAAGTCGTACCCACTCTTAGAGTGCCAAGTGGCTTCAATATGACACCTTATTGTCTTTACAAAGCTTGGGCCAATCATTTTGTGCCATCTAGATTTTCCCTGATAGAATTATTTGACTTCCTCTCGAATTCGAAGATTGAGTCAATCATATTACTCTAGCTAGATTTTCATTTGTCAGCTTTTACAAAGCTTGAGTCAATAAAAAATCTCCATCTTGCTTCATGGTGTCAATAATATTATTTATCTGATTGCCAAAATTGTAATCCATGAGTCAATAAGGCTTTACATGTGTTTCCTTCTTGTCAGAATTGACTTAGCTATCCTCTAACATTTGAAAAACTTGAGCCAATAAAATTGCTCCACATTTCACATTTTCAGGTCATTTATTTGTGGTAGTTTTTATCCAATTAAAATTTTCCACCTTGTCACATTTTTTAGATTTGTAAAATGTGAGCCATTACCTTCTAGTAGAAGAAATTATTCTAATAAGTAGTGTTGATACTTTGAGGCAAAAAATAAATCAAAAAAACTTGATGCGGGGAAGGAAAATGAGAAGTGAATTGAGAAAATCATTTAATAAGGCAAGGAATTGTTTCTAGATATCATTTCTCTCATCACATACATTCTTGAAACTTTGTTAGAAGTAAGAAGAAAAGGAGGATTTTAAAAATAAGTAATTCAATTGGATGAGATGTTCCCACTAGCGTCTCGAGATGATCTCCTTTAACTCGACACTCTCGTGAGTAGGAACATGTTTGTAGCAACCGCAGCATACAACTTGTCTCACTCGGATCCACATCATGGATGAAAGATATGGAATGCTAAAAATACTATCTCGAATTGTAATCTTGTGTACAACATGATTTTGAGATCTTGAATGAGGTCTAAAATTGTTTCTAGGAACTTGAGTTCCCTCCATTCACTAATAATTCATCATCAAAGGAACTCATTATTGGGCCTCAAAATATTGGTTAAGTTGTAAAGGGCATGTGCACGCTTGGGGCCATGAAGAATAAGGGTGTGCGGGGAAACATGCACAAGAAAAGGGTTTAAGAAAGGTTTATAAGGAACCGAGGCATGTGCACAAGGAAAGACAAAGGATCTAAGGACTTAGCCATATTCGACATTGTGGAGGCACTTTAGGGAAAACGTGACTGACTAGGTGTCTTTGAGTGCATAAGGTGCCAACTTGAAAACTTGGTGGTCAAGAAAAGAATATTCCACACATGGAAGGTTTCTGAAAGACATTATTGTAGGAAGTGGAGATCTTGGAACAAAATAAGCATGCTCCATTGGAGGACCACTTGGACACTTGACATCCGATATGCTCCTAAAGGAAGGCATGATGGTGGGTGCTAAAACTATTTATAGAGATGCTCTAGAGAAAGGAAGACACACTGAATGGAGAAGAAGTTGACAAATAATAGGTGTGAGATCATAAGGGAATGCATCAAGAGTATGATGTTGCAGTAAGGCTAGGATTTAGAGAATTAGTGCTAAGGGGTATAATGGATGTAATAGGCCTCTGTATGGCATTAAAATATATAGTAAGGGATGAACTGGGAGGGCATAGTTAGAATATCACACCAGGGAGGATCTGTAGGAGATAAGTCTGAAGTCTTTTGTTATGTATGGTCTGTTATGACCCTTTTTGAATGTAATGTGGTTATTGATACTTATGATCAATATGAATATATGGCTCTATTCTAAATATCTGGTTCAGGGGTGCAAACCCTAGTGTTATTTCCTTATATTTTATGATAGATTTGCTCTTTGTATTTCATACCATGATGTTTCTCTTATTTTTAAAATATTGGGAATGAGGTATGATAGTTCATATTATGATTTTACGTGAATATTCACTTCTCTACAACTAATCCTCTAACAATGGAAATATCTTCTCAAAATTATTACATAAAGGAGGGGCTCGCCACCCGTGCATGCCTCATGTGAGTTCCCAACACTCACTGGGTTATAGGCTGGCATGCATGGGATTAGAAATTTATATTGAGAGTACATACAACTGATAAAATTTGAGTTTATGGTTATTGTGAAACTAGGAAAGAGTAACTCAGGGCCTGACCATTTGTCAAGAATTAACTTAGGGGAGGATGCATAGAGCATTGAGGATGTTATGCTAGATGTATAACTGTTTAGGTTGTGGTGCATGCCCCTAGACTTAGAGGATATTGGTGTGTTTCTCAAAATGGATATGGCACCGAAAGTAATGAAAGATTTGGAAAGGAAATAGTTAGCTATACGCGTTATGCCCTACATGCTAATTAGTGGAGACTTATACAAGTTAGGCCATGATGAGGTTCTACGCCAATACGTGTTAAAACATGAGTGCATTGCAATCATGGAAGAGGCACATGATGGGATTTCGGTAGGGCACTATGAAAGGAATGCCATAATGCGGAATATACTCTTCACAGGGATTTGGTGGGAAAGTATATACCAGGATTGCACTGAGTTTTGCAAGGCGTGTGATCATTATCAATGCCTTGGAAATCTAGGAAGAAGGGATGAAATTCCCTTGATGCCGATATCCAATGCATAACCATTTAAAAAATGAGCAATTGGTTTTGTAGGACCAATTTCACCTACCACACAAAGGACTAGTTTGCACTATATCATCACTTACACTGATCACTTAACAAGGTGGGTAGAGGCAACACCTATAAGGGACTACACAATGATGAAAAATGTTAGATTCTTATGGGAGAACATCATCAGCAGGTATGGATGTCCCTTAAGCTTGAATAGTGATAGGGGTACACATTTTTGAATGAAATAGTTAGGATTTTGTTGGCAGAGTTCATGGTGGTCCATCATAAGACTACCCCATATCACCCACAAGCTAATGGAACTGCTTGAGGCATTTAACAAAATTCTGAGTCACACACTGACAAAAATATATGATATGGGAAGAAAAGATTGGGATGACAAGGTATAAGTTGTTCTATGGGCATACATAACAACCTACAAAATATTGAACAAGTACACACCATTTTAGTTGGTGTTTAGCATGGAGGCTATCCTATTGGTTGAATTTATGACAACATCATTGCGTATTGCATGCACAAGAGGGTTAATTGATGAATGGGAACTTCAGGAAAGGCTAGAAAAATTAATGTAGTTAGACAAAAAGTGATAAATTACTAGATGGAGTCAATGAGACTAAAAGGCATGACAAAAATCATGGCATGATTGTCATATTAAAAACAAATAATTTGAGGTTGGGTAGATGGCTTAATTATATGACTCTAAATTTTTGTGCCATCCTGGGAAGCTGAAAGTCCATTGGTTAGGCCCATACATCATCTCATTCATCCTTGATTCGGGTGCATGCCTATTACAAGCGCCGAGATGGGACGAGGTTACCAAGTCATTTCAATGGGAGTAAGCTGAAGCCCTACTATAAATAAGTCTTCCTTGTGTTTGTAAATAAGGAAGTATTTACATTTAGTCTAGGATTTCCCTTAATGCATTTCTTTTCCTTGTGTTTCCATTTCTTGTTGTTTTTTCCTTCGTTTGTGTTGTTTTGCACGACTTGTGCGCCAAGAACCACTCATTAATTTTGAAAGGTTATGTATGCACAGAGGACCACACATCTATTTTTGTGTGGTATAGAGTAGTGCAAAGTGAAATAAAATTTGGTAGTGGAAGTTGTATTTTAATGGCCCAGATTGAAGGATAAATAGTGCGTAAGGTAGAGTGCACATAGAAAAGGTGGACATAAGGAATTTTTGTGTCAAGATAGATTTACAAGGACCATGTACAAAGGATGAGAGGCACAGGGACAATATGAGGTAGGCGAGGGAAAAAATCAGGTTAAGGAAAAATAAGTTCCTTCGGTATTTAAGCGCACGCGTAAGAGTCTTTGGTCAGTAAGAATTTTTACATGCCAAAAGGTTCTAGGGATTTTTCACGTAGGATTGGGTACATGGGTAAGAGTGCTTAAGATCGGATTTAGTGGAAAAATCTACATTTAATGCTAAGTATGTTGGAAGGTGGCATAACATTTATCACAAGAGATGAGTAAAAAGATATAAGTAGAAGATCATGCACCTCATTGTTTACCTTACTATTACGATATTGAAGATATCTTGTGAACTAGGGAATCCACGAAGAAAGATATGTGTGAAGAAGGAATTGTGAAAATCTAAGTGCATGACTAGTGTGATTTACAAACCAGAGTGGAAGGAGTACATGGGCGTAGGGAAGAAGGGTTCAGAAGAGTACGCCGTCTTGTGGAAGGGTTGTCCAAGTTAGGGTTATGCAGCTAGGGCATGAGAGTAAAGGGATTCTTCACAAAGTTGAGCCACATATTTGAGCATAGCAAGGAACAAGAGCAAGGAAGAGTTTTTAACTCAACAATTAAATGGCACTAAAGAAGTCAACTGTCTCACCAAAGGAGGGCAAGGGGAAAAAAACTGCTGCCACCATTTTCAATGAAGAATGGTATGCAGAGATGCAATACCCAGATGGAGTGTTGCTTAGAAATGAATGGGTATCCCATGTAAGGAAGATGGAGATGAGCAATTATAACCATTGCACTAGCACCACCGAGAAGGAAATAACATTAGAACCGATTCTCTTGATCGATAAAAGGACACCAAAAGGAATGCCGATCTATGATGATGAGGTGAAGGTAAAGTTTGAGAAGGATGGGTTACTGCAACTTTATGAGTTTCCTTAATTTGGAAAACCTAGGTGACTGTACCAATGGTTGAAATCACATGTGTATGAGGAACACTTCTACTTAATAGGCCATAGAATGCACATAACCCCTCAACTAATATCTAAGTTTACTAGCCTTTTCTATGAAGGGGATCCATTGGATGATGACCTAGAGGATAAGGAATCCATTAAGGAGATAGTCCAGGCATATGATTATAAGAAGGGATCACACTACTTTGATATTTTAGATATCTCGACCCAGTGATGAGGATGGCTGTGCGCTTGGTATCCAAGCTAAATGGACAAGAGAGGTGGACATAGATAAACAAGGCTTGGTTGAATGTGTGCTGAAGGATTTTAGAAGGAACCATCTATAACCTGTCTGCCTTCATTGCAAAATAAATAATTAGCACCGTGCATGAAGGAGAGAAGATCATGTTTGGAAATGTCCTCCTCACCATCATCTTCTCAAGAAATTAGAGTGCCCGATGGGCCAGAGAATTTTTATGGGAGTATCTAGATGAAGACCCTTCCCCCACAAAAAGATTTGAAAAGTAAACTTATGACACCATGATGGCCGCCCACAAGGCATGCCTGGAGAAATGGTACAAGAGGATGTGTGACACGTTCGAGAGATGAATGGAGGATACCCAAACAATTGTCATCACTAGTACAAGGAGAAGTTGAGTTCGCTATCTACCAACATTTCTGCATTGGTAGATTCACATTGATAGATGGGACCAAGAGTCCATGGTGTAAACTACCTTTCTCTTTCATCGCACAATACTTTCAAGTAGGGGTCAATCACTTTAAAGAAGAAAAAAGACTAAGGTTCGACCTCAGTGAGGTAGACCAGGACCACTGTGACCTATAAAGGAAGCTAGTATACCCTAAAAAGCATGCTTATGTGGAGAAGTATGTCTCCCATGAGGTGCGCATGACAAAAACTATGGCTGCTAATTTCCGGAAGGACCACAAAAGGGTATACTTGCAGATTAGGACCAATTATGAGAAGGGTGCATACTTAGAGAATGACATCTCCATTCCGAAGACTCCACCAAAAGAAATAAGGCCACGCTATGAAGGAGGGAGAGGGAAGAGGAGCTAGAGAAGAAATCATCAAGTGTGCAGATAACACAATTTGTGGGCATGCCGAAGTTAGGTGCCAAGCCAAGTACATATGCACGACACAAGAAGTCCCCTACTAAGGAAAATGAAAAATCACCTGAGGAAGAGGCGTCAGAGAAAGAATATCCTCTTGCACAAGAAGAATCACCCGAGAAAGAAGTCGACTATATAAGAAGAAGAAAAGGAAGAGTCTCCTATACTGGAATCACCAGTTAGGAAGAAGTAGAAGGTAGTAGAGAAGGATGAATCAAAATAAATGGAGATCCTGGAGGCCTATAGAGGCAAGAGAGATGATGACAAGCATGAAGAGGCTCAGGACCATCCTGTGTATGATGTGCACGACTTTGAGGATGAGGGAAATGAAGAAAAGGATGGAGAAGAGGAAGGCGCTCAAGGCAAAGGGGAGAGTGAGGAAGTGAATACAAAGGATCAAAGGACCCCAAGCCTCACCAAGGAGTAGATAGAAGAGGCCACAGAAAGAGAAGTAGTGGGCATAATAAAGGATTTAGTGGAGCAGGAAGTGGAGTGCAACGTTGATGAGATACTCAAAGAAATAGAGGAGGAAAGCATAGGAAAAGAGTATGGGAGCATGGGCGGAGATCCTAACTTAGCAGTAAGCTTTCCAAAGGAATCGTACATAGGGGGAAAGAGTGTGGTAGCAGCACAAGAGTAGGGGATGAGTTACATAAATGATCTAAGTAAAGTACTATGTGTGTGCTTCCAGAGTACCGTGCCCATAAACCAACTCCTTGCATGGTCTTCATTCAAAGAAGAAGCGCGTAACCATGAACAAGGAAGATACTATCTTGGGTGTTTGAGTCCCATGTTGATGAGACCAATTTTGAATTCAAAAAAGGGTCGCTGATGAAGGTACCAGGGATCAAGGGAGTGAACCCCCTGATAAATGCTAAACAATTATCTAATGAGAAATTTTGCAACGCCCTCAACAAGGTATCGAGTTGAGGTTGAGGTGAGAATATTCGGAAGAAATGATAGGGTAAGGTTCTTAGAGGAAGAACTAGAGAGAAGGAGGAACTCATTAAAAAGATCAAGTATTTAAAGAAAGAAGAGATGATCAATACACAGTTAAGGTGCAAAATAAGGGAGGAAAAGGAGAAGGTACAAGAGGTGTACAAGAAAATTGAAATGATCATGAATGCCATTATCCTGAAACACCCATACCTAGCACCGCTTGAGAAGAAATATGAGTCAACCTTATAATTCTTAGAAGACTTAACACACATCCTCACCATGGAAAGGTAGATGCTCACATTAGAATTAATAGAATATATTTTGGTGCACTAGAAGGAAGAAGAAAAGTATAAGATTGATAAGAAACTCACTCAATATTCTCGAGATCACTTCCATTATACAAACCATCACGCACATGGTGAGGCCATGTATGATAACTTGTGATGATAGGGACAGAGTAGCAAGTATATTAGTTACTACACATGAGGTGGATCTAAAAGAATTCCAAGAAAATAAAAAAGGAAACAAGGTAGAGTGGGATAAGATCCTAGCCAAGGTTAAAAGAAGATGGAAGTAATCAAAACCTTGTGAGGTTTGGTCAAGAATCAGCTCAAGGAGTTGTACCCCCAGGTCACATGAAGAATGGATGCACTTGATGACCTTAGCAAGTAGCTGGAGGGGATTGTTGATACACTAAATGCTAAGGGAGATGAACTGAGTTTTGAAGAGGTGAGTGCTCTAGTGGGTGACCTACTCTAGTAGGTGCAGGGTGAAGTAAATTCATGGGAGAAAATTGAGGCAAAAATGAGGAAGGATTTCCCACTCCTTTTACAACAATAACATCATTCTTCATTCTTCCATTTCTCATTCTTTATTCAAACTATCTAAGTCTCGCCATTCTTTATTCTTTGAAGGATCAATATGTTTCTAAGGATAGAGAACAAGCTTAGTGTGGGGTGATGTTGGGCCTTAAAATATTGGCTAAGTTCCAAAGGGAGCATGTAAGCACGGGTTCGGGAAGAAGAAGGGTTCACGGGGGAAAGAGCACATGACGAGGGTTTAAGAAGGGTTTATAAGGAACTAGGGTGCATGCGTAAGGTAGGAAAAATGATTTAAGGACTTAGCCATATTCGGCATTCTAGAGGCACTTGAGGAAAAACGTGACCCAACTAGGCATGCTGAGTGGATAAGGTGCCATCCTGGAGACTTGGTGGTCAAGAAAAGAATATTCCATGCATGGAAGGTTCCCAAAAGACATCATTGTAGGAAGTGGAGAGCTTGGAATAAAATAAACATGCTCCATTGGAGGACCACCTAGACACTTGGGATTCAATATTCTCTAGAAGGAAGGCATGATGGTGGGTGCTAAACATATTTATAGAGATGCTCTAGAGAAAGGAATACACACTTGAATGGAGAAGAAGATGATAGACAACAGTGTGAGATCATAAGGGAATGCATCAAGAGTATAATGTTGCAGTAAGACTAGGATTTAGAGCATTAGTGCTAAGGGGTATAATAGATGTAATAGGCCTTTAGAATCTATATTAAGGGATGAAATGGGAGGGAATAATTAGAATATCACACCAGGGAGGATCTATAGGAGATAAGTCTGAAGTCTTTTGTTATGTATGGTCTATTATGACCCTTTTTGAATGTAATGTGGTTACTGATACTGTGATCAATATGAATATATGGCTCTATTATGAATATATAGTTCATGGGTGCAAACCCTAGTGTTATTTGATTATATGTTATGATATAATTGTTCTCTATGTTTCCTACCATGATGTTTCTCTTATTATTAAAATATTGGGAATAAGGATATGATAGCTCATATTATGCTTTTACATGAATATTCACTTCTATGCAACTAAACCTCAAACAATGGCAATATCTTCTCACAATGTTCACATAAAGGATAGGCTCGGTGCCCACCCATGCCTCGAGTTGAGCTCAAAGTGCCCACCAAATGATAGGTTGGCATGCATGGGATTAGAAAGTTATATTGAGAGTACATAAAAATGACTACACTCATTGTTTCCTTCTAGCAGCTAGTTAAGAAAGAGACAAGTGAATCTCTCTCCTTCAATGAAGATAAATTATAGTCCTTGTTCAAGTATCGGATGTTTCATTATTATGATGCAAAGGATCATGAAATATGGATGAGTCGGTGTTAGAATATCGGTGAGATTCTGGAACATAGACCAAGGTGTTGGGATGCGTTTGTATTCTAGAGGTAGATAAGTTTGCACTTGTAGTAGCTCAATTCAGTAAGGAATTCAAAGAACAAAATCCCACTCCGAAAAACTTCTCATAAAGAAACATGAATTGATAGGTTCTTCATCATAGGGCTATTCTTCATCGGATATGGAAAATTCTTCCCTCTCCTCCCTTTCTCCCTCTTCCTTCTCTCCCATTTCTAATTCTTCATTGAGCGTAATCATTATATTTTGTCTTATTCACTTAAGTGACTTTCTAAAGTTATATTGTAAAATTCCCTTTGATTTATAGAAAGGGTACATATTTCACATTTCCTAGGAATTTGTAAAGTCACAATTTGAATGAGGTCATGAAGAGTCATGTGTGCGGTGAGGTGAAAGGTCAATTCACATTGCTATAAATTAGTATGGATACTCTATTCCAAAGGATCCTAAATTTTAGTTTTGGGTATCAATTATGGATTTTGATTTGGGTGTTAATATTTGTATCACCAACATAAGAAATAAAATCTACATTTCTTCCAATTTCCCTTTCTCACGTGTTCCTCTATTTTGTCTCTTTTATGCTCTTTGTAAGCATAGTGATCAAGAAAGAAATTTGTATATTTGATTAATGAATCTAAGAATTGTGTTTCTTGGTTTGTTATTATCACTAATGGAATTATCATGTTTTCCTCCAATTTAATGTTGAATTACTTCAGTTATTAGGTGTGAAATATGTAATTGCCTATTCATGCAATAAAATTTCCTTTTCCTAATTTCTCTCTTTCATTCCTCATCCCTGTAATTTCCTCCCTTGTATCCTGTATAAGAAATTTTCCAAAAGTTAAGTGAATTGTGCCTGTGTGATCCCTAACCTATTTGGCCACCCCAAAATAATAGATAGGATTAGAATAATTTACATTCAATAATGGGAGCCTCCCCATGCACAAAAAGTATGGGTGTAGCCCTTGAGCATTGGTTGAAACACCTAAATTGTCATATGAAAAATTATTTCACCAATAAGAAGAATTTGATTTGACTAGGGGAGATGAAATATAATTACCTAGAGAAGGATATGTGGCTTTGGTTGAGGTAGTCTTGGGATTCTTCTTTGATGAATCGATATAAGTGGGCAAAAATGATCCTCTTTTTGATTTTTTTCTATAAATTCACCTTTTGAGGATTTTAGTGCTTTGCTTGGGTAGTAGAGGAAGAGGATTATTTATATTCTCATGATTAAGTGGAATCTACACAATATTATCTATTCATATCAACCATGCACTCCTAAACATATTCATTAAATGATTATTCAAAATACACAATGTTTTCATATCCAACTTCTTCTTCTCCTTCAAGTTATGATTCAAAAATTTCATATTCTTTGTTTTATCAGGTTCCACATGTTGAATTAATAGGTGGATCTTCCAAGGAAATCCTTTGGGGTACTCTATCAATATTATTATAGTTCTAGTTTTGATATGGGGCATGTTAAGTCATTTTATTGTTTAGTGTAGTCATATCATTGACCAAATTATGTATCAAAGAATCAATGCCTTTATTCGAGGAACTCGGACTTCATTTTTCATTGAATGATTCTTGATCTTTCCTAACATGATAAGATTATATTCCAATTAAATAGTAATTTCTTGAGAATTATCCAAAGTATTCAGTTTAGTTCTCTTTAATATGAAACTATATTTAGTAAAATGATCATTTTTGAAGGAACTCATTTGATTGTACGTAGTATGATGAGTACCAAGAGGGAATCTTATTAATCATCTTATTGAGTTTGGCCAAAAATTATCTCATGGGATCATATGGTTACTTCTTCATTTGATCCAATTGAGTAAGAAGGGAATGATCATCTTCTATTGACTTTAACCTTGCTCCAAATTTTGATTTCATATCTTCCTAATCGGTGATCGAGCAAGGTGGAAAATAGAAGAACCATTATGTAACATCTTTTAATGACTCCAAAAATATAAAAAAAAACATATTTGTGTTCCACTCCAAGAACACCACAATCCTTGATAAAGGATATAATGTGTCCATCTAGATGTTTCTTTCTATCTCTATAGAATATGGGAAAAATATTTCTTGACCCTCTAGGTAATTCATGAAGTGAAAGAGTAAAATCCAAAGAACCAATGTTTTATCGCCAACTCATATGTGTAACCATTTGAGGAAGAGTATTCAGTTTTGGTGGAGTTATGGGAGATGTAATGGAACTAATAATAGCCTCTTGAAATGGATATTTTGGGGGAATTCCAGCATCTTGTATTTAAAACCATACAAGAGAAATTCTGAAATCAACTTTGTTAGTGTAACTAAAATGTAGGATCTTTAATGCCACTTACTCAGTCACTTTTTGTGTACCTTCTATCTGTCAGGTTTGTAATTTATGCTTTTCTCTATTAATTATGTAACCTTTAAACTAGATGGATTCATCTTAATAAATCATCCCTCTCTTCATCATCATCAAGCATTTGTAAATTAACATTGATGTGCATGCTATATGTACAGTTTTCCTAGATATAACACATCAAATATAAAAATATGTCTTCTTAAGTATCTTGGAGAAACATACTTGATTGTAATATTAGGAATTGTTATCCAAATAGCTCTCCTAGTGATTTGGATAACTTGCATACACATTTTGGCCCTAAGTTATTCATTGAAGAATTGCATACACTCAAAATCACTTGGCACATTCCCTTGGTCACAATTTACCTATGTGCCCCTTTCCTTTTCTCCTTCCACTTCTCCCTTGTGCCCACATTCCTTTCACGCATTCACCTTCTTCCTAGTCAACTTCTTCCCATCCCGTGCACCTCACACTTACTACTAAGTCCTTGGCCCTTTGCGTACCATGCCCATTACCTTGTAATAGTTACACCTTAACCATACATTCTCTACTCACTAGTTTGCTTCATCTCCCCACGTGCATCACACGCGCCCCCTCTGCACCTTCCTCTATTTTATCTCATGCACCCTTCCCTCACACCCTTATGTGCTAGATCATCTTTTAACATGCTTAAGTGTGTCATGCGCAACTAGTCAAAGTGCACCAATAGATCTATGGATCCTTTCAAAAAATCAGTAAGCAACACATGGTAGAAATGACAAATAGTTGTATAGTTGGCCATCATTTCAGCCAATCTGTGTGTGCCACGTGTCTTACGTGTGCCGACGACTCTAAAGTCTTCTCGACAGCCATATATTCTATTATAGAGATCAAATCAGTGTGTGCCTAGACTTGTTAGAGAGCTACTGACATCAACTATAGTGCCAAAATTTAAAATTCAAATTTGGGCGGATCTGGTAGGTGAGAAATGGGAAAACATCTTTTTGAACATTGATGAGAAAATTTGATTGCTCCAACCACCCAATTTGGTATGATCCACCCTCTTTTGTCTTCAACATGTCAAATAGGCATGGGGAAGCGTATTTCACATATTTCCAAGAAGATTTACTGGACATTAAATGCTTCTTGTTGGTGGTTGTGTTTCAAATTCAGGTTTTCCCTCCTTTTCCCTTATTCCTCCATGGATTCATTTATAAATTTAAGAGAAAGGCTCATTTGTTATGTTGGACACTCTAGATCCTTTCACATTTTGCTAAGGACTCCATATTTTATGTATTTTGAGTTACAAACCTCTATGTTTGGCTCTTACATGTGGATATCAACCTCCTTCATCATTGTAACATCTCTGTACATCCTTGGAAGTGATATAAGCATCTTTATGTGACTCATTCTCTCCTAATGTGTTTGCATTCCTTCCTTGCCTTATCGTTTTGCGTTGTGTGTCTTTGGTTGTGCTACTTCAGGTCCCCTACAGTTCCATATTTAGTTGTGTTCCATGAGAATAATCTGATGAATGCATGTTTTACTATGCTATTCATACCTACCCTCCTTTCATGTATTCCCTTTCATTCTCTCTCGAAATAGATAGTGTTCATCCCTCTTTTCTTGTGCTATCACCTTTTAGTGTAGTTTCCTTCCATGTTATCCTTCTATCTCTAGTTCCTTAGCATCATTAGCTTAGTTTTCCTTCCAGCACTAGGAGTAGTAGTAGTAATAGAAGTAGATAGAGGAACTAGCCTTTCCCGGAGATCCGTCCCAAGCTCGCAAGGTCCCACAACTTGGGGATGGTTCCATTTTGGTCTCAAAAACCTCGGGCCTTCCAAGATCCGAGATGCGGAGTGCACGTTTGAGAAACCAACATGAATCAACTATGATGGTAATTTGTTACATAGATAGAGATATAATCAAGTATAGGCATAAAAATAATTTTTTTTTGTTTTTTTGGGATTTTTTGTTTTTAGGATTTTTTGGAACTATAGGGTGTAGGAAAAAAAAATATTCCCCATAGTGGGTGCTAAAAACTATTGGTAAAATATTTTTTCGAGGACAAAATGTGAGTTTTATCTATTCTCATGGGACTATGTCCCTTTGCTTTAAGATAGGATGGATCCCATTTATTTAAAGATGGAAAAATATGTACAATAAGCTATCTCTTAGGGTGGTCATAGACTAGGAAATGTGCATAAACACCCTTGTTGTGACTACAAAAATATTTGAGAGAAATGGAAAATTTTAGATAAGAGAGGAGAGAAAAATGAGGATGAGAATTGTATTAATGAGTTGAACTCATATTTAATTAACTATAATTTATAGATATTTTCAGTTTCAATCAAAAGACACAGAAAACACATGCAATTAACATAAAGAATATGAAACAATAACATAAATTGACATAAAGTTCAACCAAGTTGGTTTTCATTTCATTCGATAGGCACAAATTCCTTATGTCCTTTAAAAATTGGCATACATTTAGCTGAGTGAAAAGAGGGAGAATGGAGAAAAAGAATTTCTATTTATGAAATAGAAGAATTACAACATGCTAGAGAGAGAAAAAATTGATCCCTTAGAATCAAGAGAACATTCCAATTTATAGCAAAAAAATTGACTATTTGCATTCCCATGTGAATTTTCAACTTAAATTGAAATATGTATGAAGAAATATGAACTTTAATTGATTTAAGTCACTTTTATAAAATTTATTTCTCAATGAAGAAATAGAATAAAAGAGAAGGCGTGATCAAAGAAGATGATCTACGATGAGGTTTTTCTCTTCCTTCATTGTGGAGATGAATGCTACAATTGAATAGGATCTTAATAAACTAATTGTTTAATCGAGCACACATTTTCTTGGACTTAGAAATGATGCTCCATATCTTACCTAGTATGGCCATCTTTGGTCATGCCTTGAAAGCTATATGTTAACTCTTCATTTTATGAGAAATGGTAGACAACACAAATCAATTCTTTGTCACAAAAATGATCTCTTGTCTCCCACAAAAGTAAAAAACTTATATTTTAATCATTAAGAAGTATGAAATCACATCAAACATGCCCACATTCAGTAAGAAAAATCACACCATGATCCCTCTTGGATTTTATAGTTTTAAAATATTCATGATAATTCTCAATGGAAATTTAGCAATCTTGCGTATGGAAATGATTCTTATTTATGACATGGAATTAAATGTCGACTGAATGGAAAATGTCCTCCTAAAGAATAGGAACACTTTTTTCTATGTCTCATGAATATAGGATGGTAAGGTGATGAATAATACACTAGATCCGTGGTTTCCTATCATTTAAGCCTTGAATTAATTTAATTAGAAGTTTCACACTCAATAATCCTCTTATGCTCTTTGGCTTATGTTAACAAATGAGTTTTTCTTCCTTTTTAGGTGTTTTCAATGATCCTCAATGATGTTTTTGGATGAAACATGGAAGAAATCACCACGTATGAATGAATCATGTGAATCAATTTTGAATGTATTTTTAAAGTTTCTCGAGAGAAGAAGTGATGCTCCAATTTTGAGAAAATTCTCTCATCGGAATCAATGGGAAAATGAAAAATCTGATGAAGAGGACATAATAAAGTGAACATATAAGTCATCCATATCTCAAAAAATAATTCACCTCAACATGAAATATATATATATATATATATATATATATATATATATATATATATATATATATATGAAATTAAAGGTGATTTTAAGAGGAACATTTTCTCCAAATTTTAGGCAATTTGACTTAGTTAGTCACCACTGGAAGTGCAAAAACATTTTTAGCTGTTATGGGAAAAATTGATTGAGTTTTTAATGGGGTTTTCATATGAAATATTGATTAAATCACTATGAGAGAAATAATTATCCAAATCACATGAGACCTGATTAATTTTAAATATGTTTCAAAGAGGAATAGGTGCTTCAATTTTCATGAAGACTAGTATGAAATAATAAAACAAGTTCTAGCTACAAAATGAGGTTTATAAGACAAAATTAACAACCACATCCTATCACTATATAAAATGAAAAATAGATCAAGGTGAAATAATTTTAAAGGATATTTCATGAGAAAATTCCATCCAATTTGGTCTTAGGGATCATAAGTTATGAGCATTTTAATTTTGAGTAAGGATAGGATAGACCATGCTTTTTCAAAAATAAGCCTCAAGTGAGAATATAAAAATCATATTATTAAAACCATTATTTCATACATCAACTTTAAGCCATATTTGAAAGGAGTTCATGTGCAATTTATGAGAGGATTTTACTATGGAAGCTCAAGATATGAGAAAATCATTTTTGAGCACAACTAGGTCACATAGCTAGGTTTCATGGCCAAATGGGAGGATAAATGAAGTTTAATTATGTTTATCATGTGAAACTTATCTTATTTTGTGTTGGGGTTTTCGAGGTAAGGCATGGAACTAAAAGGTCACATATGTGGTATAGGGGTTTTGAATTTGAAAGTGAAAACACAAAAATGCACCCCAAATAAAAATTCCTCCTTCAAAGTGTTCTATAATGGGAAGAAGGTACAATTTTGGAAAGAATGGATCTTTTCAAAAGTGTACCAATCCATGGGGAGAGGAAAAAATGTTCCCAATGCTTGGGGTTTGAGAAAAAACACATAAAACAAGCCAAATTCTATTTTGAATTTACTTTTTCACAAGGGGGATTGACCAATGAGGTTGAGGTGCACTTATGAGGGTGGGGAAACCACACACTACTTGTTAATTTTTTTTTTTACTTCTGAAAATGCTTCCATGCTCCATAATTGTACCTTGTTAACTTAAGTTTTTGACATCAACAACTCAATGGAGAATTAGAACATAAGGTGTATTTTTGGGTCCAAGACCAAAAATTTGAGTTTTGTTAGGAGGTATGATATATGATCTTGATTGGAAATGGTAAAATGGATTCAACAAAACCATGTAGACTAATTTAAAATTTATCCATTTATATTTTTGATCCAACTTGCCTTTTTGGTGTAGTAAGGAGAAACAATGAGTTGAGCCGTCATAAGAGATTGAAATGAGTAGGAACAAAACCAAAACTTGGACCATGAAAATAAATCAATGAGATTTATTTTTACTATTGGTTAGGATTCTAATTACATCAAGAATTCTTGAAACCTTCGATGCAAGTTTTCTTCTTCATGAAGAATAAGGTGCCGTAGTGTGTGAAAGGTTTCCATTCTCAATACTTCCAAAATATTTTCTGAATAAACCATCATGTATTATAATCTCAAAATTTTCTGATGGTTATGGTTTAGGTTTTTAAAACCAACCAAGGATACTAAAACCTTTCACACAAGATTACCATTCTCCAATAACCAAAAACACCTTCTCCTAAAAAAGAACTAGAAGTGAATGTGCTCTTAAGACTATTTCAAATCTTCTAGAATATATCCTAAACCATACTGACATGAAGTAAACTTAGATACCTTTATAATGACTACAATTTAGAATTATATAACCACATGAATCTTATGAAACCTTTCACACAATTTGATACTTACAAAGAGACAATTTGGACAAATTTGACCAACTTTCTCGAGAGGTGACAAAATTTTCATGGGGTTGTCAAGTAAAATGTCTAAACATTTTACATGCCAACAGAATAAATAATGTTTATTGCTATATATTACATCAATAGGAATAACACATGTGTTTTGTGTAGTGCTATCTTAGCTTGTACTCTCTATTATGACTATTACTTATCGTAGACACAAAATCAAGTATGTGGGTACTTTTCTACGTCTAAAAGCATACTAATGTATATATGACTCCTAAACAAAAAAATAGTGGGCGGAAACTATCTTTGGAATATTTTCTTTGTTCTCACTTTCTCTTTGGTCTTACACACTATACACCATATTCAAAACTTAAATTATTTATCTTTTATGGCTTTAGACACTAGATCCTATCCAAGACATTAACACCCGTGTGCTCCTGTCCCTCATGGGTACTCCCAAAACTTTCTTATCTTTACTCACTCTTTTTGGGTCTCTTTTATCTTTTGGGCATATTTTTCACTTATGGGTCAGCCTTCTAGTTGTCAATTACTTAATTCAAACAAGGTAATCATATATATAATTATTTACTTCTCAAAGATAAAGGACCTACAGACAATAAATCACATACTCGGGTACATTTATAGGTCATAAAAGCATAATAGTATTTACATTATTCATAAGAAAGAAAACTAGTGGTTGAAAAATATCTTTACCCTATTTTATATGTTTATTACTTCCTTTTTGGTCTTACACACACTACATCACAGTCGGTATTTTAATTATTTATATTTTATAGCCTTAGACACTAGTTCCTAGGGAAAATAATGCCCAGACACTCATGTTCCCTTTGGGTTCCCCTGTCCCTTTTCTATCTTACTCACTCCTTTTGGGTCTCCTTCTTATATTTTGGTCATAAATTATGAAATTAAAACAAGGGAATTATATAAGTACATATTTGTGTTTTCAAAATGAGAGACCAAGAAGTAAGCATATATAATCATCACCTAATCTTGCATCCAAAGGAACTAAAGATAACTAAAGGCATCGATCTAGCATCCATTCAAGGGAAAAAAATCTTAATATTATGCATACACTACATATGAAGGGAAGTTCATTCTATTCCATCCACACATACTATACATTTCTACATTCTATTTTTATCTCGATATCAAGTAAAAACTGTACTAAGGCATCCTAGGGTACCAATTATTACACACACACACACACAGAATTACGTGGAGTATGTGATGTAGTGAAATGCTTGGTTGTAAATTCACTCTCAAGGTGATCGCTGGGGTTAGTTTGACTCCTATATTTCATCTTTATTTTTAGGTTTGATGTGGTTTGTGGGTTTTTGTAGGTGGTATTTTGTTTTGGAGGTTACATGTGTCACCGATGATCATAGTGTGACCAAAATGAGATCAAGAGGAAGTAATTGCAACAACCTTGTGACATTTTAGAAATAATATTCGAGATCCCGTGCGGCCCCCAAGTGCATAGAAGAGGTCTCTAGCACACCAAGAACCCTTTCCCTATCCCAAGAATTTGTTTCTAGCTTCATTCCTTCATGTAAAAATTTACATTGTGTGATAACGACACTCTTCCCGAGTTTGTGCAACACATTTCTTGGTTGAGATCAGTCCAAGATTGATCGAACTCAACTAAGTCTTCTTTCTCCATCTTTTTCTTAGGGTTTATACTTCATATGATTATTTTATTGAGTTATATTGTATCTTAGCATCTATAGATCAATATTTTACATTAGTTACTTTGTAATTATATTTTAATAAGTTTTTATTAAATCATTTGTTGAACCCATTGCTTGAACCCCACCTTGCTTTTAGGCATTTTTTCATCCTTTTACTATGGATGAAGCCTATGCACCCTTTTACGATGAATAACATCATGATCTTAATTCTCATATTTTTGAACATCTGTAAGACTTAGATATGCTTTTATTCACTTCCCTTGAGGAAGACACCAACTTAGTTGAGCTCAATCCTCCCACCTCTAATACTTCTTTCATTCCCATTACAACACAACCTCTCTCTTCTACCCTTCCACCTACTTCTAATATTCCCATGTCCATTCCTACTCCTACAAACTACTTCACTCCACATCTTATTTCTCACACTCAAAAAGTATCTTCTTCTAGAACTCAAGACCTAGCTTCTCTATACCAGATCTAAAAATTCAAATCAAATCAACCATAACAAGCCACTTTTGGCTCCTCTCTGTCTCAGTAGATTCCTCAATTCTCCTTCATATCCATTTTGCACCTGAAATTTATTCTTATTAACTTCCTCCTAAATTTTTCACCCCTAATTTTCCCACTTTCAATGGCCATGATGACCCTCAAGAGCATCTTCTATATTTTCATGTGGCATGTCTCGATTATGTAGATGATCATACATTTCTAGCTAAGATATTTCCTAGAAGTCTTCAAGATTACACCATGCGTTGGTTTTATGATCTACCTATTCATTTAGTAACCTCTTTTATGCATTTACATGATTCTTTTATTTCTCGAGTTTTCTATCAATATCGGAACCAAGATATATTATGAATAACTCACTCAAATCAAACAAATATCTAGTGAGTATGTAACATACTATGTATTATTTTAATAGAAAAATCTAGCTAAGATGACCAATGTACTTACTTGATTCTAAATTACAATTTTTTCCCAAATTCTATTACCACCACTTTAGGAGAGTTTAATATTTGAGACCTCTCCCTCATTTGATCAATTATTCCATACACTCAAAATGTGTGAAATCAAACTTCTATCTATGGGAAAACTAAAATATTATGACAATGCTTCATCTTCATCCTCTAATTGGTTTCAAGGAAAATCTACTTTCAAGCCATCTCCTAAGCCCAATGAAGCTAAAACTATTATTAACACTCTTTCTACTCTTGACAAGGTTAAATTGCAACCTCCTAAGCCTACATTTACCAATTTTCCTCATGCACCTCACTTCTTTTTCCAAATTTTTTTGAGAGAAATCTTATCAATCTTCCTCCACCACTCTTTATTGATCCTTTTCACCCTCGTGGCCACAATTATTATGAAAATGCAAAATGTGACTATCACTAATGTATTGGAAACTCTATTGATCATTGCTTCAAAATAAATAATATTATTCAAGATATTTTTTATAGTAATGCAATCGAGCTCCTTGAGCAATCCACTTCTACGCTAGGAAATGATGATAAAAAGATCAAAATATTTAAAGACCCTTTTCCCAAGCATGACATGCAAGATCCCGATTCTTCTGCTAATCATACATATTGAATTGTTCCTCCTTCATCGGGCCTCTTGATTTCCTTGTCACTTCTATTGGTTCATCGTTACTAGCCATTTCATTTTCAGATCATGATTATCATGCTTCATTCATCTATGAATCATTACATATTAATTATTTTATCGGAATCATATTTTGTCAATAACAACATGATCCTTCCAAAAATTCTATTTAAATGTGTTCTATTTCACTTCTCATAGTTATAAAATATCCCATATCTAACATCATGTATCTAGATCCTAATTATTTTGGCTACATTAGGATCCCGTTACTATTGGGCCTCTTACCATGCTTGTGCCATTCATTGTGGCATCTTCAATCAAATGTTGTGACATGCTCTTAGGTATTCCTTGGCTCCATGTCACTCATGATATTCCTTCCATGAATCATTTGTGTCTCAAGTTCATTAAAAACAAACAAGTTATTACTATTAAAGGCATTCCACTTTGTGCACACCATTTCCTATACCTCCTCTAGATGACATGCTTCCACCATATTCAACATGTAGGCCTATCTAATTTAAGGCACATTCTGTACCTAGTTCTCCTATTCACACATGACCTACTTCATGACCTTTTTGTCCACATCAGTTTGTTAACTTTGAAAGTTAGCCTTTCTGGGAGGGCCATTAATTTTTGTGAAACCTTTTCCCTACATGTTCCTTATTTTTGAAAATTTTGTCTTGAAAAATGCCTTTACCATCGGTTTTATATTTTAGAGTTCTAATAACATTTTGCATGAAAAATGAAGGGATAATTCCGATGTACAAAGTCTGATCCAATCAAATTTTAGAATTGGAATTCAAAGTTGTTATACTTTTCATGAAAATGTCCTCTCATATTCTCGAGGTCTAAATTTGAGAACTCGGAGTTTGATTTCAAGTTCTCGGAGGTGTTTTTCATGAAATTTAAGTGATAAATTCCAAATTTTGAAATAAAAATTTTGAAACTTCAGTGGTTTCGGACTTAAGAGGTTCGGTTACATGGGCATATGGTTTGCTTTGGAAAATTTGGAGTCCAATAACCGAAGGTGTTTAATGCCCAACTACCTAACGCGCGTTTACGCTCAGGGTAATTACTTTTTTATTAGAGGTAAGGTAATTAATTTTGATCTCCATATAAATACAAAGTTTTTACTAATCATTTTTACCAGATAAAAAGTACACTGACACAATGACGTTTACTGCAACCTTTCACCAAATCCCTAATGCAATTTTTGAGGAAATATTTTTGTGTTTTCTTGATATTTGGGTAAGTCTTTATTAATTTTTAATTTTTTCATCCTTTGAGGTCTAATTTTAGTTTTGTTCTTAATCTTTGGTATTCATCTTGTTCCAATCCCAATTATGGCTCATATTGTTGTCATGTTGTTTATTTTTAAATTTGAATGCGAGTTATGTTCCAAGAGGAAGAGGAAGTTTCTTTGGCTTAAGAAACAACAACATTTCCAGAGTGTTATTTCATGACTTCTCGGAGTCAAAGTTTTACATACTTTGGAGCCTTATAAGACCATCACCATTTCAAAGAGTTTCAATTTTGGAGATAAATTATTTTGGACTTTCATTTTTCTAATTTGGAGAACAAAGGATTTCAGAATTCCTAGGCTTTGGACTTCAAAGATTGATTAGTTCGGAGATTGAAGGTTTTGAGTTCTTCAACTTCAAGCTACGGAATTATTAAACTTTGGGTTTCATAAGTCTTCAATTTTGGGTTTCGAGTTCATAAATTTAGTGTTTTAGAGATTACTCAACCGCTTTCATGGCATAAAGTTCAAATTTCAAAGTTTCGGACTTCATATTTTCGAAGTCCTAGTGAAATTTTAGGTTATTTTCTAGGAAGACACTCGGGTTCCGAAGTCCAAATTTTTGAATTCCTTAACAAGAATATGTCTAGTTCCTTGTCAAAAGGGAAAGAAAAAATGAAGTATAACTATCTATGGGTATCTCCCCTTCTAGCATATCTTTCAATATGGATAATATTAGAGACATTGATTTTGGGCATATAGACATGGTCAAATTCTGACAGAGGGTTAAGGCCCCAAATAAGAAGCCTTGGATACAATGAATCTATGATAATGGGATTCTGTTGCCACTATTTTTCCATAGTCCATGTAATGCCCCAAGTTTATTTTATCTATATAATCACATTTTGATAAGGATACCTGCACTATAAAATATGATGATGGTACATTTGTGATCAAGACAGACAATGACTTCTTTGAAGATATCTTGAAGCTCCCTAATGTAGAAGAATATGAAAAAATCTCCCCAAATTCCACAATCAAGCATTAGGTAGAAGAAAATAAAGTTTTCACAAATATCATTGCCAAGAGCTACTTGGCCAATACTAAAGGTACAATGTCAAGGTTTCCTAAGACAATTCCCCACTTAGACTTTATTCAAGAGGTCAATGATATAATCATGCTATTGAGTAGGGTTATGGGTCTTACTTCAGCCTGAGACTTTCATGAGTGGATGTTCCTTTATATAGCTACAATTAATAAGAAAAAATATTTTATTTGATGGGGTGAGCACATAAGTAATTCAATATGTTTCCAATTGGGAGATGTGATGAATTGGAGAAATTTATTTATGACTTCTTATTTTATTTATGTGGTGGTGGGAACATGGATGGGATTCTTGATTCAGGATGTAGATATGTTAAACAAATATGTTGTGGATTTTTATACTGAATTGTATGTGGATAAAATTTCCATTATGAAGCTAAATGATCTTCTTACCGAAGACAATGATAACTTAAACCTTTCTCTGGAAATCTGGAAAGAAATCCAAAGTGTCAATTTAAGATTTAATTCTAAAGGAAGGTTTGATCAATGATGATTCACTGATATTTGAGTCTTAGAAGGATTTGGAATTTAGATCTCAGGTGTTACAAGATCCCATGGAAAATCTCGAGGAAAAATGAGTTGGAGCGGTAGATGGACTGACTGATATTACAGAGGATTTTGACAAAATCCACTGCAAGTTTCTAAATCAAACTATTGATGTTCCTCTTGTTGATCAACTCGTTGTAAATTTTAAGAGTTTTTGAATGAAGATGAAGATGTTACAAAATATTTTAACATTGATTCTATTTACAAGTTGGTTTCTTATCAAAACTTTGTGAATCATCTTAAGAAGGTTTTCAACAGATTAGGAAATTACCAGCCAAGGTTTCCAAAGATACTGAGTGTGTAGATGTGATAAATCGATATGCGTGTGGACCTAAAGAAGAAGAGATCCAAGGGATCATTAAGTGTTTCTTTGATTACATGAATAATGTAGCTGTAGAGGAGAAAGAAGAAGAACCAAAGGTGGATAAAGGAGCTGCTAGCCCCAACTAGGCTTGACATTCATTATTGAGAAGTCTCCAGGCTCTAGGACTAGTGGAAGTTGCAGGGTTGACTTGGTCAACATGTGCAACTAATTTTGCTATTTTCATGGGAGGTTGTTCCTAGTTATTAATATAACCTATTTTAGTAAAGTTAGTTGAATTGTAGAGCTATAATTACTCAATCATCTTGGTTATATAAATGGGTAGATGTATTATGCATTAATTTCTTTTTAGATATTTTGTGAAAGGGATATATCATTTTGAGAAATTCCAAGAATAAGCTTCAAGCCTTTTATATATATTTAGAACACTATTTTGACTTCAAATATCTGGTATATTGTGCATTCTATGATTTATTAAGTGTTTGTGAATGTTTAATCCCTTGTATGTGGTAAATTAAATTACCTTTAAATCAATTATCTTATTTCAATTATTGGTGAAGTTGTGATATAAATCTTTGTATTTCAGTTGTGGAAAACATAAATCCCTTCTATTTTTAGATTTTTATGTTGCATTGGTTCAGTGATTGAGAATATTTTTAGGAGATATGCATGCCATGTATTGTTCCATAATATTAATTGTGTAAACGAAGTATATATTTTTGTTCCATTGATTCTTAGTGAATCACCATTTTATATGTTATGTAATAAAACCTATATCCCTATTCTCGAAGAACAAAGTAGATTATTTTCATTTCAAGTGTTATAGCCTTGCATTTTGATCTTAAATTAAATGTACCAAGTTTGGAAGGAAGCCAACCTTCTATGGAGGTTCATCCTAAGGTGACAAGGTTCCACATCTTGAGGATGTTTGCATGTTGCATGGGGTCAATTAAATATTCGACAGTATATGATCCATGTGAAAACATGGCCCATTAGCCCATATCATCCACATAAGTCCCTTACTCGAGAATCCCCTTCACATAGGTGTTAATCACCTCCTTCACCCCATAGGTCTAATTCACATAGGTTTTCATCACCTCCTTCACCACATAGACCTACTTCACATAGGTGTTCAACACATAGGTCTACTTCACATAGGAGTTCACCACCTCCTTCACCACATAGGTTTCCTTCACATGCACATTATCAATCTCATATAACACAGATATTAGAGCATTGTCACATGCCTTTATCTCCTTGGATATTGGGTGGAGGGCCCTTTCCCTTCAATATCATTAGATATACTTCTATTATCTCCACACTTGGGGGGAATTGTGCTTACTCCCCATCCTATTCTCATTATATCTCAATTTTCTAATTTTATGCTCTGTTCTTTACATATAATATTCCTTACTAATCTTACACACCTTGATACATGCCTTGTATCATCATTACCCTATGGCACACTCTAGTTCCATGGTTCATACTTGACTACTGAGGGTATAAATCTGAAATGAACCTCACCATAATCACTTTTCACACTCTATGCTTCATGAGCTATATTTCTAACACACATTTTCAATTCATTACCCTATGATGCACTCTAGTTCTATGGTTCATACTCAACTATTGAGGGTAAATTAACCTCACCACATTCAATTTTCATGATTTATATTTCTAGGACACATTTTCAAACCATTTCCTCATAACACACTCTTGTTGTATGGTTCATTCTTGACTATTAAGGGGGAATTTATAATTGAACCTCATCTCATACAAATCATTGGGGGCATATGATCCTACCATCATTCACACATTGCATACCACTCCATTCCACTCACTCACTACATTTGCATATCTTGGTTGCACTTACTCTTTCTTTCTTATACTAATTACATGTTGAAATTTTGTTACTATGTTATCCTGGATACTCGGTATGTCATTATATTTATCATATAGAATTGCGTATTCACTTGGTCTCTAGTTGTGAATACATGTCTCTTACAAATTTTCCAATGTTACAATGATGCTTGGCACTATACCTTTACAAGTCCCACCAAGGCTCATGGAGGCATCTCCATTTCCTATTTTCACACATTACATGTGTTATTATTTCATTATTTACTACTTCTACTTTCTAGAACTTACTTTCCATTAATCTATACATGCTTTGACATACTTTTTATCTTTCTAACATGATAACAAGTGCTTCATGTGTAGAATTTGCATTGTAGGACTATTTTCCACCATGGTTGTCTAATACATTTTTCTTTCCATTGTTTGTGTGATATGCCCTATGTCTTATTTGATCACTCTTGTATGCTTTTTGTAGATTCGGACCTAATTGTCTTGTGATATTGTGAGTGATGTCCCATTTATGAAACCTAATTTTTGCGGTCTACTTTTTTTGCACACTTGTTTGTTACATAGTATTCTATTACATTCTTACTACTTTTTCTACTAACACATATTCCTAGCCATTGTTTTTGCATGTGCCTTGGTTTCTACCAAACATATCCCCCACCCCTACGGTATCGGTTTCAAATCGATTGGGTACTCTCTTTTAGGCTACATTTTCTTATCGATGTCACATGCATCCAACATGAGGGGGACATACATTGGGTGAACAAATAACCCCTACTATAGATCGAGCTATAATTTAGTTCAATATAGTATAAAAAGAGTCATGGACATAATCAAAGAACAACCCAGAAAGAGAACTAGGTAAAAATTATAGCATAGACACTAGTGCATGGGAGCTCCCGACCTCCCACAGGGAATTAATGTCTTGGGGGTAGATACAATTATATTCTCGATCAACACAATTCACATAAGATTTCATAGAATTGTTTATAGTATAGGCATAATACTCCAGCAACAAAATACATTCAATATCCTTGAATTGGTAAAACTAAGAACAAATTTAGAATAATCAGGTAAAACAAGAAAAAATCATGGATGCACTATCTCGTAATGGTACTTATTGGGTAGAGTTATGGATGAGAGTAACACTATACATCTCTCTCCAACACTTTCTCTTTGGAGTAAGATCACCCTAAAAACTCACACTTGGCGTGAGATCACCTAAAAAACTTGTACTTGACATGAGATCACCCAAAAAAATTTCTCTTGGCGTGAGATTTTACAAAAATTTCACTCTACACAACATTTCGGACACGTTTATATTCTTTTACACTCTTTTACATCAGGTGTACACTTTCCTTTACACACTTTTATATACTTATACCCATTTTTCTCTCACTTATCATATAAACAACTTTGACTACATTATTTCCTTCTTTTACAAGTCTATCCTTACAAGAAGAAGCAACCATAAGCATAAACAAAAGGTACAACACAATGCATATGCTTCACACCTAGGGTCATTTTCCTTTCCTAGATTTCCACACTTCACTTTTGCATCATTTCATGCTTCACCTGTCCACCCGACATGTTGTTCACCACCCACTCTACATGGTTATCAGGTATGCATCTCTTATCTACTTTATGTTATTGATTATTCACTCAATAACATAAAGTGGGGGAAAATGTAGACACAAAATCATGCACTTGGGTACATTTCTAGGTCTTAAAAGCATACTAGCATTTACATGATTCCTAAGCAAGAAAACTAGTGGTTGACAACTATCTTTGGCCTCTTTTCACTTTGCTTCTTGCTTCCTTTTTGGTCTTGCTGGACCCTACATCCTAGTCAATATTTTACTTATTTATCTTTTACATCCTTAGACACCAGGTGCCTAGCTAGGATAACATTGCCAAGGTACTTCTACCCCCTTTGGGTGCCCCTCTCCCTTTTCTATCTTAGTATATCATTTTGGGTCTCTTTTTATCTTTTGGAAATATTTTTCACTTATGGGTTAGCCATCTAGTTGTCAATTACAAAATTCAAACAAGGTGTAGACATTGAGATTTTGTCACCTACCTACTTCCTTGAACACACACATTATTTTATAAACACATATCATTATTAAAAAAATTCCTAACTCACATACCCTAATTATATAAAATGAATTTTTTAGGCCTCCAAAAATTAATTTTTAGCCGTATAATTACCTTAACCTCCCAAAAACCACCTAACCATTTTAAAATTTCCCCTAGCTCATTTTACCCCAACTTCCTAACCTCCCCAACTCGTACAACATCTTCCCAACAATTTTCCCTCGCAAATTTAAATAAAAATCCCATTTAGGAAGTGGTTTCAACCACTTCTAAACATTTCCCCATAATTCTCGGATCGTCGATGATTGTAACAAATCATTAGCGATTGTAAAATCAATTTCCATCTCCTTTCTCGGGGATCTTCAAAATTCCTAGAAATGTTCTTATAGTCTTTTTTATTTCAAACAACGAAGACCTATCACTCCAAATATCCTCAAGATAAATAGAAGCATCCACAACATCAAAAATCTCTTCTAGAGGTATTCAAATATCAATTTTGTAGCTCATTCCTTGATATACTTCAAGGAGATCAACAATTAATTATATCAACCTCAAATCAAAATTTGCAAGAATTTGGTTCCTTCCCATCACTTCAAGGTACTTACATTTACTTTATCATTGTATCTTACAACATTAAAACTATGTCAAATCAATCATTTTGATATATTTCTTTATCAAACAATCATTTTTAAAGAATCAACTATTTTTACAAGTAATTGGCGGTGATTACTTGAATTACCCATGATTCCTTTAAATTTCCCATAATTCTACCAAATCACCTGTGATTCCTAAGAATCGTCTATGATACCTATTTTTACAGCATCTTTTTGAGTAATCATAGCATTATTTCATATTTTATTAATATCGTTGCATTTAACTTGTCTTCTGCAAGCATGTCTCTATTTTAGATGTTAGTTACAGGATAGTCACATCTTATTACAAGTATCTACAACCTTCCAATTGTTCAACAAACCTTATTTTGGGAACAATTCCACATCCTTCATGAAATTACATTGTGTGAAATCTGATTCACAACTAAAATTGAGGACATTGATGATTAGTTCAAGTTCCTCCATGAGATTTGACAAGAAACAAAGGATTTTTGGTATGATTATTTTGAAGCCGTTCAAATAGCCTCTACATTAGCCTAGGCCACATTCAAAGCTGAGAAGGATTTAACTTTCAATCTTGAGTTCTAGTTTCCCATCTATAATTAATCTATATTTATCATTATCTATCATTTTTATCATATTATCAATTCACTTAATTTTTTAAAATGAGCTAAAATCCTCCAAGGAAGTCCTTTTGGATTCTTGGGATCGACCTTTACTGAGTAGCTCGTCCACTCATCTTATCTAATATCTTTTTCTTAGTTTTATTTTGTCATATGTTTCATCATTGGTGAAAGAAGAAGAATCACTCATCCATCAATATCAAAATCAATCTTTGTAACTATCGGTAAACCCTGTCATCTTCTCGAGGTCGGTTAGTGTTTTTTAATTTCATTTTTTAAATTTTTAATAGGAAAGCAAAAAATCTCTAGTACACTTTGGCATGCCTAGTGGGACCTTTTCCCATTTATTTTTCATTTAAATGAACTTGTATCCATATTTAGGTTCTCTTCTTTGTAATCGTTAGTGATCAAGTCAAATTGCCAATATTTTTGGTGAATCACATGTATTAAATCACCGACGATCTCTATATATTGTTTCGATTACTCTATAAGTCAACCTTTAACATCTAGTTTATTTCTATTTTTGTCTTCATCTAACCCTTGCAGGTTTATGTACTAGGAGAATATGTTTTCAACACTATAGTTATGCTTTAAAAAAGTAAAAATAAATCAAAATTCTAAAAAATAAAATGAAGCATTTTACGAGGTATGTCTTCTTATTTTTTATTTCAAAGCATTTAATTTTGTTTATTGTCCTCATTGAAATTAATATTTATTTTGGGTTTAAAACAAACCCTTCAAAGCTATTTGAGCACATAGTTTACTTAAGAAGTTAATGAATTACATTCAATTAAATTCCCCACACACAACCGAACCACATTCAAACATAATCGCATCAAAAATTCCTACCCAGGTGGACCTACTTGGATTTCATCACTAAGAGGATAAGATGAATTAGTGTTACTGGTTGAGTATAAATAATTAGTGGGTAGTATATTTCCTAAGTTCCTAACTCCCTTATCATTGCAGGACCGTGAAGTGAGGGGGTAGGCCCCAATACCAAGCCCCATACCGATACTAATGAGATATTTGGGCCTTATGTACCTTTGGGTATATCAAGGAATCTAGCCTTTAAAATCACCTGAAACCATCCATAGATTTCCATTTCCTAGGACCCCATTAGCCATTTTCACATTTCATCTTTCTTTTAATTAATCAAGATAATTAAAATTATCTTTTATGTTTTGTCTGTTGTTTGTAATCCACTATCTAGATTAATTTTTTCATTTTAGGTGATTTTTTTCTTTCATGGTTCTTACTAGAAAACAATCCTATCTACAAAAATTTGAAAACTTTGCAGAAAATTTCCAACATTCGGATAAAAACCTCTAAACCCGCATTGACAACGCTACACGTGTAATCAATCAACACCAAGAATATCTATTACCTTAGCCACATGATAAAAAATATCCACATTCACTTAGCGATCAATCTACCTCATCCAAAATACCTGATCCAACTAGTCCTTGCTTCCTTGATAGTGGGGATCCATTGTTTATTGAAATATAAGATTCAAACCCCATTTTCCTCAATGCATATCTCACTTCCCGGTGTGTACACATTCAATAAATCATACCTAAACCATGACCCCCTATATCCAACACCCCATATGAATTCTCTAGGCTTGTTGATCCTAACCATGAGCTGGTCATCCAATAGGGGCATCCTTATCCTAGTGCTAATGAATTAGAAATGTCTAATATTGTGTCTTCACTTCCTTTCATCACTTTTGACCTCAATGTGGTCTCCTCCTAGGATAATACTAATCAACAATCCACATCTTCACTAGACCTATACTCTAGCTCCACATCGTCCCAAAACAACACCAACATATCCATGTCTACACCAAATCCTTCAATCTCTTCTACCATCTAAACTCCTCATGTGAGTTCAACATCCATCCCATCAAACATATCTCAACCTATCTCCTCTCAACAACCTACGTCAACTGCCCAACATCTAGTTATGTCTATCCCGATATCAACACTTTGCCCATTAACATAGGTTCTATTTCTATTATTCATCCTTCCTCACAACAATCATCTACCATCCCTTCTTTCTGTCAATCCATACCTCAACAATCTCAACCAATCATTCATGCCTCTTTTCCTTTCCAATACATAGCTCAACTTTCCTAACCACTCATTCACTCCCCTACTTTCCAACATATACCACAACAATCTCATATGTTCATTCACACATCAATTCCTTTTCAACACTTACCACAACAATCAAAACCTCTCTTGAATACATCCATGCCCCTTCAATATCAGTATATTCAATCCTTACAACCCATAACTTCATAACCTACATATAATATTCCCATGAACATCCCCCTCTAACATAATATTCCTTCACAATATCAACCATATCAATAGCCAAACTTATCTGCATACAATTAACTTGGTTCATCCTCATCTAATCCCCAACAATAACCATTACAAAATGACCCTTTGCAAGCATTGATGAATAAAATTTCATGACTTGAATATACTTTTGTGTCCTAAAAACATTATCCTATGGAAAAATATGCAATAACCCCATTCAATGATCGGTACCATACAAAGCTTATCCTCTTCACTGGAAACTCCTTAATTTACTCAAATTCTACAACAACGAAGACCCTCAATAACACATCTGGGCCTTTCGACATACCATTACCTCATATCACATGACTAGTACCTCATGTTAAGTATACTTCCCATGTCCTTAGCTGGCCCTACCTCAAATTGGTATAACAACATTCCTCGGTACTCACTCTTCTTGTTTACTCAATTCACACAACTATTCCTAAAACACTTCTTGATCAAAATTACATATAAAATCACCATCACCTATGTATATGCAATAAAACAATTCGAATATGAATCCATCACGAGACTTTATCACCTATTGGAAGGTCATTATCAATAAACCATCATTTTCCCTCCTACGAGAATGAGTTAATCGAGTTATTCTCTAGCTCCTATGATAAACACATTTCATCCATACTACAAATCTAGTCCTTTTAAATTTTTTATGAAGCCTACATAATGGATCAAAAATTGAGCTCTGCACTCTCAAATATGGTAGGGTTAAACTTAAATCAAAGAAACCTAAACTTGAATCTTCGTTCAAACTGTCCTCTAGCCACGAAAAATCCAAATCATTAACCAATGTAGTCATCATCAAGACCACTCCTAAATAATGTTAACCTCCTAACAATCTTGTCCTCAATGTAAATACACTCCCATTGGTGAATCTTATGGTGTAGTCTTTGATAAGCTCAAAGCTGCTAATATGATCACTCTTCCTACCATATGTCCCATCGATACATCCATCTCAAAGCCCTCATTGTATATACATAATTATTTATGGAAATAATATATGGTCAAAGGCCATGACATCAAAAGGTGTCATTCATTCTGAAATGTCCTTAAAGATCTCATTAATAAAGGTGAATTACAACTAGGTAACTGTATGCACCTCAAAATCAAAATTTGGATGTTTTTAAACAACCCTTCCCAAATCACTCCCCATCACCTAGTCAGCCACAATCTAATCTTAATCATTCACACCAAATTATCAATACTATTAAGGATCAATTACTAGTGACATCTAAGACCCCTATCAAAGAATCCTCATCTAAACCATCTATCAATACCCATGTCCCGAAACAAAAAAATCAAATCAGGGCACATCTCCAGGATGCTAACATTGAAAAGATAGTACTTCCATCCACATATTCTCCATCCTCTTAAAATTCATCTATAATCTCCTCACAAACCCCACAAAAGAAACCCGTCGTACAAATTGTGAAAATATCATACAATTTTCATGTCACTCGGAACTATCTACATACCCTTCAAATACCTATCACATGATCACACATCCCCATATCTCCTCTTCAACACGGAAAAATCCCTTTCCTTCCATTCTAAGGCCATATCCCTCATCCAAATCACCAACCACTATCAAAATATCAAAACCATCCCTCATCACACATCCAAACAAACCACATGAAGAGTGATGCCTTCGACACTTGTCTAAATGAAAGAATTGTCACTTCCTTCAACTTCCTCCTCAAAATAACATTATGCACTAATCCTTGAAAGTATCATCCTATAATCCATCATATTCTTACCACCTCTTAATATATTTGGCTCTCAAGGGTGGAAACCACCCCGATATAACTTTGATTCCTTTTGTGATTACCCTCACACACCAAGACACTCTACGAGAAAATTGTAAAGCACTCCATGCTGCTATTAAAAGCGTTATAGACAAAGAATTTCTCCCACCAAACTTAGAAACATAAAAATTAACTCATAAAAACCATTATCTACTCTCATAACCATCGAAAGTGAGGAATCTTATAATAAATATCCTCCTCATAAAATTGATGCAATATGTATCACCATTAGAGCTTGTACTAAAGACCCCAACACTGGCAATAAAAAGAAGTCCAAAGAATCCGTTCCACTCACCCCTTATTCATTCCCTCAAAAACCTCCTATTAAGGATAAGGTGTCCATCCGTTCCATCTCTCATACATAAGCCACCACCATAGTACAAAACATCATTATCAAACAACTTCACCAAGATCTGGTCAAGTTGTCCCTTTACGAGCTGGTGAAAGTCTCGCCTTCAAATTGAAAATCCATGATCGAAGCACTCAAATCCATATAAGTGCCCTCAAATAATCCAAAACCTTTTACAAATATAATATCTACACTCAAAAATTCCACTTGATATCTCCTTTTATAGTTTTAAAATACCATCCTTACAACTAGAAGACTATGATCTTCCACTCTTTATCACTACCAAAATCAATGAAACCCTTGTAAAAGGGTCATGATAAAAAATGATGCTAGTATTAATATCATCTCATCACATGTATTTAATCAAATTCAATTACGTAACACCATTGTCACCCAGGACACCGACTATGCTCTAAGATTTCAACGACACCATCACCCCCTGCTTCAAGTATAATCATCTTACCACTTAAATTTGGCTTTAAAATGATCTCTAAACTCTTCTATGTAGTAGAAGGAGAGTTCCAGTATAATATGCTATTAGGCCGACCTTGGATATGCAATATGAGTTGTATACCATCAAATCTCCATCAATGTCTTAAAGATGAGCATGAAGGTAAAACCTTTACATTCCCCACGGATTTGAATCCTTTTAAAGCCTATCACATGATGTATCATTTGAATGGCATGTTTGTTCCTAAATCAAGATCAGGATCCTATAATGAAGCCTCTAACAATACATACATTTCATCCTCATAATTACTAGATGATAATTCTTTTGATTATGTCATTCAACACCTTTCATTGGGGATTATCGTCTCCTCACACTTAATTCACTTCCTATGCCAAAAGCATATGGAAGGCTTGAAAAAAAACCCATGTATGAACCTAACATTGAATATGTCATCTCCTATGGTCAACCACACATAAAAATAAGTCTTTTCTATGGAGGGATTGAGTTCCCCTCTACACATCCTACTTATCAATGTCATGCCAAAAATTCATATTAGATTTCAAATTTAACCAAGTCTTTACACAAATGTACCTCCATTACTACGCTTGGAAAGGATTTAGATTCGAGACATCATGAATAGGGTTTTCATGATTTTATCATTGAACATTCCCTCAAACTACATGAAAATTATGGGTTAGGTTTAAGAAAACTAACCTCGAGTTTTCAACCAACATCACATCCATCATAAAACCCGAACCATCCTCCTCATCTACACATGACGATCCCATGGATATTGATGAAACTATTTCCATCCACAAAATTTTTTTAGTCAATACTATTACATTAGGACCATTGAATTATCAAACTAATGACAATACTCTTTGAAACCCTTCCTCTCATTTGACCTGAAATGATAGAATAAGATTCATCAACTGCTTGACATTCTTGATGCCAAGATGACCACACTATCCTCTCTCACATGGGGGTAGAGGATCAATTCCTTTAGAAAACCCTACCTCCTAATACCTCGATACTTCTCAATGAATCCACTCTTGAATTTAAAATAGAGAATCCACAGAACATCATACGATTAGATTTTGTTAGTATTTAGATCACGGGAGTTAAGATACTTCACCACCTTCCTATCCAAATATATTCAAGCATTTTCCTTTTCATATAGTGATATGCCGGTATTTACCCCAACCTCATCATCCATAATATTTTTACCTATCCTAATGCTAAACCTTTCAAACAAAAGTTGTGTAGGATGCACCCTTATATAGATCTCCTCATTAAAGAAGAGTTACTGACATTTTCTCTGTGATAATTTTACTATACCCATTGAATTTCCACAATGGGTATCTAATATCATACCCGTAACTAAATCCTCATGAAAGCTATGCACATGCATTGAATTTTGAGATCTCAATCTCAATTTTCCTAAATATGACTTCCCTCTTCCAAACATCAACCGAATTTTTGATCTAACACCCCGAACCACGAGATGCTCTCCCTTATGGAATGCTTCTATGGATACAAAAAAATCCTCATCACCACCAATGTTCAATATAAAGCGTCATTTATCACTCCTTAGGGGACTTTATTTTATCAGGTTATGCCCTTCAAACTTAAGAATATTGACACTTTGCCTATCAATATGCTATGACATACATCTTCCATGATATTATCCACAAAACCATAGAATACTATGTTGATGATCTTTTAGGAAATCTAATTAATGTAAGGATCATCTTTCAATCCTTGACTTAATCTTCATTTGTTTTATCCAATACTTCCTTCGTCTCAACCATGCTAAGTGCATGTTCAATTTTCTCACTAGAAAGATCTTTGGGTTCATCATGTCCATTTGGGGCATTAAATTAGACCCCACCAAGATTAAAGACATCGTCAGAATTAATCCCCCATCAAATCTAAAAAAACTTAGCAGACCTCCGGGTAAACTTTAGTTGATTCAACATTTTATCTCATAACTCTCAAATTGTTGTCAACCTTTTCATCATCTCCTTCAAAAGGATGTAAATTTTAGATGGGACCAAAATTCTCAAAAGGCCTTCGACGACCTCAAAAAGTACCTCATGTCACCAACTATACTCATGCCTCCACATAAGGGGGAGCCTTTATACCATTACATATCCAATACTAATCATGCCTTAGGTGCTATGTTTACTCATTTAAATTAGCAGGGTCATGAGAATACCGTTTAACCCTCCATGAATACAAAACCCATTATACTGAAGCTGAAAATTTGTGCTTTGTGCCTTGCACTTCAAAATTCAAGCTCCATCATTACCTACTTAACCATAAAAATAGGTCGTTACCAATTTCAAACCTATTAAAACCATGTATTCCAAATCATATCACAATGATCACATTCTGCATGGATTATGCTTATAATCAAGTTTGATCTTGAATTTATCCCACAAAAAAATTATCAAAGGACAAGCTATCGCTCGATCAGGCTCATAAAGGCCCCTCCTCTGAAAACTAACCACATGAAGAATATTTCCTAATGAATCTATCAATATTCTTATCGATCAAGAATACACCCCTCTCAAAATGACACTCTTCTTTGATGGATCTAAGTATCGAAAGGAGGTTCCAAAATCATCATCATACCTCCTCAGGGACTCCCATCCCCTTGTCCTTTAAACTAAAATTTGAATGTACTAACAATATGGCTTAATATAAAGCTCTAATAATGGGTCTCCAAACCACCATCATACTCGATATTCAATTATTAGACATCTATGGAGAATAAAAATTATCATAAACCAAATCAAAGGAATTTATTAATGTAAAAATGAAATTATACAAAAATATAAAGCCATTGTTGAATTCATGCTAGAATCCTTTGATATATACCATCCAAACAGTTCCACGATCCTTTAACAAATTTGTAGACACCACAAATTCTTTGGAATACCTCACCCCTTTATTAATCGATAACTCTAAATTACTCGTTGTTTCCATAGACTTGATAAACCATCCCATAAGAATGAACTTAATTATATCAACATTTTCGAAAACAATCTAATAGATCTCTCGTATGCTCGGATATTTGATTATCTTTCATAGTAAAAAATTCCTCCGATCTATTTAAAAATTCTAAAAATCCTTTCTTCAATGCGCTACCTGATATATCATCGTAGGTGGTGTCTTATATAAACATGGATTTGATGGCATCTTGTTAAGATGCCTTAAATCTCATGAGTCTATTAAATTTATTCAAGAAGTACATGATGATATATGTGGTGGAAATTTCAATGGTACATTTGTTCTTGAGTGTATCCTTTGAATGTGATGCTATTGGCATAATATCGACAATATTGTTTCATGTATGTTAAAAAGTTCATAAATGTCAACAAAATTGGAATCTCACTCACATCCCTAGTCAATATTTATGACCCACTCAAGACCTATGGCCTTTCTCGTAATGGGGTTAGACGTCATTGGAATTATTAACCACTTGTTCATCACAACAACATCATTCTATCATCACAACCAATTAGTACTTCACTAAATGGATAAAATCCATTCCCTTAACATCTATTAAAGATAACAAAATCATATAATTTATCTATGAGCATATCATATGTCACTTTGGTATTCCTCACAAACTCATCATTGATAATGGAAAATCCTTTAAAAATAAAGACATTAAGAAATTATGTGACCAATTCAACATCAAAATAAGATTTTCCTCACCATACCATCCACAAGAAAATAGAAGAGTTGAGTCTTATAGTAAAAAAAATAACAAAATTCTCATGAAAATCATTAACAAAGTAGGCATAAATTGACATCTCCAAGTCCATTTCACTCGTTGGGCTTATCAAACTTGCATCCGTACTCCCACAGGTGCTACACCCTTTTCTCTCATTAATGGATCCAAGGTGGTCTTACCCCTCGAAGTTAAAATTCCATTACTTCATGTATCCCTTAGATATTTCATCTCTGATGAGGATTATCATTGGGAATTTCTAATATAATTAGAATTACTAGATGAAAAATGCTTAACAACTCTCTAGCATCATTGTGTCTATCAAGAGTGCATAAATCACACTTATAAAAAACATGTAAAAGAAAATGAATTTAACATAGGTGATCTCATTCTCAAGGAAAATAAAAATGTCACTACTCTGGAAAGGAGTAAACGTGGAAATTTTTCCCTTAACTAGATCGGTCCATATGTCATCACTCACAAGTATGGGTCGACGGGTTATTGTCTAGCCTCCTTGATGGTAAACTTTGAAAAGGAACCTATGGATTCCTTGTACTTGCAACCTTTCTACCATTAACTCATTGAATTTCATAATAATGGTCACATTAAATATCTTATTTCACTACCAACCAACCATCTTATCATCATAATGATTTGAAATTATGTGATTCTTTCCATCACTATCCTTAAAAACCTTAAAGATGAGTACGAAAAATCTGTTCATCACATATTTCACATGGATAAGTTCCTCTTTATTAGGAACCCCACAATGATTACATCCACCTACCGGGTGTATCAACCAAATACAAATTATGGGAACACATGGGTAGTTTGTGCACATACCTCTTCCCCTCGTAGAAATGGTTTATTAGGAATTCCCTTAGCTCAAATAAATACATAAATATATATGGGTGCATCTTGTCAAAATTAGATGGACTGATCCTAGAAGAATAAATATTGTCATCATTTTTACACCCACAAAAGAAAAAGGGAATCCCATGCGCACTTACCTATCACCAGGCCCAGGTAAGAGGCCGGTGCTCACCCGAGGCATACGTGGGCACCGAGTCTCTCTTTTATGTGAGGTAAGTGGGAAACCATCATCTATGTTAGGAAATTAATGAATAAAGGTGGAAATGAGACATACAATCATCATATATCTCGAATGACCTCTAGAAAAATATATTCATTCTAAATAGAGAGTACTTATAGATAACGAGATAGAACTACGGTAGAAAGGAAAATACATAAGGATTTACATCTATTCCATAACATCTATGAGAAGAAATGAAAAGATATAGATATGAACCTCATTACATTCAATGGATCCAGTGAGACTACCACAACTTGATCGGACCAAGTCATACATCATAGTAGGGATCATCTCCTTCATCCATACAAAGAAAAATTTATATCCTGGCCCCTTAATACATTACTCCCTTATATAGCCTCTACCCAATCCCATAGAGTTCTCATAGTATTTCTGCAGAGCTCTGCTCTCTATATTCTCCTCTCTTTTCTATCCAATCTATATATTTTTCCTCTTGTGGGTATTCACATATATAGGCATCCCAAAGTGCCAACTCATCCTTTTGTGGTCTCAGATCCAATACCAAGTGTTTGAATGTGGTCCTACATGGGAGCATGCCCCTCCATGCTTTAGCTCTCCAATTTTTGTCATGATGTATTCTAGAACCTTCTATCATAGGGCATATTCCTTTTGTGGGCATCAAGTTGCTAGGATGGCACATTATCCACTATGCATGCGTAGTTGGGTCATGCTTTTCTCGTGTCCCGCCAAAATTCCCAATATAGACGAGTCCTAAAACCTCAACTCTATCTATCGCACACCACAGGTTTAAACCCTTCCTTAAACCTTATCCTATGCACCTTCTCCTTGCACACCCTTCTTTAACTAGGCCTTCCGAGCCTACGTACCCTTTTATACTTAGCTAATAGTTTGGGGTCCCAACATCACCCCACACTACACCTGTTCTCCATCTCGTGGGAACACTTCTCCAATGAATAAAGAATTATAGTAGACTTACGTCTTGGAAAAATAATAAGGGGATGAAGAATTTGGGAAAGAAGAAAGAATGGGGAAGTGATGGCATTATTGCAACAAGCTAGGAAAATCTTTCTGCAATTCGGCCTCCAACTTGTTCCAGGCATCAACTTCATTCTCGCACTCTCTGCAGAAGAGATCACTTACTAGGTGCTTACCTCCCTAAAACTTAGTCCATCTCCTTGAGTGCTCATAGTGTCAACATTTTTCTCCAAATCCTTACTTATGTCTTCAAGTACATCCATCCTTCTAGTAATCTATGGTTATAGTTCCTTTAACTAGTTTTTGATCAAACCCCTTAAGGTTTCAATGGCCTCAGATTTATTTTTGACCTTGGAAAGGATTTTGTCCCTTTCCATCCTATTTACCTTATTCTTCTCTTGAAACTACTTCAGCTCTTCTTCGTGAGTGGTGACCAAGATTCTCTCCACCGTATCCGTTTCTACACAATTATCATACGTAGCGTCGGTGGATTGGGTAGCAATATTGACATCTGCAAGTACCTTGCCATAGTCGAAATGATTTCTACCACTTTCAATTTTTCCTCCCTCTCCAAGCATGCTTCCACCTCTTATGTAGACTCTAGGGCCAATGGTTATCTCTCCATGGTGAGGATGTGTGTTAGATATTCTAAGCATTCAAGAGTGGATCCATACTTCGCATGGGCGGTGTTAGGTTTGGATGCTTCAACATAATGGCACTTGTGATAGAATCCATATTTTTGTATACTTCACACACCTTCACCTTCTCATCCCTTAGTTTGTGCTTCAGCTGCACGCTGATAAATTCTTCTTGTTTCAAGCCCTTATTCTTCTCAGCCAGCTCCTCTTCCTTCTTTTCTAGCTTTTCCTCTAGAAATATTACTCTGTCATTTCTTCCAAAGAGCCTAGCCTCAGTCTCGACCATGACCTTATTCAGTGCATTACATAACTACTCATCCGAGAGTTGCTGGGAATTTACCAAGGGGTTGGTTCCCTTAGAATCCGGTACTGGCATGATTACCCCTTGGTATACTTTGAACTCTAGCTGTCAATATGTTTTTAAACACCCAAGAGAGCATCTTCCTTGTCCTAGGTACACACCCTCCTTGTCAAATGACTCCATAGCTAGAAGTTCTTCTATGGGTATAGTGCTATGGAAACGTGCATGTAACACCTTCCTTTGGTCATCAAAATAGCCCATGACCTGTCCTCATTCTGTATCAAGGCTCTTCCTTCCCGAGTGTGCTACTTTGGGAAACTCACTATTAGACTGGGACCTCCTCCCATACTGACTTGTTCTTTCTCAACGCTTTCCTCCTTACCCTCTTCCATCACTATGTTAGCGTTGCACTCCAATTCTTGTTCTACCAAGGCCTTGATTATTTTGTTGCTTCTCTTTCTACCACCTCATTTACTTGCTCCTGCGTAAGGCTTGGATTTTTATGCTAGCCGCGCACCAACCTCTTCACTTCTTCCCATGTCCAGGCACATCCTTCTCCTAGCTACCCTTGCGCCACATGAAAAGGAACCCATGTTATTCTTCTCTACCCTCTTCTTCTGAATCATGCATGCTGAAGATAGGTGGATCTTGATCTCTTTTAGGATCATCTTCTTCATCGTCATCATCCTTTTCACCTATGTATCTCTCCAAGCTCTCCATCTCCTCTGAGTCAACTTCCTCTTCTATCCTTTTCTTCTTTATGAGAGGTGACTCTTTTGCAGGGGATCCAACCTTCTTTATTTCCTCTAGTGACTTCTATTTGGTGAGGAGTTTCTCTAGTGCATCTTCTTCCGGGCTCTTCTCCTTTATCGAGACTTCTTCCTACATGTATAGTTGCTAGGTTTGGTGCTTTCCACTGGCACACTTACAAGTTGAGCAGTCTGCACACTTGGTGCTTTTATTCTTCTCTCTCCCTTTTCTTGAGCATGGGATTTCTTCTACCCATGGGATCTTCAGGTATGGAGACATCATTCTCCAGGTATGCACCTTTCTTGAATTTTGGCCTAATGTAGAGATACACATGTGCCACAGACTTTCCTGCAATTATTAGAGTTAGGGGTTTCATCATTCTGATTTCATGCACTACGTAATTTTCCACATATGCATGATTCTTGGGGTAAAATAGCATCCTACACATCTCCTTGTGGTCTTGATCAACTTCACTAAGGTCAAACCTTAGTCTCTTTGCTTCTTTGAACTTGTTAACTCCCACTTGGAAGTATTGGGTGGTGAAGGAGAACGAGAGTTTACACCATGGGCTCATGGTTTCATCCACCAACTTGAATCTACCTATGTAGAAGTGCTGGTACACAGCAAACTTAGATTCTCCCATTGTAAGTCTTTGGTAGTTTCTCTAGGATTCTCCACTCTTCCTTGAACGCATCCCTTAAGTGCTTATACCACTTGTCCAGGCGCGCCTTGTGGGAGGTTGTCATTGTTTCACATGTATACTTTGAAAATCTTTTTGTGGGTGAGGGATCTTCAGCCGGATACTCCCAAACAAACTTGTCTACCACGTCAAGAACTCCTATCTCTGAAAATACAATTTTTAGGAGGACATTTCCAAAGAGTATCTTGTCTCCTTCCAGGTGTTGCTGATTATCTCATCTACAATGAAGGCCGATAAATTGTAGATTGTGCCCTTTGATATTTTTTTGCATACATTCAACTAGGCCTTATTCACCTGCGTCCACCTTTCTTGATCATTTAACTTTGTGACTAGGTGTGTGGCCATTCTCATGATGGGATCTAGGATTTCCGCAATATCAAAATATCTTGACCCCTTCTTGTAATCATATGTAGCGATGGTTGCTTTGATGGCTTCCTTGTCACTTAGGTCATCATCTATGCTATCTCCCTCATAGATGAGGCTTGTAAACTTTGAAATCAGTTGAGGGGTTATGCGCATCTTGTGCCCCATGAAGTAAAAGTGGTCCTCATGCACACATGACATCAGCCACTGATAGAGGTGCTTAGGCTTTCCAAAGTAGGGAAACTCATAGAGTTGCAATAACCTTTCCTTCTCTAACTTCACTTTTACCTCATTGCTATAGATGGGAAAACCCTCTGGTGTCCTTTTGTTTGTCGGGCACACTAACTCTAATGCCATTTCCTTCTCTTTTGTGCTTATGCGATGGTTATAATCACTCACCGCCATATTTCTCAAATGGGATTCCCACTCCTTCCCAAGCAAAACCCCATCTAGGTACTAGCATTTCTACATACCACTCCTCATTCATGCTTGTGGTGGTTGTTGCTAGCTCTCTGCCCTTACCCTTGCTTTTTGGCTTCTTGGGTGACATGGTTGGTTTCTTGGGTGCCATTTTCTAGGTCCTCTTATCACTTTAATCTCTTCTTGTTACTCTGCTCTTCCACTCCTTCCAACCTTAGATCTCAAACTTGTGAAGAAAACCCCTTAAACCCGTGCCCTAGTTCTTCAAACCCTAACTGGGATAATTCCTTCACAAGACAATGCCTTCTCACAACTTCTCTTACACCCATGAAATCCCTTCCTTCTGGTTTGCAAATCCAAACTAGTTACTCACGCTCAAACTCTTCAAAATTTTCTTCACACGGATCAGTTTTGGAAGCCCTAGTTTGCAAAGATGTAAAAGTGCTTCTTTCTTCATATACACAAAGTAAATAATGAAATGCCTTGACCCTTTATTTATAGTTTTTTCCACTTTGTAACATTAAATGCTTCTATTATCCAAATAAGTCCCCTGCTTATTTTGGCCAACTTTCTTTCATTCCTTCCTTGTGCCTCAATCAATTTTTTTCACTTTTTAGGCACTCAAAATTATCTAGAAATGGCTTTCATCAGATAGAGAATTTTCTCACTTTTCCAAAAAGGTAAAATTTTCCTTCTAACTCCTTGTATTTTGCAAGTTATGGCTTGGTGGAGTTTTTGAGGGAAATTTTCCTTGGGAAGGTCTGCAACCAATAGGAATGTGCCACGTGGTGGTAGAGGTCGGACCAGCGGGGAAAGTTGAAGAAATTTCCAAAGGGCTCGGTGGGGGCATAAAAAAAAAAAAATTGCCCCGTAGGCCCACCAATGAGAAATGAAAATTTTGATTTAAACCCCATGGACTAATAGGAGGGTGCCACGTGTCCTATTCTTGGTGGGAGTCAAGGGCGTAGGGGAATTTGACAATTTTTCCTAAGTCTTAAAAATAGTGCAAAGTAATATTTTCCCGTGGGCTCATGAAGGATAGAGAATTAAATTAGGCCCCGCCAAATCAAAGGATGACACGTGGCAGTGGAGTAGCGGGCGCGAAAGAAATTTTGGAAATTTTTCTAAAATTCAAAAAAGTGAGAAATGACCATTTGAACCCATGAACCAATAGGAATGTGCCATATGGCATCGGAGTAGTGGAGTGTGGAGATTTTTGGGGATATTTTCCCAAATTTGAAAAAGGGGAAAATTTTTGGGTTTCGGCCTGCCGACCTGATTTTACCCCAGTTTTCCCTAAATCTTCAGAGGGGCATATATTTCGATCCAGAGCTCAATTTTTCTTGATTTTGGTGTCATTAGAAATCTATTGAAGTCCTCTACATGATGGAATCTTCAATTTTGTGTTTTGGTGGATTTTAGTGAGAGAAAAATGAGGAAAACACCTTTGGCATGGGGAAAAGAGCAGAACCAACATTCAACCACCATTTTTAATGCAGTATGGCTTCCATTCTTCTCCAACATGGTTGAAAATCTTGGGGAATGAAATTTTAAGGGTACCCATGCTATTTTGATGGATTTGGTTGGTGGTTTAATCATTCATTTCATTTTTCCCGCATTTCTCCTTCCTGAACTTGGGTTTTCATTGTTAAAAGCCAGATTTGGATCATTTGTAAGGGGTTGGACATTTTTATGTTCTGTAGGCTCCCTCCTTCACCCTGGCAAGTGGATTTGTGGAATATCAGACCTTTTTTAGGACTGCAACATGTTTTCTACCTCATTGCTATTGTAATGCAATGTATTTTAAAATGGAGATGACAATGTAAGATCTGTGAAAGAATTTTCAATCCTTGCTTGTGTTGTTTGCTCTATCCTGACCCTTCATTACAATTTTAGCAATTTGTGCATGATTTGTGTTATATTTTTATAATCTGTGTCAATTTTCAAAAATAGATGTTCACCACTCCTTTGGTGTATCACCTTGTTAGTTTAGTTTTATCTTCTTTTCTCTCTTATATCATTGTCTCCTTGGTAGAATTAGAGTAGGATTTTGAGTTAAACCTATGCAAATTTAATGTATACATCTGATCAGAGGAGCAGAGGAACCAAACTTTAATCTAGAGATTTTTTTCCTATTTTTGCAATTCCCACAATTGGGGAAAAGATTCAATGTTGTGCAATCACACTGAATGCCCATTATCAAACTATAAATTTGAGAAAACATTCGAGTACTACTAATTTGCACTCATAGTTTTGGCACACCCAGTGGGACCTTAGAGGTCTTCATCTTCATTAAAAAAAAGTTGATGTGCATTTTTATGAGTTCATTTCTTAAAAAGAGCCTTGATCTCGCACATCGATGACTCTAAAGAAATAAAATCAACTGGTTTCATGTCCAAGTCTCAAGATTCATGAGAAGGATCTAAAAAGGTCAAAGGATAGAGAAGAAGGATTTTCTCGAGTATCTACAATTATCCCTATGAATAAGAGAGAGGGGAAGAAGAATTCAAAGGTCTCCATCTCCACCAAAAAAACTCTATCAACTCCTCCACCGGTAGACTGTCACCCAATCAACAAGGGTTCTCAAGCCAATCGAATGGCACAAAACAACCCTTATGTCAATTTCACGGGTAGTAGCCCACTTGCTCTCAATGCACAAAACCCAGTTCCCAAGCATAACATTGAAGAACATCCCATACTTTATTGGGGAAAATCGACCACTCACTGCGATCATGTCAAAGACATTGCTAATTTTTTTACAATCCATGAGATTGTTGAGATGCAAATTATTGTCAAATTGTTGACATCTTCATTCCAAGGGAAAGCCTTTTAATGGTTCAGAGTCTCGAGGAAGGATCTATCCAAAATTGAAACCATTTGTGCATAGCTCTCCATGAGCAGTTTGAAGAAAAGGGAGATAATTTATCTCTATTGGAACAACTGACAACTATCAAGAGAGCCCCCAATGAGCAGCTAATAGACTTCAATTTCAGATTTCAAAGGACTGGGATAGAATTCCAGGTGATGAAGGCCAACAACTGAAGGTGCTTTCTTATACTATCTCAAAGCTTTAAATTCTAATATTTCTATGCTAATCCAATCCATGGGAGGTGCAAACATACCTGCAACTTATAACATTGCCATAAGGGCTGAGAATTGTTTAATCCAAGCTGGTAAATTTGCTCCTAGGCCTCCGATGCCTTTATATCCAAACCTGGAAAGCCTAAGCACTAGTCAAGCAGCTACTTTAGCTCCTATTCCCACTCCTAGAAATCGAGTTCAAATGAAACTTCTACTTCATCCTCTAGTGGCTCAAATTAACTTCAAGAAGTCATGAAACAATTACAAAATTTAGGCAATGAGCTGGTTACAATCAATAGGCAAAGTGAGCCCAAAGTTTTAGACCTTCTTATCAGTTTCAAACTCAGCCTAATAGGCAACCATATCAGCCTAATAGGCCACCCAATCTAGCTAAAAATCAATATCAAGTAAGGCCTCCTACCAATAGACCATTTCAGCCCTATAACCCCAATGTTGCATCTACCTCTAAAGCCTTAGTGCCAGTGCAAAATAATATAGCTCAAGAGTATGATTGTTGTTTCCCATGAAATGAACCTCACAACCAGTCTATGTGCTTCAATGGTGCTTTGATGGTGACAACAACTGGCATAGAGAGTGAGGTGAGTTAAGAAACAAACCAACAACAAGGAACATCTCAGCAAAATACAACTCCAAATGAGACTACACTTACAGTTGGAAGGATGAAAATTTTTGTGGTATGAATCAAACAATTTCTCATAATGTAGCAACTAACACACGATCAAAGAAGAGGAATATTGGTGAAGGGAAGTCATTAGCTCTAGGTGATCCATAACCTTCCATCACTCCACAAAGTGTTGGTAAGCAAAATGTAGTTCCAAATGTGCAAGGACAACCCAAGCCACCTTCTAGACTAGCTCAAATGCCAGCTATTGCAGCCCATGTACAAGAAAAGAGTGTGTAGGCTAAGGGGAAGCAAAGAGATGTTTCATCCCCATTTAGCATCATTGAACAAATGAAGAAGACAAATGTGAATATATCTATGTGGGAATCACTATCCATCCCAGGCCAAAGGGATCTACTACAAGCTGCCATGAAGAATTGGTCAACTTCAAATCAGCAAGCTCATATGCAAGAGAAGGTACTCACAAATGCTGCTCATCTTGAGGGGAAGCTTAGAGGATAGCAAGGTAAAGTTTTGAAGCCCCCTCCATTCTATGTTTCATTGATCATTAGGGATAAACTAGTACACAATTGTATGATTGATTCTAGGGCAAGTAGTTCTATGATTCCCAAGAAAATAGCTGATCAGCTTTGGGCCTCCAATACGAAGCCATATCCAAAGGGGTGGTGTAACTGGATGGGACAATAATAACAATAATAGGGAAATAAAATATTTGAGCCTCACTTTGCATGCATGCCCCAATGTCATTGTTTTGCAAGATGTGTCAGTGATAGATTTACCACCACTTTTTGCCCTATGTTTGTCAAGGGATTTCATAGCTAGAATTGGAGGCTATTTATCTGCTGATTGGTCACACATGTTGTTCCAAACAAGATATGGAACTAAGGCCACAATCAGGTCTGAACCTATTGCAAAATTTCACATTGAGCCTCATACTCCAAGCCCAATCAATGCCAACTGTTCAACATTTGATCAAGAGGATTATCCAGCACCGATGAAGCTAACACCAAAGTTGGAAGCATCCCAGATTTGAATCTTGATGAATGGGCAAGAAAGGTGCATGCTTTTGATCCCTACAAGGAAATAGAGGAATCTAAACTAGGATTTTATTACATGCATGAAGAAAATCAGCCTATTCCTAACATCACCAAGCCAGACCATAAAGATGACAATGAGGTATGGCAGTTGTTCTTTGATGGATCAAGAAGTAGACAAGGTGCAGGGAGGGAGATATTCTTGTTTCACCTCAAGGCATTAAGTATTATTCAGATTTTAGCTTTCAATTTACATTTTCTAACAACACTTTTGAATATGAAGCTTTGATACAAGGATTGCTCTAGTCAAGAAAAAGAGGTATAAAAACTTACAAGTCTTTGGGGACAATGAGATTATTGTTAATCAAGTTAAAGGACAACATGATGCTAAAAATGATCTCCTCGGTGTTATAAGAATAGGGTGTGGGACCTCATTGAGGATTTTTAAGGCTTTGGCATCAACTCCATCCCTAGGAAAGAAAACCAAGCTGGCGATAGGCTTGCAAAAGTTGGAGCAGACTTTGATGTTGTGGAGAGTATCAAGGAAGATAAAGTGCGAGACAAAAATTCATGTGATTATAAGGCCATCGGTGCCGAGAAAATAATGTAAGATGGAAACTGTTTGAAAGTGACCAACAAATCCTTAATTTATTGTAAGAAGAAGCTAAGTTCTTAGCCAAAAATCAAGAAAAATTAGAACAACAATATGGTGATCAAGTGGTACAGCTGAGAACCAACAAACTACCAAAAGGACTTGTCACTTTGGAGTCCATATTTAATCCTAATCATCAATTTAGGAAGGAGAAAGAAAACATCCAAGTCAAGGGAGAAGATTCAATGCCCATCTCGGTGGGAGAAGGAAAATCAATTCAAATTGGTAAAGTGGCAACCAAGAAAGAAAGGTATGAGTTCATGCAACTTTGTCAAGAGTTCCCGATATATTTTCTTGGAGCTATGAAGACTTGAGAGGTTTCAAACCCAAGCTAGCTCAACACACAATTGAATTAGATCCAAGTGGTAAACCCATCAGGCAAAAACAAAGACCGGTCAATCCAAACATGGAGCCTCTCATGAAGAAGGAATTGAATAAGTTAATAGAGGCAAGTATCATATTTCCCATCAAGCATTCAAGCTGGGTTGCAAACTTGGTTCCAGTTAGAAAGAAGAGTGGAGAAATCAGATTGTGTGTAGACTTTAGAGATTTGAATAGAGCATCCCTCAAGGATCATTACCCACTTCCTTCTATAGAGATTTGTGTAGAATTTAGAAATTTGAATAGAGATTTGAATAGAGCATCCCTTAAGGAGTACTAATAGCTACCTTACCTACCACTGTACTTTAACATGTAATGCAGATTTTTCAAAAACTCGACTTCAACACTTTAACTCACGTGCCCAACCTTGCATGACGTAAAAATTATCCAACCTTCTAGCGTGCAACCAATCCATCTTGATAGGAGACTCTTGCATGTGCATAACCAGTGCCGAAGGCACTTCTTCTATCATGATTTTTACTCTCACCTACCTCGTGTTACTTATGCACTTCTTCTTCTCTTGTACATGGATCCCTAATGTAGCCTTATCCTAACACCAACCATCCCTTTTCACCTTTCCTTGAATGTACTTTCTTCACAGGGCCATTCAACTAGGATTTCCAATTCAATCCTTCCTAGTGCTTCATACTTCAATTTCTTCCACCTTACTCCACCTCACACTAAAATTATGCATGGTCCTCTGCCTGCGCTTACAACTTTCAAAAAGTAATGAGATTACCAAAGGTGCCCAAGGTGTAGCACGAAATAACAACGAGAAAGTGAAAAAAAAGAAAGGAAAATGCATTAAAGAAAATCCTAAACTAACTGAAATACCACCTTATTTACAAACACCAAGATGACTTATTTATAGTAGGGCTTTAGCCTACTCCCATTAAAGTGTCTTGGCTATCTCTTCCTATCCAAAGGTGCTTGAATCGACACGCACCCAAATCGGGGATGTATGAGATGGTGTAAGGACCTAACCAATGCACTTTTAACTTCCTAGGATGGCACAAAAACTTAGAATCATATAGTAAGACCATCTGCCCAACCTCAAACTTCTTGTTCCTAATGTGGTGATCATGCCATGCTTTTTCTTTTCTTTTTTGCTGTTTGGATCCATTAGGCAAATGATCACCTTTCATCCACTTCATTAATTTATCAATTCTGTCTTCCAATGCTTTCTCATCAGCCAACCCTCCCGCATGTGCTATTCATAGAGAAGGTAACATGAACTCAATTGGCAGGACAACTTCTATGCCAAACACCAATTGAAATGGTGTGGCTTTGTTCAGCCTTTTATAAGTTATCCTATAGGCCCATAATATAGATGATACCTTGTCATTCCAATCTTGTCTTCCGACATCACAAATATTTTTTAAGGTATGACTCAGTATCTTATTAAATGATTCCATGGTTCCATTTTCTTGTGGGTGATAAGGTGTAGTTTTATGATGAGCCACCATGAACTCTACTAACAGGATCCTCATGGTCTCATTCAAGAAATGTGTACCCCTATCACTGGTTAAAATTAAAGGGCATCCATACCTCGTGATAATGTTCTCCCATAAAAATCTTGCTACTGTAGCTGTTGTATAGTCTTTAGTTGGGGCTGCCTCTACCCACCTTGTCAAATAGTCCATGCAAGTGATTACATAGCATGATCTAGTCCTATGTGCTGCTTGGTGCAATAGGGCCTACAAAGTCTATTGCCCATTTCTCAAAAGGTTTAGTGCTAGGGATAAGGTGAAAAGGCATTTCATCTCTCCATCCTGGCTTACCAATGCACTTACAATGGTCACACACTTTACAATACTCCTTGCAATCCTTATACAGAGTTTCCCACCACAATTGTACCATTAATATTTTACATGTGGTGGCATCACATGTAAAATGTCCACTTGCACTTCCTCCATGTGCTTCCTTTATGATGGAAAAGTGCTCATGCTCTAGTACACACCTGTGTAAAACTTCATCACACTCTGGTTTATATAAGTCCCTATTGATCAACATATAGGGCATGGAACATATGGCTAGTTACTTTTTCTCTAATGTCTTCATCCCTTCCGGTGCCATACATATTTTAAGGAACACAACAATATCCTCTAAGTCTAAGGGCACACGCCATAACCTAAAAAATTGTGCATCTAGCATGGTATCTTGAATGCTCTGTGTGTCCTCTCCTGAATCAATCCTAGACAAATGGTCAAGTCTGGAATTACTCTTTCTGGTTTGACAACTACGGTGAACTCAAACTCTTGGAATAACAACACCCATCGACATATGCACCCTTGTAGGATGAGATTTTTCACCAAATATTTTAATGCCATGTGGTTAGTGTAGAAGATAAAGGGAGTTTCTAGTAGATACTTCTTGAACTTATGAAGCACATAGATCATAGACAATGCCTCATGCTCGGTCGTAGTATAATTCTACTCTGTTGGTGTCAACTTCCTACTTGCAAATCATAGGGGTGATCAATAATTCCCTCACCAGGATGTGCAAGAACTTCCCCAATGGTCATTCTAGAGGCATCTACATGAACATGGAAGGGCTTATCCCAAGAGGGGAAACATAATATAGGCGCGGTGACAAGCCTATCCTTCAATGTGTCAAATTCCTTCTGCTGCACCTCTCCCCAATGAAAGGCACTTTTATGTTTGAGCAACTCTTCTAAAGGCATGGGGATCTTGGCATACCCCTTGATGAACTTCCGATAGTAGCCCACATGTCCAAGAAACCTATGCATTGCACTTTGACTAGTTGGCTCCCCTAATCCCACAATCACTACAATTTTGGCAGGATCCACCAATAAGCCTTCTTTGCATATGATGTGTCCCAACAGGGTCCCAAACAGGGTAGAAAATACACACTTCTTGATGTTGAGGGATATCCTCAACTTCCGACACCTTTCAAACATCAATCTTAGATTGTCACAATGGTCCTTGACCAGCCAATCATCAAGGTACACTTGGAGAAACTTGTGGATGAAGTCCTGGAAGGCCTGCACTATAATGCATGAGAATACAACAGGCACATTATTCAACCCAAAAGGCATGACCATATAGGAAAAAATTCCCCACTTGGTGGCAAAGGTTATCTTCCTCTGGTCTTCCTTTGCAATCCTCACCGGTGATAGCCTAAGAACCCATCCATGAAAGAGTAGACTTCACACCCTGCCACTCCTTCCAAGATTTCTTCAATGAATGGGGTTGGGAAGGGATCAATGACACACACTACATTCAGATCCCTATAATCAACACATATCCTTATCCTTCCATCCTTTTTTATACTAATCACCATTAGACTTATCCATTTTGATTCCTCCATAGCCTCTATGATTCTTGATACTATCATCTTGTCTATTTCCTCCTTGACCTTCACGCGTAGATTAGGATTCATTCGATATGGTCTCTTCCAGACTGGGCACACACCTTCCTTCAACTTAATTTTCATTTCCCCCAAGGAATGGTGAATGCCTTTGAGTTCATGATACCCACGCAGGAATAAATCCTCAAAACTCATGTAAAAGATCAATGATCTTAGAGACTTCCTTCTCTAACCAATAATCTCTAATGATAGCTTCCTTGGGTTCCGCCTCCGACCCAATATTAACCTTCTTTATCTTTAAAGGCTCATGATAGGTGCATGTTCTTTCATCAACACTATCCATCACTTCGTGTGAGCCTAGAGAATGGTTAACCTCCAAATTTTCCATCTCTTCACCATCTATGACATAGACCATCTTTCCTTTTTCTTTCTCTGTGCACACGCGCTCAAACTACACCTCATCAGACTCATCTTCACCAAATTTTCCCTCCAAGCATGGCTCTCCTAACAATTCTACAAGCCTATCCTCTACCTTTGCACTATCCCCCATCATAAGGTGCTTAACCTCCTACAATTCCTTATTCACCTATGGTTTGGTGCTTCGATACTCGAATGCTTATATGAGATCAACCACTAGCTCTTGCTAATTCCATGTTTGGTGGCATGTCTCAGAGTGGATGTACCATGCACCCACACAATATTACAGTGTAGAATATAGTTTGTGTACGCAGAGGGATGGTGGAAAATCTTCCACACCTTCTCTCCAGGCTCTCTCACAAGATTGGATGTGGAAAGAGGCGGGCTCCTTACCATGGTAATATTTGATGCTGGTGGGCATGTTGCATCTATAGAAATGAACAAAGAAGAAAATTCTCACTTCATGCAATTCTAAGAGATTATCCCGATGCATTTTCCACTAGTGCACAATATTTACGAGTAGGACATAACTTAACATCCCCTTCATTCATTTTCCTTCTTCCACTTAGCTACCATCTTATGTAAAAATACCTCGGGAAGGCTCTTCCCAGTACTTAGCTAGCTCCTTTCCTCCTAGGCACCAAACCATGCATGCCTTTGCCACCTTTTTTTGATCCTCCCAAATGCCATCTAATCAACTCATAGGCTCCATGTGCCCAATTATAACATGCTATACTTGGTGGTGTCACTTACCACCAAGCATCCTCAAACTAAATAACTCCATCGGTAGGGATGGATTATCTCTGGATATTTGATTGAGCACACATATATTCTATCTAGGACCTCTTATCCTAAAGGTTTAGTATAGGGTATTGATTTCCCATCATCCAAAGGTATGATGACCCGTTCCTCCTACTTTTCAAAGCTTATTTACCCCTTGTTAAGCCAAAGATCTACATTGTTCTTATAACACCATGGGCACCCAAGTAGTCTTTGGGAAATTATCTACCTCAAAGCAAGTGCCAAGACTTCAAGTCCCCAGATAAACTTAGCTCCTAAATGGTGATAGCATCATCCTTTAAGACACCAATGGGAATTTCCTTCATTTTGTTTTCCATATACAACACATTCGAAGATGGCTGTAATGTAGGCCTTCCCATATGATGCCATGTATACAATGTGAGAACATTGACCTCCGCGCTTGTGTCAATGAGGATATTACTAAGCAACCATCCATCCACACTGCATTTAACATGATCTTTCTATCATAGTCAAGGCTATTAGGGGGAAGGTTTTCATGCAAGACTTTCCTCTCACACTCTTCTCCGGTGCGTGGTACCTTCTCTCTCAACCATGCTCCTAGCAAGGGAATAATATTCTCTTGCCTTAGCATTTTACATAATTCTTTGACCTCATCCAGGTCATCTTTTGGTGCCTTAACCTTCCTTCTTTGCTCTTCCCTCTTGGATGAATCCTTTAGACACTATATTTCTCCCTATAAAATTTGAATGACGTCCATGGTATCTTGATATACCTCCTTTTGATGCGCATGGTCTGGGTACTTCCAATGTACCACTTCTTCCCTTGAAACTAGGTTCTTCTGCCTTGGTATTTCCTTTGCATGAACATCCTCTACTCTTTTTGTTACCATAATAGGTTCTAAGCCTACATCAATTGTTACCCATGGAATCCATTATGTGTCTCTGTCTTCTTAATACTTACCATTGGAGCATCCTTGTATTTTTAGTGCTTTGATTCATGTGCTCAAATAACTCGGGGCACTCCTCATACTTGTGTTTCTTCCTATGCCATGAGTCTGCCGCAATAGGTCCAGGCACTATCATTTGTAATGCTTTGTAGACCCACAATTAAAATAGGTGGAACTAACTTCTTCCTCTTCCATGGTTACCACGACCACATAATCCTTTGCAAAATCCCCTTCTGCGCATGCCTCCATCTGTGTGCTCCTCATAATGGAAATCATCACCTTTAGAACTACTAGCAATACTTGTCTGGCACACCCCATGATCAATGGCCTCATGGATCTGGTCAATAAGCCTATAATCCTTAGTATCATGGGTTGTAGAGTTACAGATCTTACAATAGCAAGATACATTCTTCTAAATTGCATGTTGTAACAAGGGACATCTACTTGCATCATGGTCCCCATGAAAAATTTCACAGTCTATTGTTATGGCATGTACTATCCTCTGGGGAAACTATCCTTGACATACCCCTCTACTTCACAATCTGTACACCATATACCACTATGAATATCATGTATGAGTTCACGAAAAATTCTTCAGCTACTTAGCCATAGCAAAAATTTGAGTCTCAAGAAACGGGCTAACACTAGTATCAACACTTCCAATAGCTTTGATGCGTAGAGTGGCTTCTAATGCCTCATGTGGGTTTGTGAAAGTTTTATGAGATAAATCTCTTCTAAATGGAGTTATTAACCCCCAAAACCATTGACCATGTTGTGAAGGGTGAATGTCATATGATAATTTTGACAGGAGGGTCTTAAACCGAGCATTATATTCCCACACACTCTCTGCCATTCCATGTTGAATCTCCTTCAGGTGTTGATGCTCTTTTGTTCAAACTCAGGGATGTGGAATTTTTCCAAGAAGGTGTTCTTTAAAGTAGTATAATCCACCACCATTTGATGAGGGTCATATTTCCTATACCAGCTATGCACGTGCCCTTGCAACGTCATTGCAAACTAACTAGCCTTCGATCCGGGGTTGTGATCCCCTTCACATGCCATAGCAACTCACACTTGTGAACATGTTCTACAACATCTTCAATACCCCTGTAATCTAGAAAATGTAAAGACATCTCAAAGAAGACTTGAGGAGGTTACTTTGGGGCCTTGTACTCTGAGCCGAGAGACTTGGTTCCCTCTAGTGTTTCCTCTACCACCGGATCTACCAAGTCCTATGCCTCCCGAGCCACCAAATCCTCTGGTTCCACCAGTCATGTTCTGTTGATCCACCAAATCCACTAGGTCCTGTAGTGGTCATACCAAGGGTCCCCTAAGTTCCACCGAACTACTTGTCGATGGTCTATAATTCCCCACTACCAAAAGTGTACCTGTGCCACTCCCACAAGAGATCAAGACTTTTTACTTTCTCCTTGTCTAAAATTTCCTCTTAATCCTAGAATATGCATAGCCATAGAAGTGGGAAATGAAAAATTGTATCATCTGGGTGTAGATCTATCACTTCCACCGATACCAACCGGTTCAGCGATACTCCTTCATTGATCCGGAAAACCAAGCATAAGGGTTTAGTCACTAGGTGGGTTTATATATGTGTCAATGAATCTTCTCTCTCCATGTGATGAACTCTCATCAAAAGCCGAAGGGATCTCTCTTACGCGCTTGCCAAGATGGGGCAGCCTGAGAATACTCGGAGTTTCACATCCTCCACGTGAACCTCAACTCCTTCCCGTAACGTCTATCTCTATAGATCCATCACACTTGTAACCTTGCATTGTCTAGTAATCTCCCTTTCACACACTTCACTATACTTAAGTCACCTCTCCTCCCTTTCCTTCTCTGTCGTAATATTTTTCATCTTACTCCACCCTAGTTTCCTCACCAATACTCGTAATGGTTTAGCCGACCATCGAAATGCCTCTAAATCCAAGGTAACAATCAAGATATTCATTGCCATAGGGATAGGATGTATAAATGATCCTCTGGGCTCCCACGAAACTCAAACTCGGTAACATCCATACAAGAATATGTAGAAATAACATACTCCATAGTGTAGGTAGCCAACACACCTTTCCACCAATGATCCACAATATGAGTCCACATCATATCTACATCCTGCAACCTCTGGTATTCTTCTTAGGTCCATGTGTGTGATCTATAATACCAATTTTATCTAGATGCATATGCTGAGAGCCATTCATACAGATCTATTGGGAAACAACAGAAAAAAGTTTCATACAAATCATGGTAGAGGTTCTCTTCTACCCATCTACGTGCATCAAACTCAGATCTAGTGCTGAATCTCTGAGTAAATTCATCCTCCATGATTTTGAACCATGATTCAATACTTTCCAAAGTTAAAAAATCTGTCATTACTCATTACATAGATCATGATGTATACCGTTTCCAACTACAACTTTGAAAAGAGTCCCGACAATGGAACCAAGATGTAGTCATTTTTACACCCACCAAAGAACAAGGGAATCCCATGCATGCCGACCTATCACCCAAAGCAGTGCCTTTGGTACTCACTGAAGCATGCGTGGGTGCTGAGTCTCTCTTTTATGTGAGTTAAGTGGGAAACCATCATCTATGTTAGAAACTTAATGAATAAAGGTGGAAATGAGACATACAATCATCATAGGGCTCAGAATAGCCTCCAGATAAATGTATTCATTCCAAATAGAGAGTACTTACAGATAACAGATAGAACTACAATAGAAAGGAAAATACATAAGGATTTACATCTATTCCATAACATCCATGAGAAGAAATGAAAAGATATAGATATGAACCAAATCAATTACATTCATACTCATTCATGTTTGTAACCTCATTACATTCAATGGATCCATTAGACTACCACAACTTGATTAGACTGAAGTCATACATCACGAAGGGATCATGTCCTTCATCCATACAAAGAAAAATTTATATCCTAGCCCCTTAATACATTACTCCCTTATATAGCCTCTACCCAATCCCATAGAGTTCTCACAATATTTCTGCAGAGCTCCGCTCTCTATATTCTCCTCTCTTTTCTATCCAATCTATATCTTTTTCCTCTTATGGGTGCTCACATATATAAGCATCCCAAAGTGCCAACTCATCCTTCTGCGGCCTCAGATCTCGATGCCAAGTGTCTGAATGTGGTCCTCCATGGGAGCATGCTCCTCCAGGCCTGAGCTCTCCACTTTCTACCATGATGTCTTCTAGAACCTTCTATCATAGGGCATATTCCTTTTATGGGCGTCATGTTTCCAGGATGGCACCTTATCCACTCCGCATGTGTAGTTGGGTCACGCTTTTCTCGTGTCCTACCCAAAATGCCCAATATGGATAAGTCCTAAAACCTCGGCTTTGTCCACTGCATTCCATGAGTTTAAACCCTTCCTTAAACCCCCGTCCTACATTCCTTCTCCTTGCACACCATTCTTCAACTATGCCTTGTGAGCCTACATGCCCTTTTGTACTTAGGCAATATTTTAGGGTCCCAACAACTATCAAAAATAAAAATTATATTATCAAATAGAAAAGTGGATTGATCCATTAAAGGATAGATACCTATCACAATCATATACCAATCTCTTGAAGGACAACTATTAAAAAAATTAAATCGTAGACCTCTCTTTTGAAATATGGATACCTATGTAAAAAGGTTTCATGCATTGATCAACCTTTAAAAAGTTAAAATATCGGAAGTATCCTAGGAAATATTCCTACATCAATCATCTTTCCCATCAAAAGAAAACTTCTCGCATCGATCAGTTTGCATCAAAAATAAAATGTTAAGCTAGGGTATCGCCCTATAAAACCATGAAAAGGAGAACCTACTCTCCAAAATAGCCTACATGTGTTAACCCTTCCCGTTTCCTAGGGAGGTACACTTTTCACTTCCATTTTTATCTAAAGATCCTACACGTGACTACCCATTGTTATTCATATGTTAACATTTGTTATATAGGACAAAAACCTATATTGATTCCCATCACATATGTATCAAATCCATTATGAAGAAATTTTTTCACATTTTATTCTTATTCAAGATTTAAAACACATTTTGATCATAGTAAAGTAAAAAAATCCATAACACATCACACCAATACAACATCAATATCTATCAACATCAAACATTTACCAAACATCTATACAAAATTAAACATCCAACATAAGCATATCACATCACATTAAAATAAAAACCAACAAATAGATCATAAAACGAATAATAATATATCATATCAAAATTTCTCTATACGTCATCGATGTCTCAAAATCTCTCAGTATATAAAAACATATACATAAAAAATAGGATTTATGAAGAGCCGTATACATAAAAAAAATTATATCTACTAGGTAAACTAAATACCCGTAAATAAGGATCTCCCTTAGATACTACTCCCCGAGCACCACCATTACCTCCATCAGGTCCTCTACTAGGACCACCTACATCGGGTCCTCTAATCGGACCTCCTTCATCTTGACCTCGAGGTAGTTGGCCCACACTCGTTGCCGAAAACTAGGTCTAAATTGCCTTTGTGCAACATATGATGTATAAAAAAGCTCAACGGTATCCTTTGTAGCACTATCTCCTCGCAATAAGCTATCTCATCATACACTCGACTAGTAGTTATCCAAGATAACCATACCAGTGGTCCCATTTAAGCACTAACCTGAACTCTATCTACCTAAATATCAGACCATGATACTAAAGTACATGTAATCCCAAGATCCTTCTTCAAGGTCTCTCACTATTGTTTATATGTATCTCGATTAGCTATGGCCTGCGTTATCTCCACCTGTACACTTTCTAGCTACACGAATCAAACCATCTTTCTCACCTCTCAAACTATCATGCTCCCCTCAATACCATCTCTCTCTCTCTCTCTCTACCAATCTATCCTTCTTTGTGGTCCATATAGTCCATTCATCTTATAATGTGTCCTTCTTGGCCTCAAAATGTGTAATAGTAGCATCAAGAGCTGTTATGTTGGTACTTACTTATAGATCCTCCTACATCCTCCATCTCTCAATTATCACATGATAATCACTCAATTAGAATTCTAAATTTCACAAATCACATGATACAAATGATTTTTTTATTAAACAAATTATTTATAGGGCACCAATTATCCCACCTTAGAATCGTTGATGATTCCTATGATCACCGATGATTCCCTAATTACCAACAATTTGGTTAAATCACTTGAAATTCCACTTAATTATTAATTTTTTTTTCTCATCAATAGATAATTCAATAAACATTATCACACTTACCTAGTACATTTACCCACAATATACCTCATTTTGAGGACCCTAAAAATCATTGTAACCAACACATCCTTTTCAAATTCATTTTATGACCTTAACACCAAGTAAGTCATACGTCTATAGGAAATGAACCCTTTGGATCTTCTATCACTTATATCCTTGGTCTTGGTAGCATATATTTTCTCCCTACGAATAATATGTTTATAGGACACAAACCCTTTGATTCCCCTATCACTTGATTCCATCTTATTTTGATACCTCATCTTGGGGAAACTTAAAATGAAACACACATGTAAAACTATCTAATCAACTCAATCAAACTGGTGATCCTCACACTTCATTACAATCACCCCCAATTTAGGGGGATCACCCATCCAAACACAAAACAAACTATATCAAACCATTTTTATCTAGCAGATTGATCATCACAAACTACTCGACAAAAAGGGGCAAATGTAGACACCTAGATTTCATCAACCACCTACTTCCTTGAACAAACACATTATTTTATCAAAACATAAAATTATAAAGAACATTCCTAATTCATATCCCCTCATCTTGTAAAATCAAATTTTACTCCCCAAAATTAATATTTACCCGTATAGTTACCTTAACATCCCACAAAATGACCTAACCATTTTCAAATTATCCCTAACCCATTTTACCCCAACCTCCTAACCTCCCCAACTCGTATAACGTCTTAAAAAAATTTTCCCTCACCAATTTACTCAAAATCCCGTTTAGGAAGTGGTTTTAACCACTTATAAATGATTTCCCATTATTATCATATCACCAAAAATTCTAATAAATCATCAATAATTATAAAAACAAATTCCAACTCCTTTCTCAAGAATCTTCAAAATTCCTAGACATGTTCTTGCACTCTTTTTTTCTTTCAAATAGTGAAGGTCTATCACTCTAAAGATCCTCTAAACAAATAGAAACATACACAACATTAAAAATATTTCCAATATGTCTTCACATATCAATTTTGTAGCTCAAGACTCAATATAATTCAAGTAGATCAACAAAAACTATATAAAACTCAAATAAACATTTGTAAGACTTTGGTTCCTTCCCATCACTTCATTTTACTTACATTTACTTTATTTATTTCTCTAACAACATTAAAACTCTTCCAAATTAATCATTTTGATATATTTCTTTATCAAACTATCATTTTTAAAGAATCAACTATTTTTACATTTATCATCCGCAATCACTTGAATCACCCGTAATTGCTTTGAATTTCCCACGATTATGCCAAATCACCTTAAATTCCTATGAATATTTTGTGATCCCTATTTTTCCAACATCTTTTTGAGTAATCATAGATTTTTATTCATATTTTATGAATACCCCTACATTTAACTTGTCTTCTTCAAGTATGGCTCTATTTTAGATGTTAGTTCCATACCCAGGTCATATCCTATTACAAGAATACAAGACCTTTCAATTGCTCAAAATCCCTTCTTTTGGGAATAATTAAACATCCTTCATGAACTTACACTATGTGCAATCTGATTTATAACGACATTGAGGACATCGAGGATCAGTTCGAGTTCCTCCATGAGATTTGATAAAAAAGGATTATTGGTACGATTATTTTGAATCCATTCAGATAACCTCTACATTAGCATGGGACACATTCAAACTTGAGAAGGATTTACCTTTCAATATTGATTTCTAGCTTCCTATCTACCACTTATCTATATTTATCATTATCTATAAATTTGATCATATTGTCAATTCACTAAATTGTTAAAAATGAGCTGCCATCTTTTAAGGAAGTCCTTTTGATTCCTAGGATTGGCCTCTTTCAAGCATCTCATCTACTCATATTATCTAATATATATATTTTTTTCAGATGTCTTTTATTGCAGATTTATTATTCAAGTGAAAGAAGAAATAGCACTCGTCCATTAATATCAACATCAATCTCCATGGGTATCGGTAAACCATGCCATCCTCATAGATCAGTTGGTGTTTTGTTATTTCCTTTTTTAAATTTTGAATAGGAAATAAAAAAATCTCTGGTACACAAGGGAATCATATAAATACATAGTTATGTTTTCAAAATGATGGATCAAACACTAAACATATACTATCATCACCTAAGCTTGCATCGAAAAGCACTAAAGAGCGCTAAAGGAATCCATATAACATCCATTCATGGGAAAGGTATATATATTCCACATACACTATATAGGAAGGGGAAGTTCATTCTCTTCCATCCACATATGCTATACATTTATAGATTCTAGATATAACCCATTATCAAGTGCAAATTTCACTAGGGAATTATAGGGCACCTATTCTTACACACACACATCATAAATAAATGGATTATGAGATGTAGTGCATCACTTGATTGTAATTTCATGCTTGCGGTGACTTCCAGGGTCATTCGACTCCCCATATTACATATTTATTTTTAGGTTTGATGTGGTTTTTGGATTTTTGTAGGTGAGATTACATTTTTCAATTTATAGGTGTCATCGGCAATCATAGTGCGAGAAACAGGAGATCAACATGAAGTAATTATGACAACCTTGCAACACTTCATAAATAAGATATCAATCTCCCGCATAGTCATCGACACCTTGAAAAGGTTTCTAGTGCACTTGGTGCCCTTTCCTATCCTAAGCACCGTCTCTAGCTTTATTCCATCCTGTCATAAATTATAGTGTACGATAATGACTCTCCTAGTATGTGTGAACACATTTCCTGGTTCAAATCAGTCTTAGGATGAGCATAAATTATCTAAGTATTCTTTATCCATCTCTCTCTTAGGGTTTATATTTTTATGCTTATTTTCTTGAGTCATATTGTATCTTAGCATCTCAGATTAGTATTTTACATCATTTGCTATGCAATTAGATTTAATTAAGTTTTTAAAAATTGGGACCAAATACTAAACATTAATATTACCACCTTAGATTGCATTCTAAAAGCACTAAAGAACTTCAAAGGCATCCATATATCACTCATACAAGGAACAAGGGTTGCATCACTTCAAACACCGCATAAGAGGGGAAGTCTATTCTATTCCATCCACATATAATATACATCTTTTATATTCTATATTTGGACCACTTTCATTTGTGCAACTTGCACAAGGACATCCTAGGACATCATTTCTAAACACACAAGAACTACATGGATCTAAGATGTAGTCCAACACTCGGTTGTAAGTTCACTCTTCGGGTAATCATTGGGGTCAGTCTAATTCCCCATTTTGCATTTTCCTTTTTAGGTTTGATGTGGTTTATGGGTATGTGTAGGTGAACTTATTTCTTGTAGGCTATAGGTACCTTCAATGATCAAGGACCGAATACCAGTGTGACAGAAAAACCAATTGTGAAACCCTTGTGACATAGAAGAAATCAAATCCTAACCATTCTCATGACCACCAATGCCTAGATATAGTCACCAAAACCTAGGTGCCTATGTCTTGCTGCAGGAACCCCTCTCATGTGCAGTTCTTGAGTTCCAAAATTTATAGTGATCATTAATGAAACTATCTACAATGCATTCAACACTTTTACCCACCTAGATCTCTTCTAGTCTACTTAGAAATCATCTCGAGTCTTCCTATCTCTCCTTCTTGCTTAGGTTTTTATATTATACATGTTTTTTTACTTGTGTATTATTGTATATTAAAACTTGTACACCATTTATTATAGTAGTTACTCTAAAAATATATGTAATTCAAATTAAATTAAATCACTTTTTAGTAAACTTTATTTATATGTTTTTATCACTAATTTTTCTATGCGAGTTCATTTTTGATCACTTATTATGTGTATTCACTTGATTATCTATTATGATTGTGTTGTTATGATTATATGCTATATATAGACTAAGGGCCTTTATTTTCTTGTGACACTTTGTGGATGTCCCATGTTTGTGGCTTCATGTCTATTTTACATGTATGCACTTGCTTCTCTGATTGTGGCACATTTTCCTTCTACTATGATTATATTGTGACACCATGAGTATCTCATACTTTTTCTCTATTCCGACATACACTTTTGTTTCTACTCACTTGAATACACACTTCCGATTCTATTACTCTATTTTTTTATATTACACTGATACTCACTCTAACATTTTTCTATGGCTTATGATATGATTACAATGATGATTCTTCACTTGTTTTAATATGGAGTAGGAAATGATTTCCCTTAATTTTCAATTTTATTAGTTTCTTTACACATGTATTCTTTCTTGTTTCTTGTTGCATGTTGTCTATTTTTTATGTCATGGTTACCACCACGCATAACCCTTTTTTTAGGAATGGGTTCTTGAAGTTTTTCACCATTATGAAATTCAAAATAGATTTACAGATTATAGGCCATATAGTATATGTGTACACATATATTATTTTGAGTTACATGTATTAAAATGTTTTATCACACACATCTCAAAAAAGGGGGAATTTAACATGGTATTTCTATATCTATAAATAGATTACAAAATACAAAAATAAATTTTCACAGGGTTTAGATCCTTAGAAAGGGTCATACAAATTGAAATGTGGAAGAATTAAAACAAGTTTAAAACCTTACATTATGTTCATGACCATATTATGGTCTTGACCTTTCCATAAGTTCCTGAAAATAGGTCAGTTTCACTCAAATTTATAGTTTCTACAAACTCTATCGATGGTTTACATGATTTTTTACACACTTATTGATACAAATGAAACAATTTATAAAAGCTTATATGGGGAATAAGTATTTAATTTCCTCTTCATAATGTTATTTTAGTTATAATTACAAAATGGGTTTGAGGGAATTGCCATCTTATCCCCTCCAAAATTTCAACATTATAAGAAATTAGTTTAGATGTAGTAACACCTCATGGGGGCATTGCAATGTTCATTCAAGATACAAGGTTTTTTTTCAATTTGGAGAAAATTGGGCTTAGATCCATCTGTAGTGGTGTGGTCCATGGGTTGAGTGGAAATAATCGAAGAAATATTGTGAGATTTGTAGAGTGATGGTTACTATTCTCTCACCGATTCCAAAATAAGGAAAGTATCATAGAAAAATTGTGAGCATTATAGACTAATATTTCCTCATCTATGATAAAATTCTCAAATAGGAAAGGCATTAAAGCACATGGGTTATTCATAGTCTAATCCCCCTACTCTCTACTATCTTCTAGGACACAATATTGAGGACCGATCCCCTAATCCTTCAACATATCCAAAGTAAATTATAATATCCAAGGCATATCAGCAATTGGATCTCCTTCCTCCATAAAAAAATGTATTATTTCCATATTTAGCATCTCGTTTACAAAATTTTTGTAATGTTCCAAGTTACAAGCAATATCCATACTTTGAGTTAAAATCTAGTTTCTATCTTAGATGTTGTCACTAAAATGTGTGCACCCTTACCAAGATCACAAAGTATGGAATAATTGGCTATCTCAATAATAAAATGAGATTGTAACCAAGGTGTGGGACCTTGGATCCTTGTGAAAAACCTTTAGAGAAGGTTAAATTATTTCACCAACTACTTGATGCTACCACTAATCTAACAACTACTATACTAAATTGACATGGAAAAAAGGAGGAAATCATAAAGTAAACAAAAAGTGACGATGCATTGAATGGGAAGGGGTCACTCTTCCCGAGATAATGAACATAGGAAAAACATAGTGAAACGAGGGCATAATAGAGCCACAATCAACCTTGTAATGAGATAGAAAGTTATAAGTAAAACTTAGACACAAATTGAAATCACAAAACAAAGAGGAAATATGACATGAAAAAAATCTACGGGAGGAAAAGAGCCATAATAAAAATCTTATTAATTCCTAGAAGTATGCATAGTTTATTACAACCATTAATAAGATACTAAGTGTATTGTACAATCTCAAATTAGAGGTTTACAAATAATAATGTTTGTCCAACCAATTTGATAGAGTAACCTTACATTTAGGAGAGGACCCATTAAAATTAGAACTCATGTTGGGCCCCTAGAATATTGACTAAGTACAAAAGGTATGTAGGCGTGTAGGAAAAAACATGCAAGGCATGGTTTTAGAAAAGGGTTTAAGGAAGACCGTGGCACGTGCGGATAGAACCAAGGGTTCGGGACTTAGACAAATTGGATGTTCAAGGTAGAACATGTGAAAAGCATGACCCAACTACGCGTGGATAAGGTGCCACTGGTGACAGTAGACCTAGAAAGGAGCATACATGTGGTAGAATATTCTAGCAGAAAATCATGGGATAAAGTGGGAAGCTTAGGCTTGGAGGAGCATACTCACATGGAGGACCACATTCAGACACTTGGAATTAGATCTAAGGATGTTAGAGGATGATTTGGTAGTCTAGAAAAGCTATAAATACAAGCACCTGTAGAGTAAATAGGAGACCGAGAGCATGGGCCTGTAAGAACTATGTTAATGGATAATGGCATTCGGAAGGGATGTATTGAGAAATGGGGATCATAATTTTATTTTTGGTAGCTTAGTTACATTTAGTCTAGTTACTATGCATGACTACGATCCTGCTTCTCCATGAAACTCTGTAATGACTACAAGGATCTAGAGGTCGTTCTGAGCCCTATGGTTCTTGTATGTACTAAATCAATTTGAAATTCTTTTAAACACAAATCATAGATAATTTTTCACATTAAACTCACATAAAGAGAGACTCGCACCCACGCGTGCCTCGGGTGAGTGCCCAACTTTCTTTGGGTTATAGGCCGATGTGCATAAGGTTCCTTTATTTTGTGTTAAGGGTAAAAATGACTACATCTTGGTTCCATTGCTGGGAACTCTTTTCGAAGTTGTAGTGGAAAATAACATGCATCATGATTTGTGTAGTGAGTAATGACAGAATGGTTAACTTTGGAAAGTGTTGAATTATGGTTTAAGAGTACGAGAGGATGAGTTCACTTAGAGATTCAACACTGTACACAGAGTTTAATGCATGTAGATGGGTAGAAGAGAACCTCTACCATGATCTAGTATGAGATATTTTTCTACTTTGCTTCCTAGTGGAACTATATGAATGGATCACAACCTATGCATCTAGATCAAGTTGGCATTATGGATTACATGTGTGGACCTAAGAAGAATACCAGAGGCTACATGATGTAGATCTGACATGGACCCATGTTATGGATCATTGGTGGAAAGGAGTATTGGCTAGCTACACTCTAGAGTATGCCATTTCCACATATTCTTGTCCAAAGGTTGCTGAGTTTGAGTTTCTATGGGAGCCCAGAGGATCATTTCTACATGTTATCCCCCTGGCTATGAAGATCTTGATGGTTACCATGAGTTTAGATGCATTCCTAATGGCCGGCTAAACCATTATGAGCACTGGGCAAGGAAGCTAGGGTGGAGGAAGATGGTAGATGTTGTGACGGAGAAGGATAAGGAGCAAAGACAACTTAAGTATGGTGAAGCACATGAAAGGGAGATTGCTAGACAATGCAAGGTTGCAGGTGTGATGGATGTATGGCGGAAAACATTGCGGGAAGGATTTGAGGTTCACACAGAGGACGTGGAACTTGAGCAATCTATGCAACCCCATCTTGGTAAGCGCATAAGAGAGACCCCTTCGGCTTCTGATGAGAGTTCGTCATGCGGAGAAAGAAGAACTATTGGTGTGCATCTGAGCCCACCTAGTGACCGGACCCTGGTGCTTGGTTTTCCAGATTAGGGGAAAATATTACTGGTCCAGTTGGTTACATTGAAGTGATTGGTCTACACCCAGGAGGTATAATTTCTCGTTTGGGCCTTCTATGGCTGCAAACACCAACCCAATGTTAGGAATTTTTGGGCAAGGTATAAACACACAAGATTTTGGTCTCACATTTGGGAGTGGCATAGGGTATACTATTAGCAATGGGGCATTGTCATAGACCATAGGCACATAACTCAGTGGAACTATGGGGACCCTTGGCACGACCACTTTAGGACCTAGTGGGTTTGGTGGATCTGGTGGTTTAAGAGGAATAGGAGCTAGTGGGTCTGGTGGATCTAGTGGTTTAGGACCTGGTGGGCTTGGTGGATCTGGTGGTTCAGGACCTAGTGGACTGGTGGATCAGGTGGCGGAGGAAACATAGGTGGAAACCAAGGCTCTGGCTCAGGAGGATTTGGGCCCCAACCACCCCCACAAGTTTTCTTTGAAATGTCTCTACATTTTCTTAATTATAGAGGTATTGAGGATGCTACGGAACATGTTCACAAGTGTGAACTACTATGGTGCACAAAGGGTATCACAACCCTAGAATGGAAGGCTAGTCATTTTACAACCATGTTGTAATGGTGCACACATAGCTGGTATAGGAAGTATGACCCTCATCAAACAGTGGTGGAATATACTACTTTAAAGAATGAATTCTTGGCAGAATTCCACATTCTTGAGTTTGAGTAGAAGAGCATCAACACTTTGAAGGAGATTCAATAAGGAATGGAAGAGAGTGTGTGGGAGTATGATGCACGCTTTAAAACTCTCTTGTCTAAATTATCATATGATATTCACCCTTCACAACATGCTCAGTGGTTTGTTGAAGAGTTGATCACTCTTTTTAGAAGGGCCTTATCTCATAAAATTTTTACAAAACCACGCGAGGAATTGAAATATGCTCTACACTCCGAGGTTGTTGGTAGTGTTGATACTAGTGTTAGCCCGTTCCTGGAGGCTCAGATTGCTGCTATGGCCAAGTAGTTGGAAAATTTATCTACAAACTCAGCCCATGAGACTCATAGTGGTTTATGGTGCATAGATTGTGAAGTAGAAGGGCATGTTAAGGATAATTGCCCTGGAGGACAGTACACACCATGGTAGTAGATTGTGAAATTTGTCATGGGGACCATGATGCAAGTAGGTGCCCCTTGTTGCAGTGCACAATCCAGAAGAATGTATCTTGTTACTACAAGATTTACACCTCTACAACCCATGATACTAAGGAATATAGGCTCATTGATTAAATCCATGAGGCCATTGATCATGGGGTGCACTAGACCAAGACCAGTGTTTCCATAGTTCCAAGGGTTATGATCACTGCATATGAGGAGCACGCAGATGGAGGTGCATCGAAGAGGTTTTTGAGGAGGGTTCCTTGGTCATGGTAACTACGGAGGAGGAAGGACTGAGTTCTCGTGTGGAACCTATTTCAACTATGGATCTACAGATAATTAAAAACATGAATTCCTAGACCTGTTAGCGTGCTCGTGGTGCGAAAGAAGCATAAGTGTGAGGAGTTCCCGGAATTGTTTGAGCACATGAATCAACAAAGACTAAAAATACAAGGGAACCTGCAATGTTCAGTATTAAGAAGGAAGACACCTAGTGGATGCCTCGGGTAACACAGGATGTAGGTTTAGATCCTGTCTTGGTAACAACAAGGGTAGAAGCCATGCACACAAAAGAGATACCAAGATAGAAGAACCTGGTTTCAAGGGAGGAAGTAGTTCATGGAAAGTATCTAGAGCCTGTGCATCGAAAGAGGTATATCAAGAAACTATGTATGTCATTCAAAGCTTGCAAGGGGAAATCTAGTGTCTAAAGGAGAAAAATAGGAGGGAGGAACAAGGAAGGAGAGTCGAGGTGCCAAAGGATGACCTGGATGAGGTCAAGGAGGTGTATAGAATGCTAAGGAAAGAGAATATCATTCCCATGCTAGGATCATGGTTGAGAGAGAAGGCACCACGCACCAAAGGAGAGTACGAGAGGCATGTCTTGCATGTAAATCTTCCCCCTCAAATCCTTGACTATGACAAGGAAATCATGTTGAATGTAGTTGTAGATGGATGGCTCCTTAGTAATATCCTCATTGACATTGGCATGGAGGTTAATGTTCTAACTTTGGATGCATGACATCAGATGGGAAGAACTGTGTTATAACCATCTTCGAATGTACTATATATGGCAAACAAGACTAAGGCGATGCCCATTCGCATCTAAAAGGATGTAACTATTACTATCCAGGGAGCTAAGTTTACTGGGGACTTGGAAGTCTTGGCACTTGCTGAGGTAGACAATTTTCTAGTGCTACTTGGGTGCCCATGGTGTTACAAGAACAATGTAGACCTTCGGTTCAAAAAAGGGTACATCAGCTTTGAAAACAAGGAGGAGTGGGTCATTATACTCCTAGCTGATGGGAAGTCAAAACCTATATTGAACCTTTGGGGAAGAATTTCTAGACAGGATATACGTGCACTCAATCGGGGATCCAAAGAAAACACATCCTACTAACGGAATTATCTAGTTTGAGGATGCTCGGTTAGTAAGTGATACAACTAGTCTAGCATGTGACAATTAGGCACGTGGGAATTATGAATTGATGAGACACTAGTTGAGAGGATCGGTGACCAAGGTAACAAAGGTGCGCATAGTCTCGGTGCCTGGAGGAAAAGAGATTCCCAAGTATCGAGGAGGAGCCTTCCCTAAGATCTTTCTGCAGAAGGTGGAAGCTCAGTGGAAGGGTGAGAAGGAATGGAGAGGGATGCTAAGTTATGTCCTACTTGACATAGTGGCATGGTGGTGGGATACAAATCAGCGAGAGCCTTTGGAATGACACGAGGTAAGAATTTCTCTCTCTGTCGATTCTCATGGAGCAACGTGCCCACCACCATCAAGGATACCATGGTAAGGAGCCCACCTCTTTCCATATCGAGAGTGTGAACGGGTTTGGAGAGAAGGCGTGAAGCTTTGCCACCATCCCTCTGGGTGAAAAAGTTGTATTCTACACTCGAGTGTTACATGCATGGTACATTCATTTGAGACACGCCACCGGATAGGGGAATTGGCAAGAGCTCACAGCTTTCCTTATTAAAACTTTGAGTATCGTAGTACCAAGCCATCGATTGATAAGGCCTTATATGGTATTAAGCACCTTACCATGGGGATATTACCATGGCGGAGGATAGGATGTTGGAATTACTAGGTGAACCGGGATTGGAGGCATGATTTGAAGAAGAAGTAGAGGAAAGAAAAGACTTACAACTCAAGCACGTGTGTTTGGAAAAGGAGAAAGGAAATTTTGTGTATGTGATTAAAGGAGAGGAATCGAAAAGCTTGGAGGTTATCCATTCAGTAGGGACGTGCGCAAGTAGTGGATAGTGCTTGATACTCATGTGCACATGCTATCATGAGCCCTTAAAGAAAAATAATGTTAACATCGATTCAAGAGAAGAACCTAAGGAAGTTATTATTGGAGATTACTGGTCAGAGAAGGAAGTTTCTAAGATCATTGATCACATTGCATGAATTTGAGGATTTATTACCGTGTGTGTACCATGAACTCAAAGGCATTCACCATTCTTTGGGGAGAGATGAAGATAAATATGAAGGATGGTGTACATCCGGTTAGGAAGAGACCCTCCGGATGAATCCCAATTTGTGCATGAAGGTTAAGGATGAGATAGATAAAATGATATCTTTTGGGATCATTGAAGCAATGGAGGAATCAAAGTGGATAAGTTTGATGGTAATCAATATCAAGAAGGATGGGAAGATTAGGATCTGTGTGGATTATAGGGAGCTAAATGCAGTTTGTGTCATTGATCCCTTTCCAACCCCCTTTAATGAAGAAATTTTGGAAGGAGTCACTGGGCGTGAAATCTATTCCTTTATGAATGGATTTTTGGGGTACCACCAAGTCTGGATTGCAAAGGAGGACCAGGAGAAGACAAATTTTGACGTGGAGTGGGGAAGCTTTGCATACATGGTCATGCCCTTTGGGTTGAAGAATGCACCTCTAGTTTTCATGCATAGTGGTGCAAGCATTTCGGACTTCATCCATAAGTTTCTTCAGGTCTATTTGGATGATTGGACAGTGTATGGCCTAGTTAAAGACTATTGTGACAATTTAAGGTTAATGTTTGAGAGGTGTGGGAAGTTGAGGATATCCCTCAACATTAAGAAGTGTGTGTTTTCTAAACCCTTTGAGACTTTATTGGGGCATATCACATGTAAGGAGGGATTGCTGGTAGATCCTACTAAAGTTACAGTTATTGTGGGGTTAGGGGAGCCTACTAGCCAGAGTGCAGTGCGTGGATTCCTTGGGCATATGGGTTATTATAGGAAATTCATCAAGGGGTATGCTAAGATCACCATGCCTTTAGAGGAACTGATCAGACATAAAAGTGCCTTCCATTGGGGAGAGGTGTAGCAGAGGGCATTTGATATATTAAAATATAGGCTTGTCACCGTGCCTATATTACATTTTCCCTCTTGGGACAAGCCCTTTCATGTCCATGTAGATGCCTCAGGGACCACTATTGAAGTAGTGCTTGTAAATATAGGTGAAGGAATTTTTGATAATCCTTTGTGTTTTGCAAGCAGGAAGCTAATACACCGTAGAGCGAACTACCACCATGACTGAGGGTGAGGCATTGTCAATGATCTACATACTACTTTCAAGTTTAGACAGTATCTACTGGAAACACCCTTTGTGTTTTACACCAACCACATGGCATTAAAGTATTTGGTGAACAAGCCTATTCTACAAGGGTGCATATGTTAGTGGGTGTTGTTGTTTCAAGAGTTTGAATTCACCATTGTAGTGAAGCCTAGAAAAAACAATTGTGGACCTAATCATCTGTCAAGGATTGATTAGGGAGGATGCGTGAGAGTATTGAGGAGGCATTTCCGGATGCACAACTATTTAGGTTGCGGCATGCACCCTCGATTTGGAAGAAATTTTAGTATTTTTAAAGGAAGGTGTGGCACCAAAAGGAATGAAGACATTAGAGAAAAACCTTAGTTAGCCATACATGCACACCCTACATGTTAATCAGTGGAGACTTATACAAGTTGGGACGTGATGAATTTTGCATAGGTTGTATTAGAGCATGAGCATCAGCCATCATGGAGGAAGTACATAGAGGAAGTGCGGGTGGGAATTATACGGTGATGCCACTACACATAAGATATTAATGGCGAGTTTGTGGTGGGAAACCCCGTACAAGGAATTGTAAAGACTATTGTAAAGTGTGTGACCATTGTTAGCACATTGGAAAACCAAGAAGGAGAGATGAAATTCCTTTACACCCTATCCCTAGCGTGGAGCCTTTTAAAAAGTGGGCAATAGACTTTGTAGGCCCTATTGCACCAGCTGGCGCATAGGACTAGGTCACACTATGTCATCACTTGCATGGATTATTTGACCAGTGGGTAGAGGCAGCTCCAACTAGAAAGATTGCATAGCAGCCACAATGGGAAAGGTTCTTGTGGGAGAACATTATCACAAGGTATGGATGTCCATTGAGTTTGACCAGTGATAGGGGTACGCATTTCTTGAATGAGACCGTGAGGATCCTGTTAGCAGAGTTCATGGTGGCTCATCACAAGACTACGCCCTATCACCCACAAGAAAATGGAACCATAGAAGCATTCAACAAAATACTGAGTCATACCCTGACCAAAATTTGTGATGTTAGAAGACAAGATTGGGATGAAAAAGTATCAGCAATATTGTGGGCTTACAGGACAACATATAAAAGGCTGAACAAAGCCACACCATTTCAATTGGTGTTTGGCGTGGAAGCTATTCTACTGGTTGAATTCATGTTACCTTCTTTATGAATAACATGCGTAGGAGGGTTGGATGATGAGAAAGCAGTGAAAGAAATAATTGAGGAGTTAATGAAATTGGATGAAAGATGATCACTCACCAGGTGGAGCCAAACAACAGAGAAAGTAAAGTAGAAAGCTTGGCATGATCACCACATTAGAAACAAGAAGTTTGAGGTTGGGCAAATGGTTTTACTATATGATTCTAAGTTTTTGCGCCATCCTGGGAAGTTGAAAGTCCATTGGTTGGGTCATTACACAATCTCATACATCCTTGATTTGGGTGCATGCCAGATTCTTATCTGGTGTTGGATGGGACAATTTACATGGACACTTCAATGGGAGTAGGCTGAAAGCCCTACTATAAATAAGTCTTCTTGGTGTTTGTAAATAAGGAAGTTTTGCCAGTTAGTTTATAAATTTCCTTTATGCATTTATTTTCTTGTGTTTCCCTTTTGTGTTGTTGTTTTGTTTTGCACCTTGGGTGCCGGTAACCTTATTGCTACTTTTTGAGAATTTGTGAGTGTGTAAAGGACCACACATCATTTTAAGTGTGGGGTGGAGTAATGTGAAGGAGTGCATGGTTAAAGTGCCAAGGAAGTTTGTGTTAAAAATCCTAGTTGAATGGCCCAGTTGAAAGAGGTGTATGGAGAGAAAATATAGAAAAAGGATGGTTGGTGCCAAGATAAAGCTACTTATAGATCCCATGTACAAAGGAGGAGAAAGCGCATTAAGCAACACAAGGTAGGCGAGAGAAAAAATCAGGACAGAAGAAGTTCCTTTGGTGCTGGTTTTGCATGCGTAAGAGTCTCTTGTCAAGTTGGATTGGTTGCGTGCCCGAAAGGTTGGAGGATTTTTTATGCAGGTTGGGCACGTGAGGGAAAGCACTTAAGTCAGGATTTGTTTGAAAAATCCACATTAAATGAAGAAAGTACAATGGTAGGTGAAGTAGCACTTAATGCTCAAAAAGGGAAAAACTATAAATAAGGGGTTGGGACACTTCATTTTTCACTTTGCATATAAGAGAATGAAGCGCTTTTTGCACCTTTGCAAACTAGGGCTTCCAAAAAAACTAATCATGTGAAGAAAAATTTGGAGAAATTGAAGCGTGAGTAGCTAGTTTGGATTTGTGAACCAGGAGGAAGGGATTTCATGGGCATGGGAGAAAGTGTGAGAAGATGCCATCTTGTGAAGGGAGTATCCCAGTTAGGGTTTGAAGAACTAGGGCATGGGTTTAAGTAATTTTCTTCACAAGTTTGAGATCTAGGGTTGGAGAGAGTGGAAGAACAAAGTAACAGAAGTGATTGAAGTGGGTAGAAGACCTAGAAATGGCACCCAAGAAACCAGCTAGTACACCCAAGAAGGGAAAGGAAAGGGAAAGGGAAAACAACAAGAAATTGAAGCAAGCACAAATGAGGAATGGTATGTAGAAATGCAGTACCCAAATGGAGTGTTGTTGGGGAAGGAGTGGGAGTCCCATCTTAGGGATATGTCTGTAAATGATTATAATCATCAGACAAGCACAATTGAAAAGGAGTTGGTGTTGGAGTTAGTGCGCCCAAAAAACAAGAGGACACTAGAAGGTTTTCCCATATATAATGATGATGTGAAGGTCAAGTTGGAGAAGGCAAGGTTACTACAACTCTTTGAGTTTCCCTACTTGGAAACCTAAGTGACTGTATCAGTGGCTGATGTCGCACGTGCACGAGGACTATTTCCACTTCATGGGGCAAGATGTGCATAACTCCTCAGCTCATTTCACAATTCACAGGCCTCATCTATGAAGGAGATAGGTTGGAAGATGATTTGATGGACAAGGAAGTGATTAAGGAAACTATCGCCACTCTTGCTTACAAAAAGGAGTCAAGGTATTATGATGTCGTAGACATCAAGGATCCAGTAATGAAGGTGGACACGTGCATGGTGTCAAAGCTAAATGGCCAGGAGAGATGGAATCAAGTCTAGTAAGCCATGGTTAAATGTTTGCAAAAATTTCAGAGGGCACCATCTATAATTTGTCCGCATTCATCATGGATGAAATTATCAACTACATAAGGAAGGTGACATGATCCTTTTTGGAAATGTGCTACTGACCATCATGTTTTCAGAGATCGGGGTACCAGACGCATCAGATAAATTCATATGGGAGTACCCTGATGAAAAACCCTTTCCCACAAAAATATTTGAGAAGTATGCTTGTGACACTATGATAATAGTGCACAAGACACATTTGGAGAAGTGGTACATGTGCCTAAGGAATGCATTCGGGGTAGAATGGAGAATTCTCAAACAACTACCAATGGCCACTAGGGGAGAGGTAGAATTTGCTATGTACCAGCATTACTACTTGGGTAGATTCAAGTTGATAGATGACTCATGGAGCCCATGGTGTAAGCTCCCTTTGCCTTCATAACTCAGTACTTCCAAGCGGGAGTAAATAGATTCAAGGAGTCCAAAAATTTTAAGTTGGACCTTGGTAGTTTGGAAAAAGACCACAGGGAATTGCGTAAAGGGTTGGTCTACCCTGGAAAGCATGCATACATAGAGTGGTACGTGTCTCATGAAGTGAAATGACAAGGCCCATGACTCTGCCCATTGTAGGAGGATCCGTGATGAATGTTTACATTCGCATAAGGCCCAATTCAAAGAAGGGAACATACCTAGAGAACGAGGTATCTATACCTTAGGATCCAACTAGAGGAAAAGGTCCACGCCCAAATGGGAGGAAAAATAACTAGAAAAGAAAATCCCAAGTGTGGTGGAGACACAGGAAATAGGTTCCCTGGGAAAGTGCCAAACCAACATGTACGTGCACAAGAAAAAGGATGTAATCAGAGAAAAAACTCTAGAACTAGAAGAACCATCAGATAAGGAGTCATCAAAACAAGAAACAAAGTCACCTACACTAGAATCTCCGGTTAGGAAAAATTAGAGGGTAGAAGGGGACCACCTCGGAAGAAGCTGGAAGTATGGGCAAGTACATGGGAGAGAAGGATGGTAGTGAGGAAAGAAGTAAGTAGGGGAAGAGGACCCCAAGAAAGATCAAGGGACACTTGTTTTTAATATACATGATTCAAAGGAGGAAGGCGGAGAAAGAAAAACAAGGGTTCCTTTTTTGTGCGTGAGGATAGCCGGTAGGAGAAGCACCGAGGACATGGGAAAAGATGAAGAGGCTAGCACACGAAACAAGAGGTTCCAAGCTCGACATAAGAGAAAATGGATAAGGTGGTAGAAGAAGAGGAGATAAGGGACATTGAGAACCTAGTGGAGGACAAGGTGGAGCGTAGTGCGGAGCCAGTTTTAAACAAGGAGAAGGAGAGCTCGGAAGAGGAACAATACAACACTAGAGGCCCAATTTTGAATTTAAGTATACCCAAGGGTATGCACATGGGAGGAAGGCGTGCAGAGGGGCCGAGATGGGTTATATTGATGACCCCAAGAAGGTGTTTCACACATGGTTCCAGAGTACACTTCTGATGGAGGAGCTTGTATGCATGTCATCTTTTGACAAGGAGGCTGCCTACCCGCGGACAAGGAAGATGATCTCTTGGGAAATTGAGTCCCACCTTGATGAACCAGAGTTTGAGGTAAGCCAAGGGGAAATAGTAACATTGCCAGGACTAGGAGAAGATAACCCAGTGGTGGATACCCAACAGCTCTTAGATGAACAACTGAGCAACACACTTAACAAAGTCTCCATTGAGATAGAAGCTAGACTCTTTAGGTGAAATGATAGGATCAGGGATCTGGAAGGGGAGCTGAAGGAGAAGGAAGAAGAGCTAGCTACATTAACCAAGGATCTGAGCCAGAAAAGTTAATCAGTACCCTAGTGGTAGGAATTGAAGGATGAAAAGGCCAAGGTGAGCGTTGTGTACAAGAAAGTAGAATCCATCAATGGGGCCATACTATTAAAGCATCCGGACCTGGCATCACCTACACAGAAGTATGGATCTACTTTGGGATGCCTAGAGGATTTGACAAGAGTACTCACCATGGAAAGACAAACCAACCTTGGAGTCTGCAGAGGAAGTGGCCACGTGCCTAGAGAGGGAAGATAAGTTGAAATCATAGCGCTCATCATAGAGTACAACAAAGTGCTTGCTGATGTAAGGGCCACTTCCCAAACTACTAAGGCCACATACGATAATTGCGTGGATAGAGACAAAATGGAAGGCACCCTAGTTGCCACTCATGAGGCAAAACTCAAGGAGTTCCAGGAGAAAAACAAGGGGAATAGGGTAGAAAGAGACAAAATCCTTTCCGAGGTTGAGAAGAAATCAAAGGCCATTGAAACCTTAAGGGTTTCAATCAAAAACTAGTTAAAGGAGCTATATCCACATATATCACATGAAGAATGGACGCGTTGGAGGATATATGTAAAGAGTTGGAGAAAATCATGGATGCTATGAGTGTGCAAGGAGATGGACTAAATTTTGAGGAGGTAAGCACCCTAGTCGGTGACCTCTGTCAAAGAGCGCAGGATGAAGTTGATGCCTAGAATAAATTGGAGGCCAAATTGTAAAAGGATTTTCCTAGTTTGTTGCAGTGATTCTTTCACTCTCCCATTCTTTCTTCTTTCCCATTCTTTCATCCTCTTATTCTTTTTCCTAGTGTAAGCCTATTTGTATTATTTCTCTCACTAAGGGAAGTGTTCCCGTGGACGGAGAACAGGGCGTAGTGTGGGGTGATGTTGGGCCCCTAGAATATTGACTAAGTACAAAAGGTGCATAGGTGTGCAAGGTCCTAGTTAAAGAAAGGCGGGCAAGAAAAAGCGCGCAAGGAAGGGTTTTAGAAAAGGGTTTAAGGAATCCCATGACATGCATGATGTGCACGAATAGAACCAAGGGTTCATGACTTAGACAAATTGGACATTTAGGGTAGAACACATGAAATCATGACCCGACTACATGTGGATAAGGTGCCAACCTAGCGACAGGTTGGCCCAGGAAGGAGCATGCTGCGGTAGAATCTTCTAGAAGCACATCATGGGATAAAGTGGGAAGCTCAGGCCTGGAGGAGCATGCTCACATGGAGGACCACATTCAGACACTTGGCATTGGATTTGAGGGTGCTGGAGGATGAGTTGGTAGTCCAGAAAAGCTATAAATACAAAGTGCTGCAGAGTAAATAGGAGACTAAGAGTATGGGCGGAGCTCTAGAAAATACTACAAGAACTTTGTTAATGGATAATTACATTTGGGAAAGGATGTATTGGGCATGGGGATTGTAATTTTCTTTTTGGTAGCTTAGTTACATTTAGTCCAGTTGCAATGCATGACTGTGGTTTGCTTCTCTGTGACACTTTGTAATGGCTCCATGGATGTAATGAGGTTACTTGTTATATATATACATGAATATCAATGATTCTAATGCATACTTCTCTCTCATGAGTTCTCTTTCCTTTTATGTTAAGTATGGATGCTTGTATGCTTCTTTTTGAAATGATACATGTTATAGATTCTGTTAAGTGCTCTATCTAAAATCACTACAAGGATCTAAAGGTCGTTCTGAGCCCTATGGTTCTTATATGTCCTAAATCCATTTGAAAGTCTTTTAAACACAAATCATAGATGATGTTTCCCACTAAAATCACATAAAAGAGAGACTCAAAGACTTTGTGCATGCCTCGGGTGAGCACGCAACTTTCATTTGGGTGATAGGCGATGCGCATGGGGTTCCTTTCTTTTGTGTTAAGGGTAAAAATGACTACCCCAAGAGCACTCTTTGGAATATTTTGAGGATCTCTTAAAGTGATAATGATTATATCAAGCCATGAATGCAAAACATGAGAGTTAATTTTCCACAAAACCTATCAAAACACTCATGGAATAGCCAACTTATTGATTAAAACATTTACTCACAAGAGAACATATGTTTTTTTGAGGTTTCACATCCCATAACTATTCATTTATTATTTTGGAAATATTGTGAGACTAATTAGGTGTTGCCACATTTGATATACCATAATATTACTATTTTAATTTGTTTGGATTAATAATTATGATATGTTTTGGGAATAAAATAATGATTAGCAATGATGTATAAGAAATATATATTGATTTGATTCATATTATAGTTATGGATTTATATTTATGTATATATACTACTTACAATTCATTTAAGATATTTTGATTATATTTCATGGATAATGCACCGGTATTCTGTCTACTTGTGTGCAAGTTTTCTCTAGAGTGAGAAAGGGTATAATCCAAAAGTGATGTAAAGATGTAGATAATGGGTATACATAGAGAGCATTGTTATGTGCAATTTAGTACACAATATTGTGTCAAACCATAAACCATGGTCATATATTTCCCTTTTGTGTGATTTATTTTGTTTTTATGTGTGGTTCCTTGTGTGATTGGCTAGATATATACATGATGAAAAATGAGACATGTTGTGCACTCTCCCTACTTGTGAGGAGTACACATTCAAATTACACAATAAATAAGATACACATGGTCTCTTTGTGACAATGGTTCATTAGCATTATGTAATCACACCATTAAAATATTGTGATAAGTCTTTTATCATTTGATTAAAATATAAAAATAATAAAGTATGATTTTATTGTTATCCAAAATTACACCCCCTTACAATTTTGAACAACCCATCAAAATGGACTTAGCCATTTTACTCGGGAAGTCATGCAAGACTAAGGAATTATACCATGGAATGTAGTCACTTAATGTTTTATGGGTTCTCCTATCCCATAGAATAAGGAGAGCATAAGTTGGACTTGGGTGGATTTTCGGCGAAACTTAGTGCTCCACGGGTTTTTCTCAACTTTGTAGAATGATGGGATTGAGCTCGGGCCTTATGCAAAATTATTTCAAAGTTTGAACTTTGTAGAACAAATTTAGTTTCCTATAGGTAAAAATAAGTCATAACACCGCATGTATTCATTCCCATAAAAGGTTGAAATAATCAGCTAAGAAAATTTTTACCAAACAAAGGAATGAGAAGAATATTAGTGCTTCGCGGATGGAGAAACACAATGTTTTGTAGACTTAGAAGATATGGCATGATATGGAGTTTTTAAAATGTTTTGAAACCAAATTTGGAGTCCACCAAGAGAAATCCACGACACAAGGAAGCCATGCCGTTGAGCATTATGTGGCCAAGAAAAGAATAGTTGAAAAGAAGATAATTTCAAAATCTATGAGACACTATCCTAGTATTTTACGGATCTCTCGAGAGAATAGTATTCCGCGGACTCTCAAAGTCTATGAAATGAAGGAAAATAGTCACGGGTAAAGTGCCACATGTGAAGAAGGAAATATATTTGCGGAATAGTGATAACATTGAAAAATAAAGTGTGGAAGTTTTAAAATCCATAATGAAAGATGTAAAAACATCTAAAGCCACATAACAAAGTAAATTCATGGATCAAATTAGAAACATCAAAAAGTCATAGGGAACTAGAAATATGTGTTTATTTCACTTGAAAAAACATGTAACTAATCCAATGACTAAAATTAAAGAAGTATTGCACCACTCTCTACGACCCGTAAATTTTGAGGACATGCAATAGACTCAAGGATCATTTTGAAGTTGTTAACTAAGACTAGGGGAATTCATACATGTACTATAAAATAACATTTGAAGGTAAATTGATACCCATGCTTATTCAATGTAGCTTTCGAAGTGTTAGTTCCATCTCGGTGGTATTTTCTCTATCTATTTCTTCTATTTCTTATTTCATGAATTATATAAATATAAGTGTTGTTTTAGAAGAGAAGGGTCCCTTCCTACGAATTGTAAGCATTTTATTAGATTCCATGGTTTTATACCTCGAAAATGCATTTTTCTTGAATTTTTTAAACATCTAATTTTGTAAATGTAAGTGATATATTTTAATTGAATGCAAGTGTGGTTTTCCTTCATACACTACGTATTGAATGTGAATTCTTCACCTCTTGTATTTATTTTAATCAGTGTATCCATTTTTTTACAAATTTCTAAGTTTTTTTATTCCTTACATGATATTTTCAATTCTCAAAAAAATCTAGGTTTGAATCCATATTTTAGTTTGGTGCATCACCTACTTTTTGTTTTAACCTCTTCCCCTTTCCCTCTCAACTTTAAACCCTGTGAAAATGTAGTTATCTTTAGTTTAGTTGCATTCTTAGGTTGTAGGTTAGTTGTGGAGTGTTAGAATAGGAATAATTCAACCATTTTTGGAGGTTGATCCCACTTTGTGTGTAGTACCACACTTTTGAGATCATCCCATGTTACCAAAAGTTATGGATATTCACCAAAGGATATTCATGGGTGAAAATTTTAGCCCTAATATATTTGGCATGCCTAGTGGGACAAGAATGAAGCACTTTACAACTTCATACCAACAATGTTGATGCATTTTGGATAGTATCCAACCTTTGGAGGTATTTCTCAACACATCTGGTGACTCCACTGATCCAAAAACCCATTATATCATCCAAAAACATTTTCCTTTCTTCCTCTCTATCTTACTTCCTCCCATTTTCCTCTTTCATGAAGTTATGCAATCATGACTTCATTCCCTCATAGGAACCATCAATTTTAAGAGTAATAATCAGTTCCCTCCATCTCCGTATTTTCAAAATCATTCCCTAAATAAATTTTATGAAATCTATCATGATGAATATGCATATTACCAAACCCCAACTAACCCATATGGTTATGCTATTAACCATTATGTTTGGAAAGAAAATGAATATGAAGATGATGACAACAGTTTTATGGAAGATGTTGATTTCTTGAGGAAGATTCAAAGGATAGAGAAAATATGGTGAATATTAGGGTTGCATGAAAAATAAAGGCACAGAAAATTTGTTTTAAGGTCCCTTACCCATGGGTTTTCTCTATGCCAAACTGGTTTGACCCTAAGCAGAAGCTAGATTTTATGGTTGAGATATCACCTTGTTGGAAAAATAATTTTTTGCAAGGAAAAATTAGTTGATTTTTACGAACATTATGGGAATAAGTCCTCCTTCTTGAAAGTGGAGGAAAAAATAGCTTTATGGTTGGCCAATAGGTTAGGGATCCAATAGGAACAATCCATTACAATTACATTAAATGCTTACAATTTTGTGCAAGGAGGAATTTACGAGGAGGTGAAATATTGAGAGTGGGAATTTAGAGAGAGGGTTAATATTGAAAGTAGGATAAATCAAATTATTAAAAGTATTAAACGAAGATATATTAACACACAATTAGAAAGAATAACAACTCTGCTACTTAAATCAAGAAAAAATAAACTATGAGCATAAAATAGCATTCATTCATTCATCCAAAAATTTGAAACACCTTTCTTGATTGAAATGTTTACAAATTTATAAAATGAGAGAGAGAGGAAACATATGAAAAGGAAAATGGAAGAAGTGCTATATTTTATTTGTTCTTTATATCTATCTACTCATGAAATCACAAAATTGACAACCTCTTGGAATGAGGAAGTCATTACAATATATAGTTTTCAAAAAGAATCTTCACCTACCCCCCACAAATTTTCACTTGTCTTTTACAACTTGTGACTCTTCGTATTCCTAGGAAGGAAATTAAGACCCCTTTTTATTAATTCAGGGAAACTTATTACAATTTTAAACTATAGTCACATTTTAATGAATAAGACAAAATTAAAAGTGTAACCCCTAATGAAAAAATAAAACATGAAAGAAGAGAAGAAGGTGGTGGGGAAGAGAGAAATGAAAAGAGATAGCTACTCTAATGAAGATGATACCCTTGATGATAATTATTCACTCTCTGATGGAATTTTAGAGAGTACTTCGGGAAGATATCAACCCCTTTGAATTATTTTCTGTATCAAGCCACTTTAGTACAACTTTCTCACTTTAAGGAATGTGAACAAAGCATAAAGAATTGACCCGATTCTCGAGATACAACATTGATGTTCTTAAAATTCATAAACCACAACTGATGATTGTTCATGGTGTTTGATATAACACCCCTTATCTCATAGATAAACTCCAGTGTGTCTTTTTAAAAAGAAAATGGATCTCTGGCGTCTTTCTTTATAAGTTCTTAAAATGGTTTCAATAGGTCATCTAATGAGGTGTTTTCATCTACTGCGGGCACGAAAAAATTCTCTACCTTAACATTGACATCATATTAGATTTTTGAAGTAAGTTCCTCATGTGAATTCAATTCATCTAGAGAATAGTTTGGCATCTCATACTGAGGAAAAAAATTTCTAGCCCAAACTTGAGACAAATCATCAGATGCGGAGCTGAAAACATTCTTGCTCACTAGTATGGAAGAATCAACTTTCCCAATTTCCACCACCAGTGGAAACACTTGATCCCCTGTGCTCCTTTAATTTTTTAATTTTTTTCTCTTGTCATTCTTACTTTAGTAGAAGTTACACTCATGTGCTTGAAAAATTAAATAACCTCAAGAAGTAACATTTTATCTTTTCGAGAATCTTTCTCACCCATTTATCATTTTCCTTTGCTTGCATGGTGAATCCTTGAGTCTTTTGGATGGAATATAGATCGAATCTACTAAATGGAGTAACTTCTTCAACTGGAAGAGGAAAAGTAGCATTCGTATCCATGAAAGTTTACACATATGAGGTGAGGTTTCTTACACGATCCTCCAATTGACAATTCTTATCCTTATTTTCCTAATTCCTCACAAGAAGGTGAGTGAAGATTCCTTAAACAAGTGAGTGTCTCCCTTGTGAGTTTATTCTCCTAGGGGAATGGTTCTTATTTCATATTCAACCAAGGCCATCTCTTCAATAGGTTTAGTTACCTTGGGCTGAAATACTTTTGCGTATTAATTTCTCGAAGAACCACTAAAGAAATGAGAAGTAACATGAGATAAATTTCCCTTTTTTACTTTGAATATTGAGGATATAGATTAGAATTCTGGGACCACCACTTGTTGAACCATGTGGGCTTCTCCCATAATCATATTTTGTAACCATGGAAACATATCATTTATTTTAGGATTGATATTTGGAATGATTATTGTTTCTTGTTCTAATTGAGAAGGAACATCTTCCACTTTGGTGGGGCTGGTGCAATAACATAGGATGAGAGACTTTGAGATTAATGAGGATTGTAGGATAAAATGGAATAATTTACCCTTGTTCAAAATCTACAAAAATCCTGTTGTTTCCTTTACCTTTTTGTGCAACCTCTTATAGTGATGAGATTTTGAGTCGAATGAATTTATTTTTTAGCATTCTCTTAAGTGAGTAGAACTTGAAGATTTCTCAATGGATTTTAAAGATGAAAAATAAGATGTTTTACTTTTGAGAGTTGGGAAACCTCCTTATGCAATGAGGGTAAATTTATTATTTTTAACCATTCCCTTGATCTCTTTATTCTTTCTTCGGTTCTCTCATCTATATCCCTTGATTCATGGATGCTCCAAGACACTTACGGTAGGGGTTATAATTTCACAGCTTGATACTTTGGATCATGCATTTCAGTACCATCATCATAACTCCTTCAAACCAATAAAACTTGAATATTATCATTTTCCCAAATCTTATCCTCATACGATCTTGTTCCTGACGTCAAAATCATATGTAAAATTCACCCAATAGTCCTCAATCTATGGAACATGATGTAAGTCAGGAAGGTGAAATGTTTATGGATTTCTCTAAATATCAAAGTCCAATCTTAGAGTGTATGAATATAAGCTCAGAGGATTGAAGGTATCTTCCAAGTTATAAACATCAATGGTACTTTTTCAAGAGAATATCCCAAGAAATATAGGGAAAACAACACTTTTCTTCATTCAGTTTTTAAACTTACAATTGATGTGAACAAGCTGCCTACATAGCTCAAACACCATGATCTTGTCATTGAGATAATGAGGCATATTACATGGAAAAATATCAAAACTAGACAATCTAATGTAGGAATCTTTGTGAAGAACAACCCGTACCTCTTGATCAAAGAAGCGGATTATGAAGATAAATTTGATTCAAGATTTTCCTCAAACAACTAGATGAAAAACATAGTGAACACATCATTCACTCTGAAAAAATGACAATTTGTTTGTTTTATGGTCAATCATGGATATTTATCATATGAATGGGCCTTTTGGGAAATGTTACACTGAATGAAAAACTTATGAACGGTCTTTTTCTTGCAAGGGTGTAAACCAAGTAGGATGTCATTGAAAATTTCTTGGTAGCCAACACTTGAAGTGATTGATGATGTAGGTTATCACTAATTATTTTCCTCTAGTATATCATTTGTTTTCCCTCAATGATGGTATGGATGAAAAAATCCATCTAATCCTAAAAATCCCTTTTAGCTTCTTACCTGTTACCTTGCTTAAGAGGATGATCACATCTAAAAATCCCTTGTGAAATTCACTTCAAGAGAGAGATATTTTAACATGCGAGATGAATTTCTTCCTCACTTAAACCAAAAACAGAAGAAAGAAAGACCTTAAAGGTAAAATTCCAGTTAAGACCACTCACTTTATGTAAATTATTTTTTGATGATCACCATGATATTTGATGTTGGAATCTGCATATACTTGAGGAATAGTTTTAGGAGTAAGCACTGCCATAATTGAGTTATCATTAGCCCTTATGATTCGTGTATCTAGTTCATAGTGACGAGAACATTCTAATATTATTTTTTTGATTTGAATGGATATGGGATTAACACCTATAACATACAATCCACTTTTGAATAATTTTTTCTCCATTGGTTCCCTAGGACCACATAACATCCTATTCTTGAGATCTTCTAGGTCCATATGGGCAACATCATTGTCACCCACACTTGAGTATTCTGGAACTAGGGAAAAGACATGCTCAATAATAGAGAATTTGAACTTCATACTTGTGAAAAATCAATAATATGAGAGAAAATAATTTACTTAAAACAAAGACTTTCTATTTTTAATAGTTAGGGTTCAAGAGATGCTATTTTGGGAAAGAGTGATTTTTTTCCTGAATTCAATTTTTTAAAACCATAACATGATAGGAACACTTTCACAGATGTAGTTTTTGCTTTTTTAGTAAAAATTGCCTAGTTTTTCATCTTCATTGTTCTACGAGTGCATTGTTCTTAGAGGACTTGAATTTTTAGGAAAGATGCTATTTTTAGAAAGTGAGGACACCAAGTAATTACTATTTTTATAAACTATGGTTATAAACCTTAGATTGCAATGAAAATGACATCATTGGATTAGATAGGATCCCGAGACTCTGTGCTCAAAATTTTAGTTCAATCCACTCACTGGAATGATTAGAAACTAAAAAAGCATCATCTACAACATAAAAATAAGGTTTGATAAAATTAAAAAATGAGGGAATCATCTGATTTGTTGTTACTTTCTTATTTTAGGTTCTTGGGATGCAGAGCAACTGTGAAAATATCATTTAGACTTGTTCATCAATTTGAAAGATATTAATTTTTTATGTTTCAGAGCATATGACAACTCTAGAGAATTTTGGGCAGAGTGTCTAGAAAATTTTCATGTTTATTGTTTATTTTAGAGAATAAACTATGGATTTATGGAGAAATAATGAGGTGGAAATGATTTATTTCATGTATTAGAACTTCCGAAAACACTTTTCATTCATAAAGCGAAGAAGAAATGAGTTTAAACACTTTGTGGATTTTTAATTTTTAACCACCTTGGTATGGGGTGAATTTTCTTGTCCCTTATGTATTCTTGGGAAAGGGATATAAGGTGAAAAAAATGCACCTTGATTTGAGCATGAAAAGTGGCGGGGTTTGATTACTTGATGGGAGAAAGAGGAAAAACTAGCACTTAACACCCGGGGTCTAAGACCGAGTCACATGAATAACCATGACATGAGTAGGGATGGAGAAAATTTTCTTATCCCATATATTCCCATGGGAAAAGTACAGGGGAGGGATAATTTTTTTCCCGATATGGAGGTGACAAGTGGAAAGTTGTGGTTTGACGAGGCAGAGAGGAGAAAGGGCTTAAAAATGCATTGCATGGAGCTTGTTTCAAGTCATGTGAAGATCCATTAGCTAGGAAAATAATGGGAAATGTTTTCTTATCCCATTTTTACCCAAGGGAAAGGGAAAGGGGGATAAAAATGTTCCCTCACCCTAGGTTAACAAGTGGCAAGTAGTGATTGCACAACGGGAGGGCTAAAAACTAGGCAAAAGTGCTTGCAAAAGCTTGTTCAAGGTCATGTGGAAGTCTAGGAGGAATAAATGGGGTTGGACACATTTTATTTTATCCTCTATCCCCAAGTGATAGGGATACGAAGGATAGTAAAATGAGTATCAACCTCAGTGGCATGTGTCCTCTTGTGAAAATAACTAAGTATCAAAAGATTACCTTGAGAGAAACCTCGAAAGATAGTTTTGGAGCTCCAGGAGGGATTTTTTAGTGATTCCTTATATGAAATGGACTTTAAAAACCTTTCCAAATGAATGGGATGGGTCCAATGATCCAATTATTCCTAAAAACCACTTAAAAATAGCCTCTTTTCTCAAGATAGCAGGATGTGTCTGCTGAAAATGAGTTGTGCAATGAAGATCCAAGGTTTTGTGAAAAGTATGAAAGTACCATCATGTATAGAATGGAATTATATTTCGAATGATATATTGTTTGAAATATAACTCATTCTAGAGCTCCTAGAATCACCTTTTTGAAGCTTGGGCACTATTTCGAGACTACAAGTTCCTTAACCCTATAAAACCCACTTTCACCGTTATTATTCCTAAAAATTCAAAACATTCCTAAATATTCCTAAACCTATTCCATTTCATTAATAAATCCTTAACACCACTCATGAATTATTTTTATCTTTTACATCTATCTCGAAGGATGGACATCTGTCTCAGAAAGGCTAAAAATAACCTTTCTATGTCTATTAAAGAATCCGCCTTGAGAAGCACTGCAACAGAAGAATTCCATGAACTTATTAACATGTTTTAAACAATTTAGAAAATATGTACAACACATATGAAGACTTTTAAGGATAGGATAGGCATGATAAAGAGGGAAAACTAATCGGAGAGGTGCTTAGGATGGTTTTAAATCAAAATTTTGACATTAGGGTAAAGTTGTCATGTTTTTAACTTGAATTTTGACATTAAAAAATATGAGAAAATTTGGATCTCACTTAGTGAATTATTATAGATATAATGAAGTGAGGATAGGATAAACATGAATTCCAAAATCTCAATATATAACATAGATTAGTGCCTTATCCATTGGGATATACAATATCATTATAAGTAATGTATAGAATGGATGAATGAACACACTCACACACACAATAAAAGTGAAACACACCACACTTAGAAATAAAAACACACACAACAGGAAAGGGAAATGCACATCCTAAAATCACCTATGGTACATGTGGGGATAACCCACTTTCAATGTTTATACAACTTATATTATTTCTCACTTTGCGAGGTAATTAAAAATATGTGTCATCCAGGTTATGAGAGGTAGAAAGTATTTTTCTCACAGATTCCGAATCTGGAATGGTCCTAGCCACAAGGATTCAAACTTTCCATGATTTCCTTTTGGATCTCTCTTTTTATCCCATAATAAGAAAATATCACCAAATTTTAAATCTCTACCTTTGCTTTCTTATAAAAATATTCTCTACTTTCAGGATGATGTCCCTTTATTCGATCAACCATCTTGAATCTTTCTTCACACAAATTTTTAAGATACAAAATTCTCTTTTCAAGAGAATCATGAAATTGGCAATTTTAAACTTCCTTGACTAATTTGAGGTATGGAAATTTAACTGGTGACTAGAATCTCTGCATTGATCCTGTAAAATAATTGGAATGGCGACATACCAATTTCATTTTTAGGGTAATCCTATCTACCCCTAGTGCATCATAGGGCTTCTTATACCAATTTCTCTAATTATGATTAACTAGCTTTCAGATAATTGTCACAATATTCATGTTACTTGACTTGGTCTGACCATTCCCGTATGGGTAGTAGTATGATGCATGAAAAAGTAAAATTTCATAACCATATAAGAAATTGGTCAACTCCATAAAGGAAAATTATGTTACATTATCAACTACAATCTTATGAGGAATTCCAAAACGAATAATAATGTTTTATTTGATGAAGCTACATACCATTTCAAAATTGGCTTGTTTGACTGTATTTTACTCCACCCATTTGGTGAAGTAATCTGGTTGTTTTTAGCACATAGGAATGTCCTACATTTGAATAAGGATTGAGTACTCCAAAAAAATATAGGCCCCATTGTTACAAATTTTTGTCAATAACTAATGTCTGGAGGGGAAGTGTGAAAAGATATGGCCTTCCAACAAATTGTTGACAAGGTTCACACTTGGAAACCCATTGTTGAGCATCTGTAAACAACATAGGCCAATAACATGTATAGTGAAGGATCTTGTGAATAATCTATTATCACCAAATCACAACACCCTATGGTTGACATAAGTGTGTGTGCTTGAGATCATAGTGTGATTGGATAACATGGGTACTATCTCCAAGTTGTGGGACTCGCTACTTAAGATAGACCTCCGAGAGAAGTTGGTTCTTTCTCCTAAAATACCCGCCACATTCTACTGTAATGAAAGGAAAACTATCTATCCTAATATAACTTTCCAAGGGACTAGGGAGAGAGAGTGCATAAAACAAATCCTACAATAAAGTGGTGATACAACAGAAAAGGAGAGTGTGAGAATAGTATCCAATGTATGAAAAAATAGAAGCAAGGTGTGTACTACAAGGGGTGATAACAATTCTCTAAAATCTAGCAACTTCATTCACAATAATATTTCATACACACACTGATAATGAATCCCTATAGCAACATAATATAGACACAATATACATGTAATGAGGTTGAAAGTGGCTCGGAGGAATGCAAAAACACAACAGGGGAAGATAAATCCACAAACTTGTATCTATTGCTTTCATAAGTATGCACAATCCAATCTATTAGAAGATAAGGGCCTGGATCACCATGCAAGGAGTCCACTACAAAGGCTGGCAACACATTAGCTTCACAAAACATTTTTGATAGATTTTTACTACACAAAACTACTTCTCTCCTTTCAATGACGCCAACACTCCAATTTATAGAATTTTGAGAAGAGAGAGAGAGGGAAAATTAGAATCCCGAAATTTTTCCTTCAACTACTTGAAAAATGTAGTAAATGAAGTGAAATGATATTATGTTGCTTGAAAAAGGCTTCCCATACTTGTCCCATAACTTGCATGTAGTGAGAAATGTCATCCCATGCTTCATTAATGTATCCCAGCTACCAAATAAAACATTGTTTTGAACCTAGCCATGTTATCTCCAAAATAACCATTTATTTCTCACCAAATTATGAATTTCTTGATTTTTATGCATCGGGCTCGAGACCACAATTCCAAGAGTACTAATTTTGTGTGTTTTTGTTGAGAAATGCAAAATTTATGGCCTTTTGAGTATGAGTAGCTATTTTGGGAATGTCGAATTTATGTCATTTGGCACATACTTGTTGACCAGGTTGTGAGGGCCGTTGGCTCTCACTCCACCCACATCTCTTTTGTATCTAGATATTTCAGCCTTTCAAATCCTGCGCACGTACTGGGTGTCCCGGCTTTCCCGTGGACCGCGCAGATAAAAAGTTTTGACTTTGCCAATTTACTATTGGATGCGGCCTTCCGCTTTTCGGCCTGCCGCACGTCCCACATGTACCTATGCGGTTTGGGCCCAAAAAACCCGACTTTGCTAATTTTCATGTAAATTGGCCATTTCGGTTTTGTGGGTCCCATGTGTCTTATGGATGCATGGGGACAAAAATGTATGATTTTACCACACAACAAATGAATGAGGCAATTTTGTATTTTTGGGTCCCAACTATCCACATGCATACCTATGTGGCCTCGGGCCCCAAAACTGATTTACCCACAATACATTGTCTTGAGCCATTTTTTCAAATTTTTTCCATTTTTTCTAACTCCTTGAATTTTTTCCTTAGATGGGGAAGTCAGAGAGAAACCAGAGGGGCCCCCAAAATCCATTTTTGTCCTTCCATCATTTTTTCTTGCTCCAACATGAGGAGATTATGCAATTTATCCAAATTTACCTCGAGGGTGAATTTGGAATAACATAATCACCATGGCAGAGAAATTCCCACCACAATCCTAGTCATGATAATATTTTAGTAACTTTTCTTGTTTCTCTTTGTCGACACCCCTTAGTAAGAATCCATCTAATCCTCTCTTGTATAACACGTGATTCTAGATGACATACCTAGCTACTTTTAGTTTGACATTCCTCGTTTCCTTATAGTTAAGATGATATGGGAACTCCTCATTAGTGAATAAGTAAGCAATATCAGAATAGCACTCATTGGTGGTATTTACAAAAAGCACTTGGGGTAAGTATTTACTTACACATTCATAGCATATGCACTCCTTTGTATCATCTTGAGTCAAGAGGGCTTCATCCCTGACCATTAAATAACACAATCCATTTCCTCTAACAAGATTTAAAGTTCAGATGTTTAAGTCATACTCTTAGATCCTAGCCACTCAATTTCCTCTCTTGGCTCCTAGATCTTGTTGAGTTAGAATTGATTTGATTGTAGACCCTAGAACCATTACCACAGTGTGGAGTTGAGAATGTAAAACCTGAAATTATTTACTACTTTGACCACAACATAGGCATGTTTCTCCATTTGATTGTATCTCAAATCATGATCATTTAGTGGGAAACTCATAATAGTAACAGGTGTTTCAATTCCTCCTTCATTATCCCGAACTAATATGGCCAAAAGTGTGTGTTTCGAAGCATAGCAATACAATATGAAATATTTATCAAAGTTGGGGCATACCAAAGTATAAGCCTTATCTATTTCTTATTTTATTACATCAAACATTTCCTTTCATTAATTATTTCACTTAAATTTTTTTTGAGGTTTCATTATACTGGTGATGTGCTTTTTTAGCTTGGAAAAATATGGAACGAAGCAACGAAGAAAGTTTACCTTGCTGAAAAAGGAATGAAATGCCTTATTTCTTATGGGTAAGGAAATGATTGAATTAACTTTATCCTTTCTATATAATTTTTTTCTCCTTCCTTGTTCAAGATGTGACCAAGGATTTTGCCTTCGATAACACCGAAAATCCACTTCTTAGGGTTTAAAGAGTTTCCATGTTGTTGACACCTAGTCAACCCTTGTTCCAGATGTCTTAGGTGATCTCCCCACCTTTTGGAGTAGACCATGAGGTCATCAAGGTATATGATAGTGCAATGTTTGAGGTATTTGAAGGAAATAACCATTAATCATTGAAAAGTTTCTCCAACATTAATAAGGCCAAATGACATCCTGCTATAGGAAAAATTGCCTCATAGAGTTGCAAAGGCCATTTTGTGTCTATTTTATTACTCTACCTCCACTTGGTTATATCTAGAAAATACATCCAAAAATGAGAGAATCTCATACTTGGTGACTACTTGTAGGATGTGATCCATGATAGGAAGTGGGTATTTATCCTTCAATGAAGCTTGGTTCAAATTATAGAAGTCGACACAAATCCTTATTTCACCATTATTCTTCCACCCTAAAACAATATTTTCCACCCACATGGAGTGGTTAATAGGCATAATTATTCTTGCATTTAACATCTTCAGTAATTCTTATTTGATTGTATCTACAATCTTTGGGTTATATTTTTTTGCTTCTACTTGAAAGGCTTGGCATCAGGATTGAGTGGGATTAAGTGATGAATTTATTTTGGCTTGAAATACTTGAGCTCATCATATGAGTAAGAAAAAAATTTAAAGTATCTTCTCAACAATGAGATGAATCTCCTTTTCTCATCTGGTGAACAACATTTCCCAATATTTATCCTTCTAGGCTATTCTGGGGTACCAATGTTCTCTTTTTCAAATTAAATAGTGTACGAGAAAGAATATTTTGTTTTTTTCTTAAAAAACTTGTTATGATTATAAAAAAACTATTCAAGAGACAAAAATCCTTTTGGAATATTGTTTCTCTTAAGTATGATGACTCCTTCTAAATCAACTCTATATATCTCTCTCCTTTATCTTCATCTGCAACAAAATCATGATTTGGAGCATCACTTCCTTCATTGAAAAGATTGTTGAAGTTATCTCTTTGTTCCAAAAAGGAGAGAAGATGGTTTTCATCATTGAACAACTTCCAACAATTGACATTACATGGAATGTTTGGCCTAAACACCATCTCAAAAGTCACTTTTCCCTTATTTAAGGATGGATGTGGAGTCATTAGGGAAGCCAAAATTGTGTGAGAATAAGCTTTCTAATTTTTCTCACGGGGAAAAAATTGAATAGAAAAAGAATTAAAAGGTTCAATGCGGTCTCATTATCAATTCCTATAACATTTGAGCCTTCGGTTCTTGACTTGATATTGATCTCTTACTTGTTTGACAATCAATTCAACATCTCTAATACATTTCAAATTCTTGATACCCATAGATTTGGCTATGTCCATACCGATAAGAAGGGATTCATGTTCCACAATGTTATTGGTGTTATCAAATTGTAATTTGTAAGCAAATGGGAGTAACTCACCCGAAGGAGAAGTTAGTACAACACATACTCTAGAGCCGACACTAGAATAACTTCCTTTAAATTCCATTTTCCATAGATTATTTGTCATCATCCTCCATAACAAAAGGAAAGTTTTCATATCTTTTATAAGTCAAAATTAGTTACCAAGTCCACTGTCTTGAAACAATACGTGAGACTTTGGGTCTTTTGGTTTTTAGGCGTGTACTTCATCTTTTACATGGGTAATAACTTCTTCGTGTCTCCTTTCACTAGAATGGTTTTCGAGGACCAATCCATATGTATCTCACCACCCAGATATCTACAAAAATACTTCTCAACATCATACTAAAGGATGCTAAAATGTATGCTACCAAAATGGTTTGCAAAACCTTATTTTCTGGAAAGTTTGCAAGGGCCACTTGAGCATATTTGATTCTCCCTACTAGTGGAACTTCTTTAGACTCCATAGAATAGAAATATCAAGTTACTCATGTCAAGGTGAGTCCTAAGGAAATATAAATTTTAATTGGAATTACATTATTTGAAGCATCTGAGTCTATTATGAAATTGTTCAATTGGTGGCCTTTAATCAAGAGGGAAAGGTAGAATGGTTCTACTTTGTTGGTTTTGAATGTGCTTAGAGAAAACATGTTTTACATTAGTGGAGTGGGTGGTGTTAAAATTTAGAATTGTTGACATGCTCAATGATATCAAACAAAGTAAAAGTGGATGAGCTTTATATCAATGGGACATCAGATGTTCTACTGGGTGGAATGGTACTAATTTAGAAGTTTGGGTAGTTTTAGCAGATGGAGTAGCTAGCTGAGAAGCAATGGATGATTTTGAATGAACATTTGAATCTTAGGCAAGATTGTTCTTAGATATAGAATTAGAGATCGGAGAAGTACTATAGTACTTACTTATCATGGTAGATTATTTCTTTATTGCTATTGGGCTGGGTTTATCTTTTGCGAGAATCCATGGAAGGCGGATCGAAGATCCTCTCGTTAATTATATTTTTATAGATTCACCACCTAAGGATTATATTTATTATTATTTTTCAAAAAAATTGGAGGAAGAATCTCCTTTAAGATCGGGAGTTGGTGAATACTTCACACAAGAAACTTGGTACCTCTTCATCACCATCATCTTCTTTTGAAGAATACTCAAGGAAACTGGTTTGTTCATCATATTCTACTTCTTAAATTTCAAGAATATTACCATCCTCATTCTCTTCTTACGGCTCCTCAATTTCTTCTTCTTCCTTTTTTGCATCATAGGATGCATTTATTTGAGATGCCTAAAGAGAAAGTATGTAAGGTGATGTGCCAATCCTTTGTCTATTTTGAAATTTATTCTTAGGAGTGTCTCTATTCATGGAAGCTTGAGCCAACTTCTTATTGAGCGAAAGAACATCATTAGCCGATTTTGAATTAATGATTACGTGGTTATTGCATTTGAACTTTGGCATTTCTCCATATTTGGACCTTCTTTTTTATCTTTCTTGACATGATAAAGTCATCTTCCACTTTGATTGCAAGATTTTGTGCCTCATCCAAATCAGTTGGTTGAGTTCTTCTCAACATAAAACTCACCTTAAGAAGCTAGGCATTTTGAAGAATCGAGATTTTTGTCTTCTCAGTAGTTCGAGAAAATTCAGGGATTTTGTAAAGCATTTGATTTAATTTCACCAAAACTCCCTCATTGGTTTGAAAGGATATTTATTTAGTTGATACCATTGGGCCAAAAGGGCATGAGCATCTTCGGCATGTTTAAACCTAGTTTCAAACTTGGTCTTCATATCATTCCAGTTATTTATGGACCTACTCGACAAGTGATAAAACTGATATGTTTCTACATCTTGCAAAGATTCTACAAATATATGGAATGATACATCCTCATAGCCAACTCCTAGCACTCCAAAAGTAGTGATGAAGGCTACAATGTGGTCATCTGGGTGTTGCTTTCCATCACTGTAGAACTTGGGAGATTGTTTTATTGACCCTTTAGGTAAATCATATAGAGGCGGGGTAAGAGCTAATGGAATTGTGTTTTCCTCTGAGGGCATTAGTGCTTATTGAACCATTTGTGGTTCCTCTTCTTCAACTTCTTACTAGTCTACTTTAACTCTTTCAATAAATTCTTTAATAACTTCCTCTTGTTAAGGGATATAGTTTAATGGTTCAACCACAACTTTGTCACCATGATACTCAAGAGACAAAGTAGGATCAAATTTTGGGAAGTATTGTCAACATGTTCTCCTTATAATTTGGATAATAGGAAGTTTGAAATCAGCTTGCAATTTTTCTTCAAGTAAGGATTGGTCCCACCAATAGCTCTTAAGGATCTTGTATACCATCTTTCTACCAGCTTAAGTGTAAAATTAAAAAAAAAAATCTTATAGGATCTTCTCTACTGATTTTGAACTTGCTCTTTCCAAAGCTTCTGCATGTTATTCTTTAGAACCTATAACTCTTGTATCATCATGGTAATGGAAGAAATTTATTCTATTTTTCTAGATAACCTCCCTCAAGTTCAATGCAATATCTTCTTGGGTATGAAAGATAATTTCAGGTCTTAGGACTGAGGGATTACCAAGAATAGCCATTAGTGGAAGACATAAGGCTCAATGAATTTTCAAATTTCATATTTTTTTGGTTTTTTAGATATCTTATTTTTTTTTCATATTTTATGGAATATATAAGGGTGAAGAATAGAAAAATATTCCCCATGGTGGGTGCTAAAAAATGTTGGTGAAATAATTTGTCACTAGGAAAAATTAGTTGATTTTTACCAACGTTATGGGAGTAAGTCCCTCCTGTTTGAAAGCGATGATCCCTTATTATATGTGAATAAAAAACATTTTATAGTTTTCTAATAGGTAAAGGATCCAATAGGAACACTCCATTGCACCTACAAAAATGCTTGCAATTTTGTGTAAGGGAGGAATTTGCAAGGAAGGTGAAATATTGTGAGTGGGAATTTAGAGAGAGGATTAATATTGCAAGTAGGCTAAATCATATTCTTACAAATATTAAATGGATATACATCATTACATAATTAGAAAGAATAAAAACTCTTCTAATGACATCAAGACAAAATAAACTATGAGCATAAAATATCATTCATTTATTTATCCTAAAAAGTTGAAACACCTTTCTTGATTGACATGTTTATAAAGCTATAAAATGAGAGAGAGGAAAAATATGAAAAGAAAAATGGAACAAGTGTTATCTTTTATATGTTATTTGTAGCTATCTACTCTTGAAATCATAAAATTGAAAACCTCTTGGAATGAGAAAGTCATTACAATATATAGTTTTCATAAATGACTCTTCACCTACCCACACATGACTTTTCACTTGTCTTTTACAACTTGTGACTCTTTGTATTTCTATGAAGGAAATTAAGTACCATTTTTATTAATTGAGGGAAAATTATTACAATTTTCAACTATAGTAACATTTTAATGAAAAATAAAAAAGTGAATAAGACAAAATGAAAAGTGCAATCCCCTAATGAAAAAATACAACATTGAAGAAGATAAGAAGGGGGTGGGGAAGAGAGAAAGGAAAAGAGAGAGATACTTATATGAAGATTATACCCTTACTGATACTATTTCACTCTCTAATGGAATTTTGAGGAGTACCTCTGGGAAGATATAAACCCCTTTAAATTCTTTTTGTATCGAGCCACTATGGGTGTAACTTTATCAACCTCGGGAATGTGAACAAAGAAAAATGACTTGAGACAATTCTCATAAATAACATTTATGTTCCTTCATGGTGTTTCATAAAACAACCCTTATCTCATAGAGATACTTCAATGTGTTTTTGTTAAAAGAAAATGGATCTCTAACCTCTTTTTTTTATAAGTTCTTCGAATGGTTTTAGTAGGTCAGCCATTGAGGCATTTTCATCTACTGCAAGAACACCAAAATTCTCTACCTCAGCATTGACATCATATTACATTTTTGAAGTACATTCCTCATGTGAATATAATTCATACAGATCACAGTTTATCATCTTGTCGCAAGTGACAATATTTCTAGCCCAAATTTAAGATAAATAATCAAATGTGTAATTGAAAAATATTTACGCTCACTAGTATGGAAGATCTGAATTTCCCCATTTCTACCACCAGCAGAAACACTTGATCCCATTTCTCCTTTTCTTTTTCAATTTCATCTATTGTCATTCTTAATTTTGCAGTAGTAACACTCATGTACCTGAACAATTAAAGGATCTCAGGAAGAAACATTTTACCATTTTCTAAAATCTTTCTCACCCATTTATCATTTTAACTACCCCTCATGGTGATTCCTTGAGTATTTTGGATGGACTATGGATTGAATATACTAACGGGAGTAATCTCTTCAACTTGAAGAGACAGAGAACCATTTGGATCCATGAAATTTTGCACATACTAGGTGAGGGTTCTTATGCGATCCTCTAATTGATCAATTTTCTCTTTATATTCTTGTTTCCTCACAAGAAGGTGAGTGGAATATTCCTTGAATATGTGAGAATATCCATCATAAGTCAACATCTAAGGAATGGTGCTCATTTCATAGTCAGCCAAGGTCATATCTTCAATAGGTTTAGTTACCTTTGGACGTAATAATTATACGTCTTGATTTCCCAAAGCACCATTGAAGAAGCGAGAAGAAAATTGAACTAAATTTCCATTCTTCACTTTGAATATTTAGGCTATGGCTTAGAATTCTAGTATTGGAATATTTTGAACCATGTGTGCTTCCCCCCCAATAATATATTACACCCATGGAAACATATCATCCATTTCAATCTCGATATTTGGAAAGATTATTGTTTCTTATTCTAGCTGAAAAGGAACATCTTGCATTTCCGGGGCTAGTGCAGTTATAGAGGATGAGATACCTTGAGATTGATGAGGGACTATAGGATGAACTGGATATATTTCCCCTTGTTCCAAATCTATCACAGTGTCTTCTATCTCCTTTACCTTTTTGTGCAACCTCTTATAATGAGGAGCTTCCGATTCCATGACTTTCTTTTTGAGTGTTCTCTTGAGTGAGAAGAACTTGAATATTTCTCAATGGATTTTAAGAGGAAAGAAGGCATGTTTTCATTTTGAGAGTTGGGAAACCTCCTGATGCGATGAGGGAAGCTTTATTATTTTTGAACAATTCCCTTAATCTCCTAATTACTACTTTACTTCACTCATCTATATCCCTTGATTCACGAGATGCTCCAATAAACTTTTGGTAGTGGTGAGGATTTAACAGTTTGGTACTTCATATATGTTGTCATGAAAATGTGTAACATGAAAATATCTAATTTTCAAGCATGAAAATGGACCACATTGTTAAAAAAATCAAATTCATATCTCCCAAGACACCCTTGGTCGAGTCTATCCCAATCAACAGTCCTATCTTGTCGGTCTAATGATCTCTATATGAATTTCAAGTGTTCCCTTAGGTGATTTAGGATTGTAAAATCAATCCCCTAGGTGATTTAGGAACTTATATAGCATTCAAGAATTTGAGAAGTTTTGGGAAGGGCTATTATTGGCCTTCCTAAGACTAGTACACAACCCCCAGAGTGGATTAGAGGAGTAAGAATCATTGTTTATGAGTATTTAAGTGATAGGAACATAAATGAAATGATTTTGAAATATTCAGGGAAGATTCAAAGGTGTTGGAAACAATTCAGTGAAAGCGATTTTTCGGGATTGAACGAGTATGCATTGTGAATGAGGACCTAAGCTTTAAAGAAATATTATGGGAGCCCTGTGATGATTTGAAATCCCAACAAGGTGTCAATGGAAATAATTTTCAATTCCATAAATGGTGGAAAAATTAGACATCATGAAACATCATGCACTTCCCTAGGAAACTCATTCTTCCTTGCACAACAGGTGGTCCCGAGAAATAAGGGAACATTGTAGAGAGTTAAAATAAAAAATAGATCTTAACCATAACCATTGGATTCATTGAGGTTTTTTCAGGTGGAATCATATAAAATTTCACCTTAAAATTCATCTGGGAGCCCAAGATATCACCTCCACAAGTCGGTCCCAAGGTAAGAGTTTTCATACTTTACCATTTTTTTAGAAGGACATGTATCGGCACTGGAGCCTAGCTGGATTTCATGTCCCTTTTATCCCTTTATAAAAGGTACATAGGGGACGAAAAATGTTCCCATTCCTTTTTATCCCCCAGAACACCAATGTGACCTCTCATTAGCTAGTTAAGCCTCCCAGAGGTAAGTTAGATCCTTACCTCTCCTGTATGGATGATCGCCAAGGGTTGCGATGAGGTGCAAAGTGGAAATTTATGTCCATTTCATACCATTTGAAAAGGAACATAGGGGACATAAATTTTTTCCATCCCCCTTATTTCCACGTGGTTTTCATATGATCTAGTTTTAGCCCCTATGAGAGAGAAGGTAGTCAAAATAGGTACACGATCTTCGTCAGACGATTGCAAGAACTCCATAAAGATTTAGAAGGAAAATAAATACTCATCGAAATATGAGAAGATCCTATACATGATGGAATATTTAAAGTTTTTAGAAAATCCTATGTAAATCCTAGGTTATTTCATTTTGAGAGGGCACACTCGATGATTCCAAGTAAGGATGTCATTTTTGGAATATTTTTAAGAAGAATAAGAAGATAAGACCCATTGTTGCAATTTTTCCATGATCATATGAGGAGAGGAGGAGGAGGAGGAGTATTATAGTCATAGAAGAATTTCCAAGATGCCACAAGAGTAGGCATAACTAAATATCTTTGGAGTAAGCATGTGAAGGAGACTTGCATTTTTATTTATCTAAACCTTCACAAAGGAGAATAGGGGAAGGCCGAGAAAGAAACATATTCATTCCACAACCAATCAAGCATTATGCCGGTAAGGGGACTACTTCCATGGTAGTTCAACCTCTATTATCATAAGGATCATGGTGTGTTGGGACTTATATGCTATTGCGGACCAAGCCAATCAACCAATGTGGAATATTACTAAGGAGAGGAGTGGTTTGAAAAAAATAGCATAATAAATTGAGTTACAATACAAAACATGGATTTTTGAAGGATCTAGGATTTTCTTCCCCAAAATGACACCATTGGCCCTAAAGTGAATTTTTTTATAACTTGAAGAATGGTACATGGATTGACATGGGATTTTTTGTGATCATCAACATTTTCAGAGGCCATTAGAATACAAGTGGAAGATTTTTCAAACATGCCTTAGATTTTTTATAGTGAAGAAACCCCAGTTTCTGTGGTGAAAATTTTAAATTTTAAAATCTCCATTTTCAGAGGTTAGGTTGATGTGAAATTTCAAAGAAGCACTATCGAGAAAATTCATTTCATCGCAAACCAATTCCTAGAACCCCACTTTCCAAAAATAGTAAGCCTTCCTACACGGGTACTTGGATATTTTTGGTAAGCCATCTCTAGAATTAGTTGTGGCAAAGATGGTGTGCACCAGAGATAATCAGAAAATCAAAATGGTTGAGTAGTGCCAAAAATGGTGAAAACACCCATTTACTAAAAATAGTAAGTTGTCTCATAGGAACTTGCTATAAATAGTAAGTTGTTCTAGAAGGTAGATTTCACAAATTAAGTGTACATAGGATATGATCATTTGATTTGGAAACATCAGTTGGAGTTAGGAGAGGTAGATTCGACAATTACTAAAAATAGTAAGTTATCTCTTAGGTACTTCGGTTTAGATACTGCTCTTCAATAGATAATTTTGGGAGATATGTAATGAGTCAAGAGGTAAACAAATAGTCACTATGAAGATGATAGAATCCTCTATAAGGTAGAATATTCATATATTAAAAAACATTAGTGCTTTTAGTATATCTCATTCTTCACAGGACAGTTGGTAATCCCGATCAAAAGGGGGAAATTTCAGGGAGTTTCAGAAATAATTGAAAGATGAGACCCATCCTATTGATTTTTAAAGTATGATCAGATTCAAAATCATATAAAATTTCATCCAAAAATACCTTCAAAGGCTCTTGAAATCTCAATTTCAAGTTCTCTCTTCCAAATGCCAAATTCTTATGTTTTTCCTCTCAAAAGTGCATGGCACATTTGTGTGCACCTCATGTCCCTTTGTAAAGATATAATGGGGATAGTAAAATGATTCCATACATAATTTTTTTCTCTATTGCTCCATTTTATCCCAATTTTTGCATTACATGCATATTAATACTCCTCATCTCTCCCTCCAGTTTCAGGTCTTGAAGTGTAAAATTATTCCTCTAGGAACAAAGCAAGTTTTTTTGTCCCTCTCATCTCCTTGGTAAAATAGGGAAAATAAAATTATCCCATGCATAAATTTTCCCATATTGATCCATTCGTCATGATTTTTTATGCATTAAAGGCATCTTGTCTTGCTCTATCATACCGCACAGTTCCTAGATCATTGTTTTTCACCTTAGTGCACTTACTAAAAATAACATGTGTACATGGTGAGGCATACTAAAAATAGAAAGTGGATAAAAATGGAAATTCGTCATCAATAAAATAGGATTGAAATGTCCCAAAGGGTTTGAGGGCATCGTGATCCATTCACTAGAGCCTTCAAGGAGTCGACAGAAGTGGATTATTCATCAGCATAGTTTTCTCTCTCTTCTTTCCCCTACTTTCTCTCTCCTCCATGTTCAAATTATTCATTGGGGGTGCACTTTTTATGTCCTTAATGAAATTAAAAAGAAAATTTATGTTTCTAATGTAAAAGTCACCTTTATGTTATAAAAAGGGACATAATATTCTCCTAGGAAGTTGAAAAGTTTGAAGTTACGTAAGGACATATGAAAAGTCATTGGGGGTAGATGAAGAGTCATCTCTCATTCTATAAATTGTAAAGGCCTTATATTTTCAAAGGGTTGGTGATCAATTTTGTAAACTCAAGAGTGCATTGTACTTAGAGAGAACAAAGGAGATAGCCATTTTCTTCCATTTCCCCTCTCTATTTTCCTCCATTTTCCTATCATGTACAACTCTTGATTTTAAATGCTAATGAAGGAAGAAGTTTTTGTTTTCCAAGGCATATGAATGTGTGCATATTTGTATGCATGGTTTCCTCTAGCTAGTAGCTTTGAAATATTTTTTTTTCTTCTCTTAAATGCATGTGTTGAACTTTCTAACTAGTGTGTGCAAGAATCTAATTTTCTACTCACAACATTAGTTCTCTTATCTCTTTTCTCACTCCCCTTTCCCACTCTCCAGACAAAGTATTCTCTAGCAAGCAATTGCTAGCTTTACCACATGGTCAGTGGAGTTCCCCTATTGGATCCCTAATCACAAGGACACTAGGAAAATCCAACTTTTCATGTGCATGAAAATACAGAAGTTGTACCATCTAAGTAGAGGGACTTCAACTCCTAGAGCGTTGGCAAGAAACCCAAAAATTTGTCCACTCGACAAATTTTCTTGCGAACATTTTTTTGGCACCCACCGTGGGGTAGATTTAACAACATTTGTACCCAAAATATGACACCAAGGTCCAAAATCCAAATAAAGTATATATTTAAATATAAAAAAATAGATTTCAAAGAAGATCATTTTTGAAGGTGACTCCGTCAAGGAACAAATCCTTGTCATATTCGTATCCCGCATCACAATGAAAAAATTACCAATTTTGAGTGAAGTACTAATGAGTGACATCGAAGAAGAAGAAAAGGATTTTCAAGAATTGCAATTTTTTGATCAACCATCCTTCTAGAACATCTCTTGCAAAGCCAAGAAATGTGAAGGAAAAAAGGCTCACACTATCTCCATAAAAGCTAGAAAGATACTTTCCAGATAGAGAAAATCATCATATGTGAAGACCCAACTATCAATTCGTGGTGGTTACAATTCAAGAAGAGTGTAGCCAAAGGAAAAATAATGGGAATTACTCCTACCAATAATCAAGAATCTAAGAGATGGATGAAAAAGGTTCAAAAGAGATACAAAAGGTTGTATGAAGGACAAGATGGTGCAGAATCCACCAAAGGTAACTTTTTCAACTTCACGTAGCTGACTAAGAATCTATGTCATTGTCTTTCATCTCTCTTCCTCTAGATGAATTCCTTATGTATGGTGATGAAGAAATGGACATTATAGGAAGGGAATATGTGTAGAAGATTCTGGATGCAACAAAAGGAAATTCTGACCCCAAAGCCTACCATGAAGTTTTGAGATATGTTTTAGCTTTGTAAAGGAGATATGAACATCTTGAAGCACTCCATCAAATTGAGGAAGAAGAATATATTTTTCCTATGGAGGAAGACCCCAAGGATCATTCATACCACAGGGTGTTTATCCCTAAAATGTTTTTGAATGTTTCCAAAGAAGATCTTATATTGGATCCTTTCGATGAGAATCAAACTGGTCTTATAGAATATTTTTAAGGAACAGATGGTGCGGAATCCACTGAGAAAGCATTTTATAACCTCACGCAACTCACTACAAAATTAAGAACATTATCTTTTTCTACCACTATATAGATTAATTCCTTGCATACAATGATGAAGAAATGAACATCTTGAAAATAGGATATGTAGAAAGGATTCAGAGCATAATAGAAGGAAATTTTGATCACGAATCCTATCAAGATATTTGGAGGTATACTCTAGATTTATAAAGAAGGTACCAATACCTCGAATCACTTCATGTTGTCATCAATGAAGAAGCTCAAGAGGATCTGATTATTTTCTACACTATGAGGTGTTTGTCCCCAAGATATTATTGGATTCTCTTTAAGAAGATCCTATCCTTGAACCTTCTGACGAGTACTAAAGCAACATCATGGAAGATGATGAAAGAGACATGGAGGTGGAACCTCCATTCCTAAACGATTTTTGGCTTAAGGCATAACCCATTAGAAGATTAATATATTTAATAAAGGAAGATTCTTGTTGCATAATGGATGATTCAATGCTTTCTGAAGACTCCACCAATGATGAAGAGATTGAAAATGACCAGTTTAAAGTAAGCATGAATAGTCCCCTTTCAAATTTTGATCTTTCAATTAATGATGAAATGGACATGTGTAAATAAGTGAAATAAATACACCCGCTATCATGGACCAAAAATTATGAATTCAATATGGTCATGGAGGATTTTCCCTCCTATTTTGATCCTTCAAGTGATGTAGAGATGATGCATGAAGAAATCAAGATAGTCAAAGAACCAGATTCTCTTCCCGATTTAATCATGGATGATCTAATGGAAGAATCTCAATTCATTTTTGAAGCCAAGGAAAATGAACATTTTGAACATAATATCTTCTCATCTAAGGATAAGAATGATCATCACAAGTGAGTATGAAGTCTTTTATTGTCCATCTGAGAAATAGGATTCAATAATGGATGATCACGATAATGTTGAAATTTCTTCCCACATTTTTTCTTCAACATGGTCCCATCAAGAGGATGATATGGACTTTGAGCTAGAAGGATTATCATTCACACAAAGCATGGACCTATTCTCCTTGTTATAAGGTTTCATGAATCAAGTGTGCTCATGCTTACAAGGAAGTGAATCTTGGGAAACACAAAGCATGGAAGAGGTGAACGAGGATATTTCAAATGAATCATGGACACGTATGGATCATATTTTCAACCATCTCTTGGAAGCAAAATGTAGAGACTCTTTCAATAAAAATGAAGATGAACCTATATAAATATTGGAATAACTATACGTGTAAGACCTATTGAAGACTGCGAGAAGAGGAAAAAGACCCTCAAATCAGCCTTGAACTCCTATCCAAGCTATGGAAATGCAAGATAAGCGTGAGCCAATTTTTATTCCTATTTTTGATATGCCAATGTTTGATGCTGATATAGATCCAATGGATGAGTTAAATGACTTCCCAATGCCTTGGTTTATGAGGAGGAGTGTGAAGATATTTATTTTTCTTCCACATTATACGATGAAGGTCACAAAAGAAAGATCCTCGAATCTCCTTTGGAATTACTCAATTGGGAAGATAACATCTCTACTACGGTGGATGATAACAGGGAAAATATTGAGCTGATTTTCATTGACCAAAGTTGTTCAAAACATGCTGAAAAGTTATAAGAGTGTTGGGAGTGTATTCAAAACCAATATTTTCCAACTAGTTTGGAATGCTCTGCCAATGTAAAACAAGAGTTTATATGTAAAAATTTACTTTGAAGGGTGAAGAATTCTTATATGACCAAACCAAAAGTTACAATTTTGTAAATGATACCAAAGTGGACTTCAAGCAAATGAATATTGATAATAGTCATCAGGAGAAACCAAGGGAGAATGTGCATGAATCTTTTCAAGGATTTATTTCTCCAACAATCTCTCGAGGATGATTAAGACCTCCAGATAAATGATTTAACCTCTATTTCTAGAAGCAATTACATGGAGCAACAAAGTGGTATGTTTAGAAAGGTGGTTAAATGTGAAGAATACTAGTTTGTTCTCACCCCTTTAGGGTGTCTTGCTAATGAAGGAGATGATTTCATGTTGCGACCCCAAGATGAAGTAGATTTCTGTGACAAGGTCAATGCTTCCAATTCTGAAAACATGGAGGAGTGGTTTCTCACAATCACATGACAACATGAGAAATATTTAAGAGGCAAGAGTTTCAAGAAGGTGAAAAAGTTTTCAATGGATTCTAGAACATTCTCAATGAAATGTGAGTACAAATATGGAGTCATGATCAATATTTTTGTTCTTAAGCCATGCGTATCCATCATTAGAGCATGGTTTGATCAAATAAAAAAATTTCTGGTTTAAAGGTCAGACTTCAGTCCACTATCCCATGATGGCATGTATTTTTCTCAACCCATTTCCAGGTATGTGTATATTATTTCCCCACCTCTGTAGATATCCCTCCCCTTGTATATAATTTCCCTTTCTTATTGTGTGTGTTTTTGTGTTCTTCCTTTCTAGCTATCTCTTATAAGTTGTATGTGACTCCTATAAAGCCCAATGGATAAGGCACTAGTCAACATATTGTAAATTGAGATTCTAGGATTTCTCATGTCATGTATTTTCTATGCTTAGTCCATAACATGTCCCTAAGCTAAAGCCAACATTTTCATGAAAATGTACAACATGAAAATTTCTAATTTTTGAGCATTAAAATGGACCATAGTGTCAAAAATTTTCAAAGTCATACCTCCCCAAGACATCCCCAAGTAAGTCTAAACCAATCACTAGTCCTATCATGTCAGCCTAAAGATCTATATATGAATTTCAAGTATTCCCCTAGGTGATTTAGGAAATTAAATTCAATCCCCCTATGTGATTTAGGAACTTCTGGAGCATTCAAACATTCGACCAATTTTGTGAAGGGCTATCATTAGCCTTCCTAAGACAATTCTACCACCCCTAGAGTGGATTAGAGGAGTAATAATAATTATGGAGGAGTATTCAAGTGATAGTAACATCAAGGATATTATATTGAAAGATTCGAGAGGTGTTGGAAAAATTCAATGAAAGCGGGTTTTTGGGCCTAAATGAGCATGCACCATAAACAAGGACTTGAGATTAAAATCAAGATTATGGTATCCCTATGATGATTTTAAAGCCCAAAAATGTGTCAATTGAAATAATTTTCAATTCCATATATAGTGGAAAAAATGAGACAACATGAAACATCATGCACTTCCCTAGGTAACTAATTCTTTTGGTGCATAATGGGCAGTCCTGAGAAAGAAGGGGAAATTTTAGAGAGTTTCATTAAAATTTGGATCTTGGGGCCATTAAAATTTGATCAATTAAGATTTTTTTAGGTAGAATCATATAAAATTTCACCGTGGAATTCATTCAGGGATCCCGAGATATCACCTCCGCAAGTCGGTCCCAACATAAGATTTTTCATGCTTAGACATTTTTGTGAAGGACACGTGTCGATGTAACAAGAGTCTTTTGGGATTTCATGTCCCTTTCTTACCTTTAGAAAAGGGACATAAGGGACAAAAAAATGCACCCAACCCTTTTTTAGCCCCTAGAACACCAATGTGACCTCTCATTTGCCAATTAAGCCCCCGAGAGCTAAGTTGGAGCCTTCCCTCTCCATGCATGGATGATCACCAAGTGTCATAATGAGGCACAAAGTGGAAATTGATGTCCATTTCATGCCTTTATAAAGGTACATAGGGGACACAAAAAATCTCCCTCCCCCTTATTTCCATGTGGTTTTTCATATAACCCATTCTCAGCCCCTGTGAGGAGAAGGTAGTCAAAATAGTTACACGATCTTTGTTAGACGATTGCACAGAGCTCATAAGGAGTTGGAAAAAAAAATACTCATTGAAAATATGAGAAGATCCTATACATGATGGGATATTAATATTTTTCAGAAAACCTTGCGTGTTTCCTAGGTGATTTCATTTTGAGCGGGCACACTCGGTGATTCTAAGGAAGGATGTCATTTTTGGAAGAGTTTTAAAAAGAATAAAAAGATTAGACCAATTTATGCCATTTTTCCATGATCATAGGAGGAAAAAACAAGAAAAAACATGGATTTTTGAAGGCTCCAGGGCTTTTTCTTTGCCAAAATGACAACATTGGGCCAAAAGTAAATTTTTTCTTAACTTGAAGAATGATGCACGAATTGACATGAGATTTTTGTGATCATTCACATTTTTTGAGGCTGTTAAAATCCAAGAGGAATATTTTTCAAACACAAACCTAATTTTTGCAATGAAGAAACCCCAGTTTCCCACGGTGAAAATTTTAAATTTTAAAATCTCCATTTCCAGAGCTCGTGTTGACGTGAAATTTTAGAGGATCAGCACCAGTAGAGCAAAAGACCATATTGAGAAAATTACTTTCATTGTAAACCCATGCCCGAAAACCCAATTTCAAAAAATAGTAAGATTTCCTACATGGGTACTTCTATTTTTTTTGGTAAGCCATCTCTATAAGTAGTTATGGGGAAGACGGGGTGCACCAGAGATAATCGAGAAGATCATAAAGGTAGAGCAATGCCAAAAATGGTGAAAACACCCATTTACTAAAAAAAGTAACTTGTCTCATAGGCACTTGTTATAAATAGTAAGTTTTTCTAGAAGGCGGATTTCACAAAGGAAGAGTACACATGAGATGATAATTCAAGTTGGAAACATCAGTTGGAGTTGGGAGAGGTAGATTCTGACACTTACTAAAAATAGTAAGTTGTCTCTTAGGCACTTGAGCAGTGCACTGCTCTTCGGAAGATGATTCCAAGAGCTCTGTAATGAGTCAAGAGGCAAACAAATACTGATTGGAAATATTATAGAATCCTCTATAAGGTGGAATCTTCGCATTTTAAAAAATATTTATGCTTTTAAGTGGATTTCATTCTTCGTAGGGAAAAATTGCAATCCATATCAAAAGGGGGAAATTTCATGGAGTTTTAGGTAGAATTGAAAGATGATACCCATCCCATTGATCTTGTAAGGATGTTTGGAGTCAAAATCATATAAAATTTCATCCAACAGACCTCTTATAGCTCCAAAATATCAATTTCAAGTTCACTCTCCCGACCGGCCAAATTTTTATGTTTTACCTCTTAAAAGTGCATGGCACATTTTTGTGCACCTCATGTCCCTTTGCAAAGGTGCAGTGGGGATAGTAAAATGCGCCCATTCATAAATTTTTCTCTATTTCTCCATTTGATACTAATTTTTTTCATTGCGTGCGTATTGGCACTCCCTAGCTCTCCCTCTAGTTTTAGGTCTTGAAGTACAAAATCACACCTCTAGGAACAATGAAATTTTTGTGTCCCTCTTGTTCCCTTGGTACAATATGGATGGTAAAATGTGGCCATGCATAAATTTTCTGTTATTTATATTTTCTTCACAAAATATTTTGCATTGCATGTGTCTTTCCTTGTTCTATCATAGCCCGTAGTTCTGGATGAAAAATTTCCACTTTAGTGCACTTACTAAATATAACATGTATACATGGAAAGGCATACTAAAAATATAAAGTGGATAAAAATGGCAATGCATCATAAACAAAGGAGGATTGAAATGTGCTAAAGGGTTTGAGGGAACTAGGATTAATTCAACATAACCTTCCAGGAGTTGTGAAACTGGATTATTCATCAACATAAATTTCTACTTTATCTCTCCTCCATGTTCTAATTCTTCATTAGGGGTGCACTTTTAAATGTCCTTAATGAAATTAGAAAGTAAATTTATGTTTCTAATGTAAAATTCACCTTTATATTATAAAAAGGGACTTAATATTCTCCTAGGAAGTTGAAAAGTTTTAAGTTACGCTAGGACATGAAAATTCATTGGGGGTAGTTGACGAGTCATCTATGATTATATAAATTGTAAAGGCCTTCTCTTTTCAAAGAGTTGGTGATAGAGTTTTTAAACTCAAGAGTGCATTATACTTAGAGAGAACAAAATATATAGCCATTTTCTTCCATTTCCCCCTCTCTATTTTCCTCCATTTTCCTATCATGTATAACTCTTGATTTTAAATGCTAATGAAGGGAGAAGATTCTATTTTATAAGTCATATGAATGTGTGCATATTTGTATGCATGGTTTCCTCTAGCCGGTAGCTTTGAAATCTTATTGTTTTATTATCTTAAATGCATGTGTTGAACTTTCTAACTAGTGTGTTCAGGAGTCTGATTTTCTTCCCACAACATTAGTTCTCCTATCTCTTTTCTCACTCCCCTTTCACACTCTCTAGGAAAAGTATTCTCTAGAAAGAAATTTGTATATTTTTTGCAAGGTCATTGGAGTTACCTGTTGGATCCTTAGCCGTAAGTCCACCAGGAAAATTTACCTTTTCATGCGTATGTAAATATGGAAGCTACACCGTCTAAGTAGAGGTAATTTGAGTCTTAGAGAGTTGGGAAGAAACCCACAAATTTGTTCACCTAAAATTTTTTCTCACCAACAGTACCATCATCATCAACTCCTTCAAACCAATAAAACTTTTAATATTATCATTTACACAACTTTCATCCTCATATTATTTCATTCCTTGATGTCGAAATCATCTCGCATAATTCACCCAATAGTTCTTAATACGTGGAACATGAAATTCGGAAGGAGAAATGTTTCTAGATTTCTCCAAATATCAAGTCCACTCTTAAAGTCTATGAATATAGGCTTAGAAGAGTGAAGGAAGCTTCCAATTTAGTAGCATCATTGACACTTTTACAAGATAAGATCCCAAGAAAGATAGAGAAAGAAACATTATTGTTTTTTTTATGAGTTCTTAAGCTTACCATTGATGTAAAAATATACCTACACACCTCAAATATCACAATCTTATCACTGATATACCATGGTAACTTACGTGGATAAGGATGAAAACTAGACACCCCGATGTAGAAAAAAATTGATATGCATGTGAAGAATGACCCGTACCTCTTTATCAAAGAAGAAGATCACGAAGACAACCTTGATTTAATATTTCCTTCAAGCAACCAAATGAAAAACATAATGAGTGCATCATTTAGTCTTGAAAAATGGTGATTGATATCTTTCATGGTCAACTATGGATATTTCTCATATATAGGGTCCTTCTGGGAAATGTTCTAAGTGAGGTTCAAACCTTTGAATAGTTTTGTTCTTGTAAGGGCGTAAACCAAGTAGGATGTCATTAAAAACTTCTTAGTAGCTGACACTTGAAGAAATTGATGATGTAGGTTGTCACTAATTATTTTCCCCTAGTCTATCATTTATTTTGCATCAATGATGCTAAGGATGAACAATGCCATCTAATCCTAAAAATACCTGTTAGCTTATTCGCCATTACCCTTCCTAGGAGGATGATTGCATATGAAAATCCCTCATGAAATTCACTTTGAGAGAGAGATTTTGGCATGCAAGATGGATTTATTCCCTATTTAAACCACAAACTAAAAGAAATACCTTAAAGGTATGATTTTATTTTAGACCACTCACTTTATGAAAACTCTTTTGTGATGATCATCATGTTATCTCAGGTTGGAATCTACATATACTGAGAAATATATTTAGGAGTAAGAACAACCAGAATTGAGTTATCATCAACCCTTATGATTCTTGTCTCTAGTTCATAGTGACGGAACATGCTAATACCTGATTTTTTTCTCTATATGGACATGGGATGAACACCCACAACATATAATCCACTTGTGAATATTTTTTCCTCTATTGGTTCCCTGAGACCACATGACATCTTATTCTTGAGATCTTTTAGGTCGATATGTGTAACATCATTATCACTCAACCTTGAGTATTCTTACATGATGTCAGAAAAGCAGGGATCGAGACCAGAGAATTTAAACTTCATACTTGTGAAATATCAACAATATGAGAGAAAATAAAGATGACAACAACTTTCTATACTTGAAACAAAGACTTTCTATTTTTAGCATTTAGGGTTCAAGAGCTGTTATTTTGGGAAAGAGTGTATTTATTCCTGAATTCACTTTTTGAAACCCCTAACATGCTAGGAAAACTTTCAAAGATGTTTCTTTAATGATTTTTAAATTTTTCTATTTTTAGAAAGTTACCTTTTTATTTTTATTTTTTATGCGTTTTTTTACTTTTTTGGTCAAAATTACCTAGTTTTTCATTGTCATTGTTCTCTAAGTGCACTATTCTAAGAGGACTTGTTTTTTAGGAAATTTATTATTATTAAAAATTTAGGACACTAGGTACTTACTATTTTTATAAAATATACTTATCCACCTTAGATTGTAATGGAAATGACATCACTAGACTAGGCTCGCTCCTAAGACTCTGTACTAAAATTTCAGTTCAATCCACCCACCGAGATGCTTAGAAAATGATAAAAATGATCTAGGGAATAAAAATAGGGTTTTATACCATTAAAAATGAGGGAATCATTTTGTTTTCTATTACTTGCTTCTTTTAGGTGTGTGGAATGAGGAGCAACTATGAAAATCTCATTTAGATTCATTCATCGGTTTGAAAGATATGAATTTTTATGTTTCAGAGAATACAAAAAATCTAGAGAAATTTGGGAAAAGTGTTTGGAAAATTTTCAGGTTTCTTGGGTGTTTTAGATCAGCCACTATGGAGTTATGGAGAAATAATGAGGTGAAAATGAGTTATTTCATGTTTTACTGACTTCATCTGACAAAGACTTTTCGTTCACGAGCGAAGAAGAAATGAGTTAAAAAACTTAGTGATTTTTAAGTTTTTAACCACCTTGGTATGGGGTGAATTTTATTATCCCTTCATTCCCCTTGGGATAGGCAAAAATGGGTAGAAAAATTCAATTTTATGTGAGCATGAAAAGTGGCGGTGTTTGATTGCATAATGGGGGAAAGAGGAAAAATAACACTTAACACCCGGGATGAGATTGGGTTACATGAAGAAACATGGAACATATAATTTTCTTATCGCCTCTATCCCCATGGAACATAGAAATGAGGGAGAGAAAATTCACCTTGATATGGAGGTGACAAGTGATAAGTTGTGGTTTGACGAGGCGAAGAGGAGACATGGCTTAAAAATGCATTGCAAAGATTATTTCTAAAAGGAACGATAACCAGATCATGCCAAGCAAAGAACACAAATGCTAATCAAACATCATGATCAATAAGATGAAAGCAATTCACTAGAATAACTTTACATAAACCTTTGCAAACAAATGAGCAGCAATATCATATATTATTATGGAACTCAATGAAATACAATGAGAATGGACCTTGCTTATATAGGCAAGGAATAACAATCTAAGAACCAATCAAGGTCGTAGATCAAGCCATAAATCATGGAAAGAACTAGTCATCAAATAACTAGTCAAGTCCATAGATTTATGAGAGAACTAGACATCAAGGATCTAGTCAATACCATAGATCTAGGAAAGAACTAGTCAATACCATAGATCAAGGAAAGAATTATACCTAACAACTAGATAATATCTCCTAATATCTAAATAAATAAAAATAAATATCCACACACATAAGTGGGTGAGGATAAATACAATAAAGGTAAATAATGTACCTAGGTGAACATGAGATAAGGTAAATACCTACTCTAACACCCCCTCAAGTGAAGCTAGGGGCCAAAATAGAAGTGGCATGTCCACAGTATGAGTCCCGAAAACTAGGCTTGATGAGGTACTCATGTACAATATATCCATGAAGAAATATTGAACCAAAAGAAGGAAAGAATCTTGCTATAAGGAAAGAGAAAAGAAGAAGAAGTAAGATGTTCTCACAAACACCCCCAAGAACAACTTTGAAACCCCAAGCATTCCACGCAACTCAAGGTAGCGAGGTGATGTAAAAGGCTTCATAAAGATGTTTTTAACCTACTGCTGAGTCGGAAGGTACTCCAAGCAAAGAAATCCATCTTGAATGTGCTATCGAATGAAGTGGATGTGTATCTCGATATGTTTGGTCCACTGGTGCTCAAATGGGTTGTAAGAAATGTGAATTACACTTTTGTTATCACACCAAAGTACAATGGTTGGTGAATCTTGTGGGAATCCAAAATTTGTCAATAATCGGAAAGCCAAAGAATCTACTACTACTCGCTATAACCTGCCCTGTACTCTACCTCTGAAGATGAAAGTGTAATAGCCTGTTTCTTTTTGCACACCCAAGCAACTGGAGAAGAACCAAGAAAAAAAGATAGCTAGAAGTAGAATGCCTGTCATCAATAGAACCTACCCAATCTGAATCTATATACCCAACCAACTGAGTAGAACCCCTAGTGTAGTGTAGGCCAAAGTGGGAAGTGCCCTATAAATAGCGTAAAATCCTTTTAGCGACTGCTAATGACTACTATGAGGAGAATGTGAAAACTGAGATACAAGCCCTACTGTAAATGAAATATCAGGGTGAGTATGGGTCAAGTACATGAGACTCCCAACCAACTTCCTATACAACGTAGGATCACAAAGTGGTGTGGTACATGTGGATGTAAGAGTAACTCCAGACTGAAAAGGAGATGGACTTGGCTTGCAATCAGCCATATCAAAGTGCCTAAGAAGATCATGGGTGTACTTTTGCTGACTCAAATGAATCCTTGAATCTATCTGAGAAATCTACAAACCAAGGAAATAATGCAATAGCCCAAGATCTGTCATGTCAAACTATGTAGAAAGAGCCCTCTAAATACTCTAAATGTGGGAAGAAGAGCTACCAGTAAGTAATAGATCATCAACATACAAGACAAGTATCACAATATCCTCACCAACATGCTGGAGATACACTGTATGATCGAGTGGCAATGAACAAAACTAGTAGATAGAAGAAAAGAATCCATCTTCTCATACCAAGCCCAGGGGCTTGTTTGAGACCGTAGAGACCTTCGAGCCTACAAACAAGAGAAGAATCTTAAACAAATCCAGCCAACTGCTCCATGTATATTTCCTCTTGTAGATCTCCATGTAAGAAGGCACTCTTCACATCCATCTAGTATATGGGCCACCCCTGTGATGCAGCAATAGCAAGTACAAGGTGTACAAAATCCATCTTGGCAATGGGTGTAAAAGTCTTAGAGTAATCAATACCTTCAACTTGTGAAAAACCCTTTACAACAAGACAAGCCTTATACTTGTCAATGGACCCATCAGCTATGTATTTGGTTTGGTATACCCACTTACACCTAACCATATTTCTTCCTTTAGGAAGAGATACCAAATCCCAAGTATGATTCTTCATCAAAGAAGAATACTCAGCTATCATCACATCATCCCACTCCTGTATCCCATGAGCCTTTGAAAAGACTGTGGATCCTTAGAAACTACCTGACACAAAAGTCTAGAACTAGTAGAATGTGCATGATGATGCCTAGTGGGTGGAAGATCCTCTATGAAAGGTGTTGCCTCAAAAACTATAGTACGAGCCCACTTAGGCATAGTGACAACATCAGTGGGAATAGGATCCTCAATGACATCTATAACCTCCTCATCAATCTCCTCAAAGAAAGGATCCTCAAGATGAGATGAAGAAGAAGAAGAATGGAAGAAGATGAAGAATCATGAGGAGTGAAACACTCATCAAACTGAACATGTGTTCAAAAAGAACATCATGTGTATCAGGATCTAAAAGATGATAAGCTCTCATGTCCTCACAATACCCTACAAAGATCAAGGGTTTACTCTTCTTATCCAAAGCTTTCCTTTTCTTCTTTGGCATAAAGGCCCAAACATGGCTCCCAAAGACTCGAAAAATGAGACATCTGGCTTAGTGTTGGACCAAGCTTCCTCTGAGTCAAATGCTCAAGTGCTTTGTGTGGTGTGCGATTCTAAATATAGTTAGCACAATTAACTACTTCTGCCCAATAGATAGGAGGTATATCTCTAGAATGCATCATACAGTTAGCCATTTCCTTCAAAGTTCTATTCTTCCTTTCTGCTAATCCATTCTGTTGTGGAGTATGAGGAACAAAATGTTGGTGAATAATGCCTTGAGTTGCCAAAAATTCAGAAAACTCATTGTTGAAGTACTCCCCCATTATCAATATGAAGGTTCTTTATGCAACTAGAAGATTGTTTCTTGACCAAAGCCTTAAAGACTTTGAAGTGTGAAAAAACATCACTTTTGTACTTGAGAAAATAAACCCAAGTATGCCTCGAAATTATCAATAAACGTAAGTGCATACTTAGCTCCATTAAAAGATGGGGTAGGAAAAACCATCAAGTCACTATGCACAAGCTCAAGTGGTGAAGAAGCTCTCTTAGAAAAATTCTTAGGAAAAGGATCTTGATGTTGTTTCCCTAATGCACAACCATGAGCAAACTCCCTCAAGACAAGAAACTCTAGGAAGACCATCTACCATACCATGAGTGCTCAACTCCTTCAAATATTTGTAATTGAGATGTCCAAATCTTTCATGCCAAAGCTTACTCTCTGAATCTGCATGAGAAACCAATCCTAACCCTATAGAAGAAGTGTCATCAAAACCCTCAAAGTGATATAGTCTAGAACTATGATCAATAATACCCTAAGCAACTAGTGAATGAGGCTCCAACAAAGTTCATACTTCTACTCCATGTGGTGTAAAAGTCACTATTTTTCCTTTACTAGAATGAAAAATTTGATATACAGAAAGAAAATTTGTAGTGATGTTAGGAACATATAGTGCATCTTGGATATTGCCACCATCAAGTTATATATCACCTTTTCCCTCAACAGAAAGAAAGGAAGAATCTCCAACCTCAATTTTGGAAGTAGAACTCAAACCTAGAGAAACAAAAGACTCCTTGGAAGAAGTCATGTGATGAGAAGCACCAGAATCTATAACCCAATTGTCTACAAGTGGTGACTGAGATCTCCCAACAACATTAAGTGCTTTTCCATGCTGATTAGAAGGAGGTGGCATGGAGATAGAAATTTTGTGTTTCTTGACTGCATCCTCTAAGGCTTGCATTCACTTATAACACCTATGTTCTTCATGATTACTACCCCCACAAAAAGAGCATGAACGGCTAGACTTATTCTTGGATTTAGAAGACTCCTTGGGTTTTGAGTTGTTTTCTTTGGGTTTAGGAGCATTTTGAGATGGAGAAGGTGTGGATTTGGTTTTACTATTTGGTTTTCCCTTGCCCTTAGGATTAGATGCAACTAATTCCTTTTGAGAGGTGGAAGACTCAAGGTGAGACAATTTGGATTCTTCCCTAGTAAGTCTTTCACAAAATGTTTCTAAGTTAGGCATTTTGAATGTGTCACCTAAGGCATCCATGCTAGAGAAAAAGGTAGAAGAAAAAATTGGAATGGTCCTCTCAACTTGGATAGAATCAAGTAAACACACTCTTCATCTTTCTTATCTCTTCCACTCCCCTTCAACTTGTGTCAAAAAATGCTTGAACTTGGTAAGATAGTCTATAATTGTTGGAAAATATTCAGGATTAAGAGAGGTGATCTCAATTTCAAGTTGCATGGCTCTCATATGATCCACCTTACCAAATAAATCCTCCAATTTCTCCCATATTTTGAAAGGAGAGTCACACTTTTCCAAATGAAACAAAAGACTGTCACTTACATAAGTTCCTATCAAACCCATACACTCATCAAATTTGCATTGGTACTGAAATTTCTCATATTCTCTAGTGAACATTGGTTGTTCTGAAGAAGTTAAAGCCCATAATCCTTTCTACTTAATTATTGTTTCCATTCTTGGTTTCCATGTGTGGTAATTATGTGTTGTTAATGGCTCAACATGATCTAATGCAGAAGTAGATAAAGATGCCATCCTCAAAAAATCACCAAAAGAAATGCAAGAACCAAGCAATGCAACAAGACCCCCAAACAATGCAACAAGATCCCCCCAGTATTTTGGCACTTTATAATGAGTGTGTGTTATAATATGGCACTTTATAATTATAGTGTGATTCTCAAAATAAATATTTCCAATGGAAAGAGCATAAAATTATGCACTTTTGCAAAAATGGCACTCAAAACCGAGTTACCGATCAAAAGATACAAGTTTTCAATATTATGCTCTACTATTTATTTTAGTTTCCACTAAAATAGAATAAAATTCTCTTGCCTTCACCACACAAATAAAATGAAAGGGGCTGGAGTTAAGCACCTACTAGTAGGAATCACAAGCTTTAAGCCCTCATATGACCATACCATATGACTAAGGGCTAAGGATTTCAATAGGTGCAGAAATTTTTTTGTATAAAGAATTCCGATTTACATGAAAGCCTATTTTTGAAAAAGACTTTTTGCATAAAAATGCATGTCAATAGAAATATAATAAAATCCCAAATATACGAATATATAAAGAATTTATTTGCAAAAAAAAACTTATAGACGAATGTCAATAGCAATCTCTTGCTCTGATACCATAAAAGGAACAATAACCAGATCGTGCCAAGCCAAGAACATAGATGCTAATCAAACATCATGATCAATAAGATGAAAGAAATTTTCTAGAATAACTTTACATAAACCTTTGCAAACAAATGAGCAGCAATATCATATATTATTATGGAACTCAATGAAATACAATGAGAATGGACCTTGCTTATATAGGAAAGGAATAACAATCTAAGAACCAATCAAGGTCGTAGATCAAGCCATAAATCATGGAAAGAACTAGTCATCAAATAACTAGTCAAGTCCATATATTTATGAGAGAACTAGACATCAAGGATCTAGTCAATACCATAGATCTAGGAAAGAACTAGTCAATACCATAGATCAAGGAAAGAACTATACCTAACAACTAGATAATATCTCCTAATATCTAAATAAATAAAAAGAAATATCCACACACATAAGTGGGTGAGGATAAATACAATAAAGGTAAATAATGTACCTAGGTGAACATGAGCTAAGGTAAATACCTACTCTAACACTTTCAATGGGTACACGCGATTATGAACCATAAACAAGGAAAATCATGGGAAAATTGAACTGTTCCCTTCTCATTTTATCCATAAGGGATAGGGATTATACGTAGGAGGGATAGAAAATGTGCTCTCATTAGCAAGTTGATGTTGTGTATGCCTACAATGAAGCGCTAAAACTAAGCAAAAGTACTTTATCTGGAGCTTGCCAAATCATAGGGAAGTCTAGGAGAATAACAGTTTCGGATATTTTTATGATCCCTATTACCCCAATGTGACATCATTCATGATTTAATAAAATGGGCCTCCACGTCAAGTTGACATGTGAACCTATTGTAAAAGGCTAATTATTGAAAGTTTACCTTAACACAGACCTTGAGGATGCATGAAGTTTTCAGCTCTAAGAGGGATTTTTAGTGATTACTATATATTAAATTGAATCAAAAAAAAACTTTGAAGATGAATGGGACTTTAAATTCAAATGATCATTTTCTTCCTTTTAACCCCCTTAAAATATCCTTTTTTTCTGGGACAATAGGATATGTCTCAACATGTGAAAATGGGTTGTATCTCTGAAAGAAGAGCCACAGTCTTGTAAAAAATATGAAAGCGCCATCGATTATAGAATTGAATTATATTTCCAATGATATATTATTTTACCTCTAACTCCTTAAATTAAGCTCCCAAAATCACCTATTCAAGCTTAGGACACTATTTCCACTTTAAGTTCCATGACCCTAAAAACCCACTTTCATTTAATTTTGTTCCTAAACATAAAAAGGAATGTATCCTAAATATTCTAATTTAAAAATATTTCAATACGTTCACACTTCTTGGATGATGTTTGCTTTCACATATGTCTCGAAGGATTGTATTTCAAATGTCTCGTGTAAAAATTCATTTCTATATATAACTTAAGAATCCACCTTGAAATACTGCAGTTTAAGATTTCCATGAATTTATTACCATATTTCAAACACTTGGGAAAATAAGTACAACACATATCAATAATTTTAAGGATATGATAGGCATGATGAAGACATAAAACTAGTCTGTTAGAGAGGTGCTTAGGAAGGTTTTCAAACAAAAATTTAACACTAGGGTAAAGTTGTCATGTTTTCAACATGACGTTTTGACCTTTAAAAACACATGAAAACACACCTCAAATAGAAAAATGGTTTGAGTTATTATAATCTCACCAATATAGTGGTAGGTGACTATATCAATGGGGAAATTCTATACTAAGTATCTTAATCTCTCATTATTCCTCCACCCAAACCTATACCATCTCATTTTGGTTTCCATGTTCCTAGTTTTCTACGAGCTCCTCTTAAGGATTCCCATGGTATCTCCATATTCTCCCCTTCTCTCTCACATGGCATTTTTAGGTGCTAATTTGATCCCAAATCCTCATAATCATATTTAAAAAGATTTTGTGAGAATCGAATCGGAAAAGAGGCACCACGAAGTAGTTTCACTCCAACGGAATCGTGATAGCTCCAAAGATAACAAGGAAAAAATGATCGACTAATGGAAGAACTTGCTCAATGAAACAAAACTTGCATGAGAGAGGAAAGACAATCGGTGTGTCTTGGCATAATCTTATAAATGAATAGAAAATGGGTACATATAGGGTCTTTGAGTAACCCTAGTGCATGACACAAATGAAACCCTAAACCTAACCCATGTGAGATGACCCTCCAACATGAGAGGAGGATACATAGGATAACTCACACTAACATTCCCCCTTCATTGAAGCTGGGGTAGTGGATGTGATGAGTCAACATGAAGAGAAGAAACTCCTAAACAACTAAGAAAGATGTGTCAATGGGGCCTGGCAACTAAAGGCCTGATAATGTGCCCATATACAAACACAATCTTCCTAGAAGAAGAAGAAGAAAAGAAGGACTATATAGCCCTAAGAAGATGGGCAGAGGGTTTGAAAGACCTCACCCCAAGAAGAGACCGTAAGTGAAGAAAATTCATCTCAGTGAAAGGCTTGGTGAATAAGTCTGCAATCTGATCAGCTGTATGAATGTACTGAATGTCGATGATACCATCATGAATAAGCTCCCGTATGAAGTGCATATGGATCTCAATGTGCTTCATCCGCTGATGCTGAATTGGATTTCTAAAAATAGAGATAGTGCTCATGTTATCACAGTAGATAATGGTAGGCCTCTAAAACTAGATGCCAAACTTTGTCAGAATACCTTGTAGCCAAATAGCTTCTGTGGCAGCGTTGACTGCTCCTCTTTATTTTGCCTCTGTAGATGATATCGCAATTGCATTCTACTTCTTGCTAGACCAACTAATAGGACCCGAACCAAGAGAGAAAATGTAGCCTGAAGTAGATTTCTAATGATATAATTCACTAAAACAATCGTAATGATTCATCCCCCAATCAAGTCAATATTAACCCCTCCATGATAGTGTATGCCATCAACATAAGTGCCACAAACATAATGAAGGATCCATTTAGCTGCTTTCCAATGCAGCTCATGTGGCTCCTACATGAATCTAGACATGATCCCAATAACATACGATAAATCTAGTTGAGTGTGAGTCAAGTAGATCAAGCTCCCAACTAATTGTTGGTAAAGAGTACCATCAACCAAGGGAGTAGAGCAATCTGAAACCAACTTAACCCCGAAAGAAAAGGAGTAGGAGAAGACTTGCAATCGGACATCTAAAACCAAGCTAGCAAATCAAGAGCATACTTAGGTTGTGAAATCAAGATTCCCGAGTCAGATTGTGAAATTTGGATCCCAAGGAAGTAATGAAGCAAACCTAAGTTAGTCATGGAAAACTTGTTGGCTAAGGCAATCTTCACATAATCAATAATAGAGGAAGAGCTACTTGTGATCAACAAGTCATCAACATATAGAACAAGAATGAGTATGGAGTCATCTTACCATAGAATATAAACATTTGGATCAGAGTGACACCTAGTAAACCCTGATGTAAGTAAGAAGGAGTCCATCTTGGCATACCAAGCCCGAGGGGCTTGTTTAAGGCCATAAAGAGACTTCTTTAACTTACAAATGAGGGAGGAATCTTGGACATAACCCGAGGTTGTTCCATATAGATCTCTTCCTCTAGGTCACCATGAAGGAAGGCACTCTTAACGTCCATTTGATGGAATTTCCATTTGTTTGCTACGGAAATGGCTAGGGTCAATTGAATAGAAGTCATCTTCACAACCGAGCAAAGGTTTTAGTATAATCAACCCCAGCTATCTGGGAGAAACCCTTAGCTACTAATCATGCTTTAAACTTTTCGACGTCTCCATCTACTCCATACTTTGTTTGGAACACCCACTTACACCGAATGATTTTTCTTCCTTTCGGAAGAGTGGTGAGATCCCAAGTATCGTTCTTCATGAGAGAGGAATACTCCTCATCCATGGTAGAATCCCACTTAGGAATACCAGAAGCCTCCCTGAAAAGATTGTGGATCAGAAGCAGAGGCGAAGAAAGAGTGGGGTCCAATGAAATCTGAGCGAGTACGTCTCATATTCGAAGTATCTCCAACTAAATCTCCAACGACTTTGCAAAGTTTTCCTAGCCCAAAGGGGACTAGGAGGATCAGGCTTAGAGTCAGAAGATTCTTCACTTGAGTGAGAAGGGACATAGTCCTCATCATCACTACTGTTAGAATCAGAAGACTCAAAGATCTGATGGTCGGGAGGATCCGGAAGAGGAGCACGCTCAACAAAATCAGATCATCATCATAATGAGTCGAAATCATGAATCGGTGAGTCAAGAACCTCTATAGGTGGAGAAGTAGAAGTTGAAGAAGACTCATCAAACTTAACACTTCTCTCAATATATAACTCATGAGAAGTAGAATTCATCAATCGATATCCCTTCATGCCATCAGGATACCCTACAAAGATACAAGGTTTGGATTGTGGTTCCAAGGCCTTGTGTTTCTTTTTGGGAATCTAAACCATAGCCTTGGATCCGAAGACTCGAAAGTGCTCAACATCAGGCTTTTCATCCAAACTAGGCTTCAAAGGGTGTCATCCCTCTTATTGCCTTGTGTGGAACATGGTTCTAAATGTAATTTGCATAATTCACCTTTCGGCCCAATACTACGGAGGAAGGACTTTGAGTGAATCATACAAGTGGCCATCTTCTTAAGAGTACGGTTCTTTCTTTTTGCAAATCCATTCTCGCGAAGGGCTATAAGAAACTCGTATGCTGTAAATGAGAGATCCTTCAGAGGTACAAAAATCCATGAACCTATTGTTTACATATTCACCTCCATTGTTAGTTCAAGAACCTTGATAGACCATTCACTTGTTTCTTAGCAAGAGCCTTAAAGTCCTGAAAATGTTCAAAGACTTCATACTTAAGCTTAAGAAAATATACCCAAGTATATTGCGAATAGTCATCAATGAAGGTTAGCACATAAAGAGCTCTAGTAAATGAAGGAGAAGGAAATGGACCAGAAATATCACTGTGAACAAGATCCAAGGGACGAGTGGCTCTCCTAGTTTTCCTTTGTCAAAGTTCTTTTCAGGATGCTTTCCAAGGGTACAAACCTCACAAAGACCTTTAAAAAAATTAACGTGAGGCAACCCATTGACAATTTTGTTTTGACTTAATTGTTCAAGATAGAAATAATTTAGATGTCCAAAATGCTCATGCCATAGCTTACTAACCTCATTTTCATGAGTGAGAAAGGCGCAAAGGGGTGTAGAATCAAAGTAAAGTGGGAGAAGGTGTACTAATCGTGAACGGTGATCTACCTTTCCCTCGCCACCGTAGTGTCATTGTTAAGTTCACGAATAATCACCGAGTTAGGACCAAATTCCACTCACTTTCCTTCACCAAGATGAGTAATTTGGTAAACCGATAGGATATTGGTAGAGAGATCAGGAACACTCAACACTTGGTTAAATGTTCCCCCATCCATCTCTACCGATCCACTACCAGAAACTGACACTGTCGTGTCATTACCCATCATGATTTGGGACATTCCACAAGGTTTGATGTTGGAAAAATCAACATGTGAAAAACCCATGTGGTGTGAGGCATCGAATCTATAATCCATGTCGATGAAGGAGAAACTTTGGCTATAAGGGCCTTTCCTTTCTTCTTATCATTTCTAGCACCTTTTACAGCAGAAGACTCGGCCTTTGGAGCACTTTGTTTTATTAATTCAGGAACACTTATTTTATTTTTCTCAAGTAATTGAGATAAGTGATCAATCTGTTTCTTAAAACAGTGTTTCTCGTCATGACCAGTCTTCTTGCAATAGGAACACAAATACTTGCTTTTCTGTGCTCTAGGCTTAGAAGTTGAAGTGTTTGTGTCATTTTTAGGTTTGATCTTGGTTTCTTTCTTAGGTTGATCCTTATTTTCTTTATTCTTTTTAGTCTTCTTTCCCTTGTTAGTACTTGTTACAAGGGCATGTGAATTGGACTTGAGAGACCCCATTTGAATGAGTTTGTCCTATTTTCGAATGAGTTGGGCCGAAAAAAAGTCAAAGGAGGGCATCATCTAAGTATTTCCCAAAGTAGCTTTTGTAGCATAGAAAGTTGACATGAAGACAGAATATTCGGGACCTAGCTTAGAGAGAATCGACAAGAGAGAAGACCACAATAGTGTTTCGTGGAGCGCAACAAAAAAGAGGAACACCGAAAATAAACACAAGAAAAAAATAGAAAGGAGGTGAAAGCCAACCACGTGGTGAGAAAAAGCATCTCATGTTACATGAAAGAATCCCTTTGTCGTAAAAGCGTGCGAGCAGCGTGCTCACAAGTCCACGAAAAAAGGAATTGAACAAAGCTCAAAAGAATGAGCTAAATTAAGCAAAACAAAGACACCCCCCAAAATGTGGCACTTTATAAAATTAGTGCATTTATAAAGATAATGATCCCATCATCTAGAGTGTGAAAAAACATGCAAATTTGACTAAAGAAGTGCTCAAAACCGAGCAACAAGTCAAAAGTTATAGCAAAAACCAATTCCCACAATTGATGAGAAAAAGTCAATAATCCTACAAACGGATTAATAAACGCATGCAAAAGGTGTCGTAAATGCATGTAAAAGGTGTCGTATGTATGCTTATTGGAAACGACATGGAATTTGAGATAGGTTTTGTTTGTATTACGAGGGGGGATTAGCCACCTGCCAATCCCGGACCTCACCCTTCGTCTTCGGCACTCGACGGAAGGTTGAAAATACAACAAGCCAAAGACCAAATTTTATAATGCCAAAGAAATATATTGTTTAAATAATGTTAATGAAATAAAATTAGATCTAATGTAATTAAATCTAATGAATTTTGAAAAAGACTTTAATTAAACAAATTACTGAAAAAAGCACTTGTTTTGAATATTTTCTAAGACTTACAAGTTTTAGAAAGAATGCTTTAAATAAAGAAGGATTTGTTTGTTTAAAAACACATACCAAAAAACCAAAATATTTGCTTTAAAGAAAGACTTGTTTTAAAGAAAACCGGGTCGTTTTTTTTTTTAAATTTTTAAATGAGTAGTGATAAAAACAAAGAAAATTAAAAAACCGTACCAAAGGAAAAAAGGCTGAAGATTGAAACCTTACAAAAAAAGAAAGAACAGTTGTCGCTGGATGAACAGGCCGCACCAAAAAGGGAGAAGAACAGCCCGCACAAAAACAACTGTATCGTTTAAAAAACCACTAAACCCGCGCCTTCTTAGAAAGTCTTCTTCAGTTTTTCAATGAAGAAAATGTTGAAAAGACAAGTTTTAATAGGCCACGCCAAAAAAGAGATGTTGCAGGCCGTTTTGGTGTGGTAGATGTAATTTACAACCCTGTGAAGCAAAAAAAATGTGGCAGATGATTAAAAAATGCCTGAACAATCAAAAAAATGTGGCAGATGATTAAAAACACCTGAACAATAAAAAAATGTCGAACAATAAAAAAATTCTTGGAAGGTCCAAGAAAATGCCTAGAATGAAGAAAAAATGCAGGCCACACGTGAATGAACAGTGATGGTAGTTTGAATAGTCCAAAAATGGTCAGAGGGACAGCAGTTCGTTGATGAGCAACCACGACTGAAGAACTCAAGGATCCTGCAACCACAGACAACATGCAAATCCTACAAAAACTAGAGAGCTTAAAAAATTTCACTTCCATTTTAATAAATGAAAGGAATCTCTATTTTGGATTTTGATACATCCAACAAAAAAAGTAGTTTAAAAACCTGATTTCTCAAGGTATTTTGAAAAAACCTACACATGCACAAGAAAAAAACACAAAAAACTTTCCGAGAAAGCTTGTTAGAGATATTAGCAAGATAATTTCTAGAAAATAGTGATCAAAAGACTTGCATGCAGAGTAAAATAATGAAACCAAGTAAGAGTAATAGCAACAAAAAACAAATCGAGTGCACGTTTACCCGATCTCAACTCTGATACCATGAAAAGAGTTTGCAAGAATCGAATTGGAAACGAGGCACCACGAAGTAGTTGCACTCCAACGGAATCGTGAAAGCTCTAGTGATAGCAAGGAAAAAATGATCAGTAATGGAAGAACTTTCTCAACAGAAACAAAGCTTGCATAGAGGAAAGACAACGGAGTGTCTTGGCATGCTCATAAATGAATAGAAAAGGGGTACATATAGGGTGCTAAGTAACCCTAGTGCATGACACATATGAAACCCTAAACCTAACCCATGTGAGATGACCCTCCAACATGAGAGGAGGACACATAGGATAACTCACACTAACAATATTTTCCCATTTTCTCTTGTGAATCAACTGCATCAACAAGAAAATGTCATTCCTCCACCTTTATAGCCTCTTGCTACTTCAATTAAGACATATATAGAGGAGGATGAGTTGTAAGTTAATGGCATCTATAGGCCATCGGAGGTGTTGTCATATGTTTTTTGCAAGGTGAAAAATTCAAAAATAAACCATGAAAATCAAATCCAAGTGTCAAAAAATTACTTAAAAACCCTCCTAGACACCTTTCTAGAATAGTATTCCCTCTATATCATGCCCATCCCGACCTTATAGGTCCTCTTAACATTTTGTATAATTTTTTTCTATTATTGTAAATATTGTGACACACATCATTCAACTCATTCATCAAGGACTTCCAAAGGTGAATTATTTGGTAAGCCTAAAAAGGATAATTTTGGCCTTTTCGGGATATGCATCAATCATATGGGAAGGACATGAAGGAAAGAAATCATCTGGAGTTGATATTGAAGAGTTTTTAAGGTACTAGAGCTTACTTAGGAATACTTAGGGAATTTTTAGAGGTTTAAGAAAAGTTACATTGAAAGTGGGTTTTTCAGGGGTAAGGAACATGCAATCTAAAATGGTACCAACTTCTGCATAGGATTTCAAGTTCCGTAATGAATTAGAAAGAAAAAATAGTCATTGGAAATATCAAGGAACCTTTTAGATAATGGAATAATAAAATATTTCACAAGATCTGTTATATTATGATGACACCTCAATTTTAGAAGACTTGTCTGTTCGGATAAATAAAAAGGGGCCGAAATTTGATGATTCAAGTATAATTAAGATTTTAGCCCCTCCCATCATTCTTGAAATTATGTTGGAAGTAAAATGATATAATACTTTTAATTTTTTTTTAGAAGAAAAATGGATATAAAGGGGGTGAATCATTCCTATAATTATTTTTACTTCATTTACCAAACCATACATTCATCAATTAAGTTGTCCATACATCATTCATAACCATGTGTGCTTATTAAGATATACAACATTCAATCACAACAACATAAATCAAGATGCACAACAAATAAACACCATATGTAAGTGAGAAACCCTCATGGGGAAGAAAACCCACTAAAACTCTTCTTATATTACTCAAATAAAATAAATTTAGTGAAGCACCAACTTCACAAGGAGCACCAACCCCTATTTTAGTAAAGCACCAACCCTACAAGGAGCACCAACCCCTAATTTAGTGAAGTACCCACTCCACAAGGAGGCTATAACCCCTAAGATAACTAAGCACTAACTCAACCACCTAATGATGACAATATATAAATGTTTTTACCACCATAACTTATGAATACCTCTAATTCATATCACACAATCACAATCAAACCCTCATTTCTTCAAATTTCTCTATCTTCTTCTTTCTCAACTTGTCTCGGATATAAACACTTGAAAAAATGTTCCTCACCACTCTTTATATTTTTCAAACCCTTATCTAACTCTAAATTCATGTCCTTGATCAATTTTCACACTTTCATGTAGGTCACATTTTCCCTCTAAAACCACTAATATAAAAATAAACTAAAACAAGAACTTAAATATGTTTCTCATCTCTTAAATACATCATAGGTCAGCACTCATCCTTTTTAATTACCAATATAACTTTAAAAATTCCATTAAATTTATTAAAATGGTCACCTATGACTCATATAGGTTGGCCATGTCCAAAACCACTCATCTTGTACAAAACGGGATCAAAACCCCATCACTAGGATGAGTAAAATCCACTCACATCAAAACCATGATTATTCAATATCTAAAATTCACAACACATGTGTAATATAATATGTAACCATCATCCAAGGTAGCACGGTTTCTTGGAATAATCAAATAATTCATAATATAAGTCGAAAGTCTCATATCCTTTATGTAATCCTAAGGACTTATACATCACATCTATGAATGTTAGAACTCATGAAACATCCATGTGTTTAAATCACATCTACTTTCCTCTTGTCCAAATCATGTTGCCTATCAACTATTTTTTCAAACTCAAATAGTTTACACCCTTTATACCACTTATAAGACATAAAAATTCCTTCAAGAGGAACATAATTCATCCGTATTCACTTTCCGGTGATATAAATCATCACATAATCCATTTCATGCCCCAGTCACTTCAATCATTTAGCTTGAGCAATCTTATCTTGAAATTCAATATACCTTCTTCTTCAAAAATAACTTGAAATACACATGAAAAAAAAAACCAAGACACAAGAAATATATAAATATAAATACCTATTAATCCTCTTTCCATAACATATTGTAACTCCTTCCAAATTCAAGTGGAAGGAATTTAACCAAGCTAATCTCTGCAAACTACTTATCATGCCTTTTAGGGCTCAAGAATTGATCATGAGCCAAACTTTCTTAATCACCTCAAAAATAAATTCCACACTTAGAAAAATCATGGAAAACCCTTAGATATTATGTATAAGAAATGATAAACCTTCACTAAGAAATAACAGCTCAGAGTCATAAATTTACCTCTTATAGCCAATTAGCACCTATTTAGAACAAACATCCTCCATATTTAACCTTCACAGAACAAATGATAAATTTTACATACTATATCAAAAACACAAGTTTAACATACAATTGCAAATATAACTCATCTAGGATCATAAAAACTTTAATGGAGTCCTAACTCTTCTTGTAGCTCATGCAATCTCAATTTTACCATAGACTACTCCAAACTACCCCAAAAACTAGTCTTCATAAATAGGGCCCACTTTGAAATTTTTCATCTCAACCATTACTTTAAACTATCATGCACACGTAGAAAAAATCTAGGGATAAAAATAGTGTTAATTTATTCTTCACCTTCTTTGGACAACTTTATCTTAAACTGAAACTCTTCAAAAAAAAAGATTTTCATATGGGGCCCACATATAGTCACATGATATAATACACCTTTATGAAAAGATAAAAGAGTCCTTTACAACATACACTCATCAATTTTTTATAACCAATAAAAATTGGGTTGGTAAAAAAATCTTCTCCAAGTCACTTTTAGCTAGGGTTTATCTAGGGTTTCAAACCAACTTAACTTCTTAATGATCATTCATAAGAATGTGAGTATCAAATCACCTCATTATTGTTGATAATCATAACTAACCTAAGAAGTTTTTCCAAAGAGCTCAAGTCCCCATTAAAATTATACAATTCATAACGATCATCGAAGGTATGTTTTTACTTCAAAACACACTCAGTAACTTACTAGATTTTCAAAAATTACATATCCTACAAATCCCTTTTCAGAATGACCTAAAAATTTTCATGAAGCATCATGACATCCTCTAACTTTCCATATCAACCACCTATCTCAACTATTCCTGGAACTCTCTAACCAATCTTACTTGCCCATGCTTACTCGCTTGTTTCTCACTGTTTTCTTCCTAAGGACCTCAAATATGCATCATACCTCTTATTTTTGACATAAAACTCACCATAAATACCCTATATACCATCACCATTCTACTATTATTCTTGGACATGAATTATCAACTCCAAATTTCACATGCCCATCTTATTCTAAATTCTCCAGGGATATAAATAAGCATGGAATGCCCTGAATCAACATATAAAACCCATGAATTTACCATGATGACATCATATAGGATTATAGACAACCATGGCACATCATACCAGCCATGTTTTACCTCAAAAAATAAACCCAAATAACTCAATAATAATCATTACATGACTTAGCTCACTAGACCATGCACTAGGACACCATAGACCTCACCTAAAATGACACAACTAATCAAAATTCATGTTTGACCATTGAAAAGCACCTCATGAAGACTCATATAACACCAGTACACCATTTTAAATCAATTTAATTGACATAAATGACAACAAAAACACACAATGGCCAACGTAAATGCCTTCTAGAGCTTTGACAATCATGTCGACAAGTCTTTTCTCTCACAAGGTACGTTTCTCATGCTTAGCCATTTTTGGGTGAGGAAACTTGTCACCTCTAGGTTGAGGAAAATTTTTGTATCCCTCTTGTCCCAATTTCTAAGGGGACACAAAAATAAACCCTCCCAACCATTCCTCTAGGTTCTCCACATGACCAAGACAAACACTCCAGAGGGCTTATCTAGCCTATTTCTAGCTCCTCCCATCACACAATGAGAAAGTGACACTTGTCATCATAGGGTGAGGGAAAATTTTCTTTTCCCTCTTATACCAATTCCCAAGGGGATAACAGGGACATGAAAATTCATTCCACTCTATCCCCTTCTCTAGTTTTCAACATGACCTATTTCAAACCCCTCAGTACTAAAGCTAGCTTTTCCCCATCTCCTCCTCACCAAATTTCATGTTGCCACTTTTCATCACTAGGTGAGGGAAAATTTTTGTGTCCATCTTGTTCCAATTCCCAAGGGGATAGAGGGAAAAAAAAAATTCATCTCACTTTAGCCCCTATCATGGTTTCCCATATGACCCAAACCCAACTCCCGGTCTTTAAATGCTTACTTTCTCCATCTCCTCATCATGCAACCCAAAAGTGACACTTGTCAAGCGCAGGTGAGGGTGAATTTTCTTTCCCCATTTTCCTAATTCCAAAGGGGGAAATGGGGATAGAAAAATTTTCCCCATGCTAACAAGTAAAAACCCTAATTTTTAACTAAGAGCCGCTACTACATCCGTACATCAAAATACATTATCGTGCAAGTTAGTAACTCAAAAAAGCTACTTTTTACATCATTTATTCCTCCAGTTCAAACCAAATCCCAATTGTTTCTGATTCAAACCTACAAAATCCTGAAATTTCACAAATCATGGTGTCAAAATTCTTCTAGGGAAGCCATGAATGCTAAAACTATGAAAAAATCATGACTCTCAAACTTGTAGGCAAATTCCATTGAGATTTTTACGAAATTCCTCATTCTAAGCACCTTAAAAAATATTATAATTGAAAGATGAATAATGAAATTATTTTTAATAGTATAAAAACCTAATTTTATGATATAGAATCTAATTTTTCAATTTCAAAGAATTCGATAGACAAATCACAACGAAATTTGGAGCACAAGGTCCCGAGATGAGCCGAATCTAATGAATAATGTTTTGTCTCAAACGGACATAGATAAGTGCTAATTATAAAAATAGTAGGTACCTGATGCCATCACTTACTAAAAATAAAAACTTACAAATAATATCAAGTTCTCTCATATTAGTGTGTTTGAAAAACAACGAATATGATAAACTAGGTCAAACAGTAGTTTTCTAAAAAAGCAAAAACTATAAAAACTAAAAAAACTAAAAGAAACTTTCCAAATAATAGAAAATTTTAAATATAAATAAAGTAACATCAATGAAAGTTTTTTTAGCATGTTAGGGGTTTCAAAAAATTGAATCTGAGTAAAAAAACACTTTTCCCTAAAAAAATAGCTCCTAAACCCTACCTGCTAAAAATAGAAAATCCTCGATTGATTGTAGAAATTTGTTATTTTCCAGTTTTCTCTCATCTTGTTGATTTTTACAATCATGAAGTTCAAATTTTTTGGTTTAGATCATGTTTCATCCTTGGTATCAAAATATCCAGGAGTGGGTGACATCAATGTTTCTCATATGGACTTAGAAGATATGAAGAATTGAATGCTTGGAGGTCCTAGGGAACCAGTGGAAGACAAGGTTTTCATGAGTGGATTGTATAATATTAAAGGTCATCCCATATTTGTTCACAATATTGAATCAACACCGAATTTTCTCATCACTACGATCCAAAATCAAGAATCATAAGGGCATATAACAACTCAATACTGATAGTGCTCACTCCAAAGGGAATTTCACAGTGTATGCAAATCCTAACATGGAAAAACATGGTCATCATCACGAAGGATTTTGCATTAGTTGAATGGTCCACAACATAATATTATCTCGAAGGTCTTGTATTGGGGGTGTGTTAGAATCAAGGAAGGAATCCATCTCGCATGTCGAAAGATCTATCTAGAAGTGAGTTTCATGAAGGATATTCTAATGCAATCATCTTACTGAGTAAGGTGATGGGAGAAGAGGACACAAAGGATTTTCAAGATTGGATGGTATAGTTCATCCTTATCATCATTGAAGGAAAATAGATTATTGAATTGGGACAAATAATCAACTACAACTGATTTAATAAAATAATTATTTTATTTAAATTTGAAAGCAAATGACTCTTATAAATGACATATAATGAAATATAGATGTTAGGTAATTTATCCAATCTTAAATATGAAACCAAATGGAAGAGATAGGGAACTTAACTTGATTTTTCTTTTCTGAAGTGTGCAGGTTGAAGAATGTGATGGAACAGGGAACAAAAACCATCACAAAAAGCCTCGAAAAAACGTATAGGTGTAAATTCTTACACATGGGTGCTTGGACAAGAACCTGGGGAACTGCAGTGCCTAAGACCTCTGTGGGGGTGTTATAGTATGTAGAAATAGTCAAAACTCGGTTATGATATTACCTCTAGGGTTTCACACTTTTTCACCTTTGGTCTCCTATATGTTGCACTTGGATCACCGAGGTACCTGTAAACCTACACACAAATATCCTCCTACAAAACCCTAAAAAGACATTAAATCCTAAAAATAAATATGCAAAATGAGGTTTCCTTAGGTGTCACAATGGTGAACTTACGACCGAGTGTTGCACTACGGCTCACACCTAGTGTAGTTCTATGTTCTTATGTGTGTGATAGTGCTCCTAGGTCACCCTCACACTAATGATGCCAAGATAGCGGGAAGTAGCTAGATAAAATGCAAATGTGTGGATGGAATAGAATGAAGTCTCCTTCCTATGCAATGTGTATGTAAAATAATGCACCCTTGAGATATGTAAATAGATATCCCTTGATAATAATTTCCCGCCATTATAATGGTATGTATGTTGTGTTTTTCTAGGGATCTCTTTCTTGAATTTCAACCATAATGACCCGACATGATGAATAGTACCTAGGGATATGAGTGGGAAAAACAAATATACCAACCTAAAACTTCAAACAATAATATTAAACATAATGAGGTAACGAGCTAGCCTGTGATAGAGAGGAGCATATGGGCACTAATTTCTAGTCCCGCATGCTAGTGTCTAGAGACAAATAACAAAAATGAGGGAGACTAACGACGGGGATCTTTGTGACTTGACTAAAAATGGGTGTATGAAAGACAATTGTGAAAGTAAAAAGTAATAGATACCAATAAGACAAATGGATGGAATAGGGATTGGGTCACCAATGAATAATTTTCTTATGCAAGATCCATATATAAAACAACATAATTAGCAAGTATAGTAAATAGTAGTAAGTGCATGATTTTGTGTCTACATTTTCCCCCTTTATGTTATTTGAATGAAATTCAAGTAGTGTAAAGGAAGTAAGGAACATACCTGTGAGAAGTATAGAGAATCCCATACTGCGAGATGTATGTGCAGAATAAGAATATATAACATGGTGAACCATGGATAAACATGTTAATCCATGCAATGTAACAAGAGATGTGGAACCATTTTATGGAGCACTAAGTTAGATTGATGATTTCGATATTGAGTGATTAGAGATTTTTATTTCATTACTTGATGGATATGTGTCAAGGTAGGGAGTGATCATTTCCCAACTTGATTTCATTTTTGTGAAAAATTGAGGATTTCGGCATCTTGCCACCAAAGAAAGAGTGTAAGGAGAGATTTTTACTTTTACTCTCCAACTTAAACTACATCCTCAAAAATTTTAGCCACTGCAGATGGAAAAAGACCATATTTTTGTTGATTTAGATTCATTTTACTTGTATTTCAATCAAATGTGAATAACCCATATAGGAGCAATATAGGAAAGGAAACCACATATCATTTCCCCCACTCCAGGGGTATCACCGCAATGTATATGAGATGGATTCCATGTTAGGTCATCTGGAATCAATACAATGTAGAATAACTTCCTATCTTAGGTCATCTAGGAAAGCGGTGATATAAATCCCAAGTTAGGTCATCTGGGATGATAAATACACTGTGATGTGTTTGTTAGGATAAAATATTATTATCCTAATATTTAATTATGCATAGTTTAATTATTTAATTAATTTTATTAATTAAATAATAATAGTTATTTTGTTATATGGTTATTCAACCATATTTGTCTTTTATACATACTGTTATATTGTTTTAAACAATATATTTGTTTGTATCTAATTGTTGCTTCCTGGATGTTATTGGAAGCCTGTATATTTAGGAATTTGGTTCACCTGTGGAACTTAATTCTTTGTTTGTATTTGGCTATGCAATATCTATAAATATTGCAGCCCATTCTCTGTAATGGTTGATTGATTGAGATTAATAAATTGATCAGGCTTCCGTCCCTGTTTTTCAATCATCATTTGGTACCAGAGCGAGAATCTGGACCTGTAAAGGTGTGGAAGAGAGAGCAGCAGAGAGAGAGGAGATTGGAGAAGTGTTTGCAGCATTTGAGAGCCTGTGCAGCCTCGTGCAAACTCCCAGCCCCATCCCTGCCTCCCCCACATCCTCCTGTTCCTTCCAGGTGCTTGGAAGGAAATTTTTTTTTGCACTGGTGCTGGTTGCACCAGGAAAAATTCGCTGCAGGCATATATATTTAAAAAAAAAGAAATTCCCCATCCAAGGGTTACTGAGCTGGTTGCATTGATAAAGCTAGAGAAAAGTAAGGCAAGTTTGAGCTGTAGGAAGCGGAGCCACCTTTGGTAAATGCATTGTCATGAACCTTTTACAAGAGGACCTGCCCTAAACTGGAATCCATCATCCAGAAACCCATCGCTCCTTTTTATCAGGTCAGCGCCTCTATTTTAGTCAAATAAATATTATTTGCTGCAGGTTCTTGATAGGGGATGACGAGCACTGCTGGAGTGAGAATGGTGTTTCTAACATAGAGGGAGGATGCTATGCAAAATGCATAGATCTCTCCAGAGAAAAGGAACCAGATATCTGGAATGCCATCAAATTTGGCACTGTGTTGGAAAACATTGTGTTTGATGAACACAATAGAGAAGTGGATTACATAGAAAAATCAGGATGAAAACGCAAGACAAAAACCAGGTGAAACTCGAGCCGATTTGGTAAAAAGTGTGGGGAAAATATCGGCAAGGGAAACCGATTACACAGCTGCGCGTTTCTACATCTCTTCATTGTAGTGAGAGTCGAACAACAGACCTGAGAATAGTTTTTGGAGCCACGCACCTACAAATTCATTCAAACCTACAAACAAACTGTCCTCGAAAGCTGTCTCTGCGTCCTCCTCACGCCGGACCTGCACACAAAACGGTGGATGAGTATAAAAAAAAGTGGTCTCGCACACAAAAGAAAGCAAAAAACACACGGTGGAAACAAAAACAGCGCGTGGAAAGGAACTAGTGGCTAGCATACCCGTGACTTGCACAAGAAAACAAACGAAGAAGTATTAAAAAAGAGGCGGCACACCAAAGCAAGGAAGAAGCGGCTGAACTAACAAAGTGGAAGAAAAGTAAAACAAAAGAAAAGGGGGTGACTATATAAAGCCAAACAAAAACAATAAGAAGTCATATGCTTCAGATCCATTTTTTGAGCGAAGGAAACCCTAAACGCCCACCGAGCTCCACGCAAGCGCCACGTGGACTCTCTCCTCTGCAAGGTTGCCGGAGAAAACAAGGTAAGTCGATTTTACCTGTAATTAAATACAAGTTCCTTCATTTCATAGCTCAAGCGCCCTAAGTGGCCAAGTTGGTTATTGGATGCACCTTGGGAGTGAGAGGTCTGGGGGTCAAATCCCACCAACACTCAAAAACTCACCTTTTGAAATTTGGCGGAATTTTTGGTGAAACTGCTAAATTTAGCAGATTTTTTGAATTTAGTTATAACTAACTAAATTTAGCGGAGAAACCCCTAAGCTAGGGTAATTTTTTTCTCCCATCTGGTCTATTTTTTCATTTCAGACATTTTTTGCAAAGGGAGACCTATCTAAAAATTGCATCTTCAGCTTCTTTTTTGCAATTTTTAGCATTTTGGGTCGTATTGGGCTCAGGAGGCCACCAGGACCCGCAAAACTGAAATTTTTGCCTGCCATTCAAATTGTCTAGTTTTTGAATGTAAATTGTATACTGCTACATATTGTACTAATTTGCAGGTTGCCATAGTCAACTGCAAAACTTTGTAACTGCTCAGAAACTGGCAGAATTGTAATCAAAAACAAAAAAAAATTGGTTTTGTAACACTCACGAGATCCTAGATCTCATTCGCAGCGTTTAGTATATACAGTGCCTTTGGGAAGTGCTTACGAGTAAAGCCGTCATGACTACTATTGCACTTAATGCCTAATATAGCTGCAACAACGTCATCTGGCATTGTCCCTATAAATCGACGGGGAGTAATAAGGTCATAGTGCACACACTATGAACCATCCCATCTGTCTGTGAACGATTGCAAGACATAAATCCAGACTGAGAAATTATCCGAGTATATAGTGAAGTTATGTGTGCGTATGAGGATATTTCTTTGAGCCGATGTCAATAATCACACAGCCCCATCGATCTTTGTCTTGGTACCACGCATTGAATTCTTTCACGTACGTTAATGCCTCTTTCACGTCACGGTTGAGTATATAGAAAGGGAGAGTTTCTTCCACGTACTGATGGGTATATCGGAAGGGTGCATATATAGAAAGGTTCGGTATATCGGATTGATGGTATATAGATTGGGAGACCTAATACCTGGAGTGATAAGAGCCAAACCCTGTCAGTGATCTCTGTAAAATGGGCACCAATGCCCCCAATTTTTTTCTTCCGATTCACAATTGCTCGGAGGAAGTAACTATGCTGCGCATGGAAGACAAAAATAAAGACATAGCTTGAGTTTGAAGAAATCGGCTGTGTGGATCGCTACTCTAACTTGAGATCACCAACGATGCAACACAACAACGATAGTTTGATAGAGTAGATCGAGAAAGCAAAACTCATCATCTTGTTTGGAGTGTCTGACGATGTGCAAGTCCACATTCGAGATGCCACAACAACAAAAGAAGCGTGGGATAAGATGAGCACAATATATATGAGGCCAAAAAAAAGAATTTCATACTAAACTTGTAGAGTCGATTACATACATTGAAGTTCAAGCAAAATGAGAAAATTGAAGCTTTCCTAAGAAGGGTTGTAGAGTTGTGGGCTTCACTTCTAGCCCTAGGAGAAGAGGTCAAAGATGAATCTCTCGTTCCCATTGTTCTGAGAGCTCTCCCTTCTTCTTACCGCATTTTTTTCACAACTCTAAACTTGTCAGATACGACAATTAGTTTTGACAAGCTAGTAAACCTACTGCAACAAGAGGAAGCAATGCACAATAAGGATGATGAAGAGGAGCAGGCACTGTCTTCACATCAAAAATGGAAAGGAAAAGGTAAAGGAAAACCTAAATCCTATCAGAAGTCCCAACATCAGAATCAGTATCATGGGGACAATCAATAGAAGAAGCGATGTCCAATTTGCAAAAGAGGACATGACTTACAAGATTGTTGGTATAACACTTATAAGAAAGGTTCATCCAGCAATTCTGGACCACAACAACAACAATATTACAAGGGACATTCTCACAACTATCACGGGTAGAAAAAGGGGAACTGGAAAAGAAGACCCCACCAAAGAAGGTAATATTCTTTGAGCAACAAGAATGATCAGACAGACAATGAAGACTTCTTGTTCACTGCTCGATCAAGTGAACCATCCACGTCTTCTAGTGATGTCTAGTATGTTGATTTGGGAACCACTCGACACATGACCAGCCACAGAGACTGGTTTATTTCAATGAGGGACACGCCATCCAAAAATCATGTTTTGTTGGGAGATGATTCTTCATATACAGTTCAGGGGATTGGAAACATTTCTCTACCCCTTGGTCCATGCAAATGCAGACTATCAGATGTTCTATATGTCCCTAGGTTGACAAAGAATCTTCTTTCGGTCAGTCAACTCCTAGATCACAACCTTAAAATTGACTTTGATAGTCAATCCGGCAAGAAAATGTGTTTGATTCCAGATAAATCCAGAGGTTTGAAAATAATTGCAAAAGCCTCAAATGTGGGACGTATGTTTCAACTTGATTTCATTCACAAAAATGATCAAGCACTTGTGGCTAAAAACTCCACCTCAGCCCAGTTGTGGCATCGAGAGATTTGGTCATGTAAGTTTCAAATATCTCGAAACACTTTGGTGTAATATGGTACATGGGCTACCATCTCTTCAGAAGGATACGAGATAAGTGTCCTCACTTTTTAAAGCAGAAAACAACACAGAGTTTCATTCCAAAAGAGTACTTTTCGAGCTCATGGTAAACTTGACTTGGTTCATACCGATCTTTGCGGTCCAATGCAGCCAAGTCATTCTGGGTTCCAGTACTTCATGCTTTGTGTTGACGACTATTCACGAAAAATGTGGATTTTTTGTCTTCGCAAGAAAAGTGAAGCCTTTGAAACATTCAAAAAGTTCAAAGTAGCAGTTGAGAAAGAAACTAGTCGTCACATCAGAACTCTCTGCTCAGATCGAGGGGGGGAATTCACCAGTGATGAGTTCAGAGACTACCTATAAACTCACGGGATTCATCGAAAAATGCCTCCTCCACACACACCGCAGAAAAATGGTGTTGTCGAGAGAAGAAATCGTACTATCATGGAAATGGTACGATGCATGATCAATGATTCCAAACTTGCAAAGACATTTTAGGCAGAAGCAGAAAAAAAAGCAGTGTATTTGTTGAACAGAGCGCCCACAACTGCTCTTGATGGAATTACACCACAAGGAAGCATGGTAAAAAGGAAACCATCCATTGCACACCTCAGAGTATTTGGGTGCAAAGCAAGCATGCACATACCCAAACAGAATAGAAAGAAATTGGACATGAAGTCACAAAATCTTATCTTCATTGGATACAGTGAAGAGACTCTTGGGTATAGATTGATGGATCCTAAGACCAGAAAAGTCTACACAAGTAGAGATGTTGAGTTTTTTGAGAAGAAGGAAGCAGAGACTCCTCCTCCGGACTCGCAAGATGTAGATTTTTCACCCATTGTAAAAATTGAAGCTGATGTTCCCTCAGATGATGAAAGTGATGATGGGGATGATGGTGGTGATATGATAGAACCATGACCCACGGGAATAGCTCAGCATATGCCCAAGTGGTGTACTAGCACGTTACGAGATGCAAGAATGGATGTTCCACCGAGATACATCCACCCCTGGACCACGGACTCGCAGTAAAGCAAGAGAAGAAGTTAACTTTGCTTTGATGAGTAGAGTTATTGAATCAGATGAGCCCTCTACAGTCTAGGAAGCCCTATAGTCAAAAGCTTGGAAAGATGCCATGGATTCTGAATATCAATCAGTGATGAAGAATAACACTTGGCAGCTTGTTGATCTTCCACCAGGGAAGAAACCCATTGGATGTAAATGGATATTCAAAACTAAGTACAAAGCAGATGGGACAGTGGACAAGTGCAAAGCAAGACTTGTAGCAAAGGGGTATGCATAAAAAGAAGGCATTGACTATGAGGAGACATTTTCTCCCACAGCTAAGATTAAAACGATTAGGATGATCTTTGCTCTTGCTACTCAGTTTGGATGGAAAGTTCACCAAATGGACGTAAAAAGTGCCTTCTTGAATGGAGATTTACAAGAAGAAGTCTACATGACTCAACCTGAGGGATATGTTGTACCTGGTCAAGAAACAAAGGTATGCAGACTCAGGAAATCTCTGTATGGTCTCAAACAGGCACCCCGGCATGGTACATCAAGATTGATGAGCATCTCGTGCAACATGGATTCGTCAGAAATCCATACGATCCCAATCTCTACCTCAAAAAGCAAGGGGGGGAGATGGTGATTGTTGTAGTTTATGTCGATGATCTAGTCATCACTGGCAGTTCAGTGAAGATGATTGATGAAACGAAGAAAGATCTTAAGCGATCATTCAACATGACAGATCTCGGGCTTATGCACTACTGTCTTGGACTAGAAGTATGGTAGAAAGAGAATCACATCTTTGTTTCTCAGATGAAATATAGCAAGACAATGCTCGAGAAGTTTAGGATGATGGATTGCACACCAATTGCTACACCTATGGAGAATAGATTACGCTTATCTCGCTCGATCCATCTCCCGAGGTAAGTGCCACTCTTTATCGGTAGCTGATTGGGAGTCTCATTTACCTGACCTACACTAGACTAGATATCAGCTTTGCAGTGAGCTATCTATCCGAGTTCATGCAGAACCCAAAATTTGTCATTGGAAAGCAATAAAGCACATTTTGAGATATCTCAAAGGATCAGTGGATCTTGGTCTAGAATACAAGAAGAATGAAAACTTCTTCTTGACTGGATATTTGGATTCAGATCATGCAGGTAACATTGATGATAGAAAATCCACTTCTGGATTTGTATTCTTTATGGGATCTGGACCAATATCATGGGGAAGTAAGAAACAACACTTTGTTTCTCGCTCTTCCACAGAAGCCAAGTATCGTTCTGCAAGAGAAGTTGTCTGTGAAGTGATTTGGCTACGTCGCATACTAGAAGGACTTGGAATACCACAGACAAACCGACCACCATGTATGTTGACAATGAAGGTGTTCTCAAACTTGTTCGCAATCTAGTTTTTCATGAGAGAACAAAGCACATTGAGGTTCAGTTCATTTCATACGCAAACATATGTTGAAGCACAACATCTAGCTTCAATTTTGTCCAACTGCTAAACAACGAGCAGATATTTTCACAAAGTCACTTGCACGTGACAAGTTCAAGTTGTTCAGAGCATTTCTCTCCTCATCTCTTCAGACAATGCACAATTAAGGGGGAATGTTAGGATAAAATATTATTATCCTAATATTTAATCATGCATAGTTTAATTATTTAATTAATTTTATTAATTAAATAATAATAGTTATTTTGTTATATGGTTGTTCAACCATATTTGTCTTTATACATACTTTGTTATATTGTTTTAAACAATATATTTGTTTGTATCTAATTGTTGCTTCCGGATGTTATTGGAAGCTTTGCATATTTAGGAATTTGGTTCACTGTGGAACTTAATTCTTTGTTTGTATTTGGTGTGCAATATTTATAAATATTGCAGCCCATTCTCTCGTAATGGTTGATTGATTGAGATTAAAAAATTGTTCAGCTTAGTCCCTGTTTTTCAATCATCGGTGTTGATCGATTGATGTGATTTAAAAAATTAGAAGGTTTGTGTTATCAAGAATTGAATGTGTGTGATTTATTTATTTGGTTACTCATGGAGATATTTTACACTTATTTCCCCTAGATTAGGTCATTAGGGGGAATCACTAGAAAATAGTGTGAACTGTTGAGTTATGTACAAGAAACTTGATAATGAGAAGTAAAAAAATGTAAAACCATCATGTGACAATGTGAGGGGGATTATGGGATGCCCTAATTGTATGCCCCCTCTTTTGAATAAAGGGAGAGTGATGATGAGAATGAACATTGATCTGAAAGTAATCATGTAATGATGAAATGGTGAATGTATGATAGATAACAAAAAAGTGTGTCTATGTCGATTTGAAATGATGTCAAAGAGGAATATAGAATTTTTTTGAATGTGCACGATATGATTATAGATGGAATTTTGGAGATAATTACACAAACGAGACAAGAATCGAAGTAGTGGTGCTCAAGATATGATTGAAACTATGTAATGTGTATTAGTTTGGAGGATAGGTGTAAATAATGACTATAATGCGGTAGGTAATCGAAAATTACTATAAATAGTAATGTGAAAAAGTGAATAGGAAAGTCATTTGATTATTACACGAGTGTGATTTTGAGCTATGGGTGTGTGAAGATGCATCAAGTGAGAGCACCACGATTGAGTCATTTGAGATGGTGGCGGTAGTTGTGGTGTCACGTATGACATTTGAGCTAGTAAGTGTGATTTTTTTCCCAAAAATTTGTTGAAATTAACTCTTTTTGTGAATTTTTGAATTTTTTTTTTTGTGAATTTCTAGGTGTTTTAGACACTGGTAGGAGTGATGAATCCATTAATGACCTTCGGGCATTGGTGACCTACTCTTGGGTACTCATGTCCTACTCCGGGTGCTCATGACCCAAAAGGATTTTTAGCCCAAAGTTTGAGAAATACAAAAATTGATGTTTTTGATGCTATTGGTAGGTGTATTTGCATATGTATGAGGTTCTAACACCATGTTTGTTGTCTCTTTGTGTTGTATAGAGGATCTGTGGTGGCCACCATTTAAGAACATTTCTAGGATTGGGTTTTTCAGATGATGAGTGGGATATATTAGACCCCGTCATCCTGTGGCACATAGCAAGGATGGGGGATGTTCCCCATTATGTGAAGATGATCACCGTATTATGTGAGAAATGGTGTGAAAATACTTTGGCACATGTTGGTTTCCCAATGGAGAGATGATGGTGACCTTAGAGGATGTATATCACATATTGTGATTACTTATTGTTGGTGAGAGGGTTTAGGTGATGGCTATATATGATGATCATAGGAATATGAAGGCGCTAGGAATTATTTTATAGGGACATGAGTACATACTCAGGTCCATATTAGTCTAGATGCTATACATTGATATTAGTGGTTCTGTGATTGCAGAAGTTCATTGCTATTGTGATTGCTTCATTGGTTACAATGGAGGGTGGTGGTGTAGGCATCTTATATAAGATGCATGATATTTCTTTGTCGGATTGAGGAGGATGGGATGTAATATTCATGGGCACAATTTGTATTGGCCAAATTATATAGAGATATATATAGATTTACGCATGAATAGAAAGGGGTTGGATTGGAGCTACCACATTGCTACATGTATGGGCCTACGATTATATTACAATAATGAGGCCACTTGGTGGAATGCGAGGAGAGTGGGTGAGGCCAAATATATTTACTAGGAGATGGGTAGGTTTATAGAGCAGAAAAGATAGATATAGATAACTATAAAGTGATGTTAGATATTATGAGGTGGATACCATGATATGGAGGCCATACTAAGACTATAGAGAATGGATAGAGTATGTAGTAGAGCTATGATATATTCGACGTACTATGTTGGTAGAGGATCAGTTTCAAGGGTGACACAAAATTTCCAAGAGGAGATTGTTTCACGAAAATTTGGTATGGCCCAGGATGTGCCCTAGAGCCATTAGGGAACCAAGGAGGGATGGAGCTAGACTAATTCCCATAGGAATGTAACTAGTACCTCCCGGCTAAACAAGGAAAATGTGGCTATAGAGCCAATAGATATCGATTACATAGGGTGTATGTAGGCATATAGTGCATGGTGGGTATCCCATTTGTGGGTTATTTTTTCTAGTATTTGTGGATGCAAAGTGGGAGCACCATCATGGGGAGGAGTAGAGGGGAAAACACATACCCTTGATAGTGTAGCGAAGTGATAGAAGAACATGAGTATTTGTGATATTGATACTTGTGATTTGTTATTTGATTGATTTATTATCATTTTTTCTAATGTGTTGATCTATGGATGTAGGTAATGCATATTGATCACTAATTATAAAAACATCTATCCATACATTGGTGTGGAATGTGCCCGATGTAATCATAGGTGGTGGTATGCTATAATGGATGGATGTCATTGTGGGTGAGCAAGGTCATTTATTTGATCTAGAACTAGTGACAGTGATGTGTACCATGTTATTGAGTGAGAGGGATGAGGTACGAGAGGAGACACGGTGAGCTAGAGAGGGTCATGGGTGGTGGTACCCTAACACATGGTGTATTTGTGATGTTCATGGCATTGTGAGTTTGTCTTTCATAGTAGTCAACCGAGGTTACATTATTGCGTTGACAGTAGAGAGATATAAGGGCCACAATTAGTGGCGCTGATTGAGTGGTGAAGCTTCTAGTTCTAGATCTCCCGCAATTGTAGATAGTGATAGTGATGATGAGATATGACATATAGTGATGTAGCGATGTATGGGGGTGCCCCTAGTATTGAAATTTTTGTAACTATGATTGTGAATGATATATATATATATATATATATATATATATACACACATATGGATTATTAGAGTATATTCATTGTACTTGATGTTTATTGATGTGTGATGTGATGATTAAGACTCATATATTGATCTATGATACATTGATTATTGTTGTTATATATGATGTGTGATGTTTTGATTTTTTTTTGTTGATTTGATTCCTTATATCATAATATTAAGTGTTTTTTAAACCTTAGTTTATAATTAAATAATTTAGAATACTTATATTCTAAGTTATTTAATATAAACTATAAGTTTATGGTTAATTGATTTTAATTAAATTTATTTATTTAAACCGAGGAGGTATACCCCTTACTTAAATGTTCATAACGCTTGGGTTATATAAATTATGGCTATAGGACATGATCGTGTGAATACATGGATTTGGATTCACACTTTGGATTAAAAACATGGAGAGAAGTGAGGAAAGGAGTTACTATACTATGTAATATTTCTCATATAATGGAAAATTCTTCATCTATGGCTTTTTACCCTATTGGGGTTTCCATGTTAAAGTATGGCATCTCTTTGTAAATTTGTTTATTTCACATGATTATTATAATGTTGCTTGTAATGTTTTTTTATAATTATTTATTATATTAATAAAACTCAGGTCCTAATATGGTATCAAAGACATTTAGTATTAGTTTTAGTTTAATTAACCAATTGTATGGTAGTTAGGTGGTTTTTGGTTATCAATATTTATTTAACCCCCTCCTTCCCTCTGCGATATATTTTTTTGATGTTGATGTACACTCATGTGAAAAGGACTCTAAATTATTACTCGCACATGAATTTTTTTATGAGATTAGGTAAGGATCATTTATATTTGAAATATTTCCTAAGTTCTCTGTAATTTCATGTGTGCAGGATAATGTTATTCAAATTAAATTATTGAAAGGGGAGAATTTAAAAAAAATAAATAGGGTTTCTTAATTATCTTATTGGTCAAATGAAAATCTTTGTCCCCTCAGAGAATTTAAAATTCCTCCTGTTATAGTGACTTTGCCAAAATTTCAAAATTGTGACAAAATCATGACACATGTCATCATTTCGGTGATTCCACGGCCAAAGGCCTTATGATGGACTTAAATCCCGTAGAATTATCCATATTTTAAAGGATTTAATATCCATGGGGGTTATATTAAAGGCTTATGGTGGACTTGAAGCCCAAAATAATTCATAGTCAATAAATATTTTGAGCCCACCAACCTTTACAGTAGTCAATGAGCCTAACCCCATAACAAATCAAAGGTTATCGTGTGGATAGTTGTCCCCTCCATGACTAACCTCCTTTCATTTCATGTGGTCATAGGCCCCGGGAATGAGTAGATTTGAAATTTTATTCAGATTGTTTAGTCCCACATCATATATGTTATGGGCGGTGAATAAGTTTAAAATCTGCAGCTAGATCTATGATCGAGTGTGACTTTGGTCACGACTCCAATGTTTTGTTTAAAGAGTCTTTGGCTTAGGACTTAGGTAGACTCACCGAGTCATTGTTGGGTTGATCTTATATATGATGCATCTCAACCGTGGGACAATCTAATTCATTAATTGGTAAAGTGACATTGGTAATATATATATATAATGTAATCAACTCAACTTGTAACTCGCTTTAAGTCAACTAAGACATTACTCATATAAAGGAGCAATGTTCCATTTTTTTATTATATTTTTTTCCTTAATCCTTTTTTCTCTTTCTTTTAAAATTATCCTCATTATTCAATTTTATTGACAAAAAAATGGGGGCTAATCATTTACTATTGATAAATCTTAGATGTTAAATGGGAAAAATTACAAAATTTAGAAAATTTGATTGATTTGCATAATTTATGGCTCACAAACTATGGGTAGTTATAAATAGAACTAAGAAATCTCCCATGGGAAGACAAACAATTGCAAACGACATCATTACATATCAATAAAAAAATGCATGAAGGGATGTCCATTATTTTGTGAAGTGTATAAGATTATTTTATCCTTCATATCTGGAATCAAGAAAGTCGAGTGAGGCTTGGAATCAATTAAAATCAATGCACGAAGGTATACGATTATAAAAATGATTAAAATAATTTTAGAACTAATGACAACTCCCATGAAGGGAGATGAAAAAGTAATTAATTATTTAGAAAAAATTAAAAAAATTAAGTCTTAGTTAAATGGATGAAACTATAACTTAATTCAAGATAAATTGCTTTATTTTATTATTCAGTTGAATATTCATGAAAAATTTAGAAATTTCATTTCAATTCTGAATTCTAAGCATCAAACTAAACAATACATCCCTAATTTGCAAACCCTTAGTGCTCTCCTGATTTAGGAAGAGCAAGTAATGAAAAATTTTGATTCTAAAGAGAATGCCACTCAGGAACTTCTCGCTCAAAAATCAAAAGGTAAACCTTCTAGATTCAACAAAAATCAAAAATCAACTTTTAAACCTCCTAGTAAAGACAAGAAACTATGAAATTTAAGAGTTAGCTTTGATGGTAAATGTCATTACTATGGAAAATTTGGCCATAAGAAAGAAGAATGTAAATTTAGAAATAAGTCAAATTTCAAAAACCAAAAGGGAAGCAAAGAATATCAAGACCAAAAGTAAAACAAGAATCATAAAAATAGTCAAAAATCTAATGTAATTGCTTTGTATGTTGGATTTTTCACCGTAAAGGAAAATAATAGGATATTGGAAAGTGGTGCCTCCAGAACATGACCTTTAGATTCGATACCCTATTTGACCTTAGAGAGTGTAATGATTAGATGCATTTGGGTAGTCATTCCATTCTCAACATTCAAAAACAAGGAAAAAAAAAAAGTTTCAAATGGTTTTTTTAACAATGTTTTGTTAGTTCTAAGCTTAAAATGATTTTTATTTCTTTTTCTCAATTGACTCGAAATAACTATAGTGTACTTTTGTTAAAAGATAAGTGGTTTATAAAAATGAACATGATGTTACTATAGTTGAATGCATACAAAGAGATGACGTGTATGTTTTTAAAGGATTTCCCTATGCTTCTTGTTTGACATCTCAAAGAAGTGACATGTAATTGTGGCATGAGATACTAGCTCATGTTAATTTTAGGAGAATGTATGACATGTATCAACTGAGCCTAGTGTCTGGTCTACCAAATATTTCAAAAATCATGAAAAATGTGAAGGGTGCTTACATGGTAAGTAATTTACTAACCACTTTCACAATCATCCCGATGTTAATTATTCATAACATTTGGAAATTGTCCATAGTGATGTCTGAGGACCCTAAGAAGTTCCATCCCTTAATGGTTATTTGTATGATTTCATATTTATCAATGATTTATCTTGTATGATTTTTTTCTTATTTTATTAAAAAGAAATCTAATGTCTTGTCAAAATTTAAGGAATTTAAAGATTTAGTTGAAAACTCTTCTAGTTATAAAATTAAGAGGCTTAGGACTAATAATGGGGGAGAATATGTTAGTAAGGAATTTGAATCATTTTGTGTCAAATGTGGCATTCAAAGAGAACTGACTACTCCTTATTCCCCTCAATAGAATGGGATTGCAGAAAGGAAAAACCGCACCATTCTAGAAATGGCTAGAACTATGTTGCATTCATCACAAGTTCCTAAATTTCTCTGGGCATGAAGCAATGAACACCGATGTTCATATTTTGAATAGAGTTCCCACTAAAGCCTTAGTTAATTCCACTCCTTTGGAAAAATGGTCAAATAAAAAACCAAGTGTGTCTCATTTGAGAATCTTTGGTAGCCCTTCTCTCTTCATTCTGAAATCAAAATGGAAGAATCTTGATCAAACCTCCTATCCCTGTATCTTCATAGGTTAAAGAGGTAAAAATAAAGGTCTTAGGATCTACGATCCTTCAAAAGAGAATTTATAGAAAACAAGAGTGTAAAAGTATTGGAAAAACCTTTTCTGTTTATCTTCTTCATCTTCTATTTTGCATAATTCTAATGAAAATGAAAAAGTGAAAATAAAAATGAAAAATGATGTGTGTGATGAAGAAATTAATAATGAACCTATAGTTGAAAAATTTTTAGTACCTTTTTCCTCTATAACCAAAAGATCTATATGGGTCGAGTCTATTATTCAAGACTCTAATCCTGAAAACCTTCAGAAATTAACTAGAAGTCAAAATACATATCATGCTTTGATGACATTATATGCACCGATCCCCAATCTTTCAAATAAGTTCGCTTTCGACAAAAGATGAATAAATGTAATGAAATTTGAATGTACTGCCTTGATTAAAAATCAAACTTGGGATTTAGTCCCTCCTCCTGAAAAATGAATTATAGTAAGATCTAAATGGTTATACAAGTTTAAATATAAAGCTGATGACAATGTTGATAAATTCAAATCTAGGTCAGTAGCTTGAGGGTTTACTCAAAAACCTAGTATCAAATATGTTGAAACCTTTGCACTAGTTACAAAAATGATGATAATAAGTAGTATGATTGCCTTAGCTTCTCAATATGGTTGGGAAACCCATTATATGGATGTCAAAAATGCCTTTTCGAATGGTGATTTAAAAGAAGAAATCTATATGACCCAACTTACAAGATTTTAAGAACTAGGGTAAGAAATGTATATCTATGAATTGAAAAAAATTTATATGGTTTAAAACAAGATCCTAGAGCTTCCTATGCAAATATTAACAATTTTTTAAATGAAGTTGGTTTCTTTAATTGTTCTTTTGATAATGATTTATTTGTTAAAATTGAAGAAAATAATATCATTCTCATTGTATTGTATGTTGATTATTTACTTATCATTAGTAATTCTAATAGTTTAATTATGAAAATTAAAGAAAAATTAATGCAATACTTTGAGATGACTGACTTAGGATTATTGCATCATTTTTATGCATGGCTATATTTCAGGATAAAAATTCTACTATTGTATCTCAATCACAATTTATGCCATTAACTTTCTTAAAAGGTTTAATATTCTTTATTGTAAACCTTTTTCTATTCCTATATAATTTGGATGTAAAATTGATCCTAAACCTACATATGAAAAATCTAACCCTACTTTATGTACAGAAACTTATAGGTAGTTTGATTTATCTAACTATTGCTAGACCAGAAATTGCTTATGCGGTAGGGATTGCTTCAAGATTTATGTAGGAGACTTATTAGGATCACTGTAGGTTTTCCAAAAAAATATTGTGTTATATTAAAGGTACATTTAATTTTGGTTTTCATTATAATCCTTCTAACAATGCATATTTATATAGATATTGTGATTCGATCATGCTATATTGATGTGATAGATCTCAAGTCTAGAATTGGATACATGTTAAATTTTGGTGCAAGTGTCATTACTTAGAGTAGTAAAAAATAACCAACAGTCTCCATTTCTTGTATTGAGGTAGAGTATATAAGTTTAATGAAAGTAGAAAAAAAATCCATGTGGCTAAAGCGACTATTAGAAGAGATGCACATAGAAGCTAAATAAAGCAAACCTCTTCTATGTGATAACTAGATTTGTATTTCTCTTGCTAAAAATCTAGTTCAACATCAAATAAAAAAGCATATCGAGATTCATATGTACTTTATCCAAGAGAAGGTTATCTATGGTGATATAGATCTCCAGTACTTCCCAACTGAAGATCAAGTTGCAGACATGTTTACAAAGCCATTGTGTGTTGTAAAATTTTACAAGTTTCATGTAATGCTTAGCCTTTTAGAGTTTCCATTAAGGGGGAGTGTACATGGAAATTCCACCTCCTAATGGTCAGCCAATGAAGACTCCTCCTCTATACTTATTCTCTAGTATAAAGCATTGTAAAAAGATATTTATAATATGTATAAAATTATAACTCTAAGTTTATGGTGTACAGTCCAGTGTGTTGCATTTCATTTGTAAAAGAGGTCCTTGTGTTATAAAAGGGTCCTAGAGATCCATTTTTAAGAACTTTTCCATGAGATATTGTGGGATGTATTCTAAAAATTTGTGCTTAGCCAAAATCATAACTTTTGATTTATGGATTCCAACCATTTTGTACCAAAAGGTAAGATGATCATGATAAAGGTGTTATAAATCCTTCAAAATTGATATGCTAGCCTAAACCTTCACTAATGGTTTATGGATTTGTAAATCCTATTATACAAATAGGTAATATTGGCATATGGATCCCCACTTAATATTAAGGGGGAGTGTTAGAACATAATATTAAGTGTTGTTATAAACCTTAGTTTATAATTAAATAATTTAGAATATTTATATTCTGAATTATTTAATATAAACTATGAGTTTATGGTTAATTGATTTTTAATTAAATCAATTTATTTAAATCAAGGAGGTATACCTCGTCACTTAAATGTTCATAACCCTTGGGGTTATATAAATATGGTTGTGGGCCATAATCAGGTGAATACAGGGAATTGGATTCATGCTAGGTTAAAAACATGGAGAGAAGTGAGGAAAGGAGTTACTAGACTGTGTAATGTTTCTCACATAATGGAAAATTATTTGTCTATGGTTTTTACCGCATTGGGTTTTTCCACATTAATATTTGTTGTCTCTGTAAATTTTTCTATTTCACATGTTTATTATAATGTAGTTTGTAATGTTTATTTAACATTATTTATTATATTAATTAAAACTTGGTCCTAATATGATTTTCATTGCATATTTGTTGATGTTGATTAATGGATAATGTTTTTTAATTTGATCTAGATAGATAAGTGATGAGATAGAATATGTGAGATTCTATATGTATGGAATATATAGAGTTTGGTTGTGCCATGTGATAGAGAAATGATGTGAAAGAATGTTATATTTAGGAATGTAGATGTGATGAATGGTAGAGTATGTAAAAATTGAATGAGATGAAAAAGTGTATTAAATCATGTATTAGTATGATGAACTGAATTGGGGGAGTAAATATTCCCCTAATTTGTGAAGGATGAGGTTCATTTAAATAATACCACTCAACAATTATGAATGAACTATAAAGTAAGAGTGTGTCATCAAGAAAGGATTAGATAGTGTGTGCTAGATAGATAGATTGATGAAACATGTAGCGCAAGAGATAAAGTGAGGTTATTATTGTAACATATACCTCAACATTCATGTAATAACTATAAGAACATGAGTGTGTTATCAATAATAGAAGGTGAGATAATCACCTATTAAACACTAAGAAGACATGGAGTAGTGGAAGTATGTGGGGCATAAGCAACATGAGTGTATGAACCAAACTGAATTCCTGATGAAATAGTGCCAATGATGGGATATGTAGTAGTGGGAAGCACATATGTCGATAACTTAGGAAGGTAATGTGTAGTAGGAGAATGAAAAAATGGATGATATGGTGCAGCGGTGGATAGATGAGATGGAGGGTTTGCATGAATAATAACATATGGTGGAAAATGAATAGTGACCTTATAACTAAGAAAAGGAGATAAGTCAACTAGAGTAACAACACACTTTCATGGAAGTGGAGACATAGATTTCTCATGAGAGAGAGAGAGAGATCCAAAGGAAATGCCACCCTTATCTTCTAATTGTTGTAATCTATTGTGAAGGGTGATATACTCATTTTTGTGATTGCCATTGATATGATGATAGTTGTAATAAGGTCGATCACATTGACTTTGCAAGTGATGAGGTGAATGGTACTAATTAGAAGGTAAATGAAATAAACACTTTTTAGAAAGGAGAACAACACATCATGAGGTTTAACATGATGAGAATAGTGTCATGGCTCCCATGGAGGAGATGTAGAAGTTTGAGGTGGAGACTTACATGGTAGAGGAGATGAAGGATGCTCATATAATGGAGAAGAATGAAATTTCTTGTGAGGAGGAGGATATGGATACTATGGAAGATGGTCAATTGATGTAATTGGAGAAGAACTAGATGATGTACCAATAGCAACAATAGAAGGAGTATCTATAACATGTGTATTAATGAGATCTTATTCTAGATCAATGACCTTATAACATAATAGTGTGAAAGATTCACACATGTCATACTACAGGAACTCTTTTAAAGTAGGGATCAAGCCATGAAAAAAATATGAATTAGTTTTCTAAGTCAATGGGATGAAATACTAACTAATGCATGTAAGCATTGAAACACAAAATGTAATCAATAATGGGCTCTATCTTTCATTTATGTAAGGTAGATAAACGATCATATGTGACTCTAGGGCCATTGTTAAGTATAAAGTGTTGAAGGAAGGCCTCTTCCATATCAAAATAGGTACTAATAGATCCAAACAGTATATGTGTGTACCGTTGGAGAGTTTCATCACTATGACTATGGTGAAAAGAGTTTAGCAATAAATGGTCATTAGGATAAGAATCAATAGCTAGATGATAATGCTTAAGATGTAAATATGGATTTTCAGTACCATCAAAGCATGAAAAGGTAGGCATAATGAAATCCTTAGGGAACATTGAATTGTGAATATTTTTAATAACATGATTTCCATATAAATAATTGTTATCAATGGAATCATAGTAGGAATTTCTTTCAAGTGTGAGAGATTGGACTCGAGATTGTAATTGACCTACAACATGCATGAGTGATAAGATATCTTGTGATGGAATAGTAGGAGATGTAGATGGTGTATTGAGAGGTTGTATCTTTCTATTATGAGTGATCATATGAATATAAAAATAGGAATTGGAGGATGATGATGCTATAGGAGCTGTAGGTGCAGTGTGAAGAAGAAGAAATGGGTGGTGAAGATCATGTAATATTGATAGAATCTTTAGGTATATCATTGGAAGTAATGGAAGGAGATGATTAAACATGTATGTTACTAGAAACAATCTTAAAAGGAGATGAAATCATAGTGAAGGATTCACATTCAAAAGTATACAAAGATATGGAATCGCTACTATCATGTGCCTCATCAATATCGAAAAGATTCATATGCAAGGATTTCATTAAGTGTATCATCAACATATAATGAAGTAGGAGGAGAACTAGTATGTGATGCATTATTAGAAACATTTTTAGAAATGGAAGGAGTATGAGATGAAACTATAGAATCAACTTGACTAGTATGAGAAACAAAATCATGCACATGTTTATTTTCATCCTATTTTTTAGCTAAAGCATCATCATCAAGATTAAGCATAAAAATTATAATAGCATCATCTAAAGTCTCAGTAGAAATAGAAGAAGGTGGAGTACGAATGATTGAATAATAAGGTCTACAACTAGAGAATATTTTCAGGTCATATACAATGCTAATAGTAGAATGATCCAAGCTATTAGGAACATTACATTTATTGGAAAAATATGTCGTTGAACTTCATTTAGAGAGTAAGATTATGATAAAGATCCCAAAGTTCAACAATAGTTGCATCATCATAGATAGGGTTTACCTACGTAGGAGCCATAACTTGGGTAGGAGAAGAGATACACTTAGCCATTAGGGTTTTAGTGGATTCTAAGGTAAGGAGTTCTAAGTTATGGGTTCACCAAAATGATTTAATAAAATCTATATTTTATTTAAATCTGAAAGAAAATGACTACTATAAATGACATATAATGAAATATAGATTTGAGATAATTTATCCAATCTTAATTATGAAATAAAATGGAAGAGATAGGGCACATACCTTGATTTATATTGTCCCGAAGTGTTCCTGAGATGAAGAATGTGATGGAATAGGAACAGATACAATTGAAACAAGCCTAAGAAAAATGCAAAAGAGGTGGAAATTCTTAGACATAGGAACCAGGGAAAGAGCAGGGGAACCTACGGGTTCCTAAGACCTCTATGGAGACACTAGCATCTATAAAAATGGTGAGAACCTAGTTCGATATTTTCATAAGGGTTTCAAAATTTTTCTCCTTTGGTGTCCTATATGTCACACTTGGATCACTGGGTACCTATAAACCTGCACACAAATATCCTCTTGCAAAACCTTTAAAAGACATCAAATCCTAAAAATAAAGATACAAAATGAGGGGTCAGACTTTGTCCTTAGGTGTTAAAATTGTGAACTTACATTTGGGCATTGCACTACATCTTAGACCCAATGTATTTTTATGTGCTTGTGTGTGCAATAGTGCTCCTAGGTCTCCCTCGTGCCAATGATGCCAAGATAGTAGGCAGTAGCTAGATAAAATGTAAATGTGTGGATGGAATAGAATGAACTCCCCTTCCTATGTAGTGTATATGCATAATAATGCACCCAAATACAGTCCCTTGAAATATGTAGATAGATATCACTTGATAATAATTTGCCTCTATTATAATGGTATGTATGTTTTGTTTATATATAGATCTCTTTATTGAATTTTAACACTAATGACTTGACATGCTGACTAGTACCTTAGGATATGAGCAGGAAAACTAAAATGACCAACCTCAAATGTCAAATATAAGATCAAACATAAAGAGGGTATGGGCACCCATGACGAACATGAGTACCTAGGCACTAATGTCTAGTCTTGTGAACTAGTATCCAGAGAAAAATAACAAATCACTGGAGACTAACTGACAGGGATCCCTGTGACCTTACCAGATTTGGGTGTATTATTAACAAGTGTGAAATAAAAAGCAATAGAAATTGACAATACAAGTGTATGGACTAGGAAATGGGTCACTAGTGAATATTTTTCTTATGAAAGATCCATATATAAAATAACATACTTGGTGGTATAGTAAATAATAGTAAGGGAGTGATTTTATGTCTATAACAACATTGATCAATTACTTCAGTTATAGGTTAAAAATAAGTTCTTGATGCCATCCTACTTGGTCTACATTCTTGTGAGTTCAAGACCATTTAGAGTCCTAACTATCACTCATAACATTTCTCAAAGGGTCCTCACCTATGGAAAATGTCCACAACAGATCATGAAGGAGGGAAATGACCATTTCTCAAAAGTGAATAATGCATTGAATATGTTTTTCGTATAGTTATTAGAGGGTAATCTTGAGTCAAGATTGTCTTCTCAAGCTTCCACTTTAATGAAGAGGTATGGATCCTTTTTCACTTAGTTATCAAACTTCTCATACACTAGAGTATCAAGGTTTGATCTCACTCCATGCAAGCTACCAAGATACAAAAATGATAAAATATCATGATATTTGAGCTACGTAGGAAAATCACTCACATCAATGGAAAACTCAAGAATTGTAAGAAGAAAACTGTCATTTCCTATCTTTCTTGGAATATTCTCCTGTAAGAATTCCAATGATGCCTCAAACTTGGAAGATTCATTCACTCCTTTAAACCTCTACTCATACACACCAAGGGAATATTCTGAGATTCGAGTAACCATGAAACAATTCATCTTCCTTATTTGTACCATGTTCCACAAATAGTGGATTATTGTGTGATTTTCTCGAGATGATTTTGAGGTTAGGGAATGAGATAAAATGATAATGAATATTAGACAGATGAGAAATTTTGAATTTTATTAGTTCAAGGATGGATTTGAAGATGATGGGACTAAATCGTATGATCTTGAGTATCAAGTGGTGAAAGTATCACCTCTCCCATAAGTGTCATGTAGTATTAATGAGTCGGGAGATATAAATGACTGAACCGAGGTGGTAATCCGGAGATCCAAGGAATGTTTCAAGAAGATTAGGGTTGTACTCATTAAATTAAGAGGTATCTAGACTCTTATAAGATAGGCATCTCACCTCTCCACTTAAAATGTATCTAAAAAAATTCAATCTCTTCTCACTTGAGAGGGCTCATAAAAAGGAAATTAGTGGAATTTGAGGTCTCACACTACGGGAGGTTGTCAGACAAGAAATAAAGAGTAATCCAAGATCATATAGAAGGTTTAGATAAGGGAGAAAATTTATCCATCTCATATATCAATCCCTCATCGATCTTTAATCATCTCATCCTCTATAGCTACACCAACTCAACTAATGCAAGATGTTCCCTCTCACTCAAAGATGGAAATACCAATCATGCCTAGTGTTGATCCTGAAATAATTGAAATATTCCCATGGGAAAAAAAGATGATTAAAGGAGATAATGACATGGATAAAATAGTGGTGTTTCTATATTTTCAAGCTATATTCATGATGGTGAAAATAAATAAATTCAAGAAATTGCAAATTACTTCCCACTTATTCAAATGTTGCTTTAGGGAATAAATACGTGGAAATAGTTTGGCCAAAGGTAGTTAGAACTATTAGTAAGATGACCCCATTTGAATATAAAATGAGAACCATTCCTTTGGGTCTAGAAAAGTATGAGAGATATGATCACCTGTTCAAAGAATATACCACTCACCTTCTTGTGAGAAATAAGGACTATAAAGAAAGTATTGAACAACTGGAAGATCACGTAAGAAATACCTCTTCGTATGTTCAAAACTTCATGGATCCAAATGTTGTCCTATTTATCCCACCTAAAAAATTCACTCCCATCAGTATCATTGATCTGAAATCCATTAGGAGGATGTAGGGTTTCATAATACAAGGTAGGGATAATGAAAAATGGGTGAGAAAAATTATTGATAAATGTAGGACGTTGATTCTTGAAATTATCTCATTGTTTGAATACATGATCATGAATTCCATGAAGGTAAATTTTATTGGGGATGATATTGAGAAAGAGGAAAAGCATTGGGATCATATATTTCAACTTGTGACTGAAATGGGAGGAATCAAATCTTTTGAATTGGTAGGAAGAATTATGTTCACCTTAGATTATGAAGACCTATCTACAATTTGGTACAAGAATATTTTTGTTCGATATGAGATGTTAAATCATGATCTCAAAGATTTGGAAACATGTGATGAGCTCACTTAAAAATACAGGATGACAACCTCGGTGAATGATCTCATTAAACCCTTTGAAGAGCTAGTTAAGAAAGAGGTAGGAGATCAATTATCTTTCACTAAAGACACCATAAAATATCTTACGAGAGATAAGATGTGTTATCTCAAACATTGATAAGGAGTACGAGGATGGTTCACAAATAAAATAGTATCAATTACACCTCCAATAATTGGCTTAGATCTCTGAGTTTTGTACACATTCCTCAAGCGATATAGGTTGTACCGAAGTGGCTCGGTTCAACAAGGAGTTCAAGGGGATCGAGATACTTCCAAGAGCACTCTCCAAGATTCCTTCGAAAGAAAATATTCATTAGAAAATGCAACATCTTCTTTAGAGAATCTATCTCACATCTTCTCTCTTTCCCACCCCTTCCTCTCTTCTCTCATGTTCTATTTATTCATTAGGGGTTTACTTTTCACTTTTTTCTTATTCATTAAAATTTGATCTATAGTTATACTTTGTAATGAGTTTCCTCCAATTAATAAAAAAGGGACTCAATTTCTTTCCTAGGAACATGAAAGTTCACATGTTTTAAAGGTTAGTGAAAATTTATGTGGGGATAGGCAAAGAGTCATTTGAAAAAATATATATTGTATGACTTCCTCATTTCAAAGGGTTTTCAATTTGTTATTTTATGAGTAGATAACCAATGCATTACAAGAAAAGATAACATTTCATGTTTTCCTTTTCATATGTTTCCTCTCTCTCTCTCTCTCTCTCTCTCTCTCTCTCTCTCTCACACACACACACACACACACACACACACACACACACACACACACACACACACACACACACACACACACACACACACATTTGTGAATGCAAAAATATTGCATAACCAAGAAGGGTGTAAAATATTTTGATGAATGGATGAATGAAATTTTATGTTCATGATTCATTTTGTCTTTCCATAACTAGAAAAGTTGTTTTTCCTCTAATTATGTGTTGATAAAATTTGGTTAATACTTGTAAAAAATATTCTTGAGCCTATTTATGAGATTAACCCCTCTCTCAAAATTATCACTCCTACTATCTCACCTCCCTTGCAAATTATTCCCTTGTACTAGGTGCAAGAATTTGTCACAGGTTTAGTGGAATGTATTTGTGTGATCCTTGACCTATTGTCCAACCATAGAGTTTGTTTTATTTACATATAATTAAGGGAACCTCCCTTTCTAAAGTAGGAGGTACATAGTCCAAGAGATTTGGTGAAAATAAACTAATTTTTCCTCGTGATAAATTATTTCACCAATAATTTTTGGCAGCCACCGTGAGGCATATTTTTCTGTCATTACACCACATCAAAATGAAAAAATTCATAAAAATAAATAGATGAAAAAAATCCAATTTTTAAATCCATAAATTTTTAATGTATAATCCATATTCTTCTCATCATGAAAATTCTTGGAATTCCTCCCATAGTACAGCTCTAATCTCTCTTTCCTCAAAGATACTCAAGAATACATCACCACATATATAAGGAATTACATTTGCAATAATAGAGAAAGTTTATAACACTTAAACATATCTTCAATAATTTCTATATTTGGAAGAAGAGAGTGTGCAAGATTTGCAACCGACAAGACAAGCTGAAAATCAATAGAGAAGAGCTTAGTAAGGTTTTATTTGAACTATGCATTAAAAATGGTAGAAATAAGGTATAATGTCTTCTAGAGCTAGTGGTGTGACTAATATAAATTTTGAATAGAAATTACAAGCTGATTTTAGAATTCCTATTAATCAAATTTCAAGGAGAATAGGTCTACAATACTTTCCAAATTTTTATCCTACCATATCTCTTGAATAATCATTGATTGATCAAAAGATAAAACATTAAACTACATTCCTCTTAAAGGATAAGTTATAGAAGAAGCTATAGAAAGAGTTGAAGAAGAAGAAGCAATTGAAGAAGAGGAACCACAAATGGCTCAACAAACACCTTTTCCTTGGGGAAACATGGGTCATTTAGCCCTCAATCCTCCTTTGCATGAGCTACCTAAGGTATCTCGGAAGAACTTTCCTAAGTTCTACAGAGATGGGAAGAAGAACCCAAGTGACCACATTATAGATTTGATCACTACTTGTGGAGTGCTAGGTGTAGGATATGAAGATGTGTCATTCAATTTGTTTGTATAATATTTTCAAGATGTGGCCATAGAATGATTCTATAACATTCCAAAAAGGTCTATCACTAACTGGAATGATATGAAGACCAAATTTGAATCTAGATTCAAACCTACCAAAGATTCTCATGCTCTTCTTACACAATGGTCTCAACTAAAGAAAGATACATATGATCTCATGACAAAGTTTGTAGCTAAGTTCAATAGAATTTTGTATAATATCCTCAAAGTTATCTCATTAACCTTTAAATCTTACCTTGAAATGAAGATGTTAAAGTTCATTCAGAATTTTCTTCTGAAATATTTCACTTAGAAGTGTTTTAGAGAAGTGTGTTTGAAGTTTTTTGAAATTCCGAAGGTCTGAAAATTTAGGCTTCAGATTTTAGAGGTTTTATTTTTGGGGATTAAACTACCAAAATCTAAATTTTGATTTCTAAGTTTCGAAACTCAAATCTTGAAAGTCTGAAATTTAGACTTTTGAATTTTGGGATTCGGAAGTCTCCTTGGGTAGTTTTCAATTTTTTCAATCAAGGCGTTTGAAGTCCAAAAATGAAGTTCCAAATTTTGAAACTTCAGACTTTTTGGTTTCGAGTCTTCCGTCACCTTTTTGGAAAATTTTGACTTAGAGTTTTGAAGTCCGAAACTCCAAAGTTCTGAAATTTTGGAACTTCAAAATTTTAGGTTTCGAGTCTTCCTTCATATTTTTCATAACTTTTCCTCACAAGTTCCAAGTCTGAAACTCCGAAGTGCTAAAATTTCAGACTTTTAGGTTTTCAGACTTCGAGGTCCTCTGAGCATTTAATTCTCACCAACCCCCATGTGTCGGCTTTTGGCATTAATTTCAGGTTTTTCTATATAAATTCAAATTTTTATCTATCATTTTCACTTGACTATTTTCTTTGACACTCTGACTTTTACCAACTTCTTTGTACTTTTGAGGTGTTGTTTTCAAGGTAATTTTGTTGGGTTATTTCTTCTGGTTTATGATCTTTTTGGTTTTTTTATTCCTTTTTTTTCTTCTCCTTTATTCCAATTTGAAATGAGACCTTCATCATCCACCATGTTTTCCTTAGGAATGTTTCTTGATTTCCATAGTTGTTACTTCAACATATGCATCTGATCCATATTGCATAATAGTTTCTTCTAGATCTCTACAAGGGTTTGATTCTTATTCCTTTCTCGTTGATGAATCCATGATTCACATATTACCTTTTGAAGTCTTGATTTTCATAGTTTTGGAGCTTCTCTCTTTTGGAATTTCAAAGGTTCTAATTTTAGAGGTCTACCTATTTCGAAATTCTATTTTTGGAATTTTAGAACTTAGATTTTCAAATTTCAAAGGTTTTGATTTCGAGGTGTGCGGTTTTCAAACTTTTGGGGTTTTGACTTTCAAAGTTTTGGACATCCCCATATTTGGGCTTTTGGATATTTCACACTTTGGAACTAGGATCTTTTTCAGACTTTTGGACTTTGGTGTTTAAAAACTTTTTACGGTATTTGTACAAATTTCCAAAGGCCCTTTCAGATTCTGAAACCTAAACTTGATGTTAACTTCTTTGGAAAAAGAGAAAAGAAAAGATGAAATATACATTCTTAGGAGGTTCTCCTCACTCGTGTCTTTCCTCAGATTTAGGGAATATTAGAATCTTGATCTAGGAAGATAGATTTTGCAAACTTCTTGACAAGGTTGAAAGCTTGATAAAAATTCTTAGATACAAGCTATATATAACAGTGGGCTTGCTCTCACTGCCGGTTTTCCAGCATCCATGCATTGTCCCGAATTCATCTTGGCTACAACAACCCATTTTGATGAGGATTCCAGATCGGTGAAAAATGTTGACGACAAGGTTGTAATTTGATTGGACCCTGATTTCTTCGAAGATTTTTTCAAACTCTTGGATGTTGAGGACTATGCCACAATTTCACCTAAATCAGTAACTAAACATTGGGAGAAGGAAACCTGAATTGTGTGCAAGGATTATGATGAAGAGCTACTTGGCAAAGAGTGTCACTAAGTTGCCCAAGAAAATGTCTTGATCAAATTTCATCCGAAGGTAAATGATCTTATCGTGTTTTTAGTAGAGTTTTGGATCTTGCCTTTGCAAAGTAATTTTAGGAATGGAAGTTCACAGTATATCGCCACTATAAATAAGAAAAAATAATTCATATAATGGGGAGAGCACATTAGTATCTCTATTTGTTTTCAATTGAGTAAATTATTGTCTTCCAAGAACTTTTACATGACCTCTTTCTTGGTCTATGTTGCAGCTTCCATGGGGGAATTTAATAGGTTAAATACCAAAGGTGTTAGAAGTGCATCTCAAATTTTTGATTTTTATCCTCAAATCACAATGGATGAGGGAAACAGATATTTTCACACAGAGTCAATGATGCCTTCTTTGATTTTCTTATTTATCCTTTTGAAAAATATTTGTATAATCAAAGTATTTCTAACGAGGCTTTAAAAGAGGTGTGAGAGTGGGGGAAGTTTGCCTTACTGTTTCCAAATTTTACGTATACTAGGATTCCCAGTTTTGTGGGTGCACCGAGTAAGTTCTTTGAGATGCCCTACTGATAAATGGGTTTTGTTAGAGTTGGTTCAACAATTTTTGGATTATCATGAAATCTGAAACAAACAACATAAGGTGGGAGTTCAATTTCCCATTTTAATTGGTTGATATACTTGTGCCAACATTTATAAAGCAAAGAATATGGATGCAAAGATGTATAAAGTTACTCTACAAACCTTTCATCCAAGAACTAACTTTGGCTACTAGTGAAAGTTCACTGATACAAGTTTATCTAGTTCTCACATGCCCCAACTAGAAGACGTTTGAATTCACTCTCGGTATGAGTTCATTATCATGCAACGAGAGTAAGAAAGAGTAAATTTGTATGAGGTTAGGAAGTTTGGTATTACAGAGATTCCAGAGGAAATGGAGGATGAGGAGAAAGTATTGGATCCAATATATAAAGATAACAATGTTTCCAATCAATCGTTGCCATGGATTGATTGGTATGTAGAGGAAACTTGCAATACAAAGGAGATGGTGGGGCCCATTTTGCAAAAACATATGATTGGTTAGCTACCTTGGGAATTTCACCTAAGGGCTTAGATCAAACTATAAGAATTGAAGACCAACCAACAATGAGTCTTCTTACACCCACAAGAGGAAAAAGGTCTACCCAAAAGGCCCATATAGTTCCTAAGAAGATTTCATTTTTGTTGGGATTTCTTCTTTTCATAAAGCCTCTTCTTCCAAGGTTATGTCCTCTACAACACCAATATCAAAATGTGTTGAATTTATTGATTATCTTGTTGTATTATGGAATATTTCAACCTCTCCTTCTCTATCATTATCATTACCTTCCTATTCTACAATCATTTCTTCTTTTCCTCCCCATCCATGGCCAAGGTATTTTCATCCCTTCCTTTCCTCCTAGTAGGAGAAATGATTGGCTCTCCCATTTCCACTTCACTCCCTCTACCACTTTCATTTCCTTCCATTTCAACTTCCAACCTCATTTTATCCACTCCTATGGCTATCCTCACATACACCCCATCTATTATTTCCACTTATATTTCCTTGCCAACTAATGTTAGAAGTGATATTGTGTTGTCTAGTGCTCCGGGCATTGAATCGGTTTGTCACTTCCATCTGCATCTAATATACCGAAATGGTTGTATCACCAAACTCCAAAACAAAAGAAGAAAATGATTTTGGTAGCTGTAATAGATCTAAGTGTGTTAGAACCTACTCGAGGAGATCGGAAAAACAACCAAATATCATCTCCAACCTATCGTAAACCAATCAAGAAAGAGAGTTTTGGAAATTGCTTTGCTCCCATTGAGGGAAAAAATAAAGAAACTATCACCGGAGAGGACTATTAAATTTCAATATTTTTTTATGTAGAGCAACACACAAGGGTGCCAAATAAGATGTGAAAACGGATCTCAATTTTTTTTTAGAGAATTATGATGAGGACAAAGCCTCTAGGGATGAACTAAAAGCAAAATTTGAGCATCTCACAGGTGCCTTACTAAGGAAAGTAACACAACCTACTCCAACTGTTGATCTTTAAACTAATACTCCTCTAACAATTTCTTCCACTTTGGATTATATTTCATATCATGAGATTGAGAAGATAGGTCAGAAGGGAAGATCAGTGAATGGATGGATGGAATGCATGCTTCAAGAAGCTAATCCTTTGATCATAGAAGTTGTTGAAATATATAATAGTTTGCAAACCAAAAGAGCCTCTATTCGTAGGATGGATGAAGCCTTCTTTGAAGATAACAATAATTTGAATATGAATTTGACCACATGGGGCGAGATTAGAGAGGAGGATCTAGATCTACTTCTTCAAGAAGAAGTAATTGATGATATTTCCAAATCTGTTTGAATTTCGAAGGCTATGGAATTTAGGTCCTAGGTGTTACAAGATTTGGTCAAAAAATTGGATGATAAACGTGTGGAAATCATGGATGCTCTAAATGATATCTTAGAAGAGTTTGATAATATCAATTGCAAATTCTTCAATGATAATATTGATGCCCTTCTAGTGGATCAAATTAAGTCAAATTTCAAGGATTTGGTGAAGAAAGATGACGAGGTAACTAAGACTTTCAATAGTGACTCAATTGATAGGTTGGTTTCATGCCATAATTTCACAAGTCGACTAAAGAAAGTGGTGAGTAAAATCAAAAGGATCCCAACCAAAGTAGAAAGGGAGATTGAAAAAGTATATGTTGTGAATCATTATGCATGTAGACAAGAGAAAGAGGAAATGCAAGGAATTATCAAGAATTTCATCAACTATAAGCATTAGATGATTGTCTAGGAGAAAGAGCAAGAAAAAACTAAAGAAGGAGAAGATGTTGCAGGACCAAGCTGAAGCTAGGTGGCCATGGAAGGACAGTTCTAAGCGTTGGATCAGTCCAAGATACAGGGTTGAATGAGTCAAACCTTTGTAACTACTTTGATATTTTATGGGAGCATGTTCCATGGAAATTAATTAGATTCTATTTTTATTAATTTGTTAGGTAAGGTCTAATCAGTAATGGCTCAACCTATAAACTTGTAAATAGTTAAATGTATGAAGTTTTAGGGAGAGAGATCATTAGGAAGTTAATCTTCAAGATTGGAAGAGTGATTTGAATACTTTGAAGCCTTTCAATCATGTTCGAGAAAATTATTTCACCATGAAGAGTTTGATTTATTATGTTAATAGTTGATTAATGTATGCTTTACGGATGTGCAATTACTTAGTGTGAGTGGTTAACTCACCTTTATTTCAGAATATCTTATTTCAATCTGTGGAAAAAATGATGTGTTTATATTGAATATCAGTTGTGTAAAGATTATATTCCTTCCATTATAAAGTTGTATTATCATTGACCATCACACAGTGAAAACGATGTTTGACATGTGCATATATTATATTGTCATGGTTTGTTGATTGTGTATTCGAACAAGTTTTATCTATCTGTTAGGTATACTAGGGGTCTTACAAGGGAATGTATGCTATTTTTCTTATTGCTTATTATTTGCACTATATAAATAACATAAGTTGAATTGGATTGTGATGATTGTTTTATCATTTCTAAATTAAACCTTTTCTAGTGTGAAGATCATAAAATTATCTAGTTATACTCTTGGTGTATCACTATGTTTTCCTTTATTTTTGTTTCTAACCACAATCGTGTACAAAGTGAGAAGATTAGAGTCATTTTTAAGTGTTATTATCCTTACACATTGATATTAAATCGGGTGCCCCAAGTTCTAAAGGAATTTGGCCTTCTCTAGAGGTCCATCCCAAGGAAATAAGGTCCCACACCTTGGGGATGTTCCAATGTTGCATGGGATCTTTCAGAAATTTAACGGGTGTATGATCCGCATGAAAATAGTTTTTGGCATGCCCAATGGGACAAAGAGACTTGGAGCCTCTCTTGATATTTTCATAACTCAAAGTATCTGATGAATCCATATCTATGGCTCTTGTATCTTAGTGTGTTAATATATGTGAATAATTCCGAAAAGATATTTAATGAGACAAGAGGGGAATTATTAGCATATGGAATTATATTTTTCTCCTCCTCCAAGAAGAAGAGGTGTTTCAAACTTAACAATCACAACATCTCCCTGTAGGAATCATTCTACTCCCCCTGATGGAAGATTCCCTCTACCTAGGAACAATCAACATATTATAAGAATGTCAAGGAACTAAGTGTTCCCCTGTTTCAATGCAAGTAGTCATCTTCTGTTAGTTTAGCATGATCCTATACCTGCTGTAACACTCAAACATTTTCCCTTCTATATAGGGGAAACTCACATTGCTCCATGGTAGCATATTCTTCATTTAGCCAACATTTGTGCAGTACATAATATCATGGAGGAAAATGTTGTGGTTATACTTCTTGCTACTTATTTCAAGGGAAAAGTTCTTAAGTAGTTTCAAGGTTTGAGGGTTGGAACTATTACCACTTGGGATGAGTTAGGGGAAAATATTTTCAAGTAGTTCGAAGACAAGAGTGATCACTTGTCACTCTTGGAATAACTAACTACTATAAACAGATCCCCCTAAGAATACATGAGTGATTTAAATTTTGGTTCCAAAAGATTGGAATAGGATTCCGACACTCATAAAACCTTCTCCAAACAATTCATTCTTGTACTATTTGTGGGATTTGAACATAGATATAGCCGTAATGATCCAGTCTATGGGAGGGACTGTATTACCGGATTCCTATGAGGTTGCCATAAGTGCTGAAAATTTGTTGATCCAGGATGGGAAGATATCCCTACAACCACCAATGTTGTTATCCTCTGATCTTAAAAATACTTAGCCCACTATTGTTCCCATTCCAGTAGCTTCCAAACATCTAGCTAGTCTGTCCCCACCTCCTCAAATGACCTTTTTAAAGTCAAGTCATTACTACACACCTTTGGGAATGAGGTTGTTGCACTCAAAATGAAATAAAGTCAATATAATCACCCATATCAGCCAAAAAACCAGCAGTACTAAGCTAACCATCCTGCCTTTCAAGGAAATAGCCAGCCTCAAAATAGGGCAATAGGTTAAGCTACGAATGTCAGGCCTCTAAATTTCAAGAATCCCCTTGCCGCTAGTTCTCTTAAAGCTATTGTACCTATCCAAAATAATCTAGTTCAAGACTATGAACGGTGTTATCATTTTTCTCAACCTCACAATCAAAACATGTGTCTTAATGGAGTTCTTAGCCAATCCCTTATGGTTCAAATCATATCTGTAGACACCTACTGATTTATCCTAAACAATTTAAATACATAAATTGTGCTAATTATCCCCCTTCCGTAGATTGGAAACATATCATCAATAGTGCTCATCTTCTCTCCTATCATCATTAATTAATTACATTATGTTATTAATTAGGCCTTCTAATCAACAAATATCCTAATTAATTACCTTCTATTAATTAATTCTTACTTCTATGTCGACTAATTAATTACTATTAATTAATTATCTTCTCCTTTAATTAAACTAATAAATCATTCTTTAGTTGATTTCATTCCTTTCTATAGTCTAAATCATGCTAATATCCCTCTAAAAGCTCTTATAAGCTTGTACACCTATTAATTAATCACTTTGGTTAATTAATAAACCCCCTTTATCCCCATGAGTCACTAAAGGACAAATTAAACTCTCCTAAAGTTGACTCAACCCTTTCTAAACCCCCCTTATCCACAACTAACTCAACATCTCTATTATCCCACATACAAAGGGATGTAGAGATTCCTCTATCCATTGGGCTATATAAAGAGCCCTCCTCCTACCTTTACACCTACACCTTTACATTCCTAGATGAGCATATAGATTAAAATATAGCCATTTTTTCATCTTGGATCGTTCTTCATTGGAGAAGATAGCTAATTTCATTTCTTGTATTTATCCATCCAAGTTTTGAAGTCATATGGGGATATGTCAAATGGTCTTATAGCCATGGATTGACAAGACTCCATTCTTAAAAACCTTGGGATTCAAAAATACAATCAAACCTTTGATTGCTAAGGATATAAATAGGTTCATTTCATTTGATTAACATTCAATAGAGATAGAGATTAACGGATTAACATGTTAGTTTGAATATTTGTTCATGTTCTAAAGCAAGAATGCTAGTAAATTAGTCTTGATTAAGCTCTAAGCATGATGGTGCATTGAATTTGATTTAGCTTTGTTTTAGGACTACTAGGTGTTAGTTCTAACTCTTTTTGCATTGCTAACAAATACATGTACACATTTGGAATGCTTGGTGGAACAAATCCTTAGTCCCTTAACATTATAGCTTGAATTCTAATGTTTTTGGCTAACCTTTGATATACACATATAGCAAATAATGTTCAATTTCTTAGAATTTTGCTAGTATTATATGTGTAGGTTTTCATTTAGAGCTATCATTCTAATGGGTTGTTGTCAATTTCGAGCTAACTAAAATTTGAAGTGTTGTGATATTTTTGGTGTCTTTGGCCATATTTTGACTACTAAGTGGGCACGAGTGTATGAAACATGGTGCAGGCACACTAACCCCAGCACATGCACATCAAACCTGGAATAGACACACGTTCTGGGGTGCACACACTTTGTTTGTATTGTACCTTCACTATAGCTGGAAACCTATCAGGATGGCACACATACCATAATCCTAGCGCAAGCATCTCTTAGGTGGCACAGGGAACAACGTGTGTGAGTTTCCATACCACCTTTCTGCTACCCTAGTGTAGGCATCTCTTAAGTGGCATAGGCACACTGCTTGTCGAGTTTCCATACCACCTTTACTGCTACCTTGGCACGGTATCCCTCGGTGGTGCAAGCACATTGTCGAGTTTTTGTAGCACCTTTCCTTTCTGCTACCCTAGTGCAAGCATCTCTTAGGTGGCGCGGTGCACTATCCGAGTTTTTGTACCACCTTTCTTCTACGCTATAACACATGCTAACCCTAGCATAGGCATCTCTTGGATGGTGCAGGCGCACTATGAATCTAAATAACACAGAGGGTCATAGACACCCTAACCCATGCACACATGCCTAAACCTACACGCAAGTGTTTGGGTTTGAATTAACTTACATATTTCAGTTTCCTCAAATCTTGTATGTTAAAGTGCTAACTTCTTTACAGGTTTTATCTAATTAATGAGTATTTCTGTAGGGTATGTTTACATGCTTTTTCTAGACTAGATAGACTTTGCATGCTTTCTTATAAGAGTAAGGTTGTGTATGGTCTTCCCCATGTCCTTTCGGGTGATATTGGGAATTAGAAATGATTCTTAGGTATTTTGGTACTTTGAAAATGTTGAGAATGTCCTAATTAAGTTGAAATGATTTAAATTGGTGTGTTTGAATTAATTGTTTTCCATTTGAAAAATTCTTAAATTCTAAAAAATTCACGTATGCTCTTCTCTTGTGTCCTTGGATGATCTTGAGAATCGAAATGATGTTAGTTCTCTTTATGGAAAATCACTAACCCGTTGTGTAGAAACAAAACACACTTGTCAAAGAAAGGTGGAGTCAAAACAAAATCAAAATACTAATACAATTTATGTGTAGGTTGCTTTAAAGGTTTTAAAAAAACCACATCAAATTAAAAATATAAAAAGAACACCACATTCAAAACACTAGTGTATCTGTAGGTTTTGATAAGGGTACATATCGTCTGCTTAAAAATAGGACATAACCCCTTTGGCATAAGCCTTAAGCTACTATAATGGGGGTGGTTCTAGGAAACCCAAAGTAGTCTACATAAGAGGGAACCTTTTGGATGAAACGGGAAGTGCTCCGCACAACCTACTTGACTAGTTCCTTGTGAGTTAGCATTACTAGTTGTTTGTATGGTGACCCCAGTGATAGTACATGTAGACGCACTAGTTGCCCATTGTGCTTGAAGGGGGTAAAGTAAAGTGAGATACTCCTAAATTATTCATTCGACTTTTGGGTAAATCAAGCTCACTTAAGATAAATTTGTAACACCTAGTTAAGATAACCACCTAGGAAGATATCTTTGGCCAAGAGCCCACTTTGACCATTTCAAAATAGTTTTGAGTTGTGAGCCATCATTCATCATGAAACGTGGGAAGCATTACTTTTGCCTAGTTTTTTTACTTTCCTTAAGGTGAGGTGAAACTCTGCCGAATTAAAGCCAACATTTTCACCCCCATTTTGATCTACTTCCTTCACTTTCTTTTGACACTTTTTTGATCAAAATAAAATTGACTAACTTTTCATTATCAATCGATTGTTTCTACCACTTTTTTGTCTGTTTACACCCATCCATGTTTGTGGCTAGGTAAGTTAAACATCTAAAGTGTGTGGAGACATATTTATATCATTGGTAGACTTTGTGATCTTGATAACCACATTAGGATCATCATCATAGTTAGGCTTGGTTCATCATCTTGAACTTCCTTAGAAAGGTTACCTTATTTATATTGTATAACTAAAATTTTGATATTTATGTCTCGTTTCTTGTAAACTTGACCTAAATATCTGTATTGTAAGGTTACACTATACACATGTTAACAATTCTTAGTTATACTATAATTTTTTTAGTTTTATTCCCTTACTACCTCAATTTTGAAAAGTGCTATGTGTTACCACTTGTGTGTGTTATATCAATATCATCTTGATATCAATACCTTAATTTCTCGCAAAGTTTTTTAACATATCTTGGTGACATTATTGTGTCACTCAGAATTGTAACTTGCACTTTTGAGATATAGGTATTGATTAAATTTGTGCTTGCTTCTAGTATACCTTGTTAAGAGGTCACATTAACTTCTTATTATTACTTATGCCTTGTTCATTTCTTTGAATTTGACATAAGTAGGGACATATTTTAATTATCTTATGACATTGACTAACCTTTTGAAACAAACCTAGGAATTACTTCATTTAATTGATAGGATTGGTACTAAACATTGTGTCACTATTAACTTGTGCATTTTAGGCCATCACTTTATCACATTGGTACTTTAACATTCTATTTACATTTCACTTAGGTTTGATAGAAAATCTTTGAACACATTCATAGATACCTTAGTGAAACTGTTACACATCATGGCCCCTAAAACAAGATTAGGGCTCAAAAAGAAAACATTAGAAACAAAAAGTTCAAACGTGGGAAGCCTCAAACAAACAAGGGTCAAACCCTTTTATTGGCCACAATCTTGGGCCTTTATTTTCCATGGAAAAAGAGGTAGAAGAAATGATATATAATAGTGGTGATGTGTTAGAATCCCCACATGCAAAGTTTGAATTCAACCCCACCTTGTTAGATGAATTCCTTTTTAGAAACAAGGATAGGGTACTAACATGAGTTTTAGAATTGGGAGCCAAAATGTCTATTGAACAAGAAAAAATCCTACCTTCAAATGATGCTAATGAAGAGGATAAACCCCTTATTAATATGGAGGATATATTAACACATGGGCATGATTCTACTTCTAACATAGGAAATGATAATGTGGTGGGATATAGAATACCTTTCCTTAAAGTACCACGTAAAGTTAGGATAGAACACGAAAAATGTTGAACAACCTCCACGAAAGGAAGAAGAAGAGGAACCTTCTAAAGAAGAAGTTACTATTCAACAACAAATTAGTAACCTTATTAGATAATTATCCTTTGTTAACATATCATGTGCAAAAAGAAACAAACAAGGATGTACAAAAGATAAAACCTAAGGTTAAAATTAGTGAACTTCAACTAGAAAATCAAGGAGAAGACAATATGGAACATCATCATGTATATATCCTGCTTCTCCTATAAAAGAATAATTACTCGCTCAAGATATGAAATCTATGAAAGTGACACAAGTCTCCAAGAGAGAATCGGGGAATAGCAAAAAATATCAATATGAAGAGATATTTCCCTATCCATTTGACAAAAATATGATGCTTCAACCCTTCCCTAAAAAGTTTGACATGCCAAAATTTGACAAATACAAAGGGAAGGGTGATCCACGAGACCATGCAAAATATTTTTATATTGCATGCCAAGAAGTGGAGTACGGTGATAACTACCTCATACGACTCTTTCCAAAGAGTCTAGGAGGCCAAGCCTTAGAATGGTTTACTCACTTACCTCGTGGTTCTAGTTTTACATGGCCCGAACTGGTAGAAAGATTTTTACTAAACTTCTCATACAATATATAAAGTGACATAACCATGGCAAACTTGTGTAGCACTAAAAACATCCCAACAAAACATTTGATATCTTCCTACAAGGATGGAGAGGAATAGCTTGTTGCTTCCTTGTACATTCCCTAAAAAGTAGCTTGTGAGTATCTTTGTGCCCAATCTAAATCTAGACATTTCTTTCCACCTTCAAATGCATTGTGTTCACACTTTTGAGGAGGTTATTATAAAGGAAATTCAAATACGAAATCCCTTATTGCCAAAGGAACTCTTAAACCACACTCTAAAGATAAGCAAAGAGTTGAACCTATGGAAAAGATGAAAATATTCAACAAAAATAAGAATGTGGTGGGAGACAGAATCACATATTTCAAACATGTACAAACGGTTCAAACTGATCAACCTTTTAAACTGACCAAAGGACCTATTCAACCACCACCTAAGCATAGAATGTTCACCCCTATCAACAAACCTTTGTCGGTCATATTGAAATAATTGGATGCAGCTCACATGGTGACTTACCTTATGACACAACCCTTTAATGACAATGCTCCAAAACCATCATGGTACAAAGAGCATGACTATTGTGAATTACATTGTGTCAAGGGACACAAAATAGACAAATGTCTATGAATTCATCACTACATCCAAGAACTCATCAAAAATGGGGAGATAGAAGTGGACAACTCAAAAAATATTCATATTCCTAATGAAAATATGGGGATATACAAAGAACCATTCCCTAAACATAATAAGTCAAAGGAGCCAAAACCATATCGAGGAGAGTCATCCCAAAGTTACAAAGTGATGAATTATCTATACATCAAGAAAGATAATAATCATTATGATTCTCTCATTGGATGTATCCGCTCTCCTAGTGACCATGTGAACACCATTCAAATCAAAGGAAAGGATTGCACTACGGTAACAAGGCACACCCACCTCATGATTCTTGAACCTTCTCCATTAACCTCGTAAAATGGTAGGTACAAAATTTTAGAACATCTTGAGAGGACATCTGCCAAGATTTCAATCTTGGATCTCCTCAAAATATTGAATGTACATAAGGAAATTTTGTACAAAACTCTTCAAGGGTCAGGAGTGCCACTAGAATTAGATCCTACACATCTTCGAGGCTATGGTGGCTAATATTATACCAATGAATACATTTCCTTTAATCATAGGGAAATCCCTATTAAAGATCTAACCCATAATATCCCCTTGTATATTAAGGTATTTGTTTCCCGTCAAAAGATAAAATTGCTACTTGTGGACAAAAGATCGGGAGTGAATATAAGCACATTAAAATTAGTTAAATAATTGGGACATAACGAAGAATACTTTGATTCCCACATCATTACCATAACATCTTACGACAACACAAAAAGAGATTCAACTGACACAATCACATTACCTATGGAATTCAGAACCACTTGTCATCACACGAAGTTTCATATCTTGGAATTAGAACTCCCATACAATATACTTCTAGGATGACCATGGATTCATGCCATGTAGGTCGTGCCATCAACGTTCCATCAATGCATCAAATTGAAACATGAGGGACACACTATCATGATACAAGGATATCTATAGCCATTCACTCACAGTGAAGCTCTCAATAGTTTTGCACATAAGGGTTCCTATACATGTCCCTCTCCTGATATAGTTGTTCCTCTTCAATCCAAAGCCCTCGATTCTGAGTAGATTTAGATTACCTCGGTTCTTGCACCGTGATGCCTCTACATAAAATTACCCTTTTGAATCATGGGAGATGAAAGTTCTGCAATACGGTTATGGGGAGTATAATGTGCAACAAGATCTTTTAGTTTCAGACCTCTCATTGTCACCTAAAACTAAAGGCCGACCCAACTATCATTTTAGATGACCTAGAGATGAGAAAACTATTAGGTCATTTTTAGATGGAGGGTTAATTGCTAAAGTGAAATTGTTGGATCCACCTATGACTTGGGTCCTGGAAGATACTCAACCAACTTGCTACTAAACCCCCGAGTATGAGAAGTTTAGGAAAATGATGTATTCTATGGTCTCTGAAGGTATAGGATGTGAAAGGAATGAGCAAGGAAAACGAGAAAAATTCCTCTCCCATGTTTTAAGATGGAAAGGTATGACATAGGAATTCAACCCTATGGATAACACCTCAATGATCAATATGTCACATGTTTTGAGTGTGAAGATAGCTCTGACTATTTAGATAATGATATAGATTCCCACTATAGCCAATACAAGGATCTTGCCTCCACAAACCTATTCATGAATACTGTTGTCCTCACCATAACCCCTACTAAACCTAAAATTGACCTTGTTTACCCTTTCCTTGTCGAATGGGACCAACAACATCACGTGCCATTGGATATCTTTGAAAATGATAAAGCCATCACTAAATTCATGGGCATTTGGGATACAATCCTCATTGGAGATCACAAAATTGGTTTCTACATTGAATTAGATACCTACACCTACTTTTGAGAGAAAATTGAGATTCGTGGTTAGAAAAATTTAAGAAAAATTAATGGAAAAATTTCAATGAAAACCCTCAACAAAAATCAAAGTTCAAGTCACACAGTGAAAACCTCTTTGAGGCGTTGGGTGACAAACAAGTACAAAAGTCAATGGATAGGAAAAGTGACCACACCAAGTGTGAAAATATCATAGAGACACCCTTGGAAGAAGATCTCAACCTTCCTCCCGATCCTACGAGTATGGAGGATTTTCAAAATTACCGATAGCGGAGACTATTGATGTAAACATCGGCACAAAAGATGACCCAAAAATAGTCAAGTTAGGAGATTCACTCTTAGCACGGGAACAAAAGAACATTCACAATGTTGCTGTGGGAATTTATAGATGTTTTCATATGGTCCTATAATTATATGCCAAGATTGGATCTGAATTTGGTAGTGCATAACTTATTTTTACATGTAGACGCAAAGCTTATCAAGAAAAATATCAAAAATATGCACCTGAGGGTGGCTCTCTTAGTTAAGGAAGAGTTAGAAAGATTACTCGTGGCAGGATTCATTCAACCCATTGATTACTTCGAATGGATATCAAATATCATCCCTGTATAGAAGAAGCCTGTTGGGATCAAAATCTATATAGATTTCAGAGACATAAATAAGGCATGCCCAAAGGATGATTTTCCGTTTCCTAATATTGATATGATTGTTGATTCAACTGCAGGATATGAAATGTTATCTCTTATGGATGGATTTTCAGGCTATAATCAGATCAAGATAGCCGACGAAGATCAACACAAGATGGCCTTCACAAATCCCTAGGGTACTTTTTGTTATCAGGTAATGCCATTTGGCCTTAAAAATGCAAGAGCAACCTATCAAAGGGTGATGAAGGTGATTTTCCATAATATGATCCATGACATCATGGAAGACTATGTGGATGATATTGTCAGGAAATCCAAGACAAGGGCGAGATCACCCCGATATTTTATAGAGTATCTTCGAACGCCTTTATGGGAGTACAAGGTCCATTTGAACCCAAAGAATTGTGTGTTTGGCATGCTGTCAAGAAATTTTCTTAGTTTCATTGTATCACGAAGAGGAATTGAGGAAGACCTTGCTAAAATTACTGCTATTATTGAAATTCCTCCTCCTAAAAAAATTAAACAAATACACAACTTGCGGGGAAGATACGAGCTATTTTCCACTTCATTTCCCAACTTGCCAAAAATGTCATTCATTCACCCATTTTCTAAAAAGGATGTTTCCTTTATCACGGGGATTAGAGCAACAACAAGCTTTCACCTTGCTTAAGAAGTACTTAGCCAATCCACCTATCCTCATGCCTCCAACTCCTGGTGAGCCACTTACATTGTATATTTCTACCACAAAATTCTCTATTGGTGTGTTCTTGTGATATGAAATTGGCCATAAAGAAAAAGCTATGTACTATCTCGGTCATAATCTCATCACGTATAAGCTCAACTATCCACAAATCAAAAATCTTGTTTGGTTGTAGTTTTTACCTTTAAAAATCTTTGCCATTACTGTTAAATACTAAAACCAAGCTTATATCAAAAGTTGACCGCTTAAGTACCTATTGTCTAAACCCACCCTAACTTAGGTAGGATGGATAATTGGATCATTCTCTTGAGAGAATTTGACATCGATTTTGTGCACCAAAAGTTAGTCAAGGGACATGTACTTGCTGATCAGTTAGCAGAAGCACCTTTACAAGGAACATAACCTATGAATTTGGATTTGTCGGATGCTTCATTCTTGTACATTGAGGAGTCTTTCATGTGGCAGGCATACTTTGATGGATCTTTTAATTTTCATAGTTTAGGGGTAGGTGCGATACTAATTACTCCTTCGGAAACCCCATACATTGAAATTTTTTCCTTGGTTTTCTTTGCACGAATAATATTGCAGTATGAGGTGCTCATCACACGGATGAAGCTCGAGAATAAAATGGGACATTCATCACGTTAAGATCATTGGTGACTCACAGTTAATCATCAAACAAGTCAATGATAAGTACAAAGTCAAGGATGAGAAGCTCATCCCTTACAAGAAGTTAAAACTTTGAGAGAGTATTTTGTGCGTATCACATTTGAATAGATTCCAAGAGCAAAAATAGATTTGAAAACACTATGAAAATCATAGGTTTTATGTTACGCATTCCATCGGAAAGTCATGATATTCCTTTCTTTGTTGAAAATATATGCCATTCTACATATGACATGCGAGAATCCTATCTATCTTGTATTTTTTTGTCCTAATTCCCCATGGTATGAGCCCATCTTCACCTACCTTAAAGACAACACGTTCCCTCTTGATATCTCATGTTTTGAGAAACAAAGCCTTATCCACCAAATAGCCCATTATACCCTCTTAGGAGGTATGCTCTATTATGGTGGCTAGGATGGGAATCATTACGTTGCCTCAATATGACAAAGTTAGTCTAAGAAATTAAAGAGGTGCATGAAGGGGTGTGTGGAACCCACACAAATGAGATGATTATAGCTAAGAAATTGTTGAGAGTGGGCTATTATTGGCCTAACCTAGAAACTAACTACTGCAACTATGTGAGGAAGTGTGTACTATGTCAAAATTATGGTAATTTCATCCATGCCCCATCATAGCCGTTACAACCCATCACAACCCCATGGCCTTTTTCCAAATGGGGACTTGATTTAATAGGGAAGCTTACCCCTACTTCATCGATGGCCACACCCACATCATTATAGCTACTGAATATTTTACCAAGTGGGTGGAAGTTGTCCCTTTGACCTATGTAATGGGTGCTCAGATCTCAAAGTTCATCATGAATCATCTTATTTTCCGGTATGGCATTCCTATAGCCATAGTTACTGACAATGGTAAATCATTCAAGAATAAGACCATGAAATATCTCTATCATTGGTTTCAAATAAGATTAAAGTGGTCTACACCGTATTACCCCCAAGGAAATGGACAGGTCGAGGCCACTAACAAGACTTTGGTTTGAATCATGGAAAAGATGGTAAGTAAGACAGGTTGCAACTGGCATTTGCAAATCCACCCAGATCTTTGGGCTTACAAGACCTGTATTTGCACTCCTACTAGTGCAACACCCTATTCCCTAGTTTTTGGAACAGTCTATCATCCCATTAGAAATCGAGCTTCCCTCCCTATAAATTTCTCTTAGGGATTATCTGACAAGGATGAGGATTACAGAGTGGCTAGACTGGAAGAGTTGGAACTCCTAGATGAGAAGTGCATCCATGCCCTAAATCATCTTAAAGTGTATCAGAATAAAGTCTCTCACAATTACAATAAAAGGATCTTACCTTGTCAGTTTGAGGTTGTTGATTTTTTCATGAAGGAAAATCAGTTCAACACAAGGGCAGAAAGAGAGAATAAAGGAAAGTTAAAATCACATTGGTTAGTACCTTACATCATTATGGCCAAGTATGGCACAAGAGCATACAAAATTTCCCATCCTAATGGTGATGAGCTTTGCAAACCTATGAATGCCATGCACCTTAAGTAGTTCTATGCTTAAACATGGCACAAACATGAAAAAAGAAAACAAAAAAAAGAGTAATAATGATCAAAATACAAAAAAAAAAAGAGAAAAAGAAAAAGAGAAAGCATGTCATCCATAAGTAAAAACTATGCAATTGTGGCACTCTGGATAAGTCCTTGGTTGAAAACTAGTTCTCGGTTCCTTGGGAGGATTTGTTGTTCATAAGCATCTTGCATCTGGAGGTCACTTTTACTTATCCTAGGGCTAGTTTTGCATCCGCATCCGAGATTCCCTGTGAGCCTATTCTTGTCAGGCCTTGATATGTATTTTTCTCCTATTGTTATTCTATGAAGGGATGGTCTTTGTCTATTCCCCATCTCATGTTGGGGGTACTTCTGCTGACTTCACCTTCATGTTTATAAGCATGTGGCACTTGCCCTTGTATATTCTATATATAACGTTGGGGGCATCCATGTTTCTTGGTTACATGTGCATCGCATCATAAAAACTTTTGAAAAACAAAAAGCATTCAAAAATGTTAGAAAATCAAAAGAATAGAAAATTATTTCACAAAAATCAAAATAATAGAAAATTGTTTCACAAAAATAAAAACAATAGAAAATTGTTTCACAAAAATCTAAACAATAGAAAATTGTTTCACAAAAATCAAAACTATAGAAAATTGTTTCAAAAAAATCAAAACAATAGAAAATTGTTTCATAAAAATCTAAACAATAGAAAATTGTTTCACAAAAACACAAAAACAAACAGTAGAAAAGTGCTTCACAAAACAATCTTGCAAAAACATAACTTTAGTTTACTTCCTTTATCTTGTTTCTTGCTTTACTTGTTTTCTTGTATAGTTGCTTCATGTTTGTACATTTGTATAGTTTGTTGCTTAGACATACTTTGTTAGGATTCCTCTTTTCTTGGTTAGACTAAATATATTCTTAGTTGTGCATATTGAGTGTGTTTTTACGTCTTTGGTGTATAATGGTACATTGTTGTGTTGATACATTATGTTTCTTGTTAGCATTTGATTATTGCATGTACATCGTTTTGTTATCACATCATCATATTTCCATCACTATTATCACATCTAACATCATATAAATAAAAATATAAGTACACATCACACATGAATTCTAAGCTAATCATCACATATCATATCATTAAATGGGGGCAAGAGGGATCGTAAATCTCAAAATCTATCCCCCCTGCCTCAATATCATCATATCATCCCGTCCACTAAATCTAGCACATCACATGAGTAATACATTTGATATCATCTACAGATCTATCATCTAAAAATCAAAGTGCATGCGATACATAAAATCTTAGGATACATATAAATAGAGGTACCAAATCGATAACATCATTACACATCCATAAATCCATGTAATCAATCAAAAATAATAAACTCCATCATCTCATAGCACATGTGTCATGTAAAAATGTCCCTATATATACATGTGTAGTATATCTATCTTAACAAGGATATACATCATCAAAAATAGCTTCATCGAGGGCATATATCAAAAAATGCTATATCACAAAAATGTTGTACATTGATTAGAGAATGCTACTACCTTCATCAAAGGAATATATCGAAAACTAGCATACATCAAAAGTGTTGCACATCGATTAGAGAATGCTACTGCCTTCATTAGAGGCATATATCAATAAATTTCATAGATGAAAAATGTTAAAAATAAAGCACATGATGCTCATAGCCTTCATCAAGAGGTAAATGAATCAATACACTAATCAATTAGGGATGACTGGAGCCCTTGGATGGGCTAGCTGGTTTGCCTCATGAATGACCCATAGACTATGTGTTGGGAGGCCTGCCAGCTACCCCCATGGCTGCTCCACTGAGGCTGAGGCCTCTCTAACCTCATCAATCTGATTATCTACTGGATATACGAAGGTTCCCTTCACTCAGACAGAACTACCTTGTAGTAAAAGGATCGGTAGTAGGAAGATTTTCCCTCTACTCTAGCCAAGTATCTATGAGTTCGGATTGTCACTACTATCTCATCTATGCATCGGAAGGACATTATCTTTGTTGATAGTTAGGAAACCTCGGCCTGACCCACTACCCGCTCTGCCCTCAACCAATATATCTCTAATGTCACGGGTTGTAGTTCATCCTACGTCTATTGTAAGCAGACTCATTAGTTTGGGCCATATGAGTGCCATCCGCATATCTACTAGAAGTGAATAGATCCATCTCCTCCTTGGGATTTGGCCTGGTCCCACTCTGCTATCACGAAAAAATATGAGATCGGGCCTGATATCTCTCCGTTGTAACCTGTTGTAGTTGTTGTTGTAGGGTGGCTATATGTACCACCCGCTACACCACAAGGGATTTTTCCTATATCAATCCTTGTACCTGTCTAGGGTCCTACCCCTAATCTTGAAATCTAAGCTTTGAGACCTTGTGCATGTCCCTATCTTGGACCCTACTACCTCTGTCACTCTACCTATGTTGGACCCTGCCCATCATGTGGATGCCCATCAAATGGATCATCTGGGTCGTGAACTACTACAACCTCCCCCTCGTCACTACTATAGGGGATCTTTGGCAGTGGTGAATGCCTTTTTCCCATGCCTCATCAGGAATGGTCAGGTGCCACAAGAAAATAGTGACATACCAATCCATGTAGTAGTCACCGTAGTACCCGGTCTCGATCTATTGGGTTGGGTCCCATGCCTGTGGCACCACCTGTAAAAAACTATCCCTAGCTTGTGCCACCTATATGTGTGGCCCCATGGTTTGCCTCTGCATATCTCGGCGAGCATACCATAGATCTGGCTATGGGACCCCTACACCTTACCCAACTATCACCGACATCGGTCCACCCTATAAAAATCTATGATGTAGCTACAACTACCAAGAAAAAATGTTCCACCACACAGGGACCAAGCTTTGATCCATCCTTGAGCCACTATATATTCCTATATGTCCTCCATATAATATCTCTATCTAGTAGATCATTGAACTCTCATCAATAATAGTACATGCTTCCTAGGTGCCCTCGTATGTCATCACCTATAGAAACCCAAGCCATGTATGTTGGCTCCTTTGGGACTTGGGCATGCAATGCACCTATAGGGTGCCCGATCACTATGTGGTCCCAAGACCAAATATGTAGTAAGGAGGCTGTCCCCACCATCTTCTGACAGTGGTAGGTAATCAAATGTAGATCCCAGTATAGATGTGCTAGTATGCACTAGCCCCAATAGTATCACTTGCCACTTGAATACTCCATGAACCAACGTCATCAAACCCATCGGAAAGGATGTCCCGTCTTATCAGTGAGAAAAAACCCACTGATAAGTGACATCACATAGAGTGGCCCCGATCTGCAAAGTCGGATCAGCTATGCACTCATGCAATGAAATTGTCATGCCATTGTGGGGTATCTCATCATAGTAAAAAGGTCACTGATCGCTGCCTTGATCTTCCCAAGGTCACTCATGTACTCAATCATTGAGCCTCTAATAGGTACACGTAGGATCCACCATACATCCTCCAAAGTAACTGTCATCTCTCCTATCGAGAGCCTAAAGCACGACTCTCACTATGTCATCACTCAATCAACGCATTCAGTAGACCATGGTCCAGTGTGATGGAGGACATGTGAGCTATAGGGCCTAGGATCACCGCCTCCAATAATATCACCATCATGTGCTGATATTTTCAGTGCATGATCCCCTCTATCTCCACTATGTGGGTGTGTTGCTCTCATGTTTGTAACATGGGAAATCATCTCTACAAAAAAAAACCATCCCGTATGTCAGCCACTAACATTTCTTCTAAGTCCCGCCTATCATTCTTTAAGATTCATCTACGAATCTTAATTTTCTTCTAAGTGTCATCCTTTTTGGCATTTTTCCTTTCTCATTTGTCTATTCTATGTGTGTGAATGCCCTTTAGGGCATGTGCACACCCCATGTGTGTGCTCTCCATTTTTGGCACACGCACATGCATGCATCTTCCTAAGGGTGGTTACACCATTTTTGTGTTCTGCGTGTGCATGCATGTGTGTGTGTGGTGTGTGTGCACTATAATTTTGGTGCTTGCGCATGCATGCATGTTATTTAGAGGTTCCTACACCATGTTTAGGACACTTGCGCCTAGCATGTGCACGTATGCCATACCCTAACCTAACCCCTATTCTATCATTAATTAAGGGAATTAATTACGATAATTGATAAAGAAGGTTAAACTACTCACAACGACACCATCGTTGGCATACCATCGTACCCTAAACTATGTCAACATGTCTCATGCGGTCTCGTGCTCTCACCATCGTCCTCGTCACTATCAGGGTCTCGCGGTAAAAATTCAGCAACGGTTGGTAACAAATGAATTAGTCGCGGTGATTTATCCCCAGGTGGGGTATATCAATCCATTTTTCATTGGCCATGATACCGGGAGGCTTGTTTTGATCGTTATTTTCTCTTCTATTTGCCGTCAATAATTATTTTAATTAAATAATTATTTTTCTTTCATTTTCATCATGTTGGGACATTTTTTCCATCTAGTACCCCTTTCTTCTCACTAGGACAATTGTTATTTCACATAGGTGATTTCCTTCCTCTACACACTCCATCAAATAGTTATTTTTATTAAATAATTATTTTATTAATTTTTTTCGTTGCAGGGAACATTATTTGTCGCCTACTTCTTTCTTTCCTTTGGGGCATTTTTCTTGCATCTCGGGTGATTTGTCTTGATTCTTCTTATTTCTTCTACGCATCCCACATCACTAATTTGGGTCAATTCAAAACAAAACACACACACACACACACACACACACACACACACACACACACACACACACACACACATCCATCCAAACTCCAAAAAATTAAAATTCTTCCACAAAATCCTAAAAAATTATAAAACCTAAAAAATAGGTAAACCCGTTTATAGTGGCTAAAACTCGTGTCTTTGCGTATGGTATTATTTCCATATCCTTTTGTAAATTTTCACATCTTCATCGATCACATGAATTGTAGATCATCGATTCACAACCAATCACAAATCTAGTTTTCTTGCTTAAATCGAGTACTCTGGGCACATCTAGTTTCTGGTGTTGTTTTGTGGCACACAAAGCTTTCTCCTTAGACCGGTGTCCATCATCATTTCCCCTACATGTATCCTTTCTCGGGAATCAATTTTAACCCTTGTCAATCATGACCACGTGGAAATCTTGATTGATAACAAAATATTTATACAATCAGCTTGACTATTGTTGGTTCAAATATGTATGTTTGTATTAGTTTTCCTATTAAATGAGCATGTTTCCTTCTCATATTGCATTACTTTTTGTATGTTGCATAGAGTTGGTGTTTTTCAGTAATGGAAAATTGTTCATAGTATGGCTTTTTCATGTCATTCTATTTTTGTCATCTGCTTATATTTTTAATAAGGACCGATGACATAGATCTTTTGGAAATATGATGACACTGAAGTTGTTCCAATGCAAAGGATGAAAGCTATTTCTTCTCTCTTCTCCCCCATATTTCTTCTACATCACCCTCCTATCAACATTATTCTTCCGCTTCACCTGGGGCATCCTGCCCCTCTCCTTTCTTCTATCCATTTCTCACCTTTTTCGATCATCGATCATCTTCCTTCATCACCCCATTGACACTCGAGGGGGCATCTCTCACTTCTACTAATTTTTATTCTACCCCTTCAAAATGTTATCCATCTATTATCTTTGAAATGATGTCTCTTATGCCACCCCAAAGAGTGGAAAATGTAGACACATATAATTTAGCTTTGAGCAATTTAAAAACTTAAATTGTGCTAATTATCCCCTTTCGTAAATTGTAAACATATCGTCAATAGTGCTCATATTCTCTCTTATCATCATTAATTAATTACACTACATTAATTAATTAAGTTTTCTATTCAACAAATATCATAATTAATGACATTATATTAATTAGATCTTCCTTCTATCTAGACTGATTAATTATTATTAATTAATTAGCTTCATCTTTCCTTAAACTAATAAATCATTTTTTAGACGATTTAGTTCCCTACTATAGTCTAAATCATGCTAATATTCCTCTAAAAAGCTCTTATAAGCTTGTACACCTATTAATTAATCACTTTTGTTAATTAATAAACCCCTTTATCCCCATGAGTCACTAAAGGACAAATTAAACTCTCCTAAAGTTGACTTAACCCTTTCTAAACCCCCTTATCCACAACTAACTCAACATCTCTATTATCCCACATATAAAGGGATGTAGAGATTCCTCTATCCATTGGGCTATATAAAGAGCCCTCCTCCTACCCTTACACCGACACCTTTACATTCTTAGATGAGCATAGAGCCTAAGCTATAGCCATTTTTTCATCTTGGAGAATTCTTCATTAGAAGATAACTACTTTAATTTCTTGTATTCATCCATCCAAGTTTTGAAGTCATATGGGGTTATGTCAAATGGTCTTGTAGCTATGGATTGACAAGACTCCATTCTTAAAAAAACTTGGGATTCAAACATACAATCAAGCCTTTGATTGTTAAGGATCGAAATAGGTTCATTTAATTTGATTAGCATTCAATAGAGATAGAGATTAATGGATTAACAGGTTAGTTTGGATATTTTTCATGTTCTAATGTAAGAATGTTAGTAAATTAGTCTTTCTTAAGCTTTAAGAATGATGGTGCATTGAATTTGATTTAGATTTGTTTTAGGACTACTAGGTGTTAGTTCTAACTCTTTTTGCATTGCTAACAAATACATGTACACAATATCCACCCCTTCGAGCTAATAGAGAAATCACATGCACATGAAATAGTAGATCAGCCATAGGCACTCGAAGAAACAACTTTGTTGAATTGGTAGGAAGAAGATTTTGTGGGGTAAATATAGATGATTTTTCTGTAGCATCAAATACTAATTATAAGAAGAGGGAGATGGAAATCCAATCTTCCAAAGCTGACCAGGTTTCTACTTCACAACCTTAGTTACAAACAATAGTTGATAAGGATGCGGAAAAGAGATAACTAGAAGCAACTGTTAATCAAGCCACAAGGAAGGAAGGTTATTCAGGCATCACGATACCTAATAAGAATTTTCCAAAAGAAGACCCTAATGCCCAAATAAGTGTCAAAAAATTAGGAGTGATTCCATTCAATATTGTAGAACAAATGAAGAAGACCAACTTGAGCATTACTATGTGGGATGCACTCTTGATTCCTTCTTAAATAATTTTTTTGTGAGAGGCCTTGAAATTTTTTAAACAAATGATAGATCATTGGGTCATGGAACATAATTTGCAACAAGTTAGTGCCAACCAAGGGAAAATTATTCATAAGGCCAAAAAACCACCTCCATTCTATATTTCCTTGATCATTGGTGATCATTTGGTGCACAATTGCATGATTGATTCTCATGCCAATAGTTCTACCATGCCCAAATAGATTATAGATGTGTTGGGAATACAATATACTCTAATCCATAGGAATTTGTTCATTAAATGGTATAAGACCTTAGACCATCAGATTCATTAAAGGACTATAACTTACCATTCATGCACGTCCCACCTATCATTCACACAAGACATATTAGTTATCAATCCTCCTCCTCTCTTCGCCATTTTCCTATCATGAGATTTCACTACCAATGTAGTCATTTTTATGCCCTTTTAAAGAACAAGGAAATCCCATTTGTGCCGGCCTATCACCTAGCGGGTCTTGGGCACTCACCTAAGCCACACGTGGGTGCCGAGCCCTCTTTTATGTGGGTCGTGTGATAATTCATTATTTACAATAGAATATTAAGTGAAGAGAATGAAAATGAACCATACATTCATCTTAGAGCTCAGAATGGGCTTCTAGACCAATGTATTCATTCAAATAAGAAAAGCATTACAGAACATAGATCTAAATCACAACTGAAAAAAAATGCACAGGGGTTTACACCCACTCATATGAAATATATAGAAAACTGATCCATATAGATATAAGCAAAGCGTAACCACATATATCCATATTAAATACGTTTGGTAATCACATTACATTCATTGAGGCTATCATAGATCCATATAATAGTGCAGACTAATGTCATGCATCAGAACTGGACTTAAGCCCCTCTTAGTACAAATAAAAATATTTAGACCCATCCCCTTGATACATCATACTCCTACGGATCCTCTAAGCCCAACCCATAGAAGTGCTATAATATTAGATTCGCCTCTTTCCATTCTCGATCTCTCCTTCTCTAATGAGCACTTTTATTTATAGCCTTAGCAAGCACCGCCATGTATTTTCAAAGTTGTAGATTAGGTGCCAAGTGTCCAAGTGGTCCTCCATGGAATAATGATCCCTAAGACACGAGTTCTTCATTCTTTTCCATGATGACCTTAAGAGTCTTCTATCATAAGGTATATTCCTTTCGTGGGCACCAAGTTTCCAGGATAACACCTTATCCACTCTGCATGCATAGTTGGGTCATGCTTTCCTCATATTCTTCCTGATATGCCAAATATGGCTAAGTCTCAAAGCCTTTTCTTTTCCTTACGCACGTGCCACTGGTTCTACTAAACCCTCCTAAAACCCTATCCTTCATGATTTCACCTTACGCACACTTCTTTAAATAGGCCTTTTACGCCCACATGCCTTCTTATAATTAGCCAATATTTTAGGGGCCCAACATCATCCCACACTAAGATTGTTCTCTGCCCTCGAGAACATTTTATCAATGAATAAAGAATGAATATTCCTGAATAATTTGGGGAAAGAATAAATGAATGAAGAATTTGGGGAAGAATGAAATAATGAGGAGAATATGATTATTTATGCAAGAGGAGATGGAAATATTTCTTCAAGTCTATCTCTAACTTATTCCAAGCAGTGAATTCATTTTGTTCCTATTGATAGAGGTTTCCGACTAGGGCACTCACCTCTTCAAAGCCTAGCCCTTCTCCTTGGGTATTCATTGTTTCCATGATCCCCTCCAATTGTTTTCCCAAATCCTTGAGCGCATCCATCCTTCGAGTGATTTGGGGATACAACTCCTTGAATCTGGTTCTTGATTGAGCCCCACAAGGTCTCAATAGCCTTCAATTTCTTCTCAACCTCGGCTAGAATTTTGTCACGTTCTGCTCTATTTCCCTTATTCTTCTCTTGGAACTCCTTGAGCTCCGTTTCATGAGTAATGAATAGAATGGTCACCACTCTATCTCTATCCATGTAGTTTTCATAGGTGGCCTTAACAACTTGGGTGACGACTTTCACATCAGTGAGGAATTTATTGTACTAAGATTTAATTTCCACAACCTTCATTGTGTCCTCCTTTTCTTTACATGTCAATACCTCTTCTATATATTCCAAGGCCAATGATCACATTTCCATTATGAGGAAATGGGTCAAGTCCTCTAGGCATTTGAGGATGGATCCACACTTTTGCATTGATGGGGTTAGATCTAGATGCTTCAAGAAAATGGCATCTATGATCATCTCTACTTTCTTGTAAACCTTGTGCACCCTTGCCTTATCTTCTTTTAACTCAGGCCTTATTTGATCACTAATTAGTTACTCCCACTTTAATTCCTTGGTTCTTTCCTCAAGTTCTTATTCCTTTTCCTCCATTTCTACCTCTAGGAACTTCACCCTGTTGTTCCTCCTAAAGAGGCTAGCTTCTACTTCAACCAAAACCTTGTTCAACACATTGCATATTTATTCGTCGATAGCCACTTTGAGCGTTTAACAAGGGGTTGACTCCTTTTTAACTTTGGTACCTTCATTATTTCCCATTAGCTTACTTCAAATCTAGCTCATCGATGTGGGACTCAAATGCCCAAGAATCATTTTCCTCATCGAGAGTATGCACCTTCCTCATCAAATGATGCCATAGAAAATAGTTACTCCATTGGTATGGTGATTTGAAAGAACATGTGCAAAACCTTGTTTGGATCATCAATGTATCCCATCCCCTAAACTTTTGATGCTTCTACACTCTTTCTCCCCATGCGCATGGCCTTAGGAAAGATTACAGCCAAACTAGGATCTCCTCCCATGTTGCCATATTCCTTTTCTATGCTCTCCTCCTCTACTTCCTTCATCACCATGTCCACGTTGTGTTCCATTTGCTCTACCAGGTCCTCGATGATTTTTGCTACTTCTTTCTCCACAACCTCGTCTACCTATTGCTTTGTGAGGCTTAGGGTCCTTTGTTATTTTGTAAATTCTTCGCTTACCCCCCTATCTTGAGCATCCTCCTCTTCCTTGTAATTTTCCCTCCTAACAAATATGTACTCATTTTCTTCTTCCTCTCCTTCCTCCTCTGAGTCTTGTACTTGAAATACAGGAGGAACTTTAATTGCCTCAATTTCATCATCATCATCATCATCATCTCTTTTTCCTTTATATGCCTCCAAGCTCTCTATACCCTTTGAGTCATCCTCCTCTATGACCTTTTGCTTCTTCCTGATATGATATTTTACTTTCTCTTCCTCCTCTTCTGGTGACTTCTCCTAAGTGATGGGTTCTTCATGCTCTGGTGCTTCTTCTTCTAGAGTCTTTTCTTTCACAAGGGACTTATTTCTCCATGTGTAAGTACTAGGCTTAGTGCTTGTCTTCGGTGTGCTTACCACTTATGTAGCCTAAACACTTGGTGTTTTCTCACCTCTTCTTTTTCCCTCTTACGTAGTGTGGGATTCTTCCTCCTGTGGGGTCTTCAAGGATGGATACATAATTTTATAGGTAAGTGCCTTTCTCAAACTTCAACCTTATGTGAAGGTATATCATTTCGTAGCCCTTCTAGTGATTGGAAATGTTACAGGATTCATCATTTTTATCTCATGGGAGATAGTTTTGGACATCCACAGTTTGTGTTTTGGAGATTTTGCACTTTGGAACTAGGATCTTTTTGGACTTTCGGACTTCGGCATTTTAGAAATTTTATAGTATTTGTACAAATTTCCAAAGGCCCTTTCAGATTCTGAAACCCAAACTTGATGTCAACTTCTTTGGCAAAAGGAAAAGAAAAGATGAAATATACATTCTTAGGAGTTTTTCCTCACTCATGTCTTTCCTCAAACTTAGGGAATATTGGAGATACTTGATCTAGGGTAGATAGATTTTCAAGAATTCTGAACAAGGTTGAAAGCTCCATACAAAAAGTCCTAGATGCAGGCTATATATGAAAATGGGCTTGCTCTCACTACCATTTTTCCAGCATCCATGCATTGTCATGAATTCATCTTGGCTACAACACCAAATTTTGACGTGGATTCCAGATTAGTTAAAAATGCTGAAGACAAGGTTGTAATTCTATTGGACCCTGATTTCTTCAAATATTTGTTCAAACACTAGGATATTGAGGACTATTCCAAAATTTCACCTGAAGTTGTAATTGAACATTGGGATAAGGAAACCAAATTGTGTGTGAGGGTCATGATGAAAGATACTTGGCCAACAGTGTCACTAAGTTTTCTAAGACAATGTATTGATCAGATTTCATCCAGGATGTAAATTATCTTATCATGTTGATGAGTAGAGTTTCATGTCTTGCTCTATAAAGGAATTTCAGGAATGGATGTTATTGTATATCACCACTATAAAGAAGAACACTCGAATTCATATGATGGGAGATCACATCGTAGCTAAATTTTTTTCAATTGAGTAAAGTCTTGTCTTCCAAGAAATTTTACATGACCTCTTTCTTGGTCTATGTTGCAGCTTGTAATGGGGGAATTTAATGGGTTAAATACCAAAGGTGTTAGAAGTGCATCTCAAATTTTCAATTTTTATCCTCAAATCACAATGGATGAGGAAAGCAAAAATTTTCGCAGTCAATGATGCCTTATTCACTATTCTTATTTATCATTTTGACAAAGATTTGTATAATCAAAGGATTTCTGATGAGGCTTTCAAAGAGGTGTGAGAGTGGGGGAAATTTACCTTCAGTTTCCAACTTTTACATATATTAGGATTCCCAGTTTCGTGGGTGCACTTTGAGTAAGTTATCGAGATGACCTAGTGGATAAATGAAATATGTTAGAGTTGGTTTGACAATTGTTGGATTATCACAAAATCCAAAACAAACGACATAAGGTGGGAGTTTAGTTTCCCATTTCAATCAGTCAATATACTTGTGCCAACATTTATAAAGAAAAGAATGTGGATGCAGAGATGTCTGAAGTTACTCTACAAACCTTTCATCCCAGAACCAACTTTGACTATTGGGGAAAGTTCACTGAAACAAGTTTATCCAGTTCTCACATGCCCCAACTAGAAGACATTTGGATTCATTGTCAGGATGAGTTCATTATCAGGCAACGAGAGTACAAAAGGTTAACTTTGGATGAGGTTAGGCAGTTTGGTATTGTAGAGATTCCAAAGGAAATGGAGGATGAGGAGGAAGTATTGGATCCAATATAAAAATAAAATGTTGTCAATCAACCATTGCCATGGATTGATTGGTATGTAGAGGAAAGTTGCAATACTAAGGAGAGGGCGGGGCCCATTTTGCAAAGAACATATGATTGGTTGGCTACCTTGGGAATTTCACCCAAGGGGTTAGATCAATCTATAAGAATAAAATCCCAACCAAAAATGAGTCTTATTACACCCACAAGAGGAAAAATGTCTACCCAAAAGGCCCATATAGTTCCTAAGAAGATTTCATTTGTGGTTGGGAGTTCTTCTCTTCCTAAGGCCTTTATTTCCAAGGTTGTGTCCTCTATAGTACCAATATCAGAATTTGTTGAAGTTATTGATTCTCCAGTTGTATCACATAATCTATCATCCTCTCCTTCTCTGTCATTATCATTACCTTCCTCTTCTACACTCATTTCTTCTTTTCCATCCCCATCCATGGCCCAGGTATTTTCATCCCTTCCTATCCTCTCAGTAGGGGAAATGATTGGGTCTCTCATTTCCACTTCACTCCCTCTACCACTTTCATTTCCTTCTATTTCAACTTCTAGCCTTATTGTATCCACTCATATGGTTGTCCTCACATCCAACCCATCTATTATTTCCACCTCCATTTCCTTGCCAACTAATGTTACTAGTGAAATTGTGTTGTCTAGTGCTCGAGGTGTTGAATCAATTGTGTCACTTCCATCTGCATCTGTTATACTAGAATGACTGTATCACCAAACTCCAAAATAGAAGAAGCAAGTTCCTTTAGTGGATGTAATAGATCTAAGTGTGGTGGAACCTACTCTGAGGAGATAGGCCAAATGGCCAAATATCATCTCCAACCTATCTGTAAACCAATCGAAGAGAGAGTTGTGGAAATTGCTACTCCCGTTGAGGGAAAAACTAAAGAAACTATCACAACAACAGACTATCAAATTTCTAGATTTTTGTTAGGTAAAGCAACACACAAGGTCACAAATTAATATGTGAAAATAGATCTCATATTTTTTTTTTTTTTGGAGAAGTATGATAAATACAAATCCTATAAGGATGAACTAAAATCTAAATTTGAGTAGCTCACTTCCTTATTAAGGAATGTAATGCAATCTACTCCAACCATTAATCTTTTAACTACTACTACTCTGATAATTTCTTCCACTCTGGATGATATTTCATATCATGAGATTGTGAAGATAGGTCGGAAGGAAGATCAAAGGTGAGTGGATGGATGGAACGTATGCTTTGAGAAGCTATTGAAATATATAATAGTTTGCAAACTGAAAGAGCCTCTATTCATAGGATGGATGAAGCCTTCTCTACAGATAACAAAAATTTGACTCGAATCGATCACATGTGGCGAGATTAGAGAGGAGGATTCGAGATCTACTTCTTTAAGAAGAAGTAATTGATGATATTTACAAACTGTTTGAATTTTAGAAGGCTATGGAATTTAGGTCCTAGTTGTTACAAGATTTGGTCAAAAAATTGGATGATAAACGTGTGGAAATCATGGATGCTCTAAACGACATCTTAGAAGAGTTTGATAATATCAATTGCAAATTATTTAATGAGAATATTGATGCCCTTCCGGTGGATCAAATTAAGTCAAATTTCAAGGATTTGGTGAAGAAAGATGATGAGGTAACTAATAATTTTAATATTGACTCAATTGACGGGTTGGTTTCATGCCAAAATTTGTTGATTCGATCAAGAAAGTGGTAAGTAAAATCAAAAGGATTCTAGTCAAAGTAGCAAGGGAGATTGAAATAAAATATGTGGTGAATCATTACACATGTGGACTAGAGGAAGAGGAAATACAAGGAATTATCAAGCATTTCATCGGCTATAAGTATCGGACTGTCTGGGAGAAAGAATAGGAGAAAACTGAAGAAGGAGAAGGTGTTGAAGGACCAAGCTGAGGCTAGGTGGCCATGGAAGGACAGTTTCAATCTCTTGATTGGTTTAAGTTGTAGGGTTGATCGAGTCAAACCTTTATAACTATTTTGCTATTTTTATGGGAGCCTGTTCTCGGAACTCAATTAAATTCTATTTTTAGTAATTTTTAGTTAAGTTCCAATTGTAATGGCTAAACCTAAGAACTTATAAATATTTACGTGCATGAAATTTTAGGGAGAGAGATCAATATGAAGTTACTCTTCAATATTGGAAAAGTGATTTGAATACTTTGAAGCCTTCAATCATATTCAAAATACTATTTTTCTATGAAGAGTCTAATTTATTGTGTTAATAGTTGATTAATGTATGCTTTTTGGATGTGCAATTCCTTAGTGTAAGTGGTTAACTCACCTTTATTTCAGAATATCTTATTTCAATCTGTGGAAAAAATGATGTGTTTATCTTGAATATTAGTTGTGTAAAGATTATATTCCTTCTATTATAAAGTTGCATTATCATTGACCGTCACAAAGTGAAAAGGATGTTTGACATGTGCATATATTATATTGTCATGGTTTGTTGATTGTGTATTCGAACAAGTTTGATCTATCTGTTAGGTATACTTGGGGTCTTACAAGGGAATGTATGCTATTTTACCTATGGCTTATTATTTTCCCTATCTAAATAGCATAAGGTGAATTGGATTGTGATGATTGTTTTATCCTTTCTGAATTAACCCTTTTTAGTGTGAAGATCATACAATTATCTAGTTATACTCTTGGTGTATCACTGTGTTTTCCTTATTTGTTATTTCTAACCCTGAACCCCGTGAATTGAGTAGATTAGAGTCATTTTTAACTGTTATTATCCTTACACATCAATCAACTCAAAAACTCGGGTACCCCAAGCTCTAAAGGAATCCATCCTTCTCTGGAGGTCCATACCAAGGAAACAAGGTCACACACCTTGGGGATGTTCTAAAATTATATAGGATTGTTCAAAGAATTTAATGGGTGCATGATCTACATGGCAACATTACCCGACCTATTGAGGATAACAAGTAAAAGCTCTGTATGAGTTCTCGGCTTCCAAAATTTAGTTTCATGCTGAGAAGAACTCAACCAAATGATTTATAATAGGTACAACCACTTACGATTAAAGTGGAATATGGCTTGATTATGTCTAAAAATATCAAAAATGTTTGAGAAAAGAAAATTCCATAGTTAAAATGCATGAACCACATAATCATTGGTACAAAAATTGGCTAATGATGTCCTCTCCCTTAAGAATCGGTTTGCACGAGATTTCATGCACAAATATTATCCTAAGAATAATTTTATAGATAAAAAGGATCGGTCCACCACCCCATAGACTTGTGCTTGAAGCACCTCCAATAAATGCAACCTATGATGCTGAGGAGGAAGAAGAAGAAATTGAAGAATCGAAGAAGAAAATGAGGATGATAATTTCCTAAAGATTGAAGAGATAGAAGATGATGCATGGGTAAATTTGATTGAATATTCCTTAGGAGAAGAAGATGATGATGAAGATGTACCTAGTTTCTCATATGCACTATTCACCCACTCTTAGTATAGAAAATTAACTTCTTCCTCTACTACTATGAAAAATAATAAGAAAGAATATCCTCAGCTGGTGACTCTACAAAAAAAATCAACAAAGGATATCCGCTTCCACCTTCTATGGATTATATGAAAGATAATTTGGACCTCATGGACAAAATGAAGCAATATTTTATGCCAAGGAATTATATTAATGCTTATCCTATTTCTAATTCTACTTCTGCTAAATCTAGAACTTCAAATCCTCCAAATGTTCCTACAAAATCAATTGTTATTTCCCAATCAACTACTCCCATTGCTAAAGCTATCCAAAATTCTAAAGTAGCATCTCCTCCACCTACCAAAGCATATGTTGGCTTGGAAGTACAAAACTCATATCCTTCTTCTCCATTTGACATTATTGAGCATGTAAACAAGTCCAAAGTTTAGATTTCTAAATATGAATTATTACAAACTCTCCTGAAGTAATTTGAAAGGTTTTCCCATTATATAAAGATTAGTAGTTCAAATCCCAACAATAAAACGTCCAATTCTAAAGACTAATACTAAATATTCCTACCCTCTGTCTCAAAACAAGGTTTCCTTGATTACATCTAAATTCTAAGACTAAATAAGTTGAGTCGTTATATCTTTCCCTCTTTATCAAAGGCCACTAGTTGAACAATTGTATAATAGAATTGGGTGCTTCAGATAATGTAATTCCAATAAAAACTTCTAACACTCTTGGAATTACCTTGACATGAGAAAACGACTCTTTTAATTCCATGGAGCATAAACAAGTTCCACTAGTAGGATGAATCAAATATTTGCAAGTGGTTCTCGCTAAATTTCCAGACAAGAAATTTTTGTTGACCATCTTGGTAGTGGACATACCAACATATTCTGGAATGTTATTAAAGAGAATTTTTTGTAGAGAATTGGGGTGAGATTTGAATGGATTAGTCTTTTTCTACCATTACAAGATAAAAGTATAAATGAGGAAGTTGTTTCCCATGATAAAAATTAAGTACATTGTTAAGAAATGGGAGGATCTAAAGGTTGATACATTTTTCCAAGATAACAGACTTAGTAACTACTTCTTTCTTGTAGAAAAAGATGAAAATTTTCCATTCCTCACTGAAGATGATGAAAATCAGTTGTGGACAATGGAGTTTGAGAGAATCCATTTCAGTTATGGTTTAAGATTTGGTGTTGTAATAACTTATCCTTTGGGTCACTCACTTCCTTTTTCCTATAAATTATAATTTGAGAACACTAATAATATTACAAAATATGAATCTCTCCTTCTAGGGATGGATGTAGTTGAATCCATGGGTATTAAGAAGTTGAATGGGGATGTTGAACTAATTTTCAAACAAGTTAAAAATCAATATCAATTCAAGAATCGAAGTCTTAAGCATTACAGGAAAAAATTATGGGATTACATTGAGTCTTTTGAGTTTTATCTATTCAGGATATTCCCTGTGATAAAAATGAGAAATATAATTCTCTTGTAGTATTAGCTTCTCTAATGACCCCACACTTATATTTCAATGAGGAAAAATTTGTTGTCAAGATAATTTTTAGACCAAGTGTGGAAAATAATGTCAATCACTGATGTGTGTTCAATAAATATAATCATCTTATCTCTTTCATGAAACAAAGAGATAATTTCAATAATATTTTCTACAAAAGGAGTAATGCTCTGAATCATGAGTCCATTTTAGATGAAGATAAGGGTGAAAGTGATGGAATTGATTTAAAGGGATTCATTAGAATAAAGGAAAATAGAATTCTAAAGGTTTTATTACTCTTGAAGAATTGTTTTATAAGCATGACATGTTTATTAAATAAAAACTAAAATAATCTTCTAGATGTACCACCGAATTTGAAAAGCTGAAAATTGGCACTGGAGCAACTCGGAATGGACAACATTAGAAATTGATATTCGCTAGAGTATAAAAGGAGTTTTGTCTCATTATTGAGAAGATACTCCAATGTATAGGGTTATTCATATGATGATCTCAAATCCTTCAAGTGAAGGAAATGCATCATTCCATATTACTCAAGCCCGAAGCCAAGCCTTTCTCGAAATAGCAATGGATGTATAACCCTAAGATTGCTAATATGATTAGAGAAGTGCTAATATTTTTGAATGAAAAAAATCATATTTACTATTCACCACTCCACTTGGGTGGCCAATATTTTCCAGTGCGGAAGAAGAATGATGAAATAAGGATTTGTGTCGACTTTCAAAAATTTAATAAATCTCTATTTAAAGAAAACTACCCTATGCCTATCATGGACCATATCCTACAGGTAGTCATGGGATCTAAGATGATTTTGTTACTCAATGGAATTTCTAGATATAATCAAGTTGAGGTAGTGGAAGAAGATAGACATAAAACAACTTTCACAATTCCATGGAGCAATTTTGCCTATAACAGAATGTCATTTTGCCTCATTAATGATGGAGAAATTTTTCAAAGGGAAATGGATCTTGCCTTAAAATATATCAAACACTACATTTTAATTTAATTTTGTGACCTAACAATATTTTCCAAATTATGTGGGGAGATCACTTGAAACATTTGAAATAATTATGGATCAGTGTCAACAATATGGGATTTCTCTAAACCCTAAAAATGCATTTTTGGTGTTATAGAAGGGAAACTCCTTGGTCACATCATGAATAATAAAGGAACCAAAATTGATCCTAAGAGGATAAAGTAAATTCAATTACTCTCCTTTCCCACAAGCAAAAAATTAGTACATTCATTCTTCAGTAAGGTAAACTTTCTTCTCTACTTTGTTCTAAACTTTGTTGAATTGAAAAAGAACATTACTAGCATGATGAAACCTCAAGCAAGTTTCAGGTGGAGTAAGGAAGGAAAGGAGGAATTTTATGGAATCGAGGAATAAATTGTTAAATCCCCAACCTTGGTATGTCTTAATTTTGAAAAATATTTTATTATGCATTGTTATGCTTTCAAACATACTATTTTAGATAGTCTTAGTTCGAAAAGAAAAAGATATCGAAGAACTCATTACCTTATTGATTAAATCGATGTAAGATCATGAATTGAAATACAATAAAATAGAGAAGCATGCATATGTTGTGGTCAAATAAGTTAGATGGATTCTACATTCTCAACTCCTACACAATAATGATGGTTCTAAGGTCTGTAATAAAATAAATTCTAACTCAACAAGATCTAGGGGCTAAAAGAGGTAATTGGGTGGCCAAGATTCAAGAGTATGAATTGGATATTTGACCTTCAAATCTGGTCTAAGGAAATGGTTTGTGAAGGTTAATATTTGAAGATGATTCTCTCATAAATTAAATGAAAAAAGGAATGTCAATTCTATAGATGCATAAGTAAGGAATTACATCAAGTTCTTTTCGTAAATAAAAAATGTTTGGTTTTATGATAATGCATACTTCCTCACCTATGATGAATTCCCAACACATGTAACACCCTTGTCGGCTTTTATATTCCTCTGTTGCATTTCAAGTGTTGACATGTGATTTTTCCTTATAAAGATGTGTTATTTTGATTATAGGAAATCATGCTTGAATTGAATGAATATTTCTTTTTCTTAAGATATTTTGATTGAAATAAAAGTGGTTTACTTGAATCCATTTTTCACTTTTTGCTAGTAAGATGCAATCAGGTTTTGGAGTTGCAAACTTAACTCTTAATTTGACACATCCTTGGATTAATTCCATTTATCCAAGGAGTGTTTTTAATCTTCTTATTGAACGAACGGAATATTGACATCAATAAATTTAAGGACAAAATGGACTGAAATTTGTTGTTACAAGTTCTTTGACCTTGTGTGAACGTGTTTCAATTTAGTTGTCTGGTTATGCTTTGGTCTTGGAGGTCGATCTTGGCAGGACATTCAGGCGTAAATAAAATGCAGTCGTTTCACGACTTAAGAAGGGTTTGGAATCTTGAGTTGGGTAAGATTATCTGCTTCTCAGCTATGTTGCATAATTGGATTCTATTTTATCCTAAGCCTTGGTGCTAAATAAAATTGAGAAGAAGTTGTTAAGGTTAGTAACCTATTTAAATTAATCTAACCTATTTTCTAAGCTATGTATAGTTGTGAATTAATTTTATTTAATTCCTAAAACTATATAATTGAGAACTAATCTAAGTTAATTCCTAAAACTATATATTAGTAGGTTAGTCTAACCTAATGTCTAATGCTATATGGTTTTTGAAATTAAACTAAACCTATTTCCTAAAACTATGTGGAAACTACCTAAGGCATTGATTTGGGACCTATGGTGACTAATCCTAAACTAGCCTAAGTTTTAAAAGATCTAACCTAAAACTATTTGTGAGGGGGCCTATGGTCACATATACAAGGGTGACGGTTCCAATGGGCATTGAATGTTGGGATAAGGTTTTAAATACTGCAGGACAACTAGTTATGGTAGGAGCTAGTGGACTTAGTAGAATGTTAAGTGGAAGCTCCACTAAACTTGGAAATGCATGTTGATTTGGTTTTGAAGCTCGCCAGATTTGGAAGGCAGTGGAAAATAAGGATAAGTGGGAAAATTTAATTTAATAGAATTAATTGGCCTCACCAATGTGCTCAAACAACCTTGAAAAATTGAAGGTGGAAATTTGGGAAGCTTTTTGTTCTCTCACTCTCTCTGGATTTTTCTGCATGAGAAAAAGCGGTTCTTGAACCAGCCAGTTCGACTTGCGGTTTATGGCTATTTTTGGTTCTTCGATCTATTTTCGATCATGGGAAAATATAAGAGGCATTCTGAGGAAAGTTGGTTCTTTGTTTGATCTTGCGTGGAAGAGAAAGGAAGTTGGAAGCTCGTCTTGGAAGCTCCTTCGATTTGGCAGAAGTGCTATCAGGCATGATAGGCTCTAACCATTAAAATTTATTACTTTCTTCAAAATGTTTCTTTAAAAGAACTCTGTTTGAATGAGATTCTTGACTTGCATGTTTTAAACTGGCTTTTTGTTCTTTGGGTTTGATATTTTGTTAAATCTGGGTATGAAACCCGCTGCAAATGATGATAAGTTTGGAAACTTCTTTTGTGTAAGATATTAATGAACCATGCATGAGAACCTCGATTTTGTGGCTTTGCTTGTCTTTTGGAACTGGAAAATGAGGTGTTGCGTGGAACAGACCTTCATTGTTTTACTTAGGACATGACCGGAAACTTCAATGGAAATAAGGGTTCTGTCTACTCTTGTTTGAAGCTCGAATGCATGTACATGTTGAGATTTGGTTTGTATTGAAAGCTCATGTTGAGCCGTGGCTTGTAATGAAACTGTTTTATTTTGTTTAGCTAGTATTTGGCCATGTTGGGCTTAATCTTGTAATAAACTCATGTTTTCTGTGAGTTGTATTGGGCTCATGTTTGAATAGGTTGTATTTGGATCCGCATATGAGCTATTACTATAATTTCATGATGTTCTAAACCTCAATAGTATTAGGGTTCTATCGGTTCTGTTTGAGTTCGTGTTTTGTTGGGACTTGAACTGGTATCCAGCTCATATTCATTCAGAGCTATAGCTTGTGTGGAGCCTGTGTTTTCTTAACCTATATTTGAAACTGTGTTTTTATGTGCTTGTTTTGGACGTGTGTTTTGGTTAATTGGTATTTGGGTATCATTTTGATTGAAGTTTGCATTGTAGTTTTGATGCTCTGAACTCAGGAATGGGATAGTGAAAACTTGGCATTATTGTTGAGGTATTTAGGTAATACTATACTCGTAAATCGTTCCTCGTGTGGTTCGATTTATTGTTGATGCTCGTGTTTCATTGTTAAGATGGATCGAGTCCCCTTCATTTTTGAATGTAATATGGAATGGGAACTAGTGATACCTGAAACCACAATGAATCTCTTGTGAAGTCTTGAACCAGTGTGTGAAATCTATGTGTTCGATATTGTGACTTTGGGTTTTGGAACCTTGAGTTCTAAACTGGATTTTCTTTATCGTTATGTTCGATCTAGTTTTGATAAGGAATTGGGATTCTCCTCATACCTACTTAAATGTTTTAGCCATGAACTCTGTTTTTAAACTTATGATACTTAAAAGTTATGGGGAATTGGTTTGTTTAAACTGTTAGGAAGATCTCTTTGAGATCTTATGGGGGAACGTCTTGTTACTATATGGTTCATTCTTCTCTGAGACTATTCGTTCCTTGAATCTGGCATTGGTATGCAATTTGGAGATAGTCTATTCTTCACTGTTTTGACGAAACCCGCATCGTGGGTTGTGTGTTTTGTGATTATTGTCCCTCTGGGAACCAAGACCTGCTTACTTTTATAATAAATGTGGAAATTTTTTAAGACAGTATCAGTCCTTGCTAGGTTCTTTGGCACTTGTGAACTAGATGTTTATCTATTTTAGCCTCTACTCTTACCGATTTTGTTAAGTTATTACCATCCTTTTTAAAAAAAAAAGATGTGAAACCTTAAGGGCAGAGTTTTGTTCTGTACTTTCCTGCTTATATTAGTCCAAATTGAAATATGAAACTTATGCTTCTATATGATAAGGAATGCAAAAAAGACTTGTAGTATGTCTTTTTCTTACTTAGAAATGGTCTTGTTCTCTCTTTTCTGGAAACTAGTGTAGGAACTAAGTTGATTGGATTGGAAAGGGAGTTTGTTTATTAAGTTCAATAAAACAAAATAATTGAATTTATTGAAATGAAGATTTTATATTTATTTGGTCTTCCTTAATTATTTTATTTGAAAAAGTAATGTAAGGTGAGATTAGATGTTCCGGTTTGTGGAACAGGAAATATAAACACTTATTTGTCTTTGGTGAAGATAATTGTTGTGTTCTAAGATGATAGAATCAGGAATAATGCTATAGTTTAAAAGATAAGTGATAGGTTCAATTAAACTTTAGTTAGTAGGACAGATGTTGTAGAATGTATTTTGTCATTCTCTTGAAAGAGTAAATTCAGATTTATTAATGCACTTCTTTCTGATTGTTATTACTTATGTTTTTATATTTTATATGTTAATTGTTTCATTAAAGCAGAGTTGTTTTAATGGAACAATTAGTGGAAAGCATTTAGTTTTAATTTTTGGTACTTATCATGCTCAGTTCTTTGAACTGACCATGCTAGCAATTTTTGCATATGGATTTCGTAAGTGGTAAAAAGAAGGAAAAACTTATATGATACATTGGCTTTTTAAGTTTGATTCTTGTGAAGAATTCTCATTTCTCTCTTGATTTGTATTTAGAAAGAGAATTTTCATTCTTGTTGAAGGAAGGCTATTGTATTGGCAACATGCCTAACATGCATAGTATTGTAATTATCTAAGTTACAAAGATGAATTGAATGTTGGAAACTTACTTTCATTGATTGTGTAACTAGCTAGAACCTTTATGTATGAAATGAAATTCTATCTTGTTGGTAATATGCACATTATTTATAAACTTGATTGGATATCTTTTGATGAATTGGATAAGGGAATTTAGTTCAAACTTCCTAATTTAGATATAGCTTGATAAGTTGTAAAATATGATGTTATTATCTAAATAATTTAACATGGTAACATGATAGGTGATAAACATGCAGTAAAAATATTGAAATTGTAAAAGATGATAAGGGTGATAAATATTAAATATTTAATCACGAAGAGGAAGAGTCTTCCTCTCTCAAAAGAATTAAAAAAAGAAGGTGATATATTTGTTAATTTATTAGACTTCATTCAATGAAGTCTATTTAGATAAACCTATGTGGTTACTACACCTTCTTGTATGGTTAAGTTGCATTTAATGGAACTTAAGATGTTATTGTCCTGCTTTTGGTTAACTACTTAGTTATAATTTAATGAACTTAAAAAGCAATCTTAAGTTAAGTAAGTTCTTAAATGGTTACTTGAATCAGATTTTGAAAAAGAACTTAAGGAGTGTGGATTATAACGTTTCACAAGGATATGTAAAATGAATCTTAAATCCACTAATTAACTAAATATCAATGTTCTCCTGTAAGTATGTACATATCGATGAGGTATTTATGGTAGATGTTGGAACACACCAACTGCAGAACTGTACATTTGAGAAGACTAAGGTCTTCTCAAAGATACAATATTATAGTAGACATGTGGAAACACCCTTCTGCATTTGACAATCCTGACCTACATATGTTAGGGACTTGTACTTGGTTTCCTTCTAGACTAAATTAGAAACATGATCTAGTATAGGGATGAATCCCACTAACTAGAGGTAAATAGGCACATTCAATCGACTTAGGTCGATTGAATATGTCTAAGTACCCTTAGTTAACGTGAATGATCCAATATACTAAATCATGTCACTAATCTGGGTTAGGATAAAATCTTGGACAAGTGGACTGACAGAAGTCAGTAAAGACCATTCTAGATAATAGAAGAGTGAGGTGAAGGATGTATTTTGTTGATGTGTATGTCGTCTAGGAATAATCACATAGACAATATGTTGAAAATATTTGGCCAAAGTATCACAAGTTGCTGGTTGTGTTGTCCTATATCACCTAGTTTAGTAGAATGTGATGTCGGATGAATATTGGTAACAAATATTCAGATAGGTTCTTTAAACAGATCACTCGGAACCTAGATTAGGGTAAGTAACCAAGTATACATAGTATACACTATGTGTTTAGATTAACATGAGAGATCGGATTGAATCTGAGTCATGAAATGAGAGATCGAAGATACCGAGTCATTATAGTTGCATATGGTTATCTTTTATAAGATTGATTGGCATAGAATGTGTGTTGTAAGTGATGTATTATTTAGAATGAGAGCATTGCTTAAAAAAATAAAAAAAATTCCCTTGTGTCTAAAGTCTTAAAATGGGAATGTTACATCTTGGTATCAGAGCTGAAGGTTGTAGCTCTTGGACCTATTGAGTCCATTATCTGATAAAAACTTAAATTTTCTTGTTAATAGAAAATGGTTAGAACAAGAGGAAACATTGCAAATAACCCTCCACCTATTGATGGAGCAAGCAACAACCCAAAAAATTGATGAGATCCTTGCTGCCCTATTGGACACAAGAGATCGTTTGGTTGTACTAGAACAACAAGTGATGGGTAACGAGGAGGAAAATGATGTTGGTAATAACAATCAGCCACCTCCTGAGGACAATGCCAATATGGGGGTTTATAATAATAACGTTAACGTGCTTGATCTACCAGAGAACAAAAAGGCAAGGTTAGCAGCTGAACTCACTAATGACATAAAAAGGATAAGTCCACCTAAGTTTGATGGCACCACTTTGGGAGATGGAGCTGAGAACTGGCTCAGTGAAATGGAGAAGTATTTTGCTATACGAAAATTCTCCAAGGAAACAAAAGTGATATGGGGAGCATATCAGCTTTCTCATGAGGCATCTTCATGGTGGGATAGCCAAAAGGCTGAGTTAAATATTGATGAGTCTAATATTACCTGGGATCAGTTCAAAAGCTATTTTAGGCAACACTGGCTGCCACAACTTTACTATGACCAGAAAATGATAGAATTTCAGAACTTATCTCAAGGGAAGCTAAGCATAGAATGGAATCTTTGGGAAAATTTTACTAAACTCCTTAAGTATGTTCCACAATACCAAACTAATGAAAAGTTTAGAATAAGGAAATTCATCATGGGATTGAGTCCCGTAATAGGGGAGAGGTGGATGTACATAGTCCAACCACGATGGAAGGAGTTGTGGAAAAATCCATAAGGCAAGAACAGAAATTGAAGGAAATTTCTGCTCACAAAGAGGAGGTAAAGAAGAAATTTCCAAACTCCTCGTCAGCCTCGCTTACACCAAAGAAGGGGCCATGGAAGAAATTCGGTAATAAAAATAAGTTTACAGCTGATAACAACAAGAAAGCAGCAATGAGTAAGCCTCTTTGGAAATACACGGAACAATTTTGTAAAGAATGGCAATAATGGACAAAAGTCCTATGGAGGTCAAAATAATAATTTTAAGGCTGGAAATAACTTTGAGCCAAAAAGGGAACTTTAGGAGGTTTATTACAATTGTGGCAAGGATCAGTATGCAAATAATTCTCCTTTGAAAAGGATGATCATAATCAGCAGCACAAGATACATGTTGCCGTAGCAACAAATAAATTTGTGGAAAACAAGTCACGCCTATAGAAGTTCCTGGTAAGTTATTTGGAATACCTGTAACTATTCTTTTTGATACAGGAGCTACTGAATGTTTTATTTCTAATAAACTTGCATCAAAACTAAAACGTAAAGCTGGAAAAATGGATAAAACATGGACTGTACATTATGGGAATAATGTTGTCCATATAGTTAGTATGTGTCTTTTTGGTGCAGTCCTTGAATTACCCACTTTTTTCACTGAGGTTGATCTGTATGTAGCACCTTTGGGATCCTATGATGTAATTATAGGGGTTAACTGGCTAGCAGATCACAAAGCAAAAGTTGACTATTTTGAGAAATATATTAGTTGTTTAGATGATCTACAGAAAACAATAGAGATTCAAGGTGTGAAACATGAAATTTCAGTTAGGAAATTGACTGACTATGTAACTTAAAAAGGCCAAAAATAAAGGTTGTACCTTGTATGCAGTAAAAATTTCTGAATCTGCAGAAGAAAACAACAATCTCTTGGATCGTTATCCGTTGTTACGAAACTACAGTGATGTGTTTCTAGAAGAATTACTAGGTCTTCCACCAAAAGGGAATTTGATTTTACAATCGAGATCAAACCTAGAATGGAACCTATTTCTAAGGCACCCTATAGAATGACTACTATAGAATTAGTAGAGCTTAAAGCACAATTGCAAGAAATTTTATCAAAAGGGTTGATCAGACCAAGTGTTTCTCCTTGGGGAGCACCAGTAATTTTTGTGAAAAAGAAAGATGGGACACTTAGGTTGTGCATTGATTACAGGATGTTGAACAAAGTGACAATCAAGAATAGGTACCCACTTCCTAGAATTGATGATTTATTTGATCAGATGCGTAGTGCGTCAGTGTATTCTAAGATAGATCTTAGGTCTGGTTATCATCAATTGTAAATTAAAGATGAAGACATTCATAAAACTACTTTCAGGACAAGGTATGGGCATTATGAATTTACTGTTTTACCCTTTGGGTTGACAAATGCACCTGCCACTTTTATGAATCTGATGAACAATATCTTTCAAGAATATTTGGACAAATTTGTGCTTGTATTCTTGGACAACATTCTCATATATTCTAAGAGTGTTGATGAACACCATGAGCACTTGAGGATCATTTTGGAAATCCTGAGAAAGAGGAAGTTATTTGGTAAGTTGTCTAAATGTTCTTTCTATGATACGAAGTACACTATTTGGGCCACGTTATAAGTAAATAAGGGATTTTTGTAGATCCTTCTAAAATTGTAGTGATAACAGAATGGCTTGCACCTAAGAACATACATGAGGTCAGAAGCTTCATAGGACTTGCTAGTTATTATAGAAAATTTGTTAAGGATTTTTCTAAGGTAGTTATACCAATAACTTTGTTACAAAAGAAGGATAAGAAATTTGTATGGAGTGAGAAGTGTGAATCTACTTTTGAAACTTTGAAAAATCAGCTAACTTCTGCACCTATTCTAGCTATACCTGATCCTAATGGGGATTTTACAGTTGTGACAGATGCTTTTGGTGAAGGTCTTGGAGGAATATTATTACAAAATGATCATGTCATAGCTTATGAAAGTAGAAAACTTAAGTTACATGAGTTGAATTATGCTCCACATGATTTAGAGCTTGCTGCCATTGTTCATGCACTTCAAGTATGGAGACATTATCTACTTGGTAAACCTTTTGAATTGAAAACTGATCATCTAGGGTTGAAGTATATTTTCACTCAACCAAATCTGAATGCAAGACAACATAGATGGTTAGAGTTTTTGTCACAATATGATTTTGACATAAGTTACATAAAAGGTAAGGAAAATAGAGTTGTTGATGCTCTAAGTCGTAGGAAGCACATTTATGCTCTTATAACATTAAGAACGTAGTTTAAGGATGAAGTAAAAGATGTTATGGAATCTGATTCTTATTTTCAGCAAGTGAAACAATGCTTGCTACTGCAGATCCAAAAGATGTAAGGTATAAAGGTTTTCACTTTGATAATGAAGGAATATTACGGTTTGAAAACAGAGTATACATACCTTCGCTTAACGAATTGAGAAAGAAATTACTAGTTGAATTTCACAACTCACCTTTTTCTAGGACATCTTGGCATTAAAAAAATGCTTGCTGATATAAAACAACAATATTTCTAGAAAGGAATGAAAAAGGATGTTATTGAGTTTTTAAGCATTGCTTAGAATGTCAACGTGTTAAAGCTAAACACATGCACCCAGCTGGTTTATTATATCCGCATAACATTCCACAATGTACAAATGGCAAGTAATAAGCATGGATTTTGTACAAGGTTTTCCTATGAAAAGAAACAAACATGATGTTATTTTAGTAGTTGTTGATAAACTAACAAAAGTAGCACATTTTATTGCTGGAAATCTGAAAGATGATTCTCCTGTTTTGGCAAAAAGGTTCGTACATGACATTTTTAGATTACATGGAGTACCTGAGTTAATCATATCTGATAGAGATCCTAGAATGACATCAAGGTTTTGGAAAACACTTAATGTAGCTCTAGGAACTAAGCTAAATTTCAGTTCTGCACGTATCATCCGGAAATAGATGGATAGACTGAAAGAGTGAATCAGGTTTTAGAAGATATGTTACGCATGTATTGTATGGATCAACAGTATAAGTGGGAAGAGTATCTTCCACTAGTTGAATTTGCTTACAATAATACATATCACACCTCTCTTAAGATGGCACCTTTCGAGGCACTATACGGAAGGAAATGCAGAACTCCCATCAGTTGGGACAACATTGAGGATAGAGAAGTAATTGGACCTGAAATCCTTACGGAAATGGAACAACAAGTTAAAATGATTCGTGAATGCTTGAAAGAAGCAGCAGATAGACAAAAGATTTATGCTTGACTTGAAGCGGGTTGATAGGAAGTTTGAGCTTGGTGAGAAGGTCTTTCTTCGTGGTTAAACCATTATGAGTGCTAGAAACTCGTTAGTTACATTTAAGAAATCGTGAACTAAGGTAATGTAAGGTCCATGACTAAATGGGACTAGTTTAATGAGAAAGTGCAACAACTGGGAAAACTTGGAGGATATGAAAACTTGCTTTTCCATTTTTGTTTGAACAAACTTAAATTGAAAATTGCAAACTGATAAAATTTGAAATTTTATACATTATGACAATAAATCTGCCAGTTTTGGGTAGATGATAATTTAATTCTTTGAATAAACAACTATGTGAACACTGATTTTTGGAATTATAAGATTCTGATATATTTTGACATATGGTGATAAAGTGAATGAATTGATTATCCTTGATATTAATTGTTAAAGTAAGGTAATCATCGGGATGATGATTGTTTTTAGGAGGGAAGCATGTAACACCCTTGTTAGTTGTTATATTCCTCATTTGCATTTCAAGTGTTGACATGTGATTTTCCTTATAAAGATGTGTTATTTTGATTATAGGAAATCATGCTTGAAATGAATGAATCATTCTTTTCTTAATATATTTTGATTGAAATAAAAGTGGTTTCCTTAAATCCATTTTTCACTTTTTGTTGGTAAGATGCAATCAAGTTTTGGAGTTGTAAACTTAACTCTTAATCCAACCCATCCTTGGATTAATGGAATATTGACATCAATAAAGGACAAAATGGACTGAAATTTGTTATTACAAGTTCTTTGACCTTGTGTGAACATGTTTCAATTTAGTTATTTGGTTATGCTTTGGTCTTAGAGGTCGATCTTGGTAGGACAATCGGCATAAATAAAATGCATTTGTTTCACGACTTAAGGGTTTGGAATCCCGAGTTGGGTAAGATTATCTACCTTCTCGGCTATGTTGCATAATTGGATTCTATTTTATCCTAAGCCTTGGTGCTAAATAAAATTGAGAAGAAGTTGTAAGGTTGGTAACCTATTTAAATTAATCTAACCTATTTCCAAGAACTATGTATAGTTGTGAATTAATCTAATTTAATTCCTAAAACTATATAATTGAGAATTAATCTAATTAAATTCCTAAAACTATATATTAGTAGGTTAGTCTAACCTAATGTCTAATGCTATATGGTTTTGAAATTAAACTAAACCTATTTCCTAAAACTATGTGGAAACTACCTAAGGCATTGATTTGGGACCTATGGTGACTAATCCTAAACTAGCCTAAGTTTTAAAAGATCTAACCTACAATTATTTGTGAGGGGGCCTATGGTCACATATCTGAGAGGGCAATGGTTCCAATGGGCATCGAATGTTGGGATAAGGTTTTAAATCTTGTAGGACAACTAGTTATGGTAGGAGCTAGTGGACTTAGGAGAATGTTAAGTGGAAGCTCCACTAAACTTGGAAATGCATGTTTGGTGATCGCCAAATTTGGAAGGTGGTGGAAAATAAGGATAAGTGGGAAAATTACATTTAATGAAATTAAATGGCCTCGGTTTAGGTGCTCAAACAGCCTTGAAAAATTGAAGGTGGAAATTTGGGAAGCTTTTTGTTCTCTCACTCTCTCTGGATTTTTCTGCATGAGAAAAAGCGGTTCTTGAACCAGCGATTCGACTTATTTATGGCTATTTTGGCTCTTCTGATCTATTTTCGATCATGGGAAAATATAAGAGGCATTCTGAGGAAAGTTGGTTGCTTGTTTGATCTTGCGTGGAAGAGAAAGGAAGTTGGAAGCTCATCTTGGAAGCTCCTTTGATTTGGCAGAAGCGCTATCAGGCATGATAGGCCCTAACCATTAAATTTCATTACTTTCTTCAAAATGTTTCTTTAAAAGAACTCTGTTTGAATGAGATTCTTGACTTGCATGTTTTAAACTGGATTTTTTGCTTGCTAGGTTTTGATATTTTGTGAAATCAGGTATGAAACCCACTGCAAATGATGATAAGTTTGGAAACTTCTTTTTTGTAAGATATTAATGAACCATGCATGAGAACCTCGATTTTGTGGCTTTGCTTGTCTTTTGGAACTGGAAAATGAGGTGTTGCGTGGAACAGACCTTCATTGTTTTACTTAGGACATGACCGAAACTTCAATGGAAATAAGGGTTTTGTCTACTCTTGTTTGAAGCTCGAATGCATGTACATGTTGAGATTTGGTTTGTATTGAAAGCTCATGTTGAGCCGTGGCTTGTAATGAAACTGTTTTATTTTGTTTAGCTGGTATTTGGCCATGTTGGGCTTAAGCTTGTAATAAAATCATGTTTTCAGTGAGTTGTATTGGGCTCATGTTTGAATAGGTTGTATTTGGATCCGCATATGAGCTATTACTGTAATTTCATGATGTTCTAAACCTCAATAGTATTAGGGTTCTACCTGTTCCTGTTTGGAGTTCGTGTTTTGTTGGGACTTGAAATGGTATTCAAAGCTCATATTCATTCGGGCTATAGCTTGTGTGGAGCTGTGTTTTTCTTAACCTATATTTGAAACCCGTGTTTCATTGTGCTTGTTTTGGATGTGTGTTTTGGTTAATTGGTATTTGGGTATCGTTTTGATTGAAGTTTGCATTGTAGTTTTGATGCTCTGAACTCAGGAATGGGATAGTGAAAACTTGGGACTGTTGTTGAGGTATTTAGGTAACACTATACTCGTAAATTGTTCCTCGTGTGGTTCTGATTTATTGTTGATGCTCGTGTTTCATTGTTAAGATGGTTCGAGTCTCCTTCATTTTTGAATGTAATCTGGAATGGGAACTAGTGATACCTGAAACCACGATGAATCTCTTGTGAAGTCTTGAACCAGTGTGTGAAATATGTGTTCGATATTGTGACTTTGGGTTTTGGAACCTTGAGTTCTGAACTGGATTTTCTTTATTGTTATGTTCGATCTAGTTTTGATAAGGAATTGGGATTCTCCTCATACCTGCTTAAATGTTTTAGCCCTGAACTCTGTTTTAAACTTGTGATACTTAAAAGTTCTGGGGAATTGGTTTGTTTAAACTGTTAGGAAGATCTCTTCGAGATCTTATGGGGGAACGTCTTGTTACTGTATGGTTCATTCTTCTCTGAGACTATTCGTTCCTTGAATTTGGCAATGGTATGTAATTTGGAGATAGTCTATTCTTCACTGTTTTGATGAAACCCGCATCGTGGGTTGTGTGTTGTTGGATTATTGTCCCTGGGAACCAAGACCTGCTTGCTTTTATAATAAATGTGGAAATTTTATAAGACAGTGTCAGTCCTTGCTAAGTTCTTAGGCACTTGTGAATTAGATGTTTATCTATTTTAGTCTCTACTCTTACCGAGTTTGTTAAGTTATTACCATCTTTTTTAAAAAAAAGGAAGTGTGAAACCTTAAGGGCGAGTTTTGTTTCTGTACTTTCCTACTTATATTATTCTAAACTGAAATATGAAACTTATGCTTCTATATGATAAGGAATGCAAAAAGGACTTGTAGTATGTCTTCTTCTTACTTAGAAATGGTCTTGTTCTCTCTTTTAAAACTAGTGTAGGAACTAAGTTGTTTGGATTGGAAAGGGAGTTTGTTTATTAAGTTCAATAAAACAAAATAATTGACTTTCTTGAAATGAAGATTTTATATTTATTTGGTCTTCCTTAATTATTTTATTCGAAAAAGTAATGTAAGGTGAGATTAGATGTTCCGGTTTGTGGAACAGGAAATATAAACACTTATTTGTCTTTGGTGAAGATAATTGTTGTGTTCTAAGATGATAGAATAAGGAATAATGCTATAGTTTAAAAGATAAGTGATAAGTTCAATTAAACTTTAGTTAGTAGGGATGAGATGTTGTAGAATGTATTCTTGTCATTCTCTTGAAAGAGTAAATTTAGATTTATTAATGCACTTCTTTCTAATTGTTATTACTTATGTTTTTATATTTTATATGTCAATTGTTTCATTAAAGCGAGTTGTTTTAATGGAACAATTAGTGAAAAGCATTTAGTTTTAATTTTTGGTACTTATCATGCTCGATTCTTTAAACCGACTTTGTGCTTAGCAATTTTTGCACATGGATTTCGTAAGAGGTAGGTAAGAAGGAAAAACTTATATGATACATTGACTTTTTAAGTTTGATTCTTGTGAAGAATTCTCATTTCTCTCTTGATTTGTATTTAGAAAGAGAATTTTCATTCTTGTTGAAGGAAGGCTATTGTATTGGCAACATGCCTAACATGCATAGTATTGTAATTATCTAAGTTCAAAGATGAATTGAATGTTGAAACTTACTTTCATTGATTGTGTAACTAGCTAGAACCTTTATGTATGAAATGAAATTCTATCTTGTTGGTAATATGCACATTAATTATAAACTTGATTGGATATCTTTTGATGAATTAGATAAGGGAATTTAGTTCAAACTTACTAATTTAGATAGAGCTTGATAAGTTGTAAAATATGATGTTATTATCTAAACAATTTAACATGGGAATATGATGGGTGATAAACATGCAATAAAAATATTGAAATTGTAAAAGATGATAAGGGTGATAAATATTAAATATTTAATCATGGAGAGGAAGACTCTTCCTCTCTCAAAAGAATTTAAAAAAAAGAAGGTGATATATTTGTTAATTTATTAGACTTCATTCATGAAGTCTATTTAGATAAACCTATGTGGTTACTACACCTTCTTGTATGGTTAAGTTGCATTTAATGGAACTTAAGATGTTATTGTCTCACTTTTGGTTAACTACTTGTTATGCCAATTTAATGAACTTAAAAAGAAATCTTAAGTTAAGTAAGTTCTTAAATGGTTACTTGAATCAGATTTTGGAAAAGAACTTAAGGAGTGTGGATTATTACGTTTCACAAGGATATGTAAAATGAATCTTAAATCCACTAATTAACTAAATGTTAATGTTCTCCTTGAAGTATGTACATCTCGATGAGGTAGTTCTGGTAGATGTTGGCACACACCAACTGCATAGAATGTACACCTTTGAGAAGACTAAGGTCTTCTCAAAGATACAATATTATAGTTGACATGTGGCAACACCCTTCTGCATTTGACCATCCAGACCTACATATGTTGGGGACTTGTACTTGGTTTCCTTCTAGACTAAATTAGAAACATGATCTAGTTTAGGGGATGACTCTCACTAACTAGGGGTAAGTAGGCACATTCAATCGACTTAGGTCGATTGAATATGTCTAAATACCCTTAGTTAACGTGAATGATCCAATATACTATATCATGTCACTAATTTGGGTTAGGATAAAATCTTGGACAAGTGGACTGATAGAAGTCAGTAAATACCATTCTAGATAATAGAAGAGTGAGGTGAAGGATGTATTTTGTTGATGTGTATGTTGTTTAGGAATAATCACATAGATAGTATGTTGAAAATATTTGGCCAAAGTATCGCAAGTGCTTGGTTGTGTTGTCCTATATCACCTAGTTTAGTAGAATGTGATGTCGGATGAATATTGGTAATAAATATTCAGATAGGTTCTTTAAACAGATCACTCAGAACCTAGATTAGGGTAAGTAACCAAGTATACATAGTATACACTATGTGTTCAGATTAACATGAGAGATTGGATTGAATCTGAGTCATGAAATGAGAGATCGGAAGATACCGAGTCATTATAGTTGCATATGGTTATCTGTTATGAGATTGATTGGCATAGAATGTGTGTTCTAAGTGATGTATTATTTAGAACAGAGAACATTGCTTAAAAAAATAAATTCCCTTGTTTCTAAAGTCTTAAAATGGGAATGTTACATCTTGGTATCAGAGTGAAGGTTGTAGCTCTTGGACCTATTGAGTCCATAATCTGATAAAAACTTAAATTTTCTTGTTAATAGAAAATGGTTAGAACAAGAGGAAACGTTGCGAATAACCCTCCACCTGTTGATGGAGCAGCAACAGCCCAAAAACTTGATGAGATCCTTGCTGCCCTATTGGACACAAGAGATCGTTTGGTTGTACTAGAACAACAAGTGATGGGTAACGAGGAGGAAAATGATGCTGGTAATAACAATCAGCCACCTCCAGAGGACAATGCCAATATGGGGGTTGATAATAATAATGTTAACGTGCTTGATCCACCAGAGAACAAAAAGGCAAGGTTAGCAGCTGAACTCACCAATGACATAAAAAGGATAAGTCCACCTAAGTTTGATGGCACCACTTTGGGAGATGGAGCTGAGAAGCCCGACTCGGTGAAATGGAAAGTATTTTCTATAAGAAAATTCTCCAAGGAAACAAAAGTGATATGGGGAGCATATCAACTTTCTCATGAGGCATCTTCATGGTGGGACAGCCAAAAGGCTGAGTTAAATATTGATGAGTCTAATATTACCTGGGATCAGTTCAAAAGCTATTTTAGGCAACACTGGCTTCCATAACTTTACTATGACCAGAAAATGATAGAATTTCAGAACTTAGCTCAAGGGAAGCTAACTGTAACGGAATACTGGGAAAATTTTACTAAACTCCTTAAGTATGTTCCACAGTATCAAACTGATGAAAAGTTCAGAATAAGGAAATTCATCATGGGATTGAGTCCCGTAATAGGGGAGAGGTGGATGTTCATAGTCCAACCACATGGAAGGAGTTGTGGAAAAATCCATAAGGCTAGAGCAGAAATTGAAGGAATTTTACTGCTCACAAAGAGGAGGTAAAGAAGAAATTTCCAAACTCCTTGTCAGGTCTCACTTACACCAAAGAAGGGGCCGTGGAAGAAATTCGGTAATAAAAATAAGTTTACAGCTGATAACAACAAGAAAGCAGCAATGAGTAAGCCTGCTTTGGAAATACACGGAACAATTTTGTAAAGAATGGCAATAATGGACAGAAGTCCTATGGAGGTCAAAATAATAATTTTAAGGTTGGAAATAACTTTGAGCCAAAAGGGGAACTTTAGGAGGCTGTTACTGATTGTGGCAAGGATCAGTATGCAAATAATTTTCCTTTGAAAAAGGATGATCATAATCAGCAACACAAGATACATGTTGCCGTAGCAGACAAATAGGTTGAAAAGCAAGTCACGCCTATAGAAGTTCCTGGTAAGTTATTTGGAATACACTGTAACTATTCTTTTTGATACAGGAGCTACTGAATGTTTTATTTCTAATAAACTTGCATCAAAACTAAAACGTAAAGCTAGAAAAATGGATAAAACATAGACTGTACATTATGGGAATAATGTTGTCCATATAGTTAGTATGTGTCTTTTTGGTGTAGTCCTTGAATTACCCACTTTTTCCACTGAGGTTGATCTATATGTAGCACCTTTGGGATCCTATGATGTAATTATAGGGGTTAACTGGCTAGCAGATCACAAAGCAAAAGTTGACTATTTTGAGAAATATATTAGTTGTTTAGATGATCTACAGAAAATAGTAGAGATTCAAGGTGTGAAACGTGAAATTTCAGTTAGGAAATTGACTGCTATGTAACTTAAAAAGGCCAAAAATAAAGGTTGTACCTTGTATGTAGTAAAAATTTCTGAATCTACAGAAGAAAATAACAATCTCTTGGATTGTTATCAATTTACGAAACTACAGTGATGTGTTCCTAGAAGAATTACCAGGTCTTCCACCAAAAGGAATTTTATTTTACAATCGAGATCAAACCTAGAATGGAACCTATTTCTAAGGCACCCTATAGAATGACTACTATAGAATTAGTAGAGCTTAAAGCACAATTGCAAGAACTTTTATCAAAAGGGTTGATCAGACCAAGTGTTTCTCCTTGGGGAGCACCAGTAATTTTGTGAAAAAGAAATATGGGACACTTAGGTTGTGCATTGATTATAGGATGTTGAACAAAGTGACAATCAAGAATAGGTACCCACTTCCTAGAATTGATGATTTATTTGATCAGATGTGTGGTGCGTCAGTGTATTCTAAGATAGATCTTAGGTCTGGTTATCATCAATTACAAATTAAAGATGAAGACATTCATAAATCTACTTTCAAGACAAGGTATGGGCATTATGAACTTACTGTTTTACCCTTTGGGTTGACAAATGCACCTGCCACTTTTATGAATCGATGAACAATATCTTTCAAGAATATTTGGACAAATTTGTGCTTGTATTCTTGGACGACATTCTCATATATTCTAAGAGTGTTGAGGAACACCATGAGCACTTGAGGATCATTTTGGAAATCCTGAGAAAGAGGAAGTTATTTGGTAAGTTGTCTAAATGTTCTTTCTATGATACAAAAGTACACTATTTGGGCCACGTTATAAGTAAAGAAGGGATTTTTAGATCCTTCTAAAATTGTAGTGATAACAGAATGGCCTGCACCTAAGAACATACATGAGGTCAGAAGCTTCATGGGACTTGCTGGTTATTATAGAAAATTTGTTAAGGATTTTTCTAAGGTAGCTACACCAATAACTTTGTTACAGAAGAAGGATAAGAAATTTGTATGGAGTGAGAAGTGTGAATCTACTTTTGAAACTTTGAAAAATTAGTTAACTTCTGCACCTATTCTGGCTGTACCTGATCCTAATGGGGATTTTACAGTTGTGATGGATGCTTCTAGTGAAGGTCTTAGAGGAATATTATTACAAAATGATCATGTCATAGCTTATGAAAGTAGAAAACTTAAGTTACATGAGTTGAATTATGCTCCACATGATTTAGAGCTTGCTGCCATTGTTCATGCACTACAAGTATGGAGACATTATCTACTTGGTAAACCTTTTGAATTGAAAACTGATCATCTAGGGTTGAAGTATATTTTCACTCAACCAAATCTGAATGCAAGACAACATAGATGGTTAGATTTTTGTCTCAATATGATTTTGACATAAGTTACATAAAAGGTAAGGAAAACAGAGTTGTTGATGCTCTAAGTCGTAGGAAGCACATTTATACTCTTATAACATTAAGAACATAGTTTAAGGATGAAGTAAAAGATGTTATAGAATCTGATTCTTATTTTTAGCAAGTGAAAACAATGCTTGCTACAGATCCAAAAGACGTAAGGTATAAAGGTTTTCACTTTGATAAGGAAGGAATATTACGGTTTGAAAACAGAGTATACATACCTTCGCTTAACAAATTGAGAAAGAAATTACTAGTTGAATTTCACAACTCACCTTTTTCTGGACATCTTGGCATTAAAAAAATGCTTGCTGATATAAAACAACAATATTTCTAGAAAGGAATGAAAAAAGATGTTATTGAGTTTTTTAAGCATTGCTTAGAATGCCAACGTGTTAAAGCTAAACACATGCACCCAGCTAGTTTATTATATCCGCATAACATTCCACAGTACAAATGGAAAATAATAAGCATGGATTTTGTACAAGGTTTACCTATGAAAAGAAACAAATATGATATTATTTTAGTATTTGTTGATAAACTAACAAAAGTAGCACATTTTATTGCTTTGGAAATCTAAAAGATGATTCTCTTGTTTTGGCAAAAAGGTTCGTACATGAAATTTTCAGATTACATGGAGTACCTGAGTTAATCATATCTGATAGAGATCTTAGAATGACATCGAGGTTTTGGAAAACACTTAATGTAGCTCTAGAAACTAAGTTAAATTTCAGTTCGTATCATCCAAAAATAGATGGATAGACTGAAAGAGTGAATCAGGTTTTAGAAGATATGTTACGCATGTATTGTATGGATCAACAGTATAAGTGGGAAGAGTATCTTCCACTAGTTGAATTTGCTTACAATAATACATATCACACCTCTCTTAAGATGGAACATTTTGAGGCACTATACGGAAGGAAATGCAGAACTCCCATCAGTTGGGACAACATTGAGGATAGAGAAGTAATTGGACCTGAAATCCTTACGGAAATGGAACAAGTTAAAATGATTCATGAATGCTTGAAAGAAGCAACAGATAGACAAAAGATTTATGCTGACTTGAAGCGGGTTGATAGGAAGTTTGAGCTTGGTGAGAAGGTCTTTCTTCGTGGTTAAACCATTATGAGTGCTAGAAACTCGTCAGTTACATTTAAGAAATCGTGAACTGAGGTAATGTAAGGTCCAGTGGGACTAGTTTAATGAGGAAAGTGCAACTTGGGAAAACTTGGAGGATATGAAAACTGCTTTTCCATTTTTGTTTGAACAGAGTTAAATTTCTGCAAACTGATAAAATTTGAAATTTTATACATTATGACAATAAATCTGCCAGTTTTGGGTAGATGACAATTTAATTCTTTGAATAAACAACTATGTGAACACTGATTTTTGGAATTATAAGATTCTGATATGTTTTGACATATGGTGATAAAGTGAATGAATTGATTATCCTTGATATTAATTGTTAAAGTAAGGTAATCATCGGGATGATGATTCTTTTTAGGAGGGAAGCATGTAACACCCTTGTTAGTTGTTATATTCCTCCTTTGCATTTCAAGTGTTGACATGTGATTTTTCCTTATAAAGATGTGTTCTTTTGATTATAGGAAATCATGCTTGAAATGAATGAATCATTCTTGTTCTTAATATATTTTGATTGAAATAAAAATGGTTTCCTTGAATCCATTTTTCACTTTTTGTTGGTAAGATGCAATCAAGTTTTGGAGTTGCAAACTTAACTCTTAATCCAACCCATCCTTGGATTAATGGAATATTGACATCAATAAATTTAAGGACAAAATGGACTGAAATTTGTTGTTACAAGTTCTTTGACCTTGTGTGAACATGTTTCAATTTAGTTATTTGGTTATGCTTTGGTCTTAGAGGTCGATCTTGGTAGGACATTCAGGCATAAATAAAATGCATTTGTTTCACGACTTAAGGGTTTGGAATCCCGAGTTGGGTAAGATTATCTGCTTCTCAGCTATGTTGCATAATTGGATTCTATTTTATCCTAAGCCTTGGTGCTAAATAAAATTGAGAAGAAGTTGTTAAGGTTGGTAACCTATTTAAATTAATCTAACCTATTTCCTAAGCTATGCATAGTTGTGAATTAATTTTATCTAATTCCTAATACTATATAATTGAGAACTAATCTAAGTTAATTCCTAAAACTATATATTAGTAGGTTAGTCTAACCTAATGTCTAATGCTATATGGTTTTTGAAATTAAACTAAACCTATTTCCTAAAACTATGTGGAAACTACCTAAGGCATTGATTTGGGACCTATGGTGACTAATCCTAAACTAGCCTAAGTTTTAAAAGATCTAACCTACAATTATTTGTGAGGGGGCCTATGGTCGCATATACAAGGGCAATGGTTCCAATGGGCATCGAATGTTGGGATAAGGTTTTAAATACTGTAGGACAACTAGTTATGGTAGGAGCTAGTGGACTTAGGAGAATGTTAAGTGGAAGCTCCACTAAACTTGGAAATGCATGTTGAAGCACGCCAAATTTGGAAGGCTGTGGAAAATAAGGATAAGTGGGAAAATTTAATTTAATAGAATTAATTGGCCTCAGTCAATGTGCTCAAACAGCCTTGAAAAATTGAAGGTGGAAATTTGGGAAGCTTTTTGTTCTCTCACTCTCTCTGGATTTTTCTCTGCATGAGAAAAACTGGTTCTTCGAACCAGCAGTTCGACTTGCAGTTTATGGCTATTTTTGGTTCTTCTGATCTATTTTCGATCATGGGAAAATATAAAAGGCATTTGGAGGAAAGATGGTTGCTGTTTGATCTTGCGTGGAAGAGAAAGGAAGTTGGAAACTCATCTTAAAAGCTCCTTCGATTTGGCAGAAGCGCTATCAGGCATGATAGGCCCTAACCATTAAAGTTCATTGCTTTCTTCGAAATGTTTCTTTAAAAGAACTCTTTTGAATGAGATTCTTGACTTGCATGTTTTAAATTGGATTTTTCTTGTTGGGTTTGATATTTTGTGAAATCTGGGTATGAAACCCACTGCAAATGATGATAAGTTTGGAAACTTCTTTTGTGTAAGATATTAGTGAACCATGCATGAGAACCTCAATTTTGTAGCTCTGCTTGTCTTTTGGGCCTGAAAATGAGGTGTTGCGTGGAGCAGGACCTTCATTTTTTTACTTAGGACATGACCGAAACTTCAATGGAAATAAGGGTTACTGTCTACTCTTGTTTGAAGCTCGAATGCATGTACATGTTGAGATTTGGTTTGTATTGAAAGCTCATGTTGATCCGTGGCTTGTAATGAAACTGTTTTATTTTGTTTAGCTAGTATTTGGCCATGTTGGGCTTAAGCTTGTAATAAACTCATGTTTTCTGTGAGTTGTATTGGGCTCATGTTTGAATAGGTTGTATTTGGATCCGCATACGAGCTATTACTCTAATTTCATGATGTTCTAAACCTCAATAGTATTAGGGTTCTATCGGTTCCTGTTTGGAGTTCGTGTTTTGTTGGGACTTGAAATGGTATTCAAATCTCATATTCATTCAGGCTATAGCTTGTGTGGAGCCTGTGTTTTTCTTAACCTATATTTGAAACCCGTGTTTTTATGTGCTTGTTTTGGACGTGTGTTTTGGTTAATTGGTATTTGGGTATCATTTTGATTGAAGTTTGCATTGTAGTTTTGATGCTCTAAACTCAGGAATGGGATAGTGAAAACTTGGGATTATTGTTGAGGTATTTAGGTAATACTATACTCGTAAATTGTTCCTCGTGTGGTTCTGATTTATTATTGATGCTCGTGTTTCATTGTTAAGATGGATCGAGTCCCCTTCATTTTGAATGTAATATGGAATGGGAACTAGTGATACCCAGAAACTACAATGAACCTATTATGAAGTCTTGAACCAGATCAGTGAAATCTGTGTTCGATATTGTGACTTTGGGTTTTGGAACCTTGAGTTCTAAAATGGATTTTCTTTATTGTTATGTCCGATCTAGTTTTGATAAGGAATTGGGATTCTCCTCATACCTTCTTAAATGTTTTAGCCCTGAACTCTGTTTTTAAACTCATGATACTTAAAAGTTATGGGGAATTGGTTTGTTTAAACTGTTAGGAAGATCTCTTTGAGATCTTATGGGGGAACGTCTTGTTACTATATGGTTCATTCTTCTCTCGAGACTATTCGTTCCTTGAATCGCATTGGTATGTAATTTGGAGATAGTCTATTCTTCACTGTTTTGAAGAAACCCGCATCGTGGGTTGTGTGTTTTGTGATTATTGTCCCTCTGGGAACCAAGACCTGCTTACTTTTATAATAAATGTGGAAATTTTTAAGACAAGATATCAGTCCTTACTAAGTTCTTAGGCACTTCTGAATTAGTTGTTTATCTATTTTAGCTCTCTACTCTTATTGGGTTCGTTAAGTTATTACCATCTTTTAAAAAAAAAAGATGTGAAACCTTAAGGAAGTAGTTTTGTTTCTGTACTTTCCTGCTTATATTATTCCAAATTGAAATATGAAACTTATGCTTCTATATGATAAGGAATGCAAAAGGGACTTGTAGTATGTCTTCTTCTTACTTAGAAATGGTCTTGTTCTCTCTTTTCTGGAAACTAGTGTAGGAACTAAGTTGTTTGGATTGGAAAGGGAGTTTGTTTATTAAGTTCAATAAAATGAAATAATTGACTTTCTTGAAATGAAGATTTTATATTTATTTGGTCTTCCTTAATTATTTTATTCAAAAATTAATGTAAGGTGAGATTAGATGTTCCGGTTTGTGGAACAGGAAATATAAACACTTATTTGTCTTTGGTGAAGATAATTGTTGTGTTCTAAGATGATAGAATTAGGAATAATGCTATAGTTTAAAAGATAAGTGATAAGTTCAATTAAACTTTAGTTAGTAGGACATATGTTGTAGAAGCTATTCTGTCATTCTCTTGAAAGAGTAAATTTAGATTTATTAATGCACTTCTTTCTGATTGTTAGTACTTATGTTTTTATATTTTATATATCAATTGTTTCATTAAAGCAAAGTTGTTTTAATGGAACAATTAGTGGAAAGCATTTAGTTTTAATGTTTGGTACTTATCATGCTCAGTTCTTTGAACTGACCCGTGCTAGCAATTTTTGCAGATGGATTTTGTAAGTGGTAAAAAGAAGGCAAAACTTATATGATACATTGGCTATTTAAGTTTGATTCTTGTGAAGAATTCTCATTTCTCTCTTGAGTTGTATTTAGAAAGAGAATTTGTATTCTTGTTGAAGGAAGGTTGTTGTATCGGCAACATGCCTAAAATGCATAGTATTGTAATTATCTAAGTTACAAAGATGAATTGAAAGTTGGAAACTTACTTTCATTGGTTGTGTAACTAGCTAGAACCTTTATGTATGAAATGAAATTCTATCTTGTTGATAATATTCACATTATTTATAAACTTGATTGGATATATTTTGATGAATTGGATAAGGGAATTTAGTTCAAACTTCCTAATTTAGATACAACTTGATAAGTTGTAAAATATGATGTTATTATCTAAACAATTTAACATGGTAATATGATGGGTGATAAACATGCAGTAAAACTATTGAAATTGTAAAAGATGATAAGGGTGATAAATATTAATATTTAATCACGAAGAGGAAGACTCTTCCTCTCTCAAAAGAATGTAAAAAAAAAGAAGGTGATATATTTGTTAATTTATTAGACTTCATTCAATGAAGTCTATTTAGATAAACCTATGTGGTTACTACACCTTCTTGAATGGATAAGTTGCATTTAATGGAACTTATGACGTTGTTGTCCTGTTTTTGGTTAACTATTCGTTAAGCCAATTAAATGAACTTAAAAAGCAATCTTAAGTTAAGTAAGTTCTTAAATGGTTACTTGAATCAGATTTTGGAAAAGAACTTAAGGAGTGTGGATTATTACGTTTTGCAAGGATATGTAAAATGAATCTTAAATCCACTAATTAACTAAATATTAACGTTCTCCTTGAAGTATGTACATCTCAATGAGGTAGTTCTAGCGGATGTTGGCACATGCCAATCTGCAGAACTATACCTTTGAGAAGACTAAGGTCTTCTCGAAGTTATAGTATTATAATAGACATGTGTGAATACCCTTACGCATTTGATAATCCCAACCTACATATGCTAGGGACTTGTACTTGGTTTCCTTCTAGACTAAATTAGAAACATGATCTAGTTTAGGGGATGACTCTCACTAACTAGGGGTAAGTAGGCACATTCAATTGACTTAGGTCGATTGAATATGTCTAAATACCCTTAGTTAATGTGAATGATCCAATATACTATATCATGTCACTAATCTGGGTTAGGATAAAATCTTGGACAAGTGGACTGACAGAAGTCAAGTAAAGACCATTCTAGATAATAGAAGAGTGAGGTGAAGGACATATTCCATTGATGTGTATGCCATCTAGGAATAATCACATAGACAGTATGTTGAAAATCTTTGGCCAAAGTATCACAAGCTTTGGGTTGCGTTGTCATGAATCACCTATTTAGTAGAACGTGATGTTGGATGAATATTAGTAACAAATATTCAGATAGGTTCTTTAAATAGATCACTCGGAACCCAGATTACGGTAAGTAACCAAGTATACATAGTATACACTTGTGTTCAGATTAACATGAGAGATAGGATTGAATTCGATTCATGAAATGAGAGATCAAAAGATATCGAGTCATTACAGTTGCATATGGTTATCTGTTATGAGATTGATTAGCATAGAATGCGTGTTCTAAATGATGTATTATTTAGAACAGAGAACATTGCTTTAAAAAAAATCCCTTGTTTCTAAAGTCTTAAAATGGGAACGTTACAACACATGTTTATTATAATAAAATAAAGACTCTCAAGCTAAAATTATCCGGTATGTCATCTGGAATCATGTGTTATATAAGAGAGGACTGGATGAATGTTTCCTAAGATGTGTTGATAAGGAGCAATAAGAAAATTTGCTGAAGGCTTACCATGACCAATCTTGTGGTGGAAATTTCTCTTCTATGGTGACTACTCACAAGATCCTCCGAGGTAGGTACTATTGGCCTACATTTTTTTAGATGCTCAATAATGGGTTTCTAAGTGTGAACCTTTTTAACAATATTCAAGAAGACCTATGAAATTGCTATAATCCCTCTTCGAATGGTGGTCATTAAGAAACCATTCCAACACTAGGGCTTAGATTTCATTGGTGTATTTTTATCACCAAAAAATGGTACCCTCTTATTTGTATGAATTTATGGATGAGAAATCAGCGTTTTGGGTAACATGGGATTATCTCTCAAGTCATGGGACTTGATACTTGATACAAACCTCTAGAGAAGGATGGTTCCTTTACCTAATCCTAATGCTAAGCTACTCTAAGGAATGGAATGCAAATATATAGTCCTATTATAATAATATAAGGGACCGGGAAAGATAGAGAGTGCATACAAATGGAAATCCTAAGATAAGGGGTGGAGATACTATAATGAGGGAAAAGGGAGGGGAAAATGTATAAGGAGAGGCCGAGATAGACGTGACACATAACCAAAGCTTAATTCACCATCTATTCTCCATAAAACACAACAGAATGAAAGTGCATGTGAGAAATACATACTCAAAATACAACAACAAGAATGGAGAGGAAAGGAAATACAATAAAATATTAGGTAAGGTTGAGAGAAACACCACAAAACAAAGAATTAATTACCTTCAAAGTATGCATAGTCCATTACATGTGAAGAAGGAACCATAACACTTTCAAGTCCAAAATGGAGGCTTAAAACTCATAGCTTCTCAGAAACAATTTTGTGAGTCTTTTTACATTTTAGAACACCCCCTCACGAGAGAGAGAGAGAGAGGGAAGATTGAAACTCAATTTCTTCCTCTACCCACCAAAATGATACATTAAATATCTGAAAATGGGCATGGTCATCCTGCCAAGGACATTCTTTCATGGTACTTTTCTTGTGGAAGAAGAAATGGAAACATACCTCATTAAATTTAGTGGTTGAACAATTTGGGACTGCATTTTTTAATGTTGAGAAAATTTTCCACTTTTTCACCCACCTAACCTCACCTAAATGTAGAGGATGTTGATAGATTTCAAAAAAATCCAATTTTCTAAAAATCATAGCAACATGTCAAAATTTATGGAAATTTTAAGTTTAGGGGGTTGAGGGTCATGACTAGTTCCTTATGGGACCCCAAATTCAGCATTAATATCTTTTTCCTTTACATTGTGGGTGATTAGGTATGTGGGCAACTAGTCCTAGAAACTTTTCCAATTCCTTTTTCCTTCGCCTTTCTTTGCATTACTTAGGGTTTTGTTTAGTGGTTGGAGTTTCGGGACACGGGTAGAACCGTGGAATGGTTCCACCCGGAAGCTTAGTTCTTACGGGCTTTATTTCCTCTGCATCACCCAAATCATGCACTATGTTATCCATCACTTTACCTTCATTTACCTTATAATGTGGTCCAACCTCTAATGTGAGGAACTATTTCTTTGGTAGAACTAGGTGCATCGTTCCTTTAATTTCCCAAATATCCAAAAACTTTATCTCCTTCTCCAAACCATTTCATTACAGTGAAGATGAATGTGGGAACAATGAGCCCATGGAACTTGTTCCACAATTCCACCTTTAACCCACATTTTGGAAATACATTTTTTCTCGTGTTGTAAATAAAATAACCCCACGGGAATCTAAGTTACGTGAAAACTAGTTCCATCCGCAACCCCAAAATCTGTAATACACTGCGAGAATGCCAATTTTTTCATTTTTCCAAAATTTTCTAAGTCTTCTTTCCAAGTATCGAATTTAAGATTTTTGCAATAGGGAAGGGAACCATTGGAACCTTGAATTTCCCCATTTTTCCAGTTTTACCTTTCCCAAGCCAAAATGAAAGTGCACATTATCAAAAAAAAACTTGAAAGGGGAAATTTTGGATAACAAGTAATCAATCCTCACTCAAGTGCGGGACATGCCTATGTGATTATAGCTAAATAATAGTTCCCCAAATGGGTGGAGTCCATCCTTGTCAAATAATCTAACTCTGAAATGGTATGTAACTTTATCAAAGAGAAGATCATCATCCATTTGGAATTCCTCAAAAGGTGGTGGTTGATAATGCAACATATTTTTCATCTATGGAATTGACCAAGTTCTGCTATAGCTATGGAATATCACTCTCACATGCATCGACTATTACCTAAAAAGTAATGGTCATGTCAAATCCAATAATAAGTATATTGTGACAATTATCCATAAGAAGGTTGATCAAAATTAGAGAAATTGGCACAAGAAGATTTATGATGCATTGTGGGTAGACAATATCACTTCGAAAAAGGAAATTGGTATGTCACCATTCTAATTGATTTATGGGATCAATGTTGAGATTCATGTCATAGTTGAATTTCTAGCTCTTCAATTGGTTAGAGAAGTTGAGGATAGTCAATTCCATGATTCTCTTGATAAGAGAATCTTATATCTTGAGAAACTTAGTGAAGATAGGTTAAAGGTGGTTGAACAAATCAAAGAACATCATTTGAAAGTGAAAAATATTTTTGACAAGAAGGCTAAGGCAAGATATTTTCAAATTGGTGATCTTATCTTACTATGGGATAAAGAAGAGAGAGCCAAAGGGTAGTCATGGAAAATTTGACTCTTTATGGCTAGGACCATTTCATAACCGAGAATAATATGGAGAGAATACTTTATATATTTCATATTTGGATGGTACCTATTTGGAATTGCATTGCGAGTGGGAAATACTTGAAATTGTGCAAGAAATGAAAGTTGTTTGTCCCCCTCCTATACCATAGGTGATTATAGGTTGTGTTTTTCCTTTTCTATTGTGTATGTTTTTTTGTTTCGAATGTGGTGTGTTTCCTATTTTTGTGTTTGTGTGTGTGTGCTTTTTGATAATTCATATTTTTTTTCGGTGATAAGACTCTATAGCCCAATGGATAAGGCATTGGTTTGTATTTTATCTTGAGATTCTAGAGTTCATGATTATCCCGTCCTCACTTAGTTCAATCCATAACAAGTCCTCAAGTGAGATCCAACTATTTTCATGTGTTTTTTAAGGTCAAAAATTCAAAATTGAACCATGACAACCAAACCCAAGTGTCAAAAAATTTCTTGAAAAACCCTCTTAAACAACTCTCCATACTAGTCTTCCTTTTATATATTGTCCATCCTAAACCTGTAGTTCCTCTTAATGTGTTGTCCATCATAAAATAATTTTTCAAACAATAGCTCCTGAAGCTCCAAAAATCATGTCGACAAGTCTTCTCTAGTGAGGTATGTGATTTAATAAAATTTGACTTTTGTAAAAACCTAATACTATAGAGTAATGGCGATGTAAACTATGATATACAACTTCTAGATATAATTTAACAAAATAAATAATCCAATTAAATATAAAACCCTAATTACAAGAGAGAGAGCGAGAAAGACTTAGTTGATTTGTGCTTTATTCGGATTTAGTGCAGATTGGGAAAAGCGATGAACATAAAGGGTAAACTATCGTAACTATGCACTGTAAAATTTGGAATTGTCAGATAACATTAGACTAGGATGCCTATACTAGGGAGAGGTTTCCTAGGTTCCATATATCTCTACTAGGTTCCTATGACTATGCAAATGGTAAGAAACTAATTTTTCTTGTGTCGTACAAGTGTCGTTGATATTCATTGTTAGTCACCTATGTGTCGCACCCTGATTGCTAGATATGCCTGTAACTGCCGCAAAAGATATGTTCACCTACAAAAACCAAAAAACTCATCAAATAAAGAAAAGAAAGATGCAATATGGGTAGTCATACTAACCTTGGTGGTCACTTGACTAAGTGAACTTATGACCGAGCACTACAATACATCTCGGAATCCATGTAGTTCTTGTGAGGATTGTGCCTTAGGATGTCTTAGTGAAATTTTCACTTGATACCAAGATAGATATAAAATGTAGCAATGTATAGTATGTGTGGATGGAATAATGAAATTCCCATTCCTATGTAGTGTATGCAAAAACTATAGTCCCTTATCACTTGTATGGATTCTAAATGGATTCATTTGAGTGATTTGCCTTGTATGCAAGATTCGATGATAATAGTAATGCTTAGAACTTGGTCCTTTATTTTGATCACATAAATATGTATTTATATGATTCCCTTTGTTTAATTTTGTAATTTAAAAATAGAAGACCAACCCATAAGAAAATAAGATGCTCAAATGATAAAATAGGCCCAAAAAGAGTGAGTAAGGTAGAAAGAGTTTAGGGAACCCGAGAGGGGATGAGGGCTCTTGGGAGCTGGTGTCTCAAGTCATAAAAGATGAGAAAGTATAGTTATGACTAGTATGAAGGGTGTGTAAGACCAAATAGGAAATAAGAAACACGAGAAAATAGGTGAGAGATAGTTGTCGAATTACTAGTTTTCTCTCTTAGGAATCATGTAAATGCTAATATGCTTTTAAGACCTAGAAATGTACCAAAGTGCATTATTTTATGTCTACATTTTGCCCCACTTTATGTTATTTAGTGAACACTTGATAACATAAATTAGTTAGAAGATGCACAATTTTTTTTCCTATACGAGTGATGGATAGTATGTCGAAGAGATAAGTGAAGTGTGGAATGGGTGTAAAAATGAAGCGTGGAAGCTAAGAAGGGAAAGTGACCCTAAGGGTGAAGCGAATGTGCTGATTTGTGCATGTTATTGTTATAACTTGTTATTTATTCTTGTAGGGATGCTTCTTATTGTGTATTAAGGACAAAGCGTAAAAGAATAGCCAAAGAGTATTCAAAGTAATGTATTATGATTACTTTGTAAAAGTATGTAAGAGTGTGTGAGACGAAAGTGTGCACACGATGATGAGTATGAGTGTAAAGGATAGAAAGATGTCCTAAAATTCCATGCAGAGCAATTTTTTTGGGAGATATTATGCCAAGAGTGAGATTTTTGGGCGATCTCACACCAAGAACAAGTTTTTTGGGTGATCTCATGTCAATGGAAATTTTTTGGGTGATCTCATGCCAAGTACAAGTTTTTAGGATATCTCACACCATGAATGATTATTTTGGGTGATCTTATACCAAGAATGAGTTTTTCAGAAATCGCATGCCAAGAACAAGTTTTTTGGGTGATCTCATGCCAAATGCCGGTTTTTTGGGTGATATCACACCAATGGAAAGTTTTTTGGGTGATCTCATGCCAAGTACAAGTTTTTTGGGTGATATCACACCATAAAAGAAGATTTTTTGGAAGAGAGGTCTAGTGTTACTCTCCTTCCATGATTGCTTCCAAAATAAGCACCACTATAGATGGTATGTCCCTTTTTATTCCTACTTTGCCGATTATTTTGAATTAGTTCCAAATTTATTTTGATTGAAGAAGATTATAGGATATTGCATGCATTTTGTGACTTAATTATTGTTCTGATACTATAAAAAATAATCTGTGAATTGTTGTAGACTATGCTAGTATGAAAAAGCTGACTATAGCTACCCCAGGACATTAGCACCCAAGGGAGGACATGAATGCCTAGATATTATTGTCTCGATGTTGGGAAGTGGTGTCTGTGTTTTGTTGAGGACCTAAGTCGTATTCTATTATTTTCTTTAAGCTGTATGAATGCTTTGATATTGTATTTTGCAAGCATATATTGTAGCTCCTAGGCTGTTGTATGGGGTGACTGATTCACCCAATGTATTCCCCCTTGTTTGGGGTGCATGAAATGGTGATAGGAACATGCGTTATAAAGGAGAGGACTTGATACTATGCTAAAATGGATACCCTATAAGGAGGGGATGTGCATGATAGAAACCAAGGAAAATGTAAATAAGATGGCTAATAAAATGTGATAGTGCAATCAAAGCTAGCATGAAAGTAGAAGACAATGTGTAATCAAGAAAGAATACAAGATAGATTGTGAAAAGAGGGTTTCAAACATGGGACATCATTCACAATGCCACAAGAAAATTAGGGCCGAAGAAGCCAAAACCATATAGGAAATGATAAAAAGACATAGGTCATAGCTCATAATCAATGGAAAGAAAAATGTAGCTAACAACCATAGTGGCAAATAGTCATGCAATGCAAATTCTACACATGAAGCACTTGTTAATGTGTTAGAAAGATAGAGAGTATGTCAAAACGTGTATGTATTAGTGGAAAGTAATGTGCTATATAGTGTAAGTAGGAAATAATGAAATGATAAAAACTTAAATTTATGAGATTAGGAAATGTAGATGCCCCGGGGAGCCTTGATGGGACTAGTAAAGGTACAGGTTCCAAACATCATTGCAACATTTAATAACCTATAAGATTTGCATTTACAGCTAGAGACCAAGTGAACATGCATGTGTATATAAAAATATCTTGACATACGAGTATCCATCTAACATGGTAAGCAAAGTGCATCATGTAAGTAGTATAAGTAATCAAGAATAAGTGCAATCAAGATATGCAAATTAAGAAAATGAGTGGAATGGAATGGAATGGTATGAAATGTGTGTGGTAGGAGCAACATGCATCCCAATGGATGTGTATGGGATGAGGTTCATTTATAGGATACCCCTTAACAACCAAGAATGAACCATAGAATAAGAGCGTGTTGTATTCATTTTTCATGTACCCGTAGTACAAATTTCTAATCCTATGCACGTTGGCCTATCACCCAGCGAGACATTGGGCACTCACCGAGGCACATGTGAGCACCGAGACCCTCCTTTATGTGAGCATTGCGAGAAGGTTTTTCCATTAATGGATGATGACTTGCGAAATGAGAATACATTTACTTAGTTTAGATAAGGAAGAAGAAACATCTAATAGATCCACATCTTAAATGCATTATAGAGATAAAGTACTAAGCATGCTAAAACAGACCCGAACTATGATATCCATTTAACAAGAGGGTTTACACCCTTAAGCATGATATATAGAACAAACCATTATATATATAAATTTAGAGTGATCCTGGTAGCCACATTACAATAAAAAGTGGTCATCACAAACCATACATATCAAAATACTAGGATTCATCCCTTACAGATATTTCCTGGTGAGAGATCCTAGCTAAAACCTCCCATTTCAACCCTTTTTGTAGACCCTAATACTATGAAAATGCTTGTTACATCCTTTAAAACCCTGAGCACTAAGTGCTCTAAACCCTAGCATGACTACAATATCATACTCTTGATGCATCCCCTTCTATCTATCTCATATCTCCTTTAGGTCCCTCTTCCTTGCTCCCAAGCATCTCTATATATAGGTTCAACACCCACCACCATGCCTTCTCTCTTGAATAGATTACATGCCAAGTGTCAATGTGGTCCTCTAATAGTGCATGATTATCTCCTTGTGAACCCTCCACCTTCTGTAATGATGTATTCTAAGAATATTCCATGCATGGAATATTACTTTCTTGACCTATAAGGTTCCATGCTGGTAACTTATCCACTTAGTAAGCTTAGTCAGGTCACATTTTTCCTCAAGTGCCTCCAAAATGCCAAATATGGCTAAGTCCTTTGATCATGATGTCCTACCTTCCGTGCACACCCTAGTTTCTCCAAAACCCTTCTTAAACCTCTTTGTCCTGTGCACTTCTCCCCTCGTGCCCTTATTTTTATAGGTCTCACACGGTCACGCATCATTTTGGTACTTAGCCAATATTTTGAGGCCCAACATCACCCCACAATAAATATGTTCTCCGTCCTTAGAAACATCATGTTTCCACAATAATAAAGAATGGTGGGACTCATATAATTTGAATGAATAATGAAAGAATGGAGGAATGGAAAAATTTGCTATTGCTCGAGAGGAGGAGTGGGAACTCCTTCACGATTATTACCTCAATCTTCTCCCGGAATCCACTTCACATTACACATGATGGATTAGGTTACCCACTAGAGTGTTCACCTCTTCAAAGCTCAATTCATTTCCCTTAGCATTCATCGTATCTACAATACCTTCCAACTTCTTGCTAAGGTTGTCCAGCGAATCCATTTTATGAGTGACCTAGGGTACAGTTCCTTAAGCCAATTTTTAACTAAGACTCACAAGGTTTCAATTGCTTCCATCATCTTCTCAACTTAGGATAGAATCTTATCTCACTCCACCCTATTTCCTTTATTATTATCCTAGAATTATTTTAGATCAACCTCATGTGTAGTAACTAGTATGTTTGCTACCTGTCTCTATCACCAAAATTATCATGCACGACTTTATCCATTCATGCAGTGGTCTTCACAGTGGCAAAGATCTTGGAATACCATGAAAATATCTCCTGTTCTTATTCTTATCTTTCTCCTTTTGGCATGTCAATTACTCTTCTAATGATTCCAATGTGAGTGACCGCCTCTCCATGGTAAGGATATGGGTTAAGTCTTCCAAGCATTGCAAGGTTGACTCATATTTCTGCTCAAGCCGGGAAAAGTCTAGGTGTTTAAAGATGATGGTGTCCGTAATCATCTCTATCTTCTTGTAAAACTCACACACCTTTTCCTTCTCCTCCCTTAGTTCATGCCTTAGTTGTGAGATGATCAACTCATCCTTCTTTAGATCCTTCATATTTTAAATGATTTCTTAATTATTATTCTTTAGATCCTCCTCCAAAACCCTTACTCTATCATTCCTCCCAAAGAGTCTCGTCTCAACCTCTACCAACACCTTGTTGAGTGCATTGTAGAATTTATCATCAAATAACTACTGAGTGTTTATTAGGGGATCACTCCCTTGGTATCAATATATTCTTCAGTTCCCCTATTTTGACCTCAAAATCAAGCTCATCAACATGGGACTCAAAATCCCAAGATAACATCTTCCTCATTTTTGGGTATGCGCCTTCTTCTTTGAATGAATACCATGCAAGGAGTTGTTATGTAGGCATGGTACTTTGGAAGCGTGTGTGTAGTACCTTACTTAGATCATTGATGTAACCCATTCCTTGCTCTGCACCACTACCACAATCTTCCCTTATATGCGTGCTTTGCCTTTAGAAAGCTTACTGCTAAGTTGGGATCTCTACCCATGCTCCCATACTCCTTCCCTACACTCTCCTCTATCTCTTTGAGCACTTCATCAGTGTTGCACTCTACCTCTTGCTCCACCAAGTCATTTATTATGACCGCTACTTCCCTTTCCGCAGCCTCTCCTTCTCACTCCTTGGTGAGGCTTGGGGTCCTTTGATCCTTAGTGTTTACCTCCTCACTTGCCCCCTTGCCATGAGCATATCCTTCCTCCTTTGAGTTGTGCACATCATACAAAGGATGGTCATGAGCCTCTTCATGCTTTTTATCATCATTCTCACTTTTGTAGGCTTCTAGGCTCTCCGTTCCTTCTGAGTCCACCTCCTCCACTACCTTCACTTCTTCCTAATTGGTAACTCTTGTATAGGGGATTATTCCTTATCATCTTCTTAGTAGGTGAATCCTTCCTCAATGAATTTTCTTTTACGGGGGATCTTCTTGCTCATACATATCTTCCTCAGGTGTATTTTTTTTTCCCTAACGGGGGACTTCTTCCTTCATATATATGTGCTTGTCTTCACACTTGACTCATGTGTACCTAAAAATTGTGTTGTTTATACACTCGGTGCCTTCTTCTCTCTTCCTCTTCCTCGACATGGCCTTCTTCCTTATGGTAGGGTCTTCTAGGATTGAAACATCATTTTCCACATAGGCACCCTTCTCATATTTTTTCCTTATTCGTAGATATACCCTCACTACGGTCCTCCCAGAAATAGGAAAGGTCACTGGCTTCACCATATGCATGTTATGGGAGACATACTTCTCCACATAGGCACTTCTTTGGGTAAATTGGAGTCCTATGCAGCTTGTGGTAATCCTATTCCATTGCACTTTGAGATTGAACCTTTATCTTTTTCCTCCTTGATGTGGTTAACCTTGACTTGGAAGTATTGTGTAGTGAAGGAGAAAGGTAATTTGCACCATGGGCTCTTGGTGTTGTCTACCAAAGTGAACTTGCCAATATAAAAATGCTTGTAAAATGTAAACTCGGGTTCTCCTTGCACTAGAGATTTAAATTGCTGAGGCACTCTCCACTTGGCTCTGAATAGGTTGTGTATTCTCTTATACCATTTCTGTAGGCATGCCTTATGAGCGGCCACCATGGTGTCACAAGTATACTTATAGAATCTCTTAGCCGGGGAGGGGTTCTCATTTGGGTGCTTCCATACAATTTTTTCTGGCCCATCGAGCACTCCAATTTCTGAAAACATGATGGTAAGGAGGACATTACCAAACATGATCTTCTCTCCATCACGCGTAATCTTGATGATCTCCTATACTATGAATGCTTTGAGAGTTTGTAGATGGTTCCTTCTGATATTTTTCAAAAAAAATTTAACCAGGACTTGTTGATTTGTGTCCACCTCTCCTGTCCATTCATCTTGGTCACTAAGCATGTAACCATCCTCATCATAGGGTTAGAAATCATAGAAATGTCAAAGTACAATGACCCATTATTATAGTCATAGGCCTCCACAATTTTATTTATGGCCTCCTTGTCCTCCAAGTCATCATCAAATGAATCTCCCTCGCAGGTAAGACCAGTAAATTTGGAGATCATTTGGGGAGTTATCCTCATCCTTCACCCCACAAAGTAGAAATGGTCTTCATGTACACATGACATCAACCATTGGTACAACCTTGCTCGGGTTTACCAAAATAGGGAAACTCATATAGTTGCAATAATCTGGCCTTCTCCATTTTCACCTTGACTTCATCGTCATAGATGGGCATTCCATTAGGTGTCCTCTTGTCTGTAGGTATAACCATTTATAACACCATCTCTTTCTCTGTGGTGCTTGTTTGATGGTTTTATTCACTTACATCCATTTTTCTCATGTGAGACACACACTCTTTTCCCAATAATACACCATCTCCGGGTATTGCATTTTTGTGTAACATTCCTCATAGAAGCTAGTGGAAACAACATGTTTTCCTTTTCCTTTTCCCTTCTTCGGTGAATGGTGGTTCTTTGTTATTGCAAATCAACAGCACCCCCTGGATGTTGATCATATTTCTAGTTTGATCATACTAGCATCTAGTGTGATTGCACAACATTGAATCCTCTTCTCAAGTGTGGGACTTGTCAAATGGAAGAGAAATCTCCAATTGAGAGGCTGGTTCCTCAACTCCTCTGATCAGTTATATCACTTGCACAATTGCGAGAGGTTTGAAATTTCCTAATTCTACTCTAAATTCCAAGGAGACAGAGATAGAAAGTACAAAAAGTGAAACTAAACTAATAGGTGATACACCAAAGAGTGGTGAACACTTCTTGTTCATGGAAATTGACACAATTTCATGAAATGTAACATGAAACATCATACATAGGATGATAAGATGCAATTAGAGGTCTGAAATGAAACAAGACAATACAAACAAAGGACTGAAAATTGATCACAGTGCACACTTTGTCATTTTCATTGTCAAAATCCTTGCATTTGCAACATCAAAGAGGCGAAAACCTGTTACAATCATGAAGAAGGTTTGATACTTGCAAAAATAACTTGTTGAAGGTGAAAGAAGAAGCTTGTTGTCCCAAAAAAAATGTTCCACCCTCCAAAAATGAGCCAAATCTGGGTTTTACAATGCATGGGTCAAGCCCAGGAGAGAGAAAATATGTAAAAAACATGGGAGCCATTCCCATTGAATGAAGATGCATTAAAAAAACATGGGCATCCTTAGAGACCTATGCCTTGACATTTTTGGCCATGATGAAGAAGAATCGACCCATTTTGCATTAAAACTGGTTGTTGAAACGTCATTTCTGGCCATTACCACGTGCTAGAGATGTTTCTTGATTTTATCTCTCCAAACTAAATAAAAATGCAAAAATGACAATGAAATCTTGTAGATAATTTCACTATCTTTCCATTTATATAAAGAACGTGAAAATCTAAGCTCTGGATCGAAAGATATGGCGATTTGAAAATTTAGGGCAAAACAGGCCAAAATCAGATTGGCAGGCAAAAAGTTTGAATTTTTACCCATTTGGTCTTTGGAAAATTTTTCAAATTTTCCCCATGCTCCACAACTCTAGGGGCCACATGGCATCTTTTGATTGGTCACGGGCCCTTCTTGCTCCATTTTTAGAAAGATTTGAGTGCCTAAAAATAAAAAATGGAGACCGAGGCACAAGAGAGGTAAGAACACAAGGAGTTAGCCATCCAAAATGAGCAGGGGAACATTTTGGATAACAATTTTGGTGACTTAGAGGGGTCATCTACTTGCTAGATGAAGATACCAGTTGCTTGAAGTAGCCCATTGGGTATGGAGTCATAAAATTTTCTGTTCAGAACTCCAACTGACTTAGAATGTTGCAAGGAGGAAGATGGAATATCACCCGATGGAAGCAAGGACTGCAAAACATCTCCAGGGACAACAAGCTTGTGCCAAAGCACTTAGGGAAAGCAAAACAACCTACAACAAAACAATGTGCACAAGCACTTAGAGGAATGAAAACCTAAGCTAATATTTACAAGGTGGAGAATTTCCCTTTAGTAGCAATGCTTTAGATAGATTCCATTGATGGAATTTGCAGTTCTTCGCCATCCAATGAAGACAATTGGAAGGCATTGTTTTCCTTACACTTTGTGACCATGTATGGGCCACTCCAAATGGCATCAAATTTTGAATGCCTTCCCGGTTTTGCTCTATCTGCATCCCATTTTAACACTAGATCTCCAACTTGGAAAGATCTACTCTTGGCCTTCCTATCAAAGGTCTTCTTGATCAAAGCTTGATCCTTCTCCATTGCTTGGGATGCCTGATTCCTAATTTCTTAGAGCTCCATCAATTCTGCATATCTAACTTCCATGGGCTCAAACTCCAACAACTCCAATTATTTCATGAGTTCCAATGTTGGCAACTCAAGTGATGTGGGAAAAATTTCCTCTCTTCCATAAACAAGATTGAATGGAGAGTTACCTGTAGATCTTTTAGGAGTTATCCTATTAGCCCATAAGGCTGATTTCAATTTGGTATGCCAAGACCTCTGATTCTCATCAAGAGTCCTCCTAATGATCCTCAACAAGTTCTTGTTTGTAGATTCAGCCTGGCCATTACTCTGGGGGTAATAGTTTGATGAAGTACTTAGGTAGATCTCGTTCTTGACAGCCCATTCAGTCACCTTGGATCCAATGAATGCCAATGCATTATCTGATATTATTGTAGCTGGTACACCAAATCTGGTTGATATTCCCTCATAGAAGTCTAGGATGCTAGATTCATTTGCTTCCTTGAGTGCTACTGCTTCAGTCCACTTAGTGAAGTAATCTGTGGCTGTTAAAATCCACTTGTACCCTTGGCTTGAATTGGGATTAATGACTCCAATGAAGTCTAAACCCCATTGCATGAATGGCTGGTCAACTGAAATTGGATGCAATGGAAGGGCAGCTAGCCTCTCTTTACCTATGAAGAATGCACAATTCTTGCACCTCTTGATCCATGCATAACAATCATTGAAAATATTGGGCCAATAATAGCCAGCCCTCATGATCTTTAGAGTTGTCACTCTTGGTGCAAAATGACCACCAGCTGGTCCACCATGGAACTCTTCCAACATCCTATGAATCTGATTTGTACCAATGCATCTCAGCAGTACTCCATTCACATCTCTTTTGAACAAGACACCATCAACAAGGGCATATGGGACAACCTGCAATCTGAAGTGTCTTCTTTGGGTCTTGTTCATCTCTGGAGGGCATAGGCCTATGCTTAGGAAGTGCATTATACTTTGGGTCCAGCAAGGAGTGGGGACACCATTATTTTCCTCTTGAGTGCTTCCTTGCTCATGGCTATCTTACAACTTCAAAACAGTCTCTTTCTCATTGCATGCTTCCTTTTGCTTGCTCAAAATCAGCTACTCACATAGTCCTTTTCCTCTGACCAACTTGGTGACCTTGATCTCTATGTCATACTCCATGACACGAGTAATCCAACCTGCTCTCTTTTCATTCAAGTCTTTGTTGAGGAGGAAGTCTTTAACTCCCGCATGAGAAACCAGAAATTGGACCTTATTGTTTGAAAATATATGCTTGAATTTCTTCAAGCTCCCTGACACGCAAGAACATGCTTCTCAATGAAAGAATATCTCACCTCATAGTCCTCCAGGATTTGGCTGAAGAAAGCAATTGGCTGCTCATCATTGTCCTTGTTCTGCTGTACCAAAATTGTAGAAATAGTATCATCACCCCCAAATGCATAGAGGATGAAATCCTTGGAGAAATCCGGGTTGATGAGAGCTGGGGCTTGAGAGATGGCTTATTTGGTTGCTTCAAAACTCTCCTTGCCTTCTACTGTCCATTTAAAATCCATGCTTTTCTTTAACATCTTGGTGATGTGCTTGATAAGGGCTACAAAATCTAGGACAAACCTCCAAACAAAATTTATTCTCCCCAAGAAACTCTAGAGGGCCTTCTTGTGGCTTGGCAATGGTAGTGCTCTTATGGCTTCAAATATTTCTGGATCAATTGCTAATCCTTCTTTAGAGACAATGTGACCAAGGAGCTTTCCTTCATGAGCTAAGAAAAGACATTTTTTACGATTCAAGTAGACTCCAAATCTTACGCACCTTTGGAACACTTGTCTCAAATTAGAGAGGTGGTCTGCTGTATTTTTTGAAAAAACAATGATATCATCAAGATATATCAGCACTATGTTGTTAATCAAACCTTTGAACGTCATGTCCATTGCTCTTTGGAAGGTAGCTCCAACGTTGGACAACCCAAATGGAATTTTCCTATATGCATAAGTTCCCCATTTGGTTGTAAAGGCTGTCTTGAACTGATCCTCTTCCTTTACCATAATCGATTGTACCACGAATATCCGTCAAGTAGTGAAAACCTTTCAGAGCCAGCAACAACTTGTAAAATCTGCTCCATGGAAGGTAGTGGGTAATGATCCTTGAGAGATGCTCTATTCAAATCTCTGAAGTCAACACACAATCTGATTTCCCCATTCTTCTTTCTGACTGGAACCAAGTTGGTAACCCAACTCGAATGCTTGATAGGGAATATGATCCTTGATTCTATCAACTTATTCAATTCTTTCCTCATGAGAGGCTCCATGTGGGGGTTGACTGGCCTTTGCTTCTGCCTAATGGGCTTAGTATTTGAATCCAATTCAATGGTGTGTTGAGCTAACTTAGGATTGAAACCTTTCAAATCTTCATAGCTCCAAGCAAACACATCAGGGAATTCTTGACAAAGTTGTATGAACTCATACCTTTCTTGCTCAGTTGTCATCTTGCCAACTTGGAGTGATTTGCCTTCTTCCACCGAGATGGACACTGAATCTTCTCCCTTCACTTGGATGTTTGCTTTCTCCTTCCTAAACTGATCATTGGGATTGAAAATGGACTCCAAAGTGATAAGTCCCTTAGGCAGCTTGTTAGTTCTCAGCTATACCACTTGGTCACCATACTGCTGTTCCAATTTTTCCTGATTTTTAGCTGAGAACTCAGCTTCTTCTTGTAAGAAATGGATGATTTGCTGGTCATTCTCAAACACTTGCCAACTTACATTGTTATCCGGCACTGAAGGCCTCACAATCACATGGATGTTTGGCTGTACCTTATCTTTTTGAATGCTCTCCACAATGTCAAAGGCTGCCCCACTTAAGTAAGCCTATCAGCAGCTTGGTTCTCTTTCCTAGGAATTGATTTGATGCCAAAACCCTCAAAATATTCAATGAGGTCCCACACCCTGTTCTTGTAGCACTTGAGTAGATCATTCTTGATAGCATGCTGCCCCTTGACCTAGTTGACAATCAACTCACTGTCACCGAAGACTTGCAAGTTCTTTATTCCTCTCTTTATTGCCCAATGCATCCCTTGCACCAAGGCTTCATATTCAACAGTGTTATTGGAGCATGCAAACTGAAATCTAAAAGCTGAATAGTACTTTACTCCTTGAGGTGAAATAAGCATAGCTCCACCTCCTGCACCTTGTCTACTCCTTGATCCATCAAAAAATAGCTGCCATACCTCATTGTCATCCTTGTGGTTTGGCTTGGTGATGCTAGGAATGGGCTGATCTTCTTGATGTATGCAATAGACCCCTAGCTTAGATTCTTCTACTTCTTGATAAGGATCAAAAGCATGCACCTTGTTTGCCCATTCATCAAGAGTTAGATTTGGGATGCTTCCAACCTTGGTGTCAGCTTCATCAGTTCTTGGGTGATCTTCTTGATCAAATGCCGAACAGTTGGCATTGATCTGACTTGGAGTGTAGGGTTCAATGTAGAAGTTTGCAATAGGTTCAGAATTGATTGTAGCTTTGGTTCCATACCTCGTTCTGAACAGAATGTGTGACCAATCAGTAGACAAATATCCTCCAATCTTGGTTATGAAATCTCTTGACAAACATAGGGCAAAGAGTGGTGGAAGGTCTATAACTGATACATCTTGTAAAACAACAACATTTGGACATGCATGCAAGGTAAGACTCAAGTTTCTAATCACCCCAATCATGTTGTTACTCTTTGTCCCATCCAACTGCACTACCCCTTTGGATATGGTTTCATATTGAAGTCCTAGCTGATTAGCTATTTGCTTGGGCATCACTGAGCTACTTGCCCCGGAATCAATCATGTAATTGTGCACCAATTGGTTTCCAATGATTAATGAGACATAAAAAGGAGGGGGCTTCAACATTTTACCTTGCTATCCTCCATGATTCCCTTCAGGCTGGGCAGCATTTGTGAGCACCTTCTCTTACATTTGGACTTGCTGATTCGAAGTTGGCCAGTCCTTCATGGTAGCTTGTAGCAAATCTCTCTAGCCTGGGATAGATAGGGATTCCCACATTGATATATTTACATTTGTCTTCTTCATCTGATCAATGATACTAAATGGTGATGAAGGATCTCTTTGTTGTCCCTTGGTTTGCATATTCATCCCTTGCATGTGGGCAACAACTGAATCCGTATTTGAGTTGGTCTAGGAGCTCTTCTTGGCTGCCCTTGTGCATTTACAACTGGATTTTGTTTGCCAACCATTTGTGGAGCCATAAAAGGTTGTGGATTGGTTGGAGCTAATGGCTGTTCTTCACCCAAATTCCTTCTTTTTAAACTTGTGTTGGCTGCAACACCTTGAGAGACTATCTGTTCATGCCACAAAAATCTTACGCTGCCGGTTTACAAGTGTGGTATCATTTGGAGTTGATTCTTTGCTGGTATGTTCCTTGTTATTGGTCATTTCCTTGACTACCTTCACGCTCCACACTAGTAGTTGTCACCATTAATGCTTGATTCAAGGCACCATTGAAACACATAGATTGGTTGTGAGGTTCATTGCATGGAAAACACCAATCATACTCTGAGAAACGTTGTTTTGTGTTGGCACCAAAGCCTTAGAAGGCGAGATATAACATTTGGATTATAGGGCTGAAATGGTTTGTTGGCGGAGGCCTTGCTTGATTTAGATTTGTAGCTGGATTGGGTGGTCTATGAGGTTGATATGGCTTCTGTTAGACTAAGCTTGGGGCTGGAAAGAAGGTATAAAACCTTGAGCTTGCTACCTTTTGAGAGTAACCAGCTCATTGCCTAGATTTTGCAATTGCTTCATGACTTCCTGAAGCTCGTTTGAGGCACTAGAAGATGAAGTGGAAGCTTCACTTGAATTCTGATTTCTAGGAGTGGGAATAGAAGCTAAATTAGGCACTTGGCTAGTACTTTGGTTCTCTAAACTTGGAAATAATGGCATTGGAGGCCTAGGAGCTAGCTTTGCAGCTTGAATCAAATAATTTTCAGCTCTAATGGCAATGCTATAAGCAATGGGGATAGTTGTGCCTCCCATGGATTGAATTAACATAGAAATATCAGAATTTAAAGCTTTAAGGTAATAAAGAAAAGCACCTTCTGTTGTTGGCCTAACTGCCACTGGAATTCTCTCCCAAGTCCTTTGAAATCTGAAAGTAAAATCAGTCAGCTACTTATTGGGAGCTCTTTTGATAGTTGTCAGTTGCTCCAAAAGGGACAAGTTATCTCCCTTTTCCCCAAACTGCTCATGGAGGGCTATACATAGCTGATTCCAATTTTGAATAGAACCTGAGGCAAGGCTCCTGAACCATTGTAAAGCTTTCCCTTTGAATGAAGATGCCAGCAATTTGATAGCAACTTGCATCTCATTGATCTCATGGATTGCACAAATGTTAGCAATATCCTTGACATGATCACCAGGTGAGGTCTGATTTTCTCCAGTGAAGTATGGAATGTTCTTCAATGCTGCAACTGGAATTGGATTTTGTGCATTGAGGGCAAGTGGGCTGCTGCCAGTGAAATTGACATAGGGGTTGTTTTGTGCCATTCTGATTGGCCTTAGAACCCTTGTTGATTGAATGAAAGGCCTACCAGGTGGAGGAGTTGAGAGAGTTATATTTGGTGGAGATGGAGACCTTTGGATTATCCTCCCACTTTGCCTTATTCTTGGAGATAATTGTAGATATTCAAATAGTGCCTCTTCTTCTCTAGCTCTTGACCTTGTAGTGATTCTTCTCATGAGTTTTCAGGTCTGCACTGCTAAAACTAGTTGATTCTTCTTCCTTGGAGTCACCAGATGTGTAATTTATAGCTCTTTTAAGCAAGAAACTTGCAAAAAATGCACATCAATTTTGTTGTAATGAAGATGAAGACCTCTAAGGTCCCACCCGGCGTGCCAAAACTGTTGTTTCAAATCAGCACACTTCCCTGGATGTTGATCATATTTCTAGTTTGATCATACCAAAGCATCTAGTGTGATTGCACAACATTGAATCCTCTTCTCAAGTGTGGGACTTGTCAAATGGAAGAGAAATCTCCGAGTTGAGAGGCTGGTTCCTCAACTCCTCGATCAATTATATCACTTGCACAATTGTAGAGGTTTGAAATTTCCTAATTCTACTCTAAATTCCAAGGAGACAGAGATAGAAAGTACAAAAATTGAAACTAAACTAATAGGTGATACACCAAAGGAGTGGTGAACACTTCTTGTTCATGAAAATTAACACAATTTCATGAAATGCAACATGAAACATCATACACAGTGCTGATAAGATGCAATTAGAGGTCTGAAATGAAACAAGACAATACAAACAAAGGACTAAAAATTGATCACAGTAGTCACAGACTTTGTCATTTTCACTTTGTCAAAAATCCTTACATTTGCAACATCAAAGAGGCGAAACTGTTAAAATCATGAAGGTCTGATACTTACAAAAATCACTTGTTGAAGGTGAAAGAAGAAGCTTGTTGTCCTAAAAAAATGTTCCACCCTCCAAAAAAGAGCTAAATCTGGCTTTTACAATGCATGGGTCGAGCCCAGGAGAGAGAAAACGTGTAAAAACGTGGGAGCCATTCCCATTGAATGAAGATGCATTAAAACAACATGGGCATCCTTACAGACCCATGCCCTAACATTTTTGGCCATGCTGAAGAAGAATGCGACCCATTTTGCATTAAAACTGGTTGTTGAAATGTCATTTCTAGCCATTACCACGTGCGAGACATTTCTTGATTTTCTCTCTCCAAACTAAACCAAAATGAAAAAATGACCATGGAATCTTGTAGATAATTTCACCAGATTTCCATTGATATAAAGAACGTGAAAATCCGAGCTTTGGATCGAAAGATATGGCGATTTGAAAATTTAGGGCAAAACAGGCCAAAATCGGATCGGCGGGCAAAAAGTTTGAATTTTTACCCATTTGGTCTTTGGAAAATTTTTCAAATTTTCCCGTGCTCCACCACTCCAGGTGCCACATGGCACATTCTGATTGGTCACGGGCCCTTCCTGCTCCATTTTTAGAAAGATTTGAGTGCCTAAAAATAAAAAATGGAGACTGAGGCACAAGAGAGGTAAGAACACAAGGAGTTAGCCATCCAAAATGAGCAGGGGCACATTTTGGATAACAGTTTCTTTCCTTGGTGCCATATCTTCTGTTGGGTTATTAAAAATCCTTTCTTCCTTATGATCTCAACTCTGCTCAACTCTATGACTTTATCCTTAACACAAAAATCCTTTCAATCCCATGCCCTAGCTCTAGAACTCTAACCTAGAAAAACCTTTCCTTCCACAAGATGGTGTATTCACTTACGGGTTTCTAAAACTCCAACAACCCTCTCCTTTCACGCACATGTACTATTTTTCCACACTGGTTTGCTTCTCAAACTAGTTATGCACTCAGATATTCGTAACCTCCTTTTGCACAATTTTTCTCAAGGATTCCCTAGTTCACAAGAGTTCTTCAATATCACAAATGCAAGGTAATAACAATGTATCTCGACCTTCTACTTATATATTTTGCTTATTTTCCCACAATAAATGCAATGCCACCTACCATTGTACCTTTTTAATAAAGGTGACTTTTTCTGCTAAATCCTACCTTAAGCACTTTTACCCCCGTTCTCAACCTTGCGCAAAAAAACCCTTACAACCTTCTGGCATTCAAAAATACTTAACTAACCAAATATCCTCACACACGTGCATGTAGCACTTAAGGCACTTCTTCTGTCCTTACCCTAGTTTTTTCCCTCATCATGTTGTTCCTGCACTTCTCGTCCTTGTACATGGTCTTTGTAAAGATCTCTTGACACCAAACTCTTTGTGTCCATCTTTTCCATGCACACTCTTTTTGAACTTCACGCTTTTGATTCTTCAATCTGGGCCATCAAAACATATCTTCCACTACCATCTTCTATTATTTTTTGCATTACTCCACCCCACATAAAAAGGGATGCGTGGTGCTCTGCATATAGAATTTTTTTGAAAATAATAAGTGGCTACCGATGCAAATCACGCACAAAAAAAGGGAACAAACAATGAGAAGGAGAAACACATAGAAAGGAAAATACATCAAAGGAAAACCTAGGCTAAATGGAAATACTACCTTATTTATAATTACACAAAAGCCTTATTTATAATAGGGATTCAACCTACTCCCATTAAAATGTCCTAGTAATCATGTCCCATCCAATGCTTGTAACTGGCATGCGCCTGAAAACATATATTCCACTACCATCTTCTATTATTTGTCACATTAATCCACCCCACACAAAAAGGGATGCGCGGTCCTCTACGCATAGATTTTTTTGAAAATAATAAGTGGCTACTAGCACAAAATGCATAAAAAAGAAAGGGAACAAACAACGAGAAGGAAAAACACAAAAAGGAAAATGCATTAAAGGAAACCCTAGGATAAATGGAAATACTTGCCTTATTTATAATTACACAAAAGCCTTATTTATAGTAGGGCTTTAACCTACTCCCATTGAAATGGCCTAGTAATCTCGTCCCATCCAGTGCTTGTAACTAGCATGTGCCTGAATCAAGGATGTACAAGATGATATATGGCCCTAACCAATGGAATTTTAGTTTCCCAGGATGGCATAGAAATTTGGAGTCATAAAGCAAGACCATTTTCCCAACCTTGAATTTTTTTAATATGGAGATCATGCCATGCTTTTTGTCATGCCTTTTCAACCTAATGAATCCACCTCACAAGTGATCACCTTTCATCCAATTACATTAATTTCTTCATGTGCTTTTGTAGTGCTTGTTCATCAGCTAATCCTCCTGTGTGCACAATAAACAAGGATGGTAGCATGAATTCTACTAGTAATGTAGATTCCATGTTAAAAACCAATTGGAATGGTGTGGCTTTGTTCAATTTCTTATAGGTAGTCCTATACGCCCATAGTACAACTGAAAATTTTTCATCCCAATCTTGTCTTCCCACATCACAAATTTTAGTTAATGTGTGACTCAAAATTTTGTTAAATGCCTCAGTAGTTCCATTAGCTTGTGGGTGGTATGGGGTAGTCTTATGGTGGGCTACCATGAATTCTGCCAACAAGATTCTCGACCATGTCATTTAACTAATGGGAATCAGTATCACTCGTTAAACTCAATACACATATATATCTACTTATTATATTCTCCCATAAAAATATATTTGTTGTTGCTACTTTGTATAATCCCTTGTAGGTGCTGCCTCCACCCACCTTGTTAAGTAGTTAGTGCAAGTGATGATATAACATGAACTAGTCCTTCACGCGAAGGTGAAATTGGTCCTACAAAATCAATGGCCCACTTTTCAAATGGTTTTGAACTAGCTATTTGCCTCAAGGGAATTTCATTAATTTTCTTGGCTTGCCAAGGCACCGCAATGGTCACACCCTTACAAAACTCAATGCAATCTGGTAGATGCTTTCCCACCAAAGCCATACCATTATGATTTTTCATGCGGTGGAATTCCCTACATATTTTCCTCCTATAATCCCATCATGTGCTTCCTCCATGATTTCTAGGCACTCATGCTCAAATACACACCAACGCAAAAACTCATCATGATAGTTTGTATAAGTCTCCATTGATTAGCGAGTTAGGGCGTGATGTGTATGGGTAACTGTTTTCTTTCCAAGTTCTTCATTCTTTCTGGTGCCACACCCATTTTGAAAAACACAACAATATGTTCTAAATTAAAGGGTGTGTACTGCAACCTAATTAGTTATGTGTTTAGCATAACATCCTCAATGCTCTGCATCCTCCCTTAAGTCAATCCTTGAAAAATGGTCAGGCCCTGAGTTACTCTTTCCTTGTTTCACAACAACTATAAACTCAAACTCTTGAAACAACAAGACCCATTGACATATGTGCCCTTGCAAAATGGGATTGTTCACCAAGTACTTCAATGCCATGTGGTCTGTGTAGAATATGAAGGGTGTTGCCAAAATATATTGCCTAAATTTGTGTAGTGCATAGATCATTGATAGTGCTTCACACTCAGTAGTAGTGTAGTTATGTTCTACTGGTGTTAACTTCCTGCTAGCAAAACATAAGGGGTGGTCAATAATCCCTTCTCTAGGATGTGCTAATACTTGCTCCAAATCGTCGACCCTAAACCATCAACATGTACATGGAATGAATTATACCAAGAGGGAAAGTGTAATATGGGCACAATGATAAGCCTATTCTTCAATGTATTAAACGTTGTCTATTGTACCTCTCCCCAGTGAAATGCACTTTTTTGTTTTAGTAACATCTCCAATGGCATGATGATCTTGGCATACCCCTTAATAAATTTTTGGTAGTACCCTGTATGCCCAAGGAATCCGCATATTGTACTCTGGCTGGTAGGCTCCCCCAATCCCATAATAATGGTAACTTTGGCGGGATCCACCAGTAAGCCTTCCTTACATATGATGTGCCCCAACAGGGTTCCAAATGGAGTAGTGAAGAGAAACTTCTTGATGTTGAGGGATATGCACAACTACTGACATATTTCAAACATCAAACACAAATTGTCACAATGGTCTTTCACTAGTCCATACATTGTCTAGTCATCAAGGTAGACTTGAAGGAATTTATGGATAAAATCCCAAAATTCCTGGAACACTATGCATGAAAACACAACAGGTGCGTTCTTCAGTCCAAAAGGCATGACCATATAGGAAACACTTACCCATTCAGTGCCGAAAGTTTTATTTTATTGGTCTTCTCTAGCAATTCTAACTTGATGGTATCCTGAGAATCCATCCATAAAGGAATAGATTTGGCACCCAACTACTCCTTCTAGGATTTATTTAATGAAGGGGGTTAGAAAAGGGTCAATGACACATACTACATTTAGGTCCCTATAGTCAACATAGATCCTTATCCTTCCATCCTTTTTAATACGATGACCATCAAACTTACCCATTTTGATTCCTCAATGGCCTCAATGATGCTTGATGAGATCATCTTGTACATCTCCTCCTTGACTTTGACGTGAAGATTAAGATTCATTTGATAATGCCTCTTCTGAATTGGGCACACACCCTCCTTTAATTTTATTTTCATTTCTCCTAATGAATGGTGAATGCTTTCAAGTTCATGGTATCCCACAGAAATAAGTCCTAAAAGTCACACGGTAGATCAATGATCTTTGAAACCTCCTTCTCTAACCAATAATCTCCAATAGTGTCCTCATTAGGTTTCGATTCTGAACCAATGTTAACATTCTTTGTTTTGAGGGGCTCATGGTAGGCATGTGATTGCTCATCAACACCATCAATAAATTTGCACATAACTTTAGTATGGTTAACATCCAAACTCTCCATATCTTCTCCATCTATCACATAGACCATCTTTCCCTTCTCTTTCTCCATACATGCACACTTAAGATGCACCTATTTTAACACTTCCTCATCAAATCTTGGTTCGAAACTAGGTTCACCCAATAATTATAGTATTCTATCCTCTGTCATGGCACTATCTCCCATCATAAAATGCTTAAGAACCTATAATGCCCTATTCACTGATGTTTTAGTAATCTGATATTTGAAAGCTTTAAGGAGGTTAGCCATCAAATCCTACCAATTTCCTATCTAATGGTGCATCTCTAAGTGAATATACCATGTGTGTGCACAACCTTGTAAAGTGGAGTACAACTTATGCACCCATAAAGAAGGTGGAAAGTCTTCCATTCCTTCCATCCAGGATTTCTCACATGCTTGGACATGGAATGAGGCGGGTTCCTTCCCATGATAGTCTTGTATGATAGTGGGTGTATTTATTTGGGAAAAATGAACAGAGAATGAGATTCTCCCTTTTTGCCACTCTAGAAGGCTATTGCGATGTGTTTCCAACCAACGTGCTACATTCTGAGAAAGTTATATTTGAGCATCCCTCTTCTTTTGATCTCATTTTTCCACTGATCCTCCATTTCTCATAAGAAATCATCAGGGTTGGCCCCTCCGAGTAACTTGGAAACTTATTTTGTCCTCCCGGGTTCTTGAATGAGCACGTCTTTGTCACTTTTGTATGTGAGCCTCTTAACCATCTCCCAATTAACACATAAGTCTTATGTACCCAATTATCACATGCCACACTAGTTGTATCACTTATGGAGTAAGCATCTTCAAACTGAATAAATCCTATATAGTGAGTCACCTTAGGGTCCCCGAGAGAGTGAACATAAATCCTGTCAATAAATTCTTCTCCCAAAGGCTTAGTATAGGGTGCTGAATTTACATTGATTAAGTGGATGATAACCCGTTCTTTCTTATTCTCAAAGATTATGTATCCCTTGTTGAACCATAGGTCAAAATTGTTCATATAATACCGGATCACCCAAGTAATGATGGAAATTTATCCTCCTCAGCTAGTGCCAAGACATCAAATTCTCTAGTGCACGTTTCCCCTTGGATAGTGATAATAACATCCTTCAAGACACCAATGGGTATTGCCTTTATATTATTAGCCAAATACAACATATTCAAGGATTACTGTAATGGAGGCCTTCTCATTTGATTTCATGTGTCTAGGGTGAGGACATTGACTTCCGCACTTGTGTCAATCAAAATATTACTTAGAAGCAATCCATCCATAACTATATTCAAGGTAATCTCCTTATCATAGTCAAGGCTATGGGGAGGAAGGTTGGCATGTAGAACCTGCCTTTCATGCTCTGCTCTAGCACATGGTACCTTTTCTTGTAATGACTCCCTTAGAAAAGGAATTATATTCTCTTGCCTTAAAATCTTGCATATTTCCCTAAATTCATCCATATTATTCTGTGGAACCTCAACACTCTTCCTTTTCTCTAACTACCTTGACTACTCTTTCAAGCATTAGATCTCCCCTTGTAGGCTTTGAATAACATCCATGGTTTCTTGATACACTTATTTCTAATGAGTAGGGTATAAATACTTCTCATATACCACCTCTTCTCTAATAACTAGTGGTCTCTACCTTGGTACTTCCCTTACACACATAGCCTCAACTCATGTCATAACTAGTATAGACTCTAGTTCCGACTCGTGCACCGACCTTGGCATCCATTGTGAATCAACCTTATTTACGCTTACCATTCTAGTGAATTTTTCCTTCCGGTGTTGCTAGCTCATATGTTCAAATAGCTCTGGGAACTCCTCATACTCGTGTTTTTTCCACACTAAAAACATTGTAACAAATCTAAGAATTTGTACTTATCTTCTTCGTAGACCCACAATGTGACTGTGGTTCCATGCTTTGGAACTCACTTTTTCCTTTGTGGTTACCAAGACCATGAAATCCTCCTCTGAAACATCTTCTACACACCCCTCCATCCACGCACCCTTCATAGTGATTACCGTCATCCTTGGAATTGTTTTTAAGGATTTTTACCACACACCAATATAAATGGCATCATATATCTGATCAATCAACCTACAATCCTTGGTGTCATGAGTAGTTGAGGTGAAAATCTTGCAATAGCAAGAAACATTTTTATAGATCACGTGCTATAAAATTGGAAACCTACTTGCATCATTATCTATGTGGAAAATCTCATATTCCATCATCACGACACGTACTAATCTCCACAGGAAACTATATTTTGTATGCCCCTCTACCTCACAATTTGTGCACCATAGGCCACTGTGAGTCTCATGCGTTGAGTTTGTAGAAATCTTCTACAACTACTTCACCATTGTAGAAATATAAGCTTACATAAATAGGATAACACCGGTATCCATGCTTCTAACAGACCTTAGTGTGCATGATAGCCTCCAAGGCCTTGCAAGGATTTGTGAAAGTGTTGTGTGAAAGTTCTCTCCTAAAAGGTGTTATCAACCCTCCAAAAAACCACTGAGCAAGCTGAGAAGAATGAATATCGTAAGACAACTTTGATAAGAGAGTATTGAAATATGCATCATACTCTCGCACACTCTCTACCATACCTTGTTGAATTTCCTTCAGCACGATAATGCTCTTTTGTTCAAACTTAGGGATATAAAATTCAGCTAGGAAGGTAGTTCACAACACGTTGTAATCCATTGGTGTTTGATGGGGGTCATACTTCTGGTACTAAATATGTGCACACCCTTAAAACGTCATTGAAAAATGACTTCCCTTCCATTCTGGGTAGTGATCCCCTTCATGCGCCATACCATCTCATACTAATGTACATGCTCTGTAGTATCCTCAACACCTTTGTAGTTAGGTAGATGCAAAGAAATTTTAGAAAACACTTACTGAGGTGGTTGAGGTCCTTACCTATCGATCTAGAACCTTGATTTCCTCTCTCGGTATTACCTCCACCATGAGATCCACTAAATCCACCAGGTCTGTCCCTCCGACCCACTAGATCCCCAAATCTACCGGGTCCTCCATCTCCTATACTACTAGATCTACCTTCCATAGCTAATGTAACGAGGCATAAAGTGATCGCGCCTAGTGTCCCCAACATCCCAATGAACTACGTGCCAACAATTTGTGATATTACACTGCTACTATATGTGTGTCCTACACTACTTCTAGATGTGCTACCAAAGCTTTGTGTACCCATACTTTTCCCAAATTTCATTCTAGACAATATTCCTCCAAATATAGGAAATGATTATGTAGCCATATATGTACCAAACGAGAAATTATATCTCCTAGAGGCAAATCAATCATTCCCACCAATACCAACTAGGTTAGCAATACTTATCTCTAGATTTGGAAAAATAAGCATTAAAGGTTGGTCACCAAGAAGATTCAGATGCGTGCTAATGACTCTCCTTTCTCCAAGCAAAAAACTCTCATCGAAGCTAAAGGGATCTCTCTCCCATGTTTTCTAATATGGGGTAGAAAAAACTACTCGGCTCCATGTCCTTTGTGTGAACCTCAATTCCTTCCTGCAATGTTTGTCTCCATAGATCCATCACTCTTGCAACCTCACATTTTCTAGCCAACTCCCTTTCCCAAGCTTCATTATACTTGAGTCATCTCTCTTCCCTCTCCTTTTCAGCCGTAAGGTCCATCATCTTCCTCCACCCTAGCTTCCTCACCCAATGCTCAAAAGAAGCTTAGCTAGCCATAGGAAATGCTTCCAAACTTAGTGTAATGATCAGGATCTTTATGGCTAAGGGGATAACATGTAAAAATGATCCTCTAGGCTCCCTTAGGAACTCAAACTCAGCAACCTCTGGACAAGAATACGTATAAATAGCGTATTCCAGGGTATAACTAGTCAACACTCTTCTCCACCAATGATCAACAACACGTTTCCAAGTTAGATCAACATCCTGTAGCCTCTGATATTCATCTTGGGTCTACACATGAGATCTATAATATTAGTTTGATCTAGATGTGTATGTGGAAATCCATTCATACAACTACACTAGAAAGGAGCAAAAGAAGCTCTCATACGAGATCATGATACATGTGCTCTTCTACCCATTTGCATGCATCAAACTCAGGTCTAGTACTAAATCTCTAAGAAAACTCATCCTCTATGCTCTTAAACCATGCTTTGACACTATCCAACATCATGTGCCCTATCATCACACATCATTCTCACATCAGCTTCGAAAAAATGGTCTCGAAAATGGAACCAAAATGTATTCATTTTTCATGTGCCCTTAGTATAACTTTCTAATCCCATGAGTGTCACCTATCACCCAGTAGACATTGGGTGCTCACTTGAGCATGCATCGAGTGTCAAGCCCCTCCTTTATATGAGAATTGTGAGAAGGTTTTGCCATTGATGGAGGATGACTTGTGAAATGAGAATACATTTACTTAGTTTAGATAAGGAAGAAGAAACATCTAATAGATCCACATCTTAAATGCATTATAGAGATAAAGTACTAAGCATGCTAAAACAAACCTGAACTATGATAGCCATTTAACAAGAGGGTTTACACCCTTAAGCATGATATACAAAACAAACCATTATATATATTCATTTAGAGTGATCCTGGTAGCCACATTACAATCAAAAGAGGTCATCACAAACCATACATATAAAAATACTATAACTCATCACTTACGATCTTTCTGGTGAGAGATCCTAGCTAAGCCCTCCCATTTCAACCTTTTTATAGACCCTAATGGTATGCAAATTCTTATTACATCCTTTAAAAACCTAAGCACTAAGTGCTCTAAACCATAACATGACTGCAGTATCATACTCTTGATGCATCCCCTTCCATCTATCTCCTATCTCCTTTAGGTCCCTTTCTCTCAAGCATCTCTATATACGAGTTCAACACCCACTTTATGCATTCTCTCTTGAGCAGATCACATGTCAAGTGTGAATATGGTTCTCTAATGGTGCATGCTTATCTCCTTATGAACCCTCTAATTTCTGTAATGATGTCTTTTAAAAATATTCCATGTATGGAATATTCTTTTCTTGACCTCCAATGTTCTAAGTTGGCACTTTATCCACTCAGTACGCCTAGTCAGATCACGTTTTTCCTAAATTGCATCTAGAATGTTGAATATGGATAATTCCTTTGATCTTGATGTCATGCCTTCCATGCATGCCCTAGTTTCTCCAAAACCCTTCTTAAACCTTTTTTTCCTGTGTGCTTCTCCCCGTGTGCCCTTATTCTTATAGGTCTTGCACGCGCACACTTCGTTTGGTACTTAGCCAATATTTCTAGGCCCAACACACATCATCATGAAATGGTTTGAATGTGTTCACTAGAAATATAAATCTTGAAGCATAGAGTTTGAAAGGAGATTGTGGTGAGGTTCATTTAAGATTTATACCCTCAACAGTCAAGTATGAACCATGGAACTAGAGTGCGTCATAGGGTAATGATTTTAAAGAGATATGCTTTATGAATATGTATCATGAAGTGAAAAGTGTAAAGTGTGAAAGGGGTGAGGTTCATTTGAGATTTATACCCTCAAGATTCAAGTATGAACCATAGAACTAGAGTGCATCATAAGGTAATGATGATAAAATGCGTGTATCAAAAGGTTTGAAAGTTATTAGAAATATTAGACATGAATCATATAGTGTGAAGTGTGATAGTAGATACTAGAGACAACTGATAGTGTTAGAAAGTAGGGAGAAGTGAAATGGCCCCCAAGTGTACTAATGATGAAGAGATATGTAACGATGAAAGAGAGATATTGTGATGGTAATGGATTTTGAAATGTATCGTAATAAATTATGTTGTTATAATAATGGTAGGTAAGAGCAAGATTAGGATTAAGGATGGATTTTGGGTTGAAAGGAAGAAGGTGAAAGAGGCCATCTAGAGTTTTTGGTCTTATTTAGTGAGTGGTTGCTTGTTTGAGTTTGGTAACTTCATAAAAGTCTTGAGAGGAGGATGGGTTTGACTAATTTTGAGAGGACGTTTCTTAGTCATAATGGGTTGAACAGGCAACCCTTGAATTATCAAAGTAGGAATATTATAAATTACGAAATGATACTCATAAGACATAGATATATTATATTTAGGAATCCAATAGGATTCAAAAATTATATATGAACATGTAGTAGTATGTTTTGTAGTAAAATGTAATGAGACTACAGTTCTCAAGGTGGGAAATTTGTTGTTTTAGAGCATAGAAATCATTTTATGTATGTCCATTAATTTGATGATAATTACAATATGGATGACCTTGGTATTTTGAAAGCCAATAAGTAGGAGAAAAATGAGCAAATGGAAATTTGATCAATTGATGAGTGACGAGTCGAGGAAGAATATATTTTTGCTTAACATTGTGATTAAACTTGAGAGGTGTGGGGAGTGGTAAGATTTGATATTAAATTATATGAGAACATGTAGAAGACATATAATTAGGATGAGGATAATAAGATGTAGAAGGAGAACTAGCATGAGCTTGAGAATCATCCTTGATATATTGGATTTTAGATTTAAGATATGTATTCATTATTTCCATAGCTTGAATTTTGTTGTGAAATAAATAATGTAACGCTTAGATGACTCTAGAATAGGTTAATTGGATGGAGGATTAGGAGAAATATATTCATTTAGATAGATGATCAATAACGACACTTACTTGATCGGGTGACATATTGTGAGGTAGATCCATAGAGTCTAGGGATTTTGGAGAACAACCTTGCATTTGGGATGCATTTGGAGAAAATCATGAAAATATATTTGAAGAATTTTAGGAGCTATGAGAGAAGAAAAATGATGATCAAATAATATTCAAATGTGGGTTCACCAAATGTTTAATAAAAAATGAATTTTATAAAACCTTAATATTGTAGAATAAATGAATGTAAACTATGATTTACAACTGCTAGATACAATTTGACACAAGCTATAAGCCAATAAAATATAAAACCCTAAGTGCAAGAGATAGAGAGAAGGACTTAGTTGTTTTGTGATTTATCCAGGACTATTGCAAACTGGGAAAACTAATGAACTGAAAGGTAAAACCATCTCGTAACTCTAAACTATAAAATCTAGAATTGTTCGTTAAGGCTAAACTAGGGTGCTTGGACTAGGGTGAGGGATCCTAGGTGTCATAGATCTCAACCGGGCACACATGACTGTGTAAGTGGTCGAATCTAATTTTTTCTTATGTCACACAATTTTTTATGATATTCATTTTTGGTCACCTGTGTATCGCACCTTGATAGATGGATATGTCTATAACCCGCAAAAGAGATGTTCACCTACAAAATCCAAAAAAATGCATCAAATAAAAAAAAAAAATACAATATGGGGATTCAGATAAATCCCAATGGTCACCCAACTGAGTAAACTTACGAATGAGCAATGCACTACATCTCAGACTCCATGTAGTTCTTGTGAGTGTGTTTGAGGATTGTGCTCTAGTGAAAGTTGCACTTGATAGAGGGTTAGGTATAGAATGTAACAATGTATAACATGTGTGGATGGAATAATGAACTTCCCATTCCTATGCAGTGTATGTAGAAAATTCACTCCCTTGTTCCTTGTATGGATGTTATAAGGATTCCTTTGAGTGCTTTGTATGCCTTTAGATGTAATCTTAGGTGATAGTAGTAATGCTTAGATCTTGGTCCTTTATTTTGATCACATAACTATGTATTTAAATGATTCCCTTGGTTGAATTTTGTAATTGACAATTGGAAGGAAAAACCATAAGAAATAAGATGCCCAAAAGATAAAATAGGCCCAAAAAGAGCGAGTAAGGTAGAAAGAGGCCGAGGTGCCTAAAGTGGATGAGGGCATCGACATCTTGGCTAGGCACTTGCATCTGAAATCATAAATAATAAGAAAGTAAAGTTTTGACTGGGATGTAGGGTGTATAAGACCAAATAGGAAACAAAAACATAGAAAAGAGGCCAAATATAGATTTCAATTACTAGTTTTCTCACTTAGGAATCATGTAAATGCTAGTATTCTTTTAGGACCTATAAATGTACTCAAGTGCATGATTTGTGTCTATAGTATGTTTCTTATACTTAGCCATTTTTGGGTGAGGAAACTTGTCACCTCCATGTTGAGGCACATTTTTATCTCCCTCTTATCTACATTCCCAAGGGGATAGAGGGGACACAAAAATTCACCCCTCCCCAACTCTTCCTCTAGGTTCTCTACATGACCAAGACAAACACTCCAGAGGACCTATATGATCTATTTAGAGCTCCTCCCATTGTCTAATGAGAAAGTGACACTTGTAATTTTCTTTTCCTTCTTATATCCATTCTCAAGGGACATAGGGGACATGAAATTACACCCCACTCTAGCCCCTTCTATGTTTTTCAACGTGACATACTTCAAACACCTTAATGCCAAAGCTATATTTTCTCCATATCCTCCTCAATGAATCTTATACCGCCACTTGTCATCACTAGGTGAGGGAACATTTTTTTTTCCCTCTTATCCTTATTCACATGGGGAGAGAGGTAACACAAAAATGTGTTCCACTCTAGCCCCTATCATGATTTTCCATATGAGCCAGACCCAACTCCCAGGTGATAAATGCTCACTTTTTCAATCTCCTCATCATGTAATCCAAAATTAAAACTTGTAAATCCTAGGTGAGGGTGTATTTTATTTCCCCATTCCCAAGGGGACAATGGGGATATAAAAATTTACCCAATGCCAAGAAGTAAAATACCTAATTTTAAAAAGCTACTAACTCAAACCGATTCTTTTTACCCCATTTCTTCCTCCAATTCGACTAAGATCTCTATTATTTCTTATTCAAACCTTCAAAAATTTAAATTTCACTAGAAATACTATAAAAATTATTCTATGGAATACATGAATACTAAAACCATGAATAATTCATAACTCTTAAACTCTGCAGTCATATTCTATTGAAAGTTTGACAACGGTTCCTCATTCCAAGCGCAATCAAGAAGATTGTAATTGCAAGATGAATGATACCCTTATTTTTTAATAAAAAAATAACCTAATTTTGTGCCTAGAAGATTCTTCTTCAATTTCCAGAATTCTAGAAGATGGATCACAGTGAAATTTGGAGCAGGAGGTCCCGAAGATGAGCCAAATCTAGTAAAGACATTTTCATTAGAACAGACACATGGATAAGTGATAATTCTAAAAATAGTAAGTATTTTTTTCCCTCACTTAATAAAAATAAGAAAATATGAAAAATATCAAGTTATCTCAAATCCATGCATTCAAAAATAATGAAGATGATAAACTAGGTCAAACATGCGAGTTTTCTCAAAAAAGTAAAAAAGCAAAAAGCAAATTTCCAAAAATAGAAACTTTAAAAAAAAACATCAATGAAAGTTTTTTTAGCATGCTAGGGTTTTAGAAAATATAATTCGATAAAATTCACTTTTTCCCAAGAAATCAGCTCCTTAACCCTACCTATTAAAAATAGAAACCCCATGATTTAGTTGCGAAAGTTTTTATTGTCTTTGTTTTCACTCATCTTGTTGAATTTTGTAAGCATGTACTTAAATGTTTCTATTCTAGAGCCTCTTTCAAGCCTAGTATTAGAATATACAATATTGGGTGAAGGTGATGTTGCTCATATGGACTTAGAAGATATGAAGAATCAAATTCTCAGAGGTCTCAGGGAACTAGTGGAAGACAAGGTTTTTATGAGGGGATTGTATCTTGTTGGAGGTAATCTTGTGTCTATTCGAGTACTAAATTGGTACTGGTATATTCTCATCACTTCAAGCCAGAATCAAGAATCATAAGGGCATACAAAAACTCAATACTAGTAGTGCTCACTCCAAAGGAATTTCACAATGTATAAATCTCGACATGGAACAACATGGTCATCATCACGAAAGAGTTTGCATTGGGTGAATGCTCAAAAACAAAATCCTATCTTATATATTTTCCATTGGGGTCCTAGTTGAAGTAGGGAAGGAATCCATCTCACATACTGAAATCTCTATCTAGAAGTGAGTTTAACAAAGGATATTCTGATGTGATTATCCTACTAAGTAGGGTGATAGGAGAAGAGGCCACAAACTATTTTCAATATTTGATGGAGTAGTTCATTCTTATCATCATGAAAGTAAACTAGATGATTGAATAGGGATAGATAATCAGTGGCAACATTCATTAACATTTATTTTCTTTAAGGTTATATCTTTAGAACATGATATTCTTAATTAACACAATATTACTCATACTCGTAGTTATTATGCATATTCTCGACATAATACATCTTATCTTGATTCTATTACACCAACCTCATGTTCACCATAACCTATTATAAATACTCATGATCATCCACCCCATGTTCATAGACCTCTACCATGTTCCACTCCCCCTCCTAAGCAGGATCCATTATACTTTTCACATTCTAGTATACCTCATGATATTTTTCACACTTTGATTGATAAGAGGTTTATTAGGCTACCCTTTAATGAACATCATCCTTCTCATTAGTTATGATGAAATCATAACCATCCATTCTATAATTTCCATAGGATCAATGGTCATAGAGATGATGAGTATGAAATTCATGACAAGATTTAGTTTCTTGAGGAAAAGGGTATCATTTCTTTTCACACATACCATACTGATAGATCACATTCTCCTATGTTGTGACAAAGCACATTGACATCTATTAGCTTGACTACCTCTCCTCTTCCTAAGGTTCTTTTGTATTTTCCTTCCTTGGCTTTGACTATACATGATCTTATTCCTCCACTTTTCATACACCATCAACCTAAGTGGGTCCCAAATGAGCACCACTCACTATTATATGATTTCAATCTTCCTAGTGCCACTACGATCACTTTAGGATTATCATTCAATACATATTATCATGACACAACATTAGCTGCAATATTTTATCTTATTCATCACCTTCTTTCTAGCTAGATGTTATATGTTATTTACCAATACATTATTTCATGCCTATTCTCTAAATTCATGTCACTTTTTTTTCATTTTGCACGACCTATTATTCCATATTTCTCTTCACCATTATTATTAATTTTACTAAAAATATATTCAATGATCATCTTACATACATGTTTATGGTAATTTTATTATTTCTTCTACTATCATCATGATATGCTATCATCACATATATTCTATCATACACTATATTCCACGCTATCAACAAATATACTCTATGCTAAAAAATTAATTTCTACAATTATATAATCACTATTTCAAAAACTTATCATACCAAATAAAATTAGATAACCAAAAATCATGTCACTACAATCATGGGATACTCAACGGACTCACTAGTGCTATATGCTCATACAACCATTCATGTAAAATAGTAGTAGCACCTATATCTCCACCGTGATCCTCGTGTGTAAATATATATGTCTCTATAAAAGTGAACCAACACATAATTATGCCAAACATATTGTTTCACATCATGATCAATGCTCATACAAATATTTTGCATCATATATGATATGGATACACCTCCTTCATCCACAACAACATAATAATAAAATATAAATACAATAAAATTAGACAACCCTAGAACACCTGATCTCACTATGTCATCCAAGGTAATTAATGACTTTCCCTATGCTTGAGACCATGTAAAATATTATCTCATAGCTCTCTATTTCCTCTGTGTATCACCTAGGGTCATATCCTACACTTGATCTCCCACAACTAAAAACCAAAGTATCTTATACATATCCTCCAATTTAATTTTCATCTCTTTTGTAGCCAACATAAATGTACATGTATTTTCACACCATCTCTTACAGAGTGTAGTATTTAGATGCATATTATGGGACACCTTCCCCATTCTAGTGATGTGCCTCATCCCAATACAATATAATGTATCCCACTCATCCTCCTATAATTCTAGTGCTAACAATTTAGATAAATCTTTTCTGCATGGAACTCTTGTGAATGTATGTCTCTCTACATAACATATATAGGAATAACAATCCCAAGTTAGAATCTCAAAAATGTACAAATATACTCCTAAGCTCATGCATTTCTTTAGAAAGAATTTCCCAATACCCTAGAAGACACACCCAGAACTTAGAAACTACCACCCAAAATTAGATGGTACCATCCTAAGGATAAAACTAACCCCATCGGTGCCATCTTAGAAAGAAACACCCAATTTCACAAAAATTAAAATTACCTAAAAAGGATAAAAACTACTATAATAATGCCTAACATACTTCAAAAACACAATACATACCATCTAATATGTTATCTAAGTAAACAATGTCTCTATAACTTTCTCAAACCTTGATGTAATATCCTCTTGTGCCCACATCATTGTTATAATCTAAATCTCAAATCATGCTAGTCAATTTACAAATGAAATTACTATTGAATTTTCTAACCCACTATTTATAGTAAAGTTTATTATTATTATTACACTTTATATTATTACTACACTTTGCTTCTTATGAAAATTAAATAATTGATAGTATTTCCTATGTATCTTGAACTTTTTTTTCCATTTTCCATTCCATTAGTGTCCTTAAAACCATCTCTTTGAATTCTACCACATTGAACACTAACTACCACACTTCCTATAATTTTTACATGTTGTTCTTGTATTTCACTATTTACACATATTTCTATAAGATTCTAGTTCCTATTCACACAAGCACTCTATTTTTCTTATGGCTCATTATTTTTCATCTTACTTCTCACCATTTTACATAAGTGAGGAAAATAGTTGGTGTTATTCTATTACCCAATGATTCAAGTAATTTTCCAAATTCAACACACACAATCACATCACATACTACCAATCAATAAACAGTATTCAAATCCTATGAAAGGTTATTATCGGCTCTCGGAGTTACACTTTAGAGATTAAGTAGTGATCCATAGTTGGAAACATTTTTGGAGAAAGGTGGATATCAAAATATTGTCCTTAACAACAAGGGATCTATCCAACATTCATCTGATGACTCAACTCTGAAATAATGATCAGGAGGCACCTTAACTAAGGCGATGGATTAACTCTTCTATTTTTAGCTCTACCTAAACCAAGGTGATAGGGCTTAATGATGACTTGATTGAGGGAATGATTGTTATAATTTAAGTTCCTTCAAGACAAGTGTATTTAAATTTGAGGTAAGTGCAACCATGGATACAATACTTACTCACAAGAGTTGTCACTTTAGCATTGTAAGCACTCAGCACATCAAACATAGATCAATATATGCATATAGTGGATAGTTTCTAGACATCATATCTACTTAAGAGATTTAACCAAGGGGATTTCTAATGAAACTTAGAAAATAATCTTTTAAACTTAGAAAACACAGTTCATGATGAATATTTGTGATGTGGCTTTGCAAGGAAAGTACATGTATGATGTATAAGTTTGATGTGCTTGTGGGAAAAATGGATGGTGACATGTTCTATCTAAAACATTGAAAGATGGAGGTTAGTTGATTTTGTGATTTTGGTATGTCAATATTTCGTGGAGAGATTTCTAATATTTATCGTAGTATTTAGAATAAAGAAATCAAATTAACACAATCCTTGAGACAACATTTCCACTCATTGATATCCAATGCACACATATGTTAATAATAATCTTAAAGATTCCAGAAATAAATTCTTGAGCCAAAATTTTTATTAAGTTCTTATCAATTTTTCCTAATACACTTTTTTAATACCCTTAAGGAATGACCAAAAACCAATAGAATAATGTTGCCACTAGGATTTTACAACTGAACAAAAATATTTCAAAGTATACCCTACTTACACAATAATCACACAAAACCAGATAAATGAAACAATTAGGAGCTATCTTTGTGTATTCCAAAAATAAAAGTAGCACAAGCTTGCAACAAAAAATATATTTCCTTGATCATTAATTTAAAAGCATAACAACAAAATGCGATTCAAAACAAAGGGATTCCATTCACATGAATTTTGGTGAGGGAGATGAAAAAATTCCTTCAATACTTGTTAATGGCTGTACAACTCAACCACTTTAGCATATTCTCATAGACATGGATGATTACAAAATGCTTTGTAAACTAGAAACTGGAGCTAAAGAAAACTTATCAACAAAATTCAACAACTACGAGAATCCTAGAGTGAAGATAATCACCCACTTTTATAAAATTTCTTCCCTCAAAATATTTTCATAATTCCCCAAAACCTCGTAAAATAATTAATATAATCACATCGAGCATCAAAATTTCCCCAAAAGGGAAGGGAGAATGTGATATGCTTACGGGTAATAATCTGGTGCACTAGTATAAATTGCCTTACTAACTCCATTAGTGCCCATTTCTCATCCACATAATGTTAGGAATTTTAGGGATTAAGAGGGGGTGAATCATTTATGATGAAAAACATTAAATCAATTTTACACTTCCTTAATTTGTTATTGTTAAACTATATTGATTGTCATAAGCATGCATTATCAATCATGAAAGATAGAGAGAGAGAAATAAACACATATACACATGAGGGGACAAGATTTTATGTGGGAAAAAATTCTTAGGAAAAATCCACTTGAAACCATAGAACTAAGTTGGACAACTATCCTTCAGAGTTACATAATGATTTCATGATTGAGCTACAACTCAATCTAGAGCTACAACTCCAATAATTTAACCAAGAAACCACCCAGATTTGACAAGCTACAACTTGTCTGGAAGCCACAAATCCCAAATTTAGTACAACACCCACTGACCTTTAGTAAGCCACTACTTATAAGGAGGCTTTAACCCCTGTAATTTAATCGCCCACCACCAATCTTACGTAAGCCACTACTTATAAGGAGGCTACAAACCCCTGTGATATAAGCATATACTTAAACAAATTTTAGAAATAGTTTGATCATATAGATTCTATATTTCTTATACAATGGATTATGATCACTCTTCTCTTGCTCTCTTCATTCACTCTTCAGGAATAGATATTCAATATTCTCCTTACCTCTCTTTTTCTAGTCTATCCTCTTAAACATTCATTTGAATTGGTTTTCTACTTGATGAATCTATCTCTTTTAAGGCACATAGATCTTCTATCTTTCATCAATAGATATTCATTTTATATCAATATATCCTTCAACACATTGATATCCTCTCATTTGATTAAAAATATCTGTTTGATGGACCTTTCTCCCACCACTCTCTTTGAAAATATCCTAAGCACAACTATGTCTCTCTCTCTCTCTACTTCATCAACATATTATATTTTTAATTGGAGATTAAATAGACAAGTTTTACTTCTACTTCGTGGCCCATGATTTTTCTATTTTAATGCTCTTTTTATTGTTGGTAGATGAATGAAACATTACAAAATAGTTTCCTAAAACTATCTAATAGTCATCTATGATTTTATCAATGTATACGGTGGAGGCATTACAAGATTCCATTTATGGAATTTAATTTTTCTCCAATCATGGATTTTTTATTCCATGATAATGAAGATGAAACACCCTTTTCAGATAGTCCAAAAACTTGAAAATATGACACCTAGAGTGAAATATATTGCAATTCAGGTTTCCTACCCCCAAATAATTCATAGCTTCAAAGCGAGTTCCCAACCCCAAAAATTCTTTTGGCCTTTTATTTCTGATTTCTTGGAGTTACTTTACTTAGATGTATGATTGGCCTCTACTTTGAAGTTGTACCACATCACATTACCACATAACACCTTTTTTCACTTCTTCGTGGGTTTGTACTACTACTTTTCTCATATTTTTATTTGAGCATTACTTTGAAGTTTCCCACATCATATGTCCACATTTCTATATTCTTTGTTTCTTTATAGGTTTGGAGGGAACCTTTTATTTTCTTGAGATTATTAAATGTTATTACGTCATAGTTTATGCTAGTCATTGTTCTAGTTTACTCCACCTTTTGACCTTTGTTTTTGGGTTCTTAGAACTACTTTACTTTGGACTTGCGAACCTCCATTACTTACTAGTTGAGGAATATCAGATCTCTGATTTATTCCCCAACTTTTTTTTTAAGGGTTTATGAAGTTAATTTACTTCAGGTTTTGGGTCCTCCACTACTCACAGGTTGATGCATGTAAAAAATACACAATATTAGTACATCAAATATCAACAATACACACTCCTTATTTATGGTTTTGTGGGATGTTTCTACTCGGGATTTCACGACTTATCTACTTTAAGTCTTAGCACTTTGTATCTCTGCAATACAATGTAATACTCCTTATTTTTGGGTTTTCAATACTTCTCTACTTCATTACTTGGAAGTATTAGCACATCATAGCTTTGAAACACTGGAAAACTCAACTTACTAATTTTTCTCACAAAAATTCTAAGTACTTGGACATTTTTATTTGTCCATACAAATCTTTTGAGAACTTAAAACATATGAAAATGACTTTTAGAACTATAAATCAACTGAGCCAAGTGTACCAACCTTTTCAATTTCTTTAGTGGACCCGTATCTCACTTATAAATTTTTCAATGTCTTGAATTTATCCTATGCATCTTGAATGCTTAATAAGCTAACACGAGATCACTACACACCACCGAGACACATATCATCCTTGGTGCAACCATCTTACTCTCCTTCTTGAACTAGATTTGGGATTGGGCCTAGAGCTTCCTAAAACTTCATCAGATGACCATGAAGGTTGGTTACAAACTTGTCAACACCTGAATGACCCTGTCTGACCTTAGGAAGTCTACACACCACCTTAAGAGTACTCACCATATAATTTTCTTGTTTTACTATGCACTTATCACTGTGAGCTCCAAATTTCACTGATAAGGCACTACCAATCAACCTTCATGCCTCTTGTAGATTCTTACTTCACCACTCACTCTTTTTGCAATCAATGTCACTTGACATTAATGAAAACACCAATGACTAGGGTCCAGAAAAATCCCCCTTTATCATTGATGACAACATACTCAGAAACACATAAAATTTAATTGAAAAATAAATTCAAACTTGGTTTCTAACATCACTCTCTCCTCATACCTAGTTTCTAACAACACTCTCTCCCCCTTTAGCATTTATTACAAAGGGCCATATTTTGAATATCATTATACAAATAAACTTTATAAACCATAATCTTACCTAAAGAAGCTCCCCCTTGGATGATGATGCTCTTTTGACTGAAAACATTCACTTAGTTGCATGACATTCTTCACACCTTTTATCTTGAATTGACAACTAGCTCTCCTTGTTCACAAGCTCCCCTTAGAAATGTGTTCCATATTCTCTAACTCAAATAAAAAATAAATGTAAACATCAACAAGCCTCCCATTGATCTAATACACTCCATCATGATCTTCAATATTGTGATACATTAGAATTTCCTCATTTATATTTTCAAGACCTTCACCATATTCATGTCATTTCATTTTACTATGATCAATCAACAAGTTGAAGATTATTTCCTTGGAATCATTCCTTCCTTTGTCTAAAGTTACAAGAATTCAAGTCATTAATCTACACTCAACTACATTACATACATGATGAATCTTTTTAATAAAAATACCCTAATATTATTTCTTTCTTTCCTTCGGATGTCATGTCACATAGTTGTACACATTCATTCATGAATCAAGTACCTTATTCTAATCTCATGAATTTAACCATTAAACCTTATAGAGGCACCAATGAACAAGTCATTAACCTTAGAATACATTCCTCACACCATGTCTTAGGAACTTCACAAAAATTTATACTCTTGTTGCAATCTTGGAGATCATTTCTTTACCAGTAACTTCATTTCATTATTTATTGGCTCCATTTATAATTCCTTGGTCTTAGGCTTCCTAAATATTCTCCACTAATTAGTGTCCTTCTGCACTTGTATTACCATAAAAATAATCCATACATTGCAACCAATGTCTGAACAACTTATCTCAACGGTTCATTACCCATAGTCATCACTTAGACTCACTAGCTCAAAACGTGAATTTACAAAATTGTTGTCCACTAATTAGATGATTCGAATCTAAAACAAGTCTCATATTTCAAACCTCTATCTTGATAATTTAGTAGTCATACATGTGCATTGAGATGAAGTAATGACACATTTTGTAACATCATTCACTGAACTTCTCTTTTAACACCCTTGCACAGTCATTGATAGATTGTTTTTTACTATTGATCCTTGTTATATTGAGCCATTAGACACTCTTTTTGACTTATTATGCACCCAACCATCCTGAAAACTTATCCTTTTGTTACACTTGACGAGATAGAATTCTAAAACACTCCCCATAGGAGATACTCCATTTCTTGACTATTTACATGAACAGATTCAATATAATTCATATTTTCTCATTATGGTGGACTATGATACCAATCCAAAGCAATTTGAGTATTTAATTTTATCTCTATAATGACCATGGATATATTGCAACATTTTTTCATATTGTAGAAGACCATATGATATTTATTTAACATTTACAACTAACTCGATAGATTTTTCTCAACTTGGATATTGTATAATTTTATTCCTTACGTATGGACCATACTATATTTTCCTTTATCAACTAGATATTTTATGTCCAATAGAAATTGATTTGAGATTTGTGGAATATTTCTCAACTTTCTTGCTTGTATGAGATTGATGAAAAATTTGTCTTCAAATTACTTTCTTGGTTATATTCCTTGGTGGAATGTTATCTTGACGAAACTAGACACCGTGCATACTTGACACTTTAACAATTCTAGAAATCAGAACACTCTTGACATACTTGAACACAAATTTCACATTAATGGTTATGATCTTCAAAATTTGATTTGAGATCCAAGGACTTCTGATACACACTTCAAGGTATGAACAACTAGGCTGAGCAGACTACGTGGATAACAAGATATGATCTCTTTACTAAACACCACAATTTGACCATTACTTGAGTCTACATATACAAACCAAAGAGTACACTTTGGCTACTTTATATACTTCTAGTTTGACTACTTGGTAGACTTATACTCACTTTTACAGACCCATTACTTGACCATAATGAATATACATATACATACATATGCAATTCAAATAACATGAACAACCATTTTGAATCACATACAGTCATAGTAAATATTTAATAACAGAGTCCACTCCTTTCATGATCTATAACTTTAATAACTAAGGTATACATTATGATAAAAATATCTTATAAATAGATTAGAATCATACTTTCAAGAACTTGACACAATTCAATCATACTAAACAGACTTTAAGAGAAGAATAAACTATGCATACCTTTTCATTTGAGATATATTTCCAACATGATCCCTTACTAATGATAAATATTCTTAGGTACACATAAATACTTATTTCGAAGAGAGTATGCCTTTTAGAATCTTAGAGAAGGCACTCTATTCTTGAAAAACTCTCTCAGAACAATAAGAAGTCATCAAGGAAAAATTCTTTGATGTGTTACTAGATGTTCTACCTTCATTTCTTGATTCCAAGTTCACCTTAGGCTTCTCCACACCTGTACTATCTCCACATTGAGCAAACATTCCTTTTTCTTTCTTGTCTTGAGTTTCTATCTCTCTAACTCCATTAGGATTTCCTTTAGCATTCTCTTGAGGTTTGGATTTTTCCACTTCCTTCTTCTTATAAACATATAGCTTAGTTTTGCAATGTTTGGCATAGTGTCCATGTTTTAGACATTTGAAGCAAATGATATGTTTGTTGTTTCTAGGAGATCCATTTATGAAAAATTGATTACTAGGATCTTCCAAGAACCACCTAGCTTCATGACCTCTTTCATGGAAATTGAAACATATCATATTCTTCTTAGACTCAGGTCTGCAATCCCTCCATGGATGTTCTTTGTTTACCTTTCTCCTAAAATATCTAGCTCTGTGTCTAAATATGTTGCATGAAAAAAAAGTTCCATGAAACTTACCTATTAAATTCCTTGTGTTTGGCTTCCTAAATATATTCTTGTGCTCTTTTTTTCCTTAGTATCCTTGAAAATAAGTATGACTTGATTCAAATCTTAATTCCCTTTGTTTTGCTTTTTCTAGCTCCTCTTTTAAGGTCTTTATCTTTGGACTTAGTCTTTCACATTCTTAAATCTTGGATTAGATGGATGCTTGGCATAACTCATGACTAAGCTCATGTTTTTTTTTTTGAATTACTTTATTTTTGAGTTCCAAACTAGGCTTGTCTTCAAGATATGTTGGTTTGATCATCAACTCATTGAATTTACTTGAAACTTGTTCTAACTCAATCTTCTAAGTCTTTATTGCTTCTTCAAATTTAATCCAAGCATTTTATTTTTATCTCTAAGCATTAGATATCACTATTAATTGTTCATCAATCTCCTCTACTTCATTATCATGTTATTTCTTCTTTTGGGCCAACACTTCTTCATGGTGTCTAATTTGACCTTCTTGTTCCATCACCAAGGTTCTTAACTTGGTAACCTCTTCTTCCTTGAGTTTGAGAGAGTTTAGCACTTTCTATAATTGAGAATCATTTTATTTTCATTCTTGAGAATCCTATTGATCTTTCTTGCTCAATTTATTCTCAAGAAGGGTGATGTGCTTCTCATAGGATTTGATGTAGACTTTCAATTTCTTTTTTTCTTCCTTGACTTGTCTAATTCTTCTAGTGCACACTCCAATTCAGATTCTAGATTGAACTTTGCTTCCTCATCATCTGAATCATGCATGGAGATACTACAACCTCCCATTTCCATTAGCAACCTCTCTTTGTGGGCTTCATCCTGATGCTTCTTGTGAGTTGATCTCACCATTTTGAGTCTTGAGAATCACCTTAAAGCTATTAGGATTGTCAAGAAGGACCAGTCGATACTAATTGTTAGGAATTTTAGTCACTTAGAGGGGGTGAATCAATGTTGATAAAAGTTTTTCAATCAATTTCCACTTCCTTAATTTGTTACTATTAAACTATATTAAGTGTTATAAATATGCATTATCAATCATGAGAGATAGAGAGAAATAAACACACATACACAAGAGGAGATAAGATTTAATGTGGGAAATGCTTCTCGAGGAAAAAATCCACTGAAAGTAGAGAACTAATTTGGAAAAATATCCTTCATAGTTACAATGATTTCATGACTGAGCTACAACTCCAAAAATTTAACCAAGAAACCACCCAATCATTGACAAGTTACAACTTGTCTAGAAACCACAACTCCCAAATTTAGTACAACACCCACTAATCTTTAGTAAGAAACTACTTACAAGGAGGATTCAGCCCCTTGGAACTTAATCAACCACCAACGATCTTATGTAAGCCACTAATTACAATGAGGTTGTAACCCCTATGATCTAAATATCTAATTATAAAAAAATTACAAACAATTTGATCATATAGATTCTATATTGCTTATACAATGTATTATGATCACTCTTCTCTTGTTATCTTCATTCATTCTTTAGGATATTATCTCTCTCCTTTGTTATCATATTATATTTTTGATTTGAGCTTAAATATACAAGTATTACTTAAACTTATTGGAATTTTACTTTTCTATTTTAATTTCTTTTAATGCTCTATATATTCTTTGGTAGATGCATGACACGTTACAAAATGGTTTCCCAAAATTATCTAACATTATTTCATGATTTTCTCAATGTATCGGTGGAGGGTTATAATATTACCTTTTTGACATTTAATTATTCCTCCAATCATTTATTTTTATATTCCATGACAATGAGGATTAAATGACCTTTCCATAAAGTCCAAAAACTCTAAAATATGACTCATGGAGTGAAAGATATTGTAATTCAAGTTTCGATCCCCAACAACTTCACAGACTTCAAAGCGGGTTTCGACCCCTAAAAATTATTTTGGCATTTTCTTTGTGGGTTATTGGATTTTATTTACTTGGATTGGCCATTACTTTGGATTTTTTCCCCATCGCATTATTGTATAACACATTTTCTTCACTTCTTCGCGGGTTTGCATAACTACTTTGCTTGGATTTTTATTTGAGCATTACTTCAAAGTTTTCATACATCGTATATCTACATTTATCTCTTATTTTTTTCTTCATGGGTTTGTAGGATACCTTTTCTTTGCTTGGGTTTATGAAGTACCATCACTTCGTAGTTTCCCTAGTAATTTTTCCGCTTACTCCAAATTGCACCCTTTGTTTTTCTAATTCTCATTACTACTTTACTTTGGACTTGTAAACATCCATTACTTCTTAGTTGAGTCACATTAGATATCTGATTTAATCCTAAACTTTTCTTTTCTTTTGGGGTTTATTAATTTAATTTACTTTGGGTTTTGGGGTCTCCATTACTTGTAGTCGATACACGGCAAAAATTTGTAGTCTTAGCACATCGAATATCCACAATACAAACTCCTTATTTATAGGTTTGTGGGATACTTCTACTCAGGATTTCAGGACTGCTCTAGTTCTAATCTTGACACTTCTTATCTCCACAATACACTAGAATACTTATTATTTTAAGGTTTACGAGACTACCCTACTTCATTACTTGGTAGTCTTAGAACATCCTATCTTTAACACACTAGAAAACTCAACTTACTAAATTTTCTAGAAAATTTCTAAGCACTAGACCTTTTTCTTTCACCATACATATCTCATGAGCACTTAGAACATATGAAAATGACTTTTAGACCTATAAATCAACTTAGCCAAGTGTACCAAACTTTTCAATCTCTTCAGTGGACCCCTATCTCACTTACCAAGCTTGCAATGTATTGAAATCATCTTATCCATCTTGAATGCTTAATGAGTTAACTTGATATCAGTGCACACCATTAAGACACCTATCATCTTGGTTCAACTATCTTACTTTCCTTCTTGAATTGGATCTAGGATTAGGCCTAGAGATTCTGAAACTTTATGAGTGACCATGAAGTCTGTTATAGACTTGTTAGCACCGAATGACCTTTTCTAACCTTTGTAAGTCTACACACCACCTTGAGAGTACTCACCACACACCTTGCTTACTTGACCATGCACTTATCACTATGAGCTCTAACTATAATTGAGAAGGCACTACCAATCAACCTTCATGCCTCTTGCAGAGTCTTACTTCAATACTCAATATTTTTTTTATTAATGCCACTTGACATCAATGACAACACTAATGACTTAGGGTCCAACACATACCTGGGGGAACATGTAAGGGTTCCCTTCAAAACCACCAAACCTCATTTAAGAAAAAGTCTGAAACTAAATGAAATAACATCCATACGGGTTAATGACCTATTTTTCATTCCAAGATAATATTTCAATCCCTTAGTTAGAGTGAAAGAGGAATATCACTAGTGCAAATAATACATTAAAAACCTTCCTAAAAAATAAAGCATAATCACCAAGCTCAACTAAGAAAATACATTGTGTACCACCGGAACTACCGAGGTATCCTTCTCCATGTAATCCTAGGAAACTTATATGAAAAACAATATTGTAAATTAGGTATGATGACATGAAGAATTCCACTATACCATCCATCTCTCCCTTAGCAATTCGGGAAACCCCTACCATCTTTTCATGAATTTGTTGACTTATAAGTTCAAGCCAAGGGATAGGTTTCTTATTTATTAATATAACTTGATGGAACTATAATATCCACTCATGGAAAATGTTGGTGGTTTCCAAACCCATCATTCTATTTAGCAGTGTAATCAAATCCCTGATTTATTCTCTAAAATCATACCTTCTTAATTTCTTGGGAAATCTAGGGACAAAACCCTTGGTTTAACCAACTAATTTTCATTCAAAACTTAGTTGACACCTTCCTATATGTGCATCCCAATACAAATATTCTGACTTCATAGAGATATAATCCCCTTCCCACTTTAGTGGGATACCCAATATCCTGTTAAAATATTCTTCCTAAAAATATATAAACAAGACCACATTCCTATCCCATATTTCTCTTGTTATGGGGTTATAATTCTAAGCACACACCCATACAAGTTCTAGTAACTATGTAGTAGGGGAAAGGAGACAATAATGTATATATAATTAGTAGTCGCATGATTCATGGTTATACCTCTTTCTAGGAAATGCAATCTCTACCTAAATTCTTCTAAGTGGCATAGACGAGGTCGAATCTCTGTTTTTTATAGAGGTTAATTGAGACTAGAAGTTCAAAAGGATCTTCATGGTTACCTAATAATTTCAAGAAATACCCCACTTCTCTTAAAACTAAGACTCAAACCTTCTACTTTAAAGATTTATGGGATTAATAAAACTAGTTCACTTACCCATTTGAAACAAACTCTAGTTTTATCTTTTATCTTGTAGATCGGCTCAAATTCTTCTTGATAACCACCACAATTGTTCCTTTTATTATTTAAATGTTGTTTTTTTTTTCTCTCCTTAGGGATTCTTAAACACTTAAAATTGTAGAGATTTTAGGTAAAAGTTCACTTTAAACATCAAATCCTCACATTTATTACCTTTGTATCCTTGAATTAATTGTTGGAGTTCTCGTTCATGGGAGATTATTTGTAGTACAAACATTTTCTTTTTTACCATAGAAAATTTTCCTCTCTTATCCCTTATGTGTTCCTACCACATGATTCATTCCCTGTTGACAAGTCTATCTCCACATAACTAGGTTGTGTACAACTCATAAATCATGATTCAATTCAACTCCTTAATAGGCCTCGGGAACACATTGTAATGGAGAAGACACCAAACTTTCATAGTGTAAAATGAATTTCTTTCTCCACTCATGGTTTCACACCACATACTTTGTTGATCTAGTGGAAACTATCAGGTTATGGATTTAAGTTTACATGTTTTGGTCACATAGAGATGCAAGATGTATTTTCTTTAAACATCCCTACTTCTAATCATTTACCACATATCTTTTTATATTGGGACCTCGTGGTTAGTACATAATTTACATTTCACATAAGCACAAGTACATAAAGGGGAAAACTATTTTGTGTAATTTTTATGCATCCCCAAGATTTTATTCAATAATTTTCCTTTGTGGGCCTCGGGAGGGACTTGTACGTTACACATGTATAAGACTTGTTAGTCTTGCAAGTGACTAGGAATTATACTAATAATATGGACATGTCAACCACCATTTCCTTCATAGTTCTCAGACCAAGAATGGTCCCAATAAGGATAAAAATAACAATTTTAACACACATTACTTGATAAATACAAGGAGAAACAATAACCCCTTATGAAAAACTTGAGAACATCATAGAGTCAAACTAGGAACTACCCAAGATTAGTTAAAAGATCTATAAATGGTGCCTAGATTTAACATGACAAATTATGGGCACCAAAAATTATTACTTGTAGATCACAATATTCAGTCTATTCTAAGTACAAAAATATCTTGGATTATTACAAATTTCCCCTTAAATGACTTAATATGGGGAAATTCAGTTCACCAAATGAGTTTCAAATCAATAAATTTCAATAAAATATTATGTTTGAATAAATACAATCTATTTAAAAATTATAATTCTAAAAATAGCATTATCCCTCTGAGATTACCTAACTTGGGAGCCAAACATATTTTAGACATTATACCATTTGGCCTGGTTTACACCCTTAAAATGTGAAGTGGGGGAAATGAGATATCATTACCTATCCTTGTCCACTTTACAGGGATTTTTCTATGACTAGTAGACAAGTAACAATTGATTCATTTTCATCTATGGTGGTGGAACCTATTTTGAGAAAGTATTCTGATGGGGAGTAAATTTGATCACCCTCCCAACACTCTTTCTCTATCACCAATACGCTCAAATCCATAGAGTTTCTCACTATTTAAGAAGAAAGGGGATATAATAGAATTTTTATTATTTTTGGATACTCTGTAGGTGTTTATTCCTCTACAAGAATGAGTTTTTAACTAAAAGAAAATAGTTTTGAAGGTACCATACCCTGATGCAAAAAGGCTCAATAGCCAAATATACATGAGTAATACTCCAAAAAGGATCGAATCTAGATAAAACATCAAGCTAAACAAGTAGCAAAAATGTAACTACTAAGAAGAAGAAAACTAGGAATAAAACTGCTAAGAAACAATAGTTAAACAACAAAATAACAACAAAGAAACATCTTTCTCGTAAACTAGACTACACTGAAGAAGTTATTTCTTCAAAGCGTTGTCTATTCTTGATTGAATAATCTGAAGTGAGGTAAATAACACTAGAGTGGTGATATGTGTGGGGTCATTTGTATCCAACTAAGAGATGATCTGCTTCCTTACATCTCTAGTGCCCCAAATGTCAGTTGAGATTCCACTAAGCATAGTGATGCTTCTGACATGTTGTTCAAGAAAATTACTTATAGCTCTAAAAATTGCAATCTTATGGTCATGCCAATCCTTAGATTTCCCAATTCTATTTTCCAAGTAATTCATTTTCTTATAAATTTAATTTATCTGATCAACCCCAATATCAATATCCTCATTTAATTTCCTTTTACCCTTTTAATTTTGTAAGTTGATACATTTATTTTTTGAGGTTTTCCACCTCTTTTCCAAAATTTCCATTATGTGAAGAATATTCTTCTTTTGTTGAGTGTCTTGCCATATGGTACTGATATGCAACAAATTATGGGAAATTTCAATATCCTTGCTGCTCCTGAGGACTCTGCTGGAGGTAGAGGGGTTCAATTTGGAGAAGGAAGGGTTTTTTGTCTTGAATTTCCTTTGACTGAAATGGTGATCGGGGTGACAGTAGGGATAGGTTTAATGGGAATGGGTGGGGTGACTAGGGTAACAGGTATGGCAGGGTAATGGGTGAGACAATGTTTGTGAAGGAGAAAGATAAGACCCTAGATGGAGGGGAATGACTCTGGTGTGGTTTTGGAAATCATGAATGGAGTGCTCCATTGAATTAAGAAGGTAGTGCGGGAAAAAAAAGAGATTTATCCTAAAGTGGTTAAGAAAAATTAGGTGTTTTATGGGGATAGTGATGTACCTACCTTCAAGAGAGATAAAATGAACCATCATTTTAGCTATTTCATCAAAGGGTTATGGGATGGAACTAACCTTTATACCTACCATTACAAAGAGGAGCTCCTCCCCTATTTCCAAAACTTTTTGTTTCTACATTTTTATCCACCCTTTTGCTGAAAAATATGATTCCATCCAAAGTGAGGCATGTTACCTCTACAATAAGATCCTCTATTATCAACACTTTTTACCCACCATAAGTTACCTTCCACTCTTTCCATTATGTAGAAAAATTCATAGAGATTTTCTGGTCATGGCCTTGGATTCTCTCAATAAAATTAAGCAACCCCCTAAAATGCTAGATAGTTCCACAACTCAACATTTTCTTTCCATGCGGGATCATAGTTGGTTTCTGTTTGACATGGAGTTCCCCCCATTTTCCTACCTCTACATGTAACCTATGTTTGAAACTCCATAAATAAAATACTTGTGGCTTTCTAAACCACTTTTTAACCATCCATCTACATATCCTTTGAGCATGAAAAATTTGATGATTATAAATACATGTACTCCTCTCACATGTGCTAACTTTCATTTCCCATAAAGCACATAAAGTCCCATTAGTGATTCTTTGTGGGATGTAATATATCATATTTATCTTTGGTAATAGAGTTTTGTACTTCAATAGGGGTATTTTTCTCATAATTCCAAGTGATGAATTTATTACTAATACCATAATTAGCTAGAGTGTCCACTACCCTATTCCCCTCTCTATAGGTGTGACCAATTTGAAGGTTATTGAAGGTATGAAAATATTAATAGATTCCTGGATGAAATCCTTAATTTTCCAACTTGGAGGATGTATCTGATTTAGATGATTTATTACATTCAAGGAATCACCTTCAACAATAATGTTTTGAATGTTGCAATCTTTAGCAAGTCTTAGACCCCATAAAGCTGATAAAGCTTCAACATAGTGATTGGTTTGATGCCCCATTCTGCCAACATAAGCAACAATTAAACAACCTTTGTGATCCTATATAATTCCTCCACCAATAGCATCTGCACCTGGGTTTCCCTTAGAGGCTCCATCAAAATTGAGTTTATACCAAGAATTAGGAGGGGGATCCAATGTATTGAAGACCTGTCAATGGTTGGAGTTCTTTGTTTCTAACATTCTCAATATCAATATTCCAATTTGAAAGAATAACCTCTTCATCTTTAGGATATTTCTTGTTCTTAGGAGGTTTAAATATTTCAATATTTTCTTTAACTACATTACCAATCTTATTGAAGCTTGTTTTACAGATCTTCCTATTGTTTCTAAATATTATATCATTCCTTACTTTCCAAATTCTCCATATTATATGAGGAAAATTTAGTTTCCATAATCTCCTAACTATGCAATGATTGTATGGGGGTCCCATTGTATCCAAGTTTGAGGAAATTCCTTAGGTAATGTCCAACAAATATTGAACTTTGAAAAATCATAACTCCATATTTTTGAAGCAAACTCACAATGTAACAAAGGTGTTTGATGTCCTCAGCCTCCTTTTTACATATGCAACACATGTTTGGCATGATAAAACCTCTTTTGATTAAGTTATCATTCATGAGAATTCTTCCTCTGAGAACAAGCCAAAAGAATAAATTGACTTTGGGAGTAAGTTCAGGCAACCAAATTCTGCTCCATTTAAAATCACAATGAATATTTTCAAAAAGGAGTTGTATCCTAATTTGATAGTGTATTCTCCATCAAATGAGTTATTCCAAACAAGCTCATCCTTGACATTAATTTGATTCAGTGGGATGTTATCTAGCTGCTCTTGTAGTGAGGAAATTATGGAATTTGGCTCATTCATTTCCACCTTAAGTTGCTTCCATTTTTTTATTTCCTCCATTTCAATGTAGTCTTTGACTTTAGTTCCATACTTTTGAACTAAAATATCTTTGATAGAGCCAAATTTATCATTTAAAATGAAACTAGTCTAGTTATCACTCCAAAACTAAATATCACTACCATTTCCCATTTTCCATTTACATCCTTGTTTGATAAAATTCCTTGTTTGAATCAAATTATTCTAGAAAATAGAACCCTGAGGTAGTTGATCATCATAAAGGAAAGAATTCACTTTTTGTTGGGCTAGGTATTTTGTCTTTAATTAATTCAATCCAAGGTTGCTCCTCTGTTAACATTCTCCATCCCATTTTTGCAATTAAAGCCATGTTCATTTTTCTGATATCCTTAATGCCTAGCCCACCTATTCTCTTAGGTGTACATACTTGATCCCATGCCACCAAGTGATACCTGAATCTTTCTTTCATTCCCTACCACAAAATTTTTTTTTTTTTCTTAATCCTTTCAATTTTGTCCCTAAAAACAACAAGAATGTTGTAAAGAGACATAATGTAAATAGGTAAGTTTTGTAATGTGCTTTTAATTAGGAGACATTTTCTAGCACTGGATAGAATGGCCCTTTCCATCCAGCCATTTTCTTCTAAAACCTACCAAGTAAACCATTCCATACTGTTGTGGAAATTTTATTAGTTCCAAGAGGAAGACCCAGATATGTTGTGGGTAGAGAACTAATTTTACAACCCAAAATATGGGTGATTCTTTTTGCCTTTCTAGTGGAGTATTAAAAAATAAGATGGAACTCTTATCAAAATTGACCTCTTGTCCTGAGGAAACCTCATAGAATTTTAGAATAGACTTAATAGCCTTAGCTTCAAGGATGGAGGCCATCAAAAGTAAAATTGTATCATCAACAAATTGTTGATGTGAAGTTGTTTGATTTGCAGAAGTAGGTCTGATTCCTTTTAAAAGTCCATCATTGACCACTTTGGTAATGGATCTGCTAAGGCTATCAACCATTAGAATGAAAAGGAGAGGGGATATAGGATCTCCTATCTTAATCCCCTACTGCTGGAAAAGAAGCCCACCAGCTCCCCATTGACCACTACTGAGAATCTAGCTATAGAAATACAAGCCTTAATAATCCTTCTAAATTTATTTTGAAAACCAAATTTAGCTAGAACCTTATCAAGAAAGTGCCAAGAAACTCTGTCAAAATCCTTATTCATATCAAGTTTCATTACCATACCAATTTTTTATTTTTATCCATTGAATGAATAATTTCATGCACCATGATCACCCATCTTGAATTATCCTCCCTTTTATAAAGCCACTTTGCTTTCTTTGAGATTATATTATCTAGAATAGACTAAATTCTTGTAGCAATAATCTTAGTAAATATTTTGTAAATTACATTTACTAGACTAATAGGATGGAAGTCCTTAAAGTCTTTAGCATCCATTTTTTTGGAGCAAGCACAATGTGAGTGTTATTTAGTTCCTTAAGAAGGTCTCATGTTCTATAAAAATCATTCACTACCTTGAGTAGATCTTTTGAACATATTTCCCAATTTTTTTGAAATAAATTAGCAGAAAATCCATCAGGACCTGGTGCCTTATCTCCTTCAAGAGAAAAACAACTTTTTGAAGCTCCTCCAAAGTAACTGATTTTGTGAGATTTTTGAATCTTTGTTTAGCTATGCTACCTTCTAGAATGGCCTCTAAAATAAAAGAGTAGCTTCTTCATTATCCACACTATTCTCTTTGAGAAATTTTTCATAGAATCTAAGAGCTTCAACCTTTATTTCCTCTAGTTTTTGATAACAATACCATTTCCTTTTGAAACTTCCATTATCCTATTGCTTTCTCTATGTTTCATAGTGGTCATATGAAAAAAATTTGTGTTTCTATCTCCCTCTTTTAGCCAAATGGCCCTGGATTTGAGCCTCCAAAAAGTTTCTTCCCTACTACAAACCGTATGTAACTCAGATAAAAGTTTTTTTTTCTGAGAATTGATTCTCCAAAGTCATGCCATTTGTAGATATTTGAGATTCAAGCTCCTAATTTTTTTCTTTAATTCCTTCTTCCTTTCAAAAATATTTCCAAAAACTTCTTTATTCCAAGTTTTCACTTATTTTTAACATTTTTTAATTTTTACATTAATCTATATTGAGCGGTTCCTCCTCCATCCCATTTCCACCATTCTTTAATCTGATCTGAAATGTCTTCATGATCCATCCACATATTTTCAAATTTAAAGGAGCTATGTAAATTTTTGACCCATTTGAAAAGATTCAACATAATCGATTATGATCAGAGCCAATTCTGGGTAAAGAGGACAAATGAAAATCCTGATGTAGGATCCAGTTGGCTGAAATAAGTGCTCTATCTAATCTAACCTAGATCATGTCACTTCCAACTCTTTTGTTTTTCCAGGTGAATTGATTACCATGAAGTTCCACATCCATGAGATTAGAATCAGAGACAAAGTCAAAAATTCATCCATGCCATTGGAGTATTCAAAATTTCCACCTTGCTTTTCTCTAGGATTGAGAGGGGAGTTAAAATCTCCCATAACAAGCCAATTATCATTTTTATATTGATTCCTAAAAATATTTAAATCTTCCCAAAGCTTCCTTCTTCCATTTATAGTATTAGGAGCATAAATATTTGAGAGGATCCATGAAAAATTATTATCAATAACATGAAACTTAACAGCAAGATGGGTATTAGTGTCAGAGATCACCATACCAGTAAGAAGCTTTTTATCCCAGAAAATAGCCAAACCACCTAAAGCTCCCTGAGAATCCACAACAACAAATTCTGAATTATCCCAAAAAATCTTTTTACAATTCTCAAGGTTACTTTTTTCATTTTAGTTTCCTACAGTATCAGAATATGAGGTCTACTTGAAATTCTTAATTCTTTGAGTATTCTTTTCTTAGAGCTTCCATTCAGCCCTCTAATATTCCAAGAGATTATCTTCATCTAAATAGGATGGGGGAGGAATTTTCTAGATGGATCAATTGACTTTGAGTTCCATCTACAATATATTTGTCTCGTTTCCTTCTTTCTGAGTTCTTTCCTTGAAGGTCTACCTTTTTTTTAGCTGCTTCCAAAATCTGCTATCCTTCTAGTAGACGATCTAGTTATTCTAGAGGTTTAGGCTCCCCAATTTCCTATTTTCTTTTTTTTCATTATAAAGAGCATCCGAGATCTCCTCAAATACTTTCATTCTTTTTTTTATTTGACCTCTATAAACCCATTGTTCAATTCCTTATCACAATCAGAAAGTGTCTTTTCCGAGTATGGTGTAAATTCACCCTCCTCCTTTTCATTTTGTTCTTGATCCTTTTTGACTGTGAAATTGTTGTTTTGTTTCTTGAATTGAATTTGATCACCTATGGGTGAGAGATGCTCTGACATAGAAATATTTTCCTCCGTGAAGAAATTTGGTTCCATGTTTTCTTTGTCATCAGACAACTCTTCCTCAATGGAAGATAAAGAAGTATTAACCTTATCTTCCACCATTATCTCTTGTATTTCAGATTCAGAGTTGCTCTCATTTACTTGATCCATCAATCTAGTCTGATCTTTCATATTTAACATGTGTCCTGCATCCTTGGAAATGAGATTGATTCTCACTGTAGCATTCTTTTCATCTACATCCATAATTAGATGCACTGGTGCTTCAACTTCTAGATCTCCTTTTACGCTTGAAATTTCTCCTATTGGTTTTGTCACAGGAGTTTTAGGATGCCAAAGTTTCCTACAAACCAATGGTTTCTTGATTGAGTTCGAACCCCTTTTTTACCTTCTTGTATTTCAAATATGGCTGAATCAGAGCAATTACTTCCATGTTATTCTAATTTTGTTCTTTTACCCTCCTTTTAATATCATCTATTGGAATCCTGACTCATTATCTTTCCTTATTTCATGGGCCTCTATAAATCTAGCATGAATAATGTTACTTGTGTCTAGTCTATTAGCCTGATGTAGCCCTTCTTCCTTGTGTTTGGCCAAGGAGGGACATTTTCTGGTGAAATGTCCAATTTTATGGAATTTTTATACCTCAAATGAAAAGTTTCATACTCAATATTTTTTTGCCATATACCAAATTTAGATTGTAAAATGATATGCTTTAGGAGTTCCTACTCCATTTCTGATGAAAAACAAAATCTCGCATAAGCAAGTCTAGATCTATTTCTTGTTGGTCCATCAAGCCCAATCAAAGATCTAATAGATTTAGCTATATTCAACAAAATCTCATCATCCTAGAATTGAAGGGGAAGACTAGGTAGTCTACACCATACAGGTATGGTGTGTATATTTTTAGTATTTGGATCAAACCCTGGATACCATATTTTCAAGAAAAGACCCATATTTCCCATGCACCAAGGCCCTCCCAGAAGCACCAATTCCAGATCTATCTACTAGTTAAATTTAGCCAGGAAAAAACCTCAAGGCATGGTTGTAATAATTAGATCTCCCTTTGGTTTCCACCTTCTCAAGGCCCATTTCCTAATAGCATCAATATTGGGTCTAGAGCCAAGAAACTTACCAACAAGTGCAAGATTCACTTTTCCCATTGTTCAAAACAAATATCCATCTAGCACATGTAGGTGAATAAATCCTTCCTTTTCCTTTACACTTTTGAATTACACATTTTCAAGTGATTGAGAACCCACATTATTTTCCATATGTTCTTTGAGAATCTTGGTCCATGCAACATATGGGGATGTTTTTCTTATCACAGTCTGCATGAAAGAATTTTCAACCATCCGATTTGAAGCAGTTAACAGGTCTTTCATAGCCAAATTTGGCTAAGGAAGCTAACATTCTGTAGAGCTGAGAACCACCGACACAATACTCACATAACCCTTACAACCCTCACACCCTCACTCATCTTGTTCTATAAGAATGAGTTATTAGTGAGTAAATGAATATATATTTATGCCCAAAATTGTGTGTGAAGAGGATAAAAGGCCATATGGATGAGCCCATAAAGGATGGTTTCAACACATGAGAGGGGGTTGGGATGGTTGGCCATCCAACCTCGCTCTATATATATATATATATATATATAATTTTAAAAAATAGAATTTTATTAAACCCTAATTACAGAGTAATTGAATGTAAACAATGATATACAACTACTAAGTACTTAATGATGCAAGTAATAAAACATACAAAGTGAAAACCCTAACCAAGAGATATAGAAAAAATGTCTTATCTAATTTTTTGCTTGATCCTGAAATGTTCTCAAATGAGAAAAGTGTTAAACAAGAGGTGAACAGTGTATTAAATTCTTAGAATAAATTCTTGGCATCATGAACAATGTTGGACATGCATACCTGGATAGGGGCAAGGGCACCTTGGTAGTAGAGACTGCTACTAGGCACCCATGACTGTGAAAATGGTTAGAACCTGATTTTTATAGTATCACACAAGTGTTGCAAATAGTCCTTGTTGATCACCCGTATGTCTCTACTCAATCTCCGAAGGTACATGTAACCCGAAAAATATATGTTCACCTATAAAACCCATAAAAACATCAAATACAAAAAGAAAGACTTGATATGGGGAGTTAGACAGACCTCGACATTACGTGATAAGTGAACTTATGACCGAGAGTTACACTATATACCAAACTCCTTGTAGTTCTTGTGAGTGTGTGCAAGTATGGTGCCCTAGGAATCCCTTATGCAAGATGCACTAGATAATAGGCTATATTTTCTCGGTAATACAAATGTGTCCATGAAATAGAATGAAATTCCCCTTCCTATGAAGTGTATGCATGAAATGTAGTCTTGTGTCCCTTGATTGAATTCCAAATAAAGTCTTGTAAGTTCTTTAAGGTTCCTTTTGAATGCAAGCTTAGGTGATACTAATAATGGTTAGATCTTGGTCCCTTATTAAACACATAACTATGTATTTATATGATTCTCTTGTTTGAATTTCATAATTGACAACTGGAAGGCCAACCCATAAGTGAAAAAGAGGCCTAAAATATAAAAGAGACCCAAAAGAAGTGATTAAAATAGAAAAGGGTCATGGTTACCCGAAGGGGAAATGAGTTCTTAGGTGCTACTCTCTAGGTTAGCTACCGGTGTCTAAAGCCATAAAAGATAAAAAGTAAAATACCAACTGGGTTGTAGGGTGTGCAAGATAAAGGATAAAGTAAAAGAAATAAGAAAGAGGCCAAATATAATTGTCAATTACTAGTTTTCTTTCTTAGGAATCATATAAATGCTAGCATGCCTTTAGGGCCTATAAATGTACCCAAATGAGTGATTTTGGGTCTACATTTGCTCTCACTTTATATTTTTGGGTGAATAATCAATAACATAAAGAAGTTAGAAGATTCATACCTTTTTTCATGTAGAGTGTGATGGCTATAGCATGTCAAAGAAAGTGAATCATGAAGTGATTAAAAAATGAAGCGTGGAAACTAGGAAACAAAGTGACCCTAGGGGTGATGCATATGCATTGTTTGTACCTATTGTTGTGTTTGTATTGTTAATATAGGGTTGATTATTTTTGTGTATGAAATATGGACCTACAAAAGAAGAGAAAATATTATCCAAATTAGTGTATATGAAATCTTGACTAAAGTATATAAAAGTGTGTAAAAGGAAAGTGTGCAGTTGATATGTAAAATTGTAAAAGGATAGAAAGATGTCCTAAAAATGCTACTAAGAGCGAGTTTTTTGGGAGATATCATTCCAATTGTGAGTATTTTGAGCAATATCATGCCAATGGAAAGTTTTGTTGGGAAATCTCACACCAAGTGCAAGTTTTATTGGGAAATCTCACACCAATGAGAAAGTGTTGGGGAGAGAGGTCTAGTGTTACTCTCCTTCCATGAATCTTCCCAATAAGAACCACCGAAAATTGTTTTCCCCTATTTTGTTCTTGTTGTCCTAAATTATTTATGAATGTAATTCTTTTCCAATTGAAATGGAGAGAAAATGTTTTCATCTAGTGGAGGATTGGGCATGTACTATGAAAACTTCTCTAAAGACTTATGTGAACTATGCTGATCCGAGAGGATAATTGTATCTGACCCCAAGACATAGGCTCCTAGGGGAAAACATGGAAACCAAGTCACTACTTTCTAAAGCTATGAACTAGAGTTTGTGTTGTGATTTTGACCCAAGTCTGATTCTAAGTCTTTTTTTAAGCTGTAATCGTAACATGTGTCAATTCTATGTTATACTATACTTTATTATAGCTTTGATATGTTGTATGGGGTTATTTGTTCACCTAATATATTACCCCTCATTTGGGGTACATGCAATGAATGTAGGAGTGTGTGGACCAAAAGAGAGGACTCGTTTCGTGATGAAATGGATCCCTACAAGGGGAGGGGATGTGCATGGTAGAAACCAAGGCACATGTAAACAAAGTGCCTAGTAACAAGTGTTAGTGCAATCAGAGATAGTATACAAGTAGAATGGAATGTAATAAAGTAAGTTTACAAAAATATAGACATTAAAAAGTGGGTTTCAAACATGGGACATTTCTCACAATTTCATAAGACAATCAAGGCCAATGAATCCAAAATCATAAAATTAGCATACAAGAAATAGGGCATAGTCCATAAAAAATATAGCATACAATGACAAACAATGTCAAGAAAAGTGTGGCATGATGGCATACAATATTTCAAATCAAATGATACACATGAAGCACTCATTAACATGTTAGAAAGTTTTAAAGTATGTCAAAGCATGTATGTATCCATCGAAAGTAATGTGATAGGAAGTAGAAGTAGTAATAATGAAATAGTAGCACCTGTAATACGTGAGATTAGGAAATGTAGATGCCCCTAAGAGCCTTAGTGGTTTTGGAAAAAGATACAGTACCAACATCATTGCACTGTGTAATAACATGTAATATTTACATTCACAACTAGAGACCAAGTGAACGTGCATGTGTATATAGAAATATAATGACATACAAAGTATCCGACTAACATAGTAAGAAAAGTACGATCTTGTAAGTAAAATAAGATAGGAAAAGTATATGCAACCAAGATATGAAAATGTAGTGAGTGAGTGGAATGGAGTGATATGTGATGTGTAAGTGTGATGGTAGGATCAACATTCCCCCAAGTGGATGTGTATGAGATGAGTTTAATTTATAAAAGACCCCTAAACAATTAAGAATGAACCATAGAACAAGAGTGTGTCATCGTAAAATGGGTTAAAAAGGTGTTATAGAAAGATAGATCATGAAGTATGGAGAGTGAAAAGTCAATATAGTGAGGTTCATTTCAGATTTAGACCCTTAGTAGTCAAGTATGAACCATGGAACTAGAGTGCATCATAGGTTAATGATGATACAAGGTATGTATCAAGTTAGGTAAGAATTATTAGAAATAGGAAGTATGAAGTACATAGCATAATAGTAGGAATGATGATCAATTGATAATAGTAGGTGTTGACTTGAAACCCGACAATAGTGTGGGATTCAGTATTTCAACCTTTTGTTAAGAATGTATGTGGGAAAAGTAAATTGATCTATACTATGAATAGAAATAGAAATCATATAACAATATTCATCCCAAACTCCACTCTTTATTTTTTTTTCTTATAAATAATTACATTAGTCTCAATTACATTCATAACCTTCTGATTTTATCTCTTATAATTCACTCCCTATACAATTCTCTCAAGATCGCATTTACATATTCAATTATTGTGACACCCACATATACAATGGATTAATTACGATAAATATACAAAATGAAAAATATCCAAAAGTCACTTCTTTTGATTTGTGAATATGTCGGCTTCTATCTCTTTCTCGGATCAATTTGTCTTCATTTCATGGAACTATGTCAGCTTCCATGACTTCCTAGAGTATAATGTGGATTTTTCCCATATTCTCGTGGCTTTCTAGTCTTCTACGGATTCCTTTCGTTATGCGCAACTTCTTCCTTTACATGTTGTTTTGTTCCTTGTTTCGCAACTTTCCTTTTTCCTTCATGGCTTGATCCAACTCTTCGCAGTTATCTACTGACTTTGGAGGCTTCATTCTTATACTCATGGCTTATCCAAAATTTGATGAAGAACCCTGTCAACATCATCCCTTGACTTAAAATTTGTCTCATCATCGAGACAATAAGTGGATAAAGAACCCTATCATTTCCTCCATTTTTAAAAAATTTATGTTATGTAGAAATAAACCACCAAAAATTAGACGTCGACCTAAGGAAAGGTTCCTTTTCTTCACTCACCTAGATGGATTTATGGGACACCATCTTGAAAGCCCATAAAATCAACCCCCAAAAAATTAGATGTATGGCATAAGGAAGATTTCCTTCGCTCAAATTTCCCGACTAGAACTATGGGAAGCCATGCCTCTTTCTTTTTTTTAGGGTGGAGCTTGGGGATGTACTTTATAATCTATGGGGTTATATTATTCTCAAAATTGTACCATAAATCAAGATGAATATTAATTTGATTTACCCATTCTTGTAGTTGTGCATTTTTTTGGATTAATGAAAGAATGTTCGAGGGTAGTGGATTTTCTTGAATTGGATTCCATCTTTGGTGAGAAATTGTAACTTCTTGTTGCATTTTGATTATGGATATATCCATCATATTATTGCATTCTTGCATCTATGCAATTTTATCTTTTCGTGTCCTTTGCTTGGTCTGATATGTCTTCATGAGTTCAAAGAATATTTGTTAAATCGAGTTCCATCTTTATCTCGTACTAATATCATTTGTAAAAATTGCTTATTTATTTTTTGTTCTCATTTATGAAATTCTTCTTTCTCTTATTGAGTTTCACTGGGCCACCCTATTGTATATGTGTAGTAGGCCATAAAATTTGTAACTCTGTCTCTAATTTGGTGACCACGGCTTGTATCTATTTCCTTCTTTGTTAGTTCTCCACCTTCTATTTATTGAGAATTTATCGTTTGTATTCTTTGACAAAGATCTTCGTGGATTTTCTTCTTTTCTATCTCCAATTAAATTGTATCCTCTTTCAATATTATTGTGATTGCCTTCTCTGTTTGTGCTTCTATGTGTAGATTAGATGTAATACTTGATATGTGGATTTGCGCTTTAAATGGATGATAATATATTTTTCATTTCTTATTCAATCTCAATGCATCATTGTATCCAATATTATTAAGAAATTTGTTCTAACATTTGGCCACAGCTATATTTTGCAAGGGTGAGAGTTTGTCTAGGTATATAATTTTTTCTACTACACCTTTTTTGTTAGGTTGTGGAGCCTATTTTAATTGAGAAAGTGTTGAATACTTTTGTACACTAAGAGTACTATACACTTTCCACAGCTTATCTCACAGGGGTTCAAGGCATGTGCCGGGCCCCGAGTGGGGGTCTGAAAGTAGCAGCCCCCAGTAGTAGGAGTTCAGGCATAGCCCCCAAATTTTTTTGGGGTCTTAAAACGTGCCCGATATATCGGGAAACGTGATTTTCTCATATGGGTGAGTTTATTGACACATAGTTTAATGGGACGATTTTTGGCCCATGGTTTTCATATCCACGCTTTTGTAAAAATGCTTAAGCAGCTTGTCTATTTATATGGTTTTGTGGATATGGTAGATTGTTTTGAATTCGGTTGTGAATTTTGTAGAGTTTGTTGAGCATAGCTCCAAACGGATCTGGGTATTGTATTGAGAGAGCGTGGCTTGTAATAAAATCTGAGAAAGTGATTCTTTGTGGACGTAGCCAAAATTGGGTGAACCACATTAAATACTATCTTTTTGTATTGTGTTATTTTATTCTACACTTTTATTTGAGATCTGTAATATTTTTTGCATATTAGTTTCTACTGATTGCGATTTTGTGAGGGATTATTCTACATATTTTATCCCTTATTTCCTAACATTGTTGTAGCTGTATGGACTGATATTTCTTCCTCTATTAAAATGCTAGATTTATTTTTGCAAGTGAATCTCTTGGTCCTTGAGTGAGAACAAAAATTGTAGATGTATTTGATGATAGGTTTTGTTTCTCTTGTTCCTTCCAATCTTTTCCTCCTTCTCCTTCTTCTCTTTTTCATCCTTCTTTTTTTCTTATGTTTCTTTCTCTTTCTTTTATTTTTCTTCTTTCTCCTTCTCGTTTTATCATTCTTGGATTTCTCTTATTTTCCATTTCTTTCTTTTCCTTCTTATCTTTCTCTTCTTTTTCCTTTTTACTATTTCATCTTTCTTCTTTTCTCTACCACCTCTTTTTCTAATCTTTCTTTTTCTTTCCTTTCTCTCTTTGCATTTTCTTCCTTCTCCTTTGCTTCCTTTTATTTTTTTATTTTTTATCTTCTTTTTATTTCTCTTATCTCTCCTTCGTTTCCTTCTCTTCTTTCTACTTCCTTTTTCCTCTTCTTGTTTCTTTTTGTTTGTATCCTCTTTTTGTTTCTTTTCTAGTTATTCTTTTTCTTGTTTTTCTTTCAATTTTCTTTCTTCCTCAATCTTTTTCTGTTTGGTTTTCTCTTCTTGTTCCATTTTTATATTTTCTTTTGCTAGCTTGTTTGTTATTTCTTGTTTTTCTAACTCCTTTTTCTTGTGTTCTTCTTTGGATATTTGTTTGGATTTCTCCATTTATTTATATTTTTCTTCTTCTTCTTTTTGTTTTTGTAGCTGTATTTTCTTATGTCTAACTACTTCCATGGCTTTCTGTTTTTCTTTTTTAAGATTTTCTTTTTCTTCCTTTATTTTTGCCTTTGTATGTTCTCGAGTCTTTAACTGTAGGGTTTTTATGTTTTGTCATCCCTTTCCTTTCTTGTCTTAATCAACAACTTGATGATTTATTCTACCTATTTCAACCAGCTTTTGTTCCGCGATAGTATTTTTCTTCAATTCTGATATTTCTTGTTGAAGATATTTCAAGCAACTTGTCTCTTTTGCTTCGATTTGTTCTTATATCTCCTTTATTAATTCTGTTGGGAGTAACCTCATAATGTCCTCAATTACGAACCCAAATTTTTCTAGGTAGTATATTATTGCTTCAGCTATTGCCATTTTTTCTCTTCCTATACTGGCCTCATATTCTTGTGCTACTTGGGAAATACTACCTAGAGATAGACATTTTTATAATACCCATATGCAATTCTTGTCAAATGTGTTTCCACCCATGGCTCTACCTCCTCTGAAATATGTGGTTATTCTTGTTATAGTGGGTGTATGGGAGATGGAGTAATTTCTCCTTCTTCTTCTTCCGATCCCAAAATTTCCTCTGTCTTCAAAAAAACTTCTTCCTCTTTTTCTATATTGGTCGTGGCTTGTTTTAACTTCCCTTTTTTTACCAATGCTTTCTGACATTTAGTTATGGGTCTTGCAATAATAGTACTGTGTTTCTTATATATATATATATATATATATATATATATATATATATATTTGAACTCCTTTACTTGATTATGGTTTTACATCTTGTACTTAATATTTCCATCTCAGTACTCTTTAAATGTTTCTTTAATGACTTCATCGAAATTAGGAAATTTGGCTTTTATAGAATCCACAAGGAGATTTCTAATTTCTTCAACTGATGTGGCCACTAGGTCATTTGAAGCCTCATAGGGTAATGGAGGTATGTATTATGTGTGTGGAGTTGTAGGCCAAATAAAGGTGTAATCAATGTCAGTAATAAAGTATACCTCTTTCTCATACCTTACCACAATCTGCTCTGAAACCCTTTCTTTATTTCTAATTATTTGCCTAATTCTGTTTATCCACCCTAATAATGAAGTAATTTGAGTGATGGCATCTAGACTATTCATATGTTCCCAAATTTGTTCCGTTATTGGTTTATCTTCCTACCAGTCTACTAATTCCACTTTGTGGGGTAGGGTTTTTGTAAAATACATTGCTAAACATATCAATATTGAACCATAGAAAAATGTGTGTTGTCCTTTTATATTCCTTGTATTCTCATGAAATGTTGTGGTTAATAATTGAGCGGGTTGTATTTTGAATGTGAATTAACCATATCTAGGGATAATTGTGTGCTTAATCCGTGGGCACCATATTCTCTATTGGTGTGATAAATTTTTAAACATATGGCCTTGGCGGTGTACTTGAGGGCATGATTAGCAATATCTATGATGTGTACCCCGTGTTTTGAATTTGTTACTCCCATCACCACTGCCATGTATTTTAATGCAATCTTATTCTTTGTAATTGTTGAGAATATTTTTTCCCTTAATCCCTTAACCCTATCCATCACTTATGTATCAATGAGTTATGATTGATCCAAGTAAAGAATGTCATTATGTAACTCGGCTCAAAAGAACTTTAACAACATGATCTGCCCTTTGGAAAGTATGAAATGTGACTCTATGCATCAATTTTCAATTCAACGATCACTTTTGTGTTCTTTTTGTAAACTAGTTCCTTTGTATTGAGATACTATTATAAGAGCAAGGCTCTATCCACTTCTAATACTGTGTGATCATATTCAAAGATGGAGGAGTGAATGTATTATTTCAAATCACACATATGGGCCACTTTGAATGGAATATGTAAAAATGATCCTTTGAGATCATGTTGATTTGATTTCATTGAGTGCTTCATGAATTTTGGCCTTGGAAGTTCTATTTGTGTGACTTCAACTGGAGTATCCATGTCCTCTTCTTGATTTTCCCTAATTTTTCCCTAGCTCTCTTTTTCACACTTGTCTTTGATGAGTTTCTCGATATCTTGTTTGGATTGTTGTGCCTTTTTTTTTCCCCTTGTGGTCTCCTTTTATATCTCTGTCCTCTTCTACATAGTCCATTTATTGTATTTTTGGTGGAATAACTCTTTTTTTTTTTTGTTGTGGCTTTTATCCCACCTATTTTCCATGTTCTATGTTTTTCTTTATTCGGTGGATTCCTCTTCGTCCCACGAATTTACCTTTATTATGCAAAGAATGTATCCATTACGCATTCATGCCATAAGTATTTGTTCCTTTATTACTTGGTTTCTCTTATTTCTTTATTTGGCGTTTTATTCTTTCTTCATGTCGGGAATTTTGCCCCAACTATTCATTTTGCAATTTTCTATTGGCGGTCCTTATTTCCATGATTTACGTTTTATTTCCTTATTCCATGTATTTTTTCAATACTTATTTCTTTCTTCATTCCGTGGTTTTGTTCCTATTTATTCATTTCATGGCTCACTCCTTTCTTCCTTCCGCAATTTTTCTCATTCGTTTCTTTCTACGGTCTTTCCTTCATTGCACATATTTTCCATTCCTTCTTTCTCGTGGCTTATTTTCCTTCTTTTTTTGGCTTATTATTTTTTTGTTTTTCTTTATTGCACGAGTATGCTCCCTCCGAGGTTTTACCTTTTCTTTATTTTTTTCATCTCTTAGAGTAATGAATCACTTGCATGTTTTCATCCTACCCCTCATCCTATCCACCAGAATTTCCAATTTTCAAATAGGTTGGATATAAATATAGTTCTTATTGTGTCAAGTATTATATTTCTTTAATCGAGCACCATTTTCAAATCCTCGTAACTCTTTATTTTGCAATATTTCCAATATTATAGCTTTGGAAGATAGTATGTCTTTGATAAGGTAAGGTCCTATCCATCTCACCTTGACCTTACATGGATGTTTCCACTTGGTATCATAAAATAGGACCTTATCTCCAATATCAAAATCCTTCCTCTTGATATGGAGGTCATGCCATGCCTTTTTCCTTATTTTTTCTTGTGTTTGGTTATAAGCGCTTATGAATCCCTTTTCATCTAGATTTTCTAATTAAATCAATATTTTATGTAGTGATGAATCTTCATTCATTCTGAAGGTGACTACAACTCTTAATCTTGGGAGAAAAAACTCTAAGGGTACCGTGGCTTCCAATCCATAGACCAATTGGAAGGGAGAGTATTTGGTGAGCCTTTTTATGTTGTGCGGTATGCCCATAAAGTGGCTGGTATATTTAAATTCCAATTTTCCTGTTAAAGTGAACAAATCTTGGTTAACACTTTCTCCAAAACTTTATTAAATGATTCTATTGTTCCATTCACTTGGGGATGGTATGGTGTGATCCTATTGTGATTGATCATGAACTTACTCAACAATTCTTCAATGGTGGCATTGAAAAAATGCTTCCCCGATCACTAGTAATGCTTAATGGGCATCCAAATCTTGTAATGATGTTTTCATAGAGAAACATAGCTATAGTCTTAACAATGTAATATTTGGTAGGAATATTCTCCACCCATCTTCTGAAGTATCCAAAGAGCTATGATGACAAACCCGGCCTAATATTTTTTAGCAGCTAGTTTGATTGGTCCAATGAAATCTATTTCCCATTTTTCAAATGGGGCTAAAGCTAGAACAGCCTTAGTGGCATCTCATCCCTAGCATTAGGTTTTCCTACTCATTGAAAAATATCACAGGTTCTCACATGTTTGTGTGCATCTTTGAATAATGTAGGCCACCAAAACTAACCATCATTACTTTTCTAGCTATCGTCTCTCCTCCATTATGACCTTCTGCAACTCCTTTGTGTGCTTCTATCAAAAAAATTCTGTTTCACGCTCCAAATCTACTCTCCTCAAAATATCATCATGCCTTATTTTATATAAGTTACCTTGATTCAAGGTGAATGGGAAGGATCTAGTTAATAAACTTATCTTCATTTGTTTGGTGTAGTCTGTTATAAATTCTCTGGTAGTAAGCAACTAAGCTATCTCATCCAATTCTTTTGGAATAGCTTCAATTCTAAATAAGTGATCCCTAAGAAAATCATCATCTATTGGACCTTCATCCTCTCCATTATCTATTCTTGATAAGTAATTTGGTCCATTATTTAACTTTCCTGACTTAACTTGCTATAGTGAAGTCAAATTCTTGAAACAACATCAACCATCTACAAATTCTTCCTTACAATATTGGTTTGTTTAAAAAATACTTCAATGGCTCATGGTCGGTATAAAATACAAAAGAAGTGGCCAATAGATATTGGTGGTATTTTTGTAGAGCATACACCATACTTAAAGATTCCCTCTCTATTGTTGAGTAATTTATTTCTTCCTTGGCTAGTTTCCTTTGCAAAAGAAATTGGATGGTCCATTTTTTCTCTAGGTTGTGTTAGTACTACTCCAATTGCAATGTCGATGCATCCACATGAATGTGAAAAGTGACTTTCCAATATAGAAAGATGAGGATAGGTGCATGTAGGATTTTTTCCTTCAAAATTTCAAAGGCATCGAAACATCATTTTCACCATGGAACATTTTTATTAGTCCTCTTTTTCAATAGTTCTTCCAATGGTGCAATTATTTCCACATAATTCCTTATAAATTTTCTATGGTAACCCGTATACCCTAGAATTATTCTTATGTATTTATGTGTTTTAGGTGGCGTCGATTAACTATCACTGAGGTCTTTATTAGATCAATTAGTATCCCTTCTTTGCAAATTATATGCCCCAATAATGTGCAAAATGGGGTTAAAAATATACACTTCTTCAAATTAAGGGAAATTTACAATGCCCTACATTTTTGGAACATCAACCTCAGAACCTGAATGTGATTTTTCAGCAATCCATACACAGTCCAATCATCTAAATATACTTCCAAGAAATCATGGATAAATTCTTTAAAAGCATTGATCATTATCCTGTTGAAGACTGCTAGTGCATTATTTACGCCAAATGACATCACAATATACATAAATGACCCCATTATGTGGTAAATGTAGTATTTGGATGATATTCAGGTGTAATTATAACCTGATGGTAACCAAAGAAACCATCAGTAAAATAATACACTTCCCTTCCTGCCACATTCTCCAAGACTTCTTCTGTGAAAGGTGTAGGGAATGGGTCATGAACGCAATATTTTTAACTCCCTATAATCTACGCATATGTGTATTTCTCCAGTTTTCTTGTTTTGGATAACCATTGGAATTATCCATTCTGAATATTCTACTAGTTTGATGATTCTAACATTAAAAAAATTCAATTTCATATTTCACCTTGACCTTTAGATTTGGATTAAGTCTGTAAGGTCTTTTCTTCAAAGGTTTGAAGCCTTCTTTTATCTAAATATTCATTGTGCCCAATTCTTCTTTTATGCCTTTCAAATCCTTAAAATCCTTAGGAAAAATTTATTGAAATTATCATAGTAACTCTACTACCTTAGCCACTTCCTCATCTAACCAATAATCCCCAATTTTTGCAAATTTTTCCTCTCTGTTTATGCCAATGTTTTCAGTCTTGAGTTTCAAAGGTTGGTAGTAATATTGGTCTCCCTCCTCCTGTTTGGTTTTTACCACTTTTCTTTCCCCTTCTATTGTTTTGTATCTCATGTTTTCTAGTTTTTCTTCCCTCTCTTGTTTTTCTACTACAAAATAGTGTGCCATTTCTAGAGTTTTGTGTAAACTTACTAGTGGTTCTAGTACTTTAGTTTCTAGTTTTTCTTTTGAATAATGGTTTGTTTCTTCTTCTAGAGTTAAGAACAAGAAATTTATTATATTTTGTAGTGCTTGCAAGGTGTTCAGATATGCATCCCAAAAATTAAATGTATGATAAAAGTCTTTGACAATTTGATTCCACTCCCTTGTTTCACATCTGATTTCTTGGTGCATATACCAAGATTGTGGTATGGGTCCCAGAGTCCATACAAACAATTGTATCCAAAATAATGGTGAATGTTATCCACATATCTTCCAATGTCTTTCAAAACCTAGATGTGTCTTTGTGGATCAGTTTCACCAGTATATTGAGGTATTGTTGCATAGTAACCCTCACTTTCCAAATATCTTGTTCTAAGCAATGTAGTCAATGAATTCTAGTGAGATATGTTTGGTTTATGATCCACCCACCAACCCGTAACATTTATGGTTAGGGTATCATCCAAGGATTCCATTCTAGCCTTTTTGTTTGGAAATATTCTCTCCATTATCTGAATGTATCCCTCTAAATATCCAAATCTTGAATACTTCAGTAGGGTTTGGTGGGATGCTCCGTGGATTAACCTATACATGCATTTAATGGGTAATTCTTCAAATTATTCTCTTGTAGGATAATACACCTCATTGTATTTGATTCCAAACTCCTCTTCTACAAAATAGTACCCATTATCATCTCCAAATCCAAATTCTTCTTTTGCAGAGTAATAACCATCATCTTCTTCAAATCTATCATGTGTGGGAGAGAAAATGTCTAAATCAATATCTAAGATATCATTATCCAAAGTGATTATTCATAGAGGTATCATTCTTGCATAACATAGTTTCCTGGTACTTGATTCTGGAAATCCATGTATCCAAGCTTCAATAACATTATCTGAAGTGTCATTATTAACTTCAATTTTCATCGAAATTTCTTCTTCAATTTGTATGAAATTCCTTATTGATACTGGAAAAATTATTTAGAGTATACACCCCCAAATTTCATCAAAGTCTTCTTCTTTAGGGTCATTCCATACTTCTTCCACCCATGTGGAACTCATTCCTAAATGTAAGGGTACATGTACACATATGTCATCTGCTTGAAGTGTCACTTCTACCTTTTTGAATTAACAGTTCCATTACAATCCATGAACCATTCTAAAACTAGGATAACATTATAAGAAGGATTAAAAATTACATTTTCTACCACTTCAAAATTGAATCACTTATTTATGACCATGACATTTACTTCAACATTTTTCAATGCTCCTAGTGGTTGTCTAGATGATCCATCTACTAAACCGATAAAGTACTTGACGAGTTCTAAAGTAGGCATACATATCCTATCACAAGTAGTCTTGGAAATCATATTTACGACCATGCCAAATTCTAGTAGTACTCTGGTGATGGTGGTATCGAATATATCAATGTCTAAGTAGATGGAAGATTTATGCCATGTACGCTAGGTACAAAACACATTTATTTTCTTCTTCTTTTGTCATGCCTCAATTATTCGGACATAAAAGTATTTTCCTCCTTATTCCAGTATTTGCTAAATTGTTTCAATTTTTCTACTAGACCATGGTTGATTGTTAATTTAGCTATTTCTTTTAAAGCAAGGATCTCTTCCTCCACAAAACAATTTTTCTCCTTTTCTTCCTGGGATTTTTCCTCTTGTACCAATGCCTTACTTTTCTCAATTTCTTTCATATAGAGGTTTGGTCTAATATCTTTAGGGTTCCATTATTCTTCACTTGAAGAACTCTCTTCTTGTGGTAATCTGATTATTTTCTTCTTTTTGGGTGCAGCTTCATTCCTTATGCACTTCTGGTAGTAATTGTTGCTTTGTATCTAGGTTCTTCAATTTTTATGCCTCCCTTTATTTCCTTTCTTCTCGGATAAATATATTTTGCTTCTTCCTTCTTATCTTATTCTATTGGTCTATTATTTGAGATAGATGCTCTTATGGCCTTAAATTTTTGCTCTTTTTCCTCATCCCATGGAATTCTGGTAAGATGTTGTACATGTTTATGAGAATCCTTCCCCAAAGCTTCTGACTTAGTTCCTCCACTCCTATAGAACTACATGGCTTTAGGACAACTGAATGCATCATGGGATCTTTTGTGACAAAACCTCTAGGATTAGGTTTGGTGTAGTTTCGCTAGGCTTCCATATTGACCACACTTATATAAGTTTATTGGTCTCCTATCTTGATATATTCCTCCTTGATTGTCTCTATAGCCTCCATGGTAACCTCCATCATTATAACCTTGGTAACCTCTCCCCCTTGATAATTGTCATAGTCACCTCTATATCCTCCTTGATAACCACGTCTATATCCTCCCCTAAATCCACCTCGAATCCTCCATGGTATCCTCCTTCATTATATCCTTGGTAATTTGGATTATAATTATTTCCCTGATAGCCACCTCCGAACTATGGTTGTCCTCCTTATTGGTTTGGGTATTGAGGTGTAATTATTGATGGTTGTGTAGGTGGTGGGTTTGTTGTAAGCATCTATTTTGTTACAGGGGAGGGTTGGGTGTTGTATTTTTCTCATGGCCATAACTATTCTAGTATTATAATCTATTAAATATTCCATTTCCTCTATAGAGGGGAAAGTGTGATGGTAATGGTTATGTAAACCACATACGGTCTGATATAAATAAATTTATTTGTTTGAGGTGCTACTTGTAATGAGGGACATGTATCTTGGGCATGTTGGTCCCACAATATGAAAATGTCACACCATGCTCTTTTTTATTTTGGGATGTTACTAGAAGATTCCCTCCGAGAGGAATGTTGTCTATAAGATTCCCTCTCGAGAGGAATTTTGATCACTAAAAATAAAGATGTAATAAGAAGATTCAAACTAACCCCGATGTTCATCCAATAGAGTGAACTTACGATTGAGTGTTGCACTACATATAAAAATCTATGTGTTTCTTGTGATTGTGTGTAAGAAAGGTGCCTTGGGAAGCCCTTATAGCATATACACTAAATAACGGATATATTTTCTAGATAATACAAATGTGTGTATAGAATGTAATGACCTTCCCCTTTCTATGTAGTGTATACGAAAATGCAGTCCCTTGCCCCTTGATTTAATGTTAAATAGATTCTTTGAATTGCTTTAGGTTCATTTTTAATGTAATCTTAGGTGATAGTAATAATGATTACAAATTGGTCACTTATTTTGAACACATATCTATGTATTTATATGATTCCCTTGTTTTAATTTTGCAATTGACAACTCAAAAGCTAACCCATAAATGAAAACAATGCCCAAAAGATAAAAGAGAAAAAAAATAAGTGAATAAGATAGAAAAGGGTCAGGGGCACCCATAGGGGATAGGATCGCCTGGGTGTTACTATCCTAGTTAGGCATTTTTGTTTTAATCCATAAAAATAAAAAAGTAAAATACCAACTAGTTTGTAGGGTGTGTAAGACCAAAGATAAAGTAAAACACATAATAAAGAGGTTAAAGATAGTTTTCAATTACTAGTTTTCTTTCTAGGAATCATGTAAATGCTAACATCTTTGTTAGGACCTAGAAATGTACCGAATTAGAAATATAAAAATCGTATTTCTCAATCTAATTCTAAATTCACAATCTTTGAAAATGAGTTTACTTTTATATCCAATTTTGTTATGAAATCATGTTGTTCTATAATTTAATATTGTTTATATTTTTGTAATAAATAAATAAATTTTAGAATCCTCGTATAAATATCTCTCTCTCTCTCTGTGTAACTATATAAACACGTAGTTATATGAATTTAAATCAATCAGTTAAATCTCAAAATTTGAAAATGGTAATCAAACTATTAAAAACAACAAAATTTGAAGTAATCTATTGTTTATCTTGCTTATATATATATATATATATATATATAGAACAGTTTGATCACCTTTTTCAATTTTTAGGACTTAACCTAATTGATTTAAATTCATAAAGCTACATGTTTATATAATTACATACATATAAAGATATATATTTATATGAGGATTCTCAAATTTATTTGTTCATTGCAAAACTATCAACAAAATTCAATTATAGAACAACATGATTTTATAACAAAAGAAGAGATAAAAGTAAACTCATTTTCAAAGATTGTGAACTTAGAACTAGATTGAGAAATCATAGTTTTAGATTTATTTATGAGAGGGAAGAGGAAAATTGAGAAGTTAACTATGTAATAAAATAATAACCTTAAATTTACTAACACATTTCTAAATTACTACAACAGAGAAAACATTTAAATCCTTCTTTCATATCCTTGAAATTTCATTGTAAAAAGAACCTATATAAATTTTGAGAAATATTTAATAGAAATATTATTTTATTCTTCTAAGGTGAAATCAAATCCTTTCAAATTAATGATACAATTTAAAAAAATCAGCTATCCAAGTCTTTCAATAAGAAAGAAAACTTATTCCTTTGATTTTAACAAAACTACAATTCCGAACCAAATCATTTCTTACATTCACCAAAGTACACACAAGATAAAATTAAAAAGTAAATTGTAAGTAAGAAATACCTCCAAAAGGTGGAGACAACATGCCAAAATTTAATAAATTTCCAAATTAAAAATATATACCAAAATGTTTTTCTACAAGTTCAAATCTATGTTTAAGCTTCATTCCAACTCGTAAAACCAATAACAAATTATTTCAAGAAGGCCATAAAATATGGCTTTGTTTTAAACCCAACCAATTGGAATTATCACATAAATATAATATGAAAATTAGAAATTACTATCCTCCATCCAATCCCATGGGAGAGAGGAAAAAAATTCGTCTAACTAGAAAATGGGAAGGGAAAAGGAAAAAATATGCCGAAGATTTCAATACTCAAATCGGCCAAAAGAAACATAGAATCACCACAACACTTGAGAAGCTTCATCCGTCTACCAATGGGGAAGAGGGGATATGGATATAGCTAAGTTTTCCTAAAATAATAGTAACCAAAGTATCCCAAAAACCCACAAAACCTCATTATCTCCCATTTATCCTTATCTCTTCATGCCCCTCTTTACTTGAGGTTTTTAAAAATTTGTAGGTCTCCTTAAGAAAATATAGGATATGTTTTCCAAACCAAATGGAAATGATATCCTATAACAAACCAAATGCAAGGGGAAATAAAATAACCCATCAAGGATTTACAATCAAGAAATGAGGGTGAAATATAAAAGGGACTCCCCCTCTTCCCATTACATTCTTTTTGTCCTGTGTTTTCCAAGGGAAAATTCATCTTGAAAACATGACAACTTTACCATAGTGTCGACACTTTTCATTATAAACCTTCTCAGACACCCCTCAAGGTTAGTTTATTTCCTATGTTAGCCCTATACCCATCTATTTAGTTTCTATGTACATGGTCCCACTCTTTCAAATGTGTTGAAAAGAGGGAAAAAGTTCATAAGATTCTTTTGAGGCAATGTATTTTAAGGTGGATTTTTTGGCAGGCTTAGGAATGTCTATTTTTATCCTTTCTAGGGTTAGTGAACAGTTTTGGAGCTGATTTCAAGTCCTAAATTCACCAATAAACTATATTCATGATCCAAGATCATTTTTCAAGTGATTTAGGAATATTTAGGGAAGATTTGGAGATTCAGGAGCAAGTTCAACAAAAGCGTTTTTAAAGGCCAAAGGAGCTTGCAATGCAAAAATGAACCTAAGATTTGGGACATGATTCCAAGAGCTCTAGAATGAGTTGGAGATCAAACATATTATAAATGTAAATATTATTCAATTCCCTACATGGTGGTAATATCAGATTTTACACAACACATACATTTATTTCCAAAACTCATTCTTTATAGGCATAATCGACAATCCGATAAAAAAAGGTCATTTTTGTTAATGTTGAAAGATTGATCAGAACTTGATACCCATTCAATTATTCTTAAAATTACTTTTTCATTCAAAATAATCTTAGGAAGTTCAAAAACAATCCTTCAGGAGCTTTGGCGCGTCATTTCCAAGTTCCTCTCCAAGGTACAAGCTTCATCCTTAGTACAAATTTTGAGTGCCATGTGGTAACATGAGGCTTAGGTACACTTTTTTTCCCTTTCATCCCTTTCAAATGGGAAAAGGTGGACCAAAACCTATTCACTCCCACATTAAGCCTCATGGAACCCCCACAAGACATTGTGAGGCTTTGATAATCACTTTTTTCCATTTTTCTAGCGCCCACTCCAACACACACATGTTTGAAAATTTTCACCTTGGGATAGAGGTATAATTTTGTATCACCTTCATCCATTTCCAGGGGATAATGGGGAAATAATATTTCCCCCCTCACCTTGGTCTGTAAGGTTCCTCATGTGACTAAAAACTAGCTCTCGGGTGCTTAAAATGAGCTCTTTTCACTATCCCCTCAATCTGTGCATGCATGACACTTTTCATCTAAGGGTGGAGGAAAAATTTTGTGTCCATTTCATCCATTTACAAGGGGAAATGGGGGATAAAAAAATTATCACCCTTCCTCATGCTTATAAAAACTTGGACTTAGGCATTTTCACTCCCCCCAATTTTTCTCTGTTTTCTACCTTAAACTCGGTGAAATTTTTCCATAATCCTATTCATCAATTTTTCCTCTTGAATTCATCCTTCCATTTCTCCATTATTAGACTAGAATATTTCTCATAAAAACTCACAAACTTTTAGATCTTTAGGTTCATTTTTTCCAGTTTGAATTCGTATTCTGAAGGAAAAATCTTTGTATATTACAAACTGGTGAACAAATTGAATTGATGTTTTTGCATTCTTCACCATTTCTAGGTTCCTTATAGACCCAAGTGATAGAAATTATTTACATATCCTGAAATTTTTACGGTGAAAAAAACCCCGGACCTCATGCCCTCATTTTGTATAATTTTATTTCCCACTGTTACGGAGATTAGATCATGCTTAAAAGTTGTATGAGATATTGTGAGACAAAACCTATCCTAATGGAGGTGGTTTCATCGAAACATGATTTCACGAAAGCCACATTCCAATAATAATAAGTCTCTACATGATCACTTACTATAAATAATGAATAATCACATAGGGAAAATTCTTCAAAGGAAGTGTGTACAGGGAACATCCAGAAGATAAAACAAGGTGATCAAAGTTCAAAAGGGTAAAAAGATCATTTTCTAAAAATAGTAAACTCTTACTCTAAGTACAAAGGAGTATTTATGTCAGCCACAAAGTTCAAATTTACAAGCCTTGAATCAGTCTCATCTCTAATATCTAAGTACATAGGTTTGGGGAACAATGATGTCATCCACATGGACCTTGAATATCTCAAAGATTGAATACTTGGAGGATAGAGATATATAGTGGAGGAAACATTTTAATGAGTGGTTTATATGCAAAAGGTTGTCACCCGTGTCGGTGAAGAGTATTGAATTGGTGTTGGCATGTTCTCATCACTAAAAACATGAAACCAAAACCATTTGAGCAGATGATGGCTTAGCCATGAAAATGATTTCTCCCAATGCTATCTCTCATTTGATGCAGATTCCAACTTGGAGTAATATGTCTTTCATCTCAAAAGATTTTGCAGTGAGTGAATGGACCAAAACATATTCTTACCTTTAAGGTCTCACATCGGGATCGTGGTTAAAGTAAGGAAGAAATTCTTCTTGTGTTCCAAAGTATCTCACAGTTTGAGTTTCATGAAGGCTACTCGAACATGATCAAACTTCTCAATCCGATGATGGGAGAAGAAACCACAATGGAATTTTAAGACTAGATGGCCCTATTCATTCTCACGATCAATGAAAGAAGGTAGAGAATTGATTAGGGGTATATCATCAATGACAACCTACACTTTGGTAGTTACTTTGGGTACTTGTATCAAATAAGTTCTCCATGAATTTGTATTTGGTGTATACTCTTATAAGATCAAGGCCATTCAAGGGATTGTCACTTACAGAACATCTCTCCTAAGGCCCCAACATTTGAGATATATCCATAGTTGGTCTTGAAGGAGAGAAATCAACATTTCACAAGGGTGAATGATGCCTTCACCATGTTTTTCATTAGGACACTAGAGGGGAATCCTCACTCAAGGTTGTCGTCACAAGCGACTTATTTGATCAAGAAGTACATGTCATATTTCACATAATTTTCCACTTTCTCCTACATCTAAGTTTTCAGTTATGATCTTTCTCTGCTAAGGATACCTAGGTATCTCAACAATAAGATTGTATTGTTTGAGCTATGTAGACAACTTTCCCATGTTCACAGTAAGCTCAAGAACCAAAAAAGGAAGAATGTATCTTTTCCCATCTCACTTGGAATATTCACTTCTAATAGTGTTAGTGATGCATCACACCCTGAAGCCTCCTTCATACACCTAAGTTTGTATTCATATTCCCCGAGGGTAGACTTTGACATCCGAGGTGATCTAGACACTTTCCACCTTCCGAATCATATCATGTCCTGCATATTGAAGATTATTAGGTGAATTACATAGATGAATTTGATGTCAAGGAAATATACCATATGCGGATGAAAATCAAATAAATTAAGAGATTAAAGTTTTTCTCGGTATAACGAGGTAATTCAAGATGATGACACAAAGTTTTATGATCCATAATATTAAGAATTGAAGGTTTCACATTTACCATAGGTAACATGGAATGTCCATGAGTCAAGACAAATAAGTGAGTGGACCAAGGTTGTAATAAGAAGATCAAAGGAATGGTTCAAGAAGAAGAAGGCTTCCTCCATCACATCCAGAATTTTCCACACCCTTCAATGAAGGGCATCACACCAGTCTTCATCAAATTTCATGGATAATACTTCAGACTTAGTTCATTATGGATAGATTTTGAATCACAAAGTACTGGAGTTGAAAACCCCCTACTACAAGAGATTGTACAAGAAATTCAGAACAACAAATGATCCCGTAGTAGAAGCATAACTTGAGGAGAATGATTCATCCCATATTTTAGTTCCTTAGTAGCCTCATAGTTTCCCATATTTCACTTTCACTTCTACCCCTCTTGTACAAGATGCACCTCCTCCCCCTAAACAAGAAACAATGGTCATTGTGTGTCGATTTTGAGCCCAAGGTAGATGATATATTTCCATGGATTAAATAAATGATCAAAAAAGAGGCTCGTACAGTCCAGTATGTGACATTCCCTAATTTTTTAGCAATATCATCATTGTTCAAAGGGAATAAGAAAAATTTCACTCGGATAGCTTATTTCTTTTCGGTGGTGTCGTGGGAAATTATTATGTAGAAGTGGTCAATCCAAGGGTAATGAATCCTATTGAAGAAATGACATTGGCCAACTAAGAGATGAGAACCATTCCCTTGGGCCCAACCACTCATGAGGGAGATGCACATATTTTTCAGGAGTCTTCCACTAGCCTCCTCATGAGGCACAAAGAATACAAAGAGAAGATTGATTAGTTGGAATACCATGTGAAAACACTCACCTCATATATGCAATATTTTAGGGACCGGATGATTCATCATTGCTCCCGGTCAAAGAGGTTACTCCAATCAATAGCTTTAACCTAGAGTCCATCTAAAAGACACAAGGATTCACTACACACGGAAGGATTGGAAAAGGAAAAATAACCTTGGGACCAAGTTAATCCATTAGTGATGGAGATGGGAGATTATAATTCTCGGTATTGGTAAGAAGGAAATTGTTCAATACTCCATCGAGGACTTATCACATGTGTGGGTGAGAAATATTTCTTCTAGATATGAAATGTTGAACTAGGATATTGATGAATTGGACTCAAATGAGGAGCATGCCTTCAAGATGTAAGACAACATCAACATCAGAATACAAAATCTTGGAGTGTCTTCCATTGATGAGAGCACTTCCGCAGATGAATTGTTGAGGCCATTTGAGGAGTATGTCCAGAAAAAGGCCGAGGACCCCTTTTATTTCAACAAAGATACACTAGTTTGTTTCTGAGTATCAAGCCACAATTTCACACATTACAAAGAAAAATCAGTCATGGTTTGCTAAAATAAAGAAAATCAATGATGTATCAAATGCTTGGCTCAAGTCCTTGAGTTGTGTACGCATTTCTGAAGTGGAAAAAGTTGCACATGTAGAAGCTTGGTATAGTAAAGAGTTCAAGGGAGTGGAAATTTTTCTAGTGGAGCTTGGCAGGGATCAATCAGGTGGCAAGGTGAAATCAATGGAGGGTGTGCATCTTCATCAGCCTAGTTATCTCTCCTCTTTTTCTCTCTCTTCCCCTCCCCCTCCCCCTCCTTCATGTTCTATTTCTTCATTGGGGGTTGCACTTTTTCATTTTGTCCTATTCATATTTTTTCTTATTCATTTAAATGTGAATATAGTTTGTAATGTAATAAGTCACCCTTAATTAATAAAAGGGGACTTAATTCTATTCCTAGGAATATGAAAATTCACATGTTGTAAGGGAAAAATGAAAAGTCATGTGGGGGTAGGTGAAGAGTCTTTCTCAAATCTATAAATTGTAATGGAACCCTCATTCTTAAGGGTTTTCAATTTTGTATGCTCAAGAGTAGATAACTACTTGTGAAAAGAAAAAAGATAGAAAATTTCCTCTATTCTCCTTCCTACATGTTCTTCCATTCCTCACTATGTACAACTTTTCCAAAATATCAATGAAGAAGAAAGGAGTTTCTTTATTTTCTTGATGAGAGAATTAATGAGACTTTGTGTTCATAATTCTACCTTGTCTTGGTGTTAGTAACAAAGTTGTTTTCTTTCTAAATTTGTGTGATGATATGTTCTGATTAGTGTTTGTAAGAATATGATTTTCTACTTGCAATATTAATCCCCTTCCTTTTTCCCACTCCCTTTTCTAACCTTCTTAGAAAATTCCTCCCTTGTAATAAATTGTAATATTTTTTCCACAGGTTTAGTGGAGTGTTCTTGTTGGATCCCGACCTCTAGGCCACCCACAGATTTCATTTCCATTCATGCATAATAAATGGAGCTGCACCATTCAAGAAGAGGGACCTAGAGTCTCAAAGCATTGGAGAAATCCCTCTAATTTTTCTACCTGACAAATTTTCTCACCAAAATTCCCAAATACACTCTCCTTAAGGGTGGATGGAGAAAATAAAACAAAATCACAAACACAATAATTTCAAAGAAAAAAAAATCCACCATGGAGTCAATAAAAATGTCATTACCTAATCAATATTTAATTGAGAGTGAGGACCTACCTCCCAAAAGCAAGAAACAAAATCCAATACCAATCTCTCCAAGAAATTCCTTCTTCTTCTCTTGAAATCTCCCAAAATTACCAAAACAAAAGGCCAAAAGAACCCCATCCCCTAAAAAAAAGAGGTATAGTAAATAAGTAGACCCAAAACAAAAGCAAATTGGAAGGCGACAATTTTCACCCTCCACCCAAGATGCAACCAATCATCAATCCCCAAAGCTATAAAAAAATTTATTTAAAGGAAATAATAATTCTAATATAATCAAAACAATCTCCACATAGAGAAACATGCACCCCAAATATCAAACAATCCCCAAAATCTAAGAAACATAATTGGAAGAGGTTAAAGGAGAGGAAAAATAGGAAAATGGGCTTTATTAATCTTTAAAATATCTTACCCACCCATAGGTATATGGCATAAGGTATCTTTTAATGGTAAATCTATCTCTTTTCTTTCTTTTTACTCCTCCAAAATGTCACTTCTTTCCCAAATCCGAGTTTTTGAAGAGATATGGAATTTATGAGGGTATTTGGGCTCACCTAATCCATGATTAGGTTCCCCTAATCCCATTTTAACCAAAAAAATTAACAACAAACTAATCCCATAAGGTGGGAAGGGGTTAGCACTAAAACAACACAAAAATAAATAAGAGAAGGGGTGTTAAGTTAATAAACTAGAGGAGATACCAAAGGGGATGCAAAAACCATAGAAGTAAATTTAAATAAGATAATATATGCCAAAAGGGAGTATAATTACCACATTTCAACCATATTCCAAACAAAGCGGACAAAATACAAAATAAATAAGGGGAGGATATTTGGCCCCTTATGGCCTATAGTGATAGTTAGGGATGCCCTTCCTAAGTCCCACATTTTAATATGGTAAGACTTGTCACATACAAAATTGAATCAAACATCATACTTGTCCAATACCAGAAAATAAATGATATGATATCACATATGCACTATGATGACACAATTCAATGAAAATTAAAGACTATCTATTCAAGTCAATCATATTACAATCATCTATCCAATATAACAATAAAAGGTTATGAAAATGAATATGTATTATCTATAAGAAAACTACATAATCACGAAATTACATAAATACCCACAAAATGATCGAATCTACATTGTCATCACATACCTCAACAATATCTTGTCAAAATGAGTTAGCATACTAATGATAATATAATCCACATAATATAACAACATCAACAATAATAATGGTAGTAACATAATATCAAGTGTCTCCATAAAAATAATACAATGTGTATAATGAGTCAACATATTCCAAAATGGAATGAAAATAGGTGGGAAATACACATCATTCCTTTGGTATGTTTTAGTATACATGATTTATAAGTTTGAATATTAAACACTTTGTTACACCTTTTCCTAGTCCTATTTGCTTTTGATTTATTTTTATATTGACACCGTATTATACTTCCTGGATTTACATATTTTGGTTGAGTCACGGGGACCCATTTCCTCGTTCTTGGTCTTATTTCTATTTCTTGACTTTAAGATAATACCTCCCATTATAGACACTACCACATGGGCTCTAGTGTCTGTTTTAGGAACTTTTTCAATTTTATTTGGTTTTCTAAATTATCCTTTAGAAATTAACTTTGGGTATTTTCTAATTCTTTGGGTCATCCTTTGGTGTCACTAAGTGTTAAAATTCAAACAAGGAATTCATATATATATACTTAACTTACTCACTATTATTAGGGATTGGAAAATTTGGGGCTAATACTTACTATCTACTTCTTGGGAAAAGAGAAAAATTCAAGTACTACATTTGGGATACATTATTCACTACATAAAAGGGGAGATTTCTAATTCAATCTCACATATTCATATTGGGGGAAAAATAGTTGTATCCCACTATCTTGGTGTGACTGATGTAAGGGAAACCTATCTTTAAGGGACATAATTCAAATCACACACACATAATAATTACATAGAGTCTAAAATGTAGTGTAATGCTCAGTGAAAATTATATTCGGGTGACCGACGAGGTTAGTTCGACTCAATCATATGCATTATTTTTATCTAATGTTTTATTTAACTTTTATTTAGGTAGCTAGGGCCTGGCTTACACATATAAGTGTGACATAGGAACCCTACAATGAAGTGGATGTGACAAAGAAAAGAAAGGAGACAAGTCCAGGACCTTGAAAATACCGAGAAGCATATATGCTACCTAGAAACTACCACCTAGTTCGGACATCATCACCAAGGTGGTTTTGTCGTCATATAGGTAGTCATTTCTAAAGAGGTTCAATATTTTAGCTTATTTCAAAGAGTTTAAACTATCTAGATACACCATGTTCTAGTTATTTTCCATCCCATAATCAGTCCAAAACTCATGATACAAGTTAAGTCACTCCCACCTCCTATCTTGAACACTTACTTGTACTTTACATTCTAGATCATGTTTTTACTACTATATTTATTTTATTTGAGTCTTGTAATAAAGATTTAAATTTATTTTAATCAATTTCATTTCCTAACATGCAATATTTCAATAGGGGTGTCTTATTTTATCCTAAGTCTTTTGGCCAAAAGCACAATAAATTTGATTTTTAGGATGTTTTATATTACTAACATGTCCAAAGTATACTGATTTTTCGGTAAATATATTGTAGATGGTATTATCACTTACTTTATTAATTTATCACATCTTCCTTCTCATGAAGGATAGGGCCCTCTCAAGTTACAATAGGTGCACAAGGATCTATAATGATCTTGGTTAGAGGTAAAACTCTATGATGATACACCACATCACGGTGTAATTTGACAACAAGATGGATATATGATGATAGGTGAACATTATTTTATAATGATATATTGATGTATTTGTATATGCTGACAACTATTATATTGTATATTGAGAAAAATAGCTTTAAACTTTGTAAATGAAAGTTGAGAAATATGATGTATCAAAACTCAGACAAGATCCTACATATTTCATATGAATATAAGATGAATTTTATACTTGATATGTCAAATAATGTAGAGATATGCACTAGTTGATAAATGGTAAAACATAGATTTCAATTATTAGAATGGATTGGTAATTATGATACAAAAATTAAAGTTAACAAAATGATCTGGTTATGTTAGGTTATTGGATGAACCTAACTAAATGAAATTACTACTTACATGTTCTTGTTCTTATATTCAAGGAATTAACTATGCAATGCCTTATTTTAAATTGCATGATCTATTATATGCAACCCCATATAGATTTTAATACTTAATAATTACACATGGTTAATTAAATTATTTTGAAATGGAAGTAAACTATACACATTTTAAGATAGTGACACGATTAAATCTACTTGGATAAAGGGAATCTATATACTTATATGTTTTTTTTTTTGTTATTATTATTATGATTATTATGTTTGTTGCATGTCTTTGAATGTATGTGTAGGACTAGGAAATATAGATGAATAAATTTTTATTCTTGGTTGGAGACGGTAATGGAAAATTTTAGTTAAAAATATTCTTGTGAGTTTTTTGGGTCACCTGCTAGGGGATTACTATGTGACGGTAAATTTTATTTAGAATAAAAGTCCATATGTGAGATAAAGAGAAAAAGAATAAGTTTAAGAAGTCATTTTCCTTAATTGGTCATGATTACAACCTTTTATATGACTGTACAATAGGTCAACTATGATCAAAAACCTATGTAATCTCCTCCTCTATATTTTTATGGGACTAAAAACTAAATATTCCATATTAGAAGCATCTTTGCAAATGAAGAGATCAAATAAAATCATATGAGAATTGATTTGGGGCTAATTTGATGTGAAATTGAGCTAAAAATGGTCCAAAAATATGTCGTTAAAATCTACCATACCTCTTAATATTTGATTTTGAAACCATGATTTGAGTTTATCTCTTTTCAAAACACTTCTAATGGTACTATGTACAAGTGAAATTGAGTCTCCAGTCATATTTTATGAGGGAAAATCCAAACTATTGTCATGTTCTCATGACATCCTCAAGATAAACATTATATTAGATTAAATCATAAATTTTAATCTCATGATAGGTGCATTATAGTGAATTACAGAGAGCTTGATGTTTTCCATGTGTCTACCAAGCTACATGTCTTTCATAAGTAAAATTAAGGGGAAAATTTTCTTGAGACACGAATATGAACAAATGAGTGTCACCTACCCCTCATATGCAACACTTTTATTATTGAGTTTATATAGGGTTAAAAGGTGAGGGTTAATATTTAGTTAAAAAAATATATACCTAAATACCAATCATTGTCATGTGTACTTGACCACCACATGTCTCAAATTGATACTTGAAAATGATTGGGAAATCACAGAACTTTAATGAAAAAACTTGAAATTTGTGAGAGTATCATACACTGACAAGGATTACATGTTATCTATTTTAATAGTATCTTGAAATCTTATAAAGGTAGTTAAGTCTTGGTCATTTTGAGAATAACAGGAGATTCAATGAGCTAGATGTGTCCTCTTTGATGCATTATCATTAATAAATACTCTACAAACTTTAAATAGTTAAATAATGGTTGTGTTCAAAGGTTTTAGAGGTTTTTTTGAATGAAACATATCATAGTATTTATCCATTAAATTTAATTTCTTGTTTCTAATGAAAAATCAAAGGAGTTAGATGTTTTTAGAGTTTTTAACATGTGAAAAAAAAACTCTATTTTTCACTCAAATCTTCTATACATATCCTATGTGGGATCAAAGAAATGGTGGTAAATATATTTTCATAATTTTTTAATGTAAGGGGGCTATAAATTCTTTCATAAAAATATTAAAATCCTATAAATATTTAAATATTAAATATGGTTTTCTAAAGTGAAGCATTATGCTTATATTGAACAAAATTTATGGTGACTCGGAGGGGTCATCTACTTGCTAGATAGATTGATCAAAATCAGCTTATATCCAATGGGTAGGTATTTTGCCTAAACACTTTAAAACCTAGCCTTTGGAGATGAAAATCCTTGAAATATAAAATCTTACCTTCCTACAAACTTTGAAATCAAAACTTGTCTAAAATTGAAGCTTTTTATCTATGAAAATATCTCAAGGTATCCTCTTCCTTTATTTTCATGGAAACTGAAATTAACTTGTCTCATATCTGTAAAACAACCTTTCAAAAGGTTTCTAAAAATAATTCCAAAGTGGCCCAACAAAACTGAAGTATAAAAATCAAAATCATACAACACTTAAGTGAAACATGTAGAATGTAAAAGCACACATTTTTCCAAAAGTAAACCTACACTATCCTACTCTAACCATGTACAAAACCAACTAAGAAAAAACTAAAATATTTTTGGAAAAAGTAACTCCCTTTCCTGATGATCTTAGCTTAGAATATGAGCTTTGCAACAACCATGGCAAGTTATATGAGTGAAAATCCGGTTTTACAATTTTTCTTGATTTAAAATATCAACTAACCTAGAAAAACACCTCTATCTAAACATCATTATGGTTTTGGAGGTGTTGTAGATGAATTTTGATTCCTTGGGAATCTTCCTCATGCTATGAAATGAACATGAACAGTCAAAACTTAATGTAAATATTTGAAACAATAATGTGCCTGATAGGAAAATTATTTCTCAAATTAAAATTCTAAATTTATTGTACAAGATGCCATATTCAAACCTCTTCTCATGTAGGGTGATTGTAAGGTCTTTAAACTCACCTCTTTCTTCTTTGTTCCCAAAAATACCTTTATCTCAACATTTGGCTTTTCATTTTCTTCATTAGCCTCAAATACGAAGTTTGACAACTCAAATTCATCATCATTAGCCTTAAATAATGGTTTTACTAACTCCTCTTCATCCTTTCCCTCTTGGGATTTACTTTATATCAATTCTTGATAGATGTTTATGATGATTCGATACTATATTCTCCCATAAAGTATCAATTAATAAATATGTTGAACAATTTGGATCATTACATTTAGTTTCAAAACCTTTCTAAAATTCCTCTTATTCCTCAGGCTCTAATTGGTCATCCTTAGTGTTCATGAACACTTCCTCTCTCTTTTTAGGTTATGTATAAAAATATTCAAATTATTCCTAATTTATCACTGTGGTGGAAACCTCTTGGTTAAGAAAAATTCTTCTCTCATCATTAGAATCAAATTCATGCCATTTTTTAATTCTTACCTCATGGTCTCTCTTGATGAAGCTTACATGAACAAACCATGAAACACTTATAAGGGGATGAACATTAGGTAGATATTACTTAGGCTCAACCCTTTTTATTTCTACCTCCAAAACCTTCAAATTATTTTCCATGATATATTCCAACCTTTATATCTCAAGTCAAGGTAGAGAACCATACATGATCTTCCTTTTTCTTTGTTATTCTCCAAGGTGACTGAATTATTTGGAAGTAATGGGTTCCTAGAGTTTTTAGGTTATTAATTTCATCGTAAAAATAAAACACCTATATCTACCATAATATTTTGGAAATCATACTTGGTTAGATTTGTCTAAAGGATATAAACAACTTGTGAAATACCACAACTCTTCAAAGCTTCATGAATTTTTTTTTGGAGGACTAGGTAATTTGTTAGGTGTAGGTTGGAGGGAATTTAGTAAAACATGTGGGATTCTTGGGGTAGAATGAGATTATTATAAATAAAATGGAGGATTAGGAACCGTATAGGATTTTTGGATCTGAAATGGATCAATAGGAGGCTCAAAAATTTCATGCATGTCTAGATATAAACCGTAAAGTGAGGGAAAATGGGAGATATAGGGATGCATTTTCTTATACCATCCTGGATGAGACTCTTATTAACTTGGACAATAACATAAAATGCATGTGTGATAGAACTACCTTAAAGGGACAAAATCATGAAAAAAGGATTATAATCAAAGGATATCGATATAGTACAAGAATACCATACCTAGTTGGGGTTTTAATTCTTAAGGATTCTCTTCCAAGTACTTGTGAATATGAGGTTGAAGTATACAAAATTTTCTATTGATTATATCTTTATACTGATTAGGTTTTCTATTAGAGATATGAATATAATTTTTGTCTTGAATTGTTTCTCTAGTTTTTCTCTCGGTCGACCCCATCTTGAAATGGATTGTGTAACCAAACTTAGGTACTAATCATGAGAATTACCTCTAAAGGAATAGACAAGAAGCTAAGATATATATTATATTCACTAATATTGTGGTTATAAAAATGGTTTGTTACACATTAGATATGGTTAACAAGACTTAAATCACCATTTCTATGAAATAGGAGTGTAGAAACTTAAATTTGGTAATTCTACCCTTTGACACTACTAGCCTTGACATTTCTCTCTTGTTAAAATCACCCATTCCCATCCGATACATATCTAGCTATTTTTTCTATATTTCTTGATCATAAAAAATCATTTGTCGAACATTTCGATAATTTAATGCATGAAATCCATTTAGAATCTCCACTTGTCAACTTGTAGACTTCACACTTCAAATTACCTCTCTAGGGTAAAAAATGTACAATAGTGGAAGGAACATCCATACATTCCTAACCCTAGTATATGGTTTTTACCTTTATCTCTTTGATCCCACACTTTCGTTACACATTATTATTTGGGTCATTTACTCCTCAGCTTTTTCCTTTGTAACTTAAATCACCTTCAGAAAGATATATAAACAAGTGAAACTTGCCTCATTTATTACCTAGCACTCTTATGGAATCATATAAAAATATAGCAAAAAGGAACCCAAATATCCCTACACTCTATAAATATATCCACACATTCACTAGGACTACACCATATATAATTTTAAAGCTTCCCACTATATCTAGGGGATTTCTTCCCACATTTGCAAGCAATCAAAATGACTCACTCAAGTAGATTTACAAGAGATAAATTCAAGTCAATATTTTTCAAAGGAAGGATGTCATTTCTGATTACAATAAAACTATATATCACATGCTAGGTAGAGAAAGGTGTGTGGTTTTAGGCCTCTTTAGAGTAGTGCCAAAATTGCACATGGGTGCCCACAACCCACATAATGTTTATTTTGCAATAATTTTTTAAATCCATGATTAGGGTTTGAAATATTGAGAGTAACATTTAGACCCCTCCCCATAGTGTGATCGAAAGAGACTAACAAAAAGCAAAAAAATATATCGAGACAAGTGACAAACCCAAAAGGCTAGAAATCAAAAATTGAGTAGGCTTAATAATATACAAATTGGTCAAGACCATATAGATTTTACTTACCCTATTGTATGGTCCTACACAGGAGAATATTCAGGTCATAGTTTCAATATTGAGGCACTCTCAAGTCCATATCTGACCATTCCATCATTCAGATCACCCAAATCATTCCATAATCATTTTGTAATCAGCTAAGTGTAATCAATCCCTTGATTTTGTGAATGTGTATTGTATCATGTAATTTTTTTAAGTATTAATGTGTTATTATTATATTGAATGGTTAATGTTGGAAGTTAATTAATAATTATAACTACCTATATATATTTTATTTCATTTATTTTTTTATGTGTAAATTGTAATCCAATATAAAAAGGGTGCAAACATTTGGTGAACCTGTCTATTTAATTGAACATTGTGATTTTATCTCCCTAAGGTTTCTCCTTTTTTCAAAAGTATATGTTTTTAGTTTTTATTAGGATTCAATTCTATATATGTTGTAAAAAACAATAAAAATGAGAAAATGTTTGGGTTTAGCAATACCGCATAGATGATGATAAAAGAAGGTTGACTTAAATGCATACATAAAAATTCCTTTCCAAAGAGACAAGAACCTATTCAAATAGATAACTTTGAAAAGAAATATTTTAAATAATAATCGGACAAGTTTCTTGGAAAAGGCCAATCCCAGGAACTAAAGGGCTTCCTTTAATGGGTTTCAACTCGAGTTTTAGATGATTAAGTTATAAATAATGATAGAAATGTAGATAATATGAAAATATATGGATGAAAAATTGTACATGTATATTATTCAGGTACATGAAATCAATTAAGGTCTTGAATGATAGGTCATGGAGGGTTGGAATCATCTTCCCAATAGAGGTTGGACGCATCACTCGATTAAAGAACATGTGTAACTATTCATTGATTTTGTTTGGATTATGTATGAGGGTAATGAAGTCGAAACTCAACTCATAATCAATGTCAAATTGTTCCCATACAAATGGATGGCACATAATTGGTAGGTTGAGTATAATGTCTTATTCATAATATGCTCTTGGAAGGGTCATCTATCGAGAACAAAGGGTTACAAGAAAAATATGGTTAGCCATGATTATATAAAATTAGGAAAGATGTGACAAGATATATTGAGAATGTAAAATAGGGAATATTTATTAGATATTGATGTCGATTGGGTAGATTGATCTTCGATCAAGTTGATCCATGCTAATCACCATTAAAGGAAAAATTGATCAAAACATGATTTGTAAATCCTATGATTACTAATAGAATGAGTATTTTTTGAATGCTAAGGCTAATATTAATAAGATTGATTTTGAGAATGGAATATCACTATTTCAAATAAAAGGAGATTACCTTTGATCAGGGGGAAATTGGAATGACCGAATGTGTAAACAGTTTTCTCCTAAGGGAGTTTGAGACAACAAAAGGTCTAGATAATTTTGTGTTTTGATAATCGTATGAAATTAGAGGGATTGAACTTGTCATGAGTGAGCTTGGAGGATGGATTTCGGGAATGAACTCGTAATTTTTGGGAAGAGGCCTGAACTGGTTTATATAGAACATATATTATTTCAATGGATTGATGTCGATCAACACTAATTAATGTCATTTGCGGGAATGGTTGGATTTGGTTTCAACTATTTCCTTTTTGCATGGTTTTCAATTTTGTAATGGATTAAGGTTTTTTTTGTATCTTGTGGGAGGGTTTGTTAGGAGGTTAGGTTATTTGGTTTATTTTTTCTTCTTATTTATTTTGATTTGTTTTATGGTTACAGGTGGTAAAATGGTAAATATAATTTGGTAAAAGGGTGAGATTTTTGTGTTAAATTACGAAGGGGTATTTTAGAGTGTGTACACACTTATGGGAATTAGGGTGCCCTAATTCTCATATATATATTTACCCATTTTTTCAATTGGTTAATGCTAGACAAGACACTAGAAAAATGAGTGAGAGACTTGGATGTGTGATGGATAGGATGTTGGATATGTGACCCACCTCAAACTGGGGGCCATCGCAAGATAGTGTGATGGTCATTAGTTTTATTGAATGGATGGATGGATAAATGAAAGAGTGTGTAGGCTTATGTAAGATTACATTTGTAAATATATGTGTTTAAATTTAAGATAATCCAATATCGGACATGAAATATATTGCTACAAAGGTGGGCTTACGTGACTAAGAAGTTAAGTGATAGGGGAACCATTGGGTTCTTGACCTATATATGTATGCCTTGTAGGAAATGATGGGAAAAGGTTCTCAAGATGATGTAGAATCCAAATTTGATTAGTAAACACAATATCAATATGAAATATGTTGACACAAAGGTGGATTTAAATGACCGATAAGTTGAGTGATATGGTAACTAATGGGTTCTCAACCTATAGGTGTATGACTTGTAGGAAGTGGCGGGGAAAGGTTCCCGAGAGACTCAATATTTTTGGGTTGGGAAACATGGGTTTCCTTGTAAAAAGGATATAAAATTTAGATTGAGAGGGTCTTAGGGACCAAAAAAGAAGCACGTCTTTCAAAGTGTGTAATTTTGAAAAGGATCAACATTGATTTCTAATCGGTGTCAATTTGAGGATATCGGATGTATGATTTACAATGTGATTATTTTATGGGCCATGGATCATAATTATTTATGTACATTGACTTTGATATATACATGTGTGTGTGTGTGTGTTTGTAACATGTGTTTTGATAATTTTGATGTGATGTTTTATATGATTTTATGGATATATTTTATATATGATGATGGTTATGATATAATGATGATCATTTGTGTTATTCATTATAATGGGTTTTAGATCCGATTATATTATGTGGATGTTGATCTTGGAGAGTGGTGTATATATAATGATGGTTGAGATGTGTTTGATTCTTTGTTAGATTAAGTATTTGTATGTATGTGATGGTGATTTTGATATAAGTGCACTTGAAACCCTGACTACTAGTAATATATAACTAATAATAGTCACCAACGTAAGGTTTTGAGATTTTTTTAGGATGATATGAGATAGGTTCACTAGTTTATAGATATGTTCAGGATTTGCATGTATCTTATACAAGGAAATTTGTAGTCTCCTTAGAGGTTTTATGCTTTACCCCAAATTTATTTTGATAGTGCATGATGTGATCAATGTGGGGAGATTGTTTCTTGTAAAGGATATTTGACCAATGCAGGGAAGATTTCCTAGGATGATAAAGGATTTTAAAATATGTCTAGAAAGCTGATCAATGTGGGAATAATTAGAATTGTTGTCATGTTTATTTGAAATGTGGGTATCCATCCTTCGAGGGAGTGGTTTACGATAATATTTTGATTTTGATGGTGATAACTAGTATATATATTTTTGATAACTAGCACTCAAAGGATTAGTTTATTATATGTTTTCCATCCCATGGTAATTTTGATTCTTTAAGTTGGGGGTGGGTCTAAAATATCATCTCGAAGAGGGTGGGTTCGATGTATAAGAAAACTTGTGTATCCTTAACATTTCATTTATTGATGGATAGGTAAAAGTGGATTATCCATGTGGAATATGCTATGAGCAAGGTCATGGTGCCCATATTTAAGGTCATATTAGAGAGACTGATGGGAGACCATATATGTTACACCCAATATTTAATGTATTTTTCGTTGCATTGTTGTTGGTTGACTAATTTTTGATGATGCTCGATAAGAGAAAGGTCATGTGATAAATGAAAAATTGATATTAATAATTAATTTGGTGATTGATGGGTAATGAATTATTTAATTATAACTATAAATTTAATATGTGAGTGTGTGTGTGTGTGTGTATCTTTTATGCTTGTAGGATTTGTTGTTTCAGGGACCACCTTCGGTTTTCATTGTTGTATGGTATTGGTTGTTTGAACTCCATTGTTGTTTGCATTGTTTAAGGATGTTTTGCATTGTTTAAGGTAATTTGTATTGTTTATGGTGAATTATTTTGATGGAACACCATTTAATGTTTATAATTATTAGTCATAGATGACAATGCATTGACATCATTTAAATTTGATTGCAGGGGAATGGTCTTAGACATCATTAAATTATTTGAAGTTGGTCTTAGACCACACAACAAGGAAATTGATTAATGGTTAAATGGTCTTAGATCACATAGTAATTAAATTCATAAAGGAATCGGTCTTGGGCTACCTAGAAAATAAATTTTTTTATGTTTAAACTATGGTCATCGACCCCTAGCATTTTTAACAAAAAACAATGATTTTAGACCATTTAGCAAGAAATTGATTATGTTAATTTTTTGGATGATGGTCAATGAAAACATGGCATACAAAAGGTGATTAATTAATGTTTAATGTTTTGATTGGTTATGGACCATATGGAGTGGAATTTGGTAAATTAAGTTGTGGCATGCAAAGATTTTGGGTTTAAGTGGGGGCCAAAACATGACACTGGAAGATTTTAATAGTAATAAAGGAATTTTTCTTTTGTGGGAACTGTTAGTATTCGATGGATAAGTAATTTTGTATTTCCAAATATCTACAACACCTTAATCCCTTTCTTCTCAGTAATGAGAAGGCCATGCACCAATGCCTCATATTCTGCCATATTGTTAGAATAGGTAAACTACAATCTGTGTGCAAAGAATAATTTCTCATCCTTAGGAGAAATGAGAACAACCCTTGCTTCCATGCCGTTTTTGCTTCTAGATCCATCAAAGTATAATTTCCACGGACTGTGCTCACTTGGTCTTTTTCTTGAGCACTCGCAGATAACACATTTTATTCTTCAAGAATGCAGTAAGTACCAAGCCCAATTTCATAGGCTTCTAGTTCTTCAGCATATGGGTCAAATTTATGGTGCCTCTCTGCCCACTCATCAAGTAATAGATTAGGAATAGAAGGTGGAAGAGGATTCTCTTCAAGTAATGAAGCTAGTTCTTGGATTAAATAGTTAGCTTGGAGAGGAGACGGGACCTATGAATCTACATGATAGGAAAATATTGTCTCGATTGTATGGTAAACTAGGTACCATACCTTGTCTTGAGTAACATATGAGACCAATAAGAAGACAAGTAACCACTCACTTTTGTAGTAAATTCTCTTGATAGACATAGGAAAAACAAAGGAGATAGGTCAATGATTGACACATCTTGAGTTATGGTGAGGCTTAAACACACATGAAGGGTTAAATCAATATCTTTGATGGTTCCTAAGGTAGTGATAGTTGAACCATAAAATTGTAGGATTACATTAGATAAGGGGCTATACCTAAGACCTAGGAAATCAGCTATCTTCTTGGGCATAACAGAGGTACTAGCACCCGAGTATATCATGAAATTATGTACTAGGTGTTTTCCTATGATCAAGGACATATAAAAGGGTGGGGTTTTGAAAATTTTACTTACTTCTCCTTTTCTTGGCAGATGTTGATAGAAGCGCGTAGTCTATGAATAGTTGGATCAGCACACGAAAGTTGGGATAGGGCCTCATGTAGCAGATCCCATTGAGATGGAATGGTTAGAACATCCCACATTATGACATTTATATTTGTCTTCTTCATTTGGTCCACAATTCTAAATGGAAGACCCACTAACTTGTGCATTTGAGGGACAACAAAATCCTTTCTTGATTTCGTGCAGCGCAGAAACAAGGGCTTTAGCTTTGCGAAACCGAGGCTTGAACTACTAAAGGAGGGGTGCATGCCACTTCTGGAGAATATTTGTGTGGGATATCTTGTGTAGGGACTTGAAAAATTTACCACCTTTGGATGCCTTAGTTGCATCTTTTTACTTTTACTCGTCTACTTGTGTTACTGGGATTGTGACGTGCGCACCATAATAGAGTATTATCTTCTTGTACCTTGTGGTATCCACAACTTGGGTGCATGGTATGATTGTATCCTCTACTACTTGGTTGATTACATAGAAGTCTTTAGTGCCAAATAATATCAAATTTACCTTCGAGAGGAGATTCTAGCCTTCCTTGATTTTTTTCGGGAAACTTTTTGAAGGCTCGCATGTTGAAGAATTTGGATCATGTAGGATTGGGTGTGCACAAAATTGGCACACTTATATTGAATGTGAGGAATGTTACAAGGTAAGCACCATTCTTACTCATGCGCTAAATTATTTTGAACCAGAATAAGTGCTTGACTTGTGCTAGTCACTAGAAGAGAGGGGGCGGGAGGAACTACTTGCAAGGGAAGATGTGCACTAGCATTCCATCTATCATTCTGTTGGTTGAGCTCATACCTTTGGTTTCCATATTGATTCTACCAAGGCTGATTGCTTTGGATATGTGCTTGATTAGAACTTTCTCTATAGGATTTCACTTGTTGTTTCTCTAATGATATGAATTTATTTGACAAATTTCTAATCAAGGTCTTCAATTCTTCATCTTCCTTTTGTTGCATTGGAGAGTAGGATGTTGATGCAATAGGTTACACACTTTTCTCAGGAATATGAATAGGGGCCAAAGAAGGCTGGGGTACTTGTGAAATTTTTGGGAACAAGGGCATAGGTAGTCTAGGAGCTATTTTTCCCACCTGAATAAGACTATTTTCTACCCTTACTATAATATTATAAGCGGCTAGTAAAGTCCTACCTCCCATGGATTGAATCATGACTGAGATATTGTTATTCAATGCCTTTAGATAATACAAAAAATCATGTTGGGCTATAGGTCTTACCACAAGAGGGATTCTATCCCAAGTCTTCTAAAATATGATGTTGAAATTAGTCATCTATTCATTGGGTGCCCTCCTTGTTGTCATTTTCTCCACCAGAGATAGGTGATCTAACTTATCTTAAAATTAATTGCAAAGAGTTGTTCTCAGTTCATCCTAGGTGGTAATAGATCCAAGTCTCAAGCCTCGGTACCATTGAAGTGCTTTACCTTTGAGAGATGTTTCAAATATCTTGACTGCTACATCTTCGTGTGTGATCAAGTAGAGAAAACATATGTTTGCTACATCCTGGATATGCTCCTAAGGGGTGACTTGATTCTCACTAGTAAAGTATGGAATAATTTTGAGTGCATCATTCGGTGTGTCATGTTGCATGACCCGAACTCCGGGAATTCCTTTGGTGACATTAACAAATTTCCTTAATGGAGGAGGTGGTGATGTGCCATAGAAAGGCATGTTGGTTGTCTGTTGTGAGGAGTTGAATGGGTGCAATGCGATGGAGATGGAGATGCACACACATGATTTGTAGAACAAAATCTTATTGGGGAAAGATAGAGGTACTCGAAAGAATTTTAGTTGTTCCAATTTTCCTTGTATGCACTCTTCTCATGAAAGGCATCTAGGGATTCTAAAACAAAGATCTAAAAATGTTGGGAGTCACTAGATGTGTTGAAATGAGCCTCCAAAGGCTGAAATACTAATTCCACACACTAAAACTTAGCAATATGAAATTTTAGATTCCATTTCTCGTCCCACCAGGCATGCCAAAAAAATTTGTTCATCAAACTTGCACCGTGTCTCGAATCTGGAGGAACCGAGTCATTTTAGATCACAATGGAATCATCTCCAAGTTGTGGGACCTTGTGTGATTGATATGGATCTCTAGAGAAGGTCAGTTCCTCTATCTATTTCTACTACTACTGTTACTCCTAATGCTGAAAGGGAAAACTAAGTTAATGATGTTGAGGGACCAAGGATATGATGATAACATGAAAGGAAAGTACACTAAAAGGTGATAGCACAAGAAAAATAAGGATGAAAACTATATGTTCTAAGTGAAAATGAAAGGAACTACGTGAAATAAGGATAGGCATGTGTAGCATAACTCAAAATATATTTACCAGATTAGTCTCATGGAACACAACTGAATAAATAACTACAAAGGATGTAGAATGGCACAATGAGTATGTAATGCATAAGAGAAGGTAAGGATAAGGAATGCAAACATGTTAGGATAGGAGATAGTCACAAAACAATGCTTCTATTACTTTTAGAAATGCACAGATCCATTACAATGGTGAAAGAGGCCGATATACATATGCAAGAACCAAATCCAGAGGTCTGCAACTCAAAATATAGAAAATATGAAGTCCTTAGCAAAATGCGTAAGGATTCAAAGTATCCAACATTAAAAATGAGCCCAACTCTTACATTTATAGATGAATTCATGGAAGAAGAAGAGAAGAATGAGGGAAAATCCAAATTTGAAATGCAACCACCAACAAGAAGCATTTAATTCCTACAAATCTGCCTATAAATATGTCAAATGTACTTCCCCAAGTCTATTTGGCATGTTGAAGAAGGAAGGAGGGTGAATCAGATTAAATCAGGTGGTTGGAGCAATTAAATCTACTCATTAATGCTTAGAAAGACGTTTTCCCATTTCTCACCTACCAGATCCACCAAGAATTTGAATTTGAATGTCTAGCACTATAGCCTACATCAGCAGCTATCAATTGAGACTAGGTGAGTGCCGATCGGACTAGTATAAAAAAAGATACTATTGTCATAAGTTTTTTAGAGTCATCTATCCACAAAAGACATGTGGCACACATGGAATGGCTGAAAGTACAGCCAACTATGCAATTGTTCTTGTCATTTCTACCACATGTCATTCATTTATCTTTTGTAAGGATTTGGTGCCTTGTTGTAGCACGTAGATTGGTTGCATGTGGTACACTCAAGCATGTCATAGGATGACATGGAAAAAAATGCACAAAGGAGGGCATGAAGGTATGCATGCAGAAGAAGGTAGAAGGAAGGCATGTGTGACGCGTGTGAGAAAAAATGAGGCAAGTCATTGAGAAGATAACGCATGGTCAAGGCACAATTATTACAAAGATGTGTGAGGCGCGTGAGAAGGCTAGGGACTTTGCTGATTGAAGCAAGTGTAAGTTACACACATAGGGTGAATAACTTCTTAGGAAGAAGGAAAATACGTAGAATATGTGGGCAAGGGCAAGATGAAACAAAGAGGAAAATGAAAGGAAGGGAAGAAGGGGAATCATGTAAGGGCATGTGAGGAAAAGAAGAGAATGTATCAAGGGAACTTGAGCACACAAAACCTTGCAATGAATAGCTCATAGCCAAAATATGTATACAAGTTGTCCAAATAACTAGGAGAGTTATTTGGATAACGAACCAGATAGCTTCCTTAGGAAGATAAAAAATGCAAATGTCCCCCTCCCCATTAGCATTTTCACATGGCTATTTTTTTTGGTCTTGAGATGAGCATGGAGGTTTTTGTGGAGGAAGTTTTGGAAATCTATTTGGAATGTATACATGAATTTATGAAGCTATTTTTAATGGTGTATTGGTATTTAAAATATCTATTTGGATAATTTTGGAGTCATTTTGCGGGCATTTGAGTTGCGTATTTCAAAGGAAATAATAGAAGAGAGCAAGAGTGAACCATTCATGATTTTTCACTCTCCTTCTCTTGTCATTATTAACATGAAATTTAGAATATGTTATAGTTTATTAATCTTGAACTATTTTTATATTTAATATGAAAGTTGGAAATGAAAAAAGACGAAATTTTGGAAAAGAAATGGGTTTTGGTTGTGGATGAGAGATTTTGATTCACATTTTGATTTGTTTTTTTATTCTTTTATTCAAAATCTTCATTTCAAGAGTACAAATATAATTATTGTTTAAAAAAACATCTCGTCATAAGCTGTTGTTCTTATCTTTTGAATATTTTTTAATTATTTAGGGATCTTTATTCGGAAAAGAAATGTGGAAATGGATATTAATATTGGTTAAAAACTACTCTTCGTGTTGTTGTGTTAGTATCAAAATCTGGAAAGGAAAATTTCAAAGTATCACAACTCTTTAGAGGTTGATGTTAAACATTTTTCTAGGAAATAATACATTGAGTAGTTGTTGTAGAAATGGAACATTTTCTTGTTTCTAATATGAAAATTTTGAAAGGAAACTAACGTAAAACACGAAACGTTATGGATTTTTTTATAAACATAATATTTGGATTCGTATTCAATTTTGCATATTAGGTCCGAGTTTCCAAGGAAATATTGAATATATTTTTGTTTGGATTTTTATTTTACTATCTCATTTCGAGCTTACCCTTTGATGGTTTAAAAGTTCATTTTATTACTTGATATATCTCTTAGAACTGGATGTTTTTATTGTGTGATTTAAATCCTTCTTTAGGCTTGTAAGCATAGCTTGCTACTTAGCTTTTAATGGGTTTGATGGTTTGTTGGTTTTAGCTTACTAAGGTATTTTTACTTTTGAATTTCGTTAGATTTATTTGAATAGAGAATAAACTGATTTCTCTCTTCCTTCTAGAATGTATTCGAGATAAGTAATTATTGAGAACTTGAAATTATTATTCGTTGATATTTTCTTTGATTTGGTTAAAATGAAGGGATTTTCACATCCCAAAATGAGCTTATTGAGTTATATTATTTTAGCTCATCTAAGTAGGCTAACATCTTCTCTTAACATATATGTTTCACAAGTTTTGATGTGGGTTGTCATGATTTCAACCCTTCTTGGTGTTGCAAGAACTATTCTCACTTTGTTACCAGTGGGTATGGCTATTTGTGTGTATTGTAGTTCTTACGAGCTTGATGTTATTGTTGTTAATAAGAACATTAAAACATGAGTATCTAGATAAACATACTCTCTCTCTCTCTCTCTCAATTATTGGTTTGTGAAGATAACCATTGAGAAGTAGATACTATTTGTATAGTAAATTGTTTTAATATTAAATTCATTAATGCACTTTATTATTAGCAATGATTATTTCTGAATTTTTGAATTATTTCTTAAATGAATGAAATCGGGTAGGTGTTTGGTATTATATGGTTTTGTTATAAATTTTGGATTATATGTCTTATCTTTGCATTGATTACGAGAATATTAAATATGGAGTAAGGAATGAGAAATGTATACACTATTTTGATTACTTAATTATAAATATAGTTGAACCATTCTAGTTTTTAATAAATGGTAAATACGGGAAATGAGTAATGAGTTAGTTTATGGTTATTCATATGAACATAACAGTTAAACATAACTGGAGGTTACATTGATGATATTATTATTTTTAGAATATATAAAAGGAATTGAAATATGCTGATATAAACTCTAGTATTTGATTATTGTAATAAATATTTGTGATGGTATGTCACTTAAACTATCTAAAATTATGGTATATCAATTGAGTTCATGTACTATTGTAAAATATGCTATACAATATGAAGTATTATTTCATATGTGAATGAGATAGATGTCTAATTAATAAACTAGGAACTTTATATGTTTTCATTGTAGACACCCATAATTTGGATTGAGCAATTTAAATACTTAAATTACGCTAATTATCCCCTTTCCCACAAATTGACAACATATAGTCAATAACGCACCTTTTATCTTCTATCACCGTTAATTAATTACATTATACTAATTAATTATCCCTTCTATCGATTGAATTACCTATTAATGATCTTTAGTTAATTAGTGTTCCTTTCTATCTAGATTAATTAATTATTCTTAATTAATTAACTTTCCTTCTATTTAATCAATAAATCATCATTTATTGGATTAAAATCCCCTCATAGCATAGATCATGCTAACTTTCCTCTAAAAGGCTTCTATAAGATACACCTACCTATTAATTAGTCACTCTTGATTAATTAATACACCCCCCTCAACTCCCATGTATCACTAATGATATATTAATCTCCCCTAAAGAACACTTAAAGTATGTGTATCCATTACTAACCTATATTTTTTATTATCCCACATACAATAGGATGTAAAGCTTCTTCAAAACAATGGGTTATATAAATAACCATCTTCCTACCTTTCTTCTTACACATTTGCATGCATATAACATAAACTATAGGCATTTTCATCTTTGAGCATCCTCCATTAGTGTTGAGCTAGGTATCTTCAATCTTGCATTCATTCATCCAATATTTTGAGTCATATGGAGATAATCAATATGTCATGTCTTGATGATACTCCATTCTTGAACCATTGGGATCAAACAAACAATTTTATTTTGATTGATAAGGATCTACATAGGTCCATCTCTAGTTTAGATTTCAAATAGTAGAGGATAAATGTTTAACATGTTAGTTTTATTTCCTTCAAAATTCTAATGCATATTGTTGCTATTTAATATCTTTAATCTCTTAGCATGATGATCTAGGTATAGTTAGCTTTGTTTTTGAACCATTAGGTGTTAGTTTTAATTCTCTTAGCTTAGCTAACTAATACATAGATACATTAATTTAATTTAACCTTAACTTATTCTATTTTTTCATTTAAATACAAGGATATGAGTTAGTAAAATCATGCTATTTCTTTGAATTTACCCATATATACATTTTATCTCTCCTAAAATTTATAGGAAGGAATGTCATTCATGAAGTGTCTGATTGGATATTTTACGCATAATTACGCTGTGTGATATTTTTTAAAAATCCGATCAAGATTGTATTTATTTGTTAACGTGGATGATTCATCTTTGCAAGTTGATTAATGAGAATTTTTCCCAATGTATTATCATGATGAATTATATATCCTTATTTATGAAAATAATGGATTATCCTTATTAAGTTTGAATATAATACTTGGCTGTTTTGTAACTTGTTTTGATGGATATGAAAGTATTTATATGTTGTTTTACAAATAAGGATTACTAAAGTTATGATATGAAAATATTAATGATTTTATTGATTCCTTGAGATGAACAAATAAGTTAAGTTGAACATAGAATGATAAGGACAACTATATAATGAAAACAACATAAAGTTATTATTGTACCTTATAAAATTTAACGAACTATTCATGAAAATTAATTAACTTATCGAATTAGGACTATATTTAATCAGAAACATAATTGAATGACTTAATTTGGAACATGGTTAGTAAACCTATATTTAAAAATAATTTTACGTTGTGTTAGTTCAAAAGAGTAACCAAAGAAAGATAGTAACTTGCGCAGAGTTACTATTATCCTCTTTCTGAAAATAATATCATGAAATGATACATTATAAAATGTCATAAATATGAACTTAATTACTTTATATTTCATGTATAAAACTGAGTGCAAATGAAGTGTAGTTGTTATGTCCCATCATCATTTTGATAGTATCCTACTTGTGCCATATTGAGATGGCTACGGGAAGGGTAGTGAGGATATAATGATGAAAATCATTACGTGGTAACTATCTTTCCCATAGGGATGTTAAGGTGGAATTGATAGGATCCTTTCGATTAGTAGGGTGAGTCATGGTTTCTAATTATTCAAAATTATACCTTAATTTCTTAAAAAAATAAAAGGAATCCTGATAATTATATTGAGATAGTTGTGTGGTGATGGGAGACATGTTTCATAGGCTAGTGTATGGTCATGAAACTATCTTGCAAAGTAATGCTAAAAAAATATGGTTGTAGTAATGTAAATGTTGATTAAATTGTCTATTCACCATTTCCCCTAATCAACAGTGTCTTGACCTAGATGAAAGTTACATAAATACTTTACTAGTTAACACTAAGAATATGCACATGTTATCATAACCTATATAAGTTTTAACCAGAAGTATAAAAGTTATACATACTCTCTTAGAGTGATTAAGGGAGATCGGGTAGATCTAATATACCCTTAAAACTGCACACAGTTATCATATGTTATTAGATGGATTTTGGAATATTAAACAATGTTGGATTATTTATCAAAAATCTAAATATTAATGTTAATCATTACAAGCATTAATTGAACTTAAGTTTTTTTAAATTCCATTAACTTGGATGAATCAGAATAAGGGTGTTAGATTTTGGTATCAAAGTTATAGGTTTTAGATCTCGAATTTAATGGGTTCATAATTCTAACATGACATCTTATCCTTGTATTAATAGGATATGATGGTTAGGAGAAGGATGAATCATGGTGATGGAACCGATTCAATTAATACTATAGGTTTAACGATTAAGAAGCTACATAAAGTTCTATAAATACTTCATTTTACATGAAACTGGATAGTTTCCTTGGAGCATATGGTAGTTGATGAAAATTATAAGTATGAGGAAGAAAAAATTAAAAAACAAGTCGATAAAAATCAATGAGGTAATAAAATAGATCACTTGACTTTTGAACTGTCTAATGATGAATTTTTTTGGATTCATAAATTTTATTACAGGGGTTAAACCCAAATATAGGAGGAGAATTAGATGTGCATGGACCATCTACTATGGAAGCATTGTTTGAAAAATACATTAAGAAAGAAGAGAAACTACAAATAATTTCATCCTTTAGGTATAAGAAATGCAAGACAAGCATTAAATTACATGCACCATTAGCTCCTAAGAAAACTTGGTGGAAGAAACATGGCAGTAAAAAAGGACTTCAAAGGAGAATACAACAAAAAAATATGTTGTAAATACAAAGAAGAATGAGAAAAAAATGCTACTTATGGTAAAAACAAAATTGAGAGGAAAGGTCTTGCAGGGGGATGGTAAAAACAAAATGCTCTTTACATGACAGCCGTTGTCCCCAAAGTAACTAGGGAATATCCCTTAGAAAATAATTCATAATCACCAAGATGAGGAACATGTTACCCCAACAAAAGTGTGAGGTTAGCTTTATTGTTATCCTGTTACTATTTTGTTTGACACTAGTGCAAATGAGTTCTTTAATTCAAATAAGTTAGCTAGTAAATTGTCCGAGAAAGCTATATTTTTTGAAAACAATCATGGAATGTACATTATGGGAATGATGCAATGCATATGGTAGAATAATGTCTTTTTGGAGTAGCATTGTAATTATCTAATTTTACCATTGAAATTGACCACTATGTAGCTCTTTTAGGATCCTATGACATCATAATAGGAGTAAATTAGATTTCCAAACACAAGGAAAAAGTAGAATATTTCCAAAAAAAGAATAGAATGTCTAGATGGCATGCGTAGAAAAAAACTAGCAATCTAGGAACTAACAGAGATTTTGAAGTAATACAAATCTTTGCAATATAGCCTATGAAATCCTAGAATGAAGTTTGTATGTTGTATCCAATCAAAATTTCTGATTTTAGTGAGGAAGGTAAGACCGACTTGCATGGTTTTTCACTATTACATGAGTACAAGGATGTCTTTCGGAAGAGTTTCCAGAATTTCTCTTAAACGTGAGTTTGACTTTACCATTGACATTAAACTTGTAATCAAACCGATATTAAAATCACTGTACAAATGAAAATGAAAATTTTAGTTGAAATGAAAGCATAAATTCACGAACCTTTTTCTAAAGGGCTGAGTTAACTGAGTGTGTCTCCTTAAAGAGCATCGGTCATTTGAAAAAAAAATGGAATGTTAAGACTATGTATTGATTATCACATGCTTATCAAAGAAACAATAAAGAATATACATCCTTTGCTAAGGATTGATGACATATTTGATCAAATGAGAGATGCATCTGTTTATTCAAATATTGATTTACGATCTGGTTATCATCAGCTAAGGATAAAGGATGAAGAAATTCATAAGACACCATTCAAAACACAAAATGATCGTTATGATTTTAATGGTTTACCATTTTGAGTCATGAATGCACATGTTACATGTATGAACCTTATGAATAATATTTTTCTAGAATACTTAGATAAATTTGAGCTAGTTTTTCTTGATGATATTATGATTTATTTGAAAAACATGAGAGGAACACAATAGACACTTGAGAATAGTTTTAGATGTGTTTAGAAAAAATAAATTATATGGTAATATTTCAAAATTTCATTTTTATCAAAAATAGGTGCATTACCTTTGGAATTTCATAAATAAATATGGGATCTTAGTTGACCTATTAAAAATAAAATCCATTATCGAGTGGTCAACACCAAAAACGTAATTGAAGTAAGAAGTTTTATGGAGTTGGCTGGTTATTACAAATATTTTTAAGGATTTCTCAAGAGTGGTTAGACCAATAACTAAATTTCATAAAAAGGATAAGAATCTTCTATGGACTGAAAAATGTGAAAATGAATTTAATTTGTTGAAGGAAAAACTTACAACAATACTTGTTTTAAAGGTTTTGGATCCCAATGGAAGATTTACTATGGTAATTGATGCCTCATGTGAAGGTTTGGGTGGAATAATTCTTCAAAATGATCATGCAATTGCTTATGTGAGTAAAAATTGAAGGTGCGTGAGAATAACTATGTTCCCCATGACTTAAATTTTTTTCCACAATTCATCCCTTACAAATTTGGAGGCATTATTTGTTAAGAAATCCATATGAACTAAAAATAGACCATTTGGGGATAAAATATATCTTTATGCAACCTAATTTGATTGTAAAACAATGTAGGATGATGGAATTTATGTCCCAATATGAATTTTACATTAGTTACAACAAATGAAAGGAAGACTAAGTGGCTAACGCACCGAGTCACATGAAACATATTTATGCTATTGTGACACTTAGAACACAATTTAAGGAAGAAGTTAGGATAAACTCGCAAAATTGATCCATACTATCAATAGGTGAAAAACTATGTTAGCATAAATCTGAATGATAGAAGATATTTTTTTAAGTTTGATGATGAAGGAGTCTTACTATATAATAAAAATGTTTATGTACCATTAGACAATGATCTTAAAACAAAATTTATGAAGGAATTTCATGATGCACTATATTTTTGGAATCCCAAAGTAACAAAATTGTTGGCTGGTTTATAAAGAGTTGACTCAATATCTAAGCATGAAAACAATTTTTTTAGGGTAAAACCCAAAAAGAGATCTATTTCATTTGGAAAAACTACCAAATTGTCACCTAGATATGTGGGACAATTTGAAACCCTATAAGTTTGGTGGCATACAAGATTAGCATTACCACCCGCATTGTATAGAATACATGATGTTTTTCATATTTAATTGTGAAAAAAGTATGGTTATGATCTAACACATGTCATAAATTGGATCTCATTACATGTTCAAGACCCGGAATTTTCGTTGTTGAACCTATACGAGTGTGTGAAACTCACAGTTGCATATTAGAAATTGTGATATTACGAGATGTAAGGTTCAATGGGACCAATATTATGATGACAACATAACTTAGGAAAACTTGGATGAAATAAAAAAATTCATTTCCTTTTATGTTTCAATGAAAAAAATAATTATTTGATTATTTACTATGGATTCATGATATATTATTTGATACTTATGATGACTGCAATGGAAATTTAAGTTATATTGTTGATTGTTTGGAAATAATTTGCTATTATAAGGCTGATTACAGCCAATTTTTATGAACTATGATGATTGAAATTCTATAAAAATTCAAATTTCTATGAAAATATTAATTTTTTTCTTTGATGTTGTTTTGAAGATCTTTTTTATTGATATAAATGATAATGTTTACGTCTTAATAATCAAGAAAATGATTCTTTTAAGAGGGGATGTATATCACACCCCATAGTTAATGTATTTTTTATTAAATTCAAAGGAGGGTTAAGGGGACCCTACCTCGTATAAAAATCCAACAAAAGACAAACAACCAAGGCCAAGGGTATACCCATTGAATCCTACAACAGAATAACAACTAAAAGACATCACAACTCACAACCAAACTAAGAGTAAGCAACAACACACCAAGAGGCTAGACCCAGAATCTATTCATTTACAATATCATCCAAAGTCTTCATGTTTTCAGTCCATTCCTTCACTAATCTAGCAATTGTCACTCTCCATTTTTCATAATCCGGATCAATCATTTCCTTCTTGGGGATGACTCCCGACTTCTTCATCTACTTTTCCTTTTGCATTGCGTTGATAAGTTCTACCATCATTTTCAAATTATCCACCATACTCTTCATGTTCAACACATGAATTTTTTTAATTTGTAGCATGGTTTCCTTTATGCACTGAGAATTTCCTTCTCAATGATCTCTTACCTTTTATTCATTGTTTACATACACTCGTTTACCATAATAGTGATGTTTTCTCAATATTTTCCTACAACTCCTTTAGCTCTCTGTACACCATACTCATTTATGCCTATTAATATCTATATTCAACTGACATTGCTCAAAATCCTTTCTAAAAGAAGTGGATTTAATCACACCATCTTGAGCTGCAAACAGATCTTTTGTGTAATTTTCAAAGTGATAAGATTAGGCACTCTTTCCTATGTATTGTGTTAAGGAGTTAGACTCCTCTTCCATCACTTGACTAGAAGGGGGTTCTTAGTCGCCATATTTGCTTCATTATCTTCTAATTCATGGTCCTATTCCATGGATAGGACTTCAATTTGATTGTAAATTTTCCCTTCCATTTCTTCCTCTAAATTTATTATCTCCACAATACTAGAAAATATGTCGGCTTTCCTTTTAGTTTTTTTGACCTTATTTCCTTCACAGATTCCATTAGAGTTGGCTCCCTTTCCTTATGAGTCCTAGGCATCTTTCCCATTTTATTATCCTCGCTAAGAAATTAGGGCTCAATAAACCCCTCCACCCGAACTTTCAACATTATTTTTTCGCCCTACTCATCATAGAGGCACTGGTTCTAAACAATTCCTTTTAATGTATTTTTCATCATTAGGTTGTTAGTTGAATAAGCTTGATGATGCTTAGTAAGAGAAATATGATGTGACAAGTGACAAATTGATATTGATAATTAATATGTTGATTAATGGGTAATGACCTATTTAATTATAAATATTAATTATACACACACACACACACACATTGTGTGTGTGTGTATACATAACACATATATATATATATATATATATATATGTGTGTGTGTGTGTGTGTGTGTGTGTGTGTGTGTGTGTGTGTGTGTGTGTGTGTGTGTGTGTGTGTGTGTGTGTGTGTGTGTGTGTGTGTTTATGTATACACACACACACACATATTTTAATGCTTGTAGGATAGGTTGTTTGAGGACCACCTTCTAGTTTGCATTATTGTATGGTATTTGGTTGTTTGAACTCCATCACTTTGTTTGCATTGTTTAAGAATGTTTTTAATTATTTAAGGTAATTTGTATTATTTATGGTGAGTTATTTTGATGGAAGACCATTTAATGTTTATAATTATTGGTGATAAACCAAAATACATTGAATTTTTTAAAATTTGCATTTAGGGGATTGGTCTTAGACTGCATTTTATTGTTTGAAGTTGGTCCTATATCACACAACAAAGAAATAGATAATGGTTAAATGATCTTAGAATAAATACAAATTAAAATGAGAAAGAAATTGGTCTTAGACCACTTAGAAAACAATTTTATGATGTTTAGACTATGGGAATTCACCCCCTAGCATTATTAAAAAAGAACAATGGTTTTATACCATTTGGAAAGAAATTGATTAAATGTTTGATTGTTTGGATGACAAGCAATGACCACATGGCATATAACAAGATAATAGATTATAATTTAATTTTTAATTGGTCATGGACCATATGGCATGGAATTTGGTAAATTAAGTTGTGGAATGAAGATTTTTTGGGTCTAGGTGGAGGCCACAATGTGGAACCGACAATGTTTAATGGTAATAAAGGAAATATGGTTCCTTGGGAACTTGTAGCAGGATAATTTTAGTGGTGAATATTTGTAATATGGTGAATATTCCATTTTTGAAAAATTTGAAAAGGTAAATTTTTTGGTGTGGGTCAGTGACCTATTCACCTAAAAATTACAGTTTAAATTTTTTTAGGGGTCGGCTTCACCTACCCTTGAAACTATCCCCTATATAATCCTAGATTATTCACTAGGTAGAACACTACTAGATCACTCATACCACTTGGGGGCATATGTATTATCAAGTACAGTAAATGTGTGACAGGAGAGCAGAGGTGACATATGCGTGACAGGAGGGCGGAGGCTGTAGACATGCGACAAGGAGGGTTTGTTGATGCACGACATAGATATTTTTTTATCAAGTGGCTAGAGGGTATATGCTGCAGATGCATGAAAGGATATTTTATGTCATGCATCAACAAGGTGGTTGATGCGTGTCAACGAACCTCACTGACATGTGTCAACAACCTTGTTGGCATGTGTTAATGAGGTTCATTGACGTGTGTCAACCACCTTGTTGACGTGTGACAAAAAATCTCTGTCGCGCATCTATAGCCTTCTGTCACACCTCTTAAAAATCAGGTGAAAATTTTGTTGTCGGACCCCCAAAAAATTTCCTTCCCGTGAAACCGGTTTCGAGGATATTCACCAGGTATTTTCCACCTCCGATTTCTAAGAGGTCTCTTAAAATGAATCCTACCTGTAGCTTCCTTGGGAAGATAAAAATTGCAAGATTCCCCCATTTACCTTTTTGCATGGCTATTATTTGTGGTCTTGAGATGAGCATAAAGGTTTTTGTGGAGGAATTTTTGGAAATTTGTTTGGAATGTATACATACATTTGTTAAGCTATTTTTCATGGTGAGGTGGTATTTAAAAGATCTGTTTGGATATTTTGTGGATTATTTTTTTGTGAATTTGAGTTGTAAATTTTAAGGAAAGATTGGAAGGGAACAAGAGAGAACCAAGATAATATTTTATCTCTCCTTCTCTTGTTGTTATTAACATAAAATTTAGAATACATTATAGTTTATTAATATGGAACTATTTTTAATTTTGAATATGAAAATTAGAAATGAAAACGAGAGGAAAAGTTGGAAAAGAAATGGGTTTTGGTTGTAGATGAGATATCTGGATTCACATTTTGATTTGGTTTTCTAGGTTTGTTATTTTATTCAAAATCTACATTGGAAGAATGTAAATATGATTAATTGTTTTTAAAAATAGCTTGTCGTGAGATCTTCTACTCCTATCTTTTGAATATGTTTTCTTAATGATTTAGGGATATACGTTCGGAAAATAAATCTAGAAATGGATGTTGATATTTGTTAAAGACTATTCTTGTTGTTGTTGGGTTAGTATGGAAATTTGGAAAGGAAATGTTAAAGGTATCACAACTCTCTAGATCTTTTTGGTAAATGTTTTTATGGGAAATAATACATTGAGTAGTTTTTATTATTATTGGTAAATGGGTTTTGGGAGGGACCATACCTAAAGTAAAAAAATCCCAAAGGCCAGAACATCATGAAAAGATGGTTTTTTGATATGTGGGGGCCACACCCCAACTACAAGCCTACAAGCCAGATATTACAAAGAAAAAAGTGGTTTTTTGATATGTGGGGACACACCCCATCAAAAGGCATAACTACCAAAAAAAAAGGAAAAACATAGGAAGAGACAAACGACTTGAGAGAAGCATAAAAACAAAAAAATGTACACCCACAACATCTATGTGACCAACAAAAAACAACAGAAAATAACATAAACCAAGAAGAGAAACTTCCTCATAACTGAATTTCTTTTAAAAAACCATTTTAAGTTACTCCAACGCCTTCAACATATTATGGGTTGGCTGCATTTCAAGGTATTTTCTTTTGGGTTGGATCACCTTCTTCGTAGTCTTACCCCCTTTCCATAGTTCCTTTAGAAGACCGCTCACATCGCAGAGTTGCTTGACCTAGACATGCAAGAAATCAAGGAAGGATTTCTGCATAGTGAGATGATTTAATTTCTTAGTGACTATATTTTCTAGAGTGTCTTCTAAAACCTTCTATTTCTTGTTTATTTCTTCCAATTTTGTCTCAATTTTCTCCACAGATGGTTGTTTCCCTTTGGGATTGAAATGAGAAATCATATTTACGTCAGGGCATGGAAAAATAGAGGGGTCCTAAGATAGAGTAGGTAAATTTAATCCTTCCCGGGGGAGGATGGACTGAAATATGTTGATCAAGCTCTTGACTACATCAAGGTCCTTACCTTTACTAGAGCTTCTAAGAACCCTCTTAGCAGGTGGAGGAGAAGGCTGCCTTAACATTTTTGATTTGTTAGAATGATTAGGGGGAGGAAGATTGGAGCTAGAGGAGATGTTGGAAACCATATCATGGAAGTAGAGATGAAAGATAAGTATAACACCTTCATGAAGTGGCAGGTTTATCCTATGAGAATGAGCTTTTAAAATGGACCTTTCAAGGGATTGAAAGATATAGTATGCTAGACCAGCCCTAGGGGATGTTTTAAAATAATTTAGAATAACCAAATGATGGATGGGTAGGGTAGAAAATCAGTCTCCTAGAGTGACATACCTGACCACCATATGAGAATATTCATCATACGGGGCTGGGATAGAGGAGCAAGACAATCCCAACCTTGTTAATTTCTAGTTCTTACAACCCTCGAAGAAATTTCTTCTCCTCGGCATCTTTGTCAAACTTATTCTGGTAGAACTTGATGCTCTCAAAACTCAATCTAGTAAAAAAAGAGATCATGTTCTCAGTGATAGGAAAATATTTACCCTTGTAGCTAAAATACCTATTTTTCCAGTGCTTAGCAAAGAGAATGGATATATGCTTGTCGTACCCTATGATCCCACTCGTATGAATGTGGTGAAGCCGTAAACATCCAAACCTTTGCATATTTTAGCATTATATTTCTAGGTTGGATAGAAGACAAGTTCAATCCTACAAGGAGGTCCCCCTATGTTAGCAGGAGTTGAGTTGTCAATATGCAGAAAGATAGTAGTTTGGAGATGGAGATCAAAGATCGATAAGACCACACAAAAGAGCATGTCGTAAAAATATATGAAAAATATGAGAAATTCCCGTTGAGTGATGAGATCACTCAAGCGTCTGCACCCATCTTGGTGGAAAGAGGCTATTTTACCATAAGTGAAATCAGTACAAGCATTGGGGAAAGCTATACAATGCATCCTTGGCCATGATTTCCTTTGTAATATTAGATATTTCATCATTATTTATCCAACACTTATAATTATTACTTCTCACACCCATGTTAGCAAAGTAATCCACCATTTTGTTCCCTTCCTAATATGTATGGCATATGTTAACATTTACTAAACTATTGTAGATAATTTTAGCCTCTTGAATGAATACATTGAGTAGTAGTTGTTTTAAAACTGAAACATTTTCTTGTTTCTAATGTGAATTGTTGTAAAAAGTAAATTAAGGTAAAACCTTGATAATGTTACAGGTTTGTTTGTAAAATTGATATTTAGATTTGTATTCTATTTTTTGTATTCGGTATGAGTTTATAAGGAAATATAGAATATATTTTTGTTTCGATTTTTATTTAATCATCTCATTTTGAGCTCACCATTTGATGGTTTAAAAATATTTTTTACTACTCATAGCTCTCTTAGAACTAGGATGTTTTTAATGTGTGGTTTAAATCATTTTTTTGGATTATAAGCATAACTTTTTTCCTAGATTTCAATGGTTTGTGACAGCTTTGGGTCTTAGCTCGCTAAGGGCTTTTCTATTGTTGACTGTCATTAAGTTATTTCAATAGAGAATATAGTAATTCCTCTCTTATTTCCTTAATGTATTAAAGTTGATTAATTATTAAGAACTTGAAGTTATTATTCATTAATATTTTTCTTTGATCTAGTTAAAATGAAGGGATTTTCATAGCCCAAAATGACCTTACTAAGATTATTTTAGCTCATCTTATTAGGCTACTATCTTCTCTTAATATATATGTTTCACCAGTTTTTTGGATGTGATTTCTCATGATTTCAACCCTTCTTGATGTTGCAAACACTATTCTCACTTTGTTACTAGTGGACATGACTGTTTATGTGTATTTTAGTTCTTAATAGGTTGATTTTATTGTTTTTAATAATAACCTTTAAACATAATTTTCTAGACACACACACACACACACACACTCTCTCTCTCTCTCTCAACTATTGGTTTGTGAAAATAACCCTTAAGAAGTAGACATTGTTAGTATCTTAAAGTGCTTTAATATTAAATTCAATAATGCACTTTATTGTTAGCAATGATTAGTTCCTTATAAGTAGGACTATTTGACTTCTTGCTTAAATGAATGAAATTTGGGCATGTGTTTGGTATTGGATGGTTTTCTTATAAATTTTGGATGTTGATTCTTACCTCTTGCATTAATTACGAGATTATTGAGTATGGAGTAAGGAATGAGAAATGTATACACGATTTTGATTACTTGATTATAAATATAGTTAAACCATTATAATTTTTAATCAATGGTAAATATAGGAATTGGGTAATGAGTTAGTTTATGGTTATTCATATGGACATAACAAGAAAACATAATTGAAGGTTACATTGATGATATTAATCTTTTTACAATATATAAAAGGAATTAAAAGATGTAGATATAAACTATATTCTTTGAGTACTTGTAATAAATTTTTGTGATGGTATGTCACTTAAACTATCTAAAATTTTAGTCTATTATTTGAGTTCATGTATTGTTGTAAAACATGTTATACAATATGATGTAGTATTTCATATGTGCATGAGATAGATATTTGATTAATAAACTAGGAATTTATTTTTCACTTAAGTTAACATTAACTTATTCTATTATTTCATTTAAATATAACAAGTATATGAGTTAGTAAATGATGTAGATGATCATCAACAAACACAAGCAATATCAATTGTTAGATCAATCATTTATCAAATTCACCAAACTAGCACTTTTTACCTTGCTTCAAGTAGCTTTGAATTGGCATGTAACCACCAAATTTCTAAAAATAAATGAATGAATATCTAAAACCTCTTCATACCTATTATATAGCCCCAAACCAACATGTTATATCATGTCACCCATTTCATAAGTCCATTTTTCACCATTTCTTTTATAGAACTTAATTTCTCCTTATAGCCCTCCTAAATGGGTTTTTCTTAGCAAAAACATAAAATACAAAGAATATTTATTCAATAGTAATATTATTTGGAATTCGTTATCCCATTCTAGGTGTTTGCAAAGTTTAATGCACTAATTCCGAGCCAATTTGGTTTTGTTCTTCTTTTACCATTTTTCTCTAGGTCTCGAACTAGCCTTTGAATTGAATAGAAGTCTCTGTAAATTTGGATCGGACTAAAAGTATTTTACACACTCAATATAATATTATTTGTATATAATTACGCATAGTACAAGGGCTATTATATAGCCATAAGTACAGCCAAACCACCTCCTAATAAATAGGGAGGTGTTACAACAAATAACCCGAAATAATATTCATGGGTAAAACATACTCTATGAATAATATATTGTTGAAACAATATACATTCTAACCTAATATTTAATATATAAAAATATTAAATATTAACTAAAAAACTACTTATTTACCTTTCAAGTAAATACCAAACTATAATGTAAACGAATAATTCCAAACATTCCCCCTTAATGTTTACATGGTAGCAAACAACTTTTGCACTTCCTCTACAACTTGTTGCCTATGCACGCTCATGATCTTGGCCCAACACTCGAACTAAAGGTAGAAGAAGGAACACATCAACTTATTATTGAACAAGAACTATCGGGAACACATCTGATTGATGAGTATGGGAACATGTTTAGGAATCATCTACTTATCAACTAGTCACTCTAGGGAACATATCGACCTAGCGGTATGGGAACTCAAGCGGGAACACATTTGAACAACCTTGATGGTTTTGAGAGGATAACCACAAACGTAGGTATGAATAGGAACACATCTGACTATTCTACCTCATCAAGACTCGTGATGCTAGTTTTCATTGTGCTATTTGTTCTTTAATTAGCATTGGGGAATTATGTAGGAATACCCACATACTAGTGAATAGGAGTACACCACATCTGTTATTATTTTTCACACCACGCTAAAATATTAAAATCCACGATATAATACAAAACAAGTACTATGAAACTAAAGCACATAACTGAAAGCAAACTCACACCACAAAATGCCACCACAGCTCTGTGCAGCCCCATCATTGTTGGTAGCAAGAGCTCACTAGCTAACCTCCGACCTCTCCGATGCCTCCATCCTCCAATAACATGCTGCTAACTCAGCAAGATGTAAACATGAAGTACATCTGTTTCCACATTGAACTTATTATATCTTCCCTCCCGCAATGTGAAACACTTTATTCTTTCAGACATCGGGTAACACCGACAATACATCCGTAAGGCCAAAAAAATTATTTTTATTTTTCAGGACTTTTTACAATTATATGACATTTGACAACTCACCGATTTTAAAATGACTATTTTGAATCGCAAAGAAGACTCGACTAACTTAAAAAGTAATAAAATAAGATTACTTTTCAAATAAAAATGAGAATTAAAAAATCCTAAAATCACCTATATGGAATTATTTTTTACGACACTTAACTCTAAATGAAACTAACACACAAAAAAATTAAATAACATAACCTAGATGGTATACAATGGTCTTATTGACAACACAAAAATATGACGTTATTTTTCCGTTGATGAAGACAAATAATAACAAACTTGTAAATCCCAAATTAGAAAATAAACATAGTATAAACAATAAACTATTAAACTAGACAAAAATATCATGACACTTAAGCTAAGACCATGGGTTTAACCCTAAAACCACCAACCTCACCTAAAACTACTTGAACCAAAAACATATTTTCATTGAAACATATAGATGTACCTTGTTCACGAGTAGATGTCAATGCATGCATTACATTGTTACAGCTGCGACCGCATCAAATGGAAGATAAATGACAGATCAATTTCTTATCTGATGTTGAAGTGCTCAATGGTATACGTGAATGGAGATAACAAATACAAACGAAATTCAACATATGTAGTTGGAAACACCTGGGAATATTATAACTCACTTCACCAATGTTATGCCATGTGAAAAAACCCTTACGGTTGGCTAACGTGGATGCTAACAGGGGCAAAGAAAATTGTAGGTTCGACTTTCAAAATACTGTTTGCTAATGAGTTTATACTTGCGAAGAAATCACTCCAATAAATACGTCTGGGTAGTCGTGGTATGCACAACTGAGTCTAATGAATGTTGCAAATCAATTTGAATACCAAAACAACACTCCCGTGTGAAACTCGTGGTCTCATTGATACACAGGTTCAATATACAACAAACGAATTGGTACTACAAGTAGATTGTAGTTTACGGCTTGAGCTGATTTCATGAATCAAAAATCAAATATTGGAAATAGCAGAATGTAAATTATGGTGACCATTGAATGGATGGGGTCGATACTTCAAAATAGAGAGGTCTTCACATTGGCTATGTTCAGATAAGAAACAGTTTTAACCTTGGAGTCAGGTAAAGGCCATCACCATCACGTTAAGTTGGCTCTAACAAAAAAATAGGCACTGAGTTGTGTAGATCTTTCCCAAAAGAATACTCCCAATAATATGTGATACGAATTGACAAAAGAACTGCAATCAGAGTTAACACAAGTCAAAGAAGAAATCATAAATCCTTAAAAATTGCTAAAACCTGCATCTTTCAAGTATGAACTTTCATCATTTGGGAAGAATATCACATGACTTCCCATTCATCAATCAACAAACCATATTTCAAGGATTCGACAATGCTCGGTACCAAATATAAATTTGGATCAGGCTGAAACATTTACACACTCAATATATTACTTTGTATATTCAATCTATGATTTATCGGGATACACTACAAATATATAGGAATGTGATTCCTATTATCTCTCCACCATTTTCTCACAAGAATATCCTTAATGATATATTGTTACAAAAATATATCTCAACAATCTATATCCAAACTATTGTTGTTATACACAACAATATTACATCAAACCAATATAACTTAAATATATGAGTTTGATACAACTCATTTACAATTACCAAATATTTACCACATGTAAATATTATTATCCATGTAAATATTAAATTCCTAATAGTCTTTGTGTCTAGAAGAATCTACCAACTTTCATGAAAAGCATTTATCGTTCTATACGTCCATTTTATTCTGCTTCATGTAAATTTTCATGATCTAACTTCCCCCACAACTCCTTCAACACCAACTTTCTTCTTCCAATTAGGTCTCCTTAAGTTCTTACCTAGGGTTTAGATGACCAACTAGGGTTTTGATACTTTACTACTCATACCAACATCTCCAACACCTTGAATCACCCAAACATAACTTGCACAAATCCTTGTCAAGGTTTCATTACTCCTTTGTCCATCATTTTTCTATATTTCCAAATTTGAAATTCTTTTTCTCCTTGAATAACTAAATGCTCTCCATCACCGATTTTCTTCTCCTCTAAGTTTTGATTTGGTTTATTCTTTATTTCTCCTCACTCACCATCACCTCATTGTCTTACAATCATCATATTGACTCCCCTATCACTCATTTAATGCACTTCTTGTTCTTGGTTCACTAGCTTCTCAAGCTCTCAAGGCAAGTTATAAAAGAGTCCTAAGTATTTTAGGTTTAATGAATTTCCATAGTTATTTACTCCCTTTAAAGGCTTCATCACTCTTACTAATGTCTTCAAAAATTTTCCCTAACACTTCATTTATGACTTGGGTCTTAGATCCATTGTCATGTTTTTACCTCTGAGACTATCATAGTTTCTTGTGATCAGTAGCTTCTCTATTAATCTCCTATCTAATTAGTATCCAACTTGTACAATGATTTTTATGACCCCTTGAATACTCCTTGAATCTGGTACTTATCTCTCCAACCTTAAAAAGGAATTTACATGCTTCCACTTCAAGAATGATGACTTTCACTTAGAAATGCTCCATCTAAGCCTTACAATCTATGCACTTACAACGACTACGAGTTTATGAATCTTGTCACTTTTGCTTCCTTCTAAACGACTTGGAAAACCATGTTTGACTCAAACAAACTTGTAAACCCCTGAATTTAAGTTTTTAATGGTCCTATATAGTCTCTCTTAAGAATTTTACACAGATTTCTTTCCTTCTCAACCCTAAAACATGGAAACTCTTCTCGTACAAGGAGGTTTTTAACTTAGTTTGAATCTTATAAAGTTCCTTCCAACCCAATATCTCTTCCAAATCCTCTTAACCATTCGCTTACCCTCCTTATATGTGATAATTTTCTAAATATCAATCAAAGGTTTCAAATATACAACTTGGTCCAATGGGACTTGTAGGACACGATTTTACTAGATTAGGTTTTGTTCAATTCCACAAATGCCTTAAACTCTTTGAGAAACTCTCCACACCTTCCTACAATATTATACAACCTTTCAAATTTCTTAAAAACCCTTGAAAACCCTTAAACATTCAATAATGATTGTCAAATGCTTTACTTAATGTTCTTACCTTAATACATTGCTATCACGGTTCCTTCATATATGAGATCTCTTGAACTTTTAAACTTTTCTCATTCCTTTTATGCTTCTCATGGTCCTTATACAATCTTTTGTTTTCCTACCTCAAATTGTACTAAGTCACCTTAAATTAAAATCATGTATAACTTGAATATTCATTCGCAGACATAATTAACACAAAATACACCATACCATGCTCAATAAGACTTATATTGATAACAAAATGGTGTAAAAAGTAATTCTTGAGTCTCTATCCTTGTTAATGTAATCCCCTCTCTTACTTTTCTTTATCATATCATCTTAATTCGAATTTTTCATGCTATGAAGATGGTAGGAAGGTATTTAGGGTCTATACTCAACTAACCCCAACCATGATTAGCATATCTAAGATGATTTAGATCCTAGGTAGAGTGAGGAGGTCAAGGAAAAGTGATATATATCACTTATTACCTTCATTACATCATTTATTGGGTCTTCACTTAACATCCAAACTTAACATAAGCACGAGAACTATTTAAATATTTAAACTTTACAATTTTTAAGGAACTCCTTTATTGTTTCCTATGGAGTCCAAATAGACTAATCCAAGATATGACCACCTCAAGTGGACCCTAGACAACTCCTAAATGAAGGCACGAAAGAGAATAGAAAACGATTCAATGCCTTAATTAAAATACAATACAAACAACAAATAAATACAACCCCGAACGAGCGGTTGCGGGGGAACCGTCAGGAGTTTAAGAGCCACAAAGGCAGGGATAAATGACCAACCCAAATCATAACTGACATAAATAAACAATGGATTAATATTGCTAACGGTCCCCCTTATTACATTGTTCGTACAAACATACATTTCTTGATCTGGATTCCCCCTTAATAAGAACATCGCAAAGAGGGTCTTCACAGAGCATGTGCCTACATGGTCTCGATTCACATGGTTTTTCTAAGGCTGACCATAAACCTAGAGGGACAGGAACACTTTCCGACTGTTCACCTCGGTGGTTTTACAGATTACCACAAACCAAGAGGATTTTACCTTGGTGGTTTTACAGGCGTACCACGAACCCAAGAGGATGATACCTCGATGGTTTTACAGGATTACCATGAACCCAACTTCGAGTACCATGCGCTACTTTTAGTTCTTTTCTACTCCCCATGACGCTCTTCAATTAGGAGGTCCCAAATAGGAAACTATGCATCATCTGCACTTTATTGAACAACCAAACAACATAGGAAAACAACAAACAATCTGACAAATATTCCACATTCACTTCTAAGAATCATAGCAATCATGTTCTTAGTTGTAGCCACTGATGTCGATTGTCATTTAGCCAATCTTCAATAGCAAAGGAAACAAATCACTACCACTAGATGTTTCCCTTGACTAAGTCGTTTTCGCCCATAATGTGAAATGTGAATACTAAGAAAGAGACTGCATCAAGAAACATGCTATTGACTAGATCTTGCCACTTAGACCTTGTTGCACATGGTTCATGTTGCAAGTGAACGTATTCACAAGTGAACCATCTTCTTTTTGAAGCACGAAACTCAGAGGATCAATTCAAAATGAAGAACCATTGGCAAACAACTATGCTCCAGAGTAATCCATTTTCAACATCCGATCACAAAACAATAGAACACGGAACAAAACAGAAACTGAAATAAACACAAACCAAAAATTGAGGAATTTGGTCCTCAATACCTTATTCACCACAATATCTGTCGGCAACCTCATCACTTACAGCTTGCAAGAGGTCATTGGATTTCCTCCAGCCTCCGTTATCCTCCGTCCTCCTGTATGTTGCTACTTAATTAACGAGATATGTCTTTAAGGCTCCAGAGTATTTTGAAAGTAATGTCTCCGAAGTGATTGGATTTTATTTTATTTTTCTTGGCCCCCAACATCCCAAACAGTGAAGCTGATATTCTTGTACTCCACAATTTCAACATTAAAACTGATAGTAGGAATGGTGGTAACAATTTCACCGAGTTTCAGCTTGTAATCAAACACAAAAAATTCTTCACTAACTATTTTGGTAGCAATTATAAAAGGATTCTGTGGCATATAGTGGGCTTTGTTGATCTCACCATCATGATTGATCTGTTATATAACTTGCACCTTTCCATTAGCACAACCAAACCCTCCAAACTCCCCTGCGCTCCTCATCATATTGCCTCACATCGTTTTGTGCATCCTCCAGTGGAAGTTGAACCTACGCCATCATCAAGTAATATAAAATTTGAACAATCATTGGGTATCTCAATCGTCAGATTGCGAGAGAGAGTTGGTAGGGAATTAACAATTAAAAAGAAAAAACATGAAAATCACCCCTTTACAATGCGCTGACAGCAGAACAAATATCCACATTCAAGATCTATATGTAGGCTGGTCCACCAAAACTCTTCAAACTTCCACGCAGGTCTTTTCTAATCCTCCATGCTCTAGATCAAGTCACTGGGAATGACTTTCAATAAACACGTAGGTTTGCAAAACCTCCATGCTTTATTTTAGAGTAAACTGCCAAAAATTCAATTCTTTTCACGCATGTCAAGGAGTGAAACTAGCTCTGATACCACTGAAGGCATGAAAGAGAATAGAAAATGATTCAATGCCTTAATTAAAATATAATACAAACAACAAATAAATACAACTAGTCCAGAATACGGTTGTAGGGGAACCGTCAGGAGTTTAAGAGCCATGAAGGTAGGGATAACTGACCGACCCAAATCATAACTGACACAACTTAACAATGGATTAATATTGCTAACACTAAACACCTAATAAATCCAAAATTACTTATTTATAATATTCTCCCACATCATACTCCCGAGGGGGAGAAATTTGAGCTCAATTTTATTTTTCTTCTTCCTTGATTTCCATTTTCTTTGTGTTCTTGATCTAATTTTATTTTTCCTTTGCTAAGTGCTTTCCATTTTAAGTATTCTCTCTCTTTGCTTCACCTTCTTCACTCTTCCTTTTCTTTCTTTGTTTTTTCTTTCCTTCTTGTTTTCTTCTTCCATCCTCAACTGATCTTTCAAATATGGTTTTTCAACTTGATCTTCATTCTCAATATCTTCTTCTTCATCATCCAAGATCTTCATAAGATATTACTTTGTTTTCCTATAGTACTATTCATCCACAAATAGGTGTGAAATCTCTTATTCTCTCATGATTTTTTACCAAATCATATCTTCATCCACTGTAATTTGTTCATTTTCTCTTTATTCTTCAATTTCACCTTCACTATCTTCTCTTTTCAAGCCTTCACAAGGATAAGGTTTCTTTCTTCTTTCAATAGATTCTCCTCTTTTCAAGTTAACTACTTCTTCTCCAAAGAGAAAAAACCTCTCTATGATACCAAATGATGTAGAGGATCATCAACAAACATAAGAAAAATATTAGATCAATTATTTATCAAATTTACCAAACTAGCACTTTTTTAACTTGCTTCAAAGAGCCTAAATTGGCATATAACAACCAAATTGCACAAAATGACTAAATTAAGACCTACAACCTCTTCATACTTATTAAATGGAACAAAAAAACATGTTAGATCACTTCACAAAATTTCATAAGTCCATTTTTCACCATTTCTCTTATAGACCTTAATTTCTCCTTGTAGCCCTCTTAAATGGGTTTTTTTCACTAAAAACAAAAAGACAAAGAATATTTCTTCACTAGTAATATTTTTAGAACCTATTATCCCCTTATATGAGTTTGCAAAGTTTCATGTACTAATTTCAAGTAAATATTGTTTTTTTCCTCTTTTACCATTTTTCTCTAGGTCTCTGAACTAGCCTTAATTGCATATAGGTCTATGTGTCTCGAAGAATCTAGCAAATTTCAAGAAAGACTATTTAGTGTTATGGATACCCATTTTTCTCCTCCCACTTCATGCAAAATTTAATGATCTAACTTCCTTTACAATTCCTTCAACACCAACTTTATTCCTCCAATTAGGTCTCCTTAAGGTCTTACCTAGGGTTTAGAAGAACAACTACGGTTTTGATACTTTACTAATTTTTATGACCTCTCCAACACCTTGAATTATCAAAAAACACTTTCACAAATCCTTATCAAGGTTCCATAACTCCTTTTTCCATCATTTTTTCTATATTTCCATCTTTGGGCTTCTTGGCTTCTTGTTCTCATTTAATCACTAAATGCTCTCCAACTCGATTTTCTCCTTCTCTCGAGTTTTGATTGGGTTTCTTATTTATTTATCCTAACTCTCCATCACCTCATTTTCTTAAACTCATCATATTCACTCCCCTATCAATTCTTTAATGCACTTCTTTTTCTTAGTTCACTAGCTTCTCAAGCTCTCAATCTAAGCTATAAGATAGTCATAAGTAGTTTGGGTATAATGACTTTACATAGTTATTTACTCCTATCAAGGCTTCAATAAATATTACTAATTTCTTTAACAATTTTCCCTAATACTTCATTGATGTCTTGTGTCTTAGAGCCACTATCTTGATTTTACCTATAAGATTGTCACAGTTTCTTGTGATTGTACCTTCTCTTTTAATCTCCTAACCACTTAGTATCCAACTTGTACAATGATTTTTCTGACCACTTGAAGAATCCTTGACTCTTATAATTATAAATCCAACCTCCCCAAGGACTCTACATGATTCCAACTTCAATAATGATGAATTTCACTCATAAATGCTCCATTTAAGCCTTCTAATCTATGCACTTACAGTTAACTATTGTATTCATTTTTACTCTATCACAAAAGAAAGGAACCCCATACACACCAAACTATCACCCAGCGAAAGCTGAGCACTCACCTGAGGCATGCGCGGGTACCGAGTCTCTCTTTTATGTGAGTTTAGTGGGAAGCATCATCTATGATTGGTGTAAGAGATTTCAGAAGGGAAGTTAATACATACAAGAACCATAGGGCTCAGAACGGCCTCCATATCCTTGCAGTCACTTCAGACTAAGTGCTTAACAGAATCCATAACATGTATTGTGATAGAAAGAAACATACAAGCATTCATCCTTAGCATGAAAGGAAAGATAACTCGTAAGAGAGAAATATGCATCGAACCATTGATATTCATGTATTTATTATAACATGCAACCTTTTTACATCCATGGAATCATTACAAAGAGTCGCAGAGAAGCGGTGCCGATCATCATGCATTTCACGGACTTAATGTAGCTAAGCAAGCCAAAAGAAAATGTACAACCCCTAGGCCTAATACATTCTCTCCCGAATACCACTATTCACCGATAGAGTACTCGCAGCATTTCTGCAAAGCTCCACTCACTCTCTAGGTGTCTAAAAAATGGATACTTGTATGTATATCTCGTGTCTATCTGTCTCTGTAGGTGCTTATATTTATAGCTTTCCTGGACTGCCCACTCACCCTCCAGCCCCCTCAGATCCAGTGCCAAGTGTTTGAATGTGGTCCTTCATGCGAGTATGCTTCTTTAGGCCTGAGCACTCCACTTTATTCCATGATGTTCTTCTAGAAGATTCCATCGCGAGACATGCTCCTTTGTGGGCCAACCTATCACCAAGGTGGCATACTATCTCGCACACAACCGAGGCATGCTTTTCACGTGTTCTACTTTGGATGTCCAAAATGACTAAGTCCTGATCCTTTCATGCGTCATGCATGCTACGTGCTTCCTTATACCCTTCTCTTTGTGCTTTTTCCTTGCGCCATTCCATAACTGGGATCTTGCGCACCTACATGCCTTCATACTTGGTCAATATTCTAGGGGTCCAACATCACCCCACACTACACTTGTTCTCCGTCTGTGGAAACACTCCACTTAACCAAGATGTAGACTGCCTCAAGGTGTAATCTTAAATTTTGTAAAAGAATAAAGGAATGAAAGAATTAGGGAAGAATGAAGAATGGGGGGGGCATCAACTCAGCAAGTTGGGAAAATCCTTTTGCAAGTCTACCTCCAGCTTGTTCCAAATGTCAACCTCACTCTGTGCCTTCTGACATAGGTCACCAATCAGGATGCTCACCTCGTCAAAACTCAGGCCAATTCCCTAGGCACCCAAGGTGTCAATGATCTTCTCCATCTCCTTGCCCAGGTCTTTAAGTGTGTCCATCCTCCTGGTAATATGAGGATATAGTTCTTTCAATCGGGCCTTGATTGAACTCCTTAATGCTTCAATCGCCTTAGATTTTCTTTCCACTTTGGTAAGAACCTTGTCCCTCTCTACCCTGTTTCCTTTGTTCTTCTCATAGAACACCTTCAACTCTGCTTCAAGTGTGGTGACCAAGGATCTTGTTACCTTATCCATGTCTGTGCAGGTATCATATGCAGCCTTAGTAGATTGGGCAGTGACTTTAACTTCCGTGAGCACTGGTTGTACTCTACAACAAGCACTACCACCTTCAACCTATCCTCCTCCTTTAAGCATGTAGCCACTTCCTCTGTAGACTCCAGGGCCAAATGTCATCTCTCCATAGTGAGGATGCACGTTATATCTTCTAAACATTCCAGAAGGGATGAGTACTTCGCATGCAGTGGCACTAAGTCTGGGTGCTTTAAAAGGATGGCGCTCTTGATAGATTCCATCTTCTTGTATACTTCCTACACCTTTGTCTTTTCTTCCTTTAACTCATGCCTTAGTTGTGTGTTGATCAGTTCTTCCTACTTCAAGCTCTTGGTCTTCTTTGCCAGCTCCTCTTCTTTCTTCCCTAGTTTCTCCTCCAATACTCTTATTTTTTCATTGCACGTGAAAAGCCTAGGCTCTGTCTCGACCGCGACCTTGTTGAGCACATTACGAATTACTCATATGAGAGTTCCTAGGCATTCACCAAGGGATTGGCTCCCTTAGATTTTGGTACTGTGATGATTGCTCCTTAGCAAACTTCAAAGTCTAGCTCATCAATGTGGGACTCAAACGCCCAAGAAAGAATCTTCTTTGTTTTGGGGTACACACCCTCCTTTTCAAATGACCCCATGGATAAAAGCCTCTTTGTGGGTACCGTGCTTTGGAACCACACAAGTAGTACCTTTCTTGAGTCATTAATGTAGCCCATTACTTGTCTGTGTTCTGTATCAAGGGTCCTCCTTCCCAATCGCGTGCCTTTAAGAAAAATTACTATTAGAGCGGGACCTCTTCCCATGCTACCATGCTCCTTATCAATGTTTTCCTTTCCTTCTTCTAGCATTATGTCAGTGCTACGTTCCAACTCTTGGTCTACCAGGGCCTCGAGCATCTTCTTTGCTTCTCTCTCCACCACCTTAGTGATCTGCTCCTTTGTGAAGCTTATAGCTTCCTAATTTTCCATGCCAACCTCCTCATTCCTTTCCATGTCTTTGGTGCCTTCCTCATCCCGTGCGCCCTTCCCCGCGTGAATACGAACTCATACTTCTTTTCCATGTTCTCTTCTCTGAGTCGTACCATGCTGAACAGATGTGGCTCTTGGTACTTCTTAGGATCTTCTTCCTTGTTTTCATCTTCTTCACTCTCACTTTCTCTTTTACCCAAGTTATTAGTGTCCTCCGAGTCAACTTCCTCTTCCACCCTCTACTTTTTTCTGAGAGGTGGCTCCTTGACAGGGGATTCAGCCTCTTCCTCTTCCTCAGGTGAATTTTCCTTGGTGAGTGGTTTCCTAGGTGCCTCCACTTCTAGTGTCTTCTCCTTCACTGGGGACTTCTTTCTCTGTGTGTAAGTACTTGGCTTGGCACTTGTTGTTGGCATGCTCACTGTCTAAGCAATCTGCACACTTGGTGCTTCTTCATCTTCTCTTCCCCTCTTCTTGGGCATAGGATTCTTCCTACCCATGGGATCCTCAAGTATGGAGACATCGTTCTCTAGGTATGTGCCCTTCTCAAACTTTGGCCTTATATGGAGGTACATGTGTCTTTGTGGATCCTCTTGTAATGGGTAGTGTCATCGTCCTTGTCATCTGGACCTCGTGTGACACATACCTTTCCACGTACGTGCGCTTATCGCCGGGTAGTTCAATATTTTTGCATCTCTCTATGCTCCCGGTCTAGACTACCTAGTTCTAGATTCAACTTCTTTGATTCCTTAAATCTATTTACTCTGCTTGGAAGTATTGAGCAGTGAATGCAAAGGGAATTTTGCACTAAGGGCTCTATGATTCATCTATCATCCTGAACCTTCCCAAACAAAAATGTTGATAATTAGTGAATTCGACTTCCCCTTTAGTGGCTACTGGGAGTTATTCAGGGATTCTCCACTCTACCCCAAACATGTTCCTTAGGCATGTATACCATTTCTCCAATCACACCTTGTGGGGTGTTGTCATTGTGTCACAGGCATACTTCTCGAATCTCTTCGCGGGTGAAGGATCCTGGCGGGGTATTCCCATACAAACTTTTCTGGTGTGTCAGGAACTCCAATCTCTGAAAATATGATGGTCAAGAGGATGTTGTTGAAGAGGATTCTATCCCCCTCCTTCGTGCAACTAAAAATATCCTCCGCAATGTAAGTAGACAAGTTGTATATGGTGCCTTCTGTAATTTTTCTGCAAACATGTAACCAAGGCTTATTGACCTAGGTCCACCTCTCCTAGCCATTCAACTTTGTTACCAGATGTGTAGCCATTTTCATCATGGGGTCCTTGATGTCTGAAATGTCATAGTACCTCGACCCCTTCTTGTAGGCATATTCGTTTATGGTCTCCTGAATTACCTCCTTGTCACTCAGGTCATCCTCTAAGTTGTTTCCTTCACATATGAGGCATGTGAACTGAGAGATGAGCTGGGAGTAACATGCATCTTGCACCCTACAAATTATAAGTAATCTTCATGTCCCATGACATTAACCATTGATATAGGCACTCTGGTTTTCCAAAATAGGGAAACTCATAGAGTTGCAACAACCCTACCTTCTCCATTTTGACCTTAACGTCATCATCATAGATTGGAAATCCCTTTGGTGTTCATTTACTCATGGGGCACACTAACTCTAGTGCCATTTCCTTCTCTATCATGTTTTTTTGGTGGTTATAATCACTTACAGGCACATTTCTTAGGTGGGATTCCCACTCCTTACCCATCATCACCCCATATGGGTATTGCATCTCTGCATACCATTCTTCATTCATGTTCATGTCGGGTTCTTGTTTTTGGCCTTCGCCTTGCCCTTTCCTTTCTTGGGTGCCATTTTCGAGGTCCTCTTATCAATTTACTCTCTCCTTGTTACTCTGTCCTTCCACTTCTTCCAACCTCTAATCTCAAATCTGTGATATAAAATATCTTAACCTGTGCCCTAGTTTGTCAAACCCTAACTGGGATAAAAATTCCACAAGATGACACCTCCTTACAAATTTTTTCACACCCATGTAACCCCTTCCTTCTAGTTTGCAAACTCAAACTAGCTGCTCACACTTCAATCTCATAGATCTTTCTTCACTCAATCGAATCTGAAACCCTAGTTTATAAAAATTGCTTCTTTCTCTATTTCGCAAAGTGAAAATGAAAGTGCCTCGACCCTTTACTTATAGTTTTCTCTTTTTGAACATTAAATGCTACTTCACCTACCACCATAATTTTTCATTTAATGTGGATTTTTCAAACAAATCCCATCTTCAACGCTTTCACTCACGTGCCCAACCTACGTGAAAACTCCTCCAACCTTCTAGCGCATAACCAATCCAACATGACAGGAGACTCTTGTGCATGCGTAACCCACGCCAAAGGCACTTCTTTCATCTGATTCTTTCTCTCACCTACCTCATGTTTCTTAAATGTGCTTTCTCCTCCTTAATATGTGGGATCTACAAGTAGCTCTATCCTAGCACCAACCATTCTTCTTCCATCTTTTCTCTTCATACACCTCTTTCAACTGGGCCATTCAACAAGGATTTTCAACACAACTTCCTTGGCACTCTAATCATGTGCTCCTTCACATTTCTCCACCCCACACTTAAAATGATGCATGGTCCTCTGTACACTCAAAAATTCTCCAAAATAGCAATAAGGTTACCAGTGCCCAAGGCGCAAAACAAAACAACAACGTGAAAGGGAAACACAAGAAATGGAAAATACATAGAGGAAGCTTCTAAACTAACTAGAAAAAATACCTTATTTACAAACACCAAGAAGACTTATTTATAGTAGGGCTTTAGCCTACTCCCATTGAAGTGTCCAGGAAACTTCGTCCCATCCAGTGCTTGTAACTAGCATGCGCCTAAATCAAGGATGTACGAGATTGTGTAAGGACCCAGCCAATGGAATTTCAACTTCCTAGGATGGCACAGAAACTTAGAATCATATAGTAACACCATCTTCCCAACCTCAAACTTCTTGTTTCTAATGTGGCGATCATGCCAAGCCTTCTGCTTTTATTTTTTTATTGTTTGGCTCCACTTGGTGAGTGATCATCTCTCATCCAAATTCATTAACTCATCAATTATTTCATCCAGTTATTTTTCATTGGCTAACCCTCCTACATGCGCTATTCGTAGAGAAGGCAACATAAATTCAAATGGTAAAATAGCTTCTGTGCCAAACACCAACTAAAAAGGTGTGGCTTTGTTCAGCCTTTTATACATTGTCCTGTAAGCCCATAATACTACCAATACTTTGTCATCCCAATCTTGTCTTCCAACGTCACAAATTTTGGTTAGGGTATGACTTAGTATTTTGTTGAATGCTTCCGTGGTTCCATTTTCTTGTGGGTGATAGGGCATAGTCTTGTGATGAGCTACCATGAAGTCTGATAACAGGATCCTCATGGTATCATTCAAGAAATGTATACCCCTATCGCTGGTCAAACTCAACGAGCATCCATACCTCGTGATAATGTTCTCCCACAAGAACCTTGCCGCTATGGCTATTGTGTAATCTTTATTCAGAGTTGCCTCTGCCCACCTTGTCAGGTAATCTATGCAAGTGATGAAATAACGTGACCCAGTCCTACGCACTACTGGTGTAATAGGTCCCACAAATTCTAATGCCCACTTTTCAAAAGGCTTCGTGCTAGGGATAATGCACAAAGGAATTTCATCTCTCCTTCTTGGTTTGCTAAGGTGTTGAAAATGGTCACATGCTTTACAATAGTCTATAAAATCCTTGTAAATAGTTTCCCACCACAAACCTACCATTAATATCTTACGTGCGGTGGCATTACCTGCATAATGTCCACCCAAACTTCCTCCATGTGCTTCCTCAATGATGGCTAGGCACTCATGCTCTAATACACACCTGCATAAAACTTCATCATGTCCTAACTTGTATAAGTCTCCACTGATTAACATGTAGGGTGCGGTGCATATGGCCAACTTCTTTTCTCTAAAGTCTTCATTCCTTCGGTGCCACACCTTCCTTTAAAAATACTGCAATCTCTTCCAAATCCGAGGGTGCGCATCAGTAACCTAAATAGTTACGCATCTGGCATTGTTTCCTCAATACTCTGCATGTCCTCCCCTGAATCAATTCTTGACAGATGATCAGGCCCATAATTGCTTTTTCTAGGCTTCACTACAACAGTGAATTCAAATTCTTGAAACAACAACACCCACTAACATATGCGCCCTTGTAGGATGGGCTTGTTCACAAAATATTTTAATGCCATGTGGTCGGTGTAAAACACAAAGGGTGTTGCCAGTAGATATTGTCTAAACTTGAAAAGTGTGTAGATCATTGAAAATGCCTTGCGCTCAGTTGTGGTATAATTCTACTCTGCTGGTGTTAGCTTCCTACTTGCAAAACACAAAGGATGATCAAAAATCCCTTCATCTGGCTGTGCAAGCACTGCTCCAATGGCGGTCCCCAAGGCATCTACATGGACATGAAAGGGCTTATCTAAAGAGGGAAAACATAAAATAGGTGCGGTGACAAGCCTATCTTTTAATGTATCAAATGCCCTCTGTTGTGCCTCTCCCCAATGGAAGGCACTTTTATGTCTAAGAAGCTCCTCTAAAGGTGCAGAAATCTTAGCATATCCCTTAATAAATTTTATATAATAACTTGTATGCACAGGAATATTTTCACTACACTCACGGCTAGTAGGCTCCCTTAACCCCACAATAACTACAACTTTAGCAGGATCCACTAGCAAGCCTTCCTTACATATGATATGCCCCAATAAAGTCCTAAAGGGTGTAGAAAACACACATTTCTTAATGTTGAGGGATATCCTCAACTACCTACACCTTTCAAACATTAACCTTAAATTATCACAATGATCCTTAACCAGACCATACACTATGCAATCATCCAAATAGACCTGAAGAAACTTATGGATGAAGTCCTAGAATGCTTGCACCACTATGCATGAAAAAATAGCAGGCGCATTCTTCAACCCAAATGGCATGACCATATATGTAAAAATTCCCCACTCAGTGGTGAAAGTTGTCTTCTCCTGGTCCTTTGTAATCCAGACTTGGTGGTACCCTAAAAATCCATCCGTAAAGGAATAGATTTCGCACCCAATGAATCCTTCCAAAATTTCTTCAGTGAAGGGGGTCAGAAAGGGATCAATGACACAAACTACGTTTAATTCCCTATAATCCACACAGATCCTAATCTGCCCATCCTTCTTGATGTTGATTACCATCAAACTTATCCACTTTGATTCCTCTACTACCTCAATGATCCCAGAAGCTATCATTTTGTATATCTCCTCCTTAACCTTCACATGCAAATTGGGATTCATCTGGTAGGGTCTTTTCCTAACCAGTGCACACCGTCCTTCAGTTTTATCCTCATCTCACACAAGAAATGGTGAACACCTTTGAGCTCATGGTACCTACGTGGGAATAAATCCTCAAATTCGTGCAGCAGATCAATGATCTTAGATACTTCCTTCTCTGACCAGTAATCTCCTATAATAGCTTCCTTAGGTTCTTCTCCTGAACCAATGTTAACTTTCTTCATTTTTAAGGGCTCATGGTAGGCGCGCACATGAGTATCTGCACTATCCACTACCTTACGCATCCCTATAGAATGGCTAACATCTAAGCTTTCTGATTCCTCTTCATCAATCACATACACCAACTTTCCTTTTTATTTTTCTAAACACGTGCACTCCAGCTTGTAACTCTTATGTTTCCTCTACTTCTTCTTCAAAGCACACCCCCAACCTTGGTTCACCTAGTAATTCCAACAACCTATCTTCCATCTTGCACTATCCCCCATGGTAAGGTGCTTGATACCCTATAAGGCCTTATCAACCGATGGTTTGGTACTCCAATACTCAAAGGTTTGAATAAGATCATTCGCGAGCTCTTGCCAATTCCTTGTCGCGATGTTTCTACGAATGTATATACTATGCGTGCATGTAAACTTGTAGTGTAGAATATAACTTTTACACCTAGAGGGATGGTGGAAAAGCTTCCATGCCTTCTCTCCAGACCCGTTCACACTCCTGGATATGGAAAGAGGTAGGCTCCTTCCCATGGTACTCCTTGATGATGGTGGGTACATTGCTCCTAGAAAATCTGACAGAGAGAGCAATTCTTACCTCATGCCACTCTAAAAGGCTCTCCTGATGTGTAGCCCACCACCATGCTACTATGCCAAGCAAGACATAACTTAACATCCCCCTTCGTTCCTTCTCATCCTTCCACTAAGCTTCCACCTCCTGTAGAAAGATCTCAGGGAAGGCTCCTCCTAAATACTTGGGTAATTCTTTTCCTCTAAGGCACCGAATCGTGTGCGTCTTTGTTACCTTGGTCATTAACCCTATCGCTTTTATTTTCCATCAATTCATAAGTCCCACGTACCCAATTATCACATGCCAGTTGGTCGTATCACTTCTTGATGAAAGCATCTTCAAACTGGATAACCCCATTAGTAGGGTGTATCATCTTAGGGTCTCTGATTGAGCACACATATATCTTGTCCAGAACTTCTTCCCCCAATGGTTCAATATAGGGTGTTGACTTCCCATCAACTAGGGGTATAATGACCCATTCCTCCTTGTTCTCAAAGCTGATGTACCCTTTGTTGAACCAAAGGTCTGCATTGTTCTTGTAACACTAAGGGCACCCAAGTAGTGTTGGGAAATTGTCCGCCTTGGTGAGCACCAAGAATTTGAAGTCCCCAGTAAACTTGGCTCCCTAGATAGTAATAGCTACATCCTTTAAGACACCAATGGGCATTTCCTTAGTCTTGTTTGCCATATACAACACATTCAAAGATGGCTATAATGTAGGTCTTCCCATCTGATGCCATGCATCCAAAGTTATAACATTAACCTCTACACCTGTGTCAATGAGGATATTATTGAGGAGCCATCCATCTACAACTGCATTCAATGTAATCTCCTTGTCATAGTCGAGGCTATGAGGGGGAAGGTTTACATGCAATACCTGTCTCTCGTGCTCTCCTCCGTCAGCATGGTACCTTCTCTCTCAACCATGATCCTAGCAAGGGAATGATATTCTCCTACCTTAGCATTTTACACACCTCCTTGACCTCATCTAGGTCATCCTTTTACACCTCGACTCTCCTTCCTTGTTCCTCTCTCCTGGATTACTCCTTTAGACACTAGATTTCCCCTTTGTAAGCTTTGAATAACATCCATGGTGTCTGATATATCTCCTTCGATGCGTGGGGTATGGATACTTTCCATGAATGACCTCCCTTAAAACTAGGTTCTTCATCTTGGTACCTCTCTTGTGCACATCGCTTCTACCCTTGTTGTTACAAGACAAGCTCCAAACCTACATCCTATGTTACAGAGGCATCCACTATATGTCTACCTTCTTGATACTAACTATTGTAGTGCTCTTGTCCTTTCGGTGCTGCTGATTCATATGCTCAAACAATTCCAGACACTCCTTGTACTTATGTTTCTTTCTCGCACCACACGAGCACTGCAACAAGTCTAGGCACTCACATTTGTAATGATATGTAGATCCACAATTGAAATGTGTTCCACATGGGAACTCACTTCTTCCCCGCAGATTACCACGACCATGGAATCCTATTCAAAAACCCCTTACATGCACACCTCCATATGTGTGCTCCTCATAACAATGGTCATCACCCTTAGAACTACTGGCAATGCTAGTTTGGCACACCCCATGATTAATGGCCTCATGGATCTGATCAATGAGCCTACAGTCCTTAGTATCATGGGTTGTAGAAGTGTAAATCTTGCAATAACAAGATACATTCTTCCTGATTGCATGCTACAGCAAGGGACATCTACTTACATCATGGTCCCCATGACAAATATCACACTTTACCGCCACAAAGACATATCTGTCCCTCTCTGGGGAGATTATCCTTAACGTTCCCCTCTATTTCACAATTTGTGCACCACAAACCACTATGAGTCTCATGGGATGATTTCGCAGATAATTTTTCCAACTACTTGGCCATAACATCAATCTGAGCCTCTAAGAATGGGCTAACACTAGTATTGACACTACCAATAGCCTCAACGCATAGGGAAGCCTCTAATGCCTTGCGCGGGTCTATAAAAGTTTTATGAGATAAGGCCCTTCTAAAAGGGGTGATCAATCCTCCAAAAAACCACTGTGCATGCTATGAAGGGTGAATATCATATGATAATTTAGACAAGAGAGTTTTAAAGTGTGAATCATACTCCCACACACTCTGCCATTCCTTGCTAAATATCCTTCAAAGCGTTGATGCTCTTCTGCTCAAACTCAAGAATGTGGAACTCTGCCAAGAATGAATTCTTGAAGGTAGTATAATCCACTTCTTGTCTCTCTGAGAGTCATACTTTTTATACCGAGTTATGTGTGCACCCTTGGAACATGGTTACAAACTAACTAGCCTTCTGTTCTAGGGTTGTGACACCCTTCACATGCCATAGCAGTTCACACTTGTGAACATGTTCCGTAGCATCCTCAATACCTCTATAATTAGGAAAATGTAGAGATATTTCAAAGAAAACTTGTGGGGGTGGTTGGGGTCCAAATCCTCCTCTACCAGATCCTTGGTTTCCACCTATGTTTCCTCCACCACCTGATCCACCAGGTCCACTAGGTCCTGAACCACTAGATCCACCAGGCCCACCAGGTCCTAAACCACTAGATCCACTAGACCCACCATCTCCTACTCCTCTCGAACCACTAGATCCACCAGGCCCACTAGGTCTTGAAGTGGTCGTGCCAAGGGTTCCCACAGTTCCACTGAGCTATGCACCTATGGTCTATGACAATGCCCCACTACCAATAGTATACCCCGCACCACTTCTAGACATGAGACCAAACACTTGTGTGCCTATACCTTTCCTAAAAATTCCTAACACTGGGCTGGTGTTTGCAGCCATAGAAGTACCAAATGAGAAATTATACCTCCGGGTGTAGAATGATCACCTCCAATGTAATCAACTGGATTAGCAATATTATCCCCCTGATCTGGAAAACCAAACACCAGGGTCTGGTCACTAGGTGGGCTCAGATGCATGCCCACGCTTCTTATTTCTCCACATGACAAACTCTCTTCAAAAGCCAAAGGGGTTTCTCTCACATGCTTTCCAATATGGGGTCACACAGAATTCTCAGGCTCCACATCCTTAGTGAGAACATCAAATCCTTCCCATAATGTTTTCCTCCATACATCCATCACACCTATAACCTCATGTTGTCTAGCAATCTCCCTTTCACGCGCTTCACCATACTTGAGTCGTCTCTCCTCCCTTTCTTTCTCCACCACAACATTTGCCATCTTCCTCCACCCTAGCTTCCTCACCCAATGCTTAGAATGGTTTAGCCGGCCATTGGGAAAGCCTCTAAACTCATGGTAATCATCAAGATCTTCAAAGCCAAAGGGAGAACATGTAGAAATGATCCTTTAGGCTCCCTCAAAAACTCAAAATCAGCAATCTCCGGATAAGAATATGTGGAAACGACATACTCGAGAGTGTAGCTAATACTCCTTTCCACCAATGATCCACAGCACGGGTCCACGTCAGATCTGCATCCTGCAGCCTTTGGTATTATTTTTGGGTCCACAAATGTGATCTATAATTCCAACTTGATCTAGATGCATAGGCTGAGAGCCATTCATATAGTTCCACAGGGAAACAATAGAAAAAAGTTTCATATAGATCATGGTAGATATTCTCTTCTACCCATCTACGTGCATTAAAATCAGGTCCAATGCTAAATCTCTAAGCAAATTCTTCCTTCGTCCTCTTGAACCACGATTCAACACTTTCCAATGTTAACCACTCTATCATTACTCATTACATAGATCATGATGTATGCTAAATCCCACTACAACTTTGAAAAGAGGTCCCAGAAATGGAACCAAGATGTAGTCATTTTTAATCCTATCACAAAATAAAGGAACCCATGCGCATTGGCCTATCATCCAGGAGAAAGATGAGCGCTCACCCAAGCCATCCGTGAGTACCGAGTCTCTCTTTTATGTGAGTTTAGTGGGAAGCATCATCTATGATTAGTGTAAGAGATTTCGAAGGGAATTTAAGACATACAAGAACCATAGGGCTCGACGGCCTCTAGTTCCTTGCTCACTTTAGACTAAGTGCTTAATGAATCCATAACATGTATTATGACGAAAGAAACATAAAAGCATTCATCCTTAGCATGAAAGGAAAGAGAACTCGTAAGAGATAAATATGCATTATAACCATTGATATTCATGTATCTATTATAACAGAAACCTTATTACATCCATGTAATCATTACAGAGGGTCACGAGAGAAGTAGACCACGGTCATGCATTTCACTTTGGACTTAATGTAACTAAGCCACCCAAAACAAAATGTACAATGCCTAGCCCTAATACATTCTCTCCCAAATACCACTATTCACCGATAGAGTACTCATAGCATCTCTGCAGAGCTCCACTCACTCTCTAGGTGTCTAAAGAATGGATACTTGTATGCATCTCTCTATGTGTCTATATGTCTCTATAGGTGCTTGTATTTATAGCTTTCCTAGACTGCCAACTCGCCCTCCAACACCCTCAGATCTAGTGCTAAGTGTTTGAATGTGGTCCTTCATGCAAGCATGCTTCTCCAGGCATGATCTCTCCACTTTATTCCATGATTTTCTTCTAGAAGATTCCATCGTAGGCATGATCCTTCATGGGCCAACCTGTTGTCAGGATGACATCTTATACATGCGCAACCGGGTCATGATTTTCACGTGTTCTACTTCAGACATCCAAAATGACTAAGTCCTAATCCTTTCACGCGTCGCATGTGCTACGTGCTTCCTTATACCCTTCTCTGTGTGCTTTTACCTTACATGCCATTCCATAACTAGGATCATGCGCACCTACGCACCTTCATACTTGGTCAATATTCTAGGGGCCCAACAACTATGATTTTTTGAATCTTGTCACTTTGTCTTCCTTCTAAATGACTTGGTACACAATTTTTAACTCAAACATAATTATAAACCCATGAATACCATTTTTAATGGTATTATATAATTTCTCGTAAGCATTTTACGTAGATTTTTTATTTCTAAACCTGGATCAAGGTAACTATGCTCGTAGAAGTAGGGTTTTAGTTTGTTTTGAGCCCTATAAAGTTCCTTCCAACATAATACCTCTTCCAAATCCTCTTCAACATTCCCTTACCCTCATTACATGTGATAATGTTATAAATCTCAATCAAAGGTTTTAAATATATAACTCATTCCCGTAGGACTTGTAGGACACAAATTTTACTAGATTATGTTTTGTTCAATTCTTTAGACGCATAAAACTCTTGGAGAAACTATCCACACCTTCCTAAAGTATTATACAACCTTTCAATTTTTTTGAAAAACCCTTTACAACCCTTAAACATTCAATAGATGATTCTCAAATGCTTTATTTAATTTTCTTACCTTAATACTTTAATGTTATAGTTCTTTCATATATGAGATCTCTTGAAATTTTCAACTTTGTTCATTCCTTTTATGCTTCTCATTGTTTTTATACAGTCTTTTTTTTCTACATCTCATTTGAATAATTATCCTTAAATCACAATCATGCATAACTTTAATATTCATTGAAAAATAAAATTAACACAAAATACACCATAACATGCTTAAGAAGACTTATATTGAGAACATAATGGTGTACAATAGTCCTTCTTGAGTTTATCTCCTTGTTAACAGACTCCCCTCTCTTACTTTTCTTTACCATATCATCCTAATTTGAATTTTTCAAGCTATGAAGATGGTAGGAAGGTAGTTAGGGTCTGCACTCAACTATCCCCAACCATGATTAACCTATCTAAGTTGAGTTAGAGCCTATGTAGAGTGAGGATGTCAAGATAAAGTGATGTGCATAACTTATGACCTTCATTACATCATTTATTGGGTCTTCACTTAAGATCCAAACCTAACACAAGCCTAATAACTATTCAAATATTTAAAATTTATAATTTGGAGGGAACTCCTTTATTCTTTCCTATGGAGTCCAAATAGACTAATCTAAGCTATGATCACCTCAAGTGGACACTAGAAAATTCTAAAAACCTATGAAATCAAAATTTACTTATTTACAAGACACTCCCACATCGGTAAACTCATTGCAGTTATTTAAACTAGCCCGAGATATACATTTTCTCTCTCCTAGAGTTTGCAAGAAGGAATGACATTCATGAAGTGACTTATTGGATTGTTTATGCATGATTATGTCATGTGATATTTGTTTAAAATATGATAAGGATTGTTGTATTTATTTGTTAACACAAATGAATCATCTTCGCAAGTTGATTAATGGGAAATTTTTCCTAATGTACTATCATGATGAATTGTATATCCTTATTTATGAAAATAATGGATTATCCTTATTAATTTTGAATATAATACTTGATGTTTTGTAACTTATTTTGATGGATATGAAAGTATTTATATGTTGTTTTACAATGAGTATAAATAAGGATGATTAAACTTATGATATGTAATTATTACTAATTTTATTGATTTCTTGAGATGAACAAATATGTTGAATCAAGAACATGGAACAATAAGGAAAACTATATAATAAAAACAATGTAAAGCTATAATTTTACCTAATAGAATTTAATGAATTGTTCATGACAATTAATTAACTTATGAGAATGAGGACTATATTTAATTACTAACATAGTGGAATGAATTAATGTGGAACATGGTTAGTAAACCTATAATTACAAAAAATTTTATGTTGTGTTAGTTAAAAAGAGGAACTAAAACAATATTGTAACTCGTAGAGTTAATATTATCCTCTTTCAAGAAACTAATATCATTAAATAATACATTATAACCTATCATAAAGATGAACTTAATTACTTTATCTTTCATGGATAACATTGAGTGTAAATGAAGCGCATCTATTATGTCCTATTTTCATTTTGATAGTATCCTACCCATGTCATCTTAGGATGACTATGGGAATGGTAGTGAGGATGTAATGATGAAAATCATTAGTCATGGTCATTATCTTTCCCATAGGGATCCTATGGTGGAACTGATATGATCCTTTTGATTAGTATGGTGAGTCATGGTTTCTACTTATTCAAAAATAAAAATTAATCTATTAAACAATGAAAATGAATCCTGATAACTATACTAAGATAGTTGTGTGGTAGCGAGAGACATGTTTTCTAGGATAGTGTGTAGTAACGAAACTATCTTACATAAAAATGCTTAAAAAATATGGTCATAGTAATGTAAATATTGATTACTTTGTCTGTTCACCATTTCCCTATTCAATAGTGTATAAACCTAGATGAAAGTTACATAAATACTTTACTAGTTGACACTAAAGAGATGCACATGTTATCATAACCTATATAAGGTTTAACCAAAGGTATACAAGATATACACACTCAATTAGAGTGATTAAGGGAGATTAGGGAGATCCAATATACCCTTATAGCTGCAAATGGTTATCATATGCTGTCAAATGTATTTTGGAAACTTAAACAATGCTGGATTATTTAGCAGCAAGATAAATATTAATGTTAATCATTTAACCATTAATTGAATTTTAGGGTTTTTTTTTAAATTTTCCCTTAATTTGGATGAATCATAACAAGGGCGTTACAACATAATTCCAAATTATTACTTAGGTTAGGGGGTTTTAGTGGTTGTTTGTTTGATAATGGAGGATCTTATCCGGACTAAGGTCTTATATGTATATATGTTAATAGTAGAAGGGTCACAAGCACAAGACAATGAGAGGTTATTTTTCAAGTTGACCATCAACAAAGGCTAAATGATAGGCCCCAAATCCATAATTTTGGGTGATGATGTATGGTCCAATTCAATTTGGAGTAAAATTTCCATGTTTACTATTTTCCATATTCATGACATGTTTATTTTATTTAAGGATGAGACCAATGATATTAAATTCATGCTCTTTGATGTGTTTATTCTACGCACATTTTATTCATTCTTTATAGATTTTGATATGTTCAAGGGAAATTAATCGGTGTTCATATAATACTTCAAGTTTTGATAAGTGTTCTTGATTATATTCTTCCTCAAGGATGAAATATTTAAGATAAACATGTAGGGATACAATCTATACTTTGAGGGGGAGAAAAACTTTGATGTCGTAAACTAGAGATAAAGGATTAACACCCGTAGGAGTTCAAATTTTATTCGTAAGCTCGTAAGGTGGGGGAATGTGAAGGTGTCAATCCTTACTAATTTGATTGATAGTTTTGGTAAGGATTTTATTGATAGTTTTATAATATGCTTTGGCTTGATCATTAGCTTGTGGGTAGTATGGTGTGGAGAAACTAAGTTTGATGTTGTAAGTGTCATAGAGTTTTTGAACTTTCTTATTTTTGAATGATTAATCTGTTGTTTGTGATGATTTTTTAAGGGAAAAAATGATAAATGATGTGATGATGAATAACATCAATGATCTTATCTTCTTTAGTAGAGATAAGAGGGATATATTCCACCCATTTTGTGAAGTATTCAGTGGATGTGATAATGGAATTATGTCTTTAGGATGATCGAGGGTTAATGAGGATAATGATGTCAAGTCTCCATTGTGAAAAAGGCCATATGTCTTGAGTTGGTTGAAGAGAATTACTAGGGATGTGTGTAAGGGTGGATTGTTGTTGAAATTTGATGCACTTATTAACATAGTCACAACAATATCGGTTAATTGTAGGCCAATAGTATCCCATCCACAAAATTCATTTAGCAATGACCAAGCCATTAAAGTTTCACACATATTTTTCATGGAATTCTTGAATAGTTTGGTGAGCCTCTGGAGATTTAAGACATCAAAGGAGAAGACAATAAAAACCTAATTTCTAAAGGATACCCCATATAATAACCATTTCAGGGATGTAAGTTATTGAAAGGATATCTTACCATTCTTGATATATTTGAGGTTAATTTACTTGTGGAAAGATAATCGTATGTTAGAGTGTACCAAGTGCCATATTGGCTATCTTATATATGATTTATGGTTGGAATACTAGTATCAAAATAAAATTCTTGATCAATTTTATTTATAACGACATTTAATAATTTGGAATCATATGGTGATATACGAATAACAGATGTGAGGGATTCCATAATATTTGAAAATTTATTGTATGAGCATGTATTAGCTTGGATTTCATCATGGTCGAAGAGATTCAGGAGATCGTCGATGATGGATTTATATTTTTGTAAGATTTCATTTTTACATTGATAGGTTCCTTTGATTTGATTGATGAAAAGTTAGTAATATTCATAGATGTTGAGGATTACTACACTATGAAATGTAGTGGTTTGAGACCCATGATGAGGATTCCTATTCCACCTTGTTATTTGTGTAATAAAAATTAATTTTATGGATAACGAACATGAGTTCCCCAATGAGGTATTATGACTATTCTAGCACCCCCTTTTCTACATTTAGACCCATCAAAAATAAGGTAATTTTGAGAAGAGTGTTTTCATGATCGCTAGTATTGATAGATTCGTCATCGAATAATTTGTAAGGTAATTTGTTATTATCAAGGGAGCTTATACAAGCTAATCAATGAAAACCTACCCCTTGATGGATTTTGAGAGATAAATTCAAGATCAAACTCTGTCATGAGCATGATCCATCTAGTTATATTTTGTTATGATATGGTTTAGATTACATGGATTTTAGTAGATTGACACTTGTGACTACATAAATTTTTTGATTGAAGAGGTAATGAAAATTTTTGGAAGTTGTGAAGTAAAAGGCACAACATGAGTTTTCTATTTCAAAATAGTGGGTTTCATAATCATGAAGGGTATGACTTATATAATTAATGACCAGTTCCCTAGCTTTCTCATCTCGATTTTCTAGAATAGATCCTAGGCATGATCAGTAGCATATATATACACATAGAAAGGCTCCCCCTCACATGGAAGTGTAAGAATTGGTGGTGATAAGAGGTATTGTTTGAGGGCATTGAAGGTTTGTTGACAGTCATGATCCCACTTAAAGTGGATGTATTTTCTAATAAGGTGGTGGAAGGCTTAACATTGATCTGATAATTGACAAATAAAGTGACATATAAATTGAGGCTTCCATTGTAGGCTATAAAGTTGTTTAAGATTAGATGGAGACATTAAGATTATGGATTTGAATTTGGTGGGGTCAACTTTGATTTCCCTGATAGATACGATGAAACCCAAATTTTTTCCCGTGTGGATCCCAAATACATATTTAGTAGGGATGAGTGGAAGGAAGAACTATAAGAGATGGGAAAATATCATTTCAAGGAAAACGAGGTGGTATTTTAGGTTTTTGGACTTTCCTAAAATATCATCTATGTATTCTTCCATGGTATTATGGATGAGATCATGAAAGATATATGTCATGGCAATTTGATAAGTTGTTCATGCATTTTTCATGCTAAAGGGAATTATTCTATAACAAAAGGTTCCCACAGAGTGCTAAAGGATGAATTATGTTGATCCTCTAGTGCAATGAGGATTTGATTGTAAATAGAGAAACCGTCCATAGGAGATTTTTTTTTATGTTTTATCATTAGGTTGATAAGTGGATTGATGTTATGTAAGGGAAAATCATCTTTTGGACAAACAAGATTAAGGTCTCAAAATTTTGTGTAGATGCATAATTTCCCATAGTTCTTGGTTCCTAGTACAATGTTAGAGACCCATTGAGGATATTTAATGGGTAGTATGAAATTGGGTGAAAGAAGACGTTGAAGTTATTTGACTGATAGTGTAATGTGGGGATTCATCCTACGAATATTTTTATTTACTAACTTAACATTAGGTATGTTGAAGATATTATGGTAACAATATTAGGATTGATACCAAGAATATCACTATAAGACCATGCAAAGGATTGAATATGATTGGACAATTATGTCTTGAATTCATGGAGTTCATGTTGGTCTAAAGATTAAATGATTTTAACTATTTTTGGTTCTTGTGGTGTGTTTATATTAACATCGACGGTGAATTCATTGAGAAGAATATATGTATTGAGAGGTAGGGGATGTTGGAGATAGTGATCTTCAACACCCATATAGGCTATGATGGCCTTTTCATCATAAAAATGGAGGCTATTGATAGTAGGAGAATACTCTTCCATCATGTTAGACAGACTAATAGAAGGGACTCAATATTTCCATTAACTTGGTAAGTTAGTGGTCCTTGTTTGATAACATTGATTAAACAACTTTACGATTGATAGATATGTTATCATCAGTTTTAGAGGATATGCCTAATGAAAATGAGGAGGATGGTTCATATTCTAGTGTTGGTGGTAATGGATTTGAAGAGGGGAATTTGAACTTGAGCCTATGTTTTTCGTGAGATTTCCTTAAATATTCAAAGGGTAAGCTGTACAATGGAAAAGTAACAAGCAAGTATGGGAATCTACAAGTAACTCTTCCTCGCACCCGAAGTTAGGAAATCTTATGTATTCGACGCGCACTAGTGGAATCTACAAATCTAAGGCAAAGAAGGCCCTCCTAACTCAGAATCGGCGTGATAGATCGATCAACGAGGATGACTACTTCGAAGGCTCTAATCAATATCGAGCTCTAGCGTGATTCGATCTAATGGTTATGGGATGCGTGGAAAATGACCCGGGATTGTTTCGTATATATCTCTAGATGGGGTCATAGGATGGATGATGGATATAGTGGAATCTACGAGTGATTCTCTGGTCTAGTCCATAAATTCCTAGCTTCGTTAGTTGCTATATCCAATAAGGATAACTATGTGATGATGATAGGCAGAAGTGGAGTGGATCTAAATACTAATGTGTGTAAGCAAAATCTATCAAAATGTTGGATTGACTTGTGGACTCGTTGGGTTGTGGGATTTGTGGATCACAACCGTAGATTTGTGGTTGTTGTGGACCTGCTATGGTCATATGTGGAATCAGTCCCTAATCCCTAGTATCCAATAGTCATATGCCTTTTCAGCCTCTATGTTTAGAATTAACAGTTGTGTAATCTTCTCAGAGTATCTTATAGGTGTTCTTGCAACTTGAATTCTTAAACTAGTATCTATGTCCATGAGAGTGTCTCCTGCGTCTGGCTATGGGACCAAAGGATCACAACCGAATGTTTTCTCTCTTTCAAGCCCTTCTACAGTCATGTGGATATTTATCTAGGGTAACCTATAGTTTGACTGGTTTGACCAAAATGTGTATGCTTTGTTGTCTTCTACGTTTAGCCCTCTTAGCTGTGAGCTAATTTCTTACAAGTTTGTTGTTACTTGGAAGACCTAAATTCTGAGATTTTGGTCTATATCAGTTATTACCGTAACAAGATTGGGTTGAGGTATGATTGGCTTGAATACGTATTCTCTGGGCTCTCTAGGTCCCATGATTGTCATGCAAAAGGAAATGATATAAAGCTAACTAATGACAGAATAAATTAACTACGCAAGATATATCTATGTATATTCCTAAATCTGATTTTATTGATAAACTACTAAACATAATTTAAAAGAGAAATTATCTAATATATCTAGAAATTGACAACTAATACTAATGACGTAATTAAAACAAACAAAGAAACCGAGTATAGCTACTTGTCTATGCAGTTTGTAGATCTATCCTAAATAACCAAATAATTGATCTACTCTATTTGAAAGACTCTTGATCCTACCTTAGAAGTGAGGAGTGAATCATAGTTTCTCAGAAACTATCAATCCCCACACTTCTTCGAAATATCGAAAGTGAGATTAATTGAAATGAAATGATTGACTATTCTATTTGATATGTTTTAACTAGAACTTTGAAAGCTTGAACCTGGACTTTGCAGAACAGTGGCGAATCTAGTTGTGTATGGCTTTTTCCCCTCAGTATGATCTCCTCGTTCCTTCGTGCTCACGTGGATCCAGAAAATCATGTAATGCTAGCATCAACAGAAGTAGATATTGGAACAATGGCAGCTTAGGATACAGAATGAATACAATGTGAGTAGGAGAGGGATAGTGCAAGAGAACAAAGTTTGGCTTATGCAATTCCTAGTAGGATTTATTGTGAGTCATGCAACACAAAACATCCAGAACCTGAAACTATTCTTTTTAACGAAAAAAAACCTACAACTTTAATGGCTTCCTACTGAAAATCAAACTATCCTACTCCAATTGATTGGATGAAATAATAACAACACTTGCACAAGGAGAATATGTGGCTTCCTAACAGCTAAACAATACTAACCATGCATACAACAAATGAAACTATGAATCCTAAGAAAAATTGAAAGGCTAAGCTATTGAAATGAGAAATTCAGAGGCAAATTTGAGGGGCCATTTGCTTGAGCACAAGCCAGCTATTTATAGAATCCCATTTACCCAAAGGTGAAAACCAATTTGATCTCTTAAACCATAAACAATGCCAAAACACTATTCTAGGGAACCAGAATCATAAATACAAGCAAAGGCGGTGAAAAAAAGCTGGTGAACATTGATTTTTACACAAGTCACGATAAAAGAACGTTCTGGAAAAATGCATTCAGGACCGCCACCCTAAGCAGGGTGGCGGTTACAAGACTGCCGCCCTATCTGGGTGGTGGTCACGAGACCGCCACCTAGGCAGGGCGGCGGTTTCATCACTGAAGACCGAAAAGCAAAGAAAAGAGGGGGAGGAAAAAGCAAAGCATGTAGAAGCCAAGCGGGGCATGTGGGATGTTAACGCATATTTGGAGAGCTTTTCAGATCCCGAACACCTTGTGAGGAGACCTGTATCATCATTGGGGCACGTGTAACATTGTTCTGGTGGTGCAGTACCCTACAATTTTGGGTATGTACATATTTCCCTCGAGAAGCATTTTAGCCATGAAGAGGCGTAAAATGATGGGTCCGAGTGGGGGTCCCAAAATGGGAAGTTAGAAGTTATACCTGATACGTCCATGTGTCGAAATGACGCCATCCAAAATTCCCACCACCTGTAAAATGAAAAGAGGACTCAAGTGCAGATAGACAAAATAGATCGAAGAATAAATACTAAAATATTATGAAATGAGGATGTACCATTTGTGCGGGGATAAGAACTTACCTCCTTGGTGCTCCAAACCTACGAAAAGGGGCATTCAAAACAAGTCAGTTGTTATATATGTAAAAGTGGGCCCATTTTCCTATTCATTTACGCGTGTTGATTTGATTGATTTTGAGCTCTGGGACCCATGGTGACGGTTTCTGATGAGAGTATAGTCAAAATGTTCGGGACGAGATCGTGATCATGCCTCCATGAGTGGAACACCGACCCACGAGATCACAAGTTAATTTTTCTTGATTTACTGTTTTGTCCTCAAAATGTAAAAATGGTGAAATTTTTGTCATGGGGGTTATTTTTGAAAATGTCAGTTTTAATAGGGTCACCTAGGGGGCACCTACTGGGTAGGCTTTGTTTGAGTCAAAATGGTCTTTATTTTGCTTTTTTAGCTATTTTTAGGGCATATGACCCACGTGGGTTTTCGGGACACGACCATTGCCTGCAGTACCACCACCGCCCCCAGCAGGGGTGGCGATTACAAGACCACCGCCTTTAAGGCGGTGATTACGGAACCGCCACCCTACTCAGGGTGGTGGTCCTACACAGAATACAAACAACACTTATTTGAATTTTTTTGCATTTTTAGCATCCTTACCTACTTTCATGATTTTTCTAATGTCATTTGGATACTAACTTACTCCATTTTGTGTGTTTTTGGGTGTATGCAGGTGAAGGAGGAGTATATCCGATGGAGCCGAGAGAGGGAGTGTGATTGGCTCCCTGGTAGTATTGATGCCCTTTCTTAGGATGAGCAGGACACTCTTCAGAGGGCTGGTATACTACACATATCACGGGTCCCACATGTCGCACCCTCTAGTCACATACTTTGTGACTTGTTTTCATATTGGGATGCCGATCGGAACACTTTTCGATTACCAGGGGTTAGGGGGAGTGGACCATTACTTTGGAGGATGTTTATCGTATCCTGGGGGTCCCGATCATTGGGAGATGGCTCACACTTGAGATGGCAGGGTCACGGGCTCAAATTACACAGTGGGCCTCATATATGGGAGATGCAGTTATCTCCACTGGTTTGAAGAAGGGGGTGAGGGTCCGATCTATTCCTAGCCTACCTATCCCCTTGATTTTCCAGGCCATTATGGGGATCCTTGCCTCGAGATTGATCGGGGACAAGGGAGGAGACACTTTACTTTATTGTTGGTCCCCCATCATTACACAGATTGAGGGACATGGCCGGATTTACGCATGGGGAGCTGACATTCTTGGGACCACCTATCATGATTTGTACCGGTGGTTTGTTTATAGGGGTAGTCTTTGAGCCATCCGACCCTGGTTATGAGCTGGGTCTACGAGCATTTCATCCCCTATGGGAGAGGTGTAGAGGTGGCAGATCCCAGAGCTATGAGGGCAGCCAGATGGATAGACATGTCGGTGCTCAGCACCTCACCAGCCAGTCACCTCCTTGACCACTGATGACATGGAGGCCACACCTTATCAGGCCATGGTAGATTATGGGGTGAGGAGGCTCTTACTTTGATTTCTTGCTCCACCATAGGGTAGCTTGTGGACAGGATGGGGAGGGTGGAGATACATCCTTTTGGTCGAGTGCCTCAGCAGTTTGGCCTTCCTTACGTGGGTATGCTTCCCCCAGTGGTGCCGGTATACAAATCAGTTTGAGAGGCTAGGGGAGGTCCTAGAGGCCAGGGTTAGACAGTTGTTACTCCTAGTATTCCTATTGCAGCTAGGAGGGTAGTACGAGCTCGAGGGAGAGTCGATGCTCCTCGGTGCACCCTTACTTCAGATTGCCACCGGTCTTGCCCATAGTAGCGATGACCCCATTGACATAGACTCTGAGTCCAAGGAGTTCACGGGGGAGATGGAGGAGGAGACCAAGGCTGAGGTCAGTGAGTCGGGTGGAGAGGAGGACAATGATCCTGAGTGGCATGACACTCGTGATATTTTATACAGCGAGAGGGCGAGAGAGTGCAGAGAGGGTGACCCTAGCTTTGGAGGAGCCACTTTCTCAGGGCTTGGGTGGAGAGGATGAGTCCATAGTAGGATGTTATGTGGCCCCAGGCATAGGAGGAGCACATCAGTCAGTGGTGACATCTGTGGTAGGCATTGACCCTAGGGATCCCTCTTGGAGGCCTGGAGATCCGAGTGAGTTATCATCCTTCCCTTAATATTTGTTTAGGATTGCCTTAGTTGCTATCTCTCCTTTTGTTTTTGTTTCTATCTTTTGATTATTTCTAATTCATTTCTCTCCTTTACTTGTAGAGACAGCTGATGAGTGGCGAGACCTGATTCACCGGGTATGCACTGATACCCTGATGATCCCCATGGAGAAGACCCGTGTGAGCTGTCCGTGGATGCAGGGGAGCCCTCAGCAGCTGGTAGGCATACTGACATTTTTCCCCTATTTGGTATGTGGCTAGGATGGTGTCTACTCTCCATACCAAGTTGGTAGGATACAGGACAGTAGAGTGCTTGATGAGGAGTCACTCTCATGGCGAGACCACAGCTGCTCCTCAGGATCGTGAGCCCTCCGTGCACTCAGAGCGCCGGCGTAGCTAGAGTCCTAGATGTGGGTGTGCACCTTCGAGGGATCTCATAGGGGTTGAGAGGCCACTTGGCTCTCTTAGGCTGTTTGTATGATGTATTTGTATTTCTGAGCCCTTTGAGCATTTTGACCATGCTTAGCGCATGATGGCATTATACAGAAACTTGATTATATATATATATATATATATATATTCTTTTTGGATCAGATTCTTGGTATCAATGTTCTTGTAATTCATTTCCACACGTAAATGATAATGTTGTTTTTTTTATATTCTTTTCAGAATGTATGCAATGGAGAACAAATGCTACAAAATATTTCATTCTTTTTGTATTTCGTGATGCTGATATATGATAATGTAGACACAATGTGATCTTGAACTTTAGTTTCTATGAGCAATTTTTGGCACTTCATATTGGTTTTTGAAAAAATGTGATGATAAACCGGTATGATGAGTAGATGAACTTGCCCCATTCCTAACTCCATGCAACTAGTAAGATGCGAGGGCTCATCACCGAGAGCTAGAAAGGGCACAAGTTATGAAATTTGTTGAATGATAGTGATGAGAGATAGACAAAGATTTGGTGGAACCAAATTAGGATGCTACAAACCTACTCTACCCAAGTGACTCCATAGTTTAGAATGCTACTTGCTTTGTGGTTTATCTAGACTTAGATCCGTAGATGGCCACATGGTAGAAAAAATCTAGTTTTTGGGGTTTTGAACTCTCTTGGAATTTTGGACATCTGATTCATTTGTTTTTGACTCAAGATTTCAAAGGTTTATTTGAATTGTTTGTTGACAACCTTCAACGTTTATTGTCAAGAGGACCCCCCATACCTTGCCCCATGCTACTAGTCAGAAGTGTGGGCTTATCACCATGGACAAGGTACATAGTGAGTAAGGGCATTCCCATCCTTTCCCAACCCTACGTCACTAGTAAGAGATGCAAGCTCATCACCAAGGTTGGTAGGGTAGGGAAATGTGTAAAAAATAAAATTTTTTGTTTGATCTATATTTGACTTGTTTATTTGAGAAAAATGTTATTTTTTTCTTATTTCCAAAGAAATATACATACGGGATAGATGTGACACTATGAAGCTTCTAGAACAGACCATAGGCAAGACACCTATACTAGGAAGAAACCAAAAGTGAGAACAAGCATGCAGACCTTGGTATGGTTACCATTAAGACTTTGTCATATCTAGCTTTATCTGATGAAATGATTCCGAAGTAGGTGATGTGACTATGAAAGTGAAGAAGTATGATTTGAAAGCTAATGTCAATACCATCAGAAGTTTGTAATGAATTACTTTGAAGAATAAGTTCCTTGATCACAAAATTATACGAAACAAGTGGACAAAATGAACCTAACTACATGAAAATGCAATGTAGATATAATTATACAGATAGTGCTGGTCACTTATGCATAGAATCATTTAAGGTGCAGGGAATTGATAGTTTCACCAAATTCCTCACCTTCCAGTGTACATAATAGATATGCACCATTTCCATAGTCTTTTGTGACTCGGTATGGGCCCAACCATTTGGGCCGGAATTTCCTTCCTTCACCGGTCTTCTTATCGATCTGGTTGTCTAGTCTTAGAACTAGATCTCCTTCATATATATCTCATTCATAGACCTTTTTGTTATACTGCCGGCACATCCGGTCAGCATAGACTCTATGCCATTATTCAGCATCTAACCTAGCCTCATCTAGGATTTCTAGTTGGGAGAGACATGCTTCTCTATAAGCGTCTTCATCCAGAATCCCTTGTAATGAGATGCGAGACTGGGTATTTCAACCTCAAGTGGGAGAACTACTTCTACTCCAAATACCTAGCGAGAAAGGGGTTGCTCTTGTTGGTGTTCTTATTGAGGTTTGGTGGGCCCACAAGGTTGGGTATAACTTTAAATGCCAATCTCATTTGTTTTCTTTCACCGTCTTAAGGAGAATAGCTTTTAATGTTTTATTTGTTGCTTCATCTTGCCCATTGGCTTGAGGGTAATACAGGGAGGCCATATGATGGCTTATTTTAAATTTATTGCATAGTTCATGAACCTCTTCATTCTTGAAAGAAGTCCCATTATCTGAGATAATGATTTGTGGGATGCCATACCTATAAATGATCTGGTTCAAAATGAACTTGGTGATCACGGAACCTAGTACAGTGGTGAGAGGCATAACCTCTACCCATTTGGTAAAATACTCAGTGGCTATGATTATGAAGTTATGGCCATCTATTGATGAGGGAGATAATTTCCCTATCAAATCTAGGCCCCACATAGAAAAGGGCCATGGAGTTGTGATTGGTTGCAAAGCTTATGCCGGCATGTGAATCTCATGGGAGAATTCTTGGCATTTATGACACTTGTGTACAAACTCTACTACGCATGTGTTCTAGAGTGGGCTAGAAATAGCCCATCCGATGTATTTTGCAAGTGGTGGCGTGACCACCGAAGTGGCCTCCACATATTCCACTATGAGATTTGTAGAGAATCTTCTTGGATTCTTCTGTGTCAACACACCTTAGAAGCATTCCATCAAAAGCCTTACGGTAGAGCACTTGTTCTATAACAACGTATTTCGTTACGATAATGCGTAACCACCTTCTTTGTTACAGCATAGCACCTTCTAGATATGTATGGTCCATGATATAATTAACAATATCAGTATACCAAGGACATTCGGAGATAGGAGGTCTAGTTTCAATGTAATATATGCATTCATCGGGAAAGTCCAGATCTACTAGATCGCCTCCATCTAATGGGTTATCAGCTAACCAATCTAATGATTTGTCCCTTAATGGACTTCTGATTTACAAAAGTTAATTCAAATTCACCCATTAAGGTTATAAAGCATCCAACCTTTTTAGACAAGGACCCTTGCGTGAGGAAAGTTCGTAAATGGTCCATTTTTACAATGACCCTTGTTTCTTGGTTTAGCATGTAATGTCTTAAGCATTTGGTTGTGAAGACTATGGCAAGGCACTCTCATTCTACTTGTGTAGCGTGTTTCATAGTCGAGCAACATTTGGCTAATAAAATAGATCGCGCGTTCTCTTTTGTTATCGTCTTCTTGAGCCAGCATGCAGGCTAGCAAGACATTGGTAGCCCATGAATATAAGATTAAAGGGTGGTCTAGTTTAAGAGGCATTAGTGTAGGTGGTGTTAACAAGAAACGCTTAACATTTCAAAGCCTCATTGTAGTCTTCGGTCCAATTGATATTGTACTCTTTCTTGAGTAGATTGTTGATTGGATGAATGGCAAAGCTTAAATCTGGGATGAATCTTTAGGATTGCACCGAGTTTCCCAAGAAATGACCTGATTCCAGATTCATCCGACGGTGGGATCATTTCAAGAACAACCCGGATTTTAGCTGGGTCCACATCGATCCCTCGTGATGATATAATGTAACCTAGGAGCTTCCCTCCTGTCACACCAAAGACACATTTTTCTGGGTTTAGTGTGACTCTGTATTCTATTAGACATGAAAGAATGATGCGGAGCACTTCAGGTGATCACAACGCTTCCTGGCTTTGGCCAACAAGTCATCTACATAGGATTCCATGATTTTGTGAATAAGATCATGAAATATATATGTCATTTCCCGCTGGTATGTAGCACCAACATTTTTGAGACCGAATGGCATAACAACATAGCAATAGGTTCCCCAAGGAGTTATAAATGTGGTTTTAGCTTGGTCTTGTTTAGATATTCTGATTTGATTGTATCTTGAGAATCCATCCATGAGAGACAAAAGCTCAAACCCAATTGTTGCGTCAATGATGACGTCAATGGATGGTAACAGGAAGTCATCTTTAGGACATGCCTTGTTAATGTCTCGAAGTCTATGCGGAGATGCGTATCTTCCCATTCTTTTTGAGAATAGAGAATGATATTAGATACCACACGAGAGTAATCGACTAGTTTAATGAATCCTACTGGAGGAGTTTCATTACCTCTTCCTTCACCATGAGAGCTACCTTAGGTTTCATTGGTCTCGATTTTTTTTAATCGGTTTTATGTCTGATTTAGTGATGAGGTTATGTACCGTGATGTGTGGTGCAACCCCTGTCATTTCTTTATAACTAAATGCAAAATCCTTCTGATGTTCTTTGAGGATTCGAGTGTGTATTTCTATTTCTTCTGAGTTAATGAAGATCCTAGTTTCAAGATCTTTGGTTCTTCCTCCGTTCTGATGTTAATATCAATTATTTCTTTAATTAAAGAAGTATTACCTTCTTCAAACTCAGCGGAGCTGGAGGTAGTTCTAGATCTTCTCCATTCTCTACCGTGTATATGCTGAGTTCCTTTTGTGGGGGAAGCTCTATCATGGGATTCTCAAGTAGGAAGATGAATGTGGGATTAAGGACAAATCTACCATGTGATGGGTGAGATGTAATGTTGCATAGGTGTTTAAGTAATCCAGAGTGGCTCTATCACTATCAACATGGTCTAGGATAGTAGATTTGTTCTCAGCTATGTTTGTTAAAAGAGGGTTTGACATTTTTTCACTAATGGTTCAGTACAAAGGGATACCATGAAACGGGTATCTTCCAACTCACTGTTTGGAGTGAAGTGTGATGCTAAGGTTGCTATAGAATCTGCGAGAAGATTTTTTCTCATGGGATTGCTTCAATGGATATGAAGTCAAAATCTTTGCTCAAATCTAATACCGTTGTTTTGTAGAGCTGTAAGTGTTCAGCTCTGGTCTCATACACCTCAAGAGACTTGGTTTTCTACTAATTGAGAGTCTCCTAACACCCTGATGTCATTAACACCGAGCCTTTTAGCTATGATGAGGCCAAGGAGGAGGGCTTCATACTCCACCATTGTTTGTACATTCAAAATTTAGTTTAAAGGTGAATGGTAGGATCTTTCCTTCGGGTGAAGTAAAGATCACACCTGCCCCAGCCCCATAATGACATCTAGCTCCATCGAAATGGAGAGTCCAATATTTAGTTGGAAGATGGATGTTGGGACATTTTCTACATCAATTTCTTCTACTTCGGTTACTTCTACCATGCAGAGCTCTTCTGCTGGCAGAGAACCAACTCCTAGGGTATATCCCATGCCTACAGAATCAAATGGTAGGAAAATTGGTAGATCCTGTTCTAGCAATTTGACAATCTTCATAGTAGTTCCTAATGATACTATTTTGACAATGTTAGCCTCATCCTTGAGGGCTGGGATATTCTTGACTAGGCTCATAGTTTCTAGTTCTATTATAGGTACCAACTTTTCTTCTAGTTTCACGTTGGTTGGTTTATTAAGTTGGTTTGTTGGGAGTTCAAACTCAGAGTGAACACCCGGTCTTTTCTTTAAGTCAGCTAGGTGTATATCGAATGGTTTTGGATCACCTTTGGCTACGAATATCTTTCCTAAGTGTAAGAATCTTACTTCTTGAAATAACGTAGAAGGGATTGCCTTCATACGGTGTATCCATGGTCGGCCGAGGATCATATTATAGTTGGTTTCCCGATCTATAATATAAAACTCAGTCAGGATTGTTTTGGGTCCTAAGGTGACTAGTAGTACTATAGTTCCAATTGACGTGGCCTTAAGGCTATCATAGCCTCTTAGTGTATTCGAGTCATGGAACAATTTGTTTCTCCATACCCTAGCTTTTGAAGGAAAGAGAAGGGGACTATGTTAATTGCTGCCCCATCGTCAACCATTACATGTTTAACATAATTGTTATAAACCCACACTTGCAAATGTAAGGCTGGATCACCTCTGCATGTAATCTCAACGTCTTTTGGCATTTTGTTTATTGCGAATATAAACTCGATATCCCTATCCGGCTTCCCCGGAGGGTGGATATCAAAGTCTATATGGTTTACCTGTGTTTTGGGAGGTGGAGTGATGTTAATTAAATGACCTAAACCTAATGCTTCTAAAAGAGCAGCCCTATGGGTAGGAGAGTTCTTCAATAAGTCCAAAAAGGAGATGTGAGAGAAGGTTTTTGTCGGGTCATTAATTAAATCATAGGCACTTTGATGACAGGTTTCACTAATATTTTTTGGATGTTATCTACCTCTAGCGGTAACTTGGACTTGGCTGAGAGGAATACTCTCGTGTCCTTGTTACGGCTTCCATGGGTAACTCAGTGTCTAACTCCACTAAGCCGACTATCTTGGGTCATGGCTGACTCCCTAACTGTGGTGCAACAGATGGATTTAGTGAAGTCGAGGCTTCATGATCATTGTTTCCTACCATTACACCTTTGTTCATCCCATTTGGATTTAATTTGTTGTTATTGTGATTTGGGAGTGGATCATTGAAGATCTTGAGGGGAGCATTTTGAGGGGAAACTACCCCGTAAAAGTATTTGGCGCTGGTGATGCAGGATCTACCAAAAACATATCTATGAAAAGTTGTCTTTGTTCCTCTGGCAGATGTTGCATGAATTTATTATAATCACGGCAAGTCCTAGTGTCATGGCCTCGAATCTTGTGGAAACCACAATATGAGTTAGGATTGTAATTCCTAGGTTGCTGGCTTGGTGCATATTGTGGTCCAAAACTCTGATCAAACCGTTGCCTATTAGGATTAAAGTTTTGCATTTGTTGTTTTTGGTTTTGGTTCTAGTTTTGATATCTAGTTGAGTTTTGGCTTAGACCTTGTGTCTGGATCCGCCGTTGTTGTTGTTGTTGTTGTTGTTGTGGATGATTAAAATCCACTGTGTTGATTATCGGGGTAAAGTTGTTGTTTCATTGATTGTTAATCTGTGGTGGAGTATTTACAACATTGGCCTTTTTAGCTTGGTCAGTTACTCCATCTGTTGTTGTGCCATGATTTTTGTTAAGGATTTTAGGTCCTTGATTGACGTTTGTGGTAGTAGGATAAGTCATAGTATTCTGGCTAGGGGCGATTAACCTCCCATTTGTTCCGTACGTCTTGCGACCTATCTATCTATACCATTTGATCTATTCGAGGGCGCTCTCAAGTACTTCATCATAAGTCCTTAGTGGGAACTTTTGGACTTCTTCCTTTACCTCTCTACTGAGAGAATGAAGGAATAGATCGCATAGTTCCATTTGGTCCATGTTTGGAGCACTAGCCAAAGAATAAAGGACTCATGCCATCTCTGGATGAAATGAGTGACAAATTCATTGTGTTCTTGCTTAATGTGCAAGAATTCCCTGATTCTTGTTCTCAACAGTTTGTTCATGTCAAACACTTTAATGAACTCTGAAATGAGTTGTTTAAATGAATGGATGGAAGCTTCAGGTATTCTATAATACCAATCGAGGGTGATGCCTTCTAAGGTTTTGGGGAATATTTTGGCAACAACCCCATCCCAAGGGAGTAGTTCTCGAATGGTCAGTGGCATAGGCCTTAATGTGTGCATTCGGGTCTCCCTCACCTTTGTATTTGGGAAAGTCGGAAGAGGTCTTGGAAGCATGACGCTTCGTATGGTGAAGTCTAAGGGTTCTTTCAAATATTCTAAATAAGTCCCTATCGCATAGGTTTCGACCATCGATGGTGCCTGCTGAGGGGGTGGAGGTGGAATGGGTTGTTGATATGGCGTAGTGTATGCATTTGTTGGGACATAAGGAAATCCTCTGTGGCTGAGTGAACATGCGGGAGAAGAGAACATATCTCCTTGTGGTGATTTGGAATACATGTTTACGTATGGAGGAGTATTTCCTAGGAATGGGTTACTTTGTACTAGACTGGGAGGTATCATATTTTCCACCGGAATGGTGTTAGAAACAACAGTTCTAGTTGGCGTTTGTTGTGAATACTGAGGAGGCATGCCCAACATGCCTATTCCTATGAGGAGGTCTACTTGGCTAGGATGGTGTGGAGGATTGGAATTTCCTGCCTGCATGAATTGAGAATTTTGACTTGCTTGAGCAAGTTCTAATCCTCTAACCTTTTCTACTAAAGTCGAAATGACTTCATTTGGTGAAGTCATGGTATTTTTCCTTAGTGGTGTTTGTTGTATATCCTAATGTTGTATAGGCATGTGATACCCTGCTATGAACTGATCGTTGCCCTGCCAAGTTTCCCCAAGGGCATTTCCTATATGTAGTGGCATGGAGGTGTTTTCTTGAAAAGAGACCTCGGGTTGTGTTTGTAAACTTCCTATAGGTGGGTACATACTTCGAGAGCGTTGTTCATTCCTGGCATAACACACTGAATGTTCATCATCTAAAACCAGGTATGGATCTGATTGTCTACTAATTTGTGGTCTAAGTAGCACCTGAGGAGATGAACTAGATTCTTCTGTGAACGTCATATTATTCGAGCCTAAAGGCTCTATTTGTTGCGTTTGAGCAAGCTAATCCAACTCCTCTATTTGGAAAGAAGAACTATATCTAGTCCTTGGAGACAAAGTTTTTGTTGACAATCGGTTAGCTGAATAATTGTCACCCCATGCTTAGAGTGAGGGTGATGGTTGTCTATTCAGTTGATCGTAGTATGCCTCAAGACCTAGGAGAGGTCTTCCATATGCATCGAATCCCAACATATTCGGGGTATATGAATACCCGCAGAATAATGGGAAAGAGCGGAGGTGGATGAAAGAAGACAAAACACTAAATGAGACAAGGAGAGAGTGAAGCAACTATAAGAAGTTCACCAATTTTGTTAGTGAAGCTAGTGTAAAGGATAATGAGGTGAAAAGATGAAAACGTTGTTTGTTCATGTCGAGTTCACCAATTTTATACGATGGAAAAGTGACAAGCGAGCATGGGAATCTACAAGTAACTCTTCCTCACACCTGACCTCTCGAGGTCATGCCAAGATAGCTGGTGGGGATGGACTATGTGTGGGATGCAGAAAAATTAGTTAGGAAATCTTATGTCTTTGATGCGCACTAGTGGAATCTATGAATCTAAGGCAAAGAAGGCCCTCCTAACCTGAACTGGCATGATAGATCGATCGGTGAGGATGATTGCTCAAAGGCTCCAATCAATATCAAGCTCTGGCGTGATTCTATCTATGGGTTATGGGATGCATGGAAAATGACCCGGATTGTTTCGTATATATCTCCAGAGAGGGTCATAGGATGGATGATGGATATAGTGGACTCTACAGGTAATTCTTCGGTCTAGTCCAGAAATTCTTATCTTCGTTAGCTACTATATCCAACAAGGATAACTATGTGATGATGATAGGTGGAAGTGGAGTGGATCTAAATACTAATGTGTGTAAGCCAACGTCAATGTTGGATTGACCTGTGGACTCATTGGGTTGTGGGATTTGTGGATCACAACCATGTAGATTTGTGGTTGTTGTGGACCTGCTATGGTCATATGTGGAATCAAGTCCCTAATCCCTAGTATCCAATAGTCATATGCCTTTTCGGCCTCTATGTTCAGAATTAACAGTTGTGTAATCTTCTTAGAGTATCTTATAGGCGTTCTTACAACTTGAATTCTTAAACTAGTATCTATGTCCGTGAGAGTGTCTCCTGCGTCTGGTTGTGGGACCAAAGGATCACAACCGAATGTTTGCTCTCTTTCAAGCCCTTCTACAGTCATGTGGATATTTATCTAGAGTAACCTATATTTTGAATGGTTTAACCAAAATGTGTATGCTTTGTCGTCTTCTACGTTTAGCCCTCTTAGCTATGAGCTAATTTCTTCCAAGTTTGTTGTTACTTGGAAGACCTGAATTTTGAGGTTTTAGTCTATATCAGTTATTGCCGTAACAAGATTTGGTTGAGGTACGGTTGGCTCGAATACGTATTCTCTTGGCTGTCTAGGTCCCGTGATTGTCATGTAGAAGGAAATGATATAAAGCTAACTAATGACAGAATAAATTAACTACGCAAGATATATCTATGTATATTCCTAAATCTGATTTTATTGATAAACTACTAAACAGAATTTAAAAGAGAAATTATCTAATATATCTAGAAATTGACAACTAAACTAATGACGTAATTAAAACAAACAAAGCAACCGAGTATAGCTACTTGTCTGTGTAGTTTGTAGATCTATCCTAAATAACCAAATAACTGATCTACTCTATTTGAAAGACTCTTGATCCTACCTCAGAAGTGAGGAGTGAATCATAGTTTCTCAGAAACTATCAATCCCCACAACTTCCTTGGTAATATCGAAAGTGAGATTAACTTAAATGAAATGATTGACTATTCTATTTGATATATTTTAACTAGAACTTTGAAAGCTTGAACCTAGACTTTGTAGAATAGTATCGAATCTGGTTGTGTATGGCTTTGTCCCCTCAATATGATCTCCTCATTCCTTCATGCTCACATGGATCCAGAAAAGTGTGTAATGCTAGCATCAACAAAAGTAAATATTGGAACAATGGCAGCTTAGGATATAGACCGAATACAATGTGAGTAGGAGAGGGATAGCACAAGAGAACAGAGCTTGGCTTATGTAATTCCTAGTGGGATTTATTGTGAGTCATGCAACACAAAACATCTAGAACCTGAAACTATTCTTTTTGATGAACAAAACCTGCAACTTTAATGGCTTCCTATTGAAAATCAAACTATCCTACTCCAATTGATTGGATGAAATAATAACAGCACTTGGACAAGAAGAATATGTGGCTTCCTAACAGCGAAACAATACTAGCCATGCATTAAACAAATGAACCTATGAATCCTAAGAAAAATTGAAAGGCTAAGCTATTAAAATGAGAAATTCAAAGGCAAATTTGAGGGGCCATTTGCTTGAGCACAAGCTAGCTATTTATAGAATCCCATTTACCCAAAGGTGAAAACCAATTTGATCTCTTAAACCATAAACAATGCCAAAACACTATTCTAGGGAACTAGAATCATAAATATGAGCAAAGGCAGTGAAAAAAGCTAGTGAACGTTGATTTTTACGTGAGTTACGATAAAATAACATTATGGAAAAATGAATTCATGATCGCTACCCCGAGCGGGGCGATTCTGGACTACCACCCTACTGGGTGGCGGTCACAAGACCGTCATCCAGGCGGGGTGGTGGTTTCATCACTTAAAACCGATAAGAAAAGAAAAGAGGGGGGAGGAAAAATCAAAGCACGCAGAGCTAAGTGGGGCATGCAGGATGTTAATGCATATTTGGAGAGATTTTCTAAATCCTAAACACCTTGCGAGGAGACCTATATCATCATTGGGGAACGTCTAACGTTGTTCCGGTGGTACAAGAGTACCCTACAATTTTGGGTACGTACAGTAACTTGTGTGGACCCTATTCATATCTACTTAGACCAAAACCCTTCAATGTACAATGGTGAAGGTAAGTTCGAAAAAATTGAAGCTTATCTAAGAATGATAATTCCAGAACTGAATGGTTTGGTATGTTGTTGATTATCAAGATGCGATGATGGGTAGTTGATGCCTTCATAAATTATTTTTGTTCAAAGAAAAGGGGGAAAGGAAATAATATTTCCATCATTAGGTTCAATTTATCGGTTCTCCCATATACTTTTGGCATAGGGAGTGTATTGAGGGCTAGGATTTGGTACTAACCCAGCAAGAGACATTATATTATGCTTTCAAAGGATTTTTATCTAGTAATTTAGATGCATGGAAAAATGAACTTGTAGAGGACTGATTTTAAGAGGCATTAATTCTTAAGGGAATAAAAATATAGTTTTTCATATAAGCCATATGATAGGTTTTAAATGGATTGGGATCGGTAGGAGCCATAAAGGTTTTACCGTCATGTTTTTATTTCAAACACCGGTGTAAGGTGGCATGGAAACAATACATATCATTGATCCAAGGATGTCCAAATAATATGTTGTATTTAAATTCACCTTCTATAAGGTAGAAGATTTTGTGGAGGAATTTCGTGCCTATTTTAATAGGTAAGATTATCATGCCTAAGGTGGTGGTGACAATGTTGTTAAAAGTATATAAAATGGTAGGTCATGAGCCACGCTAGCTTCAAGAAGTTTTAGTTTCTTGAAAGTGTAGAATGAGATTATTTAGATGATGGTCCCATTATAAATCATGAATTTTTAACAAAAGTATCATTGATTTGGGAAAATATGAAAAAGGGGAGGTCATGGTCCTCAGGTTTTAATGATGGGATCTATAAATCCTCAAATGTGATGAATGAAGACATTTTTAAGGCACCAATGAGGTTATAAAATGGTCGGGGCTCATCTGATGGTATCGAGATGTCTTGAAGGGATTCTATCATAGATTTTTGGTGTTGAGGGTATTTTTGGATGAACTCAAAGAAGGACATATTGATATGTGGTTCATGTAATTGTTTAAGAACAATATTATATATAGATGTCATGAATTGAGTCGAAGGGGATGTATGGATTGAGACCTTGGTTTTAGGGATGGTGCTCATTTGATTATGTGGGAGTTACAAAAATGGATATTTAGTTGTAATTTTATCTTAGGATTTCAAATATTGGGTGTAGGTGATTTAATAAAAATCCTATTTAAATATAATTGTAGAGTAGCTGATATTATAAAATACAATAAAGATACATATGTTAAGGACTTGAGCAATACAAATCTATAAGTAAATAGGAGAAATAAAATGCTTAAATGGTTCCTTCATGATATGGAAATGTTCAGGTTGTGTAAAGTACTAGATAAACAAAAAACAATATAGAAACTAATCCATGTGAAATATAGAACCTGAGAATAATTCTGGGTAGGGGACCCCATTGTTAGACATGGGCACATGGGAACCGACAACTATTCCCGGATGTCGGTGACTATACGAGAATCTTGGAATTTTATTTTTCCTATGTGGATAGCGTTTCTTGCTAATTCATGTGTTTCTCCTATTAATTTATCTTTGATCACTGAGGATGGCTATAACATACAAAAAAAACTTAGCTACCTATAAAAGACCACAAATACATAAAATTGGAATAAAATATTCAAAATGTAAAGTTGGATGATCCCTGGTCACCTAATGAGTGAACTTATGATCAAGAATTGCACTACATTCCAAGATCCATGTATTTATTTTTGCTTGTGTGTGAAATAGTGTCCTTAGGTTTACCTTACGCCAACGATGCCAAGATAACGGGTTGTATCTAGATAAGATGAAAATGTGTGATATGGAATTTAGGACATCCCTTTCCTATACAAAGTGTAAACAACCCAAAAATTATTGTTAGCACGTAATCACAACACCCCGGATATTGATAAGATTTCTAGTTTGATCATACTAGCATCCACCGTGATTTCACAACATTGAATCCTTTCTCCAAGTGTGGGAATTACAAAATGAGAAAGGAATCTCTAGAGAAGGTTGGTTCCTATTCCTCCTGCTTCGGATGCACACGAAAAATGCAAAGGGTTTACTCAATTTCTAATCTAACTTGCCAAGGAGATAGGGTAAGAAGATGTAGAAAATAAACCTAAAATAATGAAGGTGATGCACCGAGGAATGAAGAACACCTATCTTGCCAATAAACACAAGCGAGAAAAATGTGATGCAAGATCATGCACGAGATAACAAAATTTGCGGTGAAAGATCGGGAGGATGCAAATGAACACGAGAGGGTTGAGAATCATCCACGGACATGCATTACTTGATCCAAAGATTGATACAATACACTACAAAATTCCAAGAGGAAAATTTGCATTACATTTTTAAATGGGAGGTTCGAACTCCACAAATTCACCAGCCAAAGAGAAGAAGGAAGGGGCAAAATAGGAATGTTTGACCTTTAGAAAGAAGCCCCTCCTTACAATTTATAGGAAGAATGAGAGAGGGAAGAGAGAGGAAATCCAAATCTACCCCAAAACTTCTAGGTTGTATTTAATTCATCTCATTATGGTGGTACGTGAGAACCCTAGCAAAAGCGGAAAACGTATTTTGCATTAAAGTGGTTGTTGAAATGTCATTTCGGCCATCACCATGTGATAGAGGAATTTCCCGATTTTCTCTCTCAAACTCCATAAAAATGAAAAAATTACCCTAGAATCATGTAGAGAATTTCACTAGATTTCCATTGATATAAAGAACGCAAAAATCCGAGCTCGGATCGAAAGTTATGGCCATTTGAAGATTTAGGAAAAAATAAAGCCCAAAACGGATCGACGGGAATTTTTTTGAATTTTACCTTGCTGTCCTCCATGATTCCCTTCAGGGTGGGCAGCATTTGTGAGAACCTTCTCTTGCATTTGGACTTGCTGATTCGAAGTTGGCCAGTCCTCTATGGCAGCTTGTAGCAAATCTCTCTGGCCTGGGATAGATAGGGATTCCCACATCGATATATTTAAGTTTGTCTTCTTCATCTGATCAATGATACTAAATGGTGATGAAGGATCTCTTTTCTGTCCCTTGGTTTTCATATTCATCCCTTGCATGTGGGCAGCAGCAACTGGCATTTGGGTTGGCCTAGGGGCTGGTTTGGGTGCTCCTTGCATGTTTGGGACTACATTTTGTTTGCCAAAAGCTTGTGGAGTGGTAGAAGGTTGTGGATTACTTGGATCCAATGGCTTTCCTTCACCCAAATTTCTCCTTTTTGACCTTGTGTTGGCTACAACACTTTGAGAGGGTATTTGATTCATACCACAAAAATCTTCAGCCTGCCAATTGACAAGAGTAGTTTCGTTCGGAGATGTTCCTTGCTGAGGTGCTTCTTGCTGCTGATCCTCTTCGTGGCTGGACTCTTGCGACCCACCAATGGTTTGCACCATAAGAGCCTAATTTAATGCACCGTTAAAGCACATTGATTGGTTATGTGGCTGACCACATGGGAAACACCAATCATATTCTTGGGCCATGTTATTTTGCACCGGTACCAAAGCTCTGGATGTGGATGCAACATTGGGGTTATCGAGCTGAAATGGTCTATTGGCAGGAGGCCTTGCTTGATTCTAATTTGCAGCTAGATTGGGTGGTCTTTGAGGCTGATATGGCTGCCTGTTAGGCCGAGCTTGAGGCTAATAAGAAGGTCTAAAACTTTGGGCTTGTTACCTCTTGAGTGTAACCAGCTCATTGCCTAAACTTTGCAGTTGCTTCATGACTTCTTGAAGTTCATTTGAGGCACTAGAAGATGAAGTAGAAGCTTCACTTGAATTCTGATTTCTAGGAGTGGGAATAGGAGCTAAGACAGGCACTTGAATAGTACTTAGGCTCTCTAAACTTGGATATAATGGCATGGGGGGTCTAGGGGCTAGTTTCCCAGCTTGGATCAAACAATTTTCAGCCCTAATGGCAATGCTATAAGCCATAGGGATAGTTATGCCTCCCATGGACTGAATCAATATAGAAATATCAGAATTTAGAGCATTGAGATAGTAAAGAAAAGCACCTTTTTTGTTGCTGGCCCGATCGCCACAGAATTCTCTCCCAAGTCCTTTGAAATCTGAAATTAAAATCACCACCGCTCATTGGGAGCTCTTTTGATAGTTGTCACTTTGCTCCAAAGGGACAAGTTGTATCCCTTCTCCCCAAACTGCTCTTGGAGGGCTATACATAGCTGATTCTAATTTTGAATGGAACCTGAGGCAAGGCTCCTAAACCATTGTAAAGCTTTCCCCTTGAATGAGGATGCCAGCAATTTGACAACAACTTACATCTCATTGATTTCATGAATTACACAAAGGTTGGAAATGTCTTTAACATGATCACCAGGAGTAGTCTGGTTCTCTCCAGTGAAGTATGGAATTTTCTTTAATGCTACAACTGGGATTGGATGTTGTGCATTGAGAGCAAGTGGGCTGCTGCCAGTGAAATTGACATACGGATTCGGTGGTTGCACCATTCTGATTGGCCTGAGAACCCTTTTTGATTGGATGAAAGGCCTACTAGGTGGAGGTTTTGACAAGGTTCTATAAGGTGGAGATAGAGATCTTTGAGCTCTTCTTCCTCTTCTCTCTCTTCTCGGAGATAGGTGTAGATGAATAAATAATCCTTCCTCCCTAGTTCTTGACTGGTCTCAGTATTCTTCTCATAAACTTTCCAGGCTTGGACTGATGAAACCAGTGGATTATGCTTCTTTTGGAGTCGCCAGATGTGTGATTTTAAGCTCTTTCAAAGCTAGAACTTACAACAAGTGCACATCGATCTTGTTGCAATAAAAGTGAAGACCTCTAAGGTCCCACCGGGCATTCCAAAACTATTAGCGCAGAATCACAGCACCCCCGGATGTTGATCAAATTTCTAGTTTGATCATACTAGCATCTAGTGTGATTGCACAACATTGAATCCTTTCTCCAAGTGTGGTACTTGCAAAAATGAGAAAGGAATCTCCAGAGAAGGCTAGTTCCTATTCCTCTGTTCAGATGCACATGAAAATGCAGAGGGTTTACTCAAAATCTAATCTAACTTGCCAAGGAGACATGGTAAGAAGATGTAGAAAATAAACCTAAACTAATGAATTTGATGCACCAAGGAATGAAGAACACCTATCTTGCCAATAAACACAAGCCGAAAAAATGTGATGCAAGATCATGCACGATAACAAAATTTACAGTGAAAGATCAGGAGGATGCAAATGAACACAGAGAGGGTTGAGAATCATCCACAGACATGCATTACTTGATCCAAAGATTGATATAATACACTACAAAATGCCAAGAGGCAAAGTTACATTACAGTTTTAAATGGGAGGTTCGAACTCCACAAATTCACTGCGAAGAGAGAAGAAGGGAGGGGCAAAAAGGAATGTTCGACCTTTGAAAGAAGCCCCTCCTTACAATTTATAGGAAGAATGAGAGAGGGAAGAGAGAGGAAATACAAATCTACCCCAACCACTTCTAGGTTGCATTTAATTCATCTCATTATGGCGGTAGGTGAGAACCCTAGCAAAAGCGGTGAACTGTATTTTACATTAAAGCTGGTTGTTGAAACGTCATTTCTGGCCATTACCACGTGCCAGAGGCGTTTCCTGATTTTATCTCTCCAAACTCCATCAAAATGAAAAAATGACCCTGGAATCATGTAGATAATTTCACCAGATTTCCATTGATATAAAGAACGTGAAAATCTGAGCTCTGGATCGAAAGTTATGGCCATTTGAAGATTTAGGGCAAAAACAGGCCCAAAACGGATCGGCGGGAAAAATTTGAATTTTACCTCTTTTCGCATTTTGGAAAATTTTGAATTTTTTTCGTGCTTCACCACTTGGATGACACGTGTCAAGATTTGGTTCATCCGTGGGCCTCCTTTGAAAATTTCTTGCCACTTGAACACGTGGCATGACTGATTCATTGGCCGGGCGTGCAGCCAAAATACTCCTTTTGGATTTTTGGTGAAACACTTAGCCGAATTTCCAACTTTTTGTCTTCGACACATGGCACATTCTAATTCATCCACGGGCCTCCTTGTCTCTTTCTCAGGCCCTCTCATCCTTTCACTTCCCACGCGTCCCTCGCGTACTTTTGGCCCGGATGTTCCGGATGAAAATCTCCTGCTTCGGCCGATTCAGGCTTCCTTGTTCCTGTTTGAGGTGAAGACACGTGGAAAGATTCCATTCATTGGCGGATCTTTCAGCTTTTCATGTCCCATGCATACTTTTGGCCCGAATTTCCCAAACTGTCTGGGATAAATATCTCCAAACCGTCCGAAATGGACTGTTCCTGTTTGTGAATCGGCCGGTTCGCGTCCTCCGCGTACCTTTGTCCCAACTGTCCCAGGATGAAAGTCCCCTGTTTCGGCCGAATCGGCCGGTTCGCGTCCTCCGCGTACTTTTGTCCCAACTGTCCCGGACCACGCAAAACGAAGACTTAGATGATTTTTCTTCTCGTTTTGGACCATTTCGCTTTTCTTGTTCCTCGCATCCCGATGTCCCATTGTCCCACTGGGTTTGCCTTCGGGACAAAAGACTTAGCCGATTTTCTTTCTTTTTGGCCCCAAGCTTGGTACGATGAACCTCAGTACGACCCAAACCCTTCAGACCTGAAATGCTTCAAAACACTCCTGCAACCTTATTTTTTGCATTTTTCCATTTTCTCAACTTGTTGGGATTTCTTTTGGATGGGAGTTAAAAAAAAAAGGCCGAGGGGACCCCAAAAACATGATGTTTGCCTTGAATCTATCAACTTTCCCGGGATTGAATAATTTGATGCATGTTATCAAAATTACCTTGAGGGGTGAATTTTGGATAACAATGATCCCATTTGATGGTAGTGATAGTATGTAGATGTGATTTCCCCTTAGAATTTCCATCGAGAATAATAGAGTGTATGTTGTGTATACATAAAGATCTTTTTAGAATTTCAACACTAGTGACATGAAAGGACGACTTTGAGTTTAGGATAAGGATAGTAAAATTAAAGAAGGGCAACCACAAATTTCAAAATGTGTAATAAGAACAAAGAGGATAGAAGCACCCCGAGAATGGACAGGAGTTCTTGGGCACGTTTCTACGGTGGGCGTTGGTGTCCTAGGATAAATGATAATAGATATGAAAAGATATACAAACATGGATGCTTATGACCTTACCAAAACTGGGTACATAAATAACATATGTGAGAGATAAAGACAATAAAAATAATCAAATAAAGTGGATGGGAAAGGGATTGTGTCACCAATGAATAATTTACTTTCTTAAGATCCATGTATATAATAATATACTTGAGGGCATAGTAAAATAGTAGTATGTACATGATTGTGTGTCTACATTTTCCCCCTTTATGTTATTTTAATGAAATTCAAGTAGTGTAAAGGAAGTAAAGAACATACTTGAAAAAATCCAGAGAATCCATGTTACAAAGTGCACATAGAATGTAAGAACCTATAACATGACAAACCATGGATCAATGTTTTGAACCATGTGGCATAAGTGGAGATAAAAACCATCATAAGGAACACTTGGAGAAATATTTGAAATGATTTGGACATTTGGATATTTAGAATTATTGCTAAATGAGATTGAGGAGGTAGAGAGTGATCGATTCCCAACCCAATTTTGTTTTTAAATGGGAGGATTTGAGCATCCTGCCACTAGAGGAAGAGTGTTGTGGAGAGAGGTCTAGTCTTATTCTCCATCCATGAATGCATCCCCAAAAGTTCCAACCATTTTAGATGGGTAGAGACCAAATTTAGTTCTGATTCAGATTTGATTAGTTCTAACTAGTTCTAATTATTTTTGATTTAGTTATGATTGAAGAAACCACATAGGAAGAATATAGGAAAGGTGATGATGTACCATTTCTCCCACTCCTAAGGTAATGGTTGTTCCAATTTGGATAATGTTGGATTAATTTAAAGTTAGGTCCTCTAGAAGTGATAATAATACAATGTGGCTCCCAAGTTAGGTCATCTACAAGATACAATGAATGTTCATGTTCTACAGATTGATTGTTTTGATTTGAGTGATAAGAGATTTCTTGAAATAATATGTACTTATTTGATTTATCATGGAGAGGTTTTTTTCTTTACCCCCATATTTGGTCACTAGGGGAATATATTTGAAAGAGTAGAAAGTATTGATTGTTGTATAGAAATATTGTACCTTTTTTGAATAGGATAAGAGAAAATTGTGATAGTAATGTATTAGGAGTGTTGATTGATTCTATTGTATCTTGAGAGGTATTATAAGATTATCTTAATTTTATGCCCTCATTTTGACGAAAAGGTGAGGGGCAGAAAAAAAAAAGAACGAGGCAAAAGAAATATGTATAATAGGTTTGTAATGTTAAATGAGAAATAGTATAAGATAACATTGCCAAAGTATGAGTGGGTATTAATTGGGACATGATACAAATGTTAATATGAGATGTAGAAATATGTATGGTATGATGCTAGAGGAAATTATGATCTGTATGACACTCCTTGGATATCATAATTTCTAGAGAGATATACACTCGAGAGAGTTTTGGGCGGGCTGCCATTTGAATACTTTGATTACTTTGGGATATTTAGATGCAAAGTGGGATACATTGGATAATTCCGGATTGTGACACTTTTCTAGATTGGGAAAGTACCACATAATATGCTTATGGTAAATGATTTGTGTGATATATGGTGCACAAATATGTGTACATTATGGTTGCCTACTAGCGAGATGATGATGACCATAGAGGATGTGTACCAAATATTATGGTTTCCTATTGTAAGAGAGATATAACATAGGTGATGACTATAGTGGATGCTCATAGTTAGATGAGTGAAGCAAGGTGGTATTTCACAACAAAATGAGTACATGTAGAGACTCATACTATTTTAGATGCAATACTAAGATCTAGTGTTCCGCAGATTGTGGCGTTTATTGCAGTGATTCTAGCATCATCGGTGGCAGTGGAGGGTGACAGAGTTGGGATATTGTATAAAATGCATGATATTTATCATGGGATACAAGAGAAAAAGACTAGATATGCATGGTCACGGTGTGTATTGGCCCACTTCTATAGAGATTTACGTAGATTTGCATAGGAGGATCATGAGGGTGGACTAGGAGCCATGACTTTGTTACATGTATAGTCCTATGAGGATATATAAATATTGAGGCCACTTAGTGTGTCACAAGACGATTCGGGTAGATATGGGATATTTACAGTGAGGTGGGTAGGCATTCGTAGAATTAGGATGAAAATGAACACCGATAGGTTAATGATATATTGGATGGGTCCTAGGGCCATTATATGGAGGCCATATAGAGACTATGGATGTCGGTTGGAGGATGGTGTGGATTTGTAGTCTATTTGGCACAACATGTGGTTAGAGGATTATTTCCCGTGGATGACCGAGTTATTCTAGGGTGAGTGAGTATTAAGATAGTTTGGAATGGCTTGGGATGTTCCCCTGGGCCATAAATATGGTTGAGATCTACTAGAGTGGTAAGACAAGTAGGTGAGAGGTCGAGATCATCCAAAGAAAAAATATTTCGTCCAAGTCTAGATGAGGTGGATGCAGCTATAGATCCTATACGGGTAGATAATGTGGGCTACACACAAGAATACAATAATAGGTGGGTGTCACATCGATGGGTTTTGTTTTTTCTAGTAGTAGTGGATGTGGCTTGTGGACTAGAAGTTGGAGGAGATGAGGGTCATACGCCCGTCCCTAATGTAGATCATGTAACATTGATACGAGTGGAGTGTAGGTAGTATTCCTAGTGATTTTCTAGTTGTGATGTGTTTCTTAGTTGTTATTGTAGATGAATTTGAATATATGTAATGACTAAGGTGTTGTTGGATGATTGTTGGTGATGCCTATTAGTCCCTGATTATGGACACCTTCATACACATGATGACTTGTAACATGCCCCCATATGTGATCATGGGAGGAGGTATACTAGAGTGGGTTGATAATATTGTGGGAAAGAATTCACATTTGTTTGAGTTAGTGGATATAGAATCGGTGATGTGCATGTATTGTTGAGTGAGCGCGATGATGGTTGTGCTAATGCGAATGAGTGAGAGAGGCCATAGGTAGAGGAGGCATATCTCGGGATTTTTGGCATGAAATGTTGAGATACGGGGTCAATATTCAAAGTAGAGTGTAGATTTTTCTATTTTATAGAGCCAACTAGAGAGGCATAGAGGACAAGATAGACGGTGTAGAGTGAGTGGTGAAGCATCTAATTCTAGAGCTCCTGTGATAGTAGATAGTGATGATTATGATGATATATGATGTATTATATACAATGTATTGAGGCGTGGGGACTTTTCCCCAACGAATGCATTTTAAAACTTATTATTTTTGATAAAATATGTATAGATGGATGTTTATGTTGCATATTTTATCAATGTGTGTTGTATACTATGTGATGATCATGAAATGTCTGTGATATTTGGTTTAATAGAGTCTATATGCATTGTTGGGATGACTAATTGGATAGATATTTTTGATATTTGAAAGGTGATATAATGTGGAACAAATAACCAAGTAATGAACTAGATAAATAATGTATGTGAATATGAATGTATGGTATAACATGTAATAAGTAGAAATGTATGGATGTGATGTAATGTGGTAGATAAATAAAAGTAGTAATAATGATGTGTTGATAAATGAATAATGATAAGGTGTAAAATAATGTTCATAATTACATGTGATGAGGATGAAGGGGGAATAATATCAATTTACACTAATGTGAGAATGAGGTTCAATTATAAATGCCTCCTTAACAGTAAAAAATGAACCATAGAACAAGAGTGTGTCATTGGGAAATTGGTTTGTCATGTGCAAGGAGTGTCTATAAAAGATATGCCATGAAGCACATATCTGGAAGTATAGAATGAGAGGTTCATTGATATAGTATTCCCTCAAAAGTAAATTGTAAACCGTAGCATGAGAGTGCATCATATGGTAATGAAATGGAAAATAATATTTCATTATAGACACCAATTATAGGTATCGCTGCCCCTCATCTTGTACTTTCCTTCCGTCGTATTTTTCTACATACATACCTATCTTACCATTCAAATTACCCCTTCCCTTATAAATTCAATTTATCCCTTTAATTATTATTTCCCATATTACTTCTTCTTAAAAGAAACCTTAATTAACCATTCATTAATCATCTTCAATTAGTTTTAAACCTTCATTTAATGCATTTAATCTCCCAAAATCCTTCATTATATCCTTCCTAGGCCCACATTTAATAAATTAACCTCTGTTTTGCCTTTATTTAATATTTTACACCTCCCACCTACCCATTTATCCATTCTAAGAATCCCTAACTCATTATTACCTTATAAAACCATAATCCCACATCATAAGGGCTCATTACCTTAAGCTCATCACCCTTCCACCACCCAAATAGATGGATCTCCACAATCGGCGTTGACTCATCCAGTGTCGCTTATCGAACCTATAAATCTGCCCTTACCCCTCCATTTTTAGGATGAAAATGTGAAGACTCTCGATCTCTTGCATTTTTTATTTCATCTCTTGTATGTATTTACAATGTTATCACTTTCTTAGAGCCATTTTTGAAGATGTTATGCCCATATTTGGAGTTTTGAATTCCTCTTTTTATCTTGAATTCTTGGATCCATTTTTGCATCCATCACCATCATCTTTTGTAGTTTCTATATTCATCACAAATCCTTGTTCATATGTTCATCCAATTTCATCACCATATGCGGATCATCATTCCCATCCATTTCCATCCATTAAAACTTAGATCGGTCTCGATTCTTTATTAACCTTGCTTGGTCGCCATCGACCTACCCCACCAGTGTTTTATTTTCTATCATTCATCCTATCAATTGTCTTAGCTTTTCATTCCCAACTACCCCATATCTTTAGACCCTATCATTTTCCTCTTACGCCACTTCATATTTTTTATGTCACTTCTATTCGCCATAGACCTATCCTAGTTTTTATCAACTAGATCAATATATGTTGCATCCATCATCAATTTTCATAATTTTCTTACAACATTTCTATCAAATACGATTCAAATCTTTTCGGTTCCTATTTTTCATCTCAACCACATCACCAGACTCAAGATTTTCCTATAAGGCCTTGGATCTGCATTTTTTCCACTCTTTCAGTTGGTCTTCTCCAATCACCATCGACCCGGGCCTTGTAATCTAGGGTAGCCATTGACCTAAATGAGTTTTTTTTTTTATTTTATTTGATCATATCTATGTCATATCATATTTATTGCATTTCTGGTTTTTATTTTAGTTTAGTTATTTTCTACATCCAATTTATCAATTGATTTTACTTATCTTTATTAAAAATGTGGGTTGACTACCATCCTAGAATTTTTCACTTATCGGGACTAACATTGTTAGGAACCCCGTCCATCTATCTACTAATTATTTTTTTGTTGATTTCTCTTTGTTTTATAGGTCACCTATCTTGCTACAAAAAGGATCATTCATTTACACCTATATCCATCATCATCCCATTCAGAGGTTCCATAAACCCTCTCAAACTTAGTGTTAATTATTTCCTTTATTATTATTTCACTAATCTAGAACATGAATGAGAATTTCTTTTGAACAATATGGCACACCCGAATGGACCCACACTTATTTGGCAAGTCTTTCATTTTTTTCTTTCATTTCCATTTCCTTCTATCCATCTTAAACTAACCTAACAGATATAGCAACATTGATTTATTTACTTGCATTGGATTGCATTACTTGGATAGGATTTTTCGTTATTTGCTTGTTATCCAAAATCTACCCCTCAAGGTAATTTTGATAACATGCATCAGATTATTCAATCCCGAGAAAGTATATTGATTCAAGGCAAAAATCATGTTTCTGGGGTCCCCTCGGCTTCTTTCTAACTCTCTGTCCAAGAAGAAAACCCAGCAAGTTTTAAAAATGTGAAAAAATTGCAAAAGCCAAGCTTGGGGCTGAAAAAATGAAGAAAATTGGCTAAGTCCTAGTCTAGGCGGTCTGCGGGATAGTTGGGACGTCGGGACGCGTGGGACATGAAAATCCGAATCGGACGAAGAAGGAAAAAATTGCCCAAGTCTTTTGTTTCGCTCGGTTTGGGACAGTTGGGACAAAAGTACGCGCGGGTCGCGATCAACCGGTTTGGCGCAAGTCAGTGCATTTCGAGGCGGTTCAAGATGTCCCGAGATAGTTTGGGACATCCGGGCCGAGTACATGGAGGACGCGAACCGGCCGATTCAGCCGAAACAGGGGACTTTCGTCTGGGACAGTTGGGCCAAAAGTACGCGAGGGACGTGAAAAGCCGAAAGAGCTGCCAACGAATGGAATCTTGCCACGTGTCTTCACCTCAAATAGGAACAAGGAAGCCTCGAATCGGGTGGTTCAGAGATATTTGTCCCAGGCAGTTTGGGACAGCGGGCCAAAGGTACGCGAGGGACGCGAAAAGCCGAAAGAGCCGCCAACGAATCAAATCTCACCACGTGTCTTCACCTCATCGGCCCGGCGGGAAAATTTTGAAAAATTTTCCAAAGGAAAAAACAAAAGGAAATGGTCAGGAAGGGCCCACGTCCAATGAAATCATGCCATGTGGCACTTGAGTGGCGGAGCACGGGGGAGAAATGGGAAAATTTTCCCAAAGTGAAAAATACCAAATTTTCGAAGGACAAAGTCGCCCTCGTGGCCGAGCCAATAAAATAGTGCCACGTGTCCAAGTGGCAAGAAATTAAGGGAGGGCCCGAAAGGAATTTTTAGAGGATGAGCTGCGGATGAATCAGATCTTGACACGTGTCATCCAAGTGGCGAGTGCAAAAAAAATTCAAATATTTTCCCGTTGATCCATTTTGGCTGTTTTTGCCCTAATCTTCATATCGCAATAACTTTCGATCCAGAGCTCGATTTTTGCGTTCTTTATATCAATGGAAAGCTGGTGAAATTATCTACATGATTCCAGGGGTCAATCTTGCATTTTGGTTCAGTTTGGAGAGAAAAATCAAAAACACCTCTGGTACGTGATAATGGCCAGAAATGACGTTTCAACAACCAGCTTAAATGCAAAATACAGTTCGCCGCTTTTGCTAGGGTTCTCACCTACCACCATAATGAGATGAATTAAATACAACCTAGAAGTGGTTGGGGTAGATCTGGATTTCCTCTCTCTTCCCTCTCTCATTCTTCCTATAAATTGTAAGGAGGGGCTTCTTTCTAAATGGGGTTCATCTTTTCAGCTCTGCCCTCCCTTCTTTTCTTCTCCAGGGTTGAAAATGGAGTTTGAACCTCCTCCCCTACTCTGTAATGGCGTTTTGCCTTTTACCATTAAAATTATGTTCTGTGCAAACTTATGAAGCAACAAAAACATGTTTTGTGATGCATCTGTCCATCCTTGCTCGTTCTTTGCTTGTCTTTCTTCTTGCCTCTCTTCATTGAAAGTATTTGTGCATGTTTTAATACTCATTACAGGTTTGGAGCTGTGTTCATGGAGTTTTGGGACATTTTCTGTGTGAAATCCATCCTTGGGCCTGTGATACATCTGTCCATCCTTCCCATTTCTCACCTCTCCTTGTTCCATGGCAGTTTTGATATATGTTCAACATTTTCCTTCTCTGGTGTATCACCGTTTTAGTGTAGGCTCTATTTTTTTCTCTTTTATCTCTCTCTCTATCTCCTTGGCATGGTTAGATTAGGATTAGATTAGCTTGTGCCGCACCTTTGGAATAGCTTGTGGCGGGTAGTTTAGGAATAGGAACCAGCCTTCTCTAAAGATTCCTTTCTCATTTTTGCAAGTCCCACTCTTGGAGAAAGGATTCCATGTTGTGTAATCACACTGCTGGATGCTAGCATGATCAAATTAGAAATCGATAAACATCTAGGGGTGCTTGTGATTTTGCACTAACAGATTCAGCATGCCGGTGGGGACAGTTGGGAAAAAAGTACGCGCAGGATGCAGATCGGCGGGTTTGGCGCAAGTCAGTCCATTTCAGGTGGTTCGGAGATGTCCCAGATAGTTTGGGACAACCAGGCCAGAAGTACACGGAGGACGCGAACCGGCCAATTTGGCCGAAATAGGGGACTTTCGTCTGGGATAGTTTGGCCAAATGTACGCGAGGGACACGAAAAGATGAAAGAGCTGCCAATGAATAGAATCTCACCACGTGTCTTCACCTCAAACAGGAACAAGTAAGCCCGAATCGGGTGGTTCGGAGATATTTGTCCTAGACAGTTTGGGACAGCCAGGCCAAAAGTATGCGAGGGATGCGTGGGATGTGAAAAGCTGAAAGAGCTGCCAACGAATCAAATCTCGCCACATGTCTTCACCTTATCGGCTCGGTGGGAAAATTTTGAAAAATTTTCCAACGGAAAAACAAAAGGGAAATGGTCAGGAAGGGCCCATGTCTAATGAAATCGTGCCATGTGGCACTTGAGTGGCGGAGCACGGGGGAGAAATGGGAAAATTTTCCCAAAGTGAAAAATACCAAATTTTCGAAGGACAAAGTGCGCCCCTCAGGCCCGAGCCAATAAAATAGTGCCACGTGTCCAAGTGGCAAGAAATTAAGGAAGGGCCCGAAAGAAATTTTCAAAGGATGAGCCCGTGGATGAATCAGAGCCTAACACGTGTCATCCAAGTGGCAGAGCATGGGAAAAATTCAAATATTTTCCTGTTGATCCGTTTTGGCCTGTTTTTGCCCTAATCTTCAGATCGCCATAACTTTTGATCCAAAGCTCGGATTTTCACGTTCTTTATATCAATGGAAAGCTAGAAAAATTCTATACACGATTCCTAGGTGAATCTTGCATTTTGGTTTAGTTTGGAGAGAGAAAATCAAGAAACATCTCTGGCGCGTGGTAATGGCCAGAACTGACATTTCAACAACTAGTTTTAATGCGAAATGGGTCGCATTCTTCTCCAGCATGGCCAAAAATGTCAGGGCATGGGTCTGTAAGGATACCCATGCTGTTTTAATGCATCTGCATTCAATGAGGAATGGCTCCCATGTTTTTCATGTTTTCTCTCTCCTGGGCTCGACCCATGCATTGTAAAAAAGCAGATTTGGCTCATTTTTCAAAGGGTTCATCTTTTCAGCTCTGCCCTCCCTTCTTTTCTTCTCCAGGGTTGAAAATGGAGTTCGAACCTCCTCCCCTACTCTGTAATGGCATTTTTTCCTTTTACCATTAAAATGATGTTCTGTACAAACTTCTGAAGCAACAAAAACGTGTTTCGTGATGCATCTGTCCATCCTTGCTCGTTCTTTGCTTGTCTTTCTTCTTGCCTCTCTTCATTGAAAGTATTTGTGCATGTTTTAATACTCATTATAGGTTTGGAGCTGTGTTCATGGAGTTTTGGGACATTTTCTGTGTGAAATCTATCCTTGGGCCTGTGATGCATCTGTCCATCCTTCCCATTGCTCACCTCTCCTTGTTCCATGGCAGTTTTGATAGATGTTCAACATTTTCCTTCTCTGGTGTATCACCGTTTTAGTGTAGGCTCTGTTTTTCCCTTTTCTCTCTCTCTCTCTGTCTCCTTGGCATGGTTAGATTAGGATTAGATTAGCTTTCCTGCACTGGAATAGCTTGTGGCAGGTAGTTTAGGAATAGGAACCAGCCTTCTCTGGAGATTCCTTTCTCATTTTTGCAAGTCCCACACTTGGAGAAAGGATTCCATGTTGTGCAATCACACTGGATGCTAGTATGATCAAACTAGAAATTTGATCAACATCCAGGGGTGCTGTGATTTTTCACTAACTTGCTTCACGGCATGCCGGTGGGACCTTAGAGGTCTTCCACTTCATCTTTTGCAGGTTGGTGTGTTCCTGTGAAGATTTCAGCCTTTGGAGGCACTTGCAAACACATCTGGCAACTCCATCTGATCAGCAACCCATTTCTAAAGTTGCAGACCTATTTTTCATCCATTCCCATCCATCCTTCTTTCCATCCCTTTCATTCTTTTCCATTCCATGAAGTTGTGCAATCATGACTTCATTTCCATCATGGAACTCACATTTACAACAGCAGTAATGTTTCCCACCTCCAACATGTTTTTTAAATCCTCCAAATCAGCATACATACCCATATGAGCAGCAATGCCAAAATCAGTTTGGCTATGGAGCTTTCCAAGAGCAAGAGTATGCATATAATGAAGACCATCAGATGCAAGATGCTGGTCTATTGGAGAAAATCCAAAAGATGGAGGTAAAGATGGTGCAGTCCAGGGCTCAAGCACAAATGAAAGCATTTGGAATCGGTTGTGGAGCACCCTGTCCATGGGTGGGACCTTTTCCAAGGCATTACAGCCCTCAAGAGAAGCTTGACTTCATGATTGCAACACTTCCATTGCTTGCAAAGTGGATTGAAGAAATAGAGGTGTATGAGAGGAGTATTCAGCAACCTTGTCAACGGGTAAGCACGCCATCTCATGCCTTTCTTTTTCCTCTTTCCCAATCTATTTTATCTCAGCAGTGTCAAGTTTTAAACTCTCCATCTGCTGTCCCAAGTGTTGAATCCATTTCTCCACCCCCTAGTCTTCCACCTCATCTCAATTCTTTTGTCCCTTTTCCTTCCAAACAGTCATCCCCTCCACAAGAGCTAAAAGAAATATCCTCTCCCCAAAGAAACAAGAGGTTTCACCTCCTCTACCACCACAAAAAATTGCCAAATCAATTGAGTTACAACCCATCCCTCCTCTTGCATTCCCAATTCCATGTGGGGAAGAAGAAATTGCAAAAATCGGCCATGAAGGACAGCAAGAAGAGGAGCCCACTAGAAAAGAAATGATAGACAACTTGAGGGTTTGGGCTACCAAATTTGGGATGACAAAGATCCCCTTGATGGTTAAACCTACAAAAGAGGCTAAGGTTAAACAAATGGTGGTTAAGACTGATTTTGTGGCAGCAGAAGAAGAGCAAAAAGAAGAAGCAGATCAGCAGTCAGTTTTCTTAGAAAGTAGTGTCCGTGTTGGCACTCTATTTGAAGGGAATGCTGATTCAATTCAAGTTGCATAATCAACCATAAAGGAAGAAAGCTCAAGAAGATCTTGCAGTCCCAACTTGTCCTCTAGAGCAGCAGATTGAAGAGTTTGACTTGAAAAACTTCATGCTAGAGGAAGAGTTCTATCAAGAGCAAGATTGTCTTCAAGTAGTAGAGAAAGGAGAAGCTGCTCTAGATCCAAAAGAAGAGGAGCACATTCTAGTTGTGGAGGAGAAAATTGCAGATCCAAGGGCTTTGAGCACAAAGCAGGCTACAGGAGAACCTTCAGTTCTTCTTTCTACTTCACCTCTCTCAAGTTCTAGTATGAAGAGGAGTTTGATCTCTCAAACTCAATGTTGGAGGGTGAAAAGAAACCATGGTGGTCAAGTTACGATCAAGAAGACACCATGGAGGAAGTGGAGCATTTACAAGGGACATCATGGAGGCAGTTTATCTATCAGATTTAGAGGACTGTTTTGATGGAGAAGAGCCGGTTGAGTTTCCACCATCCTCTCTTTCATCATCCACATTCCAAACACTTGAGTCTGCTATCATGAAGGAGAACATTCATTTGTAGCAGCCTGCATCTTATAGCAGCTCTTTGGAACCAAGATTGGAAGATTTTAATCTTTCATGTCCTTCATTGGAGGAAGAGAAAGGGCACAAAGGTTCTACCATTTCTTCCACACCATCCATTCAAGAAGGTCTATAAGAAGACTCCATTTTTGGAGTTGAAAATCAGAGCTATGGGCATATCAAATGGATCATACCTTGCCCAATAAGGTATTTGACTTCATTAGAGTCAAAGGAGAAGTCACAACCAGTCATGCTTGCTTCTAAGCATGAGGATTAGCTACAAAGTACCAAGGATCAGCTGTCATACCTCTTGATCCAAATGCGAGCAACTAAAAGAGGTATTGGATTTTTTTAGTTGACACCTTGCTAGTTTGGGTAGAAGACCAGCTTCTTACTGATTTTCCACTCATCCAATCAGCCATACTCAACTCTAAATCATTTGCATGGCTGCCAATTTTGAAGAAAGGAAGCTATTTTACACAACTAGTTGCAGGGTTTGTTTAGCTTGCCTTTGCTTCCAGTTAGAGTAGAGTAGGTAGGTTTTCTTTTAGCAGAAAGAAGTGCTTGTGCACACCCTACATGTTCCATTTTGAGCATGTATGATTTTCAGTTCTGTACATAGTTTTTGTGGTGCTGGTTTTGCTCTTGCACAGTCCATTTCAGTGGCATTTTGGTGAGAATGACTCCATTTCAGTGGGTTTCCAAGTGGCTCAGAGAGGAGGTTTTCAAAGTTCAGATCAGTTTCCAAGTTATAACTCATGACTCCATGCCCAATGGATGCTTTAGGCAACTGGTAACTTCATCCAAATAGTGGATGACCTCATTGAGTCGCCAATTTGTTATCCAAAATTCACCCCCTCAAGGTAATTTTGATAACATGCATCAGATTATTCAATCCCAAGAAAGTATATTGATTCAAGGCAAAAATCATGTTTTTGGGGTCCCCTCGGCTTCTTTCTAACTCTCCTGTCCAAGAAGAAAACCCAACAAGTTTTAAAAATGTGAAAAAATTGCAAAAGCCAAGCTTGGGGCTGAAAAAATGAAGAAAATCGGCTAAGTCCTAGTCCAAGTGGTCTGCGGGACAGTTGGGACGTCGGGACGCATGGAACGTGAAAATCCAAATCGGCCGAAGAAGGAAAAAAATTGCCCAAGTCTTTTGTTTCACTCGGTTTGGGACAGTTGGGACAAAAGTACGCGCGAGGATGAGGATCGGCTGGTTTGGTGAAATTTAGTCCATTTCGGTGGTTCGAGATGTCCCAGATAGTTTGGGACATCCAGGCCGGAAATACGCGGAGGATGCGAACGGCCGATTGGCAAACAGGGACTTTCTTAGGGACAGTTGGGCCAAATGTACGCGAGGGATGCGAAAAGCTGAAAGAGCCACCAACGAATGGAATCTCACCACGTGTCTTCACCTCAAAAGGAACAAGGAAGCCTGAATCGGGTGGTTCAGAGATATTTGTCCCAGGATAGTTTGGGATAACTAGGCCAAAGGTATGCGAGGGACGCGTGGGATGTGAAAAGCTGAAAGAGCCGCCAACGAATCAAATCTCGCCACGTGTCTTCACCTCATCGGCCCTGGCGGGAAAATTTTGAATTTTTTTCCAAAGGCAAAAACAAAAGGGAAATGGTCAGGAAGGGCCCATGTCTAATGAAATCATGCCATGTGGCACTTGAGTGGTGGAGTGCGGGGAGAAATGGGAAAATTTTCCCAAAGTGAAAAATACCAAATTTTCGAAGGACAAAGTGCGCCCCTCAGGCCCGAGCCAATAAAATAGTGCCACGTGTCCAAGTGGCAAGAAATTAAAGGAGGGCCTGAAAGGAATTTTTAGAGGATGAGCCCGCGGATGAATTAGAGCCCGACATGTGTCATCCAAGTGGCAGAGTGTGAAAAAAATTCAAATATTTTCCCGCGGATCTGTTTTGGCCTATTTTTTCCTAATCTTCAGATCGCCATAACTTTCGATCCAGAGCTCAAATTTTTGCGTTCTTTATATCAATGGAAATCTGGAAAAATTCTCTACATGATTCCTAGGTCAATCTTGCATTTTAGTTTAGTTTGGAGAGAGAAAATCAAGAAATGTCTCTAGCACGTGGTAATGGCCGTAATCGACATTTCAACAACCAGCTTTTAATGCGAAATGGGTCGCATTCTTCTCGGACAACCAAAAATGTCAGGGCATGGAGTGCTGTAAGGATGCCCATGCTATTTTAATGCATCTGCATTCAATGAGGAATGGCTCCCATGTTTTTCCATGTTTTCTCTCTCCTGGGCTCGACCCATGCATTGTAAAAAAGCCGATTTGGCTCATTTTTCAAAGGGTTCATCTTTTCAGCTCTTCCCTCCCTTCTTTTCTTCTCCAGGGTTAAAAATGGAGTTCAAACCTCCTCCCCTACTCTGTAATGGTGTTTTTTCCTTTTACCATTAAAATGATGTTCTGTGCAAACTTCTGAAGCAACAAAAACGTGTTTCGTGATGCATCTGTCCATCCTTGCTCGTTCTTTGCTTGTCTTTCTTCTTGCCTCTCTTCATTGAAAGTATTTGTGCATGTTTTAATACTCATTACAGGTTTGGAGCTATGTTCATGGAGTTTTGGGACATTTTCTATGTGAAATCTATCCTTGGGCCTGTGATGCATCTGTCCATCCTTCCCATTGCTCACCTCTCCTTGTTCCATGGCAGTTTTGATAGATGTTCAACATTTTCCTTCTCACAGTGTACCACCGTTTTAGTGTAGGCTCTATTTTTTTCCCTTTTCTCTCTCTCTCTCTCTCTCTCCTTGGCATGGTTATATTAGGATTAGATTAGCTTGCCTGATGGAATAGCTTGTGGCAGGTAGTTTAGGAATAGGAACCAGCCTTCTTTGGAGATTCCTTTCTCATTTTTGCAAGTCCCACACTTGGAGAAAGGATTCCATGTTGTGCAATCACACTAGATGCTAGCATGATCAAACTAGAAATCTGATCAACATCTAAGGGTCTGTGATTACGCACTAACATTACTTTCTTTAAAAATTCGATAAAAAGGAAAAGCATTATCCATGGATTCATTATTTTTATTCCCCATATCTTTTTCATTTCATTGTATCACTTGTCTTCTGATTTCATCAAATCCACACATTTCATTTTGGACTTATAAATAACCCCTCATACTTGTTTGGAAATATAGTCTATTTAAAGGGTATAACTCATTCTATGCACTTTATCACACACATCAAAAAACAAATGCATTAAAATAAACATCTCTTTCCATGTGGAACTATTGGGATTTCATCACCCAATAGAAAATTCATGCGGTGTTCTAGCCATGTTACAATTTTTGTGCTATCGATATATTGGCTAAGATCCGGACACCCTTATTACTACGATGCGTGAAGTGTGGGGGTAGGTCCTAATATTAGGCCCCATACTAGTATTCATCATGGATTTGTGCCTCACGTAACTTTAGGTATATTCAAGACGCATCAAAAAGTCCTGAAATCATCCATAGATTACCATTTCCTAAGTACCCTTCAAGATTGATTTTTATTTTCTTTTCACACTTAATAGTAATCAAGATAATCAATATGATGTTGTATTACTTGTAATAATTAAAAATCAGCATAGTATTTTGTATTATTGCTTGTTTCGTGCCCACCATTACACTTTCCCAAGCAAAGAAAATGGAACAAAACATGTCTTTTAACACTATTCCTACCTCTACCATGGTTTCCCAATAAAACTCACCCTCGCTATCATTTCCTCCAACCCTTTAGTCACTTATTATGTGACTACTAAAACCTTAGTTTCCATTCCCTCACTTCAAGAATCTCAATCTATAAAAACTACCACCCATGTTTAGACAAATCCTTTTCTTTACCATCACCCTATCCCATCTAGACCAGCTACACCCCAATCTGCCACTACACTAGAATATTTTGGGCCTCCTACCATCTCTCGTAGATGTGCGGAATTCCAATAGCTTCTTGATGCTAACTTGATCACTCTCCATGACTATATTATTTGAAATTCCACCAACCTCTCTATTGATGTACCCCATATTCAACAAATTTATGCTTATCATCCTCATCTTGAGTCCACCCAAGTCCTTACCTCATAACTTGTAATATTATTTCCTATAGCTATGAATGAACTTGTTATGCACAACATGAGCTTGATCCTCACCCATATTCTTCCAAAATCCCTCATTATCACTAAACCAATCAATTGGTGATGTCCATTCCCCCTAATTTTCTTCTTATTAACACCACTATCACTTCTTCTGTCCCTGTCACCTCTTCATCCACTACTGTCATTAGTATGCCTATCCAATCATGACAAGAGTCTTGGTTGGTTCCTCTTACATCCAAACAATATAATCAGAAAATTTCCCTTATTTCCACTTCCCATTTCCATTTCAATGGATCACTTCATATCCCTATCCTTTTGAATCAACCCAAATCCATCAACCTCATCTTCAAGGTGATTTTCACTACATACTTCCCAATCAATAAACTCAAGCATCTCAACCGCCCATTACTTTCATCCAAACTCATCCCATATCAAACCAAAAAAATCCCCCATCTCTTAGCATCTAACTCAATCCCATCAATATTATCACATCCCCATTTCCTAACAACAACCACTATTTCAACCCATTTAATCATAACCCCTTAAATATATTTCCTTATCAACCAATTCCTCCAACACCTACACATCCTCAAACATATCAAACTTATAAACAACCTAGCCTATCTACTTCATATACATCAAAATATCATCCTTGAACTACTCAACCCAATCTATCTAATGATCCCATCTGGACATTATTAAGTAGAATGTATAATCTTGAAGTTGTTACCTTGGGATCCCAAATCATGTTCTCATATAATCAAATTTCCAATGAACCCATCAACTCCTTGATTCCTGTCAAGTTTTATCCTCCACATTAGGAGCTACCAAAGTTTTATAAATTCAATAGTAAGGAAGATCCCAAATAACATCTTCATGCCTTTAGGAACACATGTTACTTAATTTCCCATTATCAGGACCTTATGCTTCACACTTCCCCATGTTGTTAACTTGTCCCACCTTGGATTTGTATAATGACATTCCTCAACATTAATTATTCTCCTTCACCTTACTTGCACAATTGTTCCTATAATACTTATCAATCAATATTACATGCAAGATCATCATCACAGACCTTTATGCCATTTGAAAGTTTGATGACGAGTCTATCACATACTTCATCACATGTTGGCATGACATAGTCATCCAATTATCATTCTCCCTTCCACAAAATGAATTAATTAGACTTTTCTCATGGTCTTGTGCAAAAAATATTTCCTCTGCTCTTTAAGCACAATCATTCCACACATTTGAAGAGGAATTTACTATGGATCATAAAATTGAACTTCACGCCCTTGAGAAAGGCCACCTCAAACTTTGATCAAGCAAGCCCAAATATGGGTTTACTAATTCCTCCACACATGGTGAAAAATATAATAATGTTGATAACTCCATCATGGTCAATTATTCCTCCACATCTAATTATCACACATACCCCCACAAATATCTCTGAGACCACCTCCTAACTATAACCATATAAGGGAATCCTATAGTTCAATATTTGACAAGATGATGATGGTCCATATTATTTAACTTCCTCACATCTAAAATTTTGATGAATCACAACCCAAACCAGTATGGTATCATGATGAGAATTAATGTAAGTATCATTAGCTCCATTGTCATGACACTAAGAAGCATCAAACTTTTAAATACCTTGTTCAAAAACTCATAGATAGTGGTGACCTTCAAGTATATAATCCTAATGCACCACCAATTCATCCTCTTGATTTATTCAAACAATCTTTATGTAATCATATAATAACTAAAAAAATCCACCACCCACATCTCAAACACTTAATTCCCATACAATAAATACTATAAATCAAGAACCAACACCATCACCTATGCCCATTGTCTCGTCATATATTGCACCCACAACTATTTTAGAATCTTCTATCACACCCACAACTTCATCAACATCTGCGCCATCTCCACACCCATTATATGCACATCGAATTCACATGTAATTACCACATCCATGCCAATCCCAATTAAACATGTTTCCCCATCTATATCTACTAGTCCTTCATCTATTTCATCTTTTCCTTCACCTATATCTACTTCAATACCCACCTTAACATCTTCGTCACATAACCCCGCATCTATATCCACTTCCGCATCAACCACATCCACTATTATGACCATACTCACATCAAAATATTAATATATATCCATATCCATACCATTCCTTACAACACATACTACAAAAAAACCCAACTTAATGTAACCATAAATGATAATCTCACTCCATTTATAAATCCAATCATTCCTACACCATCAAATCTAAAACCCACACAACCTACAACTCCTTGTGATCTCATCAAACACATCATTCAAAACCACTTCCACCTACAATATCCTCATCTATGACATAATCCACATCATATGAGTCTATCTCAAGAGACCCCCTATTGAAATAGTCATCATTACTTCCAAAGGTAAAACATCACAACCAAATAATAAAAATATTGGCATTCCCATTCAAAATCCATCACACACCCACACGAGAAAGTTAGAGCTTACTCCTCCATAGAATAACCCTCCTAAGAAATCAAATGTCACATCCTCACTCTTAGGAGAATATCCATCCATATTAGGGCTAGAAAATTCATCCAAGACCCCCATTATCAATAAATCCAAGTCAAAATGATCTAATCCTTCTTCTGAGTCTTATATCCCTTTGAAATCATCCACATCCCCAATTGTCAAATTAGAATCCAAGTCATCTAAGTCACCAATCATCAAAACTGATACCAAGACACAATCACCTTTTTCTTATTTAAATTCTAAGGTTTAGTAAAAGGCTCTGATAAATCCTCATCAAATTAAATTATCCCTTCTACCTTCATCCACCATTCTCAAATCCACTCCACCTATGGACTCTACTTTAAAAATACCATTGATCCATAAACATAAATATTCTAATGCTTACTCAAAACATCTGTAATCACCCTTTCCCACATTAAGTTATTTGATTTGAATGGCCCTTATCATTCATGGTTTGATTCCAATCTCATTTATACATATCATGCCCTAGGAAATGATATTGAACATTCTGCAAGGCCCTCCAAAATATCATCCATAATCTCATTGAAGAAGATGATATTCTCATTAAAGGGGACCACCCTCTTCCATCTACTGATACCACTTATTCATTTTAATATTCATCCAACAAAACCTCTAAATATCCTCATTCATCTAAGACCTTCATCACCATACCTCCTTTAAAAGGACCTTTCCTAACGAGGGTCCCCTATTTTCATCAATGTTGTTCGATTACCACTCGATCTCACCCACATGATTCTCAACCTCTAACCCAATCAAAATAAAAATTTGTTGTCACCACTCCCTCTAACAAGCCTACTCCTCCTCCTTCATCAAAACCTAAGGTTTCCATCTTACCTTGCCCACAACCTCGCTTCTAATGAACAAAGTATTGTGAAACAAATTCATCAGGACCTAGTTAAGATTTCACTCTATGAACTTATCAAATTCTCCTTGGACCATAGGAAATACCTCATTGAAACTCTTAAGTGCATTCCTACCCCTAAGGATGATACTCAACATTTTTGGCCCTTGTTGGATAACTTTATTCCTCCACCGCCATATCTTTTGACAACTCCAAAATTCTAGAAATATTACTCCGAAGATTGTGACCTTCCAATTTTCATTCTTGTGTGTATTAATGAAACATTTATCTGATGTTATATGATTGATAATGGAGCTAGCATAAACATCATCTCATCTCCAAATTTTGAACAACTCAATCTCCTAATTCCATTATCACCTAATCACTGTGACTCTTCATGCATTTAATGATGTCATCACACACTCTTTGGGAACAATTATTCTTCATATCCATGTTGGTGAAAAAACTCTTCCATGAAGTCTTTTATATCGTATCTGAAGGATAGTTTCAATACAATGTCTTACTTAGACGACTCTGATTCACTCCATGTATTTCACTCCTTCCACTCTTCATTGATGCATCAAATATGAACATGAGGGGAAAAGCATAAATCTCCCCTTAGAAACTCCTCCATTCAAAGCATGTCACATGACTTATCGACCTAATAATGTTCTCATCCCCAAAAAGATTCTTTTGAAGCATCTAATAGCTCATATGTCTCCGTATCCAAAATTCCCAATGATGAACTTATAAACAAAGTGATTGATTATATCTGATTGGGGGAGTATTTCCTCCTTACCCTCAATGCTTCTCCCACACCTCATCAACTTGGTAGACTTGATAAAGATCCAATATATCAACCTCATGTCAGGGATATCAGTCCTTTTGTACCAACTAATCTTCACACAAATCTCATATATGGTGGTGTCCATCGCCCTTCCTCCCACATTGATGCTCAACCACACACTAAACTATACACCAATAACTTTGAATTTATTTACAAAAAATCCTTTTCCTACACCTATCTCTATTGTTGTTCCTAGAAAGGATTTGGAATGAGGTGTTATGAATAAGGCATGCATGATCTCTTCATTGACCAATCTTGTAAGCCCCTTAAAAATTTTGGATTGTGTTTTAAAGAGCAAATTGTTGACTCTCTCCCACCATATTTATCCCTTATGGACATCTACCCTCTATATTCCTCATCCCACGAGATTATAGATATAGATGAAAATGTGTTTATCTCCTCTATATTTTTTTTAATCTCCACCATTAATTTGGAGCCATTGACTTATCAAAGTAAAACTAAAATTAGGTCCCTCCCTCTTCAATTTCCTAATATGGTAAAGGAAGATTCTCCTACCATTGAGATTATTCAATGCACCGATGACGATTCCATCCTTTATTACATGGGGGAAGAATATTCCTATCTTCATAATACCTTATCACCTAAAAAATCCAACCTTCTTAATGAATCCATGATTAATATCAACATTGGGACTTCGCAAGAGCCCCGCATCCTCCAAGTGGGTCAATCCCTTGATCCTCAAGAGCTTGATTATTTCACTGCATTTATTTCTAGACATAGATAAGCCTTCGTATTGTAGCTCTCGACATGTCAGGCCTCAACACTTCTATAATTTTCCACAATATCTTCACTATTCCCAATGCTAAGCCAATTAAGAAGAAGCTTTGTTGTATGCAACTTCAAGTTTCCCTCCTTGTTAAAGAGGATTTGTAATGCCTTCTTTCAGATAATTTAATCAATACTATCGAATATCCTCAATGGGTTTCCAATTATCAAATCCATTGCCAAATATTCCAAAAATATCCTCATATGCATCAAATTTTGATATCGAAACCTTTCTTTCCCTAAAGACGATTTTCCTCTTCCCAACATCGATCAACTCATGGACCAAATGGCAGGCCATGAGATGTTTTCTCTTATGGATGGATTCTATGGGTATAACAAAATCCTCATTTCACTAGAGGACCAACATAAAAATTCTTTCATAACTCCTTGGGTACTTTTTGTTATCGTGTCATGCCCTTGAATTTGAAAAATGTCGAGCCACCTATCGGTGCAACATGACCTACATATTTCATGATCTCATCCACAATACTTTAGAGGACTACATTTTTACCTCTTTGCTAAATCCAAACATCAATATGATCACCTTTATATTGAATTCTTTTTGATCTCCTTATCCACATCTTTCTCCATCTCAATCTAGAAAAGTGTGCCTTTGGAGTACTAATTAGCAAGCTCCTTGGCTTTATCATTTATATCAGGGGTTTTGAAGTGTACCCCACCAAAATCAAATACATCCTCTAGATGCCTCCACCATCTAATATAAAGTATCTTTGCAATATTAAAGGATGAATTCAATCATTTCACCACTTCATCTTAGAGCTATCTCGACCATTGCCAACAATTTCACCATCTCCTTCACAAATACATCAGCTTCAAGTCGGATGGTAATTTCCAAAAGGCCTTTGAAGATCTCAAGAGGTATATTATAACTTCACCTATACATATGACTCATCGTGAGGAAAATACTTTATACCTATATGTCTCTACCTCCGATCATGATCTATGTGTCATGTTGGCACATCACGGTGAGAAAGGTAGGGATGAGGTTGTTTATTACATCAGTTGCACCCTTCATGAGTATGAGACTCACTACACATAAGATGAAAAGATGTGGTGCACTCTTTTCTTCTCTAATTTCAAACTTTACCACTAACTTATTAATCAAAAAACCTATGTCGTCACTAGATTTCATCTTCTCAAGACCATACATTCTAAGCCTTATCATAATGATCACATCACTCGATGGCTCATGCTCATGAACAAGTTTTACCTAGAGTTCATCTCTAAAAAATCAATCAAGGACCAAGCTATCACAGATCAATTAGCTACCTCCCCTCTTCCTGATAATCACCTTCCTCATGAAAAATTTCCGAGAAAAATCCATTAACACCATTAATTAAGAGTTTTATCCTATTAAGATGACAGAATTATTTGATGGATATAAATGTCAACAATGGGGAGGCGCTGACATCATTATTAATCCTCCTTGGGATAGTCCTATTCCTATCACATACAAGATCTATTTTGAATGCACAAATAATATGGCTGAGTATGAAGCCCTCATCTTAGGTATTGAAACCACTTTCATGTTTGGCATCTAAATCCTTAAAATGTATCATGATTCTCATCTTATCATCAATCATGTCAAGGGAATTTATCTATGTAAAAATTAGGTCCTTCGTAAATACAAGGACATTGTCAATTTTCTTGTTGATGCCTTCCACTTTTATACCATCAAAATGGTCCCTCATTCATCTAATCGATTTAGAGACACCATGGCATATCTCACATCTCTCATCCCATGGGAAACCAAGGAATATAAGATTTATGTTTTCATTCATCATCTTGATCAACCATATTATGTCCATGAGCTTCTGCACATTAATCATCTTGACACTAATCCATCGGATCTCAAGAATTCTCAAATTTTTGTTATCCATCTCATTCCACCATCCCCTTCGACCCATCCAAAAATGGTAGGAGTTTATTTCTTCAATGTGTTAACTATTATTCCATCCTTGGTGGTATCCTCTACAAGCATGGGTTTGATGGTGTCCTTCTACATTCGTTAAGTATCATTAATCCACTCGATATATCTAAGAATTTAATGATGGTGTTTGTGGTGGTCATTTTAGTAGTTTGGCTATCACCAAGTGTGTCATTTGCATGGGATATAATTGAACTTACCTTAATCAATACTATTTTGAATATGTAAAGAAATACATCAAATTCTAGCAACATTCTAATCTCATCGGTATTCCTAGATAGGCCTTACATCCAGCTCAGGACCTTTGGCCCTTCTCACAATGGGGACTTGACCTCATTGGCCTCATCAATCTACGTTCCTCTTAATGCCATCATTATATCATCACTACCAATGATTAATTCATCAAATGGCTGGAATCCATTTCAATTGCATCTACAAAAGTTAACCGGATCATTAATTTTGTCTACTAACATATCATTTGTCACTTAAATGTTCCTCACAAAATCATCACGAAAAATAGAAAGTCCTTTAGAAATAAAGATATAAATAATATTTGCAACTCGTTAAATATCAAGCTTAGCTTCTCTTCTCTATATTAACCTCAAGCTAATGGCCAAGACAAATCCACTAACAAAACACTTCATAACATTCATGCTAAGACTATTGATAAATCAGGTTGTAATTGGAATATTTATAGCCCTTCCTCTCTTTGGGCCTATTAGACTAGCATCCACAACTCTACGGGCACTACTTCTTTCTATCTCTTCTATGGCTCCAAAGCCTTTATCCCTCTCAAAGTCCAAATCTCATCCTTACATGTTTCTCTTCACAACTATGTCTCTGATGAATATTATTGCTAAGAGTGTTTAACAAAGCTTGAATTATTAGATGAACATCACCTTATCACTTTCAAGTATTATCATGTTTATCAAGATCGTATCAAACATGCTTATAATAAACATATCAAGGAATGTGACTTTCATAGACTTGACCTTATCCTTAAAGAAAATCATAATTTCATTACTCTAGAAAGGATCCAATGTGGAAATTTTTCTCCTAACTAGAGTGTACCTTATATTATCACGCATAAGTACAGGTTTGGAGCCTATTGTTTGGATTTTCTTGATGGTAAACCAGAAATGGAACCTCTTAACACATTACACTTGCGACCTTTCTATTGTTGACATACCTACCCACATGACCTTATTTGTCTCAATGGTCATACATCGATCAAGATATCCCCTTCCATATTTCATCATAATGATTTGGAATTATGTGGTCTACTGTCACTTTCTAGTATGTGACCTTGAATATGGGCACCATGGATCTACTCATAGAATATTCCTTAAGGACAAGTTCCTCCTTCTAGGTAGGAACCCTATAATCATTACATCCACCTTCTTCTTATGTACCTACTAAAACCATGCTAAGAGTCCATTGTTGTCACTTATACATTCTTCATCCCCTCCTATGTGGTCTACCTAGCTATCCCCAACTCTTCCATAAAAACTCAAAATTTCTTGCATGCTCATATTTAAGTCTATCTTATTCAAAATAAAATAGACTATTCCCTTGAAGGAGAATTGTTCATAAAATAAAAATATCAAAAGTATAAACTGTTCCCTCAAAAGATATTTAGCATGTATATTCTATCCTACCATCTAAAAATGTAATGCCAAAAATTAAAAAGATGAGTGTAGATCACTCCCTTAAAGGATGGATATCATCTCATATAAAGGAAATGAAGTCTTCCCACATTTATCAACCTTCTATATACTCAAAGGAAAAAGCATAAAATCCAAAATCATGCATCCTAAGAAATCTTCCCGCATTGATCAACTTTCTCTTGCATTAGAAAAATTCTCGCATTGATAAGTTTGCACCATATTGCTTAAATCGGGGCATAGAACTAGGTACAAGCATCTAATGGGAACCTATTTTCCCATGTACAAGTTACATCTACCACCCCTTTATTGGGTCGACATTATGGTTCATAATCTCACTTTCCATATTTTTCTCATGATCATTGGAATAACTAACTATTGTTGGTTATGTGTTAACACATTCTATTGGCTACAAGCATATTTCCTTGATTGTCTCTTTTTGTTTTTTACCTTCAATTTGGTTTGAAACATAATTTCTTCATGCGCTCCTTACTATGATGAAGTGTTTTTCATCTCTTTTTGTCACATTCTATCAAAATTGAATCCTTTTCTATCACATATAATTTATCTATTACTCTAAACTCACCTCATCCATACCTATATTTTTATTTCTAAATCCATTATACAATAATATTAACCATGTTTATATACCACAAATATGTATGAAATACCTTCTATATCTAACATATTTCTATATTTATCACATCATTTGTATCCAATATATATTCCATAATAATATCTAACAAATATTTATCCATTTCCATCGCATTTATTTATCATCTATATGTGCATCATGACTAATAAAACATCACATCACATCACATCAAACCAAACCAAATCCTTATTCTATTCTAAATTTAAAACCATAAAATAGCATCATAACAAAATCAGTAATCATCATACATCATCCAAATCTAACATAATCATAATTACATCTATAATCATCATACATTATCTAAATCTAACTTAAACATCATCATCAAAGCCATAAATCAACACATGATAAATCATGAAAAATAATATATATATATATATATATATATATATATATATATATATATATATATATATATCATCAAAAAAACTTCAAGACATCCATGATAGGCTACTAAAGGTCCTGTATCAAAGCTAATATATCATCAAAATCTATGAATTGTACATTTGAAAATCTTAAATATTTCCACCTCAGGAAAGGTGCATGTGCCTCTCTCTAACCATCATCTCATCTATCTCATCTCTATTGTGCCACACTATTCATGCTATCTAATGGTGTTGGCTATGTTGTTCTTCCTACTTCTCATTGCTTTGCTAGATATGTTGAATATCTCTTCACCTGCAACAACCTCAATATCACAATGCACTCATAATAACATGCCTTTATTGTTAATTCCTAGTACTTCTCTAAGGGAATAGTACCTGGTGGGGCCATCTAGCCAACTCTCTATGACACCACTAGTGCCCCACTCTCTAACTCTACTACTAATATGGGACCAAGATCTCTAAATCTGACCCTATATGCCTCTCTTTACCTCCTATATTTGTCTCACTAGTAGGTGGCCAAGTCTCTCTCCCGACATAAGAATGTATCCTCTTGACACACTACCTCTCTCTCTTACGGAATGTTACATATCTCTCCCCGAAATATATTATCTCTCTCATCATGTAAGCATGCTATCTCCACTACCACCCCTTCATCTCCATTATCATCTCCTTCAGTCTTGCCGCATGCTCCTCATTTATCGAATCCTCCCACTCCTCCTCATCCAATCCTTACCCGACTCTCTCCTTTTCCACTTAGGCTTCCCATGTTGTTATTATCACTAATTTGTAAATCCAATTCCTACTCCTACATCATCATCATCATCCCATGGAGCTCCAGTCTCTTGTAGTGGATCCACCATCATAGGACTAGAAAATTCCCTATCTACCTCATCTCCCCACAGAATCTAGTGAGATCCCTAGGAACTATCTCGCATGACTTAAAACTATCACATAACTCATGGAAATTGTATCACCTCCACCATATTCAATCTCCTCCCCGTACTCATATGATCTCGCCTCATCCCCACTAACTCAATGTATACTCCAAGCTATGCGGAAATACATGCAGTATGATCTCCTATAGTCCACATATAAATCCACTAATATATTAGTATACCAATCCTCCCCTCTATCTCCCATGTCTATGTGAGCCTGATTAGCTCACCATCTCAAACATCCACTACTGAAGCTCTATGTGGTATCCTATCACCCATGGGAGCCCCGGTTTCCTAATCACAACAACATGCTCATAAGCCCAAGTAGTGTAATAAAAACTTGATGTCCAATCCTAACCTCATTTGGTCACATACATCCAAAACTCATGAAGAACTTGCACTAACAAAGTAGGCCCAAAATAAATTATTTTCATGTGCTCTACAACATCTGCAAGCACTTTGTCTAATGCCTATAGGAATATAGCTTCCCCTCAATCTAGTAATGTGTAGCTATAAATATCCATCATCACTAGACATATCAACCTGATCCTCACCACCTCATGCTCACACCGTGTCTCTACATGAAAGGCCCCATAAGTAAATGTGATCAATGAGGCATCAGATCCAAATAGTCATGTCAATACACCCAATCTAATCTCCATGGTGATATGATATATCAGCTTCCCATGTATTATTAATGTCGGTCGTGGTACACATTCTCTAATGTGACTATCATCTCACTAATCCTGAACCAAAATGTATTGGTGTATACATCCCATTTGTTTACCAATGCAATCATCATGCCTACATCTCTCAAAATTTGATAATGTCGAATCCACCTAACCCCACTGTGGCCAAGTGGTCCCACTTTGCATCAATCACATCTCCTATAATCTGGTCATATAGGTCTAGCACTCTATCTTTGAGGTACAATCTATCTCAAGCATGCAACACCCATCAAAAAAATCAATCTTTAGCACCCCATAATTAAAACTTAGATCCCGATCATCACAAAGCACAAAATTTCACATCTTAACCATAGTCAACGCCAACCTTGGTCAAGTAATTTCCTTAGTAGGCCCAATTGATGGATACTATGTCTAGTCACCTGCAACCACCCCTAGCGCCGACCCCAAAAATAGAAAAATTTAAAAAATAAATAAAATGTTAAAAACGCTTTAAAAATAAGCTAAAGGTTTAGGCACTTACAATCCTCCAAATACTTTGGTTCTTCCTCACTGCTCCTTTGAAATCCATCTCACTCAAATTATCAACTTTCTCTTTTACTCAAAACTCTCGATTATCAACTCGCATAGTGCAAATGAGCTTGTCACCGACACGGGGATTTTATATCCCACGACCATGACCATCGCCGACCCCCTTAGGTCACCTTCGTTGACTCAACCTTATTTTTCAATCCTTTAGCTATTTATCCATGAGAATTACTTCTTGTCTTATTTCCTATCAATCCTTCCTTTTAAACTTATCTTTTTGCCACTCTTCTTCCTTGTGTGTCACCCATAGCACACTATTGCTTGCCTTATATGGCTTTCCTATTTTTACATCTCACCTTTGTGGCCATCTTCATGTTCCCTATTAGGGCACCATTATTTTACTCTTTTCATTATCATCCCACCTAGACACATATCTCGATCAATATCTCATCTATGAAGGATATCACCTAGTTTTCCCTGTCCTTATCATTCCTTGTATTAACCATCCTTGCATTTATTTGTGAATATTTTATTTCTTTTTTTGAATTATTGGCCCCATGGATTACACATCCATTTGAGTGGATTCCCCTTGGATTCCCTCCATATTGTAGTGGTTTTTTCCAACTCATAAGTCCATAGGGAATTTCCATCATCTCCATTGAGGTCGTACTTTGTTCCCTACCAAAGTGATTCCAAAATCACTGCCATATTTTTGTTTATTTTTAGTTTTTTCCTATCCTCATATTGGGATTTCAATGTCATTAAATTATTTTCTCATCCTTTCCACTCTTTCTTCCTTCCTCTATCTCTTTAAAACTCATGGCCAACTTCCCTTTATGTTATCAATCCCTAGTTTGAGGGGGAACACCTCATCAATCATCTTTTCATATCTTGTCTTTTTTTGTCTCATGGCCTCGCCTAACGTAAACCAATAAGAAAAAGTGGAAAAAGTAGAAACCAATTTTTGGTATTGCTACTGCCCTCGTCCCGCATTCACCCCCATCATCATTTTCTACATACATACCTCTCTTCCCATTCAATTTCCCCTTTCCCTTCTAAATTCAATTTATCCCTTTAATTATTATTTCCCATCTTAATTATTCTTAATCACACCCTTAATTAACCATTCATTAATCATGCCTAATCATATTTAATTAGTTCTAAACCTTCATTTAATGCATTTTATCTCCCTAAATCCTTCATTTTATCCTTCATATGCCCGCATTTAATAAATTCACCTCCCCATTTCCTTTATTAAATATTTTCCACCTCCCACCTACCCATTTATCCATCCTAAGCAGCCCTAACTCATCCTTACATTCTAAAACCCTAATCTCACCTTATGAGGGCTCATTACCTCGGTCTCGCCACCCTTCCACCACCCAAATGGATGGATCTCCCGATTAGTGGGGACTCATCCAAGTCATCGTCAAACCAATAAAGCCATCCCTACCCCTCCTTTTTAGGATGTAAATTTTAAAGGCTATCAACTCTCATGCATTTTTGTTTTTATCTCTTTTTTTGTAGATTTTATCACTATCTTGGATCCATTTTTAAAGATCTTATTCCCATATTTAAATATTTTAAGTCTTCTTTTTCTCTTTTTTCTCTTGCATGTTTGGATCCACTTGTTCAACCATCACCATCAGCTTTTTTAGGTTCTATAATCATCATAAATCCCTATTCCTACATTCAACCACTTTCATCACCATTTTCACATCACCCTTCCCATCCATTTCCATCGCTTAAACCTAGATTAGTCCCAATCTCCGTTGACCATATATCTTCTCAATTTTTTAATCTTTGTATTCCCAACTCCCCTAAATCCTTAGATCCTATCATTTTCATCTTCTGCCACTTCGATATGTTTTTTCACATTTGGTCACCGTAGATCCATCCTTGTCGCCATCGAATAAATCCATTGTTGTTACATCCATCATCATTTTCATAATTTCATTGAATCCTTTCTATAAAATCTAGCTCCTCTTGTTGGTTCCTATTTTTCATGTCACCACATCACTAGCTCTAGATCTTACTTCAAGGCCTTTAGATCTACATTTTCTCGCCACTGTTTCACTTGGTCTTCTCAAATAACCATCGACTAGGCCCTATAATCTAGGGTTATCATCGACCTGCACAGGTTTGGTTTGATTTTATTTGATTGGATCTTCATCTTATCATATTTATTATATTTTTGGTTTCTATTTCAGTTCAGTTATTTGCTACATCCAATTTATCAATTGATTTTACTTATCTTTATAAAAAAATGGGTTTTCATCCATCTTAGGAAGTTTTCACTTCTCGGGACTGACATTATCAGGCAACCCACCCATCTATCTACTAATCCATTTTTCATGTTGAGTTCTCTTTTTGTGTAATTCACCTATGTCATTACGAGGAGGATATTTCATTCATGCCTGTATCCATTTTCATCCCATTTAGAGGTACCATAAACCCTCTCATACTTGGTGTTACTTGTTTCCTTTATTACTATTTCACTAAATTGGAATAAGAATGAGGAATTTTTTTCAACAGTCATCTACCGGATATTAAAAGGACCGTAAGGCATGGAAAAAACATGTGAAGTAGTAGCGGTATGTGGGTAAGTGCCAAATTATATTCCAAATGGAATGGAACCAAGAATAGAAGATGTGGTGGGAGGAAGTGCAAAAGTAAGGGGCTTATGAAGCTAGTGAGGTACTCTAACAATGTAAGAGGAATGAGAGGATGTGATTATAGGTGGATTATATTGATAAAATTTATGTATAATGACCTCATGATGTGGGAAAATTACTACTTTATATGGAGGTGAAGGAGAAAAGTGAAGATTGGTAGAAGCTGAATTTTGGGGAATAGGAGAGAAAGAGAATTCACGATAGCTAGAGTGGAAAGAAATGACAAATTTTTCATATAACTATTGTAATCAATCATGGAGAGAATACCATTGATTATCATGATGGTCATTTATGCAATATTAATTGTGGAAATGGTGGCCACATTGATGTTTTAAGAGGTGAGGTGGATGATGTTGATTAGAAGGTAAACGAATGAGCCACTTATCGATTAAAGATCGTAGAACATCATGTGGTTTTGCATTATGTGAGAAGTGCAATGGTTCATGAGTATGGGATGAATAAGACTTAGGTGAATGCTAATGTGGTGGAGGGGAAGGAAGATGCTTACTATTATACATAAGAAGATATGAAGAACATGCATGAGGGTCAATACATAGAAGAGGGAAGACTTAGAAGAAATAAGAGGGGTAGAAGAAGTAGTTAATACATTATCAATGAGGTCCTTTTTAAATCAATAAATTTATAGCACAAAAGAGTAAATTATTCACATATATCATATAATAACTTTTCCTTTAAGGGAGGAATTAAGCCATGACAAAAAATAAATTGCATTTCTAAATCAATAGGATGAAATAATAATAGATTCATGAAATAATTGAACTTGTGTAAATTGTAATCTACAATGGGTTCATTCTTTCCTTGATTTAAAGAAGGAAAATGTTCATATGTAACTCTAGGACCATTGTTAGAATAAATTGTCTAAGAAAATTAACTTCCATATTATAATAATTACTAATGGATCCATAACGAAAATGAGTATACCATCAGAGATCATAATCAACAAGACTATGATGAAATTCTTTAATTAACAAGAGGTCATTAGAATAAGCAGACATGGCCAAACAATAATTCTTAAGATGTAAATAAGGATTTCTAGTTCCATCAAAACATGAGGAAATAAACATGATGAAGTATTTTGGGAAAGCGGAATTGTGAATCTTTTTAGGGATAGGATTTCCATGCAGAGAATTATTGTCAATGGAAGCATAATAAGCTTTACTTTTGAGGGTGAGTGTATGAACTTGAGATTGCAAAGTGCCAAAAACATGCATGAGGGATAAAATATCATGTGAAGGAATGGTTGGTGAGGTGAGAGGAATATTTAGGGGTTGGATCTTTCCATTGTGAGTGATCATGGGAACATGAGAAGGAGTGGATGTAGAAGGAGGAGAAGGAGGTAAAGAGGAGGAGAGGAACATGGAGGCTCTATGAGAATGTTAGATGTAGGCTTAGGAGACACGATAAGAGGTGTGCTAATGGTAGGAGTGGAATCATCATGAGAAAAAAATCTAAATTAGAAGAAAGAGGAGTTTTAAATTCACATTCGTAGTCTTAAGAGAAGAAATATCATCGGTAATATGTTCATGATCATAAGCATAATCAACATCACTATCAATCATATTTTCACAAGAAAGTATTTCATTAAGACTATCAACAACATAAAAATAAATGGTAGGAGTAATAATATCATATTTATCATTGCAATCATTGGAAGCATTTTCAAAAGTAGAAAGAGTAGGAGATATATATTTACATTCATCTTGACTACTAATAGAAGTGACATCATGCACATTTACATTTTCAACATTAGAAGTAGAATTATTGGTATCCATATTATCACAAGAAAGAACATGATCAAGCAAAGAATTTATAGTAATATTATCATGTGTTATAAGAGGAGGAGAAGAAGGTGCAACGGAATGGGTGGTTATGAAAGAAGAGGGAGAACATGAAGCAAATATTTGGTTAGGGGAGACTATTTAAATGTTAGGGGTGTCAAGGACAATATCAAGGGTATATTGAAAAGGAATAAGTTTTTGGAGGCATAGGAATCACATTGAGGATTACCATAGAGGTCACAAAATTCATATTCTATAGAAGCATCATTAAAAAAAGGTTGTAAGCATGTATCGGAATATTATACTTGGCATATGAGGACATATTCTAGGCCACGAGGGTTTTGGGATCCTAGGGAAAGAAGTTCGAAGAAGAGAAGGTTCACAAAATGATTTAATAAAAACCTATTTAAATATAATTGTAGAGTAACTAACATGATAGAATAAAATACAAATACATATGCTAAGAACTTGAGAAATACAAAGATATAAGTAAAAGGAGAAATAAAGTACTTAGTTGATTCCTACGTGATATGGAAATGTTATAGGATGTGTAAAGTACTAGAAATTCTACAAACGATGTCACAATTACTCCTTGTGAAATATGGAACCTAATAATAATGTCATATAAGGACGTCTCGGGTGTTAGACAAGGGCACTGGGTGCTGATGGCTGTTCCTAGGCACCAGTGACTATGCAGAAGCTCAGGATCTACTTTTTCCTATATCGCTTAGGGTTTTTTTCTAATTATTTTCATTCACCTGTTATTTAATCTTTAATCATAAAGGGTACCTGTAACCTGAAAAACAAACCCTAACTACCTGTAAAATCTCACAAACACATCAAATTAGAATGAAATATGTAAAATGTGAAGTCAGAATGACCCTGACGGTCACCCGATGAGTGAACTTATAACCGAGCATTGCACTACATTCCAGAATCCATGTAGTTCTTTGTGCTTGTATGTGAAATAGTTTTTATGTTTCCTTGTGCCAATGATGCCAAGATATCAAGTTGTATCTAGATAAGATGAAAATGTGTGATATGGAATTTAACACTTCCCCTTCCTATGCAATGTATGCAGCCAAAAATGGTAGTCCCTTTGATGGTAGTGATAGTATGTAGATGTGATTTCCCATTATAATTTTCATCCATAATAATAGATTTTATGTTGAGTATACATATGGATCTCTATTTTTAATTTCAAAACTAGTGAAATGAAATGCCAACTATGGGTTTAGGATAAGGATAAGAAAACTAAAAGGCCAACCAAAAATGTCAAAATGTGAACAAGAACAAAGAGGCTAGAAGTTCCCATAATAGACAGGGAGCGGATGGGTGATAATGTCCAGAGTGGGTGTTGGTGTCCTAAGATAAATAATGATAGATGTGAAAATATAGACAAAAATTATCTGTGTAACTTAACCGGCCCAATCGGGTATAGAAATTATAGATGTGAGAGAGAAAATAGAAACAATCAAAACAAGTTGATGGATAAAGGAGTGTATCACCATTAAATACTTTACTCACTTAAGATCCATACATATAATAGCATACTTGATGGCATAGTAAAATGGTAGTATGTGCGTGATTTTGTGTCTACAATAGGATCTCGTGGCTATGTGGATAGTGTCAATTTGTTAAAAGGGAGATTCACTAGAGGAGGCTAGATTTTCACTAGATAGGTAACTAGATACTATTTTAAAATCATCAAGAACAAGATTTTTAGGGGACCTAGTGTTTTGATTTTGTTATTTTTGATTGATAGGTGGAATAGGATGGTTTTAACTCATCGGGAGTAATTTCTTATAAATAATATGAATCATTACTCGAAGGGATTTACGCTTTTAGTAGGGTTCCTTGGTGTTATATGATAAGCATAAACTACATACTATTTATACTAGGTAGGTTTCTACCCCCAGGGATTAGAGGGCTTGATTGGTTGTAGTGTTATGATTGATGATTGAACAAGATTCTTAAGAATTGTGGTATAGTATCCTTATGGATCTTGTTGATATGATGATGAGGTTATAGGAATTTGATTGTTATTGCATGGTTTAGGATCATAAGACACATGAAACATATCTTATGTAATGTTTTTAGGTTTGGTATTAAGGATGGTGGAAATTTTGATTAACGATGTGGTCTCGGATATAAAGGAAGTGATATTTACCCTTAGGTAAATTTATTTTAGTCCAAGTTTCTTATGTGGGTGAGTTTATTTTTGTACATGGTTACATACATTATTGATTTGATGTTGAGGGTAATTATATTTAGAGGGGACATTTATGATTTCCATAACGGGTTTTTCTTTGGTAAACCCTAAGAGATAAGATTGGGGACACTTGTAGGGGTAGATATAATGAGGATTGTAGATTTTGATGTGGTTCTATTTATGGTTTCACCAAAGGATATCTAAGGGTCTATTTGTTTGACCATTCTTTCATACATAGATTTGCATGGTGTGGTAGATACAAGATTCTCAAAAGGTGAAAGTTCATAAATGGTATTGATGATATGATTTGTAGGATTCTAGAACACTATGGCATTAGTATGAGGTGCATTATTATTCAAGGTATGATTTTGAAAAGGTTGTTTAAACACGTTTATGGCTTTATTAAGAGGTACATTAAGATTTTCTAATTATAAATAACCTCAGTAAATGATATATTTGAGTACATTTCTAAAGGAATGACATCTATCAAAATCATGAAATCAGACATGTTCATATTTGTAATAATATTCATCTATATACCAGGATGGCTTAGGGCCACATTCATTGATATGTTAGATAGGGGAGCATTTTATCATGCGATAAGCCATGAGATTATCAAAGATAGAACTGTAGGATTCTCATAGATGTGTGTATTTCAAGGAGGTCAAGATCATTTAGATTCTGAGTGACTCTTAGACGTAGTTTTCAAGAAAAATGCATTGGCTGAACCATTAGTTTTGTCATTATTTAAAGAATTTATAGAGGAAGAGTCAGGTTTGGGATTTTTTAGATTGTAATTTAACTTTTTTATATTCTGTTGGAAATCTAGGCACTGAGAGGGGGTGAATTAGTGAAAATTAAAAATTTGAAAGACAATTCAATTTCTTTACTTTGTTATGAAGAATCAACAACACTATATATGAGTAATCAACAATAGAAACCATAGGAAGACAAGATTTAAGGTGGGAAACCATTGAAAGGGAGAAAACCCAACTGAACCAATGTAATATGCTAGAAAATTTGTCTAATGAAATATTACAAAGGTATCAAACTTGTTGAGCACCCACTCAACATGAAACACCAACTTCAAAATCTGATCAAACACCTACTTGAATCCTTTGCAAGTTGCAACTTGCATGAAAGCACATAATTTCAAATTTTCTTAGCTTCTAATTAGACTTGATATTAATTTTTATCACTCACTTTACATAATTACTTAGAAAACAAATATTGATCCTAAATTTTCTCATACATTATCCGCTCACTTTTTCATACACATTCACTCGTCATCATGCACAATCATCTCTAAATTTATTCAAAAACACCTTTCATGTACAAGGGTGATTTTATATCATCAAGAGGGATGTAAAAAAAGTATTTTAGACTTCAAATTCAATCTCTCTTCACCTACTTCACTTATAACTTATATAATGAGATAAAATGACTTCAAATAAAATTGCCATTTTGTAATCATTTCTTCTGAACTTGATGTCGGTTTAAACATCATATTTTTCATGTTATTTCAATATTATATGAATTAAATGATGATAAAATAAATATTATAAACTCCCCATTCTTATAACTTCTCTTGTCAATATTCCATTCTCGACCCTTACTCACCGATTTCTAACAGCTTATTTAGGATTTTTCCTATTCTCCACCATATGAGCCTTCTCATGTACCTAACTAAAGAAATTACAAATTGTTTTCATCAACCTAGTATGTGACAACATCCTCCATTTAGTATCCATTTTTATTCAAGACATAACTTGAACACACATGCATGGCTAGGTGCACGTGCATCAAGAAATTTGTTATGAACTTGATTCTATTATAAGCACTATAAACTTGAATATTTACATTCCATTTGAGTGAAATGTATTTCCAAGAGATATGTACATTCACCATGAGATTGGAGATCATTTTTCAAGACATGAAGATATCATTGAAAATCACTTTCAAATTTATTTACACATAGTAATGAAGAACTTGAGATAATAGTCATGAATGGCCTGATTAGACACGAGAGAATGAGGTCTCAAATCATTTCAAATCTTGGAGAATAAAGTGAGTGATCTCTACAAAACCTTCAAGTGCCTAGGAGTGGATATATATCTTTAATCCCTTCATGAGGTACATATTTAAGTAGGTTCTGCTATGGAAGAGAGCGACTTGATGAACTTCCTCAAATATTGGGTATAGATTGAATTACTTGTGCAAGGAGACATATTCAAAGATTTAAAAAAATAAATCACTTAACCAGCTATCCATGGCTTAAAATAACCATTTAAAGGAGGATATGGATGTTTTCTATCTCTACATGTCCATATCTTATTTCATTCTATGGAAAATATATCAACCTTGCATGATCTCCAAGGAACACTCAGGAAGGGTTATAAGAACTAAGGACTAATCTTGTTTTTTCTTACATTTCACATACAAGGGTTATCTTTCACAAAAACCATTGTACTCACAATTTAATAAGAAGGTATCCAAAATGATCAACCTTATTTTGAATGGTTTGAAAGATAAATATCTAGTTTAAATGCTCAAAACATAATCCTTGACTATCCTCATATGACATTTTTAGTCCCTTCAGAGTTTTACACAAAGGAGCTTCATTTTATCATGAAATTAGCTTGATCACATCATATTGGGCCCATACAATATGTTCAAATTCATGTAACACTTTAACACAAGCTCTTTCATAAAGAATATTCTCATTCCCAAAATATTGGTTTTTGGCATGTTAGTCATTAACAGTAGGTGGCCAATTTTTTCAAGGATCACTCAATTTTTTCCCATATCTCACCTGAATATTGTAATGTAAATTAATAACAAGTCCAAAAAAACCTTCCATACTACTAATTTCAACTTGAAACTATCTAGACAAGATAATATACACAAAACCTTGCAAAACACAGTTAAATTTGTATAGTACATTCATGTCTAAAAATAAAAATGCCACCAACTTGGACTAGAAAGACTTATCTATGACCCCGAGTGGTATTCTTGACATGTACAATTGATTTTGTTTTTAGACACTTCAATTTTTGTCCACCACTTCAGTCTTAGGGTTTGGAGTGGGTTTGAATTGGTTTACACTCTCAAAGATTATTCATAGAGTATAGGGCACCAGTTTACTTCATTTTACCTCTAGAATTTTCTTAAATTAGTGCTCTAACATTGTTGAATACCTTAAGACACCATGAAAAACTATTATGTGCCTTTGATCTCTTGAGAGATAACCTTTGAGGTAGGAGAGTGCTTTCTAGAAGCTCGATAGGGAGAAAATCCTTCTATCTTGAGAATACTTCTTCATTTTCCATAAAACTTGACCTCTACAACTCTACAAAACCTTTCTCCACATTCCCCGCATATTTTTTTCTCATAACGTATCCCATACCATAATGAATGATCTCATTTTTCCATGCCTATACTGCTTGTTCTAAAGGGAAGTTATAGGAAAAACCCAAAATTTTCCTCCAAGTGATGTTTTGAGACCTGTGGCTCCATATGAAGACTTTATACAATGTTCTTAAACACATCCCATACTTTTATTGTCTTTATATGGATTTATTTTTCTCCATAAATTTCATTAGGTTCTTGAACTAGGCCGAAATGGGCTAATTCCATCGATGACTTATAAGACTTGACCTAATGATCATCCTAGAATCCCTTGTACACTCTTAGAACATCATTATAGACATGTAGGACACGAGAAGTGTAAATCAAGAATATCCTTACATCCACCGGGTACAAACCACCTTAACCAAGAACTAAACACCCTAAAACCATGATGATTGCTCAAGAAGACACACCGAAGCCACGTTGTGAAGGCACTACCAATCAACCTTTATTCCCATGGAAAGTTGACACCTCATCACTCACTCTTTTCCATCAATGCACCATGTCATCAAAGACAAAAACATCAAGATAAGGTTGAACACAAAAATATAACTATAATTAATATTTTTTGGTTTAAGTTGATTTGTAGATTTTATAATCCAAGTTCACATCATCAACTCGATGGTCCACCATCTATGTTTGTATATAGATACTATGTTTACTATTTTTATGATGTATCACTATATTACTATGTTTAAGTTCCACATTATTGAGGAAATTTAGACACTCAAATTTGGTAATTATACTCTTTGACACTATTGTTCTTGACATTTATCTCTTACTCAAACAAGTGCACTTTACTCATTCTCATTTGGTACATCCCAATGTCTCTTGTCTAGATTGTTTTTCCTTAAACATTCTTCTGTCAATATTTTCTAAAATTTTAATGCATGAACACAATAAGAAAATCCACCGGTAAACTTAAAAACTTCACATTATAGATTATAACCCTTATGTAAAATATGTATAATAGAGGAAGGAACATTTGTACAGTCTTGAGCCTAGTGTATGAATTTTACCTTGCTCACTTTGGTCTCAAAATTCTCATTGCACGTTATTATTTGGTTCACTTAATCTTGTTTCATCAACATTCATAACTTGAAACACCTTAATAATCATATATAAACAAGTGAAAATCACCTCATTTAGTACCCAACACTTACTCAAATATAAAGTTGCACCCTGCTAAAATTATGTTCAACACCTCAGTGAAACATGGGATGATCTCTCAATGTTGGAATTGATTTTTGAGACCATCCTCTAGTGAAGGTAAAATTCCTCTATATATCAAACCTACCGCTAACACTACCCATAAAATGATATAACACTAAATAATCCTAATCTAAACATCCAAGCGACTAGGGTTAGAGAGAATGTAGTAGATTAAACCTAAGCTAAGGAAAGAGATGATAACACCGGAAAAGAATGGGATTGATCTCCATGAGAGGAATAACATAAGGAAACACAAAGAGGAGAGGGAAGATATATGCCACATACCAACCCTTCATCTAACCTTATATCCCATAGTTTACCAACACACATAAATGAATCATATATAGGTAGAATCCATACACAATAGAAAATGCATGAAAGGAGAGGAAACAAGTAAATAATGCAAGGATAAGTAAAAACATGAGCCATAATATTCATTAAATCATTGTTATAAATATGCAAAAACCATTACAAACTTTAAAAAGGTGTTAGATGTACAAAATATTATTGAATATGAGGTCTAAAACTTGTGGGAAATCAGCCACTATTTTGACATGGTGTCGTTACAATCGGAGAGGATATTTTATAAATGACATGATTTGACATTTTATAGAATAAAGAAGAGAAAATAAGAGGGGAATAAGAATAAGCACCCAATAATTCCCTAATTACACATCATAAAATCTCTAGTATAGGAGGAAAGTGCCTATCATAATTATATTTTAGTTGTTAAGGTGGTTGAACGTTTGGTTCAAGACGAACATGGTTTATTTGAAATTCACAGATTTTAGATGATTTTGATTTGATCAAAGAATTTCCTTTTATTTTAGTAACTTTTCATGATTTGTGGCCTTTGTCATGTCCTCCATGGATATTACTTGTTATGCAGATTTTGAAAAATCCCATACTTATCCATTTCTCGCTATCCTACGAAGTCTTCATCATTTTTTATGGATCATTCACTATGCTCTGTGGGATAAATCTAGTTTTTTAACTTTTATAACATGTAATCCACACTCAATTTTATTCTCCACATGCCATAGTAGTATATTTCTTCACCTTGCATATTTTATCCTCACAATGTCTCATGGCACCTTTCCCTACATCATGGCTTCTCCCGAATAGACTATAACTTATCTCATATAATTAAATAGCTCTAATAAATATCATATTTTAAAATTATGTGTAACACGATATTTTTCATGTCACGAAGTGATAATATTTCCCATCCCTTCAATTTTGGATCATATCCTTAACCAATTTTCTAACTTTTCATGATCATGTAAATATCATGGTGCTATGAATTTTCCTATAACCACGAAAGAGTAATTTTGATGTCTATAGAAAATTGACTTCCTCAATGTAGTGAAGGTATAACATCTAACTTAAACCATCACAAATAACTAACTCCATCAAAAATCCTCTTAAGTCTTGAGATTTAATTCCTTTTTTATGGGTTAGGAGAACTCACAAAACACTAGATTCATGCATCCCATGGAATACTAACATATTATTCTACAGCTTTTACGGGGAAAAAGTGCTCGAGTCCCAAATTGGATGAGTTGTTTAAAATTTCATGGGGGTGTAATTTTGGAAAACAACATGCAATTTTTAATAACATATGGGTGACCTTAAAGGGACATCTTGCTACTAGGTGTTGAAGACTAGTAGCCTTGAACCATCCATTAGTCACGAGTCAAACATATACCTTAAAAACTTATCTTTAAAAATTTATAACTATCTCTAAATCTACATGAACTTAACATTTATTAAATCTTCCCTTTAAATCTAATCTTTTCAACTTTAAATAAATATTGAACACTTCCCTAAAATAATCTAATTTTACCATGAATGAAATATATAGACTGTGCATAGCTATAAAAGACCAAAAAAATATGTATAGAAAAGAAACCATACATGTTTCAAGTGAAACATACATACTATGCACAAGAACTTGTTTTACAATAAGAAAACATAAACTACTACTCTAATGGGATGGAAATTTTATCCTTAAAGATCAATTCCCCCAAATAGCTAGTCAGCTCGAAGATAAATATGGGGATAAAATCATTAACTATATGGCTGATGATGACAGCTTTCAGACATGGAAAATCATGGAACTAGAAAGACAGGAATCCAATGATCATTTGAGCAAGCTCAATGATTTCCTAAAAAATTATGTTTCTTCTAACAACAAGGACCAAGATAGAATAGTCTGGGACAAAGATCAAAGTGGTAATTTCTCTATCAAATCTGCCTATTCCCTATTTTTTGAGGGAGGAACTAGTGAAGAAGATTTAAATGCTGGTAAGATTTGGAACAAGAACATAACCCCAAAGGTTAATGTCTTCAGCTGGATTTTAGTAATGAATAAAATTCTCACTGTTGATAATCTGGCTAAAAGAGGTTTCCAGATGGCCAATAGATGTGTTCTGTGTGAAGCAAATATGGAAACTGTAAATCATCTTCTCCTGGAATGCCCTTTTGCCCATCTTATGTTTTCTTCTATTCTAGGTTACTTCTCGGTTTTCTGGGTAATTCCTAATGAGATCAAGGATGCTTGGATTCAATGGAGTTTCCCTTTCTTCAGTTGAGGACTTAAAAATCTCTGGGTTATGAGTTTGGGTCACCTATGGTGGGAATTATGGAAAGAAAGAAATAGAAGGATTTTCAAGAATAAGAAACTTCCTATTAGGGTGACTATTAACAAACTCCTACAGGCTATTAGAAACAATTTTTCTATACTTAGGAAAAATGAAATGGAAATCCTTGACAATGAACTTCATTTCTTTAAGAATTGGAACCTTATAGGTGACCCTATACCCAAAATATGTAATCCTTGATCAGGGATTAAATGTAATTCACCTAGGGATGGCTTCTTTAAACTCAATTTCGATGGTGCTGCAAAAGGTAATCCTGGGAAAGTTGGGGGTGGAGGTGTTCTTCGGGACTCCCAAGGTAGATTTCTTCTTGCTTACTTCTTCGACTGGGCCTCCAATCTAACAATGTTGTTGAGGTTGCTGCAATGTTCTAGGGGGTGAAGTTAGCCAAGGAGAAAGGCTTAACACATCTTGAAGTGGAAGGGGACTCTTTATATATCATTTCATGTTTGAAAGGAAATTCTCAACCTTCTATTTCTATTGAGGACTTCATAAATAAAACTAAACTTCTTACATCCTCTTTTGAGGCCATTTCCTTTCATCATGTGTACCGTGAAGGAAACTCTCTCGTGGATTGCATGGCCAATTTGGGGGTGAATGCTAGGGGTCTAAAGGTGGTAGAGGATCCCAATGTGATGCAAGCCAAATTTATTGAAATCATGAAAAGGGAAGGTTTAACTTATAACACTCCTACAAATGAGGAGGCAAAATTTATTCAGACTCATGACACCCCTCTTTCATGATTACTAAACTCGTTCCAAATTTATTTTCTTCTCCTCGAAGGGCAGGATGGATATTTTTGTTTTATGGAAGCATGAAGATAGGACTGGGGAAGTTAACATTTTATAGAATAGAAGGAAGAACAAAGCCAGTATCATGGGGGAGACTTAGTTCGAACTGAACCTTGCAAGAGGCAGGAGATGTCTGTTGAGGTGGAAACTCTACTCAAAAAGGTGGGTATGCTTCCCTTTTTCAATATTTTTGATGGCCACGATGAGAAGATAAGTGAAGCTATGGCAAAAACGTGGAATGAGGGCCATGTTTGGGTTGGAAATTTCTCCTTTACCATTTCCCCTAAGCTTATTTCCAAAGTCTCGGTTTAGCTCTGGAAGGCAGATGCATCTACAAGCCCAAGTCGGACTATAGTCTGAGATTGAATGTTTCATGCAAGGTAAGGGTACGCCTATCTCTCTTCATAATGGGTATGCTCGGGGAAATCTACCCCACCCTTATGATGAAATTGATCAGTTATTTATGTCATACATCACCTTAGAAGGTTGGTATAAAGTGATTTATGGTTACCATTTTCCCATGTTGAACCATGTGTGTAACACAAAGGCCTATAATTTCCCTTTCTTTCTGTATACCTCCCTGGAGAAATCTATTGGTATGGTTGAGAAAGGGACCTTCTCCCTTCCTCTACATTAGGGCCTCATTAAATCCTTTCTCAGGCTGATGGCTCGGTGCCCAAGGAGGACAGTCTTAGTGAAGACCCATTTGGAAAACTTGTGGCTAAGCGTACTAGATCTAATATGAGTCACGATGCTGTCAAAAATGTAGCAGGGTTGAGGAGGATCCTAAATAGGTTGAGGAAGTGGATATTTTAGGTTTGGGGGAAAACCAAGATGGGAATCTAGAATTTTTAGTTTCCCTTTTAGACAAGGTTCTGGTGATGGGGATAATATCGATGAGGGGGAGAGAGAGAAAGCCCCAGATTGTATAGATGATAAGCACTCCAAGAATTCGAGGATGCCATAGAGAGCTTACATGCTCTGAAAACTACCCAATCTAAACTATTTACTGCTCAAGACTCGATGTCAAGTCTCACTCTTTCATGTGGGAATTCAAGCATTGTAGGCTTGATACCAACATTAACAGACATAGGATTAGTATGGTCTCCATGGACTTGAAGGATTTAACTGATAAAGTGGAAAAGTTATCCTCATTGGTCCTTAGTGAATAACTCAAGAATGCCAATGAGAGAAGCCTGAAATGGCCAAGGATATGCTTGAAGATGAAAGAAGTTGTGTTCTAGATTCATGATGTCCATCTCCTCAACGTTAAGAGCACCATCCACCATCTCAAGCTTTTAGCTGAGATGATTCATTCCATGGAACTTGCTAAGGAAAGGGGAAAATATGGTAAAGGCCCCAAAGTGGAGATCCAAAAGCCAAACTACAAGTTTTGGAAAGCTACCATTGAATCCCTTGTCAAAGAATGGAACAGATGCATGAACTCAATGGGGGATCTGATAAAAGAGTGACTATGTATATGGGATATTATCTTGGTGTTGTTAGTTCTAAGCTGGTTTGCTATTAGTTTCTTGGTTATGCTACTTTGTTAATTAGTTTATTTTTGTTTGGATACTTTCTTTTATGTTTGTATTTCCTTGTTGTTGGTCTTGTGTTGCTTTGGTTTTGTGGTAGGGATTCAATGGTATATCCCTTGGCCTTTTTGTAAGGAACTGGTAACATTTTGTATGGGGTAGGGTCCCCTTAACCCTTTTTTACCTCTAATAAAAAAATAAAAGGAAGATAAATAAAACCTTATATATGATGGGAAAATTAGATTCCCTTTCTTACAAAATGTGGCCATGTGATTAGTTTTACAACTAAATCACATGATGGAAGTGAAATTATGGCCCACACTTCTTTATTTCTTGAAGTATCTACCAAGAAAATAAAATGCAACTCCTCTGGTTTCTATTATTTTGGTTTAGATGGGTGCATGTGTTGGAATTTGATTATTTGAATTTATTCTTCATGATTTATAGTTAGCATGAACGTTTGCAACAATATTTTTTTCTCTAAACCAATCAAATATTTTATTCGACATGTATTTCTTTGATCCAATAAATTGGTCCTTTGAATTTTCCCATCCTCTTTGCATTTATCCCCATAAATGGAGCTACTAGAGACACTTTATTCATTATTTTGGATGATTATATGATGATTTGGATTTGTATCTTCCTATTTTTTTGATTTAAACTCCTTTATGTGTTTTGATTTAGAAAATGGGATCTCATCTTTGTCTTCATCCTCAAGTAAATAGTGTAGCATTTCAAAAATATCCTCAACTTCATCGTGGAGGTTAGGTTTAACAACATGTCTGATTTTACCTTTTGCATATTATAAAACCTCTAGTTTTACCATACATGAAGGCATGATAAGGTATACATTTTCTTTACCAAAAGAGAGAAATAAACTCTCTATAATATCTTGTGCATCCAAGGCTTCGAATCTAAATTTTTCTCTTCCATTTAAGATTCTTAAAAAAACCAACTTCTAATTATAATTTATCCTTCTACCACTCTTCAATTTCAATCACTTTATTGAGGCTTCCAAAACATTTCTCAACTATTTTTGATGAAAAATAAAGTGGTGGGATGTTCTCCTATTGATATAACACTTGTTTGGATTCAAACTTTGAGCACCAATCCTAAAATTTTGGCATGAGATCCTGTCTACTTGGCTTCCCTATCAAATTTATTTTATGACTAGTTTCATCCAAAAAATGGGTTTGGGAATCTAAGAAGAGGGGGAGATTGGGAATTTAGATAATTTTTAATGGTTTAAATGATGGGGAGGAGAAATTTATTATTTTGGAAGAGAGGGGATGGAAGGAGAAGTTTTAAGAAATCTAGGAACTTGAATCTTGGACTTATATGGTTTAGGTTGATCATGAGGTACCATATATCCACATGGTTACAGTGAAGGAGTACCCCATTAACAAGGATATTCAAACTTGGGTTTAGTATCCTCCAATTCTTGTAAATATTCAATAAAATTAACCATATGATTCAAATATTCACTCATTACCTCTAGCCTTTGTTGAGGATTAAACCAACTAGGTAAAAGAGATCCCCATGGACATGGTCACCTAGAACCCATTACTTAGATTACATGATTTCAAATTTATCCTCAAGTTCTTTCATGATATCCTCCATATGTTTTACTCTCCTTTCAAAATAATCTTCATGAATGAAATGGACTCCAAAATATTTATATCTTTCTTCTTGAATAGAATCATGGTTAGTTGGATAACCATATTGATTTGTAGGGTTTGGTTCATAAGAATATGTATTCTGATTTGGATCATAAGGATAATTTAGAAGTGGATTTTGGAACCATAGAGGTGGATTTGAATTATAGTATTACTTCAGATTAAGATTCTAGTGAGGAAATAAATCTATGATTTCACAACTTCATGGAAAAGAAAACTAAAATGGTGGAAATTGGTCTATTGATTGAGAAAATCAAATTTTGGGCCAATGGATCTACCGATGTGTTAAGGGATTCCTTCAAAGGCTAAATATAATTAATAACACATCAATATTGGTGATAATAAATTATAAATATATTAATCTTTTCCAACAAAACATACCAAAATTGTTAACAACTGAAGTTGTACTCTATTGAAACTATGTTCAACACCTTAGTGAAACATGGGATGATCTCCTAATGTGGAACTTGACTATTAGGTCCATCCTCTAGAGAAGGTCAGATTCCTCTACCTATATAATATAGAAGTAACACTACCTCTAGATTATGCTAGCAAAAAGTTTATCCTAATCTAAGCATCCAAGGGACTAGGATTAGAAAGAATGCAATAAACATAACCTAAGCTAAGGAAGGAGGTCACCAGAAAGAAGGGTGTTTCTCTCCATGAGTGGAAGAACAAAAGGAAACATAGAGAGGATAAGGAATAAACATTCCATAGACTAACCATGAAATGATCCTTATGTTCCATGCATTAACAATACATAAAAATGAAGAATCTGTAGGTAGAGTACACACACAACATAAAACACATGAAAGGAGAGGAAAGAAGGAAATAATGCAAGGAGAAGGGTAGAAATGAGAAATAAGATTCATTAAATAAATTTTATAAATATATATAGACCATTAAAAATTATTATAAGTTATTGGATGCACCACATTCTTGAATCGAGGTCCAAACTCGTGGGAATTCATCCACCATTTTGAAATGGTGTCTTTACAATCAGGAGAGGATCCTTCACAAATGAGATGAGTTACATTTTTATAGAATAGATGAGTGATAAGAAGAGGGGAGGAGAGAATATTCACCTTATAATTCCCTAACAACATGCCATTATATTTCTAGTACATGAGGACAGTGTATTGATACTTCATTAAGTTACGTCATTGAGGTGGTTAAGCATCTATTTCAAGACATGCATGGCTTTTTCACACTTCACAAATTTTAGATGATTCTACTTTGATATATGTATTTCCTTTACATTTAGTAAATTTTTATGCTCCACATCCTCCATTTTGTCCTCCTTGGCTATTCCTTATTACGTGGATTTTGGAAACTCCTACAGTTATCCATTGTACACTCATGTTATGTCATGAAGTCTTCATCCTTTTTATGTGACATTCACTGAGCTCTGTGGGCTCAATCCAATTTTTGAACTTTTATTTCCTTTACTCCACACTTATTTTTCTTCTCCACATGTTTTGGTGGTTTATTTCTTCACCTTGTATCTTTTATCCTCATAGTGTCTCATGTTACCTTTCCCTACATCGTGGCTTTTGCTTAGAAACTATAACCTTGTCTCGCAGAATCAACCAACTCTATGAAATATCATATTTTCTAAGCGCACGTAATAATACAATTTTCTTTCCATGAACAACTAAGTTTTCTTACTCCTTCACTCCATGGATATTATCTTTATTTGATTTTTCCAAAATTTCATCGATGTCTAAATCTCACGGTGCTCTAACATTTCCTCGAATCGTGAAAGAATGATTTTGATGTCCATGAAAAATTGAGTTCCTTAATGATGTGGAGGTATAAATATAAATTCAAACTCTATAAAGCACCGACTCCGGAAAAAATAATTCCTAAGTCTTTAGCTCTAATTCCTTTGTTTCATGGGTTAGGAGATCTAGTAAAACACTAGATTCATGCATCCCATGGAAGACTAACCTCGTGTTTTGCATATTTTCTGATCTTAAAGTGCCTAAGTCCCAAATTTGATGAATTTCTTGACATTTTTGTTAGTGCAAATCAGTAGCACCCCCTGGATGTTGATCAGATTTCTAGGTTGATCATACTAGCATCCAGTGTGATTGCACAACATTGAATCCTTTCTCCAAGTGTGGGACTTGCAAAAATGAGAAAGGAATCTCTAGAGAAGGCTGGTTCCTCTTCCTAAACTACCTGCCACAAGCTGTTCCAGTGTAGGAAAGCTAATCTAATCCTAATCTAACCTCCAAGGAGACAGGGAGAGAGAGAAAAGAGAAAAAAACAAAATCCTACACTAAAACGGTGATACACCAGAGAAGGAAAATGTTGAACATCTATCAAAACTGATATGAACATAGCTCCAACCTTGCAATGAACATTTAAACATGCAAAAATACCTGCAATGAAGAGATGCAAGAAGAAAACAAGCAAAATACAAGCAAGGATGGACAGATGCATCACAAAACACGTTTTTTGTTGCTCCAGAAGTTTGCACAGAACATCATTTTAATGGTAAAAGGTAAAAAACACCATTACAGAGCAGGGGAGGAGGTTCAAAATCCATTTTTAACCCTAGGGAAGAAAATAAAGGAGCATAGCAGAGAAAAGATGAACAACCCTCTGAAAAAAATGAGCCAAATCTGGCTTTTACAATGCATGGGTCGAGCCCAGGAGAGAGAAAACGTGTAAAAACATGGGATCCATTCCTCATTGAATGAAGATGCATTAAAATAGCATGGGTATCCTTACAGACCCATGCCCTAACATTTTTGGCCATGCTAAAGAAGAATGCGACCCATTTTTCATTAAAACTGGTTGTTGAACGTCATTTCTGGCGATTACCACGTGCGAGAGATGTTTCTTAATTTTATCCCTCCAAAATGAACCAAAATGTAAAAATGACCATGGAATCATGTAGATAATTTCACCAGATTTCTATTGATATAAAGAACATGAAAATCCGAGCTCTGGATCGAAAGTTATGGCCATTTGAAGATTTAGGGCAAAAACAGGCCCAAAACGGATCGGCGGAATTTTTTTGAATTTTTACCCATTTGGTCTTTGGAAATTTTTTCAAATTTTCCCTATGCTCTGCCACTTGGATGCAATGTGTTAGGCTATGATTCATCCATAGGCTCATCCTTTGAAAATTTCTTTCGGGCCCTTCCTTAAAATTTTTTGCCACTTGGACACGTGGCACTATTTTATTGGCTCGGGCCTGAGGGGCGCACTTTTACCTTGCGTCAAACACTTAGCAATTTTTTCAAATTTCTTCCCCTTCTGACATGTGGCACATTCTGATTCGTCTACGGGCCTCCTTGTCTCTTTTGCGGCCTTTTCACCTTTTCGCGTCCCTCGCGTACTTTTGTCCCGGTTGTCCGGATGAAAATCTCCTGCTTCGGCCGATTCGGGCTTCCTTGTTCCCATTTGTGGATTTTTCACCTTTTCATGCCTCACACATCCCTCACGTACTTTTTTCCCAGCTATCCCAGATGAAAATCTCCTACTTCAGCCGATTCAGGCTTCCTTGTTCCTGTTTGCGGCTTTTTCGCCTTTTCGCGCCTCACGCCCCTTGCGTACTTTTGGCCCAACTGTCCCGCCATGGATCGCTTGGGACAAATATCTCCGAACCACCCGTAATGGAATGTCTATCGGAAAATCAGCCGATTCGTGTCCTGCACATACTTTTGGCTTGATGTCCCAAACCGCGAAAACAAAACTTTGACAATTTTTTCCACTTTCACCATTTCGGCTTTTCGCGTCCCCTCACGTCCCGACATCCCAATTCTCCCATGGACTGCTGGGAAAAATATCTGACTTAGCTAATTTTCTTTATTTTTTCTGCCCCAAGCTTGGTACGATGAACCTTAGTACGACCCGAACCCTTGGACCGAAATGCTTTAAAACAATCCTGTAACCTTATTTTGCTTTTTTCCATTTTTTCCAACTCGTTGGGATTTATTCTTGGATGGGAGAGTTAGAAAAAAGCCAAGGGGACCCCGAAAAACACGATTCTAGGGCCTTGAATCAATCTACTTGCTCGGGACTGAAGATTTTGATGCATGTTATCAAAATTACCTTGAGGGGTGAATTTTGGATAACAATTTCATGGGGGTAAAATTTTGGACAACACTCTTATGGACTCCTACTACAAAATATAGCACAAAGGTACCCAAATGTCCCTATAGTGGAAATACCTCTACACATTCATTAGGGAAACACTGTTTATGGGTTTGAAGCTTCCTACTAAGTCAAGGGGACTTCTTCCCACATCTACAAGCACTCAAATTCACCCACTCAAGTAGATTATACAAGATAGAAACTCAATTCAAAAAAATTCAAGAGATAATTTCAAATATGATTGTATTACAATTAGGTATCACATGCTAGGTGGAGAAAGACATGTGGTTTAAATCATGTTTAGAGTAGTGGTGACTTCGTTAATGCACAAGGGTGTCAAAAATGCAACTAATGTTTTTATAGGATTTCATCTATGGTTATAGTTTTGAAATATTGAGAAGAGTATTTAAATACCCTCATAGTGTGATCAAGAGTGACCAATCGATAGTGAAAAAGTGAATTAGACAAGAAAAAAGCAAGAAAGTCACAAACCATAGTTCTAAGTAGGTGTAAAACCATACAAAGAGGTCAATACCATACATTCATTCCTTCCCATATTGTACATCCCTAACCCAATATATGTTCAACTAATAATTTTAATTCCACAAGTTCCTTAGGTCGAGATACTTTTGTTCTAATATCTTGGTCATCCATATTTTCCAAAATCATTTCTAATTAGGAAAATTCATGTAATTCCATGTATTTGTGATTTTTTCTTGTATTGTGTACATTTGTTACAAGTATTAATGTGTTATTTTGATATTGAATGGTTAATGTTTGAAATTAATTAATCATAATAACCCAATATAGTTCTTATCTCATTTTTATTTGATTATAGGAGTAAAACCCTAAATCAAACTTAAAAAGGGTGTAAAATTTTAGTGAACCCAACTCTTAAATTGAATATTGTGTCTCAAACCCCTAGTTACCTTAGGGTTCATTTCTACAGTTTTTCATATCCATGCCTTATTTTTATCTATTATCTTCCTTAAACCCGATTCACACATATTTCCCTAGGGTTGCATGGTTGATTCTACCATTTATGTCACTTTTTAGGGCTCCTAACTTTAAAATAACCTTTTATTTCATATCTCAATCATAATGAATCTATTTTCAAATTCTTTTCAGTTTATTTTTATTTTTACATATTTAACAAAAACCTCTTTTTGTTTTCCTAATTTTGGAAATTCAAAAGTACTATTTTTAGTAATTAGGTCATAATTGGAAAATTACACACTTTTGGAAAAATCCCTTCAATTTTTTATCTTAGAATAAAAATTCCTATTTTTTTGTCTAATTCAAATTTTATTATGATATGGATATTTATTCATTTGACGATGGTCATTTTTCTTAAACATCACTATTTGGGTATTATCCCCATGGTCTCTTAAATATCGTTCTCTATATGTTTTTCATTATAGTTTTATATCTAGTTGGGGTTCTCTCTCTTTTTTTCCACCATTATGGTCTATGCCACCATTTTTCAAGTCTCCTTGTATCATTTAATTCAATGACACCCAACATGTAGAGATATTCTCACAAAACTAGTGCACAAAATAAAGATCCCTGATAATATGACACCTTCCCATGTGAATTCAATTTTGGGTCATATTTCAGCTCCTCCTACTAGTAATGATGAAACCTTTCATAAGTATATCTTATATTCTATTCAATATTTTTACCATGATTTCTAAGATAAATTTCAACCTATGAATATTGAGATCACATCTCTCAAGTGTGATATAATGCATCTAAAGGATTATTTCCATACCCACATCCATCATATATATACACATCATGATCGATATAGTTCTAATACCACCAAGAAATAATTTTTATACACACATCATGCATGATAAATGTGCTCATACAATTGAATTAAACGTTCTACATAGAGACAACAATTTTTGTGTTTCACAAGAACAATCTTGACAACTAAGGAAATCACAACGAAAGGAACATCTCTACTTTGATAAGAATGATAAACAACATGATATCCTATTTGAGATACTTAATAAGTTTTTAATCACTTTGTTACCTACTCATTACTATCCATACTATCAACTTGAAAGAATCAAAGGTCAACCATTTTGTAATTATCATGGAATTAATGGACATTATGACAATGATTGTTGTGCTTTCTGATGAACAATTCAACAAATTTATCCTAAGGTTTTTATTTAATTTTCTACATGAAATTTTAATACATCTTTATCTCCAATTTTCAAATATCAATGGATTCCTAAATTTGATCCATCTATGTCTAGTGAACATAATGCAATATCGAATGATGCAAATTATGCAATGATAAATAAGCCATATATTCTAAAAGATGATCAAAATGAAATACATCCTTTAGAAACAACAATATTAGTTGAAGACTTACATCCTACTATTGTAAAAACTACCAAAAAATTATTACCAATTAAACATGACCAATTACACATGGCCTCAGAGCACATAGAGCATACAAAGGAAAATCTCAAGGCTAACACCATATTACCAACACAAATCCATTTGAACAAAGATGATAACTAGGTTGATAAATGGAATTATTATGACAGATATGATGAAACAACATTGATACTCCAAGACTTACTAGGGATAACACAATAATGGATTCTATGGATATCTCTACTCCTCTACAACATGTTGGGATATATCCTCATCCACATCAAGATACTAGTTGCAATAACAATGATCCCACACCAATTACTAATAAGGTGGAACCTATTATGTATGGATGGAATTATAATAATATAAATATTGATGATGAGGATGATGATATATGGATCTCCAAAGGCATGGGAACATACTTGTTATCCAAAATTCACCCCTCAAGGTAATTTTGATAACATGCATAAAATTATTCATCCCGGGAAAGTTGATAGATTCAAGGCAAAAATCATGTTTTTGGGGTCCCCTCGGCCTTTTTTTTTAATTCCCATCCAATAAGAAATCCCAACAAGTTGAGAAAATGGAAAAAATGCAAAAAAAAAGGTTGCAGGAGTGTTTTGAAGCATTTCAGGTCTGAAGGGTTCGGGTCATACTAAGGTACGTTGTACCAAGCTTGGGGCCGAAAAGCAAGAAAATCGGCTAAGTCTTTTGTCCCAGGTAGTCCGCGGGATAGTCGGGATGTCGGGACGCGAGGAACGTGAAAAGCCGAAATGGCCAAAAACAAGAAGAAAAATCGTCTAAGTCTTCGTTTCGCATGGTTCGGGACAGTCAGGACAAAAGTACGCGGAGGACGTGAACCGGCCGATTCGGCTGAAATAGGGGACTTTAAATGCAGGGACAGTTGGGACAAAGGTACGCGGAGGACGCGAACCGGCTGATTCACAAACAGGAACAGTCCATTTCAGATGGTTCGGAGATATTTGTCCCAGACAGTTTGGGACATCCAAGCCAAAAGTACATGTGGGACGTGAAAATCTGAAAGAGCCACCAACGAATGGAATCTCGCCATGTGTCTTCACCTCAAACAGGAACAAGGAAGCCCGAATCGGCCGGCAGGAGATTTTCGTGCTGATATCCGGGCCAAAAGTACGCAAGGGACGCGTGGGATGTGAAAGAGTGAGAGGGCTGCGAAAGAGACAAGGAGGCCCGCAGATGAATCAAAACGTGCCATGTGTCGAAGAGGAACAGTTGGAAATTTGGCTAACTGTTTCACCAAAAATCCAAAAGGAGTATTTTGGCCCGCTGCCCTGCCAATGAATCGAGTCTTACCATGTGTCCGAGTGGTAAGAAATATTCAAAGGAGGCCCACAAATGAACCAGAGCCTAACATGTGTCATCCAAGTGGTGAAGCGCGGAAAAATTCAAAATTTTCCAAAATGCGAAAAGAGGTAAAATTCAAAAAAATTCCCGCCCGATCCATTTTGGGCTGGTTTTTGCCCTAAATCTTCAAATGGCCATAACGTTCGATCCAGAGCTTGGATTTTCACGTTCTTTATATCAATGGAAAGCTGGTGAAATTCTCTACATGATTCAGGGTCATTTTTGCATTTTGATGGAGTTTGGAGAGAGAAAATTGGGAAACACCTCTGGCATGTGGTAATGGCCAGAAATGACGTTTCAACAACCAGCTTTAATGCAAAATACAGTTCGCTGCTTTTGCTAGGGTTCTCACCTACCGCCATAATGAGATGAATTAAATGTAACCTAGAAGTGGTTGGGGTAGATTTGGATTTCCTCTCTCTTCCCTCTCTCATTCTTCCTATAAATTGTAAGGAGGGGCTTCTTTCTAAAGGTCAAACATTCTTGTTTTGCCCCTCCCTTCTTCTCTTTGGCAGGTGAATTTGTGGAGTTCGAACCTCCCATTTAAAATTGTAATGCAACTTTGCCTCTTGGCATTTTGTAGTGTATTGTATCAATCTTTGGATCAAGTAATGCATGTCTATGGATGATTCTCAACCCTCTTTGTGTTCATTTGCATCCTCCTGATCTTTCACTACAAATTTTGTTATTTGTGCATGATCTTACATCACATTTTTCTCGCTTGTGTTTATTGGCAAGATAGGTGTTCTTCATTCTTCGATGCATCACCTTCATTAGTTTAGGTTTATTTTCTACATCTTCTTACCCTGTCTCCTTGGCAAGTTAGATTATATTTTGAGTAAACCCTCTGCATTTTTCATGTGCATCTGAACAGAGGAATAGGAACCAGCCTTCTTCTCTGAGATTCCTTTCTCATTTTTGCAAGTCCCGCACTTGGAGAAAGGATTCAATGTTGTGCAATCACACTGGATTCTAGTATGATCAAACTAGAAATCTGATCAACATCTGGGGGTGCTGTGATTCTGCGCTAATAGTTTTGGCATGCCGGGTGGGACCTTAGAGGTCTTCACTTTTATTGCAAACAAGATTGATGTGCGCTTGTTTGTAAGTTCCAACTTTGAAAGAGCTTAAAATCACACATCCGCGACTCCAAAAGAAGCATAATCTGCTGGTTTCAGCGAATCCAAGCCTGTAAATTTATGAGAAGAATACAGACCAGGTCAAGAACTAGGGAGGAAGGATTGTTTGTTCATCTACACCTATGTCTAGGAAGAGAGAGAAGGGGAAGAAGAGATCAAATATCTCCATCTCCACCTAATAGAACCTTGTCAACACCTCCACCTGGTAGGCCTTTCATCCAATCAATAAGGGTTCTCAGGCCAATCAGAATGGCACAACCACCAAATCCGTATGTCAATTTCACTAGTAGTAGCCCACTTGCTCTCAATGCACAACATCTAATCCCAGTTGCAGCATTAAAGAACATTCCATACTTCACTGGAGAGAACTAGACTACTCCTAGTGATCATGTTAAAGACATTGCCAACCTTTGTGTAATTCATGAAATCAATGAGATGCAAGTTGCTGTCAAATTATTGGCATCCTCATTCAAGGGGAAAGCTTTACAATGGTTCAAGAGCCTTGCCTCAGGTTCTATTCAAAATTGGAATCAGCTATGTATAGCCCTCCATGAGTAGTTTGGGGAAAAGGGAGACAACTTGTCCCTTTTGGAGCAGCTGACAACTATCAAAAGAGCTCCTAATGAGCAGCTGACTGATTTTAATTTCAGATTTCAAAGGACTTGGGAGAGAATTCCAGTGGCAGTCAGGCCAACAGCAGAAGGTGCTTTTCTTTACTATCTCAAAGCTCTAAATTCTGATATTTCTATGTTGATTCAGTCCATGGGAGGCATAACTATCCCTATGGCTTATAGCATTGCCATTAGGGCTGAAAATTGTTTGATCAAGTGGCAAACTAGCCCCTAGACCCCCATGCCATTATATCCAAGTTTAGAGAGCCCAAGTACTAGTCAAGCGCTTGTCTTAGCTCCTATTCCCACTCCTAGAAATCAGAGTTCAACTGAAGCTTCTACTTCATCTTCTAGTGCCTCAAACGAACTTCAAGAAGTCATGAAGCAACTACAAAGTTTAGGCAATGAGCTGGTTACACTCAAGAGGAAACAAGCCCAAATCTTTAGACCTTCTTATCAGCCTCAAGCTCGGCCTAACAGGCAGCCATATCAGCCTCAAAGACCACCCAATCTAGCTGCAAATCATAATCAAGCAAGGCCTCCTGCCAACAGACCATTTCAGCCCGATAACCCCAATGTTGCATCCACATCTAGAGCTTTGGTACCGGTGCAAAATAACATGGCCCAAGAATATGATTGGTGTTTCCTATGTGGTTAGCCACATAACCAATCAATGTGCTTTAACGGTGCATTAAATCAGGATCTTATGGTGCAAACCATTGGTGGGTCGCAAGAGTCCAGCCACGAAGAGGATCAACAGCAAGAAGCACCTCAGCAAGGAACATCTCCAAATGAAACTACTCTTGTCAATTGGCAGGCTGAAGATTTCTATGGTATGAATCAAATACCCTCTCAAAGTGTTGTAGCCAACACAAGGTCAAAAAGGAGAAATTTTGGTGAAGGACAGCCATTGGATCCAAGTAATCCACAACCTTCTACCACTCCACAAGCTTTTGGCAAACAAAATGTAGTCCCAAACATGCAAGGAGCACCCAAACCAGCCCCTAGGCCAACCCAAATGTTAGTTGCTGCTGCCCACATGCAAGGGATGAATGCAAACCAAGGGACAACAAAGATATCCTTCATCACCATTTAGTATCATTGATTAGATAAAGAAGACAAACATAAATATATCGATGTGGGAATCCCTATCTATCCTAGGCCAGAGAGATTTGTTACAAGCTGCCATGAACGACTAGCCAACTTCGAATCAGCAAGTCCAAATGTAAGAGAAGGTGCTCATAAATGTTGCCCACTGAAGGGAATCGTGGAGGATAGTAAGGTAGAATGTTGAAGCCCCTCCTTTCTATGTCTCATTAATCATTGGAAACCAATTGGTGCACAATTGCATGATTGATTCTCGGGGCAAGTAGCTCGTGATGCCCAAGCAAATAGCTAATCAACTAGGACTTCAATATGAAACCATATCCAAAGGGGTAGTGCGGTTGGATGGGACAACAAGAATAACAAATTGGGGTGATTAGAAACTTGAATCTTACCTTACATGCATGTCCAAATGTTGTTGTTTTACAAGATGTATTAATTATAGACCTTCCACCACTCTTTGCCCTATATTTGTCAAGAGATTTCACAACCAAGATTGGAGGATATTTGTCTGCTGATTGGTCACACATGCTATTTAGAACAAGGTATGGAACCAAAGCTACAATCAGGTCTGAACCTATTGCAAACTTCCACATTAAGCCCTACACTCTAAGTCAGATCAATGCCAACTGTTCGGCATTTGATCAAGAAGATCACCCAAGCACTGATGAAGCTGACACCAAGGTTGGAAGCATCCCGGATCTAACTCTTGATGAATGGGAAAACAAGGTGCATGCTTTTGATCCTTATCAAGAAGTAGAAGAATCTGAGCTAGGAGTCTATTGCATACATGAAAAAGATCAGCCCATTCCTAGCAGCACCAAACCAGACCACAAGGATGACAATGAGGTATGGCAGCTGTTTTTTGATGGATCAAGGAGTAGATAAGGTGCCAGAGGGGGAGCCATGTTGGTTTCACCTCAAGGAGTAAAGTACTATTCAGCTTTTAGATTTCAGTTTGCATGCTCCAATAACACTGCTGAATATGAAGCCTTGGTGCAAGGGATGCATTGGGAAATAAAGAGAGGGATAAAGAATTTGCAAGTCTTTGGTGACAATGAATTGATTGTAAATCAGATCAAAGGGAAACATGCTACCAAGAATGATCTACTCAAGTGCTACAAGAACAGAGTGTGGGACCTCATTGAATATTTTGAGGGCTTTGGCATCAAATCAGTTCCTAAGAAAGAGAACCAAGTCTTTGACAGGGCTTGAGGCATTTGGGGCAGCCTTTGATATTGTGGAAAGTATTGAAAAAGATAAGGTACAGCCAAACATCCATGTGATTGTGAGGCCTTCAAAGCCGCCGATAACAATGTAAGTTGGCAAGTGTTTGAGAATGACAAGCAAATCATCCATTTCTTGCAAGAAGAAGTGAGTTCTCACTAAAAAATCAAGTAAAATTGGAACAGTATGGTGACCAAGTGGTACAAATGAGAACTAACAAGCTGCCCAAGGGGACTTATCACTTTGGAGTCCATTTTCAATCCCAATGATCGAGTTTAGGAAAGAGAAAGAAAACATTCAGTCAAGAGAGAAGATTCAAGATCCATCTTGGTGGAAGAGAACAAACCATTGCAAATTGGAAAAATGACAATCGAATAAGAAAGTTATGAGTTCATACAATCCGTGTCAAGAGTTCCCCGATGTGTTTGCTTGGAGCTACGAAGACTTGAAAGGTTTCAATCCCGAGTTAGCTCAACACACCTTTTAGTTAGATCCAAATACTAAGCCCATCAGGAAGAAACAAAGGCCACCAATCCAATCCACACATGGAACCTCTCATGAGAAAGGAATTGAACAAGTTGATTGAGTCAAGAATCATATTCCCAATCAAGCATTCTAGTTGGGTCGCCAACTTAGTTCCAATCGAAAGAAGAGTGGAGAGATCAGATTGTGTGTTAACTTCGAGAGACTTGAATAGAGCATCTCTCGGGGACCATTACCCACTCCCTTGTATGGAGAAAATTTTACAGTGGTGGCTGGCTCGAGAGGTTTTCACTACTTGATGGCTACTCGGGCTACAATCAGATTATGGTGAAGGAAGAAGATCAGTTCAAGACAACCTTCACAACCAAATGGGGAACTTATGCATATAGGAAAATGCCATTTGGGCTGTCCAACGTTGGAGCTACCTTCCAAAGAGCAATGGACATGGCATTCAAAGGTTTGATCAACAACATGGTGATGATATACCTTGATGATATCACTATTTTTTCAAAGAATGCAGCAGGACCACCTCTCTCATTTGAGACAAGTCTTCCAAAGGTGCGGGAGATTTGGAGTGTCATTGAATCCTAAGAAGTGTATCTTCCTAGACATGAAGGAAAGCTCCTTGGCCATATTGTATCTAAAGAAGGATTAGCAATCGATCCGAGAGAGGTTGAAGCCATAAGAGCACTACCATTTCCAAGCCATAAGAAGGCCCTTTAGAGTTTCTTAGGGAGAATAAACTTTGTTTGGAGGTTTGTCCCAGATTTTGCAGCCCTTGTCAAACCTATCACCAAAATGTTGAAGAAAAGCATGGCTTTCGAGTGGACAATAGAAGGCAAGGAGGGTTTTTAAGCAATCAAAGAATCCATCTCCCAAGCACCAACTCTCATCAACCTGGATTTCTCCAAGGATTTCATCCTCTATGCATTTGGAGGTAATGATACTATTTCTGCCATTTTGGTGCAGCAGAACAAGGACAATGATGAACAACCAATTACTTTCTTCAGCCAAAGCCTAGAGGACTATGAGGTGAGATATTCTTTTATTGAGAAGCATGTACTTGTAGTAATCAGAAGCTTGAAGAAATTCAAGCATCTAGTCTCAAACAACAAATTTCAGTTGTTGGTCTCTCATGCGGGAGTAAAGGACTTCCTCCTCAACAAGGATTTGAATGAGAAAAGAGCAGGTTGGATCACTCGTGTCATGGAGTATGACATTGAGATCAAGGTCACCAAGCTAGTAAGAGGAAAAGGATTGTGTGAGAAGCTAATTTTGGGCAAGTAAAAGGGGGTATGCAATGAAGAAGAAGCTGTTTTGACAGTTCAAGATAGCCATGTGCAAGGTAGCACTCAAGAAGAGGACAATTCTGTCCCCACTCCTTGCTCGACCCAAGGTATAATGCACTTCCAAAGCACGGGCCTATGCCCTCCATAGATAAACAAGACCCAACGAAGACACTTTAGATCACAGGCTGTCCCATATGCCATAGTAGACGGTGTTTTGTTCAAGAAAGATGTGAATGGAGTCTTGTTGAGATGCATTGGTATAAATCAAATTCATAGGGTATTGGAAGAGTTCCATAGTGGACCAGCTGGTGGTCATTTTACACCAAGAGTGACACCTTAAAGATCATGAGGGCTAGCTATTATTGGCCCAAGATTTTCAATGATTGTTATGCATGGATCAAGAGGTGCAAGAATTGTGCATTCTTCACAGGTAAAGAGAGGCTAGCTTCCCTTCCATTGCATCCAATTTCAGTTGACCAACCATTCATGCAATGGGGTTTAGACTTCATTGGAGTTATTAATCCCAATTCAAGCCAAGGGTACAAGTGGATTTTAACAGCCACAGATTACTTCACTAAGTGGACTGAAGTAGTAGCACTCAAGGAAGCAAATGAATCTAGCATCCTAGACTTCTATGAGGGAATAACAACTAGATTTGGTGTACCTGCTACAATAATATTAGATAATGCATTAGCATTCATTGGGTCCAAGGTGACTGAGTGGGCTGTCAAGAATGGGATCTACCTAAGTAATTCATCAAACTACTACCCTCAGGGTAATGGCCGCTGAATCTACAAATAAGAACTTGTTGAGGATCATTAGGAGGACTCTCGATGAGAATCGAGGTCTTGGCATACCAAACTGAAATCAGCCTTATGGGCTGATAGGATAATTCCAAGAGATCCACAGTAACTCTCCATTCAGCTTGTTTATGAAAGAGAGGTGATCTTTCCCATGTCACTTGAGTTGCCAACATTGGAACTCATGAAGCAATTAGAGTTGCTAGAGTTTGGGCCCATGGAGGTGAGATATGCGAGAGTTGATGGAGCTCCAAGAGTTCAGAGATCGGCATCCCAAGAAATGGAGAAGGATCAAGATTTAATCAAGAATACCTTTGATAGGAAGGCCAAGAGTAGATCTTTCTAAGTTGGAGATCTAGTGTTAAAATGGGATGCAGATATAGAAAAACTGGGAAGGCATTCAAAATTTGATGCCATTTGGAGTGGCCCATACATGGTCACAAAGTGTAAGGACAGCAATGCCTTCCAATTGTCTTCATTGGATGGCGAAGAACTATAGATTCCAGTCAATGGAATCTATCTAAAGCATTGCTACAAAAGGGAAATTCTCCATCTTGTAAATATTAGCTTAGGTTTTCATTCCTCCAAGTGCTTGTGTACACTACTTTGCTATAGGTTATTTTTCTTTGCCTAAGTGCTTTGGCACAGGCTCGCTGTCCCTGGAGATGTTTTGTAGCTCTTTCTTCCATCATGTGATATTCCATGATCCTCCTTGCAACATTCTAGTTAGTTGGGGTTCCAAACAGAAAACTCATGACTCCATGCCTAATGCATGCTTCAGAAATCGTAATCATTATCCAAAATTCACCCCCCGGGTTAATTTGATAACATGCATCAGAATTCTCAAGTCCCAGGCAAATGGATTGATTCAGGGACAAAAATCATGTTTCTAGGGTCCCCTCAGATTTTTTCTAACTCCCCTGGCCGAAGAAGGAAAGAGCAAGCTCTGAGGAAAGGTGAAAAAAGTGGCAAAAACAAGCTTGGGACAGGAAAAATCGTGAAAATTGGCTAAGTCCTAGTCCTCGCAAAAGTTGGAACAGTTGGGACATCGAGGCGCGGATCAGCCGAAAAGCCTCCAGGCGGCCCGCGAAGCAAAGGGACATCTGGGACATCGAGACGAGAAGGGCGCAAACTACCCGGTTTGGCTAAGAAGGAGAACTTTCGCTAAGCATTTAGGACATCTAGGCCACGGGACGTGAAGGATGCGAAAAGGCGAAGTGGCCGAGAGAAAAGGAAGCCCATTTCGAGACGGTTCGAAAGAATTTGTCCCGAAAAATCCGAATAGTTGGAACAAATAGACGTGAAGAACGCGAACCGGCGATTTGGCCAAAATGGGAACTTCAACATTAGGACAGATTGGGACAAAGGGACACGTGGGACACGGATAGCCAAAAGAGCCGAAAGCCAATCAAGCAACGCCACGTGTCATCGGTGAATGAGGGACAAAGAAGCCCATTTTGGGCAGATCGGGAGTTTTTGTCCCAAATAGTTTGGGACATCCGAACAAATGTACGTGAAGGACGTGAAAATCCGGCAGGCCCGAGAACCAATCAAATCACGACACGTGTCACAAGGGAGAAAGTCCAAAAGTCAAAGGGCGAGGTTTCAAGCACTGACCCGAGCCAATAAAAAGAGGACACATGTCCAATGAAGCAGGAAAACCCGTGGGACAGGGAAGGAGAGATAATTACGCATCCAATCAGCGCTTGACACATGTCATCCAGTGGCGAGAGAGCGGAAAGATTTTTAAAAACACGTTTTCACTTGTTTTGTGCCCTAAATCTTCAGATCGACATATCTTTCGATTTAGAGCTCAGATTTGCACGTTCTTTATATCAACGGAAAGCTTATGAAATTATCTACGTGATTATGGGGTTAATATTGAATTTTGGTGTAGTCTAGAGAGAGAAAATTGAGAAACACCTCTGGCACGTAATAATAGACAGAAGTAACGCTTCAACAACCAATTTTAATACAAGACACAGTTGCCGCTTCGCTACATTAGATAGCTCGCCGTTTTGCCAGGATCCACCGCTTCTGCCATAATGAGATGATTTTAAATGTGACCTAGAAGTGGTTGGGGCAGATTCTAGATTTCCTCTCTCTTCCCTCTCTCATTCTTTCTATATATTGTAAAGAGGGGCTTCTTTACAAAAGGTCAAACATTTTTCTGTTTTGCTCCTCCCTTTTTCTCCTATCAGGTGAATTTGTGGAGTTTGAACCTCTCATTTGAACTATAATACGACTCTGCCTCTTGGCATTCTGTAGTGTATTGTATCAATCTTTGGAGCAAGTAATACATGTCTGTGGATGATTCTCACCCCTCTCTGTGTTCATTTTGCATCCTCCTGGTCTTTCACTGCAAGTTATGTTATCTGTGCATGATCTTATATCACATTTGAATGGTCTATGTTTATTGGCAAGATAGGTGTTCTTCATTCCTCGATGCATCACCATCTTCAGTTAGTTTCAAATTTTTTGCATTTCTATCCCCGCCCCTGGCAATTTAGAGTAGGATTAAGATCTCGAACCTCTGTAGTTTTGTAAAATATAGATCTAAATCAGAGGAGTTTGAGGAACCAACCTCTAATCTAGAGATTCCTCTCTCAGTTTCACAAGTCCCCACACTTGGAGAGAGGTTTCCATGTTGTGCAATCACACTAGATGCTAGAGTGATCAACCTAGAAGCTTGATCTACATCCAGGGGTGTTGTGAGCCTGCAACAACAATTTTGGCACACCTGGTGGGACTAGAGGTCTCATTTTTATTGTAGCAGGGTTGATGTGCATCTGCTGCAATTTTCTTGCTTAAAAGAGCTATTATTTGCATATCTGGTGACTCCCAGGGGAAGAATTGATTGGTTCCAAGCACAGGCCTAAAAACTCATGAGAAGAATCACCACAAGGTCAAGAGTTGGAGAAGAAGAAGTGTTGTTTGAATACCTGCAATTATCTCCAAGAAGAAGGCAAAGAGGAAGAAGGATTCAAAGGTCTCCATCTCCACCAAATAGAACTCTCTCAACTCCTCCACAGTAGGCCTTTCATTCAGTCAACAAGGGTTTTAAGACCAATTAGAATGGCTCAGAACAACCCCTACGTCAACTTCATAGGTAGCAGCCCACTTGCTCTCAATGCACAACATCCAATTCCTATTGCAGCCTTGAAGAACATTCCCTACTTCACTGGAGAAAATCAGACTACTCCAGGTGATCATGTTAAGGATATTGCTAACCTTTGTGCAATCCATGAAATCAATGAAATGCAAGTGTCTGTCAAGTTACTGGCATCTTCATTCAAGGGTAAAGCATTGCAATGGTTTAGGAGCCTTGGAGTTGGTTCTATCGAAACTAGAATCAGCTGTGTATTGCACTTCATGAGCAATTTGGAGAGAAGGGAGACAACTTGTCTCTTTTGGAGCAGCTGACAACCATCAAGAGAGCTCCCAATGAGCAGCTGACCGATTTCAACTTCAGATTTCAAAAAACTTGGGAGAGGATTCTAGTGGCAGTCAGGCCAACAGCAGAAGGTGCTTTTCTCTACTATCTCAAAGCTTTAAATTCTGATATTTCTATGTTGATTCAGTCTATGGGAGGCACAACTATCCCTATGGCATATAGCATTGCCATTAGGGCTGAAAATTGTTTGATCCAAGCTGGCAAACTTGCCCCTAGACCTCCCATGCCACTGTTTCCAAGTTTAGAGAATCCAAACACTAGTCAAGCACCTAATTTGGCTCCTTCTCCCACTCCTAGAAATCAGAGTTCAAATGAAGCTTCCACTTCATCTCCAAGTGCCCCAAATGAGCTTCAAGAGGTCATGAAGCAATTGCAAAACCTAGGCAATGAGCTAGTTACTCTCAAGAGGCAACAAGCCCAAGGTTTCAGACCTTCTTATCAACCCCAAGCTCAACCTAATAGGCAGCCATACCAACCACAAAGACCACCTAATCCAGCTGCAAATATGAATCAAACAAGGCCTCCTGCCAATAGACCATTCCAGCCCTATAATCCAAATGCCATATCTACCTCTAAGGCATTAGTGCCAACACAGAACAACATTGCTCAGGAATATGATTGGTGTTTTCCATGCAATGAGCCTCATAACCAATCCATGTGCTTCAATGGTGCTCTCAATCAAGCATTGATGGTGACAACTACTGGTGTGGAGGGTGAGGGCAGTCAAGGAAACAACCAACAACAAGAAACATTCCAACAACAATCAGCCCCAAATGACACCACATTGGTGAACTGGCAAGCAGAAGATTTCTGTGGCATGAATCAAGCAGTTTCTCAAAGTGTTGCAGCCAACACAAGGTCAAAGAGGAGAAATTTGGGTGAAGAACAGCCATTAGCCCCAGCCAATCCACAACCTCCCATGGTTCCACAAGTGGTTGGCAAGCAAAATCCAATTTCAAATGCACAAGGGCAGCCAAGAACAGCCCCTAGGCCAACTCAAATGCCAGCTGTTGCTGCCCACGTGCAAGGGGTGAATGTGCAAACCAAGGGACAACAAAAGGATACTTCATCCCCATTCAGTATCATTGAACAGATGAAGAAGACTAATGTCAATATATCAATGTGGGAATCCCTATCCATCCCAGTGGCAAAGAGATCATTGCTGTAAGCTGCCATGAAGGATCGGCCAATTTCAAATCAGCGGGTTCGGATGCAAGGAAAAGTGCTTACAAATCTTGCCCGGCTGGGGAAAATCATGGAGGACATCAAGGTAAGACGTTGAAGCCCTCCTTTCTATGTTTCGTTGATCATTGGAAATCAGCTAGTACACAATTGCATGATTGATTCCAGGGCAAGTAGTTCTATCATGCCTAAACAAATAGCTGATCAGCTAGGGCTCCAGTATGAAATAACATCCAAAGGGGTAGTGCAGTTAGATGGAACAGTAGTAGCAACAATGGGAGTGATTAGAAACTTAAGTCTTACCTTACATGCATGTCTAAATGTTGTTGTTTTACAAGATGTATCAATCATAGACCTTCCACCACTCTTTGCCCTTTGCTTGTCAAGGGACTTCACAGCCAAGATTGGGGGGTATTTGTCTGCTAATTGGTCACACATGCTATTCAGAACAAGATATGGAACTAAGGCCACAATCAGATCCGAACCTATTGCAAACTTCCATATTGAGCCTTACACTCCAAGTCAGATTAATGCCAATTGCTCAGCATTTGATCAAGAAGATCACCCTAGCACTGATGAGGCTGACACCAAGATTGGAAGCATCCCGGATCTAACTCTTGATGAATGGGAAAACAAGATACATGCTTTTGATCCCTATCAAGAAGTAGAAGAATCTGCACTAGGAGTTTATTGTTTACATGAAGAGAATCAACCTCTCCCCAGCATCACCAAGCCAGATCATAAAGACAAGAATGAAGTATGGCAATTGTTCTTTGATGGGTCAAGGAGTAGACAAGGTGCAGGAGGAGGAGCTATGCTCATTTCACCACAAGATATAAGGTATTACTCAGCCTTCCGTTTCTAGTTTTCCTGTTCAAACAACACAGCTGAGTATGAAGCCTTAATTCATGGACTGCACTGGGCAATGAAGAAAGGCATCAGGAATTTACAAGTATTTGGTGATAGTGAGCTGATTGTAAACCAAGTCAAAGGGAAAAATGCTGCCAAAAATGATCTGTTGAAGAACTACAAAAATCGGGTATGGGATCTTATTGAAGATTTTGAAGCTTTTAGCATCAATTCCATCCCAAGAAAAAAGAATGAAGCCGCTGACAGGCTAGCAACAATTGGGGCTGCATTTGATGCTATGGAAAGTATCAAAAGTGAAAAATCTCAGCCCCATATCAAATTAGTTGTGAGACCAGCTGTTCGGATAACAACACAAGTTGGCAAGTCTTCAAAAATGATCAGCAAATTGTTAATTTCCTACAAGAAGAAGCTGAGTTCTCCGCCAGGAATCAAGACAAGCTACATCAGCAGTATGGTGACCAAGTGGTGTAGCTGAGAACTAACAAATTACCAAAAGGCCTCATAACCTTGGAGTCAATTTCTTCAACCCGAATGATCGCCTCCTAAGGAGAAAGTGAACATTCAAGTAAAGGGTGAAGATTCGAGCCTATTTTAGTGGAAGAAGGCAAGACATTGCAAATTGGCAAAGTAAGTACCTCACAAGAGAAATTTGATTTTGTCAGCTTTGTCAAGAGTTCCCAGATGTCTTTGCTTGGACTTACAAAGATCTAAGAGGTTTCAACCCAAAGTTAGCACAACATACTATTGAGCTGGATCCGGAATCCAAGCCCAGGGAAAAAGCAAAGGCCAGTGAATCCCCATATTGAACCTCTCATGAGAAAAGAGTTAAGCAAGATTATTGAGGCCAGTATCATCTTCCCCATCAAACACTCAAGTTGGGTCACCAACTTAGTCCCAGTCAGAAAGAAGAATGGAGAGATCAGGTTGTGTGTCAACTTCAGAGATTTAAATAGAGCCTCTCTCAAGGATCATTATCCACTCCCTTCCATGGAGAAAATATTGCAGGTTGTAGCTGGTTCAGAAAGGTTTTCACTACTTGATGGCTACTCAGGCTACAATCAGATTATGGTGAGGGAGGAAGATCAGTTCAAGACAGCCTTCACAACCAAATGGGGAACATATGCCTACAAGAAGATGCCATTTGGCCTATCAAATGCTGGAGCCACTTTCCAAAGGGAAATGGATATGGCATTCAAGGGGTTGATCAATAAAATAGTTTTGATATATCTTGATGACATCACTATATTCTCCAAAAATGCAGTGGATCACCTTTTTCATCTGAGGCAGGTATTTCAGAGGTGTAGAAGATTTGGGGTATCATTGAATCCCAAAAAATGCATATTCCTGGCTCATGAGGGGAAACTTCTAGGCCATATTGTCTCGAAAGAGGGACTGGCAATTGATCCAGAGAGGGTTGAAGCCATAAGAGCACTACCATTGCCAAGCCACAAGAAAGCCCTTCAGAGCTTCTTGGGAAGGATCAATTTTGTCCACGGGTTTTCCTAGATTTTGCAGCCCTTGTCAAGCCCATCACCAAAATGTTAAAGAAGAGCATGGATTTTAAGTGGATAGCAGAAGGCAAGGAGAGTTTTGAAGCAATCAAAGAAGCTATCTCTCAAGCACCAACTCTCATCAACCCAGACTTCTCCAAGGATTTCATCCTCTATGCATTTGGAGGTGATGACACTATTTCTGCCATTCTGGTGCAGCAGAACAAAGATAATGATGAGCAGCTGGTTGCCTTCTTCAACTAGAGCCTAGATGACTATGAGGTGAGGTACTCTTTTATTGAGAAGCATGTGCTTGCAGTAATCAGAAGTTTGAAGAAATTCAAGCATTTAATCTCAAACAATAAGGTCCAGTTGCTGGTCTCACATGCTGGAGTTAAGGACTTCCTCCTCAACAAGGATTTGAATGAGAAAATGGCAGGTTGGATCACCCATGTCATGGAGTATGACATTGAGATCGGATCACCAAGTTGGTAAGAGGGAAAGGATTGTGTGAGCAACTAGTTTTGGGGAAGCAAAAGAAGTATGCAACAAAGAAGAGGTTGTTTTAACATCCAGACAACCATGAACCAAGTGGCAATCATGAAGAAGACAATGCTTCCCCCACTCCTTGCTGGACCCAAGGTATTATGCAGTTCCTAGGTACAGGCCAGTGCCCCCCAGAGATGAACAAGACCCAAAGGAGACACTTCAGATTGCAGGCTGTCTCATATGCCATTGTTGATGGAGTCTTTCTTGAGATGCATTAGCACAAATCAGATTCAAAGGGTGTTGGAAGAGTTTCATGGTGGACCAGCTGGTGGCCATTTTGCACCAAGAGTGACAACTCTAAAAATCATGAAGGCTGGTTATTATTCGCCTAAAATCTTCAGTGATTGTTATGCATGGATCAAGAGGTGTAAGAATTGTGCATTCTTCACAGGAAAAGAGAGACTTTCTGCCCTTCCATTGCATCTGATCTCAGTTGACCATCCATTCATGCAATGGGGTTTGGACTTCATTGGAGTCATTAATCCCAATTCAAGCCAAGGGCACAAATGGATTTTGACCACAGATTACTTCACCAAATGGACAAGTAGTAGTACTCAAAGAGGCAAATGAGTCTAGCATCTTAGACTTTTATGAGGAATAACGACCAGATTTGGTGTACCTGCTACAAATAATCTTAGATAATGCATTGGCATTCATTGGATCTAGGGTGACCGAGTGGGCTGTCAAGAACGGTATTTACCTAAACACTTCATCGAACTATTACCCTCGGGATAATGGCCGGGCCAAGTCTACAAACAAGAACTTGTTAAGGATCATTAGGAGGACCCTTGATGAGAATCGAGATCTTGGCATACCAAATCTGAAATCAGCCTTATGGGCTGATAGGATAACTCCCAAAAGATCCACAGGTAACTCTCCATTTAGGATTGTCTATGGAAGAGAGGCAATCTTGCCCATGTCACTTGAGTTGCCAACATTGGAACTCATGAAGTAGCTAGAGTTGCTTGAATTTGAGCCCATGGAGGTGAGGTATGCAGAGTTGATGGAGCTACAAGAGATCAGAAATCAGGCATCCCAAGCAATGGAAAAGGATCAAGCTTTGATCAAGAAGACCTTTGATAGAAAGGCCAAGGATAGATCTTTTCAAGTTCGAGATCTAGTGTTGAAATGGGATGTGGACGAGAGCAAACCGGGAAGGCATTCAAAATTTGATGCCATTTGGAGTGGCCCATACGTGGTTACAAAGTGTAAGAACAACAATGCTTTCCAATTAGCCTCACTGGAGGGTGAAGAACTACAGATTCCTGTCAATGGAATCTATCTCAAGTGTTGCTTCTAGAGGGAAGTTCACTACCTCTGTAAATGTTAGATTAGATTTTCTTTCCTCCAAGTGCTTGTGCACATTGTTTACTGTAGGTTAGTTTTGTTTTCCCTAAGTGCTTTGGCACAACTTGCTATCCATGGAGATGTTTAGCAGTCCTTACTTTCATCAGGTGACATTCCATCTTCCTCCTTACACATTCTGAGTCAGTTAAGGTTCTAAACAGAATATTTGATGACTCCATGCCCAATGGACTGCTTCTGGCTACTAGTCTTTTCACCTAGCAAGCAGGTACCCCTGCTGAGTCGCTAATTGTTATCTAAAATTCACCCCCCGGGTTAATTTGATAACATGCATCAGAATTCTCAAGTCCTAGGAAAATGGATTGATTCAGGGAAAAAATCATGTTTTTAGGGTCCCCTCAGATTTTTTCTAACTCCCCTGGTTGAAGAAGGAAAGAGCAAGCTCTGAGGAAAGGGGAATAAAAGTGGCAAAAACAAGCTTGGGACAGGAAAAATCGTGAAAATTGGCTAAGTCCTAGTCCTCGCAAAAGTTGGAACAGTTGGGATATCGAGGCACAGATTGGCCAAAAATCCTCCAGGCGGCCCGCGAAGTAAAGGGACATTTGGGACATCGAGACTTGAAGGGCGTGAACCACCCAGTTCAGCTGAAAAGGAGAACTTTTGCACTAAGCATTTGGGACATCTGGGCCGCGAGGACGTGAAGGACATGAAAAGGCGAAGCGGCCGAGAGAAAAGGAAGCCCATTTCGGGTGGTTCGGAAGAATTTGTCCCAGACAGTCCGGGATAGTTGGAACAAATGGACGTGAAGAACGCAAACCAGCCGGTTTGGCCGAAACGGGATCTTGACCTTCGGACATTGGGACAAAGGGACGCGTGGGACGTGGATAGCCGAAGGAGCTGAAAGCCAATCAAGCAACGCCACGTGTCATCGGCCGAATGAGGGACAAGGAAGCCCATTTCGGGCAGATCGGGAGTTTTTGTCCCAAATAGTTTGGGACATCCGGAACAAATGTACGCGAAGGATGTGAAAATCGCAGGCCCGAGAACCAATCAAATCATGACACGTGTCACAAGGGAGAAAGTCCAAAAGTCAAAGGGCGAGGTTTCAAGCACTGACCCGAGCCAATGAAAAGAGGACACGTGTCCAATGAAGCAAGAAAACCCGTAGGATAGGGAAGGAGAGATAATTACACATCCAATCAGCGCTTGACACGTGTCATCTAGGTGGCAGAGCGTGGGAAAGATTTTCAAAAACACGTTTTCACTGTTTTTTCCTAAATCTTCGAGATCGACATATCTTTCGATCCAGAGCTCGGATTTGCACGTTCTTTATATCAATGGAAAGCTTATGAAATTCTCTACATGATTCTGGGGTTAATCTTGAATTTTGGTGTAGCCTGGAGAGAAAATTGAGAAACACCTCTGGCACGTAATAATAGACAGAAGTAACACTTCAACAACCAGATTTAATACAAAGAGACAATTCACCGCTTTCTCATTAGACACCACCGTTTTGCCAGGATCTACCACTTCTGCCATAATGAGATGATTTTAAATGTGACCTAGAAGTGGTTGGGGAAGATTCTAGATTTCCTCTCTCTTCCCTCTCTCATTCTTTCTATATATTGTAAAGAGGGGCTTCTTTTCAAAAGGTTGAACATTTTTCTGTTTTGCTCCTCCCTTTTTCTCCTATCAGGTGAATTTGTGGAGTTCGAACCTCTCATTTGAACTATAATACGACTCTGCCTCTTGGCATTCTGTAGTGTATTGTATCAATCTTTGGAGCAAGTAATACATGTCTGTGGATGATTCTCACCCCTCTCTGTGTTCATTTTGCATCCTCCTGGTCTTTCACTGCAAGTTATGTTATCTGTGCATGATCTTATATCACATTTGAATGGTCTGTGTTTACTGGAAAGATAGGTGTTCTTCATTCCTCGGTGCATCACCATCTTCAGTTAGTTTCAATTTTTGCATTTCTATCCCTGCCCCCTGGCAATTTAGAGTAGGATTAGGATCTGAACCTCTGTAGTTTTACAAAATATAGATCTAAATCAGAGGAGTTTGAGGAACCAGCCTCTAATCTGGAGATTCCTCTCTCAGTTTCACAAGTCCCCACACTTGGAGAGAGGTTTCCATGTTGTGCAATCACACTGGATGCTAGAGTGATCAACCTAGAAGCCTGATCTGTATCCAGGGGTGCTGTGAGCCTGCAACAACAGTAACTTCATCCATCGTGCAGATGACCCCGCCGAGTCACCAAAATTGTTATCCAAAATTCACCCTTCAAGGTAATTTTGATAACATGCATCAAATTATTCAGTCCCCGTGCAAGTTGATTGATTCAAGGAAAAAATTATGTTTTTGGGGTCCCTCGGCCTTTTTTAAACTCCCATCCAAGAAGAAATCCCAACAAGTTGAGAAAATGGAAAAAATGCAAAAAATAAGGTTGCAGGAGTGTTTTGAAGCATTTCGGGTCTAAAGGGTTCGGGTCATACTGAGGTTCGTCATACCAAGCTTGGGGCTGAAAAAGAAAGAAAATTGGCTAAGTCTTTTGTCCTGTGCAGTCCACCGACAATCGGGATGTCGGGATGCGAGGAACGTGAAAAGCCGAAATGGCCGAAAACAAGAAGAAAAATCATCTAAGTCTTCATTTTGTGTGGTCCAGGATAGTTGGGACAAAAGTACATGGAGGACGTGAACTGGATGATTCGGCCGAAACAGGGACTTTCGTCCCGGGACAGCTTGGGACAAAAGTATACGGAGGACGCGAACCAGCCGATTCACAAACAGGAATAGTCCATTTCGAACGGTTCGGAGATATTTATCCCAGACAGTTTGGGACATCTAGGCCAAAAGTATGCGTGGGAAGTGAAAAGCTGAAAGAGCCACCAATGAATGGAATCTCGCCACGTGTCTTCACCTCAAACAGGAACAAGGAAGCCCGAATCGGCCGAAGTAGGAGATTTTCATCCGGGACATCTAGACCAAAAGTATGCGAGGGATGCATGGGATACGAAAGGGTGAGAGGGCTGCGAAAGAGACAAGGAGGCTGTGGATGAATCGGAACATGTCACGTGTCGAAGAGGAAAAGTTGGAAATTTGACTAAGTGTTTCACCAAAATTCAAAAGGAGTATTTTGGCCCGCTTCCCTAGCCAACGAATCAGGTCATGCCATGTGTCCAAGTGGCAAGAAATATTTAAATGAGGCCCACAGATGAACCAAAGCCTGACACATGTCATCCAAGTGGTGAAGCATGGAAAAAACTCAAAATTTTCCAAAATGCAAAAGAGGTAAAATTCAAAAAAAAATCCTGCCGATCCGTTTTGGGCCTGTTTTTGCCCTAAATCTTCAAATGGCCATAACTTTTGATCCAGAGCTAGGATTTTTATGTTCTTTATATCAATGGAAAGCTGGTGAAATTATATACATAATTCTAGGGTAATTTTAAAATTTTGATGGAGTTTGGAGAGAAAATTGGAAATGCCTCTGCATGTCGTAATGGCCAGAAATGACGTTTCAACAACCAACTTTAATGTAAAATACAGTTTGCCACTTTTGCTAGGGTTCTCACCTACCACCATAATGAGATGAATTAAATGCAACCTAGAAGTGGTTGGGGTAGATTTAGATTTCCTCTCTCTTCCCTCTCTCATTCTTCCTATAAATTGTAAGGAGGGGCTTCTTTCTAAAGGTCGAACATTCCTGTTTTGCCCCTCCCTTCTTCTCTTTGGCAGGTGAATTTGTGGAGTTCAAACCTCCCATTTAAAACTGTAATGCAAATTTGCCTCTTGGCATTTTGTAGTGTATTGTATCAATCTTTGGATCAAGTAATGCATGTCTCAGGATGTATCTCAACTCTCTCTGTGTTCATTTGCATCCTCCCGATCTTTCATCAAATTTTGTTATCTCAGGCATGATCTTACATCACATTTTTCTCGCTTGTGTTTATTGGCAAGATAGGTGTTCTTCATTCCTCGGTGCATCACCTTCATTAGTTTAGGTTTATTTTCTACATCTTCTTACCCTGTCTCCTGGCAAGTTAGATTTGATTTTGAGTAAACCCTCTGCATTTTTCATGTGCATCTGAACAGAGGAATAGGAACCAGCCTTCTCTGGAGATTCCTTTCTCATTTTTGCAAGTCCCACACTTGGAGAAAGGATTCAATGTTGTGCAATCACACTGGATGCTAGTATGATCAAACTATAAATCGATCAACATCCGGGGTGTTATGATTCTCGCACTAACACATACAAGATAAATCCTAAGTTTTCTTCTAAAATCCTTTTGGGGAATATGTAAAATAATCTCATGGATAACATTGATTCATAACTATTAATAATGATGGCCTAGATGATTTTGATCATATCTACTATTGTGATACATATAAACACATTGATGAGAACTTTCCAAGTCTTTATCCTATTTATGAAGAAGAGGAAACCTATTTCACCAGAAGCATTACATATTTCTTGATGTCTATTTTTTACCATAAAACTACTAAAATGGCCAAACATAACACCGTAATGAATCCACCTCCTCATCTTCTTGATACATATGTATGGTGGAGAAAATGTGTCACTATTCTATATTTTAACCACTTCTGCATATAACCTTACATTTTCACTCATGACATACTATTGTTAACTAAGCCTCTTAATTTTTATTAAATCTTTGTCCACATGTACCATTGTATGACACCTTCTCTAATACTCGAGGGCATATCAGGATCTCCCTTCCTTATATTTCAAGAATAGGTTTCCTTAAATCCCATTGGGTACTTTAGTAAGGATCACATTTACAATATTTTTATGTCATACCTCTTTTACCACAATGGATTCTACACATCTACCAAAATCAGTACCAACCAATTGTAATATTTTCAAGACACAATATTTTACTAAAAATTTAAATTCAAATTCTTCTACTTCACACACTATTCCTAGATATACTTTTCCTCATTATTTGCCTATATTTTCTTTGGCACACATCACCACTATGATACCCCTTACATTCAAAACACAACCGAGGCCTAATACTCCATTTTCCTCAATAGCCACTCAAACTATTAAATAGGTTCCCATAGGATAATTTTCATTCACCTTTTACTTAATGTACATAGTTATGTATTAAAAATCTAAAAACATTAAAATAATCACAAAAATAGCAAAAAAATCAAATATATGCAAAAACACAAAACTCAAGACATGTTTATTTAGAAAACATTATTAACAATCAGCATTATACATGTTTTTTATCCTTCTTGTTCGATGGATAACATTTTTATTCTTTACATACATGCATTCACAGGGCATATTGAGCATGATGTAAGTGTGGAAACTAAATTATACACTTATTATTATTACATCAAACTTTTAGCATGATATTATACACATTATTTCCAAGAAATAATATGAGGGATTGTGACACAATTCCTTGTTTCTTATTTATTTTAGTTTATTCAATTGTGAATCCTCATGATTTTATTGATTTATTTATTTTCTTATGATCATTTCATAAGGGTTATTTTCATCATGTATTGATTTTTTTTGTTTTTTGATATTTTCATACCAAAGCATACATAATGGGCCATAACATCCATACACTTTGGCTCCACCTTTATTTCCTCTTGGTATTTTCCATTGGAATTCTTCATCACTCTTATCATATTTAATTTTTTTATTCAGGGTCATCCTTTTGAGTCATTGGTGTTAAAATTTGATCAAATAAACTCATATATATACTTATATTTCTAAGAGAATTAAGAGGCTAATATTTCTATCTACTATCATATTTTGAGTAAAATAATAGGATAGGAACTACATTTTTACTACATTATCATAACATAGGAAGGGGATATTTTCATAAATCCATACCACACTACATAGGGGACAAATTAATTTATCCCAATATTTGAAGTGATGTGCACAAAGGCAAAACCTAGCTTTAACTAAAAATAATTTCTACCACACTTACATGAAAAATACATAGAGTGTGAAATGTAGTGCAACACTTGATGAAATCATGATGGGGATACTATAGAGGTCATTCTAAATCAAGAATATACATTATTTATTTTATGCCAATGTGTTCTTGAGTATTGTGCAAGGTAGGTAGGATTTGTTTTGCTAAAACAAGTTTGAAGATCGGGGTTTCAAATGAAGTCGAGTGGAAAAGGTGATAAGAAAGGTGCATAGAATTAGGACATATATGAACCATATATGAATAGAAAATAGGGACTAAATCATGTGGAAAATTCCATAGTGGGGGAACACTTTGGCCCATTTCATCCACTTTAGTCCAGAAGCTCCACATGACACAATTTCGGAGATAAAATCGGGTCATATCATTTCCATCCATCCTTAATTAGCACACCATCCTAAATTGGATTATCAGATAAGTATCCTTCTCCCTCTCCTATGCTAGTGGTTAATTTCCTTTTTCTATCATGTATTATTATGATATTGATTTAATTATCCTTGAAACTATTTTATTAAGATACTATTTAATCTTTTACTAACCCTTAAGATATTAAATAATTTAGTGAAACAACCATTGGCCAAACCCTAGTTTCTTGAGGATACCAAAGTCTTTGAAACACATATTTATTTATCTCTTGGTTTGTTTGTGTACACATCTTCCTTGGCTTACAGTAGCCTTTTGAGAAACTATAGTTCCCACTCCTCCCATTTCTCCTTCTACATATAGTTATAATTAATCCATGAATTATGAAAGTTATAAAATATTTCATGATAATAATTATCCCCAAGTGTACTTGAATTTTTGTAGAAAAAATGAACATAAATCTTAGGTTTGTACTATTTCTATCAATGTATATACTTCTCACATTTATACTCATAAATTTCATATTCCTAGTACTAATACTATTATTATCAATCCATTTGCATTTGATTTTTCACCTATTCACTATAATTTATCTATTTCTATTGATAATGATAATGAATCTCTTTTTGATAATGATACTAGTTATAATTCATGTTTAGAGAACTACTTACATTCTCTTGATGATGACTATGTTGTTGATAATGTTGTCCATACTACTTGTGGTTCTTCTCTAGATATTTGTGAGATAAATTTGGTTAAAAATGATACATGTGTGTCATCCCTTCCTCCTCCAAATGATATTGTATCTACTCATGCACAATATTTTATTGAAAATTATGTTAGTGTTCCTTCTCTATGTATACACCTGATTTGTCACTTTTCATCTTTCATACATGTTACCAACAATTTCCTTTGTACAGATAAGGGTAATTGATGCATCTATATATAGAGTGGGTGAATTAAGGTGCCTCTTGAGAATGGGAAAGGGTTATTCACATAACCATTATGAGTTATAGACAATACACAGAGATAGTTTCACTATTTGTTCTTGGCCTTAGTTTTCCTTTGCACTATTTATCCTTATCCTCTTAGGTATCACGAAAATCACATTCACAAATTTTTACTTGCATCTCATCACTCTTCACTTTTTTAAAACAAATTTATGATCTATGACACATTATTTTTAGTTTTATGACACATTACCTCATTTCAGCACCTTTGGTCGATGCCATCACCCATGGGAAATGGTGTCGGTGTCACATATTCTCATGGCCGACACCATCACCCAAAAGGTGATGGCATACTATATATACCCTTGCATCATTTGAAATTCATAAGAAAAATGAAGATTGTTCATTTAAACTACCATTAGCTCTGCTCTTTTACACCATCTTCACATCTTTTTCCTAACTCTTGGTTTATATTGCATCTTTCTTGGATTTGATTAGATACTCTTCTTCTTAGATGGTTGTTTGCACTATTAGGTCACCTATAGTGAGTATTAGATAGGAATGATGTTCCCATTTCTCCACATAATAGTGATTCTCTCTATATGTTTTTTCTTAGGAGAGGTAAATGCATCGGTGACCACCGTATGTCAAGGTGACTACTCTAACCATCTCTTGTCATTTTACATAGGTAAGCTCATTTCCTTAAGCATTTTAGTATGTTAGCTTAATATTTTATATTTTTGTATGTTATTTAGCATAGTACTCTTATCCATTATCATATCCTTAGTTATCACCACTTGCATTCCAATTTTATTATGCATGTTTATTGTTGATCCATACCTCTCCACATCAAACCACCGATATCTTAGTAGGGTTCCTTCCTCTATCTTGATCGTCAACCTTGGAAACCTTAGGTTGACCTAGTGTAGGGATTACTTCCCTCTAGATATGTGACACTAAAACTCATTTTATCCCCTTTAAATATAACCTCTTGTGTTTTGGTACATATATGTTTCCTACTCATTACCTTAATACCCTTGTAGAATGGATGATTTAGGAGTGCATGTTATTGAGACACATTTTAGCATGCATACACTCTCCGGTGACCCTTTCATGAATCTTACAAACCTTCTGATTGAGCACAGCTCGTTAAAATAATACATTTCATAATTTAACTTCATCTAAGCATCCAAAAATCCTATAAAAATTAAAAAACCCATCTGCACAGACACCATCATCCCCGGTGATCCTGCATTTCTAATTTCTCATATCTAAACAGCTTTGACCCTTGTGTAGACCTATCTATACAAAATATCTTGTCTATTTTCCCATATCTACTACCCAATTCCTTTGTCCTGTATGCACATTTTTCTATGAAGTTGATTGTGTTTGTAGCCTTAATTTTTAGACCTTTTCTTAGCCATATTATCACTTCATCGTGGATTATTTGGGTTTGATGTCCTCTCGACTCTAATGTGTAAAATTTCCCTGAGACATATCATCCTAGCATTGAGTTTCCCTTTTGTATAGATTGTTGTGCCATAGGAGCACCTAGAAATAATCCTTCTACCCACCATAATGGCCCACCTGAGGATGAGGAGGAAGAAATATAGAATGATGATACTTTTTACCATCCTCCTAACAGTAATAAATTTATATATTAGTTTTATCAATAAAATATAGAATCATAATAAGTCTTAGAAACCACCTTCTCAAATTTGGCTTTGAACAACTTGATCATAGGGAAGAAAAGGGAAAATCCGCTGAAATAGGTTCATCTAAAAATGCCTCCAATTCAAACCCTACTAACCTCATTCCCAACTCATTGATAAAATGAGCCAAAAATAATCCACTATGGTGGCTCAATTTCTCCAAATGCAATCCAACATGGTTGAGTTAGTCAACTTCCCTCCAACGGGATCTTGGGGCACCACGCCCCCTAATTTTCTAAATGGGCATAATGGGGTTCCCATCACTCATCTCCCCATTCAGAAAAAATTCTTGCGAGTAGTCCAAAAATATCCTTTAACACCATATATTTCTAGTATAGATATTAGTGACATTGATCCACCTATCTCCTAAAATGGTTCTACCGATCCCACCCTTTATAGGAAATATTATGAAAGAATGGATAATGACTAATTCTTACATTGCCACCAAACTCCTAGTAAAGACACTTACAAGATATGTTTTATATTGGTACCATACTTTACCTCCTAACTATATAGTTGAGATAGAGTCCCTAGTGAAAACCTTAGTAAATGAATTCTAATATCACAATCTACCCAAAAACAACATCAACACTTTCATCAATTGTCAGCAATCTGAGAACAAATCAGCACAAGCCTTTATCAAGCATTAGAAAAATTTATCCATGTGGTCGAGCATACCATGCCCGATGATAGCTTATTTCAACTATTCTCATGAGTTCTTAAACCTTTCCTTCAATAAAAGGTGAGGTCATTTTCTCCCACTTCCCTGAAAGATGCCTTTGAACAAGCCAAAAGGAAAGATTATCTCATGAGGGAATTTGAGAAGGCTCCTTCTAAGACACCAATTAAGAAACAAGTCCAAATCCTTTAGTTTTCTAAAAACAAAAACATGATAGATGAAGGAGTCTCATATACTCTTCCACTTGTTTCTTCTTCATATAAGATTTTTTTAATATTAACAAACAACTAAACAACAACAAAAACCAACCTAGATTTCATCAACCACTGAGTAAGGATGAGTTAAAGAGTCAATCTCCTAAACCATTTACCATTGTTTTATATCCTTTTCAACTTTTTCCTCATTGGCATGATGAGAGTATGTTTTTTTGGTGGCACACTAGTTTGGATCAATCACATTAGAATTTTCATGCACTCCAAATGACTACCATAAGCTTATTCTTAAGACCTAAATTTTATTATGATGCCATCACTTGTGAGAATTTTAGAAAAGCATTCCAATCTCATGACGTGGATCAAAAGAAGGATCATCATGAAGTCATCAATTAGACTAATGAAAATCTAAAAATATTCTCTAATCATATGCACAATCATGATGTTGTTGAAAGTTCTAAGAAGAAAGAGAATTCTACAATCAATATATTTGACATGAATTACACTCTTGAAAATATGGTTGTACTTAATGATGTAAAATGTGTCATAGCTTATGTAGAGCCAACTTATTTTATAGCAATCCAAACTTGGAATCACAGATTCATCTATTCTTTTTACCTCATAATCAAGTTCCTCAAAGCAAGAACATGCCTCTTCCAAATTGTGGAAATTATCCTATAGGGCTGATTTTTTTTGGATCCACATCTCTTCTAAAAACACCATCATCCCCTATGTAATTCAAACTTCCAGGTTGATGGTATAAGAACTGAAAAATAATTTTTTCAAAAGTCTCTCTAAGTACCCTTGCTCCTTTTAGATATTTTTCCGAGGACTCCCAACACACTTGTCCTACCGCACAATTTAGTCATTATGAATGGGATCCTCTTGATGAAATCTCCAAAATTCCTAGTCTAGTTCTATTCTTGGAACTTATATGTATGTCATCTCACCATTATGAGCATATCATGAGTGTGATGTTTGACATAAAAATCCCTTTTCCTCCCTCTTTGGGGAAGATTCCTACATTTCATATTGATCTACGAAATGTGAGGAACTTGTAGACACCTAAATTTTATATCTCTACCCTTGTCTTCCCACGTGTGCATATTTTTTTATGGTCCTATCTAGGTCCCCTTTAATTAAATCCATCCCCTTCAATATTTAATAAAATTCCCACTTATTATCCTATTATCATTTAATTATTATTAATTCCCATTAATTAATTAATTAATATCCATATCCCTTGACTTTCCCTGATCAACTTGCTATTTAGGATGATTTTATCCTAAATATAAATCCCTATGCTTTTTCTACCCATTCTTATCTTCTAACTACCCATGATTCATCCCTAAATAACCTAATCTCGCACATAAGCTTTAAAGCACTTTTTCCCTCCTTAAAAACATGAAATCCTAACCTAAAGAAAAAAATCCACCCCATTGGGGAAAATTTCCCGTGGTTAGCGGAGGCTAAGCCCAGTCATCATCGACCCTATAAAACTGAGTTGTTTCTTTCCATAATCATCAAATGCATGTGAATATTAGAGCTTTCTTGTGACTTGTGAACTGACTCTCGTGCTGAGCATTCTTGCAACAGATTATAAACCTCTTAGACCTCCTTAGAACATGCTTGCATCACTCGTAATCATCCTTTGTGAGATTATTATCATCTTCATGTTGTTATATTTCATTATTATCATATTATCATTTCTTTTCTCATGTCTAAAATTTTGTAGTGTCTCGATCCTTATTAGCAGCACTCAGAGATACATTACCAACCTTATTTTCCATATTCCCTAATTGCAGGTTACCTTTTCAAATTGTTTCTCATCCCTACTCCATCTCTATTATAGTCACCATCACCCACCCTGGTCATCATCGACCATGGTATTGATTCTCAATCTATCCTTTTCCAATCCTTGCTTTCTACCATTTTCTAGTTTCTTCTCCCTCAGATTCCTCATACAAGTTGACTCTAACATAAAAAAACTTTTGTAGTTATATTGCATCTAGATCTTGTAGGGTTTGCATATTTCTCTTAATACTTCAAATCCACTCCCGGTTGGCATCGACATGCTTCGCATAGTTTGGGTCACCGTCGACCCAGACTAGGTATTATTTAATTTTCATCTATTCATGTTAAATCAGTATCTAGATCAGATCTTAATTACTTTTAGATTCAATAGTATCTTTATTTCTGCATGCAATCTTCTTATTCATCCTTTACTTCACTTTTTCTTTAAAATAGGGGTTGACATCCATGAAAGGAAGGTCACACTTCTTGGAGCTGTATTTTTAGAAACCCCCGCATATCTTATCTAATCATTCTTCTATTTAGACACTCTTATTTGTAGGTTTATCGACGCATCAAGGATCAATTACTTGGCACCCATCCATCCACATATATCATGCTTCTGAGGTACTATAAACCCTCCATATTCTAAGTTCTATTTTATTTTAGTAGCTAGCTTATTAATTTGAGTACAAATGAAGAAATTTAGACAAAAAAACTCTCAATTCATATTGATTTCACCATATAAGCTCATTCTTGTATTTATTTCCCATCGTTTCTATGATTTTTGATGATATCTTCCTTTATGAAAATAATCTGCCACTTTTCATCTTAGTTCATATTGGTCACACTTCGGTTAAGTGTTCTCTCATTGATGAGGGATCGGAAAGTCTGTGGTCTCATTAGAATTCATTAAGGCCCTCAGTTATTCCATCGATAACCTAAACTCCACACAAACTACTTTCTAAGGATATAATCTCGACAAATACCTCTGATCGGGTGTATTTATTTACCAATCACCATTCCCTCTAGGATTTTTATGTCAAGGTCATGGTTTTTAATTTTCCCATATCTTATAACATTTTCCTAGGATAGATTTGGACACATCCTATGCATGTAATTAATTCTTTTGCATGCCAATGTGTGAAGTTCTCTCACTAAGGAGATATTTTTAATATTTAAGGGGACATTAACCCTTGGAATTATGATACAATTTAGAAAAAGGGGATATCTGAAGCTCCCCACACTTGATGAAATTTCGTCAATCCCTTTTCAAGAATATCAATGCTTTAACTATCATATAGATACTCTTCACAAAAATGGTGGTCATCTTAAATTGGTCAGGCACATGACCTCAATCTCTTGGAATTAATTGAAGATGAGCTCGTTGAAGTCACACTTAGAATCAATACCTCCGATCTTCCTAAACTCATCATATCATAGTTATCTCCTTCCTTACTTTGCCTCGTAAGAAGGATCCTTAGATTCTTTTAGTTATCTCACAAACACCACAGCCTCCATGGGAGTGTATGGTCTAACTCGATACCATAGTCGAATCCTATGTGGTAGATGCTTCCATATCAAATTATAATGATTGTTACACCTTATACGACCCCCATATGTCTAGATATGCCTAGATTCATGATCAAGAAGTCTTATGCTACCAAGAAACATTACACACAAAATTTACTCACAATGTGAACATCATCTTAGTATAAGAATAACCTCTAAATACAATTTACGCTTCTTCCCTACTAGTTCTTAAGCCTCAAATTGCTCCACCGATAAAGATATCACATACCAACATTAACTTAGTTGACCCATTCTCCTTGATAGAAGATTGGGTTTCCAACATTGACTATGAATATAATGATCTTATGGGTGATGATCATATTTATTGTGCCTCAATGACTAGGAAACCCACTACTCCATCGGTGCCATCATCACCTATCACATCAGTTCCCTCATAAGATATTCTCACTAGCTCTCTATACCCAATGAGACCTCTCCCTTACCTCTTTCCCTTATATTTCCTCAGTCCTTTATGACCAATTTATATTCTACATGGAATGAGGCTATAGGGAATGACATCTCTCACTTTATATTGTATCGATGCCACATGAAGAAGCTTGAAGCTAAGGTAAAACATGACCAAACCAAAAAGGATACATAACCTTATACTTTAGCTCCTTTATTTTCTCCCATCATGAGTATTTTGCACACACTAACGTTGAATTTTAGGTTATATGTGGCAAGCGTCCCATTCTAGAAACTTCCTCTCACATTCGAAGCATGGATCTGATTCATATCGAAACAACCACCTTCCCCATTACTAGCTAAACCACAAGCTACCTATAGACTAGTGCCTCATACTATCCTTGTCCCACTATGGATGTTATTCGGTGTGATGTTCTCATTCTATTAGAGGATTGGATCGATAATACCTTATTTTTCATATGGTCTCAATTCCATCAATAAGTGGTTATTACACAACACACCATCAAGGACCTCATGACTTATGCCTAAAGAAAATTCTACATCAAGTTGACAATATTATCACTGATATGTTGTGATATTTTCCCCTTAGGGTTGGTTACCTAAAAGTACCTTGACTACATCTTTTTTTCCTTTGGATGATGTCATGTGTTCGCTTGCATCTTGGCCTCGAATTGGGTTTTTCACAAACATATTCTATCTTTACTTGGGCTCTTGATTCCCCATTGGGTTTATCCCACAATCTCAAAAATCTCATTACATCCTTTCTTGGGCTGATTCGCTCCACTTCGATTCATTACCATCAATTCTCTAACATCCTACCATTAGATTTCTTGGCCTTATTTCACCCTTGGATTCTTCACATCACCTCGAGCTAGGATATCTTATTGATCCCCTTCCTTTTTGCTTTGCCTATTTATTGCATTATCATTATTCCTAAGTACCATGGTATTAACACATAAATACATGTGGAAAAATGAAAATGATAAATAAATCATCACATACACATCACCCAAATACCATAAAAATCATATATATATATATATATATCCAAAGAAGTTTTACAAATTGAAAAAATCATACAAAATGGCTTTGACTTATCTATAATATGCCTCAAGCACCCTCACCCCCTATATGGGTCTCTAGATGATTTATGTCGATGGGGTCATGTTATCTACTCTTGTTTTGTGAGCTATAAGAGAAGGTCACAATCAAGGATTGGTACTGATAGGATTGAATTCATGAAGAAATTTGTATGTAGCAATAATATCTGAAAAATACTTGAATGATGAAGAAGTAGTACTTCTACAACAAGAACAAGTATATGAGCAATCTAACTCTTCATTAAGTGTTTATCCTTCATTATCAAAAAAATTACATATGAAGGTACATTATATAGTGAGAAATTAGGTCACCAAAAAGGAAACTTCTCAATAAAGAAATAGAAAATGACTTAAAGTAAATTTCCCTTTAATGACCTATTATGACCTAAGAAAGCTAAATTAGACCATGTAGGTAACTCCAAAAGGTGAGTAAAATCCTACGCCAACATCTTCCTTCAGCATAGCTTAGGTGGGTAGAATAATGGGTCCTGGAAACAAGGCCCGATGAGGTACCCAAGAATAATGAAAATATCTCATAAAGAAGAGAAAGGAGAAAAAACAGTGGGAAAAAATCCCCCCCCCCCAAAAGAGAGAAAAGAAGAAAGGAGGACTAGAAATCCCCCCAAAAGATGATGTTGATGTGTCTCACACCCCAAGAAGAGCTTGTAAGTGAAGAATATTGCTCTCAATGAAAGGTTTGGTGAAGATGTTAGAACCTGATATGATGTCTGGAAATATTGAAGATCAATGACCTTTCCATGAATCAACTCTCTGATGAAATGCATGTGAATCTCAATGTGTTCTTAGTTCATTGATGCTAAACCAGATTCATGAAAATATGGATGGTACTTTGGTTTTCATAGAATATGCATATGGGTCATTTGTACTGAATACAAAACTTTGTCAAAATCCCAAGCCATACAGTCTACTGTAGCGATTTATAGCTCCTCTGTATTCAACATCAGCAAAATATAAGACAATAACATTCTACTTTTTCCTTGACCAATTAATAAGAACATAACCTAGAGAGAAACTATAAACTAATGTGCATTTGTGATTGTAAACATTTCCTACCCATTTTGATTCTATATATCCAACCAAGTAAATGTAAACACCAACTCCATATTGAATACCAAATCTATGTGTACATTGAATGTAGTAGATAATTCTCTTAGCTTCTTCCAGTGTAACTCATGAGGCTCCTGCATGAACCTGGAGACTAGGCCTACAACATATGAAATTTCAGGTTGAGTATGAGTCAAATAAATGATACTTCCTAAAATTTGTTGATATAAAGTAACATCAACCAATGGTGAAGTGCAATCAGCCTCAAGCTTGACTCTAGAAAAGAAGGGAGTCAAATTTTGATTATAATTAACCATGTGAAACTGAGAGAGAAGATCAAGAGCATACTTAGTTTGTGTGATGAATATCCCTGAGTTAGACTGTGAGATCTGAATCCCAAGGAAGTAGTGTAAAAACCTAATTTTGTCATGGAGAATCTATTCTAGAGGGCTTATTTCATTGTTGTAATGGATTATTAAGAACTCCCTTTGATCAAAAGGTCATCAACATAAAGAACCAGAACCAAAAGTGAATTATCTTTCTACAAAATATAGACATTAAGATCAAAATGACATCGGGTGAAACTTGCAGAAAGAAGGAAAGAATCCATTTTGGCATACCAAGCCCAAGGGGACTGGTTGAGACCATATAATAAATTCCTAAGTCTACATACAAAGGAAAAATCCTAAAATAAACCTTGTGGTTGTTCCATGTAGATCTCCTCCTCTAGGTCACCATGAATAAATGCACTCTTCACATCCATCTAGGACACCACTCACACAATTTAGCTATCATGAATGGAATTCCAAACTATAACTCATTTTTAGGGGTAAGGGTCTACATCAAATAACAATGGGGATTGAAACAGAACCCATGTCAGATTCAGAAAAAGTGAAATGGTTTAAATATTGTGATGAATCCTTTAGGTTTCTGTGTCTGTGAGTTTCCTCAGATCTTCTCTTTCATGTTGATGTTGCTAAATCTCCCAATGAAGTGTGGACCATATTGGAAAGTCTCTTTGGGAAAACATATGAAATGAGAGCACATGAACTAGAAAATGAGCTCATTAGTTTGATCCCCACCAACTTTGACACACTATGGGACTTCTTCACAAATTTCAAATAAGTAAGATTGTAGTTGAAGGAATGTGGAATTGATAAAAAAAACTCTCAACTCATTCTTTCTATCCTTTCTAAATTGGGTCTGGATTACTCATTTTTGTCTCCACTAAGGATGCACTTGGAGCATCATGGAAAATGCCCTCATTTGATGTGTTTTTGGTCAATTGACTAGGGAACAAGATAAGTTGATACAAATGGGCACTTTGAAGTCTTCCAAATCACATGCCTTGATTGTAAGGAATGCAAAACCTAAGGCTTCTAACAACAAGGAGAAGAAACATGAGAAGAAGGATTAAAGGACATAAGAAGGATCAAAAACCATCCCAACCAAAATCTAACACTAAATCCTCCTCCTCTGAAGCTAAACCTAAGAAGGAAAAGGTAAAGTGTGCTTATTACAAGAAACTTGGCCATGATGAACACAAGTGTATGAAAAATTAGATTGACCACCTTACTCATCTTCTTGAGAAAAACAACATAGGGGTCCCTGAATCTATCAAACATAATTCATCTAACCAAGAAAATTCTAAGGAAAAAGACAACATGTAAATAGAAGAAGAAGGGCAAGGATTTAGTGATAGTAGTGGCTCTGACTTCATCTTGGGTCATTGATTTTGGTGCTTCACACCACATGGGTTCCTCACAGGTTCAATTTTCTTCTGTGAAACCATGCAATATGTATTCTATCACACTAGGTGATGACACCTTTGTAGTAGTTTCGGGTGTGGATCAGTAGAAGTAGATGGCAGAGCATTCAATAATGTTCTAAGTGTTCCAACACTTTCCACCAATCTGTTATCACTTTACCAAATCACTCACATTGGGAATGGCATGAGAGTTGAATTTAACCCAGATTTAGTTATCATCAGAGAGATACACATTGAAAATTTAGTTACTGAGAGGGAAGGGTCGACCACCAGAATTCTTGTATACCTTATCTCATTTTTCTCCAAACTTTTTTCCATCAACATTGTTGACTCATTAAAATGGGATTAACAAATTATGACATGATTTACTTGGCCATATTAACTATTGCTACTTGGAGAAATTAAGTAAACATGGAATGGTTAAAGGATTTCCTAAAGTTAGTTTCTCTAAAGATCTCTGTGAGGGATGTTCCCTTAGAAAGCATCAAAAGAGAGATTTGACAAAGGTAAATCTTAGAGAGCTACACATGTATTGGATTTGGTTCACAGTGATGTCTCAAGGCCTTTTCCCAAACCTTCCTTCACCAAGGCATGATATATTCTCACTTTCATTTAATATTTTTCAGGATATACCTAGGTCTATTATCTTCATCAAAGTCATATGGTTATGACTTCTTTCACTACTTCAAGACCCTTGCAAAGAAACAATATGGGAAAATCATCAAGATTATATGAATAAAAAATGGTGGGGAATATGTCACCAACAATTTTGAGTAGTTTTGTACTACATAATGGATTAAGTTACAATGAATAATTACCTATATTCCTTAATAGAATGGTGTTGTAGAATGAAAAAATGGGTTTTTAAAAGAGATGGCTAACTATATGCTTCACTCCTAATCTTTGGCGCCACAATATTGGGAAGAAGCTATTAACTATGCAAATTACATACATAATCATTTCCCTCATAAATAATTGAAGGGAGTCACTCCTTTTGAAGGTTGGTGTGGTTAAAAACCACCAGTTAAGAACTTCATAGTCTTTGGATCTCCATCTATAGATCAAATCCCTACAAATAAATGGAATTCTATAAAACCTTAGAGTTGATCATGCATATTTTTACAATGCCTAGATGGTGTTGATGGGTATTGTCTTCTTCATCCAACCACATGAGTTAATTATCTAGAGGAGTATAGAATTTCATGAAGGCCAACTAGATTCCACACCTGAATCTTCTCCACTTCCATCAACATCACTTGGAATTTCTGAGGATGATTCTGATAGTTCAAAGGAGCTTGAGAAAGTTCTTGTGCTTATTCTTGTTACCGAGGACTCTTCTTATTCTATTTCGACACTAAATATAGTGAGGGAGCTTCATATCATTCCACATCTTTCCATAATTAGAACAATGAAGGTCTTATTCCTAACACTCCTACCACTAGTCCTCATTGGGCTAGATGGACTTTGTAGAGTGCAAGTACTTGGGTAGGGGATCCAATAGATGTTAGACGTACATGATTAGAGTTCAAGGATGGGCCTCATGCTTTCTTTTCCTTTTCCTCTGATCCAAAAACATTTAGAGAGACTTCTAGAAATCCTGAGTGGGACATTGTTATGCAGGAGAGTACAACTCCTTAATCAACAACCACACTTGGGATTTGACACCACTTCCTAAGGGAAGAAAGATGGTTCAATGCAGATGGATTTATCGAATAAATATATAGAAGATGGGTTTGTTAACAAGTTCAAATCATGATTAGTTACAAAAGGTTTCTCTAAGATTCATAGAATTGAATATTATGGTACATTTGACCTGTCACCAAAATAAACTCAATCAAACTTACGCTTGTCATTTTCTTTCGCTCATCACCGGGATGTTTAGCGAGATGGATGTGAAGAGTGTATTTCTTCATAATGACCTAGAGGATGAGATATACATGGAATATCTGTAGGGTTTTGTCCGTGATTATTCCTTGTTCTCGTAGACTTTGGAAATCCTTATATGTTCTCAAACAGGGACCCTCGGGATTGTTATGCCAAAAAGGATTCTTTCCTTATTTCTATAGGTTTCACTTAATGTCATTCAAATCCTAATATCTATCTTTTTGGAAAGATGATTCACTCATTGTTCTATTTATTTATGATGATGATGATGATAAATCTCTAGATTTACATAAATAAATTAAACAATAATTAATTAAAATCAACACATGAAATGAAAACTACGAAGATAGAAACCAAATGTAAATAGAATGGATAAATTTCTATTGAATATGAGAGGGAATTTTATACAATTTCTTGCTCCTAAAATCATGGAGACACGTATTATCATTTTATCGCATTATCTCTCCTTTATTCCCTAGTCTTACTCCCAATCCCAAGATACTCTCACACACTCCTATCTCTATGATTTGTGAATGGCAACTAATTGTGCACACTCACATATTATTTAAATATTAAATAATACTAACATTCAAACCATATGTTCACACTATGAACACTAATTTCCTAACATTCACCCCCTTAGTGTGAACATGGATGAGTTACGTCTAGTACTGCTCATGTTCTACGATCCAATGCTTTTCAAAGAGTACCATAAACTCAAATAATTTATCTAGTGGAACCATTAACGACTCTTTATGTGATTTTTAAGAGATTCAAAACTCTCAAATTGGTTTTCTAGTGGACCACCAACCACTTTCATAACAACGTACATGTTTCCCCACCCCCATCCTTATATTTAAGGGAAAATACAAGAAATATCACTCATGTAGGAGCTCACTTATTACAATATTGAATATGAATAAATCATTTGTTATTATTACAATACACAATGAAAATTAAACACACAACAAAAATCAATGCCAAATATTCATTGTGTGGCCCCGTCTCTTACAACTTCTAGAGAGGTCATTGATTAACCTCCTTCCTCCATTGCCTCCATCCTCCATCGTGATGTTGCTAACTCAGTCAAAATTGTCTTAGAGGATCATTTTACAATTATATTAGGTGTCGATTAAACTGATAATGCACTCTTACAATAGTAGCCAACTTTATATTTAACCAAAATAATAAAGCATATCAAAGTTTTATTGCTGGAAATCACTCACTATTTTTTTACAAAATAATTAGAAATGTCATAATTGTTTCTACAATTTATCTTAAAATACAAAATGGGTTTCTGTAATATTTTGACAAGTTTTCCATAATACAAATAAACAAACCCAAAAATTGTAGAAAATTCTGAATCTGATTTTTGAGAAAAACATGAATTACCAGTCATTTTTTTAAAGATCAGAATCTAGAAAATGGCAATGGAAGCTTTAAAACTCTCAGATCTGCATCCTTGAGGCTACGGTTTTGTCCTGCAATCACTCTCATAAATATTCCTAACCTGCTCTGATACTAGATGATGATAAATCTCTAGATTTGCATAAATAAATTAAGCAATAATTAATTAAAATCAACACATGAAATGAAAACTACAGAAGATAAAAACCAAATGTAAATAGAATGGAGCAATTTCTATTGAATATGAGAGGGAATTTTATATAATTTCTTGCTCATAAAATCATGGAGACAAGTCTTATCATTTTATCTCCATATCTCTCCTTTATTCCCTAGTCTTACTCTCAATCCCAAGATACTCTCACACACTCATATTTCTATGATTTGTGCATGGCAACTAATTGTCCACACTCACATATTATTTCAATATTCAATAATACTAATATTTAAAACATATGTTCACACTATGAACATGAATGAGTTCTTTCTAGTACTGCTCATGTTCTACTATCGAATGGTTTTCAAAGAGTACCATCAACTCAAATAATTTATCTAGTGGAACCATTAGCCACTTTTTATGTGATTTTCTAAGAGATTCACAAACTCTCAAATTATTTTTCTAATGAACCACCAACCACTTTCATAACAACGTTCATGTTTACCCACCCCCATCCTTACATTTAAGGGAAAATACAAGAAATATCACTCATGCAGGAGCTCACTTATTACAAGATTGAACATGAATAAATCATCTGTTATTATTACAACACATAATGAAAATTAAACACAAAACAAAAATAAATGCCATAAATTCATTGTGTGGCCCCATGTCTTATGACTTGCGAGAGGTCACCGATTAACCTCTTTCCTCCATTAACTCTAGCTTACATCCTCCATCGTGATGTTGCTAACTCAGATCAAATTTGTCTTGGAGGATCATTTTACAATTATATTGGGTGTCGGTTCAACTGATAATGCACCCTTACAACAGTAACCAAATTTATATTTAACCAAAATAATAAAGCATATCAGAGTTTTATTGCTGGAAATCACTCACTATTTTTTTACAAAATAATTAGAAACGTTAGAATTGTTTCCATGATTTCTCTTAAAATACAAAATGTGTTTCTATAATATTTTGACAAAAAATTTCAATAATACAAATAAGTAAACCCAACAAATTGTATAAAATTCTAAATCTAGGCTTTTGAGTAAAATACGAATTACCATCAGTCATTTTTTTAAGATCAAAATCTAGAAAATAACGATGGAAGCTTTAAAGATCTCAAATCTATATCCTTGAGGTTGTGGTTTTTCCTACAATCACTCTCATAAATCTTCCTAAACTTCTACGATATCAGATGATGATAAATCTCTAGATTTGTATAAATAAATTAAGCAATAATTAATTAAAATCAACACATGAAATGAAAACTATAGAAGATAGAAACCAAATGTAAATAGAATGGAGAAATTTCTATTGAATATGAGAGGGAATTTTATACAATTTCTTGCTCCTAAAATCATGGAGACAAGTCTTATTGTTTTATCCCATATCTCTCTTTTATTCCTAGTCTTACTCCCAATCTCAAGATACTCTCACACACTCCTATCTCTATGATTTTTGCATGGAAACTAATTGTGCACACTCATATATTATTTAAATATTAAATAATACTAATATTCAAACCATATGTTCACACTATAAACACTAATTTCCTAAAAAATGACCTTTTGATCATAGGGATCTCTTCATCTTCCATTGCAATGGTGAAAGAATACCTCTAGTATATATTCTCCATGATGGAATTAGATTTATTACACTACTTCCTTGGGATTCAGATCTCATAGTTTTCCTCGGATATATTCATCACAAAAACTAAGCATGATCTTGATCATCTCTCTCGATTCACATGGCCAATTATAAGCCAAATTATACTCTATTCTTGTATGCAGTCAAGCTTGATGTTGATTTCACTTCACCATTGGTTGTTGTTACTTTGTATCAACAACTTATATAAAGTTTCATTTATTTGACTCATACTCAATCTGAGAATTCATATGTTGTAGACCTAGTCTCCGGGTTCACACAAAAACCTCATGAGTTGCACTAGAAATCATCTAATAGAATTATGCACTACATTCAGGGTACACATAGATTCAAGATTCACCATGGAGCTAATGTTGATATTGACTTGGTTGGATATACAGAGACTTAGACTAGGCGGAGATGTTCAAAATAGAAAATCCACTTCAGGTCATAGTTTATCTCTAGGTTCTAGTCATATTAGTTGGTCAAGGAAAAAGTAGAATGTTATTGTCTTATCTTGTACTAAGTCCAAATACGGAGGAGTAGTAAATGATGTCATAGATGTCATATGGATTCAAGGGATTTCGATAGAATTTGGTGTTTAGTACAAGAAACCTATAGTCATCTTCTCATGAACCAAAGCACAATCTAGATTTGCAAGTATTTGGTTGAACATTAGTGGACCAAGAAAATTAATATTCACATGCATTTCATCAAATATATGATTCATGGAAAGTTAATTGATCTTCAATATTGCTAGACATCAAATTAGGTTTCGACATCTTCAACAAACCTTTTACTAAGAGTAATATTATTCAGTTACGATCTCTTCTTGGGGTGCGGGACACATCAACATCATCATCAGGGGGCTTTCTTTTCCTTATTTCTTCTTTTCTCTCTTTTAGGTGGGATTTTTCCCACTATATTTTCTCCTTTTCTCTGTTTTATGAGAGATTTGTATTGTTCTTGGGTACCTCATCAGGCCTTGTTTCTGGGACCCATTCTTCTACCCACCTAAGCTATGCTTAAGGGGGGTGTTGGTGTAGGATTTTACCCACCTTGTGGCATTACCTACATGGTCTAATTTAGCTTTCTTAGGTCATAATAGGTCATTAAAGGGAAATTTAATTTAAGTCATTTTCTATTTCTTCATTGAGAAGTTACCTTTTTGGGTGACCTAATTTCTCACTATATAATGTACCTTCCTATGTACTTTTTGGCTAATGAAGGATAATCACTTAATGAAGAGTTAGATTTCTCATGTACTTTTTATTATTGTATAAGTATTGCTTCTTCATCATTTGAGTATTTTTCATATCTTATTGTTATATATAGGTTTCTTCATGTATTCAATCTTATCCATTACCAATCCTTGATTATGACCTGATCATATAACCCTCTCATAATAAAATAGATCTACCTACCCATGGAATCTATCCTCTAAAAACATGGACCACCACATAGGGTGTAACTCTCCGCCTTGTCCTCGTGCCATCCCCCATAGTCTTTATAAGGTCTTTCTATAAATACCCTTGGGCCCATCATGTTTATGAATTATATGTAATTCATAGTTTCATACATGTGGCCTCCACACCCTATCTACCATGCTACAAAAATAATTGTTTATGTATAATCATCATGATCCCTAATAAGGTGTCTCAACATTGCAATTTGCTTATATGCTCGGATATATAACAATGCCACTCATTTTATCCCTCCTCCATGACCCTCCTTCATAAGTTTATATAAATCCATGTATAAGTGTGCTAGCATGTCAGATACCTTACTACTCTATCAAGAAGAAATTATGTACCCTAAAATGGGATATAACAACCACACCACCATCTATTAACTCAAAAGGAATCCAATACCACATCTATGAATTTTTTTGCACATGAAGAATTGTATCTATAACAATATCATCTAAGTACATAATATATTATTCCATACCTCATCCATCCACCCAAAATCTCCTAGCATGTTCTCTGGTAACACTTGGAATATCTCTCTCACTATAGGAAATTGTAAGTTTTGACACACATCCTCTAGATTCACCGTAATCTCCCCTATCAGAGCCATAATTTAAAATTATCTACACACCATCTTTAGCACAATATTGTAATCATATATGGATAAAATTCCCCAATATAGCAATGTGTCTTAGTTCTTCTCTATCTAAAAGATCTCATCCTACATCATCTAGTCCTAGTGACACGAGATTGGTTATATAGTAGCCCTTATGGAACTCTTGAGCATGCACATCATGTTGCACATCATAAATAACAAGAAAAAAAAACAATTTTTAGTCCCTTAAATTAGAAAAAATATCTAACATTCAAAACAATAAGAATCTATTGTCAAATCCCAAACCATACAGTCCACAAGATCATAGCATGCAATCTTGGTCCATAACGTACACAACCATATTGTCCCATACCTTGGGTCAAACTAGACCCTAAAAATATTTCTTGGCCTAGAATGAACATAAATTGAAAAAATAAAAATGTAACAAAATTCAATATAAACCCTTTTTCCTACATATATCAACCTCAAAACATGCTACATACTAGCTCATCGATCATCTTATTCTAAATTTACTCTACAACTATCTAAAACTTGGTTGGGATCGCATATCTTAAATGTAATATTTTGAAAACTTAGAGCTCTCTAATATAATTGTTGATAGTAAAAAATGAAATTACTATTTACTATACATAACAAATCTAAGGTCCTTATACATCTATACTATTTATAGCCACCTACTCACCAAATATCTCTCCCTTACGGACCATATATGTTGTTGCAAATCAGCAGCACCCCTGGATGTTGATCAGACTTCTAGTTTGACATCTTGGACATCCAGTGTGATTGCACAACATTGAATCCTCTCCCCAAGTGTGGGACTTGTAAAAATGGGAGAGGAATCTCTAGATTAGAGGCTGGTTCCTCAAACTCCTCTGATTAGATATATCACTTACAAGTTGCAGAGGTTTGAATTCCTAGTTCCTACTCTAAATTCCAAGGGGACAAAGATAGGGAATGCAAGAAAATGAAGCTAATGCTAATGAAGTGATGCACCAAAGGAGTTGTAGACACCTGATACTGCAATACATACACAATCCATAAGAAAACACAACACAAAGCATGCAAAAATTGCTCAAAATGTAATGAAAGATCAGGAAAACAATGATAGATATATGAAAGGATTGAGGGATTTTAATCACAGAACATATATTAACATTTCATATCCAATACAATGCATTACAGTGATCAAGAGGAAAAAAAGGGCCTTTGTATTACATGGAAAGGTAAAAATCTTCACAAATTCTGCCAAAGAGGAAGAAAAGGAAAGTTTTAGAGCTGAAAAAGTGTCCTTTTTTTGCAAAAATGAACCCATTCGGCTTTACGGTCTGAAGCCACGACCCCAGGAGAGAGAAACGTAGGAAAACATAGGGAAGATTCAACCATTCACCAAAACACAATAAAAATAGCATGGGCATCCTTACAGGCCCATCCCCTAACATTTTTAGCCATGCTGGTAGAGAATGCAAGCCATTCTTCATTAAAAATGGTGGTTGAACCGTCATTTCTGTCCATGACCACGTGCCAGAGGAATTTTTTTATTTTATCCCTCCAAAATCCATCAAAATACAAAAATGACCTCAGAATCTTGTAGAGAATTTCACCAGCTTTCCATTGATATAAAGAACGTGAAAAACTGAGCTCTGGATCGAAAGATATGGCCGTTTGAAGTTTTAGGGAAAACAGGGCCAAATCGGATTGGCGGTTAAAAAATTTAAAATTTTTCACTTTTGGTCATTTGGAAAATTTCCCAAAATTTCCCATGCTCCGCCATTCTCAGGTGCCACATGGCATGCTTTGATTGGGCACATGCCTATCCTCCCAAAATTTCCATGTGTCCTTTTGACCATTTTTGACTTGGACACGTGGCAAAACCCCATTAGATGCGGGTTTGCCCCTTCAAATTTTCCTCACGGGCCTGACTTGAGTTTTTTGCTGCCACCTGACACGTGGCGTGATCCCATTGGGTCACATTTAGGGGGCAAGCTTTTTCCTTTGAATTTTCCTTTGTTTTTCCCATGGGAAAATTTCTCAAATTCTCCCCGCCTTCCACCGGTCTAGGACACGTGGCCTGATTTCATTCACCGCGGGCCCTCCACAAATATTTTGACTTTGTTCACAATATTTTGGGAAAAAATCCCAATTTCCTCCCGTACTCCACCTTTCCAGGCTCTGGTGACACATGGCCTTCGCTGATTGGTCGACGGGGCAGCGGGCCAAAACTTTCTTTTTTGAACTTTGGCAAAACACTTCACCAAAATTCTAACTTATCCTCCGCCCTCCAAAACTCCCATGCCATAGGACACGTGGTGCAATATGATTGGGCACGGGCCTTCCTTCCAAAATTTTCCATGTGCCAACACTTAGTCAAATTTTGCAAATTCCTCCTTGGATAGCTGGCATCACCTGATTCATCGGCGGGCCTACGGGGAAAATCTTCCTTTTGAAATTTCACCAAAACACTTGGTAAAAAACCAAGTTTTCCTCCGACCCCCGCCACTTCCTTGGACACATGGCAGCATCTCATTGGCTGCGGGCCTTTTAGGGGAAAATTTCCCACAAAAACTTTGTTGAGCCATAACTTCAAAAATACATGGAGTTAGGAGGAAAACTTTACCTTTCTGGAAAGCTGAGAGAGAGCTCTATCCAATGGTGTCATTTCTAGAAAGTTTTGAGCACCTGAAAAGCAAAAAATTATGTCTGAGGCACAAGAGAGGGAAGAATGAAAGGAGTTAGCCACAAAATGAGCAAGCGGTACATTTTGGATAACAATATCTTGATCCCATTTCGTCTCTTTTCAAAAATGTCTATGGCATTAGGATATTGTTGTTAGCATATACCACACTAAGTCACCCCTTATACCCCTAGCTCTATTATTTCAATAATTTTAGTAGGAACACTTAATACTTACCTAGTAGTATTTGTACTCCTAATTGTCTTACTAGAAATTTTGAACCATTCAATTACTCTATCTCTCCTCTCAAGCTCTCACCAAAAGGGGGAAATATTTGGGTATTCATACATGACTAGCTAACCAGTTCAATCAAGTAAGTAGAAAATTTTTCGATTTCCATATCACCAATTCAATCAAATAATAATACACAATACAACTCAATCATGGAAAAAATTTCAAATTGTAATCAACATTGCAAATTTTACCCTCAAATGACCTAAAGTTAGGGAAAATTGATACACTTTGAATCTTATTCTTCTAAATTTTTCAACTAACTATATATAACCATAAAATGCGTGGTGGGAAATGATATGTTATTTCCTTTTCAAATTTGTATAAGTTTTCAATGATAACATGGCCTAGATCCATCTTGAATTTTTCAATAAAAAAATGGCACTGCTCCATCCCAAGGCTCTAAATATTCCAAGTCTCCACAAAAACATCTCTCCTCTAGTTACATATATATATATATATATATATATATATATATATATATGGAAACATATTGGTTTTCCTCCAAATTTGCATGAACCAAAACAAAGATCCACGTTATACCACATCACAATTTCTCTTTTGGCACACTTATGGATACATATTCTTTGGCTCTCTATAGGTATGCTCTTCTTATCTCATTTATACTAGAAAATTTCATTCACAAGCATAAATGAGTGGAAAATGTAGACACTAAAACATGCACTTATAAATATTGCATCGTACTTTTAGCATGCTATTATGTACATGATTTCGAGAAAAATATTAGACATTGATGACATAAGTCATTATTTCCTATTACTTTAAGTTTATTCTATTTTGAGTACTCATGGTTTTCTATATTTATTTATCTTCTTTTGGTTGTTTCACGGGATCCCTATAATCATGTATGATTGTATTATTTTCTAATATTTTAAAATAAAATCATACACAATAGGCCATAATGTCCATATGTAATGGGTCATTCTATATGATTTGGTCCCACCTTAATTTCCCCAGGTCATGTTATCCCAAATTTAACCCCGAGTTAATTTGGATAACTCATTAACAATGGACTTATCCTTTTTTAACACTTGGGAGAGTTAAACGAATGTTAAATTTCTATTGCCAAAATCATCATACATTGTTGGATTTTAAAAAACCTTTCAGAGACTAGGATAATTCATTGGTGGGTTATTTTCTAAAATCCACAATACAAAGGGTTAGACTTGCGATTACTGTGAAAAATTGGAAATCCGCGAGACAAAGACAACCCAAAAATATGATATACATTCATTTGGCTATCAAAAGAGCTACACCACCATGTAGTTCAAGCACCTGTGATGTGAAGGACAACGTGGTGACATTCTCGATAATCTAAAAAAAATGTATTTTACGGACCTCAAGTTCATGGATTACACCAAATTAAAGAATTCTTCAAGTCTTGACAAGTTAGTAGGGTCAAAAGGGATACGTGGCAAAAAAATTCAAATCCAAATTTTTTCTAAGTTTGAGAAAGTTAAAGGTTGCAAACCGAGCCAAAAATATGAAAATTGACAATCGAAGCTACATGGAGCCTTTTCATTGGCTAACTTGTAGATAAAAAATCATGCACTTTGGGTAATTATCTATTCTTAATCACATACTTCTATTTGCATGATTCCTAAGTAATAAAAGTACTAATTAACCCATGTCTTTGCAACCTTTCTTTTCCTTATGCTTCTACTTCTAGTCTTTTACTCTTACTTACTCGGTCTATCTTTTCATCTTTCAAAGCATTTTTATTTTGGACACTAGCACTAGGCTTCCCCATCCCCTCTCGAACCTTGTCCTCTTTGTATTGTGGTCACACTTTTTGGGTCCTTTCTAGTCATTTGAGCATCTTATATTTTTAATAGTGAACCTTTTTTAAGTTAATTACAAAATTCAAGCAAAGGAATCATATAAATATAAAGTTATGTGATCATAATAAGGGACCAAGCACTAAACATATACTATCTCCACCTAAGGTTGCATCCATCAAAGGCATCTATATCTCCATTTGCATCCATCTAGCTCCATCACAAGGGAAAAATGTTGGTTCATCTGCATCATACTTCATAGGAGGGGATTCTATTGTTTCTATGCACACATTATTTACATTCTACATCTAGTTACTTTCTCTCTACTCAAAAGTGTGACTAGCACGAGAGAAGCCTAGGGCATAATTCTATGTGCACAAACGCATAAGTCCATCATTTTGGTAGTGAGGATAGTCGACCCCTTTTATTTTCATATTTCTTTTTTAGTGTTTTGATTTTTTTGTGATTTTGTAGGTGATTCATTCATTTTAGATTTACTGAGAGACATTCTACATATTTTAGTGACATACATGTGACAAAAGGTGAACAAGTGAAAACCTCTTGTGATACCTTAGAGGAGGTTTTCTAAGCATCTACGTAGATCGGGGTGACCAGAATTAAGACCAAGGCATCCACATGCACCTCTATCCCTCTCCAAGTACCCAAATCCAATAAAATCTTCTAGATCTGAAAGTTTTAGGGATTACGTGTGAAAGTCTTACATCTTTGTTTAGTCGATATCCACTATGACACAGTCCAAACAACCTTTGTGAATCAGCTAAGGATCTTCTAACCCTCTTTTCACATTAGGGTTTCATATTTTCTATCTTAGTTTTCTTGGGTATTATTTCAGCATTTCAATATTCATTTATTTACTAAAAACTTGTTTTAGATTAGGATATTATTTTACATTTTAGTTCAATCATTTGGGTGAACAAAAATAATCAAACCCTTTCTTATGAATATGTCTTATCCTTATTAATTCATGACTCAATCATCTTATCCTTCTTTTGCACCAACTAAATTCTCTGGTATAGTTACTACTGCTTCTGATTTCATGCAAGTTCATACTCAACATCCTCCTCACTTTATTACGCCTAAGGTTGATCCTTCCATCAATATAGTAACTAATCACACACTCAACCTCTTATGTCTCCACCCACTTCTCTTCCTCCACCTATCACTTCCTTGGCTCCTTCTGCTCCTCCTAAGGGATATGATATCATTGAACAACTCAAAAATACACTAGATAATATTTCCCTCTATGATTTATTACATAATGCACCGTGAATATTGTCAAACATTAGAAGTATCCCTTCATGTCATTCATATAGAATGTGATAACTATGGAAAGGCTTGCACACACCTCATTTAATCTCTCAAAACATCTACCACATGTTATATCCTTCACTCATGGGGACATATCACCTTTTGATTAAAACAATCCATGTGCGCCCTTGCTTATTACTACCATTATTAGCACCACTTGCATCAAACATGTACTTATTGATAATGGGTTAGATGTCAACCTATGTGCTCATTCCCTTCTCAAATAATTAGGTATTAATGATAACCTAATTTATAATATCTCTAATCTTATTCAGGGTTATGACTTTACTAATCCCACATGTCTAAGGACTATTTCCTACATATTCAAGTTAGGCTTCAAACCATCCTCACTGACTTCTATGTTATCGATACCTCATTTCAATTAAATTTGTTACTAAATAGACCTTGGATCCAAGTAATGTAATCAGACCCATCTACTATCCAAAATTGCATCAAATTCTTACATAATGGCTATGAACATACTATTTATGCAGATCCTGAACCTTTCAAATTTTGTCGCATAGACCATGTTACTGCTATGCATATCCCTCCTACGTAGCATATTCCATATAGTAGCATTGACACACAAGACATCGGTCAATATATCACTTAAAAATGTTCCTCTTCCGCTCTAAGTATTCCAGCCATTTCTACTCACACTATGGCTATTATCTAACCCACCCACTCCACCTAATAGAGCTCGTAGAAATATACTCAATGAAGTTATGCAACATGACTATAATAATACAAAAGATTATAAGTATTATGATGACAAATTCACTTCTATAAAACTTATTGATGAATCATTAGGCCAACTTAACTTTACCCCTATCGATGTGGATGAATCCTATTTTTATGACACCTTTTTGGTAGATAGACTAGGAGAATAAAAATTCAATACCCCTCCTACCAATGCTATGATACTCTATTAGGGAGTCATCAACACCTTAGAGGTTGTTTCACCTTCCCTTGACCAAGTTACATCTCCACCACCACCTTTCACATGCACATTTTTGATTAGCATCTCTTTTTGGCATCATATTCCAGTTGATTGTACTTGTTGAGATACTATTTGCACATATGAGGGCTTAACTAGGCTTGGCTTGATGTTTAATGAAATTTTACTGCCAATTGACTCACCTCACATTTATCATGGTTATTATCAAATTATAGCCACCTGTGGTCTTCATATGTTTCATTTAATATTATTCATAGCACCTGCCCCTCACACTTATTTGATAACACTTGGGAAACCTTAGCATGATTATATTGGAGGTACTTTAGACATCAACCACACCTCTAACATGTTCCCTATGCCATTCGAAAAGGTTTTTATTACTAATGATTCACCTCCTACTTATTCCATGAATATTTCTTCTTGGTATACACATGACTCTCCACTAGTACCCTCCATTGATGAAGAGTACACAATGAGCATCTACACCTTACGTTGTAATGGAACTTTTTATGATCCACCTCATTCCATTTCTTATCACATTTATAATGTTGCTCTAGTGAGTTTCAACCACAACAATGATGATCTTTTAGACAGTTTCACATGATCATATTTACCACTACACACTTGGGGGGGCATTACTCTTATCTTCCCATATTCCATATAACGTACAATTTTGCATAGACATCTACATAGACACTAACATTGACATTACCGATGATTCACTCTTGTGCTTCAGTTCACACTTAAATTTTGAGGGCATTCTATACACATGAACCTCACACACTACACAGTAGACACTACACATGGCACATCTTCACACATCTTACACTTTTATCATCTTATATCATACATCATACATCTTGTGCTTCATACATCATACACATTCTACACATACCTCAAACATCTTACATTACATATTATACATCCTACATCATACACTACACATTACGAGATCACATGAAGATTTCCCATCACCACATCTACTAAACATATTACACATCCTAATCATCTACTTATATGCATTGCACTCACTACCCGATGATGCACTCTAGTCTCACAGTCCATACTAGAATGTTGAGGGTATACATCACAAATGGACCACATCACACTCATACATCTAACCATTCAATATTTTTCTCATGTGACATTCCTATATTAGTGATATATGTTATATACTAAGTCATCACTTATTCTAGTATCCATTCGTGATAAAAATTTAGACTACATCATCACACATTCTCATACCTCATATTTATGTTGTGTATCATCACTACACATTCATCACATCACACCACTAAAAACATATAGCTCGATCATTTCCCGATGAAGCATTCTCATTTACAGTTCATTCTTGACTACTGAGGGGGCATAAATAAATGAACCTCACTACATATAATTCCATTCACTTGAGGGGAACGTGGATCCTATCATTCACTCTACATTCCATTCCATCCATCCACAACATACTACATATCTTGGTTGCATTTACTCTTTTTATTTTACTTGTACATGTTCACTTTATTACACATGCTAGATATATATCTTGTATGTCATTATCTTTATCATACACACATGCGCGTTCACTTTCTTTTCTAGTTGTGATCATAAATTCTACAGGGCCATTACATGCAACATGGATACTTAGCATAGTACCTATGACCAATCCCACATCAGCTCCTGGGGGCATCTACTTTCATACACTACAAGTGTTATTGTTTCATTTGTTTCATAACACACTAATTTATAAGATTATACATGATTTTGTTTCAACATGCTAACGAGTGCTTCATGTGCAACATTTTTTTGTAGGATTATTTTCCACCATGGCTATCTGTTATATTATTGGGTATTGTTTTTCATTGCATACTCTTGTTTGTGATATTTTCCATTTTTGTGTTTATGTTTTTGGTTTTGTCATCCTTGATTGTCTTGTGATAGCATGAGTGATGTACCATGTTTGTAACCCACTTTTTGCGATATACATTGTCTTCTTTTGTGTTCTAGTTTACACTTTGTCTTATACATTCATGCTTGTCTTTTTTCACTAACACTTATCTCCTAGCCACTTGTTTACATGTGTATTGGTTTCTACTAAACACATTCCCTCCCCCTGTAGGGTACAATTTTGATGCTCGGTCCTCTTTTGGGCCACATTCTCCTTCAGCAACGTCATATGTGCCGCCAAAGAGGGGGTATCATTTGGGTGAATCATTCACCCCATAAAACGATGTACACAGAGTATACATAACACAACAATGTACCGATAAAACACGGTTTAGGGCTCAAAATTAGACTTGGGTCCTTAGTACAATGATTCCTTTCCTAGAGCACCTATAACTAGGGGTAGTTACATAGTGATTGGGTTCAACAATCTACATAACTCATACACAAGTGGATTTTAAAAGGAATTTTGTCCTTAGCACATGCATTAGTACACATAATTTGTAGTGGTGTTTTATTCTAGGGAGAAGTTAAAGGATAGAGGATAACACCAAACCTTCCTCTCTACACTACTTGTCATGGTGTTGAATCACCTAAAAAACCAAACAATATCAAGACCTCTATAGTTTTGGGAATAGATTAAAGGTTAGAGGATAAATCATACTTTCTTCCCTATACTTCTTCATCCAGTGGCATGAGATCACCCAAAAAGTCACACTTTATTGACAGGATCCTCTCTACATCTTTTTTCTCATCACATATTAGGTTCACGTGTTCCTTTTTCACACTTTCAACATTTTTACATAGTTCCTCACATGCTTTTTATACATATACATGTGTATTTGACTACTTGATTATCTTCTCTTTTATAGGTCCATCTTTATGGGAAGTAAGAAGTTAACATCTATTGGGACCATGAAATATTGGCTAAGTGTAAAAGGGTGCATAGGTGCAAGGCCTAGTTGAAGAAAGGAATGTAAGGAGAAGGCACACATGGAAGGGTTTAAGGAAACCCATGGCATGCGCTTGGAAAATACAAGGTTTTAGGACGTATCGATATTAGGAATTTTGGGCGGGATACAAGAAAAGTGTGACGCAACTCCGTATGTGGAGTGGACAAGGTGCCAACTTGCCAATAGGTAGGCCTAAGAAGGAATATGCCTTGCATTAGAAGCTTCTAGAAGGAAATCATGGAAAGGAGTGGTGAGCTCATGCCTAGAGGAACATGCGCTCATGGAGGACCACATTCGGACTCTTGGAAAAATATCGAGGCCACAAAAGAATGAGTTGACGAGTTCAAAAAGGCTATATATACAAGTTCCGCAGAAGTAAAAGAGAGATATAGATAAAGGGTGGAGCTCTACGAAATCTGCAAGGACTCTATTACCTTGGGAAAATAAGGGTACGAAAGGATGTATCAAGGGTTTAGGAATTATAAATTTTCTTTTGAGGGCCTAGTTATATGAATCTAGTTATAATGCATGACTACAGTCTACCTTTATGTGATATTCTGTAATGGGCCTAATGAATGTAATGAGGTTATCAGTTTATATGAATATGAGCATTAATGGTTCTGATTCATACATCCTTCTTCATAGTTATTTTCATGTATGTTTATGAATTAAGTATGAATGCTTGTACCGCTTCCTTTATGTTTGGTGTAAGTTATATAATCATTAAGCACTTTATGTCTAGAATGACTACAAGGATCTAGAATCTCTCTAAGCTCTATGGTGCTTGTATGTCTTATTTAATTTCAAACCTCTTAAACTCATATCATAGATGATGTTTCCCACTAAAATCAAATTAAAGGGAGACTCGGCACTTGTGCGTTCCTTGGGTGAGTGCCCCATGCCCACCGGGTAATAGGACGGCATGCATGGAATTTCTTTCCTTTGTGATGGGGGTAAAATTGACTACATCTTGGTTCCATTTCCAAGACATCTTTTAGAAGTTGTAGTGGGAAATGACATACATCATGATCTGGGTAATGAGTAATGATAGAACGTTTAACTTTAGAAAGTGTTGAATCATGGTTCAAGAGCATGGAGGATCAATTTCCTCAGTGATTCAACACTAGACCTGAGTTTGATGCACGTAGGTGGGTAGAAGATAGCCTCTACCATGATTTATATGAAACATTTTTCTATTTCTTCCTAGTAGAACTGTATGAATGGATCTTAGCATATGTGTCTAGATCAAGCTAGTATTATAGGTCACACAGATGGATGCAAGAAGAAAACTAGAGGTTACAAGATGCAGATCTGATGTGGACTCATGTTGTGGATCATTAGAGGAAAGGTGTGTTGGCTAGCTACACTATGAAGTACACTATTTCTACATATTCTTGTCTAGAAGTTGCTGAGTTTAAATTTCTATGGAATCCCAAAGAATCATTTCTATGGGATCCCAAAGAATCATTTCTACATGTTATCCCTCGACAATAAAAATCTTGATTTTTACTTTGTTTTCGAGGGATTTCCAATGGCCGGATAAACCGTTACGAGTCTTTGGGCGAGGAAGCTAGGGTGGAGGAAGATGGCAGATATTACGATGGAGAAAGAAAGGGAGGAGAGATGACTCAAGTATAGTGAAGTGTGTGAAAGGGATATTTCTAGACAACGTGAGGTTGTAAGTGTGATGGATCTATGGAGGAAGATGTTACGGGAAGGAGTTGAGGTTCACGCGAAGGACATGGAACCTGAGTAGTCTGTATTACCCTATCTTGGAAAGTGCGTAAGAGAGACCCCTTCACTTCTTGAGGAGATTTTGTCATGTAGAGAGAGAAGATTCATTGGCACATATATGAACCCACCTGGTGACAAAACCCTGGTGCTTGGTTTTCTAGATCAAGGAAGGAGTATCGTTGACCTAGTTGGTATCAGTGTAAGTGATAGATCTATGCCTAGGAGATATAATTTTTTAGTTCCCACTTCTATGGCTACACATATTCCAGTATTCAGAGAATTTTTGGATAAGGAGCAAGTACACAAGCCTTCGGTCTCACATCTGGGAGTGGTGTGGGGTACATTAGTGGTAGTGGGGAATTATCACAGACCATTAGCACGTCATTCGGTCGAACCTTAGGGATACTTGGGCGACCACTACGGGACTTGGTGGTTCTGGTGGATCTGGTGGGTCAAGAGGAACAAGACTTGGTGGACCTGGTGGATCTGGTGTCTCAGGAGGCATAGGACTTGGTAGATCCGGTGGCAGAGGAAACACCAGAGCGAACCAAGGCTTTAGATCGGGGGAAAAGGGCCTGACCACCACCTCAAGTCTTCTTTAATATGTATTTAAATTTTCCATATTACAAAGGTATTGAAGATGTTACAAAACATGTTCACAAGTGTGAGCTGCTATGGCATGCAAAGGGTATCACAACCCCAGAGTGGAAGGCTAGTCAATTTGCAATGACATTTTAGGGGTATGCACATATCTCGGTATAGGAAATATGACTGTCATCAAATGGTGTCGGATTAGATTTCTTTAAATAATGCCTTCTTGGTACAATTCCACATCCTTGAGTTTGAATAGAAGAGCATCAGCGCCAGAAGGAGATTGATAAGGAATGGTGGAGAGTGTGCAAGAGTATGATGCACACTTTAAAATTCTCTTGTCTAAGTTATCATATGATATTCACCCTTCACAACATGCTCAGGTGGTTTTGGAGGGTTGATCACACCTTTTATAATGGAATTATCTCATAAAACTTTCATAGACCTGCGTGAGGGGTTAGAAGTTCCTCTAGGCTCCGAGGTTGTTAGAAGTGTTGATACTAGTATTAGCCCATTTTTGGAGGATAAAATTACTGCTATGGCTAACCATATGGAAATGTTGTCTCGTGAACTCAGCCCATGAGACTCACAATGGTTTATTGTGTATAGATTGTGAAGTAGAGGGGCATGTCAAGGATATTTTTCCCAGAGGACAATACACGATGTGACAATAGATTATGAGATTTGTCATGGGGAGCATGATGCAAGTAGATGCCCCTTGTTATAACGTGTAATTTGGAAGAATGTGTCTTTCTACTATAATATATTCACCTCTACAACCCATGATATTAAGAATTGTAGGATTATTACCCGGATCCATAAGGCCATTGATCATGGGAAGTGCCGGACTGAATTTCTAGCGAGTTCTAAAGGTGATGATCATCATTATGAGGAGTACGCGCAGATGGAGGCATGCATAGAAGGGGATTTTGCGGAGGATTCCATGGTCATGGTAACCATGGAGGAATAAGTGAGTTCCCACATGGAACCTGTTTTAATTGTGGGTCTATAGAGCATTACAAATGAGAGTGCCTAGACCTATTGCAGTGCTCATGGTGCGGAAGAAACACAAGTATGAGGAGTGCCCTGAGTTGTTTGAGCACATGAATCAACAACAATGGAAAGACAAGGGTGCTGCAATGGTAAGAATTAAGAAGAAGGACACACAATGGATGCCATGGTTAACAAATCGATGCAAGATTAGAACTTGTTTTAGTAACAACAAGAGTAAAGGCCACACATGCAAAGGAAATACCAAGGTAGAGGACTCTAGTTTCAAGAGAAGAAGTGGTGCATGGAAAGTACCCAGATCCTACTCATCAAAAGGAGGTATATCAATATACCATGGATGTCATTTAGATTTTACAAGGAGAAATCCAGTGTCTAAAGGAGTAGTCTAGGAGGGAGGAGCAAAGGAGAAAGGTCGAGGCACCAAGAGATGACCTAGATGAGGTTAGGGAAGTATGTAAAATTCTAAGGCAAGAGAATGTTATTCCCTTTGTGGGAGCATGGTTGAGGGAGAAGGTACCATGCACTAGAGAATAGTGTGAGAGGTAGGTATTGCATGCAAACCTTCCCCCTCATAGCCTTGACTATGATATGGGGATCAAATTAAATGCAGTAGTGGATGGATTGCTGCTGAGTAATATCCTCATTAACACAGACACGGAGGTCAATGTTCTCACATTGGATGCATGGCATCAGATGGGAAGGCCTGTATTATAGCCATATTTGAATGTGTTATATATGGAAAACAAAAAAAGGCAATGCTCATTGGTATCTTAAAGGATGGAACTATCACAATTAAGGGAGCTAAGTTTACTGGGGACTTTGAAGTCTTGGCACTCGCCGAGGTAGACAATTTCCTAGGACTACTTGGGCACCCACGGTGTTACAAGAATAATGTGGTTCTTCTTTTCAAAAAAGGGTACATAATCTTTGAAAATGAGGAGGAATGAGTCATCATACCCCTAGATGATGGGAAGTCAACACCTATATTGAACTTTTAGGAGAAGAGGTCATGGATAGAATATATGTGTACTCAATCAAGGATCTAGAGATAATCCATCCTACCGACGAGTTATCCAGTTTGAAGATGCTCAGTTGTTAAGTGACACCACTAGTCTAGCATGTGATAATTGGGCACATGGGACCTACGAATTGATCGGACAACATTTAAGAGGATTGGTGACAAAGATGACAAAGGTGTGCACAGTTAGGTGCCTAGGAGGAAAAGAGCTACCTAAGTACTCAGGAGGAGCCTCCCCTAAGGTATTTTTGTAGAAAATGGAAGCTCAGTGGAAGGAGGAAAATGAAAGAAGGGGGATATTAAGTTACGTCCTACTAGGAACTATTACGTGCTTTGGTGGGCAACACATCGGGATAATCTCTTGGAATGGCGTGAAGTGAGAATTGCCTTCTCTGTTTGTTTCTCTAGAAGCAATGTGCCCACCACCATCAAGGACTACCATGGTAAGGAGCCCACCTCTTTCCACATCCAATCCTATGAGAGAACCTGGAGGGAAGGCACGGAAGATTTTCCACCATCCCTCTAGGTGCACAAATTGTATTCTACTGTAGGGTTGCACATGTGCATGGTATATACATTCTAAAACACACCGCCGAGATAGGGAATTGGAAAGAACTAACAACTAACCTAGTTTAAAAATTTGAGTATCTAAGTACTAAGCCATCAGTTGATAAGGCATTGTATGTTGTCAAACACCTTACCATGGGGGATAGTGTCATGGCGAGAAGATAGGCTACTATACTTTCTTGGTGAACTAAGTTTGGGGAGACTCGTTGCCCGTGCATGCCTCGGTGAGTGCCCGGTGCCCGTTGGGTAATAGACTAGCGCGCATGGGATTTCTTTCTTTTGTGATGAGAGTAAAAATGACTACAACATCATCAAAAAAACATCAGCATGATACTAACCAATAGGTACATCACACACACATTTTCACCCCGGGTTCATTTTCATCACACTTTACACTTTTTCATCTTTAGTTTCCACACTCCATCTTTTTCACTCTACACTTGCTCTATTCCCTTGACATCCTTTCTACATCAATTTATAAGGATATAAGGAATGAATCTCTATCTAATTTATGTTATTGAGCTTTCTACTCACCAATATAAATTGGGGGAAATTGTAGACACAAAATCACGCACTTTGGGTAATTATCTAGTCTTGATCACATACTACTATTTACATGATTCATAAGTAAGAAAAGTAGTAATTAACCCATGTCTTTGGCCACCTTTCTTTTCTTTATGATTCTTCTTACAGTCTTGCACTCTTATTTACTCGATCTATATTTTCATATTTTGGCATTTTTCATTCTACAAACCAGCACCCATCCAACACACCAGCACTAGGTTCCCCCACCTCCTCTAGGCACCCTTTTCCTCTTTGTGGTTTGGTCACACTTTTTGGTCCTTTCTATCCATTCGATCATCTTTTATTTTTGGTAGTCGGCTTTTTCGGGGTTAACTACAAAATTCAAGCAAGGGAATCATATAAATATAAAGTTATGTGATCATAATAAGGGACCAAGCACTAAGCATATACTATCTCCACCTAAGGTTGCATCCATCAAAGGCATCTATAGCTCCATTTTCATCCATCTAGCTCCATCACAAGGCAAAAAGGTTGGTTCATCTACATCACACTTCATAAGAGGGGAGTATATTATTTCCATGCACAAATTATTTACATTCTACATCTAGTTACTTGCTCACTTTGCTCACAAAGTGTGACTGGAACAAGAGCAACCTAGAGCATAATTCTACACACACACAAAGAGAACTACATTGGGTATGATATGTAGTAAAGTGCTAAGTGATAATTCTATAATTTAATATCTAATGACATTTTTACCCCTTCATTTCCATCTTTCTTTTTAGGGTTCGATGCTTCATTTGGGTTTTACAGTGATTCATTCATTTTGGATTTATAGAGAAATTTGATAAAATTCAGTGACATAGACATGAAAAATAAAAATAAGTACCAACCTCTTATGACACCTCGGATGAGGATTTCTAAGCATCTACGTATACCACGGAACCTAGAATTAAGACCGGGGTACCTAAATTTATTGAAATTGTGAAGTACGTGGAGCTTTCATTTTGGCTCACACTTCACAATGATCAGTCAAGGCCTAAGGAAAAGGAAAATTATGAAGCTACATGGAGCTATTTCATTGGTTAATACTTTATAGTGGCGATTTTGTTCAAGGAAAATCTAACACCGCGAAGGAATGTGGCAATTTTCTAGTGTCCCATATTTCATAAAGACATGCTCATAAAGGGAAAAAGAAGAAAAGTAAAGGGGATAAAATGTCGATACCCGAGATAATGAACTATTGACACATGACAAAGAAAAAAGAATTGCACACATTGGAGGAGGGTAATCCTTGAGCTAATCAATTGATTCCACTCATCACTCTCTTTTCATCCCAATGTGTAAATATTTAAATGATGATATCTTTTGATTCCCCACTCCAAATCACACAAAAAAGGTATCATTGGAACTATATTCTCAAACACTCTAATTTTTCATCATGAGAATAATTATTTGAAGATTTTTGGTGGGAGAAAAGAGGAAAAATTGTTGGAACATAATGATTAAATTGTTTGGCTAACTTGTTAATGTATATGGGTCCATCACTAATAAATAGGTTAATATTTGATAATATGAAATATTTATATTTATATTATTAAATATGCTAACCTAGGTATATACTTTAGGTTAAATATTTAATATCATGAAATTATTATATTTCTAATATTAAATATTATAAACCTAGGTATATGTGTCAACCATTTTATGTTGAAAAGGTGGGTCAAGAGACATACCCGATCACCTTATATAAAAAAGACTTTAGTTCCTCATTTGATTTATTCGGGAAATATATCAAATGTGTGAAAATCAAGTGATTTAGTATTACCCTTATTAAATAGGGTTTTAAACGAGGGGTGATCTTACTAGATTTAAAATAAGTTCTCTGAAGTAAAAGGTTATTTTAAAAGTGGTTTTCACTGTGTTATTTATTTCTGTAAGTATTTTTATTTACTTATGTTATGATGTAATGTTTATTTAAATATTTATTGTAACATTATATAATATGTAAGTTGATTAAATCGGTATTTATTAGAATCCTCAAATTCTATTATGGTAACGAGCGAGGTTTATATAATAATTTATATAGACATCATATTAAAATTGATATAGTTATGAAAAAAATTATATATTAAAAACCTTAAACCATATTAAAATTACATGGGATTGGGGAAGAGTCAATGCACCATATTCTAAGCCAAATTTTATATCATATTTAAACTTAAATTATAAATCTAGGTATATATAGTTTAAAAAAGAAACAAACATAAGTTTGAATCATATTATATATATATATGGTTAGTTTAAACCGATTAAAATATAAATTTTATTAGATTTGGTCTATATATGTTTTTTTAAAACCTAAGTGCTTACTTTGTTTTTAGAAGGGGCCTATGTTTATTACTTGGCCATAAAGGGATTACTTTTCAAATCTTAATACTTATTAAATAAAACCTAACATGTTTCCTAACCATTTATATTATCCATGTGGATGCCCCCATGCATTTATATCTTATAGTTTATAAAAACTATATAAATAAACTTATTTGAAGGTTTTCTTTTTTATAAGAGTGGGATTGGAGAATTAAAAAGAAAAGAAAAAGGGCTAGTTTATTGGTGGCCCACATGAAGTGTGGTAAATATTTATTAAAATATTGGTAGTTATAGCCACATAAAAGTTTTAAAGTTTTTAGCTTGCAGGAATTATATAAAATATTTTACAATCTTTCCATAGTTTTAAATGTGTACGGTAAAATTAAGAGTAAATGAAGGGAGGAGACAAGGTTCATGAAAATAAAGATTTCAATTTATTTCATTGGCCGGATGAAATTACTTGTCCCCTTAATCTGTACTCTCATAAATCTACTTGCTTAAACCCCTTTAATAAGGGTTATGTGTTTTTTATTAAAAAAATATATTATAGTTTATAATTTTTATGAACTATATATTGTTTTTTATTTACATTCTATAAACTATATACCTCTTTTTAAATATATATATATACACACATTATAAATTATAATATCTTATTTTTATGTATTAAAATATAACCTCCCTAATATTATATAGAAGAAGAAATTCTAGAATTTCACATTCTGAAAATACACAACAAGTTTTGGCTTCATTAAATTTGACGGTCAAATGACCGTCATGGTAGACCAAACATAAGACAATATGACAGTCATTTAGACATCAAATTTAAGCTCATAGGTTCCAAGAAACTTTCATTGTGTTAAAATTGACGGTCAAATGACCGTCATGACAAACCAAAAAATAAGCCATTATGATGGTCATTTAGACGTCAAATTTAAGCTGGCCGAATCTTTGTCTACATTAAGTTTTTCAGAAATTTGAAGTTATTATGCATTCTTAGGGGTCTCTTCTTCACTTCTATATGGTCGAAAATATTTTTTATATAAATATGGGGTATAATATAGAGCCCTTTATATTGTGGGTTATTATTTTAATCATGAGAGGTTAATTAGTATGTATTGTAATGACATAATTAGTTATGATCAAATACTTTCTTTAGATCTGATTCTATTAAAAGTGTTGTTTTTATTATTGATAAATATGTATCTAACTCTGTGGTACATTGTATATTATAATGAGGTGTGTTTTACAAGTTTAGGAAAACAATGGCATTCAACTATTTTTGTCTTCACAAAACCCAGATCTTGAATGAAACCAACTACAACATTTTGGTCAAAATAAAATTTATGGCGAGGAAACTCTGGATGATTGTTTCTGGATCTGAGGTTGCTCCCACCGGTTGTCAAGAAACTGTAGATAACATGAATACATTCTTGTAACAAATGCAGGAGGCTCTTTCTATGATTTTGTGCAATGTGAATGATGAGTACCTTCTACACATTGATAATATCGAACATCCAAAATAGGTATGGACATAGCTAGAATCCATACATGAAGGATACTTGGTATATCAAGGATAGTAATGAGAGTATAATAGTTGAAGGAATTCAAAGAAATGGTCTCGTATATTTTTGATGATTTCTCTTCTACATCTTGTTTTATATCTCAAAGTTTGAATAATTCAAAACTATGGCATGAAAGGTTAGGACATGTTAATTATCAAAGCTTATATGAAATGTCTAGATATAATCTAGTGAAATATTTACATGTGTTGTCTTCTTCTCTTGAAGTTACTTCATTAAATGTTTCTAAATGATGGTTTTGATTCTGATTTAGTAAATGGTCATGATGATGTTTTGATGTTATAGATGTTTATGAAACTCTTATCTTCCTAGATAAGAAATTAAATTGGGCTCAATCTATGTTAGAAAGTTCAAATCCTATTAACCTTAAGAAAATGACTAGAAGTCATCATATGTATCATGTATTAATTACCTTGTATGAACCTGAGCTGAAAAGTATTATAGGGTCTAGGCGGATATACAAAATAAAATATAATGTTGATGGTATTATTAACCAACATAAAGATAGATTTGTTGCTAGAGGTTTTACTCAAAAACCTAGTATTGATTATGTTGAGACATTTTCTATAGCTAAAATGAGTCTTATTCTACGAGTCTTATTTGTAATTTCCACCCAATTTGGGTAAGAAATCCACCAAATAGATAAGAAAAATACTTTTTTGAATTGTGATTTAAAAGAAGAACTTTAGATGTTTCAACTTTGAAGGATTTTAAGAAACTGGTAAAGAAAACTATGTTTGTTAGTTGAGAAATCCTTGTATAGTTTAAAACAAGCTCTTAGATCTTGGTATGCGAAAATTGTTTCCTTCTTTAAACTGTTAGGTTTTGTTAAATGTTCTTCTAACAATGATATATTCATCAAGAAATAAGTGTAACATTTAATCATTATGTGTATATATGTTTATTATTTTCTTATGAATGGTGAAAATTATGATTTAATTCATAGGATTAAAGAGAAATTGAAGCGGTACTTTGAAATGAATGAGTTAGGTCTCTCACATCATGTTCTCGTATGACTGTATTTCATTACAATATACAACCATTGTATTGAAAAAGTTTCTTATGATTGATTGTAAACCATTTTCTCCTTCAATGGAAGTTATAATAAATATTGACCCTAAATCTACATATGAAAAAGGTTGATCCTATTTTATATACATTGTTAGTTGATAGTTTGATTTATCTAGCTATTATTGGATCATATATTTCCTATACGAGTAGGAATTACTTCAAGGTTTATGCATGAACCTTTTTTAGAGATCATTAGAATCTTGCAAAAAGAACTTTTAGATATATTAAAGGAATAATCAATTATGGGTTGCATTATACTAAGAATAAAAATGCTATCTTATATGGATTTTATGATTCTAACAATATTGATTTTGTGTTATAAAATATACTAGATATGTGTTCAATTTTTTTTTGTAGGAACTATTACTTGGAAAAAAATATAATCAACAAGATATCCATTTATTCTACTAAGGCAGAGAAGTACAATGGAAGAAGTAAATAATCCATGTGGTTGTAGCGGATGTTAGTAGAGATACACATGAAATTTAAAGGAAGTATTCCTCTTCTATGTGGTGGCTAGAGTTGTATTACTCTTGATTAGGAATCTAGTTCAACATCAGAGGATGAAGCACATTGAGATACATATACACTTCATCCGTGAGAAGGTGCTAAGTGATGACATAAATCTCAAGTTCGTGTTTACTGAAGAGCAAGTTGTTGACATCTTCACAAATTCCTTGAGTGTTGCAAAGTTTTGTCACTTTCGTGAATAGATTGGATAAATGGAGTTTCCATTGATGGGGAGTGTGCATGAAAATGTCACCTCCTAATTGAACTTGTTTTTGTAAGAATACCTTTAAGAATTTGTAAAAGAACTTCAGAAAGTGTAAAAATACCTTTGGGCAAGTGTAAAAAGACCTTCGAGCATGTATACCTCCTCGGCTTATTTTTTAGAAAGAAGTGTAGAAATATCTTAAAGACGGTCTTCAGTAAACTCTTTAGTGCTATTGAGTTTACTAGTAAACATCTAGTACAAGCATATTGTTAAGGAGGTACTTAGTTGTAAAAGGATCCTATATGCTTGGGTTTAATAACCTTTTATGAGAACTTGTGAGAACATGTAAAAATCACAAATCATACTTAGCCACTAATCATGGGATGATCTTTGGGATTCCAAATCCTTTTGTACCAAAATTTAAATTGAGTATGATGAAAGTGTTTATAATTCCTTCAACCGATATGCTAGCCTAAAACTTATGGTTTAAGGATTGTCAATCCTATAGTGTACCACAGATAGATAATCTATTGGCATATGTTATGTTATCCCACTTAACATAAATGGGGAGTGTGGAACATAATGATTAAGTGGTCTCGCTAACCCTTAATGTATATGGGTCCATCACTAATATAGGTTAATATTTAATAATATGAAATATTTATATTTCTATTATTAAATATTCTAATCTAAGTATATACTTTAGGTTAAATATTTAATATCATGAAATGATTATATTTCTAATATTAAGTATTATAAACCTAGGTATATGTGTCAACCATTTTAGGTTGAAAAGGTGGGTCGAGAGACATATCCGATCACCTTATATAAAAAGTACTTTAGGTCCTCATTTGATATATTTAAGAAATATATCAAAGGTGTGTAAATCAAGTGATTTGGTTTTACCCTTGGTAAATAGGGTTTTAAAGGAGGAGGTGATCTTACTAGATGTAAAATAAGTTCTCTAAAGTAAAAGGTTATTTTAAAAGTGGTTTTTACCCTATTGGGGTTTTTACTATAAATATTGTGTCACCTATGTTATTTATTTCCTGTAAGTATTTATTTATTTACTTATGTTATGATGTAATGTTTATTTAAATATTTATTGTAACATTATAATATTTAAGTTGATTAAATCAATATTTATTAGAATCCTCAAATTCTATCAAAAACAACTCAAGCATTAATGATTAGTTACATATGGCTCAACCACATGAATTGATGAAGTATGGTGATCTTGGGGTATACTAGTTTCTTACAAAGCTTGTGGTAGTCTTGATCCACTACACTTAGATCAAATCTAAGTTTCTCTGCCTCTTTGAAATGATTGACCCCGAACTGGAAGTACTATGCTATGAAGGAGGAAGGAAACTTACACTAAGGAATCTTGGCACCATCTACCAAAGTAAATATGTTGATGCAAAAATGCTTATATACAGTGAACTCAACTTCTCTTTGCACTAATGAAGACAACTGCTCAGGTATTCTCCATTCAGCCCCGAATGCGTCACACATCCACTTATACCACTTTTCTATGTGTTCCTTATGAGCGGCCTTCATGGTGTCTCATGTATATTTTTCAAACCTCTTGGAGGGGAGGGGTTCTTATCTAAGTGTTCCCAAAAACACTTATTTGGCCCATTAGGCACTCCAATGCCTGAAAAATGCAATGGTGAGGAGAACATTACCAAACATGATTTTATCTTTGTTGTGCGTTGCTTCTATGATCTCCTTTGTAATGAAAGCTGAGAGGATAGATGGTTCCCTCTAAGATCTTGCAGCACACATTAAACAAAGCCTTGTTGATATGTGTACATATCTCTTGCCAACTCAGCTTTGTAACCAAGCATGCGACCATCCTCATCACTGGGTCGGTAATTACAGAAATGTTGAAGTAGCGTGAACCCTTATTGTAGTAATAAGCCTCAATAGTCTTCTTAATTGCTTCCTTTTCTTCCAAGTCATCGTCCAATGAATCTCCTTAATAGATAAGGCTAGTGAAATTAAAAATTAGTTGGGGGATTATGTGCATCCTTCATCCTATGAAATAGAAGTGGTCTTCATGCATGCATGACATCAACCATTAGTATACTCACTCGAGATTTCTGAAATAGGGAAACTCATAGAGTTGCAACAACCCAACCTTCTTCATTTTTACCTTTACCTTGTCATCATATATGGGAATTCCATCTAGTGTCCTCTTATCTGTAAGGTGAACTAGTTCTAGTGTCATTTCATTCTTTGTGGTGCTCATTTTATGGTTGTAATCACTTGGCCATCTTCCTGATGTGAGACACCCATTCTTTATTAATTAATACATCATCTAGGTATTACATTTCCACGTACCATTCTTCATTGAAACTGGTAGAGACAACTTGTTTTCCCTTGCCCTTTCCCTTCTTTGGTGAAACATTTGATACTTTCCTTAGTGTCATTCCTTCATCGGGTCCTTAAAACTTCTTCCTCTCTCCTGGTCCTGCTCTGCTCAACTTTGTGGCTTGACTCCTTTATGAAAATTCCTTCAAACCAAATTCCCTAGCTATGTAACCCTAACCTAGAAAACCCTTTTTCCACAAGATGGAATAACACCCATGGGATTATTTCACAAAACCTTCTCCACATATGCTTGTGTACTTATTTCCACTCTGGTTCACTGATAAAACTAGCTATGAATGCCAATCTTCACAACTATTCTTAAAATTTATTCACAAGGACTCCTAGTTCATGAGAGATCTTTGATAACTTAAAATGCAAGGTAGAAAATAACACACCCCCGATCTTCTATTTATAACTTTTTCTTTTCTCTACAATAAATGCCATGCCACCTACCAATGTAATTTTACAATAAAGGTGGATTTTTTCCAACACCAACCTTTAGTGCTTTTCCTCTATGCTCAATCCTATGCGAACACTTCACGAAACCTTCGACACGTGACTACCTCGACCATATAATTCTTTTTCTTTCTCCCATGCTGAATTCAATTCTTCCTCTCGTGTCTTGGACCAATTTCTTTTTGCTACCTACCTCATGTTATTCCTACACTTTTTACCCTTGTACGTGGTTTCTCAAAGCCTTTTGACAACATCCTTCATTTATGTTCACCTTTTCCACGTGTGATCATCCAATCCATGTGTTTTATATTTTTCAACTCGGGCCATCCACAACCATACCTTATATCTTTTGTCACATTACTCCACTTCACAAAAAAATGGATGCACGTTCAGTAGAAACATAGATTTTTTTGAAAATAATAAGTGGCTACCAAGACACACGAATGCACACAACACAAAGCAATGAGAAAGGGAAACACAAAGAAATGAAAGCTACAACAAAGAAAAAACCTAGGTAACTGGCAATATTGCCTTATTTACTGATATAAATATGACTTATTTATAGTAGGTTTTTAGCCTACTCCCATTGAAATTCCTTAGTAACTATGTTCCATTTAGTGCTTATAACTAGCAAGCACCTGAATCAAGTTTATAGGATATAATGTACGGGCCCATCCAATGGACTTTGAATTTCCCAGAATGATACAAAAACTTGGAATCATACAAAAGAACCATCTACCCAACCTCAAACTATTTTTTCTTGATGTGTCTATCATGTCATGCCTTCTTCCTATATTTTTCTATTTTTTGACTCTAGCAAGCAATATCTCACCTCTCATATAACTACATTAACTTATCAATCCTCTCCTCAAGTGCTTATTCATCATCTAATCCTCTTGCATGTGCTATACATAATGATGGTAACATGAATTCAATAGGTAACACAACTTCCATGCCAAACACTAATTAAAAAGGTGTGGCCTTGTTCAATCTCTTATAAGTAGTCCGATATGACCATAACATAGCAGAAAATTTATCATCCCAATCCTTTCTTCCCACATCACAAATCTTAGTTAATGTGTGATTCATAATTTTGTTAAATGCCTTAGCAGTCCCATTAGCTTGTGGGTGATAAGGGGTAGTCTTATGGTGGGATACCATGAATTCTTCCAACAAAATCCTAACTATCTCATTCAAGAAATGAGTACCCCTATCACTTGTTAAGATTAGTGGGCATCCATATATGATGATTATATTTTCCCGTAAGAACCGAGTTGTTTTTTTTTTTTATTATTGGCAAATAGTTTTTTGAAAGGGACTATACCCTTGTACAGAGAAGGCTCAGAAGCCGGATGTGCCCAAGCGAGCAAAAGAACAAAAGGTCAAAAACAACAAGGACGCAAGGTGAATAGAACCTACTAAAGACAAAGACTAAAACCCGCAAAGCCCAAAGAAGAGAACAAGAAAAGAACAAGCGCCGATGGGAACAATTACAACCAACCTAAGTGCCCGCGCGCACCCTCCACGAAAACCGCGGAAATATTTTCTACAAACAGTGCTCCAGCCCGCCATGTTTTCGTCATCCACGTCGAGAACCTCCTCTAAATTACCATTTAAAACAGAATTTGAAACCCTCGCCTCACTTTTACTGTCCATCTTCCTTCTGCAACGGTTCAAATCCGCATTTAAAGGTCTTTGTTTATGAGCTTTCATAGATTTACTATGTCGGTTCACTTCCCGCGTGGCAGTCTCCAAATCTGCCGTAATTAAATCTGTTTCTGACCCAGTCTCCCATTCGGAAGATTCACTATCTACCTTGTTTGACTCGTGAACAGTTTTGAATGGAATTTCCCGCGTCTTCCACGCCGTAGCAGCCTGTCCCACGCGTGCAGAGAGGTCGCCATGCGAAGCCGCGAGTAGAGCCATTTCGGACTGGTTAGTTCCGCCATCGTTGCAATTTCCTGTGCGTAATGTGTCAGGGATCTCTCCTTCGAAGATCCGCACCTCCTCTCTGCTGTTTTTCCTGCCTATTTCATCCACTGTCTCCGCGGAGCACTTGCATAGTTTGGCTTGGAAGTTGACCTTCCAACATTTGGGACAGACCAAACCGTGGTCTTCAGGGATGATGTTCTGCACAAGACGGCCCGTGGGAGAAGAAAGAATGATATTCTTTGGGAGAACAGCCCCCACCTCCATGCTAACACATAGTCGTGCTCTTACAAGCCTGCTTCTGGCTTTTGTTGCAGGTTCCAAGGATATTAGCTCTCCCATTGAAGCTGCTATGCCAATAAGGACTTCGTCCTCCCAAAATTCCACTGGAAGAGCCGGCAGAGATATCCAAATGGGCAATTCCTTGATTTGAAGAGAGACCCCTGGCTTCCATCGCTTCAGATGCAGGGCAGTTCTTCCAAACATCCAAGGAGCAGCGTCGAGAACCTTAATCATCTCATCTTCCTTAGAAAAATTGAACAGAAGGGCGTGGTCGGGAAGAGCGATGATATCAACCCAGCAGCACCACTTCCGTCCGCACCATTTGCGGACAACATCGATATTTGGACGATAGCCTGCAAAAGCTCCAATTAGTGCAAAGGGAAACCTGGACTTGGCCTTCTCAATCACAGATTCTGGAACAGAAATGCAGTGCGCTTTCGCTTCATCATCCCAGATGGAGGAAAGGGCAGTAAACACCCCTGTGGATTGAGGGAATAGCTTGGACCTCCATGAGCAAGTTTCCATGGTCGCGGAACAGCTGCGGAACAATCGCAGAACAGCCGCGGAACAGGCGCGGAACAGCCGCGGAACAGTCGCGGAGCAATCCGGAGCCTCGGAGCGCAATGAATACAGCGCGAACAATCGCGAGAACAACAGCCAGCGGAACAGCCGCGGAACAGCCGCGGAACGGCCGCGGAACAGTCGCGGAGCAATCTGGAGCAGTCAAAACCCTAGTCGGAACAGTCGCGGAGCAATCCCGGAGCAGTCAAATCCTGGAGCAATCAATAATTCATGTAAGAACTGAGTTGTTGTTATCACTATGTAATCCCTTATAGGTGCCACTTCTACCCACCTTGTAAGGTAATCTATGCATGTAATGATAAAGTGTGAACTTTTCCTTCACGTGGCTAGGGAAATAGGGCCTACGAAGTCAATTACCCACTTCTTGAATAGTTATACATTGAAAATCAGTCTTAATGGAATTTCATATCTTTTCCCCAGTTTAACAAGATACTGGAAGTGGTCACAGGCCTTGCAATACTCGATACAATCTTTGTAAACTATTTCCCACAAAAATCCTATTAGAAGGATCTTCTGCGCAGTTGCATTTCCTACATAGTTTCTTCCTACAATTCCACCATGTGCTTCCTCCATGATTGTAACACGTTCATGCTCTAACATGCATTGGTGCAAAACCTCATCTTGGCCTAGCTTGTATAAGTCTCCACTAATTAACATGTATGGTACAACACATATGGATAATTTATTCCTTTCCAAAGTCTTCATTCCCTCCGGCACCACACCCATTTTGAGAAACACAACAATATCTTCCAAGTTAGAGGGTGTGCGCCGTAATCTAAATAATTACACATCTAGCATTATATCCTCAATGCTATACACATCCTCCCTTGGGTCAATCATTGATAAATGGTCAGGTCCCAAATCAATCTTACCTAGTTTCACAATAACCATAAAATCAAACTCTTGAAACAACATGACCCACCTACATATGAGCCCTTGTAAAATAGGCTTGTTTACCAAGTACTTCAATGCCATTTGGTACGTGTAGAATATAAAGAGTGTTTCCAATAGATACTTCCTGAATTTGTGTAGCATATAGATAATTGATAATGCCTCGCACTCAGTAGTAGTATAATTTTTTTCTTAAGGATTAGCTTCATATTTGCAAAAAAAGGTGTGGTTAACAATTCCCTCTCCAGGTTGTGCTAATATTGCTCCAATCGCCATCCCTAAAGCATCAACATGAACATGGAATGGATTATCCCAAGAATGAAATCATAATATGGGTAAGGTGATAAGCTTATTCTTCAATGTATCAAACGCCATCTGTTGTGCCTCTTCCTAATGAAATTTACTTTTTGTTTTAGCAAATTTTCCAATGGCATGTAGATCTTGGCATACCCATTAATAAATTTCTAGTAATACCTCGTATGCCCAAGGAATCCATGTACCATGCTCTGTCTGGTAGGTTCCCCCAATCCCACAATAATGAAAACTTTGGCAAGATCCACCAACAAGCCTTCCTTACATATGATATGCCCCAACAGGGTTCCAAATAGAGTAGTGAAAACATATTTCTTAATGTTGAGGGATATCCTCAACTACCGACATCTTTCAAACATCAGCCTTAGATTGTCACAATGGTCCCTCACTAATCCATATATTTTCCAGTCATCCAGGTAGACTTGTAGAAACTTGTGGATGAAGTCCTAAAATTCCTGAACCATAATGCGCAAAAACACGACAGGAGCATTCTTTAGTCCAAGTGGCATGACCGTGTAGGAAAAACCTTCACATTCAGTGGTGAAAGTTGTATTTTCTTGGTCCTCCTTTACAATTCTAACTTGATGATATCCTAAGAATCCATCTATGAAAGAATAGATTTCACACCCAACTACTCCTTCTAGGATCTCCTCAGTGAAGGGGGTTGGAAAAGGGTCAATAACACATACCACATTCAAATCCCTATAATCAACACAAATCATTATCCTCTCATCCTTCCTAATGTTAATGACCATTGGAATTATCAATTTTGATTCTTCAATAACCTCAATGATACCTGACGTGATCATCTTGTCAATCTCTTCCTTGACCCTAACATGCAGATATAAATTCATCTGGTAAGGTCTCTTCCGAATTGGGTGTGTTCCTTTATTTAGTTTGATCCACATCACCCCTTATGAGTGGTGAAATCCCTTTATCTCATGGTACCCGCATAGAAATAAATCCTGAAAATCACACAACATATCAATGATCTTTGAAACCTCCTTCTCGACCCGGTAGTCCCCAATAGTATCCTCCTTAGATTTTTCCTTCAAACCAATGTTAACCTTCTTGGTTTTAAGGGTTCATGATAGGTGTGTTTTTATTCATCGGAACTATCCATAACCTTTCATGTACCCATAGTATGGTTAACATCCAAGGTTTATACATAATCACCATCGATCACATATACCAACTTTCCTTTCTCTTTTTCCATGATTGCATGATCAAGTTGTATCTCGTCTAATTCTTCCTCATCAAAGTGTGCTTCTAAGCCAAGTTCCCATAGTAATTCTAGTATTTTATCCTCCACCATGAAACTATCTCCCATAGTTATGTGCTTGAAAACCTATAATGCCTCATCCAAAATTGGCTTAGTACTCGATATTCGAAAGCTTGAAGGAGATCAACCGTCAAATCCTTCTAGTTTCTTGTCTGATGGTGCATCTCTGAGTGAATGTATCATGTTCCCACACAACTTTATAAGGTGGAGTAAAGCTTATGTACCCATAAATATGGAGGTAATGCTTCCGTTGCTTCCATCCAGGACTTCTCATATACTCATATGTGAAATGAGGCGGGTTCCTTCCCATGATAGTCTAGTATAAAGCAACAGGTGCATTGCTTTGGACAAACCTAACAGAGAACATGATTGTCACCTCGTGTCACTCTAGAAGGTTATCACAATGGGTCACCCACCAACATGTTGTGGTCTTGAGCAAGGTATATCTAATAATCCTTATCCTTTCGATCTCACATCTCCACTGGGTCTCCATTTCTCACAGGAAAACATCAAGGTCAGCTCTCCCAAAATAACTTGGCAACTTCTTTCCTCCTAGGTGCTTGACTGAGTGCACCTTTGTTACTCTCGTCACAGAGCCTCTTAACTACCTTATGACTAACTCATATGTCTGTGCACCAAATTATCACATGCCACACTAGTTGTATCACTTATATATTGAGTGTTTTCCCATTGAATAACACCTTTTTTGTTGGTTACACAACCTCAAGGTCCCTGATAGTGCACACATAAATTTTTTCTAGGTATTCTTCTCCTAAAGGCTCAATATAGGGCGTTGAATTCCCATCCATCAAAGGAATGATAACACATTCCTCTTTGTTCTCAAAACTTATATACCCCTTATTGAAACATAATTAAACATTGTTCTTATAGCACTAGGGGTGCCCAAGTAATGTTGGAAATTTTTCTCACTTTAAAAAGCACTAAGACTTCAAAGTCTCTAGTGAACTTCACTCCTTGGATAGTGATAGAAGCATCCTTTAAAAAACCAATGGGAATTACCTTTGTCTTATTAGCCATATACAAAACATTTGAATATGGATGTAATGGAGTCCTTCCAATTTGATTCCAAATGTCTAGGGTGAGAACACTAAATTCCACGCCCGTGTTAATCGAAATATTATGTAGGAGACATCAATAAAAATGCATTCAAGGTAATATCCTTATCATAGTCAAGGTTGTGGGGAGGAAGGTTAGCATGCAAAGCCTACATCTTGCGTTGTCCTACAACAATTGGTATCTTATCCCTCAACCATTCTCCTAATAGAGGAATGATATTATCTTGGTGCAACATCTTACACACCTCTCTGACATCATCTATATCTAACTGAGGGACCTCAAAAATTTTCTTCTGCTCTGTAACTTCCTAGATTTCTCTTTTAGACATTGAATTTCCCCTTGAAGACTTCTAATTACGTCCATGGTCTCTTGATAGACTTCCTTCTGATGGGTAGGGTCCGGATACTTCCCATATACCACCTCTTCTCTTGTAATCAATGGTCTATGCTTTGGTATTTCCCGGTGTGCATAGCCTCCGCTCTCACCATCACCAATACAGGTTCTAACTCTGACTCACGTGCCACCCTTGGCATCCATTGTGAGTCTACTTTCTTCATGCTTACCATCCCAACAACCTTTTCTTTCCATTGTTGTTGGATCATGTGTTCAAATAATTATGAGCACTCCTCATACTTGTGATTCTTCCCACACGAAGATTATTATGTAACAGTCAAAACATTTACGCTTGTAATACTCTCTGGACCCATAGTTAAAACAAGTTCTATTAGGTAATTCACCTTTTCCACCTCATCAATTTCCATGGCCTCTAAATCCTTGACAAAAGCCTCTTCCAAAAGCTCCTCCATCTACACACCCTTCATAGTGATGATCATCATCCTTGGAATTATTTGCAACACTAGTCTGGTGCACACCAATATAAATGACATCATGTATCTAGTCAATCAATCTATAATCCTTGGTGTCATTAGTAGTAAAGGTGAAAATCTTGCAATATCAAGAGACATTATTATGGATTGCATGCTGCAATAGTAGACACCTACTTAAATCATGACCTCTATGGAAAATATCACGAGTCTACCATCATGACATAGACTGATCTTTAAGGACAACTATCCTTCGTATTCCCCTCTACCTCACAATCTGTGTACCATAGGCCACTACAAGTCTCATGTGTCAATTTCATAGATATATTCTCCATCTACTTTTCCATGACAACAATCTAAGCTTCAAGAAAAGGACTAACACTGGTATTGATGCTTCCCATAACCTCGGTCGCAAAGTAACCTTCGAGGCCTCACGTAGGTCTATGAAATTGTTATGTGATAGTGCTCTCTCGAAGGGTGTTATTAACCCTCTAAAAAACCATTGAGCATGCTGAGAAGGATGCATATAATAAGATAGTTTGGACAAAAGAGTTTTAAAGAATGCATCATACTCCCGCACACTCTCTGCCATACCTTGTTGAATCTCCTTCAACATGTTAATTCTCTTCTGTTCAAACTCATGAATATGGAATTCAGCTAAGAAATAATTACACATGATGGTATATTTGAATACTGTCGGTGAGGGTCATACTTCCAATAACAACTATACATACGCCCTTGCAATATCATTACAAATTGACTTCCCTTCCATTTTGGGGTAGTGATCCCTTTCACACATCATAACACTCACATTTGTGTACATACTCTACAAAATCCTCAACACCTTTGTAATCTAGTAGATGTACATACATTTCAAAGAACACTTGCTAAGGTGGTTGAGGCTCTTGTCCACCTAATCCAGAACCTAGATTCCCCGATGTTTCCTCCACCACTAGATCCACTAGATCCACCAACACATGTTCCTCTTGACCCACTAGATCCTCCATATCCACCATGTCCACCAGGTACACTAGTTCTTACTCTACCTGACCCACCAAATCCACCTCCCATAGCTGGAAAAGGCCTGAAGTGGTCACATTTTGTGTCCCCTCTATCATGTTAAATTTTATGCCAACAATATGTTATATTGCACCACTACTAGATGTGTGTCCCATGCCTCTTCCAGACATGATACCTAAGATTTGTGTATTTGTACTTTTTCCAAATGTTATACCAGAAAATATACCTCCAAACATAGGAAATGATTGTGCATCCATAGATGTACCAAATGAAAAATTATAGGTCTCCTAGGTGTTGATTGGTTACTTTCACCAATACCAACTGGGTTAGTAATACTTATCACTAGATTTAGAAAATTAAGTGCCAAGGGTTCATCACCATGTGGATTCGGATGTGCATCAATGTCTCTTCTCCTTTCTTATTATGACAAGCTCTCTTAAAAAATCGAGGAGTTTCTCTTCCGTGCTTGCCAAGATGGGGTAGCATAGACTGCTCAGGTTCCACACCCTCCATGTGAACCTCAAATCCTTCCCGTAATGTTTGCCTCCATAAATCCATCACTCCTACATCTTTATGCTATCTTACTAACTCACTCTCCCCATCTTCATTATAATTACGCTATCTCTCTTCCCTCTCCTTTTCAGCTGCAAGGTCTTCCATCCTTCTACCATGCCATCTTTCACACCTCACACCTAGAAGGAATTTATCCAGCCATGTGAAAGTTTTCCAAACTCTAATTAATGACCAATATCTTGATAGCTGGTGGAATAACATGCAAGAATGATCCTCTAAGATCCCTCAAGAACTCAAACTCAGCAATCTCTAGGAAAGAATACATAGAAATAGTGTATTCCAAAGTATAACTAGTCAACACTCTACTCCACCAATGATCAATAACATGGATCCATGTTAGATCGACATCATGTAACCACTTATATTCCTCTTGGTTCTAAACACGAGGTCTATAATACCAACTCGTCCTCAATGCATACGTTGATAGTCATTCATACAACTCTATTGGGAAACAACAGAAGAATGTCTCATAGAGTTTGTGATACAGGTTCTCCTCCATGAATTTTTTTACATCAAACTCAAATCTAGTACTGAACCTCTGAGAAAAATCATCCTCTATTTTTTTAACCATGCTTTAATACTATCCAAGATCAAGCACTCCGTCATCACACATTTCTCTCACATTGGCTTCAAAATAGGTCCTGAAAATGGAACCAAGATGTAGTCATTATTTTACCCTCAATGCGTATTTTTGACCCCCAAGCGCACTTGCCTATCATCCAAAGATATATTGCATGCTCACCCGAGGCGTGTGTGGGCATCAATCCCCTCCTTTATGTGAGATTTGCAAGATAGTTATGCCATTAATAGAGGATTATTTATAGAAACAGTTTTACATTCATCCACTTTGAGAGGCACAAGATATAACTAACAAATCTACACATTAATGTATCACAAAAGGTAAATAACATTGCAAGAAGTAAAAGAAACCATATCTGAGTTATGATAAGCCATATAACATGAGGGTTTACACCCGTAAGAAATTTTTACATAATAGATCCATGTATATTTATTTAACAGAGTTTTTATATCTATATTACATTTAAAAGGGTTATCTCAGACCATATACATCAAATGACAGAGACTCAACTCCTGCAAACCTATATGATCAAAGATCCTAACTATGCTTCTTCCCATTCTATCCCTTGTTATAGATCCCAATACCCATACATATGCTTAATGGTATCCCTTACAACCCTCTAGCACTAAGTAATCTAAACCCTAGCACCATGAACTCCAAACCCTTAGCATTTCCTAACATTTCTGTAGCACTTCATTACTCTCCTTCTCTTTCTCTAATTTCTCTATGCATTCTCTCTACATTCCCTATGTGTCTCTCTCTATCTGCATTCTCTTTGTGTTTTTTTGTGTGTCTACATTCTCTTTTTCATGCATTCCTATCCCAAAAAGTCTTTAAATAGGATCATCAACCACCTCCATGACTTCTATTATGATCGATCACGTGCCAAGTGTCGATGTGGTCCTCCATTAGTGAATGCTTATCCTCTTTGAAAACCTTCCACTAACTCGTAATGATCTCTCTGGGAATATTCCCCAAGTGGAATATCCTTTTGTGACCTCTAAGGTTCCGTGCTATCACCTTATCCACTCATCACGCCTAGTCGAGCGCTCACATTTTTCCTCAAGTGACTCCATGATGCCGAATATGGCTAAGTCCTTCAAACCCTTGTTCTTCCTCTTGTGCTTGCCCTTGTTTCACTTAAACCCTTCTTAAACCCCTTTTTCCTATGTGATTTTCCCTAAACACCCTTCTATCTATTGATCCTACACGCACGCCTCTTGGTACTTAGCTAATATTTTAGGGCCCAACATCACCCCACACTACACATGTTCTCCATCTCAAAACATTCGATTCCTCAAGAAATAAGAAATAGATGTATTGAAACAAATAAATAATGGAAGGATGAAAACAAATGGAAGAATAGAATAATGTGCTACTGTTGCATGAGGAGTGGGAACTCCTTTATGAATGCCTTAATATTCTTCCGTGCATCTACTTCTCCATGCACCTCTTGAAGTAGGTCACCACCTAATGCACTATCTACTTCTCCATGCGCCTCTTTGAAGTAGGTCACCCACTAATGCACTTACTTCATCAAAACTAAGTTCCTCACTCTTAGTTTTTGGCATATATACAATGTTTTCCAATTGCTTGCTAAAATCACCTAGCGCATCCATCATGCAAGTGAATTGGGGGTATACTTCCTTTAGCTTATTCTTAATCAAACCCCGTAAGGTTTTGATTACTTCCAACTTCTTCTCAACTTTGGTTAGGATCTTATCACGCTCCACCCTATTGCCTTTGTGCTTTTCCTAAAATTATTTTAGATCTCGCCTCATGTGTAATAACCAATATGCTTGCTACCCTATCCCTATTGGCACAATTTTAATATATGGCTTCAACCATCTATGTAGCTATCTTTATTACATGACGGATCTTGGATTACCATGTCACTATCTCCCCAATCTTCATCTTTTCCTCCTCCTTCTGGCATGCCATCACCTCCTCTGTTGACTCTAATGCGAGTGATCTCATGGTGAGGATGCGGGTTGAATCTTACAAGTAGTGCATGACCGTGATTTGTATTTTTGCTCGGAGGGGCCAAGTCCGATTGCTTCAAGATTATGGCATGTGAAATATGCACTATATTCTTATGGATTTCAGGTACCTTTTCCTTTTCATCCCTCAACTCACGCCTTAACTACGAACCGATCAATTCCTTCTTTTTATCTATATATTTCTCAATGATCTCCTCATTCTTTTTCTCAAGCTCTTCCTCCAAGACCCTTATTCTATCATTTCTATTGAAGAGCATTGGCTCTACCTCCATCAATACTTTGTTGAGTGTGTTGAAAAATTTATCATTAGATAGTTATTGGGTATTTTACTAGAGGGTTTAATCCCTTGGCATCTAGTATCTTCATCAATGCATCTCAATTTACCTCAAACTTGGGTTCATCAATGTGGGACTCAAAATCCCAAGATAACATTTTCCTTGTGTGTAGGTACACTCCTTCCTCAAAGTATGACCAAGCAAGGAGTTGGTTTTTGGGCATGGTACTTTGGAAGCACGCATATAGTACCTATTCGGATCATTAATGTAAGTTGTCTCTTTTTCTGCACTACTACTATGTCATTTCCACCTATGTGCATTTCCTTTGGGAAGCTTACTGCTAAGTTGGGGTCTCCACCCATGCTTCCATAATCTTTTCCCACACTCACACTTTCCTTTGTTTCCTTCAGTACTTCCTTGGTGCTTCTCTTGACTTCATGCTCCACCAACTGTTGGATAATTCCTACCACTTCCCTCTTTATGGTATTATCCATATACTTCTTGGTCAGGGTCAAGATCTTATGATCCTTCATGTTTAATTCCTTTCTCCCCTTTTTTCATGAGTTCCTGCTTCATTCTCATCCTTCTCTTCATTTCCTTCTTCCTTTGACTCATGTACATCATACACAGGATGATTTTGATCCTTATCATGCTCTTCATCATCTTCATCACCCTTGTCATCCTCCATGATTTCTTTTTCACCGAGTTCAACAATTTTTTTCACCCTCTACTTCTTCCTTACTAGTGATTCTATATCAGGGGACTTCTCTTCTTCTTCTTTATTCGAGTGACTCTCCCCTTATCGGTGACTCTTAATTTTGTGGTGAATCTTCCTTTTGTGTTGATTCCTCCTTCTTCGGTGATGTTTTTATCATGAGAGAATTCTTCCGATGGACGTAAGTATTTTTCCCGTGCTTGAATCTTGTTCCCTTCTTGTTTGCAATGTTTGCATGCTCGGTGCCTTTTTCTCAGGATCCTCTCCTTTGTCTCTTTTCCTTTACACAACTTTCTTCCGTGTGGTGGAGGAAGTAGAATAGTAAATTAGGGAGTATGGTTTAGAGTATCACTTGACTTCTCTAATTTTTCAAATCAGGTCTCTTGAGCATCAAACATCTCAGCCCAAACATGCAACAAATCAAAATCCCCTTATTTATACCTCTTCTCTAACTAATTCTTCCAAAGAATATAATTCCATATCTATATAATATTTATTTGATTCATATTGGGATGATGAGAGGATCCAAAATGTGTAAAAAGATTATTTGTATTTCAAAAAAACTAGGCAGATGTGAAGGACAATCAGATTGGAAATGGAGGGGAAGAGAAAATATTTTTGAACATTGTTGGCACCCAAGAACTTGAGGAAGAATGTTTGCAAAGTGAGCAAGATGCTTCAATGGAATGTAGTGATCCTCATTGCTCTATATGTTTGAAACTTGTTGCAATTTTGGAAGGTTGTAATGATACACCAAGGACATCATTAATCACTGAAATGAACCATGAAGGGCCTTAATATTTCAAGGAATATGAGTTTGATCTCTATAACTTCTTGTTTTAAGAAAAAAATTATGAGAACACAAGGGTGGAAAGAGAGTTATTTGCGAAGAAAAATATCAATTCCAAACAAGATTGTAGACATCCACCATGAAGAGGAAAGTGTCCCAAATAGATCCATTAATGGATTTAATTGTAAGGAAGATGTCTAAACCAAAAGGATCAGGCCTTGCCAAATCAAATATCTTACTAATCTATATCTAAAAGGAGAGCTGCATCCAATGATTATCACTTTAGATCATGAGGAAGATCATCAAAGTACCAAAGGTCAGCCACAATGCCTCCAACCAAATGTAGAAAAAATTGAGAAGGTATATGTTTTGTTTGTATCTAATAATTTGAAGAAGAAGGAGTTTGGATCATGTTTACACTTTTGCCATGTGATTTTTTTTCCAAACAGATCACATTGCCGCATTGTAAGAAATGGAATCCATTTCTCCCTTCCTATTTTAGGGTTTGTTTAGCTTATTTTATTTCTCTGGTTATAGTAGGTTAGTGTACGTTTTCTTTTAGCAAATGAAGTGTTTGTGCACACTATACATGTTTCGATTGGATCATGTATGATTTTCATGTTTTTTACATAGTTTTTTTCTTTTGTTACTATGCACGATTCATTTCAGGGGCCAAGTCATATAATTTGGGAAATTTACAAGTTTTAATCAAATCCCACGAGATCAATTTCATGCAATTCCGTGTCGTGCTAAGTTCATAACGAATTTAGGAGATAGTTTTTCAAAGTTTTAGGGTTAACTCCATGACCAATGGATGCTTTAAGGTTACAATTATCTTCATCTAGTAGGTAGATGTCCCCTTAAAGTCATAAAACTATTATCCCAAATTTACCATTCGAGTTAGTTTGGATAACTCATTAAAAACAGAGACTTAGCCATTTTTAACACTTGGGATGGTAAAATGGTGTCAAATTTCCCTTCCCAAAAGCATCGGTTGTTGGATTTTAAAATCCCATGGGAGACTAGGCTAATTAATTGGAGGTTTATTTTCTAAAATCCATAGTAAAAATGGTTAAAGTTTTAGTATTGTGTAAAAAATTAGAAAGCTACAAGACAAATACAAGCCAAAAATCTAATGATGTTCATTTAGCCATCAAAAGAGCTACACTTCCAAGAAATTCAAGTTCGTATGATGTGAAGGAAAACATGGTGAAAATATGGAAGTGTATAAAGAAAACATATTTTTTGGACCTCAAGTCCGCGGAATACATAGAGTTCAATAATTCTTCAGTCTAGGAAAGTGAGTAGGGTAAAAAGGGCTACATGGAAACAAACTTAAAAGCCAAACAAGTTTCTAAGTCTAAGAAAGTTTAAATTTGCAGCGTGAAGCCAAAAAATCTAACAAATGACAATCGAAAGCTACATTGAGCCTTTTCATTGGCTACCCTTTCATGATCCGACATTTCCAAGGTTAAAGGGAAGGTATGACATACGACATTGTGAAGGAGCGTGGAGCTTTCCTATTGGCTTGTTCTTCATAGTTGTCAGTCGAGCTAAATAAAATTTTGAAAACCTAAGGGGTGTGAAGCTTCCTCATTAGTCAATTCTTTGCAGTAATTAGAAGAGGAAAATCAAAAGTCCGACAATGTGATGTGCATGGGATGATCTCATTGGTCCACATTTTGCAAGGGGCGAAGGGATAATCAAAAGTACGATATTGTGAAGTACGTGGAGATTTTATATTGTATCACACTTCGCAATGGTTAGTTAGGGTCTAAGGAAAAAGGAAAATGACGAGCTACATAGAGCTATTTCATTGGTTAATACTTTGATGTGGCCAATATTTGTTCAAGGATAGTCGACACCCCGAAGGAACATGACAATTTCTAGTGGCCCGTATTTCATAAAGGCATACCCGATCACAAAGTGAAAAACAAAATTAAAGGGGAGAAAAGGCCCAATACCCAAGTCAATGAAATATCAACACATGGAAAAGACAAATCATTGCACATGTTGGCAAAGGTTAATCCCTGAGCTAATAAAATGCTACAACTTTTCACTCTCTTCTTCATCCCATTGTGCAAATATTCAAATGATGATATCTTTCGATTTCTGATCCAAATCACACAAAATCAGTATCATTGGAAATATCTCCTCAAGCACTCTAATTTGGCATCATGAGAATCATATTTTGAAGGTGCTTGGTGGGAGAAAAGAGGAAAAAATATCTCAAGCATTAATGATAAGTTCAAGATGGCTCAACCACATGAATTGATGTAGTATGAGGCTCTTAATTCCTCCTACAAGAAAAAAGGACTTAGGGAACAAGTTTGAAGAGGGTGCCCATGATTTTTTTCAAAGTTTAAACATGATAATGGTGGTTGAAGCTTAAAAATGTGTGCCCTTATTTTTCCCTCTTCTCTCTCTCTCTCCATCATGATATATATTGTCAATTGATGCACATTTCTTAGGATGACTCTTGTTTGTAACGACACTATGTCAAAATGGTGGCCGACTTACCATGAGTTTCAGACCTCTAATTAGGTCTTTGCACTATATTCTCACCTTTTTCCATGAATGAAATGGTCTGTGCATATTTTAAGAAATAGAATTTGTTTTTTGGCATGTTTTTTTACCCTAACTTGTTTTATTTGTAGTCTTCTCTCTCATTTTCATCTTTTGGCATGTTGTGTGTATCTCTTACTTGCAAGTTCCATTTTTATGTTATCAACAAAAGAAAGGTTCAATATGCATGGTTCTTGTCTATGGCACATATGTCTTCTCTTTCTTCCATGTTTTCTCACTTTCATTCCCCTTATGGAGAGAAATCAACCCTTTTCTCATGCTATCACTACCTTTTAGCTTAGGATTTCATTTTCATGCATCTTTCTAACCCTATCTCTCTCCTTGGTCCCTTGGAATGGTTAGTTTAGGATTAGTTATCTACATTAGCTTTCATAGGATTAGTTTTAGAATTATATTAGGTAGAGGAAGCTGACCTTCTCCGGAGATCCATATTCGGTAGCAAGTCTCAAAAATTGAGACATGGGACCTCATGTTAGCAAAAAGGAGGGACCTATAACAAGTAGATCCTAGGGTGCTAATTTTTGTGATAACATGTCCTTTACATTGGGATTTTTCATCAATCTTATCTTATTTTAATTTCTTATTTGGGTTTGTCCTTTTATATCACTAGTGTCAAAATTTGAGGAAAAAAATACATATACTTAGCTTGTTAAGATAATTAAGAGGCTACTATTAATATCTACTATCATCCTTTGAGAAAAATAATAGACTAAGAATTGCATTTGAACTACATCATCACAACATAAGAATGGTGTATCTTCTAAATTCCATATCACACATACATTGGGGAAAAGGTAGTGTAGCTTGTTAATTGGTGTAATGCGTATAAGGAAAAACCTTGATTTAATGGGACACACACACATACACACACTCACTCACTCACAAAATAGAACTACATAGAGTCTAAAATATAGTGTAGATATCATGCAATCACAATGTGCTAGCCGTCGAGGTCACTCTAACTAAAGCATATGCATTCTTTATTTTCATATAATGTATTCTTGATTACTATGCATGCTAGCTAGGATTTTTTTGTAGGAACATGTACGAAGATCGGGTTTCAAGAGAATTTAGAGTGATAAAAGTGTGAAGTAGGGATAATAGAATAAGGCCACACAAGAACCAAATACGAATAGTAAAGAAGGATAGAAGTGTACAAAAATGTCATAGTGGGTTATTATTTTTCCCATCTCATCCTATTTGGTCTAGGAAGCTCCATAAGACATTGTTTGAGAGATATATTTAGGTCAAATCATTTCCATCCATCTTTAGTCAGCAAGTCAACCTAGATCAACATATAAATGAGAGTATAACCCAAGTCTCCTTATCACTCTCATGTGATATTATTTCATTTAATTTATCTATTATGTTTCATTTATTATCCTAATATTGCTGTAATTTTCCTTGGAAACTAGTTGATTAGGATAATATTCAATTGGTTACTACCCCCAAGATATTAACCATTTAGGTTAAATTAATAAGACATACATATTAATACATGTTTGTGGGAGCTATAATCATTCCCTAAATACTTTCTCTTATGGCATCTATCCACACAAACTAGGTGTTATTATTTAATTACAACACATTTTCACTTCCTCATTATGCTTGATTACATATAGTGTATTTGTTATATTTTCAACTAACAGGAATAGAACATGTGTTTGTTGTAATTTTGATACATTTTGGGTTCATTTTCTTGTTTATATCACTTACTATTTCATTTTAAAACATTATGATACTCTATTTTTATATACATTCTTGTTAGTTATGTGTGTAGCTTCTTGTTTGTTACTTTGGTTATGGCCTAAAGGCCATGTTTTTCTTGTGACATTGTGGGAGTGTCATGTTTATGGAATCATTTCCTTTTTATGTCACATTACATATATTTTTGCATGCCCAAGAGCCTTGATTTTCTTTCAACACCGTGGTTTTCCCATGTTTGCATGTGTTAATACTTTCACGTAACAATATTTGCACTATTATATTTTTAATTACATATGCATTGTTCATTATTTATTGCTACTAGATATCATGTTTAATTTTTTCCTAATATCCTTCATGTTGCTATTATTTCTCTTAATTGTGCACTATTGTCTCCACCATGTGCATCCTATTTTTAGTTACATGTGCATCAACCCTTCATGTGTTTTCTACAAAAATTATCAAACATTGGTACACATCTATTATTTTTAGTTGTGCACTCAAACTCTTCATCACATGAACCTAAAAAGGGGGAATTAATTTGGGTATAATTTACACTTATATCATACATAGACATTTTTAGACTCACACACAAGCAAGAACATGAAACACCTCTCAAAAATAGCATCGGACATAAAAAAACTTATAAAAGAAAACACATGGTCAAAATTGTATAAGTACAGTTAGGACTGAACATATGTTCCTAACCCAATCATATGGTCTTATCCTAGGAGAAGTTACAATAATTTCCTCATTATTTTAATATTTTAAGCTACAGACACAATGTTTTTGGAATAATTTTATAATCAAGTGACTCAATTCAAATCAGTTTCAAGGGGCATGAAAGGTCACATTCCTTCTTCTCCACAACATTCAGTTTCAATTTCAGTTTCAAGTATATTGTGGGTATGTGTATCCTTTATCTAGTTATATTTTATCACATTTTAGTTTTATTCAATTAGTACTTAGTTATGTGGCACATGGGGAGAGTATGATGGAAATTCATTCTCTTTTGTACTGTGTGTCCTAATTTGCAAATTTTTTTCTAGATCCATATGTGGTGGTGTGGTTCATGGGGTTATGGAAGGTAATGAAGTGTCTAATTTCTTCATATGTAGTTCTTCCTCTTCTCTTACACCTAAGTGGGAAGATATCACGATTTTGAATGACTTTAATATATAGTATTTTTCTATCACAGGGTGCTTCGGGTCCTCATTCTCCTTATCTATTTTCAACATTTTTGTGTTGGATTCCATACACCCAACACTCTGATATTATCCCTAAAATAATTAGGGATTTATCACCCCAAATTCTTTAGAAATTTTTATCAAATCCAAATCTCCATGTATAAGTAACAAATGAGAAACTCTTCCCTTCACAAAAATAATAGGTGTATTCCTTCAACATTTTGCATCTTCTTATTTCCCTCTTTATAGTTTAATATTCCACTTACATTACATCTTTACATTTGAATTAAATTTTATTTTTTTATGAAGGAAATTGAATACACTCTATGTTATAAGTTTCATCATGGAGTGTTCCAATAGCAATACAATGAGATCTTACAAAAAACATCGATAAAATACAAAGTGTGTCTACACACTCGGAATCTTTATTTTAATCATGTATTTTCATTTCATACCTAATGGGAGGAAATTAGACACTAAAATTTTGTAGTTATACTCTTGGAAACTATTTTTCTTGACATTGATCTCTTTTTCAAACAAGTTCACTTTATCCATTCTCATCTAATACATCCACTGGTCACTTGTTGAGTTTTTTTAACAATTATTGAGAATTAAATGCATGAAACACAGTAAGAAACTCCACTTGTCATCTTCCAAACTTCACATTGTATATTATCACTCTTAGGTCAAAATAATATAGTAAGGGAAAAAATGTTCATATGGTCCTAGCCCTAATGTGTAGTTTTGACCTTGCTCACTTTGGTCCCAAACTCCCAATTACATAATATTATTTTGTTCACTTATTCCTCTTTAGTCATATTTTCTAATTTGAAACACCTTCCAAAGAATATATAAAAAAGTGAAACTCACTTCATTTGGTACCTAGCACTCTTATGTACTCTTATTAAAAATATAGCACAAAAGGAACCCAAATCTCCTTAAACTATGAAAATACCTCTACACATTCATCAGGAGACACTCTTTATGGATATTAAATTTCCTAATAGGTCTAAGGGACTACTTACCACATTTATAAGAATCAAAATCACCCACTCCAGTAGGTTTCACAAAAGAGAAACTCAATTCAAATATTGTCAAAAAGAGGATGTCAAATCTGATTACATTATAGATAGATATTGCATGTAAGGTGGATAATGACAAGTGATTTGAGTCATATTCAAAGTAGTGTAAAATTCATCGGTGCACATTGGTACTGTAACCAAAATAATATTTTTGCAAGATTTTTTCCATGGTTAGGGTTTTTAAGGATTGATCAAAGCATTCAAATACCCTCAAAGTTTGATTAAGATTGATTGATAAATAGAGATAAAGTGAATCATACAAGTGAAAAAACCATAAAGTTACAAACCATAGTTCTGAGAAGGCATAAAACTATGAAAAATGGTCAAAACCATATAGTCATTATTTCTCCTATTGTACAATCATTTCCCAGGAGATCTTCATCTCATAGTTTTATTTTTAAATGTTTCTCGTGTCCAGATACCCATGTTCCAATATGCAAGCCATCCATATTTTCTTGGAATCATTTGTAATAAGCTAAGTGCACTCAATCCCATGTATTTGTGATTTTTATTTTTCGTGTACATTTATTATAAGTATTAATGTTTTATTCATTGAATGGTTTATTTTGGAAGTTAATAAGTCACAATAACCCCCTTATATCTCCCATTTCATCCCTTGTTTGATTATAAGCATAAAAACCCTAAATCTAAAAAAGGATGGAAATAAAAATGATAACTTGTATCATATGTGAATATTATTTATAATAGATTTATCTCTAAAGTGTAATACTAAGGTCAATGAAGGTACTTTTCAATACTAAAACTTAATATCCATTGACTTGGTTTTAGTTATATAAATTGTTATTTTGTAATAAAGATAGTTTTACTTTGGACAAAAAGAACATTTTTCACTCATTAATGCTTGGTAAGATTTTTATACTTGCTCATCCATAAAAAGAAAATTTTAGAACCCATATACATGTTATGTTATTCCCGCTTTTTATGTTCATTTCTACATGGAATTACACTAAAAGTGGAATTTTAGTAATAATGTAAATTTTAATACTAAAATAGTGCTTGTTAATTTGGTCGACACATTGATGCGGTTGAAAGATTGGGTTGTCATATCAAAATAAAATCGTGTGTAAGGAATTGGGTTCTCTTTTCTTAAAGAGAAATGATGTTTAATGTTTTCCATGTTTCAATATTTAAGGAGTATGAAAATAATTACATTCTAATGTAGCTATTGTAAAATTATATTTGGTAGGAGTATGTAATGAATTGAAGTACACTTATTAGACCCATGAGATATTTCATTATTTATTCTTTCATCTTGAATTAGTACTAAGAATATATATATATTTTAATTCTTTGGAAGATATGTGGAACATTGAAGGAAGGTTGATTTATAACAGAACAAGAAGGGGGCACACATGACGATCAAATGTGATCAAAAATAATACTTAAGAGCACACAAAAAGAGGAAGAAGACTTGTGTGTGAGATAAATAGGATAACCTATCGGGGAATTTTTAAAGGGATATCATAGAGGATTCATGATTCAATCTAGGGATTATCATGCAATAAGGATAATTTTGGAAAAGGACATGTAAGAACATGATATTTCAAATATAGAAAGATCCAGAAATAGATTATCAATTCATGTTACTTACATGGAAGTGGAAAAGGAACATATAAATAAGACTAGGATAACTCATAAAGCGAGATAAAACAAGAGGCATGACTAATTATAGCCATGGAACTATTATAAAACTCTCTATGTATGGCCTATAAATTACGACATGTGGGCTAACCACCACATAAATGTAACAATTTATTGGTAGCTAGGACTTGAGGGATAATAATAGATCTTGGAATACTAACAAAGGGAAATTCCGTACTAGTATTTATACCAGATGAAAGTTTCATTATAAGGAGAGAATTATATCATAATGGTGGTTTTATTTTTCTATTTTCATCATTTATGAAATTAGTTTGAGACTTATGTATCTATGTAGTGATTAATGGAACATGTTTTGGAGAAATATTGTGTTTACACATCAATGTGTTAAGATATGTTTCCTTTGATTAGTTTTGTTTTATATTAACTGTTAACTCACTACATTATGCTAACCTTGATGGAACCTACATTTTTTTGCACTTTGAGGAAGCTCACCAAATTTCCCACTCTAGCGTAATAGGCTAACATGAAGAATAAATATATTTATTCATGTCATTTCTCCTAGTCCATGTGCATAAGTATGGATAAAGGGCATAACTAAATGCACAACATTTCAGTTTTATTGTTGGAAAATCATAACTATACAAATATGAAGTGAAAAAATATGTTTAGGCTCATAGAAGAGAATATTGAGGCTTGGCAACAAAATCTAGAAAATTCCTTCACATAGGATCATTTGAGTCAGAAAGATTGTTCACCAAGGATGTGGGTAGAGACAATTTTATATGATTTGATGTATGATTTTTTTTTCAAACTTCATGTACACCTACAATTTTAACGCCTATTTCACTAAATTGGGACCTATTCTAGTCCGAACTGCTACAAAATATACTCAATATCATAATCTAATATTGCTATTTTCGATTCCAAAATGTCAAATATTGGAATTATCTGCACTCCAAAATCACACATATCGATTCCAAAATTGCACATATTAGATTCCAATATCGCATATATTGGAATCCAAAATCACATATATTGGAATCCAAAATCAGCTATATTGGAATTATATGTACTCCAAAGTCCCATATATTGGAATCCAGAAAATCAAATATTGGAATCCATTATATGGGCTAGCAGCCATTGGCCATTATTTATGCTATGTTATGTACAAAACATGTTTCTATTTTATAAGGGCTAGTGGCCGCTAGCCATTATTTATGCTATGTTATATACAGAAAATGGTTATGTTTTAAATGGGCTAGTGGCTGCTAAGCATTATTTATGCTTTGTCTTAGTGAAGCTCCAAAAAATAAGTTCCCTTGAATTTAGTTTTTGATCAAATATCATCCCGAACATCTTCTCTTGTCCTTCAATGGTTACAACAAAGGCCACAATGTGGTGTTAAATTTGACGCTCATTTAGATGTTTTTTAATCTTTTTATCCGTAAAATAGTTGCAAATATTTGAAATAACCATCACATATGACTTATATATTTTAGATATGACCGTCAATTTTTATAGATTATATATATATATATATATATATATATATATAATTAATTTTTTTAAAATTAAGTATATATAGTATAGTTTTATATTTATTTTATGACTAATGTAAAAAATACTATTTTACAAATTTTCAAGGGAAATTTTTTCCGATAATTCACCACAGAAGTTATTCAATCATAATTTCATCTTATAATGAGTGAAAATATAAATCCTCCCATCATATATTTAAATCTCAAAGGCATAATAGAATAGAGTTACTCAATACATTTCATTATAACATATGAATGTATCTATTATTGGAAATGTTAAGTCTGCATAATCATAACAACATTATGAAAAGATAAATAGTTATTTAGCTTTTTCTTGCTCCAAGTATTTGATGCCCTCTACCACATTCAATTCCTGAGACACTATTTGTGATATTTTTTGTACAAATCGGCCATCAACCATTTATCTTTTTACAATATTTGTGTCTTCTTTTCATACCCACCATAAAAAAATTTAGGAGAGCTTCCCTTTGTACCTAATGTAATATAAAAAGTTTTTTTCGAATTATATGAAAATTGTTTATACTCCAAACCTTTTATAGGTCTCTTATTGTTATTCCTCGACTATATTTAAATGTTATTTTCCCCAAGTAATTCTTGGATTCTATACGGTCAATATTTTTTTATTGAAGCTCGTTGATATCTTTTTAACATCAATAGAAATGAGAGTGTTGGATAATAATTTATATTCTCTATTTTCCTCTTATTTCGCCAATCAACCCTAAGTGTGTCGGCACATCATCCAGGACTAATTTGGAATATCACCTAAAGCACGCATCTGGTCAAGCCCCTCCTTTATGTGAGCTTCATGGGAATTTAATTTATTAATAATGGGGTGGTTGTAAAAATAGAGAATGACACATCCATTCTTGACAGCTGCTAGGTGTAAGCACCAACTCCTAATCTAGTGTACTAGAACATAAGATATCATGATCATATTATAATGGATGTAGAGCTGAATCATGATTATCATCAAGGAAACAAGTAATACACCCATGAACATAAAAATTAAATGTACAGATCTAGATTCATCACATAAGTGCTTCAAAATCACTTCATTATATTTATATGCCAAAGTACAATAGCCAATATTACATTAAAGAGTTCCATACATGAAGATATTCATAGTAGCAGAGCTTTGACACATTATAGAGCTCTTCATCACACATTACATATATTTTCTAACTATCTTCCTTTCTTTCTTCCATACTCATCTCTCCTCCTCCTGGTTGAACCATCCATATAAGGAACTCTCTTCTTAACCACTCATCATTACATGAGAAATCTTGAAGGAATATTTCATGATTTCCCTACCACTACCCAAGAATATGCAAAGTTTATGCATTTCCCTCGTCAAGTGTCCTTAGCAGGGCATGAGCCAACTAATCCATAACAAACTTGGCTCTTTATCCTTTCGTGATAACCATATTTATTCCCTCGAATATCCTTTCCTTGATCTGCAAGTCTCCATATTTGTATCTAGTCACTTTTTCATGATTTCCCTAAAAGTTTCCTTTCTTTCTATCCAAAAATCACTAAGTATTGAATCCATCTTGATTAGGGTGTGATCCTTCATGCATCTCCAAGAACTACCTCCGTGCCTTCCTTCATACCCTACTTCTATGCGCTACCAAATTTTGCACCCTAGGTACTTAATTAATTTAGGGGTCCAACATCACCCCACACTAATCTGATTTTCACCCCGAAAATATTTTTCACTTCCAAATAAAGTCCTGGATGACTAAAATATACTAAGACAAAAAGGTTGTTCCCCAAAGAATAAAGAATAGTGGAATTGGAAGAATCTAAAAAATAATTGAAGACTGGAGGAAAAGGTTATGCGATCAATTGGAGGAGTTCAGGGAATTTTACGTCTATCTCATCCTTCAATTTCTCCATGGTCTTCAACTCTAAGAAGGGATTTCCTAGTGCTTCTCCCACGGTGTTGGGCATTTGGTTTGGGGTAATTTCCTCCACCTTCCCCTTTAGTGCATTTATAGCTACCACCAATTCTCGCACAGATGAACTCATCCATCTGCTTAGTGATGGAATCCCGCAGTTCGCTAATCCTCAAGTCCAGATTCTCACACTTTAGTTGTATTTTATCCTTCTAAGTTTTGTTTTGACAACCAATTGTGCGCATTTGGTCTTGTTGGTGGGGATGGTTTCCTAAAAATCCTTAAGGGAGGCCTCATCTTTTCCACTGCGTGTCAATTATGGGATCACATTTTCTGACTATTAAAGCCCTATCTATAAGTATATTTACTTCCTTGAGTTGGGTGAGTAATTCCTCCAACTCAGTGATCTGGGCTTCAACATCGAACTCATTATCCTCTTTCTCCCTTACGAGCTCGTAGCTATGGGCCTCGTGCCATCCTTGATGTTTGTGAAAAACATCCCCACAAGGTCTTCAAGATATTCCATTTCATCCCCATAGTATTTCTTGTCCTAGCTCACTAATTTCGAACACTTTCCCAAGATGATTTTTACGAGAGTGCCATCTTAGTCATATGATTCCTTAGTTTAAACATGTTCCTCCCTTAATCCTGGAATAATCTATCTATCTCTTTTTCCTTGTTTTTCTTTTCCATGACTAAGGTCTGAATAGTGGCTCCTACATCCAAGTTGCGTCGGACCACTTCCAAAGACATATTTTGAAGTGAACTGCAAAATTGCTCATCTGTTAGGTGGCTAGGATCCACCACCGTATATTTTTTCCTCCCTTCTTATTCAAATGGACAATATTTATCACATGATCATTGAACTCAAACACACGGGCTCTTCTACATGGAAATGCATGTTTCAACTAAGCATCTTCCTAGTACCAGAACACCCTTTTTAATCCATCAAATCCCATCCATGTAGATTTTTCGGTGGGAGGGTGGCCTTGAACCGTACACGCAAAATCTTGTTTGGTTCATCCACAAAGTCCATATGTGGGGACACATGTGTCCACTTCTTCCTTGTATCTTTGCACTTTGTCCTCTACTTCTTTTCTCTAGGGGTGAATCATTTATCCTCCTTTATAGTAAATGATTCCCCCTTATCTCCCCTTAGGCTAGTGGTTTGAGTTGAGGAGGCCTCACATGTTGGTATCTTCTTAGGTCCTAAAATTTGCTCATTTCCTTCCTCACGTGCCTCACCTACATGTGTTGTTTTAGCCGTAGCTTCCTATTCTTCTATCTCTACCTCAAACTCTTCCTTTAAGGTGGTGGGGTATTCTTCTTCACCTTCCTCCAAGCTTGTTGTGGGGGTCGATGCATCATGTGTATTTTGCTTATTTTCTTCAGGATATTATTCCTCTTATTTCTCTTTCTCACACCCCGGTAATGAGGCCTTAGCGCCACCTTGTAGTGAAGTGCTAGCACCCTTACTACCATTTCAGCACGTGTAGTACCTACTCTTCTAGGAAATATCTAACAAACCTTCACTTTGTTCTTCTTTGATCTGTACCACTTTCATGGGTGGGATTGATGACTCCATGATTTGGAAAGGGGATTACGTAACCTCCACTTACATCCCCCTTGTGTTTTGGGACACAACTATATGAAAACCTTATGGACGTACCATTTGATGGTAACACTATCTCGAGGGTGCAAGTCCACAAAGTATGGCTCCAAAACTTTGACATAATCAAGTCAAGTACCATACTTGTATGTCACGTGTAATGTATGGAAATCAACATCCACTTTGTCTACATCAAAGACCAACTTCTACGTGTCCTTTATTTGGTTGATGGCACACTTCATGTACTAAGAAGTAAACGCGAAGGGGAGATTGTACCATGGCCCCATCTCTCCCTTAGCCATCATAAAATTTGCTAGGAAAAAATGTTGATTAACTGTGAGTTTTACCTGATCCCCACCAACTTGTGGAAATTCATGGGAATGCATCACTTGTTCTCAAATTCTTCGTGAAATGGTTAAAACCACATGTTCATCCAAGTCTTATAGGCGATTGAGATGGTCCCATAAAAATGAACTTTACAAATTTAACTGCAAGGGATGAGTGTGTCGGTGGTTGAACCCATATGTTCCCATCTGCCCATCTAGAAACCAATCTCCTAAAATATGATAAATAGAATTATGGATCCCCATGTGATTTTCTCTCCTTCCTCATTACTCGTACTCGTGATTCTTTAAAAATGTTGTTTACGATAGACTTTGGAAAATTATAATGTGCCCTTTTTGACATTAACCATATAAATAATGTGGCAGGTTTCACAAAGAAATGAAGCTCACATAGCTACGAAAATTTAGTATTTTGTATTTCTTGTTGCACCGAGTCATCAAAATTAGGGTTTTTGAGCTCATCCACCATTGGAGTGTTTTGAAACTCGGTCCTCCCGAATCATCTTTTCATTGTCACTTGTCTTGTGGTTATACTCAGTGATCTTGCACTTATATAACTTCGAGCTCCAATTTTCTACATTGATAACCCCAGGGGTCTTGTATTTCAAGAAAATATCCACAGGATCCTCATTCTCCACCTTTGGTCTCTTTGTTCAAGATTTTTTGGGTGTCATCTTCTTTCTTCTTTATTTTCATTCCTCTCTCCTTTTCCTACGAAAACTTGATGAATTCTCCACTTCTCTTTCACGCAACCCCTCTCCTACTTTATTTTCTTCCTTCCTCCTTGCAACATCCCAAGACTACACTACAACTTGCACAATTCCTTTGGTTCATGATAAGTACCTCGTTTCACTCTTCTTTGTAAAACCCTCATTGCACTTCAAGCTCGGGAGCACAAAATAAATTATCTAAGGTAAATTATTCAAAATGGCTACTCGTACCTCATATTTATACTTTTTCAATACCTCGAGTCCCTTTGACCATGTTTCTTAACTTTTATTTTTAATATATCACTTTATTTTTCTTAAATCAACTTCCATGACTTCCCCTCGTGCGTCGTAGTTGTAACCATCGGTGCTCGAACACTACTTCATTGTCACTAACCTCCTTCATGCATGTCACCATGTCGAAGTACATAACCTCTGTGCATTCTACTAAGTAGTTCCCCATGGTGCTTCCTACCTTATGTTGTATTGCACGATCTTTCCCTTCTTCATGGTCTTTAAACCTTTCTTGACACACCACCATAACCGCACAAATTTAAACACCTTAACCATCATTCTCGCTTGTTCTTCTACCATTCTCGCTAATCATTCCCATCAATCCATTGTCAAAATAATTTTTCAAACATATCTGACATATCTACTACTTCACTCTACCCAAAAATGTATGCATGGTCCTCTGCGCATAGAATCTCTTACAATGTAATTAGGTCTTTGGTGCACCAACGTGGAATACAAAAACCAAAAAATGACGATAAAGAAAACAACCAGAAGGGAAAATAATTAAAGGAAAGATAATCTAATTACCAATAATACCTTATTTAAAGACACATATAAGCCTTATTTATAGTAGGGCTTCAACCTACTCCCATTGAAATATCTTGGCAACCTTGTCCCATCCAGTGCTTACAACTGGCATGCGCCTGAATCAAGGATGTAAGATATAATATACGACCCTAACCAATGGAATTTGAGTTTTCCAAGATGGCATAAGCACTTAGAGTCATGAAGTAAAACCATTTTCCCAACCTCAAATTGTTTATTTTTAATGTGATGATCATGTCATGACTTTTGTCTTGCCTTCTTAGTATTTTGACTCCATCTAGCAAGTGATCGTCTTTCTTCTAACTGCATTAATTTATCCATGTGTTCTTGTAGTGCTTACTCATCAACCAATCCTCCTATGCATGTAATGTGTAGAGAGTGCAGCATAAATTCTAATAGAAAAATAGGTTCCACGTGAAACACCAATTGAAACGGTGTGGCCTTGTTCAATCTCTTATAGGTTGTCCTATACACCCATAGTATGGATAAGAATTTTTCATCCCAATTTTGTCTCCCAACATCACAAATCTTGGTCAAAGCGTGACTTAGTATCTTGTTAAATTCCGCAGTTGTTCCATTAGCTTGAGGGTGATAAGGGGTAGTCTTATGATGAGCCACCATGAACTCTACCAAAAAAATCTTGACTGTCTCATTCAAAAAATGTGTACCCCTATCACTAGTCAAACTCAACAGACACCCATACAAGTGATTATATTTTCCCACAAGAATCTTATTGATTTGGTTTCTCTGTAATCCTTCATAGGTGTTACCTCCACCCACCATGTTAAGTAATTAGTATAAGTAATGATATAGTGTGAACCAGTCCTTCACATGGTAGGTGAAATAGGTCCTACAAAATCAATCACCCACTTCTCAAATGGTTCAGTGCTAGCTATCAGCCTCAAGGGCATTTCATGTCTTCTTCTGGCTTGGCAAGGCACTAGAAATGATCAGATGCCTTACAAAACTTGATACAATCCTTGTAAATGTGTTCCCATAAGAGGCTTGCTAGTAAAATCTTTTTGCGGTGGAATTTCCAACATATTGTCCTCTTGCAATTCCACCATGTAATTCCTCTCGTGATTGCAGTGACGCTCATGATCTAACATGCACCGATGTAAAACCTCATCACAACCTAGATTTTATAAGTCTCTACTTATTAAAATGTAGGGCATGATACGTATGGCTAACCGATTTCTCTCTAAATTATTCATTCTTTCTAGTGCCATAATTTTTTTGAGAAACACAACAATATCTTCTAATTCAAAGGGTGCGTGTCACAATCTAAATAGTTGTGCATCCGGAATTGTATCCTTAATTTTCTGTGTATCCTCCCTTGATTCGATCCTTGAAAAATGGTCGGTTCCATGTTACTTTTACCCAATTTTATAATAACCATAAACTCAAACTCTTGAAATAATAGGACCCACCTGTATATGCACCCTTGTAGAATGGGCTTTTTACCAAGTACTTCAATGCCATGTGGTCCATGTAGAATATAAAAGGTGTTTCCAATAGATACTTCTTTAATTTTTACATGGTATAGATCATCGACAATGCCTCACGCTCAGTAGTAGTATAGTTCTATTCTGTTAGGGTTAGCTTCCTACTAGCAAAGCACAAGGGGTGGTCAATAATTCCCTCTCTAGGTTGTGCTAAGATTTCTCCAATCACCATCCCTAAAGCATCAATATGTACATGGAATGGCTTATCCCAAGAAGGAAAGTGTAATATGGGTGTAGTGATAAGCCTATTATTTAATGTGTCGGATCCATCTGTTGCACCTCTCCCTAATGAAATGTACTTTTGTGCTTCAACAAATTTTCCAATGGCATGAAAATCTTGGCATACCCCTTAATAAATTTCTGGTAATACCCCATATGCCCAAGGAATCCACACACTGTACTCTGGTTGGTAGGCTCCCTAATCCCACAATAATAGAAAATTTAGTAGGATCCACCAGTAAACCTTCCTTACATATGATATGTCCCAACAGGGTGCCAAATGGGGTAGAAAAAACACATTTCTTAATGTTGAGGTATATACTCAACTTTTTGCAGCTCTCAAACATCAGCCTCGATTGTCATAATGCTCCCTCACTAATCAATATATTGTCCAAATCGTCAAGGTAGACTTGAAGAAAATTATGGATGAATTCTTGAAATGCCTCAACCACAATACACAAAAACGTAGCTAGTGCATTCTTTAGTCCAAAAGGCATGATCGTGTAGGAAACAAATTTCCATTTAGTGGTGAACGTTATCTCTTCTTGGTACTCCTTTGCAATTATAACCTAATGATATCAAGACAATCCATTTGTGAAATAATATATCTCACACCCAAACTACTCCTTCCGGATCTTCTTAGTGAAGGGGGTTAGAAAAGGGTCAGTAATACATACCGCATTCAAATCCTTGTAATAAAAACAAATCTTATCCTTCCATCCTTCTTAATACTGATGACCATTGGAATTATCCATTCTAATTCTTCAATGGCCTAAATGATACCTTATGTGATCATCTTATCAATATTCTCCTTGAATTTGACACACAAATTTGGATTCATTCAATAAGGTCTCTTCTGAATTGGGTGTGCACCTTCCTTTAACTTGATCCTCATTTCTCCCAAGGAGTGGTGAATGCCTTTAGGATCATGGTACCCATGCATAAACAAATCCTAAATTTTGTGCAACAGATCGATGAACTTTAAAACCTCCTTTTCTATCCAATAATATCCAATAGTAGCCTTCTTAGGTTCAACCTTTGAACCAATGTTAACCTTCTTGGTTTTTAGGGGTTCATGGTAGGTGTGTGCTTTCTCATCAGCACTATCCATAACCTCACACGTACCCATAGTATGGTTAACATCTAAGTTCTCCACTTCTTCACCATCTATCACGTAGACCAACTTCCCTTTCTCTTTTTCCATGCATATATGCTCAAGTTATATTTTCTCTAGCTCTCCCTCATTGAAGTGCACTTCTAACTTAGGTAATCCCAATAATTCTAGTATTCTATCCTCCATCATGTTACTATCTCCCATATTTGGGCACTTGACAACATGTAATGCCTCATTCACTAATGGTTTAGTAATTCGGTACTCTAAATCTTGAAGGAGATCATCCTATCAACTCCTACCATTTTATTGTTTGACGACGCATATCTACGTGAATGTACCATGTGCGCGCAACCTTGTAAGGTGGAGTAAATCTTATTCCCCCATAAAAATGGAACCATTGATTCTCGCACCCTCCATCCGGGCCTTCTCACATGCTTGGATGTGAAATGAGGTGGGTTCCTTCCCATGATAGTCTTGCATAACAGTAGGTGCATTGCTTCAGAGAAACCTAACAGAGATCATGATTCTCACCTCACGCCACTCAAGAAGGTTATCAAGATGGCTCTCCCACCAACATGTTACAGTCATAAGAAAATTAAAGCTAATAATCCTTCTCCTTTCGATCTCACATCTCCATAGAGTCTTCATTTCTTGCATGAAGACATTAGGGTTAGATCTCATGTGCCTAACTAAGTGCGTATTTATTACTCTCATCACAGAGTCTCTTAACTACCTTTTGACTAACTCATATGTCTCGTATGCCCAATTTTCACATGCCATACTAGCTGTACCACTTACAAATTGATTGTATTCCCACTAGATAATTCCTTCATTTGTTTGGTGCACAACCTCAACGTCCCCGATAGTGCACACATAGATTATTTCTAGGTATTCTTCTCCCAAGGGATCGGTATAGGGCATTGACTTCCCATCTATAAAAGGAAGGATAACACATTCCTCTTTGTTATAAAAACTTATATACCCCTTATTAAAAATAATCCAACCTTGTTCTTATAACACCAGGGGGTGCCAAAGTAACATTGGAAAGTTGTCCACCTCACCAAGCGCTAAGACTTCAAAGTCTCCAGTGAATTTCACCCATTAGATAGTGATAGTAGCATCCTTTAGAACACCAATGGGAATTTTCTATCTTATTAGCCATATACAACACATTTTAAGATGGTTGTAATGGGGGCCTTCCCATTCGATTCAAGGCATCCATGGTGAGAACATTAACTTTTGTGCTTGTGTCAATTAGAATATTACTTAGGATCCATCTATCAACTACTACATTCAGTGTAATCTCCTTATCATAGTCAATGTTGTGAGGAGGAAGGTTAACATGTAAGACCTATCTCTCTGCTCTCCTCCAGTGCTTGGTACTTTTTCTCTCAACCATTCTCCTAACAGAGGAATGATGTTCTCTTGCCTTAGCATCTTTCATACCTCCTTGACTTCATCCAGATCCTTCTACAAAGTCTCAACACTTTTCTTTTTCTCTAACTTCCGTGACTACTCCTTTAGGCATTGGATCTCTCCTTGTAAGCTTCAAATCACATCCATGGTTTCTTGATAGACTTATTTCTGATGAGTAGGGTTTGGGTACTTCCCATGCACCACCTCTTCTCTAGTAATCATCGCTTCTACTTCTAGGTATCTCCTTGGTGCACTTATCTTCAACCCGCATTGTCACACGGTACATGTTCCACTTCGACCAATGCGCCACCCTTAACATCCACTATGATTCATCTTTCTTCATGATTACCATCTAATTTCCCATATCCTTTTATTACTTCGGCTCATGTATTTAAAAATTTCCAAGAACTCCTCATACTTGTGTTTATTTTCACACAAAGAGAATTGTAATAAATTAGGGCATTCGTGCTTATAGTGTTCCATAGACCCATAGTTGTAATAATTTCCATGTGGGAACTCACTTATTCTACCCACACAGCTTCCACAACCTTTAAATCCTCCATGAAATCCTCTTCTATGAATTCCTCCATTCGCAATCCCTTCATAATGATAGCCCTCATCCTTGGAACTACTTGTAATACTAGTCTAGCGCACACTAGTATCAATGGCATCATGTATTTGGTCAATAAATCTATAATCCTTGGTGTCATGAGTAGTAGAGGTGAAAATTTTGTAATAACAAGACACATTCTTATGGATCATATGCTGCAGCAATGAACACCTAATTTCATCATGATCTTTTTGTAGATCTCACGCCTACCATCATCGCGCATACCGATCTCCAAGGACAATTTTCCTTCATATTCCCTTCTACCTCACAATCCATACACCATAACCCACTGCGAGTCTCATGAGTTGAGTTTGTAGATAATTTCTCTAGCTACTTTTCCATTGCAGAAATTTGGGCTTCTAAGAATGGACTAACTCCTATATCAACGCTTCCTACTACTTTAGCATGCAAGAGAGCCTTTAATGCCTCACGTAGATCTATGAAATTCTTCATTAAAGTGTCCTCTTGAATGGTGTGATCAGTCCTCCAATGAACCAATGATCATGTTGCGATGGGTGAATGTCATAAGATAACATGGATAGGAGAGTCTTGAAATGCACATCATACTCCCACACACTCTCTACCATTATTTTCTTAATCTCCTTCAATGCGCTTATGCTTTTCTATTCAAACTCAGGTATGTCAAACTCTACCAAAAATACATTAGGTAGCATAATGTAATCCACCACTCTGGTGAGGGTCATACTTCCTGTACTAGCTATATGTGTGTCCTTGTAATGTGGTTGCAAAATGACTAGCCTACCGCTCCATGGTGGTGATTCCCTTTGCATCCGATAGTAACTCACACTTATGTACATGCTCTATGGCATCCTCAACACCCTTGTAATCAAGTAAATGGAGTGGCATCTCATAAAAATCTTGTTGATGGTGTTATGGACCTTTTCGCCAAATCCAAGACCTTAATTCCCTCTAATGTTACCTCCACCACTAGACCCACTAGATCCACTAGTGCCAAACCCCAAATCCACTAGATCCTCCTCCTATCATAGGCAAAGGGCCTATCCCATTTTTTTCCCTACAAACCCACCATCATGCTAAACTATACATGGATAGTCTATGATACCAAACCACTCCCGAGATGTGTCTCTCATGTCACTCGAGACGTGATACTCAAACCTTGTAATCCCATACCTTTTCTAAATTTTCTTCCAGACAAAATATCCCATAACATAGGAAATTACTTTGTAGTGATAGATGTACCAAATGAAAAATTATACCTCCTAAATGTCACTCGACTATGAATACTGATACCAACTAGATTATCAAAACATATCTCAGGAATTAGAAAACTAAACACAAGGGTCTAAACGCTATGTGGGTTAATGTGTTCCTACGGATATTCTCCTTTCTTCATATCAAGATATCTCTCTATAAGTCGAGGGGGTTTCTCTTTCATGCTTTCCAAGATGGGGTAGCTTAGACTGTTAAGGTTTCACACCTCTTCACGAACCTAAAAATCCTTCTTACAGATCTACTTCCATAAATCCATCACTCCTTCATCCTCATGTTATCTTTCCAACTCCCTCTCCCAAGCTTCATTATACTTGAGCCACCTATCCTCTCTCTCCATTTTATACCACAAGGTTTACCATCCTTCTACCATGCTAGCTTCTACACCCCATGCCTAGCAGAGTTTAACTAGCCATGGGAAAGGCTTCCAAACATAAAGTAATGACCAAGATCTTGATAGCTAGTGGAATAACACATAAGAACGATCCTCTAGGATTCCTAAAGAACTCAAATTCAACAATATTTGGGCAAGAATACATAGAATTAGCATATTCCGGGTGTAATTAGTTAGCACTCTACTCTACCAAGAATCAACAACACGGGTCCAGCTTCAAATCGCTTATCTTGTAACCACTTATATTCCTCCTAGTTCCAAACACAAGGTCTATAATACCAAATTTTCCTTGATGCATATGCTGATATCCGTTCATATAACTCTACTTTGGGAAACAATAGAATAATTTCTCATAGAGTTTATGATACAGGTTCTCCCCCACCCATTTTTGTGCATCAAACTCAAATTGAGTCTTCGAACCTCTCGAGAAAACTCATCCTCCATGCTTTTAAGCCAGGTCTCAATGTTGTCCAAGTTCATCCGATCCATCATCACACATCATTCTCACAACAAATTTGAAAAGAGGTCCTAGCAACAAAACCAAAATGTAGTCTCTATTTGCCTCTTGTTTCACAATTAACCCCTAGTGTGTTGGTACATCATCCAGACTAGTCTAGAAACTCACTAAAGGCACTCATAAATGCCAAGCCCCTTCTTTATGTGAGCTTTGTGATCATTTTCTTCCTTAATAATGGGGTGGTTGTACAAATAGAGAATGACACACCCATTCTTGACAGCCAGTGTAAGCACTAACTCCTAATCTAGTGCACCAAAACATAAGATAACATTATCATATTATAATGGAAGTAGAGCTAAATCATGATTATCATCAAGGAAACTAGTAATACACCCATGAACATAAAAAGGAAATGTACAGATCTAGATTCATCACATAATTACTTTAGAATCACTTCATTATATTTATATGCCAAAGTACAGTAGCCAAGATTACATTAAAGAGTTCCATGCATGAAGATATTCATAGTAGTAGAGATTTGACACATTATAGAGCTCACCATCACACATTACATATATTTTCTAACTATCTTCCTTTCTTTCTTCCATACTCATCTCTCCTCCTCCCTCATCAAACCATCCATATGAGGAACTCTCTTCTTAACCATTCATCATTACATGAGAAATCCTGAAGGAATCTTTCATGATTTCCCTACCACTACCCAAGAACATGCCAAATGTCATCATGTGTTTCCCCTAATCAAGTGTCCTTAGCACACATGTTCCAGCTAATCCATAACAAAATTGGCTCTTTATCCTTTCATGATAACTATATTGATGCCCTGGAATGTCCTTTCCTTGAGTTACAAGTCTCCATAGCTTATCCATATTTGTTTCTGGTCACTTTTTCATCCATTCCCTAAATGTGTCCTTTTTCTGCTATCCAAAACGCACTAAATCTCAAATCCATCCTATCTGGGTGCGAGCCTTCTCGCATATCTAATAACTACCTCCGTGCATGCCTTCACACCTTGCTTCTATGCGATACCAAGTTTTGCGCCCTAGGTACTTAGTTAATTTAGTGGTCCAAGAGAATCCTATTTTAGAGTATGGTGATAGTAATTTTATAAATTATGACAGCCACCTCACAAAGTTGACAACTTCCTATTGTATGTTTTTTTATCCCATATAATAGGGCCTCCATATCAAAAATGAGTAAATAACTCTTATCTCTACCTACAGGAAGTAAAAAAATTATTTTCATCAATCGCATATCAATTACAACCAATTGAAATAAACAACATTTTAGCTTACGGCTAATAGTTACCGATTGAGATTGTGGCTTGGATTACACCACTTGTACATACTACTGGATCCATTGATGCAAGATCTATTTCAAATAAACAATCATCAATTCATAATATATTTCTTCCTATTGAAAATTTGAGCATAATGTATTTGAAATAAACATTAATCAATTCATAATCAATTTCATGTTATGGAAAACTTAAATGGATAAACATAGTGGTTTATGTGGTGATATGGTAAGTACAATATCAATTATTCTTTGTATTATAATTCAAATTTAGTGGTCGTTAAGATACGCTTATATTCGTCGAACCACCCTTTGGCGGAGAACAGTCCTTAGCTATTGATGAGGATTTATGACCGCTAGGCTATGCCATCATTGGCCAAACTACACTTAGTTGGAAAACCTTTAATGAGGCTAGCCAAGTGTTGTTTTACATACAAACGAGCTTGATCAAGACGTATGTAGTTATTTTAATGATAATGTTGAAGCCAAAACAATGCTAATTCAATGTAAGTAGTCAATATGCAATTGTAAATCAATGAGATATTGATGAATGTAATGTTTTTAGTCAAACCATTTTTGTATTGAACATGGATGCATAGAGTCCACTAAGCTCTATATAGTTCATTTTAAATTTTTATCATAGCTTAAAAATGGATTTCCTTAAACTTTTTCTTCGACCCTAAGCCAAGAATATAAACTAATTTATGTTAGTTATCATTTCCTATAAATTTGTGGGCCTTATAAATAATTTTGTTGTAAAATACACATGGATATCATATCGTTTCCTATAAATTTGTGGGCCTTATTGGTTGTCTACATAATCATTTATTGTCTTATAAATTTGTGGGGATTATTAGTAGTTTTGTTTATAAATTCACATGATTAACATACCTAGATCTAATGGCGTATTCATGGCCATTGTGCCCGTGTCCTCCACATCTATCATCTGAACTATAAAAACATAACTTTGTTAAAAAAATTGAAAACCATGGCAATTGAAGATAGAGATCATTAAAAATATTTATAAAATGATTGAAAGTAAATCACCATGTTGAATTGGTTGTGTAGCATCATGGTGAAATGGTTATACATCAACTTTTATAGCTTTGTGGTTGTCTGCATAAAAATAATTGTATAAGTAGCATATTTAGGTTAAAATACATTAAACAAAATCACTTGTTAAAATTGTTTCTAGAGACAAACCTTCATTCATATGAGAATAGTAATGTTTCATAAACATTATTTAACTATGTGTCTCAACAATGAAAATAGAATATAGTTTGGAATCTAGTAATGTGTGGAGTGTGACACTTCCGTCGTAAAAACCACTAGTAATACGAAATTTACGGAACAACATAGAGTGAACATCTCATCCCAGAACTCATATGATCTTTCACAAAGAAAAGGATGGATGTTTCCTTGTAGGCCAATTTCACTTGCAGTTACCAATTTTTGTGGTAGTTTCTCCATCCAATCCATAGTGACCTCTTCTCTATAATCATCATTATTATCACGATTATGCACACAATATATTATGTACATAAGACAAAAACTTTTGAATATCTTGTTGCTATCGTAGATTCTATAGCATCCATTCAGAATTGATACTCCAATGTATTTAACCTTTTCCATGTATATTTTTATTATGTCGCTTAAATTTTTTGAATAACCAATTGGTATTAGAACAATAATAATATAATCTAGCACACTAGTTTCGATAGCTGTTATAAGCTTCATTATGACATTAGAAGAAAGATTGCTGGCCAAATTATAAAAATCAGCAATCACACATTCAACATTGAAAGGAATAGTTGATAAAGTTGATGGAAGCTGGAATGGATATACACATTTACAAGAAAAAATGTCTGTGACTTTCACCCTTGCTGGTATATTTCCTTCTAGTGACATCACATAGTTGTCTAATATTGTCTCGAGCCATGATGAGAAGAACTAGTTTCCATTTTTCCATTTTTTTCCCTAATATGGGAATCAAATTTTATTTTTCCATTGCTCTCTTCACCCAACACTACAGACAACTGGTGGTAATGTGATTCATGCAATTTAAATTTTTGATTACATTGGATTCAATTTAGGATGTCAATGTAATATTATCCAGATGCTTATTTCTCAAATAATGTAGAAATTTTTCTCTTATTTTGTTGTCTCCTTTTATTCTCTGGTAGTAAGAATCAAATGTCTCTGCTATTACACTAGCCTCAAAATACCCAGTTGATTTAGTATTCCTTTTCAACCCATGTAATTTTGATTTAGATGGGTTTATCTCTAATTTAGTCAAATATGTTTGCCTCAGCATAGTAAACAACTTGGCATGTTTTAGAGGTGAAAGAAAACCTTTTCTATGCAAAAATGACAAACAGAAGATGTTTTCTTATTTCTATAAAATTTTATGAATACTATAAATATACCATTCTGAATGAATTTTACATTTGAACAACCAGTTTTGTCTTCCAACCATATTTTGAACATGAACATGGTCTCATTGTTTATGGAGGCATGCATTTCCCGTTTCCTAAAAAAATAAACGTCCAACTCCATATCTAGGATAAAACACTTATTTTTTTAAAGTTAAAGCATTCCACCTAGACACGAAGTGTCCCCAAATCATAACTTCTAATGATAGAACAATAATAAATTCCTCATGATTTTCATCTACAACAAAAAAAAATTCCACAGTCGACGTGGTAGTTTTCAAGGGAATTAAGTTCCATAAACTATTCCTTGTCTTTTTCTTCCAACAAATATCACCTTTGATGAATTGAATTGTTGTGAATAGAGCACGAACAATGGAAGACATTTTACCTATATTTAGAGTAAAATACATTTATAATAAGGTCATTTCCGATCTTTAAAGTGTTTTTCTTGCATTTTTTGTTAAGGAATATAAATAGTACCCTAGTGGAAACTAACTTCTAGAGGTCTTTACTATGAATCATAACAGAGTAATTAACTTAATGGTTAATGACCGCTAGGCTTTGATAGGACATATTATGTATCATTCAACTGGTTATAATAATTCATATTTTATGGATCAAATCAATAATAACAAAAATTTCTAAAATTCTGAAATTGAATTATGATGCATTGAAATATATGAAACCATTTGCACCTTTTGAAAGTATTACATATGAGCTAGACAAGCCATAACATTATATAGATGGCATGATAGGAATGTTAAAAAATACACACTTTAGTGGCAGATAGACTTCTAGTCAACATATAAAATAACAACGTAAAATAATTTTTAATCCATTTACACCTTTTTAATGATAAACCGTAGAGGACATTAAGATGTAATATTTGGTATTTCAAGAGAGTTTTCACTAGCTTGGGATTTTTTTTTTCTGCAAGACTGTGTGATTTATTTGTACATCGGGCATACTATAGTAGTAAGGATTAGATTCCTATAAGAAGACTAATGAACATGTTTAAAGGATAGTGGTCAGAAGATCTAATTCTTTCTATTTTGAGGAGAGTATTTGAGCGAAAAATCACATTAATGAAGTTAGTGATAGCTTGTCATTTTTTGTCATATAAGACAATGTGAAATATATGTATATCAAACATACTTTATTCATTATGTATAAATGTCTATAAATACTCTAAGTATGATATTTTAAGTGTAGCGCTTGGTGGGAAATTCCACAACAAGCTATAAAAACAAACGGGAAGGATTACACTTTTCCTAAACATAAGTATGGCCATCTTCACAACGTTTTGTATCAAAAAAATTATTTACCTAATGCTTAATTTCATTACTTATCGAAAGTAATGGCACATCGACGCTACTTTCAATAGTTTCTTTTATTCAATATTACGATAAAATAATAAATCATGACATAACTAAGTGACCATGAGGCTCTAACCATTACAATAATTATAAACACTATCTGTACAAATTTGGATTGCTGGTGTTTTTCATTGATTATAATTATATCATGTTGGCTGGAATGTACCTAGAGGAGATAATAGTTCCACTTGTATACCGAGATAGAGGGATAAATCCTTGCGTAGTTCCCATAAGGTATATATTTTGAAACACATAATTCACTTCATATCTTATGGGAGAAAATGCTTAGTGAATGCTAAGAATTTTTTCCTTATCAAAAGTAAGGGCATAGTGGACGCTAGGTTCAACAGTTTAATAATTTTAAAAAAGTGATAAAATAAAAGATCATGCTCTAGTTTAGTAGTCGCTAGGCTCCCATCATATTTTCTCTGGAACTAAAACCTGTCATCGATATTGTGTTTATAGTTCATCTGATTATAGTGAAATCTCATTGGAATGGAATTTTAGATGGTCTTACATCAGCCTTAAACCTCAAAACTATGTAATCCAAGTTGACTCCTCTACATCAACTTCTAACAAAACCCCTTTCCCTCAACATAGCCATCATAGATTCGGGCCATTCTCCAACTTTCCAAACCCCAACCTTGTTGCAGCCTTTGCACCACCACTTATGAGAATGTTTTTCAATGAGTTAAGCCTCATGCCCAAAATTCATAGGAAACGAGCTTTGTCTTATAAAGTGAAAATAAATTATTACAAACCTTAGCCAGTAAATATCTTACTAGACGTTACTTCTTATTTTGGTTTAATTCTTCCAACTGATATTTACAGTGTAACATTACCAAAATAACTTAGTTTTATTAAGGAAATTAGGCCTATAAATACAGAGTACATTAAGTAATGAAATACACAAACATTAAATAAGAATCGAAACCCACTATAACCAAATTTAGCGTGATCCTTTTTATTTAATGAAATACCCATAAATATTTAAGTCATTATTCCCCTATCAAACCTTAAAAACAAAAAATACCCAATACACTAAAACCCAATAAAACATACCCAAAAAAAATCTCTTCCTTTCGATGAATCCTTTGGAATATCAACCTCTCCTTCATCAATCTCTTACTATAAGTCATTGGGATCCTTACCATTAATAGTGTGCACCCGACATAAACACACGTTACACAAAATCTACTTCACAGAGCCTACAAGATGTTTTTACATGGATTGGCACATCATGACCTTTACAATTTAAATAACATCACCCAACAAGACGTTCCCTGGTGTGTTTAATGTTTTTTTCTTTTTCATGTCACGTTCAAGTTCCTTCAAGGATTTAATCCCAAGGAAGATATGTTGGGAACAATCAGTAACTTTAGCCTGATGATTTTGTATAGTGATCTTCACGATAACCCTCAAACCCTTCTAATCTCTTGCAGTCTCCTTTGTAATGTCTTCTATGATTTTCTTTGGTGAAAGACCCAAAGGACCAATTTTAGGGGCTAATGAAGAGGCCACTCCAACTTCTCCTCCCATCACACAAACAAACACCTCCACAACCTAAGATGGATCAAAATTTGGTTGCATTTTCCCTCAACCCTTAGAATCATGTCTCTTCCATAAATGCTCTACAAATCTATGGCCTCTTACTAAAAGGGAAGACTAGGAAAAACCCTACATCTTTATTTGTACTTGGACTTAGGGTTGTTCTCTTTTGTTTTCTTTTTTAAGTAATATATGTTGTTATTTCTTAGAGTGATTAAGGTACATGAGGGATCAAGCCTTACGTAGTTCCCATAAGGTATATTGTTTGAAACACATAATTCACATCAGATCTTGTGGGAGAAAATGCTTAGCGAACACTAAGCATTTTTTCCTTATTGAAAGTAAGGGCATAGTGGACATTAGGTTCAACAGTTTAATAATTTTAAAAAATGATAAAATAAAAGATCATGCTCTAGTTTAACGGTCACTAAGCTCCCATCATACTTACTCCGAACTAAAAACATGTCATCAATATTGTGTTTATAGTTCATATGATTGTAGTGAAATCTCACTGGAATGGAATTATAGATGGTCTTACATCATCCTTAAACCTCAAAACTATGTAATCCAAGTTGACTCATCTACATCAACTACCATCATAACCCCTCTTCCCTCAACATAGCTATCACATATCTGGGCCATTCTCTGAATTTCCAAACCCCAACCTTTTTGTAACCTTTGCACAACCACTTATGATAATGTTTGTCAATGAGTTAAGCCTCATGCCCCAAATTCATAGGAAATGATCTTTGTCTTGTAAAGTGAAAATAAATTATTACAAACCTTAGCTAGTAAATATCTTACTCATGTTACTTCTTATTTTGGTTTAATGCTTCCAACTTATATTTATAGTGTAACATTACCAAAATAACTCTTTTTATTAAGGAAATTAGGCCTAAAAATATAGAGTACATTAAAAAATAAAATACACAAACATTAAATAAGCAACAAAACCCACTATAACAAAATTTGGTGTGCTCATTTTTATTCAATGAAAGACCCATAAATCTTTAAGCCATTGTTCCCCAATCAAACCTTAAAAACAAACAAATACCCAATACACTAAAACTCAATAAAACATACCCAAAACAAAATTACTTCCTTCCGATCAATCCTCTGGAATCTCAACCTCTCCTTCATCGATCTCTGATTGTAAATCCTTGGGATCCTTTCCATTGATAGTGTACCCAACAGAAACACACGTACCCAAAATATCCTTCACATTTCCCACAAGATGTTTAGCCATGGATTGGTACTTCATGACCTTTGAAATTTCAATAACATATGTCAACGATATGTTCCCGTTATGTTTAATGTTTTTCATCTTTTCATGTCACGTTCAAGTTCCTTTAGGGCTTTAATCACCAAGGCAACTACGTTGGGAACAACTGTAACTTTGGCCTTGACGATTTTGTATAGTGAGCTTCACGGTAACCCTCAAACCCTTCCAATCTCTTGCAGTCTCCTTTGCAATGTCTTCTCTAATTTTCTTGATGAAAGACCCAAAGGACCAATTTTAGGGGCCAATGAAGAGGCCACTCCAACTTCTCCTCCTGTCACATGGACAAAAACCTCCACAACCTGAGATGGGTCTAACTTTGGTGGCATTTTTCCTCAACCCTTTGAACCGTGCCTCTTCCACAAAATCCTCTACAACTCCGTGGCCTCTTGCTAAAAGGGAAGACTAGGAAAAACCCTACGTCTTTATCTATACTTGGAATTAGGGTTTTTCTCTTTTGTTTTCTTTTTTAAGTAATATATGTTGTTATTTCTTAGATTGATTAAGGTATAATATTAAAGGTAGGTAAAAAAATTCCTATTGTTTGGGTCCTACATTATTAAAGGTAGGAAAAAAATTTCCTATTTTTTTCCTATGTTGTTATTTCTTAGAGTGATTAAGGTACATGAGGGATCAAGACTTGCGTAGTTCCCATAAGGTATATTGTTTTAAACAAATAACTCACATCGGATCTTATGGGAGAAAATGCTTAGCTAACGCTAAACATTTTTTCCTTATCCAAAGCAAGGGCATAGTGGACGTTAGGTTCAATAGTTTAATAAGCTAAAAAAACTAATAAAATAAAATATCATGCTCTATTTTAGCAGTCTCTAGACACCCACCATTACTACCAGTCATTATAAATAGCATATGTATATAGATTTGGGTCCCTATTGTGTTTTCATTTACTATGTAGTGCTCATAAGACTTATTTCTTATAACATATAATTCACATTTGTTTTTATGAGAGAAAATGCATAGCAACCGCTAATATTTTGTATGTATTGAGTGGAACACCATAACCTATTGAATTGAATGGTATATATTAGAGTCACTACGATCCTACCTTCACTTCTTATCGATATAAATATTATCTTTATAGTTTTGGATCACTAGCCTTAATATGTAGTTCCCATAAGATACATAGTTTTCAACTCATATTTTATCTCATTTATAATAAAAAAATGCTTAGCGCTCGCTAAGCTCATTTACTTATTGATAGAAACCTCTTATCATTTTAAAAACTATCATTACAATTTTGGATCCCTGGCCTTTGTATGTAGTTCCAATGAGATACATGGTTTTCAACTCATACTTCACATCATTTCCTATCAAAGAAAATGTGTAGCACCCGTTAAGCTCCTTTACTTATTGATAGAAATGGCATATCAGACCCTAGGCTCAAAATTTTCTTATTTTTAAAGTAGACATAAAATAATAAATCATGGTTTAGCTTAGTGACCGCTAGGCTCCTACCTTTACCTCTTCTCATTTTAAACACTATCATTACAGTTTTGGATCCTGGCCTTGGTATGTAGTTCTAATGAGATACATGGTTTTCAACTCATACTTCACATCATTTCTATCAAATAAAATGTGTAGCACACTAATCTTTTTACTTATTGACAAAAATGCCATATCAAACCCTAGGCTCAAAAGTTTCTTATTTTTAATGTAGACATAAAATAATAAATCATGGTTTAGCTTAGCGATGCTAGGATCCTACCTTTACCTCTTCTCATTTTAAACACTATCATTACAGTTTTGGATCCCTGGCCTTGGTATGTAGTTCCAATGAGATACATGGTTTTCAACTCATACTTCACTTCATTTCCTATCAAAGAAAATGTGTAGCGCCCACTAAGCTCCTTTACTTATTGATAGAAATGACATATCAAACCCTAGGCTCAAAAGTTTCTTATTTTGAAAGTAGACATAAAATAATAAATCACGGTTTAGCTTAGTGGCTGCTAGGCTCCTACCTTTACCTCTTCTCATTTTAAACATTATCTATAAATTTGTGGATCGCTAGGCTTAGTATGTAGTTGTCATAAGAAAATGATTAAAAAGGAAAATATTTTCAAGACATATTTCACACATTTCTTAACAAAGAAAATTCTTAGCGCCCACTAAGGTCCTTTACTTATTGACAGAAATGGAATATCAGACCCTAGGCTCAAATGTTTCTTATTTTGAAAATAGTCATATAGTAACACTAATTGTAAGTCTTAGATCACTAGCCTTATTATGTATCTAAAATATCTTGTTCGAACTTTCCACGTGGCACATTTTCATTGGATAATTAATTTACATAAGTACACACTATATCTAACAATGTAGAAATATATTTTGATAAATAATGGTATGTAAATGTCTGTATATTATTCTAATAATCTTCAAAACTATGTTTAGGATTTATTTCTTCTATTTTTTAATATATTTTTTTTGTTATGCTTGGTTCAATTATATGTTGTAAAATATATTTTTTATTATGTTTATATTATTATAGGCTATAGAAAATGAAAAATATTTAGTTTTTAATTTTTAAACCATAGAAAAATAAAAATAGGGAAATTCGAATTCCCCACATTTTCAAATTTTTGAAATTTCAATATCTCACTCTTTTTACTTTTAGAGGGGGAAATTTTTTAGATATTTGAAATTTCAATAGCCCACCCTTTTGCTTTTAGATGGGGTAAATTTTCAGATATTTGAAATTTCAATAGCCCACTCTTTTCTGTGTTTTGCATAATCACAATCCACGAAGCCCTACTTTGTCATCTTGAATCATGTTCCATAGTCAAGCCTTACTTTCTAGTTGCTTTTGATCTCTGTGGTAAATTGCCTTGTTCTTCATGAAAATCACTTTTTTGTGTGTTAATAAATTTTAATTTCTTTTCTACTCTATTATTTATCTCTTCTTAACGCTTTCCCATTTCCAAAATTCTACGTCTCTCTTTCGCTATTTTCGTTTTATTTTATTTTTTCTCATTCCTCCAATTGTTTTTAGGATAATGATAGCTTTTTTTGCACAATCATTATAGGATAATGATATCTTCTTACAAAATCATTCTTGCACAATCATGATAGCTTTTAGATAATGATAGTTGATAGCTTATTTCTCGAGGTATTTAAAATTTTTTTTTAGTGCATTCCACAAAGAAATTTCAAAAATAGAAAAGAGTGGATACGAAAATTTGAAAATTTTCAAATTTTCGTATCCCACTCTTTTCTATTTTTGAAGTTTCTTTCGTGGAATGCACTAAACAAATTATTAAATACCTCATAGAAATATTGTGTAGGACTTCAAATTTTTGTAGTCAATCGAAAAGCATGTCTATAGAATAAAAAAATTACGTGGACCGTAGATTACAAGGCTAAGTTTTTGAATCCCATTTTCTTCATGTGATTATAATCTTGTTCACACGAGAAAGGCACACAAAATAAGCACAGATAGGATGCACACAAATGATGCACATAAAGGAGGATAACAACATAGGTTATGAAAAGAATCGCGATGATTTTTTTAATGAGATAGTAGATGGAGGTTTCAAAACATAAAAAGTATGAAATAATCCCAGATATTACTAAACTAGGTATTTATAGTAAATGTGTACCTTTTTTATTACGAGATCTATTAGTTTCTCTATAGTCGAATGGTTCTTATGTTTTGCATGGCATTCCAATCATGATCCACACAAGCCCTACTTTTTCCTATTGAATCGTGTTCCACATTCAAGCCTTGCTTTCCAGTTGCTTTTTATCTCCATGCCAAACTTCCTTGTTCTTCATGAAAAATCACTTTTTTTGTGTTAACGAAAGAAATTTTAATCACTTTTCTACTCTAGTATTTATCTTTGTTTAACACTTTCCCATTTCTACCATTCTATGTCTCTCTTTGGCTATTTTTTGTTTTGAATTTTTCATTCTTGTTCCTACGATTGTTTTTAGGATAATGATAGCTTCTTGGAAATCACCTTATTTTTAATTTTATTTTGGTCAAGAGAACCAAAAATAGTCTAATGTTGTTCATCAAGATGATGCAAAGAAACCTCACTAATTAATGCATATTACATTTTTTACATGGTTTCCACTTAGATATTTTAGGAAAATATATGAGGTTAAAAAATTAATTCAAAACTATAAAACTATATTAAGAATTCAATTATATGATAATTATTTCCAATTATATACGTGTTTCCATGTAGAATTAACCAAATGTAATGTCTTCATCATTTTTATGGTATGTACATTAGAAGTTAAACACATTATATATGCAATAATATTATTAAATATAATTTTAATCAATATGCATTTTATAATTAATATATTATTCCTTTTGAGCCCGCTAATCTATGCCAAAAATTAACATAGCTTTGAGGCTTCCATGATATAATTGGTTGTTTTGACAACCTATTTACAAAACCCCAATTCTATTTCAAATTACATACAAGATTCTACACGTATATTTATATATACATTATATAAATCTGGATTTATTTGTTATCATTTGTATCTTTTTAATATGATTTTTTTATGAATAAACTCTACCATAGGAAAATGTGTCTACCCTAGCATCCGCTAGGCTATAATTATAATTTGGAAAAATTATTCGTATTCCTTGGCCCTTGCGGATCATTTGTTTTTATATAGGAAACACAACATTTTTGGTCCTAGCGATCACTTTTGTTCTTCATCAGTTGTTATATTCACAAAGATTAACAATTTATATTTATAAAACAACTTCATTATGAACATGATATATTTACCTTTAAGAATATATTAGCAACTACTAGGATGCAATGAGTAGATGGTGTCATATGTAAAAACTTGTTTTATAGATTCTCGATGCAATTCCAGTTTCCATATGATTTCATAACTATAAAATAATTCTGCCATAATCTTGTAAGAACTAGATAAAACTATACATTTACTTGTATAACATATTAAAGATACGATTTTACACGTATATTTATGTATCCATTATATAAATGCCATATTTATTTGTTATCTTTTATAGATTTTCAATATGATTTCTAGAAAACATTAAGAATTTAGATGTATAACATTTATGAACATGATATATTTACCTTTAGGAATAGCTTAACGATCACTAGGGTGGAATGAGTAGATCGTGTTCTATTTAAAAACTTGTAGTATAACTTCTTGGTCACTAGTCTAGGTTTCTTTTCTTGTCCTAAATGTAAAAATATTCTTCCTTTAAGTATAGCTTAGTGGCCGCTAGGGTACAATGAGTCCAAGTCTATATGTATACTATTATATAAATTCCATATTTATTTTTTTATCATTTATATAAACTCCTTTTTGAATACAATCTAAATGAAAAATGTTTCCTACTCTAGCGACCACTAGGCTATAATTCTTATTTGGATGAAGTCTTCATTTACCTTTGTGGACTCAAGGATAGGTGGATTTTGTTATAGGAAACACACTTTTTTGGGTCAAGTGATCATTTCTTTATATGACTATTTTTAGGCAACACATAGCTCATTTTCTTTATGACTAAGAATAGCTTAGTCAAGTAGGTATTCATCATATCCTTGTATAGCATTAAGACCTTATGGTGGGTTGGATTAAACAAATTAAATTAAAATAGTTTCAGCTAAGCGGGTGCTAGGTACTTCCACGTATAATATTTTCAAGCTTAGTGGGCATTATAATCTATCCAGTTACCCAATTATATTTTGAGCTTAGCATCCGCTAGCTTATGACACAACATAATATTTGGATCTTATAAGTCTCTAGGTTTCAGTAAAAGAAAGTAAGATATTATAAGCATAGTGGTGGGTAGGTTATGCAACATAATAATACAATCTTAGTGAATACTTAGTATTAAGAGCTTAGTGGCCGCTAGGTTATTCCACAACATATTATTTGGGTATTCAATTTTCTAGGTTATGTATCAAAAACATGATATGTTATTTTAAATTAAGATATTTCAAGCTTAGTGCCCACTAGGTTATGCTACCGTATAATCATTGGAACCTAGCGGTAGTAAGGATTTAAAAACTAAATTGAGGTATTAAGACCTTAGCGGCCACTAGGTTATGCCACAATATAACCCAATTATATTTTGAGCTTAGCATCTGCTAGCTTATGACACAACATAATATTTGGATCTTAGAAGTCTCTAGGTTTCAGTAAAATGAAAGTAAGATATTATAAGCATAGCGGCGGGTAGGTTATGCAACATAATAATACGATCTTAGTGAATACTGGTATTAAGAGCTTATCTATCGCTAGGTTATTCCACAACATATTATTTTAAATTAAGATATTTCAAGCTTAGCGCCCACTAGGTTATGCTACCACATAATCATTGGAACCTAGCGTTAGTTAGGATTTCAAAACTAAATTGAGGTATTAAGAGCTTAGCGACCGCTAGGTTATGCCACAATATAGTATTTGGGTACTCAATTCGCTAGCTTATGTATCAAAACATTATATGTATCGTAAATAAGATATATATAAATTAGATGAATTCATTCTATGATTTTAAGATTTTAAACTAGGATATTTCGATGATAAGTCTTGAAAAAAGTACATGAGGAACCAGTCCATGATAAGTCTTCTAGCAATGGACTCCCATGATGATTACAAGTAACTTATCTTACTAAATATATGCCAAAATATGGGAAGAGTTATAATCAGCTTCACTTCACCCACAAATACTTCCTATATCTATACACTTCGCTATACAGATGGCCATTCCGACCTTAATAAAAAACTAAAGACAAATTCATCCAGAAAGATTAGGTTGTTCACCTCTCAGCTCCACCTCATCGATGATCTCAACATCCGCATCCCCTTTACTCTAATCAGAGGAGGAGGATGAATCAACACAGCATTCTAACATTTTCACTTTAGCACAAGCAGGGAGTTCTATACCTTAATTTTCCACAACTACCTCCAGACCACACATAATCACTGCATCCCCCACATCAAGGCATGGACATGATACTAAAGGATGACTAGATGCTCTTCCAACTTCTCATTCTCCTTATGCAAGATAAACTACCCCAAAGAGTTAGATAGTATGTTTTTCATGCTCAACCCTTGATCCATGTCAAAAACGTTCCTTCACCCTTTGGACTGGTTCGGGTCAAGCATTAGCTTGCACATGCTCTAAAAAATATCATTGTCATCTTCTTCTTTGAATCACTCTATGACTAACTAGAACTTCTCGAGCCAATTCCACATAGCTACATTTCAAATTTTCCCTTCCATCCAACAAGTAAATGATTCCTTGGCATCCTTTCCTGTCATATCTCTCTGGATCTTCCTACTAGGACCACACTCCATGCTACCCAAGAAACCACCAAAACCCATGTCACCATCATAGAGAGACAAGAAGAACAATGACCAAAGACAAAAAGTGGAAAGGGGTAGTGAAATGTCCTGCCATATCGGAGATATAAAGCCACAAGCACATAACACATGAAAGGAGGTAAGTGTGATAGTATAAAGATCATCGATTAGATATCCTTATCATAAATATCATGCTTCCCATTAAGACTCTTAAATTTCCAATGCCATCTTACATGTCACGTGTGTATAACCCTTAATCAATTTCATCTATCACATGAATGCAAACTATCAATGTCATAAATGACCATTAAAGTCGTAGATGTCATATCCTCTTGTAAGTCGCTACGTTTTGACAAATTAAAGTAAGTTGTTTTGAGCTTATCGACCTCTAAGTTAATCAACCACATTAACTTTGGAGAAATGTATAGCAATCAAGATCTGTATAAATTAGTAAGACTTTATTATATGATTTTAAGATTTCAAATTAAGATATTTTGAGGATAGCACCCGCTATTTTATGCCATCACACAATATTTGCAGCCTATCGGTGGTTAGGATTTGATAAATTAAATTAAGATATTTTTAACATAGTGGCCACTAGGTTATGCCACAACATAATATTAGGATCTTAGCAGTCTCTAGGTTTCAACAAAAGAAAGAGAGAACTTAAGAATATAAATATTTTGAGCTAAAAATCAATAGTATTTAATAAACAAAATAAAGACATTGACTTTGGAGATCCTTATAGAAATCAAGACTAGTATAAATTAGTTGAATTTTTGTATGCATTTAAGATTTGGAATTAAGAAATTTTGAGCTTAGCACCCACTAGGTTATGCTACCACATAATATTTGGATACTACTAGTGGTTTCAGATACTTTGAGCTTAGCAGCTAGTAGCCTTTGCCACAACATATTATTTGGAGATTGAACTCACTAGGGTTCAATAATTCATAGTTACAATATTTTATAGTAGTTAAAAAATTATAGGAAGATATTTATAACTTAGCTAATGCTAGTTTAAACAATGACATAATATATGGAGGTTACGGTCGATAGGATTGAAAAATTAAATTAACATATTTTGAACTAAGTGGAGACTAGGTACTTCCACAATATATTATTTCGAGCATAGTGGTTGTTATCATTTAACATGTTACTTGAATGATATTTTGAGCTTAGCATCCGCTAGATTATGACACAACATAATATTTGGTGTTTAGCGCTCACTAGGTTTAAACAAAATAAATAAGATATTATTAGCTTGGTTGTTAATGGGTTACACCAAAACATAATATTTGGATCTTAATGGTGACTGGGATTTAGAAAATTTGAATCAACATAGTTTGAGCTTAGCGATCGTTAGGTACTTAAACAATATATTATTTTGATCTTCGTGAAAGTTAGTTTTTACCACAACATGTTATTTGGTGATTTCATCACTAGGGTTTAATAATTCATAATTAATATATTTTACAACATCTAGCAAATTAGAGGAAGATATTAATAAATTTTCTGGTGCTAAACCCACAATATAATATTCCGAGTTTAGTTTTCACTACCACCTAACTAGTAAGAAAATTATATTTTGATATTAGACAATGGTATGTTATGCCACACCATAAATTTTTGGAGCTTAGTGGTCATTAGGTTTTATCAAAATAAAGTAGGATACTCTCATTTGAGAAGTCACTAGGTTATACCAAGACATAAAATTTGGAGCATAACATTTTAAGGATGTAAGAAAACTCATTACATATTAGGATCTTAGCCACGACTACGATATGCCAAAACATAAAACTATTTGGAATTAGAGTAAAAGGGGTTTTCCCAAATGACCCACATAATTGCACAAAAATCCCTCATGGCCAAGTATTATAGAGAAACAAGAAAAGCATAATATTGTATGCAAAAAAAAACAAAAAACCAAAATTTCCCAAACTGGAAAAATTTTAAATTACATTTTATGGATATTCATGAGATTAGTTGTTTCATCCTTAGCATCGAAGTAGGCCTTCCTTGAACCAACACATGTCCACTAACTTAATGTGTTCCAGAAGTCTTCGTTGATTTTCATCCAAGTCATGACCATGTGACTTTTCCATTCCTTGATAGAAAATATTGAGTGAAACATAATCTTCATGGCCTCATGCGGATCAAGAGAGATCTTCTCTAAATGCTCCTTATTTTCTAAAGCTACAGTGTGGGGAAGCCCATTTTCTCTAATAGAGGAGAATCAAGGTAAACCAAGGAGAGATCCCATAATACATCTAGAATTTCTGAGTCTATCCTAACTTCCATGGAAAAAGGTGGAGTTCAGTCACACATGCTTCGTGATCAAGTGAGTTGAGACGGTTGTAGCCATTATAATGTTAGTGGAGATGAGAGGAGAAGCCAGAGAAGCATCAAAAAGAGGTGGAGAGGAAGTATATGTTGGGTCCGAAAGCGGTTCAGAGACCTTAGGAGAGTGATCTAAGGTTTTGGAGGGTTACAAGCTACTAGAGAAGATGAGGGAGACCTAAGAGAGAAATAACGGGGCTAATGATCATGATGTCTAAATTGGAGTCGGAAGGGAGACCAAGGAAGCGCGCAAAGATGACAGATATAGGGAGTTGGTTGTGGAATAAGAGGGGGACACGACATTGTTCAATTGGATTAGAGGGGAAGTGTGAGATTTATTTTGGGAATCTTCCATTTTAAAGAGAAAATATAAAAGGCCTTGGTGTAGGAAAGGACCATCATCTTCTATAGCCATTTTAAGGGACTTCTCAAGCAATTGAAATAGAAAATTCACAAATTTTACCTTCCGTTCATGTTGAAGATGCGTAATAAGAAAAATTTTAGGTCCATATATCACTTTGTAGCATCCCTAAAGCATGAAGTACCTCCTCAATTTCTCAACAATTCTATCCCAAGGTTCTAGAAGTGAGCCCATTCATAGCCCAAGTGATACATTATTGGATTTTCACCATGATAGAGGAAATCATCAATCTCCTTCTAAAGAAAGCATTGAAAATAAATGTCTCCCTCCATGGGGAGCCCCATCATAGCCATAATAGACTCTGTTGAAATAATAAATTTAGTCTTTCCCACTTTGACTCTTCCTTTTTCCGGTTTCCACACACAAGGCATTACTCTCGGAAAAAGTGATCAGACATTATTTTCATAAATGACGTAACACCACCATCATGAAAAATATTCCATACTACCTAGTCAACCTTGATCTCTTCACAAGAAGAAGGCTCAATGCATTTTTGGTGTTACCCATAATGAACAAGGATTTTTTATAGTGATTGCCAAAGGCTCGATATAGATGATGCTTAAATAGAGATGTCGAGCACCTTCATTCCAATCTTCAACTTGTGTCTCCAATATTTCTAATTGAATTATGTCCTAATTAGTAATAGTCATTAATTGATCCCATCCATCACACGAACACAATCTATGAATGTCATAAATTCCCAAAAAATCCACAAATGCCTTATCCTCTTTCCGCCACCAAAAGAGGTTATGCCTCAACATAACCTAAAAATTTTAATCTTAGTTAATGTTCAGCCAACCCCAACATTAATTAGTTAATGTTCTTGTAATTACTACATTTAGTGGAGGTTGAAGGTTTGAATGTTAGCAATATTAGATGTATTTAGTTAATATATATTATAAAGGAAGAATATGCAAACAAAATGCAAGGTGAAATAACTAACATTTCTAGACATGATTTCATCTGTATAGATTATCAGACAACAAATCATAAAGTAATATCTTATTAGAATTTCTTTATTGACACTTCTATTTTTTACATTTATGTTCTCCAAGGTTGTTCATTCTACACATGGAAATGAAGTGGGTAAGCACAAAGATGTTATAGGGAGCACAAGAAGCACTTGTGATGGGAATTTGTTTATGAGATTTGGTAAGGTGATTTCACAAAACATTGTTTGACTAGAATAAGATGGGGATGGTGTTTTCTAGAAAAAAATGCATCCCCATGAGTCCTCTCCATCTTGGGGTCTGATTTTTTCAATGGAGAGCAACATGTTTAGTTCAAACCAAGATAAAATTAAACGTAGATACAAATACTTGTACATTGAGAGAAAATATCCTTATTGGGTTTGTGTTCTCTTACAGGTATAATTGCATTCACAATTATAGGTATAATTACAGGTACATGACAAGAATAATATACTTTTTCATCTTTTAACTAGCCTCATGGATGTTAAAATTTCTTCTTATATTTAACCCTTACATGACTTCATACTGGTGTGGGTATATATATTAACTTGAATCAATATTGTTTTGTTGCAGGTACAATCAGCAATTGGTTTTTTATATTACTTTAAGCATAGTGGTCACTTTCATTTAACAAGTTATTGAATGATATTTTGAAATTAACCTCTGTTAGCTTATGACACAACATAATATTTGGATCTTCATGGTCTCAGGGTTTTGACAAAATAAAGTGATATATTATTATGATTTTCTTGGTCATTTGGATTTAAAAAATTAAATCAACCTAGTTTAAGCTTAGCAGGGAAATGTATTTAAATAATACAATATTTCAAGCTAAAGAGTCACTACCATTTAACAAGCTAAAGAAAGACTTTGATTTTAGTTTCCGCTATTATCTCCAGTGTTAATCTCATAATGAACTTCCTCCTAGTTAGAGGATTGAATTGATATAACAAAAAAAGGTATAGTAGTTTTGGATTGAAGTGAAATTTGTAACCTATTTTTAAAATTTTTTACTACTCGAATATAAGTGTGAATAGTGTCGTGGATGTTAGAAGTTATTATTATTGAAAGGATTGAAATATTTTTTAATTACTACAAAATTCCTTTTATGTTGTACTTATAATATGTTGTTGTTTGAATGAAAAAATATTGAACATGTTTCTAAAATAGTCTGGTGTGTTTTAAACGTCCTAGATCAATTTTTTTCACAAAAACACTTTGCTTACATGCATTGATGGAGATCAATGACTACAATGATTAAGTATAACATGTGACATATCAGTTATTGGACCAAACATATTCATTGTCAAAACATATGTTGTCTTGCAAAGGATTTCTGGAGGAAAAATTGGACTAAGGATTTACTCCCCAAGGTCAACAACATGAAGATTGCCTTTCTTAACTAGAATTGAATTCTAAAGAATAGAGGACAAAAATTGTAATTATTTTTAAGATTTGTTACTTAATAAAAAATACCTTTTATGTTGTACTTATAATATGTTTTTATTTGAATGAAAAATATTGAATGTGTTTCTAAAATAATTTGATGTCTTTTAAACGTCCTAGATCAATTGTTTTCACATAAATGTTTTTCCTACATATGTTTATGGAGATCAATGACTATAATGCTTAAGTATAACACCTAACATATACATTCTTGGACCAAACATATTCATTTTCCAAACATATGTTGTCTTGCAAAGGATTTGTAGAGGAAAATTTTGATTAAGGATTTACTCACCAATGTCAACATGTTTTTCTGGTTAGCTGTTCAAAACAAGATTTTAACACTAGACAATGTGAGAAAGGATACAATTAATAATTGGACCATAAGCAATATCCTTAAAGATACTAAAGAAAATTTTCTGAAAGAGTTTGATAAATGTAATTAATTATTCACACCCCAAGAAAGGGTAATAAATGTGCGGATTATCTTGCCAAATTGGGGGCTAAAGGTAGTAATTTTAAAGTGTGTGAGAGGGGAGATGATATCACCAATGTTATTAATCTCATTAAGAAAATTAAGTACTAATGTGTCGAGTGTCTATTTTCCCTCGTTGGGATGTCATCCTTGTACTTATGGTTAACAGGACCCTTCCCACATGTAGGATATATGGCAGGATTTGTATTAATTTTGATCTTACAATTCATTTTGGCCATTGTTTCTTCCATTTTCAATATCGGTTGATTAAAACCATGAGAGGTGGTCATTTGAGAACCGAGCCCATGAGATATGGTTCCTTGAAGGACAACCCCTCCTTGTGGCACATTCTAAAATTAGGGGTTTAGGAATTTCATCTCAAAAATCATGGGGTCTTATCTTTATCTTGTGTTAGAATTTGGTTAGGCATGGAACAATGGCAACATGGTGATCCGCAAAATGGAAATTCAAGTTTTAGAGGATTCGATAGCACAAGTGAATAGAATGGAGATGAAGGGTTTAAAGATATTCAAAGACCACACTAGACAAAAGCATGAAATTGAAACTTTCTTCCGCGGTAAAGAAATGGTTTACCTGTTGGTAGATAGTATAGCTAGATTTTGCATCCCTGATATTTTGAATATGGTTTGCCTCCACCTTATGAGGTACATTACTCTTGAAGTGAATTATAGAAAGATATTTACTCACCATCTCAATATGCTTAATATGTTTAGGAATAAAAAATTTATGAGCCTTCCCTTTTTCCCTTTTATGTTACTCTCTGCATCGGTGAATGAATTTCAACAGAAAATATTGATACCTCGATACACCATGGACTATTTTTTTATTTTATAATGGTAAACCAGGTGGTGGCTAAGGAATTAGAGCCGAAATCCGAGGGATTTGGATGAAATTTTTCTCTTGCGAGACCATATGAACAAACTAAGGAGAAAGAAGAGTAAGGCGCCTCGGGAAATGAAAATCTTAGTCTTTGGAGCTATAATTTCTCTTATTGATATGAAAGGGGATTCATATAAAGGGAAAGAGAGAGTGGGGCTAGGTTGGATTGTAGCCTTTGATAAAATTACTCTTAGGGTGAGTCAGGGAAATGGATATGGGAAATAGTTTCATGCATTGCATTGACACCTCTAAGAAAATTTGCATCACCCAAAACACTATCAAGTTCAATATGGTAGAGATCAAAAGTTTGGTTTTGGAGTTATAGGAGCGTGTGGTCAAGCTGGAACAAGGACAAAAAAATTTTAGGTATAATCTTCACCTCAGTAGTTTAGATGAGGAAGAGCAGGTTGAAGACCACATCCCTATCATGAGAAAGAATGATGATAATATGAAAGGATAGGAGGAGCATCAACCAGAGGAGTACAAATATTTGAAGACTAACTAGTCTGTTGGATCTTAGAGATTTTTTTTGACTGTTTGTGGATTGTATCATTTGGGATGTTTTCCTTCCATGTTTTGTGATTTTTCCTTGTATTGATCTGTTGGAATGTAGTTTGGGATAAAAAAATTAGCCATTTTTGTCCTGTTTATTTTTTTTCACTCTTGGTGATGCTCATGATGCATTCTATTGTAAGGTTTCTGGGTGCCTTAATCCCTGTATAAAGTAGGAAATCATTATGTTCACGTATATTTAATAAACCTTGTTAATAGTAATTTTTTAATGACATTTTAAATTAAACAAGATAGAGCATTAAGTTCATGCCTCATGGATGGGAGATGTGCTAGTTGTGCGATCATGCTAGATGTGCTAGTTGTGTGATTGTTTCCTTATAATTATGATTTTTATTAAATAGAATAAATCAATGTTGCAACAAGGCCTCATATTTGTCAAATCAATACTAACTAATAAATAAAATATATATAAATAAGTTTCGTAGTGTAAAAATTATTTAAATAAATTACAAACATTAGAAAGTTGAAAAGTTAATAGAATTTTTTTATTTTGAGTGGTGGATTGAGGAGAAATTTTAAGTAAGATGTTTTGAGCTTAGCACCCACTAAGGTAACCTAATACTTCCACAATATAAAATTTTGAGCTTATGGATTGCTAGCATTTATCAAGTCAAAGAATAACATTTTTATCTTAGCATCCGCTAGCTTATGTGACACCATATTAATAGGATATTATCGATATATAGGAATAAACACAATAAAGTAGGATATTGTCATCATAGAGTCTCTTTAGGTCATGCCACAATAACATATTCGATGTACAAAAACTATGTCCATTTTTTTGTATAAGGGTTAATATGGGGGTTTTGAAAGGACCCACATCCTTTTACAAAAAGGTCCTTAAGGAATAATATGACATTGAAGCATAGAAGAGAGAAATCCCGTAGGAAACAAAAGACAAAAATCCACATAGCCATGACACAAACAAAGAAAATTTACATTTTGTGAAAAGTTTTGAGGATAGTTGTTGCTTCCATAGTAGCAACATCTTAGAGTTTCCTTGTTCCTCGAATTCTCCTTTCACAAATCTGTATTCGTTCTTTTGTTCTCCAAAATCTGTTTGGTTCTCCTACTCTTGCATTACCATATTTTTTCACAAATAGGTCACTGTAATCCAACACCAACACATTCAATGACAACTCATTCTTAACATGAATATATTTTAAAATATTGTCATTGACAATGTCAATGATGTCGTAGCCATTGAATTTTACTGAGTATGTGCATTGTAGGACTGTTTGTGGACAACAATAAGGCCAACAAAATATTATCAATTTTATAAAATACATCTTCTCTTCTATTCCTACGTACCACCATATCCATAAATTGATTATGATATTCACTTTTTTATTTTACAAATTGAGCAATCACCCATATGTTGTCCTCTCAAAATTTCCCCTCCTTTGAAAGTTTAAAAGTTGAAATTTTGATTTAGCACCTTTTCTCGATGTTCGGTAAAAGGAGAAAATGAAAATTTTGGTAATTTATGTGTTTTTTTATTCATTTATGTGACTTGTGGGCCCGTTGGAAATTTTAGTCCCAACTGTCCCAAGTTTTCGCAGATCTATGTTCATCAATCGACCGCTTTCTCAAATCTGCAAACTTATGGGCCTTGCCGGAACTTTTGTTCCAACTGTCCCAAGTTTTCCCGAGCTCTCTGTTCCCGCTTCACCCGCTATGGCCGCATCACGTCCTCTACATACTTCTTCCCCTTATGTCCCTAAAAATTTGTGCATCATGTCCCCACATCACCCACATTGCCTACATTAACCGAATCACGCTTTCACATCCCTTGTGTCCTAAATGTACTAAAGGCCATTTGGGATAATTTTTCCGACTCTTTCCGATGCTTTCTTTTAATTTGGTGGGTATGAATTTAATGCACATTTATAGCCCTCTCTCTCCTAAACGGATATTTAATAGACTACCCCTCTACGCATTTTTGCACACTGCTTCTCATTAACATCTGCTCATACCCTTGCGATTGAAACCATTTGCTCATGTCCTCATTTTCCCCCTGTAATTTCATCACGGATTTAAGTTGTACATTTTATTTTCTAAATACTGTTAACATAACATGAAGATTAAATTCCAAGGTCAGGAGCAGGTTTCTCCACTCGAGTCTGCCATTCCCGATATCGGGGACAGTGAAGTTCGTCACCTAGACTTTACCGATTTTTGGACCAGGTTGACAGACCGAACCCCTCTCCAATGGCACAAATGATTAACGATAGCGGCTTGGAATTTGCTGCTGGTTTTCCTATCTCGGTATAATGTGTAGACACGGTACTCACCTGCGGGGCTCACTTCAACCCCAGTTCATGTGAATTAACAAATGTACATGGGGAGCTCATCACCAAGCTTGATGTTACCACCATTACCACTGCCCTAAGAATCCCGGAGATGGATAATTCCATGGTAATCTCCCAAAATCAAGCACAAGCTCTTTTTGATCAGGACAAAGTGAGAAATACAAAGCCAAAATTGTAAAGTCTTGGCTGAAGAACCCTAAAAAGGGGGCATCCCGACTATCCAAAGCCCTATTTAGGTTTGATTTTAATGAGGAGCTCTCAAACTTCATAATCATGTTAGCTCGAGTTATGGGCTTGCCTTCCACTAATGAGTTCCACTTCTAGATGTGCCCACTTATCAACATAGTGTGTGAAGGTACCTAGAACATCAACTAGGTAGAAATCATCTGTATGAATTTGACAGAGCAATTGTCCCATGTACAACAAACAAAAAGTTCTACATGACTTCCTACCTGATGTATACCCTGCAACATCTAGGAAGTGGTTTGGCTTTACATACATTGATGCTCAAAAGGGTGATCCTATATATGCTTACTACCCTCAGTTCACCCTAGACACTAGCAACCATAATTTCAGGAGGGTAAATGATGCCTTCACCATGTATGTTGTAAGGCTTCTAGAAAGTGACACCACAAGGAGGTTTTTCAGATGAAGCCATGAGCCTGATTGTAAAGTATGGAGCCTACTTCATTCAGTTTAGAAGGTTCTCTTACATCAGGCTAGCAAGTTATGAGAGCACTCCTCTTAAGCTCCCCATGTTTTGTAATGATAAGATGGCCCTGATTGAAGTATGCAGGAAATTGGACAAATTACACAGAACCTGTAGGGATAAGAAGATCATTGGGTTGCACTTTCCCATATATTTGGGAAACTATACATGCAAAACCACTCTGGATGCTCAAAACATTGAGAGGGCCCTTGCTCCCATCACTATCCATTTCTTCAGGCCTAGAACCTGCTTCAAATTGAATAAATTCATTGAGTTGAACATCAGAATCAACTATCATCATAGGGCAGACACTGAAGATTATTGGGCTGACTGCATAGATGATTTTGAGGCCAGAAGGAGGCATTATGGTAGGTTTCCTCTGTAGTTAGTTCAAGAGCTTAACTTGTATCAAATTCTTGAAGGACTCCAGGATGACAACACAGACCTATTGTCATATGAGTATGAAACTGTAATCAAGCACACTCCTTTAGAGGATCTAGACTGGTTTAAGAGAGAGAAAGATGATTTGGCTAAAATCCTCACCCCTGTCCTGGTCAGGACCAAAGTCTAGATTGATAGAAAGGCTCGTGAGCTAAGGAAGAACACAGGAGAATCCTCTTCCAAAGACACCTCGACCCCGAGGAAGGAGGAACAAACACCTAGTTCAAAGGTACCTGTACAGACTCCTCCTACCTCATCAAGTAAAGGTCCTGCATCCTCCACTCCTTCCTCCTCCACTCAGGTCTATCAAAAGAAGGTGAAGGAGGTCAAAAAGGAGCCTGTTGAAGAAGACCCTCTGCCAAAGCATTCAGAGCTACCTTCTGGGCCAGAGAACATCATTGTTCTTAGTGAGAGTGAAGATAATGAAATGCCAAATCCTGTAGATGCTTCTGAAACCACAATGGATAAGGAGCAAGAGATTCATAGCACCGAGCCTCCAAGCAATGTGGATTCTTCTGTCCAAGATGCCTCATCTACTCCACTCACATCCTTATTGGAGGCCACAACAAAAAACACTCTCTGTGCCATGAGTTCTCTCACTCTTGGTTCTCTTGCTACTCCCTCTTCCTCTTCTTCCACTTTTGCATGGGTACAGCTTGTTTGTTGATAGTAGGAAGAGGAAGTCTTCTTCTCAGATCTCAGGGCCCAATTTTGATGTTGTGGCAGCCTTGTTGGGTACTACTCCTTCTGCTCCTACCAAGAAAGCTAGAACAACCTCAAGGATAGTAACAGATGCCCAAGGTCAGCAATTTCTTGAGATAGCCAAACCCAAGGTTGACAAGCCAGTAGGATTTACAGGCCTTTGATTTGGAACTCTCAAGGATTTCTATGGGAGAATCTACCCCTGAAGGTGAGATACACAACCTTCAAGAAATAGTCACCAGGGTCATTGGAAGGGTAGAGAAGGGGCAGCAGACTATAGAGCAGCTGGAGGAGCAGGCTCAAGTACTTTCTAGTTTCATCAAGTCACTGCTATCTAAAGATAAGGTTCTTGACCCTACCCCACTGACTGCACTCCCACCACCTATGATTCTCAGCCAGGATGAAGTCCAGAGCATCAAGGATATACACAGGTACTCCATCTATGGGAGGGCTATGGAGGCCATGGTGGATGACATGCTTGTTGCAGGGTTGAATTTCATTGGTGAAGCCTTCAAGCTCAATGAGAAGGTGAACAATCTACAACAGAAGCTCTCCTCCATAATTGGGAGCATGGATAAAGAGCTCAAACTTTGGAGTAGCTGCATAGTAGACCTTCACCTGATGGGGCAGACTGATGAAAATATTTTGGTGGCAAGTAAGGTCTTTGATGATGTAAAGGATAATTTGTCACAGTCATGGGTATTCAACGTAGAATGGAAAATCAAAGTGCTAGAGGAGGCTTTGGGAGAACTAAGGAATAGCTGGCAGAAGGGAGAAGCTTTCAAAACTCTGGTGATATCTACTTTTAAGGATATCCACTGTCACCTCCATGATGAGACCTCAGGTGTACCTTTCTCCCTGCAGGAAATCAAAGCTCAATTCAGAGCTTTTGTCAAAGGAAATTTGTTCAAAGAGGACTCCATCACCAAGGAGAAGATCAAGGAAATATGCTCCCTCCAATCTGCCATTGAGGAAGCGAATAAAGAGTACCACACACACACTAAGTTTGACAAGGAGATGGAGAAATGTTTGGGGTCTTGGACCCTGGCTACTGCCAACACATTGGTTCCACGTGGCAGGGACATAGCAGAGGCTTTGAAGAGGTTTAGACAATGGATCCTCAAATCAGTGGGCCCCTCCCAATCATGATCACTTGTCTTCCCCTCCTGACTTCTCTCTTTCTTCTTCTTCTAAATTTGGACTTATTGTAAATTAGTTGGGGTTTTGCATTAAGCATCCCTTTAACTAAAACACTTTAGTTTAAAGAAGTAGTTACCAAGTGTAACTAATTTGTAAAATTATATAATGGTCTCTCTCCACCATTTTGAGGGGGAACTTGGCTTATTTTGAAAGTGTAAAGAGTAGCAAAGCAATCAATACAAAAGAACTTTCTTTCTTTGTTCATCTGTCCTGTTATTCATTGTTTTTTTAATATTTTTTTATGCATTGTTATCCATTGAATATTGCTGAATTATTTGTTTGTGTTATGACAAGAAGCTTTGTATTCTTGTGGATGTTATTTCTAGAACTTTGTGTCTTTGCAATAGCATCTTGTTGATTCAAATACAAATGGTTTTTATTCCCATAATTTTATTCTAGCATGCATAAGGAATTACTTTGTTATCTATAGTTCTGGAAAATGCCTTTCAGCTCCTTTCTACTCCATCATTCCTCTACACTTTTGTATTGATGATCTATTTTATTTTAAAACACTTTCATGATATCCAAGTTCCACATTTAAACTATGCATTGTACATATGTAAATAAGTTTTGCTTTGAATAAGGGAACCTCTCCCATTAAAGAGGAGGGACTTCTTGTCCCCGATTCATTTCTCTCGAGTAAATTCCTTTCTAATGACCAACACCATACCATTAGGCTTCTTTTTCAATACTCAACAAAAAAAGTTCTTGACAGGTGTTTTTGATTTTTAAAAATTCTGCAAATCTTCCTCTCATGTTATTATGTATTAAGCTGCATCATTTCTCTATCAATATGTGCTCCATTCCATCCTCTTTCACTTCTCTAACAAATGTTTACTATATTATGAAATTATTTATTTGATAAACAAAACTACCTTCTACAAAATATTGAATAACAAACTTGCTTCCATTTAATTATCTACAAAATCCCTACATGGATATAATCCCTAATCAACTATGGAAAATTTTACATGGATATAATCCCTAATCAGCTATGGAAAATTTTACATTAACATAATTTTTTAATTTTGGAGGGACTGAAGGTGAGAATTCATACCAATTTTTGACATGGAGAGGAAATCAAAACATATCCAAAACTCAAGCACAGAATTTTCAATGCTTGTGATGATGAGATTTTTCTATTGATGAATAAGCTTACGTAACAAAAAAGAGAATAGAAAGGAAAATGTTAAAAATATAAACTCAAAACTATCTACTTATAGTGATATGTAAACAAATCCAACCACCAATTTCGTTGGCATACAAATTTAAGAGGGCACGCATATGATTTTACATTTTTTTCATTGAATGGCTTATTAAAGGCTGACAATAGTTATATTCTCCAAAATGTGCACATATTTCAAATGGCACATGTACTTTTAAATGGAGAATTTTACATAGCTCAAATTAATGGCTAATTAATGTTGAGGCAAATGACAACATTAATTAGCATTTTGCCTTACAAAATGGTTATCATTAATACTGCAAATACTTGCAAATATTTGTAATAAAATACTTGCAAATCTTTGTAATAAACATCACATATGAATTACATATTTAATATTTAACCGTCAATTATTAATATAGATTTATATATAAATTACAAAAATTATCAAAATTTACATCAATATATATTAAAAATAATGAAATTTATATAGAATAATTGGTATAAATAAACATTGTTTTATATTTTTAAAGGGCAATGTTGACAAATTACCGTTACCCAAAAATTATTTGACAGGTGAGTTATCACACTTAGCTATGTGAATCAAGACTCACACTTAGCGGTGTGAATCAAGACTCGCACCTAGAAGTGCGAGTCGAGATTGACACTTAGAAGTGCGAGTTAATACTCGTAATTTGTAGTTTTAGTCCATAGTCACACTTAAAGTGCAAGTCGAGAGATGTGCACTTGAGGATTGCACTTAGACGTTCGACCAATCGCACTTATATGTGTGACCAATCACACTTGTAAGTGCGATCACTCACACTTACACACTACTTACAAAATTTATAAATGACAATTCTAGATTTTTTAACTATGCTTAATATATACGAATAAATTATTTATATAAATATTGATGGTCACCTTTTAAACATGTGAGTCACATGTGTTAGTTCTATAAAATATTTACAAATATGTTATGTCTAAAATCATGAAAAATGTCTAAACAACCATCAAATTTAACACCATTCAAGGAAGTTCAGGGAAGGGATTTTCAACGTCAACATTTATTGATTTGAATAAGGTATGCATGAATAGTCATATATGTATGAATATATTAAGATTGATATGTGGCATAAATGAAAACAATCACTTATGCACTATCTTGAAGTTAGTGGCCGCTTGACATATGTAAGTTAGTGGCTACTTGACATATGTAAGTTAGTTGTCGCTTGGCATATGCAATTTAGTGGATGCTTGGTATATGTATGTTAACGGACACTTGCCTTATATAAGTTTTCAATTGCTTAGATTATGTAAGTTAACCACTAGGCTTATGTAAGTGGGTGACCGTCAAGCTTATGTGGCAAAGTGGAATCCAATAATAGCATTATTGGAATCTAGTAATAGCAAAATTGGAGTCCAATAATAGGGAAATTGGAATCCAATATTAGCGAAATTGGAATCCAATAATAGTAAAATTGGAATCAAATAATACAGAAATTGAACTCGAATAAGTCCAATAATGACAATATTGGAATCTAATATTGCTACTAATGGAATCCAATATTGCTAATAATGGAATCTAATATAGCCAAAAATGGAATCCAATATAAGCAAAAATGGAGATGGATTTCTTCCAATACTTGAAATACTGGAGTCTCAATTCACTGGAATATGTCCCAATTTAGTGAAATAATCATTTTTGGCTAGTAGATTATTATCTAGAGAAGAATCCAAATTTAGGAAAGAAGTATGTTTGGAATTTATAGTGCACAAGAATACTTGCACGACATGATGTTACATGTGTTATGTTACGGAGCTTGTTTTCATGTGTGGAAGTGTTGAATACTCGTACACTAAAATTATTCTACGACATGATGTTACTAGTTAGAAGTTTTGATTCTCGAAGATTTGAGAAAAATGGCTTTGAAAAATGTGTCCGATACCTCGGGAAATATGCGCTTCTCATATGGGAGTTATTTTGACTCATAGGTTTATGGGGTGGTTTGGACCCATTTTTTTGGTACCCATATTATTGTAAAATTGCTTAAGCAATTGCCTATTCATGTGCTTTTGTGCATATGGTAGGGAGGTAATATTGTAGTGTGTGAGTTCAAGTGTGAATTCAGGAGAGTTTGTTGATCACGGATCCAAATAGATCTGGGTATTGTATTGAGAGAAAGAGGTTGATTTTATTAAAATCTAAGCAAGTGATTCTTGGTGGACGTAGCCCAAATTGGGTAAACCATATTAAATATTGTCTTTGTGTTATGTTCTTTTATTTTATGCACTTTTATTTCAGATCTGTGATATTTTTTTGCATATTAGTTTCTACTATTGTGATTTTGTGTGGGATTATTCCACATATTTTATCCCTTATTTCCTAACAATTGGTATTAGAGCCTGGATTGGTTTGCTGAAGTGTTGAATTGCGGTGGAAGTTTTAGCTTGAGTGGGAGATATGGAAGATGATAGAAGATCAAAGGTTGGTAAATTCAACGAGTAGAATTTTATTCTTTGGAAGATGTAGATAGAAGATTACCTTTATCAAAAGTATATTTATATTTCATTATCTTAAAAGGGAACAAACCCTCAAGCATGCCGATGTAGGTTGGGATTTGCTAGATAGGAAGGCACTTGGGACAATCTAGCTATGTCTTGTATCTTTGGTATTATTTATTTTTTTAAAGGAAAAGACTACCAAAGAACTTATGGATGCATTAGGAAGTTATATAAAAAATATCAACCTCAAAAATAGATTTTTAATGAAAAAGTTGTTTAATATGAATATGTATGAGAATGGTTCAGTAGAATAACATTTGAATGAATTTAACACATTTGTGAATATTCTAGTGTCAGATTACAATAGAATTTAAATAATAAGTTATGGATCTATTAATTTTGTGCTCCTTACCCCAGAGTTGGAATAGCCTGGTAATGGTTGTAATAAACTCGGTTCCAAATAACTCAAAGATTAAGTTTGAGGATGTTGTATAGGTGATTCTAAGCAAGGAAATGTGAAGAAAAATATCTATGGAATATTCTAATTCAGGAATGATTTGACTATGGAAACTAGAGGGAGACAGAAGAATAGAGGAAGCCATGGAAAATTAAAATAGCTGGAAAGGTCAAAATCAAAAATCAAGATGGTATGATTTCATTGTGGGAAAGCCTAGCCTCTAGCATGAAAATATGCATTGTTGGGAGCTTCAGGATAAGAAGAAACAACAAGAAGAAAAAAAAGGAGGTGAATGTGGTAATATATAATGTATTCCAGGATGCTTTGATTCTTTCTTTGCATAATATTGTTCAATCTTTGGTTTTATGTTTGGGGCTTCTTTCCATTCTACTCCACATAGGCATTATTTTGTTGATTATGTTCAAGGGGATTTTGGGCATGTTTATCTTGGTGATGATGAGACTAGAAACATAGTTTTACAAGGTTATGTTCATGTTAAGATGTAGGATGGGAATACATTGTCAGACATGTGCCTATATTAAGGAAAAACTTGGTATCGGTTGGGTAGTTGGGAAATGATTATTTTACTGCGATATTTACATTGGACTCTTAGAAGGTTACCAAGGGTGCTCTTGTGGTCACAATAGGTAATAAGGTTACAACATTGTATTTAACCACTTGTAGCACTAATGACTATAATCTTGTGGCTTCAAATGTAGATACAACATTGTGGTACTATAAGCTTGGTCATATGAGTCATAAGGGAATGGATATCATAAAGGAAAACTTTCCTGGATTTACAAAAATAGGTTTTGATTTCTATGAGCACTATTTATATGGGAAATAGAAATTTGTAAAGTTTCTCAAGGTTGGACCTACGAAGAAAGAGAGTAATCTAGATATGGTACATTCTGATGTGTGGGGGTTGGCTCAAGTATCGTCTCTAGGGGGTTCAAATTATTATGTCACTTTTATTGATGATTCAACAAGGAAAGTTTGGGTATATTGTATTAGAAATAAATTTGAAGTATTTGAACCTTTTATTAAATGGAAAACCTTGGTATAAAATGAAATAGGTCTTAAGGTATATATTTTGATCCTATTTTTTATCCCGTAGTAAAAATGAATTATATTAGAATTATTCTTGGAATATTGGTAGCAGAAGGCTTGTAGTTAGAGCAAATAGATGTAAATATTGCATTTCTCCATGGTGATTTGGAGGAGGATCTATATATGCAGAAGTCATATGGCTATAAGGTCAAAGGTAAAGAGGATATGGTGTGTAAACTAAAGAATATAGTTTATGGCCTAAAACAAACTCCACATCAATAGTATAAGAAATTTGATAGCTTCAAAATGGAGCAAGGTTATATTACATTCCATTTTGACCATTGTGTGTATATAAATAAATTTTAAAATGTCAGTTATATTATCATGTGTTTGTATGTGGATTATATGTTGGTTACATACAAAAAAATGAAGGAAATAAAAGTACTCATGAAGAAGTTAAGTGATTCCTTTACAGTAAAGGATTTGGGGAGGCTAAAAAATACTTGGTATGAGGATGTCTCGGAATAGGAGGGAATAGAAGATGACTTTATCTCAAGAAGAGTACATTAAGAAGCTCTTGAAGAGGTTTGATATGTAGGATGCTAAACTAGTTGGGACTCCATTGGCAGGTCATTTCAAGTTATCAAAGGATTTGTGTCCCAAGACAGAGCGGGGAGAGAACCGATGTCCAAGATACATTACTCATCAATGGTTGGTAGTTTTATTTATTCCTTGGTGTGCACTAGGATTGATATGTCCCATACAATGGGATAAGTGATTATATTTATGAGTGATCTAGATAAAGATCAATCGACAGAAGTAAATTGGATCCTTCAATACTCAAGAGGACCATGGGGACAATTTTGTACTATAGTGGATTAGACAAAGACTTTTTATGGTTATGTAGATTCATACATGGTTGGATATGTATATAGCATGAGGATGATGAAAATTTATATTTTTGTTGTAGGTGAGACAACGGTGAGATGGATTTCATGACTATAAAAGCTTGTGGCTTTATCAACCACAAAGGCTGAGTATGTTGTTGCTACAAAGGAAAGTAAAGAGATGATTTGGTTACAAAATTATCTCAATTATTTGGGGCATAAGAAGAAGGAAGGGAAGCTACATATTTATAGTCAAAGTGTTATACACCTAGTTAATAAATCTTCTTTCCACTCTAGGATGAAGCATATATAGTTAAGGTATGATTTCATTAGGACAACTTTAGAGGAAGAGAAGTTGAAGATTGAGAAGATTCATAATAGTCAAAATCTTTCAGACATGATGACCAAGGTGGCCACAAGGGAGAAACTAAAGCTATTTTTAGCTTTGGTTGGTCTTCATAATTGACAATGAAGGGTTAAGAAACTTACTCAAAAGAAAACCAGTCTCCAAATGGGATATTGTTATGTTGTAGATCATGTTTTCATGTGTGGGAATGTTGAATACTTTGTACACTAAAAGTATTTTACACTCTCCACAGTGTTGAAGACTATACAATAAAATACCGTGATAAAAAATGGGCCTTGAAAAATGTGCATGATACCTCGGGAAACATTTTCTTCTCATATTGACAGTATTTTGACCCCATAGGTTTATGGGGTGGTTTTGGCCCATGTTTTAGGTACCCATAATATTGTAAAACTACTTAAGAAGTTTCATATCGATGTTTTTTTTTGCATATGGTAGGGAGAGGTAACATTTTATATGTGTTAGTTCAAGTGTAAATTTAGGAGAGTTTGTTGAGAAAAACTCCAAACAGATCTAGGTATTGTATTGAGAGAAAGAAGTGGCTTGTAATAAAATCTTAGCAAGTGATTCTTGGTGGATCTAGCCCAAATTGGGTAAACCATGTTAAATATTATCTTTGTGATGTGTTATTTTTTTTTCTGCACTTTTATTTCAGATCTGTGATATTTTTTGCATATTAGTTTCTACTATTGTGATTCTATGTGGGATTGTTCCACATATTTTATCCCTTATTTCCTAACAACCTAGATGTGAGCGGTATATTATTAGTGGAAATGTATGATTCAAAGTTATTATCATAAATTTTCTTTCATATATGAAGTGATAGTGAACCACAAGGATCAATAGAACCCATGTCCATCAAGGTTTTTTCACTCCAATGGAAACAAGAAAATTCTAGAAGTAATCAATAAGAAAAATTAACCATAACTAAGAACGTTCATGCGAAATAATTGTTCTACTCATGAATTCTCATATATGAAAAGATAATTACATAAGGGAGTTTTATGTAACTCCCATTGCTAGGAATTTCATACTCTCATGATGGAGTGAGGAGTTAAAATTCTAGGAATAGCATGTAACTCCCAAATGACAAGTATAATAGATTGTATGAAAGATTTGTTCATATGTCTTATAACTCCCTAAAATACCTATGACTCAAGAAAATGATATGAATTGCCATGTGTGAGGTGGAAAAATAAAAATAAATATATAAAAGCAAAAATATATACCTCACACCCACACCCCACTTCATCAAATCTTAGGTAGAGGCAAAGAAATCCATAAAGAGAAACATAGCTCCTTTATATAGCTAAGAAAGATGCATCATATGGGTTTCAAAACTAAAGGTCTAATGAGGTGCCCATGTATAAATTATAATATTTCTATAATAAGAAGAGGAGGAGAAAAGGACTATAAATATCGAAGAAGATTAGTAGTTATAGTAGACCTCACCCCAAGAACAAAGTACAAGTGAAGAAACTTGGCTTCATCGAAGGGTTTGATAAATATGTTTGCAACTTGATTTGAATTTTGACAAGATCAGTAAATCAATTATGTCTTCATGGATCAAATCCATAATAAAATTCATGTGAGTCTCAATATGCTTCATCCGTTGATGTTGAACCTGATTTCGGAAAATGAAGATAGTGTTCATATTATCACAATAAATGATGGTAGGCCACCAAAAGTGAATGTAAAAATCTATCAGAATCTCCTATAACTAAACATATTTGTGGTAGATTTGATTACTCCCATGTATTATACCTCTATATAATATATATCATTTGTATTATACTTCTTTTTTGACCAATTGACAGAACCGAACCAAGATAAAATTTGTAGTCGGAGATAGAATTTTGATGATCAAGATCACTAACCCAATAAGAATTTTTGAATCCAAATAAATCAATATTTTTCCCTCCCATGTATTGCATGACATCATTATGAGTTCCACAAACACAAAGAAAGGATCCATTTAGCTACTTTCAAATATAGCTCATGAATATCCCGAATAAATTTGGACATGATGCCAATAGTAAATGAAATATCTAGTCCAAGATAAGTTACGTATATTAATATCCTTGCCAACTAGAAATAAAGGTTACCATCAACTAAGGGAGTGGAGAAATCAAAAACTAAATTAACCCCAAAAATGAAGGGAGTGGGAAATGGCTTACAATTAGACGTGTGAAACCCGACTAGAAAATAAAATTTATACGAGGTTAAGCAATCACGATTCTTGAGTCAGATTGGTAAATTTATATACCAAGGAGGTAGTTAATAAAAACCCAATTCGATCATCGAAAACTTGTTGGATAAGGCAGTCTTCATAGATTCAATGATCGGGAATATCTACCCATAATCAAAATCTCATTAACATAAACACGAGGATAATTATGGATTTGCCTTTCCATAAAATGTAAGCATTTGGGTGAAAGTAACACCTAGTGAACCATACCGCAATAAGAAAGGTGTCCATATTGGCATTCCAAGAATGTGCGTCTTGTTTAAGTCCATAGATATACTTCTTAAGTGTGTAAATGAGGGAAGAATTGTGTACATAACCCATAAGTTGATTCATATATATTTATTCCTCTAGGTTTTCATGAAGGAAGGCACTCTTAACATCCTATTGATGGACTTCCCATTTATTAGTGGTAGAGATGGAAAGGTTCATCCAAATAGAAGTCATATGTGTAATAGGATAAATTTATCTAAATAATCAAACCCAACAACCTAGGAGAAACCCTTAGCTATAATTCATGATTTATACTTTTGAGGTTCCCATCACACCATACTATGTTTTGTACACCCACTTACACCGAACCATTTTTCTTCCTTTCGAAAGAGGGGTGATATCCCAAGTATCGTTCTTCATGAGAGAGGAATACTCCTCATCCATGGTAGAGTCCCAATAAAAATCCTAGTAGCCACCTATAAATATTGATGGTCATTAGTAGAGGAAAATAATTTGTGGGGTATACCAAACTCTAATTGAGTTTGTCTCTCATCTTAAGGATCACATATCAAATCTCTATCACTTTACAAGGTCTTCCTAGCCCAACGAGGACTAAGAAGAGATACAAACTCAGAATCTATTGAATATTCACTCGAGTGAGAGGGGGAATAGTCCTCAATGTCAATACTATCAAAATTGAAACATTTTGAAGCCCGAGGAGTGGGAGGATCAGGGAGGATCAAGAGTGGGAGGCTCAATACAATAATCATCGGAATAATAAAAATCATATTTAGAGAGGGGAAAAAGTACCTTAGTGGGTGGAGAAGTGGAAGTAGAAGATGCTTCATGAAAATTTACACTTCTCTCAATATAAATTCGATGAGTGGTGGGTTTCAGTAATCTATTTCACTTCATGTTTTTGGATTCCCTACAAAATTAAAATGTCTAGCTTGCAGCTTCTAAGGCCTTTCATCTCTTTTTAGGAATCTGATCCATAGCATTTGATCTCGAAGACATTAGGTTTGCATCCATACAAAGCCTCAAAAAGTTTCATCCCTTTTAATACTTTGAGTGGAATGTAATTTTAAATGTAACAAGAACATTTCATGGCTTAAGACCAATATTATAGAGGAAGGGATTTAAAATTAACCATGCAGTGGCCATCTCATTAAGTGTTTCGTTGTTTCTTTCCATAACTCCATTTTGTGTTGTAAAAACTATACATTGGAAATAAATCCCTTTGTAGGTGTAGAAATCATTGAAAATATTACTCATATATTATCTTCCATTGTTAGTTTGAAGAAACTTGATAGACCTTTTGTCTTATTTCTCATCGAGAGCCTTGACATATCGAAGTGATCAAATACTTCATATTTCTATTTGAGAAAGTAAACCCACATATAATGTGAAAATTCATCAATGAAGGTAAGTATATAAATATATCTAATGAATGAAGGAGATGGAAAGGGGCCAGAAATGTCACTATGAACAATATCTAAGGGATGAGAGGCTCTCTAGGATTTTCCTTTTCCAAAACTTTCTTCGAGGTGCTTCCCAAGGGAAAAACCCTCATAAAGACCCTTAGAAAATTTTACTCAAGTTAACACATTAACCATCTCATGTTGGCTTAATTGTTCAAGGTAAAAATATTTTAAATGACCAAAATGCTCATGTCATATATTACTAACCTCATTAGCATGAGTAAGAAAGGGAGTGGGTAAAGAATAAAAGTTAAAGTGGGAAAAGGTGTACAACCAATATGATTGATCTTCCTTTCCCTTAACCATTGTAGTCTCACTGTGAAGCTCATGAATGATCACCGAATCAGGATTAAATTCCACTCACATTACTTCACCAATATGATTACTTTGGTAAACTGATAAGAAATGTGTAGATATATTGGGGATACTTAAAACATTATTAAAATTTCCACCATCTACTTCTAATGATCCGTTGCCAAAGAATCGACATGGAGGTTTCATCACCCATAGTGATTTGGGACATGCCACATGGTTTAATATCATAAAACTCAACATGTACAGAAATCATGTGGTGCAAGGAACTAGAATCTATGACCCATGTCATTGAAGGGGAAAATCAAGCTTAAAGGTCCTTTCCTTTCTTCTTCTCGGATTTGGATTCCTTTTCTTTGGAAGGCTCAAGTTTTAGAACATTTTTCTCGATAGAATAAGGAAAACTGATATTATTTTTCTCAAATAAATTAGCTAGGTGATCGATTTATTTTCTCATGCATTGATTCTCTTCATGTCCTGACTTCTTGCAATAGGAACACTTACACTTTTCCTTCTTTCGTGTTTCCTCGTAAGTACAAGTGTTTATATTGGGTTTGGTTTAGGTGATCTTAGTTTCTTTCTTAGGTTTTTCCTTTATATATTTTTTATTTTCCTTTCCTTTACCAATACTTACTACTAGGGAATGTGACTTAGATGTTATTTCTCCCATTTGAATCAAATTTTCATGTTCTTGAATGAGCTAGGATGAAAATTTATCAAATGAGGGAATCTTCCAAGAAGTCCCTAGATATTATTTTTTAGCATGAAAAGTAGAAACAAATATAGAGTAGTCATGACCAATCTTAGATATAATGGATAAGATCAGTTGGGAATCCTTTTTTCAACTCCATATTTTGTCTTTAGGTTATCAAAGTTACTAGGAATTAATCCAAGCATTTCATTCTCCAGCTCATGGGATCTCATGTCATCTTGGTTTCCAAATATATTGCTAAGAGTTTTCCAGACTCTATGTAACATCCACTTTTGTTACTTCTCATCTAGGGAATTTTTTTTTACTTTATGCTTCTGATTCAAATACCCATATATTTAAATCTAACATAAACCTTAAAGAATCCCATTTACAATAACTATCATAAACCATGTGTAGTTGCATGAGAGTACACAGATTATACTTGATCCCCTCAATGCTCTTTACGAGCCAATACATCAAATGTATCCTTTGGTCTTTCATTTCTTAGGATATGATAATTAAGTGAAGCTATCTAAGTTTCTACATGGTTTCTGCCAGGGAATCCCACCAAACATCTCTTAGATTAGATCTTGGTGAAATCACAACAATTTAATCACCAACTTACACTACTTTATGCAAAGTTTCAGATTCATGTATGCCCTAATTAGTTCCATAATGACACACTCACCATTGGGAACATTTTATCTCAACTTAATCACTTATTTATTTATATAGATTAGTAATCAATGGTGTTGTAAACAACTACAAGTCTTGTACAAGGTAAAAATCTAGATTAACCTACAAGAATGTGTACCTCTATGTCATCCTACAATGCCTATGGAAAAATAAGTCTCTTTGTATTGATTTGCATCATTACTATACCACTTGCCTTCACGTAGCCATCATAAGTTGACATCGGGTGTTTATCCATGAGGTTCAATCTTCCTTTGTAACTCTAAAAAGGCTTTTATTTAATGTAATACCATGTCACAATCTAGGGTCTTGATGAAGCAACTTATTACAAATGCTAAGCAGCAGTATCCAAATAGTTACTACCATCATTAAATGGATACAACTATGTAGTAGGCGTAGTGAGTTGACTGCCAAGGATCCTAAATTGGAACATTGTATCTTAATGTTTCAAAGTATTAATTAAATCACAATAGGTTAACCTAGGTCTCACGACACTTTCACCTCGAATGATTCGTACCTAAGGTCCTATCTCAAGTTGATCCAAGGATATTTAATTTCCCAAATTTTATTATTTACCTTATTAAATCTCATGCCAATAATATCCTTTAAGTAGGGATCGAAATGATCTTTTATTTAAGTACAAAATTACATATTTAATTATGTCTTAAGCTTAATCAATTAAGTAAACATTTCTCATTAATACAGTTAAGTACCATGCCACTAATTTAGTTATATCAATATAGGGCAGCACTAATACAATGTCTCTATATTTCACATTAATAGAGATGGTGCATTTATACATAGCTAATTTTTAGGTATGTATCATACCTTTATCAAGTATCATATACTATTAATGCTAGTCAACACTTCAGCATAAGCACACAAATTTTCTTTATTTACAACTTAATTAAAAGTATTCATTTGTACATACTTTTAATAGTTTATTCATTGTCATCTAAAATAAGTAGTTAGATAGTATGTATTTAGGATTCATCACTTAAAGACCAATTCAACCTTATAAGTACATTTACACATTTCAAGTTGATGAACATAACATCATATTCATATACTTATAATAGTACATTCCATATTCCATTCAAACTAACAGACTTAGTATATCAGTCCTTCACTTATCAAATACTCAAGTTACTTAGATAACTTATCACAACTCTTCTATTCCATAGAAGTAAGCAGTCCTAAAGGCATATAGTAAATCAATAAATCTTCCTTATACCTATTAAAGCAAGGTTATGAATACAATATGCATCATTTTTAATAAAGGAATCACAACCAATTTCTAATAAAGACATGCAATCATTCCTTCTTAAACAATATGAATCATGTAACTTTTTTATCTCATTAAACATTAAGTAACATCAAACATATTTTTGTCAATGAGAAAAACATGTTCCAAGTAGTTACAATAAATGGGCCATATGCATTTCAAGTTTTCGAAACATAAATACTTCAAGGATATTATACAATAATCATGTAACTGAATTGATTAACTTCAATCAATAGAATAAATGCAACTTTTTATATGTCTTCCTTCTTTCACCTTTCACAAAGTCCATCTACAAAATTGTTAGCATCTGTCAGTTCATATGAACTGAGCATGATAGGTACTAAATCTTCATAACAACATGCTCTACTTAATAATTTCATAAAAGGAACACTACTTTTAAATGAAATTATCCTAAGGTTTAAAAGAAAGAACACAACTCTTTTGATCATGCCACAAGAACTTCATAAATGAAACCATCTAGAGAAGACAAGTTAACACATACAATCCTTTCAAGTAATTCAAATCAGATAATAATTTAAGTCACATAAAGGTGATCTGAAATAGTGAAGTTGATCCTAATCAATCATATAATTATAAGTACAAGAATAATATGATTGCAGTCATATAAGCCCATACTTATATGACTGTAATCATACATCTTATTTAATTAAGTCTTACAACTCAATCATATAACTATTATATCTTAGTCAAGAAATAACAATAAAGTAGTAACTTATTGATAGTAGTAAGTATAATATTTATAATATTAAAATCATATAAGCACATACTTATATGACTATAATCATGTATCATATTTATAAAGTGTATTCAACTTTACTAGAGAACCTTTTGTTATATTTCATCAAGTAATAACAAACCATCCATACAATATTAGATCTCATTATAGTATTTAAGTGATTCTACTCACTTACCCTGAATACCGAGTAATTATTACTTAAGACCTGATAGCATAAAATGAATCTCAAGTAAGGGTTGGTTCTAAAACAACTATAATCGAAAAGGAGGTAGAAGAGAATACTCCATCAATAATCCAATCAACAATTATAGACTAAGTTCTTATAGTTGAACTTAAACGTAATAACAAAGCATATCATCAATCAAAAGAGTTTATTATGAATGGAATTTCATTTCAAACTCATCAAGAAGCCATTAAATATATATAACTAATATTTATACCATAGTCATAATTTTGGAGATCAATCTAATTAAGCACTCTAAACATTAATACATTGAGTCAAGGATACTTGTAGAAGCACTACAACTTCATAGTCAACGTAAGGGATAAGAATTAATTTTTTTTTTTGAAAACTAATCACCCATCCATGATCAAATCCAAACAAGTTTAAAGTCTAATTATAATAGGTTTCCATAATACTTTAGGATGAATTTCAACCTTGGATAAAAGGAAGAGTACTATGTACTCCCAATAAGAGGTTAGGTAAGATTCAACTTCATGAATTCTTAAAACCAGAACTCATACTTCATTCAAGCCTATATCAGGTCCCTACAGGGTTTGAATACAACAAGAGTCAAAAGAAAGGTGACAAACCATTCATCAAAGTGAGGCCAAGGCTCCATAAAATAACAATAAAAACAACGTTAACTAATCACGCTTCTATTCCATATTTCATTGGGTGTATATGGTTAGATCATATTGAATCTTTCCACAAGGTGAAAAGAAATAAGGAGGCAATAAAAATACCATTTAGGTATCGATGAGTTTACAAATACCCAAATGAGTTTTCAACAATGAGTCAAGTTAAAACAATTAGAGGTGTTCATGCAAGGAATCGAAGTAAAAGAAATACTTAAATTAAACTTAATCCAGTTGATCCTCAAATGGATCTAGTGTAACTCGCATGACAAGAACCCAGCTTAAGATTTTAATTCTTTGCTTCTCAAGGATTGATTACACAAACACCCAATATAACTATTATCTTCAGCAATGGAGTTCTATTAACTTAAGCCAAATCGACTAAATATATAGTCAATACAAAAATTGACAAGTCAATAATTATTGACAACAATAGACTATTTTAAGAGATTAAAACCAATATTACACCGATATATTGAATACCCAGAAATAGAAAGCCATTTCAGAACATAATCACACAATCACCCACTTCCAGGTATTCATTATATCATGAAAACTTGCATTCACCCAATAGATATGGGTATTAATCAAAACAAATTTTCATTGCATAGAAAAGTATAAAAACACAACCGTAATGTGCATTCATACTTCCAAAATAACAACTTAGCATAACTATGCATGAATCCATTTAAGTTATAGTCAAAATACACATCTGAAAACTATGAAATGCATCATTCCTTCACAATAATCATTCACATTCATTCATACAAAACCAATAGTCATTCTAATTGACGTGCATCTAGATTCAAAGAAATATTCATAATACAACTCGATAATAAATGAATAACTCAAAAACCAAAAAACCCAAAACCAAGAATGTAATTCCACATGAAGATCTAACATGAAATAATCGAATAGAGAAAGTTTTTATAATGATTTAGAGCCTATCATGCCTGGTAGAGCTCTCGAAATATTCCTCCAAGCTCCCAAACTTTCTATCCAAGCTTTCCCACAAGATTTCTCCAAGAACTTCAAATAGATTCCATATAAATTCTAACTTCTTCTTCCTCATTATTTTTATAACCCAAACCAAAAATTTCTCTCTATTAAATCCTCCATGCAATGGAGAGTTCATTAATGAATAAGAAATGAACTAACAGTTTGAACATCAAAAGATCAACATGCAGAGCCATAGAGCTTGAAATACCGATTGTAAAATGAAAACCAAACCCAATGCCTTTTTCCAAAACCATCACACCCTTTCCAGGAAGTTTTTTTCTTATAACAAGATCATTAATGAAATGGCATGCTGTCATTTACCTCTTAAAATAATTCAACCGCCATTCCAAATTATCAACAACTAAATGTTTAAAAAAACACTAGCCAAATATTGTAGTTATCTTGGCTAATTTGCATGCCAACTTGGACTAGGTCACTGCTAAAGGTGGTGGTGCATGCCATTAAACACCACATTTAATTCTCCAAGTACCCCTAAGGATTGGTGCCACCTTCTTTACCTTATCTCAACCTTTCCACACAATGCCAACCATGGTTTTTCCTAAGTTAAGTCTTAGGTTCATAGATAGGTTTTTGGTCCCCATTTAATAATGTATCAACCTTAGCTTAGGTTTATGTAGATTAATTTTAAATAAAAATAGAAAATAGTTAGGTCCTTTAACATATTACACACCACCCTAGAATAGCCTAGGTTAAGCCTTCAAGAAATTAAAATAACTTGATGTGATAATCAAATTCCCAATGAGATCAAACAGCATATGACCTGTGATAATAAGATGCTACAAAGAAACTCCTACAACTTATAATCAAGTAAATATGAATAAGATAGTATATCAACAATTATAATAAAGTCAATTAGACTTATATAATATGACTATAACAATATATCGATCAAATATCATGCCTTGGATCACTAGAATTGATCCAAGGTATTGTATTTCTTCAAATATAGATGCAATAATCTAGGGAATAGAAAATCATATCAAAACTTAGATAGCTTATCAGATTACCTATCTATCTATCTGTCCCAAGAATCTAATTTCTCTTTCCACAAGCTGAAATCACTCGGTTTATTTCTAAAAACTAGTCAGGTGACTACTCAATGGTAATCATCATAAGTAAAACAATGTCATATGAATATTTAATAGTCATATTCCACAGATTTTGATATCATTCCAACAAACATGATCTACCAGTTTAGTGGAGCATTGAAAGATATTGGTGTATATTGCATAATGAAATTTTATCTTAATCTTATTTAAACAAACTACACATAATTAACACTGTACATTTTTTTATTCAATTTGATTCATATGAGATAATAATACATGAGAATGATTTACATATAAATAGCTCAATGAGCTCCTTAAATCAAGGATTCATGGCTCACCCAATCCCTACCATCTCTCAAGCATTATTCTCTCCTAGAGAATCTCTCACACCCCTATCTATGAGTTGTGCATTACAACTATTTACACACTCATGTATTATTTAAATATTAAATAATACTAGTATTCAAACCATATGTTCACACTATGAACACAAATTTCCTAACATTCACCCCCTTAGTGTGAACATGGGTGAGTTATGTCTAGTACCTACTCATGTTCTACAATACGATGGTTTTTAAAGAGTACCATCAACTCCAACAAGTTTTCTAGTGGACCACCAACCAATTTCATAGTAGAGTACATGTTTCCCCATCCACAATTTACAAAAGAGAACAAAATATAGGAAAATATGTTCCTAACTATGAACAAGAATTATCCATATGTTCTTTATTTACTACCACACATGTTGAAATTAAACACAACTAAAAACACATGGCCACCAAAGTAATATTGTGGCTGACAAGAGGCTTTGGTCACCCTCCTTCATTTCCTCTTGCCTCTATTAAGTGTGTTACTTAGTATAAGTAGTCATCTTCATCTTCCTTATGTTCAGGTTCTTCTTCTTCTTTAGTGCTTTCTTCATCAACTGCATAGGCTTCATCCATCTTGAGCTTACCTGATAAAATATCTTTGGCATGAACAGTATAGAAAGAAGACTTATGTCCCTTTTTCTTGCAATAAAAGCATTATAATTATTTTTGTTTCTTGAATAACTAGGATACTTTTTATTTGTATACACTGGAGTTTCTTCCTCGATATCATATTTTGTTATTTTCTCTTCAGCTAGTAATGTAGAAATCATATCTTCAAGTGAATGAGAAGGAATTTGACCAAGAGTAAAAACTACATTACTGTATTTTTGAGGTAAGCTATTTAACAAAATAGCTTTTGCATCTTCATCATCTACCTGAGCACTTACTTATGTCAGTTGTCTTAGAAGAAATCTATGATCATTAATATGGCTTGACATAGTTATACCCTCATTCATTTTCAACTTGAATAATTGTAACTTAAGTGTAACCCTAACATTTACAAACTTTTACACCAAATGTCTAAATAAGAAAATCTCATGTCTTTAGAATTTTTTTATAAGTCTACATAATGCAACTCAGTGTCAGATAAAGCAAGCCCAATAATGGATTTTTCTTTATCATCCCTAGTTTTCCACTCCAGTAATTTTGTTGCATCCGTTGGTTCAACTTCTTTTCCATTTACAATTCCCCAAAGATTTTTGTTCATTAGTTGCATTTGTATTTTCACCTTCCATGTGTGAAAATTTAAACCATTGAATTTATCTAATGGGATTTCCATTATGGGTGTCGAACTCAGCAAAAATGCACCCTTACAATAATATGTATTTAAAAGATGAAAGTAAAATTTTCTAAAATATTTGCAAAAAATGGAAAAAATAAAATTTTTGGTCCGTAGCAAAAAGCATAGGATCAATGCGTACAGCTCGAAAAAACACACATTACTAGCTGAAATTTATGGCACTTACAAGTTCTAACTCCAACATCTTTTCGGACCCTTTCCAAAAATGGAATTTGTTTCCACCCTTCTATTTTTTCTTATATGTCCAAAATGGCAAAAACAGATGGATAAGGGTTAAATTTTTCGTAACTCACGATGCATACATAGGTTAATGTGGATCTGAATATTGGAGGAATTCATGTATTATAGCCAAAACTAAAAGTCCAAATCGTAGTTTTAGAAGGTAGCAAGCAACTATGGATTCACCCGAGAGAGTTGACGCTGTTTGAAGTAGACATTGATCCAATACACTTCAAAACACTCAATGATCTATGTAGCAACATATTGGAATACTCAAGGTGTCATAAGTGTAAAATATAAAGATATTAAATCTGATAACTCATTTCTTCCATTCAGATCTACCACACTGATACCAATGATAAATATTGGTGTAGATTTCTCAATGAAATTTTATCATAAGCTTATTGAAACAAACTACACACAATTAACACCGTAATTTTTTTATTCATACGGGATAATAATACATGAGAATTATTTACATATAAATATCTCAATGAGATCCTTAAATCAAGGAGTCATGGCTCACCCAATCCCTACCATCTCTCAAGCATTATTCTCTCCTAGATAATATCTCACACCCCTATCTATGAGTTGTGCATTACAACTATTTACACACTCATGTATTATTTAAATATTAAATAATACTAGTATTCAAACCATATGTTCACACTATGAACAAAAATTTCCTAACAAGTGCAACAACTCGAACATAATCACATGTCGACATTTCAGAAACCTCATTAAAAGAATCAAGTATAGATATCAACACAACAGGGGCATTACACTCTATCGGGTGTTGTGAAAGACTCAATGTGACATTAATTCGAGAGATATGGACATATAAAGAAGACCTAAGGCTTCATCACATTGGTTGAAATACCTAGATTGTTCAGGAGTTTAGTTGGTGGTTCTTTCTCCACTCCAATATTGATATGGTATAACCCTTTACCACGTATTGTAATAATTATCTTAGATATCCATAAAAATAATTTAAACGGTGTGATAAAAGGAATGGTACTAGCATCCATTTTCAGGAGAAAGAAAGTAATAATATATAAAGAAAGGAAACACACACACACCACAATAATATTTTCACCCCCACTTTATAAAACTTTATAGTTTATTGTGTTAATTACAATTAGATATGTTTGTACGTCATGAAACAAACAGCCACTCACCTTACAATTGGTGTAAAAATGCGTAAGTATGAAAACCACAATAAATTTAAAGTAATTGCATTGAATCATCACTATAATAAGAACAAAACAAGGTTAAAACAAGAAGAAGGGGGAAAACTATGTTCTGTGTGTGAGAAATAGTGTCTCACATCACTTTAGAGCTCCCTTACTACAAGCATACGGAGGACATTATCACTAGCCCATAAGAAATAATAAGAGATAAAAATAATAAAAATAACTACCTAAAGAGTCAATAACCTCCTGAAATTCAAAAGGTGCCTCAAAAAAATGAAAATGCCTTCACAAGTACAAATTAGGAAAAGACATCTTATAATGCTAAATTTAAATAGTTTTCCTATTACTTTGATTAGTCCAAAATGATTAAAAATATTAATACTAAGGTATAAAAAATTAGCTTTACCCCTAATAGATTGACCAAGTTTAATTAAAAATATTTTCTTAGTTTAAATAAATAAAGGCTAAGATTAAACATTAAAACTAAGGTTTAAAATTAAAAACAAAACATATTTAAATTTGAAATACACGGAAAGGTAAAATGGAGGAAAAAAAAGCAAGGAGGTTCCTCATGGAATGAGGTAGGGGATTCAGGTAGTCACCTTGAGCTCGTCTCGTGAGTGATTCAATGGTGACAAGACCAAGTCGGAGTCGAGTTATAAGCAAAGGAAGAAGTAGTAGTTAGAGGTAGAGACGAGTCGCAAGCTCAACAAAATTGAAACCATGGTTCTCAAGGGACGAGCCCACAATACAAGATCCTTAAATGACTAATTTTTTCATAGTAATACATAGGGAAAACAAGTGGGTGAAGATAGCCAAGAAGGGTCACACTCGAAGAAAAATATGAGTCCAAGGTGAGCTCGGGTTTAGGATCGAGCATGAAGTAGGGAACAGAAATGCAGAGAAAAGATTAGTGATATGAATGGGAATGTTGGCTAGAGAGATCCAAGATCAACAACACGGTGGGAGGTGAGATAACTAAGCTTTAAGAAAAGCACAAGGGTTCAACCCAAATGTAAAACCTACGACTGAGCTAAAGAAAAGACTCCACATGGTGAAAAACCAACATATAATAAGGAAAAAATGAAGACCTGAGTTAGGTTAAAAATCAATGGGGATATTCAATTTGAGAGGATAGGCTAAGCCTAAGGTGGATTGATCAAGATAAATGTTAGAGCTCGAGAGCTTGATGTGGAGATCTCATCTTCCCGAGCAAATTGGTTTAAAAGGGAGCTCATTTTGGATCTCGATAAGAGATAAAAGTGGGTAAGAGCCAGGAAGAGGATAAAGAGGAGGTAGGAGATGGTTGCAAAAAATTATAGAAAACTCATAACATAACTAGATGAAAAATAAATAAAACCAAGAACAATAAATACGTCAAAATTTATTTTTCTACCAAATTTAGCAATGGATAGCCAGTTTTATATGGAAAACACCTATCTACAAAAACACCAAAAATGCACACTCCTAAAAACAAGATTAACGTATATTAGTACCAAAATACACAAAACTGAAATGGATTAATAAAACTTATGCAATAAGCTAATAAATTTTGAAACCATAATTGATTAGCAACAAACCAATAATGAGTTACACATTTACTAAAACAATGCAGCTCTAATACCATGTGAGATTGAACCACAAGGATCAGTAGAACCCATGCACATTAAGGTTGTTATACTCCAATAAAAAGAAGAAAAATTCTCTAAGTAATTGGCAAGAAAAATTAACCATAACCAATATTGTTCATGAAGAAAGAATAGGTCTACTCATGTTCATAGATAAAAAAGCAATGTACATAAGCGAGTGTTGTGTAACTCACATGTCATACTCCTATGATGGAGGTAGGAGTTACAATTCTAGTAATAACCTATAAATCCCATATGGTAATCACACATATGACATGTATGATGGATTCTATGATGGAATTTTTCCTATGTCATATAATTCCCTAAAAACTTATGATTCACCTAAGTGAGATGAATCACCATGTGTGAGGTGGAAAAATCCTAATAAAAAAATAAAGGAAAAAATATACCTCACACCAACAAATGAAGCCAAGTTTGATTTCTTCTAAGATCGGGATGGAATAGACTTAAATTAATTCTCTTTGTAAATCAAAAAACTCATGATAGATGTGGAATTGAGACTTTCCCCATGGATGGGTAAACAATCGACAAACATGGGTGACACATAAGTGTAGAAAGGATAGGAAAAAATCAAAACCATGGAATCCCCATATGATTGAACATTTAGGAGGATGCAGATGAAGAAAAATGACACAAAATAGTATAAAATAGAGATCTTCTCCATCACAATGACTCAACTATATGAACTGTAGGAGAATATTAGCATCATTGGTTAGTACAGGAGAAGGAAATAAGGATGAATAGCTCTATGAAGAAGGGATATTACGACACGAAGTAATAAAAATCTAGAAGAAAAAGAGTGATAATGTAATGTGGATGGCATCCTTACCCAACTTACCACTTCTGCTCATGCAACTAAACCAACCTCGAATAGAATATAAAGTATTGATTGAAACTGAAAGTTATGAGGAAGTAAATAAAATTAAGGATAAAGAACCATTAGTATTTTTTCTTATATACTGTAATCATTGACATCAACATGAAAAATGGTATTTTTTTCCAAAACAACACCCCCTTTTCTATTAGATAACTCATCAAGTTGAAGGCTAAGGTCACTTCTTTATTGGCATTAGTGTCTAAAAAATAGTTAAGTATAAAAATTGTGGAGTATTGTTGTAGAAAATTGAATGTTTCATGGATTTTCTAAATTTGTGGAACAAAAATATAGTAGTTCAAGACTTCTTTGGGTGTCAAGATCAGTCTACCAAGGGTTATAAGGATGTTTTGAAGCCCATAGAGATATATATATTCACAAAATTATTTAAAGACAAGCAAAAATCCATGGTCGAGGAGAAAATGTTGGCTTTTCGGGAATTCATTTTCAACCAAATAAAGGACTATGAAATCTTGTAGGCATAGAGCGGAATGCAATTTTATGGATTTTCAAAAATTCATGGAAGGTAATATGTCTTTGATGGAGGCCATCATACAATGAATAATGTCACAAAACTGCAAAACAAAGGGATTCAACTAAGAAGATCAGCTAAGTTTGAAAACCATGAAACATTATCCTAGTGTTCTGCGAGTTTTCCAAATGCATTGTTTTGTGGGTTTATAATTATGTGGAATTTAGAAGGATAAAATACTTAATGTATTTTATGTGAGCAATAGAGTGCGAGTGTGATTAAGTTAAATATCTATGAATATTCAAGCATGAGAGATCATAAATCCATAGATGTACGAATAAAGAGTTCCTTGGATATGAGAAAGTTATTATCTCACACATTTCTAAATCATTGGGGACATGTAAATTAAAAATCCAAAGAAAATTCTAAAATATTTGAGAGTTTATCAAGTCAATAACCCATCAAAGGATTCCACAAAAGAAAAAATGAAAGAGTCGGTTCACAATCTTGCAAGTTGTGGATTGTGACATGAAATCTAAAAGTTACATCTTTGAAGGAAAAGTTTCTATGTATCAAAACCTTAAGAGGAACAAAGGAATAATTCACCACACTTGTTTCAAAATTCTCAACCACCTCACCTACTTGATTTAAATTCCAAAATAGCACCCATGCTCTTACCTACAAATTTTGAAGGCGTGGTATAGAGGAAATTGGCTTCTTCTCTCAAAGAATCAATGGTGACAAGATCTATGAGAAGCATATTTTTATTCAGTAATTTCAAGTTCAAATTCATATTTCCCTCCTATCTCTCTATCTCTCATTTTCATATTATATAAATATAAATGCGAATGCATATTGTAAGGGTTCCCTTACATCAAATTTGTAGGCTCTGTCTTGGAGCCGTGCATTTTCTTACATTCACAACTCTAAAAATTCATATTTTGCAAGATATTTATATCCTCTTATCTTTAAACATGATGGATATATTCTGAATGTAATACATCTATGTGTAGACACCCACAATTATGCCTGAGCAATTTAAATACTTAAATTACGCTAATTATCTCCTTTCTCGCAAATTGACGACATATCATCAAAAGTGCTCATCTTCCCTCTTATTGTCGTTAATTAATTACAATACACTAATTAATTAAGTCACTTATTCAACTAAAAACCTAATTAATGACCTTTTGTTAATTAATCACCCTTCTATCTAGACTAATTAATTATTATTAATTAATTAGCTTTCCCTTCCATTTAACCAATAAATCAATATTTAATTGATTTAATCCCCTTCTAATAGCCTAAATCGTACTAATATTCCTCTAATTAGCTTCTATAAGCTTACATATACATATTATTTAATCACCTTTGTTTAATTAAAACACCCCCAACTCCCATTACTTGCTAAGTATAAATTAAAACCTTCTAAAGTAAGGTTACCTTTTATAAAGCAACCTTATCCATTGCTAATCATGTTTTACCTTTATCCCACATGCAAATGGATGAAGTGTTTCCTTTATCCATGGGGATATATAAGGATCGCTCCTTCTACCTTTATACCTACACATAAAATTCTTGAGAAAGTAAATGCAAATCATATAGCAAAATAGACTAAGAGCTTGCTTTTTGTTTTCTTGAGAGTTCATCATCTTGAAGAGTTAATCCTATTTCCTAAGTGCTTAGGTCATATGGGAGGTGTCAAAAGGGTCTTGTAGCCCAAATTTGACAAGCCCTCATTCCTAGGTAGTTGGAACACCAAAGATAATCATTTTTGATAGCCATGGAGCCTACCTAGGTCCCTTTATTTATTTGTTGTTAGAGAATAGAGGATATTTATATGCTTAACATTATTAGTTTCAAAGTTTTGTATATTGATGAATGTTAGCATCTAACCCTTGTTTAATTCTTATCATGATGGTTCTTAGTATGTTGTTTAGTTTTTGCTAATTAAGGCTATTTAGGTGTTAGTCTTTACTTGTATTAGCATTATTTTCGAAAATAACACATGCACACACTATGCTCTTTTCCCTCTAAATACTCTATGTTCACTTTGGATGTTTACCCTCTTATTTTCCTTAAAGTTTTATTCGTTCATATATTTTAAAACTCTATATTTTCATTAAAGTTTTTACATATGAAATTCGTATGTGTCTTTCAAGCTTGGATTCAAACCTTTCTTAGTGTTAGTACATCATCATTATTTCATTTTTCATATTTTATTCTTTCTCACAACCATGGATCCTATGTTTTCTATATTTAGTTTAAGGTTTAGTTATATTTTTCAGTATTTTAGGTTAGTTTTTTTAAACTAGGATAGAAGGAACCAAAGTGTTATTTGGAGGTTTGTCTCAAGGAGAAAGGTCACACACCTTGAAAACTATCCCATGTTATTCAAAGTATTTGATTTTCCATGGTCAAATAAAGGGTTATAATTCTAGTCTTTAATAGTTCTAGCACACCTAGTGGGACCACTAGATAATTTATTTTCATTTCACTAATAGTTTGTGTGTATCTTGGTGATATTTATCCTTTGGAGGCTCTACAAAACACATCTGGCAACTCCAAATATTGCATCTACTAGTTCAAGTAGAAAAGTGTCTCTATCTCATGAGATAGATTCAAACAAGACAAAAGATAGCATGTGGAGATACTTTTGACTACTTGTAGTTGTCACCAAGGAGAAGAAGAAGAGGTAGATACACAAATAGATCTTAATCACCTCTAGATAGACTTCTATATACTCCTCCATTTGGTATGTATTTCTTGTTATCTTTTATGGTTCTAAGACCCATCACATTCATGGCTCACGAAATAAATCAATAATTTATCACATTCAATGGAGGAATCCCTTTTCTTTTATCCCAATATGATGACATTTCAGTTATAGCTTTGAAGAGTGCTACTTTATTCATTGGAGAGAACACTATAAATTCCATATAACATATCAAAGATGTTTCAAATATCTTATTGGTATATCAAGTCATGTAAGATAATGTAGCCATCAAATTTTTAGTGGCTTCTTTCCTATAATGGTATAAAGGCTTAGGAGTGAATTCCATCTCTACTTGGGATGATTTGGGAGAATATTTTTATAATCAGTTTGAGGATAATTCATACCATATATATTTTGGAGCAATTGAATACAAACAAAATATTAACTCATGAGCTACTAACTTATTTTAACATCATATTCTAGAGGATTTGGGATAGAAACCCATAAATGGTACTACATACACCTTAGTATAATTTTCTCTATTGCTAAAGTGATTTAAATAGTGACATATTTTTAATGATCCAGTCCATGGGAGGTAGAACCTTACTTGATTTCTATTATATTTATATTAGAGCATAGAACAATTTTATTGAGGATGAGAATCCTACTCCTAGACCTCTAATTCCCATATTTCCAGAAGAAGGAAAAATTTCTCCTTACTGAGACTCTATAATTAGCTCTTATTCCAACCCCAAGAAGCTAAATTTTAGGTCAATCACCTACCTCTATAACCCCTTCAATTTATTTGCAAAAATTCATGAAGAAATTGTATAGATTTGTAAATGAGTCGGTATCCTTGAAGAGGTTGAATGTTCAAAATTTCAGACCTTATCAACCTCCATACCAACCCCTTTACAAATAAATAAATCAGCATATCAATCTATTCCTAAAAATAAAAATCAAATCACCCTTATAAATACTTTTTATTCATATAACCCTAATGTGTCTAGATCATCCAAATCCTTGGTTTCAGTTCAAAACAATTTAGTGAAAGATTATGAATGGATTTTCACTTGTAATCTACCGATAATCAAGTAGCTTGTCCAAATGGTGGTTTGAACCAAGATTTGATGGTGTAAAATGCAAATTTATATTAAGATGCATCAGGAGAGGAAAATCCACAATAATATACTTCTCAAGAACCATCTAGTGATACTTCACTTTTAAATAGAAAAATGGAGGAATTGTATAGAATCAATCAGCTAGAGGAGGGTAAGTTGTACTTTCTTCTAGTATAGTTGTAAACACCATGTCTAAAATAATGTATATATATGTAATCATTCCATCTCTTACTTCACTAAGCCCACATCCCTAAGACATACAACCTACAGACTTGGGTGGATTCCAAGCTTCAACAAGTAATTAATAGAATGCGGTAAACCCACAATACACTACATACCCACGAAACATTCTAGATATATGCAGTAAATACATTATGTGGGATAAATATTTTCTATAAGATAAGTAGAATTCATAACTCAAAGGAAATTTGTGGCATGTAGAAATTCCAATATCAAAAGAAAATACATGCTTAGAATAGAAAACAATGGAAAATTTTACTCCTCTATTACAAAAGGCCACATGTCCTCTTTTCAAAATCCTAGATAAAATGAAAAGGACCGATGTGGACATACCAATGTGGAAATATCTAGCTATTCCTTAACATAGAGATATTCTACAAACCATTATGGCTGATCTTCCCGCATCACTTAAAATATCTAAGGATAAGAATAAAGTTTTACTAGTTAATGAACTTGAGAAAAGGATAACCAATTAGGTAAGAATATGAAACCACCACATTTCTATTTATCTATGATCATTAGTAACCACTTAGTTAATAATTACATGATCTAATCAAGGGAAATATTTAGGGTTCATTTTAAGACCCCTCCCCAAAAAAATTCTATAGATTCCTTGGTGAATCTGTGAAAATGAATTTCAAAATGATGGAAAATATGAAGAAAACAAGTTTCGAATAGTTTAATAATGGTGTCCATCTGTAGTATTTTTGACTAACAATATATGTTGTTAGCTGACAATATATGATGTCAACCAAAAACATATGTAAATTTTTGAAAAATAATTTTTGACAATAACAGTTAAAATGACCAGCATGACGAGAAATTTGTCCTCCCAAAATATGATGCAATTAAAATGATATTATTAATTTTATATGGGAATTTTTTTGAATTTTTTTATGTTAGCAATTAAAATGATCATCTCAATGAGAAATATAGCATTAATAACTAGTAGTAAGAAAAAATGCTACCGTTTGGTATATTTTTGCATAGTCATACACACGACAACATTTTTTTGCGTTGTCCCATGGTAGCCTTATTTTGCGCTAGCGTACATCAATGCAAAATCAAGCTACTCTGGGTTATAGCACAAAAATTTTTATCGCATGGTAAAAATTTTACGTTGATGCACATCAACACAAAATTGTTACCATGAAAAAACATTAAAAAAATTTGTCGCATGACACCATTTTTGCATTATCATGCGGTAATAATTTTGTGTTGACATATGTCAACGCAAAAATCATTACCATGCGATAACACAAAAATGTTGTTAGATGGTATCATTTTTGCATTTCCACATGTTATTATTTTTTCCATTGTGACATGGTATCTCATTTTTGTGTTGACACATAAATTTTTCTTTCATCTTTTGATAGGTTTACTCACTTTTAGCTTCTTCTTTGACTCCATATCTCAAACTTAACAAGTTTTGGAATTATATTGTATTAATACATTATGGAGAATTAATCCTATGTATAATAATATATTATAACATAATGGTGAGTATACTAATATGGGTCAGCCCTTAGTGAAACAAACAAGAAAAACTAGGGTCAAATTTATTTATGACCCATAAAATTTTGGCAAACCTACTACCATATGGTAATGAAAAAATCACCAATTTCAAATTTCAAAAATCCTAATATTCTCCATTTTACGAATATTCACCCCTAAAATGAACCCTAAAATTAACTCAATTATGCCCAAACAAATAGTATACCAGATTGGTCTTGAATATGAGTCACTCTCTAAAGGAGTAGTGCATTTGATGGAACCATAGTGGGAACTATTGGGATTTAAGGGTTTTAGTCTCACATTCCATGAATGCATAAACTTCTCAATCCCATGGGATATTTTCATCATTGATCTTCCCCTTCTTTTATTTTTTTCCTCATAAGGGAATTCATTGCTAATATTGGTGGGTATTTATCTACGAGTGGTTGTATATGCTCTTTAGAACCAAATATGGCACCAAGGATACCATAAGGTCTGAACATATTGATACATACCACATATATCTTTATATTCCTATCCCCATCAACACAAATTACACAATGTTTTATTAATAGGATCACCAAATTGTCCAAGAAGCAAGAACTCAAGTGGGGGAATCCCATGTTTTCTACATGATGAGTGGGGAACTGATTTCCATGAGTTTAACCCTATAAATAGATTGAAGAGGCTGATTTAGGAATTGATTATTTTCATAATGAAATTTCACATACTTATAGTGTTTTGAAGTCCAATGAGAAGGATGATGGAATCTGGTAGATGTTATGTTATGGATAAAGTGGTAGAAAAGGTACATGGGGTATAGTGCTTATATATCCAAATGGCATGTTTTATTACTCTACTTTCATATTTCAGTTCATTTGTTCTAAAAAATCAGTAGAGTATGAATCTCTCACCCATGGCCTACATTGGGAAAGAAAGAAAAATATCAAACAATTGCATACTTTTGGGGGTAGTGAGTTGATAGTAAACCAAGTGATATGGTTGAATGTAGATGAGAATGACTTGCTAAGATCCTAAAAACATAGTGTATGGGATCTCTTAGAATATTTTGAATAATTCAACATCCATTCCATACCAAGAAAGGAGAATGAACCCATGGATAGATTAGTCACATTGGGAGAAAATATTTCTATTGTTGAAGATATCAAGAAGGATGGAATGCAACCGGATTTTAGAGTAGTAGTAATACTTATCATCCTATATAATGGCATAAATTACAAAGTATTTGAAAGTTACCAATATATCATAAAATCCATCCAAGAAGAAGTTTATTTTTATCAAGGAACCAAGAGCAACAATATGGAGATAAAGTTTTCCATCTTAGATCAAATAAACTTCCAAAAGGACTAGTGAATTTGGAATCCATTTTTTATTCTAATGATCAACTCGGAAAAAATAAATCAAACATGGTAGTCAAGGGTGAATAATATGAACCAATTTTAGTTTGTAAAGATAATTTTTTTAAAATTGGTAAGGTATGTAGTCCGAAGAGAATCGTGCTTTAGTAGAACTTTTTAGAATTTTTGATGTCTTTGTATGGATCTATTAGCGAGAAAATTTGTCGTGTGAAAAAATTGGTGCTTATCAACCAATGCTTCAAGAATCGAGATCTCTCTTCTTGAACGGCTCAACTCCATTTATCATGCATCCATGAAATTGAAACATGTGGTGGCCTAAAGGCCATGGATCCAACGAGAACAACGCACTAAACCTCGTAGAAAAATTTTGTAATTTCCTACAAGGGAGGATTTTTTTGAGAAGGTAAGGAAGGGAGTGGGAAAAAGGAAGGGGAGGATTAATATCTCAGGTAGAAAATCAAATTACTACATACATCAATTAGAGAACTTTTACAAACATATATATAGAAATAAAACAAATTTGTTACTCACATCAAGACAAGGTAGAATTAAGAACACAAAAATTCAGTAATTATCATATCAAAAAGGAAATAAACTCCTTTCTTCTTCATTGATGTTTCGGAGAAATTAGACATAGTGATAAATAGAAGAAAATAAAGGGGGATAATAGAGGAAAATTTTCTATCTCTTTTGCTTCACTTCAAGTAATAATCTCTCCTTGAGCATACAAAATTGACAACCCTTAAGAATGAGGGGGTCATCTAAATTTATAGACTTTAGAATGACTCTTCACCTACCCCCACATGACTTTAAATATTCCTAGGAATAGAATTAAGTCCCATTTTATTCATCAAGAGTAACTTATTACATTACAAAATAAAGTCACATTTAAATGAATAAGACAAAATAGGAATAGGTTAAAATAAAAAAGTAATAAACGAATAGAAAAATAAGGAGAATGGGGAAATGGGGAAGAGAAGAGAGAAGGGAGAGAAAGAGATAAAACTACGCCGATGAAGACATCACTTCGTGATTCTACCTCTACCTCGATTGATCCTTGTCGAGCTCCATTGGAAATATTTATATGCACTTGAACTCTTTATTATATCGGGATGTTGCAAGTGTTATTGGAAGCACAAGTGACTTAGAGAGGGGGTTGAATCATTCCTAAAAAAATTCTTTTATTTACCAAACCATATATTCATCAATTTATATTGTCCATGCAACATTCACAACCATGTGTGTTTATTAAGACATACAACATCAAACATAAGAGCAAGAAATAAAGTACTTAACACAATAACATCATATATAAGTGGTAAAACCTCATGGGAATAAAACCCACTTTGAAACTCTTCTTATATTATCAAATCAAAGATATTTATTGAATAACCAACTTCACAATGAGCACCAACCCCTAGTTTAGTAGAGCACTAACCCTACAATGAGCACCAACCCCTAATTTAGTGAAGCACCAACTCCATAAGGAGGCTACAAACCCATAGGATGAATAAGCACAAACTAATCCTCTTGAAGATGTTTGATCTCTAATTTTTATGCTACCACAACTAATGGAGATCACATATTCAGCTCAAAAATCCTATCTCATACTCCAAGTCTTAAATCTTGCACAATATTCTTCCTTCTAAACTCATCTCACCTCTAAACACTTTCTCTCATGCTGCCACTTCTCTCCCATGCAAGACTAGCTCACAAAATGAGCTTAAAATCCACTTTTATATGCATTTCAACTCACAAACCTAAAGGAGGTTAGTCCCTAATAGGAAATTAGTGTGAACATATGGTTTGAATATTAGAATTTGTGTGAATGATGAGTTGTATTTACAACTCATATATATTTGTAATATTATTATTAATAGAGTTGTCATGATAATACAACTCATTGATAATAATATAGGTTAGAATTATATATGTGTGTATGTGAGTTTATCTCACCATAGAATAGGGGTTTGTTAAGTGAGATATTGGTGGGATATGTGAGAGAATAGTGGGAGTGATTCTAGGAGAGATAAGAGAGATTTGTGGGATTGAAGATTGGAGTTGAATCCTTGTTTTAAGGAGTTCATTCTCCTATATATTCTAAACTCTCACTCCATGTAATTTGCTCCATTCTATTTACATTTGGTTTCTATCTTCTATATTTTTCAATCATGTGTTGATTTCAATTACTTATTTCTTAATTTATTTATGCAAATCTAGAGTTTTGACATTAGTCCCTCAAGATAAATTTGACCCATAAACCTTTATAAAATTCAATTACATGCATTATAATAGTCACATATGACACACATAGGTCCGCCTAGCCAAAAATAACATTCCATGCACCAAAGTGTCTCAAAACCCTACCGTTGGAATGCCAAAATCCCCACATTCCAAAATTATTTTCATTAAATATCTATAAATCACCATAAATGATTAAAATTACATTTACACACCATATATGGTTTCAATTTTCATGAAACAATAAGATTATTTTGTTTAATGAGCCCACCGGCTCATTTCCATTACCAAATAGTTGTTTCCAATAACTTGAATCTGAATTTGAGCCTCAATACCACTCAAGATGACATAAACTATGGTATATAAAAACTCTATGGAAATTTAAATACATGTACAACACATCTAATCAAGTTAGATCTCATGAAACAATCACCTTCTCAAACCACAACCATTGTTGTCTTTACCAAAACATGTTGTCCAAAAACTTGTTTTCCAAACTCAGATGATAAACATACTTTTGTCACTTCCAAGACCTATAAATTTATTCATTGGATGAAAAAATCATCCATATTCCCATTACATGTGACAGAAATCATCACCCAATACACTCCATGCTCTAAACAACTCAATTCTTCAAAGAAAATAATTTTTTCTAGGACAGGTCAAAAATCATCTTGTCTAAAACCTGACCTATAAAGCATAACAAAACTCATCATGATGAGATAAAAATTTTATCACTAGAAATATATCTGAATTATATTTTCAACAAAACTTTAATCACCTCCTTACTTCACATGTAGTTCATGTTATGTCCATTTTAGTGAAGACTGCTTTTTACTACCTCAAAACCACCCTTTGACTAGTCAACCTTCATAGGGAACACTTTTCCATTTTTATGCATCCTCATGACCTGAAACCTATGTTAACATCAATAAAAAAATCCTAGTATTTCATACATGGAATTTATCTTATACCTCATTTGGAAACTTTCTCCACAAACTGCAACTCTTCATAAACAAGTAAATTTAGGTGGGGCCCACATATGACCACATTCTCCAACATACCTTTAAATAAATTTAGAATATTCCTCTACAACATCCAATCATCACTTTTTAGTAAAAATGAAAACTAGGCTAATATACTCACTTTTTGCAAACTTCTCCTAACTAGGGTTTAGTTAGGGTTTCAAACCACTTTACGTTCTTAACAATCATTCATAAAAATGTGACAATAAAACCACCTCATTATTTTTATAAAATCTTTATAATTGACTTGAAAATATATCCCAAAGATATCAGGTCCCCTCACAAAGTACACACTCACAACGAGCATTAGAAGGTCCATATTTGATTGAAAATCACACTACAACGTACCCCGATTTTTCCAAAACTTGCATAAATTAAAAAATATTCTTTAGAATCACCTAAAAAATTAGCATGAAGCACCATGAAAACCTTCTCTAACTTTTCATGCTCACCTTATAGCTCGATAGCTCTTAAACGCTTTAGCCACAATGACTTACCTATGTAAACTCGCTCTGTTTCTCATTATTTTCTTCCCAAGGGCCCAAAATATGCATCGTACCTCATAATTATGTCATAAAACTCACCATACACCTCAGTTAGATTGTAAAAACACTATTCACATGCTTGTATAATACTGATCAGCTCTAAAACACACATCTCTACCTCATCATGCATGCTCGAGGGCTAGAAACAAGCACGAAATGACCCGATCGAACCATGTAACCTCATGGCCTAACCATGATGACTTCATGAAAACTCAAGAAAAATATAACACACCTCATGGACCATTATTGACCTCATGACAATCAGTAACACACTTGGGAAGACTCAAATCATGACTTAGCTCACTTAACCATGCACTAGAAACTATTGAACTCACCAAAACATGACACAACCACTCATTCTTCATACATGACACCTGAATAAAATCATATGGGGACTCATACTTCATCATGACACATTTTTTCTATCAATGGGGGTTGACATCAATGACAACACAACCAAAGAATGGCCAACACGTGTTACCTTCTCTACTTGTGGAATGCGAGACATAGCTAAGGGAATCGAGCCAATCCTCCGAGATATCATTGATGATTATCATCTTCGTGAACCATGATGGATGTTTCTATGGAATGATTGAAATTTTGGCTTTGATATCAACTATAGACTACAATGTATTTTTCATTGAAGTAAAATGGGTCCTCAACCTTTTTCTCAAAATACTACCGAAATGGCCTCAACAACTTATTTACAAGATGAGTGCTCTCATCAAGGGTGTTCACTCCATGTTTTGTGCTTTGATGTTGAAGTTTTATTCAATATTGAAGGAACCTTCCTCATATGAGTCTAACTCATCAATGGCTTGATTCAACATTTCATATAAAGAGCCAAGGGTTCTTTCCCACATGTGTGACAAGTCCTCAAATGGAGAATTGAATACTTTTTGATCACCAACACCTGGGAGTGAACATCTCCCATCTCCATCACTAGTGGATGAACTTGGTCCCAATGTAATTTTATTTTTCCAATCCTTCCCTAATTATCCGGACCTTTTTTTCAGTGGTGCACATGTATTTGTATAGTGAGATCAATTCTTAAAGAAATAATTTTCATTTCTCTATGATCATGCTCATTCATTTTTCATTTACTCATCCTTGCATGGTGAAAGAATGCATCTCCTTAATGGACTCTAGTTCGAAGCTACTGATTGGGGTAACTTCTTCAATTGGGAGTGATGATGAAGCATTTAGGTCCATGAAGTGTTGCACATACGAGGAGAGTGTTTGTACTTGGTCTTCCAACTAATCAATTTTCACCTTATACTCTTAATTCCTCACAAGGAGGTGAGTGGAAGACTCCTAGAACATGTTTGTATCTCCTTTGCGTGTGGATATACCTAAGGGAATGGTGCTCATTTCATATGCAGATGGTGTCATCTCTTCAATAGGATTGATTACCTTTGGTCTAACTACTTCCACATAATAATTACCCGTGGCACCACTGAAAAAGTGCAAAGCCACTTGAGAAAAATTTTTATTCTTCCCTTAACTAGTTTTGATATTTCTAAAAAATAAGGGACCATTACCTATTGGATTTTTTGAGCTTCTTTTGTGATCATTTCTTTCATCTAGGGAAACATATCATCTATCTTAGGCTCGGAAACGACATGAATACTATATCCTACTCAAGTTGAGATGGTACATATTATACAGAGAAACATGAGTGGCGGTGGAAGGTGGGAAATTTTGGGGTTGATAAGAAGTTGATAAGTTAACTAGCTCATTCTCTTCAAGTTTTACTTCTACTACAAGATCCTATGTTGATATGACCTTCTTATATGATATCCTGTAGTAGGGAGCCTCTCTTCATTATGTTGTGCTTCAAACTCTCTCTAGAATAGTCTCGAGGCCAAATTATATTCCATGACCTTTAATGAAGAGTGATGTGATGTTTTTCTTTAAATGATGGGGAAACTTCCGAGGGGATAGAGGCAGCCATCTTCTTCTTGAACCATTATTTTTATCTTTTGATTACAACTTTGGTCTGCTCACTTATGTCTCTCGACTCATAGACGTTCCATGTTACCTATGGAAAAGGTGAAGCCTTCACTACTTTATATTCTAGATCATATAATTTTGTTCCATCATCTTGAATTCCCTCTTCATACCAATCAAACTTGAATCTCCTCATTTTTCTAACTGTCATCCGTATATGGTCTCTTTCCCTGACATCAAACTCATCTATGCAATTCACCCAATAATCTTCAATCTGTGGTACATGATATGACTCTGGGAGATGGAAAGTTTCTAGATCACCTCGAATTTTTAAGTCTTCCCTCAGTGTATATGAATAGAATCTTAGGGGTGTGAAGGTGGCTTCTTGGTGTGATGAATTATTAACACTCTTGTAAGTGAAGATTCCAAGTGAGATGGGAAAGGAGACATTCTTCCTTTTCTGGTTCTTGGGATTACTATGAACATGTACCATCTATTTACAAATCTCAAAAAACATGATATTATAGCTAAGATATCGAGGTAGTATGAGTAGAGAAAGATCATAACCAAAACAAAAATACATGAGAAAGTGGAAAATTGTGTGAAGTATCACCCATACTTCTTGATCAAAGAAGTTGCTTGTGGTGAAAATATTGAGTGAAGGTTCCCCTCTAGTGTCCTGATGATGAACATGGTGAAGGAATCATTTACCCTCGTGAAGTGTCGATTTCTCTCCTTTAAAACCAACTGAGGATATCTCTCAAATGTTGGGGCCTTGGGAGATATGTTTTGAGAAAGTTCCAACCATTTACGAGGTCTTGATCTCGCAAAATCATACACTAGATACGAATTCATTGTGAACTTCTTTAAGACTGGTACTTGAAGCAACTGGTGGTATAAGTTATCACTGATGATCAATCACCAATCAATTATTTGTTTCTCTTCCAAGATTACAAATATGAAAAGATCCATCTAGTCTTGGAATTCCTTTGAGGTTTCTTCTCCCATCACCCGAATGAGAAGAATTATTACATCTTAATAGCCTTCGTGGAATTCAGCTCATAGGAAAGACTTGGGAACCCATGAATTTTTCTCACTTTTTTTAGTCATGAACCAAGAGCGAGGTCCTGAAGGTATGATTCTATTTTGGTCCACTCTTTCACTACAACCTATTTTGAAATGATGGCCATATTACTCCAAATTGGGATCTACATTAATTGGGAGATGGCTTTAGGAGAAATTATTGCCAAGGCTAAGCAATCATCTGCTCAAATGGTTCTAGTCTCAAGTTCATATTGGTGAGACCATTCCAAAACCAATTCCATAATTTACACTGAGACTAGATGTCCACCTTCCAGATACAATCCACTCGTAAAAAAATTTCCTCCGCTGCATCTCTCGGTCCTCCAAGAATTCAATATTTTATATATTCTAGGTCCATGTAGGTGACATTACTATCCCCCATAGCTGAGTACTCATAAGAGAGATCTGAGATTGGTTATAGGCCTAAAAATTTGAACTTCAGGGTTGACAATAGTACTTATCTGTATTTGGAATGGGATTTTACTATTTTTAGTAAATTTAACTTTTCACTTTTTCAATTTATACCACCTTTGATTGCCTTTATCATTCCTCTAAATGTTCATCATACACACTTCCCTTAACAAATTTGCCATCTTTGAGAAGTTTCTATTTATAGTAAGTACTCATGTATAGGCTTATTATTTTTGGAAAGTAGCTTTCTTGACCTCATATTTGATAAAATCAACTTTTTTATATGGGGTTTTTCTTCATCTCACATAAAAATTTAATCTTAACCTAATCTCTAGAACAACAGGAAATAAAATTATAAAATTTAGGGGCATGAAATCGGGGTTTTCTCTCCATAAAAATATGGATCATGAATGAAATTACTTTCAATTGCATCTTCAAGGCACCTAGAAATGTGGAAGAATGTAAAAATCACTCGTTAATCTATGCACTAGTTTTCAAGTTATGAAGATTTTCACTTCTCAGAGTGCTACAGAGTCAATCTAGTGTAAAAATGTTCCCAGAGCCTTTAAATTTTGTAATTTTTTATGAAACATCTATCATTGCAATCATGGAAAAATTTAGGAATGATGTGATTGTAAAATTAGGGTGGAGGAATTCTAGAAAATTTTGCCGAGTTACGAGTAGAAACAGAGCAATGTGGGGGAAGTGAAGAAAATGGTTAAGTGTTGGGTTTTATAGGAATGAGAGGGAGAGAAAAAGGGGGTGCATTTTTTTCCTCCTTTCTCCCCTTTGGAATGGGACATGGGGAAACCAAAATTACACCTTAGCCCTAGGGTGACACATGGCACACATGCACAAGTGAGAGAATTTGAGGAAAGGGCTTAGTTTAAGCACCCGAGAGCTAATTTATGGTCATGTGAGGGTCCCTGGGAGCATGATAGGGGAAAAATTTTCCTCCCCCTTTTTCCCCTTGTAATGGGATAGTGGGACATAAAACTTATGCATTATCCCGGTGGTGACTCTTGGCATGCATGCAGAGTGAGGAGAGAGGGCTCAAAAACTAGAAAAAATGTTTGACGAGGTCTTCGGGTCATATGATGAGTTAATGAAGCTTAAGGTGGGGGAAAATTTTCCTAAACCCCTTTTCTACTTGGAATTGGATAGGGGACACTGAAAATTTTCCTCATCCTAGTGGTGACACTTGTCAAGCATGCGGGAGTTGGAGGAGGGGCTAGAAATTTGGTGAAAGGTGTTTAATGGAGATCCCTAGGGTCATGTTGGGCGTCAATGAGGCTTAAGGTTGGGGGATACATTTTTTCCCCCATTTTCCCATTTGGAAAGGGACATATGGACACCAAAATTATGCCTCAGCCACATGGTGACACATGTCACTAAAAATTTTGACTAACGACGGAGCTTGTACCTTGGAGAGGAGATTGAAAATGACATTGGTGGAGCTCCCAGATGATTTTTTCAAAACTTATTTATATGATTTTTGAAAGAAATTTTTTTTTGAGAAGGATTGGATTGGTCTCAAGGTCTTATTAAACTTGAAACCTCCTCAACAATATCCTTTTTGATTTGTACTATCAATTGTGCATGAAAAGAATGAGTTGAGGAAAGAAATGCATGGGTGTTGTGAAAAATATGAGATTACCACCATGTAGGGAATGGAATAAGATTTTTATTTTTTTTGACCTCTAACTCATTTTGGAGCTCCTAGAATCATATCCCTAACCTCAAGTTCCTTTTCACAATGCAAGTTACTTTCGCCTTAAAAATCCATTTTTGTTGAACTTTCTCCTAAACCTCCGAGATCTTTCCAAAATCTTCCTAAATCAATTTCACAATTATCTATGCTCATGAATACATCTCCCTAATTAATTTAGGACTTCCTATACACTCTAGAAAATATGCACTAGCCTTAGAAAGGCCATAAATATCCCTTCTTAATCCTATCGAAAGATCTACTTTGAAATGCATTGTCTTGAAAGACTCTCTTGAACTATTTTTCTTCTTTTCCACATATGGGAGAAGGTAATACCACATACATAGATATTATATGAATGGTTATAATCATGTTAAGGGGATGGGATGACCAAGGGGTGTTTGGGAAGGTTTACAATGAAACATTTTTACACTAGGGTATAGTTTTCCTATTTCCAAGGGAATTTTTCCCTTACAAAAACATAGGAAAATAGTTGGCTCTCACTTGGGCATTCATTCATATTCACCATGTTTCACCTTTTTCTTAGATTGTTTCTTTGAAGTTTTTACGAAAGATAAGGGTAATGGGTGTAAGAGGAATACCTATTCAAATTTTGGTTGATGGGTTGTTATGTGCGTATGACTTCCGAATCCACAGCTAATTGTGAGAGTTTCCTTTGGCTAGGAGGAACTACCTATAATGAAAACAAGACCACCATAAGGAATTAAACAATATGGGCAGTGAACTGCCTAGCGTAAGCTAGATTTGGGAAGTATGATACTTCCTAGATGGCTATTAGTCCACTATTTTAAACAATTCAATGCTGTAAATAAAGTAAATCCTATTTTTATTTTGAAATGATTTAGGTATCTCACTTAAAAACACAATAAGAAATAGATCTAATCTAATAGGCTAAGCTAGAATAGAATCCAAAGGTTAAATGATTGGTTTTGGGTCTCTGCAGGTCTGATAAAGGTCTCAAGTAGGTCACAGGTGAATGAGGGTGAGGTGAAATTAGGTGGGTGGGTCTCTTTCATGGATGTGTGGGAAAGCACAGAGACCGGTGTCGGTTAGGGGTGACCAACGGTGGTTAGGTATAACCGGTGCCAGTTACTGTGAGATCTAGAAATGTCACAGAATAGGCTGGGGTCTCCTTTGTGATTGCACAAAGGAATTTGGTTGGTTGGGATGGTGTATTGGGTGACGGAGTAGGCTTTTGTGAGGTTTTAATGGGTATATTGAGGTGAAAATGTGGAGAAGGTCAATAGGGGGCAAGGTAAACAATGGATGATAAAATGATGAAGAAATGAAATAACTAGGAAAGTATGATGTTGTACTTACTTGGATTTCATTCCTAAAGGCCTGTGTGTGAAGGATGGAGGTGTTGATGATGGGTTTGAAGGTTGTAAGTGATCACAAACTAAAGAAAATCTTCTGCATGGGTTGTATGTACACTCTTCTTTTCTTGGATAGATCAGATCGTGGTTGGGATGGTTGTGTAGGAGAAGATGCTCAATCTCCTTCCTTGGATGTGAGTTTTCATAGGAATTTTCTCTCTAAAGATGCGTTATCTCTCTGAGATGTGTTCTTGCTCATCAACTTTCTCCCAATGTTTTCCAACTTCCAAGTTCTAACCTTGAGAATAAGGTTGTTTTGGGGTTAAAAGGGGTAACCGATGGTGGTTTGGCTTAACTGGTGATAGTTAGGGGTAACTGACGTCAATCAAGGTGGGATTTCCTAGGTTTACTAAACTAGGAGATCCTCCTGATTTTCTTGGATCTCATGTCGTTATCCCGCGGATTAGACTCGGAGCCTCTTGTGAGCATGCGGGAATGTGGTTAGAGGGAATGTAGGCATTGATTTTTAGGGTTTGGGTAAGTCTTAGTTAGTTATGGGAACTTGCTAAGAATAGGTCTTAGGTTGAGTTGGCTTGGTGAGGTGTCTAAGTGAACTGTATGTGTGGATATTATTTAAATAAGATATTTAAATAATAAATATAGTGAGGATAATGCATTAATTTAATTAAATTAATATTAGTGGGGTGAAAGGGGGTTATGGCTAGGTAAATGTAATAAAGGGTGCTTATATGTCAAGGGACAAAAGGGGAGTGTGACCTAATTTTAGTGTCTACATTTTGCCCCTTTTTGTTGCGTAGCTTGTATTGGTAAGCGATGCTAACAAAAAAAGATGTGGTTGCCCCATGTGAGGGTGAAGGTAATCCCCCTCATTAACCAGGAACTAACGAGGCAGCGGTGAAAAAGTGGTGAGTGGTTTGATAAAAGGTAAATATGAGGAAAAGGCAAGTGGGTATAGGAAAAAAAGGGTGAAATTTCTACACTGGGAAATCTAGGTAATGGGTCGAGGTCACGGTAGTAAACAGTCAAAAAACACACACACACGTATAAACTGTAGCATGCTACCAAGTTGAAGAGTAGGCAAACTCTACATCATCTAAGGTCGATAGGTTTATCCAAACAAGGTGAAGTGAATCTGGTATCCAAGGTATAGGATATGGTCAGGAAACACGACGTAGTTAGGTGTAGGAATGTTTAGGTATGTTTCGGTACACCAAATGTAGGGTCAGAATAAACGGTCACCACAATAAGCTAGGTAAGGTCATTAGGTCAATCAACATAGGTAACAGTGTCACAAGGTATAGTGAACACATGAGGTCAAAGGTCACTAGTGATGGTCCAGGTCCAAATATCTAGGTCACGGCATGGGTAAGGCCAAGGTAGGGGTAAAATAATGAGTCCCCAAAGGAGGAAAAATGGAGATAGTAAATGATGAGGTCAAGAATGGTAAGGTAGTGGGTTGAGTAAAGGTTGGATGGGGTAAAGGAGCATGGTAGAGGGTGGGGTAAAGAGTGGTAGAGGGTGGGGTAAAATGGAAAAGTAGGGGTAATTTATAGGTTAGGTTAACGATGGTCTTGGATAACCGACGTCGGTATAGGAAAAAAACCGATGATGCAGGTGAGGTAGGGCATAAGACCGATGCTTGATTTAGGAGAACCAATGTCGGTTAGGTCGGTTTTATAAAAACAAAAAATCGCATTTTAATTATTCAATTGTTATTTGTGAAGTGAAGAAATGAGAAAAAGGAGATAAAAGTGAGAAAAGTGTCTAGAGAAAATGGGACAGTGAGCTAGGAGTGTGTGATTGATGGTGGTTGGGTTGGTGAGTAGCGGGTCCACGAGATCATTACAGAGGATTGATTGGTCGAGAGGTTGTGGATAGATATTTGGTGATGGCGGAGAGGCTGAGAGGGCTCGGGAAGACCACCACAGACAACTAGGATGTATGCCACCGATGGCATGGTGTGAAGAGGTAAGCACCTAACTCTATAGTGTGAATTAGATAGAGTAGAGGTTGTAATAGTTGTTATTTGTAGGGTTTTGTGGGTTTTTTTTTTTTGGGTGGGCAAAAGTGAAATGTGGGTATGGGGGAAAAATGGGCAAAAAAAAAAGGGGGGGGGTAGTAAATTGGATAGGTGGGGTGGGTAGGGGTTTTGGGGTAGTGTAGGTCATTGTAGGTGGGGTAAAAGGGACAGGTGGGAGGGTTTTAGAAAAAGGGGGTTTGGGAAGTCATGGATTTTTCACGCAACAGTGACCGGCATCGGTCAAGCTTGGCCGCGTTGATTGGTAGAACCGAGATCGGTCACCTAATAGGTGACCGATGCGATGTTACACGTGGTAACTATGGTTGGTAAGGGGAACCGGTATTGGTCACCAAAATAGGTGACCGATGTTGGTTTAAGGGTGACCGGAGTCGGTTAGGATGAACCGGCACCGGTCGGGAATTAGGCATAAGGGTCCAAAAAGGGATGTGGGCCAGGTAGTTTGAGATAGGTAAAGTAAAAATAGGGTGGAGGGTAATGATAATTGGTGAATATGGGCATGGTAAATGTAGATTAATGTTGTGTTTGGATTGGATGTGAGGAGATCATAGTTACATATGCGGGATAGGGTTCCACCGTTGCTGGTGACATTGTATAGCTTAGTGACCCCTTGGAGCTACAACACATGGAGGCAATGGGATTGAGTGGTATTCGGCACTACTGACATGTTGTTTGGTAGCCTAGTTTGATGGTCACGCTCATCGATAGATGGGACTCTGCGACCAACACGTTCCACCTTCCGATGGGTGAGATGACTATCACCCTGGAGGACGTGTTCCAAATTTTGAGGTTACCCATATTGGGGGCCCAGGTGTACTCTATCTCCTCTCGAGGCCTCAGAGGAGCTGATCGGGATAGTATTTGGTGAGGGGGCGACAGAGCTGAGATTCCATAGCACCAGTTTGAGCTATGGTGAGATGTACCTAGCCCATCCGGATGAGACAAGGCTAGTGGTTTTATTGATGGAGGTAGTGTGCTACTATGCACTGCTTGATGTAGAGGGTGGACGCTTTCCCCGATCACTGATGGGGGTGCTCCATGATATGATGGTGCATGAGACATGGTTTTCTTGGGCACCAACATTCTTGGTGCAGCTATATAGAGAGTTGTGGGCGTATGGGCGGTTGCGCAGGTTTAGCCTATGTTGTACATTTATACTACACTATTGGGCCTATGAGCACATAGTTTGTGTTTGACCTATAGGGATGCCCCAAGTAGATGCATTCCCAGTGAGATCTGTGTGGTTGGGATACAAGAGATGGGTGCGGTTGCCAGGAGAGTGGAGGTCGGATAGGCCGACATATGATGTGGCCCATTTTTGGCAGTTATTGGAGGGGTTATCTAGAGTGGACATTATCTGGAGACCATATGTGGGATTCCCCTCATATAGGCACATGCATGAGGAGCTAGCTAAGCTCCAGCTAGAGAGGTGGATACAGGGTCACCATGTCGGGGAGGATGAGATGATCCTAGTAGATAGGGTCCGATGACAGTTTGGGCTTGTACAGGATATCCCTCCATCCTTCCCACAGTATCGAGAGAGATGATGTGAGAGGCCTCTACCTCTACCACAACCTACAGTGCCTACAGAGAGGAGGAGCAGCTAGTGGATTGGCGGATTGATGACACCGGATGCACAGATAGGTATAGGCAGTGGTGGGTGGCTCAGTTACGAGCCATACCACCTAGACCAAGGCAGCTTGACTTAGCTACCATTATAGTGCAGAGAGACGCCCTATAGGGGTAGGTAGTGATGCTGATCACGCAGATAGGTATACTATGTAGACACAACTGGAGGGGTCAGAGGTAGAGGTAGCAGAGATACGAGTATAGGTGGTCTGTCTGCGCAGCCTAGATGGAAAAGGAGAGGGTGGAGGAGATGGAGGAGATGGAGAGAGATGGAGATGGTCGGTGTGGCCCTTTGGCTCGGTGGCGGGTTTATAGGGCCATTTAGCCACAGCCCAGAGACACGATTGGGGCCTTAAAAACCTAGATATAGACACAGGGATAGGGGGGACACCACCACAGGCATAGGGGTAGGGGGCACCACCACAGGCGTAGGGAGATGGTCCCAGTTCACAGGCTAGCGTAGGGGGTAGGTACAAGGGCCGAGACCTATGGGACCACCACAGACCATGCCTATATCTAGGTTATGGGATGCCCTAGGTGAGGTGAGATACTATCAGGACCAGCTCATGGCATCCGGGATAGACTTCCTCTCTTATGGAGAGTACAGAGCACAACAGGCATCCAGTGAGAGGACAAGATCCCACACATAGTGTGGAGAGCACAGAGGTCAGCGAGCTCTAAGGCCCGATCAGGGAGAGGCCACCAGTGCATGGCGACCAAAGATAGGTGATGTGCCAGAAAGGACACAAGAGAGGCCGAGGGTGCAGGTGACACGAGAGATGGAGGACATCCGGTGAGATGTCTGATATGCGGCCACCTGATTTTGATGTATATTAGTGATTATTTTTGATATATATGCTGCATGTGTGCTGAAGATAGTTGTATTTTTTATCACATACTTTATCCAAAGATAGTGAGGATGTATGAGTGATTTTTTGTATATTGTGAGCATATACCAGCCTGCGTGCAAGATTTTTGTATTGATTCATTCATTCTTTTTGTATATATGAGACTGGCATGCATGCCGATGACATTTTGTATTGTATATCAGCCTACGTGCCAACATTTTTGAGATGATGGCCATGATGAGATAGGCATGTATTTTGAGATACACATTTATTGATTTATATGATGAGATTCATGGTATTTTGTGATGTGTTAATATGTTTATGAGATATTGGATGTATGGCTTGTGTTAGATGAGATATGGATGTGTTACTTTAATGTGGTTTGAAATTAGGTGAGTTAGGCATGATGGAGTTAGGTTGGTTTAGGCATGGATCGAGTCAGGTTATAGGCATGGATCGAGTTAGGTTGGTTTAGGCATGGATTGAGTCAGGTTATAGGCATGGTTGAGTTAGGTTATAGGCATGGATTGAGTCAAGTTTGTAGGCATGGATTGAGTCATGGTTGAGTGGTTAGGTTAGGCATGGATCGAGTCAAGTTATAGGCATGGATGAGTCAAGTTAGGTATGGCATAGGCATGGATTGAGTTTAGGTTTAGGCATGGTTGAGTCGGGTTGGTTTATTAGGTTGGTTTATGATTCATTATTGTTTGCAATGAATGATATTATGGGTCATATGTGAAATGTTGTATAATCTATGCATAGTGATGATAGAGGGATGGTAGGTGTAATAAATGTATGCTATGTGGGAAGCAACTTGTTATGTATGTGGCTTAATTTCCAATTTTGTTATAAAAGGGGAACTAAGTGAAATGTGATTAAAATGGTGAGTTAGGTATGGTTGATGAATTGGTTTAGGGTAGAGAATGGCCGAGCTAACCTCCAAGGGCCCCATGCCCTCAGTGTTGCCTACATAGTCCTAGTGAAAAAAGGGACCTCAGGCCGATGTAGTTCTCCCATGAGCTAGGGAAGAATATGAGAATGAGTTGGTAGGTTTTTAGGCATGTAGTGGGTTTAGGTGTAATAGGTGTGGGTAGATTATAGGTAAAATGATGTAGGTGAAGGTGATTATGGTGAAAAGGGAAGACTACCTCAAAGGTAAGCGTCGAGTACCAAGTCTTGTATAAGGTAATCAAAATGTAAACAAAGATGGTTAAAAGATAAGAGGGGGCAATAAAGCCACCTGATTGGGTAGGATCATACCAAGTAGATCATACCTTGGAGGGGGTGATGAACACAAGACCCGAAAGGCATTGCACGATTAACTGTTCTACGATGAAGTAGTCACAGGATCACCAAATGTCTAAATTCCAAGATGTCCCTTGAGGTAATTGAGGAAATGAGAGTGAAAATGGTAAGGTGGGTGAAAGGTAGTTAATTTTATATGTTTTGAGTGATAGGTATTTTGGGCAAGAGTCCGAGTCACAATGGGCAAGTCCATGACTAAAAATTTTTTTGTTGTTGATAGACTGATCGATGTGGGAAGTCTATATGGGATAAATAATATGGTACTCCTTGAGGTCTTCGTGAAGCTGATCGATGCGGGAAGCTTCGGTTTCTCTCTTTTTTTTTTTTATTCTTTTTGAAAGCTTCACATAGTTGTCCTTCGAGGGAGAAATCTATTTATAGCAGCAATTTTGTCGAGAGGAAGATGTCCTTTTGAGGGAGTCATCTTTTTTTATTTTATTAGAAGTTTGACTCAAGGAGTTTGGTCCCATTGGAGGTCTTTGAAATCATGGACAAGACCAAGGTGAAGGATAGGACTCTTGTTCAAAAGGCAAGGTGGAATGACCATGGGATCTCATCTAAAGGTATATATGAAAAATATCCATGAGAATTCATGCTATATGTGCGATGTCCGTGGTACACATATTCAAGAGAAGATAACAAGTGACGGGTACTCACATGATTCTTGTTTAATCATTAGGGAGGTGTATGGAGTGGATAGCACTCAAGGGATGAGCTCAGTAAAGAGATACAAAGGGTGAGGTAGGACAATGAGTCAACAATAGAATGGTTGAAGATGTAATGCATTAAGGGGTTCAGGTTTGGGTTTACCCTCAAGTGAGGACAAACGATAGGCACCCAATCCATAGGTATGAGTTACGATGTATGGTCCAAGCCAATTAGGAGTGAATTTTCCCGTTTACTTTTTCTGCTTTGGTTACGTGTTGATTTTCTTTCAAGACAAGGTCACTGACTTGGAAGGTTCATTCATGAACACATTTTCATAAGCACGTTTGATACATTGTTGGTAAACTTGAAGGTGATCCAGAGCATTAAGATGACATTCGTCTAATAACTCTAGTTGTGCTAAGTGGTCCTGACAAAAGTCATCATCAATAAGCATGTCATGGAGAGAAATGTGGAGTGAGGGGATCTAGACTTTGAGAGGTAGAACAACCTCTGTACCATAGACCAGAAAAGGGTGTGGCCATAGTGGAAGTGTGAATACTAGTGCGGTATGCCCATAGGGAAAAAGGAATGTGTATATGCCAATCCTTCCCAGTATCATCAACCACTTTCATGAGAATTTTGTTGAGGTTTTGTTAGTGGATTCAGCTTGGCCATTGGTTTGTGGGTAATAAGGTGATGAGAAACTAAGTTGAATGCCAAGGCATCAAAAGTTTTTGTAATGTTTTTTTTTGAATTGTTTTCCATTGTCAGTGATGAGGTGATGAGGAACACCAAAGTGAAAAATGATGTGATGGTTAATGAACTCACATATTTTCTTGGCTTTTCGTGGAGATGAGTGGTATGGCTTCCACCCATTTTGTGTAGTATTCGGTAGCAGTTATGATCCATTGATGGCATTGGGAAGAATGAGGATTGATTTCTCCAACAAGATCCAAACCCCATTGAGAGAAGGGCCAAAGGTCACGAGTGACCTGTAAAGCATGACTGGGTGTATGATGAAGGTTGGAATGTTGTTGACATTTCACACAACATTTGACATAGTCACAACAATCATGGTTAAGGTTATCCAATAATAGCCTAGGTAAAGAATACACTTAGCAACAGCAAGGCCACTAAAGTGACCTCCACATATGCCATCATGAACCTCCTTAATGGTATAAGGAATTTCAGAAACTTGTGAGGCATCGTAAGAGAATACCATCAAATCCATGCTTATAGAGGAGTCCCCCAGAATGATGAAATGAGAGACCTTTTTAAGGAAGGTGCATTGTCATTACATGGGTGAGATCAGGAGGTAAGATGGAGAGGGAAAGGTAGTCGAGTATTGTTTATACCAAAGGTCACTCGGGTCAGGGGTGTCATTTCTGATTGAGTAAACATCATGAGGTAAATAAGAAGGTGAATGGAGGTGTTGTATGGTGACAAATATTTTGGAATCGATAGGGAAGTGGGTATTTGGGAAGCTAAGCAGGCCATGGTATCTACAAATTTGTTGGTTGAACGTGGGATGGTTTGAAGGGTGTAACAATCAAAGGTGGTCAAAAGTATGTCTACATGATGTTTATACTTTTGAAGTATCTCATTATGACATTGGTACATACCATTGACTTGGTTTATGACCAATTGTGAATCACCAAAGATGTGGATTGATTTGACATCTAGGGCATATGCGGCTTGGAGACCTAGTACGAGCACTTCATACTTAGAAATATTGTTGGTGCATTCAAAGTCTAGTTTGAAAGACAAAGGCATGGGTTCTCCATCTAGAGGAATGAGGATAACACCAGCCCCACCCCCATGCTTGACACTTGGAACCATCGAAAAGAACAGTGTCATTTGGTAAGGGGGTTCATCTAGGGAAAGAGTAGTAATTGACTCATCGGGAAAGTCAAAATTAGAGGGTTGGTCCCTGAGAAATAGGTGCGTCAGCCAGTTGGTCGGTGATAGCCTAGCCCTTGATGGAATTTTGGTGAATGAATTCAAGGTCAAGATCAGCTAAAAGCATAAGCCATCATGTGCGCACTGCTGATTTTGATAAGGTTTGGCATACATGAAGTGTAAGGGATTGGTGTTGGTCATGACATAGGTTTTGTGGTTGAGTAGGTAATGGCGGAGTTTGGTGGCAACAAAAACTAAGGCTAAGAAAAGCTTTTCTAGATGGTTGTATCAGGTTTCATAGTCCAAAAGAGTATGGCTTATGTAATAAACCACCTGCTCCCTGTGTTGTTCATCGCGATGAGCGAGCATGGCTCCCAAGGAATGATCGGTAGCTGATATGTATAGGTAAAAAGGTTGATCATCTTTAGGTGGAATGAGTACGGGTGGTTGGAGAAGGTATTGTTTTAGGGCCTCAAAATATTTGTGATAGTCATCATCCCATTTAAAGGAGACATCCTTCCTAAGTAGATGATGAAATGGTTGACACCGATCAGATAATTGTGAAATGAAATGGTGAATGGACTACAATTTACCTTGCAGGCTATGGAGTTGTTTAAGGTTAGTGGGTGGAGGCATTTCTAGAATGGCCTTGACTTTAGTAGGGTCAAATTCTATACCATGGAGGGAAACAATAAATCCCAGGAGTTTTCTGAGAGAACCATGAAGATGCACTTTTTAGGTTGAAGGTGGATGCAATATTTAATGAGGTGGTCAAATATGGTTTCGAGGATGGCGAGGTGCTTGGGTGCACATTTAGATTTGGCCAAGAGATCATCCACGTAATCTTCCAATATGCGATGCATGATATCATGGAAGATGTAAGTCATAGCATGCTTGATATGTAGCACTAGTGTTTTTAAGGCCAAAAGGCATGACTCGATAGCAAAAGGTTCCCCAAGGGGTAATGAATGTAGTCTTGTGCTGATCTTAGGGCAAGAAAAATTTGGTTATAACCCAGAAGCCATCCATGAGTGAGAGCATCTCATGCAGGTGGTGAGGTCAACAGTTGATCAATACCGAGGCAAGGAAAGTCATCTTTTGGGTAGGCTAGGTTGAGGTCATGGAAGTCCATGCAAATGTGAGTCCCCTGTTGCTTTAGTAATAGGGACAATGTTAGAAATCCAATGAGGATAATCAATGGGTAAGATGAAGGAAACCAAAAGAAGGTTGAAGTTCTTCTTTGACGAGAAGAGAAATGCGAGGGTGCATTTTCCTCAACTTTTGTTTGATAGGTTTGGCATCGGGAATGGTTACGATATTGTGGACCACTATGGTGGGGTCAATACTTGGGCATGTCTATGTAAGACCAAGTGAAAGCATGGTTATGATCTCGGAGAAAAGAAGTGATGGCTTCCTGTTCAGCAGCATCTAAAGATTATCTAATCTTTAGGATGTGCGGGTCATCCTGAGTATGAATGTTGATCTCGATAGTTGATTCATTCAACATGGTTTGTGTCTCAGAGGGTAATGACCAATGAATATATGAGTCTTACACCAAGGTAGGTGAGTATGGATTCATCATCCTGACATTGAATGATGTTAATTATAGGTGTGTCATCATCGATCATCTCAGGATATAGGAATGGGAGAGTGGAAGGGGCCTCACCTTCACGTTGATAAGTCAAAGGCCCCAAGGAAATGGTGTTTATGAAAAAAAAATTAGGGGGATAGATTCAGGATCCATCGACTCTGTCGGTGAGGGTGGTGATGAAGGTGGAGTGAGGTGAAGGTGGTGATGAAGATGAAGGTGGAGGAGGGCTAGGGTCTTCAATGAGTTCAATGCGGGCCTGTTTGGTAGGAGGTTTGGGAAGCCGATACCACTATGGTCATTATGTTTATGGGTGGTACATGGAATAATGGTATGGTGGCCTTTCTCGTAAAAATCCAAAACCAAAACCCTTCCACGCACAGTGGTGCAGGAAGGTGTGGGTGAAAATGGCATGATTGGTAAGTGATTGGAAGTCAAGCAAAAAATGGGTGGGTTGTGATGGTGGTTCAGGTGTGTAAGTGGTAGTATCAAGTCCCCCATAGGTGAGACTAGTACGAAGATGAGGAGGACCATAAAGGAGGCGTTCTCTATATGGTGATCATAGCGAGGGTGTTGGTGAAGGCTTCCATACTCATGTGGAGTAAGGAATGTGTTGACACTATATAGGTGGTACTCCCCCAGTGAGGCATTGAAAAACACCTTCCAAGGGATCAGTGGTTGGTATGTAGGTAGTTAGAATGGATGATGTGTCGGAGGTCGATGCGGAGGTGGAGCTAATGGATTGGGAAGCTAATGGGTCAGCCGTGGAGGTTATGGTAGTAGTAGGAATGGAGGAGGTATGTGTGGTGAAAGTAGTGGTGGTACTGGTAGGTGGAGGTGTAGGTGAAGTGGTAGTGGTTGTGGAGGTAGATGGCGTGATAGGTATGAGCACATCATTGGGTTGGTAAAGCATGTTGCATGTTTTGAAAGGTGATGGGTCAGCTAGGAATGGTATAAGTGTGTCCTTCATGTTCAAACTTTACACAATGATGCAAAGTGGAAGGAACGCAACCCATGACATGGATCCAGGTCTACCAAGCAACAAGTTATATTGGAATTCCCCCTCCAAAACATAAAACAATTCTAGAATAGTGTGGGGGCCCACGCGAATGTGAAGGATGACAGTGCCTAGTGTGGAGGTGATAGCATCATTGAATGAACACAACATGACCAGATGTTTATGCATGTAATTGTCAGGTATGCATTTGAGAAAATGCATGGGATGAAATGATGTTAATGCTAGCACCTCCATCAATCATCACACGGCATACCCATATGTCATCAATGTGGATAGAGATGAAGAGGGCTGGGTCAGGTCATCATTTTGGTGTGGCGTGATCTCCTCCTCTAGAAGCTAAGGAGGCCACTTGGTGAACAAGGTGAGGTGAGGATGAAGGTGGTAATTTGGTGAGAGAGGCTACATGATGGGGTGTGATAATGGAGGCTACGGGTGTAGGGTCATTGGGTAAAACCTCAATAGATTGAAGAACCTCCATGAGGGCTTGACGATGGGATTATGAGGTTTGGATGAGGTCATATAAGGACATTTTGAGGGATATTGGTGTAATTGTTTGAGCATGGTGTGATGTGTGATGCCATTAGAAATGGGGTATGTGGGGCCACGGATAGTTATTTTAGGTATGGGTGTAGATGGTATGTTGGGTATAGGATTGGTTGGTGGGTCAGTTGCCTTTTCTTTTCCCTTCTGCGCATGTGTAGTGACATGTATCATGTTGATTTGAGGGAAGTTGGAAAATGGAGAAGGTGTAGGATGAGTGGTATAATGACATGAAGGGAAAAACCTACTAGGAGGAGAAAAACCTTGTGAGGTCAGTTGGGCGCAATGACATTTGGGTGGTGGCGTGGCAAGTTCTCTGATGTGAACCATGTTAATTTCAAATTTTGGGTGTGGCTCTAGGAGCTGTGAGGGTGGAGGTTGTGGTTGTTGAGTGGGCAGTGTGGGAATGGGTGTTGGTGAAGCAGGATCCTCATCGAGAAGGTCATCATCATCAAAGTTGGTTTCTGTGGACACAATTGGATAAGGATGGTTTTCAAGGCCTTGTAGTTCTCCACATCATGCCCTGGCACATGATGGTATGCACAAATTTTAGTATCATCAAACCCTTTTGGCTTGGGTTTGAGGGGGTCGTAAGGTCGGAGTGGTGGTAATGTGATAACAAAAGTCTCGAGGAGGTTGGTTAAAATTTTGGCATAGGACCCTACTAGTGGATCACAATGGGAAGTGAATGTGGGTTTGGGTGTAGGTGTGGTTGATTGTTGTCGAGGAATTATTTTTGGAAGAGTAGGAATGGGTCAAGCTATGGGTTTAGGTGTTGGTGTGGTTTGAGGTATCAGTCGGGTTTGTTTGGGTAGGGGTATAGTAGATGGATGGGTAGGAGGGTGTGGGGTTGTTTTGACTACCTTGTTGTGGGGTAGTGGGGTTTTGTTTTTGGATTGCACCTTCTTGGGTAAAGGTGATGTGGGTGTATGAGGTCTAGAAGGAAAAGTAGATGGAGGAAGAGGGTGAGTTACCCATGGGGATAATGGGGTGTTGTGAAGGTAGATGACATGGGTCATACTTGGGGTGTGAGGGAAAATGACTAAAGTGTAGTGGGTAGTGAAGCAATAGCTGAAGGTATTGGAGGTATTGGTGGTAAAGAGACTATAGGTGTGGGTATAAGTCATGTTGTGTGCCTAGGTAGGTTAGAGGTTTGTGAGGAAGGAATGGGTTGTTGTGTTATTGGTTTATGGATGGGTGAAGGGTGCTTGACCATGTTGGGCAGTTGAGGTCTTAAGGTAGATGGGACAAGTGTGGGTGTGATTGGTGTGGTCGGGGTATGAGGTCGATGAGTTTGTTTCTTTAGTTTGGGTGTCGGAGTAGGTGTGGTTTTGACATTGGAGGATGTAGCTAAATCCAGTTTAATAGGTGGATGAGTAAGGTTGGTGGTCGGGGTGACCCCTAAAGTGGTAATAGGTTTAGTGGAGGCAAATGTTGTGGGTATGGGTTTGGGTTTAGATGTAGGTCGGGTTATGGGTAAGGGTGTGGTGTGAGTGCTAACGGGTATCATGGAAGGGGTTGTGACAGTAGTGGTTGTATTTGGTTTGATGGGTCAAATGTGTTTGGGTAGATAGTGGAGGTATCAGCGAGGGATCTCTGCATCTGTGTTGAGACAGGGAGTAAGAGGCACCCCATAATAAATCCCTATCCACATAATCTAAGTGATCAACCAAACGTGAGAATGGCACATCTATGGGTGGAGTTGGTGAGGACCTAATGGGAATTCCCATAAAATGCATCTTAGAGATGGGGAATTGGCTAGCTTCAGCTTCCAGTGGGTAAGAGAGCCAAAAGTAGGTCTGTTGGATTTTGGGTAGCTATGGAGAATGCTCACCAAGAGGCAAAGGTATCTCAACTGGGTCTATGATGGGTGGAGGAGATGATGGGAGCTCCTCTATAAGTGGAGGAATGGATAGGTGCTCCTCATGGGTGGAGGAGGTAATGGGTGGGTGGAGGAGGTAATGGGTGCTCCTCTATGGGTGGAGGAGGTAATGGGAGCTCCTCTATGGGTGGAGGAGGTATGTAGGTAAAGGTTCTCTTAGTGGAGAAGCTAGGGGTGAGAGGGTCTCAATGTTAGTGGAAGACCCCTCCATTGGTGATGAAGGAGATGAAAGGTGTTCCTCTATTGGTGAAGGAACAATGGAGGTTGGTTCCAATGTGGAAGGAGGATTTTGGGCTAGGATTTCCTCTATGGAAGGGATGTGAGGTAATTGAGAGGTGACAAGTACCTCGTTAAAGATAGCGTGAACCTCACGGGTATGGGTATCATGAGTGGATGTCTCACCGGTTTGATTGGATGAAGGGGCATGGTTGGGAAATGGTTTTTTGAAGATTTGTAGATTTTGGTTGGGGTGGCATTGGGATTATCCATAGTTAACTCACCTTTCTCAAGCATTTCTTGGACAATATTCTTGAAAGTGATGTAGTTGCCATCACTATGACCCTTTACTCGATGATAGTTATAGAAATCATGTTCTTTATACCATGCGGGCATGGGGCGAGTAGGGTCAAAACTAGTGTGTGGTTTTATGGGTGGAAGGGTGATGGCTCCAGCTTTGATAAGCTTTTCTAAGATAGAAGAGTAAGGTTCCCCAATTGGGGTATATTTTTGTTGCTCTTATCTAAATCAAAAAGTCTGGACATAGGTGAGAGATTAGATGAGGGTGTAGCTTGATTTGATGGATGAGTTGGGCCGGCCTTGAGTACCATTGTGTTAGTGGTGCCCTTAGCTTTTGAATAATTGGTTTGTGGTTTGGAAGAGAAGAGGTATCATTTGACTTGAATGCGAATTCTTATTTCGTAATTAGATTTTCTTCTCTTCGATGGCCCAATCTCTAACTTTTGTGCCATAGTGAATGCCTCATCAAATGTTTGGAAGGTTTGGACCTGCAAGGTCGGGAGATATATGTCTAGTGCAAGCTCATGTGAAGAGCTCGATGAGTTCAGTTTGTGGCAGTTGGAAGGTAAGTTGATTGATCAGGTTACTTGCCAGTGAGTGACAAAATCTGATAGATTCATCCTCATATTGACGTGTGGAATATAGATCGGTCATGGTAACCTTCTTGATGATATTGATAGAGAAATGATCCAAGAAGGCTTGGGCTACCTGATTGAATGAGAATATAGAGTGTTTAGGTAACCCACTATACCAATCTAATGCAAGGTCCGTGAGGGACATGGGAAAAGTTCTCAAAAGTAAGGCATCATCATGAGTGATCAGATAACACCCATGTTTGAATGACCACAAATGTTGTTGTGGGTCTTCTTTGCTATTGAAATGATTGAATTTAGGCATTTCCCAATGCACAGGGTATGAATGGATAGGAATGGATGGGTGAATAGGCTCATTGCAAATCTCGTCATAGGTGAGAGTGTTGCGGGAGCCGGAAACCGATGCCTCCAATGTCTACATCTTGTCCAACATCAATTTAATTAGGTCATTGGTGGGTTGTGATGATTGGATGCCTCTGTAGCATGAGGAGGTTGGTTTTGGGCATATAATGGGGGTGGCATTCTAGTGTATGGGGCTGCCATGTAAGGTGGTGGAGAAGAAGGCAGTGAAATAGGGGGTACGTACCCGAGAATGAATAATGGATGAAACAAGAGGTTGTTGGTAGTATGTATATGGGGGTGGAAGGGTCATGGTAACCCTAGTGGCAATAGGGGCTAATGATTGTGGAATGGAAAGAACCACATTCTAAAATGGGGTAGGGGTCACCGATACTAGAGGTGGGAATGTAGCTACAGGTATGTATGAGATAGTAGGGGTGGATGAGGTTGTGTTTGGGGTAGTCATCGGGTATGGTGGATGTGATGGGTGCCACAGAGGTAATAGATGTGGCAAGTCATAGTGGGTATAGAACCTAACTACGAAATGACTGGGGTAAAGTGGATGTGGGAAGAACACGGAGCCAGATGGGGCCGATGTGGAAGTGGGTGTGAGAGTCGGGGGATAGATACGGGCATGTCCATATATCAACTAACCTGAGGCATCTCGAGTGGATGAGTGGGAAAGGTAAAACTGCAAGGTGGCAGGGTTCTGGTCAAGGAGTCATGTGAACTCCTCATCTCCAGTAGTGATAGTAGTAGGCTGGATGGGATCCATGGCTGGTGATAAAATAGAAGGTGGTGAAGGACTAGGTGGGAGTGGTTGAAAACTGGCATGAAATATGAGGGTGCTTGCTTGTCTTGGTCAGCACCATGTGAACCAGTATTGATCAGGTAGGGTTGCTTCTCTATAAATGATATAGAGAACAACAAGAACAGGTGAATCTGGTGATAAAAAATGGATGAAGTAACAAATGGTGGCTGGAATGTGAAATAGGCTAACCGATGCCGGTTAGGTAAAACTAACATTAGTCAGGGATAACTACTTCCGGTCACTGTAGAAAATGGACAGTGAGTAAACAATGAGGCAGAAGGTAAAATCTGACAGGTATGCCAAATCTGAAGATGTATAAAACATCAATGGGAAAAATGATAGTGATAGAGACTATGAAAAGTGGAAGAAAGTGAAGTAATATGTCCTTTTGAGTAGGTTAGCAAAAGGACCTGGAACCGATGTCGGTTGGGTATAACCGATGGCGGTCAGAGGTAACGATAACGGTTACTGTGAAATTGAAATAATGATGAAAGAAAGTGGTTGTGAATTAAAATCTGATGTAGAATCAGACCCAAAATTCTAGGAATGATGATGATATGGCCCAGGCACACTTAGGTGAAGCCATAGAATACACCAGCTATGATGAGGAGCATGCAAGGATGAACAAAAAAGTGATGAACATGATCTCTCACCTCAAAATGCGTAAGCCAAGCAAAAACACTAAGAAAATGTGATCCTAGGAGTGCCTTTTCTATTATGTTTGTTTAGCTTATGCTATTTAAGGACTGACACATGAATTGTGAAATAGAGTTTTTGGTGAGGATGGCTTCCTACAAAGAAGGAGATCTAAAAGGTGAGGTTTTAGGTATGTTATGGTGGGGTGGGCTTCACTCTGAAGTATGACTCGACAGAGCAGCATGAGCTGGGTGCCCACTATGTCGTGATCATGTGATCACCTACAACTTCTTCCAGGTAGGATGTTGTTTAAGAATGTATGTATTTTGAATTTTTGTGTGGTTTGGTAAGACTCAGAGAAAGAGAAAAGGATAGAAGTGCTTTTCTATGATTCGTTTGTCAACCATCAGCTGGTCATGACTTCCAGCGTATAGGTTGCCCTCAATTAATGTGAGCTAATGCAATAAATCAGAATGGAATGCACTTGTTTTTAAACCCAAATCAAAAATGTGAAATTGGATGACACAATAAGATGAAGAGGAAGAGGGATGCTCTTTCACTACAATGCAAAAAACATGAAGAAATGATTCTTTTTAATTACACCAAAAGAAAAGTTTCCTTTAGAGAAAGTAGAAAGAAGAGGTGGATTACCAGGGAAGAAAATTAGTGTGTACGCTTTTTAGAAGGAAACAAACACACAATTTTTTCCTAGGAATGAATGAAATGCAAGGAACCCCGGATGGGTCCCACCGAGGCATGCCAAAATGTTTCACCTTTTTCTTAGATTGTTTCTTTGAAGTGTTGATGAAATAGATAGGGTAACGGCATAGGAGGAATACTTGTTCAAATGTCGAATTGATGGGTTGTTGCACGCATATGACTTCCGAATCCATAGCTGATCATGAGAGCTTCCTTTTGGCTAGGAGGAACTACCTGTAATGAAAACAAGACCACCAGAAGGAATTAAACAATATGGGCAGTGAACTACCTAGCGTAAGCTAGATCCAGGAAGTATGATACTTCCTAGATGGCTGTCAGTCCACTATTTTAAACAATTCAATGTTGTAAACAAAGTAAATCCTATTGTTATTTTGAAATGATTTAGGTATCTCACTTAAAAACACAATAAGAAATAGATCTAATCTAACAGGCTAAGCTAGAATAGAATCCAAAGGTCAAATGATTGGTTTTGGGTCTCTGCAGGTCTGATAAAGGTCTCGGGTAGATCACAGGTGAATGAGGGTGAGATAAAATTAGGTGGGTAGGTCTCTGTTCAGGGCTGTGTGGGAAAACACAGAGACCGGTGTCGGTTAGGGGTGACCGACATGGTTAGGTATAATAACCAATGTTGATTCTTGTGAGATCTGGAAATGTCACAGAATAGGATTTTGGTCTCCTTTGTGATTACACAAAGGACTTTGGTTGGTCGGGATGGTGTATTGGGTGATGGGAGTAGGATTTTGTGAGGTTTTAATGGGTATATTGAGGTGAAAATGTGGAGAAGGTCAATAGGGGCAAGGTAAACAATGGATGATAAAATGATGAAGAAATGAAATAACCAGGAAAGTATGATGTTGTACTTACTTGGATTTCATTCTTGAAGGCCTATGTGTGAGGGATGGAGGTGTTGATGATGGGTTTGAAGGTTGCAAGTGATCATCACCAACTAAAGAAAATCTTCTATATGGGCTGCATGTACACTCTTCTTTGCTTGGATAGATCAGATCATGGTTGGGATGGATGTGCAGGAGAAGATGCTCAATCTCCTTCCTTGGATGTGAGTTTTTGTAGGAATTTTCTCTCTAAAGATGTGTTATCTCTCTGAGATGTGTTCTTGCTCATCAAATTTCTCCCAATGTTTTTCCAACTTCCAAGTTCCAACCTTGAGAATAAGGTTGTTTTGGGGTTAAAAGGGGTAACGAAGCGGTGGTCCAAATTAACCGGATGATGTTAGGGGTAACCAACATCGGTCAAGGCGGGATTTCCTAGGTTTACTAAACTAGGAGATCCTCCTGATTTCCTTGGATCTCATGTCATTATCTCGTGGATTAGACTCGGAGCTTCTTGTGAGCATGTAGGAATGTGGTTAGAGGGAATGTAGGCATTGATTTTTAGGGTTTGGGTAAGTCTTAGTTAGTTATGGGAACTTGCTAAGAATAGGTCTTAGGTTGAGTTGGCTTGGTGAGGTGTCTAAGTGAATTGTATGTGTGGATATTATTTAAATAAGATATTTAAATAATAAATATAGTGAGGATAATGCATTAATTTAATTAAATTAATTAAATTAATGTTAGTTGGGTGAAAGGGGGTCATGGCTAGGTTAATGTAATAAAGGTTTCTTATATGTCGAGGTCTTACATCAAAGTTACTAAGCTATTTAGAGGAAATGTTTTGTGTGAGAAGATAGTTTTAGAGCCATATAATGAATAGGAATTTGCCTTAGTGCTCCAACATGATCAAGAAAAACTCATCAATGATTTTCCTACTCATTTTAAGAATCTTGACACACTACACTTTATCCAAATACATCAATGCCCTTTGGTCCTGACCAAGGACAAAAGAAGGTATTTTAGACTTCATTAAATCCCCTTTTTTCTTATTAATGGCATCATGTTTAGAAAGAATATCAATGGAGTTATTTTGAGATATGTCAAAGTGGATCAAATTGAGAAGGTTTTATTGGAATTCTATAATGGTGCAGCTAGAAGACACTTTTCTCCAAGGAAAACTACACTCAAAATAATTAAATGAGGCTATTATTGGCTTAGTATTTTTAAGTATTGTTATGCATGGGTAAAAATGAAAAAAGTGTTCCTTTTTCATAGGAATATAAAGACTAGCATACCTTCCAATCCACCCCATATCTGTAGATCAACCATTCATGAAATGAGGTTTATATTTTATTGGATTAATAAATCCACATTCAATCTTGGGTCACAAGTGGATCTTTATAGCCAATATAATTTCATCAAAATGGACAAAGATGATCTTTTTGAAGGAAGCAAATGAAGCTAGCATCTTATATTTTTATGAAAATATTTAGTATTCATTCCACTATATTTTTGACAATGCTCTGGCATTCCTTGGCATGAATATTTCTTATTGGGATATCGAAAATGGGATATACTTGATCACATCTTCAAATTATTATCCCTAAGGTAATAAACATGATAAGTCAAAAACAATAACATGCTAAGGACTATCATAAAACTTTGGAGGAGAATAAGATATCTTGTCTCACAAATTTGAAATCAATTGTATGAGTTGATAGAATTAGTTCTAAAATGTCAACTAGTAGCTCACCTTTCAATCTTGTTTACGAAAAAGGAATTGAATTTTCCAATATCTATTGAATTTCAAACACTGGAGCTTGTGAATAAGCTTGAAATTTTTAAATTTGAGGCCATGGAAGTAAAATATGTAGAGCTCATGGAGCTAGAAGATCTAAGACATCAAGAAATATAGACAATATATATTATTTAGGATTAGGTCAAGAAGTATTTTGAAAGCAATGAAATGGCTAGAAGCTTTCGGAAGGATATCTTATCCTCAAGTGGGATCGAGACAGATCTAAACTAGGAAGGCATTTAAATTTTGATTCCATATAGGGCAGCCCCTATGTTATCTCATGATGCAATCCACATAATACTTTCCAATTGTCAAAATTGGATAGAGAAGATTCCATGATCCTAGTCAAATGTGATCTATCTCAACCATTGTTTTTGAAATATAGAGTACACCTTATACATACTAGATTATTTGTTACTTTCCTCCAAGTGTTATTAATCACATTATTTTTATAGTAATGTAGTTTCCATTTCACTAGGTGTTTTACACATGTTTCTAGTTACCTCAGGTGTTATTTACACTCTCAAAGTTTTGAAGAGGTATCAGGCAGTCCAAGGATTCATCACATGTAAAACAAAACTAAGTTGGGGAAGTATAAGTAAAGGGTCAAATATCATGATATGTACTTGACTTCATTCTCAATGGATCATCAAGGAAACTGATCATGTATTTTCAATAAAATAACCTTGTTGAGTCACCAAATTGCTATCCAAAATATAACCCCCTTTTCTATTTAGATAACTCATCAAGTTAAAGGCCAAGGAAGATTATTTCTTGGCATCAAGGTCCAAAATGTCTAAGTATAAAATCCAGGGAGTATTATTGTGGAAAGCAAAACATTCTATAGATTTTATAAATCCATGAAATAAAAAATATATTAGTTCATACTTTCCATAGGCGTCAATATTAGTCTACTACAGGTTCTATGGAGGTTTCAAAATAGATATTCACATTTTTAGAAGGATTGAAATTTAGCTAATTTTTGAATTTGTGAGTCAAATTTGAAGACAAGAAAAAATTTGTGGTGGAGGAGAAAATGTTAGCTTTTTCCTACTTCATTTTCCATTAAACAAAGGATTACTAAGTCCCACGAGTATAGAGGGGATACATTTTCATTGAGTTTCTCAACTCTTTCGAATTTTATATTTATTTGGTGGATTTTGTGATGCAATGGAGAATGTCACTAAACCATGAAATAGTGGGAGTCAAACAAGAATCGATTAAGTCTCGAAAACCGTGAAACACTAACTTAGTGCTCCATGGGTTTTCCAAATACATTGTTTTGTGGGTTTCTAATTCTATAGAAAAATAAGGAGAAAATCCTTCAAGTATTTTTCGTAAGTGATAGAGTTTGATTGTGATCAAGAGCAATGTTTTTAAGGAGCCAACTGCAAGAGATCAAAATCTACGAATGTAAAAATAAAGAGTTCCTATGATATGAAGAAGTTATTATCTCATGGGATTTTAAATCCATGGGAACATGTCAATTCAAAATGTTTGTAATGTTCTAAAATCCACAGATCATATCAAGTCAAGAACCCATGAAAGGATGTCGTGGAAGCAAAAGTGAAATCTAAAAGTTGCATACCAAGGAAAATATACTATGTAGCACAAGCTCATGAAGAATAGAGGAATAATACATTCCACTTATTTCCAAATTCTCAACCACCTCACCTACCTAATTTAAATTATTTAATGGTTCTATACATACCCAAAATTGTAGGGTACCGCACCGCTAGAAAGATGTTACACATACCCCAATGATGATACAGTCTCCTCGCAAGGTGTTCATGATCCAAAAAATCTCGCCAAGTATACATTTGTATCCCGTATGCCTCGCCTTTATTCTACCCTCTGCCCCCCTTTATTCTTACATTTTGGTCTTAAGTGATGAGATCACCACCCTACCTGGGGCGGTCCTGACCGCCGCTCACGATAGTGCGGTAGTCCCGTAACCACCGCCCTGCATAGGGTAGTGGTCCTGTCGTGTTTTCCAAAGTTCGACAGTTGTGTCAAACATAAATATTCAATTTCTATACTCTTTCTTCAGCTACTTTGCTTTACATTTATGTTTTGGCCGCCATGTGAATAGTGTTTTCACTTTGTTTAATGGTAAAGGAGTTCAATTCCAAGTTACCTTCTAGTGAGTGCATTTTCTATAAATATCCAACTTGTTCTCAAACAAATGGCCCCTCTCCTTCTCTTTTAAATCATTCATCTTTTGATTTTCTTGCTTAGAATTCCAATAGTTTTATGTTCTCGCATCCATTGTTAGTTTTCCTTTGCTATTTAGAGGTCATTCAATTTTCTGTTTCATTCTTTCTTCATCATTGTTCCATGAGAGTTAGTTTAAAACAAGATAGTTTCATTCTTAGATTGGAATCCATTTAGAGTTGCAGGTTTTATTTAATCACAAAGGATAGTTTCTAAAACTCTCGACACATTTGTGTTGCATTCCCGTAATAAATCCCACTAGGAATTGCATAGTCAAGCTCTGTTCACTTGCACTATCTCTCTCTTACTCACATTGTATTTAGTTTATATCCAAATCTACCATTGTTTGAGTACCTTATTTTTCGATACTATTATATACACATTTTTCTAGATTCAAGAGAACACGAAGGAACGAGGAGATCACACTGAGGGGATGAAGTCACACACAACTAGATTTACCACTATTCTCAGAAATGCCGGTTTGATATATTAAAGTTCTAGTTACAACGTATCATGTAGAGAACTAAATTATTTCATTTCAAAAAGCTCGCTCTTGATATCACCAGGGGAAGTGTGGGGATTGATAGTTTCTGAGAAACTATGAGTCATTCCCCACTTATGAGGTAGGATCGAGAGTCTTTCAATTTAAAATAATTAGCTGCTTAGATATTTAGGATAAATTCACAACTGCACAGACAAATAGCTACACCAGGCTACTTTGTTTGTTTTAATTTTGTTACTATATTAGTTATCCATTTTCTAAATATATTAGCATAGTTTCTCTTATTAATTTCATTAAAATACTTCATCAAAAATACAAAAATAAAAGAATACATGCATAGTGTAGACATATCTTTCATAATTAGTTTGTTAGTTTTAGTTAAAAGTTGAATCGTTTTGTATGACAATCATGGGACCTAGAGAGCCCAGAGAATACATATTTGAACCAATAGTGCCTCAACCAAATCTACCCACAACACTAGCTGATATAGATCAAGACCTTAAAATACAATTCTTTCGAGCAATGGAAAACCTACGAGTAATTAGTGAGCAATCGAGAGAGTTAAATATTGAAGACGACAAGGCATACACATTTTTCGTAAAATCATCCGAACTATAGACTTCCCCGATAGGATATCCATATGATTTTACAAGGGCTCAAAAGAGAACAAGTATTTAGTTTTGATCCTTTAGTTCCACAACCTGATGCAGGAGATCTCCTCATTGACATAGATACTAGCTTATGCATTCAAGTTTCCAGAACACCTATAAGGTACTCTGAGAAAATTATGCAACTTCTAGTTCTAAACATAGAGGCCGAGAAGTTGTATGATTATTGGGTTATCGAGAAGGAGATATTAATTATTCATATGACCATAGAAGGTCCGACACAACCACGAACTCATGGTTGTGATCCCTGTGTCACACAACCCAATGGGCATGCAAGTCGGCTTAAGTATTGACACCGGTTTACGAACACTAGTATTTAGATCCTCACCACTCCCACCGGATATCATAATGCAGTTCTTCATATTAAATATAGAAGCCAATCAATCCAACATTTTCTGGGCTAGACCAGAAAACCACCCATAGTTTACTACAAATCCACTGCACCTCTCATTACCATTTTTAAATGACCTTGTCTAGAAATATATACGAAGCACCTACAGGTCACTTCCCATGTATCCAACAGCCAACAAATAGGATCTCGGCAGAGCTTGACATTGATTGGAGCCTCGAACAACTATTATATGTGAACGATCCATTACACCAATTCAGGTTAGGAGGGCCTTCTTTACCTTAGATTCACAAATTACATTATTGTGTATTGAGGATATAAGATTGCCCAATTAGTTTATCTGTATCCATATATATTCCACATTCACCATCCGTCTCTGCACAACCTCGGGAGGTTGGGCATGAGGAAGAGGTACTTGTAGATTCCCATGCTCACATGTCACTTTTTCATCATACAAAACTGGTGAACCCAAAGTGAAACAAACAGTTCTTCCTCTTTTATTTACTTCATCCACCTTCACTCTTTCCCATTATTCTATGGGTTTTTATATACCCCCCAAATATGTCGGGATACGATGCATATGACGGACCTCTCTCAGGTCTCAAAGTAAACTATAGTCAAACAAATAGACAACCATCACCCTTGCTTTCTGCATGGGATGATAACTATTCAAGTAATTACTTGTCATCTCAAACTCCCCCTCACAGAACTAGTTCTAGTTCTTCGTTCCAAATTGAGGAGTTGGATCAACTTGCACAAACACAACAACCAGAGCCATCAGGCTCTAACAATATGACATTTACTGGAGAATCCATTTCATCTCCTTGGGTCTTGTTCAGACCACACATCAAAAAAATTTTGGATGAGGAGTATTTATCACGCTATGCTAGAAGCGAGCAACACTTCCAAAACATGTACCCACCTATAGGGAGTTTGCAAACACAATCTGATACCCTATTCCAAGAAAACACCCCCATTCCTCCACCTATGGGAAATACCCTCGGTGAAGCTTGGCAGGGTAATGATCAATTCATAGCAAGGTACCATACCCCTTTACAACCTCAAGGTATACAACAAACGCCATTAAGGCAAAACACTTGTGTCTTCACCAATAGAGGTCATTTCAGCCTTAGTTGAAAAGGTTAGAGGGCTAGAACTTGCTCAAGAAAACCAAAATTCATATTTTGGGCAAGCAAGAATCCCCAACCCTCCACATCACCCCAGTCAAGTTGACCTCCTTATAGGAACAGGCGTTAGGCATGCCTCCTCAACATCCGTATAATTACCCACAAAGAAATACCAACTAGGACCACATTTTCAAATGCCACTCCAGATTGAAAACATGACACCTCCCCGCTTAGCAGCAAGACAACACATACCGTAACAATGTTCCTCCTTAAACATTTATTCAAAGTCACCACAAGGATACATGTTCTCTTCCCCCGACATGTTCGTCCTGACCACAGGGATTCCCTTATGTCCCTACAAATATGTATGTTATTCCATATCAACAAACCATGCCACCCCCACCCCCTCAAAGAAGCACCATTGATGGTCGAAGCCTACGTAGTAGGGACTTATGTAGAATATTTAAAAGATCCCTAGACTTCACCATACGAAGTTTTATACTTCCAAGACCTCTTCCCGATTTACCCAAATACAAAGGGGAAGGGGATCCAAATGCACACATTAAGGCCTATGTCACACGCCATACGGGAATTAATCCCTTGGGATGGGGTTGTTCTAAGATATTCCCTAAGAATTTAGAGGGTATTTCCCTTGATTGGTATTACAAAATACATGAAGCCTCGATACACTCATTTAAACAACTTGTGTCGAGTTCATCAAAGCTTCTGACATGAACAAATTGTTAAGAACAGGAATCAGGGAATTCTTGCATATTAAACAAGAACATAATGAATCCACTGCTCATTTTATTCAAAGATGGCATACAGTTCTCTATTCATCAACAAGATATCCAAACATGGATCAAATGGAACTGTGATTTATTTCTTAATTATCTCAATAGAGAGATAAAGGAAGAAGTCTAGAAGTTCCCACTAAGAACTTATGATGAAGTACTCTAGTGCTCTCCGAATTGACCAAGAAACCATAGATAGTGGTCATAAGACATATGGAACAAACGGGAAATTAACCACTCCCAATCAAAACACCGCGGCATATCCTAATGCTGAGAATGCTAATCAAAGACCTAAGATCCTTAACAAGAACCACGAGTTACAAAAGATGGAGTAATCGACCAAACTAAAAGATCAAATGTTGTAAACATTTCATCACCTGTTAATAATCGGTGAAATAAAAATTTTACTCCAACAATCAACAAGGTGGATTTTAATCATCCACCACAATGACAAAAACAACAATGACAACGATGAAAATCCAAACACAAGGTCCAAATCAAAACCCAACTGGATATCGATTCAAAACCAAAGGAAACAACCTCAAAATTTTAACTCTAACAACCAGCAACCTTATCAGAATTTTGGGCCACAACAGGTTTAAATCAATAGCCTTGAAATTATAATCCCAATTTGTATTGTGGTTGTTTCACTCGAATGACTCGTTCCTTTTAGAAACAGATAAGAGTTAGGTGCTAGGAGGAATACCTGTAGAATTTCGAGATGGTGTGCACGTACCAGAGAAAGATCAGGCTGATTGCGGAGAACTCCTTTTTGTCTTGGAAGGACTACCTGCAAATAAGAACACAAGACCACAAGATTTTGATTAAACAATAAATGAGGAAACTACCTTGGGCCCAGGAAATATAAAAATTCCTTTCGAAGGTGGTCAGTTCCCCTGCTAATATGAATTAACACAAAAGACTGCAAAATATCAATTAGATTACTTGGTTGAAACTAGTAGGAGAAGGCTGGTTTCTGGTTATAGTCAGGGTAACCGATACCGGTTTCTGGTAACCGCCGTCGGTTGGGTCTAGGACCTGTAGGTTGATTGTTTTGGTGGGGTGTTTGTGTTTCTTGGTGTTGGTAAGGTTGGTTTATGGATGATATTAGGAAATGAGATGATGAGGGGTAAAAGAATGACAGCTAGATGCAATGGGATCTTGAGTAGTGGGTTCAGAACTGGATTTAGGAGGACTGTGATTCAAAGAGCATAAGAAATGTTATAACAGAGGACATGCAAGATATGACTTACTGGTTTTGGCGAAGATGCAAGTTGATATCCTCTACTGCAAGCACTTCTGGTTTCTTCACTCGTCTCTGCTTGGTTAAGTGAAGATCTGGACTCTGTTTTCCACTCCCAATGATCTCTGTTGTTTCAAAAATCATTCCACCTTTGATTTTGGTTCGGGGAGCCCATTTACAGGGAACCGATGGCGGTTACGTAACCGACGGTGGTCGAGTAGGAACCGGCATCGGTCAGGAAAAAGTAGGCTATTTTTAGTAAAATAGCCCACCTTCCCTTTCTCGAGAGATCGATTGCGGGCTTGGTCAAGTGGCTAGAAGGTTGGCTTTGGGTGCGAGTAAGGAGGCATTAGTTATGGATGTGAGTCTAGACCAAGTCATGGGTCTTAATTAGGTTAGTTTAGGGTTAGGGCTAGGTCATGATGAGGTGGCAAAGTGAGGTGGTGGGTAAGGTGATGTGGATTTATCAATTATAAGGTAATTAATAAATAATTGTGTAAGGTTTAGGTGATGAGGTTAGATTGCGAGATGAGATGCGGGTCACAAGGGGTCGTAAGACACAAATTTGGTGTCTACATTAGCCCCTTATTGTCGTGTAGCTTATTTTGTAAAGCTGCACGGACAATAATATGAAGTGGTTACTCCTGTTAAGGGTATAGGTAATCCCCCTCAAATCTATCACAGATTGAGTGAACGAGAAATCAGGGATAGGGTTGATAACGGGTAAATGGGGTAGAGGGGATGGTAAGATGGTGGGGTAGGTTCAAGGAAGCAGACGCATATTGAAATGCAATAGTACGACTAGGGTACATGATTTGACGAGCAAACCAGCAGTGCAGAGGCAAAGGTCGATAGTTTATCCAAACAAGGGTGATATAATCCTGGTATCCAAGGCATAGGAAGTAGCCCCAGGGTATATAACAGGTAAGGTACAGGAACGTTTAGGCATGTTCGGCAGTACCAAAAGGTTGGTTTGGTTGAGATAAACGTCACGGTCTAGGTCTGGGCAAAGTTGGTCGACAGATCAAGTCAAGGACCCTAATCATGCTAAAACACGAACAGGTGAGCTCGATTGAACAAAAAACTACCGGATGGGTGGATAAAAGTGTATGGTGTTGATTTTGGGTAAGGGATGGAAGTGGTGCGGCCGTGGGTTGGGCCAAGTTGTTGGGTTGCGGCCTTGGGTCGGGCCGGGTAGGGGGAGGCCTTGGGTCGGGCCAAATAGTGAGGGCGAGGCCTTGGGTCGGGCCAATTGGTAGGTTGAGGCCTTGGGTCGGGCCAAATTGGTAGGGCGAGGCCTTGGGTTGGGCCAAATGGGTAGGGCGAGGCCTTGGGTCGGGCCAAATGGGTAGGGCGAGGCCTTGGGTCGGGCCGAATAGGTAGGTTGAGGCCTTAGGTCGGGCCGAATAGGTAGGTTGAGGCCTTAGGTCAGGCCGAAAAGGTAGGTTGAGGCCTTAGGTCGGGCCGAATAGGTAGGTTGAGGCCGTAGGTCGGGCCGAATAGGTAGGTTGAGGCCTTAGGTCGGGCCGAATGGTAGGTTGAGGCCTTGGGTCAGGCCAAATTGGTAGGGCGAGGCCTTGGGTCGGGCCAAATGGGTAGGGCGAGGCCTTGGGTCGGGCCGAATAGGTAGGTTGAGGCCTTAGGTCAGGCTGGACAAGTGAACAAATGGTGTGCAGCAAAGGTGGATAGAGGCGATATTGGTGAAAAAGAGGCAAGGAGTAAATAAGGGCAAAGAATGGGGTGAAAGTTGGGTAGAGAACCGATGTCGATTCTGCATGACCGATATCGGTTAAGGGACCGATACCGGTTCCTTAGGGCAAAATGAAACCGATATCGGTGAAAGGCGAAAAACCTATAAAAAGAAAAATACGGCTTGTCATTGTCACTTTTGTTATTTGCAAACCAAATCGACTTGTCTGACGTGGAGAGTTGAGATTAGAGGCTTGATTGAGTGAGGTGGAGCTATTGTATTGGCGGAGAGAGTTGATAGTGGGCCCGATTAAGGAGGAGGCAGCAGTTGATTGGCCGGGGACCCAGCAGATCAGGATTGGAGCCATGGCACAGGCAGGAGGAGCTGGAGGGGCTGGACCAGCTGGACCGCCACCACCCATCCCACCACGACGACGTGTCGTCGTTGAGTAGATTCGAAACTCTTTAATTTGGTGATTTGGTTGTATTATGCTAAATTGGGGGTTTGGGTAGGAATTAACCTTTTTTAGGAAATAATGAGAAAATGGAAATGATTTGAAAAAGGGAGAGGGTAGATAGGCTAGATAGGCTAAGGTGGGTAGGTGGGTAAGTTTTTAGGGTATTTGGGTGGGTAGATGGGTAGAAATAGGTAAAAAATGGGTTTTGGGGGCCGCGCGGGGGTTCGGCTCCGGGAGAAGACAGTGACCGATGTCGGTCACTAAGCGACCGGCATCGGTCGCAAAATTTTAGGGAAAGGGAGTGTTGTTGGTGACCGTCGCGTCATGTGGTCATGGCTATCGGCGTCGTCGGGCTTGTGTGTTTTGGTTTGTGGGTTGTGTGGGTGGGTTGGTTGTTTTGGGTTTTTGGGTTGGGTGGTGGGTGGGTGTGGGTTGGGGTGGGTTTGTGTGGGGGTTGGGTTGGGTTGTGGGTGGGTGTGGGTTGGTTGGTGGAGAAGGGTTTGTGTGGGGGTTGGGTTAGGGGTGGAGAAGGGTTTGGTGTAGGGTTGGGTTTTGGGTTTTTGGGTTGGGTTTGAGGTGGAGGTGGGAGAAGGGTTTGATGTAGGGTTGGGTTTTGGGTTTTTGGGTTGGGTTGTGGGTTGGGGTTGGGGGTGTTTGTGTGGGAGTTGGTTTTGTGTTGGGGTTGGGTTGCATGTGTTTTGTTTGGGTTTTGTTTTTGTTGGTTTTGGGTGGGATGGTTTTGGGTTTTTAGGGTGGTAGGTTACTAGAGGGGGGTGGTAGAGAGTCGGGTATGGTCGGGGGGATAAAAAAGGGTGTTTAGATGATAAAGTAGATGTTGTAATAAAGAGTAGGTCTAAGGATGTGGGTTGGTTTTGCAGGCACGTCAGCAGTTGACGATGCGGGATAGGATGCCCCCGCTGTTGGTGCGGATGAGGCCACACGTATCTGCGGCTCATTGGGCCATCATGCGCGAGGTGGGACTCGGTGGAGTCCAGAGGTACAGAGCGATAGAGAGAGATCACAGCCTGATGGTCGCCCTCATCGAGAGATGGGATCCGGCGACCAATGTGTTCCATCTCCCGACTGGGGAGATGACCGTCACATTGGAGGATGTGTATCGCATCCTTCGGTTACCTATCGAGGGAGAGGCAGTCTTCCAGGTAGATTCAGAGACTGCCATGGACAGCATACTGCAGGTTTTTGGGGATGCAGCCGCGCTACTGACCTACCATAGCGCGAGTATCGGGTACGGTGACATGTACCGTGCGCATCGACACGAGACACGACTGGCTGTGTTGATGATGGTTGGGATCACCTGCTTCACCCTCCCGGACTCAGAGGGAGGCCGCTTCCCACGAGCATTGATGGGGGTGCTGCTTGAGATGGTGGAGGAGCACACCTGTTACGCCTGGGCACCAGTATATCTGGTGCAATTATACAGGGAGCTATGGGGCTATCGCCGGAGGAGGCGATTCGGTATTTGCTCTACATTTTTGTTGCATTGTTGGGCATATGAGCACATTGTATGCATCAGGCCAGTAGGGTTACCCTAGCAGCCAGACCACAGGTCATATACCGATATGGCTTTCAGAGGTGGTTGGGGGTCGTGGGCCACCACGAGCAGTTGTTGCAGGTCGGGATGTGGCATACTATAGACATTTACTAGAGGGCCTTACAAAGCGGACATTGTATGGAGACCCTACAGGTCACCACCACAGCGAGAGGAGCCCGCTTACAGCTTGCGCCTAATCCAATCCAGTACACATTCCTGGATAGCAGGAGGCGGAGGCCGAGAAAGTACGAGCAGATACCCCAGAGAGGGTACGCAGGCAGATGGGGCTGCGACAGGACGAGCCACCTCCCTTCCCTCAGTACAGGAGGGATGATGTAGAGGCCCCACTGCCTGCACCACAGCCTTTGGATCCAGATTGGGTAGCGGAGAGGTCACGGTGAGGTGTAGATGATCTTTGGGTGCACGGATCATACGGGTGTGTGGTGGGTGGGTAGAGGGCAGCCAGATAGTACCTTTGCACGGCCCGACTTAGGCTGCGATTATAGGAGAGAGATCAGCTCAGGGGTCAGGTGCAGCTCTTACAGGGGCAGCTAGCTGCTGCACAGGCACAGATAGGTGTCTTACAGGGGCAGCTAGCCCAGGCTCAGGCACAGGCACAGGCAGCACCACCACCAGCACCACAGCCACGAGTGTGTGCACAGCAAAGCCAGCCCCCGCGGCACAGTACCACCAAAGGCGCTCGGGGGCATTGGTTGTAGGTGCCAGGGGACCAGCCCCAGCTCCGTCAGTGGCTCGAGAGCGCTATATGGAGGTTAGAGCAGAGGCCCGATATTATCAGGATATTCTTGATGGTACCGGAGTCGAGTATCAGGCTTATGCAGCGCATAGGGCAGAGACCTCTCACAGCCAGAGATCTCAGGGAGGTGCAGCCACAGCTGGCGTGTCCGTGACGGGCAGGAGGCGAGAGGCACCACAGGGACCAGCGGGGAGAGGTGCCGAGGGCGGTGGGGAGAGCTGAGAGATCCCAGACATGGTTGTTGTATTTTAGAGATGGGCACCGGTCTGCGAACCGGGTGTATTGATAGAGGCCTGCGTGCCTATGTATTATTCATGTATTCATTCATTCATTTATTGTATACCGGCCTGCGAGCCGAGTAGGGGTTGTATAGTGGATACCGGTCTGCGAGCCGAGTATATAGCTATTTTTGATACGAGGGACCGGCCTGCGAGCCGAGTCGAGATTTTTTTGACAGTTATTGCGGCCTGCGTGCCGGCTTTGTTGTATGATGAGATCACAGAGGCCCCGATGTAGGGCACATTGTATTTTTGAAAACTTGTATATATATATATATAGAGACGATGTTTTGATCCACATGCAGTGTTCAAAATGTGTTTAAATATTTGGTTAATGGCTGGTAATATATAGAATGTGTGATGAGTTTAATTGACATGTTGATAGATGGATGATGCTGATGTTTTTGTTTTTTTGTACGTATATATGAATGTCAGGTTATGTGATGAATTGGTGGTTTTGTGACATTGTGATATATGTAACTGATGAGTTGGATCCAAATGATGTATAGATTGATAGTTTCTTGATATCCGTAGTTGATGGTTTGTGTATTTGTATAAAATAAATGATGTTAATGAAATTGTAATGCTATGTGTGGTGGATGAACAAATGTGGTAAATTGTGTTGTTTATGCAGGAAAAGAGGCGGGCGCGACAAAAATTTAGGTGAGAAATGAAGAAAAGAATGTTGTTGAGAAAAGATAGGTGTGTAACCGATATCGGTTAAGGAACCGATATCGGTAGCTGATAGACCGATATCGGTTAAGTAACCGATACCGGTTATTTAGGTATGAGCTTTTCTAAAAATAGAAAAGCTAGGGTGGCAACTTAAGTTTTAATTTTAGAGCCATGCAAGAGGTTAAATACGCGAACGTGACACTTTTTGACGACTGAGACAGGTTTTTGCATGAGAGATTTGAGTGATAAGGAGAAAAGAGACAAGGAAAGTGAATGTGATCCGAGATTCAGAAGGCAGAAAGACAAAGTTGAAAAGGGTGGTGATCATGGCAGAACGAGGAGAAGCATCCAGCAGGCAGGGACAAGAGGGAAGACAAGGGCCACCTCAAGCTGCTGCAACCCAAGAGGTATCAGCTTGTTTGTGATTTAACTACTGCATGTTTTGGGAATGAGCTAGAGGAGAATAGGTAAGTAGATATGAGAAAGACAACATGATAGCTAGGGGTATAGATGAGGTGAGTGTTATGGGGTAGGTAATTCGGGGTTTTGGGTATGTCTGTGTATATAGAAAGGAATAAACGATCAATTTATTGTCGTAGGTGGTTGTTTTAGGCAAGATGTATGTAATTGGAAGTGACCGATACCGGTTAGGTCTAACCGATATCGGTTACTGACCGGTACCGGTTATTTATAACCGATACCAGCATCTTGTAGGGATTTCGAATGTGAGAAAAAAAAAAACTTCGTGGTGATTTGATTTATTGAACGGCTATTTGTTTTTGTAACGTATGCAGGCAGAGGCGGGATAAGGATGAATGATAGTGTACCGGCACCGCTGTCATCACGAATCCGAGCGGATGTAACACCAGCTGAATGGACATTGATAAATCGTTTGGGGTTAAGTGGAATCCGCTATTATTCACGAATCGCACGTAACCATGCTATGTTACAGGCGTTGATTGAGAGATGGAATCCCGAGAAAAATACCTTCTATCTGCCAACAGGTGAAATGACAGTAACATTGGAATATGTGTTTCGTATTTTGAGACTCCCCATTACAGGAAAACTAGTATATCAGGCGTTACCTAGCGTGGGGCGGGCAGCGATAACGCAATGTTTGGTCCATATGCACGAGACTTAACACAGCGAGGTTTGTCATTCACATATGGGGTAATGTATGCAGCACACCCTGAGGAGACAAGGTTAGCAGTGATATTAATGATAGCGGTAGGGTATTATGCGTTACCTAGGGCGGAAGGGGGAAGATTTCCAAAGGCATTGATGTGTGTTATTTGGGAGATGATAGAAAGGAACGTGACTTTTGCATGGGCACCTACATATTTGGCAGAGCTATACAGGGGTTTATGGGCTTGTAGGCAAAATCACAGGACGACACTGGATAGTTCATACTTATTACACTGTTGGGCCTATGAGCACATTGTTTGTGTGTGACCAATAGGCCGACCCATCCAGTCGGGAGAAATCGGAGTGCAGAGGTTGGGATTCAGATGATGGGTCCAGATAGAACAAGAGGCCAGATCCTAGGCCGTGACGGGTGATATTGTGTATTACAGGCAGGTATGGGAGAGGGTGACGGTTACGGACATCTGTTGGAGGCCTTACGGTAACTATATGGTAACAGAGAGCATGGCTGAGGAGTTAAGGGGTGTAGAGCGAATGAGGTGGATCGCGGGGCATAGGCCAGGTGAATATGAGAGGATTCCTATAGATCGCGTGCGGCGACAATTTGGATTTGTGCAGGATATACCCCTGGCTTATAGACCATATATGAGGATCGACGCAGAGGCAATACTCTCACCTCCCCAGCCAACACCTCCAGAAGGTCCTGAAGAGGTAGCAGCCGATCGCAGGGTAATGGACGCAGGAACGACAGAGGCCTATAGATTATGGTGGGCAGCGGAGCTGCGAGGTATACGTGATTGTCCTGACATAGCTGTGATTACAGCAGAGAGGGATCGTCTGCAGCGTTTAGTTCAGCAGCTCCAAACGCAGGTGAATGAGACAAGAGGATTGTTAGCAGTTGCGGAGTCACGGGCGGGGAGACTAGAGGCTGGAGTCCTCCATGCGAGAGGGCGTATTCATATGTTATAGGAGAGATTGGCAGATCAGTGGGCGGTACCAATAGCCGTGGTACCTTTGAGGACAGAGAGGCCCAGCGAGAGGGGTCGACGATCACGATCATCACCTAGTTCGGGATGAGGCGTGAGGGTCTGAGTAAATGTTAGCAAGGTATAAGAATAAATAAGGATGCCGACCTGCATGTCGATGATAGAGAAGATGTATTTGTTTAACATCTAAATAAAACTGAATATGTATGGTGATTTGAGTTATGATAATAATAAGAATGTTTGCGTTGTGACTTTTGGTGTTTTGAAAAAGGATAAAGAGGAATGTGATTAAATAGAAATACACAGAAATATTTATTATACCACACATGATAGATTATGGTAGGGGATGGTCGAGCTAACCTTGGGAGACCCCATGTCTCCGAAGTGCTGCCTACATAGCCCATTGCACAAAGCAAGGAGGGGCCTCAGACCGATGTAGTTCTCCCTTAGGATCAGGGAGAGGCGAATTCAGGCAATTTGGTACGGTTTAGGCAATTGGTTGGTTGGTAAAAATATTAAGATTGGTAAAGGTAAGGTTGATGGTGTTGGTAATGAATTGGTGATGTTGTAAAAGGTATAAGGGAAGCGAAAGTTAGCCTACCCAAGTAGAAGGGAACCATGTCCTGATTAAGGTCAACACACAATCCTAGATGCGAGGCAAAGCAGAAAGAGTGCTCCGTAGGTGAAAAGAGCTAAACAAACCACACAACGTAGAACGAGCTTGGAGCCCTAGGTACCGTGCATAGACGAGAAGTCAATAGGTGAAAAGAGTTGTGTGATCACAATATATCGAGCGTACATTACGTCCCTTGAGTTGAAACAAATGGTGAGGTGAGGTGGATGGTATAGCTGAGGTTCAGAGAACTTATTACAAAGTGAGTGTTCTGACGAAAGAGAACCTACCCTAAATAGACAAGTCCATGACTCAAAAGTCCTTTTGAATGAGGCTTTTATTTTATTGAATGTAGACTGATCGATGCGGGAAGTCTACAAGGGATATTGATTGTATTATTCTTGAGGTCTTCACGAAGCTGATCGATGCGAGAAGCTTCTGCTAGAGGCTGACTGTGTATAGCTGTCCTTCGAGGGAGCAGTCTATTTATAGTAGCAGATATGATTTTAGTGCATAGCTGTCCTTCAGGGGAGCAGTCTATAGAGAATAGCAGCAATAATTTGGCATATAGCTGTCCTTCGAGGGAGCAGTCTATATTTAATTTAGATGACTAGATGTTCTTTTTAGCGTGAAGCATCTAGTTTAGTAGGAAGTTTGACTCAAGAAAATCCCATAAGAATACGGCTTATTTTAATACGTTGAAGTCATGGACTAGACTAAAAAGGGGAAGGCATCGTTAAGGGGAGGTGAGAGGTGAGCTTGATTTTATTTCGAGATGTAGGAAACAAGTGCATGTGGTGGTATGGGAGCTCAAGGGACGAGCAGTAGGCGGATAAGAAGTGATATAACACTAATTTCAACAATAGAATGGTCGAAGATGCAAGGCATTAAGGGGCTCAGGCTCAGGTTTACCATTAAGCGAAGCTAAACGATAAGTACCAGATCCATAGGTGTGAGTGATTATATAAGGCCCAATCCAATTGGGAGCAAATTTTCCACATTTTCTCTTTTCTAGTTTGGTTACATGTTGATTCTCTTTGAGGACAAGATCACCAACCTTAAAGGTACGCTCATGAAGTCGCTTATCATAAGCACGTTTAATGCGTTTTTGATAGATTTGAAGGTGATCAAGAGCTGTAAGACGGCGTTCGTCAAGAAGCTCCAATTGGGCTAACCGCTCTTGGCGGAAATCATCGTTGGTGAGAATATCCTGAAGAGATATTCTAAGGGAGGGTATTTGTATTTCGAGAGGCAAAACAGCCTCGGTACCGTATACCAAAGAAAAAGGTGTGGCATTAGTGGAGGTACGAATACTAGTGCGATAAGCCCAAAGGGCAAAGGGGATGTGATCGTGCCAATTTCTTCCGGATTCATTGACAACTTTCATGAGGATTTTGGTTAGTGTTTTATTAGAGGACTCGGCTTGCCCATTGGCTTGTGGATAGTAGGGTGATGAGAAGCTAAGTTTGATACCAAAGTTGTCGCAAAGGTCTTGCAACAACTTGTTTTTAAAAGATTTACCATTATCTGTTATTAGGCGATGAGGAATACCAAAACGACAGATAATGTGATGGTTAATGAATTCGACAATTTTTTCTTTTTTGATTGAAATGAGTGGAATAGCCTCCACCCATTTTGTGTAATATTCGGTCGCTGTGATTATCCAACGGTGACGTTGTGAAGAGGTCGGGTGAATCTCACCAATAAGGTCTAAACCCCATTGTGAGAAGGGCCAAAGATCTCGGCGACACAGAGCGGTGTCTAGGAGTATGTTGAAGGTTGGCATGTTCTTGACACATAACACAATGCTTAACATATTCGTGGCAGTCGTTATTGAGAGTAGGCCAATAATAACCAAGGCGAAGGATTCGTTTGCCACGGAGCAAGGCCGCTAAAATGTCCACCACAAATACCGTCATGGACCTGTTGGATGGTATGAGTGGCCTCCGCGCCGATTGATTAGGCAAAATGAAGGAGGATGCCATCAAAGCCACGTTTATAGAGGAGTCCCCCCATGACAACATAACGTGAAACACTTTTAAGAAAAGCACGTTTGCCGTTACTAGTAAGGTCAGGTGGGAGGACAGAGATTGTAAGGTAGTCATGAAATTGGTGGTACCAGGTATCCTGCGAACTAGTAGACACAGTATTTATCGTACAAACTACCGGGGTTGAATAGGATGGGACAAAAAGTTGTTGGACCACGACGAATAATTCAGAGTCAGTTGGTGCGGCGGGAATTTGCGAGGCTAAGCAAGCCATAGTGTCCACAAATTTGTTAGTGGAGCGTGGAATGGTTTGTATAGAATAGTGAGTAAATAAGGCTAGAAGTGAATCCACGTAGTGTTTGTATTTTTGAAGTTCCTCATTTTTGCATTGGTAGACGCCCATAACTTGATTGACTACCAATTGAGAGTCGCCAAAAATGTTGATAGATTTGATGCCTAAGTGTAACGCAACTTGGAGACCTAGAACAAGGGCCTCGTATTCCGCTGTATTATTAGTGCAAGGGAAATCAAGCCGGAATGAAAGAGGCATAGGTTCAGCGTCGAGAGGAATGAGAACAACGCTGGCTCCTCCGCCGCGCTGGCATTTAGATCCATCGAAGAAGAGGGTCATTTGATACAACTCTTCCCGGAGTGAAAGAGTGGCGATGAGTTCGTCGGGGAAGGTAAAATTGGTAAATTGTTCCCCAGGTAAAGGGGCCTCCGCAAGTTGGTCTGCAAGAGTTTGTCCTTTGATTGACTTCTGTTGTACGAATTCAAGGTCAAGGTCAGCGAGGAGCATAAGCCATCGAGTGATACGTTGGTTTAGATGCGGTTTGGTGTACATATAATGAATGGGGTCTGTGTTGGTGATGACAAAAGTTTTGTGATTCAGGAGGTAATGTCGGAGTTTGGTGGCTACAAATGATAGGGCAAGGCACAATTTTTCTACATGTGTATACCTAGTCTCATAATCCACAAGGGTACGACTTATATAATAAACGGCCTGTTCTCGTCGTGCCGAATCCCGATGTGCAAGCATAGCACCTATAGCATGGTCAGTGGCGGAAAGATAAAGGTAGAAAGGGCGGTCGTCCTAGGGTGGGATAAGCACGGGTGGCTGCAAGAGATAGGATTTGAGAGCTTCGAAGGCTTGGTGACACTCCTCACTCCATTGAAAGGCAATGTCCTTTTTAAGAAGGTGATGAAAAGGTTGACACCGATCCGAGAGTTGGGAGATGAAACGTCGGATAGATTGGAGCTTACCTTGTAAACTACGCAATTGTTTGAGATTTTTGGGTGGGGGCATTTCTAGGATAGCTTTGACTTTAGATGGATCGACCTCAATGCCACGCAAAGAGACGATAAAGCCAAGAATTTTTCCCAAAAGAACACCAAAGACACATTTCTTTGGTTGAAGGCGGACAGAATATTGTAACAGGCGATCAAAAATAATGGTTAAAACATCGAGATGTTCACTACGATGTTTAGACTTGCCGAGAAGATCGTCGACATAATCTTCAAGGATAGTGTGCATAATGTCATGAAAAATGTAGGTCATAGCCCGCTGATAGGTAGCACCAGCATTCTTAAGGCCAAATGGCATGACACGATAACAAAAGGTTCCCCAAGGAGTTATGAAGGCAGTTTTGTGTTGATCGGCAGGGGCAACCAAAATTTGGTTGTATCCTGAAAAGCCATCCATGAGAGAGAGCATCTCATGACCTGCAGTTAGATCAACAAGTTGGTCAATGCTAGGTAAGGGGAAGTCATCCTTAGGGCAAGCGAGGTTAAGATCCTGGAAATCCATGCATATCCGAAGTCCCCCCGTCACTTTAGTGACAGGTACGATGTTAGAAATCCATTGAGGATAGTCAATAGGCAAGATGAAGGAAACAGAAAGGAGTCGTTGGAGCTCCTCTTTGACCAAGAGAGCAATGCGTGGATGCATTTTTCTCAATTTCTGTTTGACTGGTTTGGAATCGGGGTTTAGGGTGATGTTATGGACGGCAATGGTAGGATCAATTCCTGGCATGTCAGCGTAAGACCATGCGAAAGCTTGGTTGCGAGCACGGAGAAAGGTAGTAAAGGCGGCTTGTTCTGATGTGTTAAGGGATTGTCCAATCTTCACAATGTGAGGATCCTCCTCCATGTGGATGTTGATTTCTATAGTAGATTCGTTCAGCATGGTTTGGGTTTCAGATGGTAAGGCTCGTTGAATATAAGAATCATCCGCGCCAAGGTAAGTGAGGATGGAGTCATCATCCTGGCATTCAACAACATTAATCAAAGGCGAATCCTCTTCGATCATGTCTGGATACAGAAGGGGAAGAGAAGATGGGTCCTCATTATCACGTTGATAAGTGAGAGGACCTATGAAGATAGCATTTATGAAAAAAAAAAGTTAGGGGGATGGATTCAGGGTCTATAGATTCTGTGGGTGATGATGGCAAAGTGGGTGATGATGGTTTGGTAGGGGCGACGTCTTCTTCTTCCAGGATACAGCTGACAGGAGGTGTCTCCTGTGTAGGTGTTTCGGGAAAACCGAGACCACTGCGATCATTATGTTTACGGGTAGTCACGGGAATGAGTGTATGTCGGCCTTGTTCATAAAGGCCAAAACCAAAGCCTTTCCACGCACAGCGAGTCAAGAAGGTGAGGGCGAAACGACGATTTGTCAAGTATTGAAAATCAGATTGGAAGGGAACCACACCAAGAGGAGGTTCAGGGGTAATGGAGGATGCGTCAACACCCCCATACGTTAGGTTAGTGCGGCAATGGGGTGGTCCGTAAGAGATTACCTCCCCCACGTGACGGTCGTAGGTGGGATGTGCATGTAATTGTCCGTACTCCTGCAGGGTAGGGAAAGAACTAACGTTATATAGGCGGTACTCCCCCAGCGTAAGGCGCTGAAAAACATCTACTAAGGGGTCGGAGGTTGGAATGTTAGCTGCGGGAAGGGAAGTGGTTTTTGCGATGGTGGTTTCATCAGTTGAAGGCGTAGGCGCGGTTGAGGTGGATGGTTGAGGTACATTTGAAGAGGATGGTTGGGTTGAATGTATGGGTGTCTTGATTGGTATAAGCACATCGTTAGGGTGGTATAACATATTGCAGGTTTTAAAGGGGGGAGGGTCAGCTTTTACGGTGTAGGACTTCCCCTCGTACTCAAATTTTATGCATCTATGTAATGTTGAGGGAACGCATCCCATGGCTCGGATCCAAGGATGACCCAGCAATATATTATATTGGAACTCTCCCTCCAAGACATAGAAGAGTTCGGGTAAAGTACGTGGTCCTACCCGAATGTTGAGGATCACGGTGCCTAAGGTAGAAGTAATAGCATCATTGAATGACCGCAACATGATGGGGTTGGCACACATGTAACTAGAAGGGATATTCATTTGTTGGAAGGCTTTTGAAGAGATGATGTTTAGGCTAGCACCCCCGTCAATCATAACACGACGTACCCGAATGTCCCGGATGTAAGCTGAGATGAAAAGAGCAGGGTCAGGATCTTCTGTACCAAAGTCAACAATTTCGTCTTCGGAGAAACTGACTGCAGCAGCTTGTTGTACAGAGACAGAAGTGGTTGGGGCAGTGGGTTGTTTGGTGAGAGAAGCAACGTGATTGGGTGTTAGAATGGAGGCGACAGGCAGGGTTTCATTAGGTAAAACCTCTATCCCTTGAAGGATCTCAACGAGAGCTTGTCGATGAGATTCAGAAGTCTGAATGAGATCATACAAAGGTCATTTTTACGGGCGATTGGTGCAGCTGTTTAATCATATTTTGGTGAGCAATGCCATTAGAGACGGGATAGGCGGGTCCGCGAATGACCACTTTAGGTGGTGGTGCAATCGGGATGTTTGACGGAGAAAGAGATGCCGCAGGTGTGTTTTCTTTTGCTTTCCCATTGTTTTTCTGCCCTCGAGTAGCGACACTAATCATATTAATCTCGTAGACCTGAGATAAGGAAGATGGTTGGGATAACTCATGGTCTTCAAGAGGTGGGGTTGTAATAATGATAGATCTTGGTGAGGCGGGGACAGATGGTATAGGAGAGGGAATGGAAACTAAAGGTCTCTCCCTTCGTAAGTTGTCTTTCTTAATCTTTCTATCCGGGAGAGGTGACTGACGAAGGATGGTTTTTAGAGCTTTGCATCCCTCCACATCATGTCCTGGTGTGCGGTGATAAGCGCAGATTTTAGACTCATCGTAACCCATAGGTCGGGGTTTAGACGGGTCATAAGGTCTAAGTGGAGGTAGGGAAATGGTCGCATTCTCCACCAACATAGTAAGGATTTTGGCGTAAGATCCTTTGAGTGGGTCAAAATCGGAAGAGGATGAGGGTATTGGTTGTGCGGGTTTTGGTAATGTTTGGGCGTGGTTGGTTCGCACGGGTGGTGGTTTAGCCGAGGGGTGTTGATACGTGGTTTTCACTAAACGTGATTTCTTTGGCGCAGAAGCTATGTTGGATGATGAGGCCACAGATGATGTGGTATCAGAAAACAACCATGGGGAAATAGGAGTGACCGAAAACAAATCTTTTGATGATGGAATTTGTTTAGGGTTGATAGGTGGACAGGATACACGGAGTGACGGTGTTCTTATACCTCGGAATTTCGTATGGGTGCGGAAGGCGTAGGTTGTTTTGAAGAAAACGCAGGAGGTATGATATATTGATGTAAGGTAGAGGGATGGGGTCCCAATATGGAAGGTAGGTATGACGATGATGGTTTTGATTGTGATAGGGGCACGGATTGAGTTTGTCTCCTAGGTGGCGGGACGGATTTATTTTTGGATAGATCGAGTCACTTAGGCGGGTGCGTTAGACTGGGCATTGGTGAGGTCCCAAGCGTAGGGGAAGATCTGGTTAAGTTGATAGAAGTGGACGGGGCATTTGGTAGAGGTGAGGGGGGTGAAGGTGAGAACAGGGGCATTTTAAGCTTCTGTAAACACTTCGGGTATATGGTGGAGACATCAGGATCAGTCATTTGCATTTGAGTAGAAAAAGGGGTACTCAAACGTTCCCATAGGGCCTGTCTATCTTCTGTGGAATGACAGTCCTCACGTGTGAATATGAACTTTTGTACGGAAGAACGACGGGTTGTGATTCCAGTCCACTGTGGGTGTGACACAGGAGGTAGATGAGGCACTGTATCAATAGATGTTAAGAGGTCGACTGGTCGTTGAAAAGATTTAGGTGATGAGGGACTAATAGGTAGGAGGGCGTGTTTGAGAGGATCTGTTATGGTTAAAGAATTTGGTGATGTTGGTGTAAGAGATTTCTCGTCTAAGGATGTCAAAAGGAGTGGCGAGCCTTCCTCTTGTGCAGCAAGAGCGGTAGAAGGGGACGTTTGGGAAATAGATAAATTAGATAACATCCACTCACAGTCTTGTAGGGATGTGGTGTAAGAAGACTCATCGATGAGAAGAGAAGTCCGGGCAGTTAACTCTTTTATGGGTAAAGGAATGATTTCACTTTGGCTTGATGGTGGTGAAGGAGGTTCAGACTCCTGTATTGGTGGAGAGGCTTGATTCAAAAAAATTTCAATAGAGGCTTTTGGCTGAGAATCGAAGATTGCATGGATCTCATGAACACTCTCCTCGGCTAAGATATCTTGGTTTACATTACTGTTGGACGAGTGATTCGGGAATGGCTTGTTGAAAATTTTTAGATTTCAGTTAGCAGGGGCGTTAGGATTATCGAGGGCTATATCCCCCGCATCAACCATTTCCTGCACTATGTTTTTCAACATCTTGCAGTTTTCATGACTATGTCCTTTTACGCGGTGAAAGTTACAAAAGTCATTTTCTTTGTACCAGGAAGGTATTGCGCGGGTGGAGTCAAACCCAGAGTGAGGTTTAACAGGGGGCAAGGTAATGGCTCCTGCTTTGAGCAATTTTTCCAATATCACACCATATGTTTCTCCCAAGGGAGTGTAGTTGATGGGTTCTGCTTTATACTTATAAGTGGTTTTTGGCGGGGTATTAGACGGTGGTTGGGATTTGACCATCACCGCGTGGACAGCTCCTTTTGATTTAGAAGAAGTGGATGTGTGAGGAGTGGCGGTATTTGGTTTATTGATAGAATCAGGAGTTCGGAAATTGGGGTTTTTGTTACGCAACCGCAATTTCTCCTCTTCTAAGGCTCGAATTTCTAATTTTCGGGCCATAGTAAAGGCCTCGTCGAATGTACGGAAAGTTTGAATTTGGAGGGTGGGGGAGATGTGCTTAGCGCAGGCCCGCGTAAACAGTTCGATAAGTTCGGTTTGAGGTAAGGCATACGTAAGTTGGTTGATAAGGCCCCGCCATCGTCCAACGAAATCAGTGATAGATTCATCCTCAAATTGTCGGATGGCATAGAGGTCGGTGATAGATACTTTCTTGCAATGTTAATGGAGAAATGATCCAAGAAAGATTGGGCTAGTGGTTAAAAGAAAAGATCGAGTCTTTGGTTAAAGCAATCGTACCATTCCCAAGGTGGGTCCTGATAAGGACATGGGAAAGGTGCGAGTAACAAGGCATCATCATGGGCGATCAAATAACAAGCATGTCTAAATGATCGTAAGTGTTGTTGAGGATCCTCTTTACTGTTAAAACGAGTAAATTTTGGCAACTCCCATTGAGGAGGATATGAATGAAGGGGGACAGAAGGGTGAATGGGCTCTCGAAAAACTTGCTCATATGTCAAGGCGCTACGACTTCCCGAAACAGAAGCCTCCAGGTTTTGCATTTTGTCCATCATTTGTTTGATGAAATCTGTGGTTGGATGAGATGATGGTGCGGTTGTGGTAAACGGAGGCAAGTTGGACCAAGGGCTTCCGCTGGACAATGGTGGGGCTAAGTGTTGATAAGGTATGGAGGATGAGTATGTTGGAGCAACAGAATAGGGATGTCCCATATAAGGTGTTGAGGTTACTGGATACGTGTATGGGAATGAAAAGGTAGGCGGAGCTTGAGAAGGAAAGCTCGTGTGAATAGGTGGCAGAGAGCAAGTCATGAATGGAGTGGTCTGAAAGAGAGATGAGGTAGGGGCAGTTGGTGGTAACGATACGTGAGGTCCAAAATTAGCCAAGGAAAAGCCAATCTGAGTCGTATGAACCTCTGAAGCTGTCGGATTGGGAGAAGGGGCTAAAGATGCTGGAAGCAAGGTGGTATTATCAGTAGGAGTGGGGGCTAGATGAGTAGCTATACTAATAGGCATGCCAACAAGGAGCTGACCATCGGGCGTACGGTCAGGGGCATGTGACAAATAGTATTGTACAGTGCTAGGATTGGCATCCAGAAATTTGGCAAAGTCCTTGTCTCCTACAGGAATTTGGGGGATCTCACTGGTGTCCGTAGGGTTCCCTATAGAATGTGAAGGGGGTGATTCAGGCAAAGACACAGAGCAGGCATGTGAAACCATGGCGGCGGCTTGCTTCCGAGTGATGACAACCATGGACAAGAACACACAGGAAAGTTTCAATCTATCAAGAACAAAAACAACCTCAGAATGATGAATTTGGCAAGTTGCTTTGGTTTGTCGGTGATGAAGACAAGAATCGATATCGGTTTAATAACCAAAGTGTCGGTGAGAGAGCGAGACACGTCGGTCGCTTAACCGATGCCGGTGTCAAAAGTCTAGGATAAGAAGATATAAAAAGGTCTGCTAATTTGATTTTTAGCAACGTTGAGTATATTTGTCAACTTATTGATCACGAGAAGACAAAGTATGACGAGAAAAACAGAATTTGAAAACAAGCAAGATGCACACGCAAATCCGAGAGACTAATCCTAGGGTTAATTTTAGTTATCGTGGGCTTATGCCTTTAGACGTAAGATGATGTCGAATCCTAAACAACAAGACCTAGGGAAATGTCAATTTTGTTTTGGCTTATAAGGTTACCTCAATCGGGCGAGGAATACCGCGGAAAAGGGGGATGTTTGAGCTGTTGTGTTAATTGTGCAAGTGATTCGGTATGTGTTGTGCAGGTGAAACTAGGGTTAATTTCCTGTCAATACCGTGGATATCACCCCACGTGTACGACTGCTACTTAATCTATGTTCACTAGAATTAAAGAACAACAAGCAGGAATGCAATGCATGTGTTTTAAACCCAAATCGAAAATTATGTTCGATGAAGCAATAGAGATGACTTTCACTAATGCGAAACTAGGAAAGCAAGACAAATTCTTTACGAAATATATAACAAAAGCAGCAACAGCAAGTATGCTTCCTAAAATGAAAATAAGCAAGAGAAAGAAACCCAAAATGGGTCCCACCGGGCATGCCAAAATGTTTCACTCGGAATGACTCGTTCCTTTTAGAAACAGATAAGAGTTAGGTGCTAGGAGGAATACCTGTAGAATGTCGAGATGGTGTGCGCATACCGTAGAGAAAGATCAGGCGATTGCATGAGAACTCCTTTTTGTCTTGGAAGGACTACTGCAAAATAAGAACACAAGACCACAAGATTTTGATTAAACAATAAATGAGGAAACTGCCTTGGGCCCAGGAAATATAAAACTTCCTTTCGAAGGTGGTCAGTTCCCCTGCTAATATGAATTAACACAAAAGACTGCAAAATATCAATTAGATTACTTGGTTGAAACTAGTAGGAGAAGGCTGGTTTCTGGTTATAGTCAGGGTAACCGATATCGGTTTCTGGTAACCGCCGTCGGTTGGGTCTAGGACCTGTAGGTTGATTGTTTTGGTGGGGTGTTTGTGTTTCTTGGTGTTGGTAAGGTTGGTTTATGGATGATATTAGGAAATGAGATGATGAGGGGTAAAAGAATGACAGTTAGATGCAATGGGATCTTGAGTAGTGGGTTCAGAACTGGATTTAGGAGGACTGTGATTCAAAGAGCATAAGAAATGTTATAACAGAGGACATGCAAGATATGACTTACTGGTTTTGGCGAAGATGCAAGTTGATATCCTCTACTGCAAGCACTTCTGGTTTCTTCACTCGTCTCTTTGGTTAAGTGAAGATCTAGACTCGCTTTCCGCTCCCAATGATCTCTGTTGTTTCAAAAATCATTCCACCTTTGATTTTGGTTCGGGGAGCCCATTTACAGGGAACCGATGGCGGTTACGTAACCGATGGCGGTCGAGTAGGAACCGGCATCGGTCAGGAAAAAGTAGGCTATTTTTAGTAAAATAGCCCACCTTCCCTGCTTTTCTCCCGAGAGATCAGTTGCGGGCTTGGTCAAGTGGCTAGAAGGTCGGCTTTGGGTGCGAGTAAGGAGGCATTAGTTATGGATGTGAGTCTAGACCAAGTCATGGGTCTTAATTAGGTTAGTTTAGGGTTAGGGCTAGGTCATGATGAGGTGGCAAAGTGAGGTGGCGGGTAAGGTGATGTGGATTTATCAATTATAAGGTAATTAATAAATAATTGTGTAAGGTTTAGGTGATGAGGTTAGATTGCGAGATGAGATGCGGGTCACAAGGGGTCGTAAGACACAAATTTGGTGTCTACAGTGGTTTCCACAAAATTCAAGGCCATAATACTAGGACTTTCCATGACTACAATAAATTCATGCAAATAAGTTTTCTAGAAGATCAAAACAACTCTTTATAGATATTTTTTAGCAAAATTTGTAGTACCCACGTCAAACACTTATATAGGGGCGCTTCCCCTCAAAATGCACCCCTCAAGATCTTTAATGATCCACTCCCAAACCATTCTAACAATAACATACTAGATCCTAATGGAACAAACAAGGGTGTTATAATAGGAAACAATGATCATAAACCCTCAACTTCATTAAATCCACCAACGCACCCCAACTAGGAACTCGACCCCAAACTAAAATAGTCGAGTTTGGTGGAGTTAAAAACTGAGCTACCCATAGAAACCATAACAATAACACAGGATTATTCTTCTCAACCAACTCTAAGTTATCCATTAGAACCGCACAACATTCAACAAACGTTGGTAAAACCCATAGGCGCCTATGATTTAATTAATGACTTAACTAAAACCTTCTCTCACATCTCCTTTTTGTATTTGTTGAAAAACTCTTCCCACCCATAGGGCTGCCCTCCTAGAAACATTAGGCCTTGGTCATTTAATCAACATCACTCCTCCTCCAGAAACGTAAGTAAACCATGTACACTTTGACGTCTACCCTCCAAGGCAGCCAAATAGGGATACTGAGTTTATATTTGATATAAGCAAAATGCCAACATACACCGAGATTGCATGAAGAGGTGACCCGACTTTACATTTAAAAGTATGGGTTTACAATAATTATGTTAAACATGTAATAATTGATGATGGGGTAGAAGTTAACATAGTCCCCTTCACTTTTCTTCAAAAGTTAGGATATGGACAGATAAACTGTTCCACAACACAAAATACGCTAAGAAGATATGATAGCCTCAAGGTCACTTCAATTGGAACCATAGTTTTACCAGTCACTTTAAGACCCAAGACGGTCCTCATGAATTTTATATTATAGATCGTGAAACCAACTATAATATGATCCTCATTCGCCATGGATACACCACATGAAGGAAATCCCTTCCACGTTATTCCAAGAAATAAGATTTCTACACTTAGGGAAAATATTTGTGGCACAAGGTGACCCAAAACCCTTCGATATACACCTAGTTGATTTGAAGAAAAGACTAGGCATTCACTCCAAGTTTGAACTCCCAATAAATCAACTTAGAAAACCAATTAATTCAAAACCAAAAGAGAAGTTGATACCCACCACAGAATTGGAAATTACAAATCTGGCCGAGGACATTCCAAAGTACTCAAAAATGAGACCAACATCATAGAAACAATGTCACTAGGGACTACCGTAAAAATTGTCAAGTTCTTAGAGAAAGACTTACCTATTCTCGTACCATTGTATTCTATGGGTATGGGACGCACCACTGGGAATTTCTTCTCTCCCATCGATGACGTTTTTATGGTAGAAGTAACCGAAGCAAAAGAAATAGATACAACAAATACCCCAACATCCATTTTTCCAAGTAAATATTGGACTCTCCACTTCGATGGAGCTAGATGTCACTTTGGAGTCAAAGGATTGATCTTTACCTCACTTGAGGGAAATATCCTACCTTTCACCTTTAAATTAAACTTTGAATATACAAACAATGGGACCGAGTACGAAGCTCTCCTCCTTGGCCTCATCCTAGCCAAAAGAATGGGTGTCGATAACATCAGAGTGTTAGGAGACTCACAACTAGTTACAAACCAAGTCTCTGAGGTATATGAAACTAGGGTTGAACATTTACAACTCTATAAAACAATGGTATTAGATCTAAGAAAGGGATTTAGCTTCATATCAATTAAAGCAATCACATGAGAGAATAACCTTCTCGTAGACTCAATAAAGCAACCTCGCCTTCCCGTTTCACTCCAAACGGTGAGTTGGAAGATACAAATTTCACAAGATCACTTCATACCAAACCATTAGTGTGTAAAATACCAAAAATCTCACTCGACTCATGGACAAGTGAGGATGATTTTTCTATCATGGATCACCTTGACAATGATAGAGTCACTCTTGAATATCTAAACGCCTATGTGGAGCTACACCTTGCTTACCGCATAGTGGATCTTTCCCTAATACCACATTCCTCTTCCTATTTTGGAAATCCCATGGTAGAGTCTCCTCCACAAAAGGATCTCGATATCTACAAGATAGAAGATGGAGAAAGCTTGGAACTACCTCTAGCCCCACCTGAATTTGAAGAAGGTAACACTTCTTTAATAGAATAAACCATTGACATAAACATTAGAATGGAGGAAGAACCAAAATTTTTGAAGTTGGGATCCTCGTTAACTCCGGAAGAGAGAAATACACACCCAAATCCTCAAAGAACATCAAAATTCCTTCGCATTTAATTATAAATAAATGATGGATGTTGCACCACACATCACGATACATAACCTTATCACTACACCGGATGTAAAACCAATTAAATAGAAATCAAGAACAATGAAGCCAAAAGTGGCTCTCATGGTAAAAGAGGAAGTAATAAAAATTCTCCAAGTGGGATTCATCAAACCCATTGACTATTCACAATGGGTATCCAATATCGTCCCTATTCTCAAAAAGAATGGGAAGATACGCATCTGCATAGATTTTCAGGATATTAACAAAGCTTGTCCCAAGGATGACTTCCCATTACCATCCATTGACATTATCATTGATGTAACAACTGGATTTGAACTGTTGTCCCTCATGGATGGGTTCTTAGGGTATAATTAGATTAAAATATCTAAACAGGATCAAGCCAAAACTACATTCATAACTCCCTAGGGAACTTATTGCTATGTTGTCATGCCTTTTAGCCTTAAGAACATCGGTGCTACGTATCAACAGGAAATGACATACATATTCCACGATCTTATCCATAAAATTGTGGAATCCTATATGGATGACTTATTGGCCAAGGCCAAGAAGCACTATGATCATCCAGAAGTACTTTGTATCATCCTCTCACGATTAATTGAATATGACATCACATTCAACACAGAGAAGTGTGTGTTTGGTGTGACAGAGGCAAACTTCTGGCTACATTATATCTTCACGAGGGATTGATGTCAATCTAACCAAAATCCAGTGTCCTTGAAATGATTCCACTATCGGACGATTCTAGAATCAAGTCATTTCTCAGGAAACTTGGTGCAATCTGAAGGTTCATCCCAGATTTGATTTTTTCCATTCATCCATTCAACAATCTATTAAAGAAAGATTATAGCATTGATTCGATTGAAGAATGTAACAAGGCCTTTGAAGCGCTTAAACACTTCTTACTATCACCACCCATGCTAATGCCTCCCGCACTGCACCACCTTTTCATCCTATACTCACGAGCCATTGATGTCTCGCTAGCCTACATGCTAGCTCAAGAAGACAATGATAAACAAGAACGTGTGGTCTATTTCATTAGCCGAACGTTGCTTGATTATGAAACACGTTATACATAGGTAGAGAGAGAATGTCTTGCCATAGTCTTTGCAACAAAACATTTAAGACATTACATGTTAAACCAAGAAACAAGGGTCATTGTAAAGACAAATCATTTACGAACATTCCTCACGCAAGGGTCTTTATCTAAAAAGGTTGGGCATTTCATAACCTTAATGGGTGAATTTGAGTTAACATTTGTAAACCAAAAATCCGTTAAGGGACAAATCATTGCGAGACTGGTTAGCCGACAATCCATTAGATGGAGGCAATCTAGTAAATATGGATTTTCCTGATAAGTTTATATACTTTGTCGAAACCAGGCCCCCCATCTCTACATGTCCGTGGTACACTACTATCATCAATTTTATCATGAACCAAACATACCCGAAAAGTGCCACATCACAACAAAAAAGGTGGTTACGCATTATCACTAATAAATATGTTGTTATAGAACAAGTACTATATCATAAAGCCTTTGACGACATGCTTCTAAGATGCATCGACAAAGAAGAATCTAAGAAGATTAGTTATGAATCCCACAGTGGGATATGTGCAGGCCACTTCGGTGGTCATGCCACTACTCACAAAATACATCGGATGGGCTATTTTTGGCCCACTCTCGAACATGACGTAGTAGAGTTTGTACGTAAGTTCCACAAATGCCAAGAATTCTCCCACGAGATTCACATGCCAGCACAATCCTTGCAACCAATAGCAACACTGTGGCCCTTCTCCATGTGGGGTCTGGACTTGATAGGAAATTCTCTCCCTCATCAACCAATGGCCATAATTTTAAAATTACAGCCATGGAATATTTTATAATTACATGCCTCTCACCATAGTACTAGGTTTGGTAATTTCCAAATTCATTACAACCAAATTATTTGTAGGTATGGTGTCCCACAAGTCATTATCTGAGATAATGACTTGTGGGACACCATACTTGGTGAAATAATTTGGTTCGTAATGAATTTGGCAACATCGAACACGGTACTATGGTGAGAGGCATGGCCTCCATCCATTTGGTAAAATATTCCATGGCTGTAATTATAAAATTATGGCCATCGGTTAATGAGGGAGATAATTTCCTAAATTCCCTATCAATTCCACCTCCTTTAAAAATGATGAGGTCCATGATTTATGTATTAAATTCAAAATAAACCATCACACACCTCTCTTTACTACCCTCAAGCCAATGGGAAAGTGAAGCAACAAACAAAACATTAAAAGCTATTCTCCTCAAAACAGTCAAGGAGAACAAGTGAGATTGGCATTTAAAACTATATCCAGCCTTGTGGGCCCATCAAACCTCAATAAGAACACCAACAAGAGTAACCCCTTTCTCATTGGTATTCGGGGCAGAAGTAGTTCTCCCACTTGAGGTTGAAATACCCGCCTTCCGCTTCTCATTACGAGGAATTTTGGATGAAGAAGCTTACAGGGAGGCACGCCTCTCTCAACTAGAAAGCCTTGACAAGGCTAGGCTAAACACTAAGCAAAGGCACAGAGCCTATGCTGACCGGATGTGTCACCAATATAACAAAAAATTCCATGAGTGAGAAATATATGATGGAGATCTAGTTCTAAGACTAGACAATTGGATTGATAAGAAAATTGGTGAAGGAAGGAAGTTTCGGCCCAAGTGGTTGGGCCCATACCGAGTCATGAAAGACTATGGAAATGGTGCATATCTCTTATGCACACTAGAAGGTGAGGAATTCAATGAAACTGTCAATTCCTTGCATCTTAAATGGTTTTACGCATGAGACATTAGAATCACCACTTGTACATTATAGCTACTAACATTGCATTAGTCATCCTATTGTTTCATTTTGTCCACTCATTTTGTAAAAATTGTAGTCAAGGAACTTACTCTTAAAAAATCTATTACAAATTTCTAAAAATATTGGAAAAATCATTCAAATCACATCTCTTCAAACATCATCAAGTATTTTCAAATCTTCTCATCAAGATTTGATAGACAAGTATTGACAAAAACCATACCAATTCATGTATACTTGGTTTTGCTCTTTCTTTCTACTATGTGAAGTTGTCCTTACCTATGGTCTGTTCTAGAAGCTTCTTGGTGTCACATCTATCCCTCTTAAGTCTCTTTGAAAGAAAGGATATCCCAAATTCATAGATCAGAAGTGTCAAAAATCAAATAGAATCAAAGTGCCAAGAAAAATAGAATATTTTATTTTACACACTTCTTTGCCCCACCAACCTTTGGTGATAAGCCTACATCTCTTACTAGTGGTATGAGGTTGGGAAAGGAAAGAAGTGCCCTTAATCACTTATATCTTTCCTTTGGTGTCAAACCCATGCTTCTTACTAATGGCATGAGGCGGGTGTGGGGGTCCATCCACACAATTTAACAAATCTTGGTATTCTAAAAATACAAATCAAATTATATTAAGAGAAAAAAATGTCCAAATTCCAAAGAGATCAAATCCTCAAATGAAATTTTGTCAACTAGGTTTCCATTTATAAATCTAAGTCTAGATAAACTAGAAAGTAAGTGGCCTTCGAGCTTGGTGGTAGTTCCGAGTAGGGTAAGTGTGTAGGTCTAAGTTTGGTTTCGATAATCTTGGTTTGTCTATCTCTCATCATTCCTTTCAATCAAACTCATACAATTTTTTCCCTTTCGACCCTTGGTGTTGAGCCCTTGCATCTTACTTGGTTGCGTGGAGTTGGGAATGGGGCAAGTTCATCTCTTTATCACTATACATTCATCACATTTTTCCAACATAAGAAGAAATCACAGACATTGCCCAAAGAGGTCGAAAGTTCAAAACTACAATGTGTTTGTCATCACATATCAACATTACAAAAACATACAAAGTAAAAATTCAGTTTACTATCATTTGTCCGATTCACATACATTCTGAAAAGCATGAAAACAAATACTCTAAAAACATCTAGTATACATATGGAAACGAGTCACAAAATTCTAGGCACCAAGAGTCTAGATCCAAAAGATGTATATATATATATATATATATATAAATCAAGTTTTATATACGATGCCATCATGCATTAGGCAAGGTAAAAACACTCAATGAGCCCAAAAAGTACAAAAACACTCATATAGATATCTAACAAAACACTACAAAAATGGCCTCTCAATCCCTATGGGATCCCTCAGAGGGCACATGACCACGTCCTAGGACTGCGCTACGCCAAAGACTCAATTTACCGAGGGCTCACGGTCATGGCCAGTGAGCTTCCATCTCACTATGAGAATGACTCCTCATCAAGCGTTTTCTCGTCCTATATCCAACTACCTCGACATAGAGAAGTCATGATCCTTTTTGCCTTCCGCAAGGGAAAAACATCGGTGTGCCTACCGGCTACTCTTGAAGGCTCTCCCACATCCTCAGAAATCTCATCTTGAGTCTTCTCTGAGGGGAGAAGCAAGGTATCCACACATACTCAGCGAATCAAGTCTCGCCACTCATCAACAAACACTGTAAATAAAGGAGAAAACAAGTTAGAAAACTATCAAAAATAAAACCAAGAATAAACAAAACAACAAAAGGAAATAACAACTAAACAATTCTAACTAAAGAAAAGTCAAGAGAAGAGTGGTAACTCACTCGGATCTCTAGGCCTCTAGGAAGGGTCTCTAGAACCCACACCTGCCACTGATGCTACCTTGCTGAATTTCATCCCTCTCCCACATCGAAGAAATGTGACACTTGCAAAGGACTCACCATCTCCCCCTAAATCCTGAGAGGGAAACTCCTCTGAAATCAAAGTCACCCTCTCTATGCTCCACTCCACCCTCTCGGCCCATAAGATATCCTGAGTGTCATGCCACTCAAAATCACTGTCATCCTCCCCACCTGTCCCTCTAGCCTCCGTCTCCTCTGTCTCCTTCTCTCTCCTCTCCCCGGTGAACTCCTCAGACTTGGAGTCCACGTAAATGGGCTCATCGCTGCTATGGGTAGGGGATCGAAGCAATCTGAAGTAACGGTGCCCTAGGAGCACTGGCTACCCCTCGAGCATGAACAACCCTCCTAGCCATGATGGGGACACCAGGAGTAACAATAGTCTAACCTCGGCCTCTAGGACCTCCTTGAGCCTCACGAATAGATCTATACACTAGCCACGCTAGAGGAAACATGTCAATGTATGGGAGGCCAAAATATTGTGGTACTCTATCAAATGGGTGCATATCTAGCTTCCCCATCCTATTTACCAACCAACTGGTAGTCTAACAAGAAATCAATGTGACAGTCTCCTCTCCCCATAACCCTACCATGGCCTGATAAGGAGTGGCCTCCATGTCTATAGTGGTCAAAGAGGCCATTGGCTGGTGAGGCGCTCTAAGAATGGTCATCCCTATCCACCTCGCTGCCCTGACAGCCCCGGGATCCTCTACCTCTACACCTCTCCCATACGGAGTGATATGCTCATACACCCAACTCATGACAAGAGTGGGGTGACTCAGTGACTGTCCCTATAGTTGGACCACCCTGTATAAATCATGGTAGGTGGTCCCGAGGATGTTTTCTCCCCAAGCGTAAACACATCCATGGCCCTCAATCTATGTAATGATGGGGGCCCAGCAATATAAGAGAGTGTCCCCTCCCTTGTCCCTAATCAATCTCAAAGCAAGGATGCCCATGATAGCCTTGCAGAGCACAGAACTTCTGACTCAACAATGGAGTAGACCCTCACCCCCTTCTTCAACCCCATCAAAATAATGACATCCCCCATATAAGTGGCCAACTGAACCACATGAGATCTCGACACTGCTGTCTTGAGAGACAGCCACCTCTTAAGAATCGGGACCCCCAATATATGGTAAACATCCTCCAGGGTGATGGTCCACTCACCCCTAACTCCTGGAAATTAGAAAGTGTTTCGATCGCATCCCAATATGAAAACAAGTCACATAATATGTGACTAGTAGGTGCAACGTGAGGGACCTGTGCAATCCTCCAAATGCCAGCCCTCTGAAGAGTATCTCGCTCTGCCTAAGTGAGTTCCTCTAACACTACTCGGGAGCCAATCACACTCCCTCTCTCGGCTCCATCTAATGTACTCCTCCTTCTAATGTACTCCTCCTTCTGCATACACCCAAAAACACAGAAAAGGAGTAAGTTAGTAACAAAATCTGATTAGAAAAGCTAACAAGAACATGTAAAATGCTAAAAATGTAAAAACAAGTAAGTAAAGCATCTTTTTTTCTTTTCATTGTGAACCACCACCCGTGCGAGTGGCGGTTCCATAACAACTACCTTTTAAGGCGACAGGTCCCATAACCGCCACCCCGGGCGGTAGTCTTGTCCCGAACCCGCAAACGGCTCAAAAGCTCTAAAAATGCCTAAAAACAAGAAAAATACACCATTTTAACTAAAATAAGGACCTACCCTATGGGTGCCCCCTAGAGACTCATTTAAAACTAGTATTTTCAAAAATAACCCCTCCAAGACAAAGATTTTATCATTTCTACATTTTAGGTTTAAAAACAATAAATTGAGAAGAACTAACCTGAGACTTCACGGGTCGATGTTCCACTCTCGGAGGCATGATCGCTATCTCACCACAAACATTTTGACTATACTCTCGTCGAAAACCATCACCGTGGGTCCTAGAGCTCAAAACTATCAAATCAATCCACACAAATGAATAGTAAAATGAGTTCATTATATATATATATATAGCTTTTAAAAATTGATTTTGAATGTCTTTCGTAGGGTTAGAGCGTCGATAGAGGTAAGTTCTAAACCCCAAGTAGATGGTAAGTCCTCATTTCATATCAATTTAGTTTTATTTTCTCAATTTGTTTTATCTAGCTACACTTGAGTCCCTTTTTTCATTTTTCAGATTGTGGGATTTTGGATGGTGACTTTCCAACACACGGGCATGTCAGGTATAACTCCTAACTCTCCATTTCAAGACCGCCATAATCGGATCCACCATTTTACACCTCTTCATGGCTAAGATGCTTCTTTGAGGGGGCAATATGTACGTACCAAAAATTTTAGGGTATTGCACCACTGGAAAGATGTTACACATCCCCAATGATGATACAGGTCTCCTCGAAAGGTGTTCAGGAACTAGAAAATCTCGCCAAATATACGTTTGTATCTCATATGCCTCACCCAGCCTCCACATGCTTTATTCTACCCTCTGACCCCCTTTACTCTTGCATTTTGGTCTTAAGTGACAAGACCGCCACCCTGCCTGGGCGGCGGTCTTGTGACACACCCAGGGACAGGCGGTGGTCCCAGTGCCGCTGCCCTCGCATGGGTGGCGGTCCTGTTTGCATTTTCCAAAAAGTTCCGACGATTGCGTCAAATGTAAATCTTCAATTTATATCTGCTTTCTTCAGCTACTTTGCCTTGCATTTATGTTTTGACCGCCCTGTGAATAGTGTTTTCACTTTGTTTAATGGTAAAGGAGTTCAATTCCAAGTTAAAATTTATCTCAAAACCACCTCAAATATACAAATTGAGTCATGAAACCGATTCCAATGATCCTAGAAGGCAAAAATGACATGGAATCGCTAAAAATTTGATGAAATTTGATGCAAAATTCGTAATTCCAAGTTTCCTTCAGCAAAATGGCAGTCAAAAATGAAAATGTACAGTTGCCCTTGATCTACTTTTTCACCTTCAATCTGGGCCCTCCACGTGTCATAATATGATTGGGAATCAATTCGGGCTTACCTTTTGACTTCTTGACATTTTTGGAGAAATGGAAAAAATGACCTTTTTCTTCGCCCCTCCACCCTTTAATTTTGGTGATGACATGTGGCACATGGTGGGTACCATTGGTATCGCACTTCAATACTTCACATTTTGACCCCTTTTGGAAAATTGGAAAATTTTCACCTTTTTCCTGCGGCCCGCATATCCGCACCATTGTCCTTAACACATGTCATGCTTTCTATCACTAAAATCCACGGCTCAATTCTCATTTTAACTCCCTTTTTTAGCCAAAGGAAAATTTTCCCTTTTTCTTCTCGCTGGTCCTCGACCCGCTCTACCCGCCACGTGTCTCCCTATGGCTCATTCACGGGCCCATGGCTTAATTCTTTGTCTTAACTCTTTTTTCCAAAAAGGAAAAATTCCCCATTTTCTTCCACGGCTGCACTTCCCTCTGACCTTTTTATGGACACGCGTCCACCTGAGATTGGCCACGGGGCCGTGCTTTGAAATTTCACCTTAGGCCTTTTTGACCAAAAGGGAAAAATTTCCCTTTTCCTTCCACGGCCCACACTTCCCTACTTTACCACCATGCTACCACATGTTTTCCCTCTAATCCATTTAGACCCACGGGCCTTTCCACACCATTTTTCCCTTCGTCAAGAACAGCAAAAAAAATTCATAAGTTCCCATTAGCTTTCCACTTCACCTTCGCATAAGAACATGACATGTGTCCCCTCACGGAGTTGCGGGGGAAATTTTGAATTTTTTTTTCCAATGCCAAAAATGGCTAAGTTTTTCAAATAAATCCACCGATCCTTGTCCAACTAGATGTGGCCACGTAGGAGATGTTGTTTGAGCTTAATTTTGATGGTCAAATGGCACTGTATGAGCATGAAAAAACACGAGTTTGTCAAAGATGCCGAATTCAATTTTCTCTTTGTGGGTGATGGATTTTTTTCTCAAAAAACAAGGAGAAGTTGATTTTATGCAATTTTTGACCATGGGGAAGGGTTTTTGAAGGCATATATGCATGAAACGAACAAATTTAATTTTTCACGATCAGGTAAGAGGGACAACATGACATAGCCTGTAGATTTGGAAAAATTAGGGCACAAACAAGGCAAGCATGGGTGTTTCTTCACAAATGAGGCATGGAAAATGATTTTTCAATTGAATTAAGGCATGGGAGCAGAGGCGAAACTTCATTTCACTTATTAAAACTATAGAAAATGTTTCGAGAAAGTGCAAAGTGAAAGGAAAATTAGGGCAAAAACATAGAGGATCAAAATGGACACCAACATTGGCTCCTGCTTGGGGATGGGCACTCCCGGCTTAGTGCTGCAAGAACAACATAGACCAAGTTCCAAAATAATCCATTGGGAAAATGGAGTCATAAGCCAAAAATCACCAAAAACCAGCCGAGAACCCAACAAAAAAATGGCTGCCACACAGCAAGGAAAACCACAAACGACAAAACACCAAAAAAAGAGTGAAAAACCAAACAATATACATTGTACAAGCTAGTGCATACCTCAAATTTGGGGATTAATCCAAGAAATGCTTCAGATGCCTACCATTAATAGGCAGTTCAAGTAATTCCCCATCTAAATCTTTGAGAAAAAAGGTATTCTCACCAATTATGATATCAATGGAGTAAGGGCCCATCCACAATGCATCAAATTTTCCATGTTTGCCCTTATCCTCATTTCTGCTATCCCACAACAAAACCAGATCTCTAATATTGAAGGCCCTAGGAGTGACCTTCTTGTCAAAAAATCTTTTCAACTTCTCTCTAAATCTAATATGCCTCTGATGGGATGCTCTTCTCTCTTCATCTAGCTCCATAATCTGATTGATCATTGCTTCATATGGACTGACCTCTTGATCCTCAAGTTGTTGAACAAACTAAAATGAAGATAATCGCAGATGTAAGGATAACAGATCTTGAGTTCCATACACCAACTCAAACAAGATCTTACCAAGAGCTCTCTTGGAAGTAATTCTATTGGCCCAAACTACAAATTTCAGTTTTTCACCCCATTTTTTCTTGTTCAACTCTAAGATCCTTCTAATGACCTTCAACAAATTCTTATTGCTAGACTCGGCTTGTCCATTTCCTTGGGGATTATAGTTTGAAGATTAAGTCAGATTGGTTCCATACTCCTTGCACATTACCATCAAAGGTTTAGCTCTGAAACACATGTCATTATCAGCCACAATTTTGACTGGCACACCAAATCTACATATGATATTGTTCAACAAGAAGTCCATAACAACTTGGTGTGTTGCTTTCTTGGTGGGGATTGCCTCTACCCACTTGGTGAAGTAATTTGTGGCTACAAGAATCCACTTATGGCCAGCACTAGAAGGATCTGAAATCTCACCAATGAATTCCATTCCCCATTGCTTGAAAGGAGCTTCAATTGATACAGGCTTGCAAAGGAAGGGAGCCTGAAGCTTTCATTCTTCCAGAGAAATGCTGGCAGCTTTCACATTTTCTAATCAACATGGTTGCATCTTTGAAGAGATTAGGCCACCAATAACCAGCTCTCAAAATTTTTTGTACTCTAACCCTTCCAACAAAGTGTCATCCACAAACTCCCCCATGGAAATCAGCAATTACTTTGGGAGCTTCATCTTCAGTTATACATTTCAAGAGGACACCTTCAGGGTTCTTCCAAGCTAGCCCAAAGTCAGTGATGATGTATTTTTGAGAGGCCATCTTGAGGGCTCTTTTATGATTTTTATTTAAATGATTAGGACAGAAAAGGTGTCTTAGGTAAAATATTATGTCCTTGTACCACTCAGAACTTACCAATTTCCCAAAAGCATCTGCCCTTTCTTCCTCTACCTCATTCACTTCCACAGTCTACAAGTTTCTCTCATCCATGAGCTTAGCAAGACCCAAACCTCTTATCAACTTTGTGGTTTGGATGTCCATATCATACTCCTGTAGTTTGTTCACCCATCTACATCTTTTACTTGAGATCTCCATCTCTGATAAGATGTCTTTTACCATGGTGTGGGGAACATAAGCAACAAATTTTGAACTTAGGATATAAGGCCTGAAAACCTTTGTTGCTTTCACCAAGGCAAATGCTTGTTTTTCCATGATTGTATATTTCAACTCAGCAGCTTGTAAAGCCTTGCTAAAGAAGGAAATAGGCCTCTTAGCCCCATCTTCATCCTTTTGGAGAAAAACAGATGCAATAGTATTTTCAGAGGCAAAGGAGAATATTTGGAAAGGCTTCTTGTAATTTGGAGCTGCCAAGACAGTGCATGTTTAAGTGCTTCCTTGATCCCTTCAAAAGCCTGAATAGTAGCCTCCTCCCATTTAATAACTTGATCTTTCTTTAACATGTATGTGATAGGAAGAGTCAACTCAACAAAATTTGACACAAACCTTCTAATGAAATTACTTTTCCCAAAGAAAGATTGGATGCCCTTCTTCATTCTTGGAATTGGAACCCTACTGATTGCTTCTATTCTCTCGGGATCAATCATGACATGAGCTTTGAAACAATATGACCAAGCAACTTAGCCTTTTGCACCCGAAAGTGACACTTCTTTGGATTGAGGAAGATTCCAAACTCTCTACATCTGATCAACATTCTTTCTAAATTCTGCAAGTGATTTTTTCTGCTCTTTGAAAATACAAATCACATCATCCTCGATAAACTCAGTAATGAAGTCATTTATATAACCAACAAAAGAAACATACATTGCTCTTTGGAAGGTAGCTCCAACATTCATGAGACCAAAAGGAATTCTCACATAAACATATGTTCCCCAATGAGAGGTAGAGATAGTTTTAAATCTTTTTGACTTCTTGACAACAACCTAATTGTAGCCAAAGAAACCATCTAAGGTGGACAACAATTCAGATCCAGTCACTAACTGCAGCATGTTCTCCATGTTTGGTAAAGGATAATTGTCTTTCAATGAATTTAAATTCAAATTTCTTAAGTCTACATAAATTTTTATATCTCCATTCTTCTTTCGATGCACAAGGTTTGCAACCCAAGATGAATACCTTGTGGGCTAAATGATCCCTCCCTCCTTCAGTTTCTTCAATTCATCTTGCATTTTCATGGAGAGGAGTGGATTAATTGGATTTTTCTTCTATCTCGAATGGTTTAGATTTTGTTTCAAGAGGGGTCTCATCCTGAAACAAGTCTTCTTTATATGCTTTCGAGTTCTAAATATGACCAGCAAGGCAATATTGATATTGTTTCAACAATTGAGGTAGGACTATTTTTCTTCCTTATTTAAACTACTACCAAACCAAAATTTTCTTGGTTTTTCCTTTGTTCCCAAGTCATGCTCTTCCACATCCCTTGAGGTAGACATGTTTCTATTGATGATGCAATCAGCATTGCTAAAATTTGACTCAAGAGCAAAAAGACATGTAGGAATGGTGTTAGTTTTCAATTAGATAATATCTTTTACAAAAAGTATCTCTTCCTTTAGTCATACACACCATTGGTTCCCAATCAATATGTTGATCTACAAACTCACCTTGATTTTTTAAGAACCTTCACACTTGATCATCATCATCAAACACTTGCCAATGCTTGATGTTGTCGGGGACAACTGCCTAGTTAAAACTTCAACATTGTACTCACAATAAGGTAAAATGGTGCAATCTCCAAATATTGACCCCATCACTACCAACTTTTCAGTAACAACATTCAAACTTCTATCATGGTGCACAATATTTAAGGAATCAAACATCTCAATTAGATCCCAAACTACATGCTTATACTTTGCTTCATCCGCTGATTTTTGTAGCATACAGCTTTCCTTATTTGTTTGATAACTAGCTCTAAATATCCCTTTGCAATGATGTCCTTGACACCATACTTACATTCAATTCTCGGACCCAACAACAAGACTTCATACTCAACAATGTTGTTAGTACATTCAAAATTAAGCTTGAAGGAAAAAACAAATTCTTCAAAGCTAGGATAAATCAACATTACACTAGCACCATTTCCAAATTTAGAGCAAGCTCCATCAAATAGTAAGGTCCAAGGAGAACATACCTATTCAAGGAAATTTTATTGATCCATTTTTATTCCTTTCCATCAGCAAAACCAATAAAATTATCAGCATCAATATCAACAAATAATACTTCACAAGAAGCATTGTTAGGGTCCTCAATTAGATGCAACATTTGCTTGTCTCCATAGAGTTTGAAAAGCCTTCCCTCAATGGGAATGGTGGAAAAATACATATCCATTTGGAAACTCCCTCCAACACTTACAGCCAACTTTCTTGACAATAACATACCCCATTTGGCAAGGCAATCAACAATCATAACATCCAATTTTAAATTACTCCCGGGATACGATGCAAGCTACACAACCAAACCCTTCACACAACCAACAACCGGCACTTCTCTTGAGTCCATGGAAGTACATTTTCCATAGACTATTGTCACTTTGATATCTAACTCATTCATGACTTTAAGAGGCATGACATTACATGATGCACCAGAATCAAACATACAATTGTGAAGTAGCCTATCCTTTATGATCAAAGTTGTGAAGAATGGATCAACATTCAATTGGGAATCAACCAAGGATGTCCCCAAATATACCTCAGGTGTCTCTCCAAAATCCTCTACTATTGGTGGTGTTTCAAGGTCAATAATGACTTGAGGAGGAGTCTCAACAACATTTACATTTCTACCCGGAGCATTCCTCTCTTCTCTCAACACCAAGTACTCAAACGCTCTCTTCTTATGCTCAATAATTATAAGAAACTCAATGATTGGAACAATCACTTTGATTTGGCTCAATACTTGGGCTATGTCATAGGGAACACTCTTTGGAAAAACAACATTAGAAGGGAGACAATAGGATTCATTTGATGGTAAGGAATTCTTGGCAGCTTGGACATGAGGCGAACCTGTAATTTTTGCTTGGGACAGTGAGACCTTTTGGCAAGTGTTTCTCTCCTAGGAGCTTCTTTTGGAATTATTGTGAGCAAGGGTGTTTTATTTTTGGCTTGAGGCCCAACTCCCTTAACAAATTTTCTTCTAGTATTATAATATTTCTCTTGAGCTACAACAACATTCATCAACAATTGTCTATCTTCCTCCAAAGGACTACCACCATCATACTTCTTAATCATCAAAGCTCTTAAGTATTTGAAGTCATTGTTAGGAATTTCAAAATATTTCACTACATCAACTTCAAGTGTATGAGGGGAAAGAAGACTTGTACCCATTTGATGCAATCCCAAAAATTGAAGCAGTCCTAGCACTTATTACTTCGAGTAGATGTTGCTCCTCCTTGTGAGCTTGAAGAATAGCCCACCATGCAAATATCATCATCAATACCATCATCATTATTAGCTTCACCTTCTTACTGGTCCACTTCACATGGAGGATGGGACAAAAACACCTATCACACCAATCAATATCAGAACTTCTTCAATAAAAAAGAACCCTAGCGGTTAGGGATTAGGTAACACTCTTCCTTTATGTGCTTAAGGATGTCTATTTGTAAACCCCATGGGTCCTTTCCCTATATCACCATCCCTTTTATTACCTCTAGGATGATTGGAAAATATGTCATGGTTTTGTGCTCTTGGCTGACCTCCGTGAAGTTTGCCTAATTCCATTCTCACTCTTTCCAATTTGTATGAGATTTCTTTGACAACCCCTGCCAAAGTTTTCACAACCTCCTCTAAATCAGCACCCTTGCTAGCTTAATTTTTTTGGGGGTTTATTAACTTTACTCCATATATCTTGAGAGGTTTCCCAATTTCTTTGATATTGTTTTCAATTTGAAGTGCCATGGTGAAATCTTGTCTCGTTGGTAGGGTTCTTATATCTTAAGTAATAGCTTGCCTTCTTATCAAATGCATCTACATATTTGATTAAACAAGACTCATCACAAGGCCTCAGATTAACAGGAATCCTTCTCAAAGTTTTGTTAAACCTTGTGTTAAAGTCATGGACTTATTCATTGGGGTTCTTCTTGATATTCTCAAATTCAAACAAGAGAAATCTAGGATCAGTATTGTCACCATATTGCAATCTAAATGCATTCTTCATTTCAATCCATGAATCAATAGAATTATTAGGTAGAGCCTTGTACCAATCCCTAGCATCCTCTTCTAATGTATGAATGAACAAATTAATATACACATCTTCAAACTCTATCTCGAAATCTTCCATCATGTTTAAAAAAAGTTTGAGATGCTGATCACCAGTTATTACATTGTTACCTTGGAATTTTTGGCAATCTATTTCTGACATCTTGTGGGATAGCATTTGGGTAACCATCCATTCGTCCAAAGTCTATAGGACCAAAGGTGTTAACAAAAATGGAGGTCTAGGCTAAGCCATATTATTTGGTGGAGGTGATCTTGGAGGTGAAACAAGCTGATGAGGAGTGCAAGATCCTTGGGGCTCAAGAATATGATTCACAAGACTGGTATTCTCTAAATGCTGATTTTCTTGGAAAGTGTTATTAGGATTGAAACACACAGGTGCAGATTGAAGAAGGAACTTACTAGGTACGATAGAATAACCTTCACTAGCTGAGGCAAACAAGTTTATGAGAGGATTTCTTAAATCAGAATCACTTGAAGAAGAGTGATAATCCTCTACTAAAGGCTTCTCTCTCACACATATGGATATATCTTTACCTGATGTCTGACCTTTAACAACTTGCCAAACTCTTCTCCCTTCTAACTCGAGTTTCTTTAATCAGAAACAACTTCTTAGCAAATTCTTTAAGGAAGAGAGATCTTCTTCCTTCCAGTTTTGTAGAGATTAACAACACAAAAGTAAATGACAGAAATGTCAAGACACTAGTACTTTATCAAGATCAAAACATCATGGAGTTGCCACTAAGGACTTTCACCCTAGTTTTGAAAATGCACTAAAATATTCTCACAATATTTATCAACACTGAAAATCTTGCCAAAATTTATAGATCAGACCTTTCTTTCTTTGAATTTATCAACCAAAAATGCAAATGAAGTGTAACAATAGCTTAAAACTGGTAAAATTGCAGGTAGAACTTATACCTTCACTTAATCCTTACAAATATGATTATAAAATGATGCTTCAACAATGGATTTGCATGTAGAATTTACAAGGTACTTTACCAAGGTTTGATATGCATATAAATATCGCACATATGTATGCACATGGTTCGATTAAACTAAGAAAATATCAAACTCATAACTCTACTTCTTCATTCCAATCTCATAAATCTGATCAGAAGATGATACTTAGATTTTTAATTGCACATAAATCACATAAGAAGTATTACTAGGGATATGAAATACTAAAATACTAAATAATGTCCCCTAAATGGCACTAGAAAGTGTTGGTGTTGTTGACGGGCTAAATAGATATGGACTGGTAATGAATCAACAAACCAATCTCAACAACACAAATTAGTTCCTAGGAATTCAAAACAATCCCCGACAATGGCGCCAGAAAGTGTTGGTACCCAAATTTGTTCTCCTTTTCAGTTTGAGCAACATCAAAAATATGGCATGAAGCTTGAAGGCAGATAGATCTTAATATATGTCATTTTGTAGTCGGGGACGTGATCTAACTGGCACTTAGATTTGTGGAGAGATGGATAGCACTTTGAAAGGATTTGATCTGACCCTCACTATTTTAGGTTGTACCTTTTAACCAAGCTAAGAGAACATATATTATAACCCCAAAATGGTGAAGGAGATGAAGACACCCCTCAATTTATGCAAATAGTATGAAAAGGCCTTGGGAAAATATTGTCAACACTCCAAATCTAACTTTCACAAGTTGTCACTCCCAAATTCTGAGATATTTTCAATGCAAGGCAAGGGTTATCAAGACATTGTATAATCTTGATTTTCCTTGTGCATTTTTGTAGATGGGTTATATTATTTTGTTAACACACAATGCAATGCAAGGGTAGTATGGGTAGGATTAGTTTTTTTAAATGAATTTTTGGTAGGATATTGACAAGAAAAACTTGGATATATCGACCTTTGACAACCTCTAAAATAATTGAACAAATATCGATAAAATGCTTTAAATAATCAAGATATTCTTTCAACCAGAAGATGCATAAATGGAAGCCCAGGTTGCACTCTTCACACAATCTTTGAGAACTCACCACAAAATCTTGAAGTAAAGAACCCAATTAAACACAAAAATCCTTGATCAAATCATGCCTAAGGTACCCCCAAAGGCTTACAAGCAACCTCTGCAGTCAAGGAAGGTAAAGTGATTTTAAATTTGTTTATCTCTTTATCAGATGAAGGCTCTTCTGAATATGAGATTGCAAATGCCACTAAACTATCAACAAGAAATGGAGATTCTATGTGATTTCTAAAGACTTTCAATGCAAGATTGCAACAAGAACTATGAAAACTATTTGTAGGCATTTAAAAATGATAACAAACATCATATTGCCCGAAAACATAGATTAACTCAAAATCTTGTTAGATTCATCAGCAAGGGAGAGTTTCATGAACAATATCATAGCTGTGTGATGGCTATACACTTGTAACCAACTCACATACATGAAGATCCAACACAGAGAAATTAACCTAGTTCTTTGGTGGGTTTCTCAGAAAATGAGCTTTCTCTCAAAATTTTCTCGTGATTTTCAACTTCCCAACCTTTTGCATTTCTCAAAAATGCATTATATACCTCTTGCCACATTGGATCCTTCTTTCCCAAGCAAAGAATATGCCAAGGGATCAATTTTTTTACAACAATTTCTCATCATTCACTGAAAATGAAATTTAACCAATTCTACGAGGAGGAGATGTCAGGCATGCAAAAAGGTAAATCATTACAAATTTTCATCATTATCTATTATGGAGGCATGTTTTTTATCCTCAAGGCATGTAGGCCCCTCATCCTCTCATCATTTCATCTTATCCTTTCCCAATATGGTTCTACAACTTTATAATTTGATATTTCCGTCTTGCATGGGCATGAGTGAAATTTATCTCAAAAACACCTCAAATCAGAATTGAGTCATGAAATTGATTCCAATGATCCTAGAAGGCAAAATGACATGGAATCACCAAATATTTTATGAAATTTGATGCAAAATTCACAATTCCAAATTTCCTAGAGAAAAAATGGCGACCAAAAATGAAAATGTACAGTTACCCTTGATCTACTTTTTCACCTTCAATCTGGGCCCTCCACGTGTCAAAATATGATTGGTAATCAATTCGGACTCACCTTTTGACTTCTTGACATTTTTGGAGAAATGGAAAAAATTGAACTTTTTCTCTGCCCCTCCGCCCTTGAATTTTTGTGATGATGCGTGGCACATGGTGGGTCCCATTAGGATCGCACTTTAATTCTACGCATTTTGACCCTTTTTGGAAAATTGGAAAATTTTCACCTTTTGCCCCGTGGGCTCACATCTCCACCTTTTTCGTTGACACATGTCATGCTTTCTATCGCTAAAATCTGCGGGTTCAATTCTCATTTTAACTCCCTTTTTCTTTTGTCATCCGGCCCACTATGCCCACCACGTGTCTCCTTGTGGCTCATTTGTGGGCCCGCAGCTTAATTCTTTGTCTTAACTCTTTTTTCCAAAAAGGGAAAAATTCCCCATTTTCTTCTGCAGCCTGCATTTCCCTTTAAACTGTTTATGGACATGCATCTACTCGAGATTGGCCATCGGGCCACGCTTTGAAAATTCACCTTAGGCCTTTTTGATCAAATGGAAAAAAATTTCCCTTTTCCTTCCACGGCCCACACTTCCTGTTACGCCACCACGCTGCCACATGTCCGCCCCTACTCCATTTAGAATTGTGGGCCTTTCCACACCATTTTTCCCTTCACCAAGAATGGAAAAAAATTCCTAAGTTCCCCACCAGCTTCCCACTCTGCCTTCGCATAAGAACATGACATGTGTCCCCTCACGGAGTTGCGGGGAAATTTTGAATTTTTTTCCAAAGCCAAAAACAACTAATTTTCTCAAAGAAATCCACCGATCCTTGTCCAACTAAATGTGGCCACATAGGAGATGTCATTTGAGCTTAATTTTGACGGTCAAATGACACCCATATGACCATCAAAAACACAGAGTTTGTCAAGAGATGCCCAAATTCGATTTTCTCTTCGTGGGTGATGGATTTTTTGCTCAAAAAACAAGGGGAAGTTGATTTTATGAAATTTTTGACCATGGGGAAGGGTTTTTGAAGGCATATATGCATGAAAAAAATTTGATTTTTCATGATCAAACAAGAGGGAAAACACGACATAGCCCGCAGATTTGGAAAAATTAGGGCACAAACAAGGCATGCATGGGTGTTTCTTCACAAATGAGGCATGGAAAATGATTTTTCAAATGAATTAAGGCATGGGAGCAGAGGAAGCAACTTCATTTCACCCATTAAAACTATAGAAAATGTTTCAAGAAGTGCAAAGTGAAAGGAAAATTAGGGCAAAGGCATAGAGGATCAAAATGGACACCAACACTATATATCTCAACAATAAAAACAAAAAAGAAATTGGAATCAACTAATGAACACATTGGGACATTGTTTCCTTAAATCACTATTATTAAATAATTTTGGGAACAACATTGAGTGAGCATCTTAGCGCAGAACTCACAAGATCGTTCACAAGGAAAAGGATGGATGTTTCCTTGCAAGAAAATTTCACTTATACTTACTAATTTTTTAGGAAATTTGTCCATCCAATCCCTAATGAATTATTCTCTATCGTCATCATTATTGTCATATTTTTGCACACCAGTTATTTTGTACATAAGACACAAAATTTTAAATTGCTCATTGTTTTCATAGAGTCTGTAGCATCCATTCATAATTGATTCTCCATTATCTTTAACCTTTTCCATGTATCTTTTTATTGTTTCTCTTAACATTTTTGAATAATAAATTGGTATGAGAAAAATAATAATACAATCCATCACACTAGTTATGATAATTATTAGCGCAGATCCATTGTTACATCGGAAGAAATATCACTAGACAACTTACAAAAATCAATAACCACACATTCAACATTGAAAGGATTGGTTGCAAGAATAGATGATAAAGTTGATGGAAGATGGAATGGATATGCACATTGACATGTGAAATTTTTGTGTCTTCCATCCTTGTTGGTATATTTCCTTCCATTGACATCACATAGTTGTCTAATATTGTCTGAGCCTCAACAAGAAGAAATTCTTCCACCATAGGGTCCTTTGTTCGTTTGACCTTTTTCCCTTGTTTAGGAATCAAATTTTATCTTTCCTTTTCTGTCTTCACTTAATAAAATAGAAAACTAGAGGTAGTGTGATTCATGCAATTTAAAAATTTCAATTACATTAGATTCACTATAGGTTAGCAATAGAATATTATCTATATGTTTATCTTTCAAATAATGTAGAACTTTATCTCTCATTTTTCTATCTCCTTTTAGTAAGCATAAAATTTATCTTCTATCAAACCTGCCTCAATAAATCCCGTTAACTAGACATCCCCTTATTTCACTTTATCTACTAATTTTGATAGTTCTTCATTATTCATTCCTCTAACATCCCTAAATGAATTGGATGTGAATCTTTCTAGTGAATTCGGCTGAAAGTTAACATGATTATATTTAATAGGTGAACATAAAGGCCACCTGATCTAAACAAATGAAACATTATTTTCCATTTATTCCATATATCATCAAGAAATAATAGAAAATTCCATTTGTTATATAGACTCTCTATTTTTTAGTTGGAAAATTGAAAGGCATTGATTCTCAAAGCTCTGCATTCAAAGGACAAACATATTTTTTATATTTTTATATTACAAAAGTAAATGTTAATAACCAATGAAATAAAATTAAAATACATTACCTTCCACTCTTCTATTTTTTTTTGTCAATATGAGCCATTGAGGACATCCTCGAGAATTCCAAGTTGATCTAAATTTTTAAAGCAAATCAATAAACTTGGTTTCTATCCAATTTTTTTACTTCGATTTGTTGTTTTTAAATATTAACAATGGATTTGGTAGATGCTTTTATAGATAGAATGCGATCCTTTTGAAACCGTAGCCTCAAATGTAAATACTTGTAAGTCTTCAAGCCCAAAATCATTTTTGTGAACATATTTTATGTTGATCATCAAGTATTTAAAATTTGACATCATCCCTTTCCAATTCTTTTGGATCTTCAATTTCCACAATGTTATTTGTATACTGCAAGAAGGGAAGAATAATTGCATCCCTATGTTTAGGAATAACATTTATCAACATAGAGTGGAAAAGAAGGCCAACATTCTTATCATCCGTATGACAATACTGATATTATGGAGGTGTTACATGGAACCTTGAAACATCAATAAAATACTTCACCATTGAACAAAAACAAATGAAACTATTGAATAGTTGAAGGCTCTATTTTAGTGAATATAGTGGTTTCTTTCTTTAGCAATGTAGTTGATTTAGTATTCTTTTTCAACCCATGTAACTTTTATTTAGATGGGTCGATCTCCAATTTAGCCAAATATGTTTGCCTCAACATAGTAAACATCTTGGCATGTTTTGGAGGTGAAATTGAACATGTTCTATTCAAAAAATGACAAATAGAAGAGGTTTTATCATTTCTATACAATTTTTGAGTACTTTGTAAGCATGCCATTATGAATGTCTTCTGCATTTGAACAACCAATTTTGTTGGAATCTACTAACAACCCCAAATTCCAACCATATAGTGAACAATAATATGGTTGTTTGTCTATTGATGCTTTCATTTCCCATTTCTGAATAAAGAAACATCCAACTCCATAACCAGATTAAGAAACATGTTATTTTCAAAATTAGGACATTCGACCTAAACACTCGTGTCCTTGAATCAATAATTATTGAGGATATAACCATACCTATTGCCTCACATCCCTCATTTATAAAAAAATAATGACAGGTCGACGTATTAGTTTTCAAGGGAGTGGACTTCAACAAACCATTCCTCATCTCTTTTCTTCCAACACTTGGCGCCTTCAATGAATGGAATTATCAAGAATAGAGTGTGAATAATAGAATGAATTTTACCTATAAATGGAGTAGAATATATTAATAATTAGTTCACATATCAAAGATAATTTTTTGTTTTCACATTGTCTAATAATGAATATAAGTATTAGCCTAGCAATCACCAACCTCTAAAGTTTAACTGGTTAGAGTAATTCATATTTTGTGGATCAAATCAATAATAACTGAAACTATCCAAAAGTGTTCTAGCCAAGTAACACACAACATATTTTCAAAGGATTAACCTTGTGTGTGACAAAATATAACATTCCGTAGATAACATGACATGAAAGTTAGAAAATATAGATCTTAGTGGCAACTAGGATTCTAGTCGACATATAAATGGACAGTTTAAAACATTCATTGTTGTTCATTTACACCTATTGAATGGATTAGAGTGGAGGCCATTAAGATCTAATTTTTTGTATTATGAAGAGATTGTTTGAGTACCAAATCTCAATAATAAAGTGAGTGATCATTATGAAGTATATTTTATACATATTGTAAGGAATAACTAAGCGAGCACTAAGATCTAATGATTATTATTTGAAATTTGGCCTTGGAATAAATTGTGCATAACACATAATTCACATTGATTTTTATAAAATAAAATACTTAACAAAATCTAAGATGCATTACTTATTGAAATGAATAACATAGAGGGTGCAAGGATCAACAATTTCTTAATTTGAAAATAGGTAACAAATAACCAATCATGGTATAGCTTAGCAGCCGCTAGGCTCCTAACATTACCTCTTGTCATTATAACAACTATCTCTATAGCTTTGGATTGATAGGAATTTTCCTTGATAATAGTTGTATCATATTTGTTGGACCATTCCTGGCAGAGCCAAGTGCTGCACTACATATCCTCAAGAGGGATCAAGCCTTATGTAGTTATAATAAGATATATTCTTTGTGACATAAAATTCACATCAATTTGTATCAAATAAAATGCTTAGAAACCATTAATCTCCATTGCTTATAGAAAGGAATGATATGGAGGAAAGAATCAATGTTTTGTTAATTTTAAAATACCAAATGAATAACAAATCATAGTCTAGCTTAGTGGACACTAGGCTCGTAACATTACCTCTTGTCATTGTAAACACTATCTCTACAACTTTGGATCGATAATAATTTTCCTTGATAATAATTGTATCATATTTTTTGGACCATCCCTGGTGGAGCCAAGTGTTGTGCTACATACCCTCAAGAGGGATCAAGCCTTATGTAGTTTTAATAAGATATATTATTTGTGACATAAAATTCACATCGATTTGTATCAATGTAAATACTTAGTGATTGTTAAGTTGCATTACTTATTGAACGAAATGACAAACTAGTCATAATGATCAATATTTTCTTAATTTGAAAATAGAAAATGAATAACAAATCATGGTCTAGCTTAGCAGCCACTAGGCTCCTACCGTTACCTCTAGTCATTATAAACACTATCTGTACAACTTTGGATCGATAGGAATTTTCATTGATTATAATTATCTACCATATTTTATGGACCATCCATGGCGGAGCCAAGTGTTGCACTACTTATTGAAAATAATGACAATGTGGTTACTCATCTCAATAGTTTCTTAATTTGAAAAAAGGAAGGAATAAAAAATCATGATCTATCTTAGTGGCCACTAGGATCCTACCATTACCTCTTATCATTGAAAAATCTATCTGTACAACTTTGGATCAATAGTATTTTTCATTGATTATAATTGTATCATATTGGCTAGACTATCCTTGGTGGAGCCAAGTGTTGCACTACATACCCTTGAGAGGGATCAAGCCTTATGTATTTCTCATAAGATATTTTCTTTATGACATATAATTCACATCGATTCATATCAAAGAAAATAATTAGCGACCACTAAGTTGCACTACTTATTGAAAGGAACGACATAGATTTTGCTAGGCTCAATAGTTTCTTAATTTGAAAATAGCAAATGAATAAAAAAATTGTGATCTATCTTAGTGGCTACTAGGATCCTACCATTACCTCTTGTCATTGAAAAATCATTAGGTATTTCTCATAAGATATATTCTTGGTGACATAAAATTCACATCAATTCGTATAAAAATACTTAGCGACCACTAAGATGCATTACTTATTGAAAGGAACAACATAGTGGCCACTAGGATCAACAGTTTCCTAATTTTAAAATAGTGAAAAAATAACAAATCATGGTCTATCTTAATAGCTACTAGGCTCCAACCATTGCCTATATTCATTGTAAACAATATCATCATACGACAGTTTTGTATCGATAATAATTTTCATTGATTATAATTGTATCATATTGGATGGACTATCCTTGGCGGGAAAAGTGCTGCACTATTAGAAATTTTAAAAATTTCATGCCATGTGTCATCATTTTAGTGGGTACTATTTATATAATAATATTGTGGATTTATATAGGTTTAAAATATTTTATAGGATTTTCTTTATATTTAAATTTCATAATAAATGTGTTAATTATATTGTTTGCTAACTATTTGGTTTAAACTTGCCACATGGCACATTTTAATTAGAGAATTGTATTAAATTAGCACACACTACATCTAACAATGTCAAGATTGATTTTGATAAAAATTAAAAATAAATGTGTGTATACTTTTTTAGAATTTATTTCTGTTATTTTATTATAATATATTTTTTATTACATTTATATTAATATATGTTATAGACAATAACAAATGGCATTTTTTATATTTTTTTTATTTTTTCCGATATCCTGCACCTTTTCTTAATGAGGGGTAAATTCAAATTTCAAACTGTAAATTCCCCCGCATTTGAGAGTATTTGAAATTTCAATATCCCACACTTTTTAATGGGGGAAAATTCAAATTTTCAAATTTTCATATCCCGCAATTTTTTTATTTTCAAAATTTATATCGAAAAAAATTATTAAATACCCCACAGAACTATTTTTTAGGGTCTATGTCGTTTTGGTCTTATAGAAAAGAAACTCTTGAAATCATCAAATAATATAAGGATTATATAGATTACAAGGCCAAGTGCACAAATATTTTCCATTTTTATAAGGGGACAAAGTGAGGCGATAATTATAATCTTATTTTCAAAAGGGAATGCAAAGGGCACACTCAAAGGGCACACACAAAGGAGGAAAACAAAAGCGATTCTGAGATAAAATCATGCAAATAGTGTGTTTAATGTAGAAGACATAGGTTTTAAAGGCATCACTAAGCACGAAATAATCTCAGATATTACTAAATCAGGTATTTATCAAAAACATCTATTATAGTAAATCTTTGATTGCAAGATCATTCATTCATTTTGTCTTCAACTAGTTTCTTTGTTTTTCACGGCATTTCGTAGTATAACCCTAATGAATTGTGTTCCACAGTCCATCCCTTCTTTACCCTACCGAATCATGTTCCACATTCTAGTCCTATTTCACCCTACTAAATCACTCTCCACATTCCAATCATATTTTTTGCTACCAAATTGTGCTCGTAGTCCAACCTTTTTTTCCCTACCGAATCACACTTCGTATTCTATTCTTGCTTTGACCTATTGAATCGTGATCCACAAATCGAGCCTTACTTTTTAGTTCCTTTTGATCGCCTTCTCAAACCACCTTGTTCTTCATGAAAAATATTTTTTGTTGTGCTCTAATATTTCTCCATGTTGAACGCTTTCCCATTTCCACCCTTCTATGTCTCTCCTCTAAATATTTTTTTGGATTTTTCGTTCTTGTTCCTGTAATTTTTTTCCCGATAATGATGGCTTATCACATAGTCACATTTTTATAAATTTAAATGGTTTTGAGACCCAATGTATTGTTTAGATATTCCTTAGGACTACCTTTACTACTTTTTATTATGATGATAGAAATAAACCTTGGTAATTATTTCATTGTACATTGTTTATATGCTTTCAACGTTGACATTCTGGGAAAATATTTGAGGAAAAAAAAATGCGTTAAAACTATAGAACCATATTAATTTTTCAATTGTATGATAAATATTTTCAATTATATACATTTTCCCATGTACAAATAGTCAAATTTAATGTCTTCAACAAGTTATTTTTTGTACAATGGAAGGTAAACATGTTATATATATACATAAATATTATTAAATATAAATTTTAATCACTATATATTTACTTTTCTCGCTAAGCCATGTCAAAAAATCACATAGCTTTGTGGTCGTGATAATATAATTCTTTATTTTGACCACCAATTTACAAAACCATAAATTTATTTTGAATTAAATGTAAAACCAGAGATAATAAAGTTATTTTAAAACATAATTTTTAATATGATACGTACTTATTATTGGCAAAAGATAGAGTGTTGTTATATATATATATATATATATATATATATATATATATATATGATTCTACACGTATACATATGTATCTAAATGTAAACTCTAGATTTATTTGTTATAGTTTATAGCTTTTCAATTTGATTTCTCCTATCGGAATACACTCAATCATGAAAAAAATTGACTAGCATAATGCGGCTTAGGCTATAATTATTTTTTTGGAGAAAACATCTGTTCAGCTTAGCGGCCACGTAACTCATTTGTATTTTTTCCATAGGCAACAAACTATTTACATTATAAAAAACAAGATTGTGTTATATGAAAACAAGATCTTTATACATTATTTGAATTTATTGTTTGGATTTAAGAATTTTTAGTTTAGCGGCCACTAGGATATGCCACCAAATAATATTTGGATTCTAGAGGTAGTTAGGTTTTAAAAATTAGATTAAAATATTATGATCTTAGGGGTCATTAGGTTATGCCACAACATATTATTTTTAGGTTAGCGACCGCTAGGTTATGTTGGAATATATTATTTGTAGATTAGTAGTCACTAGGATTTTTAAAAAACAAGAAATATATTGCGAGCTTGACGTCTACTAGGTTATTCCACAATAACTTATTTGGAGCTTAGTGATCACTAGATATCTACGGATATTTTGATCTATTTTGCACTTAGCGTTCACTAAGTTATACAACAACATATTTTTTAAAGAATGATAGTACCTAGGATTTAACAAAAATTAGTTAAATATTGTGAGCTCAACGGCCACTAGCTTATGCCACAACATATTATTTGGAGCTTACAGTCTCTATGCACTACCAAAAGATATTTTGAGATTAGCGGCCCTTATGCACTACCACAACACAATATTTCTAACATGGGGTAGCTAGCATTTAAAAAATTAAAGAATTATATTTTTAGCTTAGCATCCGCTAGGTTATGCTACAACATATTATTTGGGTATTAGCGGTCACTAGGATTTAACAAAAACAAGAAATATATTACGAGATTAGTTGTCTTTAGGTTATACCACAATAACATATTTAGAGCTTAGTGATCACTAGATAGTTACAAATATTTTGATCTTTGCGACCACTATGACACTACCACAACATAATATTCGAGCATAACGGTTGCTAAGATTTAACAGAATAAAGTAAAATATTGTGAACTTAGCATTTGCTAGGTTATGTAGAAAAATATTTTTGGAGAATAGTTATCACTAGGATTTAACAATAATAAGTAAGATATGCTAAGCTTAGAACCGCTAGTTTATGCTAGTTTGCGTCTCTAGGCACTCGACAAATGATATTTTGAGATTAGCAGCTACTATGCAATGTCACAACATAATATTTGGAGCATAGCGGTCGCTAATATTTAACAAAATAAAGTAATATATTACGAGCATAGCATCCACTAGGTTATGCAACAACATATTTTTTTGGAGAATAGATGTCGCTAGGATTTAACAAAAACAAGTAAGATATTACGAGCTTAGCGGCTAGGTTATGCCACAACATATTATTTGGAGATTATAGTCTCTATGCACTACCAAAATATATTTTGAGATTAGCAGCCCCTAGGCATTGACATAACAAAATATTTCAAACATGGGGGTAGAACCATTTAAAAAATTAAAGAATTATATGTTTATCTTAGTGTCCACTAGGTTATGTTGCAACATATTATTTGAATATTAGTTGTTGCTAGGATTTAACAAAAATAAGAAAGATATTGTGAGCTTATTGGTTCTTTAGGTTATGCCACAATAACATATTTGGAGCTTAGCAATCACTAGATAGTTATCGATATTTTGAGCTTTACGGCCACTATAGAAGGTATTAGAGGATGGGTAGTTGAATTTGGAAAAGATTCATAAGAGTGATAACCACTGTCGATATGCTAACAAGGCCATTAGAAAAGGAGAAGTTTGAGCTACACTCCACTTCTATTGGTCTTCAAGTTTGATACTTGAAGAGGAAGAAAAAAATATAAGGATCCAAGAATGACGTTATAAAGGTATGGTGCAGTAATTAATCTCCAAGTTGGAGATATTTGAGTTTTGGAGCTCAATTACTTTGAATTAACATGTAATATGAAACTTGCTGGAAAATATAGTAACCAAAATCAGTTATGGAGGGACCAACATTGGTCACCTATGACTGAAATTGGTCAGGAAAGGAGGAACCGACATCGGTTAGGGATAACCGGTGTTGGTTACTTGTGCATAGTGTTTTATTTAACTCTTGGGAATTAGATCTATTTTTAGCATTAAAGCATATCTATTGATTTTAATTGCATGGCTAAGTGACCTAAGTTTTTATACACCTATATAAGCATGAAATATAGGGTTTAGAAGTAATAATTAAGAAGAACTTACAAAATTTGATGATTATTGTGAGAATAATTGTGAGAGAGAGAATTCTTGGAGAAGAAGAAAAAGCTTGAGTGAAAGAAAGTATTATACATCCGAGAGGTGTGGAAGGGCGTAATTATTCAAATGTATATCTTTTCAAAGCTTTGGATAATAGATTATCTTGTTTATTGGTGGATGTAGCACACACTTTGGGTGAACAATGTTAAATCTAGTGTTGATTTATATCTCTTGTTTTTGTATTTATTCTAGTAGAATATCTACTTTTATTTGCATGTATGCTTATATCTGATATATTATTTGTACAACCGATGTGCTAACCCCAACAACAGGTATCATAACTTTGTTTGAGGGTTTTTGTGTTGACAGATTTACTCACATAGGGTTATCGATTGAGTGGGAGCTACAACAATGGCGAAGAAAAAAATACAAGGTAGAGAAGTTTGATGACTGAAATTATCAATTATGGAAGATGAAGATTGAGGATTATCTTTATCAAAGAGATTTGTATTTACCGTTGAATGATAATTCTAGACCTATGAAGATGACTGATGAAGAATGGTATATTATTGATAGAAAGGCTTTGGTATCTATAAGATTGATCCTGGCGATCCGTAGCTTCCAATATTACATAAGCGACTTCAACGATAGGGTTAATGAAATATCTTTCTAATTCATATGAAAGACCTAGTGCTTAAAATAAATTTTATTTGATGAAGAAACTATTTAGTTCTAAGATGCATGAAGGTGGATCTGCATCTAGTCATTTGAATGATTTTAGATCTATTGTAAATCAGTTAAAATCAGTTGATATACCATTTGATGATGAAGTGAAAGAAATTTTATTCTTATGTTCTTTGCCTGATAGTTGGGATAAATTGGTAATGGTTGTTATTAATACAACATCTGCTAATAATATTTTAAATTTTGATGATGTGATTGGTATAATATTGAATGAATAAATTCATAGGAAGAGTACGAGAGGAATCTTCTTACGGGAATGCTTTGAATGTAGAAATAATGAGAAGGTAGAAGGAGAGATCTAAGATTAAGAGTAATGGGAAATCAAAGTCAAGGGATAGCATATCTAAATCCAGAGGTAAGGGAATTACTTGTTGGAAATGTGGAAATAAAGGACATGCAAAGAAAGATTGTTGGTCAAAGGATAAAGAGAACCAACAACCAGACAAAGGTAAAGAAACAAATCTTGTTGTAGTAGAGGTAATGCAAGATGCTTTTATTATTTATTTAGATAATATAATTGAATCATGGGTTTTAAATTCAGGAGTTTCTTTCCATGCAACTCCTAATAAGGTTTATTTCATAAATTATGTCCAGGAAATTTTGGGAATGTTTATTTGGGTGATGATGAACCTTGCAGATTCTTCGGTAAAGGGAAGTTCATCTAAAATTTTAGAATGGAAATACATGGATATTAAAAGATGTGAGGCATGTGCCAAGCCTAGAGAGGAATATTATTTCTATAGGGAAACTAGGTGAAGTTGGTTACATGGTTACATTTACGGAGACTCTTGGAAATTCACCAAGGGTTCTTTTGTTTTCACAAGAGGTAAGAAGGTAGGAATGTTATATTTATCTACATGTGTTATTGATTTCTTTTTGCATTATCCACTTTAGATTCAGATGCATGTATGTGGTATAATCGGCTGGGCCATATGAGCCAAAAAGGAATGCGAGATCTTGAAGGATAAGGGTAAGTTATTAGATTTGAAAGATTTAGATCTTGATTTCTATGAGCATCGTGTCTTTGGAAAGCAAAAGAGAGTGAGATTTCTGAAAGTTGGGGCAATGAAGAAGGAGTAGAAATTGGAGCTTGTACACTCATATGTGTGGGGACCAGCTTAGGTGGCTTTTCATGGAGGATCCCAGTATTATTTTACTTTCATTGATGATGCTACCAAGAAAGGTATGGGTTTATTATATTAAACGTAAATCTGAAATTTTTGAAACTTTTAAAATATGGAAAGCCCTTGTTGAGAATGAATCAAATTCATATTTAAAGTACCTTAGATCTGAAAATGGTGGTGAGTAATATGACAAGGCTTTCAATGATTATTGTTTAGTGAATGGGATACGTAGAGAAATAACGGTTCCAAGAACACCACAGAGAATGGTGTTGTAGAAAGAATGAACAAGACAATCATGGAACATGCTAGAAGTATGAGGATACATTCTCAATTGCCTTTACGCTTTGGGATAAAGCAATTGATACAAAAGGTTTATTTGATTAACCATGTTCCTTCAAGTTCACTAGATGGAGGAATACCAGAGGAAGCTTAGATTAGAAAAGAGGTAGATATTTCTTTTCTTAATTTTTTTGGTTCAAAATCTTTTATGCATATAGATAAGGAAAATAGGAAAAAATTTAATGCAAGATCCAAGAGATGTGCTTTCATTGGTTATGGATCTTGTCATTTTGGATTCTATTTTTGGGATTTAGAGAATTCTAAAATTATTAGGAGTCATGATATTGAATGGAATGAAAAGAGAATGTATAGGGATAAAATTATGGTACCCAAGGATGAACCGGTTGAGAAGTTTTTGAATGAAAATAAACTCTCAGATTTAAAAGTAATGCCGACAGGGGTTATATACTAATCGATGTTGGTTGAGCCTTGATTGACATTGGTCGTGGAGAATTGGTATTGGTTACGAAGAGACAAACCAACATCGATTAGAAAAAGCGACATTGGTTACAGTGTGACCGGTGTCGATCCACCGAAAAAATTGGATACAAATGTCCAAGATGTCCAGAATGAGTCTCCAGTACCCCAAACTCCTGTGAGAAGGTCTCAAATGGTAAGTAAACCTCTATAAAGATTCACACCTCTATTTTATTTATTATTGACTAATAATTGTGAACTAAATATTTTTGAAGAATCAATGTAGGATGAGACCCATGTCCAGTGGGAGCATGGCATGGATGAGGTGATGAACTCCTTGGAATAGAACTAGACTTGGGATTTGGTTAAGTTTCCAGTAGGTAAGAGGACATTACAGAAAAAGTGGTTTTATAGGATCAAGGAAAAAGAGGGTAGATAGAAAAGGTACAAGGAAAGGCTTTTAGTAAAGGGATTTGCATAGAAAGTAGGTATTGATTTTGATTAAATATTTTCTCCTATTGTAAAGATGACTTCTATTCATATTTTATTGAGTTTAGTTACAATAGAGAGATTTTCATTTAGAGCAACTAGATGTGAAGACAGATTTCCTTCATGGTGATTTAGATGAAGAGATTCATATAGAGTTGTTTTTTGGGTATGAAGTCAAGCTTAGCCCCTCTTTGAGGCAAAGCAAAGCGGCTGGTTTATTGCTATTTCTACTAGCGGGAACCTATGCAAGTCTCACAGATTCTTCCTTCGAGGGTTGGGATCTCATCCCGGTAGAGTGTTCAGGATGCGAAAAGAAAGGAATGAAAGAGGGAGAAGAGAAAGAACAGATCGAAGGGAGAAAAGAAATGAATTCCAAAGCGAGAAAGGTCGGAAGATTTATGTTTTTAGTTTGGTAGTAAATGAGCCAAACCTACTTGCATAAATAAACAAAGCAATCTTGATAAACAAATGACGGAAAAGTAGATATGAATCCAATGATTAAACACATACGAGATCTAACGTAAGAAAGATCTAATGTATAACACAGCTATTGAGCACAAAGTCTGAATAATTGTATTACTGTTCTCTTCTGTTACAAGAAAGCTCAAAGTCTTTCTCTCCTCACTTCTATTTCTATCTAAAAGATGTTCCACCCTGAATACAACAAGTATTCCCATATTTATAGAAGATGAGGGAGAGAGAAGGCAAAATGGAGCCAACCACTTATTTACAAAGATATTTACAAAATATCTAAAAGTCATGTTGACTTTGACAACTTGGTGGATGACATCATCCCATGATGCAACATGGATGATGTCATCATTTGTATCAACACATTTTAGACATTTCAAAAAGAAAGTCGGAGAATAGAGAGAAGAAGAAGAAGAAGAAGAAGAAGAAGAAGCTACTCATCATCATCATCCTGCGGCCGAAAAAGGGGTTGCACATTTACGATCTTTGCTCGGAGATGATATGTGAACTAAGCGCGGTATTCCAAAAACTTGCTAATCATTGGCCCAAATTGATCTGTGATGGATCCTTGTGCCGTTCAGCAGTTGCTTATGAAGTCTCCCGCTCGTCATGAGCTTTTAGGGAGTTTGGAATAATCTTTCCCGCCTCGATAAGGAACCCGATGAAGTCCCTACGAGTCGGTGGGTTGTTGATAGATTCGGTGTCGAATGTGACCTCACCTGTCCCTTGAGAAGCTATCTCCTTGAAAATCCGGATAGTGTCATCGGTGATCTCAAGGTAAGGGAAGGAGTGAGCAACCACAGGAGTCATGGCGAGAACAACTTTCTCCATTTGATGCATTGCATCCAGGGGCCTCTTCCTTTATCTTGTCTATCTTTTCCCGAAGCGAATTCTAGCTGATCTATCCGATAGTCGAGTGGACATAGTTTTGTTGAGGGCCCTTGGATGGCGAATACTCGAACTTGACCAGATCTTGATGAGCAGTCGAACATTTCTTTGGAAGGTCTCGTCTTTGGAGTCTAGCATGCTCTAACTCTTCGATATCGGACCGCTAATGCTTGGAGTTCCTTATTCGCCTTTCCGATGTTTAGGTATAAAGCTGGTATACTCGCGATTACTCTTTCACTATCCTTGAGGATTTGGCTCCTCCAAGCGAGAAAGCGGCCATACCTTGCTCGCCGATCTTTGAATACTCATTGATCTTCTCTGGTGAGCAGCTCGGGAGTCTCGGCGGATTGTGGGAGGTGCACTTCCCATCTTACGTAAGGCTTAGGCGGTATTTGTTACTGCTCCTTGATAGCCTTTTCTCCTCTTTCGTTTCTGAAGCTTTTGCGAGTGCATCAAGCTGCGGAAAGAGCTTCCCCACAGGAGACTTTCGGAGGATGTCCCCATTGTGACTTGGGTCACGGTGAAATCTGTCGGAGAGACAGATCTTCTTTCTCTTTGAGGGGGTTGGGAGTACGCTATTTCCATGACTCTCTCACTGCGCGCTCTTTGAGAAGCGTGTAACCGGCTTGTTTTCTTTGCTCCTTTAGTTGGAATGAGAAAAAGTCCATCGGAGCGATGGGGACTTTCCTCTTTTGTTGGCTCAGGCTCTTGAGAGATCAAAGCTGGTCCTATAGAAGAAGGACCGAGAGGCAGAGAGGGAGGCGATAGCGGTAGAGGAGGGGGGAAAAACGTGGAGACACGCGGCGGCGGCATTGAAAGAATAGCCGAAGAAGTGTCCACGGGAGGAAGGAAACCGCAAGCTGCGAGAAGACATAGGAAGGGAAGGGAGCTCGGAGATGAGGGAAGAAATAGAGGAAGACAAATCAGCGAGGAGGAGAAGATAGATGAAGAAGCGAGGGAAAGGGTAGAAGAAGGGGCGAGAGGACACGACCAAAGGGGTGGTCGTTTGAGTCACTCGAGGAGGGGAAGGAAGAGAAGAAGAAGGGATAGAAGGGACCTCACGAAGTTGTAGCGACGCCGACATCACAGGTGGATGGGCGTATAGGACTATCCTCTGTCAATTCTTCCTCCGAGTTATAACTTTGTTACGGCTCGAGGAAGAGGACTTTCGGGGGCTTCTTCTTCTGAATGGTGCTAGTTTCATACCTTCACCTTTGCCTTTCAGTTTTCTTGGACCTTGGAGGTGCATTGCCCAACGGGGAAGTTGTGAAATCTACCCCTAGGTAGATTAGTCCGTTCATGCGGCACCAATGCTCTGTTCTCCGCATAGTCTCTTTGACCCTCTCCTCAATTGTTTGAGGAGCCTTGTTCCTGTCAATGGCCGGGAAGGGCCAATTGTCCCCATCTGTGTCATTATACACCTTATCTACTTCATCTTCCGTAGTCTGGAAGCCTTCGGGGACAATGGCCACTCCGTATTGGATGATTTCCGCCAATGCCAAGCGAGAGTGATCCTTTCTTCTGAGTTCCGCCTCATGGAGAACGTCAATGTAAATATCCTCAATTTGAGGGACATGGATCGGATCGAGCTTCGCTTTTGGCAGGCAGCTTCTTGGGTCGAAGGTAGGCCTGGCTGGGAAGTCATGCTTCAAGTTGAGTAGCTCCAGTTCTGCGAACATTTCCTTTGCCTTATGGTGGGTGGAGCATGTGTATCGGCCCACTGTGAGGGGGAAAGGAGTTCCACCCTTCTTTCTTTTGAGGCACTTCTCATGGTATGTGACCAGCTGCCTTGACAGTTCTAGTAGAATCAGCTTAGGCCCAGCATACCTTGGTAGCCTGGTTGGCTCTCCCAAAAAGTTGGCAGCCCTCAGATAGGTGAACGTGGGAAATTGGGTGAACAGGGCCCCCCATTTCTCTGTGACTGCCACTATGTTTTTGTCGTCGTCGGTATGAGTCATGTTTGGCCTCGGTGGCGAGATGACATGATAGAAGAATGCATCGTTAACTTTTGTGAAATGTTGGATGCTATTCTCCGGCCTCGGCTGGGTGGTAGTAATCAAATATCTTGGCCTGAGGCCATACTCCACTTCGGTTCAGCCCCGGATAATCCCTTGCTGACGCTGCAGCGTAGACTACATAGGAGTTCATATGGAACACTCCTGTTGTGGCGAACTGTTGTAGTTTGCTCGAGAGAGATGGTCTTGCTTATTATTTCACCCAGTAGCGCGATCGGGTAAATTTTTATTCATTGTCTCCAAGTACCGCAGCATCCACTTATGGAAATAGTGGGCATCTGAAAGCCCGAAGACTCTGCTCAGGAAGGTGATAGTATCACTGAGCTCCTCTGAGAAATCACTTCGGTGGATAGTCTGTGGCCACCGGGTCACCGCCTTCTTGTTTTTTAGGTAGACCTCATTCATCAACTGCATGCACTGGTCTTCGTTGTCTTCCCAGGCCTTGATGCATTCTTGTTGGCTAACAGCCACGAAGTTCCGGTGGTGAGGGATGCCGAGCATTATTTCAAAATGACGGGCAGTGAGGTTTATGACTACCTCGCCCTTGCTATTTTCGACACATCTTGTGTCTTTGTTGTAACATTGGGCAATCACCATCATGAATTCGTTGTTGACAGCGCTGACGGGGATTCCTCCGGCGAAGTGCAGGGCACTGCCTATTAACTTGTCCATCCATGGACTTCTTGTAACTTTCTGAGTCCTAACCCAGAATTCCTCCATGTCAATGTGACCCAATCCCGAGTCTCGACATCCATCTCGCACTCGGCTGTGATTCGGGCATCCTGACCCTCTGATATTTGTATTTCATCTCTTCTTCTGTCAGCTTAGCCTTTCCTCTTGGTTTGGTGGGTTTCTTGCTTGACGTAGACATGTGTTCTTTCGAACTCAGTTGCTGATCTGCATGAAGAAGAAGTGAGACCCAATCCACAAAAGTTGAATTAGTCATTTGATCTTCCATTGGAATGCTAGCAGAAGAAAGAGTTAGAGATTTTAAGGCTTAGGGCGCATGAAAATTGCATGTTGCAGGCCAAATGGATAAGGCGCACAGAAAAAGAGTGTTGCAGAGGTTATACTGGCGCCAAAGGCGCATGGCGCACGGATGTAGCAGATTGCATTTTATAGCAGGGCGCATGAAAATTGTGTGTTACATTGGGATTCGGTGCGCCCTTTGGCGCATGGATGGATCGTGTAACATGGACTTTTCGTGCGCCAAAAGGGTTTACAAAACATCATGTTACTGCAATCGGGGGTGCGCCCGCGCCTTTATAGCTTTATACTTGCGCGAATAAGGCTTGTGTTGCATGGAAGCTGGGTGCGCCCTTTGGCGCATGGAAACGGGATGTAACATGGATAAATGGTGCGCCAAAGGCTTTTAAGGGGGCGCGGGATCGACACTTGTAGCATGCGAGAAAGGCGCGCCTTGAGGGCGCATGAGTTCTAGATGCAGCATGACAAATGGGTGCGCCATTGGCGCGGGTTTAGATCATGTAACAGGGCGGGTAGATGCGTCAAAGGGGCGCAACTATTTTTAGTGTAACAAGGCGCGCCAGTGCGCCACAGAACTAAACTCATAGCTCAAACCTTTTCTTTCTTTCCTCCATTTCAAAGGTTGCTTGGACATATAAGGTTTCATAAAAAGATTTTCAGACCAAGCCTTTTCAAAACAACACTCTTTACCAGCAGATCTGGAAAGAGGGAGGGAAGGGGGAGGAAAAGAAGAAGAAAATGAGACAGGACAGCACAGGGGAGGAGCTAGCTTAATCATAATCTCATTTTAAAACCGGCCAGCAAGCCAAAACACAGACCAAGAACACTCAAAGAACCGAAAGCACAAAAACGGAGAAGAGGGAGAACCTCTCACCTTGGATATATAGCAAAAGTTTGGAGAGCGGGTCCACAGGGTGATGAAAACGATGGAGCAGAGGCTGACAAGTCCAGAACGATCACGTGCTTTGCAAAAGAATGAAAATGACGTTGGGCGCGCACGTATATTTATAGAAAAACTGGTCATCAATGCGCCAACCACTTTTGAAATGGCGCATGAAAGTTGCTGTCGACAGGGGAAAGCGTGCGCCCTTTGGCGCACCATATGCATTGTCGACATGAAGTTATGTGCGCCCTTTGGCGCACCAAAACTTTGTGTTGCAGCGAGATTATGTGCGCCCTTTGGCGCACCGAAAAGTGGAGCAACAAAAGCAATGTCAACAATAAGGCGCATGCGCCTTGGCGCACGCAAAAGAGACTCAACATCCTTTGGCGCACCGAAAGACGTGCTAACATGGAAAACCATGCGCCAAAGGTTTTTAAGTGGGCGCACCAAAACTTTGTGTTGCAAGGAAAATCCATGCGCCCAGCCAAAAAAGGCTCAAAAAGACTAAGTTCGAAAACTAGATTTCCCGGGAAGGGATTTTACAACGTTTCGAATGCGAAGGATCCCTAACGAGGGATCGAAACAAAATTTTCGGTATGGTTATCGGTAAAATTGCCCTTGTCAATTTTACGGGATAACGGTAGCTCTTTACTGGGACTATCCACGAGCGAACTCGGGGTAGAGAATCCCAGATTTCATGTGCCTATCCATTGGGTGCGGAGTCAAAAACAAGGGGGACCGGAGGAGACAAAGAAACACACAAACACACAAAAGCAAACACACGGCAAACAAACACACAACTAAAAAAAAAAATTGTACAAAGAAGAGAGCAAGCTCTACTTCCTGAAGATCTTGAGATGTTGCCCGCTATAGGGAAGCGGGAGTTCAGCTCCATCCAGATATGAGAGATAGAAACTATTCTCTCCATTGAGTTGCTTGATTTTGAAGGGCCCTCTCCACAGGGAATCAAATTTTCCGTGCATGCCCTTTGGCTCTCTTCGCTTGTCCCACAAGAGGACAAGGTCTCCCACTTGAAAATTTCTCTGCTTGGCTTTCTTATCAAAAAGCCTCTTTACTTGATTCTGATGTTCAGTGATCCTGTCGACCACTCTTACTCTCTTTTCTTCAAGTTCCGCAAGATACATGATTCTCTTTTCTAGAGAATGCAGGAAGTTTCATCTTCGATTACTCGTGCCAAGCGTAGAGCAGGAAGTTCAGCAGAAATGGGAAGTTCGGCATCAGTGCCATATAACACTTGAAAAGGTGACATGCCGAGAGATCTCTTGGGAGTAATGCGGTCCGCCCACAAAGCGTCGTACAAAGACTTGTGCCACATCCGCTGGTTCTCATCTACTAATTTCCGTATGATGGTCACCAAGTTCTTATTACTGGATTCCACCTGACCATTTCCCTGAGGGTAATAATCCGAGGCATGCGCTAAAGTTATCCCATATTCATAGCAAAAACTAATAACTTCCCGCGAGGAGAAGTTAGAAGCATTATCAGCAACGATTTTGTTTGGAACGCCGAACCTGACAATGATATTCTCTTTGATAAAACTGCAAACCACCTCAGAAGTGGCATGCTTGTGGGTATGGCTTCCACCCACTTAGTGAAGTAATCCGTTGCTGTAAGGACATAGCTATGTCCGGCACTCGATTGAGGATTGAGTGCGCCAATAAAATCAATTCCCCATTGCCTGAATGGTTCATTGATAATGACCGGCCTTAGGGGAAGGGCAGCCAACTTGGGCTTGCCGACGAATTGTTGACAGGGTTCACACTTTGCCACCCAGGTAGCCGCATCTTGAAAGAGCGTCGGCCAATAGTACCTGGCTCGAATGATCTTGTGTGCTGTCACGGAAGAAGAAAAATGGCCTCCACAGGCTGAATTGTGAAAACTTTCCAGCAGTTTTACTTGCTGGGGCTTGTCGACACATCGCAGGAAGACACCGTCTATCCCGCGCTTATATAAACCGTCATCCCAGATGACATATTTAGCTGCCCTGAGCTTTATAGTGCGCTTCTCCTTTGCGGTTAGGTGCATTGGGCATTCGCCGTAGGTAAGGAAGAAAGCGATGTCGGAGTACCACTCATCACTAGTTGCAACAAATAAAACTAGAGGCAGAGAATCAGGTTCCTCTAGGGGGCTTTGCTCTTTGTCGGTACAGTCCTCTTTTCCTTTAGGATTTTCTGAATCTTTGTTTTCAGCCATTAGCTGACACAGGCCCTTGCCCCTTACCAGCTTGGTTGGTTTAATATCCAGGTCATATTCCTGGACCTTTGCGATCCAATTCCCTCTCAAACTTCCTAACTCCTGCTGAGTTAGAATTGATTTCACCGCCGTGTCAGGGACCAGCACCACCGTATGCGAGTTTAGAATGTAATACCTGAAATTCTTCACTGCTTTGACAACGGCAAAGGCATGCTTTTCCAATTGAGTCATCTTGACTCGTGAGGCTTGAGGGAGAACTCATGAATGCAATCGGGGATTGATGTCTTGAATTCTTTTGCATTAAGATTGCAGACACGGTATGTTCCGATGCGTAGCTATACATGATGAAGTCCTTGGAGAAGTCGGGACATACCAGGACTGGTGCACGAGCAACAGAAGCTTTTATTTCTTCAAATGACCTTTTCCCTTCTTCACTCCATCTGAAAGTGGGTGATCCTTTCATCATGTTCAGTATGTGGCGAGTCTTTTCGGCAAAGTCAGGAACAAAACGCCTAAGAAAGTTCACCTTTCCGAAGAAAGAATGAACACCAGTCTTGCTTGTAGGCAGAGTAAGGCTCTGAATAGCCTTAACCCTTTCAATATCTATCTTCGTTCCTTCTTTGCTAACCACATGCCCTAGCAACTTCCCTTCCGTGACTCCAAAAACAGACTTTTTGGGATTTAGGGAAATTCCATGTTCTCGGCATCTGGCCAATACTTGCTCCAGTGATCACAATGATCACTTCGTTGTTTAGAGAACACGGTCAAGTCATCTAGATAAACTACTATGACTTTTCCCATCATACCTTTAAATGCAAAGTCCATGGCCCATTGAAAAGTAGCACCTGCATTAGTTAGGCCAAAAGGCATCCTGCTGTAGGCAAATGTACCCCAGGGAGTAGTGAATGTTGTTTTGAATTGATCTTCAGGCGAGACTTCAATCTGATTGTAGCCTGAAAAACCGTCAAGCATGGACAGCATCTCTGATCCAGTTACTGCTTGCAGAACTTGATCCATTATCGGAAGAGGGTAGTTGTCTTTCAGTGAAGCTTGATTCAAGTTTCGAAAGTCTACGCATATGCGTATCTCACCGTTTTTCTTGCGCACTGGCACAATATTTGCTACCCAAGTACTGTGATGGATAGGGAAGATGATTCTCGCATCCAGCATCTTCTGAATTTCAGCCTGGATGGTACCCGAGATCTTAGGATTATAATGCCTTTGCTTCTGGCGAAAGGCTTTGACATCTTCTTTCAGCGGTATGTCATGCTGAACGTCCTTTGGCTTGAAGGACTTTAGATCGGCATAGGACCATGCCAACACATCCATATATTTCTTCAGCAACTTGACAAATTTCCGCTTCTCTTCAGGTGTGCAACATTTGCCAATGTTTACAAATTACGGGTGTGCCTCGGAGAACCTATATTGGTAGTTACATCTCTGGGATGAGTCGGGACCATCTCGCCTCTTCTTTTTCACAAAGCGGTCATGCACATCAAGCAGGCGCTCCGGAAAAAACCGGGCCCTTGAATTTTATTTCCTTTGGTGACATATGCCGTCTTTCTCCTCGATTCATGGTTTTGACCGTTGATTGATTCACGGCATGTAGAAGTGGATCCTTCAAAATACAACTCGTCAAAATTTTCTGATTTTTCTAGAAAGCAATGAGGTGATTATCATCGTTGAATACACCCAATCTTGAGAGTTATGCAGCACGCTCGGGGCGGAAAACCACTTGATGGTGTATTTGTTCGTTTTCAAACCGGGTGTGGGAGCATGAGAGATGCTGAAACGGCCAATGAATCGGCCATGTCATTTTGAGCTCTTGGAATTGCCCCTATCGAAAAGGCATCAAATTCCTCGATGTTGTCCCATACTGCGTTGCGGTAGTGCCTGAGCCTTTCATTTTTCACTTGGTAAATCCTTTTGACCTGATTTACAACTAGCTCAGCATCACCTTGTACCTTTAGATTTTTAATTCCCCTTTCCTTTGCGGCTTGCATACCGAGTAACAGAGATTCATACTCAGCAGTATTGTTAGTATTGAAAAACTGCAACTTGAAAGAAAGAGGAATTACCTCCTCTTCGGGAGATATTAGCACGATTCCGGCGCCACATCCACTAGTCGCGCAACTGCCATCAAACTGCAAGGTCCAGATCTCATTAAGATCCTTTTCTTGAACAAAAACGCCCTTTGTACCCGTCTCGGTAGATAAGAAGTAGTTCCCCATCCCTGATGATTCAAAAAGGATTTGGGCTTTGGGGTCCTCAGAGCTAGTAACCAAGTACTTCTTTTGCGATTCTGGTTCTAAAGTCTGCATCACACCTTTGACGGGTATTCTAGCTTTAGACCAGTCCATGTGAATTTCTCCACCAACTTCGCTGCAAAAGCTTCTTCCCAGCAGAATTCCATAGGCTGCTGGAATGTCAGCAACGAGGACTGTCATTTTTACTCTTTTATCTGGGAAAGCCGCAAATGCAAATTGCGCGTCTTTGATTTGGCCAACCAATGGAACTTGCTTGGTTTCCAATGAATAACATCTGCCGAACGGTTTGGTAAGAGTGAGGCCCAAAGCATGGGCGACTTTCGCCGGCATGACATTATCAGAAGCTCCGGAATCAATTATACAGTTGCTCAACTTATGGCCGTTGATTAGGAGAGAGAGATAGAAAGGTTCTATCTTGCCTGATGCAGATGTTGAAGCAACATTTATGTGGGATTCAGGAGGAGTGGAAAGGATTCCTTTCGGGGAAACCTGTTTAGATGTAACAGCTTGACTCTGAATATATTTAGTTAATCTTACAAGCTGTTCGGGATTTGACTGAAGGTACTCAGCTTCAGACATTTGGATCTTGGTCTTTTTTGCATGATCTATTATATCGAATGCGGCCAAGGGTTGCGTTGGTGAGGGAATGAGTCCTTCATTTCGCGATGGTGGAACAGGGTTACTGATCTTGATAGGAATATGAGGGGGCTGATTCGGAGGAGAGATGGGCGGAAAAGACTTCTTTGCAAAAGACTTAACAGGGAATTGAGTAGGAAGAGGATTACCTCTTCTAGCAATGGTTGGAGGCACGTTTGACACGACCTTCTCCTTCTGCACATGGGCAGCAACTTCCGCTTCCTTTCCTTGCGAGCGGGTAAAAACAGCGTAGGATTGTCCGCTTGCATAGCCCTGAGTACTCTCTTCTTCATCAGATTCATCCTCATCAAATTCCATGTATCCAATAGTAGAGTCGCCAGTCGGCTCACCGACATCTTGATCATCTTCGTCTTGAGGCGAAGGTTCTTCATAGTACTGCTCTTCCTCTTCAATTTCGGCCAAAGCATTGACCGGAGGAGCTTCAAGCGCCAACCGTGGAGCAGTTGCAGGTAGACGCGGTCTTTGTGAAACATTGTTGGGAACGAAACTCCTTCGTGGAACGTCTCGGTATGAAGAACTAGGAGCCTGGGCCAACTGCTTTTTCAATGCGAGCAGATCATTCGCCATCTTTTGGAATGCCGGATCAGACGAAGTAGCAGGCGAGGGATCTGAAGATTTGGACTTTGATGATTCCTTTTTCAACTCGCCAGATATTATCAAATTGTCTTCTATCCGAATGGCAGCAGCCTGAGCGAGCGGCAGGGTAGCTACTCGCTCTTGAAGGAGCAAGAAGCTGACTTTTGAGCTCATGGCGTTCACGAAGAAACACTTCTGATTCTCCGGTGTTGGAAGCATGGCAGTAGGGACACGGTTGATTAATGCATTGAACCGGGCGACGAAATCGCGCATAGTCTCATTGGCTTCTTTCTTCAGGTGAGTGATCCATGATAACAACGCAAATGCATCTTCTGAAGGCTTGTATCTGTCTTCAAAAGCTTCCCGCAAGGTTGCCCAACTGGTGATAGATGCGGCCGGCAAATGCTGAAACCATTCGGCTGCGGGCCCTTGTAGAGTTTCCAGAAAAAGGCGAACCGACACATCTTCGTGAGTCACGTCCAAAATACTGCATGACATAATGAAAGCAGATATGTGGGAATCCGTGCTTTGATTTCCGCTCCCGTCAATTTAGGAAAATTCTTTCGGTTTCCGTGAGGGAGCGCGTGAACTGGATGTGGCAGTGCGAGAGGACCCATAGCATTTCCCCATGGTACCGCCATTTGAAAGGCTGGAAAAAGCACACGAGCTGGGAGGGTGGTTCCACTGAGCAGCAAGGCACTACAAAGGGATGTAGATGCTCCTTGTAAAAGACTTTTTCTTCGTGGGGTGAGACACTCTGGATGACCATTGCTAGCTTGAGCTTAGCGCTGAAAAACGTGCCGGTGTTACGCTGAAATTGTGCCTTTGAAGCAGATCGAAAGTGGGATCAACTTCTCCACGGGCTCTCCTGCTGCGCGTAAAAGGTTCACTTGCCAGCGTACCTTCCAGATCTGCGATGTTATGGCGCAGATTTAAACTTTATTTTTGGGTGTACTTGCTGATTTTCTGGTTTTTCTGTCAAAAACCAGCAGCATGCACTTTTCTAGATATTTAAAAACTATCCTCTTCGAAAAACCGATTGCGGTTAATGACAAGTAGTAGCGAGGATAAGATGGCAGGGAAGAATAGCAGGCTGATTTTCAGATCTGATTTTTACTTTTTCAGAGGGTTTTAAACTTTTTTTAGAAAACGAGTCAAAAACTTCGGATCTACGGAAAAATGCTAATTTTGATAAAAACTTCGGCGAACTAAAGATCGTAACTAGGCCCGATCTATGGATCTCGAGAAGAAAATTTTCAATTTCGGGCACTTTTGCAAATTTTTGGATTTTCAACAAAAGTTGATTTACAAGTGGCGGCGATTTTATTATTTTTGATTTTATATTATACCACCACCATAGATCGAACAGATCTATCCGTTCCCAATGAGTCGCCAAAAAGCTGTTGGTCAAAAATGCATCGCGTGGGCGAGATCTATGGATAGGCAGCCAACGGTGTGCGAGGGCTTAGCCCCTCTTTGAGCAAAGCGCGGCGGTTTATTGCTATTTCTACTAGCAGGAACCTATGCAAGTCTCACAGATTCTGCCTTCGGGGTTGGGATCTCATCCCGGTAGAGTATTCCAGGCTGCGAAAAGAAAGGAATGAAAGAGGGAGAAGAGAAAGAACAGATCCGAAGGGAGAAAAGAAATGAATTCCAAAGCAGAAAGGTCAGAAGATTTATGTTTTTAGTTTGGTAGTAAACAGAGCCAAACCTACTTGCATAAATAAACAAAGCAATACTGATAAACAAATGACGGAAAAGTAGATATGAATCCAACAGATTAAACACATACAGATCTAACGTAAGAAAGATCTAATGTATAACACAGCTATTGAGCACAAAGTCGAATAATTGTATTCTTGTTCTCTTACATTTGACAGAAAGCTCAAAGTCTTTCTCTCCTCACTTCTATTTCTATCTAAAAGATGTTCACACCTGAATACAACAAGTATTCCCATATTTATAGAAGATGAGGGAGAGAGAAGGCAAAATGGAGCCAACCACTTATTTACAAAGATATTTACAAAATATCTAAAAGTCATGTTGACTTTGACAACTTGGTGGATGACATCATCCCATGATGCAACATGGATGATGTCATCATTTGTATCAACACATTTTAGACATTTCAAAAAGAAAGTCGGAGAATAGAGAGAAGAAGAAGAAGAAGAAGAAGAAGAAGAAGAAGCTACTCATCATCATCATCCTGCGGCCGAAAAGGGGTTGCCTGTTTCTGATGCTGCTCAGGAGATGATATGTGGAACTGAGCGCGGTATTCCAAAAACTTGCTAATCATTGGCCCAAATTGATCCTGTGATGGATCCTTGTGCCGTTCACTGATTGCTTCGCAAGTCTCCCGCTCGTCTATGAGCTTTTCCGGGAGTTTGGAATAATCTTTCCCCGCCTCGATAAGGAACCCGATGAAGTCCCTACTGAGGCGGTAGGGTTGTTGATAGATTCGGTGTCGAATGTGACCTCTGCAGCCTGTCCCTTGAAAAGCTATCTCCTTGAAAATCCGGATAGTGTCATCGGTGATCTCAAGGTAAGGGAAGGAGTGAGCAACCACAGGAGTCATGGCGAGAACAACTTTCTCCATTTGATGCATTGCATCCAGGGCCTCTTCCTTTATCTTGTCTATCTTTTCCAGAACGAATTCTAGCTGATCTATCCGATAGTCCGAGTGGACATAGTTTTGTTGAGGGCCCTTGGATGGCGAATACTCGAACTTGACCAGATCTTCGACTGAACAGTCGAACATTTGCTGGAAGGTCTCGTGCTGGAGTCTAGCATGCTCTAACTCTTCTGATATCGGACTCGCTAATGCTTGGAGTTCCTTATTCGCCTTTCCGATGTTTAGGTATAAAGCTGGTATACTCGCGATTACTCTTTCACTATCCTTGAGGATTTGGCTCCTCAGCGAAAGCGGCCATACCTTGCTCGCCGATCTTTGAATACTCATTGATCTTCTCTGGTGAGCAGCTCGGGAGTCTCGGCGGCGATTGTGGGAGGTGCACTTCCCATCTTACGTAAGGCTTGAAGCGGTATTTGTTACTGCTCCTTGATAGCCTTTTCTCCTCTTTCGTTTCTGAAGCTTTTGCGAGTGCATCAAGCTGCGGAAAGAGCTTCCCCACAGGAGACTTTCGAGAGGATGTCCCCATTGTGACTTGGGTCACGGTGAAATCTGTCGAGACAGATCTTCTTTCTCTTTGAGGGGGTTGGGAGTGCGCTATTTCCATGACTCTCTCACTGCAGCGCTCTTCGAGAAGCGTGTAACCGGCTTTTGTTTCTTTGCTCCTTTAGTTTGGAATGACCGAAAAGTCCATCGGAGCGATGGGGACTTTCCTCTTTTGTTGGCTCAGTTTCTTGAGAGATCAGCCGGTCCTATAGAAGAAGGACCGAGAGAGAGGGAGGCGATAGCGGTAGAGGAGGAAAAACGTGGAGACACGCGGCGGCGGCATTGAAAGAATAGCCGAAGAAGTGTCCACGGGAGGAAGGAAACCGCAAGCTGCGAGAAGACATAGGAAGGGAAGGGAGCTCGGAGATGAGGGAAGAAATAGAGGAAGACAAATCAGCGAGGAGGAGAAGATAGATGAAGAAGCGGGGAAAGGGTAGAAGAAGGGGCGGAGGACACGACCAAAGGGGTGGTCGTTTGAGTCACTCGAGGAGGAAGGAAGAGAAGAAGAAGAAGGGATAGAAGGGACCTCTGAAGTTGTAGCGAGCAGCCGACATCACAGGTGGATGGGCGTATAGGACTATCCTCTGTCGATTCTTCCTCCGAGTTATAACTTGTTAAGCTCACGAGGGAAGAGGACTTTCAGGGGCTTCTTCCTGAATGGTGCTAGTTTCACCTTCTGCACCTTTGCCTTTCAGCTGCTTCTTGGACCTTGGAGGTGCGTTGCCCAACGGGGAAGTTGTGAAATCTACCCCTAGGTAGATTAGTCCGTTCATGCGGCACCAATGCTCTGTTCTCCGCATAGTCTCTTTGACCCTCTCCTCAATTGTTTGAGGAGCCTTGTTCCTGTCAATGGCCGGGAAGGGCCAATTGTCCCCATCTGTGTCATTATACACCTTATCTACTTCATCTTCCGTAGTCTGGAAGCCTTCGGGGACAATGGCCACTCCGTATTGGATGATTTCCGCCAATGCCAAGCGAGAGTGATCCTTTCTTCTGAGTTCCGCCTCATGGAGAACGTCGATGTAAATATCCTCAATTTGAGGGACATGGATCGGATCGAGCTTCGCTTTTGGCAGGCAGCTTCTTGGGTCGAAGGTAGGCCTGGCTGGGAAGTCATGCTTCAAGTTGAGTAGCTCCAGCTCTGCGAACATTTCCTTCGCCTTATGGTGGGTGGAGCATGTGTATCGGCCCACTTTGAGGGGGAAAGGAGTTCCACCCTTCTTTCTTTTGAGGCACTTCTCATGGTATGTGACCAGCTGCCTTGACAGTTCTAGTAGAATCAGCTTAGGCCCAGCATACCTTGGTAGCCTGGTTGGCTCTCCCAAAAAGTTGGCAGCCCTCAGATAGGTGAACGTGGGAAATTGGGTGAACAGGGCCCCCATTTCTCTGTGACTGCCCACTATGTTTTTGGTCGTCCATCTATGAGTCATGTTTGGCCTCAGTAGGCAGATGACATGATAGAAGAATGCATCGTTAACTTTTGTGAAATGTTGGATGCTATTCTCGAGCCTCAGCTCTGGGTAGTAATCAAATATCTTGGCACGAGGCCATACTCCACTCGGTTCAGCCCGGATAATCCCTTGCCGACTTGCGGCGTAGACTACATAGGAGTTCATATGGAACACTCTGTTGTGGTGAAGCTGTTTGTAGCTTGCTCGAGATGGTCTTTGCTTTATTATTTCACCCCGACAAAAGCGCTGATCGGGTAAATTTTTATTCATTGTCTCCAAGTACCGCATGACATCCACTTATGGAAATAGTGGGCATCGAAAGCTTAGAAGACTCTGCTCGGGAAGGTGATAGTATCGGCTGAGCTCCTCGAGAAAATCACTTCGGTGGATAGTGTGGCCACCGGGTCACCGCCTTCTTGTTTTTTAGGTAGACCTCATTCATCAACTGCATGCACCTGGTCTTCGTTGTCTTCCCGGGCCTTGATGCATTCTCGTTGGCTAACGACCACGAAGTTCGGTGGTGAGGATGCAGAGCATTATTTCAAAATGACGGGCAGTGAGGTTTATGACTACCTCGCCCTTGCTATTTTCGACACATCTTGTGTCTTTGTTGTAACATTGGGCAATCACCATCATGAATTCGTTGTTGGCAACGGCTTGGCGGGGATTCCTCACGGCGAAGTGCGAGGCCTTTGCTGTTAACTTGTCCATCCATGGACTTCTTGTAACTTTCTGAGTCCTAACCCAGAATTCCTCCATGTCAATGTGACCCAATTCTGAGTCTCTGACATCCATACTGCACTCAGCCTGTGATTCGGGCATCCTGACCCTCTGATATTTGTATTTCATCTCTTCTTCTGTCAGCTTAGCCTTTCCTCTTGGTTTGGTGGGTTTCTTGCTTGACGTAGACATGTGTTCTTTCGAACTCAGTTGCTGATCTGCATGAAGAAGAAGTGAGACCCAATCCACAAAAGTTGAATTAGTCATTTGATCTTCCATTGGAATGCTAGCAGAAGAAAGAGTTAGAGATTTTAAGGCTTAGGGCGCAGGGCGCATGAAAATTGCATGTTGCAGGCCAAATGGATAAGGCGCACAGAAAAAGAGTGTTGCAGAGGTTATACTGGCGCCAAAGGCGCATGGCGCACGGATGTAGCAGATTGCATTTTATAGCAGGGCGCATGAAAATTGTGTGTTACATTGGGATTCGGTGCGCCCTTTGGCGCATGGATGGATCGTGTAACATGGACTTTTCGTGCGCCAAAAGGGTTTACAAAACATCATGTTCTGCATGATCGAGTGCGCCCACGCCTTTATAGCTTTATACTTGCGCGAATAAGGCTTGTGTTGCATGGAAGCTGGGTGCGCCCTTTGGCGCATGGAAACGGGATGTAACATGGATAAATGGTGCACCAAAGGCTTTTAAGGGGGGCGCGGGATCGACACTTGTAGCATGCGAGAAAGGCGCGCCTTGAGGGCGCATGAGTTCTAGATGCAGCATGACAAATGGGTGCGCCATTGTTGCGCGGGTTTAGATCATGTAACAGGCGGGTAGATGCGTCGAAGGGCGCAACTATTTTTAGTGTAACAAGGCGCGCCGGTGCGCCTAGAACTAAACTCATAGCTCAAACCCTTTCTTTCTTTCCTCCATTTCAAAGGTTCTTGGACATATAAGGTTTCATAAAAAGATTTTCGAGACCAAGCCTTTTCAAAACAACACTCTTTACAATGAGATCTGGAAAGAGGGAGGGAAGGGGGAGGAAAGAAGAAGAAAATGAGACGGGACAGCACGGGGAGGAGCTAGCTTAATCATAATCTCATTTTAAAACCGGCGAGCAAGCCAAAACACAGACCAAGAACACTCAAAGAACCAAAAGCACAAAACGGAGAAGAGGGAGAACCTCTCACCTTGGATATATAGCAAAAGTTTGGAGAGCGGGTCCACAGGGTGATGAAAAGATGAGCGGTGGTGACAAGTCGAGCGATCACGTGCTTTGCAAAAGAATGAAAATGACGTTGGGCGCGCACGTATATTTATAGAAAAACTGGTCATCAATGCGCCAACCACTTTTGAAATGGCGCATGAAAGTTGCTGTCGACAGGGGAAAGCGTGCGCCCTTTGGCGCACCATATGCATTGTCGACATGAAGTTATGTGCGCCCTTTGGCGCACCAAAACTTTGTGTTGCAGCGAGATTATGTGCGCCCTTTGGCGCACCGAAAAGTGGAGCAACAAAAGCAATGTCAACAATAAGGCGCATGCGCCTTGGCGCACGCAAAAGAGACTCAACATCCTTTGGCGCACCGAAAGACGTGCTAACATGGAAAACCATGCGCCAAAGGCTTTTAAGTGGGCGCACCAAAACTTTGTGTTGCAAGGCAAATCCATGCGCCCAGCCAAAAAGGCTCAAAAAGACTAAGTTCGAAAACTAGATTTCCCGGGAAGGGATTTTACAACGTTTGAGCGAAGGATCCTAACGAGGATCGAAACAAAAAAATATAGGTAAAGATCATTGGAAAGAATTCCAACGGATACTCGGGTATTTTAAAGGGACATCTAGCATGGAGTTATACTATGGAGGTTCAAATATTTCATTATATGGTTATGTTGATTCATATATGGCTAGAGATCTGGATGGAAGGAGTAGCACTACTAGATATATTTTCACAGTAGGTGGGACATAAGTTAGTTGGATTTCAAGATTGCAGAAGGTTGTGGCTTTGTCTACTACATAGGAAGAGTATGTTGTAACTACATAGGCTAGTAAGTAGATGATAAGGATGAGTAGGTTCATGAAAGAGTTGGAAAAGGAGAAAGATGAGTACAAACTATTTAGTTATAGTCGAGTGTAATTCATTTGGCAAAGAACTCATCATTTCATTCAAGAACAAAACACATTCAATTAAGGTATCACTTCATATGGTAGGTATTGGAGGATGGGTAGTTGAATCTAGAAAAGATTCATATGATTGAGAACCCTGTGAATATGCTAACAAATCCATTAGCAAAGGATAAGTTGGAGCTACACTCCACTTTTGTTGGTCTTTGAGTTTAAGACTTGAATATGAAGAAAAAAATCTAAAGAAGGATCTAAGAATGGTGTTGTACATGTATGGTGCAGTAATTAATCTCCAAGTGGGAGATTGTTGAGTTGTGGAGCTCAATTACTTGAATTAGCATGCAATATGAAAATTGCTAGAAAATACAGTAACCGACATCGGTTATGGAGGGACAGAATCGGTCACCTATGACTAGCATCGGTCAGGGAAAGGAGGAACTAGAATCGGTCACCTATGACTAGCATCGGTCAAGAAAGGAGGAACCGGCATCGAGTTAGGACTAACCGACGTTAGTTACACATGTGGGAGTTTTTATTTAACTCTCGGGAATTAGATCTATTTTAGCATTAAATAAGATCTATTGATTGTAATTACATGGCTAAGTGCCCTAAGTTTGTATATGCCTATATAAGAATGATACCTATGGTTTAGAACTAAGAATTAAAGAATAACTTACAAAATTTTATGATTATTGTGAGAGAGAGAATTATTGGAGAAGAAGCAAAAGCTTGAGTGAAATAAAGTATTGTAGATCTGAGAGGTGTGGAATATTGTAAATATTTAATTATATATCTTGTCAAATATTTTGATAATAGATTGGCTTGTTTCTTGGTGGATGTATCCCACACTCGGTGAACCATGTTAAATATGGTGTTGATTTATATCTCTTATTTTGTGTATTTCTTCTAGTAGAATATCCACGTGTATTTGTATATATGCTTAGATCTGATATATTATCTATACAACTAGTGTGCTAACCCTAACAATCAATAATTATCGAAAGTAAATGGATCTAGGATACATCAACCTTATAGGTAAAATGTTTTCCATATAGCATGTTCATGAGGGCCATGCCTATATGGAATCTTATTCTAAACCTTTTAATAAGGATATCTATCGATGAAGATCATCCATATCATTAATTGGGTCCATGACCCAACTCTATAAAATAAATCTTATTTTCCTTATGGCCATCCAAAACTTGAATGTATACGTATTGTAAAGGGTGTCAAGATATGGAAGTTTATAATAATGTTTGTATGCATGCCAAGTGAAAAAACCTATTATCTTTTTCCACGATTTAGAAAATAAGGTCCTGTTATCCAAAATTTACCCCCCAGAGTAAATTTTGATAACATGCATTGAATTCTCAAGCCCCAGGAAAATTGATTGATTCAGGGAAAAAAATAATGTTTCTAGGGTCCCCTCAGATTTTTTCTAACTCCCCTGGCCGAAGAAGAAAAGAGCAAGTTCTGAGAAAATGTGAAAAATTGCAGAAAACAAGCTTGGGCCAGAAAAAATCATGAAAATGGCTAAGTCCTAGTCCTCACAATGGTCGGGACGTGAGGGACATCTGGGCACGAATCGGCCGAAAGGCCACCAGGCAGTCTGCAGAGCAAAGGAACATCTAGGCCGTCGAGGCGCGGGGCGTGGAAAGCGGTTCACCCCGAAGGAGAAGAAAATCGACTAAGCCTCTGGGACATTTAGGACAAGAAGAGCGTGAAGGATGTGAACCGGCCGGTTCAGCGAAGCAGGGAACTCTAATCTTGGGACATCTGGGACAAAGGGGCGTGGAAGACGCGGATAGCCAAAATAGCCGAGAGCCAATCAGATCACGCCACGTGTCACCGGTAGAAAAGGGACAGGGAAGCCCATTTCGGGCGGATCGGAAGTTTTTGTCCTAGATAGCAACTTTGAGACATCCGGGAAAAATGGATGCGAGACATGAAAGAGCGGCACACCCATGGACCAACCAAATCATGACACGTGTCACAAGGAGAAAAGTCCAAAATTCAAAGGGCAAGGTTTGAGGGTCGGCCAGTCAATCAAAAGAGGACACGTGTCCTATGGAGCAAGGAATGTGGAGATCGGAGAGGAGTTAGAGAATTTGGCAAGAATTTTTCCCAAAAGCTAAAAGTAAAGGTCTGCCCCGCGCGCCCACGATGACCAATCAATGCATGCCACGTGTCATCCAGTGGCGGGCGCGGGAAGAAATTTAAAAATCTGTTTCACCTGTTTTGTGCCCTCAATCTTCAGATCTCCATATCTTTTGATCCAGATCTCAGATTTGCACGTTCTTCATATCAACAGAAAGCTTATGAAATTCTCTACATGATTCTAGGGTTAATCTTGAATTTTGGTGCAGTTTGGAGAGAGAAATTTGAGAAATAGCTCTGACACATGTTCATGGCCAGAAGTGACATTTCAGCGACCAGATTTAATGCAGAATGGGTCGCATTCTCCTGTAATTCGGTCAAAATGATAGGGTATGGGTTTGTAAGGTCCCCCATGCAATTTTAATGCACCTGCAGTCAAGAAGGAATGGGCTCTCATGTTTTTTGTACATTTCTATCTCCTAGGCTCGACTCATGTAATGTAAAAGGCGATTTGGTTCACAACCAAAAGGGGGGAACATTTTTGGGCATAGCGAGACTTCTTCTTTCACCTCCGGCAAGTGATTGATGCAAGGATCAGACCTCTCCAAAGATTGTAATATTTTTCTTTTACCTCTCGAGGGTGTAATGCGTGTTTTTGACACTTTGAAAATGATAATGCAAGCTTTGTGAATGGGTTTCAGTCCTAGGGACAAGAAGACGTGAAGGATGTGAACCGGCCGGTTCAGCCGAAGCAGGGAACTCTAGTCTTCAGGACATCACGGGACAAAGGGACGTGGAAGACGCGGATAGCTGAAAAAGCCAAGAGCCAATCAGATCACGCCACGTGTCACCAGTAGAAAAGGGACAGGGAAGCCCATTTCGGGCGGATCGGAAGTTTTGTCCTAGACAAAGACCTTTGGGACATCCGGGAAAAATGGATGCGTAGACATGAAAGAGCTGGCACACCCATGGACCAACCAAATCATGACACGTGTCACAAGGAGAAAAGTCCAAAATTCAAAGGGCGAGGTTTGAGGGGTCAGCCCGAGCCAATCAAAAGAGGACACGTGTCCTATGGAGCAAGGAATGTGGAGATCGGAGAGGAGTTAGAGAATTTGGCAAGAATTTTTCCCAAAAGCTAAAAGTAAAGGTCTGCCCCGCGCCCCTGATGACCAATTAATGCATGCGATGTGTCATCCAGGTGGCAGAGCGCGGGAAGAAATTTAAAAATCTGTTTCACCTGTTTTGTGCCCTAAATCTTCAGATCTCCATATCTTTTGATCCAGATCTCAGATTTGCACGTTCTTCATATCAACAGAAAGCTTATGAAATTCTCTACATGATTCTAGGGTTAATCTTGAATTTTGGTGCAGTTTGGAGAGAGAAATTTGAGAAATAGCTCGACATGTGTTCATGGCGAGTGACATTTCGCGACGATTTAATGCGAATGGGTCGCATTCTCCTGTAATTCGGTCAAAATGATAGGGTATGGGTTTGTAAGGTCCCCATGCAATTTTAATGCACTATGATCAAGAAGGAATGGGCTCTCACGTTTTTGTACATTTCTATCTCCTAGGCTCGACCCATGTAATGTAAAGCGCAGATTTGGTTCCTGACCAAAAAGGGGGAACATTTTTGGGCATAGCAGACTTCTTCTTTCACCTCCAGCAAGTGATTGATGCAAGGATCAGACCTCTCCAAATATTGTAATAGTTTTCTTTTACCTCTCTGAGGGTGTAATGCGTGTTTTTGACACTTTGAAATGATAATGCAAGCTTTGTGAATGGGTTTCATCTTGGGGACAAGAAGACGTGAAGGATGTGAACCGGCAGTTCAGGCCGAAGCAGGGAACTCTAGTGCTCTTTGGACATCTCAGGACAAAGGGGCGTGGAAGACGCGAATGGCAGAAATAGCCAAGAGCCAATCAGATCACGCCACGTGTCACCAGCAGAAAAGGGACAGGGAAGCCCATTTCGGGCGGATCGGAAGTTTTTGTCCTAGACAACCTTTGGGACATCCGGGAAAAATGGATGCAATAGACATGAAAGAGCTGGCACACCCATGGACCAACCAAATCATGACACGTGTCACAAGGAGAAAAGTCCAAAATTCAAAGGCGAGGTTTGAGGGTCGGCCAGGCCAATCAAAAGAGGACACGTGTCCTATGGAGCAAGGAATGCGAGAGATCGGAGAGGAGTTAGAGAATTTGGCAAGAATTTTCCCAAAAGCTAAAAGTAAAGGTCTGCCCGCGCCCACGATGACCAATTAATGCATGCGATGTGTCATCCAGGTGGCGAGAGCGGGGAAGAAATTTAAAAATCTGTTTCACTGTTTTGTGCCCTAAATCTTCAGATCTCCATATCTTTTGATCCAGATCTCGAGATTTGCACGTTCTTCATATCAACAGAAAGCTTATGAAATTCTCTACATGATTCTAGGGTTAATCTTGAATTTTGGTGTAGTTTGGAGAGAGAAAATTGAGAAATAGCTCTGACACGTGTTCATGGCCAGAAGTGACATTTTAGCGACCAGATTTAATGCAGAATGGGTCGCATTCTCCTGTAATTCGGTCAAAATGATAGGGTATGGGTTTGTAAGGTCCCCCATGCCATTTTAATGCACCTGTAGTCAAGAAGGAATGGGCTCTCATGTTTTTGTACGTTTCTATCTCCTAGGCTCGACCCATGTAATGTAAAAGGCAGATTTGGTTCACAACCAAAAAGGGGGAACATTTTTGGGCATAGCAGACTTCTTCTTTCACCTCCAGCAAGTGATTGATGCAAGGATCAGACCTCTCCAAAGATTGTAATAGTTTTCTTTTACCTCTCTGAGGGTGTAATGCGTGTTTTTGACACTGAAATGATAATGCAAGCTCTGTGAATGGGTTTCGATCCTCTCTGTTTGTATTATTTGCTTCATTTGAGATCCTAAATTATACCTTATCGATCTGTGTATGTTTTATGTTGTGAACTTTGAGTCTCAGTGTCTATTTGCATGACAAATATGTTTCACCACTCCTTTTGGTGCATCACCATCTTTAGTTAGTTTCAATTTCTTGCACTTCTACCCTGTCTCCTTGCAAGTTAGAGTAGGATTAGGATCTGAACCTTTGTAGTTGTGCAAGCATTAGATCTAAATCAGAGGAGTTTGAGGAACCAGCCTCTAATCTAGAGATTCCTCTCTCAGTTTCACAAATCCCACACTTGGAGAGAGGTTTCCATGTTGTGCAATCACACTGGATGCTAGAGTGATCAACCTAGAAGCTTGATCTGCATCCGAGGGGTCTTTGTGAGCTGCAACAACAGTTTTGGCACACCCGATGGGAGAGAGGTCTCATTTTTATTGCAGTAGGGTTGATGTGCATCTGCTGCATTTTTCTTGCTTAAAAGAGCTTTTATTTGCATATCTGGCGACTCCTAGGGGAAGAATCGATTGGTTCCAAGTGCAGGCTTGAAAACTCATGAGAAGAATCACCACAAGGTCAAGAGTTGGAGAAGAAGAAGTGTTGTTTGAATACCTGCAATTATCTCCAAGAAGAAGGCAAAGAGGAAGAAGGATTCAAAGGTCTCCATCTCCACCAAATAGAACTCTCTCAACTCCTCCACCTGGTAGGCATTTCATTCAGTCAACAAGGGTTTTAAGACCAATTAGAATGCCTCAAAACAATCCCTACGTCAACTTCACAAAAGAACCCACCCGCTCTCAATGCACAACATCCAGTTCCTATTGCAGCCTTGAAGAACATTCCCTACTTCACTGGAGAAAATCAGACTACTCCAGGTGATCATGTTAAAGATATTTCTAACCTTTGTGCAATTCATGAAATCAATGAAATGCAAGTGGCTGTCAAGTTACTGGCATCTTCCTTTAAGGGTAAAGCATTACAATGGTTTAGGAGCCTTGGAGTTGGTTCTATCACAAACTGGAATAAGCTATGTATTGCACTTCATGAGCAATTTGGAGAGAAAGGAGACAACTTGTCTCTTTTAGAGTAGCTAACAACCATCAAGAGGGCTCCCAATGAGCAACTGACCGATTTCAACTTCAGATTTCAAAAAACTTGGGAGAGGATTCCACAAGGCGGTCGGGCCAACAGACAAAGGTGCTTTTCTCTACTATCTAAAAGCTTTAAATTATGATATTTCTATGTTGATTCAATCCATGGGAGGCATAACTATCCCTATGGCTTATAGCATTGCCATTAGGGCTGAAAATTGTTTAATCCAAGCTGGCAAACTTGCCCCTAGACCTCCCATGCCATTGTTTCCAAGTTTAGAGAGCCCAAACACCCATCAAGCACCTAATTTGGCTCCTTCTCCCACTCCTAGAAATCAGAGTTCAAATGAAGCTTCCACTTCATCTCCAAGTGCCCCAAATGAGCTTCAAGAGGTCATGAAGCAATTGCAAAACCTAGGCAATGAGCTAGTTACTCTCAAGAGGCAACAAGCCCAAGGTTTCAGACCTTCTTATCAACCCCAAGCTCAGCCTAATAGGCAGCCATACCAACCACAAAGACCACCTAATCCAGCTGCAAATATGAATCAAACAAGGCCTCCTGCCAATAGACCATTCCAGCCCTATAATCCAAATGCCATATTTGCCTCTAAGGCATTAGTGCCAACACAGAACAACATTGCTCAGGAATATGATTGGTGTTTTCCATGCAACGAGCCTCATAACCAATCCATGTGTTTCAATGGTGCTCTCAATCAAGCACTAATGGTGATAACTACTGGTGTGGAGGGCAAGGGTAGTCAAGGAAACAGTCAACAACAAGAAACATTCCAACAGCAATCAACCTCAAATGACACCACATTGGTGAATTGCAAGCGAAGATTTCGTGGCATGAATCAAGCGAGTTTCTCAAGGTGTTACAGCCAACACAAGGTCAAAGAGGAGAAATTTCGGTGAAGAACAGCCATTAGCCCTAGCCAATCCACAACCTTCCACAGCTCCACAAATGATTGGCAAGCAAATTCCAGTTTCAAATGCACAAGGGCAGCCAAGAACAGCCCTAGGCCAACTCAAATGCCAGCTATTGCTACCCACGTGCAAGGAGTAAATGTGTAAACCAAGGGACAACGAGAGAGATCCTTCATCACCATTCAGTATCATTGATCAGATGAAGAAGACAAACATCAACATATCAATGTGGGAATCCCTATCTATCCCAGGCCAAAGAGATCTGCTGCAAGCTGCCATGAAGGATTGGCCAACTTCGAATCAGTAGGTTCAGATGCAAGACAAAGTGCTTACAAATGCTGCCCAGCCTGAAGGAAGTCATGGAGGACAACAAGGTAAAATGTTGAAGCCCCCTCCTTTCTATGTTTCATTAATCATTGGAAATCAGCTAGTACATAATTGCATGATAGACTCCGGGGCAAGTAGCTCAGTAATGCCTAAACAGATAGCTGATCAGCTAGGGCTCCAGTATGAAATAACATCTAAAGGGGTAGTGCAGCTAGATGGGACAGCAATAGCAATAGTTGGAGTGATTAGAAATTTGAGTCTTACCTTGCACGCATGTCCAAATGTTGTTGTTTTACAAGATGTATCAATCATAGACCTTCCACCACTCTTTGCCCTTTGCTTGTCAAGGGACTTCATAGCCAAGATTGGGGGGTATTTTTCTGTTGATTGGTCACACATGCTATTCAAAACAAGATATGGAACTAAGGCCACAATCAGATCCAAACCTATTGCAAACTTCCATATTGAGCCTTACACTCTAAGTCAGATTAATGCCAATTGCTCAGCATTTGATCAAGAGGATCACCCTAGCACTGATGATGTTGACACCAAGATTGGAAGTATCCCAGATCTAACTCTTGATGAATGGGAAAACAAGATACATGCTTTTGATCCCTATCAAGAAGTAGAAGAATCTGCGCTAGGATTTTATTGTTTACATGAAGAGAATCAACCTCTCCCTAGCATCACCAAGCCGGATTACAATGACAAGAATGAAGTATGGCAATTGTTCTTTGATGGGTCAAGGAGTAGACAAGGTGTAGGAGGAGGAGCTATGCTCATTTCACCGCAAGGTATAAGGTATTACTCAACCTTCCGTTTCCAGTTTTCTTGCTCAAACAACACAGCTGAGTATGAAGCCTTAATTCATGGATTGCACTGGGCAAGGAAGAAAGGCATCAGGAATTTACAAGTATTTGGTGATAGTGAGCTAATTGTAAACCAAGTCAAAGGAAAAAATGCTGCCAAAAATGATCTGTTGAAGAACTACAAAAATCGGTATGGGATCTTATTGAAGATTTTGAAGCTTTTAGCATCAATTCCATCCCAAGAAAAAAGAATGAAGCAGCTGACAGACTGGCAGCAATTGGGGCTGCATTTGACGTTGTAGAAAATATCAAAAGTGAAAAATCTCAGCCTCATATCAAAGTGGTTGTGAGACCAGCTGTTCCGGATAACAATACAAGTTGGCAAGTCTTCGAGAATGATCAGCAAATTGTTAATTTCCTACAAGAAGAAGTTGAGTTCTCCGCCAGGAATCAAGACAAGCTGCATCAGCAGTATGGTGACCAAGTGGTGCAGCTGAGAACTAACAAATTACCAAAAGGCCTCATAACCTTGGAGTCAATCTTCAACCCGAATGATCAATTCCGGAAGGAGAAAGTGAACATTCAAGTAAAGGGTGAAGATTCAGAGCCTATTTTAGTGGAAGAAGGCAAAACATTGTAGATTGGCAAAGTAAGTACCTCACAAGAGAAATCTAATTTTTTTCAGCTTTGTCAAGAGTTCCCAGATGTCTTTGCTTGGACTTACAAAGATCTAAGAGGTTTCAACCCAAAGTTGGCACAACATACTATTGAGTTGGATCCGGAATCCAAGCCTGTCAGGCAAAAGCAAAGGCCAGTGAATCCCCATATTGAACCTCTCATGAGAAAAGAGTTAAGCAAGCTTATTGAGGCCAGTATCATCTTCCCCATCAAACACTCAAGTTGGGTCGCCAACTTAGTCCCAGTCAGAAAGAAGAATGGAGAGATCAGGTTGTGTGTCAACTTCAGAGATTTGAATAGAGCCTCTCTCAAGGATCATTATCCACTCCCTTCCATGGAGAAAATATTGTAGGTTGTAGCTGGTTCAGAAAGGTTTTCACTACTTGATGGCTACTCAGGCTACAATCAGATTATGGTGAGGGAGGAAGATCAATTCAAGACAGCCTTCACAACCAAATGGGGAACATATGCCTACAAGAAGATGCCATTTGGCCTATCAAATGCTGGAGCCACTTTCCAAAGGGCAATGGATATGGCATTCAAGGGGTTGATCAATAAAATAGTTTTGATATATCTTGATGACATCACTGTATTCTCCAAAAATGCAGTGGATCACCTTTTTCATCGAGGCGGAGTATTTCGAGAGGTGTAGAAGATTTGGGGTATCATTGAATCCCAAAAAATGCATATTCCTGGCTCATGAGGGGAAACTTCTAGGCCATATTGTCTCGAAAGAGGGACTGGGAATTGATCCAGAGAGGGTTGAAGCCATAAGAGCACTACCATTTCCAAGTCATAAGAAGGCTCTTCAAAGCTTCTTGGGAAGGATCAATTTTGTCCGTAGGTTTTCCCAGATTTTGTAGCCCTTGTCAAGCCCATCACCAAAATTTTAAAGAAGAGCATGGATTTTAAGTGGATAGCGAAGGTAAGGAGAGTTTTGAAGCAATCAAAAAGCTATCTCTCAAGCACCAACTCTCATCAACCCGAGACTTCTCCAAGGATTTCATCCTCTATGCATTTAGAGGTGATGACATTATTTTTGCCATTCTAGTACAGTAGAAAAAAGATAATTATGAGCAGCCGGTTACCTTCTTTAGCCAGAGCCTAGATGACTATGAGGTGAGGTACTCTTTTATTGAGAAGCATGTGCTTGCAGTAATCAGAAGCTTGAAGAAATTCAAGCATTTAATCTCAAACAACAAGGTCCAATTGCTGGTCTCACATGCTGGAGTTAAGGACTTCCTCCTCAACAAGGATTTGAATGAGAAAAGGGCAGGTTGGATCACCCGTGTCATGGAATATGACATTGAGATCAAGGTCACCAAGCTGGTAAGAGGGAAAGGACTGTGTGAGCAGCTAGTTTTGGGGAAGCAAAAAGAAGTATGCAACAAAGAAGAGGCTGTTTTGACAGTCCAGGACAGCCATGAGCCAAGTGGCAATCAAGAAGAAGACAATGCTTCCCCCACTCCTTGCTGGACCCAAGGTGTTATACACTTCCTAGGTACAGACCTGTGCCCCCCAAAGATGAACAAGACCCAAAGGAGACACTTCAGGTTGCAGGCTGTTCCGTATTCCATTGTTGATGGAATTTTGTTCAAGAAAGATGTGAATGGAGTGCTGCTGAGATGCATTAGCACAAATCAGATTCAAAGGGTGTTGGAAGAGTATCATGGTGGACCAGCTGGTGGCCATTTTGCACTAAGAGTGACAGCTCTAAAAATCATGAAGGCTGGTTATTATTGGCCTAAAATCTTGATGATTTCTATGTATGGATCAAGAGGTGTAAGAATTGTGCATTCTTCACAGGAAAAGAGAGACTTTCTGCCCTCCCATTGCATCCAATCTTAGTTGACCAACCATTCATGCAATGGGGTTTGGACTTCATCGGAGTCATTAATCCCATTTCAAGCCAAGGGCACAAATGGATTTTGACAGCCACAGACTACTTCACCAAATGGACAGAAGCAGCAGCACTCAAAGAGGCAAATGAGTCTAGCATCTTAGACTTTTATGAGGGAATAACAACCAGATTTGGTGTACCTGCTACAATAATCTCTGATAATGCATTGGCATTCATTGGATCTAGGGTGACTGAGTGGGCTGTCAAGAATGGTATTTACCTAAGCACTTCATCGAACTATTACCCTCAGGGTAATGGCCAGGCCGAGTCTACAAACAAGAACTTGTTGAGGATCATTAGGAGGACTCTTGATGAGAATCAGAGGTCTTGGCATACCAAACTGAAATCAGCCCTATGGGCTGATAGGATAACTCCCAAAAGATCCACAGGTAGCTCTCCATTCAGGCTTGTCTATGGAAGAGAGGCAATCTTGCCCATGTCACTTGAGTTGCCAACATTGGAACTCATGAAGCAGCTGGAGTTGCTTGAGTTTGAGCCCATGGAGGTGAGGTATGCAGAGTTGATGGAGCTATAAGAAATCAGAAATCAGGCATCCCAAGCAATGGAAAAGGATCAAGCTTTGATCAAGAAGAACTTTGATAGGAAGGCCAAAGATAGATCTTTTCAAGTTGGAGATCTAGTGTTAAAATGGGATGTGGATAGAGAAAAACCGGGAAGGCATTCAAAATTTGATGCCATTTGGAGTGGCCCATACATGGTCATGAAGTGCAAGAACAACAATGCTTTCCAATTGGCCTCATTGGATGGTGAAGAACTACAGATTCCAGTCAATGGAATCTATCTCAAGCGTTGCTTCTAGAGGGAAGTTCACTACCTCTGTAAATATTAGATTAGATTTTCTTTCCTCTAAGTGCTTGTGCACATTGTTTTGCTATAGGTTAGTTTTGTTTTCCCTAAGTGCTTTGGCACAGCTTGCTGTCCATGGAGATGTTTTGCAGTCTTTTGCTTTCATCAGGTGATATTCCATCTTCCTCCTTACACATTCTTAGTCAGTTGGGATTCTAAACTGAATGTTTGATAACTCCATGCCCAATGGACTGCTTACAGTTCTTGGTCTTTTCGCCTAGCGAGGTACCCTCATTGAGTCACCAATTGTTATCCAAAATTCACCCCAGAGTAAATTTTGATAACATGCATTGAATTCTCAAGCCCCAGGAAATTGATTGATTTAGGGCAGAAAATCATGTTTCTAGGGTCCCCTCATATTTTTTCTAACTCCCCTGGCCAAAGAAGAAAAGAGCAAGTTACGAGAAAATGTGAAAAGTTGCAGAAAACAAGCTTGGGCAAGAAAAATCATGAAAAATGGCTAAGTCCTAGTCCTCGCAATGGTCGGGACGTGAGGGACATCTGGGTGTGAATCAGCCAAAAGGCCACCAGGTAGTTTGCAGAGAAAAGGAACATCTAGGCCATCGGGACGCGCGGGACGCGAAAGCCGGTTCGGCCAAAGGAGAAGAAAATCGACTAACTACTCTAGGACATTTGGGACAAGAAGACGCGAAGGACGTGAAATAGCTAGTTTGGCCGAAATGGGGAACTCTTGTACTGGGACATCCGAGGACAAAGGGACGTAGAAGACGCAGATAGCTGAAAAATCGAGAGCCAATCAGATCACGCCACGTGTCACCGGCAGAAAAGGGACAGGGAAGCCCATTTCGTGGATTGGAAGTTTTTGTCCCAGACAGCACTAGGACATCTGGGACAAATGGATGCGGTGGATGCGAAAGAGCCGGAAGACCCATGGACCAACCAAATCATGACACGTGTCACAAGGAGAAAAGTCCAAAATTCAAAGGGCGAGGTTTGAGGGGGCCACCAGCCAATCAAAAGAGGACACGTGTCCTATGGAGCAAGGAATGCGGAGCTCGGAGAGGAGTTAGAGAATTTGGCAAGAAGTTTGTCTAAAATCTAAAAGTAAAGGTCTGCCCCGCACCCCTGATGACCAATCAATGCATGCCACGTGTCATCTAGGTGGCAGAGCGCGGGAAGAAATTTAAAAATCTGTTTCGCCTGTTTTGTGCCCTAAATCTTCATATCTCCATATCTTTTGATCCAGAGCTCAGATTTGCACGTTCTTTATATCAACGGAAATCTTATGAAATTATCTACGTGATTATGGGGTTAATCTTGAATTTTGGTGCAGTCTAGAGAGATAAAATTGAGAAACGGATCTGACATGTGTTCATGGCCAGAAGTGACATTTCAGCGACCAGATTTAATGCAGAATGGGTCGCATTCTCCTGTAATTCAGTCAAAATGATAGGGTATGGGTTTGTAAGGTCCCCCATGCCATTTTAATGCACCTGCAATCAAGAAGGAATGGGCTCTCACATTTTTTGTACGTTTCTGTCTCCTAGGCTCGACCCATGTAATGTAAAAGGCAGATTTGGTTCACAACCAAAAAGGGGGAACATTTTTTGGGCATAGCAGACTTCTTCTTTCACCTCCAGCAAGTGATTGATGCAAGGATCAAACCTCTCCAAAGATTTTAACAGTTTTCTTTTACCTCTCTGAGGGTGTAATGCATGTTTTTGACACTGAAATGATAATGCAAGCTCTGTGAATGGGTTTCAGTCCTCTGTTTGTATTATTTGCTTCATTTCAGATCCTAAATTATACCTTATCAGTCTGTGTATGTTTTATGTTGTGAACTTTGATCTGTGTCTATTTGCATGACAAATATGTTTCACCACTCCTTTTGGTGCATCACCATCTTTAGTTAGTTTCAATTTCTTGCACTTCTACCCCTGTCTCCTTGCAAGTTAGAGTAGGATTAGGATCTGAACCTCTGTAGTTGTGCAAGCATTAGATCTAAATCAGAGGAGTTTGAGGAACCAGCCTCTAATCTGGAGATTCCTCTCTCAGTTTCACAAGTCCCACGCTTGGAGAGAGGTTTCCATGTTGTGCAATCACACTGGATGCTAGAGTGATCAACCTAGAAGCCTGACTTGCATCCAGGGGTGTTGTGAGCTCTGCAACAACGGGTCCATTCCTTGGACTTGGAAATATTTAGATATGAATAAATCGATTACGAAAATGGAAGCACCTTTGGTTTAGTGGAAATTAAATAAATACTAACTCTTTTTATTTCCCTAATGTCTATAGACCTTAGTGTTTGATCTTTCAGGATACTCTTTTTTCTTCAAAATCTACATCAAGACTTTCATCTTGGACTATGGAGAAAATAGCCAAGTAATGATGAAATTCATGATTTATGGAAGCCAGATCGAACGCAATATATCTAATTTCTCTCGGTGTCCTCATAGGAATATAAATAAGAATCTATGGTCGACAGTGTTGGTTCTCCCACCATGTTGAAAAATTACACGTCCATGAATGTTACATATATCATCAATAGAAACAAATACTGAGCCAAAGGACTTACTTGGATTTACAGACGACACCCTTATGAATCTTATTCTGAATATTTGGTTAGATTAAAAAATCATTTAGAAAATAAATGTAAGAAGTGTTGATCCTAGTGGTCACTAGGATCATCCATAACAACAAGTTTAGAGCTTATAAATCACTAGGAATCATTCACAGGATAACTATTAATGCAATGAGAAAAGCATGGGAGTACATGCACCATTGAGGGGTCAAAAAAACTTAGTTTTGATCCTTGTGGTCGCTAGTCATCATTCACAAAAAAAAATTTAATGTAACAAGAAAGGTCTTGCAATACATATACTTGATCCTTGAAGACATACATAGTTCTGATCCTAGTGGTTGCTAAGTTCAGCCATAACAAAATATTTAGAGCTTGGTCATATCTACGCATTATTCATATGACAACTATTATTACAATGAGAAAAAGTGTGTCAATACTTGCACTATTGAGGGTTCTAGACATACTTAGTTTTCATCCTAACAGACGCTAATGTTAGCCACAACAACATATTTAGATCTTAGTAGTTGTTATCCATCATTCACACTAAATCTATTAATGCAATGAGAAAAGTGTGGCAATACATACATTGTTGAAGGGTTAAAAATACATAGTAATTATCCTAGTTGTCACTACAAAGAGAGCCACAATGAAATATTTATAGCTTAGTGCCCCTAGGCATTATTAATAGGAAGTCAAACCCTATTTTATAATCTCAATGGTCATTAAATATCAGAATTTTCATATTCTTCCACCTACTATTCTAATTTCAATAATTAATTTATAACAAAAGTTCTAGAGAAACTGAAGATAGCAGACCTAAAATGCACTTTAGTTTAATTTCCTATGAAATACCTGAATGAATAAAATGTCATTGTCGCCCTTAAAATCCCCCTCATTTTTAAGTCAAATTCAAAAATCTTGAGCTCACGCCCTCCAAAAGTGTTCAAGTAAAGTTGGAAGTCTAAAAAGATAGAGAAATTCATGCTTTGAAGTTGTTTAAACTCTCCAGTCTACGTGGTTTGATAAATTTTCCATTTCCCCGTCTAGGCAGTGAAAATTATATTATTGTCCTCATTTAAATGAAATTTTTAATCTTTCTATGGCCATGGATCATCGAACCTTGTATTGTTTTCAATCCCTTGGTTCACAAAAGAAATTTGAAAATCGGGCACAAAATGGTGGAGTTTTCTTCTTCTCTACATTTTTCCACAGTCATGAATGATGGGCATTTTCTTCCCCGTCAAATTTTGGCCCCATTATCCATGGGTACATGGAAATATCTAATTGGAGGTGGGTCGGTGGAGCAATTTGTGTTTTTGTGATGCTCATTTAAAACAACCCACTTGAGACCCAAGAAACCACCGAGGATTAGTTAGAAAATTATGGAATAATTTTTTTTATTAGAAGTTTCCACAACCAAGTTGTAAGACAACAGTTGACCCTATTAGGTTCTGGATCAATTCAAAAATTAATATATTATACTTTTCATTTATTAACAATTATCAAGGTCACGTGATTCAACTTTTAGGCTTAGAAGTTTCGGTTAGGTTCGGGGGAGTAATTTACACCCATACCTACTCTCTAGTAGGCTCAGAGTTTCAACTTGATTTCTCTCATACTAAACATATTCAAAATTTCCCTAAATCATTTCCATTGGATAGGAAATTTTCTCACTTTTCGGTGATATAAAGAAGCCCTCCTAAATCCTTCGATAACTCAAGATATGAGCAAGCGGACTTTAGGAGTCAAATTTTCCTCAAGGGGACATGTGTTAAGAGGAGATGAAAAATCCTTTGGTGGGTTGGTGGGTCGCGAGGCAGCTTTAGAAAAATTTCCCCCACGCAGCACAAATGAAAAATTTCTCCCGCACCTCCTCAGTTCCCCAGTGGACATGCATCAAGTCCTGCTTCAAAGTGGAGGAGGGTGAGGGAAGGGCGGAGTGGCGGATAAATTTGGTGAACTTCACCAAAACAAAACAAAAGGTGAAAGACATGCGTGCGGGTCAACGCACCCACGGAGGAGAAATTCCAAGGCGAGGACAGGGTTTTGGGGCCATGGGGAAATTGTTCAAAATTTTCCCTAGGTAAAAGCAACAAAAAAAAGGATTCTCCCCCCCCCAAGCTGCCACGTGGCACACTCTGATTGACTATGGGCCGGCGGGAGAAATGGAAATTTTTTCCAAATGTTTCAAAAAAGTTAAAGGGTAAAAAGATATCGCACCTCCGTCGTGCCCTATGAGGACACATGGCAGCCCCCGATTGGCTGTGGGCTGTTAGAGGAAAAGATGAAAATTTTCCTGAACCAAAATTTTTCAAAAAAAAATTCTAAGGCAATTCAATGGGAAATTTTTGGGTTGTGGGCCCACCAGGGAAAATTTTCCCAAATTTTCCTGCCAAGGCTCAAAAACTTCAAACTACCATAACTTTTGCTAGAAATATCAATTTTGGGAAAATGAGAACTTTTTGGAAATCTCTCAATTCCCTCTTTGCACAAAAAAACATAAATTTTACATTTTGGTAAAGTTTAAGGGGTCAATTTTGTAAAAAGGATCTGCAGGCTTTTAATTAGCAAACTGGCAATTTCTAACTTTCAATTTGATTAAATTGGATCTCCTCCTTCACTCAACATGCCAAACAGGCATGGAGAATTGATCTAGGGAGAGTTTAAAGTGTTTTAGGGAGTTGATTTGTTTAATTTATTCAAATTTGAATTTTGTCCAACAAATGACAGAAAACGGTTGAGGAAGAGATTGAGCTCAATTTTGCAATGGTTCAAGTTATTCTCTTAAATATTCTTTGTCAATTGAGTTCATTGCTAATATATCATGTTGAATTTTAAGGTTTCCAAGTTGATTGTTAAGTGCTGGTCCAAACTGTGCAATTTGATTAAATTTGTCAGTTTTAAAAGTCACAATGCCAGTGATCAAATTTTTAAAGGATCTATTTATCAATTTTATCATTTAAGTGTGGTATATAGTTTCTAACTAATCTAATGCATTTAGTTGTTTACAAAAATTCATTTCCAAAGCTAAATGATAAGGTCTGACTTTCAATTTCATATATTTCCCAAAAGAAACAAGCAACATCCTTCCTTCATACGCATTTTCTTTCTTTTGCAAATAAACAGAGCTTCAAATCACAATTTGATATTCCCATTTCATCACAACAATGCAAATAAGAGATGAACTTGCAATTATTTATTGACTTCAAAAAAAGAAACATCTTTACATTCTTTCATTCCTTGAATGCAATTAATAGAATTTTCATTTCTCTTCAATAAACAAAATCAAAATTTAATTGTCTTTTATAATTTAAATATCCACTTTCATAATCAATTACATACATCTTTCTTCACAAAATACAGATTACAATTTCATCCACAATAAGTGGGAAAGGATTACAATTAAATATGTTTTCACAAGGGAATGTCAAACTACATTTTTTTCCTTTGCTCCTAGACAGCAACATGCTCATTATCTCTTTCTCCAAGTTGATCACAACAAAAAAGAGGGGGAAAGAAAACACTCTCCACCCAACCAAGACATCCAATGAAATGAGAATCCTTCATCATTGGCCCCCGAGCCCCAAACAAAATACAATAATAGATGTAATTTAACCCATGAAAATAACTAGATTCCACAACATACAATATTCTTTCACATACACATTTCAAAATAAAAGATAGAACAATACAAAACAGTAGTTTACACTACAATTGAAAACATATCAATCAAAACTCAGGCTTGATCAAGCAAGCCAAAGGAGAAAGGTCTATGGGGGAAGCTACTTATGCCTCCTAATTGGGAATTGGGCATCCACCAGAACAACCCACCAAAATAATTCATCCCACACACATCCTTATGCCTCCCCACAATTTTCTCCTTATGCCCCCACGATTTGCTTATTCCCACTCAAATTAAGAAATGTAAGATATTTCTTTTCCATGGTGGATCCCAAACCCAAACTCCCTCCACAAAAATCTGATGCCAATGGAATTCCTTATGCCCCCACATGGATTCCCCATAGCCTTCTCCTACACCTTCCCTAAGGCAGTCTACCCAACCAGCCAACAAATGAAACAAAGCATGCACCATTCACAAAACACAACAAGGAAATAATAGCAAAATAATGAGAGTTAAATTCCTACCTCTCCATGGTGAATTTTGCTCCCAACAAAGCAAGCTTCAAATGCCAAGAAAACACAGTCCAAAATAGCAACTCCCAAGCATGTAAATATTTCTCCAAAACTTCCTCCAAAAACAAGAGCTCCCACAAGAAAATGTGCCCCCAAGAAGTTACAAAATGATTCAACAACCCCAAAATAAGAAGAGATTTTGAATTAAATAGAATAGGGAAAGAAGAGGATGATGTGGATCCATGTAGGATGCCACATCAAACATCCTCAAATTCAAAAAAAAAAGAAAAGATTTCATTCTCCCAAGCACAATAAAGAGGTGGGTGAAAAATGACAAGTTACATGCACACTCCAAAGAGCCCACACCTCAAGGGACAGCAAATTAAATGAAAAGTAAGAGAGTGCATTCCAAAACAAGCAATATGATGAATAAAATTCATTATAAAATTCTAAAATCAGCCTTCCAACCATAGGTATGGTTGGAAAATTAAATTTAGAGGTATGGGACAAGTTTTACTTGTCCCACAAGCCTCCAAAATAGCTCCCAAGGACAAATTTGAATTTGTCATGGAGGTGGAGTATTTCATACTCTAAAACTGACTTACACAAGCTCTTACACAACTTACACATCCCTTACAAAATTAATTCAAAGAGCCAACAACTCCCATTATTATTTTCCCATATCCCAATTTAATTTATTTAAATTTTAATCATATGATTTCCCACATTAATCTATCACAACTTTAATTAATTAAAAGAAGGGAACACATTACTAATAAAATACATACAATAATAAATAAACATTTAACCACATTACTAAAATACACAAACCATGGTCACATGTAAATATGATCCCCCTATGGGAATATCTAATCAAACAACACACAACACAATAAAACAAGTTGCCATGGTAACCATGTTGAATTCACCTAGAATTCCATTGTGGTTGGTCTCTGATCCCCTGATGTTTGTTGTGATATTTTAAACCTGTAAAACACAAATACCTCCTTCGGCCTCATGGCCATATCAGAACATCCAATGTGATATAAATGAAATCACAAAACCAACTATATAAATGAATCACAACAACATCGAAGCAACAACTACATCATTTACATTTTTAATCCACAACTATATCAGCATCATAAAATATTCATTTTCTAGATCTAATCATAATATCCAAAATCACATGTCCGAACAACATCCATAAAATATCCATGTCAATAATATATCATCATCCACATATAAGGTGTCTCTAATAATCATCATGCATCAAAATCAAATCAAGATCAATAATAATCCATGATCAATGTCTAACATCATACTAAATCAAAACATAATAATGTCTATAATGTAATCAACAGTATCAGCATAAGCATCAAAAGGTGTCAAAGGGAAGTGGGCACTACAATTTTTGAGCCTTTATGTAAAAAGGGCTTAAAGTTATAAATTAACCCACAGCCCTGATCATGCTATAAGGAAAAAGTCAAATGTTGAGCCCGCATCAAAAGAGTCAAAGTGGGGAGGCGGATTGTCGGGAGATTTGAGAATTTGAGCCTTTTTCATTAAAGGGGCTTAAAGTTAAAAAGTGACCCAGCCCCACCAAACACAAAGGAAAAATTCAAATCTTGGGCCCACCATTGGAAATTCAAAGCGGGGAAGCAGGTCGGCGGAGAACTTTGAGGTTTTGAGCCTTTTTGTAAAAAGGGCTAAAATTCATAAAGTGACCTGCGCCATCATCATGCTATGAGGGGAAAATTCAAATATTAATCCCACATCGAAGGTCAAAGTGGGAAGGTGAGATGGTGGAGAAATTTTTGTTTTTGATCCCACATTGAAAAAAGGTAAAATTATAAAAGTGACCCGCGACTTTGTCTCCACTCAAGTGAAGCCACGTGTCAAGATTATATCAAAAATAGAAGAGCAGACCAAAAATGTAAAAAATGCCAAATATCTATAAAGTCACAAAATAGAAAAGGCATCCTCCATGCCCACTCCAGTAAATTTCTCCCACATGGATGGCTCTGGTTTGAAGTTTCAAAGGCAAGATGAACTATTCAAATTCAAAGTTACAAAACAAGTGTAACAATTGCATTATGAAAAGTCTGGTTTTTTTCGCCATTGGCATTTCTTCACGAATCAAGAATCTGAACAAACGCAAATGACTGAAAATATTGTAAACCATTTCTTTCTAATAAATAAGAAGTTGTAACCATTTCTTGCAAGATATTTAATGGCTTCTTCATGTCATTGTACAAGGTTGGCAATTGGTTTGGTAAACTCACGAGTGCATTATACTTAGAGAAAGCAAAGGAGATAGCCATTTTCTTCTAATTCCCTCCATTCTCAAATTTCTTCCATTCCCACATTATGTACAACTTCTATTTAAGCATCAATACAAGAAGGATTTTGTAGCCTCTTTGATGAGGAGATTTTAGAAACTTTGAGTTCACAATCTTATCTCGTCTTGTTGCCATTTGCAAAGTTGTTTATTCTCATGAATGCATGTGTTGAAATTTATAACTAGTGCGTGTAGGAATATGATTTTCTACTTACAACATTAGTTCTCCTACCTATTTTCTCACTCCTTTTCCAACCTTCATATCAAATTACCCCCTTGCAGATAATCAGCATAGCGTTTTCAACAGGTCGAGAGTGCCCCCGTTGGATCCCCACAAAAGGCCACCACAGAAATCCACATTTTCTTGCATATGCATATATGGCAGCTGTACCAGTTAAGTAGAGGGACTTAGATTCCCAGAGCATTGGAAAGTAATTCACAAATTTTTCCACCCAAAAAATTTCCTTGCCAATAGTTTTTGCGCCCATCGTGGGGTAGATTTATCGATATTTGCACCTGAATGTGACCATAAGGTAAGAAAATTCAAAATTCAAAAAAGAATAAAAAATATGGAATTTGAATGGCTATATGAGCCACATAGATTCAAATCATGGATATTTTGGGAAACCCTCCTATTGAAATACTCAGTATTGATCTTCCACATCTAAGAAGATGTTTATTCATAATTAAGGGAAGCTTTCGACATAACAGACAAAGTGTCAATCACTACTTCATTGCCATGAGAATTATTGACCTTGAAGAAGAACGCATATTTCTGAATTGGAGAGGTAAAGACAAATTCCATACATGCAAAAGAAGATCATATATTTTCAAGATGGCAAATAGAACACTCGGCAACAGACAAGGAGGATAAATTAATCCCATTTTTGAGTAACTTCAAATAAGACAAGAGCTACTTGGAATCAAAAGGCCTCCTTCTCAAACAACTAGTCACGTTGGGAACCTGAGTGTTTCAAATCCTTTAGATGGTGAATTTCCATACATAAAAGAGAACCTTTAATATTTCACCGATGTAGAGACCGAAGAAGAAGCTAGAGAAAGAGAGGTGAGAGCCGAAGAAGAAAAAAGATCTCAACTCGAAGAAATTGAGAGGCTTCAAGTTGATGAAGATGAAAGAGAAGCAGAAAACCCGCAAACTTATCAAGGTTGGAAGCTAGAAACATAAATAGAATGGGGGATTGTGATCATGAACATGATCATGAGGCCCATAGGCCTAATGTACCATGGGAGGAAACAACTGGTCCACTGGCTCTTGCTCAACCACTCCATGAGCTACCGAGAGGCTCGAGAAAAAACTTCCCAAAATTCAGAGGGGATGGTTCTCAACTCCCTGAAGAGCATGTAGCATCATTTATCACTGCTTGTGGTGTGTTGGGTGTTGAGGATGAAGATGTGTCAATATGAATCTTTGTGGATTCACTTCAAGGGAAATTTGTTGAATGGTTCTCGCATGCTACCCCCAGGCCATGTCACCTATTGGGAAGATATAAGAAGTGCATTCGAACACAGGTTCAAGACCATGGAATATTTCTAGGATATCTTGGTCCAATTGGTACAAATGAAAAAATAAACCTCTGAGTCAATGAGAGACTTTGTAGAAAGATATAATAGAGTGATAAGAAGAATCCCTAAAGATGTGGTGCCTCCTGAAAATAATTTGAAGAGATTCTTCATCAGTGCCTTGCCATCAGAAGTAGGTTTCTTCCTTAGAAGAACCCAACCAAGAACATTAAGGGAAGCTCAAGACCATGCAATAGAAACTGATGATGATCTAATCCTTTCCGGAAAGGTGAAAGGCCCCAATGGAAAGCAAAAGGGTCAGAATTCAAACTCTATCACCACGATCCAATGTTCCAAAAAATGGCAAATGACTTGGTTGCCTTGAAGAAACAACTATCCCAGATCACAATGTGGAATGCTCCAAGGAAACCAAACTCCCCAAATAGGCCAAGGATTGCTCCACCTCCTTTTAGATTGCTCTTGAAGCACCACTAGTCAATGCCATCTGTGACACTGAAGAACCAGAGGAGGAAGTAAAAATTGAAGAACTTGAAGAAGAAAATGTGGAGGACTATGAAAACTATCTTGAGGTTGAGGAATTGATATGCACAATGGCCTAATTGAGTATGTTGATGATGAAGATGAGGATGATGAAGAAGCTCCAAGTTTCTCATGTGTTGTTTTCACTTGTGCACAATCTAGGAAAGGTGCTTCATCCTCAATAGTTGTGGTAAAGGATAATAAGAATAAAGAATATTATCCTCTAGAGGTCACACAATAATATCATCGTAGAGGATCACCATTACCACCTTCATGGAGTTCACAAAGAAAAACCAGACTCACTGGTTTTTAGAGATCATGCTACTATGCCAAGTAAGTCATCTAATTATTCTCCTAGCTCAAAATTTGCTAAGAACAATTCTAGTTTAAATGTTGTTCCTACAAAAACATCTAAGGTTCAATCAAAATCTACACCCTCATCCCCTTTCAAACCAATTTCTACACCCAAAAAGGAGAATTCAACACCCAAAGTAGAAAATCCTCTACCATGTAAATATTCCTCCATTTCCATAACCTATTCCTCACTCACCATAACCCCATTTGACTTTGTGGAACATGCCAGCAAAACCAAAGTCCAACTCTCAGAAATAGAATACCTACAAACAACCCCTTCCTAGTTTGACAGGTTCATTAATATAGTTTGTGGTGGTAACCTTATATCCTCAAGTCCTAAATATAAATGCTTATTTCCCACACCATCTACTCCACCTTTCCAAAACATGCTAGCCTTCGATTGCCTCCAAAATCAATGACGAGACCAAAATATGTCTCATTATATCACCAAATAACATTCTTATTCTCTCTCTCAAAATAAAGCTATCAAGTGAATTTCGATGTAGTTTTAATAATGAGATATCATATTTAAGATAGAATATAAGATTTATCTTATCATCTCTTTAGAAATCTATTTGCAATCTAAATTGTTATTTCTTGATATTTATTCTAAAGTTGGAATGCAATAGTGTGTAGAAAACATGTCATAAACAACTATACTCCAAGTTCATAGATTACAACTACAAAATTCTTCACGTAGCTACGAAATTCTTCACGTAGCTACAGAAATTCTTCACACAGCTATGGAAACGCCTAGCTAGTGAAAGTATTTTGGTTTGTTCCAAAATAATGTAAAGGAGCACCGAACTATTCAGCCCACTCTTTGTTTCCACATCATCAACCAAGAATATAGATCCAAACATGTGGCAATCCAAAGTCATGAATGCATGTGGCATTCCAAGAAGAATTCAAATTCATGGACTTATCGCTCCTCTTTTTTCTCTCCATGTTTAAAGGATGAGCAAATGGTGGAATACTATTAGGAATGTTGAATAAGTACCCTCCCACTTTGTGTTCCTAGATTAAAGGGATGAGTTGTAGAAATATTCTCCATAATAAGTGGGTTGTTGTAGTCAAGTTTGTTTAGTATTTATTTCTTTGAATAAATCTGCCCAAGAATAGGTAGTTAGTTCTTGGAGTGTGGACCAAGTAAACTAGGAGTAATGTCTATAAATACCTCTTCCATATATTTGGAAAGGGGGCATATTTTGTAAATCAATTTTGAATCAATACAAGTGTAGTTTTAAAAGTTAATTGTAGTTTCTCCAAATCCAAAGGGAAGAGAATGGCCAAAATCCACTCTTCCCCAAGGAGGAGGATTTTTCTATTATTTCTTAGCATAGTTTATTTACTGCAGATTTATTTCAGTAGTTTAGTTGTTGTGTGTTTCTTTTTCATGCATGTTTAATTTTTGTATGTTTTCTTAGGAAGAAGTATTGTTGAATAAGATTTTCCTTTCTCCTTTTGCATACAACTTTAGACACCACCTTGGTTATAATGACACCAACTTGTCTATGAGTTGGTTAAATGACTGGTAATACAACGACCCGTCATTTTTGGTGCCGTTGCCGAGGGATCATGGTGTTATTAAGAGACTCAATTTTTTCTAAAAGAGTATTCTAGTGACAATAGAATACCTCTTAGCAAGATTTGTGATAGGAGATTCTAATTCAATAACTTCTTTAGAATTTATTTTCATGTAATTTATTTTCCTGCACTACAATTTATTTTCCTACAATTTCATTTTGAGCAATTTCATTTTCAAGTAATTTTCATTTTCTAGTAATTTCATTTCCAGCAATTTTATTTCCTACAAATTTATTTTCTGCAAATAGATTAAATTTTATTTCGTAATTAGATTTATAAACTTGATGGAGATTGCCAAAAGAAACTCCCTCCTCAATAAAATGGAAACACCATTTCATATTAGTCCATCAGACATGTGTTTATGCAATTATTTATTCTGATTAAGAAATATTTCTATTATATTCATATTGAGAATTTCAATATGATATTGTAGATTGTTGATAAGATTGACTACCTTAATCAACATATGGATGAAAAATTCATAATAGAAATATGTATTATCATCAAATAAAACCCGTACCTAGTTCTATTTCCTATATACACAACAATTACAGTGGCTAGTTACCCATGTATTTTGGTGTGATGGAATGGATACAATAGGAATTTGATGATAATTTTTCTTAATCTTTATAAAAATTGTAACATAATATATTTCGTAGGGTCTAAATTGATTTGGGTTTCCTATTATGAAATATTTCTTGTTTGCATGTATTTGATTCAATACCAGTTCATGCATGCGAAATGCAAAAATGTGAAAAAAAAAAAACTAACTTTGTGCAGGTTAGTGAGACAAATATTTATGTGGAATATTTGTGTAAACAAATTGAGAGTTGAAGGAAAAGATGAGTTGCTTCTATCACGGAAGAAGGAAACATCATGTTGAAGGAAAAAAACATCCATCTCTGCAACTCAAATTCCTGTAATCAAAAATGAATCTACAACAATAATGAAAGTTATTAGAAAATGGTAGACAAATGTAAAAAGGTATGCATTATTCTCTCATATAACAATGCATTTGGTTGAAAAGTTCAAGAATGCAACAAGAGAATTATATTTTTAACTCTTACATTTAATGAAGTGAGACATTCCTTTTTGCATGCAATGACTCATGCGGTTGTTAGAAAAATTCAAATAACATGCATTCCTATTTTATCTCTTTTATTTAATAAATTAGTCAAATTTTGTTAAGATATTCCTTGCATGTCGACTTAATTTATTTAGAAATAAATTTTTCATACAAAGAGGAAATAAATTTGCATGCAATGAATGCTACATATTGCATATATTTTAATCAATTAAGTCTCATACAAAGAGTGCTCCTAAATTGACTCTATTTATTTAATGAGAGAGACTTGTTCTAAATTATTTTCAATAATTATTGGAGATTTGAATTTGAAGGAGCTAATTGTTGCAAGCATCTATTTTTTAGATGACATAATTACTGTAGGAAATTACAAAATCAACATACATGGTGCATTAAAGAGGAGGTCAAAGGAAAAAGAATCATCTGATACAGAAATCACGCATGAAAAATAGCTACATTTTTTGATGCAAACTTCTCATGGCTCATAAAGAAATAGATCAAAAAAATTCTAGGTTTTTTTCTACATGAAATGAGATTTCCAGATCATTTTGAATCACCCATTTTGTTTAGAAATGACCAAGATATCGCAGTTTGAATGCACGCTACTCAAAAGAAATAACATGTTGCAGACTATTTTGATAATAGTGTTTTCTGATCCAAACTGCTCGCAGCTTAGTAAAGAAATCACTCAAACGATTTCTAGGTCTTGTTCTACACAATCTAATATTTTTAGATCATTTTGAATTTCTCTTTTTGTTGAGAAACGACCAAGATATCACATTTTGAATGCATGCTGCTAAAAATAACATGCTGAAGATTGTTTTTTTTTTTTTAAATAAATATATCTTATGATGCATGCAAGTATTCTGCTAGTACTCCTCATTTTCAGTACCTGATTCGTTCCATGCTACCCTCTTTGTCTCAGTTTTTGTGAAAAATTCATTTTCCCAACTTCTGAAAACACCAAAAATTCCTCCGATATGCAATAGTCAATGTTAATCTTCTCAAAAAAACAATGGGGAAAGTTGAAAACTAGCAAATGGCTACTTTTCCCAAACCAAAAAAAAAGGGGAAAGTTGAAAACCAGCAAATGGCTACTTTTCCCAAACCAAAAAAAAACAAAATTTTTGCACTTCAAAGTCTTTCTTGGATTCATATGACTACTTCTCTTATGCCGACTTGGTTGATGAAATCATTTTCTTCTGAAAAGTTCTATGTTGCAGTGACCTTGACTTCATATCTATTTGTTTTTTTAGCTACAGATGGAAATCACGGTTATACAACATGATGAAAGCAAGGATAACTACTTGAGTATGGTATGGTAACTTCTATTTTTCTATTCTTGAATATTGTTATTTGTTTTTTTAATTAAAAATAGATTCACTTCTCAAAAGCATAAAAAAAAGAGAAATTTTTCAAGATCTCCATGTGTTGATCAAGTCAAGTAACAAAGAAAATGATGCAGATGACGTCTTTTTAGTTTACAACAATTGAGATCTATAAGTCTGCTGAATTAAAAAAAAATAGTTTGCATGAGGGCATGCACAAAGCTAAGTGTGGGGGAGACTCACTCTCTTCCAAATTTTTGAAGAATGCATGAGGAAACAAATAATTAAGTGTGGGAAAAATATCTCTACATTATCTATGGAAAACCTCATGAGAGCATGAATAAAAAAAATTAAAAATTTACTTCTAAAATCTCAGTTTGCTACTATCATGAAAAAAGGAGAAGACAATTTGAAAGATACAGAAGTATTGAAAAATCAGATTCTATAGGAAGATCAGTAGCTTGCATGAGGGCATGCAAGAATTTAAGTGTGGGGGAAATGATGAGACAAAAATATGTCTCATTATGTCACCAAATAACATTCTTATTCTCTCTCTCAAAATAAAGCTTTCAAGTGAATTTAGATGTAGTTTGAATAACAGATATCTTTTTAAGGTAGAATATAGGATTTATCTTATCATCTCTTTAGAAATATATTTGCAATATAATTGTTGTTATTTCTTGATATTTCTTCTAAATTTGGAATGCAATAGTGTGTAGAAAACAGGTCATAAACAACTATACTCCCAGTTCATAGATTGTAACTACGGAAATTCTTCACACAGTTACGGAAATTCTTCACACAGCTACGAAAATGCTCAGCTATAGAAATTCTTCACGGAGCTACGGAAACACCCAGCTAGTGAAATTATTTTGGTTTGTTCCAAACTAATGTAAAGGAGCACCGAACTATTTAGCCTACTCTTTGCTTCCACGTCATTAACCAAGAATATAGATCGAAACATGTGGCAATCTAAAGTCATGAATGCATGTGGCATTCCAAGAAGAATTCAAATTCATGGACTTAGCACTCCTCTTTTTTATCTCCATGTTTCAAGGATGAGAAAATGGTGAAAAAGTATTAGGAATGTTGAATAAGTACTCTCCCACTTTGTGTTCCTATATTAAAGGGACGAGTTGTAGAAATATTCTCCACGATAAGTGGGTTATTGTAGTCAAGTTTATTTAGTATTTATTGCTTTGAATAAATTTTCCCAAGAATAGGTAGTTAGTTCTTGGAGTGTGGACCAAGTAAACTAGGAGTAATGTCTATAAATACCTCTTCCATATATTTGGAAAGGGGGGCATATTTTGTAAATCAATTTTGAATCAATACAAGTGTAGTTTTAAAAGTTAATTGTAGTTTCTCCAAATCCAAAGGGAAGAGAATGGCCAAAATTCACTCTTCCCCAAGGAGGAGGATTTTTTGTTATTTCTTAGCATAGTTTATTTACCTGTGAGATTTATTTCAGTAGTTTAGTTGTTGTGTGTTTCTTTTTCATGCATGTTTAATTTCTGTATGTTTTTAGGAAGAAGTATTATTGAATAAGATTTTCTTTCTCCTTTTGCATACAAATTTAGACACCGCCTTGGTTATAATGACACCAAATTGTCTATGAGTTGGTTAAATGACTGGTAATACAACGACCCTTCAACCAACATGGTTAAACCTTTCTACCCATCACTCCTCATTAAAGGCTTCTAGCTAAATAATTATATCATAGATTTGAAGCCTCAGACAATGTGATTTCAGCCAAAGTTACAAATGCTCTAGGCCTCACCTTGACCTAGGTAAATGGAACTTGCTACTCAATAGAATCCAAACAAGTGCCATTGGTAGGAAGAATCAAAGATGCACAGTAGCACTAGCTGATATTCCAAACAAGAAGGTGCTCCTAACCATACTAGATAGTAGACATCCTAACATCCTTTGGTATGCTATTGAATAGGGGTTTCTACAGAGAGCTAGGTGGAGAGATAAAAATGGATTGGTCATCTACAACTATCCCAATAAAAGGTGAGATGAAGAAGTTACTACTAGTAAGAAAGATGAAGTTCACAGTATGAAGGTCTGATGATCTAAAAGCAAACATTCTCTTTCAATATTGTGGGCTAGGAAACTACTTCCTCACATCAAGAAAAGAGGAGAACTTACCACTTCTCATGGAGGAAGAGGAAGATCAAATTTGGACAATGGAATTTGATGGTATTCATTTCAAAGTCATGGGCTTGAATATCTTAATTTAGATAATATCCACACATACACCTCACCTAGACACCTCATCAAGCCAACTCACCCTAAGACCTATTCTTAGTAAGTTGTCATAACTAACTAAGACTTACCCAAACCCTAAAAATCAATGCCTACATTCTCTCTAACCACATTCCTGCATGCTTACAAGAAGCTTCCAGAGTTTAATCCATGGGTTAATGACACAAGATCGAGAAAAATCAAGAGGATCTCCTTAGTTTAGTAAACCTAGGAAATCCCACCTTGACCGACGCCGGTTACCCCTAACCATCACCGGTTAGGACAAAATGCCATCGGTTACCCTTTTAACCCCCAAAACAACCTTATTTTCAAGGTTGGAAAAGATTGGAAAAGGTTGGCAAACATTAGCACATCCTGAGAGATATCACATCTTCTGAGATCGAATTCCAGCGAGAACACACATGCAAGGAGGAGATCAAGCATTTTTCTCTTGCACAGCCATCCAACACTCACCCCAGTAATGATTTGATCTACCAAGCAAAAAGGAATGCCCATGCAGCCCATGCAGAAGCTCTCCTATGATTGGTGATCACCTAGCCCTTCAACCTCTCACCAACACCTCCATTCATCACTCACAGGTGTCAGACCAGAATCCAAGTAAGTAAAATGTTATACTTCTCTGGTTCATTTCATTTCATTATTATATTATCACCTATTGTTTACCTAGCCACCCATTGACCTCCTTCAACACTCCCCCTCCATATACCCATTAAAACCTCACTAAATCCCACCCAAGCTACCAAATACCTCATTCTGACCAACCAAAGTCCTTTGTGCAATCATAAAGGTGACCCAAAACCATTACTGTGGCATTCCCAGTTTTCCACAGTAACTAGGCGCAGTTACACCCAACCGTCATCGGTCACCCTTAACCGGCATCGGTTTCTATATTTTCCCATACAACCCAAAACAATGACCTATCCACCTAATTCTACATCACCCTCATTCACCTGTGATCTACCTGAGACTTCTGTCAGACCTGCAGAGACCCAGAACCAGTTACTTGACCTTTGGATCTTATTTTAACCTAGCCTATTAGATTAGATCTTTCTTATTGTGTTTTAAGTGAGATACCTAAATCATTTCAAACTACGATAGGATTTACTTCATTTCCCACATTAAATTGTTTAAAATAGTGGACTGACATGACCATCTAGGAAGTATCACACTTCCCGGATCTAGCACATGCTAGGTAGTTCACTACATATTGTTTAATTCTTTCTGGTGGTCTTGCTTTTCATTACAGGTAGTTCCTCCTAGCCAAAAGGAAGCTCTCACATTCAGTTGTGGATTCAAAATTCATACGCGTGCAACAACCCATCAACCAACATTTGAACAAGGTATTCCTCCTATGCCCATTACCCTATCTGTTTCATCAATACTTCAAAGAAACGTCTAAGAATCAGGTGAAACATTTTGGCATGCCCAGTGGGACCCATCCAGGGTTCCTTGCATTTTATTCATTCCTAGGAAAAGTTGTGTGTTTGTTTCCCTTCTGAAAAGCATACACATTAATTTTCTTCCTTGGTAACCCACCTTTTCTTTCTATTTTCTCTAAAGGAAACCTTTCTTTTGGTGTAATTAAAAAGAACCATTTCTTCATGTTTTCTGCATTGTAGTGAAAGAGCATCCCTCTTCCTCTTCATCTTTTTGTGTCATCCAACTTCACACTTCGATTTGGGCTTAAAAATAAGTGCATTGCATTCTGATTTATCGCATTAGCTCACATTAATTGTGGGCAACCTATATGTTGGAAGTCATGACCAGCTGATGGTTGAAAAATGAACCATAGAAAGCACTTTCTTTCTCTTTCTCTCTCTCTTGAGTCTTACCAAACCTCACAAAAATTGAAAATACACACATTCTTAAACAACATCTTACCTGGAAGAAGTTGTAGGTGATCACATGATCACGATCACACGGATGGGCACCTCCAACTCACTTTCTATCTGTCAGTCATACTTCAGAGTGAGGCCCGCCCCCACCATAACATACCTAAAACCTCACCTTTTAGATCTCCTTCTTCGTAGGAAGCCATCCTCACCAAAAAAACTCTATTTCATAGTTCATGTGTCAGTCCTTAAATAGCATAAGCTAAACAAACATAATAGAAAAGGCACTCCTAGGATCACATTTTTCTTAGTGTTTCTACTTGGCTTGCATTTTTGAGGTGAAAGATCACGTTCTTCATTTTTCTTGTTCATCCTTGCACACTCCTCATCATAGCTGGTGTATTCTAGCTTCACCTGAGTGTGCCTGGACCATATTCTCATCATTCTCAGAATTCTGGGTCTGATTCCACATCAGATTTTAATTCACAACCACTATTCTTTCATCATTGTTTCAATTTCATAGTGACCGGTGTCAGGTCCAGCTGACCATCATCGGTTACCCTCTTACCATCATCGGTTATACCCAACCGGCGTCGGTTCTAGGTCCTTTTGTTAACCTACTCAAAGGGACATTTATTCATCTTCATCCTTGTTATTTATTCATCTTCTTCCACTTTTCACAGTCCCTGTCATTGCTATCATTCCCATTGACGTTGTAAACCTCATCAAATTTGGCATACCTATCAGATTTGACCTTATACCTTGTTTTTCACTCACTTGTCCATTTTCTACAGTGACCAGTAGTGGTTACCCCTAACCGGCGTCGGTTTTCCCTAACCGGCATCGGTTAGCTTTTCACTTTCCCACCAACATTTGGTACCTAATCCACTTTTTACCATCAAATTCACCTGTTCTTGTTGTTTTTTATGTCATTTACAGAGAAGCAACCCTACCTGATCAGTATTGGTTCACATGGTGACCCAAAGACAAGCAAGCACACTTGTATTTCACACCAGTTGTCAACCACTCCCACCTAGTCCTTCACCACCTTCCATTTTATCACTAGCCATGGATCCCATCCAACTATCACTATCGCTACTGAGAGATGAGGAGTTCACATGACTCCTTGACCAAAACCCTACCACTTTGTAGTTTTACCTTTCCCACTCATCCACTCGAGATGCCTCGGGTCAGTTGATATACGGCATGCCCATATCTATCCCCCGACTCTCACTCCCACTCCTACATCGGCCCCATCTAGCTCTGTGCTGCCCACATCTACTTTACCCCCAGTCATTTCATAGCTAGGTCCTATACCCACTATGACTATCATGTCTTCCACCTCCATGGCACCCGCCACATCCACCATACCTTTGACAACTACCCAAAACACAACCTCATCCACCCCTAATGTCTCACACATACCCATAGCTACACTACCACCTCTCGGTGTCGGTGACCCCTACCCCTTTTCAGAATGTGGTCCTTTCCATTCCACAATCATTAGCCCCCATTGCCACTAGGGTTACCACGACCCTTCCACCTCCATATACATACTATCAATAGCCTCCATTTCATCTATTATTCACTCGGTAGTACGTACCCCTATTTCACTACCTTCTTCTCAATCAACCTACATGGCAGCACCATACACTGAGTGCCACCCCCATTATATGCCCAAAACCAACCCTCTCACACTACAGGAGGCACCCAATCATCATAACCTACCAATGACCTAATCAAATTAATGTTGGACAAGATGTAGACATTGGAGGCATCGGTTTCGGCTCCCACAACACTCTCACCTATGATGAGATTTGCAATGAGCCCATCCACCCATCCATTCCTATCCATCCCATACCCCGTGCATTGGGAAATGCCTAAATTCAATCATTTCAATAGCAAAGAAGACCCACAACAGCATTTGCGGTCGTTCAAACATGGGTGTTATCTGATCACTCACGATGATGCTTTGCTATTGCAAACCTTTCCCATGTCTCTGATTGGACCTGCATTAGATTGGTATAGTGGGTTACCTAGACACTCTATATTCTCATTCAATCAGGTAGCCCAAGCCTTCTTGGATCATTTCTCTATCAATATCATCAAGAAGGTTACCATGACCGACCTATACTCCACGTGTCAGTATGAGGATGAATCTATCACATTTTTTCACTCATTGGCATAGCTTGATCAATCAACTCACCTTCCAACTACCGCAAAATAAACTCATCAAACTCTTCACATGGGCTTGTGCTAGACATATCTCACCAACCTTACAGGTCCAAACCTTCCAAACATTCGATGAAGCATTCACTATGGCACGAAAGTTAGAGATTCGGGCCATCGAAGAGAAGAAAATCCAATTACGTAATAAGAATTCAACATTCAAGTCGAATGATACCTCTTCTTCTTCCAAACCACAAAATAATTATTCAAAAGCTAAGGGCACCACTAATGTAGTGGTACTCAAGGCTGGCCCATCTCATCCATCAAATCAGGCTACCCCTCATCTAATCTCTCACCCCATCCAGACTTTTCAATTCAGAATGAGAACAATGGAAATACACCCCAATTGGGGAACCTTACTCTTTTGTCTTAGAAAATCTTATCAAATCTAGAGCCATCACCCTTCCACCTATAAAACCACACACTAGTTTTGACCCTGCTCGCCCCATGCCCGCATGGTATAAAGAACATGACTTTTGTAACTATCATCGAGTAAAGGGTCATAGTGATGGAAATTGCATCACTTTCAAAAATATTGTCCAAGAAATGCTCGAGAAAGGTGAGTTAACCATGGATAATCCTAACACACCTACCAACCAAAACCTACACATCTTCAAGAAACCATTTCCCAACCATGCCCCTTCATCTGATCAAACCGGTGAGACCTCAACTCATGATACCCATACCCATGAGGTCCATGCTATTTTTAGTGATGCATCCGTTGTTTCCCAATTACCTCACATTCCTTCCATAGAGGAAATCCTAGCCCAAAATCCTCCTTCCATGTTGGAACCCACCACACCTATTCCTCCACCCACAGAGGAACACCTTTCATCTCCTTCATCACCTACGGAGGAGTCTTCCGCTAACATCGAGACCATTTCACCTTTGGCTTCTCCACTTAGAGAACCATTACCCACAGTACTTCTTCATCCATGGAGGATACCCATTACCTCCTCCACCCACAGAGGAGCACCTATCCATTCCTCCACCTATAGAGGAGCACCCATCATCTCCTCCACCCATCATAGACCCAGTTGAGATACCTTTTCCTCTTGGTGAGCATTCTCCATCAGCTACCCAAAATCCTGCAGACCTACTTTCGGCTCTCTTACCCACGGAAGCTGAAGCTAGCCAATTTCCCATCTCTAAGACACATTTTACGGGAATTTCCATTAAGTCCTCATCAACTCCACCCATAGATGTGTCATTCTCATGTTTGGCCGATCACTTAGATTATGTGGATAGGGCTTTACTATGGGGGCACTTTTGCTTCTGTCTCAACACAGATGCAGAGGTCACTTGTTGATACCTCCACTATCTACCCAAAAATATTTCACCAATCAAACCAAACACAACCACTTCTATCACAACTCCTTCCATGACACCTATCATAGCTCAAACCACACCCTTACCCATAACCCAACCTATATCTAAACCCAAACCCACACCTATGGCATCTTCCTCGACTAAACCTATTACCACTTTAGGGGTCACCCCAACCACCAGCCTTACTCATCCACCTATCAAACTGGATTTAGCTACATCCTCCAAAGTCAACACCACACCTACTCTCGACACCCAAACATAAGCACCAAACCCATAGAACTCATACCCCGGTTGCGCCAATCACACCTTGTCCCATGTCTATCTCTGTCTTAGGACCTCAGCTTCCCAACATGGCCAAGAAACCTCCACCCATCAATAAACCAAAAACACAACAACCCATTCCTTCCTCACAAACCTCTAATGCACCCAGACACCCAACACGACTTACACCCACACCCACAACATCTTTACCACCCATACCTCCAATACCTTCAGCAATTCCTTCACTACCCACTACACTTCAGTCTTTGTCCCTTACACCTCCTGCACGACCCGCATCCTCTACCTTCATAGCACCTCCATTATCCCCATGGGTAACTCATCCTCTTCCCCCATCTACCTTTCCTTCTAGACCTCATACACCCATATCACCTTTACCCAAGAAGGTGCAACCCAAAGACAAATCTCCACTACCCCACAATAAGGTAGTCAAAACAACCACACACCCTCCTACCCATCCATCTACTATACCCCCACCTAAACAAACATGACCAACACCCAAAACCACGCCAGCACCCAAAACCATAGCTCGATCCACTCCTCCTCTTCCAAAGACCATTCCTCAACAATCAACCACACCTACACCCAAACCCACATTCACTTCCCATTGCGATCCACTAGCGGGGTCTTATGCCAAAATTTTAACCAACCTCCTTGAGACTTTTGTCATCACATTACCACCACTCAGACCTTACGACCCCCTCAAACCCAAGCCAAAAGGGTTTGATGACACCAAAATTTGTGCATACCATCGTGTGTCAGGGCACGATGTGGAGAACTACAAGGCTTTGAAAACCATCCTTATCCAGTTGTGTCCTCCTGAAGCCAACTTTGATGATGACGACCTTCTCGATGAGGACCTGCTTCACCGACACCCATTCCCACACTTGCCCACTCAACAACCATGACCTCCACCCTCACAACTCCTCGAGCCACCCCAAGATTTGAAATTAACATGGTTCACATCAGAGAACTTGCCACGCCACCACCCAAATGTCATTGCGCCTAGCTCACTCACAGGGTTTTCTCCTCTCGGTAGGTTTTTTCCATCGTGTCATTATACCACTCACCCTACACCTTCTCCATTTTCCAACTCCCCTCAGATCAACATGATACACGTCACTACACATGCTCAGAAGGATAAGGGAAAAGAAAAGGCAACCGACCCACCAACTAATCCCATACCCAACATACCATCTACACCCATGCCTAAAATCACTATCCATGGCCCCACATATCCTATTTCCAATGGGGTTACACATCGCACCATGCTCAAACAATTACACCAGTCTCCCCTCAAAATGTCCTTATATGACCTCATCCAAACCTCGGAAATCCCATCGTCAAGCTCTCATGGAGGTTCTTCAATCTATTGAGGTTTTACCCAATGACCCTACACCCGTAGCCTCCATTATCACACCCCATCATGTAGCCTCTCTCACTAAATTACCACCTTCATCTTCACCCCACCCTATTCACCAAGTAGCCTCCCTTAGCTTCTCAGAGGAAGAGATCACGCCACACCAAAATGATGACCCGGACCCAGCTCTCTTCATCTCTGTCCACATCGATGACATACGGGTACGCCATGTGATGATTGATGGGGGTGCTAGCATTAACATCATTTCATCCCATGCATTCACTCAAATGCACATACCTAAAATTACATGCATAAACATCCTGTCATGTTGCATTCATTCAATGATGCTATCACCTCTACACTAGGCACCATCATCCTCCACATTTCGCGTGGGCCCCCACACTATTCCAAAATTATTTTACATCTTGGAGGGGAATTCCAATATAACTTGTTTCTTGGAAGACCCTAGATTCGTGTCATGGGTTGCGTTCCTTCCACTTTGCATCATTGTGTAAAGTTTGAACATGAAGGACACACCTATACCATTCCAGCTGACCCATCACCTTTTAAAACATGCAACATGCTTTACCAACCCAATGATGTGCTCATACCTATTAAAGCCATCTACCTCATGACCACCACTTCTTCACCTACACCTCCACTTACCAACACATACACCATTCTTCTTCCACACATACACATACCTCCTCCATTCCTACCACTACCACAACCTCCACGGCTGACCCATCAGCTTCCCAATCCATTAGCTCTACCTCCGCATCGACCTCTGACACTTCATCCATTCCAGCTACCTACATACCAACCACCGATCCCTTGGAAGGTGTTTTTCAATGCCTCACTCTGGGGGAATACCACCTATATAGTGTCAACACATTCCTTACTCCACAAGAGTATGGAAGTCTTCACCAACACCCACGTTATGATCACCGCATAGGAGAACATCCTCCTTTATGGTCCTCCTCATCTTCGTACTAGTCTCTCACCTATGGGGGACTTGATACTACCACTTACACACCCAAACCACCATCACAAACCCACCCATTTTCCACTTGACTTCCAATCACTTACCAATCACCATTTTTCCCACACCTTCCTACACCGATGTGCATGGAAGGGTTTTGGTTTTGGATTTTACGAGCAAGGCCACATACTATTATTCCATGTACCACCCAAACATAACGACCATAGTGGTATCGGCTTTCTGAACCACCTACCAAACAAGCCCGCATTGAACTCATCAAGGACACTAGCCCTTCTCCACCTTCTTCACCCACTCCACCTTCATCACCACCCTCACTCGACAGTCGATGGATCCTGAATCTATCCCTCCTAACTTTTTTTTTCATAAACACCATTTCCTTGGGGCCTCTTGACTTATCAACGTGAGGGCGAGGCCCCTTCCACTCTTCCCTTCCTATATCCTGAAATGATCGATGATGATACACCTTCAATTAACGTCATTCAATGTCAGGATGATGAATCTATACTCACCTACCTTGGTGTAGAAGACTCATATATTCATCGGTCGTTACCTTCGAGATGCGTAAACCATGTTGAATGAATCAACTATCAAGATCAACATTCATACTCGGATGACCCACACATCCTAAAGATCGGTCAATCTTTAGATGTTGCTGAATAGGAAGCCATCACTTCTTTTCTCAAGAGATCATAACCACGCTTTCACTTGGTCTTACGTAGACATGCCCGTATTGACCCCACCATAGTGGTCCACAATATCATAACCATTCCCGATGCCAAACCCATCAAACAAAAGCTGAGGAAAATGCACCCTCACATTGCCCTTCTCATCAAAGAAGAACTTCAGCACCTTCTTTCCATTTCCTTCATCTTACCCATTGATTATCCTCGTTGGATTTCTAACATTTCCCTATCACTAAGGTGATAGGGGGACTCCGTATTTTACATGGACTTCCATGACCTCAACCTAGCATGTCCAAAAGATGACTTTCCCTTACCCGGTATTGACCAGCTGGTTGACCTTACCACTGGCCATGAGATGCTATCACTCATGGATGGCTTCTCGGTTACTAACCAAATCTTGCTTGCCCCAGAGGATCAACACAAAACCTCATTCATCACCCCTTGGGGACCTTCTTCTATCGAGTCATGCCTTTTGGCCTTAAAAATGTTGGTGCCACATATCAAGCGGGCTATGACTTACATCTTCCATGACATCATGCATCACATATTGGAAGATTACGTGGATGATCTCTTGGCCAAATCTAAATGCCGCTCTCAAGCACCTTACCATCCTAAAACCATTTTTGACCACCTCATTAAATATTGTGTTCACCTTCAGCCTAAGAAGTGCGTCTTCATGGTCCTCTCAGAAAACTCCTGGGCTTTATCATTTCCCTACGTGGTATAGAAGTTGACCCTACTAAAGTCAAGGCCATTCTCAAATGCCTCCACCCACTAACCTTAGAAAACTCCATAGCTTTGCAAGGTAAGTTGCAGTCTATTCACCATTTCATTTCACAATTATCGGATCGGTGCCAACCATTTCATCATCTACTCAAGAAGGATGTCTCCTTTAAATGGGATGATGACTACCACAAAGCTTTTGAGGCCTTAAAACAATACCTTCTCCAACCACCCATACTCATTCCACCTAAAGATGATCAACCTTTTTACCTATACATCTCAGCTACCGATCATTCCTTGGGAGCCATGCTCACTCATCATGATGAACAACATAGGGAGCAGGTGGTTTATTACATAAGCCATACTCTTTTGGACTATGAAACCCGATACACCCATCCCAAAAAACTTTTCTTAGCCTTAGTTTTCATTGCCACCAAAACTCCGTCATTACCTACTCAACCACAAAACCTATGTTGTGACCAACACCGACCCCTTACACTTCATGTACGCCAAACCTTATCAAAATCAGCATGCCACATGATGGCTTATGCTTTTAGCTGATCTTGACCTCAAATTCATTCATCAAAATCCATCAAGGGCCAAGCTATCACCGACCAATTGGCCGATGCACCTATTTCCGGGGATCAACCCTCTAATTTTGACTTTCCAGATGAGTCGATTGCTACCCTTTCCTTGGATGAACCCCTTACCAAATGACACTCTTCTTCGATGGTTCCAAAGTGTCAGCATGGGGGTGGGGCTGGTATTATCCTCATTCCTCTTGATGGTGAACCCATGCCTTTGTCTTTCAAACTAGATTTTGAATGCACAAACAATATTGCCGATATAAGCACTCTCGTACTAGGTCTCCAAGCCACCTACACCCTAGATGTCAAATCCATCAACATCTTTGGTGATTCTCAATTGGTCATAAACCAAGTCAATGGTATATACCAATGTCGTAATGAGATACTTCAAAAGTATAAACATCATGTAGACATACTTTTGACCACCTTTGACCATTACACCCTTCAAACCATCCCACGTTCAACCAACAAATTTGTAGATACCATGGCTGCTTTGGCTTCCCAAATACCCTGCTTCACCCGCCGATTCTAAAATATTTGTCACCATACAATGACCTCCAATCACCTTCTTATTTACCTCATGATGTTTACTCTATCGGAACCACTACCTCTAGACTCGAGTGACCTTTGGTACAAACAATACTCTGACTACCTTTCTCTCTCCATCTTACCTCCTGATCTCACCCATAATGGACAATGCGTGCCTTCCTTAAAAGGTCTCTCATTATGTCATCCTGGGGGACTCCTCTATAAGCGTGGATTTGATGGTATTCTCTTACGATGCCTCACAAGTTCTGAAATTCCTTATACCATTAAGGAAGTTCATGATGGCATATGTGGAGGTCACTTCAGTGGCCTTGTTGTTGCTAAGCGTATTCTTCACCTAGGCTATTACTTGGCTGACCCTTAACCATGATTGTTGTGACTATGTCAAACATTGTGTAAAATGCCAACAACATTCCAATCTTCATCATACACCCAGTCATGCCTTACAGGTCACCCGTGACCTTTGGCCCTTCTCTCAATGGGGTTTGGATCTTGTCGGAGAGATCAACCCCATTCTTCCCAACGCCATCAATGGATCATCACTACTACCAAATACTATACAAAATGGGTGGAAGCCATACCACTCATCTCCACGAAAGCTGAGAAAATATGTGAGTTTATCAATCATCACATCATTTGTCACTTTGGTGTTCCTCATCGCCTCATCACTGATAATGGAAAACAATTCAAAAACAAAACATTGCAAAAACTTTGCGATGCCTTTGGCATTCAGCTTAGTTTCTCATCACCTTATTACCCACAAACCAATGGCCAAGCCAATCCACTAACAAAACCCTAAACAAAATTCTTATGAAAGTGGTTAATGATACTGGGAAGGATTGGCATACACACATTCCTTTTTCCTATGTGGCATACCACACTAGTATTCACACTTCCACTACGGCCACACCCTTTTCTCTGGTCTATGGTATAGAGGTTGTTCTACCTCTCAAGTCTAGATTCCCTCACTCCACATTTCTCTCCATGACATGCTCAATGATGATGACTTTTGTCAAGACCATTTAGCACAACTAGAGTTATTAGATGAACGTCATCTTAACGCTCTTGATCACCTTCAAGTTTACCAAAAACGTATCAAACATGCCTACAAAAAACGTGTCCATGCGAACCTTCCAAGTCGGTGACCTTGTCCTGAAAGAAAATCAACATGTAACTAAAGCAAAAAAAAGCAAATGGGGAAAATTTTCTCCTAATTGGCTTGGACCATACATCATGACTCATACTTATGGATCAGGTGCTTATCGTTTATCTTCACTCGATGGTAAACCCAAACCTGAGCCCCTTAACACCTTACATCTTCGACCATTCTATTGTTGACTTTTAAGTCCTACCTCACCCTTTGTCTCTTTCCATGCTCATCCCTTGAGCACTATCCACTTCATACACCTCACCAATGATTAAACAAGAATCATGTGAGTACCCATCACTTGTTATCTTCTCTTGAATATGTGTACCATGGTGCTTTGCACATAGCATGATTCTCATGGATACTTTTTGTCTACCTTTAGATGAGATCCCATGGTCATTTCACCTTTCCTTTTACACGAGAGTCCTATCCTCCACCTTGGTCTTGTCCATGACTTCAAAGCCCTCACATGGGATATAACTCCTTGAGTCAAACTTCCACTCAAAAGATGACTCCCTCAAAAGGACATCTTCCTCTCGATAATTACTCCTATAAATAGACTACTCCCTCGAAGGACAACTATGTAAAGCTCTTAAAAAAAAAAAAAAAAAAAAAGAGCAACCAAAGCTTCCCACATTGATCAACTTCACGAAGACCTCAAGGAGTTAAATTTTCTTCATCCCATATAGACTTCCCACATCGATCAGTCTATCTCAAATACAAATCAAAACAACAAACCTTTTAGTCATGGACTTGCCCATTGTGACCTAGGATCTCTTGCCCAAAGCGCATGTTACCTCATACCATATAAAAATTAACTACCTTTCACCCTTCTTACCATTCCCATTCCCATTTCCTACTGCCTCAAGGGACCTCTCTGAAAACCATGACATTTGGTGATCATGTGACTACTTTTCACCATAGAACAATCAATCATGCAATGTCTTTAGGGTCTTACGTTCATCACCTCTTTCAGGGTGTGATCTACTCGGTATGATCCTCACCAATCAGGTGGCTTTATTGCCCCCTCTTCTCTTTTAGCCATCCTTGTTTACATTTTGATTACCTTATACAAGACTTGGTCCTCGATTCTTACTTTTGGGGTAATCTATCTTCTTCTTTTCCCACATTCAAAATCACCATTGACATCACTTACACTAATTTTCCTATAACCCACCCACACCTAACAAACCTAAACCCACACCATGCCTAAAACCTACTAACTCATTTTCATACCTCCTCATCTTCTTCCCTAGCTCATGGGAGAACTACATCGGCCTGAGGTCCCTTTTCACCGGGACTATGTAGGTAGCACTCCGAGGGCATGGGGCCCTTGGAGGTTAGCTCGGCCATTCTCTACCCTAAACAATTCATCTTCCATGTTCCTCACATTACATCACACCTCACTTAGTTTCCTTTTTATACCCAAAATTGGAAATTAAACCACATACATTTATTACACCTACCATTTCTCTATCATCACTATGCATAGATTATACCACATCTCACATATGACCCATATTATCATTCATTGCATATAATATGAATCCACATCTCACATACCCATATTATCATTCATCAATCCATGCCTAACATAAAATAATGAATCACAACCATGCCTAAACCAACCTAACCATAACTCAACCATGCCTAATACCTAACTCAACCATACCTAACTAACTCAACCATGCCTAACCAACTCCACCCTAAGATCCATGCCTAAAAACTAACTCATCCATGCCTAAAACCATGCCTATACTAACTCGACTCGATCCATGCCTATAACCTAACTCCATCCATGCCTAACCTAACTCATCCATGCCTATAAACCTAATCTCCATACCTATGACTCGATCCATGCCTAAACACCACTCGATCTCATCCATGCCTAAACCAACCTTGACTCCATCATGCCTAACTCACCTAATTTCCATCCATATCAAAACAACAAATCAAAATCTCATCAATGCACCAATAAATTGACAAAAATCTCATCACCACATCAACAAATCAAAAAAATATCATGTATCTCATCATATAAATAAATGTGTATCTCAATACAATATACATGGCTATCTCCTCATGTCCATCATCTCAAAATCATCGGCATGCAGGCCGATACACAATACAAAATGTCATCGGCATGTAAGCCGGTCTCATATATATAATAAAATAATGAATCAATACAAAATCTCTTTGGCACGTAGGCCGGTATATGCTCGAAATATACAAAAATATCTCATACATCCTCACTGTCTTTGGCACAGCAGCTGTATGTGATAAAAATACAACTATCTCTCGGCACGCAGGCTGGTATATATCACAAAAAAAGACTATCATACATCAAAAACTAGGTGCCACATATCAGGCATCTCGGCGGATGTCCTCCATCTCTATATCACCTGTACCCTCGGCCTCCTGGTCCCTATTGGTGCCTCAACTAGAGCTGGTCTCCATGTGCTTAGTAGCCTCTGCTGATCTAGGCCTCGGAGCTCACTTGACCCCTGTGCTCTCCACACTATGAGTGTGGGATCTCATCCTCTCACTGGATGCCTGTTGTGCCTGTACTCTATAGGATATGAAGTCTATCCCAACCACCATCAGCTAGTCTGATAATATCTAGCCTCACCTAGGGCATCCCATAACCTAGATATAGGCATGGTCTATGGTGGTCCCATAGGTCTCGGCCCCTGTACCTATCCTGTGGGACCTTACCCCACTCCTTCCTATGAATGGGACCCACTCCTAGTGCTTGTGGTGGTGCCCCTACCCTGTGCCTGTATCTGGGCCTGTAAAGACCCCAATTTGTGCCTGGGTTGTGGCCAACTAGCCCTGTAAACTTGCTACCACTAAACCTGTAAGGCCACCACCTGACCATCACCCTCCTCTCCATCTCCATCTCCTCCACCAGCCATCTGGGCTGCAGATTGGCCACCTATACATGTAGCTCTCTACTCTACTCTACCTCGAGAGCTCTCAGCTATGTCTCAAATATACCCAATTAGGTAATGAGAGTAGCCACCTACCCCTATAGGGTCTCTCTACACCATGATGGTGGCTAGATCCGGCTACCCCAGTCTGGGTGGTGGTATGGCTCATAAGTGAGCCACCCACCACTATCTATACCTATCTATGACCCCGACATCATCTATCTCATCCCACTACCTACTCCTCCTACCCTGTGGGCATTGTATAGGTTGTGGTAGAGGTAAGGGCCTCTCCACGTCATCTCTCTGGTACTATGGGAAGGGTGGAGTATGTCTGTAAAAATCCCAAACTACCACTGACTCTCCACGGGATCATCTCATACTCCCCGGTGACCTATATCCATCTCACTAGCTGGAGCTCAGCTAGCTCCTCATGCATATGCCTATATGAGGGGAATCCCACATACGGCCTCCAGATAATGTCCACTCCGAAAAACCCTCCAGTAACTACCGAAAAATAGGCCACATCATGTGTGGGCCTCTCAGATCTCCACTCTCCAATAGCCGACACCCATCTCCTATACCCCACCCACAAAATCTCGGTGGGAATGCATCTACTCGGGGCATCCCTATAGGCCACACACAAACTATGTGCTCATATGCCCAATAGTGCAGTAAAAATGTACAACACATTTGAACCTGCGTAGCCACCCATATGCCCACAACTCCCTGTATAGCTACACCAAGAATGTTGGTGCCCAGGAAAAGTGGGTCTCCTCTATCATCATATCATGGAGTACCCCATCAATGATTAGGGAAAACATCCACCCTCTGCATCTGGTAGTGTAAAGCAGCACACTACCTCCATCAAAAGAATGACTAGCCTCGTCTCCTCTCAGATGGGCTAGGTACATCTCTCCATAGCTCAAGCTGGTGCTATGGAATCTCAGCTCGGCCATCCCCTCTCCAAAAATAGTCACAATCAGCTCCTCTGAGGCCTCGGAGGAGATAGAGTAGACCTGTGTACCCAATATGGGTAACCATAGAATCCGGAACACATCCTCTAGGGTGATAGTAATCTCACCCATCGGCAGGTGGAACGTGTTGGTCACGGAATCCCATCTATCGATGAGTGCATGACCATCAAACTGGGCTTCCAGGACTACATGTTGATATCACCGAACTCCACTCAAGCCAACTACCTCCACATGCTGCAGCTCCTCGGGGTCATTTACGCCATGTACTATCACCAGTAGAGGTGGAACCCTATCCCACATATGTAGTGATCTCTCCCTACATCCAATACAAACAAAACATTAATCTACATTTACCATACCCATACTCACCTACTATCATTTTCCCGCAACCTATTTTCACCCTACCCATCTCAACCACCTAGCCCACATCACTTTTTGACCCGTGTCCCCAAAACCCGACCGGTGTTGGTTGCCCCTAACCGACCCTGGTCACCCTTTAACCGGCATCGGTCACCTATTTGGTGACCGATACCGGTTCCACCTAACCAACCCCGATCACCCTTTAACCAGCATTGGTCACCTGTTTGGTGATAGATATCGGTTCACACTTTACCGACTCCGACCCTGCCACAACTCGACGCTACCTGTCACTATCATAAACACCATGATTCCCAAACCCCCTTTTCTAAAAAAACCTCCCCCTTGCCCCTTTTACCCACCTACAATGACCTAAACTACCCTTGCACCTCCACCCACCCCCTATCCCATTTATTACCCTCCCCATTCCTCTTTTTACCCACTTTTCCCCCATTCCCAAATTTAATCTTTTCCCACCCACAAAAACAAAAAACAAACCAAAACTACAAAAAACAATTTACTACTCCCCTAATCTATCTAATCAAATACACCTAGAGTAGGGTGCTTACTTATCACGATGTTGTCGTCTCGATGCACATCATCACTCTACTACTACATCGATGGCCCACCCGATCCCTCTCCAGCCTCTGCCATAACCAAATCACTACCCATAACCTCTACCCAATCAAATCCCTCACACTGATCCTGTGGACCCACTTCTCACCACCCAATCACCCATCGTTCACACCACCAACTCAATGCTCCATTCCATCTAGACACTTTTCTCTCTTTTCTTCTCTTTTTTCATTTTCTCACTTAGCTAAATGACAAATGAATAACAAAAATGTGGATTTTTTTTTTTTATAACAAACCCAACCTAACCGATGTCGGTTACCCTTGACCGGCATCGGTCATGTATGCCCTACCTTACCATCGTCGGTTGACCTATACCGACGTCGGTTATCCTTGACCGACATCGGTCACCATCACCTACACATTGCCCTAAATTTTACCCTTTTACCCTACCCCTACCTCCTTTTTTTGCCTCACCCAACCTTCACCCTAATCATTTACCCCACCCCACCTTTACCCAAACCATTTACCTCACCTTCCTGACCTCATCATTTACTACCTCCCTTTTTCCTCCTTTGGGGACTCATTATTTTACCCCTACCTTGGCCTTACCCATGTCATGACCTAGATATTTGGACCTGGACCATCGCTAGTGACCTTTGACCTCATGTGTTCACTATACCTTGTGGCATTGTTACCTGTGTTGTTGACCTAATGACCTTACCTAGCCTATTTTTGTGACCATTTATCCTAACCCTACCTTTGGTGTACCGAAACATACCTAAACATTCCTACACCTAACCTATGTTGTGTTTCCTGACCATATCCTATACCTTGGATACCAAATCACTTCAACCTTCATTTGGATAAACCTATCGACCTTAGACAATGTAGAGTTTTCCTGCTCTTCAACTTGGTAGCGTGTTGCAGTTTATACATGTGTGTGCGTTTGACTATTACTACCTTTGACCCTGACCCAATTACCTCGATTTCCCGAGTAGACCTTTAACCCTTTTTCCCCATTCCCCACCTTCCCCTTTCTCACATTTACCTTTTATCAAACCACTCACCACTTCTGCCTTCACCCTCGTCAGTTCTGGTTTGAGGGGATCACCTTCACCCACACATGGGGCAACCACATCTTATTTTTGTTAGCATCACTTACCAATACAAGCTATGCAACAAAAAGGGGCAAAATGTAGACACTAAAATTAGGTCACACTCCCCTTTGGTCCCTCGACAAATAAACACCCTTCATCACATTCACCTAGCCATAGCCCCCTTCACCTCACTAATATTAATTTAATTAATTAATTAAATTAATTCATTATCCTCACCATATTTATTATTTAAATATCTTAATTTAGATAATATCCACACATACACCTCACCTAGACACCTCATCAAGCCAACTCACCCTAAGACCTATTCTTAGTAAGTTGTCATAACTAACTAAGACTTACCCAAACCCTAAAAATCAATGCCTACATTCTCTCTAACCACATTCCCACATGCTTACAAGAAGCTTCCAGTTTAATCCACGGGTTAACGACATGAGATCTGAGAAAATCAAGAGGATCTCCTAGTTTAGTAAACCTAGGAAATCCCACCTTGACCATCGATGATGCCGTTACCCCTAACCATCACCGGTTAGGCTGGAACCACCATCGGTTACCCTTTTAACCCCCAAAACAACCTTATTTTCAAGGTTGGAAAAGATTGGAAAAGGTTGGCAAACATTAGCACATCCCTGAGATATCACATCTTCTAAGATCGAATTCCAACAAGAACACACATGCAAGGAGGAGATCAAGAATTTTCTCTTGCATAGCCATCCAACACTCACCCCAACAATGATTTGATCTTAACCAAGCAAAAGGAATGCCCATGCAGCCCATGCAGAAGCTCTCCTATGATTGGTGATCACCTACAACCTTCAACCTCTCACCAACACCTCCATTCATCACTCACAGGCGTCCAGGACTAGAATCCAAGTAAGTAAAACATTATACTTCTCTGGTTCATTTCATTTCATTATTATATTATCACCTATTGTTTACCTAGCCACCCATTGACCTCCTTCAACACTCCCCCTCCATATACCCATTAAAACCTCACTAAATCCCACCTAAGCTACCAAATACCTCATTCGACCAACCAAAGTCCTTTGTGCAATCATAAAGGTGACTCAAAACCCATTCTATGGCATTCCCAGTTTTCCATAGAATCGCGCGTTACACCAAACCACCATCGATCAGTGACCCTTAACCAGCATCGGTTTCTATATTTTCCCATACAACCTAGAATAGTGACCTATCCACCTAATTCTACATCACCCTCATTCACCTATGATCTGCTGAGACTTCTGTCAGACTCTGCAGACCCGAACCAGTTACTTGACCTTTGGATCTTATTTTAACCTATTTATTAGATTAGATATTTCTTATTGTGTTTTAAGTGAGATACCTAAATCATTTCAAACTTTTAGAGCAAAGGGATAATTTCAAAATCTCTTCTTTGAAGGAGGTGAAAATCCACACCAAGAAGCAGTCCCCAAAGAAGAGAAAGAAGGAATTGAAGGGATTGATGATGAGGTAGTAATCAAATTGAAAGGGAACAAAATTCCTAAAAGCCTAGTCTCTTTAGAAGACCTCTTTGAAAAACATGATGATTCATTCAAGAGAAATAAATGCAATCTTCTTGGTGCCTAACAGATTTTGATAAAGAAAACATTAGTACCCTGGAGCCAAGCATGGTTAATATTGGAAAATGTTTCTCACCTGAATAAAAAGAAGGTTTGTTGCATTACTCAATAAATACTTAGATGTCTTGGCCTACTCTTATGATGAACTCAAATCCTTCTAGCCAAAATAAATGCATCACTCAATTCCTTTGAAGTAGGGTGTTAAGCCCTTCAGGTAGAAACAAAGGCCGTACAACCCAAAGATTGCTGATACCATCAAGGAGGAGGTAATGAAGATGCTTAATGCAAGGATCATCTTTCCCATCCACCATTCAACATGGGTGGCTAACATTGTGCCAGTGTGGAAGAAGAATGGTGAAATAAGGATATGTGTATATTTTCACAACCTGAACCAAGCATCACTAAAGGAAAATTATCCTCTTCCTATCATGGACCATATCCTGTGTTGATCATTTGGATCTGAAATGCTTTCATTATTTGATGGATTCTCAGGATATAATAAAATCAAAGTGGCAGAGGAGGACCACACCAAGATAACCTTTACAACACCTTGGGGCACTTTTGCCTATAGCAAAATGCCTTTTGGCCTAATCAATGTAGGAGCTACATTCCAAAGGGTGATGGATTTGGCCTTCAAATATATGAAGCATTGCATTGTCATATATCTTGATGATCTCATAGTATTTTCAAAGAAAAGGGGAGATCATATCTATCACTTGGAACAGGTACTTGCAAGGTGTAGGAAACATGGCATATCACTAAATCCAAAAAAGTGCATTTTTGGAGTCATCAAGGTAGCTGAATTTGTAATCTGGAATCATACACTTTACAAAAGAGGCTTAGATGGTTGTTTGCCTAGGTGCGTAGATAAAGAGAAACAATAATATTTTCTTAAAGCATACCATGACAAGCATGTGGTGGACATTTTTCAGCAATGGTCACCGCACACAATATCCTCCAAGGTATTATTGGCCCGCCATCTTTGCAAACTCTCGAGATTGGGTTTCTAATGCAAAGCATGCCAATAATTCATTAGAAGACCACAACTCACCGCATTATGACTCAAGCATGTGGTTATTGAAGAACCATTTCAATAGTGGGGCTGACATCATTGGTGTTATGAACCCTCACTCAAGTGCGGGACACACCTATGTACTCATAATAACATACTACTTCACCAAATGGGTGGAATCCATTCCGTACAAACAAGCCAACATTGAAACAATATACAACTTCATCAAGGAGAATATCATAGTCCATTTTGGAGTGCGACAGAAGATTGTAATAGATAATACTACCTATTTCTCTTCAAGAGAGCTGACCTAGTTTTGTTATAACTATGGAATCTCCCTATCTCATTATTCTAACTATTATCCATAAGAAAACAGACAAGATGAATCAAGCAACAAAAACATTGTGACCATTATCTGTAAGCTTGTAAATGAGAATCAAAGGAATTGGTACAAAAGGTTATACGATGCATTGTGGGTGGATAGGATCACTCCCAAGAAGGAAATAGGTATGTCACCATTCCAACTATTGTATGGAGTTGAAGAAGAAATTCCTCTCATGATCAAGATGTCAGCTCTCAAGCTACTACAGGAAATAGAAGATGGTCAGTACAAGGATTCCATTGACAAGAGGATCCTCTTTCTTGAGAAATTGGAAGAAAATAGACTCCAAGTGGTGGATCGCATTAAGGAGCACCAATTGAAAGTAAAGAATATTTTTGATAAGAAGGCCAAGGCAAGAGAATTAAAAGTTGGAGACTTCATCCTGCTATGGGACAAGAGAAGAGAACCAAAAGGCAGCCATGGAAATTTTGATTCATTATGGCTTGGCCCATTCCAGATTCATGAAGCTTGCGGCGAGAACACTTTTCTTCTCTCATATTTGGATGGAATGCCATTGGAATTGCCTCGGAGTAGGAAATACTTGAAATTATATCATCAGTGAAAGTGGGTTGTCCCCCACCTTGTACCATAGGTGATTTCTAGGTGTGTTTCCCTTCCTGTTGTGTGTCGTGTGTTTCCTTTTCATCCTTTTCATGTGCATGTGTGTTTCCTTCTTATTTCTCTCTTGTTATAGGTTGTACATGACTCTGCAAGGCCCAATGGATAAGGCACTGGTCAATGAATTATAGGGTCTAGAGATTGAGATTTTGGATTCCCATGTCATGTCTTCACTATGCTCAGTCCATGTCATGTCCCTAAGCTAGAGCCAATTGTTTTCACCCTCAAAATCCCCACCTCATTTTTTAATTCAAATTCAAAATTTTTGAGTTCACACCCTCTAGAAGTGTTCAAGTAAAGTTGGAAGTCTGAAAAGATACAGAAATTCATGCTTTGAAGTTGTTTAAACTCTCCAGTCTACGTAGTTTGATAAATTTTCCATTTCCCCATCTGGACGCGTGAAAATTCTATTTTTGTCCTCATTTAAATGAAATTTTCAAAATTTCTATGGCCATGGATTTTTGAACCTTGTATTATTTTCAATCCCTTGGTTCATGAAAGAAATTTGGAAATAAAGCATGACAGTGTTTTCTTCCCAAGAAAATTTTGGCCCCATTATCCACGGGTACATTGACATATCTAATTGGAGGCGGGCCGGCAGAGAATTTTTTTTTTTGAGCCTTTATGTAAAAAGGGCTAAAAGTCATAAAGTGACCCACAGCCCGATCATGCTATGAGGGAAAAATTCAAATGTTGAGCCCACATCAAAAGATTCAAAGTGGGGAGGTGGATTGTCAGGAGATTTGAGAATTTGAGCCTTTTTCATTAAAGGGGCTTAAAGTTAAAAAGTGACCCGCAACCCCGCCAAACACAAAGGAAAAAGTCAAATCTTGGGCCCATCATTGGAAAGTCAAAGTGGGGAAGTGGGTCGGCAGAGAACTTTGAGGTTTTGAGCCTTTTTGTAAAAAGGGCTAAAATTCATAAAGTGACTGCAGCCCCGATCATGCTATGAGGGAAAATTCAAATATTAAGCCCGCATCGAAGGTCAAAGTAGGGATGTGGCCCGGTGGAGCAATTGTGTTTTTATCCCACATTAAAAAAGGTACAATTATAAAAGTGACCCACAACTCTTTCTCTACTCAAGTGAAGCCACATGTCAGGATTATATCAAAAGTGGAAGGGCGGACCAAAAATGTAAAAATTCCAAATCTCTATAAAGTCACAAAATGTAAAAGGCATCCTCCACACCTGCTCTAGTAAATTTCTCCCATGTGGACGGCTCTAGTTTAAAGTTTCAAAGGCAAGATGAATGGTTCAAATTCAAAGTTACAAAACAAGTGTAATGGCTGCATTATGAAAAGTATGGTTTTTTCCGCCATTGACGTTTCTTCACAAATCAAGAATCTAAACAGACATGAATGACTGAAAATATTGTAAACCATTTCTTGCTAACAAAGAAGAAGTTGTAACCATTTCTTGCAAGATATTTAATGGCTTATTCATGCCATTGTACGGGGTTGGCAATTGATCTTGTAAACTCACGAGTGCATTGTACTTAGAGAAAGCAAAGGAGATAGCCATTTTCTTCTATTCCCACATTATGTACAAATTTTGTTTAAGCATCAATACAAGAAGAAGGATTTTGTAGCCTCTTTGATGAGGAGATTTTAGAAACTTTGAGTTCGCAATATTATCTCATCTTGTTGCCATTTGTAGATTTGTTTCTTCTCATGAATGCATGTGTTGATATTTTATAACATTCCCATTTTAAGACTTTAAAAACAAGGAAAAAAATTCATATAATGTTCTATGTTCTAAATAAAGAATTATTTAGAACACACATTCCATGCCAATCAATCTCAAACAGATAACCATATGTAGGCTGTAAATGACTCGGTGATCCACTTTGATTTATTCATTTCATAACTCGGTGAACTACCGATCTATTTATGTTAACTTTAATCATTGTATACTTATCGTATACTTGGTTTTCCTACCCTAAACCAGTCTTGAGTGATATATTTAAATAAACATATCTAAATATTTAATACCAATATTCATCGATATCATGTTACTTTAAACTAGGTGATATAGGACAACGCAACCAAAGAAATTGCGATACTTTGGCCAAAGATTTTCAATGTAATGTTTATGTCACTATTCCTATATGACATACTCGTCATTTTGGAATACATCCTTCACCTCACTCCTATGTTATCAATAATGGTTTTTAATAACTACCGTCAGTCCACTTGTCCAAGGTTTAAACCTAGCCCTAGTTAGAAACATAATTTATTATAAGAGAACACTCAAAATGACTTAGGGTATATGGACATACTCGGTTGACTTAAGTCAAATGGATGTGCCAAGGTACCCCGAGTCATTGAAAGCTACTACCTATCCTAAACATGCCACTAACTTGACTTAGAGAGAAACTAATTTCAAGTCCTTATTTGTGCATAGATCTAGATGATCAATGTAGAAGGGTGTTGCCACATGTCAACTGCATCGCTATATTCTTGAGAAGACTCAAGTCTTTTCAAAAGTACAGCCCTAAATATGGCGTGTACCAACATCCTACAGAAACTACCTCATCATGATGTACATACCCCAAGGAGGTTATTAATACATTATTAATTTGGATTATTACACCGATTACAACAACCCTGCTAAACCCTAATCCAACACTCCATAAGTTATTTTCTAAATTTGATTCATTTAGCCATTAAAGAACTTCCTTAACTTATGATTTCTTTATAGGTTCATTTTACAAATCTTAATAAACAAATATCCAGAAACAGGACAGCAACATCATAAGTTCCATTATATTGTAATCTTATCCATTCAAAGAAGGTGTAGCAACCAAATAGGTTCAGCTATAGTAGACTTTATAGGGAAATGAAGTCTAATGATTTACGATCATATCACCATTCTTTAGATTACATTCCTTTGAGTGAGGAAGAGTCTTCCTCTACATGATTAAGTGTTAGGGTTTGTCAAACCCTTCTTATCTTTCAAAAACTCTATAGTTTTACCACATATTCATTACACATTCCAATACTATGTTAGAATTGTTTAGATAAAAATCGTTATCTTATGCAACTTAACAAGCTACATCTTATTAAGGGAAATTAAACTAATTCCCTTTATCTAACTTATCGAGTTTATCCAAATTAAGCATATAACAGATATGAAGAATATCATCAAGATAGGATTTCCATATTTTTCATAAACACAAGATAATTTACACAACCAATGCAAGTAAATCTTCCAACTTTCAATTCATCATTATAAATTTATACATTTACAAGACTATGTATTTCAGGCATGCTGTACAACAAACAACCTCTATCCCAAAAAGAATACAACTTTTCTTTTTCAATACAATTCAAGAATGAATCAAAACTCTTTACATAAGGTTCATAATTAAATAATCCTAATACAACATGAAAGTTCTTGTCTTCTTTAATCACTTACGATGTCCATCTATAAAATTGCTAGCACAGGTAAGTTCAATGAACTGAGCATGATAAGAAATAAGCATTAAAGTAAAGTGAATTCCACTAATTTTTTCATAAAACAAATTTATTTTTATGAAACAATTAATAAGCATCATACAAATAATCATAAGTAATAACATCTAGAAATAATAACAATTAAGAGAGTCTGGATTCATTAACAAGAAAAGAGTATAATATAATTTGCAACATCATAATTATATCACAATACTTAATTGATCCTATCAATTACTTTGAACAGTCAAAAAGTCTTGTCATTAAATTATTTCATAAACCCATAAGAATAGAAATACACATTTATCCTTACCAAGCAACAAAAGAAGTTAGTTATAGCATAGCTCATATTAGTATGCTTCATCTTTCCATATAAACCCAAGAAGAGAATTCAATACATATCTATTTCTTAGACACAATTCCTCTGAAGGAAGGAATCAGGTTTAGAACACACATCACTACCTCAGTCCAAGTTATCAATATAAGGAGCTCATAAATAAAGAGGCAACATCTAAACAAGAGTCCCAATTTAACCCAACAAATTAAAAGAACAGTCTACAGAAAATCTTACTAACTTTTGTATGTTAGTAGATTATAAATCAAAGATTTGAAACCAACTTTCCAAAATCCAAGTTATACTCATGTAAAAATAATCTCCTAACCAATCCATAAGAAGTTCCCATCTCAGAAGAGAATTAACAAAAGATAAGTTCAGTCAATGAACTTATACAGTCAACAGAAAAAGGATCTCAAATAGGAAAAGGACCCAATCCATATTTCATTTCATTTATACTATGAAATGAAATCCATCATCTAATTTATACTTAGAATTTCTTTTAGTTAGTTCCCAAAAGAGAACTCAAAACTGAATGCACAATCAAGCATGCACACTACCAATTTCCACTACAAATTTACAAACTAATTACCTATTTCCTTTCACCAAGCTCAATTCAAATTCAATTCTCAAAATGAATTTCATAGTACCATCTCTAAACAACATACTGTCCCTAAGAGATCCTAATCTCTTCTTCGTCAAAACCGGAGATTCGTTCGATGAACCCAACAAGATTAGAAATATGCAACAATGCAAGATAGACAAGGGTCGATGAAACTCATGGTTCCAGGGACTGAATTCCCAAGCATTCAGAATCAGAGATAATGTATCCCATCATACTACACTTACATACAAGGTTTTAAATTCCACATTCAATAAAAAAAACCATGAATCGGATGGAGGATCAGAAGATAGTAAGAACTAAATAATTTGATTAAGACAAGTTTTGTCCTATCTTCTTCCAACTCGACTGAACAGAATCACCACAAACCTCTCTAGTTCCTTTTAAAATCCTATGACAGGTAGGGATTTGTTCAACATTAAAGACAAAAATGAAATAAATAATAAATTCCAAAAACCTCTTCCATCGATACGACTGTCCCAAAATAGGTCATAATTCCAATCCATTTATTTCAAAAATAAAATAGTCAAGTTCGAGAACACAATGCGGTCTTAAAGGAAGAATTCATACAACTGTTCTTTCTCAAAATTAAAACAAAGGAGACCTCAAAATAAGTTACACGGTCCACTTCCAACCAAACAAAACTCACAAGACCCTTCCCAGCAACCAATATTAAATGAGACTGAAGTTTTACAATCCTTAATACCCCTAAACTCCAGCTCAGAATACCTGTAAATATTCAACATGTCGATTCCAAATACATAATCAAAACAACCAACAATGGAATACCTACACTGCATCAAATACGAGCTTTGAACACAAGTTCAAACAACACAAGCTCAAATATGAGTTTATAACGAAACCCATGGCCCTAATAAAATCTCAGAATAAACACCAACACTCTATTACGGGTTCAAGCCTTCCATTTCCCTAAGGAAGAATAAAACTTCAGTTAAGAGCTTAAGTATAGGGCACAACACAACAACTCAACAACAAGTTCAGTATTCATAAGAACTGTATACAAGTACAGTTGTTGAATACGAAGATTCAACCAAGGTTCAAAACTTCAATTAGTTCCAACACAGTCCAAAAAACACAAGGTCCCAATAAAACTAATAACAAATTTCGAGCTTCAATACAAGTTTAGAACCACTACGGAGCTCCACTTCAAGCTCTTGAAACACAAGACTAAACAGAGATCCAGAACCCAACAAGCAACTAGCCAGTTCATTCAACATTAGTCTCGAATGCTAGAAGCAAAGCTTCTAAATATGGCTACAGAGTTCAATAGAGCTTCTAGTACAAGATACGAGTTCAATACAAATTCACATGAATGCCTCTAATATATTGTACATAGAAAGTTCCCAAATACCATCATAAACAACAAAGGATTCACATTCCAAAACCCACATAGATTTCATGAATACATGCAGTAAATAACCAGACACATCATGCAAAAATACATTTCCAGTGAGAAGAATTGTTTTAATGAATCATTTAGAAGAAAGCAAGAAATCTTAATGGGTAGAGCCTATCATGCCTGATAGTACCTCTATTGATTCAAAGAAGACTTCTAGCCAAGTTTCCAACACCTCTTCTTCTCCAAGCAAGATCAAAAAACCATAATATTTTTCCATAATGCCACTTATACATTCCTTGAACCAAAAATAGCTCAGAGAATTCAAAAATAGCCACTAAGTGGAGATCAAACTACTAGTTCAAAGAACCAGATAGCTCCATGCAGAGAAAAAATTAGGAAGCATGCAAAACAAAACAACCCCAAACAAATCCACCAGCATGCCTTCCAAGACGGTTTGCTCGCTAGAACCGAGGCAAATTAATGACATTAATTTGCATATTCCCACTTCTCTCTCTTTGCCACCACCATCCAAATTTGGTGAGACCAAATCAAATTTCCACATGCATTTCCAAACTTAGTGATGCCTCCACGTAGGTTCCACTAAAATTTCACTAGCCCCTACCAAACTGGCAGTACTTACATGCATTAAAACCAAATCAAAATCAAAATCAAATCTCATTAAAATCTTAGGAACCACCACTTAGCTCCCACTTGCCAATCAACCCATAGGTTCCCCTTTCATATCCGATTAGTTTAGGAAAGATGTAATTTTCTTAGGTTATATGTTAGGTTAGTTTAAAATTATAACCTAAGGATATAACCTTAAATCAAATAGATTGCCACTTTAGGTTAAGACATAGCTCAACCAAATACAATAGGTTAGAAATAAATTATAATCCCTTAGGTTATTTCCCCTCATGTTATCTTAGTATTATAACTTATATTAGGTTTTCATCCCATATAGAGTGGCATAGGAAGAGTTAGGAAGAATCTACTTGAGTCTCAAATCTATTAGAATAGACCTTATCGATATATGACACATTAAAATCTCTCTCTTTCTCAAGAATCCCAAGCGGTTTCTTTTTCCCTTTAATGCAATTAAGTGCCCTACAAGGGTCAATCAAGAAGAGTTGAGCACAACATAAAACAAAATGCAGGCACGGTCTTTCGAGATAGTAAAGAATTTGAAACAAACACAAGTTTAGTCTGTTAAGTCTCTTAATCAATGAATGTCATTTTCTCATTCAGCTTAGCTAAGAAGATTTAAAACATACCTTGGATAAATGGAATTGATCCAAGGATAAGTCAATGCAAGAGATAAATTTGCAACTCTAAAAATAGATTGTAACTTACTCATAAGAAGTGAAATAAATTATTGCAAGCACAACATATCATCCATAAAATCAAAGAGCATAAATGATTTATCCACGGTAAGCATGATTTTTCAACATCCACGAAACATACATTCGTCCTAAAAATCACATGTCAATGCTTGCAATGCAAAAGAGGAATATAACAGTTTGACAAGGTGTTACAAATTTATAACTAGTGCATGCAGGAATATGATTTTCTACCTCCAACATTAGTTCTCCTACCTCTTTTCTCACTCCCTTTCCCACCTTCATAGAAAATTCCCCCCTTGTAGATAACGGCAAGCATTTTCTGCAGGGTCAATGGAGTGCCCCTGTTGGATCCCCCGATCAAAATGCCACCACAGAAATCCACATTTTCATGTGCATGCATATACGGAAGTTGCCCTGGTTAAGTAGAGGGACTTAGATTCCCAAAGCATTGGTAAGGAATTCAAAAAAAATTCCACCCAAAAAATTTCCTTGCTAACAAATCCCTTACAAAACAACATCTATTTTCCTCAAACAGTTCAACAATACCCATTTTTTTGCTTCTAGTAATCATTGTTTTCCATGTCAAGTATTTTAGGAAATAGTTCTCAGTCATATTACAAAAACTACGCATAACATGTTTGTGCATTTCTTGCAAGCACAGTATACACATATTTCACAAATCATTTAGGGATATACATATTGAATGAAAAAACAATGCCAAATCCTTTGAATTGAATTTTTTTGTTAAAATACGTGAAAGAATATGGTATCATGGAACAAAATTGACTATATTGAAGTGCACAAAATGGGTTTTGTTGAAAAGGATACAAAAATTCTACATTTACAGATTTTCAATATCTTGGAAGGGATAAAGGTGAGAATACATACTGATTTTTGACACCTAGGAAAAATCACAATGTACTCTAAATTTTTGAAATCAAACCATGATCAAATTTTCCAATGGATGAATAGAGTGACGCATTTATGCCTATGTTCTCGTGAAATACTTCAAATACTTCAATGTCGTTAAGGTCATTCACAACAAATTATTCATAGTTTGGTCATAACTAATAATCATTTACATGAAAACTATTAATGTAATAAGAAAAAGTGAGGTAATACATGTAGTATTGACTGATCAAGACATAAGTACTTCGGATCCTCGGTGGTCACTAGGGTCAGCCACAATAAAATATTTAGATCTTAGCGGTCGCTAGGAATCATAACAAGAAAATTATTAATGCAATGAGAAAAGTGTGGCAATATATACATTATTGAGGGGTCAAGAAATATGTAGTTTTGATCCTAGTTGTTGTTACGGTCATCCACAACAAAATATTTATATCTTAGTGGTCGTTAGGCATCATTAACATGAAAACTATTAATGTAATGATAAAAGTGGGGAAATACATGCACTATTAAGGGGTCAAGGCATATGTATTTTTGTTCCTAGCAGTTGTTAAGGTTAGCCACAAAAAAATATTTAAAGCTTAGTGGTCACTAAGATCATCCTTGATAAAATATTTTGAACATAGTGTTCACTACGTAACAATCAATGGACATCTATTATTGAACTGAGAAAAGTGTTGTAATACATGTTTTCTTAAGGGGTCAAGATTTACTTAGCTATAATTAGTTTTTGCAAGGATGTGTATATCTCACTTTTATTATTTATAATTTTACTATATCGGTTGGACTATCCCTGGTAGAGCCAAGTGTTGCATTACATACCCTCGAGAGGGATCAAGCCTTATGTAGTTATCATAATATATATTATAAGTTATTGAAAGGAATATATAAATTACACATTTTAAGGATAAATGAAGTCTCAAAGGCCATTGAGGTCTCGGTAGTCGATAAAGATGTTAAATATTTCCAAATATCCTAGGGTACTTGTACGATGGAAAAGTGACATGCGAGCATGGGAATCTACAATTACCTCTTCCCCATACCCGACCTCCCGAGGTCGTTCTAAGACATTCGGTGAATGTTGAATATGAATAGATACAGACAAGCTAATCGGGTAATCTTATATCCTCAATACACAATAATGGAATCTGCAAATCTAAGGTGAAGAAGGCCCTCCTAACTTGAATTGGTGTAATGGATCATTCGGATATAATAGCTATTCAGAGGCTCCAATCAATGTCGAGCTCTCCGAGATCCTGTTTCTTGGTTGTTGGATACATGGGAAGTGACCTGTGGGATCTTCGTATATATCTCCAGACAAGGTCATGAAAATGGTGATAATTGATTTAGTGGATTCGTAGTGAACTATGGGTGACTTTCTGGTCTAGCCCAAAAATATTAGATTGATTGGCTTCTATATTTAATATAGAGAACTGTGTTATAATATCCGGTAGGAGTGGTGAGGAGCTAAATACCAGCATTCGTAAACTAGTGTCAATGTTAAATAATTTGCAGGCCCATTGGGTTGTGGGACTTGGGGATCACAACCATGAGTTCATGGTTGTTTTGGACCTATTATGGTCATGTAAAGAATCAATCCCTTCTTCTTACTATCTAATAATCATACGCCTTTTCAGCCTCTATGTTTAGAACTAGAAGTTGTATAATTTTCTCGGAATACCTTACAGGTGTTAACTTGAATGCGTAAGCTAGTATCTATGTCAATGAGGAGGTCTCCTACATCAGGTTGTGGAACTAAAGGATCGTAACCAAATGTTTGCTCTCTTTCGAATCCTTGTACAGTCATTCGGGTATTTTATCAAGGTAGTCTATAGTTAGGATGATTTGACCAAAATGTGTATGCCTTGTCGTCTTCGATGTTTAAACCTCTCAATTGTTCACTAATTGCTTGTAGGTTTGTTGTTGCTCGAAGACCTGTATCCTAAGGTCCTAATCTATATCAGCTAATGTCGTGGGTAGATTTGGTTGAGGCACTATTGGTTCAAATATATATTCTCTAGGCTCTCTAGGTCCTGTGATTGTCATACAAAATGATTCAATTTTTAACTAAAATTAATAAACTGATTACGAAAGAAGTATTTACACTATGCAAGAATTCTTCTATTTTTGTATTTTTGATGACGTATTTTAATGAAATTAAAGAGCAACTATTCTAGTATATTTAGAAAATGAACAACTAATCTAGTAATAGAATTTAAAACAAACAAAGTAGCTTGGTGTGGCTATTTGCTTGTGCAATTGTGATCTTATCCTAAATATCTAAGCAACTAATTATTTTGAATTGAAAGGCTCTTGATCCTACCTCAAAAGTGAGGAATGAATCATAGTTTCTCAGAAACTATCAATCCCCATAACTTCCCAGTGATATCGAGAGTGAACTTTTAACTGAAATAAAATAATTCACTACTCTATTTGATATGTTGTAACTAGAACTTTGATAGCTCAAACCTAGCATTTACAGAATAGTGGTAAATCTAGTTGTGTGTGATTTCATCCCCTCAGTGTGATCTCCTCATTCCTTTGTGTCCTCGTGAATCTAGAAAAGCGTGTATATGATAGTATCAATAGAAGATGGTATTCGAATAGTGGCATCTTTGGATATAGATTGAATACAATGTGAGTAGGAGAGGGATAGGACAAGTGAACAGATTTGACTATGAAATTCCTAGCAAGATTTATCACGGGAATACAACACAAGTGTACCGAGAGTTTTAGAATCTATCCTTGTGACAAAACAAAACCTACAACTTTAATGGATTCTAATATGGAAATGAAGCTATTCTATGCTAAGCTGACTTACATGGCACAACAATGAAGCAAGACTGAAACAAGAAGATCAAATGACCTCTAAAAGACCAAAAATGGAGGTAAAACATGAAATTGATAGAATTATAAGAAAGAAATTCAAAGACTAAATAAGAGAATTGAGAAGGTGAGGGGCCATTTGTTTGAAAACAAGTTGGCTATTTATAACCAATGCATTTACCAAAGGGTAACTCCCAATTGAACTCTTTTACTATAAACAAAGGAAAAACACTATTACTAGGGAACCAAAAACATTAATGCAAGCCAAAGTGGTTGAAGAAAGCATGTAAAATTAAAGATTTATGTTTGACGCGATCGTCGAAGAATCTAGAAAATGCGTACATGACCACCGCCCTATGCAGGGTGGCGATTCAGGGATGCCACCTGTCTGGAAATGGCGGTCATGGGACCATTGCCCGAGGCAAGGTGGCGGTTTCATCACTGAAGACAAAAATGTAAGAAAAGGGGGGAGAGGGAAAAACAAAGCATGCGGAGGCTGAGCGGGGCATGCGGGATACAAATGTATACTTGGCGAGATTTTCTGGATTCCGAACACCTTGCAAGGAGACCTATATCATCATTGGGGCATATGTAACATCGTTCCGGTGGCGCAGTACCCTATAATTTTAGGTACGTATAATACTCTTACAACATCATGATAATTGAATCATGATGCATATGAGTTCCCAAGTAGATTCATTAATCATAACATTCTTTGTAAAGGGAATGATTTTGTATACATACATATCTTTTTTTGGTAGTGTAGGTGATATTTAATTGTAACTCCTATGTGACCATTATAATTTAAAACTAGAGAAATTACCAAGAAGAGAAAACATTTTATAATGATTTTAAATATAATGACCACACTCTTTTTAGTACTAGTATGAATATACGGACTCTGAACCCTATGTGTTAGCTCCTGGTCATTACATATCACAATTTCCCAAAATATTAAATCTCACAATTTCTGACGCTACCGCCACTTTGCCACTAATAACAAATAAGGAATAGATTCCCTTATCTCACTTACCACAATCTAAATGCAAAGTAGTGGTCTTCTACTAGATCGTATCAATATATTTAGTAAAAAAAAACTTTCATCACATTTATTAAAGTTAGTGTCGATATATCATTAGTTTATTTACCTAAAAACTAAGAGCACGTGATTTTAGTCTATAATTTTTGCATGTGTATTTTTAGAACTATCTAGTCAATGCTAATATATTTAAAATCATGTTTAAGCATGTGTTCTCAAATTGCAGGTTTTATACTTCTCTAATTCATTTTTTCTAGGAGGAACCTACACAGATGAACCCTTTGTATTTTCTCCTTGGCCATCACATATATGTTTTTATAAAATTGTATTTCCCACAATTTCCTTTATGCAAGAAAATAATTACTGTCAACAAGCTACAATTACTTGTGTTTTTAGTCTCTTAATATCAAATTTACTAAGGAAACTTTCCATAAAACCTCATTAAGAAAAAATAGAACATGTCATCTTCTAGAAGTTACTAAAAAAGCCCTAACTGAACAAAATTTATTTTCCTCACCCTTTTCAACAACACCCATTTTTTTACTTCCAACAATCATTGTTGTCCATGACAGGTATTTAAGGAAACAATTCTCAACCCTCTTATAGAAAAAACTTCCCATAACATGTTTGTGCATTTCTGTAAGCACGATATACACATATTTCAAAAATTATTTACGAATCAACGAGTGAATGGAAAAATGATGCAAAATCCTTTGAAATGATATTTTTTTCTAAAAACATGAAATAAAATGCTATCATGGACATAATTAACTAAAGCACGCAAAATAGGGTTTTTTTGAAAAGGCTACAAAAATTCTACATTTACAGATTTTAAATTTTTAGAGGGGATAAAGGTGAGAAATCAGACTGATTTTTAACACCTTGAAAAAATATAACCATGCTTAGGATTTGTGAAATCAACCCATGATCAGATTTTCCAAATGAATAGAGTGATGTGCTTACACCAATGTTCTTTCCAAAAGCTCTAAAAAAATTAGTTTCCAAAAATATACTAAAAATGACAATATATAGTGTCATTGAACTAAAACTTCCAACATCAACTTTCTTTGGCATACAAATTACCAAAGACACGTTTATGACATTTTATTCCTTTATATTTAATGGCTAATTAATAGCTATCAAATAGTAAATACTTCAAATTGTGCACATATTTTTAATAGTGTATGAAATTTCAAATGACGCATTTTATATTGTTTGGTATAATGGACAATTAATGTTGATGGAACCAAAATATTAACCATATATGCCACACACCAATAGAGTTAAATTTTTAAGAGAACCAGTACAATCTATAAAATTACTTTGTTTTGTTTTGCATCATCTTGCCCAATATAATAGCGGAATTGTATTGTGTAGGAGAATCATTGTCAATATTATCATAAAAAATAACACCATGGTCATTATCAATATCGATTAAATCAAAGTATGATATTCTAGCCTAATCTAATGCAAGTTTGCAATAAATGCAGATAAGAAATGAAATAACTTAAATACACCCAAGCAAACAAAGTAATCAAAATGAAACCTAATGTGTAAAGAGGGTTAGAAGAACCTTAGTTTATTCAAAGATTCTGCAAGAATGTGTCGCATTGAATACTTGACTAAACAAGAATGGGAGATCGTCACACAAGATCCTGAGAAAATGTATATCTCGGTGATTTGGCTATACTAGGGCACTGGAAAAGGGATAGGGGCTCTGGGGCACCTGGTATACAATATGGATGTCATGGTCTTTGCGAGAAGTTCGAAGACAATTTCATAGAGTTGTCAAATGATGTGAATCCTTCGCTTATTATCACGTGAGTTTTTGCACTTAGATCGCTAATGTCACTTTGTAAACTGCAATAAAGGAATCACTTGCAAAACCCCAAGAAAATCATCAAAATAAATATGCATATGAAGGGGTCGGACTGTCCTCAGTTGCCAAATTGATGAACTTATCACTGAGCGATGCACTACATATCAGAACCACTGTATTTGTAGGTGTGTGTGTGGAATTATGCCCTAGGTTGCTCCTGTGCCGGTCACACTTTGTGAGTAGCGAGAAAGAAACTAGATGTATAATATAAATAATGTGTGCATGGAAATAGTATACTCCCTCCTATGAAGTGTGATGTGGATGAACCAGCCTTATGTCCCTTTTGATGGAGCTAGATGGATGCAAATGGAGCTATAGATTCATTTGATGAATTCATCCTTAGGTGGTAATAGTAGATTATTAGTGCTTTTTCCTTATTATGATCATGTAAATTTATATTTATATGATTCCTTCATAAATTTCATAACTAACCACCGAAAAGGCCAACTACCAAAAAGATAATATGCTCAAATGGCTAAAAAGGACCCAAAAGGGAGAGTAAAGTGTATATAGAGGATAGGGGCACCCAGGATGGGACAAGATCACCTAGAATTGGCATCCTAGATGGGTGCTCTAGTCTAAAAAGGCTAAATTGAAGTATAAAAAGACATACTAGGCCAATAAAGGTGCAAGATCGAAAGTAGCAATAGAAAGCAATGAAAGATGACCAAAGACATGGGTTAAGTAGTAATCTTCTTGCTTTGGAACCATGCAAATAGTAGTATGGGATCAAGAACAAATAATGACTCAAAGTGTGTGATTTTGTGTCTATATTTTGCACCATTTTATGTTTCCGAGAAGAACATTTAGAAACATAAAGTAGATAGAGATGTATACCCAATATCCATGTAGATCGATATAGAAAGTGTGTGGAGGGACTAGAAAAAGCATGGAGTGATAAAAATATGGAGCATGGAGACTAAAGATGCAAAAAGTGTACAAAGGTGATGAGAGTGAACCTAGGGAAAAATCCCGTGTGTAAATGCCAATGTGTCTCGACGTACCTTCATATTAGTATTGATGTGTGTGATGTTGAACTATTTCTTCCCATATAGACAGGCATGCAAAAGAGAATTCAATCAAGTAGTAAAATACACATACATATGTGTAAAAATGTTTGTAAATATGCATGTATGTATCTAAAAAGTATGTAATGAAATATGAAAATAAAAAAGGAACATGTGCACCTGATTCGTGATGAGAAAAAGGATGTAGAAAGGATCCTATCGATGGAGTGTGATATTTTTGCACAATCTCATGCCACTAGAAAAAGAAGTGTAGGGAGGAAATTATTATTTATCCTCCAACCTGTAACTACTTCCTGAAACTATAGAGATCTCTATACTACACAGGCGTTTTGGGAGATCCGACTCCAATGTAATGAAAGAATTGAAGCGAGAAACTTCCAGGTGGTTTCCTCTAACCTTTTACCGCTTCCTATTATATAAAACATCACTGCATATGATGTGTACCCATGCATGTGTTAACGATAATCTACCCTATAAAATCATTGTGTATGGATTTCTATAAGCATGTGTTGAACCCACTCACAATGTAACCCACTATGTCATGGATGAAAACTAAAAAATTAATTATACCAGTATTGTGTTGTGTGTAAACCTAGATGATGCCCCCTCTCTTTGGGGGCAAATGTGATGTCGTTGTAGGAGGATGCTTCTCTAAAATAGGACCAACCACTCAAATTGTGCCCTTACGGAGGGAAGGGGATGTTCTTGGTAGAAACTAAGGCACATGCAAACATAGTTTCTAGAAACAAGTTTTAGTGCACACAAAGACAAACATGCATGTATAATATGAAATGTAAGCTAGACAAACTATGTGTAAGCTAAACCACACAAAAATACAATGTAGACCATGAAAATTGGGTTGAAAACATGGGACACCACTCATGGTGTTGTAAGACAATCAAGGCCATAATGACTGCAAACAAACAAGTGTGCACACAAGATAAAGGGAAAATCCCACATACAAAGGCATACAATGAAAAACAAGTACAAGCAAAGTAACAGACAACCATGGTGGAAAATAATCCTACAAATCAAATGTTGCACATGAAGCATCTGTTAGAATGTTAGAAAGATAAAATGTATGTCAAAAGCATGTATAAGCTGATAATGGAAAGTGCTAGGTACAAAATGAAACAATAGCACTTGTAGTATACAAAAGTGGATGCCCCCAAGAGCCACTATGGGACTAGTACTAGGTATTGTGCCAAACATCCATGCTACATGTAATGGACTTGTATAATCTGTGATCACAACTAGAAAGCAAGTGAATGCGTATGTGTGTATGATAAAAATAATGACATATAACTTATCTATCTAGCATGTGTAATAAAGTGAACATGTACAAGTAAGTGTAAGTAAGAGTAAATGCAACCAAGATATGTAGTATGTTTTGGATGGATGGAATGGGATGTAAAGTCAATTATAGGATCCGTATGCCCCGATTAAATGGAGTTTTATCTAGTGAGGTTCATTTATTTATGCCCCCTCAATAGTCAAGAAGCGTCATTAGGAAATGGTTAAACTATGTTCTATGTGTAGTTTGATGTGATGAATGCGTAGTGATTATATATGACAAATATATGAGGTTTACAAAGATGTGTGATGATGTAGCTTAAATCATATATCACATAATGATGCTAGAGGAAGTGATGATGTCTCCTATGGTGTATATCACTAAATGATGCAAGGAGAAGTGATGATGTAGCCTATAACGTATATGACTAACCTAGGAATGTTACATGAGGAAAAATATTTAATGGTTGAGTGTGGGAAAACTATGTGGTCCATTTGTGATGTATATCCTCAATAGTTTAGTATGGACCACAAGACTATAGTTTTTCATTGGGTAGTGAGCATAACATGTATAAGTAGAAGAGTAGGATGTAGAATATGTGTAGCAAATGTGATGATGAGAAATATTCATTTGATGTATAATGTGTAATGTAGGATGTGTAGTATGTAATGAAAGACGTGTTGATGATATGAGATGCGTAGATTCATAGTAAGATGCAAGATGTAAGATGTATGATATATGTATATAATATGTGTGAATATGCACAATGTGTAGTGTCTAGTGTGGAGTGTGTGAGGTTCATGTGTATAAGTTTCTCTCAAAATTCAAGTGTGAACTGAAGCACAAGAGTGTGTCATCGGGAAATGATGATGCAAATGTATCGAGATGTGTATGATGAATGTAAAATACTAGATGTTATGTATAATATGTATGACAATTGATAATGATAAAAGGTGTGGGGGGAGTAAGTGTGATGCCCCGCAAGTGTGTGATGATGAGTCTTTTATCATAAGTCACCTACCAAAGACCAAGTTTACATGAAGTGGTGGAAGCATGTGTGGTAATAGTAATAAGTAGGACCATGTAATGGTGGCAGAAATGTGTCTTGACCATCGGTAGAAGGAGAAGTTGCTTTGAAAAAATGAATTGGAAATGAAAGTGGAGTAGGATGTGGAGGAACCTTGAATGGTGGTAGCTTTGGTGGTATTGATGATGGTGCAGAATACTTGATAGGAGAAGAAGGTAGAATAATTTTGATATGTGGTTACGTAATTTGACTTGGTGATGCCACATATGACTTGAGAGGAGGAGGTTTTATATTGATTTTGAGAGGCGATTGCTTAGGAGGTGCTTGACTTATTATAGAAGGAACCTGAGTAATGATGGCATGATGCTCATTAGACATAGATGAATCAGATTTAGGAACCCATTGAGCTATAGCATTTGTGGATGGACATGCAATAGAATGTTATGCAATGAATTAAATAAAGCCTTGATGCTCAAGATGTTTGATTCTTCATTGTAAAGCGTAGTAATTTTTGTCATTTTGTCAATTGATTTGATGATAATTACAATATGGAAGACCTTTATATTATATAGCTGAGAAGGAGGATAGTAATGAGTAGGTGGTAAAGTGATAAATTAATGACTAAGTATCTTAGTAAGAATGTCATGTTGTTTAGTATTGTGATCAAATTTTAGAGGCTTTGGTAATGGTGTGACTTGAGGCTCACTGATATGATCACATGTATTAGACATAGAATGAAGATGAGATGTAGAAGGATAAAAACATGATCCTGAGAAGCATCCTTAAGATGTTGGATTTCAGATTTGAGAGATGTAATCATGGATTCCATAGCCTTAAATTTATCATGAAATAAATAATGAAAAGCTTGAATTGACTATAACATTGATTTATTAGATGGAGGATCATGAATACTATGTTGTCATATAAATGATAAAAAAATGTTACTTACTTGATGTGGAGGCATATCATGGGGGAAGATACATGGTGTTGAGGGCCTTTGTAAAAATAGTTTGGCAATTAGGATGCATTTGAAGTAAATCATACAAGGAAATTTGAGGAATTTTAGGATCCATGATAAAGAAGATGATATTCCAAAGAAGGATCTGAAAGACTGATCATGATTCAGGTTCACCAAAATGATTAAACTAAAGTATGATATTCTATCCTAATCTAATGCAAGTTTGCAGTAAATAAATAAGCAATGAAATAACTGAAATACACCCAAGAAAACTAAGAAATAAAAATATGAAACCCTAATGTGAAAATAGGGTTGGAAGAGCCTTAGCTGATTCGAAAATGTTGTAGGACTATGTCGTAGTGAAGACCGATTGAACAGAATGGGATATTGTTGCACATGATCCTGAGAAAATGTAGATCTGTAGTTTGAATGGACTGGGGCACCTAAAAAAGGGATAGGGGCACCTAGGGTGCCTTAGTATACAATCTAGATGCCCTAGTCTATGCGGGAAGTCTAGAAGCCAATTTCACAGAGTCACCAGATGATGTGAATCCTTCATTTATTTTCACATGATTTTCACACTTAGATCGTTGATGTCTCCATAAACTTGTGATAAATTAATCACCCGTAAAACCCCAAGTAAAGCATCAAAACCCTAAAAACTAATATGCATATGAAGGGGTCGTACTATCCTCATACCAAATTGATGGACTTATCATTGAGCACTACACTACATCTCATACCCAATGTAGTTCTAGGTTCATTTGTGGAATTGTGCCTATACGACCAAAACTTAACATATGACCTTTAGCCGCACTCGACCTCCTAAGGTCATGTCGAGATGGCTGATGTAGAATGAGTGGATGGCTATTGGTAGTGAAATAAAGTGAATATGTGAATGAATTATGTGTAAATGGGATGAAAAATATATAAATTTGAAATAATGTCCTCAACGCGCAATATCAATATCTTCTTGTCAATGGAAAGAAAGGCCCTTCTAATCTGAATGGTTCTAATGGATGGTTCAAAAATAATGGCCACACGAAGACTGTAATCAATGTTGATCTCTGTAAAAATCCTCTCTAATGGTTGTGTAGCACGTGGAATACTAGCGAGCGCCTCGTAATGATGTCTAGACAAGGTCGTGGAATAAATGTGAGAGATGTGGTCTGCTAGATCTATGGGTAGTTAGTTGATTCATTCTAGAATGTGAGGGCTCAATGGGATTCTACATTTAGAATGTTCAACTTTCTTATGATATCTTACGGAAATGGGGATGTTTTAAAGATTAGTGCATGTAATCTAGTTTCTAAGTCTAATTGGTGTTTGGGACCATTCAAGTGGGGGACTCCTGGATAACAACCATTAACTCTCTTTGGTCGTGGTCCTTGGATGATCATATGTGTTTGATCTAGACTCTATTATCGGGGTAGTCCAATATTCGTAAGCCTTTTCGGCCTTGATGTTTAATACGTTCGGTTTTCAATGCGATCGAATATCGTGATGGTGTTTTATGGACAAGCATATGAAGTCCAAAGATGTCTATGTCTATGAGAATTTTGGGCCCGTTCACTTGGGGACCCGTGGATCACAACCATATGTTCTTTCTTTTTGTGGTCCAAGAATGGTCATGTATGCATTTGTGTAACTTAATATATGAAAACAAATAACAAACTAATCTAAGTAAATAAAAGCTAAACTATGTTTTTGTATTTTCCAATATAGAAGAAATAAAGCAATAAACAACAATCTAATCTACTTTAAACTAATATTTTTGTATTTTCAGAACAAGATAGAAAAACAAAGAAATGAAGAAATAAATTACCTCTAATTTAATTAACAAATCCTATTACAAATAAATAGTCGATGTAACTATTTATCGTGCAATAGTGTATTTAATCTATCCTAATTAATTAAAATATTTTTCCAATTAATAATTGTGGATTATCAAATCCTCTTCCTATCTCAGAGACATGAGAAGATTTGAAGCTTCTGAGAAGATTTTCTTCCCCTATAACTTCCTGGATAGAATATGAGAAGATTCAATAGAAACCAAAATTTACAACATATTTGTTATTATCTATGGTGATATAGCAAGCTTCCTCCAGATATTATTCCCTCACAAATCCATAGGGATAGGAAGGGAAGGATCTATCACCAAAAAATTCTATAGAAGATGTGAAAGCTTCTTGGAAATGATCTAACTATTTGCAATAAATAAAATGATTTATTTTACTCTAGTTGATAAGTGTGCATATGTTCAGAAATAAATGAGGAAATGAAGAAACTCAATAACAACCCCCAACATGGAATCACAGTGTAGAGTAAATGGTGTTTGTGGTATCATGTTGTCCCCTCAACTTATCTTTACCAATCTTTTGTGTCCACGTGAGTCTAGGGAACTGGGAATGTAGAGGAAGCAACAAGAAGAAAGCGTTGGAGAAATGGTAGCTTGATGGCAGTCTAGTTGTAATGCAAGAAGAAGAAAGACAACGCAAGAGAATAGAGCTTGGTTGTGTAGTTTCTAGCAAGATTGTGGCAGCTCAACTAAGCAAGATACACAAATAATCTTTAGCCATTTGCTTCAGAAGAAGCGATGATTTTATAGAAGGCTGGTTGGGAAATGGTCTAAGCCATTTGGTAGCAATGGGATGCCACATCAAAACAAGAATATGGATTTTAACTCTCAATAAAAAGTGGAAGAGGAGGTTGGTATGAATCAATCAATCTTAAAATCAGCCAAATTGATCAAGAAATGTGTGCTAGAGGTGAACTAGAGTGAGTTAACAAGTGTCCAATTCATGTCGGGAAAGTTTTAGAAAAATCACAAAAACTATCACCACTGTGCGGAGCGGTAGTTACACAACCACCACCCCCAGTAGGGTGGTGGTTACACAACCACCACCTAGGTAGGGCAGCAATTACACAACCACCACCTAAGTAGGATGACGATTTTGTAACTAAAGGCCAAAACTAAAGGAAAAACATTACGAAAGCTACGAAAAATCAAGAAATGGATAAGTAAGGTAATATAAGCTACAAATATGAATTGCAAAGAGGTAAAGGGGCTCAAACACCTTTGGAAAATACATGAATCATCATTGGGGACTTTTGAACCATTCTCAAAAATGTAGAAAATGTAAATTTGGGTACGTACGGTTCCACTAGGTTGCTCTTGTGCCAATCACATTTTTATGAGTAGCGATAAAATAACTAGATGTAGAATGTAAATAATGTGTACATGGAAACAATATACTATACTCCTATGAAGTTTGATGCGAGATGAACTAGCCTTATATCCCTTAGGATGAAGCTAGATGAATGCAAATAGAGCTATAGATTCCTTTGATGGATGTAACCTTAGGTGGTGATAGTAGATGCTTATTTCTTTGTCCCTTATTATGATCACATAAATTTTTATTTATATGATTCCTTCGCTTGAATTGTGTATTTAATCCTGAAAAGGATGACTACCAAAAAGTGAGAGTAAAGTGTAAAGAGGACATGGGAACCTAGAGGGGATGAGGGTGTCGGCGTTGGCATCCCGATTGGGTGTTCTAGTCCGAGAAAAGCCAAAACTGAATTATGTAAAGATAGATTGGGCCAATAAAGGTGCAAGACTGAAAGTAACAATAGAAAGTAATGCAAAATGGCCAAAGACATGGGTTAATCAGTACTCTTCTTACTTATGATTAAGACTAAATAATGACTCAAAGTTTGTTAGTTTATGTCTAGAAATATTAACATCTATAAATTACATACTGAGTATATAAGTATTCCATACTTTGGCTCTACTTCCAATTGATATGTGGTACAATTGGAATCATATTCTCCTGAGAAAAAATATACATGTTTACCAACATCATTTTTAAAGTGTTTTGTTGCACAAAAATATTTTTGGATGTGTGTGTCAATGCTCCTTGGTGGCGCCCATGATGTTGATTGTTGGAATTGTTCTGAAATAAAAATAAGAATGCAAAGTAGAGAAGTATTAGCATCACCAACATTCTAAATTGAAGGAAGCATTATCTATCCCCAAATTATAGGACTATGGTTTTAAAAATTGTAATTTACTTAGGTAAAAATACTTGTAATTTGAAGTTGTACATCTAATATTTTCTCCAATTGCTTACTCTCATGTTCCATTTTTTCATGCTCAAGTTGAAGTATTCCCTTCTCAATTTCTTTCATTGTCTAAAATAGATGCATGTTATCCTCAATTATATCTTTTAAATATCCATAAGAGTTTCTTTTTCTCTTTACACATTTGCATTCAATTCCAATTTTATTCAAAGGGGTTTCTTGGTTTACTCCTTCAACAATTTCAATGTTGATAGAAGGGATTTCAATTTCCTAAAAACTCCATGTTGAAGGTGTTTCCCCTATTGTGTTTTCCAATTGTTTCTCCTTCTTGAAGGTTTTATTCAACCTATTCAACTTGTATTTGCATTGCATCCCAGTGAATTTTTTTCCATAAACATGATTCAAAGCATCTACTACTTTATCCCAATATTTCTTGCCAATATTTCCATAGTTTAAATCTTCATACACCTCTTCAAATTTTGAAATCAATGTTTTCACAACATGTTTTGGCCAAATATCTTCTTTGTATTCTTTCTTCATCTTCTCATTTGTTCTATCACTGTCATATGCATGGATTGTTGAAACTGTATCTTCCTTTTTGAATCATCAATAATATATGGAGTATTTATATCTATTTGTGAATGTGGAATGTAATGACCCAATTTTTGTGTGCCCCTTGTATTTTCTTACAAATTTGAGACACTATTTCCATCAAATTTTTGCACGCAGAAGTCCTTTTCATGGAAGTTTCTTAGCTATGTTGAAAAACCCTTATTGTCTTCAATGTTTCTTGGAGTGGATTTGAGACCTTGGGATTGGATACATGAAAACAATAAAAATGGTGATTTTTCCATGTCCTACAAAATTATTAGTTACTATAAACATTTAGTAGGTGTTGACTTTGTTATTTAACAATCAAAAAATCAAGATAAACATTGAAAATTGGTTTATGGGATACCTAATAAAAATTCAATATCTACATTCATTGTGAAATGGGTGTACAAAATGAAATTATTCAAAATAGAATAATAATTCTTTACCTCTTTTAATTTTCTATAAATATGTTCTTCACCCATTTGTATATGTGCTCCCTGTTTTGGTGTTGTCACCTTCCAAATGAGTATACACTTTTCCATTTTATTGCATTGAAATCAACACGTTGAGAGCTTGCATGGATTAAAATTTAATATTGTACCACTTAACATTAAATATAGTATGAAAAAATAAAAAATACTTTCAAATGGAGGATTTTACATTATTCAGTTTAATGGTCAATTAATGTTGAGGGAAGCGTAATATTAATTAGCATTTGACCTTACAAAAAAGTGTAATTGGTATTGTAGCGAATTAAGGTAATAATTTTATAATTTAATTTTTAATGTATGAAAACTAAATTTTGACATTGTTTGAAACTTAAATTTGACATACATAAATTTAATTGAAATTTAGTCTTTAATATTGACAATTATTAATAATAAACTATGTAGAATGGGTTACTTCTACTCAATATTGTAGACAATTACTAATAATAAACTTATATTATTAACAGACTATGTAAGATATAAAAAGCTAAGAAACAATTAACAATCATAATTGAATCAAAGTATATAGCACACCATTAATCAAATAAAGACTAAACTTGAACTCTATACCATCAAATAAACATACCTATATAATTAGAGAGTAAAATACAGTAACAAATTATTTTGACACAATATTAATGGCCCTAAATATTTACTAAACTTAAATTGGAGGACATTGAACTTTTCCTTAGTGTGAGTAATAATTTTATAAATAGTTGTCTTCAATATTATTGTGTGTACGAGAAAAATTTAAGTCCCGTGGCCACTAGGCTAGACAAATTTTGACTAGAATGGTAGGTAAAAATTTTAGTGAATACCTTTAGAAGCAAGTGATCACATTTATGAGTGTGAATTCTCACACTTTGACATGTGAGTGATTACACTAAGAAGTGTGAGTCTTCAATTCACACTAAAAATTATAATGAAGACTCGAGACTTCTTGGTGTGATCACTCTCATGTCAAAGTGTAAGAATTCACACTTGGAATTGCGATCACTCACACTTTGAAGTGTGATCACTAACATTTGACCTACCATTCTAATACAAATGTGTTATATGGTTAAATAAGAGCACTAATATGGTCAAATATGAGCACTAATATGGTCAAATAGGAGCCAAATTCTCCATATGTTCAAGATTTATATTAAAGGAGGGTTCAAATATATTCATATAAGATGTATATTTTTATTTTCTCATTGTGATTTCAAGCATTTTTTTAACCTTAGAATTGTTATTGATATTTTTCATTTTCAATTCTTCATAGGTTTAAGATTTAAGTGTCCTTGCTACTAATTTTCACTTTTTATTTATGGATAAAATTGAAAATGAACTTTGTTTTTGAAGGATCACATGTGGATTTACTATCCAACGATGTGAAAGTTGCAGAGGAACTAGTTTATCCATCCATAAGCACACTCAATTGCGAGAGATCTGGGGTTCTAGCTTATTCATTTTCACAAAAAGTAGTGTATGCAATGGAAAAATGAGACTACCATACACAATTGATGATTGTGAAACCTTGAAATAAATTGAAAAAGGGATATTATATCCCATGGGAAAGGAAGCAAATGATTAAGCATGTGATTTAAGAAGTTTCACCTGTGGGGGTGATGGCATTAAAAATATCATGAGAAGTGACTCAGAGGATACATTTGATGAGGATGAGGGTTTGAATTATAATAGTGATAGCCATTTTTCACAATTCCTAAAGACATGAATGAATTTGTTCAACCTATGTGGTGCTAAAACATAAGTGTGCTCTGAAATAAGGTGACATAGCTAAAGGGTTTATATCCATGGTACAAGAAGAACATGTGATTTCGAGAGTAGTGTTGGGACCCACATAGTTTGGTGTTTTTGTGGAGAATATTATAACTACATGCAAATATTTTTATCCAATTCTACAACGCAACAACGAAGTTTCTTGGCCAATAAAAAACCTAGTGTATCTAGAAACAAGAATTTCACTTCATGTGAATGGAAATTCCAAACTTTAAGAAACAACTACCACATCCAACATTGAATTAAATTTGAATTTCAAGGGGGTTGTTGTGAATTTGATACATTTTTTTCAAAAGAACAAAATTTGATTGCAAAAACAATAGTTACAAATTTCTCTGAAGCGAGACATGGTGCACTTTAAAAAAATTTGGATATTCATTTGGGATGCATATTGATAAATTAATCAAGCATTTTTGTAAGGGTTTCTCCATATCAAAAGGATCTCTCATCCAATGGCCTACCAACTAGTTGGCCCATCCAGATGGTTCTGTTATGGAAGTAAGGATAAAAGAAATTCCAGAAGAGTTACCGGTAAAAATGTGGAGTACATTTGAAGAGCCATTTCCTCAACTGGTATACCCAAATTCATTTAAATCCTCCATATGTAGTAGTAATGAAAACTTAATAAAAATACCTTACAACGCCTACAAACACAAAAGGTAAATACTACTCCAACTAGTACACCAAAGGCAAGGGAAAATGAGAAAAAAACAAGAGAACAATTTTTGTCTGAAGTTGAGGAGGAGCAGACATAACGATGGAGGAGGAGAGCGATGGGGGAATAATAATCAATGTTTCTATTGTTTTGGCTGTAGAATGTCTACTTTTTCACTCAAATCTGATTACGAAGGGGTTACATATACTTGACTTAGAGTAGACGGTCAATAAGCCGCAAGCACCATGTCCACGTGGGAATCTACACCTTTATTTTGGAAAATGATCCCACTACATCAAAACCTTCTATTCAAGAATGTGGGTCCGCAATCTCTAGCTAAGGGGCAGTTCATGTGGGATAAGGAAAAGGAAGGTGTGACCTACCTGAAGGTGCCAGATGGTTGTCTACATCGGGCTTTGGACAAAGTGAATCTTTCCCTTATAGGTAAGTTTCTCGACTCTAGACCTAATATTGATGTCATTAGAAAATGTGCATGTAGAAAGTGGTAACCAAAACAGGATCTAAGTATCACCATTATGTCAAGGGGTTTTTTCTTGGCCAAATTTAATTAGCAGGCTGATTTGGAACAAGTGCTTCTGGGAGGACCTTGGTGGTTTGGAAATATGGGATTATTTCTAAAATGATGGTATCCTAGATTTGATCCTAGCACTGAGAATATATATATCATTCCAATATGGTGTAGGCTTCCAGGGCTACCTCTACAATTTTGGGATGATGATATTTTTCTAAATTTTGCCAAATCTCTCGGTTCTCTGATTGGGCTAGATGGGCCTATGAGGAGTAGATCCAGACTATACTTTTCTAGATTCTGTATCTCTTCTGAATTGGAGCAGGAGCTACCGAATCTAATTATTCTACATTCCAAGTATTGTACTTGGTCTCAAAAGATGGAATATGAAACCTTTCATATGAGATGTAAAAAATTCCAGAAATTAGGATATTTTACTTATAGATGTCCTAATAAAGAGATCTCTCAAGCAATAAAATCAAGAAAACTTGATAACCCCTATGGAGAGACTTTTAAAATGAAGGAAACTGGGTCGAGATAACAAGGAGGAGGGAAAGAAATAATATCAAGGATAGGGAGAAGGCCTACCCCTCCACCTTCCAGAGCTGAAATACAAGAAAGGCAAAAAGAGTTTTAGAACTCCTATTAGGAAATCCCTAATTTGCGAGAGTTATGGCATCCCAAAACCCCAGTAGAGGTGCTTTAGTAACCTCCACTGATGAAGTGGACCCTCAAAATTCTATTAAGGTGTTTCTTGAGGTGGATGAACTTGTTGAAATAGTGAAAGTTAACCTTCTTTCCAAAGAGGTTAAACAAAAAGACTCGGACTACGGACAATACAGTAGTGTCAGGGGTATTAGATGTGGATAATGAATTTCCTAATCCTCTAAGATCCATTGAGGAAGTTCTAATTGAATAAAAATAAATGGCCATTTATGACTCTCCTAAAAATGGAAACCCCTTTTCCTTCCTCACTCATTGGATAGTGAGAAGGGAGAGAAAGAGGAGGGAGAAGTTACACCATCAAAAGTAAAAAGGATGGAGGATGAAGATCTGGATCCCACTAGTTTTCTAGAAGTTAAATCCAGAAAAAAGAAAAGAATGAAGGGGTTTGAGAGGATCCCAGACTCATTGTATAATGAGAAGAAAAAGAAAATTGACAACTAGGAAGCTTTAACATCCGAACTACAAGATCCTCTACTAGAAGAATAGTGGATTTCAGAACAGCTCTAAAAGAGGTAGACCTTCTAAGAGGACTCTAAGAACCAAAAGAACAGAAGAATATATTGCTGATGGCACTCAAAGCCAACTGAGACATTAGGAAATCACATTACCTCTATCTTTTTGATGAAGGTCATCTCTTGGAACATCCGAGGTCTAAATGGAAATTCTAAACAAATAATAATCAAAGAATTAATATTTTCTAGTAGACCAAGCATTCTGCTTTTGCAAGAAACTAAGATGAATTCTAAGATACTTGCTAATTGTAGAAACAATTTTTGGGAAAATTTAAGCATAGTGCTGCAGTGGATTCTTAGGGAGCATCGGGAGGCTTGGCTACCTTCTAGAACAAGAAGCATATCACTGGTACATTCTCTCTAAAACTAGTAATCATCTTGCTATTAATATCCTTTCCATTGATAATAAAAATACTTAGATCCTTTCCAATATCTATGCACCCAATATGGTTAGTGAAAGAAGGAAGCTTTGGAGAGATATAAAGGTTTTTAGATTTCAGCATAGTATTGACAGTTGGCTCATAATGGGGGACTTCAATTCCCCTTTAAATCCTAGAGAAAAACAAGGGGGAAACTCTGCTTTCTCTATAGGAATGGATGATTTCTCGACTTTGTGGCCGATCTGAACCTCATAGATGTGGATCTTCATGGCAATCAGTACACCTGGACAAATCGAGGCTAGGTAAGGAAATGATTCAAGTCAGAGTGGATCAGGCCCTTATCGCGGCTAGTTGGATTCTTCATCAAGATTTTCATCTCACATCCTTGCCCAGAATCAGGTCTGATCACAATCCAATTGTTTTAAATTTTGTTAATTAGGTTAATCCTACTAGAGCTCCTTTAAATTTGAAAAGATGTGGATGGAGCATGATGACATCTTCGATAGGATCAAGGATTGGTGGATCTGGGTGGTGGAGGAACTACTCAGTATAGGCTTGTTCAAAAGCTTTAAAATGTTAAAAAATAGGTTAAAGTTTGGAATAAAGAAGTCTTCGGGAATGTTTTTGTGAAAAAAAAGGAGCTAAAACAGAGACTTCAAGATATGGAAAACAAAATAAACTTACATGGGAGATCTGGGGAGGATCATGTGGTGGAGAAAAATATCCTCTCTGAGTTGCACATGGTTTGTAGCAGGGAAGAATCCCTATGGAGACTTAAATCTAGGGCTATATGGCTGAAAGAGGGTGATAGAAACACAAAATTCTTCCATATGACCACTTTGAAGCATAGAGCTTGCAATAGGATTACAGAAGTTTCCAAAGGCAATGGCAACATCATAAAAGATCCATGTATTATCAAGGAAGAGGCTCTTAGATTCTATGAAAAATTATTGAATGAGAAGAGGGCTACTAATGATGTGCCTGACTCTTTTATGCTTGAAGCTATACTGCATGGGGAAATTGAGGAGCTGAGATTTAAAGATTTTACCAAAGTTATCTCTCTGGAGGAGCTTCAGGAATATATTTCTTCTCTAGAAGGAGACAAGGCTCAGGACTCGATGGCTTCTCTATAAAAAAAATTTCAAAATTTTTGGGAAATTTTCTTAGACGATCTCCTAAGGGCGGCTAATGAATTTCTTAGAATCGGAGAGATCTATTGAAAGAGCTTAATAACACCCACATAGTGTTGGCTCCAAAAAAATGGATGCTAAATATTTCAAAGACTTTAGACCCATTAGCTTGGTTAATGTTGTCTATAGAATTTTTACTAAGATTATTGCTACTGGTTGCAGGTCATCTTGAATGATTTAATCTCAAAATAGCAAAGTGGGTTCATCAGAGGGAGGATTATTCAAGATGGTGTGATCATGGTTCATGAGGTTATTCACTCTATGGATAATAACAAAAAGGCTAGCATGGTCCTTAAACTTGACATGAATAAAGCCTTTGATAAAGTTTCCTGGGCTTTTCTTGACAAAGTTTTGGCCAAATTTGGATTTCTAGACAAATTCAGGAGAGTTATTAAATCCTGCATCTCAACAACTAGATTCTCTATGGTGGTCAATGGTGAACCTGTGGGGTACTTCACCAATAGTAAGGGACTAAGGTAGGGGGATCCTATATCCCCTCTTCTCTTTATTTTATTGGCCAGACATCCTTAGCAGAACAATTACCAAAGCTATTAAAGATGGTCTTATAAAAGGCACTAAACCTACCTCCACAAATCAAGCAGCTTCTCATCAGCAATTTGTGGATGACACTATCCTAGTCTTAATGGATTATATTTTGGAAGCTAAGGCAATTAAGTCTATTTTAAAATTTTATGATACTACCTCTGGACAAGAGATATACTTTGACAAAAGCTCCATTTACTTTTTCAATACTCCTTGGAAAGGCAGAACAAAATTGCTAAAGTAATGGGTTGAAGAATTAATATACTTCTTTCTACCTATCTAAGGATTCCCCAGGTACTAAAAAATTATCAAACAAAGTCTAGAATGATCTTACTGGAAAGATTCCAAAATAAATTAGCAGGATGGAAAGGATCCATTCTTTCTAGTGTTGGGAAATGTCTGCTTATCAAAAGCACTCTTCAAAATTTACCTATATACATTATGTCTTTGTACAACATTCCCTTTGCCTTTAGAGAAAAAATTGATAGGATTCAGAAACACTTTTTATGGTAGGGAATGGAGGAAAAATTTAAATATCACCTGGTTTCCTGGGATCAAGTGTGTACTCCTAAAAGGATTGGGGGCTTGGGCATAAAATACATTAGCAAAATGAATATGGCCTTAATTGCAAAAATGGGGTGGAGATTGCTCTCGAGAGAAACCTTGGATTGAACTCATTAAGAATAAATATTTAGAGCAGCAAACTACTTCCTCCTTCCTACATTCTGAACTACTTCCCCATGGCTCCATTTTCTAGAACAACTTGACTCTTACTAGGAATTTTTTAAGCAAGGTTGTAGATGGAAAGTGGGAAATGGCAGGGACATCAATTTTTGGAATGATAATTGGTCTAATTGTAGTCTCAATGATAGATTTGGTGCAGCTAAGGAGAATCTGGAGCAAAAATATGGTACTAAGGTCATAGATTACATAGAAATTGATGGTAATCAAAAGAGATGGAAGCAACTTTCCGGATGGCTTGGATTTGAACTCTATGGTGTCCTCTCTTCAGGAGTAGCTAGACCTCATCCCCTTGAATCAAGATGGATGTCAAAGATGAAATTGTTTGGTACAATTCTAGAGATGGGGACTATATGGTTAAATCTGGGTACAATTCCTATTTTGTGAATACCCAGAATGAATTTAATTGGAGAAAATATGGATGACTGAGTTAACCCCTAAAATAAACTTTTTCTTTTGGCTTGTTCTTAGAGGTAGAATTATTACTAATGATAACCTGATTAAGAAAGGATTCATTATGCCTAATAGATGTCATCTTTGCAAAAATATTATGAAGATATTAAACACCTTTTTATCCATTGTGACTATGCTACCATGATTTGGAGCTATGCCCTATCCAAGTTCAATGTTCTCTGGATGGTTCCTAAGGACTTCATCTAATTCTAGACCCAATGGAACCCCCTTTTAAACACAAAGTGTTGTGAGAAGACTTTGGAAACTGATCATGCCCCATATTATCTGGAGAATATGGAAAGATAGGAATGATATCATCTTTAGAAATAACAAGTAGCACTGCAAGTTCAGTTGTACTAAGATTGGGCATGTTGTTAAAGATAATATTGGGAGATTTAAACCCCCAAAAATAAGAAGTATCCTGTTGATGAAGAGTACATTCTTTCCAATTAGAAGATTGGAGCTGCTAGAATGCATACTAGGAATACCTCAAATATTGATAGGTCTTTGGTCCATTGGATTCCTCCTGAGAGAAACTGGTATAAACTTAACTTTGATGGCACTTCCAAGGGTAACCCTGGTATGGCTGCTGGGGGAGGAGTTATCAAGGATCAAAAAGGTTGTTTAGTTGTTACTTATGCTAGTAAAATGGGGATTCAGACGAATCATTATGTTGAAGCCCTTGCTGCTCTTTAGGGGCTTAGGATTGCCAAATATTTTGATATTCAAAACTTAATTTTGGAAGGGGACTCTCTTAATATCATCAATCACTTAAACCAAACTTCTCCTCCTAGGACCATCAAGGATTTCATTGTGGAAGCAAGAAATATTTGTAATAATATTGAGAATATTATTATTAGACACACCTATAGAGAGGGGAATAAGGTTGCACACTTTGGCCAATATGGGCATCAATATTAATCTTACCATTTGGAATAATGCAAACAACATCCCTAAGGAAGTTCAAATCAGCATTAAGGTGGATAATAATGGAATTACATACGTGGCATAATTTTAATTATGACATGGAGTGGGTCTTTATGGAGGTGAAAGATATCACTCATGTGATTTATCCCCCTTTCTATGGCCACACTAAAGACATCAAGCCTTGTACAGATGGGAGGTATTTCAAAAATAGGACAGATATAAGAAAATTGCAGTCCCTTATGAGGGTTTCAATAAGATGTTTCTAGAATCTGTAGGGAGAAGGAGAAAATGGGAGGGGCTCCATGTCAGTTGGAGCCAAGTTGTAACCCACCTAGAGGAATAACAAGGTACTCTAGAACCTCCTACACAAAGGGGGCATTTCAAATTTCATTGATCGAATTCAGGGTCATGACCTGAACATTTTGATTCACTTTCTTAGGAGTGGAAGGATATGAGGTCAAGTATGGTGGGCATAGGGTTATTGTCAATGAGGATCTGATTGCTGAGGTAATGGGCCTGGAATTGGAGGGATATCATTTCTTTAGTAAGAAGGTCACTAAGGCTAAGAAATTCTCAGATGAGGGTGAAGAGCTAGATTTTGTTGTTGTGGGCTTAAAGGTAAGTTCCATTCCCATGCCATATGATGAAGTGACGAACATGATGGTCAGATACATTTCATTAGAAGGATGTTATAAAATGCGTCCTGTCAAACATCTTGTTTTTTTAAACCACTTTAGAAGGAACTTCATGGTCTGTTTCCTGCATTACCTTCTCAACTCACTTCAACATTCTATACTGGATTTTCAAAAGCATGCCCGAGCTATTCCATTACATCAGGGCCTCATCCTTTTGCTGCACAAGCTTTGTGTTGCCAAGTTCCCTAGCTTTCCTATTGTTCCTAATGATCCACTTATTACCACCTCCTTCGTTCCCAATCCCACTTCATCACCCCTTCCAAACCCATTTCCAAGAACCCCATGAAAGCAGACACCCCTCTCACTGGAAAGATCCTCATAAGCTCCAGGATTTGGAGGTTGCTCAAAACCTACTTCATATCAGCAATGTTGGTATTGAACAGGCCCTACATCTGGATGAGTCTAATGTGCCTACTAGGCTAGAAACCCTAGAGATTGAGATGAAACAATTGAAGAAGGACCTTCAACATCTAGATAAATAGAAAGGTAAGAGAAAGTTTGATGAAGAGAGTGACAATGGTAAGGAACAATTTACTGATATTTACAAGAAGTTGAGCTCCCTTGATACCAGATTGGGGAGAGCTAAAGATAGACATGAGCATAACATGGCCATATTTAAGGCCATAAGTGATTTCTTAGAACAAAGAAGTTCGGAGCATTGTTATGCTAAGTGGGATCCCTACAACTATTTGGGGGAATGAGAAAGAGAGGAGTATGACCATCTCGCAACTGGACGCTTCGGACTCAACACACACAACCACTTTGGCACTTTTTACCTCATTGCAGATGATTCAGTCCATAATTGAAAGAGCATCCAAGAAATAGTCAGACTTGCCTTTGCGTAAATCTAATTTTGTTGTTTTTTTGCATTCTTTTTACTGTGTCAATGCTTCTTTTTGTGGTCTTGAGGTGGTCTATGCCTTTTTTACTTCTTGTTTGTAACCGTCTTGGTTACTTGTGGAAACATGGTTATATCTGGATTTTGATCTTTTGTTGTTGTATCTTCATTGTTATATCCGGCTGGTGAGCCCTCCTTGTTACAGGGTATAGTCCCTTCAAAACTATTTACCAATAATAATAAAAACTTTTGTCCTGAAGTTGAGAAATAACCTTGATGCATGAAGGATGTCTCTCTAATATATCTCTCGGTGCTTTCAATCACGCTTAGCATTTAACTCTAGGGATGAATGAACCTACTATCAAAATATTTGTACTAAATTCATTTACATGCAAGTGCTAGTAGTTGTGACTTAGGTCAAAAAAATTATCATACTATGGATAAATTGAATTTATGTAGAAGGGATGTATGTCGAATGCATGGTACGGATGTCATGGAATCACAAAAATCACCTATTATGGATACATATTATTGGTTGGAAATTTGGTCATTTGAGATTATCAACAGTTCAAGAGATAACAGTCCCTCATCTTTATGGGGAGGTTCTCTTATTTCACAAAAACTTGAGAATCTAAATTTATACAAATATGCAGGTTAACTAGTCTGAATGAGGATATTGATGCATGTGAATAATTTGATATTATCAATATAGAAGAAAAAAGGAGTGGTGTTTTGAGGAAGAAACAACTTATATGGGAAAGAATTATGAATTAGGGGGGAAATTTTCAGGCTAACTCATTTATCAAGGATACAAGTACCCTCCTTGGTTGTGCAAGATTACCCACTATTGTAGGGAAATAAATGAATAAGGAAGCACTTTCGATACGAGATAATGCATATTTATGCCTTCTTGATGCATGCAAAAGAGCTTAAAAACATGTGAGTCAATATATATGAAAACCCATGTAATATAAATGTAGATAGACACAAAGTTCTTCACATCACATTCTATGGATTGAACACAAAGTTTCAGAATTCACATATATTAATCTTCACATTCACAAATTACAAGAAAGAGAAAAGGAAAGAACACAAATGAGAGAAAGAGAAAATGTCTTCTTTTGTATTGATTAAAACTCTATATTTACATTCAATGGCACCAATATCCAACAACCCATTTATAATGAAAAATAATCCATATATAGGCTAAGGGGAGGTTGTAAACAAATTTCTAACTAATTTTCCTTTAATTAAGTGTTAACAACTTAATTGGTTAATTACATTAGCTGGATTTATTTTATAGGTTTATTTTCAACATAATAAAGCAAAATTCAAAACATAACAATTAGTTATAAGAAGACTATGAACCGAAAGAAGAAGGAACACTAGCAACATTTGGAATAGGCATAGCTGAAACCTTTATCTTGAGGACCTAGAATCTAAATTTAGTGACAAAGCAGTTGATATTTCCATAGACCTAGGAGCTATGGTGTTTTTCATGATAGCCAACAAACTTCCAAAGGAATATTCCATCTCTTTTGCAACATCTCTATTTTTCTAGAGTCCTTTGAAAGCTTCGACAACCACATTATGTGGTTCAAAAAGTTCCTCCATCTTATCTTTATTAGCAGATTACTCCCTCAAGAGTTCCTCTTTGATCAATTATTTATACTTTGTTTTAACTTGATCCATTGGATTCCTTTATGGATATTTTTCCTTGTAGAATTGGAAACGAAAATCTTGCAAATCACCAAAAATTTCTTATTTCAATGATTCTCACTTTTACATCAAATTTTTTAGCTCGATTCTGACTTCCTCTAGTACTTTGATTTTTCATTCTACATTATAGGTAAATTTATTGGACAAGTTGCTTTTAGAATCATCAAATATTTTTTGTGTTAAAAGGACCTTCTCATCAATGGTGCTCATGATCTGGAGATCTTGAATGTAGTCAACCCAAACTTTTAGTTCTTTTTCAATGGCATTTATCCCTAAGTTGATCTGATTTTGAGTAGAAATGATGTTATCATACATTCTCTAAGCCTCCTCGGAAATTTCAAAATAGAGAAAAAATGCATTCCACATAAGCCTCAAAAGCTCTATCATATGTTGCATGCTTATGGATCTCTCATTTATAGCTTTACTATCACTTTTAGAAAGAATAGTTACAAGAGGCAGTGAGGAAAAGGGAGTGGGATCCAAAAGGGTTTTTTTCAGATGAGAGAAAGGATTTAATAAATTTTGAGATAACTTGAATTTGTTCCTCAAGCTTATCTTGTGTTTGTTTTCCTTTCTCTACCCTCTCAATGACCTTTAAAATAGTTTTTTTAAATTCCGCACTTCCCCTTTAGGAGTGGATTCTCCAAGTGAAATCCTTGTCAACTCCAAGTCTATAACAATCATTCCCATTTCATTTTTATCTCCCTTTGGTTTATAAATTTCTAGAAATTGTTTTTCTATAGCATATAAAACCAAATAAAAGGTTGTTTTAGCTTTCTTTGGAGATAGATGAGTTGTGCCAAGAAAAGTAGCCACTTTGTATAAAACCAAGGAACAACAATCTATGAAGAATCCTTCATTTTCCTAGTGTCAATCATGGGTTAAACCCATGTGAATGAGTCACTAGAAGGTGGAGCTAGAGGAGGTGCTAATACAAGGAAATTGTGAGGACCAAGAGGTTGAGTAGTGGAAACTTCAAGAGTAAGAACCTCAATAAAATAATAATATGGTCTCCTAACTTCACGTTTGGGCCTTGAGGCACTGGATTTTCCTACATCTAGCTCTATGATTTTTACTTCATCTTCCTCATCTTCATCTTCTTGATTACCTTCTTCCTCCTCTTCTTTCTCTTCATCATTCTTTTCTTGTTCCTCACCCTCTTGTTTTGGCTCGTAATTTTTCTCCTTAATTACATTTTCTTAAAAAAATTAACTTCTTCTTCAAAAGGTTATGAAACTTGTTTAGCCATAGGGACAATTCCTTCAACTGATTCTTGAGTTTTCTCTTTCTCCACTTCTTTCTCAGGTGTTTCATCAATATTTTCTACCTCCTTTGCTTTATCTTTCTTTATATACACCTTGGTTACTGAATCCAAGGGTGAGGAAGAAGGAGTTAACTGAGTTGGAGCTTCTTTGTGAGAGGTGGAGGCTTCCTGGGAGGAGGATGTCTTCATCATCTATCTTTATTCTTTCATTCTCCTATTAAACCACTACCTTGTCCTCAATATCATAGGATTATTAATCTCAGAAGGATCATCCCTTTCTTTTTGAGACTAGTCAATGGTTGGGATAGGCATATGTTGAATGGTTCTGATGTATTCTATAGAGTACACATAAAAATAATCATCTTCAAGGTCCTCTAGAACATGATACACGTTGAAATCCCTGATTTGCTGTAGAAATAGCCTCCCAAAGTACCTTTTCATTACTTCATACTCATCTGCACAATCTTCCCAATAGTCTTGGATTTTGGGAATATGATACTAAGTCATTATTAAATGCTTGGAGATAAAACCCTTACTATCAAAGGAGTGTCTTTTCAAGATAAGTATGAAACTTGAATTTAGATATTGTTCTTTCCACATTCTATACATCCAAAGAAGACTTGCATCTGTAGTTTCCCAAGGAGATAGGATATTGAATACCATTGATTTTATTTTCTATACAAGTTATGTGCAACATATCCAATTGCATGTAAACTTCCACTAGAACCATTTTATCATTGACATACATTAGCAATTTATTAGACACACCTTGAAAACTAGATATCCTGATATATGAAAACTTTTTGAATTGGATAAAAAGGTTATCATATGTTGAAATTAATTGTCTAGATTCAATAAATACCCTCTCACCCACATTTCTGTCATCCATATTTTTCCCTCGGGGAAAAATATTGATCGAACAACCTAGCACCGAAAGAACACGAGAAATCACATTCGAGATCCCGTAAACAAATCGCTAAGGGACTCTATAATGGAAGTGGCAGAGTCTCGCAAAGGTCAAACAACCCTGTGTGGGAGAAATCTAGAAGACATCTCTGTCGAGCATAATCGGGACTTAAATCCATTCTATAGGTTTCAAGTAGGCTCAGAAATAGAAAAATAGGGTCGAGGTGGAGGAAAAATATCAAATAAGCTAGGAGTAATTAAAGGCAAAAAGGACGAAGATCCAGAGTCCTTGGGCTCAAAATAGTTCGGAATGAGTCCAAAAATTAGCTAAGTATGGAGGATGTGAAAATAGCCACATGTTAAAATGATGCTTCTCTAAGGGTGAGTCCAAGAAAGGAATCTAAAATGACTGTCATGCCTCACGCATCCGAGAATCTCAAAATTTGTGTGGTCGTTGAAAATTCTTTGGACAGACAGAAGGTGCCGTGTTTTAGCTTAGCACAAATCCTAGATGGGAGTAAAAATTGGGTTCTCAAACTCGCGCCAGCCCTTCACATAGAAAATGGTCAATAAAGGTCAAAAGGTAGATAAGGAAAGCTTCAAAAGGAGTTAAGTATAGAAGTACTAGCGGAGAAATCCACATGTTTTGGCGGCGCATCTCCAAAGTTAAATCCAAATGTGGAGGCTCAAACAAGTGCCAGTTCGCCACATAGCCTAGGGTCTAGAAAGGTAAGGTAAAGGTCATTGAAAATTCCAAATCCTATGGAGGCTTCCAAGTGTCAACTCAACACTCCTTCAAGGGAAAAATCTTGATCAAGAGTTTTAGTGAGTGTAGAGCCTCCACGCGTCTAGTCTCTTTGAAGGGAATAGAGTTGGGTTGAATAGTCAATGCATAGTGGCAGGCCGGTGGAGAGTGCCAAGTGTCCAAATGACGCTAACTCAAGGGTGAATCAAAGAAAGGGTTCTCAAATAAGCGCCAGACTACCGCGTGTCCCTAGTCAAGGAATATGACCCCACCGAGCAAAGAACTTAGCCAAGAAACAAAGAAATTGAGCGAGGCCGGTGGAGGAAGCCATATGTCAACCCCATGCCATTCCAAGAGAAAAATATAGAGGCCACCTTCAAATAAGCACTAGCCCTCCATGTGTCCTAGAGGTCAAAAGGAGGCCCATTTTTCAAACTAGTTTTCCCACCCTTTTGTATGGACCCAATACAAACTTTGAAGGGGCATATCTTTCAACTCAGGGCTCAAAATATTACAAATTTGACACCATTGGAAATATCTCAGCTTCATCCATGCCATGGAGATCTGAAACTTTAAGTTTGGAGAGGTTAGGTAAAGGGAAATGAAGAAAACGTCTTTAGAACCATTAATGTAGGATCTATCTTCCCTAATAACAAGATCGATTTGATATGCTCTGTCATTTCCTCCTTCTTTGAGGCACCAAACTAGAGATTGATGCATTCAAGGAAGATTTGGGGGTAGATTTTGTAGGAGACATTAATAGCAGTGGTTGAGCTTCACCCTACTTTTCTTTATTCTCTCTCTTTCTTTCTTCTCTCTCATTAAATCTATAAATGTTGGGTCGAGACTCATTGTAAAGGGTTGGGCATTCTTCTATTTTGTAGGCTCCCCTTTTCTTTTGGCAAAATAATTCATGGAGTTTCAAACCTTCCTTCAGAATTGTAACACATTTCCTACCTCCTGGCCATTTGTGATGCATTGTATCAATCTATAGAGCAATAAAACACATTTGTGATCGATTTTAGATCCTTTCTTGTCTCTTTTTCTTTCATCTGGTCTTTCATTATGCATTTGGTTATCTGTGCTTGGTTATTGTATGCATTTTGTTGGTTTGTGTCTATCAGTAAAACAAATGTTCATCATTCCTTTGGTGCATCACCTTATAGCTTAGTTTGATTTCTCGCATCCCTTTTATCCTTGTCTCCTTGGTAAAAGTTAGAGTAGATTTAGGAATAGGCCCTCTGCAAGTTTTCACACATGCACCTAAATAGAGGAATAGGAACCAACCTTTAACCTGGAGAGCTTTTTCGATTCTGTAAAGTCCCACACTTTGGGAAAAGCTCAATGTTGTGCAATCACACCAAATGAATATGCCTTAGAAAAGCATATCTGACGACTCATTTGGGGGTGTTGTGACTTTTCCCTAACAGCTTTTGGCATGCCCGATGGGACATAAGTCTCCATCTTTATTAAATTAATATCGATGTGTTCTTGTTATGATTCTAGTTTTTAAGAAGCTCTTAAAAATTACACATCCGGTGACTTCAAAAGAGACAAGATCCATTGGTTTCGTAGTCCAAGTTTCCAAAGTTCATGAGAAGGATATAAACAAGGTCAAGAATAAGAGAAGAAGGAAATTTTATACACATACACTTGTCTCCAGGACAAAAGGAGAAGAATAAGAGCCCGTGAGGTCTCTATCCCCTCAAAACATAGCTTTATCAATACCTCCTCCTAATAGGTCATTCTTTCATTCAAGAAGGGTGCTCGGATCGATCGGATGGCACACCAACAACCAAATCCTTATGTCAATTTCACTGCAGCAGCCCACTTGCTCTGAATGCACAAAACCCAATCTTGGTGGCAGCATTGAAGAGCATCCCATATTTCACTGGAGAAAACTAGACTTGTCCCGGTGACCACATTCAAGACATTGCAAATGTCTATACAATCCATGAGATCACTGAGATGGAAATTGTAGTCAAGTTTCTAGCCTCTTCACTCAAGGGAAAAGCTTCACAATGGTTCAGGAGCCTAGAAGCAGGCTCTATTCAATCTTGGGACCATCTGTGCACAACTCTTCACAACTAGTTTGGAGAAAAGGGAGATAACCTATCCTTGCTAGAGTAGCTAAAAACAATCAAGAGAGCTTTGAACGAGTAACTAACGATTTCAACCTCATATTTCAATGGACCTGGGACAAGATTCCAATAGAGTAAAGCCCACTAATGAAGGTGCCTTCTTATACTTTCTTAGAGCTTTAAATTATGATATTTCTTTGATGATTTAGTTAATGGGGGGCACAACCTTTCCTGCAGCCTATAGCCTTTCCATAGGAGCTGATAATAGCTTGATTCAGGATGGAAAACTTTCTCCTAGGCCATCCATGCCTCTATACCCCGAGTTAGGAAACCCAGGTACCAGCCAAACACCCACATTAGCTCCTATACCCACCCCTAGGAGTCAAAGTTCAGCTGAAGCCTCCACTTCATCATCTAACACCTCAAAGGAGCTTCAAGAAGTCATAAAACAATTAAAAACCTAGGAAATGAGCTAGTAACATCAAAAGATAGTAGGCTAAGAGTTATAGGCCATATCAGCCCCGTGGATTAGTATCGCTAACCCCGTATAAGTAAAATAGACCACCAAATTAGACTCGTAAATTAGATTCAACAAAAGGGCAACCTCAAGCCGCTAGACCTTTCAAGCCATATGATCCAAACATAGCTTCAACATCAAGAGCATTGGTTCCAGGTGTAGAATAGCATGACACAAGAATATGATTGGTGTTTCCCCTGTAATCAACCACATAATCAATTGATGTGTTTTAATGGTGCTCTAAATCAAGCTCTAATGGTGCAAACCGTTGGCATGTCACAAGAACCTAGCCAGGAAGAAAATTAGTAGCAAGGAGCTCAAGAGAGGGACCCCCAAGCAAAACTATGCTTGTCAATTGGCAGGCCGAAGACTTATGTGGAATGAATCAGACCCCTTCTCAAAGTATAGCTACCAATACATGGTCCAAGAAGAGAAATATTGGAGAAGGACATTCACCAAGCTCATGTGATCCTCAACCCTCCGTTGCTCCACAAGGCATTGGCATTTAGAATACAACTCCCAATATGTAGAGTCAATCCAAGCCACCTTCCAGACCTACTCAGGAACTGGTTGTAACAGCCCATGCACAAGAGAAAAATGTGCCAAGGAAGGGGTAGTAGAAGGAAAACTCATTTAATATCATTGAGAAAATGAAGAGGACAAGTGTGAACATTTCACTATAGGAGTCATTGGCCATCCTAGGGAAGAGGGATCTATTGTAGACTACCATGAAAAATTGGTCAAGCTCAAATCAACCCCCTAGCTAGCAAGAGAAAGTGCTTACCAATGCGGCTCAACTTGAGAGAAACCATGGAGAACAACGAGGTAAGAATATAAAGCCTCCTCCATTTTATGTTTCATTAATCATTAGAGATAAACTGGTGCACAACTGCATGATTGATTCGGGGGCAAGTAGTTTTGTAATGCCCAAACAAATAGTTGATCAACTGGGTCTCCAGTATGAATTCATCTCTAGAGGAGTAGTACAATTGGATGGGACAATAGTGACCACTATTGGAGTCATCAAAGATTTGATTCTCACTCGCATGCCCTCCCTAATGTGATTATATTGCAAAACGTATCAGTCATAGACTTTCCACCACATTTTGCATTGTGTTTGTCTAGGGACTTCACTGCCAAAATTGGAGGATATTTGTCTCATTGACCGTCACATATGCTATTTAGAAAAATGTATGGAATGAAGGCCATAATCAGATCTGAGCCCATAGAGGATTATCACATTAAGTTTTATGTGCCTAGCCCAATAAATGTAAATTGTTTGGATTTTGATCAGGAGGACCTCCTAAACACTTCTAAGGAAGATACCAAAGTAGGGTGTATCTCGGACCTGAATATTAACAAATGGGTGGTCAAAAGGCATGATTTTGATCCCTATAAGAAGATGGAAGAATCTGAACTAGGATTCTATTGCCTGCATGAGGAGAATCATCCTCTTCCTGACATCCTCAAGCCAAAACGCAAGGATGAAAATGAAGTATGGAAATTGTTCTTCGATGGCTTGAGGAGTAGACAAGGAGCTAGAGGAGGAGCTATGATCATGTCCCCCCAAGGTATGAAGTATTATTCGGCCTTCAGATTTCAGTTTTCTTGCTCAAATAACACTACAGATTATGAGGCTTTGGTCTATGGATTGCATTGGGCCAGAAGATGAGGAATCGAGAACCTGTAAGTGTTTGGTGACAAGTGAGCTGGTTGTCAATCAAGTCAAAGGACAACATGTTGTCAAGAATGACCTACTCAAAAGCTATAAGAGTAGGGTATGGGATCTCATTAAGGATTTTGAAGCCGTCAACATTATGTCCATACCTAGGAAGGAGAACGAAGTTGCTAATAAGCTTGTAATAGTTGGAGCAACCTTTGATGTCGTTGAAAGCATTAAGAGGGAAAAATAATAGCCACATATCCACGTGGTTGTGAGGTCAGGCAATACCAGATAATAACACGTGTTGGTAGGTGTTTGAAAATGATCAGCAGATCATCAATTTTTTACAAGAGGAAGCTAAGTTCTCGGCTAGAAATCAAATCATATTAGAGAAGAAATATGGAGATCAAGTAGTGTATCTCGTATACAAACAAGCATCAAAAAGGCTTAGTGACTTTGGAGTCTATCTTCAATCCCAATGATCAGTTTCAAAAAGAAAAGGCTAATATACAGATCAAAGGAGAAGATTCAGAATCAATTCTGGTTGGAGAAGGAAAAATGCTTCAAATTGGAAAAGTGGCCACTGAGAAAGAAAGGTATGAATTCATGTAACTTTTCCAAGAGTTTCTAGATGTATTTGCTTGGAGCTATGAGGACCTCAGAGGGTTCAATCTGAAGTTATCCCAACACATAATCGAACTAGATCTAGCTATTAAACCCATCAAGAAAAAGTAGAGACCAATCAATCCACATATTAAGCCTTTGATGAAGAAAGAGCTAAATAAGCTGATAGAGGAAAGTATCATATTTCCAATCAAACATTCAAGTGGGTTGTAAATTTGGTCTCGACATGAAAAATAATGGAGAGATTAGGTTGTTTGTAGACTTTTAAGATTTAAACAGAGCTTCCTCAAGGACCACCACCCACTCCCCTCAATGGAGAAAATCTTGCAGGTGGTTTCTGGATCAGATATATTCTCTCTCCTAGATGGCTACTCAAGGTACAACCAGATCATGGTGAAGGAAGATGATTATTTCAATACTTCTTTCACCACCAAATGGGGCACCTATGCCTACAAATAAATGTGATTCGGATTGTCTAATGTTGAAGCCACTTTCCAAAGGGAAATGTATATGGCATTCAAAAGGATGATCAACAAAATAGTACTTGATCTACCCGATGACATTATTGTGTTCTCCGTAAATGCATTTAACCATTGTTTTCACCTAAGGAAGGTACTTCAAGGGTGTAGAAGATTTGGGGTATCATTGAACCCCAAAAAATGCATATTCTTGGCCCATGAGGGCAGGCTTCTAGGCCACATTGTGTCAAAGGAAGGTTTGGCAATTGACCCAGAAAGAGTTGAAGCTATAACAACATTACCATTGCCAAGCCACAAGAAGACTCTTCAAATATTCTTAGGAAGAATCAATTTTTATACAGGTTCGTACTCAAACTTTACCGCCCTTGTCAAGCTAATAACATTGATGTTAAAGAAGAGTTTGGAAATTAGTTGGACAACTGAAGGAAAAGCAAGTTTTGAGGTTATCAAAGAAGCTATATCACAAGCCCCAACTCTTGTGAACACATATTTTTCTAAGGACTTCATATTATATGCCTTTGGTAGCAGTGACACAATTTCTACAATCCTAGTATAGCAGAACAAAGAAGACATGGAGCAACCAATTACTTTCTTCAGCCAGGGTCTGGAAGATTATGAGGTGAGATACTCCTTCATCAAGAAGCAAGTCCTAGCAATGATAAGAGGATTGAAGAATTTTAATAATTTGGTTTCAAATAACAAACTACAATTGTTGGTCTCCCATACATGGGTTAAAGAATTGCTTCTCAGCAGGGATTTGAACAAAAATCGTGCAGGGTGGATCACTCATGTCATGGATTATGACATTAAGATCAAGGTCACTAAGCTAGTTCGTGGGAAGGGATTGTGTGAACAGCTGACCTCGAGTCAATAAGAAGAAGCAAGTGATGGAAAATAAATTGTTTTGGTCCTACAGATAGTCAAGAGAGAATAAAATGAGGATGTGCCCACTCCTTGTTGGAATCGAGCATGGTGCACTTCCTTCAAAAAGGCATGTGTCCTCCAGAAATGAATAAAATGAAGAGGAGACATTTTAGACTACATGCCATCCCATATGCACTCATTGACGACATCTTGTTCAAAAGGGACATCAATGGCATTTTGTTAAGGTGCATAGGGACAAATCAAGTTGAGAGAGTATTACAAGAATTCCATGATGAAGCAGCTGGAGGCCATTTTTCTCCACAAGTGACAACACTTAAGATCATGAAGGCAGTTATTATTTACCCAAAGTGTTTAGTGATTGTTATGTGTGGATCAAGAAGTGCAAAAACGGTGCATTCTTCAAAGGAAAGGAAAAGCTAGCAGCACTACCATTGCATCTAATTTCAGTAGATTGGCCATTCATGCAATGGGGATTAGACTTCATTAGGGTCATCAATCCAAATTCGAGCAAAGGACACAAATGGATTTTGATGGAAACAGACTATTTCACCAAGAGGACCGAGGCAGTGGCACTCAAATAGGCTAATGAGTCCAGCATATTAGATTTCTATGAAGGGATAGTGACCATATTCGGAGTGCCAGCCACTATTATATCAGATAATGCATTGGCATTCGTAGGTTCCAAAACCATAGGATGGGCCATGAGGAACAGGATTTACCTAAGCACTTCATCAAATTATTACGCTCAGGGTAATGGCCAAGTAGAGTCTACAAACAAGAACCTGCTAAAGATTATCAGAAGAACTCTAGATGAAAATTAGAGATCTTGGCACATGAAACTCAAATAAGCCTTATGGGTTGATAGGAAAACACCCAAGAGGTGTATGGAAAACTCTCCATTCAAACTTGTCTACGGGAAAGAGGCAGTGTTGCCTATATCACTTGAATTTCTAGTATTGGAACTCATGAAGCAACTGGAGGTGTCTGAGTTTGAACCATTGGAGGCTAGGTATGTAGATCTGGTGGAATTGGAAGAGACCATAGAACATGCACTTCAAACAATAGAGAAGGATCAAGCTTTAATCAAGATATGCTTTGATAAGAAGGCAAGAGCAAGGACCTTTCAGGAGGGAGACCTAGTTTTGAAATGGGATGTAGATCGGGTAAAACCAGGAAGGCATTCCAAGTTTGATGCCATTTGGAGTGGCCCTTACATGGTCCCAAGATGTAAAAGTAACAATGCTTTCCAATTGTCTACCTTAGATGGTGTAGAATTACACATTCCAAGTGAAGCGAATCTATCTTAAACACTGCTACTAGAAGGGAAGTTCTCACCTTGTATATATTAGTTTAGTTTCTCATTCCTCTAAGTGCTTGTGCACATTGTCTTGTTGTATTTTAGGTTGCTTTTCTCCTAAGTGATTTGCACACTCTACATGTTCTACTTGGAACATGTATGATTTCAAATTTTATATATAGTTGTGGTGTTGTTTTTTTGCTCCCGCATGCTCATCCAAAACATATGAAGCCCCGGTCAAAAAAAAATCTACTCTCAGAAACCATCATTTCAAGATTTCTTATGAAGATTGAGAGTGCAAATAGTCATGCTTGTGAATCAGAGGTAGAATCAGTATTAGACCATCATTCTCGACTCCATACCCAACAGATATGACAAGGTAATTGGTCTTTTCATCTAGTAGGAAGATACCCCTGTGAGTCACCAAATTGCTATCCATATTTTACCCACAGGGAAAATATTGGATCAGAATGACCCCGCACTGAAAGAACCTGAGAAATCACATTCAAATCTTGCAAACAGATTGTAGAGGGACTCTATAATGGAAGTGGCAGGGTCTACGAAGATCAAACAACCCTGTGTGGGAGAAATCTAGAAGATGGCTTTGTCAGAGGAACCAGGCCTTAAATCCATTCTACAAGTTTCAAGTAGGCTTGGAAATAGAACAATAAGGTCAGAGGAGGAGGAATAGTGTCAAAGAAGCTAGGAGCAATTAAAGGTAGAAACAAGTGAAGATCCGGAGTCCTCGGGCTCAAAACAGTTCAGAATGAGTCCAAAAATTAGCTAAGTATGGAGGATGTTGAAAGAGCCATGTGTCGAATGTAGAACTTCTCAAGGGTGAGTCCAAGAAAGGAATCTCAAATGAGCATCATGCCTCCATGCATCCAAAACCCCAAAAGTTGTGCGGCCATTGAAAATTCTTTGGCTAGATAGGAAGGTGTAAGGTGTCGACTCAGTGTAAATCCTAGATGGGAGCTAAAGGATGGGTTCTCAAACTCATGCTAGCCCTCCACGTAGAAAATGGTCAATAGAGGTCGAAGGTGGATAGGGCAGGCCTCAAAAGGATTTAAGTATAGAAGTACTAGTGGAGAGATCCACATGTTTTAGCAGCGCATCTCCAAAGTCGAATCTAAATGCAGAGGCTCAAACAAGTGCCAACTCGCCACATAGCCCAGGGGAAAGGTAAGGTAAAGGTCGTTAAAAATTCTAAATCCTATGGAGGCTTCCAAATGTCAACTCGATACTCCTTCAAGGGAAAAATCTTAATTGGGAGTTTCAATGAACATGGAGCCTCCACGCATCCAGTCTCTTCAAAGGGAACAGAGTTAGGTTAAATAGTCAATGCATAGTGGTAGACCGACGGAGAGTGCCAAGTGTCCAAATGGTGCTAACTCAAGGGTGAATCAGAGAAAGGGTTCTCAAATAAGTGTTAGACCACCGTGTGTCCTCGGTCAAGGAATATAACCCCGCCAAGAAAATAACTTAGCCGAGAAACAAAGAAATTGAGCGGGCTGGCGAAGGAAGCCATGTGTCAACCCCATGCCATTCTAAGAGAAAAATACAGAGGCTGCCTTCAGACAAGTGCTAGCCCTCCACGTGTCCCAAAGGTCAAAAGGGGCCCATTTTTCAAACTAGTTTTCCTACCCTTTTGTACAAACCCGATACAAACTTTGAAGGGGCATATCTTTCAACTCAGGGCTCAAAATATTACAAATCTAACACCGTTGGAAATATCTTGGCTTCGCCCATGCCATGGAGATCTGAAACTTTAAGTTTGGAGAGGTTAGGTAAAGGAAAATGGAGAAAACATCTTCAGGGCCATTAATGCGGGATCCATCTAGCCCTAACAACTAGATCAGATTCGATCTGCTCCGCCATTTCCTCCTTCTTTGAGGCACCGAACCAAAGATTGATGTAGTCAAGGAAGATTTGGGGGCATATTTTGTAGGAGACATTAATAGCAGTGGTTGAGCTTCAACCTTCTTTTCCCACTTCTCTCTCTTTCTTTCTTCTCTCTAATTGAATCTATAAATGTTGGGTCGAGACTCATTGTAAAGGGTTGGACATTCTTTTTTTTTGTAGGCTCCCCTTTTCTTCTAGAAAATAACTCGTGGAGTTTCAGACCTCCCTTTAGAATTGTAACACATTTCCTTCCTCCTAGTTGTTTTTGATGCATTGTATCAATATGCAAACTAATAAAACATATTTGTGATCGATTTTAGATCCTTTCTTGTCTCTTTTTCTTTCATCTGGTCTTTCATTTCGTATCTGGTTATCTGTGCTTGGTTATTTTATGCATTTTGTTGGTTTTTGTCTATCGGTAAAACAAATGTTCATCATTCCTTTGGTGCATCACCTTATAGCTTAGTTTGATTTCTCGCATCCCTTTTATCCATGTCTCCTTGGTAAAACTTAGAGTAGGTTTAGGAATAGGCCCTCTACAATTTTTCACACATGCACCTAAACAGAGGAATAGGAACCAGCCTTTAACCTGAGAGCTTTTTCGATTCTGCAAAGTCCCACACTTTGGGAAAATGTTAATGTTGTGTAATCACACCAAATGAATCTTCCTTACAAAAGCAAATATAACGACTAATTTGGGGTGCTGTGATTTTTCCCTAACATTTCCTTCTAATAGGTTGACTATCAACATGGTATAGGAATCATTTACTCTCCGTGGAAATTCTTATTGTTTTCATATGTAAGATGAGGGTAAAACTCATACATTGGTGCATTTTTTTGGGGTGTTAATATTAAATGGGGATGCCATTTAGGTGGGTCACAACTTCACCTCTTATTTAAAAGTTTATTTATAAAATTTATCATGTTGGTTCCCCATATTTAATTAAATCATTAGATTTAATTAAAATGGTGAAACAAAGGCACTGTGTGCAACCGATTCACCCACCCTATTTAATAGGGATTATCCCTCACCAGATTATAGTTATAATTGCAAGCATTACACATAAGAGATCATATTGAGTTTTATGATAAGTGAATTGAAAATTGTGATAAATTATCTTGCAAGTGTTGTAATGGGACCGATGAGGAAGTGGAAGTGTTGGGTAAAATTTGTATGTAAAATTCTTAATAAAGGAAAGTGCTTTATTTTAGAGTGGGTTTTTGTACCTTTGGGTTTTTCCACTATAATTCAAGTGTTATGTTTTATCTACTTTTTTGTATGTTTTACTCTATAAATCTACTTTATATTATTTTATATAATTTATTAAATTGTATCCTTGCACATTTACATAAATCTATAATCCTTGGAAATAATGATCATAAATGTATGAAATATTTATCCTCTAAATTCTAATATGGTATTAGAGATAGCATTTATACTTGTGCAGGATAGATTTGGATGTTTTTTTATTCACAGGTGTGAATAAACTTGAATTTTTCCAAATTTATAAAACCCTAGTTGTTCTGCCACCGAAATCAAGTTTAATCAGGTTCAAAACTCTAATTCCTACCAAAATAATGAGAATATTGGTTGATTAGTTTATCAAATCTTTCTTGTGCATGTGTTTTTAGACCTCGTTGTCATTTATGTGCATAGATATGTGTTTTTCACCATATGTGACCTTTTTCTAAATTCTTGGTCCTTTGTGGCTTTATCAATATTCTACAGCGTATTTAAATTATTCAAACCTTTTATAATCATTTTATAGTTGTGTGACTTATTTGAATAGTTCGTGCCTTTTTGTCATATGCAGCCTTCCTTGGCCTTTTTTTACTTGCACGTATTTCTTTGATTTGTGGGATTTCCTTTGAATTCCATTGAATTTTGGATCATTCTATGAGTTTGAGGTCTGCAGAATAATTTTCATTTGAAGAGTGCTAGAATGGAGACACATGCCCTTGTTTACTTGTGATGACCCTACACCACATGCTTACCTTATATTTGGTTATGTGGAGGTCCCAAATATATCTTTGTCAGCCTCGGACTCTAAACATTATTCTCTCTATCTTATTCTATAAACTTGAGGTCCGTGGAACGCATCTTCACTAGTAAGTGACAGAATATCACCACGTGTCTTCTCTCCACTATTGATCTTATGCCATGTGTTCCTCTATTTGATTTTCGCATATACCTTTGACCTTTTAACCTTTCACAGACCTAAAAATATATCATCCTTGGTTAATTCCATCAAAATCACTTCCACCGAGTGTATATTCTTGAGAAAGTTCTAGAAATCTGACATGTGCCCATTTGATATCTTTGATCTGCACCATGTGTCGCCTCTAGCTTCACCTCTTGACTCTACTTTCTGTTGTATCATGTGTCCCATTGATTTTTTCAACCTTTCCCCGAACTCGAAAAATCTTATCATGCCTTGATGACCCTATCTCGAGGTTTAACCACAATCTTTCAAAAAAGCTATTCAAGACAAAAGATAGATCAAAGCTATGAAATCTGAATACAATTATCTAATTAAAAATAACACTTGGGAACTAGTCCCCCCTAAACGAAGCATTGTAGGATCCAGGTGGTTGTATAAAATTAAGTATAACTCTATAAGAGAAATAGATAAATTTAAGGCATGTTTAGTAGCTCGTGGGTTCACTTAGAAACCCGGTATCAATAACATTGAAACCTTTTCTCTTGTAGCTAAAATGAGAATTGTTAGGATTCTTCTAGTATTAGCTACTTAATATGGTTGGGAGATTCACCAAATGGATGTTAAAAATCATTTTCAAATGGTGACCTGAAAGAATAAATCTACATGCATCAACCTAAAGGTTTTGAAGAACTTGGTAAGGAACTATATGTGTGTAAACTGAAAAAATCCTTGTATGTTCTTAAATAAGCTCCTAGAGCTTTGTATGTTTAAATTAATAGTTTTTTTAGAATCTTAGATTCAAAAACTATTTTTCTAATAATGATTTGTTTTTAAAGTGTGCAAATAATCATATTATCATTATTGTCTTATATGTTGATGATATTTTGATTACTAGTAGTGATAAGAATTTAATTCTTATAATCAAAGAAAGATTAAAACCAAATTTTTAAATGACTGACTTAGGTCTGCTAAATCATTTTTAGGCATGGTTATCTTTCAGGATCATAAATCTATTTTTGCATCTAAATCTCAGTATGCTAGTAATTTAATTAAAATATTTAACATGATTGATTGTAAACTTGTTGTCATTCCTATTGAAGTTGGTGTTAAATTAGATCTTAAACCTACATGTGCTAAATTTAATCCTACTCTGTATAGACAACTAGTTGGTAGTTTAATTTATTTGACTATTACTAGGCTAGATATTTCATATGTAGTAGGAGTTGTTTCTAGATTCATGCAGGATCCTTATGAGGATCATTAGAAAATGGTAAAAATAATTCTAAAATATGTTAAAGGAATAGTTAATTATGGCTTGTATTATTCTTCTTGTGATGATGCAAAATTATTTAGATATTGTGATTCTGACCATGCTGGTGATATTATAGATAGAAAATCTACTGGATATGTTTTCAAGTTTGGTGTAGGTTCCATCACTTGGAGTAGCAAGAAAAAACCGACAGTTTCTATCTCTTCTACTAAAGCAGAGTATAAAAGTGTTATAGAAGTAGCAAAGGAATCCATGTGGCTAAAAATATTGTTAGATGAACTCCATATGGACATCAAAGGAATCACTACTCTTCTATGTGACATCCAGAGTTACATTTCTCTTGTGAACAATCTAGTTTAGCATCAGATAACAAAGCATATAGAGATTCATATGCACTTTATTCGAGAGAAATTCCTAAATGGTGATATTGATCTCAAGTTCTATTTGACCGAAGATCAAGTTGCAAATATTTTCATGAAGCCACTGAGTGTTGTGAATTTTTGCAATTTTCATGCCTTGTTATGCCATTCTAGAGTTTCCATTGAGGGAAAGTGTGTATGACAATGCCACCTCTTAATGAACTGTTGTAAATTTCCTATACTTCCTCAATTTTGTAAAAGATCAATATCTATATGTGAGTCTTAGGTAAATGATCACAAAATGTGAGTTTACTTATAAATCCCAATGAAACATTAGTTATGGGAGTTCCTTATTTTATAAAAGGCTCCATAATTTGATGTAATTATTCATATGTAAAGCAATTTTCCTAAGATTTTTTTGTGGGAAGATATGTATGATTTCCCTTTTCTACATGTTATCCTAAATTGTGGTTAATGATTTATGGATTGTAAATAATTTTGTAAAAAAGGTAATTTGGTATGTTTCCCCCACTTAACATTATGGGGGAGTTTTGGGGTGTTAATATTAAGTGGGGACACCACTTCACCTCTTATTTAAAATTTTATTTATAAAATTTATCATGTTGGTTCCCCATAATATATTAAATCATTAGATTTAATTAAAAGACTCAAACAGTGAACCCATGTGCAATCGATTCACCCACCCTCTATAAGGGTGATCCTCACAGGATTGTAGAGATAATTTCAAGCATTGCACATAAGAGATCATATTGATTTTTGTGATCAATGAATTTAAAATTGCAATAAATTTTTGTGCAAGTATTATTGTAGGACCGAGGACGAAGTGGAGTGCTAGGTAAAACTTGTATGTAAAATTCTTAATAAAGGAAATTTTTTTATTTTAGAGTGGAGTTTTTCACCTTCGTGTTTTCCCCACTATAAATCGAGTGTTATGTGTTATTGACTTTTTTGTGTATGTTTTACTCTATAAATTTAATTTATATTATTGTATTTAATTCATTAAATTGTATCTCTACACATTTACATAAATCTATAATCCTTGGAAATAATGATCATAAATTAATCAAATATTTATCCTCTAAATTCTAACACATTTTTATGATCATCCCGTGGTGATAATCCTACCCATACCCCGTAGGGTGTAATGGTGTACATTAGGTAGGGTGTCATATAGAAAGTTTTTATTTGGTACATATTTACCAATTGTTAACTTAGGTTCCCACAAATGATCTCCCCCCAATTCAGAATTTTTTTGTCTTCACATATGAGATTGATATAAAAACACATCCAAGACTGAAATTAATTGGTAGAAGTCATTCCCATCATTCTTGCAAGCAAGGTAATCATGTCTGATAATTCTGATTTGAAATTTGACTTGTAGAGGACCTTGGGTAACTTGAAACTTTCCCTCTTTTGAGTTTTGATCCAACACTTGGCTATCATTTTCCTATACCTATATTTTTCTTGATCAAAGAGATTTTGAGTCCGGGCTCAAGTTAAGGTATTGGAGTTCTCGAAAAGTGGGGATCCCTAAGCCTGCATTTATGTAATTAGCATCAAGATTCAAAATTATTTAACCTTGGGGATCTTTAATTTCCTTGGTTTCTAGGTCAAAGGTTGAGGTACAGGTAAGGATGGTGTCATTACATTGACCGAGAGAGGAAATCCAACATAGATAGCAGCCCACAATTTTTAATGCATTAAGAAATCATGGTAGGGGTGTCTTTAGATATGTGGGCCCAGAAGTTATCTAAACCCATATGTCTCATGTCAATATCACAAATATTGGGCACATAGGTATCAAGGGAATAAATATGCTCATATCCACCATATTGGAACTTCATTATGGAGGTGTAGGAGAATACTTGGAGAGAATGAAGTCTCAACAATGGTTTTCAGGAGGAATTTGAAGGAAAGGGTTGAAAACATAAACACTTATAAAATTAGACAAAGAGGACATAAAATCACTCACCTTTAGTATGAAAATAATGACACCTCCGCGATGATCCCAATGAATTTTAAATTTTTTAATTTGGTAAAAATGAGTAAAAATGGACAAAATGTCTTTGTAGGATGCGTATGAGGTGAGCAATGCACATTCAAAATTAGATTTGGAATGGTAAAAATTCCATATTTTTACCTTTTATAGGAGTCGAGATTGAAAATGGGGTTAATTTGAGCAAGACAATGCAATGCGAATTCGGAAATCTTTTAAGAACTTTATTAATCATTCCTTAAAAATGCGGATATGATAGGGTTTGAGAGAACCCGAGGAACTTCATATAATGCAAAGAAATCATGAGTGTGGGGAACTTAGGGTATGAGGGAATGGGTTCCTTGTGTTCTAATAAGTTTTACATCATCCGCAACACAAAGAAATCAAATGATTTGTGGGAGATTCAAGGATGCATGGAACGGGTGCTCGTGAGAACCATTCTATCTCGACTTGAAATTTTTGCATAACTATGAAACATAAGGCTTGCAAAGCAGGGGGTAGTGTGGGGAACCAAAAGTCAACGAGAACAAGTTCCATATGTTCCAAAAATATCCACATTTTCCGCAATAAATGGTAATTCAATGGAGTTCAGAAACATAGGTTTACAGGAATGAGGGTTGAGATAGAATAAGTTCCTTTGATTTCAAAATTGTCGATGCAGCCACAATAAAAGATTTCAGGGAATAAAGAGTTGATGATAATCAAGACTTGTGGATAACCATATCCTACTAGGAACTAGTTCCACCAAGATTTTTAAAATATGCATAAAAATAAAACTAAATTAATCATGAGTAAATTGGGGTTGCATGGGAACAGGTGGAATGGAGGAATTGTTTCTCCTATTCCTTCAAAGTCCACAATTTTTACAAAACACTCTAAATTACCTAGAATGACTCAAAATAAACTAAATCCCAAACCTTTGACATTCCTTAAACTTCAATAAGGGAAAATATATCAAGACAAGGGGTCACTTAACCAAAAATATAAAAAAATTCAAAAATTGCACATTTTTTGGTGGGTGGCAACAGCTAGCTCTTTTTAGGGCTTGACTTGACTTGACACAAAGTGAAAGCAAGACAAAGAAAAAACGTCATAATCTCATGGTTATGAGGACCATTTCATACATATGTTAAAAAATATAGAACAAGACCAAACAAAAGGAAACAAAGACACATAACATTGACCAAAACGAGGACTATACAAGACTATATACAAAACTATATACAAAGGACTGATATCCACTTATGACTTGAATAACTTTAGATATTGGCCACTATATGGTAATGGAAGGGAATTTCCATCCATATAGTTCAAATAATAATAATTCTCACCAAAGAAAGTGCCAAATTTGAAAAAGACCAAGCCAGAGAGAGTCAAACTTACCATGACTTCCACAAGGTTCACACATTTTGTCCTAGAGTAGAAAAATATCTCTAACTTGGAAGTCTTGAGGCTTGGTATTTTTGTAAGAAAATTGCTTGAATCTTTGCTAATGTGCAAAAATTGTTAGGTTAATTATTATTTACCTAATATTATTTATGCATTGTATAATTAATTAATTATTGTTGTATTTTGTTATATGGTTTTATCAACCATATTTGGCTTATTATTTTCACGGGTATAATTTTTATGTAGTTATAACAATTATGTGCTTCCCGAATGTAATATTGGAAGCTATTGTATTAGTTGTTGCATTGTTGCAACTCCTCTTTTGTTTATATTCAGTTGTATAATACCTATAAGTATTGCAGCTCATTCTATTGTACCTGGTTGATTGAGTTTAATACAATTATCGTGCTTCGCCTTGTTGTTGCTCAATCTACATTTAGTACCAGAGTGAATTGAAGATCCTAGAAAATTTGGAGAGAAGTTGCAGAGAAAGAACAATCGTGGAGAATAAATCTGCAACAACAGAGAGTCAGTGCTGCCTCCAATAGCTTCCCACATCTCCCTGCAGTCCCACAACCTCCTGTGTGAAATCTAGGTAAACTTAAAGCAAATTTTTTTTACCTTGGTGCCTTCTGCACCAAGAAATTTTTTCTCCCTAGATGTTTTTTAATAAAAAAATCCCAATTTGGAGGACTGTGCTAAAAATTGGAGATTATTGTTTATTTGGAGGCATGTGTGTATGTGGAGCTTCTGACCGGGTTGCTTGGTCAAGCTCAGGCCACATTGGCTTTATTTGTTTTCTTTTGTGTTGTGCATTCACAAGGACGAAGCCCTCGACCGAGCTGTGCATTCAAACCCCTGAATCACATTACAAAGTGGGCCGAGTTCTATTTTGAGCTCCTTGCAAATGGTGAGCTAACTGTTTATTAGTCTTCCATCCAACTTTGAGCCGAGCCTTGTTTTTCTTGGATGAGCCATGTATTTTGGATCATTGGAGTTGTGCCAACACACCTCCCAATGGCCAAACCGAGCCCTGCACACAAGAAAAACTCGTGGTCTATCCTCCATCCATGCGGATGGTGGTCTCTCCTCCAATCATGCACTGTCAAAGCCATGAAAATCTCAAAACCTGCGACTTGCACAAGGAAAACACATTAAAAAGTGGCTAAAGCAAATTAAAAATGGTAGAAAACAATATAATACAAAGGAGTTAAAGAAGTTGGAGATCCGGAAAAGAAGGTGAATCCCTAAACCATCCTCCTCAAGCTCGCAGTCCATGTGGAACTCAGCCAAGTCATTTTTTTACAAAGGTTAGTCATTTTTCATCTCCTTAATATTCAATATGCTTCATTTCATAGCTAAGCGCTCATAAAAGCCTAAGCGGTTAAGAGGAAAGACTTAGAAGCGGGAGGTTTGGGGTTCAAATCCCACCCCAACATGAACTTTTGAATTTTGAAATTTGGCGGAAAATTTGGAGAAACCACCATAGTTGGAGGTAGATTTGGTGGAAAAACCACCGCTAAATAGCTAGTTATAGCTAAAACCACCTCTAAAATTTTAGTGAGAAAATCCCTAATTTAGGGCAAAAACATTTTTTCTCCCATTAAGCCTATTTTTTCATTCCGGAACTTTTTCCAAAGGAGGGATAGCTAAAAATTGCATTTTCAGCTGGTTTTTTGTAATTCTTTGCATTTTGGGTCGTATTGGGCTCCAGAGGCCACTGTGGCCCTGCAAAAAAAAAAACATTTTCCTGCCATTCAATTTTTTATAAATTTTTGAATGTAATTGCATCTTGCAATATATTATACTGATTTGTAGGTTTCCATAGTCAACCACAAATATTGTAACTCTAAAGAAACTAGCAAAAATTGTAATACAAAATAGTAAATATTGGTTCTCAGAACACTCACGAGATCCTAGATCTCATTTACAGACATTCGGTATATACGGTGCCTCCGGGAAGTGCTTACAGTAAATCCGTCATGACTACTACTACACTTAATGCCTAATATAGCTACAACAATGTCGCCTAGGCATCAACTTATTAAATCGACAAGGAGTAATAAGGTCACAAAGTGTACACATTATGAGCCATCCCATCCATCTCAGAATGATTGCACGACATAAATATGCACCGAGAGATTATCCAAGTATATAGATAAGTTACATGCGCATATGAGGATATTTCTTTGAGTCGGTGTCAATAATCACACAAACCCCTCTCGGTACTTTCTTGGTACCACGTATTGAATTCTTTCACATACGTTAATGCCTCTTTCACATACCGTTAGGTATATAGAAAGGGAAAGCTTCTTCCATGTACTGTTGGGTATATCGGAAGGGCACATATATAGAAAGGTTTGGTATATTAGACTGACGGTATATAGATTGGGAGACCTTATACTTGGAGTGATAAGAGCCAAACCCTGTCAGTGTTTTCTACAAAATGGGCACTAATTCCCCCAAATTTTTTCTTCTGGATTCACAACTACTCAAAGGAAACAACTATGTTGCATGGAAGAAAAAAATCAAGACACAACTTGAGTTTGAAGAGATCTAGCCTGTTGTCAATGGTACTTTGATGAGATCAACTACGATACAACATAATAGCAATAGTTTGATAAAGCCGATCGGAAGGCCAAACTCATCATCTTTTTGGAGTGTCCAATGATGTGCAACCACACATTCAAGATGCCAAAACAACCAAAGAAGCATGGGATAAGTTAAGCACAATATACGAGGCCAAAAACAAGAATGTTATACTTGAATTTACAGAGTCAGTTACACACATTGAAGTTCAAGAAGAATGAGAAAATAGAAGCTTTCTTAAGAAGAGTTACAGAATTGAGGGCTTCACTTCTATCCCTAGGAGAAGTGGTCAAAGATGATGATCTCATTCCCATTGTTTTGAGAGCACTCCCTTCTTCATACCATATTTTTTTAACAACACTAAACTTTTTAGATATGATAGTTAGTTTTGACAAATTGGTAAACCTATTACAACAAGAGGAAGCAATACACAATAAGTATCATGAAGAAGCACGCAGCACTTTCTTCACATCAAAAATGGAAAATAAAAGGTAAAGGAAAACCTAATTCCTATCAAAAGTCCCAAAATCAAAATCAGTATCAAGGGGTCAGACAACAAAAGAAGTAATGTCCAATCTGTAAAAGAGGACATTACCTAAAATATTGTTGGTACAATACTTACAAGAAAGGTTCATCAAGCAACTTTGGACCTCCACAAAAATCTTACAAGGGAAATTCTAACTACAATCAAGGGAAGAAAAAGGGGAACTGGAAAAGAAGACCCCATCAACAAGGAAATATTGTTGAGAAATAAGAATAGTCAGATAATGAAGACTACTTGTTCATTGCTTGATCAAGTGAACCATCCACATCATCTAGTGATGTTTGGTATGTTGATTCAGGAGCCACTCAACACATGACCGGCCACAGAGACTGGTTTATTTCAATGAGGGACATGCCATCAAAAAATCATGTTTTGTTGGGAGATGATTCTTCATATATAGTTTAGGGGATTGGGAACATTTCTCTACCCCTTGGTTCATGCAACTGCAGACTATCAAATGTCTTATATGTCCCTGGGTTGACAAAGAATTTGATTTCAGTCAGTCAACTCCTTGATCACAACCTAAAAATTGATTTTGATAGTCATTCCAACAAGAAAACATGTTTGATTCGAGATAAATCAAGAGGCTCAAAAATAGTTGCAAAAGCCTCTAATGTGGGATGCATGTTCCAACTTGATTTTTTCATAGAGATGATCAAGAACTTGTGGATAAGAAATCCACCTCAAAGCACAATTGTGGCATCGAGACTTGGTCATGTAAGTTTCAATTATCTTGAGACACTTCACCAAAGATAATATGGTACATGGGTTACCATCTCTTCAGAAGGATACGCACAAGTTTCATCACTGCCTAGTAGGTAAACAACATAGAGCGTCATTCCAGAAGAGTACATATCAAGCTTAGGGTAAGCTTGATCTGGTTCATACTGATCTTTGCGGTCCGATGCAACCGAGTCATTCTAGATTTCAGTACTTCATGTTATGTGTTGATGACTATTCAAGGAAAATGTGGATTTTTTTTCTTCACAAGAAAAGTGAAGCTTTTGAAACCTTCAAGAGGTTTAAAGTAGCCATTGAGAATGAAATTATTCATCACATCATAACTCTCCACTCAGATCGAGGGGGAATTCACTAGTAATGAGTTCAAAGACTACCTACAAACTCACGTGATTCGTCGACAAATGTCTCCTCCACACACACCACAACAGAATGGTGTTGTTCAGAGGAGAAATCGTACTATCATGGAAATGGTGTGATGCATGATCAGTGATTCTATACTTGCAAAGACATTCTAGGAAGAAGCAGTAAAAACAACAGTGTATTTGTTGAACAGAGTGCCCATAGTTTCTCTTGAAGGAGTAACACCACAAGAAGCATGGTCAAAGTGGAAACCATCTATTGCACACCTTAGAGTATTCAAGTGCAAAGAAAGTATGCACATACCCAAGTACAACATAAAGAAATTAGACATGAAGTCATAAAACTCATCTTCATTGGGTACAATGAAGATAATCTTGGGCATGATTGATGGATCCGAATACCAAAAAATTCTACACTAGCAGAGATGTTGATTTTTTCAAGAAGAAGGAAGCAGAGTATCCTCCTCTAAAATCACCGATCTATATTCTTCACCAGTTGTAAAAATTAAAGTTGATGTTCCCACAAATGATGACACTGATGATGGGGATGATGGTATCGATATGATAGAACCACAGCCCATAGGAACAATTCAGCATATGCCCAAGTGGTGTACTAACACATTACAAGATACAAGAATGGATGCTCCACTGGATACATCAACCCCTGAACCATGGACTCATAGTAAATCAAGAGAAGAAGTTAACTTTGTTGTGATGAGTAGAGTAATTGAATATGATGATCCCTCTATAGTCCAGGAGACCTACAACAAAAGCTTGGAAAGAAGCCATGGATTCTCGAATATCAATCAGTGATGAAAAATAACACTTGGCATCTTGTCGATCTTCCACCATAGAAGAAACCCATTAGATGCAAATGGATATTTAAAAAAAGTACAAAGAAGATGGAACAGTGGACAAGTACAAAGAGAGACTAGTTGCAAAGGGGGTATACACAATAATAAGGCATTGACTACATGGAGACATTTTCTCCCACAGCTAAGATCAAAATGATCAAGATGATCTTTGCTCTAGCTACACAGTTTGTTGGAAAGTCCATCATATGGACGTAAAAAGTTCCTTCCTAAATGGAGATTTACAAGAAGTCTACATGACTCAACCCGAGGGATATGTAGTACCTGGTCAAGAAGAAAAGGTATGTAGACTTCTCGTGAAATCTCTGTATGGCCTTAAACAGCACCCCGGGCATGGTACATCAATATTGATGAGCATCTCATACAACATGGATTTTTTAGAAACCCATATGATCCCAATCTTTACCTCAAAAATAAATGGGGGAGATTGTAATTGTCGTTGTCTATGTCGACGATCTAGTCATCACTAACAGATTCAAAGTGAGGATGATCGCTACAACGAAGAAAGATCTTAATCGATCATTTGACATGACTGATCTCAGCTGATGTATTATTGTCTTGGATTAGAAGTATAGTAGAAAGAGAATCACATCTTTGTTTCTCGGATGAAATATACCAATACAACGCTCGAGAAATTAAATATGATGGATTGTACATTAATTACTACACCTATAGAGAATATATTACACTTATCTAGTTCGATCCATCTCCCGAGGTAAGTGCCACTCTCTATTAATAGTTGATTGGGAGTCTCATTAACCTAACCTACACTAGACCGTATATCATCTTTATAGTGAGCTATTTATCTAGGTTCATGCAGAACCCAAAGTTTTCATTGGAAAGAAGAAAGGTGCATATTAAGATATCTCAATGGATCATTGGATCTTGGTCTAGAATACAAGAAGAATGAAAACTTCTTCTTGACTAGATATTCAGATTCAGATCATGTAGGAAATATAGATGATAGAAAATCCACTTGAGGATTTGTGTTCTTTATGGGATCTGGACCAATATTACGAGGAAGAAAGAAAAACACTTCATCTCTCGCTCTTCCACAAAAACCGAGTATCATTCTACAGAGAAGCTATCTCGTGAAGCAATTTGGGTACGTCAAATATTAGAAGAACATGGAATACCACAAGACAAACTGACCACCATGTATGTTGACAATAAAGTGTTCTAAAAAATTTCACAATCCAGTTTTTCATGAAAGAATAAATCACATTGAGGTACATGTTCATTTCATACGCGAGCATGTGTTGAAGCATAACATCTAGCTTCAATTTTTTCCAACATCTAAACAATGAGAAGATATCTTCATGAATTCACTTGCACATGACAAGTTTGAGTTGTTCGAGAGTTCCTCTCCTCAACCCTTGAGGCAATGCAAAATTAAGGGAGGGGATGTTAGGTTAATTATTATTTACCTAATATTATTTATGCATTGTATAATTAATTATTATTGTATTTTTTATATGGTTTTATCAACCATATTTGGCTTATTATTTTCACGAGTATAATTTTTATGTGGTTATAACAATTATGTGCTTCCTAGATGTAATATTGGAAGCTATTTTATTAGCTATTGCATTGTTACAGCTCCTCTTTTATTTGTATTCAACTATACAATATCTATAAGTATTGCAACTCATTCTATTGTACATGGCTCATTGAGTTTAATACAATTATCGGGCTTCTGCCCCTGTTGCTCAATCTAAAAAAATTTGATCCACTACTTGCAACCTTTCCTCTAACTTCTGCAGTACATGATTCTTTTCTTCATGGCATTTGAGAATTGCTCATATTTAATGGCTTTGTCCAAGTGTAAGGCTAGTAGCTCCACTTTGTGACTAGAAATTGAGATTCCATTCCATAGACCAACTGAAATGGAGACATCCCAATAGCTCTTTTTGGTGTTATTCTATCAGCCCAAAGAGCATCATATAACTTCTTATGTCAGTTTCTCTATGAATCATCCACTAGCTTCTTGATAATGGTTACTATGTTTTTATTGGTTGACTCATCCTATCCATTCCCTTGTGGATAATAGTCTAAAGAATGTGCAAGGGATATGTCATACCCATAATAAAAATCAATGAGTTCATGAGAAGAAAATATAGGGCATTATCTGTCACAATCTTGTTTGGGATCCTAAATCTAACCAATATGTCTCCCTTGATCAAATCACGAGACAACTTCATAAGTGCTTATTTTTATTGGGATTGCTTCAACCCACTTTTTGAAGCAATCAATGGCATTTATAACATGAGTGTGTCACACACTCAAATTTGGATTGAGGGTTTTGATAAATTCTAGCCCCCACTATTGGAAAGGCTCTTCAATAACAACTCGGCTTCAGAGGTAAAGTGGCCAACTTTGGTCTACCAATAAAATTCTTACAAGATTCACATTTTCTAACCCACTTCATTACATCATTAAACAAAGTTTCCCAGTATTACCCTCCACATAGAATCTTGTGAGATGTTACTAAGGAAGAAAAATGACCTCCACAATCCTGATCATGGAAGGCTCTTACTAACCTTTTATGTTGTTCCTTGTCCACACATCCTAGGAAAAGTCCATAAATTACTTTTTTGAACTAATAAGTATCCCAAATGACATATTATGCAGCTATGATATTTATTATCTCTTCTCTTTTGCACTTAGATGGTTCATACATTCCCTATATGTAATAAAATGAGTAATATTGGAATACCACTCATCAGTTGATCTCAAGAAAAGTACCGTGGAGATCTCAGTAGTCTATTTTTCACCTGAATCACTTTTCCAACCTTCAACAATGAATTGACATAGACCCTCACCTCAAAAAAACTTGGTTGGCTTGATGTCAAGATCATTTTCCTAGACTTTGGCCACCCAATTTCATCATTTCGAACCAAATTCTTGTTGAGTGAGGATGGATTTCATTGTTGTATCAAGTAAAAACACATTGGAGTGTGAATTCATAATATATAAATGAAATTGTTGCACATCCATCACCATAGAAAATATTTTTTTCCAATTGGGATTAATTTAACTCATGATATTTCATAACATAGCTCATGAATGAAATGGGTACTTCACATCCATGAAAGTTCTTTTGGACTAGGATGGTAGAAAAAGTATGCTCAAAGGCATAGCAGTAGATTATGAAATCCTTGTCAAAATATGGGAAAGAGAGATAGGTGTTATAACAATAGCCCTCTTTATAAACTAAAAAAATCTTTCCTTCGCACTCCAAGGAAAAGACTACTTTTCCTTCATCATCTGAGATATGTTTTTTTTCAATTATGAAAAATCAGGAATAAATCTTCTAAGAAAATTGATGTTTCAGAAGGAGTGAACACCTTTCTTACTTATGGGTAGAGAAATATTTTTAATGTCATGGACCCACTCGATAAATATTAATCTCGTCCTTTGACACAATGTTCCCAAGTATATTTCCTTTTGTCACTTTAAAAATAGATTTATTTGGGTTCAAGGTGAGATGACATGATCTTTGCACCATTGAAGAACTTATTTGAGATGTTGAAAATGATATTCTCTCTTATTAGAAAAGACAATAAGATCATCCAAGTATATCACTATGAATTTGTTCTTCGATCCCCAAAGGCCAAGTCCATTTCCCTCTGGAATGTTACACCTACGTTGATTAAGTCAAAAGGAATCCTATGATAAGAAAATGTTCCCAAGGAGTTGTGAAGGTAGTTTTGTGTTGATCTTGCACATCCACTTCAATTTGGTTATACCCTGAAAACCCATCAAGCATGGATAACATCTCAAAACCAATCACAGCTTGTAGGATCTAATCCATCATAGGAAGTGGGTAATTGTCTTTTAGGGAGGTTTGGTTCATATTTCTAAAGTCAACACAAATATGAATTTATCCATTTTTATTCCTCACAAGCACAATATTAGCAACCCAAGTTGAATGGTGAATGGGAAAAATTATCTTAGCATTTAGCAACTTTTGAATCTCCGGATAAATGGTACTTACAATCTTCGATTGTATTGTCTCTTCTTCTAAAGAAATGGTTGAATGTCTAGTTTCAACAGAATATAGTGTTGCATCTCCCTTAGATTGAAATTCTTCAAGTAGTCTTAGGAGTAGGATGGCACATCTATTTATTTCTTTAATATTCCAGCCATATTTTTTCTTTCTTCACCACAACAGTAACTTCCCTATGTTTACAATTTTTGTCTCATGATCACTTCCTAAATTGATCTTCTCATACTCTGATGACCAACAAGTATTTTTGACACTTTTCCTTGTATATACCTATCATGCTTATCAAAAAAATCTTATAAGATAACAAGACCTCGAGATATTTTATTATCTTTGAGTTTAATGCATCCATCTTGATCGATTCTTCTTTGAGTCCTTCCTTAGACACATAAGATGTAGGGGATTCCCAATAGCCAACCTCACTTCCATCAAAATACAATCAAATACAATTATCACTTAATTCAATGGGGGAAATCAAGTGTTAGTCATCATTAACTACTTGTCATTTTTCTGCATTATTAGGAACAATGGGTCCGAATATCATCTCTACAAAGAATTTATCTTGATCAAAATTAGGATGAGGCATGTGTATAGATTTAGAGACTGCTAGAGCATCTTCTTTGTATTTATTATCTCTTGAGACAACATCAATTGAAAAGGCATCCATATATTCAATAGAATCCCATAGTTTTTGTGGTAGTGCTTGATCCTTTCATTCTTTACCCGGAATGCCCCCAAACCTCGCTGCTGACAATGAGCTCGACATCACCCTAATCATGGAGGTTATTTATCCCCATCTCCTTTGCAATTTCTAGACCAAGAAGAAGGGCCTCATACTTAGAAGTATTGTTGGTATTAGAAAATTGGAGCTTATAGGAGAAAGGGTGGATTTTTCCATCAGGTGACACAAGCACAATCCTTTCTCTAGAACCTATTGTGGAGCATCTCCCATTGAACTTGAGAGTCCATATGTCATTTGGATCTTCCTGAAAAACTTTGGGATTCTTGATTTTAGATTCATACATTACCATGTATTTTCCAATACCCATGTCTTCATACAAGATATAATCCTTAGGGTCATCTATATTATGAGTGATATATTTAGTTTGCCTCTATGGAAACAAATTCCTCATTTATTATTTGACTGGAATTAGTGTGTCGATCAGTCCATTTGGATTTCACCTCCAACTTATTTACAGAAATTTATACTCAAAAGCATACCATAGGATGGAGGTATGTCAACAACAAGAATAGTGGCCTTGAATCATTTCTCATGGAAAGTAGCAAAATCCACTTGAGCATCCTTTATTCTTCCAACTACGGGGCCTCTTTTTCCTCCATTGAATAACAAGAACAAAAATTTAAAGTGAGGGTAAGACCAAGTGCATGAGAAACCTTTGTAGGCATCACATTATCTGATGCTCTAGAGTCAATAACGTAGTTGCTAAGTTTATGGCTAGCTATTAGTAGTGTTACATAGAAAGGATCAATATTTTCAGAAGTGGAAGGTGTAGAAGCCATTAATTTTTGTGGGGATAGATACTTTAGAGTAGGTAATAGGCCTTTAGAAGACACAGAAAACTCACTAGGATTGGAATTGAAAACTTTTACCACTTGGGAAAAGGATTTAGGACGAGTCTGATAAAATTCAGCTTCATAGATATGAATTTTAGTCTTTTTGATATGATCAATAATATCAAAATACCATGAAGATGATGGATCTTCTTGGCTAGAAACAACATGGGATTTAGGCTTATCAGCTTTGGGGGATGAAGGTGTTTTAGACATAATTGTGGGGGTTAATACTTCAGGCACATAAGAAGATAAAGAGGGAGTACTAGATGAAGAAACAACACTTACTTTCTTAACTGTGTTAGGAATAGGTGATCCTCTTCTTGCAACCATTGGGATGAAATTTGGGGTTTCTTTAGACTTCTCCTTATTCTCAGGTTACACAACCTCTTTTTATTGCTCAATTTTTCTCTATTCATAACAACATATGATTCATTATTCATGTAAGTAACTATATCATCATAATTGTTGTTGTCCACTCATAAAAATGATAATTAATTTGAGAATCATCTACTTCATCCTAGAACTCTTTGGTTTCTTATTCTTCTCCTTCAATCTCTTCTGCTACTATTTCATCTTCAACTTCTTGCACTTCAGATGTTGCATTGACTGGACCTTTATTGGAGGAGCTTAAATACCTAGATTTGATTTGGCAACAAGGAGATGATTCCTCACCTGCAAGTTACTTCTTGAGATATCCTCATATGGCACATTCTGAGCAAGTGTTTTGATGGCAATCATATCATTGGATAAATTTTTAACCAATTGTTCATAACTTGATGAACCTAGAGTAGAAGCTTTAGCTTTGCATTGGTTTTCTACTCAACTTACCTAAAATAATCGACCATCTTATACACCGATGGCAATATTTTTATTTTCTTCCATAGTGGAAATATGGGATCTCCTCGGTGTGTAACTCACTTCTATAAATTGATAGTTGATAGTGAATCATTTCAAATTCTCGTAGTAGGAGGAGTAGTAGATAGAATTTTATAAACCAACTTTTTGAACTTGGATATGAACTCCGCATCGGCTCATAGGGTTCCTTCTTCAATTGATAATTTGGTCCAAAAGCACATGAGAATTTTCCACAGGCTTGAACCATCCTTCAAAATGAGTTCACATGGTATTCCAATCGGTGATAGTACCAGGAAAAAGATGGTAGCACCATTCTACACCACTATCTTGTAGAGTCTTAACAAACATTATGACAAACACATACTCATGCTTGACTCCAAGAATCCCACATGTAACAATGAATGCTGAAATATGTTCATCTGGATGCACTTTTCCATCACCTCTGAATTTGGGAAAAATCTTCCGATTCCCCTTAGGAAAATCATGCAAAGGTTGTGCAGAGGGATAGGCTCCCAACTTGCTATCCCCAAGGTACTAGTGAAACCATTGTGAGAAAAAGAGCTTGCAAAGGGATAGACATGTCGGATAGAACCAAGGAATGAGTGGTAAAAATTTTCTTAGAAGATGAACCAACCTTCCTTTGGTAGGAGGAGTGATTTTTGACCTTTTACTTTTTCCTTTTCTCTCTTGATATAACTAGAAACCTTTTTTGTTGTAGAATCGAAAGGAATGACCTTTTATATCTTGAGCTCTCTGTCCTCATTTATATATTTGTTTATCCATTGTGTTGAAATTACTAGTTTGCTCTAAATATTATTCTATGAGAAACACAACGCGTGCGCCATGGTGGGTGCCAAATAATTTTTGGTTGGAAATTTCATCATTGGAGAAAATCAAAAGTTCTGGAGACAACAATTCCTCCTCTTTATGGGGAGGTTCCCTTATTTCACCAAAAACTTGAGAATCTAAATGTATACAAGTATACAAGCAAACTGATCTAAATGAAGATATTGTTGCATGTGAATAATTCCATATTCTCAATTAAAAAAGAAAAAAAAGGTGTAGGGTTTTAGGAAGAAACATTAGCTTATATGGGAAAGAAGTATAAATTAGGAAAATAAAATTTTAAGATAACTCATTTATCAAGGATACAAGTACCCTCCTTGGTTGTGTAAGATTACCCACTACTGTAGGGAAAGAAGTGAAGAAGGAAACACTTCCAAATATAAAGAATGCAGATTTATACCTTATCTTGAAGCATGTAAAAGAGCGTAAAACATGTGAGTCAATATATATGAAAACCTATATAATATAAATGTAGATAGACACACATTTCTTCAAATCACATTCTATGGATTGAACAAAAAGTTTAAGAATTCACATATATTAATATTCACATTTACAAACTGCAAGAAAGAGAAAAGGAAATAACACAGATGAGAGAAAAATAAATGTCTTCTTCTATATTGATTATTGAGCGGACATATTGTTCTAAGGAGTAGGCACACGTAAGATTCATGTGTGGGAACAAGGAACATTTCAAGGCACGTATGGATAGGAATGGAAATGCACACAGAGACAAGTTGATTCGATACTTAGCCATTTTCATGGATGTGGGATACTTTTGGAAGGTAATGTGTGGAGCACACATTGGGATGGAGACTTACGTGACACGCAAATGTTATTTTGGGAATGATCGTTTGATAAGTGCCATGCAAGATCTTGACATAATAATAGGATTTCTACTTCCAGCTTAATCGTAGGATGTCTATTATTATTGCACTTGCATGTGTGCATGTTAATGTAAAGGTGCATGGCTATTATCAACATGTGACCTATTTTGGGAAGTGCATAGATGGTGAAGGGAAAGTCCCCACCCTTATAAATAAGTATTGAAATATGCGAGTTAATAGAGACAAGTGAGACCGGGTTATTGTAAAGTTATGTTGTTGGATCCGATACGTGCATGGTTGAGGGTGATACTACTTATTATAAGAAGCTTCTATGTATTTCAATGTTTAATATAATGGAGTATATTGGATGGATAATGGTGTTAAACATGACTATAACTAGTTTTTGCATGGTTAATCTTATTATGGTTATCGTTTAATTCAAGATTCTCTAAGATCTAGATCTAGAATATGCTCTGTGGAATGTTATGCTTATTTATGGTTCTGAGTATGTTGTATCTTCATTACACTAACATCCTGCAAAAGCAACTCTAAAGAGGTTCCTAGTACCTTTGGCACTTCGGTGAGTGCTCAACTCAGTGCTAGGTGATGTGTCACAGTGCACCCGGTTTTTTTGGGTTTTATATAGTAGATTCTAGGCTGCATCATTGATCAAAACTTTGTATTTACATTCAATGGCACCAATATCCAACAACCCCTTTACAATGAAAAAGAAGCCTTATATAGGCTGAGGGGAGGTTGTAACCAACTTTCTAACTAATTGTCTTTTAATTAAGTGTTAAACACTTAATTATTTAATTACATTAGTTGGCTTTATTTTACAATTTTATTTTCAAAATGATAAAGCCAACTTCAAAATATAACAATTAGATAGAAGAAGACTATGAACTGGAAGAAGAAGGAACATTAGGAACATTTGGAATAGACACGGTTGCAAATTTTATCTAGAGGACTTGGACTCTAAATTTAGTGACAACAATTGATATTTCCATACACCTAGGAACTATGGTGTTTTCCATGATATCCAACCAACTTCCAAAGGAATATTCCATCTCTTTTGCAACATATCCATTTTGTGAGAGTCTTTTGGTAGCTTCAACAACCACATTATGTAGTTCAGAAAGTTCCTCCATCTTATCTTTACTAATAAATTGCTCCATGAAGAGTTCCTCTTTGATCAATGATTTAAAATTTTCTTTAACTTGATCCACTAGAGAATTGTTGTTGTAGAATTGGCAATGAAGAGTTTGCAAGTGAGAAAATAATTCTGATTTCAATGATTCTCCCTTTTGCACCATGTTTCTTAGCTCAGTTGTAGCTTCCTCTAGCACTTTGATTTTCCATTCTACAATATAGGCCCAATTCTTGGACAAGTTACTTTTAGAATCATCAAATATTTTGTGTGTCAAGAGGACATTCTCATCAGTGGTGCTCATGATCCGAGAGATCTTGAATGTAGCTAGCCCAAAGTTTTAGTTCTTTGTCAATGGTATTTATCCTTGAGTTGATTTGATTTTGAGCAGCAATGATGTTATCATACATTATGTAAGATTCCTCAATAAATTGCAATCCAGAGAGAAAAAATCCTTCCACCCAAGCCTCTAAAGCTCTATCATATCCTGCATGCTTGTGGATCTATTATAGATTTAATATCACTTTCAGAAATAACAATTACAAGAGAAAGTGGGGAAAGGGGATTGGGATCTAGAGGGGGTTTTGTCAAATGAGACAAAGGATTTAAAAATTTTGAGAGAACTTGAACCTGTTCCTCAAGATAATCTTGTATGTGTTTTCCTTTCTTTACCCTCTCAATGACCTTTGAAATAGTTTCTTTGAGATCCTGCACTTTCCCTTCAGGGGTGGATTCTCCAAGTGAAATCCTTGGTAACTCCAAGTCTCGCAACAGTCATTTCCTTTTCATTTTTATCTCCTTTTGGTTTAGCAATTTCTAGAAATTGTTGTCCTGTAGCATCGAGATATCAAACGAGATGTTTTTTTAGATTTCTTTGGAGGAGGATTTGTTTCAAGAAAATAAGCCACTACATCAAACCAAGGAACAAAAATCTGCGAAGAAGTCTTCCTTTTCCTATTGTCAATCATGGGTTGAACCCATGTGAATGAGTCACTAGAAGGTGGAGTTGGAAGAGGTGTTAATGTAAGGACATTGGGAGGAACAAGAGGTTGAGTTGTGGAAAATTCAAGAGTAAGAACCTCAATAGAAGAAAATATGGTCTCCTAACTTTAATTTTGGGCCTTGAGGCACTTTGGATTTTCCTTCATTTGGCTCTATGATTTTTACTTCATCTTCCTCATCTTCATCTTCCTCATTACCTTCTTCCTCCTCTTCTTCCTCTTCATCATTATTTTCTTGTTCCTCATCCTCTTGTTTTGGCTCATTCTTTTTCTCCTCAGTTACATTTTCTTCAATTGTTTTTACTTCTTCTTCAGAAGGTTATGACACTTGTTCAGGTATAGGGGCATCATGTTCAACTAATTCTTGAGTTTTCTCTTGCTCCACTTCTTTCTCAGGTGTTTCATCAATATTTTCTACTTCCTTTGCTTTATCTTTCTTTATATACACCTTGGTTGTTGAATCCAAGGGTGAGGAAGGAGTTAACTAATCTAGATCTTCTTTGTGAGAGGTGGAGGCTTCCCGGGAGGAAGATGTCTTCATCATTTCTTTGTATTCTTTCATTTTACTATTGAACCATTTCCTTTTCCTCACTATCACAATATTATTCATCTCAGAAGGATCATCCCTTTCTTTTTGAGACCAATCAATGGTTGGGATAGGCATATGATGAATGGTTCAATGTATTTTATAGAGTAAAAATCAAACTAATCATTTCAAGGTCCTTTGGAACATGATACATGTTGACATACATGATTTCTTGTAGAGATATCATTCCAAAGTACCTTTTCCTTACTTCATACTCATCTACACAATCTTCCCAATAGTCCTCAATTATGGGAATATGATAGTAATTCATTCTCGATGCTTGGAGATGAAACCCTTACTATCAAAGGAGGATCTTTTTGTTAAGTATGAAACTTGAATTCAGATATTGTTCTTTCCACATTCTGTGCATCCAAAGAAGACTTACATGTGTAGTTTCCCAAGGAGATATGAAATTGAATATAAGTGATTTTATTCTCTCTACATGTTCCATGTAACATATCCAATTGCCTACAAACTTCCACTAGAAATAGCTTATCATTGTAATACATTGTAATTTTTTTAGGCACACCTTTTAAACCATCTATCCTAATATATGAAAAATTTCTGAATTGGATAAAAAGGTTTTCATATGTTGAAATCAATTATCTAGCTTCTACAGAGATCCTCTCACCACATTTCCTTCTAATAGTCTAACTATGAACATGGTATAGGCATCATTGACTCTCCTATGGTGAGTCTTATTGTTTTCATATGTAAGTTGAGGGTAAAACTCATACACTAGTGCATTTTTCTTATCATCTTGTGGTGATAATCCTACCCATACCCTGTAGGTTGCAATGGTGTACATTAGGTAGGATGTCATATAGAAAGTTTTTCTTTGTTGCACATTTACCAATTATTCACTCAGGTTCTCACAAATGATCTCCCCCAATTTATCATTTGTTTGTCTTCACAAATGAGATTGATATACACACAAATCTAGTACTTAAATTCATTGGTAGAGGGCATGTCCATCATTCTTGTAAGGAAGGTAATCATGTCTGACAATTCTTCTCTTAAATATAACCTGTAGAGGACTTTGGGTAACTTGGAACTTCCCATTTTTAATTTTTCAGCCAAGACTTGTCTATCATTATCTTGTACCTATCTTTTTCTTGATCAAAGATATTTTGAGCTTGGTCCTAGTTTAAGGTATTGGAGTTCTCACAAGTGGGGATCTCTAAGGTTGTATTAACGTAAATGGCATCAAGCTTGGTAATTATTTGACCTTGAGGATCTTTAATTTCCTTGGTTTTGGGTCAAATGTTGAGACATAGGCAATGATGATGTCATTACATTGGACTAAGAGAGTAAATCTAACAACATAGGCAATTCCATTATTTTTAATGCATTGGGCAATCATGGTAGGTGTATCTTCAAATATGCGAGCCCGTGTCATCTACATTCATATGCCTCATGTCACTATCACCAATATTGAGCACAAATGACTCAAGGGATGAAATATGCTCATATTCTCCATATTGGAACTTCATTGTGGAGGTGTAGGAGAAAAATCGGAGAGTATGAAGTCTCAACAATGGTTTTCATGAGGAATTTGAAGGAAAGGGTTAAAAACATAAACAATTATCAAATTATACCAAGAGGGCATGATATAACTCACCTTTAATATGAAAATAACGATGCCTCCATAACAGTCTCAATGAAGTTTGAATTTTTTAATTTGGTCTAAAAATGAGAAATATATGGACAAAAATCTCTTTCTAGGGCACGGGAGTGAGGTGAGCAATGCATACCAAAATTCAATCTAGAATGGTGAAATTTTCCATAGTTTTACATTTTATAGGAGTCGTGACTAAAATAGGGTTAATTTCAGAAATGTAGTACAATGCGGAAGTTGGCAAGCTTTTAATAGCTTTATTTAACCATTCCTTAATAATCCAAATATGACGGGGTTTGGGAGAACTTGAGGAAATTAATATAATGCGGAGAAAGTGGGAGTGCGGGAACCGAGGACCTAAGGGAATGGGTTCCTTGTGTTCCAATAAGTTCTGAATTGTCTATAAAACAAATAAATAAAATTATTTGTGGGAGATTCAAGGTTGCGAGGAACAAGGTTCTCATGAGAACTATTCTATACAACTTGACAATTTACTTATTAGATAACTATGAAACATAAGGCTTGCAAGTTAGGGAGTAGTGAACGGGGAACCAAAATTCAACAAGAAAAAGTTCCATATATTCCAATAATATTCACATTATTTACAATAAACAATAGTTCATTGGAGTGTGGGAGATATAGGTTTGTGGGGAACTAGGGTTGAGACAGAATAAGTTCCTCTGGTTCCAAAAATTGCCGACACAAGTACGTAAATAAAAATTTCGGGGAATAAAGAGTTGCGGATAATCAATAATTGTGGAGAACCATAGCCCACTATGAACTAATTCCATGGGAAGTTTTAAAAGTCTCATAACTTTGAAACCCAAACAATGTGGGATAGAATGGGGATGCGGGAACATGAGGAACGGAGGAACTATTCCTTTAAAGTCCGAAATTGCCACAAAACACTCAAAATGACCCAAAATGACTCAAAATAAACTAAATCCCAAACCTTTTACATTCCTTAAACCTTAATAAGGGAAAATATATCAAGACAAGGGACCAATTAACCAAAAATCCAAAAAAAAAAAAATTACACATTTTTGGGTGGGTGACAAATACGATAATCTTGGATTAATGGCGAGAAGAGGGTAGTAAATGGAAATACAGGAAAATAGAAACAAATTCCAAGCAGTGTCACAACTATTACATTGATATCCAAAATGTTGAAGATGAATTTTTATATATTGTCACACATGTCTCGCTTGAATGGGACAAGATGGTACTAAAGTAATAATGAGAGTTCTTCCCGCATGTTAGAGTTATGATTACATCCTAAAAAATTGTAACGAGGGCCTTTTAATGTTAGACCTTCCTAAAATGTCATAGTCAAATCTAAACAAAATATGGAAATAATATTTCTCCCATGTTTCAATCACCAAGATCAAATTATCCACCAAATGTGATGAGTGAACAATGCTTAATTACAAACATGCAATCACCTCTTATCCGAAACACACGCACAAATAGATCAATGCTAGAAATGGGACAATGATCACATTTAAAGTTGATGTTCAAATTACTATGCACATAGATTGCAGTCACAACAACAGCCTAATAGCTACTTGAGCATTGTGCATGAAAAAATGGACAAGATGAAAACCAACATACCAAGGACACACAGAAAATAAAAATCAATAAGAAATGTTATTGAACCCCCCCATCAACTTGATTGGTATGATGACATATGGAAACACAACCAGGGGTTTCGGGCACTATGGTCTACCTTTTGTTGAATGAGGAGAAAACTTCACAATAACATCATTAGCACTATGTATCAGAAAGCTAGAATAACCACTTACAGATCAGTATGGTGGTTTGTTATATAGTAGTGGGACGTCGAAAAAACCATTACATGATGTAATATTGCAAAATGATGTGATTGAAAAGTGTAAGGAATACAAGCAGAAAAATGAACAGGCTCATATAACTAATATTTTAAGTAGATTGTCAAGTTCATTTATTAAAAAAACCACTAGTTCTTTAATTGCAACTATATAATGTTGCAAGTGACAAAAAAATCACACATTGTTTTCTTTTGCATTCATGCTAACATCTAGAAGGTTTTTTAAAAAGTGTTTATGAGTTTTCTTCTAGTGGGTCACACACATGAAGACATATATGGACATTTGGGCAATTATCAGCAACATTGTACAAAATGGATACATTCTATTTGCCACAAATAATGGATACTTACAAAACATGCCAAGAGGATTCTCGCACATTCACTTCAGTAACTTATCAAATAATTTTATGACTTTAAGGACTTTTTTGATCCACACCTACTAGATGGAAACCACAAGATCATGGGTATCATCAAACTAAAGATGTTTAAATTCCATGTCATCAACAAAATTCCCGTCATGGAATACAAAACATCAATCATGGATGCCTTATGTTGCAACCAATTGAGATATGGAAGAAAATGGATGGGAAACCTTTCTTTCCTAAAGGGTATCTTCCATTGGCACCCTTTAAAGAACTAAAAGAGTTGGCAGACCTATAGAGAGGCATTCGGGCATACATCACACAATGGGAAAAGATTTCAAAAGATGGTCGAGAATCATTCTAGGTTCTAAATATTACATATTGGAAAAATGTTTTTCCCCTTTTTCAATTGTATCATGACAAAGAGAGATTATTTTTGGCCAAATTTTTTTTAGGATAGTGCAATGTATGATCAAATATTGGGTGCACCATGTCTTAACATGGATAACTATTATAGTCAAAATGTCCTTTCAAATAAGGATATATATGTTGGGCCTATTTTTGATATACCTCGATACAAGTTTGACCCAAAGTAGTGGATATGAATGAGGAGAAGATGATACTACTAATACCGGCTGATAATAACATACCTATATAGATGGGCAAGGTAGGATGAACTCTAATACATGATGTTCATAAAAAGGCTTAAAAGATAAGGGTATACTAGTGGGAACCCACAGGAAAGAAAATACAAAAAAATAAAGGTACCAGGAATGCTTAAAGAAAAATAAATGGTGGAAAAAATCAAGGGACACATAATATATTGATATAGACAATGTCATCTAGGCATGAAGACCAAGAAAAATATGGAAATGATATCAAATTAAAATACCGAATCGGGGACATGATGTTATCCAAGCATACCTTGCACAAATTCAAGAACAATAATTAATGCATTGTAATTAAAATTTGCTGGACTAGATACCCTTGAGAGGGATCAATCCTTATGTAATTTTCAATATAATTATCCTAAAGGAATTGATTGCCTATGGAAATAAATTTTCAAATCCATTTTTTCAAAACAACGTGTTCAACATAATTCTCAACTCTTTGTTGTTCTTTATGATTTACAAAAAGGAAAAACATAAAAGTAGTTCACATTATCTAGATTTTCTTATATTTTGAAATGATTTCTATTAAAATGATTTCCATTTTACAAATTGATCAAATAAATGTTAAAAAGATGTATCCTAGCGGTCGCTAAGCTTATGTATCTTTACGTTTGTGATGTTTATGTAACTTAGTGACCACTTGTCTTATGTAACTTAGCAGCCACTAGGATTATGTAAATTAGCACCCACAAGGTTCATGTAACTTAGCGTCATTAGGATATGTAACTTAGTGTTCGTTATAATTATATATCTTGTGGATGTTAGGATGATGTAACTTTATGGTGGTTAGGTTTATGTAAATTAGCCACCGCTAGAATTATGTAGCTTAGTGATGGGTAGGTTTACTTAACTTTCTACCTATAGGATGGTGTAACTTTGTAACCACTAGGATTATTTCACCTAGAGGAATCTATTCTTATGTAAGTTAGCGGCTCTAGGCTTATGTAAGTTAGTGACCGCTAGGCTTATGTAAGTTAGTGGTTGTTAATCTTATGTGGGGGGATTTTAAAATAAAAATAGTAATCCTAAAATATCGAAATTGAGATCCAAAAATTAGAATTTAGAAATTGGATTCCAATAATGGAGAAATTAGAATCTAATAATATCGATATTGGAATCCAATATTCATGAAATTGGAATCCAATAATAGCGATATTGGAATCCAATAATAGCAAAATTGGAATCCAATAATAGCAAAATTGGAACTCGAATAAGTCCAATAATGACAATATTGGAATCCAATATTGCTACTAATGGAATCCAATATTTCTACTAATGGAATCCAATATAGACAAAAATGGATTAAAATATATACAAAAACGGAGATAGATTTCTTCCAAAACTTGTAATATTAGAGTCCAGATTCACTGGAATATGTCTAGATTTAGTGAAATAAGCGTTTAATGGTTAAATTTGATTTGAAATATTTTATTAATGCATATAGTTTGTAATGTGCGCAGGATAAAGTAACTAGTTGGGGTTAAATGCAAGTAAATTCAAAGTTACTCAAGGTATCCCAGAAAGAGACAACCCTCCATGGAAATAGGGGTTTGAATTTTCCTATTGGCCATGTAAAAATTATATTTTGGTTTGTAAAAACCCATGTCTATCTTGGCCCCATTCATTTTTAAATGACTTAAGTTTAAACTTTAGTCTATAATAGTTCTTATCATATAGTATCAAAACTATACACTATGCTAAAACTATAAGTATAAACCTATACTATACTAAACCTATCTATACGACCACCTTATATCAACAAAAACTTATAATATAGTTCATATAATATAGTTTATATTATATATGGTTCAATATATATTATAGTATAATATTGACTATAGTATAAGGGTTACATTTTATAAGTGGTGCACATTGTTTTAAAATTGCATAGACTCTTATGACCCTCTCCATGGCCCCCACATGGAGCCGGATATAGTTCCCTCCTCTCCACCATCCTCTACCCCCATGTGGCTGACCTCTCCCCCTCTCTTTGAAAGACTCCTTTATATGGCCGCAGCCACATTTTATTTGTTTGATGTTGGTACTTTAGTACCACATACCTTATGTGGGGAGTGGTGGTTGGGTTTAAAAAGTGGTGCACTTGCATTGTTATATGTGGCTTTGGTCATGCATTTGATATTTTTTTGATACCCCAATGGGTTGGGAACTTTACTTGGCACTTGACTCGCTATCCAAGTCGGTGATTGTGCATTGATTGTGATGTTGGATGGTTTCCCATCCAACTTGGCATTGGACTCACTAGTGATGATTGGTATTTTATCTCATCGATGACGGTGGATAGGTGTGTTGGCTCGTTGGTAACTTGGCATATGACTCATTCAAGGTAGTATAATGTGGCTCATCTAATCGCCAAAAATTTTAACTCGTTCCTTAAAAATTTTGAGCTCCATCACTAACTCACCATATCAATTTGGTTGTGAGCTTAAACAAAATTTGTTACTATAGTGTATTTATTAAAAAACTTATTAATTTTTAGGAATTTTATTTAGAAAATTTTAAAATTATTTCTTATATATTTAAATAGTAAAGAAAAAATACTTTTTTAATTCATTTAATTTTCAAAAATATTATACTAAGTTTTTTACAAGTCAAGTAAGTCGTGTTTTTGCAAAACTAAAAAAATCGTTTACATTTCAATTGAAGATGTCGTATTTATGGTCAAACTAATATGTTTTTTTGTATATTATTCACTTGAAAAGTCAAATTTTTGAATTGAATAAGGAAAAATCATCAAATATGACATGTGTATATTGAACAATGATAGGGGATTCTTTAAACTACTTTACGAAAAACCTCATTGTTCTCATTTGTTGAAATTGTTTACATAAAAATGGGATTTAATCATTTTACAATTGACAAATCACAAATGTGTAATGGATCAAATTACAACATATTGAAGATCAAAATGAAGTTGGAATTCATGGCACACAACCTTTGGACGGTCATGAATGGTATGGAGAAGGCTTCGACCAATGCAGACAAGCATCTTTGGACAATGTAGCTTCATTTCAACAAGGTGTAGGATTAATATAGCCAATTATGCATGATGATTTCCTTCTTCAAATTGGGAATCAAGAAAGTTTGAGTGAGGCTTGTACTCAATTATAATCAATGCATGAAGGTATGAATTTATCAAAAATTATAAAATTGATTCTTGAATTACTAACTCCCATGAAGGGAGATGAAAAAGTAGTTAACTTTCTAGAAAAAATTAAAGACATTAAATCTCAATTAGATGGATGTAATAGTAACTTAATTCATGATAAATTGTTGTATTTCATTATTCAAATGAACATCCATGAAAGGTTTAGGAATTTCATTTCAATTTTGAATTCTAAATACCAAACTGAGCAAGACATTCCTGATCGATCTACTATGAGTGCTCTCCTGATCTAGGAAGAGCAACTTATGAATAATTTTGATTCAAAATAGAATTCCACTCAGGTTATTTTCACTCAAAAATATAAGAACAATCCTTCTAGATTTAACAAGAATCAAAAATCAAACTTTAAACCACCTAGTAAAGAAAAGAAACTTGGAAATTTAAGAGTTAGTTTTGATGGAAAATGTTATAATTGTGGGAAATTTGGACACAAGAAAGAAGATTGTAGAGTAAAAAAAAAAGCCAAATTTCAAGAATAAAAATGGAATAAACCAAATCAAAATCAAAATGAGAATGAAGAGAATAATCATAAATATAATGTAGTTACTTTATAAACTACATCTATCACTACTAATGAAAAGAAATTTTTTTGTGTTTGGTATTGAATTGAAAAAGAATTTGTTTTCATTCACAGTTAACTTATAATAACTATAGTGTAATATTGTTGAAAGATAAATGGTTTATTAAAAATGAACTTAATATCAATATAGTTGAAGGCATACAAAAGAATGTCTTATGTATGTTTTCAAGGTTTTGCTTCTACTTCTTGTTCTTCTTCTAAAAATAGAAGTGTTGTTCAAATGTGGCATGAAAGACTAGATCATTTTGTAAGAGCATGTATGACATGTCTCGGCTTAACCTAGAGTATATTTTTCCATCATGTCTTTCATGAAATGTGTGTAGGGTTATTACGTGGTAAGGTATCACCAAAACCCTTCCTTGGACATGTTTTGAAGAAAAATCCACATAATCCATCAAATTTGTCCACGAGTATGGTTAGAGGATCTTTAAAATTCCTAAAAGGTTCAGTGTATGGTTTTTTAGATATGTTATTTATCAGTCTTATCACATTTTATACGGGCTTAGAGTAGATAATGGAGATTTTTTTTTTTTTGATAAAACATTTATAAATTATAAATTAGTATATGATTACTAAAAATATTATTATATGCATAAGGAATAACACTTGGGGATGCCTTTGTGTTTGTATTAGATACATCCAATATCGATTACATCTAATACATATTTTACAAGATTAACATACTGAAATTGTTCAACATATTGGTAATATAATATGGTTAGTTGTTAAGCATATTGTTATTTAAGTTATTATATAATATTTTTTTAACCTCTCAATGTAATTTTTATAGATGGTTAAAATTGAAGTCAATAAATATTTATATTATGCTTATTATGACGTCTATATGGATATTATGACTATAACCATGTTGATGTTGTGTTAGATATAAAATATACAAATGGATATGTGTTCAAGTATTTATAATAGGTACCATTACTTGGAGCAGGTAAAAATTAGTGAGTAGTTTGCATATCTTCTACTAAGGCAGAGTATAAAAGTGCAATGGAAGAAACAAAAGAAGCTATGTGGCTAAAGTGGTTATTAGAAGAGATACACATGGAAGCTAAAGGAAGTACTCCTCTTCTATAGCCATATTTGCATTTCTCTTGCTAAGAATCCAATTCAACATCATAGAACAAAGCATATAGAGGTTCATATGCATTTTATCTAAGAGAAGGTTCTCTGTAGTGATATAGATCTCCAAAGTATTGTCCGATCAAGATCAAATTGTATATATGTTTACAAAGCCATTGTGTGTTGTAAAATTATACAAGTTTCATGTAATGCTTGTCCTTTTAGAGTTATCATTAAGGGGGAGTGTGCATGGCAATGTCACCTCCTAATGGTCAACATGTGATATCTCCTTCTCCTCTATAATTTTGCTCCATTGTAAAACTACTTATGAGATTTATGGGAGTTACTAGTAGTAGGGAATTCCTTAATTGGATACGTATCTTTGTAAATCATTTGTGAAGGAAAAAATCCTACAAATTGTGGAAAAGTTTGGAAAATCAATTCAGCTTGAGAAAAACCAAGTCATTATATATGAATTCATATTTAATGTACACAATTGCAATATACAAAATGTGGGTTGGCCTTTTAGGACCAGGTAGAAAAGATCATTCTAATCCTATTTATGATTGATATACTCAACTAAGATATGAGAATAGAAAGAGTCACTTTAGGAAGGTAATTATGCATTCACCATGTTGATTATGAGGTTATTAAAATGTTTTGCAACAAATACAATCTTTCAAGAACCCAAGAAATTGGTGAAGATGTGAAAGCTTCTTTATTCAATTTTAAAGGTTCTCATACATCAAAATTGTAGGATTTGAAGATATTTCATATAATATTCTACTATAAAAAACTTACATCTTCTATAGTGAAAAATTATTGAACTATGCAGACAATTGGATATAATTTATTGAGTTTGTAGAGGTAGGAAGGTAAATGGAATCAAGTTCCCCATTACTTTAGGAAATTATATGTGCAAATCCAAAATTGATGTAAAAATGTTGAGAGAACAATTTGTCCCTTCAACATGTATCCTTACTTCAAAAGGGTCTCATTTGATAGAAAGAACTTCAATAATAATAATTTTTAACTCCTTGTAACCTATTCACATGTACCCCTATCAAATATTATTGGGAGGATTACAATGTTGAATTTGAAGTAAGAATGAGAGCATATGAATGAATGTACTTGTATCGACCCAAAATTTCAAATTGTATCAATTTCTAGAAAGCATTATTGATGATGGGACTAACTTTTGTGAACCTAAATTACAATCATCCATCCATTATGCCCCTCTTCCTATCATAGATTGGTCTCAAAAAGAAAATAATAATATTGATGATCTCACAACACTGGTGATTAAATTATGAAGATGTGGTATCAAAATAAATTAGCGAGAATACAAGGCTATAGAGAAGGTTGTAGCTCAAAATTAAGAAGGTGTGACTTCCTCCTCAACTCAAAACCCTTTTAGCACCAAAGATTATTCTCACACTTCAAAAGTTGGTCCTATGACAAAAGAAGAAATAATCTAATGGAAACTCTTTTTGAGAATGTGGATGGAGGTAATAGATTGAGGTAAAATTTAACTATTAGAAGATCTTCTCCATCTCCTCGGGTATCAATTGAAAATTCTCCTTTTATTGATATCATACCTATGTAATATCTTTCTCCTCATCTCACTATAAATGTGCTAGTATCAAGTTGTAGTTATCAATGACACTTTTTTACTAATGATAAAAGGTTCTTTTATTGGGACCATACCTAGGTACAAAAATGACAGAGCCAAGATATTACAATATAGTGCGATAGATCTAAAACCAGGCCAAAACAAGATCAAAACAAGGAAAAATATAAACTACGGCACAACCACAAAAAAACCTTAGTGAAACCGTAACACAACCACAACCAAACCATGAAAAAAACACAATAAGATACCAGTAAAATCATAACAAAGAATAAAATCCAATGGGAATTATTTCATGACCTTGAAAGGTCTTCTTCATGTCTTCCAAGCTACTCTTGATGTCCTTGATGCGATTTTTTTCTTATTTTTTTTCTTTTCCTTTGTCCTCCTCCAGGTGGTGCATTAAGAGTGTGAGAAGATATATGTTACTTTTGAGTATGGTCAGAATATCACATTGTTTTCCCCTTATGCTTTCTTGATCTTTTTCAATTTTAGAAACCATGTTACTAAGCTCCTCTAGGAGGTTGTCCTCCTTTTTTCCATTGTCAACAATGATCTTGTATCTTTTGATTTTATCTTTTAATTTACTACTCTCTCTTCGAAGAAAATTAATCGCATCACTGTGTAAATCCACTTTAGTTTTTAAATTCATTGTGGAAGATTTTGGAGCTTCCACATTCTTCTTTCTAGTAGAAAGAAAACTCAAAGTTGTCTTTCCTTCACCCCAAGGGTTGGGAAGAGGGAAATTCACTTCCATTATTTCCCTTGACCTTTTTCTGCAAAGGGTGTGATCCGAGGTAGGGCAACAGACCTCTTAGAGGAAGAGGGAATAAAGGGTGGAGGGTGGATATGAAAAGGAGCACAAAATCGGTGTTAGGGGATTTGGGAGCAGGAGAGGGTTGATAATGGAGGATAAGGCGATATAGATACATATATATCATATGAATGACCACATGGTGAAGAGGTTGGACTCTCTTTCCCCAATTTACAAGGTTGATAGAATGTTCTAAAGAGTGCAAAATGTAAAAAGGAAACTAACATTATCACCTTTAAAAATGGTTAAGGAAGACAAGGTGAAAATAGGGAGTTACCTTGAATTGACCATCAATGGTGATGAACTTCATCAACAACAAGCTCACTTTTTTGAATGGGGATGGGTGAAAATCTCTCGAAAAGCCACTATTTACATGAATCATCCTTTCCCCGCATCAATAAATTTCGTTTCTTCCGCCTCATGATCATACTTGTTCTTATAAAACTTAGTCCCTTTCATATAGATACGAGTGATAATGGCTATAATTTCCTTTGTTATTTAAAAATTGCTTTCCTTATACCTCTTCATTTACATGGTTACAACCTCTTATTGAGATGAAAATAAAAATTATCCAATGGTCACTCTTTCATATTATGTTGTAGCATGTCTACATAAAGGCACTTCAGCTCCTAGAAGGACTAAACTACTTCTTGCCTAATTTATAATCCTTTTTTCCAAAAACTTGTAGAGATTGGGAAGCCTACTATTGAAAATAGTTAAATTGAGATCACTTTGGCATACTATGAGCTTACAACAGTCTCATTATGAGAGGATACTCCTTATCCGAAAATGGTACAATCACAACAATCTTAGTTAACCATTTTTATGGATAATAAAATTTCTTAGTTTGGTGTACTACATTAAATTTCGAACTTAAATAATTTGAAATTATAGTTTAAACATCAAATTTTATCCATACACCTGATTCTAAATTGACTCCCTTAATTTTCCAATCTCTCGTAAACACATGCAAATTACATTACTCGGTTTATATGCATGAAATATGACAATAATTGATTAGAAACAACATACATGAATGAAAATAGAGACTCAAAACTCCACAAATTAATAACGGAGTTCATCCATGATGGACTACATCTCTAGATTCACAAAATGACAAACCAATCCTATTAATGAAACATAATAAATAACAAGCTTACATAAAAATCTCCATCATGGGAAATAGGACTTGCAAGAAATTTTGTCTCAACATTTAGGAAGTTTCCAATATCGCTTCCTACAAAAATCAAACTAGTACCTTCTCTTGTCTCTCTAAAATGGGATTTTTCTCTCTTCCTGAGACAAATTTTTGTCTCCAAAATGAGCACAAAATCTCCATAATGGGAAACAATATCTCTTCTATGTTCTACTATGTCATTCCTACAACAAAAATTACAAAATATGCCTTTATTTCCATTTAAAATGAGAAAAAAACTCCTTGTCTCAGGACTTACCATAGTCCTATCTCTAACTCCCTTCATATACAATTGAGCTCCCTTTATATTGTTTTGGAGCTTGGTGATCCAATGGTTAGGTGGTAAGGGGGTCGAATCCCTCTTACCACTTGTATTTATATGTGGGGATATTAATCCCATGTTGGTCATGTGGTGGTTGAGGAGAGGATTTTTAAGTCTTAGTGGATAGATTTGAAGCATGACTTTGATCGAGCACTAACATATATTTTGTTGGAAAATAAAACTCTCCATCCGGCTCTGTCGGTGTCTTAGATGGTTTTTAATTGGATGTTTGTGAAGGGCTTAGTCTTGACTCGTAGGTTATTGGTGAGTTGTTCCTCTAGGCTCGATGCTTACCTCATCACCCTCCTCCCTCGGTGAGTTGGAATGATAAGCTCATGGGTTGGTTGTGATGGCCAACTCACCTCGTGAGCAAAGTGTATTAGCTCGATCCTTGGAACTTGATGTTTTGGTAATATCAATGAGATTGTCTCTACTTCAGTATGTAACTCTATAAAGTGAATTGGAAATGTTGAGATGGATCTAAATTTTTAAGTATGATGTGGCTCACCCCATCTCACCCCTTAGCTCTATCCTGGATCGAAAAGATATGTGGAAATGTGGTGAGTTGCATGATAAGACAACCAACCCACTCAATTATGTCAATATAGTGATGAGGTGGTGTTTTCACCCTAAAAAATTCCCTCCTTTTTCAAAGACAAATTTCCAAAATTTTGAGTCAATGTCCTTTGGAAATGTTTTGGTAAAGGGAGAAATTCAAGAAGTTAGAAAATTTCACTCTTTGGGGTCATTTTGAGTGTTCTATGGGAAAATCGGATATTTTTGTCCCATGTGTCCCAAGTTCCTCTAGGCCTCTAGTTCACCGATTTGCCATTTTCTCTACATTTCCTTGTATATTGGCTTTTTGGGTTTGCACGTCTTGTGTGTCCCTTGGACCGATTGTGCTCTTCGGACCCACTTTACCCGCATCACTTACTCGTCAACTAAATCGGCTCTGTGTATCCCACATGTCCCTTGGACTGTCAAACCTCTTGTTCGCTGATTTGCCAACTTACCCGCACTCCTCTCTAATCAGCTAAGTCAGACATTTTTGCCTCACTTATCCGAAGTAAATCTTGTCGTGCCCTTTGTTCACCGATTTACCAAATTTCCCACACTACCTTGTATATTGGCTTAATTGGCTCCGCACGTCCCGCATTTCCCTTAGACCGATTGTGCTCCCTAAACCCACTTTTGTCACATTCTTCTTGGATTGGATATATCAGCTCCACGTGTCCCGCATGTCCCATGAACTGTCTGGGCTAAGTTTTTACAAATTTCCTACATATCATTTTTTGAGTCAGCGTAAGATTATTTATTATGCATTCATTATGTTCTCTCTCCATTCATTCCAATTCATGGCTATTTAAAGAGAGGTAACCATTCATTCATTTTCACACTTACTCACTCATTCCCTCCTGCTCACGTTTGTGCAAATCAAGTTGTTTCCTGCATCTGTGCTTCTGTATTTTCTCTTGCAATTATTGTTTGAGATCATGGTAATACTCCATTGAAGGTTATCTTCTCCCTACCTCTATCATGATGAAGATTCAATATCAAGGGCATGAGCATCTCTCCTCATTGAAAACCTATATACCCGACATCGGTGACAAAGTGAAGCTCGACATCTAGACTTTGATGATTTTTGGAGCATACTTGGATGTGATAACCCTACCCCCATCAATCAAATGATCAAAAACAGTGGGATTGCATTCGTAGGTGGTTTTCCTATCTCGTATCAGTGTGCTGACATCATGCTTGCTTGCGGGGCTTATTTCAATCTGAATCCAAAGAGATCGTTGACATACATGGTGAAGTAGTTGTGTGAATGGATTTTTAAGCTATATGTGTTGCCCTACACATCCCAATAATGGAAGGGGCCAATACTCTCACCCTTTCTCAAGCACAAGCACTATTTGACCAGGATAGTGAGAGATATAAGGCTAGGGTAGCTAAATCATGGTTAAAGAACCCTAAAAAGGGAGCATCCAAACTTTCTAAATCATTGTTCAAGGTTGATTTCAACGAAGAACTTTCAGACATCATCACTCTTCTAGATAGGATCATGGGAATGCCTTCTATAAATGAATTCCATTTTTGGATGTGTCCCTATATCAACATCATTTGTGAGGGGAAGAAAAATCTAAATTGGGGAGAGATAATTTGTGAAAACCTAACAGAGTAGCTGGTTAACGTTCAGAGAACAAAGACCTTCCACATGTCCTCTTATCTCATGTACACTATTGCAGCATCCAGGGAATGGCTTGGCTTCTCTTTTGTTGAGGATAAGAAGGATGCTCCTATATATGAGTATTGTCCCCAATTCACTCTCAAAGTCAGTAATCATCATTTCAAGAGAGTCAATGATGCCTTCACCATGTACATTGTGAGGCTTTTGGAAGGAAATACTGCTCGGAGATTTTCTAAGGAAGAAAAGACCTTGATCTTTGACTATGGGAGTTTCTTCACTCAATTCAGAAAGTTTTCATATCTTAGGCTAGATGGTTTTGATGGTTCCCTCTAAAGCTTCCTATGTTCTGCAATGATAAAATGGCCCTAGTTGAAATTTACAGCAATTGGACAAACTTCATCGGACTTGTAAAGATAAAAAGATTATTGGCATTCGTTTCCCTATCACCTTGGGAAATTATACATGTAAAACAACCCTCGATGCTCAGAACATTGATAGAACCATTTTCCTCTTACTCTTCATCATTTCAAGTCTTGAACTTTCTTTGATATCAAGGGATATATTGCTAAGAATATCATATTAGGTTTCATTCACTTTGCTGATACTGAAGATTATTGGGCTGATTGTGTAGATGACTTTGAGGCTAGGAGAAGGTATTTTGGTAGACTTTCTCTTCAACAAATTATAGATTTCAATCTCTACAAAGTACCTAAAAACTCTAGGATGATGATGAAGACCTGCAATCTATTGAATATGAGAGGACCATTAAACACTCTCCTCTTAAAACCATTGATTGGTTTGTAAAAGAGCATGATGATTTGAAAGAGGTGATCAATCTAGTTTTAGTGAGAACTAAGATATGGTTTGATAAGAAAATGCACAACTTCGGGATGAACCGAGCTAGGTCTTCTTCACAATAAACTTCCTCTCCTAGGAAAGGATAACCTACAATCAATGTTGATATGCTTGAGCAATCCACTTCTTGACCAAGGTATACATGAAGAAAGGAAAGTCTATCAAGGAATAGAAAATGATTGAGGAAAGGGGGAATTTTCTTTGGAGCGATCATAGATTCCTGTAGAGCCGAGAAGATGTCATTGTTTTGAGTGAGGATAACAGTGAAGAACTAAAGGAAGGGAAGAAACCTCTGTCAACACTACTGAGATGAAGACTAATGGCCAAATGTGTGAATCTCTAAGTTTATTGGACTCTTCTTCCAAGGACATTCCTGATGACATGCCACCCTCTCCATTAGAAACATCTGTGGTACAAACATTGAGTGCGATGAGTACACTTGCACTCGGACCCATTTCTCCTTTTGCCTCTTCCTCCTCCTTTTCTTGGGTTCACCTTTCATTAATAGTAAGAAAAGGAATTCCACCTCTCAAACTTTAGTTCCAAATTTTGATGTTGTGGTGGCCTTACTCGGTACTACTCCCCCTCTAACAAAGAGAGCAAAGATGACCTCAAGGATAGTGTCAAATTCAAAGGGTCAACAATTCATGGAGATTGCAAAGCCTAGGGTGGATAAAGAAGAGAAAGACATTTTAGTGTCTGATTTGGAACTCACGAGGATTCCACTTGGGGAGTCTACGCCTGAAAGTGAGGTTCACAACCTCAGAGAGACTGTGACCAGGGTCATTGAATGAGTAGAGAAGGGAAAACAAACTATGGAGAAATTGGAAGAACATAATTAGGTTCTCTCGATTTTATAAAATCCCTGTTGGAAAAAGATAAGGTGTTGGATCCAACTCCATTAACCACTCTTCCTCCTCCCTTAGTTCTCAGCAAGGATGAAATTCATACCATCAAGGATATTCACAAACATGTCACTTATGGAAAGGCCATTGAATCACTAGTTGATGATATGATAGTGGTTGGATTGAACTTCATTGAGGAGGCCTTCAAGTCACATGAGAAGGTATCCAAATTACAGTTGAAATTCAGCACAACACTCAGTGGCTTGGAGAAATAACTAAAGCTATGGTGTGAATGCATCCAAGATCTTTGTTTGATGAGCAAGACAGATGAGCAGATTTTATTGGCAAGCAAAGTGTTTGATGAAGCCAAGAACAACCTATCAAGATATTGGGTTTTCAATATTGATTGGAAGATCAAGGTTTTGGAGGAAGTAGTGGGAGAACTAAAAAATATGTGGTAGAAAGGAGAAGCTTTCAAGAATTTTTTTATGCGCTTTCAAGACCTCGGTAATCAGTTTTCCTTATAAGAAATTAAGGCCCAGTTCAACACCTTCATCAAAGAGGATCTTTTCAAGGAAGAGTCAATGTCTAAAGAGAAGATGAAATATGTTTTCTCTCTCTAATCAGCTATCACCGAGGCAAACAAAGAGTTTTTGGAAAACACAAAGTTTGAGAAGGATATGGAGAAGTGTCTTGGCATGTGGACCCATGCCACTTCCAACACTACCATCCCAAAGTGCATGGAGATAGATGAAGCATTGAAAATATTTAGGCATCGGATTCTTAAGATAGTTGGTCCCTCTAAACCTTCTTTGGATGTTTCTACTCCACGATTCTTAAGTCACTTCTTTTATTTTGGGGTTTTAAAACCCATGATGTAATACTTGATTAAAGACATTCTATTAATGTATTTGTTAAGAAGTATTTAATCTTTAGTTTAAAATAAGGTGTAACCGAATATAACTATCTTGTAAGCTATTTAATGGGCTCTTCATGCCATTGTTAAGGGCTAGACCCTAATACTCTTGAAATGTAATATATTTGAAAGTAATCAATACAGAATTTTCCTTGTCTCTTATTTCCATTTGTTATCCTTTCTTCTCCTATCTGAAATTTATGAATCATCAATCTTTCATATTAAGAAACTTTGCGTTCTTGTGATATGATTTCTAGAACTTTGTGTCTGTGGAATAATATCAGATATTGCCAATGTGAATGATTCCATTCTGTATCTCTTTTGCTAAAGTACACATAAGGTTATATTCTACTATCTATATTACCTGAAAGTACTGTTGTGTTCTTCCCTTTCATTTTCTTGTTCTTCTATTTCTATGTATTGATAATCTTTATTGGCATAAAACATTTCAAAGTATCAGGAGTCCTCATTAATATGAAAGTTGTATATTTGTATATAAGCTTTGTTGCTCGCTTTCAATAAGGGAACCTCTCCCATAAAGAGGAGGGACTTGTTGTCCCCTGACTGTTGATTACTAAAGTACTAATTCAAAAACCAACAAGTGGTAGGGTCCACTTTCTAATAACTAGTGGACCCCTAATTGACACATGTTATGGGTCCCACCATCGAGATTCGAAGATCATAGGCATAAACTATTATGTTTCTCAAGTACTCTACCACTTTTCACTCCCTCATTATGCCACTTGGTGTTCCCTCATTCTGTAACTTGGTGTTGTGCAACTTGTGCTCCATTTTTTCTAGTTGAATTTAAATTTCCACGAACATTATCTTCCTCATATATAATTTGTTTTCCTCTCGTTAAAAGGTGTTGAAAATATCTTGAAGATTAATTTTGTATGTAATTGGTGTTGGGATATTTAAGGAACATATGAACCAGGGGAATGTCCTTTGAATCACACCTCCCAATGAAAAACTTTTGTACCACCAAAAGTTTCATGCTCTTAGAAAATGAAGGTATAACTTTCCTCATTTTTGGTTGTTTATCTTCTCATGTTGAACAAAAATATTTTTTTCCCATCCGGTAACTCGGAGAAAAATAATTAGAAGGTATTATTCTCACTTTGATCACTTGATCACTAGTGGCTATTTATCTTTATGCGAGACTCTCTCCCAATAGGGGCTAATTATCCTAATCCACTAAGGGAAATTCTCTGCATGAGGGGATCGTTCTAGTCTAACTAAGGTAATTTATCCGAGAACAAGGGAAAGTTCTCCATAAAATGGGAAAACAAAAGTCTCTTTACATATGAGGTTGATTCTTCCATTATGGAACTATGTCTTGGAGTGTACCTGCAAGTGTTTTTATCTCTCGGTTTTGAATCCAACTATCCCAAACCGAAAGTGCAAATAATTTTTACACACTCCTTCATATCTCTTCCATTTGACCCTCTATAGTAGGTGTCTCAGTCTCTTGTTTGGTGGTTTCTTTTGTACGTCACACTATTAGAGGCTAGAAAAGGATGCTTATTTCTCCTTGCTTAGCAAAAAGGAAAACAACACATGGTAATACAATTAATTTTCTTCATGGATATATGTTAGCATCCCTATCTTACATTGAAACCACTTGTACAATTTGCCCCATTTTAGGGTCTTATGGTTTGTTACAAAAATACATGGATTTTCATTTACAAACATTGCCCACTATTCGGGTCTTATCAAGTGTATACAATAAATTACACATTTTACAAGTACATGTTGCAAATGCTAAGAAATGAATGTCAATGTACATTCATGAAATAGTATTACTTGTAACCTTTTTTAGGGGCATCATGCCCCATCAACTTTAGTTTTAAAATATCACTTTATCTTACATCTCTAAAATGCATGTTACATGTCTTATAATTGTTGTTTGATTTCCAAAGTGGTTCTTGGAGAACTTTGTTTTTTAGTTCCCTCTTCTGCAAAAATTCATCTTTACTTGATATTTTCACTTTACAACCATGGTAAGAAAACATGCAAATTTAAACATGTATATGAAAAGGAAAATAAAGTAACAAAACTTTCCATTAGTTACTCATATTGTCTCTCCTCATTTGGATATTTGATATGGATTCTACCTCCACATTTAACTCAAACAATGAGTTAGTTTCCCTTGTATATAAGAGAATCAACATATGAATAGGAGGTGCCAAAAATAAACATGCTAAATACATTTTAGCTATGTAAAATAAACTATCCATAATGGCAAGAAAATATCTTGCCTACCCATTATGGTAAAGGTTCCTCTCGTGGGTTTTACCATGTTATTGGGTTTCACCGAATAGTTTGGATTCTAAATTGGATAATTGGCTTGTCTCTCGGGCTGTTCGTTGTTGTTTCACTGTCTTCCTATGAATCTCTAGATGTATGTTCCAACATTTCTCAATCTTGTGTCCACACATCTAACAATGAGTGCACATTTTTTTTTTGTTATTCCTTGTTTCTTATTTAGGAGAGTAGTCTTTGTTAATCCTTCTTTCTAAGGATTTCCTCTTCTAAAACAAGACCACACAATGGTTATCTAATCCTCAAAATGTACATGGAAACAAATACTGCAAAATTTGTGTTACTTGATCAAGCTTCACATAGTCAACGTGCACGTTGGAGTATTTACCTTGCTTATATTTTGTAGGACTTTTACTTGTGCAATATTTTCGAGGGGAAATTGTTTTCTTTCATCTTTTGCACTAAGTCACATGATAACTTTGTGAGGCATGTCTAATATTCAAAGAAACATCATCCTTGTTTGTAGGATTATTAAAAAAATATTATTTTTACCTTGAATATGCTGATTTTGGAGCTCTAGTGGTATAGGATCTTCTATTGTTTTGGATATTTCCCTAAATTATCTCTTACCATTTTTGCATCCCAAACCTACATAGCGAGGTATTTCCTCTACCTATATGGGATTAGTAATACCTTGGCCATTTATTCCAAGGCCCTTTCCATCTTTAGTAATTTGGATCCAATACCTCTAGTATGATTCTCAAACTTACCAAAATAAACACCTGATTCATGATGGGAGAAAGGTAAACATGGTGATTCACTTACAATGTATTCATTTGTAGTAGAGGGATGTATATGTCTAATAGAATTTTCCGTCTCCTCCACTTTAGCACCCGTTTGATATGTTTCCACTTGATCTTATCTTTGGCCTACATTTCAAAGTGCAATGTTTCAATGACACCCAAGAAGATTTCTCCTGTCTAGTCAATTTCTCTTGAAGTTCCAAGTTTTCATTCTCCAAGGAATGTCATCTTCTTATCAACTCAAAATTCTCCTCCTGAATCTGGTGGTTAATGGATTCTAGCTCCTCAAATTTCAGATTCTTTCTCATGATTAACCTTTTTACAACTTGTACCCAAATGCAAAATGAACCCAAGCAACAATCTCAAGCGGAAAATTATTAGCAATGCTTCAGAAAATCCTACTTTGATACCAAACTTGATCTAAAATGGTGTAAATGCAACAATCTCGATTAACCGTTCTTATAGATACTTAATAAAATTTATTAATTTAATGTACACATTAAATTTGGAACTTAAATACTTTGAAATTATAGTGTAAACATCAAAATTCATCCACACACCCAATTCTACATCTATTCCCTTCATTTTCTGATTTCCTGTAAAAATGTGTAAATTAAGTTAATTGGTTTATATGCTTAAAATTATACCACAACTGGTTAAAAACAACAACAATGAAGGAAAAATTGAGACTTAAAACTCGAAAAATTGATAACGAGTTCATCCATGAGGGACTACTGCATCTCCGAGTTCACAAAATGATGAAGTGATCATATTAATGATGTAAAATAAACAACAATCTTACATCAAAATCTCCATCATGAGAAATAGAACCTCCAAGCACCTTCCTACAAAAAATGGAATAGTACCTTCTCTTGTCTCTTTAAAATGGGATTTCTCTCTCTTCTCAAGGTGGTTTTCTCTCTCGAAAATGGGCAAAAACACTCTTCTCTATTCTGCTACATCATTCCTACAACAATATTACAAAATAGAGCTTTCTCTCTATTAAAAATGGGTAAAAGCTCCAAATATTGTCTTAAGACTTAACAAAAACCTATCTCCAACTCCCTTCATATACAACTGAACTCTCTTTATATCATTTGAAGCTCGGTGATCCAATGGTTAGGCCTTAATATTTTGGGCGGGGTGGTGAGGGGGTTGAATCCCCTCCTTACTACTTGCATTTCTATGCGGGGATATCAATCCGAAATTGGCCACACGGTGGTTGAGGAAAGGATTTTTAAGCCTTAACAGATAGAGTTAAAGTGTGACTCTAATCACACATTAGTACCTATTTTGTTGGCAAATCCAACTCGTTGTCCAACTTAGCACTTACTCGATGCGGATGTGGCACATTGATCTCGTGAGTTTGTTTGTATGGATCGTGGCACCGACTCCATCTAGTCTCTCAACTTGCCATCTGGGTCGACCACTACTATCTCGGACGGTTTGTCTGTTGGATTTTTGTGAAGGGCTCGGTCTTGACTTGTGGGTTGTTGGTGATTTGTTCCTCGAAGATCGTTGCTTACCTTGACTCCTGCGCACCTAGTAAGTTGGAATGATAAGCTCATGGGTTGGTTGTAATGGCTAGCTCCCACAGTCAGTTGTGCATTGGTTCGATCCTTGGATCTTGATGAGGTGGCAATATTGATGAGCTTGCCTTGACTTGGTATGTAACTTGGTAAATTGAATTGGAAATGTTGAGGTGACTCTAACTTGGTAAGTATGGTGTGGTTAGCCCTAGCTCACCCCTTAGCTCGGTCTGGCTCGACAATCTACTTGGAAATGTAGTGAGTTGGACAACAAGATGACCCACCAAATCGATGGTGTCACTATAGTGATGAGGCGATCGAGTCCTAATAAAAGTGGACCCCACTGGTTATTAGGCCCCAACCGACACATGTTGTGGGGCCCACCATCGAGTGTTGAGGCTGAGACATAAACTATTATTTTTCTCGGGCACTTTACCACTTGACACTTTGCCTCATCTTGCCATTTGGCGTTATGAAACTTGTGCTCCATTTTTGTCAGTTGAACATGAACTTCCGCGGATGGTATCTTCCTCATATGGACTTCATTTCCCTTCATTCGAAAGGTGTTGGAAAGCTCTTGGCGAGTAGTTCTATATGCATCTAATTTGGGGAGACTTGGGAACATCTAATCCAAGAATGTCCTCTGGATCAACTCTTGAAGGGGATGTATGTAAGTTCAAAGAGATTATTTCTAGAATGACCGTGAAAAGGTGGAGAAAAGAAAGCAAACATAGGAGCAATTGGAAGAACATGTAGATACTCTCACAACTTACATCAAGGTCTTTCTATCTTTAGAACAAATTTCAATATCATCTCTTCCCTCCTCTGCCTTAGTGGAAGAGATTGATACTAAGGCCATTGTTGAGATTTATATGCAGAGTCGTGGGGGCAAGATACTGTAGGCATGGGTAGAAAACCTATTGGTGAATGGCCTAAAATTCATTGATGAAAGCCACAAGGCATATGCACATCTAGTTAAAGCACAAAAGCAACTGAGCACTCAAATTGAGAATGTTAAGAAATAAGCTAAAGTTGTCGGCTAGTTTGACAAAAGATTTGAGAATTATGACTTCAATTGATGAGAAAAATCTTTTCTCTCGAGAAGATTTTCAATGACTCTAACAAATATGTATCATAGTGTTGAATGGAGGATTAGAGCACTTGAAGAAAGTACTATAGACCTTCAATTTCACATACAAAAAGGTGAGGCTTTGAAAGGTAGAATTTCATCGGATATGAAGGTCGACTGTTGAGATCTTTTTAAAGACAATTCTTCAAAAATCAACAGAGCGATTGCCATCAAATAAAAATTCATAAACTTATCAAGGAAGAACTATGCAACAATAATAGTTTTATTCATGATAAGATGGAAGCAATTTTGAGATTCATATTGTGATAATGAAAGCTTCCAAAGGTTTGACTCAATTTCAAGGTGCCGGTGTTGAAATGCTTAATGTTTTGTGGACTTGGCTCACCAACATCTCGAATACTATAATTGAGAGAGAGAGAGAGAGAGAGAGAGAGAGAGAGAGAGAGAGAGAGAGAGAGAGAGAGAGAGAGAGAGAGAGAGACTTGAAGCTACAATTCATTGTATCTTATCAACCATTATAGATTTTTTTATGTGCAACTCTTTTATTGTTGCATTGCACTTTTGTATATCTTTTTCTCTAATTTATAAATTGAAAAAGTCACTTAAGTGAGTCATATGAGGAAACGTAAAACATAAATATGATTAAATATTACATATAAGTAGCTATGGCCCTCTCTCTCCTATTTAAAGAGGAGTCCATTCAATTGTAAATTGTTTGACAATTTTCTAAAAACAATATACATGAGAGAACTCTCATATCTTTTTTTTTTTTTTTTACAGTTGTACATTTTATAAGAAAGTGATATGAAATTGTTAGTTCATTTTTTCCCTCATAGATATATTGATCTTTGTGTCTCGTGTTTGAATCATATTAATTTTTATGTGAGATTAGATGATTTCGAGTGAGTACTTTCTTAATATGAGATGTTGCGGGTTTTTAACTTGATATTTGACATGCATGAGTAGTTTAAGATCTGAATTTGCTTTTATGAAAATACAATTTAGTTCTCTTCTATCATGAATTTCTCCGTATTTATTCTTGTTCTCTTCTACCTTTTTCCCTTTTCTAAAAATTTCAACAAATGGGATTAAAACCTAACACCAAGACAAAGTAGTGTAAATAATGTAAGTATTTTTGTTGTTTTCCTTTTTTGAATTTCAAAAGGAAATCTCTCCAAATGCAAGAAGAGGGACTTTTCATCCCTTGAACTCTTGTGGAATATTCATATTTTGCGAAGTACAAATTATTCTACCAATAATATGGATTAGTCAATTCATAATATTGTATACGTAATATTCTTACAATTATCAATTGATAAAGGAAAAGAAGTCATATAATATAAAACTCGGCTTTTATTTAGTTTAAGGTGTAAACATTCACCCAAATTGTCAATATTTGTTTTGCACCATTTACTACAACTATTCCATGGATTACAACAAAGATTGTAAGTGTATGAAACCTTCCTTATGTTTTAATTATTTAAAATTTCCATTTATGAGAAATAAAAATCAAATAGATTTAGATTGCAATGTTAGTTTGAAACCGCTTTCAACAGGTGGAAGTGAATCGAATTGATTATGTTGTTTGCAAAGAAGAATCAAGACCACCAGGGGCTTCTCCTGTTCTAAAGTCGCTTTCCACCCACGGGACAAACACGATATTGTCATCCAGAACATCCGCATGCGCGATAGCCAGAGACTGCAATGGATGGAAATTGTCGTTAATAATTCCATTATTAGGAGAAGAATAATAATAATATCCATATCCTTACCAGAGGTGCGGGTCCCCGAACAACTTTTCCCTGGTAATTGTATTGAGAGCCATGGCAAGGGCAGATGAACTTGTTCTCTGCTTTATTCCAAGGAACCACACATCCCAGGTGAGTGCACACCGCGTTTATACCATATGTGGCCAATTGCCCATCCTTCTCCACCACTATATAGGTTGGGTCTCCCTATATTAATTAAAATGGAAATACATATGTTGAGTATGTATATATCAGTTGCAAAGGCTGTATGTAGTAAGTAGTAGTCCTTTAATACCTTTAAGGCTGTAGTAAGTAGGATTAAATACCTTTAATCCTTGTGACAGTGTCCTGTCGCCAGGAGCATGCGTTTTGAGCCATGCCGTTGCTTTTATATCGTTTCCAAGTGCATCCTTGGCAACCAGCCCACCTCCCGAACCCCCAGACCTGTGGTGTGGAGTATTAATAATTATTGACAAAATCAAAATAAATGTGGTTTTACTTAACTTACTTGGGAGGCACAAAGAGGAGAGCATAGGGACCCAGAATCCCAGCTGTGGGCAAAGAAAGGGCTCCTAACAGAAGCAAATTCATCAGTTTTCTTTTGCCCATATCGGGCACTCGATCTGCAGCGATATTTGCAGCCTGGCATACAACTTCATTTCTGCTATTGATTTTGGCTGAGCTTTTGTATAACTAAACACCCACAGTCACACACATTCAATATGGATTCCACTTGAGCACCTAAATAATTCGAGGGTTTCAGTTTCGTATGAAAATACTTACCTTGCAATTGAGGGAAGAGGCGGCGCTGCTGTAGTAGAAATGGATATGGACAGAGCTGGCATCGGCATCGCCATTGCCAATTGCTAGTTGCTAATTGCTAATTGCTAATTGCTAATTGCTAATGCGAGAGAGACTGAGTCGCCTCAAAATGAAGAGAGGAGAGGAGATTAGATTAGATGATAGGGCACATTTCTATCCACATAACATACCCCAAAGGAAGCCAAGGTCTATCCTCCACATAAAATGCATGCCATGTGCCACTGCCATCCAATGCCCAACTCGCCGGAGGAATGACGTAGGGTCCGAAACCCGACTACTGACCGTCAAGATGACGTGGTAATAATATGATGAGGTGGCCGATACGGAGTCATTAGCAGGCATGGCTGACTGTGCACATTTCGAATTATTGTGAGGCATGCTGCCCAATCAACGCACCCAAAAAATCATGTTCATTTGCTGGTGCAAAGTACACACGGCTGGGCACGCAGGGGACGAGATAGCGGCGAGTTTGGAAATCCAGGAAGGAGGCGCAATGAAGTTTTTCGAGCCACCGTTTGGGTTATTCGGGCAGAGCATCCACTGCATTTTCTTATTCGGGCGGAGCACGCACCAGATAACCAGGAACGACTCAGCGCCGTTCAGGAGGATACACGGGGTTCCAAGTTTTGTTTTTTCTGCATTTTGTGGGGGGAACGAGCCAAAGGAAAAGCCGAGGTTACACGGGTTTCCAAGTGTTTTTTTCTCTGTATTTTGTGGGGAAACGAGCCAGAGGAAAAGGGAACGAGCGAGAGGAGCCAGAGGAACGAGCCATTGACGTGCAGAGGAGACACAGCGGGGTAGGCAGGCGATCCGAGCAGAGGAGTAACAACGTTTACGTTAAGTACCCCTTAGCTCCACCTTAGCATTCTTTGGGAAGGATAGTTAACTGTTTGACAGAATGTTGCGAGTGTAAACTCCATTAACAAGATCAAGTTTGTTAAGATAAAGACAAAGTTTGTTGCGAGTGTCTTGGTAGACAAAGCATGTTAACTGTTTGACAAAATGTCTCAAAAAATATGGTCTCACATCCATATATTGGTATATTGATAGAAATGGCCTCATGTATGAGCTGAAATCCATTATGAAAATTTCTCGTACAATATAATTTTTAATGTCCTTTTCCTACATATTAAGCCAGATTTTCATGATTTCACTGATAATTTAAGCCCGTGTGGAGGAATGCCTGTGCATTTGAAGTGATGTAAATTACCTGTATAACTAGAACTTTGTAATGTACAACTTATGGTCTCATTTTGTTACCTTCTGTAGTTGCGAGTGTCCTTGTAAACAAAGCGTGTGAACTGTTTGACAGAATGCCTCAAAGAAATATGGTCTCCCATCCATCAAAACAAATACTGGTATATTGATAGAAATCGAAACCTAAGGCAGTCGCTAATTGGTGTATTGGTATATTGATCTGGATCCTTGATTTATGGTCTTCGATTTAGATGTTATGATTTTGCCAGAGTTTTTGTTTCTTCTGTTTGAAGGTAAATATCCTTATGAGAGCACTGTTGTACAAGAGTTATAGGTTATACAGTTTACATACTAAACCTAATGTCACATTCATGTGTGCTTCAATGGCAAAGCGGTACAGAAACCCTTAGAAAGCATGAAATTAGTGGTGTCTTGATATTTGGTTACTTAACTGCTCTTTTAGCTATTATGCAAAAACATGGAAATATTAATGTGAAAAGTGAAAACAAATCTTCCACAATGAACACACTACTGTAAATTTTTTGACCATTCAATTAAGAAGATTTGCTCTTCGTAATAAACACAAGATTTCTAACACCTGACATAAGTCATTGTGCTCCTGCCAAGTCCACCCTTCAATCTATACATAGTGAAGACAGGGTCTGATCTGGTTCCTTGCATGAATCATAATGCATAGCATTTCATGATAATTCAGAGACCCCATTGATATGAGATTGAATTAACCAGTCTTGACTGCTTTGCTTTCTTATCTGTTTGCCACATTTCTCACAGCTGTTCAACCTCAAGTTATATCAATGAATGATGTTGCTTGAACTTCATTGAAAATAATGGAAATTACATTTATATCAATGAATGATGTTGCTTGAACTTCATTGAGAAAAACGATGTCTTACATCTGAACAAAAGTCAGATTGGTTATATTAAGAATTTGTTTTCTGGTATTTGATAACTAAAAGAGTCTTTAACAAATCTTTCCAAATGCCTCAATTTTCCAGGCAAAATTATCATAAAAATTGGTTCCCAGCAAGCATTGCAACAAAAAAGTGTGATTTTTCCTTCAGTAAAATCAGCATGCAAACCTTTTCATTTAATCAACTACTCTTCTACTTGCAATGAATCTTGAAAAAATCCCAGCCTTTGTGTGCCTTGTCAAAGAGAAAACTAAACAGAAATTGAACATTGGGAAATGGAGTGAATTTCATGACAACACAAAAACTGATATACGAAGAAACTGGTACATCTTAATGTTTTACTGAAACAATTCTTGTGTTTTTTTCCTTTGGGTGTATTAGTCAACCATGTTGCTAATTAACATGTAACAAATGAAAAGCTTGAGATAGGCACATATATGCATATACTTTTGAAAATTGTTGTATTTTGTATCTAAGTAGTGAACCTAGTTACTACCTTATACATTCGAATGGATTTTCAGCCTCTTAAGTTAGACAATTTTCAATGATTTTAATTGGACCCTTTTTAAGTTCTTTGAGGTCGAAAGGATCTGTTGGTATGTTAGAATTTTAATTGGGCTCTAAGTGTAGGGATTATCACTGATTTCAATTGAACCCCTTTAAATTCATTGATTTTCAAACACCCTCGATAAGAATCAATAAATCGGGTGTGTTGGAGCTAGAAGGATTGTCTATTGAAAAATTTAAACTCATTTCTAAGAGTACATTGAATTCATCCTTCATCTTCATAATCTGAAGTCAAGGAAACTTGGAAATTTTCAATTTTCTCTATCAAGTCTATTGCAATCTCTTGGATGCGTGTGTGAATACATAAGAAGGAAACTGGATTTTGGTTAAGGACTAGTATTAACAAGTAACAACTAAAATCCAGGACTAATATTAACAAGCAACAACTATAAAGTTTTGGTTCCATTCCATTCTACCATTAAGGAAACAAACTTACAAATGAGATAGAAATACATATATGGGGAAAAGGTGTAAAATAAGATGCTCACTCTGCTAGGTCACCCAACTAGCGCACAATGCCGACCAGACCTGCCATTGCCACTCCTTCCAACAAGGCACAGGGATCATCCTTGCTAGCCAACATGTATAGCTCTCAGGTTTGCAAGACTGTATTCATTTCTAATTTCATACCTCATTAGAGGCATTGCTCGTAATTCTTAGCTCCAAGATATGGCTATAACTCCAACATTCTCATATCATAACCTCGTGGCAATATGTGAAGTTCTTTGCATAAATGCAATCAATTTTATCAACATAAAATGTGTAGTAAGGAAGATACCAAGAGTAGGTTATGCTCTGTGCAACTTTAACAAAGAAAATTGCAGAAGCGCATGGATTGAACCCAGACACGGGCAGCAAAAAAAGGGCTTTAACCAATACCAAAGAATCTGTTAGTCATTTTTGGTAGGCAATGTTTTGGCTAGCAGACCCTTAGACATGATAACAAGCCTAACAGTCGCTAGGCCATCACTAAAATAAAAATTAAAGATGCAATATATTGAACACTGTCATTTTTCCCTAGAGTAAATAAATAAAAACACAATATATTGAAAACACAATTAATTCCATAAGTCAAAACATGTTGAAAACCTCTTTGTTTTTCATCTTGTTGAAAAATACAATGTCTTTTTTAATAAACGTTGAAAAACACAATGATTTTTCGCATTTTTTAGTGATGTAATTAAGATTTAGAAATTAAAACTTATATGATAATAATAGATTGTGACCTAATATGTTAATAATGTAACTTTAGTTATTTGGTAATTGACACTAATAAAATAATGCTTCTTTTTAATGTAACATATAACATAGACATCAATCTTTTTAATGTAATTTATCGATTTAAATTATATGGAACTTAATTATTAAATTCAACACACCCATTATCATTTTATTTCCATAATGATAAATTATTATATAACTATTTATATTAGAAATATTTGTGTCAAGACTCTCACTGCAACATCAACAAAAATATGTAATATGATGCTAATTTGCATTAGGAAATTAAAAATTGTTAAAATATGATAAATTTTTACATTTGTTTAAAATTTCAATAGTGTTTTCTCAAATTTATATTTAAACTTTATTTATTTTAATTTCTTAAGATATGAAATTTTAAAACAGAGAAGATATTAGTAATTAGTTTGAATCATTTTGATGTGTTAATATATTGCATAAGAATTTCCTGACAACTACACTTAATTTATTTGCAAAAATAGGAAAATAAAGTTATTTAAAAATGGCAGGAATGAACTAAGAAAAAAAACCAAGAGAAAATAATGATTTCTCAAAACTTGGCATATTTTGTTATGTAATTCTACATAATCCATTATTTTTTATAAAAATATCTTACTTCTCTGTAAGCATGTGCTCGAATATGTTGTATTGAAGAAGCATTAAATAAAAAAATAGGATTATGCAACTAAAATAATAAACATAAAACCTTTGTATAGATATGCCTATAGATACCAATATAACATGATAAATTTTATGAAATTGGTTAGAAGTCTTTTAGGCCCTTTTGTAATGTGCAATGTGTAGCTGAATTATTTCAATCCTTTTTGTTGTTTCTTTCAAATAGATGGTTTTAATTCCTTTTATCCATCTACTTCTTGTTTCCCATCCACTTTTTTCAATCATGTTTCTCCACCGTATCGTTGTTTAATCATTTTTTCGAGACTCTTCCATTGATGTTTATGATTGTCATTAATTTTTGAATCGCCACATCCTTTGACCTCCTAAGTGTATCTCCCATTAATTGAATAAAATTATACTTCGAGGTGAATTTCCCTTGAAATGATACCATTCTAACATAGGCAATGTATTTTTATTGTTTGGGAAAATCTAGCCAATCTATATGTGTTTACTCATTGTGATTGACAACGTGTCTAGTCACATCTCTTGAGAGAGAACAAACATTCTCACTTGATTTAATATATTTTTCAACACATCACCATGACTATTGATCCAAACAATTACATTTTAACCCATTTGAACTTATATAGTAATCAAGGGGAATTATATAGTGATGATTGATGTTAGACCACGAAATTGACTAAGTCCCGAGGTAGAGGAAGAGCACGCATGCGCGAAAGTAAGGTAGAAAAGTGCTTAAGGAAAGGCACACGGGAGAAAAGGTTAGCGCTCGGAAGCAGGAAATGGTTTGGGGACTTAGCCATGTTTCTAAGGTGGCATCACATGAAAAACACATGAAGGCTCGAGCGGTGTGATGAGTGGATGAGTGGGGATATTGCCATGGCCGAGGATTGAATTTTGAGTGGATGAGTGGGGATATTGCCATGGCCAAGGATTGCTCGAGGCGCGCTTCGTGGAAGAAGAAGTGAAAGAAGTACAACTTGAACATGCCCGCATGGAGAAAGAAAAGGGTTAGTTGGTGTACACAGTCGATGGTGAGGAGATGGAAAATTTGGATGTTGACCATATTATGAGGTACGTGTGATGTATTGGACAAAGCGGATGAGCAAGCGTGCGCCTACCATGAACCATTCACAAAAAGAAGGTTAACATTGGTACCAAAGCAGAGCCTTAGGAAGATGTTATTGGGGACTACTAAACAATCCAAGAGGTTTTGAGAGTGGTTGAATTGCTGCGTGATTTTCAAGACTTGTTCCCATGTGGGTACCATGAGTTAAAAGGGGTTCATCCTTCGTTGGGTGAAATGCGGATCAAGTTGAAAGAAGGTGTGTGCCCCATTAGGAAGCGACCCTATAGAATGAACTTGAATTTGTGTGTAAAGGTTAAGGAGGAAATTGATAAGATGATAGAATCTGGTATCATTGAGGCCATTGAGGAATCTAAATGGGTGAGCCCAATGGTCATTAGTATAAAAAGGATGGAAGAATAAGGATATGTGTAGACTATAGGGATCTCAATGCTACATTTGTCGAGGATCCTTTCCCAACCCCATTTACTGAAGAAATTCTCGAATTTGTAGCTGGGAAAGAGATCTATTCTTTTACAGATGGATTCTCGGGTTATCACCAGGTGAGAATTGCGAAGGAAGACCAAGAGAAAACAACTTTCACCACTAAATGGGGAAGTTTTGTTTATATGGTCATGCCTTTTGGATTGAAGAACATGCCTGTTGTGTTTTCACGCATTGTTGTGCAGGCCTTTCAAGACTTCATCCATAAATTTTTGCAAGTTTACTTAGATGACTGACAAGGTGTATGGGTTAGTCAAAGATCATTATGACAATCTACAGTTGATGTTTGAGAGATGTAGGCAGTTGAACATCTCCTTGAATATTAAGAAATGTGTTTTTCCACTCCTTTTGGCATGTTGTTGGGACACATTATTTGCAAAGAAGGCTTACTGGTAGACCCCACAAAATTTCTTGTTATAGTGGGATTAGAGGAGCCTATCAGTCAAAGCGCAGTGCGCGGTTCCTAGGGCATATAGGGTACTATAGGAAATTCATCAAGGGATATGCCTAGATTTCCACACCCCTAGAAGAGTTATTGAAACACAAAAGTAAGTTTTATTGGGGAGAGGCGCAACAAGTGGCTTTTGACACCTTAAAGGAGAAAGTTACTACTGCGCCCATTTTGTGCTTTCCCTCTTGGGATAGGCCTTTCCATGTGCATGTTGATGCATCAGGTATGGCGATAGGATCAGTGTTGGCATAGCCTGGAGAGGGATTGTTGATCATCCCTTGTGTTTCGCGAGTAGGAAATTAACATAAGCTAAGAAAAATTACACCATGACGGAGTGCAAGGCACTATCTATGATCTATGCACTGCACAAGTTTAGGAAATATTTTTGGCCACTCCATTTATCTTTTACACGAATCATATGGCACTCAAGTACTTGGTAAAAAAACTTGTCTTGGAAGGGCGCATATGCCGGTGGATTTTGCTATTTTAGGAGTTCAACTTTTCAGTCATAGTAAAACCGGGTAAGAGCAATTTGGGACCTAACCATTTATCATAGATTGAATCAAGAGAGGACACATAGAGCATTGAGGACACAATGCCAAATGCACAATTGTTTAGATTATAGTGCACCCCTTTGACTTGGAGGATATTGTTGTTTTCTTATGATCGGGTGTGGCGCCAAAAGGAATGAAGGCCTTGGAGAAAAAATAGTTGGCTATACGCGTCACGCCCTATATGTTGATTGGCGAGAGAATTGTATAAACTCGGATGAGAGGAGGTTTTGCCTTTGGTGTATGTTGGAACATGAGCATACTGCAATCATGGAAGAAGCTCATGGTGGCATTGCAGGAGGTCACTATGTAGGAAATACTACGCACATAAGATCCTATTGGCAGGCCTTTGGTGGGAAATAATTTACAAGGATTGTATTGAATATTGCAAGGCCTGTGATCATTGCCAATGCCTTGGTAAACCAGGACGAAGAGATGAAATGCCACTAAGACCTATTGCTAGTGCGAGCACGTTTGAAAAATGGGCAATTGACTTTGTGGGCCCTATTTCCCCGATGCGCATAGGACATGTTCATGCTATATTATCACTTTCACTGAGCACTATCTCATGAGGTGGGAAGAGGTGGAGCCTACAAAGGATTGCACGGCGGCTATAACGACTAGGTTCTTATGGGAAAATATAATCAGTAGGTATGGATGTCCATTGAGCTTAACGAGTGATAGGGGTACGCATTTCTTAAATGAGACTGTTTGGATCTTGTTGACAGAGTTCATGGTGGCCTATCACAAAACTACCCCTCATCACCCTCAGGCTAATGGAACTACTGAGGCTTTTAACAAGAAAGCCACACATTAACAAATATTTACGATGTCGGAAGAAGAGATTGGGATGATAAAGTCTCTACAGTGCTATGGGCATATAGAACAACTTATAAATGATTGAACAAGGCCACACCCTTTCAATTGGTGTTTGGCGCGGAGGCAGTTCTGCCTGTGGAATTCATGTTGCCATCTTTACGTATTGTGCACGCAGGAGGATTGGATGATGAACAAGCATTAGAGGAGCACATTGATAAACTTATGGAGTTGGATGAGAGGCATGTCATTGCCAAATGGAGTCAAAAGACAGAGAAAGCACTATAAAAGACATGGCATGATTGTCATATTAAAAACAAGAAGTTTGAGGTTGGGCAGATGGTCCTGTTGTATGATTCTAATTTTTGCACCACCTAGGGAAGCTCAAGGTGCATTGGTTGGGACCATATACTATCACTTACATACTTGATTTAGGCGCTTTCGATTCTAGCCTTTGGATGGAACAATGTTGCTTGGTCATTTTAACGGGAGTAGGTTGAATCCCTACTATAAATAAGTCTTCAGTGTGTTTGTAAATAAGGAAGTATTTCCATGTAGCTTAGGATTTCCCTTAATGTAGTTTCCTTTCTATGTGTTTCCCTTCTTCGTCACTTTGCCTGTCTTTTCATTTTGTTGTGGGCGCATTTGCGAGCTGCTAGCCATTACTTTTTGAAAGGGTTTTTATGCATAGAGGACCGCACATCTGTTTAGTGTGGGGTGGAAGGTGTCAAAGGAGAGTCTCTATGAAGAGTCTAGTAAGAAGCAAGTGTTGAAAATGATGTGGATTGGTGGCCCAAGTGGAAAAATCAAAAGCACGTAAGGTCAGAAGAGCGCGCGTAGCAGAAGTGTATATGGGTGGAGATTGGTGTCAAAAATCTTTATAAAAACCACGTACAAGGATAAAAGTGTAGAGCAACATGAGGTAGGCGGTGACAAGGACTAGGTTTGATTGATGCAATCTTGAGTGCGAAATGTTGCGGGGTTTCACGCGAGATTGGATGCGAAGGAAAAGTGATGGACAAAACACGCAAAAGGTTGGCGTTAGAAAAAGCCGACTTTAATGCGGTTGTACATTTATAGGTGGCATGAGAGTTTGTGCAGGAAAAGAAAAATCTATAAATAGAAGGTCGGGGTAAGTTATTTCTTTTTACCTTGCGTTTGTTGTTGAAGAGCTCTTGCGAACTAGGGCATCCTTGTAAAAGAAATTTGTGGAGATTTTCTGCGTGGCGAAAGATTTAACGAGTTGTGAACCAAGAGTGGAAAGGGAGTACATGGGCATGAGCGGAGGAGTTAGTTTAGTGGATTCCCCGGGTTTTATGTTGTCTTATGGAAGTAAAGTTTTCCAAGTTAGGGTTTGCAGAGCTAGGGAATGGGTTGTGGAGGAATTTTGTAGAGGATTGAAGCCGAGGGATTCGAAGAGTTAAAACAAGAAGAAATGAAGAACTAACAACGACCGAACAAGGAAAAATGGCACCAAGGAAGGGATAGAACACTTCACCTAAGAAGGACAAAGGTAAGGGAAAACCAGGTCACATCAACTAGTTTCATGAAGAGTGGTACACGAGATGCAAGACTCCCGATGACATTTTATTGGGGATGGAATGGGTGTCTCACGTGCAAAAAAGATGTATGTAAGAGATTAAAACCATGGGGCGAGAGCACCAGAGAAGGAAATGACATTGGAGTTAGTTTTCCGATGGGAGAGAGGACATGAATGATAAGCTTTGTTTATGACGACTCGGTGAAAACCACATTGGAGAAGGATAGACTCTTGCAAATCTATGAGTTGCCATATTTTGGTAAACTCGACAGTTGTACCAATGGTTGATGTCGTGTGTGCATGAGGATTATTTTTACTTCGTAGGAAGGAGAATGCACTTGATTTGCGCCAAGTTTATTTCTAAGTATCTTGGACTTATATGCATGAGAGAGTAGCTGGATGATGATTTGGGTGAAAAGGATGCAATCAAGGAAATAACCATAGAGTATGAGTATAAGAAGGTTTCGCGCTATTTTGATATTAGTAAGATCACCAACTTAGTTATGAGGATGACCGCACACTTGCTAACCAAGGTGAATGGACAAGAGCGTTGAACACAAGTGGATAAGAGGTGGTTGAATATTTATAGGAAGATTTCAGAGGGAACAATCTACAACCTCTCCACCTTCATTGTAGAATAAATCATAGATGCGGCACATGATGGGGACAAGATCATGTATAGTAATTTCCTTTTACCATTGTGTTTTTGGAGATTGGAGTGCCCGATGAGCCAAATAGCTATGTATGGGAGTACCCTGATGATGACCCTTCCCTTGCGAAGAATTTTTAAGCATACACTTGTGACATAATGACTACTGCACATAAGGCGCGTATGGAGAAGTCGTACAAGAGAATGCGCGATGCGTTTGGGGAAGAGTGGAGAATCCTCGAGAAACTGCTATCCCTAGTGCATGGCGAGGTGAGTTAACAGATACCAACACTTCACGCATAGGCAGATTTACTTTGACAGATGGCTCAAAAATCCTATGGTGTAAATTATTGTTTTCCTTCACACCGCAATATTTTTAGACCATGGTCAACAGATTCAAGGAGACTAAGAAACTTAGATTTGATCTAAGTGAGGTAGACTAGAAGTACTGTGTGCTACGTAGAACGTTGGTATACCCTAAGAAACATGCGTATGTGGAGAATTATGTCTCTCATGACGTACGTATGGTAAAGTCCATGTCAATACCTATTGCAGGCAAGATGGTGGCAAGGGTGTATATACACCTAAGGCCCAAGTTTGAGAAGGAAGCGTATGTCGAGGATGATGTATCCATCCCAGGAATCTTCCATGAAGAAAGGAATGAAGAGAGAAAGGGAAGAGACTACAACAAGTAGGGCACTTGAACCGAACACGCGTACGATTCGGACCACAAGCGCGAGTCGAAGCACTAGTCCAAGTACCTACACAAGGAGGAAGAAATATCCTGTTAAGGAGAAGTCACTTGAAAAGGGATTGTACCTGTGAAGGATTACTTACCAAAAAAAGAAGAGCCTCTTGTGTTAGAGAAGCCACTAGTAAAGAAAAAGTAGAATATGGCGCAAAGTTTAGACTTTGAGAAGACTAAAAGCATAAAGGATGATGACTCAGGGATGAGAATGAAGAGCGTGAGGAAGGTAAGAGTCCCCCTATACATGATATACATGAATCTGATGAGGAACAAAATGATTATGAGGAAGGCACTCATAATGTGGGAGGAAGTGAAGAAGAAGTGGGGACGAATGCACAGAAGACCCCACCCTTGGCCGGATGAAAATTGGAGGATATAATGGAAAGGGAAGTGGAAGGAATAGTTCGAACTTGGTGGAGCAAGAATTGGAGCACAATGCTGAGGAGGTATTGAAGGTGTTGGTATCCAAATTTATTCTCCTTTTCGATCAAGCGAGACCACACTATGTCATAGAGCTTAAAGACGATAAGTCCATGTTGTATGTCGTTGGTAGCCGGGGATATGGTCTAGCTAGCACTTAGGTTTGTGGAGAAATGGATAGCACTCTAATAGGAATTGATCTTGTCCTAGCTGTTTTAGGTTGTGCCTTACAACCAAGGTAAGAGGACCTATTTTGTAACCTTGTAATGGTGAAGGAGATGAAGATGTCCTTCTCTTTACTTGAAATTCTATGATGGAGACCTTGATGAAAACATGATCAACACCCCAGATCTGAACTCTCACAAGTTGTCACTTCTCAAAACATGGGTATGTTCTCAAAACAAGGCAAAGGTTACTAGAGACATTGGAAATCTTGATCTATTATGCATACTTTTGCAAATAGATTTTGATCTTCTGTGGGTATACACATGCAAATCAGGGATAGTACTTGATATGATCTTTGTTGTTGGATGATTTTTTGGTGGGGAATTGACATGACAAACTGGGATAGATAAGATATTTGATAATCATGCACAACACTTGAACAAATATCGATGAAGTGCCTAAAATAATTAGGATGTTCTTTCAGCCAGAAGAGGCACAAATGGAAACCCAGGTTGCACTCTTCACACAATCTTTGAGAACTTACCACAAAAACTTGAAGTAAAGAACTAAATTAAACACAAAAATCCATGATCAAACCACGCCTAAGGTACCCCCAAAGGCTTACAAGAAATCTCTACAGTCAAGGAAGGTAAAGTGATTTTAAATTTATTTATCTCCTTATCAGATGAAGGCTCTTCCGAGTATGAGATTACAAATACCACTAAACTATCAACCAGAAATGGAGATCCTGTGTGACTTCTAAAGACTTTCAATGCAAGATTGCAACAAGAAGAATAAAATTTATTTGCAAGCATTTAAAATTGATAACATACATCATATTGCCCAAATAAAAACACAAATTTAATTCAAAACTTGTTAGATTCAATAGTAGGGGAGAGTTACATGAACAATCTCAGAGTTGTGTGGTGGCTATACACTTGTAACCAACCCACATACATGAATTTTCCAACACATGAGACATTAACCTGGTTCTTTGGCGGATTTTCTCAGAAAATGAGATTTTTCTCAAAATTTGCTCGTGATTTTCAACTCCCGACCCTTTACAATTTTCCAAAATGCATTATATACCTCATGCCACATTGGAGTCTTCCTTCCCAAGCAAAGAATATGCTATGGGATCAAATTTGTTACAAAAACCTCATGATTTAATGACAGTGACACCAAACGGAAAAACAACTCGCAGGTTGCCAGGTATGCACAAAAAGTTAAATCATTACACAAATTCAGATCATTATCCACCCCAAGGGCATGTTTTTATCATTCAGGCATGCAAGCATCTTTCATTCATCATTTTTACCTTTTCCCCTTTTCAATTTTACCTCTCTGAACTTTTGATTTTGACATTTCACATTTTTTCTTGGGCCTGAGCCAAAATTACAATAAAAACACCATAGATCGAAGAATTAGGTCATGAAAATGATGCCAATGTTCTCAAAAGGCCAAGACGACACAAAATCATATAAGATTTGATGAAATTTGATGAAGAAATCATGATTCCAAGCTTCTTGGAGCTCCCATGGCGGCCCAAACAAATGAATGCATAGTAACCATCGATTTCATCCACTTTTTAATATCAGCCCTCCATGTGGAAAATGCCATTTAAAAATAAGCTCAATATTACCTTTTTAAACTTTGGATCAGGGGACACATGTCAAAACGTGACTGGATCGGGCCCATGCTTCCAAAAAATGCTTTTATGACCTTTTTAAAAGTTTTGGAAACTTTTGCAAAATTTCCCCACTTCTCCCTTGGACCCGCCACGTGTCCATATGTGGGCCCCATTGAAAACTGGCAGACCAATTCTATCAATTTTGCCACTTTTTGAAAAAGGAAATTTTTCCACAAAACCTCTGCGGGCCCGGAGGCTCGATCTCTTCTCCGCCACGTGGCACTCTCCGATTCGCCGTGGGGCCAAGCCTCCTATTCCACCTTCAAACCTTCCCAAAAAATTTGAAAAATTTAAAACTTACTGCGGGCCCACGCTCTTCCTTTGACTTCTTAGAATGTGCCATGTGTCCATCATGGATAGGTTGCAGAGGCACGCTTCCCATTTACACTTTAGCTCCTTTCGCCCAAAAGGCAAAATTTTACTCTGTCCCCCGAGGTCCGAACCTCCACCTCCATTTTCTTCCTTGGACACGTGTCACTTCCTGACTTGTTGCGGAGCTTAGTCCCAAACTTTGATTTTTACCATTTGAAAAAACTTCAAAGTCATTGCAAAACCCACTGCCCCATCCTATCCTTTCCTGGACACGTGTCCACCAGGGATTGGCTAAGGGCTTTCGAGGCAAAAATTCACTTTATCACTTTGAGCCATAAAACATCAAAATTCTCCAAGTCCCCCTGCCATCCGCATGCCCTCCATGCCACATGTCCTCTCTGTATTCTCTGTGGGCCTTCGGGCCAAAATTTGATTTTGAAAATTTTGCAAAATGAAAGCAAAATTTCCTAAGGAAAGCCCGCCACCCGCCAATCCCCTAGCCAATCAAAACATGTCATGTATGCACTTCATTGTAGAAGGCGGAGCCACGGATCAAAATTTTCCCTTTTCTTTGAAGTTTCAAAAATGATAAGTTAGAGACATTTCCCAACAACCCCCGCCAATAAGAACACGCCACATTGCCATTACGTTGCGATGATAAATTTGACGGGAAAACGACATCCGTATGACCGTCAAATCGTGAAAAATTTAAAGGATGCCCTAGAAATCAAATTTTTCAATAAGGATTGCAAATTTTTTGATTTTGAATCAACTGAATCATGTTTTAACATTATTTTCGACGTTAGGATTGGGAAATTAACCCATACAATTTAGATTTGATCAATTTCGATTTTTGCATGATTTGGCAAAGGGAAAACGACACAACCCAAAAATTGGAAAAACCTAGGGCACAAATAAGAGCACACATGGATTTTTTCTTTTAAACCAAGGCAGAACAACAAGTTTACGAACATTTTGAAGCATTTCAACTAGGGGGAGAAATTGTAGATCACCAATTTGAGAAATAAAATGCTTCTGAGCAAAATTAGACATGAAAAATTAGGGCACACAATGCAAGCTCAGAAATGGCACTAACATTGGCTCCTGCTTGGGGATGGGCACTCCCAGTGAGTGCCACAAGGACAAAACGTAGACCAAGTGCCAAAATACCATTGGGCAAAGGAGTCAAAACACAAGGCAACCCAAAAACCGAACCACCCAACAAAAACGAGCCGAGAAACCAACCAAAATGGCTACCAAGAACAAAGGGCAAACCACAAACCACTAAACAACAAAAAACAGAGAAAAAATAAAGACTATACAATTTGTACAATTTGTGCATACCTCACTTTGGGGATTAATCTAAGAAATGTTTTAAATGTCTGCCATTAACAGCAGCTCAACAATTCCCCATCTAGATCTTTGAGAAAAAAGGTATGTTCACCAATTCTGATATCAATGGCATAAGGGCCCATCCATAATGCATCAAACTTGCCATGCTTGCCCTTGTCTTCATGCCTACTATCCCACAAAAAAACCAGATCTCCAATAGTGAAGGCTCTAGGAGTGACCTTCTTGTCAAACAATTTCTTCAATTTCTCTCTAAATCTAATATGCCTTTGATGGGATGCTCTTCTCTCCTCATCAAGCTCAATAATATGATTGATCCTTGATTCATATGGGCCATGCTCTTGATCTTCCAACTATTGGGAAAACTGAAATGAAGATAATTGCAAGTGTAAGGGCAACAAAGCCTGAGTTCCATACACCAATTCAAATGGGCTTTTACCAATAGCTCTTTTAGGAGTTATTCTATCATTAAACCGCAAACTTTAATTGTTCTCCCCACTTTTTCTTGTTCATTTCCAAGGTTCTTCTAATGATCTTTAGAAGTTCTTATTCTTGGACTCAAACTTTGTCCATTCCCTTAGGGGTTGTAGTTTGAAGAATAAGTTAGATTGATTCCATATTCATTGCACATTGCCATTAAAGTTTTGGCTCTAAAGCACATGGCATTATCAGATACAATCTTAACTGGAACTCCAAATCTACATATGATATGATTCAATAAGAAGTCCACTACCACTTGGTGTGTTGCCTTTTTAGATGGGATTTCTTCAACCCATTTTGTAAAATAATCAGTGGCTACATGAATCCACTTGTGACCAACACTAGAAGGATCTGAAATTTCACCAATGAAGTCCATTCCCCATTACTTGAAAGGAGTTTCAATTGATATAGGCTACAAAGGAAGGGAGCCTGAAGCTTTTAGTCTTGTTGGTTTGAAAATGCATCGGATGGGCGGATCTATGGACGAGACGAGCCAACAGCAGTGTGCGGGCATAGCCCTCTTTGAGTCGAAAGTGAAACGGTTTATTGTTATTCTACCAGCAGGAATCTTGTGCAAGTCTCACAATATTCTTCCTTCAGGGGTTGGGATCTCATCCCAGTAGAGGTATTTCCAACTATAAAAGAAGGGAAAGGAACGAGGTGGGGAGATGGGAAAGATCTGAAGGGAGAAAAGAAATGAATTCCAAAGCAGAAAGGTCAGAAGGTCTATGATTTGGGTTGGTAGTAAACAGAGCCGAACCTACTTGCATAGACGAATAAAGCAATACTGATGAATAAATGACAACAAAGTAGAAGTATATTCAACAGAACAATCATACAGATCTAACATAAGAAAGGTCTGATGTAAAACACAGTATTCAACACAAAGTCTAAATATTGTATTAATATTTGTTTATGTTACAAAAAGTTCAAAGTCTTTTCTTCTTCTATTTTCATCTGAAAAGTATCCACACCTGAATACAACAAATATTCAAGTATTTATAGAAGAAGAGAAGAAAAGAAGGCAAAAAAACCAACCACTTAATTACAAAATATCTTAAAGTCATTTGTTGACTTTTGACAACTTGGTGGATAACATCATCCCATGGTGCAACATGGATGATGTCATCATTTGTGTCAACATACTTTAGATGTTTACAAAGAGAAGGTCGAGAAGAATGAGACTATTCATCGTCGTCCCGCGGCTGAAAGGGGGTATCCTGCTTCTACTGCTGCTCAGGAGACGTGATGTGGAACTGGGCATGATATTCCATGAACTTGCTGATCATGGGCTGAAGTTGATCCTGGGAAGGATCCTTGTGACGATCACTGATAGCCTCGCAAGTCTCCCACTCATCTGTGAGCTTTTCTGGGAGCTTGGAATATTCGTTTTCTGCCTCTATCAGGTACCCTATGAAGTCACGACAGGCCAGCAGGTTGTTGATGGATTTGGCGTTGAAAGTGACTTCTGGTCCCAGCCCTTGCGAAATGATCTCCTTGAAGATCCAAATAGTTTCATCAACCTTTCTCAAGGCGAAAGAAGGAGTGAGCAAGCCCTGGAGACATTCTCAGAACAATCTGCTCCATTTGATGCATTGCATCCAGGGCTTCCTCCTTGATTTTTTCAATCTTTTCTAGGACAAACTCCAACTGATCGACCGGTAGACCAGAGTAGAAAGGATTTTGTTGAGGGCCCTAGGGTGATCGAAGACGCCGAACTTGACCGGATCTTTGACTGAATTGTCGAGCATTTTTTGGAAGGTCTCGTGTTGCATCCTGGCATAGTCCAGCTCTTCAGAGATAGGTCCTTCTATCGCACTGAGCTCTTTGTTCACCCGACCGGTATTCGATACAATCGGTGAACTTGGCGATTAATCCCTCACTCTCCTTTAGGATTTGTCTTCTCCAGCGAAACCGCCATACCACCTTTCGTCAATTTTAGCGTATTCATTTATCTTATCCTGGCTCAGAGGCTCAGGAGTTTCAGCGGAAGTTGTAGGAGGTGCACTGCCCATTTTCTGCAAGGTGTGGAGAAGATGTTTATTTTGCTCCTTTAATAGCCTCTTTTCTTCCTTTGCTTCCTGGAGCTTCTTGCAAAGGGCGTCAACTGTAGATAGGGCCTCTCCTTGAAGGATTTCTGAAGACATCCCCATTGTGACTTGGGTCACTGTATAATCTATCGAAGACAGATCTTTTTATCCTTTAAAGGATTGGGATACGCTATCTCCATTACTCTCTCTCCTGACGCACTCTGAGAGAAGCGGGTTATAGGTTTTTGCTTCTTGGCCCCCTTTGATGGGATGATGGAGAAGTCCATCGGTGCGATGGGAACTTTCCTCTTTTGTTGGCTCAGGTGCTGAGAGATCCATGCTGGACTTATGGGAGAGGGACCAGAAGTAGAAAAGGGAGCAGCTGCAGTAGTAGAGGGAAAGTGCGTTGAGACACTTGGAGGCGGCATTGAGAGGGAGGCCGAGAAAGTGCTCACGGGAGGAAGAGATACTGCAGGGGAGGTAGACATGGGAATGGAAGGGAGCTGAGAGATGAGGGAAGAAATGGTGGGGGACAGCTCCGCGAGAGAAGAGAAGATGGATGACGAGGAAGGGGGAACAGTAGAAGATGGGGGAGAGGATATGACCAAAGGAATGGTCACTTGGGTCACGTGAGGAGGGGAAGGAGGAGAGGGAGAAGGGATAGAAGGGACCTCAATAGTTGTAGTAGTGGCAACATCCTGAGTGGATGTGCCCATCGGAACATCTTCGGCCGCTTCTTTCTCTGGGAAGCCAGAGTTACAACTTGTTCTCGTGCGGCGGAAGGGGGACTCTCAGGAGCCTCTTCTTGGTAGAGCTTGACTCGCCCTCTTTGTCTTTACCTCTGCCCTTTGGCAGATGTTTTGGCCTGGAAGGTGCGTTGCCCAATGGAGATGTGGTGAAATCAACCCCGAGGTAGATGAGGCCATTCATCCTGCACCAGTGCTCTGTTCTCCGCAGAGTTTCTTTGACCCTTTCTTCAATGGTTTGGGGTGCTTTAGTTCATCAAATTACAACAAACGGCCAGTTGTCCCCATCCGTGTCAAGATATACCTGATCAACTTCTTGATCAGTAGTTTGATAACCCTTTGGGACAATGGCCACGCCATACTGAATGATTTCAGCCAAAGCCAAGCGGGAGTGATCTTTTCTTCTGAGCTCGACCTCATGATACAGGTCGATATAAATATCCTCGATCTGCGGAATGTGGATTGGATCGAGTTTGGCCCTGGGAAGGAAATTCCTTGGATCGAAAGTGGGCCTCGCGGAAGTTGTGCTTTAGATTGAGTAGTTCTAGCTCTGCAAACATCTCTTGGGCTTTGTGGTGGGAAAGACAAGTGTACCTGCCCACTGTGAGGGGGAAAGGAGTTCCACCCTTCTTTCTCTTCAAACACTTTTCATGGTAGGTTATGAGCTGTCTGGATAGCTCCAACAGGATCAGCTTGGGGCCAACATATCTTGGCAATTTGGTGGGTTCCCCCAAGAAGTTGGCTTCCCTTAGATAGGTGAAAGTGGGAAATTGCGTGAATAAGGCCCCCCACTTCTCCATTGCTGCAACAATGCTCTTGGTCATACGACCGTGAGTCATGTTTGACCTCAAAAGGCAGACGATGCCGTAGAAGAAAGCGTCGTTGATCTTTGTAAACTGTGATATACTGTTTTCCAGCTTTAGCTCTGGGTAGTATTCATATATTTTCACTTGGGGCCAAACCCCGCATTGCATCAATGTTGGATAATCCCTCTCGAGGCTGCAGCATAAACTACGTAGGAGTTCATGTAGAACCTCCCCGTTGTGGTGAGTTGTTGGAGTTGCTCGGATATAGTGCTGCTTATGATCTCTGCCCACTCGAAGTGTTGATCTGGTACATTCTTGTTCATTGTCTCCAGGTACCTGAGCATCCATTTATGAAAGTAGTGGGTGTCAGGAAGCCCAAATACTCTGCTTAGGAATGTGATGGTATCACTTAGTTCCTTGGAGAAATCGCTGCGATGAATGACCTGTGGCCATCTGGTTACCACCTTCTTGTTTTTCAGGTACACCTCATTCATCAATTGCATACACTGGTCTTCGTTGTCCTCCCAAGCCTTGGTGCAGTCTTCTTGGCTTATGGCCACAAAGTGCTGGTGGTGAGGAATGCCAAGCATAATTTTGAAGTGCTGGGCAGTGAGGTTGATCACGACCTCGCCCTTCTCATTTTGGACACACCTTGTGTCTTTGTTGTAGCAGCGGGCCACTACCATCATGAATTCGTTGTTCACCGCCTTGACCGAGGATCTCCCAAAGAAAAATGCAGGCCACTGCCTACCAGTTTGTCCATCCAGGGACTTCCTGTGACCCTCCTAGTTCTGGCCCAGAAATCTTCCATATCAATGTGACCGAGCTCAGAGTCTCTTATATCCAGGTCACATTCTACCTAGGATTCGGGCATCCTGACCCTCTGATATTTATACTTCATCTCTTCCTCTGTAAGCTTGGCTTTACCCTTAGACTTGGTTGGTCTCTTGCTTGATGTAGACATATGTAGTTCTGAACTCAGTTGCTGATCTACAAGAAGAAGAAGTGAAACCCAACGCAGAAGAGTCATGTTAGCTGTTTGATCTCCCATTAAAGCATTGACAGAAGGAAGAGTTAGCAATTTTAAGGCATCAGGGTGTAGGGTGCATGAACACTGCAGGCTGCAGGGTTAAATAGTATGGTGCACAGAAAAAGGGTGTTACAAGGGACAAATCAGCACCAAAGGCGCAAGGCGCATGGATACTTGCACATGAAATTTTTGTTGTTGCAAGCAGAAGTGCGCCTGCGCCATTTATATGCGTTTTATACCGAAGCGCAGATAATTTTCATGTTGCACGGGGACAGGATGCGCCAAAGGGTGCAGGTTTAGTGTGTGTAACATCATCTTTTCATGCGCAACAGGGGAACTTGGCATGGTGCATGAAAGGTTTGCATGACAATGTGTTACTGTAATAGGGGATGCGCCTGTGCCGTTTAACATAGTTTTATACTTGGCGCAAGTAAGGTTGGTGTTGCATAGGAGTTCGGTGCGCCAAGAGGGCGCAGGGATTTTGGGTGTTGCAAGCAAGGAAAGTGCACCTTGAGGGCGCAACTGTTTTTTATGCAGCAAGCATGGCGAATGCGCCAAGAGGAAAATGTAGTCACACGAACTTTTAAGTCTTGTTTCTTTCTGGAGGGGTTGCATGTGTTTTAAGCCTCTTCTGCAGGGTTTTTTGGATGGTGAAGAGGGCATACTAAGGAGGCCCAAGTGATTTTTCTGAGGCAAAGTCCTCCTTACCAGCAGATCTGGAAAGAGGAGGAAGAGCATGGGAGAAGGACAACAAGAACAACAAAGAAGGGTTTTACAAATCCATGCCTCCTACTACACAAACAAACAACCAACAAAAAAAACATAAGAGGAAAAGGACCACCTACCCGGATTATATATAACGTGAGAGACGAAGTGGGGTCCACGAACGTGATACGAGGATGACAGGCATGCTGACAGGTGCAGAGGAATAAAATCTATCACGTGTGTTTTTAATTGTGAAAGTGACAGGGCGGATGCGCCTATATATAGGAAAAGGTGCAATAAATGCGCCAACCACTTTTTGAAGAGGCGCATCAAAACACCTGTCGACACTTCAAACCTTGCACCCTTTGGTGCACCAAAACACGTGTTAACACGTGATTATGTGCACCTTTGGCGCAGCAAAAATACTGTCAACATGGAAATACGTGCACCTTTGGTGCACCAAAATGTGGCGCAACAAAAATGTTGTTGACATGAAGGTGCATGCACCTTGGTGCATGCAAGAAAGGCGCATCACGGGAGGCACACCAAAATGTGTGTCGACACTTCAAGGGTGTGCGCCAAAGGAAATGAAGGGGGTGCAAAGTTACTCTGTGTTGCATAGACAAAAGGTGTGCCCAACCAAAAAAGACCAAAAATGGCTAAGTTCGGAAAACTAGATTTCCCGGAAAGGACTTTGCAACGTTCCGAATGCAAGGGGTCCCTGATGAGGGACCAGAACAAAATTTCCATTGGGTTACCCGTGAAATTTCCCTTGTCAATTTTACGGGATAACAAGTCTTCCAGAGAAACGTTGGCAACTATCACATTTTCTAACCAGCTGGGTTGCATCTTTGAAAAGAGAAGGCCACCAATAACTAGCTCTCAAAATCTTATGTATTGTTACTCTTCCAGCAAAAGTGTCATCCACAAACTCCCCCATGGAAATCAACAACTATCTTGGGAGCTTCATCTTCAGCTATGCATTTCAAGAGGACACCTTCAGGGTTCTTCCAAGCCTTCCCAAGGTCTGTAATGATATATTTTTTAGAAGCCAACTTGAGGGCTATTTTCTATTTTTTATTTAAATGATCAAGACAACAAAGGTGTCTAAGGTAAAAGATTACATCCTTGTACCATTTAGAATTTACCAACTTTGCAAGCACATCTACCCTTTCTTCCTCTAGTTGATTCACTTCCACATTCTGCAAGTTGCTCTCAGCCATGAGCTTAGCAAGACCCAAACCTCTTACCAACTTTGTGGTTTGGATGTCCATATCATACTCCTGTAGTTTGTTCACCCATCTACATATTTTACTTGAGATCTCCATCTCTGATAAGATGTCTTTCACCATGGTGTGGGGGACATAGGCAACAACTTTTGAACTCAATATATAAGGCCTAAAACTTTTGTTGCTTTCACTAAGGAAAATGCTTGTTTCTCCATGATTGTATACTTTAACTCAGCAGCTTGTAAAGCCTTGCTAAAGAAGGCAATAGGCCTCTCAGCCTCATTCTCATCCTTTTGCAGCAAAACAAAAGCAATGGTATATTCAGAAGCAAAGGAAAAGATTTGGAAAGGCCTGTTATAGTTTGGGGTTGCTAAAACAGATGCATGTTTAAGTGCATCCTTAATTCCTTCAAAAGCTTGAATGGCAGCCTCCTCCCATTTGATAGCTTGTCCTTCTTTAGCATGTTTTTGATTGTAAGAGTCAACTCAACAAACTTGGAAACAAACCTTCTAATAAAATTAATCTGACCAAAGAAAGACTGGATGCCTTTCTTGGTTCTTAGGATAGGTACCTTGTTGATTGCTTCCACTCTCTCAGGGTCTATCATAACACCATCTTTTGACACAATGTGACCCAACAACTTGGCCTTTTGCATGCCAAAATGACACTTCTTCGGATTAAGAGAAATGCCATACTCCCTACATCTGATCAACATCTTCTCCAAGTGCTGCAAATGATCACCTCTCTGCCTTGAAAATACAGTCACATCATCTTGGTAAACTACAATGAACTCATTGATGTAACCAACAAAAGCAACATCCATTGCTCTTTGAAAAGTGGCACCAACATTCATCAAACCAAAGGGCATCCTAACAAAAACATATGTCCCCAAGGAGTAGTGAATGTTGTCTTAAGTCTATCTGATTCTTTAACTACCACTTGATTATATCCGGAGAAACCATCCAATGTGGAAAGCAATTCAGACCATGTCACAAGCTGCAACATATTTTCCATATTTGGCAAGGGATAGTTGTCCTTCATGGATGCTTTATTTATATTTCTAAAATCCACACAAAGTCTGATGTCTCCATTCTTCTTTCTGACCGACACAAGGTTTGCAACCCAAGATGAATATCTAGTGGGCTGAATAATACCTCCATATCTCAACTTCCTTAACTCCTCTTGCATTTTCATGGAGAGAAGTGGATTAATTGGCCTTTGCCTTTATCTGAATGGTTTGGTATTTGTTTCAAGAGGGATCTCATGCTGAAATAAATCTTCTCTGTATGCTTTCAGCTCTGAATAGGACCAAGCAAGGCAATCTTGATATTTTTTCAAGAGTTGGGCATATGACTGTTTTTCTTCTTTACTTAAATTGCTGCCCAACCAAACCTTCATTGGTCTGTCCTTTGTTCCCAAGTCATGCTCATCCACATCCTTTGAGGTAGACATGTTTCTATTTATGATGCAATCAACATTGTTAAAATTTGACTCAAGTGCAACAAGACCTCTAGGAATGGTGTTTGTTTTCAATTGGATGATATCTTTTCCAAAAAAAGTTTCTCTTCCTTCAATCATGCATACCATTGGCTCCCAATCAATATTCTGATTTGCAAACTCACCCTGGTTTTGCAAGAACCTTAGCACTTGAGCATCATTGTTAAAGACTTGCCAATGTTTCACATTATCAGGGACAGTTGGCCTAGTTAGCACTTCAATGTTGTATTCACAATAAGGTGAAATGGTGCAATTTTCAAATCTAGAACCCAACACTGCCAACTTATCAGCAACAACATTAATACCTCTATCATGGTAAACAATGTTAAAGGAATCAAACATTTCAATTAGATGCCAAACCACATGCTTATACTTTGTTTCATACGTTGATTTTTTATAGCATACAATTTTCTTATTTGTTTGACAACCACTCCGAGTATCCTTTTGCAACAATATCTTTCACTATATACTTCCATGCAATCCTCAACCCCAACAACAATGCCTCATACTCAGCAACATTGTTAGTGCATTCAAATTTAAGTTTGAAGGAAAAAGAAAATTCTTCCAAACTAGGAGAAAGCAGAACTATTCTAGCACCATTTCCAAATTTGGAGCAAGCTCCATCAAATAGCAAGGTCCAAGGAGAACCTACCATATCAAGGCACTTTGATATGTCCATCTTGTGTTCTTTTCCATCAGTAAAACCAATGAAATTCTTAGCATCTACATCAGCAAACACTTCATAGGAAGCATTGATATGATCTTCAATTAGGTGCAACATCTTCTTTTCACCATAAAGTTTGCCTAGGCTGCCTTCAATGGGAATGGTGGAAAAGACATATCCATCCGAACACCGCCACCAACACTTAACCCATTTTCTTGACAAAATCATACCCCATTTGGTAGGGCAGTCAACAATTACAACATCCAGTCTCAAATTCTTACCCGGATAGGCTGCAAGTTGCACTACCAAACCCTTCACACAACCAACCACCAACACTTCCCTTAAATCCATGGCGGTACACTTCCCATAGGCAATTTATCACCTTGATATCCAATTCATTCATGACTTCTGAGGCATGACATTACATGATGCACTTTGAATCAAACATACAAATGTGAAGTAGCCTATATTTTATGAACAAATTTGTAAAGAATGGATCAACATTCAATTGGGAATCAACCAAAGATATTCCCAAATATACCTCAAGTGCCTCTCCAAGATCATCTACTACTTGGTGGTGTTTTAAGGTCAGCAATGATGTGAGGAGGAGTCTCAACAACATTTACATTTCTATTTGGGGTGATCTTCTCTTCTTTCAGTCCCAAGAGATCTCAAATGCTCTCTTCTTATGCTCAAGAATTCTAAGCGGCTCAAGTGATTGGAACACTCACTTTAATTTGGCTCAATACACCGGCTATGTCATAGGGTACACTCTTTGGTAGGACAACATTGGAAGGGAAACAAGAAGATTCATCAGATGGCAAAGGATTCTTAGTAGCTTGGGTGTGATGAGAACTGTAATTTTTGCTTGGGACAACAAAGCTTCTAGCAGTGTTTCTTTCCTAGGAGTTTCATTGTATATATCTTCCCCCAGGTAGATATAGACAAACGGAAGAATATGGAAATCAAAGAAACTCGGACCCCGACATTTATTGAGTCACCCACATGAAAATGGATGTCGACATGAAAATATATGCACCAAGGCGCAGGTCAAGGGCGCATGAAAATGGATGTCGACATGAAAATATATGCGCCAAGGCGCAGGTTAAGGGTGCATGAAAATGGATGTTGACATGAAAATATATGCGCCAAGGCGCAGGTCAAGGCGCATGAAAATGGATGTCGACATGAAAAATATGTGCCTTGGCGCACATAAGGGTATGTCAACATAAGGATGGATGCGCCAAGGTGCACCTTCAGGAGGAGCAACATTTTGAGCGCTGACAGAAGCGAGCACGGCCAAGCGCAAATATTCAGATGGCCATAACTTTTGACATGGAGCTCGGATTCATGCAAGGTTGGAATTTTTTGGAGCTCGGATTCAATCTTTGGAGAAAATAATGCATGTCTGTGGATGATTCTCAACCCTCTCTATGTTTATTTTCATCCTCCTGATCTTTCACTGCAAACCTAGTTATCTGTGCATGATCTTGCATTGCATTTTAATGGTCTGTGTTTATTGGCAAGACAGGTGTTCTTCATTCCTCGGTGCATCACCTTTGTTAGTTTAGGTTTTATTTTTATGCATCTTCTTACCCTGTCTCCTTGGCAAGTTAGTTTAGGTTTTTGAGTAAACCCTCTGCATTTTTACGTGTGCATCTGAACAGAGGAATAGGAACCAGCCTTCATCCGGAGAGCTTTTCTGATTTTGCAAGGTCCCACACTTGGGAAAAGCTCCATGTTATGCAATCGCACTGAGAGTCTCAACCCATTGAGTTACAGACATTCAGGGGTGCTGTGATTCACCATCAACAGTTTTGGCATGCCCGGTGGGACCAAGAGGTCATTCCATAGGATTTGAAGGAATGTTCAAGAAATTTGGACTAAAAAATTACAGGTTTTACAATTTTAGATTTTTCACCTTCCAGGCTGAACTTTGAAATCAATTTTCAAGGACTTAACTTGCTCGAAACAAGTCAAAATTTCACCAATTGATAGATCGGGGGATAATCTTCAAAAGGGTATTCTTATATTTTTGAGATTTTGACTTTCAAAATTTCATGGTTTTTAGTATTTCGGGTTTTCCCAGTTGCCTTGCATGACCTGAGTTTTGCCCGTACCTTTTGGGGATTAGTAGCTGCACAACAAGACCCGATAACCAAATTGAAGAACTATATCTTCGGATCCTTCAAGGTTTTAAATTCTATTTTTAATATTGTCAGGTTTGGTGTGTAACTTGGCAGATCCAACCTTTTGAGGCTCATTCTATAACACATCTGGTGACTCCGAAGGGATAGAATTCAGTGGTATAGCAGCACAAGTTGCCCTGGGTACATGAGAAGAATTCAAACCAGGTCTGATACTCGAGAAGAGGGTATATTTGTCCACTTACAACTATCACCAGGTAGAGGAAGGAGAGGAAGAAGACCACAAAGATCACCATCTCCACCTAACCGGACTTTGTCTACACCTCCACCTGGTAGACCTTTTCTCGCATCAACCAAAGTCCTTAGGCCAATCATAATGGCACATCTACCACCAAATCCCTTTGTCAATTTCACTGGCAGCAGTCCACTTGCCCTCAATGCACAGAATCCAGTTCCAATTGCAGCATTGAAGAACATTCCATTTTTCACTGGAGAAAATCATACCACTCCTGGTGATCATGTCAAAGACATTGCTAACGTTTGTGCAATCCATGAGATAAATGAAATGGATGTTGCTATCAAATTGTTGGCATCTTCATTCAAAGGGAAGGCATTGCAATGGTTTAGGAGCCTTGGAGCCAGTTCTATCACAAATTGGAATCAGTTATGCATAGCTCTCAATGAGCAGTTCGAGAGAAAAGGGAGACAATTTTTCTCTACTAGAACAATTGACAACTATCAAGAGAGCTCCCAATGAGCAGCTGACTGACTTCAACTTCAGATTTCAAAGGTCTTGGGATAGGATTCCAGTGGCCGTTAGGCCAACAGCTGAAGGTGCTTTTCTATACTATCTTAAGGCTTTAAATTCTGATATTTCTATGTTAATTCAATCTATGGGAGGCACAACCTTACCTACCGCTTATAACATTGCCATTAGGGCTGAAAACTGTCTTATTCAAGTTGGTAAGCTGGCTCCTAGGCCTCCCATGCCCTTGTATCCAAACTTAGAAAATCCAAGCACTAGTCAAGCACCCACTTTGGCTCCTATTCCCACTCCTAGAAATCAAAGTTCAAATGAAACTTCTACTTCATCCTCTAGTGCTTCAAATGAACTCCAAGAGGTTATGAAACAATTGCAAAACCTTGGAAATGAGTTGGTGACTATTAGAAGACAACAAGCTCAAAGTGCTAGACCGTATCAGCCTCAAGCACAGTACTAGGCTAGGCCACCATACCAGCCCAATAGGCCACCCAATCCAACTGCAAATCAAAGCCAAGTAAGGCCTCCCGCCAATAGACCATTTCAGCCCTATAACCCCAATGTTGCATCTGCTTCTAAAACATTAGTGCCAGTGCAAAACAACATAGCTCAAGAGTATGATTGGTGTTTCCCATGCAATGAACCTCATAACCAATCTATGTGCTTCAATGGTGCTTTGAACCAAGCCTTGATGGTGACAACTACTAGCGTAGAGGGTGAAGTGAGTCAAGAAACAAATCAGCAACAAGGGACATCTCAGCAAAATACAACTCCAAATGACACCACATTGGTAAACTGGCAAGCAGAGGATTTTTGTGGCATGAATTAGACAGTCTCTCAAGGTGTTGCAGCCAACACAAGGTCAAAAAGAAGGAATTTGGGTGAAGAGCAGCCATTGGCTCCAACCAATCCACAACCTTCCATGGCTCCACAAATGGTTGGCAAGCAAAATCTAATTTCAAATGCACAAGGGCAGCCAAGAACAGCTCCTAGACCAACTCAAATACCAGTTGTTGCTGCCCACATGCAAGGAGTGAATGTGCTAACCAAAGGACAACAAAGAGATCTTTCATCCCCATTTAGCATCATTGATCAAATGAAGAAGACGAATGTGAATATATCGATGTGGGAATCTTTATCCATCCCAGGCCAAAGAGATCTTCTACAAGCTGCCATGAAGAATTGGTCAACTTCGAACCAGCAGGCCCATATACAAGAGAATTTTCTCACAAATGCGGCTCAACCTGAAGGGAATCATGGAGGACAACAAGGTAAAGTTTTGAAAACCCCTCCATTCTATGTTTCATTAATCATTGGGGATAAACTAGTACATAATTACATGATAAATTCAGGGGCAAGTAGTTTTGTCATGCCCAAGCAAATAGCTGATCAAATTGGGCCTCTAATATGAAGTCATATCAAAGGGGGTAGTTCAATTGGATGGGACAGAGTAGTAGATGGTGGGAGTGATTAAAGGTTTGAATCTTACCTTGCATGCATGCCCCAACGTTACCGCTTTGTAAGATATGTCGGTGATAGATTTGCCACCACTCTTTGCCCTATGCTTATCAAGGGATTTCACAAACTAGAATCGGAGGCTACTTATCTACCGATTGGTCACACATGTTGTTTAGAACAAGATATGGTATTAAGGTCACAATCAGATCCGAACCAATTGCAAACTTTCATATTGAGCCTCATACTCCAAGCCAAATCAATGCCAACTATTCAAGATTTGATCAAGAAGATTATACAAGCACGAGATGAAGTGACACAAAAGTCGGAAGCATTCTAGATTTGACTCTTGATGAATGGAAAAACAAGGTACATGCTTTTGATCCCTACCAAGAAGTAGAAGAATCTGAGCTAGGAGTCTATTGCATACATGAAGGAAACCAACCTATTCCTAGCATCACCAAACCAGACCATAAGGATGACAATGAGGTATGGCAATTATTTTTCGATGGATCAAGGAGTAGGTAAGGTGCAGGAGGAGGAGCTATGCTTGTTTCACCTCAAGGCATCAAATATTATTCAGCTTTCCGTTTCTAGTTTTCCTATTCAAACAACACAGCTGAATATGAGGCCTTGATTCATGGACTTCATTGGGCCAGAAAAAAGGGCATAAAGAACTTGCAGGTGTTCGGGGATAGTGAGCTGATCGTCAATCAAGTCAAGGGACAACATGCTACAAAGAATGACCTGCTGAAGAACTACAAGAACAGGGTATGGGACCTCGTTGAGGATTTCAAAGCTTTCAACATCATGTCCATACCCAGGAAGAAAAATGAAGCTGCGGATAGGCTCGCAGCAGTTGGAGCAATGTTTGATGTGGTTGACAACATCAAAAGAGAAAAAAACAGCCACATATCCATGTGATTGTGAGGCCAGCAGTTCCAGATAATAACACAAGCTGGTAGGTGTTTGAGAATGATCAACAAATCGTCAATTTCTTACAAGAAGAGGCTGAATTCTCAGCTAGGAATCAAGATAGATTAGAGCAGCAGTATGGGGATCAAGTAGTGCAATTGCGACAAACAAGCTTCCCAAGGGTTTAGTAACATTAGAGTCTATCTTCAACCCTAACGACCAGTTCCATAAGGAAAAGGCTAACGACGAGAGAAGATTCAGAGCCAATTCTAGTTGGAGGAAGGCAAAACACTTCAAATTGGCAAAGTGGCCACTGAACAAGAGAAATCAGATTTCATATAACTTTGCCAAGAATTTCCAGATGTCTTCGCTTGGAGCTATGAAGACTTGAGAGGTTTCAATCCGAAGTTGGCACAACATACCATAGAATTGGATCCAAATGCTAAACCCATCAGGCAGAAGCAGAGACCAGCCAACTCCCACATTGAGCCTCTAATGAAGAAAGAGCTACAAAAGCTAATAGAGGCAAGCATTATATTCCCGATCAAGCACTCAAGCTGGGTTGTAAACTTGGTTCTAGTCAGGAAAAAGAGTGGAGAAATCAGGTTGTGTGTGGACTTCCAAGACCTCAACAGGGCATCTCTTAAAGACCATTACCCACTTCCTTCAATGGAACAAATATTGCAAGTGGTATCCGGTTCAGAGAGATTCTCTCCTAGATGGCTACTCAGGGTATAATCAGATAATGGTGAAAGAAGATGACCAGTTCAAGACAACTTTCACCACCAAATGGGGCACCTATGCCTACAAGAAGATGCCATTTGGGCTATCAAATGCTGGAGCCACTTTCCAAAGGGCAATGGATATGGCATTCAAGGGGTTGATCAATAAAATAGTTTTGATATATCTTGATGACATCACTGTATTCTCCAAAAATACAGCAGATCACCTCTTTCATTTGAGGCAAGTATTTCAGAGATGTAGAAGATTTGGGGTATCATTGAATCCCAAAAAATGTATATTCTTGGCTCACGAGGAAAACTTCTAGGCCATATTGTTTCAAAGGAGGGATTGACGATTGACCCAGAAAGAGTTGAAGCAATTCGAGCATTGCCATTGCCAAGTCACAAGAAGGCTCTTCAAAGCTTCTTGGGAAGGATCAATTTTGTCCACAGGTTTGTTCCAAACTTTGCAGCTCTCGTAAAGCCAATAACGCTGATGTTGAAAAAGAGCATGACATTTAAGTGGACATCTGAAGGCAAGGAAAGTTTTGAGGCAATAAAAGAGGCTATATCTCAAGCTCCGACTCTCGTCAATCCAGAATTCTCTAAGGACTTCGTGCTATATGCTTTCGGTGGTGGAGACACAATTTTTGTAATCTTGGTACAACAAAACAAGGAAGGATTAGAACAACCAGTTGCTTTCTTCAGTCAAGGCTTGGAGGAATACGAAAATAGGTACTCTTTCATTGAAAAGCATGTCCTTACAGTGATCAGGAGCTTAAAGAAATTCAAGCACCTAGTCTCAAACAATAAGATCCAATTATTGGTCTCTCATGCGGGAGTCAAGGACTTCCTTCTAAACAAGGATCTAAATGAGAAACGTGTAGGGTGGATCACTCGTGTCATGGAATATGACATTGAAATTAAGGTCACTAAGCTGGTCCGTGGAAAGGGATTATGTGAACAACTAGCTTTGAGTCAACAAGTTGAAGTAAGTAATGAAAAAGAGGCTATCTTGGTACTACAGGATGGTCAAGAATAGGAAAATGATGATGTGCCCGCTCCTTGTTGGACTCAGAATATGATACAATTCCTACAGGTAGGCCTATGCCCTCCAGAATTAAGCAAAGCAAAAAGGAGATACTTCAGATTACAAGCCATTCAATATGTGCTTGTTGATGGTGTTTTGTTTAAAAAGGACATCAATGGAGTTTTATTGAGGTGCATTGGGATGGGTCAAATTGAGAGGGTGTTACAAGATTTTCATGATGGAGATTCCAGAGGACATTTCGCCCCACGAGTAACAGCTCTCAAGATAATGAAGGCAGGATATTATTGGCCGACAGTGTTCAGTGACTGCTATACATGGATAAGAAAGTGCAAGAAATGTGCACTCTTCACAGGAAAAGAAAGACTAGCAGCACTTCCATTGCACCCAATTTTGGTTGACCAACCATTTATGCAATGGGGATTGGACTTCATCGGGGTCATCAACCCAAACTCAAGCCAAGGCCACAAGTGGATTCTCACGGCAACAGACTATTTCACCAAGTGGACCGAAGTAGTAGCGCTCAAAGAGGCAAATGAGTCTAACATACTAGACTTTTATGAAGGAATAGTGACCAGGTTTGGTGTGCCGGCCACTATCATATCAGAAAATGCATTGGCATTCATGGGTTCCAAGATTACAAAATGGGCTGTCAAGAATGGAATCTATTTGAGCACCTCTTCAAATTATTACCCGCAGGGTAATGGACAGGCAGAGTCCACGAACAAGAATTTGCTACGAATCATCAGAAGGACTCTAGATGAAAACCAAAGGACATGGCATACCAAGCTAAAATCAGCATTATGGGCTGACAGAATAACGCCAAAGAAGTCTACAGGTAATTCTCCCTACAAGTTGGTCTATGGGAAAGAGGCAGTATTGCCTATATCATTAGAATTGCCAACATGGGAGCTCATGAAGCAGTTAGAGTTTTCTGAGTTCGAACCAATGGAGGCCAGGTATGCAGAGTTGATGGAATTGGAAGAAATCAGAGAGCATGCAGTTCAGGAGTGATTGAAAAGGACCAGGCCTTAGTAAAAAGATGGTTTGATAAGAAGGCAAGAGCAAGGACCTTCCAGGAGGGGGACCTAGTTTTGAAATGGGATGCAGATCGGGCAAAACCAGGAAGGCATTCCAAGTTTGATGCCATTTGGAGTGGCCCCTACATGGTCACGGATGTAAAAGTAGTAATGCCTTCCAATTGTCTACATTGGATGGAGAAGAACTCCCGATTCCAGTTAACGGAATCTATCTTAAACATTGCTACTAAAAGGAAAAGGTTTACCCTTGTAAATATTAGATTAGTTTTCAATTCCTCTAAGTGCGTATGCACATTGTCTTGTTGTAGTTAGGTTTCAATTTCCCTAAGTGCTCTGGCATAGGTTTTGGCTGCTCTCAGGTTGTTTTCTACAGTTCAGAGTGCTGTCAGAGAAGGAGTTACAACATCAGGCTTGGGATCAGGTATCAGGTTGGTTTCAGGTATTGCTTATGACTCCATGCCCAATGGATTGCTAAAAGGCCACTGATCTTCTACCTAGCAGGCAGGTGATCCCGTTGAGTCGCCAAATTGTTGTATATATCTTCCCCTAGGTAGATATAGACAAATAGAAGAATATGGAAATCAAAGAAACTCGGACCCCAATATTTATTGAGTCACCCGCATGAAAATGGATGTCGACATGAAAATATATGCGCCAAGGCGCAGGTCAAGGGCGCATGAAAATGGATGTCGACATGAAAATATATGCGCCAAGGCGCAGTTAAGGGTGCATGAAAATGGATGTCAACATGAAAAAATGTGCACCTTGGTGCACATAAGGGTATGTCAACATAAGGATGGATGCACCAAGGCACACCTTTAGGAGGCGCAACATTTTGAGCGCTGACAGGAAGCAGACCCTGGCGCAGATATTCAGATGGCCATAACTTTTGACAGGGAGCTCGATTCATGCAAGGTTGGACTTTTTGGAAAGCTTATGAGGTCCTCTGTCCAACTACGACTGGATATCTTTAATTGGGTGGGAACAAGTTCTTAAAAATGCAAAATACAGTTCGCCACTTTTTGGGTTTGCTAGGGTCCTCACCTACCACCATAATGAGATGAATTAAATGCAACCTGGAGGTGGTTGGGGTAGATTTGGATTTCCTCTCTCTTCCCTCTCTCATTCTTCCTATAAATTGTAAGGAGGGGATTCTTTCTAAAGGTTGGACATTCTTGTTTTGCCCCTCCCTTCTTCTCTTTGGCAGGTGAATTTGTGGAAGTTCAAACCTCCCATTTAAAACTGTAATGCAAATTTTCCTCTTGGCATTCTGTAGCGTATTGTATCAATATTTGGAGAAAATAATGCACGTCTGTGGATGATTCTCAACCCTCTCTGTGTTTATTTATGTCCTCCTAATCTTTCACTGCAAACCTAGTTATCTGTGCATGATCTTGCATTGCATTTTAATGGTCTGTGTTTATTGGCAAGACAGGTGTTCTTCATTCCTCGGTGCATCACCTTTGTTAGTTTAGGTTTTATTTTTATGCATCTTCTTACCCTGTCTCCTTGGCAAGTTAGTTTAGGTTTTTGAGTAAATCCTCTACATTTTTATGTGTGCATCTGAACAGAGGAATAGGAACTGGCCTTCATCGGGAGAGCTTTTCTGATTTTGCAAGGTCCCACACTTGGGAAAAGCTCCATGTTATGCAATCGCACCGAGAGTCTCAACCCATTGAGTTACGAGACATTCGAGGTGCTGTGATTTGCCATCAACAGTTTCTTTGGGAATGCTTGTGAGCAAGGGTGTTTTAGGTTTGGCTTGAGGCCCAACTCCCTTAACAAATTTTCTTCTAGTGTTATAGTAATTCTCTTGAGTTACAACAACATTCATCAACAATTGTCTATCTTCCTTTGAAGGGATACCACCATCATACTTCTTAATCATCAAAGCTCTCAAGTATTCAAAGTCATTGTTAGGAATTTCAAAAGCTTACACTACATAAACTTCAAGAGCATGATGGGGGAGAAAGACTTTTACCCACCATGCAATCCCAAAATATAGCAGCAGTCCTAGCACTTATTACTTCAGTAGATGTTGCTCCTCCTTGTGAGCTTGAAGAACAACCCACCATGCAAATATCATCCTCATTTCTATCCTCATTATCAGCTTCATCAACTTGTTAGTCCACTTCACATGGAGGATGAGGAAGAAAACATCTATCACACCAATCCATATCAACAACTTCATCAACAACAACAACCCTGGCAGTTAGAGGGTCAAGAACCAATCTATTTTCACGTGTTTGGGGTTGTTTATTTACAGATCCAACAGGCCCTTTACCCTTTTCATCAAACCTCTGCTCATTCCTATGGTGATTGCCAAATATATCTTGTGCTTGCTGCCTAGGCTGACCTTGTGAAGTATTCCAAATTCCCTTCTCAACTCTTGCCAACTTGTATGAAATTTCCTTGACAGCCCCTGCCAAAGTCTTCATAACCTCTTCTAAATCAACACCTTTGCTAGCTTGAGGTTTTTCAGGGTTTATCAATTTTACACCATCTCTCTTAAGAGGTTTCCCAATTGCTTTAATATTGTTCTCAATTTGAAGTGCCATGGAGAAATCTTGTCTTAGATTGGTTGGGTTCTTGTCTCTTAGGTAATAGGCTACCTTTTTATCAAATGCATCTGCATATTTGATTAAACAAGATTTATCACAAGGCCTCAAACCACCATGCAGCCTTCTCAAAGTTTTGTTGAACCTTATGTTGAAGTCATGGAATGATTCATTAGGGTTCTTCTTGATATTATCAAAATCAGATAAAAGAAATCTAGGATCAGTCCTGTCACCATATTGCAACCTAAATACATTTTTCATTTCAGTCCATGAATCAATAGATTTATCAGGTAGAGCCTTGTACCAATCCCTAGCATCTTCTTCTAGTGTATGAATAAATAACTTAATATACACATCTTCAAACTCTATCTCAAAATATTCCATCATATTATCAAAAATTTTGAGATGCTAATCACCAGTAATAACATTGTTACCTTAGAATTTCGGCAACCTATTTTTGACATCTTGTGGGACAACATTTGGGTAACCATCCATTCCTCTAAAATTTATAGGACCAAAGGTGTTAATAATAAATGGAGGTCTAGGATGAGCCATATTGTTTGGTGGGGGTGATCTTGGAGGTGAGACAAGCTGATGAGGAGTGCAATATCTTTGGGGCTCAAGAATGTGATTCACAAGACTGGTATCCTCTAAGTGCTGATTTTCTTGGAAAGTTTTACTCGAATTAAAACATAGAGGTACAGATTAGAGAAGGAACTTACCAGGTACAACAAAAGGACCTTCACTAGCTGAGGCAAAAATTTTATGAGAGGATTTCTTGAATTAGAATCACTTGAAGAAGAGTGATAGTCCTCTACCAAAGGCTGATCTCTCTCACCAATGGCTATATATTTTCCTGATGTCTGACCTTTAACCACTTTCCAAACTCTTCTCCCTTCCAACTCTGAATTTCTTGAATCTGAGAAAAATTTCTTAGCAGAGTCTTTAAGGAAGAGAGATCTTCTTCCCTCCAGTTTTACAGAGATCAACATCACAAAAATAAATGACAGAAAACTTAAGACACTGGTATTTCCAAATTCAAATCAGCATGGAGTTGCCACTAAGGAATTTCACCTTAGTTGTGCAAGAATGCACTAAAATAATTCTCAAATGTTTTCTCATCTTTGAAACCCTTGCAAATCCTTATAAATCAGACCTTATTCTTCTTAAATCAATCAATCACAATGCACCCAAAGTGTATGAACTGCTAGTAAATGGAAAAAGGGCAGACAAAATTTGAAACCCTTATTTAAAAACTTGCAGATCTGAAGCATAAGATGATATTTTAACAATGTAGAAGCTCAAATACTTGAATACATAAATTCTCAAACTCTTCAAACACTTCAAAAACACCAAGAAATTCCAAGAAGTCCTCAACAATGGCGCCACTCGTGTTGGTATCCAAATTTGTTCTCCTTTTTAGTCTGAGCAATACCACAGCTATGTCATGGAGCTTAAAGATAGATTAGACCATGTTGTATGTCGTTGGTAGCCGAGGATATGGTCTAGCTAGCACTCAGGTTTGTGGAGAAATGGATAGCACTCCAATAGGACTTGATCTTGTCCTAGCTGTTTTATGTTGTGCCTTACTGAACCAAGGTAAGAGGACCTATTTTGTAACCTTGTAATAGTGAAGGAGATGAATATGTCCTTCTCTTTGCTTGAAATTCTATGATGGAGACCTTGATGAAAACAAATCAACACCCCAGATTTGAACTCTCAAAAGTTGTCACTTCTCAAAACATGGGTATGTTCTCAAAACAAGGCAAAGGTTACTAGAGACATTGGAAATCCTGATCTGTTATGCATACTTTTGCAAATAGATTTTGATCTTCTGTGGGTATACACATGCAAATCAGGGATAGTACTTGATAGGATATTTGTTGTTGGATGATTTTTTGGTGGGGAATTGACATGACAAACTGGGATAGATAAGATCTTTGACAATTTGTACAACACTTGAACAATTATCAGATGAAGTGCCTAAAATAATCAGGATGTTCTTTCAGCCAGAAGAGGCACAAATGGAAACCCAGGTTGCACTCACACAATCTTTGAGAACTTACCACAAAAGCTTGAAGTAAAGAACTCAATTAAACACAAAAATCCATGATCAAACCATGCCTAAGGTACCCCCAAAGGCTTATAAGAAATCTCTACGATCGAAGGAAGGTAAAGTGATTTTAAATTTGTTTATCTTCTTATCGATGAAGGCTCTTCTCGAGTATGAGATTGCAAATACCACTAAACTATCAACCGTAAATGGAGATCCCGTGTGACTTCTAAATACTTTCAATGCAAGATTGCAACAAGAACAATAATATTTATTCGTAGGCATTTAAATTGATAACAAACATCATATTACCCAAAGAAAAACACAGATTTAAATCAAAACTTAGTAGATTCAATAGCGGGGAGAGTTACATGAACAATCTCGGAGCCGTGTGGTGGCTATACACTTGTAACCAACCAGGAGGATTGGCCGAGGGCTTTCGGAAAAAAATTCACTTTATCACTTTGAGCCATAAAACATCAAAATTCTCCAAGTCCCCCTGCCATCCGCATGCCCTCCGTGCCATGTGTCCTCTCCCTATTCGTTGTGGGCCTTCGGGCCAAAATTTGATTTTGAAAATTTTACAAAATGAAAGCAAAATTTCCTAAGGAAAGCCTGCCACCCGCCAATCCCCTAGCCAATCAAAATATGCCACGTAGGCACTTCATTACAGAAGGTGGAGCCACGGATCAAAATTTTCCTTTTGCCAAAATTTCAAAAATGATAAGTTAGAGACATTTCCCAACAACCCCTGGCCAATAGGAACCCACCATGTTGCCATTACCTTGTGATGATAAATTTGACGGAAAACGACACCCGTATGACCGTCAAATCGTGAAAATTTAAAGGATGCCCTAGAAATCAAATTTTTCAACAAGGATTGCAAATTTTTTGATTTTGAATCAATTGAATCATGTTTGAACATTATTTTCGATGTTAGTATTGGGAAATTAACCCATACAATTTAGATTTGATCAATTTCAATTTTTTACACGATTTGGCAAAGGGAAAATGACACAGCCCAAAAATTGGAAAAACCTAGGGCATAAATAGGAGCACACATGGATTTTTATTTTAAACTAGGGCGAACAACAAGTTTACGGGCATTTTTGAAGCATTTCAACTAGGGGAGAAATTACGAGATCACCAATTTGAGAAATGAAACGCTTCGAGAAAAATTGGACATGAAAAATTAGGGCACACAATACAAGCTCAGAAATGGCACTAACAGAAGGGAATAAAGGACCAAGAGAGGACTATGGGAGCATGGGCAGAGATGCTTTGGCTTAGCACTCATCTTCCCAACAGCATCGTGCACCGGTGGCAAGTGTGTGATAGTAGCGCAAGGAGACATGACTTATGTCAATGAACCTAGCAAAGTCCTTTGCATGCGCTTCTAGAGCACAATACCCATAGATCAACTCTTTTTTTGGTCATCATTTGATAGTGGTAGCCATACACACGCACCATGAAGATGTTGTCATGTACTTTCAAGTTTCATGTTGATGAGCCCAAGTTCGAAGTTGGTGCAGATGCAATAATAGAAACATATAACCTTAGTGAGGTGAATCTTGTTGTGGATACTCAGTGGTTAACTAATGAACAGGTCTGTAACATGCTCAATAAGGTGTTGGTAGAAGTAGAGGCTCAATTATTTGGGAGGAATAAAAAAGCAAAGCGCTAGAGGATGAATTAGAGGAAAAGAATAAGGAGATAATAGAGAGAGACAAATAAATAAAAGGGAAGGAGTCTGTAATTGTGCATCTAAAGGCTGAGTTGATAGAAGATAAGGCGAAGGTGCACAAAGCTTACAAAAAGGTGGAGACTATCTCAGACTCCATCATTCGAGCACACCCAAATTTTGCCTCACCCGAGCGGTAAGTATGAGTAATCTTTTCTCTTGGAGGATGTGACGTGTTTTCTCATAATGGAGAATCCACCACTTGACCGAGTCAATAGAGGAAGTTCTAGCATGATAGAGGGCCGAGGAGAAATAAAATATTGAGGAAACCATAACTCATTCCTCCAAGCTCCTTGCCTCGCTTAAAACCACGCTGCACATGGAAAAATTTGTCTATGATAACTTTGGGGATAGGGACATGGTGGTAGGTATATTGGTCGCTACCCATGAGGCGGACATAAAGGAGTTTTAGGAGAAGAACAAGAATAACAGGGAAGAATGAGAAAAATAATTATGTCGGTCGAGAAGAAGTCTTAGGTGATTGAAGGCCTAAGGGTCTCGATTAAAATAAAGTGAAAGAATTATATCCTCGGGTCACTTATAGGATGGACATGCTAAGCGACCTTAGCAAGTAGATGGAGAACATTGTTGATACACTAGAGGCTAAGGGGAGGAGTTTTCATTTGATGAAGTTGACACATTAATAGGGGATCCATTTCAACAAACATAGAATGAGGTGGATGCCCGGTAAGATTGAAGAAAGATTTAATAAAAACTTCCCAATTCTACTTCGAAGTGATGGAATTATTTCATTCTTTGGCACAAGCTAGAAGCGGATTATTCTTTCCTCCCTTATTATTTATAGAAGATCAAGTTATTTCTAAGGATGAACAAGTTTAGTGTGGGGTGATGTTAGAACTTGAAATTGATAGAAAATGGCTCAAGGAAAAGCACACGGGAGAAAAGGTTAGTGCATAGAAGTATGAAAGGGTTTAGGAACTTAGTGTATTTCTAAGGTGGCATAGCAGGGAAAACATTTGAAGGCTCGAGTAAGCATGATGAGTGGATAAGGTGTTAGAATCGAGTCTTGGAGCTCAAGAAAAGAGTATTCCATGAAGGGAATATTCTAAAGGAGAATCATTACAGTTAGTGGAGGATTTTGCAAGATGGCATAACACTTGATCATGGAGGACCAAATTTCCACCTGGAATGTGATCTGCTCATGGGTGAAACTATGACGGTTAAGGAAGGATCCAAATTCTATTTAAGGGAGTGCTTGGGTCTGAAATTAAAAAGGGGGTTTATAAAGGAGTTTAGAGATAACGTAGCGTTGCAAGAATGTTATGGGTTGTGATGTTGGGAGTTTCCATTATTGTTGTAGGTTGTTGCTGTTGTTAGTGCTAGAGAGAGGCTAGGAAAGGATGATGTTATGCATGGATGTAGGCACTTGGGTCTGAAACCAGAGTTGAGATGGAAGAACATAGCTAGGGTTTGTTGTGCAGAGTAATTTTATAGGGTTGGGATGTTATTCCTTAATGTATATGGTCTGATATGACCCTTTTTGATGTAATATGGCTACTATAAATGATTATAATCAATATATGAGGCTCTATTCCAAATATCTGTGTTTATATACCAAACCCTAGTGTGTTTTCATGTTATTCTTGGTTCAGATCTGATTTTATTATGCCGTTTTGATGTTTATGTTTATCTCACGGTGTATTCGTGCTTAGAACTAGTTCCACTACCTCTCAGTATTAGATTATATGCATGTTTCCTTCAGTAAACCATTCCTCCATTAATGGCGAAGCATTCTCATAAGGATCACATAAAGGAGGGGCTTGATGCCCGCACGCACCTCGTGTGAGTGCCCAAAAATTGGGTGATAGGTTGGCATGCTTGGGGGTCAAAAGAGAGATTATAGGGTAGATGTAAATGAGACTACAATTGAATTTCAATGTCTACTGAAAATAAATACCTACATGCTTAAAACTTTAATGTCTCATGTTTGGATTATAAAAGAAATGAATTAATTTTTGAAGGGTTTCTATATGTTTTTGTAAATGCCATGAAAAACTGACCTTATCCTATAAAATCTATAGAAATACAAATAAAATAACCAAAAACTAAAGAAAAAATTGCACCATATTTATTTTTATTTGAAACTAGATAGTTACTTTTTGTAGTATTTATTTTTTATTTGAAAATAGACAATTCACTTATGATTTCTTAAGTAATTTAATACGATTGGTAATTAATTTTGTTTGCATTATTATGTCAATATATAATAGATTTTGAAAATCTATTTAAATATATGAATATGGTTTTTAGTATGGATATTTTGTTAAATATTATGTAGATGGATGATTGGAAAAGCCGAGTATGGACACTCTTAAGAAGAATCCCAACCATGGAAGTTGATGAGGTTCATAATGCCTCCATAACATTGTTAAATTATGCAACGTATCCACCCCCTTTTGATATTGGACCAAACATAGGAAAAACAATTGACTTTCCATATCTTAAATGGAGAATGGTCCCAAAAAAATATGGAGGTGGCAGATATGGTGATCATGTCGGGATGGTTGTTCATTTTGTGTTTGACCCTCGACTCACTTGGACAGACACAATCACTGGAAGATGGATTGATGAAAATATCCATGTAGTAGGTTGGCACACACACTTTACTTACACCCACCCATCTCGGATGGAAACTAGCCTAGCTTATCTATAAATTTTCTTGATTGGTGGATGATGTTGATCGTCAACTAGAAGAGCTTGATGAGTGGAGGTTTGAACAATGGAGAGAAACACATCGCAACTCGACGAGTGTGACAGTGATTGCAGTGGGGATGCCTGCACTTGGCCTTTGTCACATGCACTGAGTGATTATGTATTTTATAAAAGTGCAATGCACTTATTTTGAAAATGTTACTTCTTCCTTTGTTTGATATAGCTTTTTGCTTTGTAGTACAAACTCATGTTATGAACAAGAAAACACATAGTATAATTGTATGAGTTTATACTTGGAAGTTCAAAGTTCTTTTCATAATGTAATGTTATTGTTTTGATGCATTAATCCTATATTATCTTGTAACACACTTGCAATACAAATATCATTTTTAATTTGGAAACAACTAGAGTTGATTATCCAATTTTGAAAAACAATGTGTACAGTTAACTTCATCACAAATGTTTTATTGTGCATAATTATCTCAATATGAATGAAAAATAAGAATAAAATAGTTTGTGCACCATTTGTTTCAATTTATCTTGTATTACAATGTGTCGCTCCAGGTGTTTATGACAACACACTTGAATGAAACATAAAGAAGTTTGACATTTTCCCATCCGTGTTCAAAATTCGTTCTTATGCATTAGGGGAAGATGAAAATAATGAGACGGTAATATAATACTTTGTGAACATTAATTGTATGTCATATCAATGTACCTAATGTCATTTGTTGGGCTAATAATTATGAAATTGTCCTCTTTTCATACAGGTTACTTCACATTCCACGATGGTAATATACAAATTTGTGAACATTAATTCTTTTTCATAATACGTAATATTTTATGTTGGGCTAATAATTACATATTTGTACTCTCTACATACATGCAACTTCACATCCCATGACACGTACACATTCGACATGCTTTAGAGAGGACGCAACCACATTGTCGGTAAGTGGTTCATTTTGTGCAAGTTATTTATTTTTTTTATAGTAATCATAAACAAGTGTCTAATAATATGTTATATTTTAATGTCACAGGGAGATGCTCCTCTAGGGGCTGATTGTCCTCATGGTGCTACATCAGATGGTCCTTTTGAGCCCATTGGCTTGGATATCATGGAGCCTATGACGGAGGTGAATAAATTTAAAACTTAACTTTATTTTTTCTTGTTGATTATTGCTATTCAATATTTTAAGAATTATCAAAAATTTCTAACATCATCTTTCAATCAGCCACCCGTAGAATATAGAATCGAATGGGTGGATGGTCGCATTCATTATTTCTATCAGCATGGATCATGTGTTATTACTAGGATCATTGAGTTTTAGGAGCTACAAAACCTTAACCTCCATCGTGTGGTTGCACAAAATATTCCCTTTGTGCAACCACGTAAGTGTGGCCATAAGCATATGGGAAAACGACCACCTATCTCTCATGATAAGAGTAGGGCATATATAGGCACAAGAGAAGGGAATATGGAATATGTATTGAGGAATTGATACAACCTATAGCGTAGGATGGTTATCAATCGAGTTTGCAAAAAATAATGCTAAAGTCGATTCGAGGAGTTGAGCTGGGAGGAAGAGGGTGGTGGATGATGAAATGTGTGCCTATAATTTAGAGGAGATGTGACAGACAAGAAAGGAGAGGTGGTTGAGAGTGAGAGAAAGAAAGAAAAACTCAAATATCAGGAGAAAGGTAAATTTATGATTAGTATAATATATTATGTATTATGTTTGGTTGGAAATCAAAAACTTAATATTATCTCATGAACAAGAAGATAGAGAAGAGGGTGGAGCAACTGCAGCATAATGTTGAGCCCCGCAGAGAGAGCTTGTAAGTAATTATTGGACTTTCATTGTTATATGGAATATATTTTTATTTATTTATGTGTATACTAACTCCTTTTGACAATGTGTGTAGGATGATGACATTCCCTTGAGTCATCTCCTACACTGACATAGAGACATGTTGAGTAGAAGGAAATAGAAAAAGGTAACAAACACTTAACATTCATGTGAAAATTATATGTTTCCTTATTTTGTTGATATTTCAATTGTCTTGATGTCTTGTTTGTTGTAGGTTGACGTTACCAATCAGACGTTCCTTTCAAATTTAGCCATTGGTCTCAATCTTATTGGTGAGATTGCTTCACGAGAGGTCCGAGAGGCCAAGGTGAATATCAAGGAAGATGTAACTTCCTCTCCAAGAGTGACGATGAGGAGGGAGAGACACAAAAGAGGGTGCTGACGAGAGGAGAGAGGAGGCAGTTAGAATGGTAAGTTATCTATTGTTCTCATTTTCTTTTCTATATTCTTTTTAGTAAACTTAAGATAAAATTATTAATGCAATTGAGATTGTTGTTATTCCAGGTTTTTCCTGACGGGGTCGAAGTGAAGCTTATGTTAGATGATATAGTCATTAGGAGATGAGTTATTTATGATGGTAGCCCTCATGCGGTTTTTCATGGCATAAGAATCCCCTTAGAGAATTTCAAATTCATCATTTTTGAGGCCATTGTTCCCATTGCTCCATTTCCCTACCCTATGAAATTTGCAAACACTTTGGCAGAGTGTGTCAAAGGGTTTGTGATATGGGATGTTAGAGATATGAGACTGGACACTCCTCCACGAGAGGCAAGTAGATGTAATGGATGATTTAATTTAATTATGTGTTTAACTGAATGATTCATCTATGTTGACTTATTTACTAAATGGTTGGATTTTAGGATGATATAGTACATGTTGTAGTTGAGAGAGTGCACCGTACTCATATGCAAACATCCAAGCCCCCATCCTTGGGATCACACCTACTTCCATTCATAGAGATGAGAAGAAGTGTGTTAGATTTTATGATTCAATATTATCTATTGCTTCCAATAGGTAGTGGAGGAGATGACAACATTTATTGTATAACATTGCTTATGAGGACTTTGATTACTATAGATGTGTATATGATGATGTTGTTAATTTAATGTGTTTATGTACTCGTGTTTGATGTTTATGGTTTAGTATTGCATTCATGATATATTGATTATGGTTTGTGGTTTATATTAATCAATGAAATGTTTTGTGGTTACATATTAACAATTATGGTATATTGTTTATGGTTGATGGTTTATGGGTTATATAGAGTTATCCATTTACGCTCTGTTTATAGTGCATTAGATGGTTTTTATTCTTATTATGTGACATTCCATTTATTGTATTCCAATGCTTATTAATAGGACCCTGATTGATAGAGTTGTAGATATGATGATGTTATCACTTTGTAACTGGTTAATGTGTTATGTGACTATGGATTACGGTTTACGGTTTATGGTTTAATAGTTGCATTCTTCTTCCATGTATGCCTACTTGGGTTTTACGTGCTTGCTAAACTTTCATATATATTTCATCTATGAAAATATTTTGTTGAGTATAAGTTAAGTTCATTATTTTCTTTGTAATTATGTTTGAATGCTAACAGATATAAATCAGTTGTTTAAATGTAGGTGTAATTAGATGGCTAGAGAAAAGAAGGATGGAAAGCGCAAGGCTACACATGTGGATGAACCAAAAGACTATGAATCATTTGATAGTGTCACTTATGTGTTTGGAAAAAGTGTGTGAAGAGGCCTACACATGAAGATGGGGGTGTTGGAAAAGAAGATGAGACTTCCCCACCATTGTGTATGGAATTAGAAATACAACTTTTAATGAAGAAGGTAGAGTTTTATAAAATTGAGTGTGAAAGACTTACATTGAAAAATTTATTTTTGTCGAAAAAAGTAATTATTGGACCGAGTAGGAGAAATTTCCTCAAGGAAGATGGAGTTGGAGATTGATGTTGAAGAGTTGGAACTAGAAATTAAGAATTGGGAGACAATACGTGAATCGAACAATTTTTTTTTTTTTTTTGCTGAAAATTAGGTAGCAAGCTTTAATTCTATTCTTAAAATCCACGAACGTCACAAGGAAGAATGGAAGAAGTTGTATATGGAGGCCAAGGCGTCAACTGTTGAAAATGTACCAATCACTCCCACCAAAGGCACAACTGATAAATGAATATACAACTTTGTAATAAAATGTCACTGTTCATGCAACCTTTGAAATCAAAAGATGATTTTTAAACATATATTAAACTTATTTATATATTTCCTTTCTTTTGAATATGCCAAACTAATTTTTTTGTTAATAAATATTAGTTGAATACCTCTACCATTTATTATTTGAAGAGCACATTGTTAATGAGATCAATTTGAAATTAATTGAAAACAACAATTATGTAATTAATATTTTTTCATTTTTAGGTATTAAGATTATTACAACATTTAAAATTGGTGATAGTATTATCAATTTAATTGTTTTGTATTTATTTACAATTTTGTTTTTTTTTCATAATATTTGTAAAGGTAATGAGTTTTTTTCATAGCCAAAAATAATCATAATATTGTGAGTATTGTAAAAAATTATATTTACCTTTTGTTAAGAAAATCATAACACCCGCAAAATACTTTAACAAATTTTAGTATGTTATTATTCAACTAATTATATTAAAACCTTGGAGTTGGTATGCATAGTATATTTTAGTTTTTATAAGAGTAAATAATATTACTAATCATTTTAGGTGATGTATATTTCAATCATGTCAACCTTTATAAATTTTCGATAGTGAAACCCATAACAAACCTATTGATTATTTCAATCAGGTTCACATTTAATTACTTTTATCCTTCATAACACAGATAATAATATCAAAAACACAAAAATAACATGCGGAAAACACACTATGTTTTTCAACAAGATAAAAAATACAAAGGTTTTCCACATGCTAATTATTAAATATTAATTACATCAGTCCAAAAATGTGGAAAACCATTGCGTTTTGCATCGTGTTGAAAACCACAATGTGTTTTTCAATGTGCTGAAAAACAAAGTGGTTTTCAACAAGATGAAAACCACAGGTTTTCCACATGATAATTACTAAATATTAATTACATCAGTCTAAAAATGTGGAAAACCATTTTGTTTTACACCGTGTTGAAAACTACAATGTATTTTTCAAAGTGTTGAAAAACACAGTGCATTTTTCAATGTCTTTGAAAAACACACTTATCGTTTTCAAAAAAGATGAAAAATAAAAGGTTTTATGCATGCTAATTACTAAATACTAATTGCATCAGTCCAAAAATATGGAAAACCATTGTGTTTTGCACCGTGTTGAAAACCACAATGTGCTTTTCAAAGTGTTGAAAAACACAGTGTGCTTTTCAAAGTGTTGAAAAACACAGTGTGTTTTTCAACAATATGAAAAAAATATTTTCCACATGATAATTACTAAATATTAATTACATCATTCTATAAATGTGGAAAACAATTGTGTTTTGCACAATGTTGAAAACCACATTATGTTTTTCAAAGTGCGAAAACACAATGTATTTTTTAACATTGTGAAAAACACACCGTGTTTTCAAAAATATGAAAACCACAAAGGTTTTCTGCATGAAAATTACTAAATATTAATTACATGAGTCCAAAAATGTGGAAAACCATTGTGTTTTGCATCGTGTTGAAAACCACAATGTATTTTTGGATCGTGTTAAAAAAACACAATGTGTTGAAAAACAAATTGTGTTTTTCAACAAGATGAAAAAAAGTTTTTTGCATGCTAATTACTAACTATTAATTACATTATTCCAAAAATGTGGAAAAACCATTGTGTTTTGCACTTTGTGTTGCAAACTAGACTATGTTTTTAAAGTGCTTTGAGAAACACAAGGTAAGTGCACCAAGTTGGGGGCCAAAAGGGGTCTTAAGTGGACGCATTTTTATGAAAAATATAAAAATTCAACTTGTACGAGCTTTTTGAAATAATTACACTTAAAATTGGAAGATTTTGTATAAACATGAATAATAACATTTTGAGTCTAGTTTCTAAGCTATTAAATGTTATTGAAAATAGACAAGTTTAAGTGGGTCAAATAACTAAAATACTAACAGTGCTCTATTTTTGTTAAAAAACATAACATAGTGACTCTCATGCCCCCTACCATTTTTGAGCATCAATTAGTATTTTTGAAAACCCTTTAATAGAAAGATAGCTAGGAGTATCTAGTTTGGGCTACATTTTAAAAGATTTTTTAGCGAATATTTATTTATTTTTTAATCGTGCCCCCTAACGACCTCAAAAAAGATCAAAAACTAGATTTTTTTAATGTGTATAGAATTTGGCCTAGTTTGGGTTAGTATAATTTTTTTTCAATTTAGATGAGCCAAAAAAAGATATACGATGAAAGATACACATGTTTAAAATTCCCAAAATAGATATAAAAAGGAATTTTTAGAAAAAAAATAATATGAAAACCTTATATTAGTTAAAAAATTTGATACTTTATATTTTTAGAAAGTAGATAGTCTTCTCTATGTCATGGTATAATATTTTTAAAACAAATTGACCATTTTATGTCGATTTATGATGGTGGAAGAGAGATTTTTGTATTTTCTTGTAAAAACACATGGTTTGTTGTGTTTATGTAGGTCCATGCCTCAGGCTTTGGGATCTAAACCGGATCCAACCCTCGAGGAACGACTTGAAAAAATTGAAACAACAAATGGCGCGTATGCGCTATAACACGTACACGTTCCTTATAGCATAAGCATGATATGTGATTTTGATATGCTTCTATTTACAAAAATAAATGTTTAGTTTAGTAAGTTTTTCATTTATTATTATTTATATTTTATTATTTCTTATACTTTAAATTTATTTTAGTAAATATAAGATGTTAGGGTCACTTTACACCTTATGGAACTAGTCTCATAGCTCCATCTGTCATGGTTTAGAAGATAGTTTTTTATAGTATAATTTGGTTAGTACATAGGTAATTTTCAGGATTTCAACATTCAACCTAAATATTTTAGCATTTAAATTCTACAATCGAAACCCTAAACCCTAAACCCTAGGCCCTAAATCTTAACCCTAAACCCTAAACCTTAACCCTAAACCCTAAACCTTGAGCCCTTAACCCTAGACCCCAAACCCTGAACCATGATCCCTAAACCCTAAACCATAAGCCCTAAACCCTAAACCTTAAACATTCAACCCTTACCCATGAGCCCTAACCCCTAAACCCTGAGCCTTAAGCCCTAAACTATAAGCCCTAATCCCGAACCCTAAACCCTAAACCCTAAAAACTAAATAATAAACCCTAAACCCTAAACCCTAAACACTAAATACTAAATCCTAAACCCTAAACCCTAAACCCTAAGCCCTAAAACCTAAACCCTAAACCTTGAACCGTTAACCCTCACTCCCTAAACACTAAATCCTAAAACCTGAACTCTATGACCTAAACCTTAAACCCTCAACCCTTAACCCTGAGCCCTAAACCAAAAACTATAAAACTAAAAAAATAATAAACCTTAAACCCTGAACACTAAATCTTGACCCCTTAACCCTTAACCGTAAACGCTAAATCCTAAACCTTAAACCCCAAACCTTGAACCTTGAGCCCTGAGCCCTAAACCCTAAACCGTAAATCCAAAGCCCTGAGCTTGAAACCCTAAACCCATAACTTTGAACCCCAAACCATGAGCCATAAACCCTAAACCATGAACCCTAAACCCTAATCCTTTAACCCCATACCCTCATTCATGAGCCCTAAACCGCAAACCACATACCCTAAGCCCTAAACCCTAAACCATGTAGCTAAGCCCTAAACCTTAAAGCATAAACCCCGATCCCTAAACCTTTAGCCCTAAACACTAAATCCTAAACCCTAAACCCTAAACCATAAACACTAAATCTATAACCCTAAACCCTAAACCCTAAACCCTGAGCCCTAAAACCTAACCATAAACCCTAAACTCTAAACCCTTAACCCTTAGCCCTAAATCCTAAATCATAAACCCAAAACCCAAAACCTAAACCCTAAATCCTAAACCATTAACCCACGAACCTTGAACCTTGAACTCTAAACCCTAAACCTTAAACCCTAAACCATGAGCCCTTAACCCTAAAACCTAAACCCTGAACCTTGAGCCCAAAAAACTAAACCCTAAACACTAAATCCTAAACCCTAAACACTTAGCCCTAAACCCTTAGCTCTAAACCCTCAATCCTAAACCCTCAACCATAATCCCTAAACCCTTAACCCCGAACCCTAAGCCCAAAACCTAAACCTTAAACCCTAAAAACTAAATCCTAAACCCTAAACCCTTATCCCCAAACCCTAAACCCTCAACCATAAGCCATAAACCCTAAACCTTGATCCCTAAACCCTAAAACCTAAAACCCAAACCCTAAACACTGAGACCTAAAACCTAAACCCTAAACCCTAAACATTGAATCCCTAAACCTTAAACCCTAAATCCTCTCGGAGAAAAAGAAATATCTTCTGCTACTAAAATGGATAGAAAATTTGATCAAACTTCTTAAAGTGTTCAAAATAATCATAACAACTGGGAATGGCTAAGAACACAAAGGGGTTATTAATCACCTAGTAAATATTTCTTGTTTAGTTCTAAATGGGAGTCAGTTGGCCTACGACTTAGTGACCTTCCATTCATTGATAATTCCTTTTATGATAAACCCTATGGATTCTTTTAAAAGTGCCTTTAAAAGACAAGGGAATTCATTAAGCCTAGTGAAGGGTGTGATGTGACTTCCAAAGAACTTGAAATTCATACATATTTAGAGGTCATAACATGAATTTACAAATATATCTATCATTATAAATAAAAGCCAAGTAACACTGTCTCCCTATATCCAAGGATTGAGGACTACTGGGGTCTATGGCAGGATTGAACATTTAGGAATCACTGAGTTTCTGAATAAGAATGTCATTGAATATGGAGAAACATTTTCAAACATTGGAGCAATGCATCTCTGAAAATAAACTTGAACCTTAGAAATCCTCTCAAATCACCAGTTTACACAAGCAATGAACATTTCAAGATTTGTTCTTCGATGAAACCTTTGTTCTCGATATCTTACAACTGAAATAATTATTCAAAAGACCATAAAAACATTTCTCTATACCAAATAGTTCTTGGGTATCTAAAATTTCCATCCTTCAAAATATCAACAGAAGAAATTGTGATGACTCTCTTTGAATGTCTCGCCTACGAATCGATGAACCCTTTTCAATTGAATACTATATGTTAATACTAATAAAAATGGGTAAGACACAAAACATTATAAGCGAGTGAAATAGTTCACATGCGATGGGAAAAAGAAGATAAATGTATTGGGTAACATTTATTTGTACCAAATTGTTCTTAGATATATGGAATTTCCCTCCTTCAAAATATCAATAGATGAAAGGCATCAAATTATGATGACTCCTTTTTAATGTTTTACCTATGAAGCAAATGAACCCTTTTTAGTTTAATACTCTCTGAAAATAATAATAAGAATGGGAAAGACACAAAAGATTACAATGAGTGAATGAGTGAGCCTAAACCACGAGTCCCAAACCCTAACCCATAAACCCTAAACCCTAAACCCTATGACCTAAACCTTGAACCTTGTCCCTTAAACCTTAAACCCTAATCCTTAAACCCTAAACCATAAACCCTAAACCTTAAACCTTGATCCCTAAACCCTAAACCCTAAAACCTAAACCATAAACCCTAAGTCCTAAACCATAAAACCTGAGACCTAAACTCAAACCTGTAAACCGTAAACCCTCAACCCTAAACTGTATACCCTAAACCCTAAACCCTAAACTATAAACCCTAACCCTTGATGATAATCATATCCTAAATTTGTCATTATACCCAAATCTCTCCAAAGAACAAGCTAAAATGAGCTAGTCATGCCATCGAGGTATCCAAGACCATCATGTGTGAAGTATTAAGGAATCATCTATCTCCATGAGATACATATGAGAAAATAAATGTATGAGAATATTGAATTTGATTCCATGAAAGGATTATTTTAGAGCCAGTAAAGGTGAAGGGATGATATTTATATGGAGCACCATGTTTCTAAGAATGAGAAATCATCTGAGTTCACTTGATGCAATTCACTTGGTACTATTCATAAAAACTCATTCAACACCTAGTAGTGTGATCAAAACTTAAGGAGGAGGCACATTACAATCACCTCATTTTTTTCATAGGATAATTATCTTATTCAAGGAGAAATCCTCTATCGAAAAAGTAAGGATCTCATTTTAGTAAGAAGTAAATAACCATCATAGAGTTGATTCATGGTCACTAAAGTGAATTATGGATGAAATTTAAAAAATGGTACCAATTCAAGCAGAGGTAGGGCCAAAATCCAATTTATAAGGTAAAAAAACCTACAAAATGACTATATACTTTTCCAAAACAAAGACCGACTACAATATATATACCCTAAAAGTTTTAGGTCCTTTTTGAAATCCTGAAAATGAGTAGGTACTGACCATATTAGATTTTGAAAAATTATCTTCTAGATTATAACTATTGGAGCTACGAGACCATTTACATTAGGTGCAAAGTGACCCTAATATATTATATTTACTAAAATAAATTTAAAGTATAAGAAATAATAAAAGTATACAAAAAATAAAAGAAAACACTAATTTTTGTAAGTATAAGCCCCCAAATACACATATATAGTCCATACTATGAAAAATGCGTATGCATTTTTCCTTCAACAAAATGTGTACACGTAAGCATTTTAGGCTTGGTAAATACTAAACCAAGAAAAATATAACGTGAACACGTTATGGAAAAATGTGTTTTTGACTATTTTTGGGTTTTTGTCCATTTTTTGGCCCCACAACTTGGTGCACTTACCCCACATGTGTTTTTCAATGTGTTGAAAAAAATGTGGTTTTCAATAAGATGAAAACCAAAAAGGTTTTCTGCATGCTAATTACTAGATATTAATTACATCATTCCAAAATGTGGAAAACCATTGCATTTTGCACCATGTTGAAAACCACAATGTGTTTTTCAAAGTGCTGAAAAACACAATGTGTTTTTCAACGTGCTAAAAAAAACACTGTGGTTTTCAACAAGATGAAAAAATAAAGGTTTTCCGCATGCTAATTACTAAATATTAATTACATCATTCCAAAAATGTGGAAAACCATTGTGTTTTGCACTGTGTTGAAAACCACATTGTGTTTTTCAAAGTGCTAAAAAACACAATGTGTTTTTCAACGTGCCGAAAAACACGTGGTTTTCAAAAAGATGAAAAACAAAAAGTTTTTCTACATGTTAATAACTAAATATTAATTACATCAGTCCAAAAATGTGGAAAAATATTGTGTTTTGCACCATGTTGAAAACCAATGTGTTTTTTAAGTGTTGAAAAACTTAGTGTGTTTTTCAACGTCTTTGAAAAACACACTTGTGGTTTTCAATGTGCTAAAAAAACACTTGTGGTTTTCAACAAGATGAAAACCACAAAGGTTTTTTGCATGATAATTACTAAATATTAATTATATCATCCCAAAAATTTGGAAAACCATTGTGTTTTTTACTATGTTGAAAACCATAGTATGTTTTTCAAAGTGTTGAAAAACGCAATGTGTTTTTAACTTGATGAAAAACACACTGTGGCTTTCAACAAGATGAAAAACACAAATTTTTACCACATTCTAATTACTAAATATTAATTACATCAATCCAAAAATGTGGAAAACCATTTTGTTTTACACCGTGTTGAAAACCACCGTGTGTGTTTTTCAAGGTACTAAAAACTCGTGTGTTTTCAACGTGTTGAAAAAAATGTGGTTTTCAACTAGATCAAAAACAAAAATGTTTTCAACGAGATGAAAACCACAAAGGTTTTCCACATGCTAATTACTATATATTAATTACATCAATCCAAAAATGTGGAAAACCATTGCATTTTGTACCGTGTGTTTTTCAAAGTGCAGAAAAACATAATGTGGTTTTCAACGTCTTTGAAAACCACAATGTGGTTTGTAAGAAGAGGAAAACAACAAAGGTTTTCCATATTCTAATTACTAAATATTAATTACATCAGTCCAAAAATGTGGAAAACTATTGTGTTTTATATTATGTTGAAAACTATAGTGTGTTTTTCAAAGTGCTTTGAAAAACACTGTGTGTTTTTCAATGTGCTAAAAACAAAGTGTTTTTTCAATGTGCTGAAAAACACACTTGTGGTTTTCAACTATATGAAAACCAAAAATGTTTTCTACATGCTAATTATTAAATATTAATTACATCAGTCTAAAAATGTGGAAAACCATTGCGTTTTGCACCATGTTGAAAACCACAGTGTGTTTTTCAAAGTGCTAAAAAACATAGTGTGTTTTTCATCGTGTTGAAAAACACAATGTAGTTTTCAAGTAGATGAAAACCAAATTTTTTTCCACATGATAATTACTAAATATTAATTACTTTAGTTCAAAAATTTGGAAAACCATTGTGTTTTGCCTTTGTGTTTGAAAACCATAGTGTGTTTTTCAAAGTGATGAAAAACACAACGTGTTTTTCAACATGCTTGAAAACACACTGTGTTTTTCAATTAAATGAAAACCACAAAGTTTTTCATCATACTAATTACTAAACATTAATTACATTAGTCCAAAAATGTGGAAAACCATTTCTTTTTGCACCATGTTTAAAACCATAGTGTGTTTTTCAAAGTGTTGAAAAACACACTATGGTTTTCAACAAGATGAAAACCACAAAGGTTTTACGCATGCTAATTACTAAATATTAATTACATCAGTCCAAAAATGTGGAAAACCATTTTGTTTTACAATGTGTTCAAAACCACAAAGCATGTGTTTTCAAATTGCTAATTACTAAATATTACTTACAAGAGTGGTCCTAGATTGGCTAAGACTAAAAACACATAATTTAAATACTCTTAGAATCATCAAAAGGAATGTATTTATATGGGTTGAAACCAACCCCTAGAGCATGGTATGAAAATTAGATTTAAAATCTCATATACATGAATTTTAAATGTTTTGAATTTTAAGATAGGTCTGCTCTGCATTCCATACATTTACTTTTCCACATCTCAACCTGCTCTTTCTTATGACACATCTCTCTGTAGTCACAAAATCACGTACTTAATACTATAATTATACCATCAATTATGTACTTTTATATATGGATCTCGCGTAAGAAAAGTATTCACTAATGACTCATCCCCTAGTCATCATGTCATCAATTTATTTAGTCATTGTCATCGGTTACTTGCACAATTATGGTCATCTCTCAGGGAGTCTCAACTGTCGTTAATTACTCAATTTTCATCTCTAGTATTTGATTAAGGAACCTAGGGAGGGATTAGGGCACCCATGGGCACCCCAATCCTCATTCCTAGGCACCCTAGTCCCGATCATGCTTGGTTTTCATTTAGATGTTCAAGGTCGGTCTTTGTAATTTTCCTTCCCATTCCCCTAGGTACTAGTCAGCATGTCGAGTCATTAATGTCAAAATTTGAGCAAGAGATCCCTATATAAACACAACATACACACTATCTTAAGGGCAAACTATTTCTACTAAGGGTTAGCTATCTACATAAGGAAAGGGACTATATTTGGGAACTATTCTACATCACACACTACATAGGAAGGGTTGTATTCATTCTATTCCATCCACCATTTACATCTTACATCTAGCTATTGCTGATACTTTGGCGTCATTAGCGCTAGGGAACTCTAGGAACATAATTACACACACAAAAAAATATAACTACATTAGGTCTAAGATGTAGTGCAACACTCAATTATAAGTCCATCCATTTGGAAGATGAGGATAGTCTAACCCATTCATTTGCATCTTTTTTTTAGGGTTTTATGCTTTTATGTGGGGTTTTGTAGGATATTATTCATTGGAGATCTACAACGACACCGGTGAATCAAGTGTGACACAAAAATGGTCAAAGGTGAAGCATTGCAAATGTTTAGCGACCCAATCCGATTCAATTTTTGAGTCATCCGATAGACCAATATGCCCATATTCTAGACTAGGGCACCCACAAGTGCCCCTATACTCGTCCGAGCATCCCAGTCTAGCTAGATCTTCCACTTCTTTAATTTTCTCGAGGTTCTTCATTATATTCGGTTTCTGCTAGCACATCACTTTGTCTAGTTCCAAATTATTGTGAAGTAAATTATTTTCAGGTTAGTACCTTTTCCCTCATATTTCACTTCATTTAAAATATCGATAAATTACTTAGCATTTATATTTTAGTATATTTTAGTTATTGCATTGTTGTAATTATTAGATTATTTATAAAATATCATATTTTAGTTAATCATTTTGGTGAACCCAACTCTTAGAACATTTTCCCGTTGGATCCACTTCAAGCCCTAATGGCTCAGGATATCTCTTTGCCTTCTCAGCCCATCATGTCTCATGTTAGCATCAATCCAATTTATGATGCATCTGCTATTGTTGAGCTCACATCTCTCTATAGTAATGTTACTTTACCCGATAATATTCAACAAAAACTCCTAGATGGTCAACAATATGTACCTACTAGTTTTGAAAATTATCCCATTTTCATCAAGTATTGTTTCGATCTGATAGCCTTCACTCATTGTACACCATGTTATATGGCTACTAGTGATCCTCCTACTAACCTATCTAAGGAAATTCTAGATGATTCTCTTATTGATTACATGTTAGGTCTTGACAATAGCTCTCATATTGATTCTCCTCCTCATCAAACCACTACTAGGGCTACATCTCACGACTCTCCTACTTCTCCTAATCCATCACATACTAGTTCACATACTCTTTCATATTATGTTGATGATCCTATTGATAGTACGCTTAATGACATTTTCATATCTGAGTCTTTATCTGATGTCGATGATACAATTGATAGTCATGATTCTACTAATTTTCATACTACTAAGTTTAAATCTCCTACTCCAATTTCTCTTGAAGTTATATCTAGCATAATACACAAGGCACCTCCATATATTAGTTCTTCTACTCCTACCATCTCATCTCCTCCTAAAACTTCACCTACATCTGTTAGTTCATCCTCTCCTATCAAGGCATCTCCATCGGTTGCTTCACCTCCTATGGATGTTTCTGATGCTAGTCCTACCACTGCTATGGATGTTCCATCTCTTTCTTCTACTATAGCTTCTTCGGCACCACCACCTAGTGTGCCTTTAGCATTGGGATCTCCTTTATCTTCTCTTGAGATACCTATGATTACTCACAACGACAAGTTATAACCACATAATACATTGTTTCCATCTCCTATAATTCCTTCATAGGATATCATATATCTCATGAATTCCGTCGATCAATTACAATCTTAGGTTCAATCTCTCACTTTAGAAATTAGGGCTTACTATGCTTCTATTGACAACAACTCATTACATGGTAACCCCATTACCAAGAAGATTCATAACTCTGAATTTCGTAAGGACTTTATCATGCCCACAGTCACTTGTTTTGATGGTATTGGTGACCCTCATGCACATCTCCAACATTACCGCATGACTATGGAATCCTATTCTAATGATAAGTTATTGTTTAAGGCAATTAGACATAGTATTATTGATGAGGCTTTACAATAGTACACTCATCTTCCATTTGGGTCCATTAGTACTTACTATGACATGGAGGAAGCTTTCCTCCATCGTTTTATCAGCAATAATGGCCCTATTGTTACTTATGACTGCCTACCTACACTACATCAGGGATCATTAGAATCTATCAAGGATTATATCTTATGGTTCAATGCTTGTATGCATCAACTAGTATTCTAACCTATTGATTTAGAGAAGAAATTCATTTTATTTGTGGTTTGATTCCCACATTAAGAAAAGATTGCAATATGATACATGTGAGTCATTCATTCTTCTATGCTATAAATTCATAGACCTAGAACAAGATCTTATTTTGACACATGTCATTGATCCTCCATGTACCTCTACTTCTATTGCATCATCTAGTTCTCCTCCATTGACATCAGTTGAGCATCCTACACAATCTCCATCTCGACCTAGAAAGCAATCTCAACCTACTCCATCACAAAAGCATACTTCTTCTCCTCTTCGTGACATGATACTTCTCTTTCTACTCCATCTATTTCACATGATCCATTACACTTCTCTCATCACACTCAACCACATGATGTGATGTGTGTTTTACTTATTGAGCATCTAATTCGATTTCCTCTAATCAAAATCATCAAAAAAATCATCTACAACATGAGCGTGATAAAACTTATTGTAATTATCATTACATCAATAGTCATAGGGACAATGATTGATTTTATCTTCATGATAGATTACAAAAATTAGAGGATAAGGGCATAATTTTATTTGGTTCTTGCTTACGTGAGTGGTCTGTCTCTCCTCTACCTCATCAACATGTTGAATTTCCTTCTCTGTCTAATGCTAAGGTTATTATATGTCCACCGCCACACGTTGTCACTCATGCATGCTCTACACCGTATCCATCCATAGTTACACCATCACATCCACCACATCCAATCCATCCATCTCATCCACCACATCATGCTTCACATTGGCTACCACATTCGTCTTCTTTAGTATATCCCACTTTGTTTCTCGACATGATATTCAGTTTGGTTCATATGCTCATGCTACTTTCATGCCACATGCTTCCACTACTTCATGTCATATTGGTATTTAGTAGATGATTACTATCACCTTTCCCCATAATGACGCACTTGTGTTCTTATAGTTATTACATGACTATTGAGGGATTTTCTATAAGAATCTCTCATCCCACACTTTGTTGATTCATCTAGCACACTCAATCATTTCCCGATTATGCACTCTTACTTTACAAAGTTAATTATTGATCTGCTAAGGGGTCTTAACTAAATATTGTAAGACATACTTTGCTGTATTTCTCTTCAATATCCCATGTCTAAATTTGATGGCTTCCCTTGCGTCCCAAAATTTGAATGGATAAGTCCATTTATAATGAGTTATCCAAATTGACCCGGGGTTGAATTCGGGATAACAATGCTTATAGGCCCACACATGAAATAATGTCGTAACTACTATACCACCTCTATGCTCCTCTGGTGAATTTGTACATGTCTCTCGTATAGGTGGGCCGACACACAACATGCCCAAATATCTCGACACCCTCCTCCTCAATTCAACAAAATATGTCTCGCATCTTATATAAGATTCCTAAACCACCTCCCTCAACAGAAATAGATGACACAATGACAACTATTATGAAATTCCATAAGCATAGAACCCAAGACCTCAAAATGGCATGCAAATGGTATGAGCCACTGTAGGTACAGGTCCCCACAAAATATTGTTGAGCATCTCTCATCATCCTCTCCATGTTCTCCATTTCCATGACACGTACCCTCTCCCCAACATTTGACATCCTCAATATATGATACACATACGCCAATGTAATCATCTCCCCGTAGGTAACAAAAATTTACAAGTATTCACATTCTATCTCTCACATAGTGGTGTCAACATAGGCATGTTATCGGCACATACCTCATCCATGCCATGATTTGTAGACCGAAACAGTCCATAACCTACCGATCATCGTCGAAAAACCCAATCTAAGAAAAGTACTCAAATGATGACCCCCATGGAACTCCCTCAAGTGGATATCCCTCTACACACCACAAAACAACAACAAACACAACATTAGAAAACTATATAAATCCAAACACACTCATTTACAACATTACTATACATCCAAAATAACATTTCCATCATTCTAGACTAAATACACCCTCTCTAGACTAGGGTGTCTAGGAGCGAGACACCAATGCCTAGGTTTGAGCGGTCATGTCCGAAGGAAATTAATGCCTTCACCACTCTTTTCTAGCTCTAAAACACCAAGAATAGTAAAAACTCTTAACTTTGCAAAAATTTGACAAAAACAACTACCACACACAAATTTTCCAAAAAAACTTGGCACTTACCAACTTCGTCATCGTACATGACACCACTGCGGTCACCACCATCTCAAATTGGCTAGGTTATGCTTCTCTCACTTGTAGTATCTTTCCACACTTAGAGCTCAATCTCACTCGTGTAAAAGAAAAATGAAGTGACCAATCACTTTTTCACCTTACTATTTGTATTTACTATTTATCATCCACTTTGCAATGGTCATTATTTTACGCTTATTCTCACAACTAATACATATTAAACAATGTTTTGTCATATCCTGAGCATTTTTAATCCAATTTACACACTTTTTGTGGCGTTATTTTAAAAATTCCACCTACTATCATTTGATACACAAGACACATGCATTATCCCTCCAATTTTTTCTTAAATCAATCTACACACATTTTGATGATATTTATCACACTTTATCTATCTTGTGCTTACTTTTGGCTTGGAATTCATTCTTATCATCACTTCCCATTTTTCTGAAAGGGGGGAATACAATTGGGGTAATTCTATAATTCCATTTATGACATTAGGTGTTAAAAAAACTAACAATTCATCACCTCCAAAAATTTATGAATAAACTATGTGAAATTTCACCATAGATTCCCCCTAATGACCTAATTTGGGGGCAACAAACATACAATTTCTATATGCGACATTTCATCACCTCCCCTTAATGACCTAACCTGGGGGAAAATAGTGTAAAATATCGCATGAGTAACCAACTAAAAATAATCAATTGACCAATTCACCAATGCATTCAAATCTCTAACAATAGAAATCACGTTATTCAATCAATATGATAAAACAAATGCGCCCTCCCAGATGACCTAACTTAGGATTTATATTCATTACTTTCCGAATGAACTAGCTTGGGAATTTATTATATATTTGGCGTTTGATTCTAGATGACCTGACTTGAAAGCCATCATACATTTCACATTCACTTCCGGATGACCTAACCGAAGCCATCACATTTAGGTGAAACCTGGGGAGTGGGGGCAAGAGTGCCTTTCCTATACCACTCTTATATGGGTATACTATTTGATAAAAATTATTTGGAATCAAGAAATACAATTTTTTTGAATTGAGTCCATCTGTAGTGGCTAGATCTTGAGGATGTAGTTAGAGGTTGGATAATAACACACTTTTCTACCTACACTCTTTCTCTAGCACCAGGGATGCCAAAATCCTCACGTCTATTTTTAATATACACATAATCAGGGTTGGGAATTGATCACTCCTTGCCCCATTATATCGTCATCATCATACATCATCAGTCAAACAATATCACAATCATCTCTCATTTAGTGAACTTCATCAAAACATTACATTTCGTTACATTACATGGATCAACACAATGATCCATGGTTCAAAACATTATATGATTCATTCAGCATGCTCTTCTACCACTTCTATGCACTCTACTACAATATGGGCATCTTCATATTTCTCTCACATACACATCTCTATCTACTTTATGTTACCGATATTTCAGTTCACCAACATAAAGTGGGGAAAATGTAGTAAAAAAATCATGCATTTACTAATATAATTATACCGCCAAGTATATTATTTTATATATGGATCTCACGTAAGAAAAGTATAAACTAATGGATCATCCCTAGTCCTGTCGTCAATTTAGTGAGCCATTTTCATTAAGTATTTTACACAGCTTTTCAGCTTACTTTCATAGTTCTATTCCTCTCTCAAGGAGTCTCGGATGTCACTAATTACTAAGTTATCATCTCTAAAATTTGATTAGGGCACTGGAGGGATTAGGGAGCCCATGGGTGCCACTGGTCCTCATTCCCAGTGCCTTAGTCCCGATCATGCTTGGTTCTCATTTAGATGTTCGAGGTCGGTCTTTGTAATTTTCCTTCCCATTCTCCTAGGTACTAGTCAACATGTCGGGTCATTAGTGTCAAAATTTGAGCAAGATATCCCTATATAAACACAACATAAACACTATCTAAAGGGTATAATATTTATACTAAGAGTTACTTATCTACATAAGGCACAGGACTGCATTTGGGCACTATTATGCATCACACACTATATAGGAAGGGTTTTATTTAATCTATTCCATCCACCATTTTCATCTTACATCTAGCTATTACCCTCTACTTTTGCGTCATTAGCGCTAGGGCACCCTAGGAATATCATTACACACAAAAAGTGCATAGAAATAAATAAGGTTTGAGATGTAGTGCAATACCTAGTAATAAGTCCATCCATTTGGCAGCGAAGGACATTCCAACCCATTCATTTGTATCTTTCTTTTTAGGGTTTGATGCTTTTGTGTGGGGTTTTGTAGAAGATTATTCATTGGATATCTACATCAACACCAAGGAATCAAGTGTGACACCAAATATGGCCAAAGGAAAACATTGCGAAGGTTTAAAAACCCTATCAAATTCAGTTTTGAGTCATTTGCTAGACCAAGGTGCCCATATTCCAGACCAGGGAACCCACATGCACCCCTGTACTCCTATAAGCATCATAGTTTGGCTAGATCCACCACTTCGTAATTTTCTGAGGTCCATCATTAGATTCAATTCCTTCATTAGGTCACTTCGTCCCAATCACAGATTATTGCAAGGTAAGTTCTTCTCGGGTTAGTACCTTTTCCTCTTATTTCATTTATTTCACTTCATTTAAAATACTAGATAAATTACTTAGCACTTATATATTAGTATATTTCAGTTATTGCATTCTTTGTATTCTTAGATATTTCCTAAAATATCAGATTTTAGTTAATCACTCTTTGTATATCCTTTGCATCTACAACACATAACATTACATATTAGACAAAATATCCATGGCTTTGTACCATACATATAATAAAAGAATGTATTGTAATTAAGGACATTTAATACTTAGTTTGCACAGACACTAAGTTGCTTTGAAAGACAAGCGCCCGACATGGATATGTTTCATCTATATTCGAGCCAACTGCCAAAATAAATGATCATTATGTTAGTATTTTCCTCAAAAATTAAAGTTTCTTGTGAAGTCACATTCACACCAATAATTCAATGTTTTACCTATAGGTTCCCCTTGTTGCATTTCTCTCCTCTTTGCACGATTGCTATCAGGAAATTTGAAGCATTCATAGTCTTCAACATGATTGTTCAAATATTTAACTATGACTGGCCTCTTAGTTGTGTTGTGGTGACATATTTTACTCACACTAAACCAGGGACACATGTGGGTGATGGTTGTCTCATTGAAATCTCCTTTGAAAGTAAAATCTAGTGCATTTGATGCTTCTAGGTATCTCCTAAACCTCTGAACACATTCAAAGTATGCCTTTATCTGTCCATCTATACTTAGTGGTGTATCCAACACTGACTTCAAGAAGTCTCTGCATGTGTTTAGCATAAAATTTGAATTACTTTCTAGCATCAACCCACCAGCCCCAACTATTTCGAGAGTACCTGTGACATATAAGACACTATAGAAAGTTATTTATTTATACACTGGGTTTTTCAACCTCATTGTACAATTGAAAACCAACCTCATACCATCCATGCATGTCAACCATTGTTATGTGGACAGGGGAATATTTTGGCTACAACACTCATTCGTAACATTTGATTGTGAATACACATTGTCACCTACACATGAATGTAACATAAATTCAATCTTTTTCCACACAAGAAACATCACTTGCAAATACAAACACCATTAAATATGTGTGTTGATAAATATCATATGAATTAAAATAAGTGCATTACCATCAAGGCTTGTTGGCTTCTCCTTCCCAGACACTACAAAAACTTCTCTACCACCCTCATTCACAGTAGTTTCCTATGAAAAGGCGTTACCATCAAGTGTCAGTGACTATTGATGTGGCGAGGAGGGGCCATCCAAGAATGTGTCTTCATTTACTGTGTTTTTCTTTGCATATGCATTGGATCTTGCACGTGAATGGAACACAATTACAAAATGATGCTTATTTCATTATGAATTATGCTTAGCATTTGACATGGCTACTTAGCACATATGATCACATTGAATTACCTGCCACTTTTGGTGCTTGAAAATATGACATCAAAAACATCACCTGCGAAATTCCAATGCCTTCAACACGTGCTTACATGTGTTTCCTATGGTATCCTAGGAACATTCGCATACATTTAAGGCACCACATTGCCTTACTAAATACCAAGTGTTTCTAGTTGTTTGGCTCCTCACCCATAATTCATGTCCATCGGATGAAGTTCAATGTAATCTGTATCTCGAATAATTTTTGCTCTCTCAACCACTATCAATAGTTGTCTTTATTTTTCAAAGTTGATTAATAAGCCGAATTGTTGCAACTTACTCTTATGTTTGTAAAATGGCTCCACCCTGTACAAAAGTGTGTATAAAAATGGTCCATCCAGTGAGTGCATTTTTTTGTCTATCACACAATTGTCTGGTCTTCAGATAACAATGGTAGGCCCCAGAGGATACACTTGTTTCCTAATTTTCATGGGTGAAGTTTCTAATTTTTTCCCACATAGCTGTCAAGTCACACAGATTGAATATTAATGACTCTATAAACCATGCATAATTATTAAAGATGAAAATTAATAAAGAAACATGTGAAGGATCATACTCACCGATATGTCCTTCGCTCTCACACCAAGTCTTCTTGAAGTACTCGATGAATTGAGTTTCCTCTTTGAATTTGTCGAAGAAGTATTGAATCATTCAAAAGGTGTGATCTTCATGCATTCCCATACCATACATGATGGTACCTAATCTCTCAAAAATATTCCACCTTGACTCCTTGCTAGAATACTTGTACACATTTTTCAACCATGCCCTATGCACATGCCATAGGCATAACAATACATGACAACCAAAAACACACCTAATGGCTTGGATTTCAGCCGACACATCATTTGTAATGAATAAAATGATATTCCAATAAAAAAAAAAAAGTTTCCTCATTTTTAGACTTCCACCAACCACCCATAAATGTCTTCAATCTTATTCCTTGATGAAACGACCCATGCTACAGGCACCCCAACCTCTTTCTCATAAAAAATGTGTATAATTGGTACTACAAGGAATATGACATCAAATGTTAGCATGGAGTTTCATATAAAAAATGGAACATTATTAATGATACGAAATAACAAATCATTTCAAAATTCATTTGAATTACTTACACCATATTTATTCATGGAAAATTTCGAATCCATGGAGATTATAGAATTGTGCGAATGTTTTACCATCATCTCACATATCCATCATGTTTGCAACCCCATAATGAATGGAATGGTGGTACCATTTTACCATTTATATTAGAAAAAAAGGTGTTATAAGTTCACACTCATTTAATCATCAATGTGCTTTTGAGACCTTTTGGAGTGAACTCTTTTCCATGCATTCATCACATCCTTTCTTGTTAGGAAATTTTCCTCTTGCTCAACATACCCACCAAGGATGGATCCTCTATATGTTTTTCATACAATGTGTCCATAGGAACACCCATCAACAAAAGAATCTCAATGTAACTTTTGCATTCATTTGAAAAGTACGGGGAAACAACAACACAAGGGTCATTAATGGTAGTTTCATTTACACCATGACAACACTCACCGTTTACATCAAAATGAAACAAATTATTATCTCCATTATCGGTCTCCCATACATAACCTTCACATTGAAGTGACATTGACAACCCCTTTTAATTTGATACCTGCTCACTCTTTCACCTATTTCTCGGCTTATTTCTATTGTCCTCTGGACCATATGAACACCACTATCTACAATTAAAAACATTTAACATCAAATGCTATGCAAATGTTTACAAAAATCACGTACAAAAGAGAAGTGTTTTTTTATTATTGGCAAATAGTTTTTTGAAAGGGACTATACCCTTGTACAAAGATGACTCAGAAGCCAGATGTGCCCAAGCGAGCAAAAGATCAAAAGGTCAAAAACAACAAGGGCGCAAGCAGGAATAGAACCTACTAAAGACAGCACTAAAACCCGCAAAGCCCAGCAAGAGAACAACAAAAGAACAGCGCCGATGGGAACAATTACAACCAGCCTAAGTGCCCCGGCGCGCACCCCCTCCACGAAAACCGCGGAAAGATTTTCTACAAACAGTGCTCCAGCCCGCCATGTTTTCGTCATCCACGTCGAGAACCTCCTCTAAATTACCATTTAAAACAGAATTTGAAACCCTCGCCTCACTTTTACTGTCCATCTTCCTTCTGCAACGGTTCAAATCCGCATTTAAAGGTCTTTGTTTATGAGCTTTCATAGATTTACTATGTCGGTTCACTTCCCGCGTGGCAGTCTCCAAATCTGCCGTAATTAAATCTGTTTCTGACCCAGTCTCCCATTCGGAAGATTCACTATCTACCTTGTTTGACTCGTGAACTGTTTTGAATGGAATTTCCCGCGTCTTCCACGCCGTAGCAGCCTGTCCCACGCGTGTAGAGAGGTCACCATGCGAAGCCGCGAGTAGAGCCATTTGGACTGGTTAGTTCCACCATTGTTGCAGTTTCCTGTGCGCAATGGGCCAGGGATCTCTCCTCCGAAGACCCGCACCTCCTCTCTGCTGTTTTTCCTGTCTATTTCATCCACTGTCTCCATGGAACACTTGCATAGTTTGGCTTGGAAGTTGACCTTCCAACATTTGGGACAGACCAAACCGTGGTCTTCAAGGATGATGTTCTGCACAAGACGGCCCGTGGGAGAAGAAAGAATGATATTCTTTGGGAGAACAGCCCCCACCTCCATGCTAACACATAGTCGTGCTCTTACAAGCCTGCTTCTGGCTTTTGTTGCAGGTTCCAAGGATATTAGCTCTCCCATTGCAGGTTACAAAAGAGAAGTGTTAGAAAAGGTTTGTACCAAGAATATTTATTTGTTTTATGTGGTTTAGGGTCAACTATATTGAATAATTTGTGATGTGTGTAGATGAAATTAGTCTCAAAACTATCTATAGAACCTTCTCCCTTTACAAATTCCTCGAGTCTTGGAAGTGAGATGGCTACAAAAAGGTTGATGTTAGGCTCATCCCCAATTGGGGTCCATTCCAAGTCTTCATTTGAGAATTGAATCTTTTCCTTTGCTATCTCTTGGATAGGAAGATTGTACATGCTTTCCCATTTGGGCCTCCTTCCCATCCTAACAATTATTACATGAAGTTGGCATTGTTAATGAAACAATTATTTCATACTTTCCAAATAGAAATTTTGAGTTGTGATTGATCATCATCAACATGAATACCATCTAAAATAATTGGAAGCATCTGAATTTTTGGCTAATTAACATATAATCCCTATACTCTTAAATATCCAGAATGCCACCATACTTTCCAAGACATGTAATATTTGTCATTATTTATAAAACTAATTCTAAGAACCAATTATTTGTCAATAGTTTGTACAAGCTACGATGTGTTTTCCATACAATTATAAGAAAATAATTTAACATTTTTCCTTCAAATAGAAGATAGCTCTCCAAAATATAATGAAATTTTGTCCTATGAGAATGTAAATGAAAAACACTTGTATAAAAGAGGGTATTCAAATGAAAGGAAAACAACAAATTATAAGACTAACTACTGCTTCTAGTGCACAAGCATATCACAATATGATCATCTATGAAGACATGATTTTCATTTCCTACACTGAAACAATAATGTCATTCATATAACATAAGGCAATACTCAAGTGCAATATTATGATATAAGATCACTTTTATTTCAAATTTTTATTTCAATGAGTGGACAATATATGGTCTTCTATTTAGATGTTAAGATCTCAATCCCTACGGCTTCTAGCCTTAGAAGCCCTATAATTGTATATTTTATATTCAATAAAAAATAACAAGTGAAAAATTATGTTTTGATGTTAATGTGTGATAAATAATAAGAATATTTTGGGTTATGGTACTAAATGTAATGAAAAGTCATGACCGAGGTTCAAATTCCCCCATAGTGGTGAAATGTCAACTATTCCAACTATATCTATAGATGCAATGTATATTCCTTTTTTAATTCTCTAAGAGGTCTAATAGGTGGATGAGGGATATTAGTGATATTAGATTCTTTGAATGAAATTTGTGATTAAGACATTCTTTAATTTGCAAATAAAGGAGAGGAGAAAATACCTAGTTCCTTTTCAGGAGAGGGATATTTACTAACGATTCAAAAACTAAAGGAGAGTGACTTCTAGGACTAAATATTTTATGAGGATATGAAGAGAAATAAGAAGATGAATATTTATCTTCACTAATATTGTGTATCAAATTTTTCTTGCCAATATTTAAAGGAAACGTATCAATGTTATGTTTACAATTTTGGGAGTTAGAATTAACTTTTTCCTCCACATGTCTCTAAATTTTATTTCATTTACATGCTGATTTTATAAGTGATCATTTTGGATTCATATTTTTAGATCAATCTATTACAAAAGTAGAGTGCATTTCCTCCAAAATAAAAAAATTAGTCTATATAATACGTTGTAAAACTTAAATAATATAAACTATTGAAAATTACATTTCTGCAATAGTATAAATTTATATAGGTTTTTATAAAATATGTCAAAAGTTTTAAAAAAAAACATAAAAAAGCATGAGAAGGAGGCTAAGAAACCCCTATATAGTCGAGTGTGTCAATCTGGCTAAGGGCACCCGACCAAGAAATAGTGGGGCCCACTGTCCATCGGTGAGTGTCCAAGCTCGACATTAAAACACAACTTTTGAAAAGAAAACTAAAAATCCCATGTATAGAGAATCTATCATTTGTTGCAAATCAGCAACACCCCTGGATGCAAATCAGGTTTCTAAGTTGATGTTTTAGGCATCCAGTGTGATTGCACAACATTGAAACCTCTCTCCAAGTGTGGGACTTGTAAAATGAGAGAGGAATCTCCATATTAGAGGCTGGTTCCTCAAACTCCTCTGATCATATTTGTTATTTGCACAATTACAGAGGTTTGAATCCTAATCCTACTCTAAATTCCAAGGAGACAGAGATAGAAAGTGCAAAAATTGAAACTAAACTAATAGGTGATACACCAAAGGAGTGGTGAACACTTCTTGTTCATGCAAATTGACACAATTTCATGAAATGCAACATGAAACATCATACACAGGCTGATAAGATGCAATTAGAGGTCTGAAATGAAGCAAGACAATACAAACAAAGGACTGAAAATTGATCACAGAGTCTGCACTGTCATTTTCACTGTCAAAATCCTTGCATTTGCAACATCAAAGAGGTAGAAACCTGTTACAATCATGAAGAAGGTTTGATACTTGCAAAAATCACTTGTTGAAGGTGAAAGAAGAAGCTTGCTATCCAAAAAATGTTCCACCCTAAAAAAATGAGCCAAATCTAGCTTTTACAATGCATGGGTCGAGCCCAGGAGAGAGAAAACGTGTAAAAACGTGGAAGCCATTCCCCATTAAATGAAGATGCATTAAAACAACATGGGCATCCTTATAGACCCATGCTATGACATTTTTGGCCATGCTGAAGAAGAATGCGACCCATTTTGCATTAAAACTGGTTGTTGAAACATCATTTTTGGCCATTACCACGTGCCAGAGATGTTTCTTAATTTTCTCTCTCCAAACTGAACCAAAATGTAAAAATGACCATGGAATCATGTAGATAATTTCACCAGCTTTCCATTGATATAAAGAACGTGAACATCTGAGCTCTGGATCGAAAGATATGGTGATTTGAAAATTTAGGGCAAAAATAGGCCAAAATCGGATCGACGGGCAAAAAGTTTGAATTTTTACCCGTTTGGTCTTTGAAAAATTTTCAAATTTTCCCACGCTCCACCACTTGGATGACACATGTCAGGCTTTGATTGGCCATGGGCTCATCCTTTGAAAATTTTCTTTCGGGCCCTTCCTTAAAATTTTTTGCCACTTGGACACGTGGCACTATTTTATTGGCTCGGGCCTGAGGGGCGCAATTTGCCTTTGAAAATTTGACATTTTTCACTTTGGGAAAATTTCCCATTTTCCCCACACCCACCCGATCCAAGACATGTGGCAATGTCTCATTTGTTGATGGAGGCCATGGGGAAACTTCCGTTTTGATTTTTTCGGTGAATACTTAGCCAAATTTTCCTTTCTCCTCCACTGGGTCGATGGTGAAGACACGTGGCGCAATTCCATTCGCTGCGGGCCATGCGGGCCAATTTTTTTATTTGAAAATTTTGGAAAAACTTAGCCAAAAAATCTAACTTCTCCCCGACACCCACCATCTCCTTTGGACACGTGGCAGCACGCCATTCGCTGCGGGCCAAATTTCAAAATTTTACCTTGTGCCAAACACTTAGCAATTTTTTTCAACTTTCTTCCCCTTCTGACACGTGGCACGTTCTGATTCGTCACGGGCCTACGGGAAAAAATTTTACCTTTGAAAATTTTGACCAAAACTTGGAAAATTTTCTAAGTTCTTCTCTTTTCCCCGCCACTTCCTGGGACACGTGGCGGCTTCCTATTGGCCGCGGGCCTCCTAAGGGAAAATTTCCCACAAAAACTCTGCCGAGCCATAACTTGAAAAATATGAGGAGTTAGGTGGAAAACTTTACCTTTCTGGAAAGATGAGAGAGATATCTATCCAATGGTGCCATTTTTGGAAAGATTTGAGTGCCTAAAAATCAAAAATGGAGACTGAGGCACAAGAGAGGTAAGAACACAAGGAGTTAGCCACAACAATGAGCAGGGGCACATTTTGGATAACAATTTTGGCAAATCAGAGGGGTCATCTACCTGCTAGATGAAGATACCAGTTTCCTGAAGTAGCCCATTGAGCATGGAGTCATCAAATTTTCTGTTTGGAACCCCAACTGACTTAGAATGTTGCAAGGAGGAAGATGGAATATCACCTGATGGAAGTAAGGACTGCAAAACATCTCTAGGGACAGCAAGCCTGTGCCAAAGCACTTAGGGAAAGAAAAACAACCTATAACAAAACAATGTGCACAAGCACTTGGAGGAATGAAAACCTAAGCTAATATTTACAAGGTGGAGAATTTCCCTTTAGTAGCAATGCTTTAGATAGATTCCATTGACTGGAATTTGTAGTTCTTCGCCATCTAATGAAGACAATTGGAAGGCATTGCTGTCCTTACACTTTGTGACCATGTATGGGCCACTCCAAATGGCATCAAATTTTGAATGCCTTCCTAGTTTTGCTCTATCTGCATCCCATTTTAACACTAGATCTCCAACTTGGAAAGATCTACTCTTGGCCTTCCTATCAAAGGTCTTCTTGATCAAAGCTTGATCCTTCTCCATTGCTTGGGATGCCTGATCTCTGATCTCTTGGAGCTCCATCAACTCTGCATATCTCACCTCCATGGGCCCATACTCTAGCAACTCTAACTGCTTCATGAGTTCCAATGTTGGCAACTCAAGTGACATGGGAAAGATTACCTCTTTTCCATAAACAAGCCTGAATGGAGAGTTACCTGTGGATCTCTTGGGAGTTATCCTATCAGCCCATAAGGCTAATTTCAATTTGGTATGACAAGACCTCTCGATTCTCATCAAGATTCCTCCTAATGATCCTCAACAAGTTCTTGTTTGTAGATTCAGCTTGGCCATTACCCTGAGGGTAGTAGTTTGATGAAGTACTTAGGTAGATCCCGTTTTTGACAACCCACTCAGTCACCTTGGATCCAATGAATGCTAATGCATTATCTGAGATTATTGTAGCAGGTATGCCAAATCTAGTTACTATCCCCTCATAGAAGTCTAAGATGCTAGACTCATTTGCTTCCTTGAGTGCTCTTTGCTGATCACATTTGGTAAAGTAGTCTCGTGGTGTCAAAATCCACTTATGCCCTTGGCTTGAATTGGGATTAATGACTCAATGAAGTCCAAACCCCATTGCATGAATGGATGGTCAACTGAACTTGGATGCAATGGAAGGGTAGTAAGCCTCTCTTTACCTGTGAAGAATGCACATTTATTGCACCTTTTGATCCACGCAAAGCAATCACTGAAAATATTGGGCCAATAATAACCAACCTTCATGATTTTTAGAGTTGTCACTCTTGGTGAAAAATGACCACCAGCTGGTCCACCATGGAACTCTTCCAACACCCTATGAATCTGATTTGTGCTAATGCATCTCAACAGAACACTCCATTCACATCTTTCTTGAACAAAACACCGTCTACTATGGCATATGGGATAGCCTGCAATTTGAAGTGTCTTCTTTGGGTCTTGTTCATCTCTAGAGGGCATAGGCCTATGCTTAGGAAGTGCATTATACCTTGGGTCCAGCAAGGAGTGGGGACAACATTATCCTCTTCTTGAGTGCTACCTTGCACATGGCTGTCTTGAACTATCAAAACAACCTCTTCTTTATTACATACTCCTTTTTGCTTGCCCAGAATCAGCTGCTCACACAATCCTTTTCCTCTTACCAGCTTGGTGACCTTGATCTCAATGTCATACTCCATGACACGAGTGATCTAACCTGCCCTTTTCTCATTCAAATCCTTGTTGAGGAGGAAGTCCTTTACTCCCGCATGAGAGACCAACAACTGAACCTTGTTGTTTGAGACTAGATGCTTGAATTTCTTCAAGCTTCTGATTACTGCAAGTACATGCTTCTCAATAAAAGAATATCTCACCTCATAGTCATCTAGGCTTTGGCTAAAGAAAGTAATTGGCTGCTCATCATTGTCCTTGTTCTGCTGTACCAAAATGGTAGAAATAGTATCATTACCTCCAAATGCATAGAGGATGAAATCCTTGGAGAAATCCGGGTTGATGAGAGTTGGTGCTTGGGAGATGGCTTCTTTGATTGCTTCAAAACTCTCCTTGCCTTCTGCTGTCCACTTGAAAGCCATGCTTTTCTTTAACATTTTGGTGATAGGTTTGACAAGGGCTGCAAAATCTGGGACAAACCTCTGAACAAAGTTTATTCTCCCCAAGAAACTCTGAAGGGCCTTCTTGTGGCTTGGCAATGGTAGTGCTCTTATGGCTTCAACCCTCTCTGGATCAATTGCTAATCCTTCTTTGGAGACAATATGGCCAAGGAGCTTTCCTTCATGTGCTAGGAAGATACACTTCTTAGGATTCAAAGACACTCCAAATCTCTTGCACCTTTGGAAGACTTGTCTCAAATGAGAGAGGTGGTCTACTGCATTCTTTGAAAAATAGTGATATCATCAAGGTATATCAGTACCACGTTGTTAATCAAACCTTTGAACGCCATGTCCATTGCTCTTTGGAAGGTAGCTCCAGCGTTGGACAGCCCAAATGGCATTTTCCTATATGCATAAGTTCCCCATTTGGTTGTGAAGGCTGTCTTAACTAATATTCTTCCTTCACCATGATTTGATTGTAGCCTTTGAGTAACCATCAAGTAGTGAAAACCTCTCGGAGCCAGCCACAACTTGCAAAATTTGCTCCATAGAAGGGAGTGGGTAATGGTCCTTGAGAGATGCTCTATTCAAGTCTCTAAAGTCAACACACAATCTAATATCTCCACTCTTCTTTCTGATTGGAACTAAGTTGGCAACCCAACTAGAATGCTTGATTGGGAATATGATTCTTGACTCAATCAACTTGTTCAATTCCTTCCTCATGAGAGGTTCCATGTGTGGATTGACTGGCCTTTGTTTCTACCTGATGGGCTTAGTATTTGGATCCAACTCAATGGTGTGCTGAGCTAACTTGGGATTGAAACCTTTCAAATCTTCGTAGCTCCAAGCAAACACATCAGGGAACTCTTGACATAGCTGTATGAACTCATACCTTTCTTGTTCAGTTGTCATCTTTCCAATTTGCAATGGTTTGTTCTCTTCCACCAAGATGGATATTGAATCTTCTCTCTTGACCTGAATGTTTGCTTTCTCTTTCCTAAACTAATCATTGGGATTGAAAATGGACTCCAAAGTGATAAGTCCCTTGGGCAGCTTGTTAGTTCTTAGCTGTACCACTTGGTCACCATACTGCTGTTCTAATTTTTCTTGATTTTTAGCTGAGAACTCAGCTTCTTCTTGTAAGAAATGGATGATTTGCTGGTCATTCTCAAACACTTGCCAACTTACATTGTTATCCGGCACTAAAGGCCTCACAATCACATGGATGTTTGGTTGTACCTTGTCCTTTTGAATGCTTTCCACAATATCAAAGGCTGCCCCAACTACTGCAAGCCTGTCAGCAGCTTGGTTTTCTTTTCTAGGAATGGATTTTATGCTAAAGCCCTCAAAATCTTCAATGAGGTCCCACACCCTATTCTTGTAGCACTTGAGTAGATTATTCTTGACAACATGCTGCCCCTTAACTTGGTTTACAATCAATTCACTGTCACCAAAGACTTACAAGTTCTTTATTCCTCTCTTTATTGCCAAATGCATCCCTTGCACCAAGGCTTCATATTCGGTGTGTTATTGGAGTATGCAAACTGAAATCTAAAATTTGAATAGTACTTTACTCCTTGAGGTGAAATAAGCATAGCTCCACCTCCTATACCTTGTCTACTCCTTGATCCATCAAAAAAAAGCTGCCATACCTCATTGTCATCCTTGTGGTTTGGCTTGGTGATGCTAGGAATGGGCTGATCTTCTTGATGTATGCAATAGACCCCTAGCTCAGATTCTTCTACTTCTTGATAAGGATCAAAAGCATGCACCTTGTTTGCCCATTCATCAAGAGTTAGATCCAGGATGCTTCCAACCTTGGTGTCAACTTCATCAGTGCTTGGGTGATCTTCTTGATCAAATGCCGAACAGTTGGCATTGATCTGACTTGGAGTGTAGGGCTCAATGTGGAAGTTTGCAATAGGTTCAGACCTGATTGTAGCTTTGGTTCCATACCTCATTCTGAATAGCATGTGTGACCAATCAGCAGACAAATATCCTCTAATCTTGGCTGTGAAATCTCTTGACAAACATAGGGCAAAGAGTGGTGGAAGGTCTATAACTGATACATCTTGTAAAACAACAACATTTGGACATGCATGCAAGGTAAGACTCAAGTTTCTAATCACCCCAACTGTTATTACTGCTGTCCCATCCAACTACACTACCCCTTTGGATATGGTTTCATATTGAAGTCCTAGCTGATCAGCTATTTGCTTGGGCATCACTGAGCTACTTGGCCTAGAATCAATCATGCAATTGTGCACCAATTGGTTTCCAATGATTAATGAGACATAAAAAGGAGGGAGCTTCAACATTTTACCTTGCTGTCCTCCATGATTCCCTTTAGGCTGGGCAGCATTTGTGGGCACCTTCTCTTGCATTTGGGCTTGCTGATTCGAAGTTGGCCAGTCCTTCATGACAGCTTGTAGAAAATCTCTCTGGCCTGCGATAGATAGGGATTCCCACATTGATATATTTACATTTGTCTTCTTCATATGATCAATGATACTAAATGGTGATGAAGGATCTCTTTGCTATCCCTTGGTTTGCATATTCATCCCTTACATGTGGGTAGAAACAACTGGTATTTGAGTTGGTCTAGGAGTTGTTCTTGGCTGCCCTTGTGCATTTACAACTAGATTTTATTTTCCAACCATTTGTGGAGCCATAAAAGGTTGTGGATTGGTTGGAGCTAATGGTTGTTCTTCACCCAAATTCCTTCTTTTTGACCTTGTGTTGGCTGCAACACCTTGAGAGACTATTTGATTTATGCCACAAAAATCCTCTACCTGCCAGTTCACAAGTGTGGTGTCATTTGGAGCTGATTGCTTTGGAATGTTTCTTGTTGTTGGTTGTTTCCTTGACTGCCCTCACCCTCCACACCAGTAGTTGTCACCATTAATGCTTGATTCAAGGCACCATTGAAGCACATAGATTGGTTGTGAGGTTCATTACATGGAAAACACCAATCATACTCCTGAGCAACGTTGTTTTGTGTTGGCACCAATGCCTTAGAGGCAGATATAGCATTTGGATTATAGGGCTGAAATGGTCTGTTGGTAGGAGGCCTTTCTTGATTTAGATTTGCAGCTGGATTGGGTGGTCTATGAGGTTGATATGGCTGCCTGTTAGGCTGAGCTTGAGGCTGGAAGGAAGGTCTAAAACTTTGGGCTTGTTGCCTCTTGAGAGTAACCAGCTCATTACCTAAATTTTGCAATTGCTTCATGACTTCTTGAAGCTCATTTGGGGCACTTGGAGATGAAGTAGAAGCTTCATTTGAACTTTGATTTCTAGGAGTGGGAGAAGGAGCCAAATTAGGTGCTTGATTAGTGTTTGGGCTCTCTAAACTTGGAAACAATGGCATGGGAGGTCTAGGGGCTAGTTTTCCAGCTTGGATCAAACAATTTTCAGCCCTAATGGAAATGCTATAAGCCATAGGGATAGTTATGCCTCCCATGGACTGAATCAACATAGAAATATTAGAATTTAGAGCTTTGAGATAGTAAAGAAAAGCACCTTCTACTGTTGGCTTGACTGCCACTGGAATTCTCTCCCAAGTCTTTTGAAATCTGAAGTTAAAATCATTCAGCTGCTCATTGGGAGCTCTTTTGATAGTTGTCAACTTGCTCCAAAAGGGACAAGTTATCTCCCTTTTCCCCAATTGCTCATGAAGTGCTACACATAGCTGGTTCCAATTTTGAATAGAACTGAGGCAAGGCTTCTAAATCATTGCAAAGCCTTCCCCTTGAATGAAGATGCCAACAATTTGGCAACTTACATCTCATTGATTTCATGAATTTCACAAAGGTTGGCAATGTCTTTAACATGATCACCGGTGAGGTATGATTTTCTCCAGTGAAGTATGGAATGTTCTTTAATGTTGCAACTGGGATTGAATTTTGTGCATTGAGAGCAAGTGGGGTGCTGCCAGTGAAATTGACATAGGGGTTGTTTTGTGCCATTCTAATTAGTCTTATAACCCTTGTTGACTGAATGAAAGGCCTACCAGGTGGAGGAGTTGAGAGAGTTCTTTTGGGTGGAGATGGAGACCTTTGAATCCTTCTTCCTCTTTTCCTTCTTCTTGGAGATAACTGTAGATATTCAAACAACACCTCTTCTTCTCCAGCTCTTGACCTTGTAGTGATTCTTCTCATGAGCTTTCAGTCTACACTGCTAAAACCAGCTGATTCTTCCCCTTGGAGTCGCCAGATGTGCAATTTATAGCTCTTTTAAGCAAGAAAATTGCAGCGAGATGCACATCAACTTTTCCCCAATGAAAATGAGACCTCTAAGGTCCCACCGGTGTACCAAAGATGTTGTTGCAAATCAACAAGCACCCCTGGATGCAAATCAGGTTTCTAAGTTGATGTTTCAGGCATCCAGTGTGATTGCACAACATTGAAACCTCTCTCCAAGTGTGGGACTTGTAAAATGAGAGAGAAATCTCTAGATTAGAGGCTGGTTCCTCAAACTCCTCTGATCAGATATGTTATTTGCACAATTGCAGAGGTTTGAATCCTAATCCTACTCTAAATTCTAAGGAGACAGAGATAGAAAGTGCAAAAATTGAAACTAAACTAATAGGTGATACACCAAAGGAGTGGTGAACACTTCTTGTTCATGAAAATTGACACAATTTCATGAAATTCAACATGAAACATCATACACAGTGATAAGATGTAATTAGAGGACTGAAATGAAGCAAGCAATACAAAGGACTCAAAATTGATCACGATCACGAGTGCTGCACTGTCATTTTCACCGTGTCAAAATCCTTACATTTATGCAACATAAAAGAGGTAGAAACCTGTTATAATCATGAAGAAGGTCTAATACTTGCAAAAATCACTTGTTGAAGGTGAAAGAAGAAGCTTGCTATCCAAAAAAATGTTCCACCCTAAAAAAATGAGCCAAATCTAGCTTTTACAATGCATGGGTCGAGCCTAAGAGAGAGAAAACGTGTAAAAATGTGGGAGCCATTCCCCATTAAATGAAGATGCATTAAAATAGCATGGGCATCCTTATAGACCCATGTTATGACATTTTTGGCCATGCTGAAGAAGAATGCGACCCATTTTGCATTAAAACTGGTTATTGAAACGTCATTTCTGGCCATTACCACGTGCCAGAGATGTTTCTTGATTTTCTCTCTCCAAACTAAACCAAAATGTAAAAAAGACCACCGAATCATGTAGATAATTTCACCAGCTTTCCATTGATATAAATAACGCAAAACATTCGAGCTCGGATCGAAAGATATGGCGATTTGAAAATTTAGGGCAAAAATAGGCCAAAATCGGATCGGCGGGAAAAAAGTTTGAATTTTTACCCGTTTGGTCTTTGGAAAATTTTTCAAATTTTCCCCGCGCTCCGCCACTTAGATGACACATGTCGAGGCTCGATTGGTCATAGGCTCATCCTTTGAAAATTTTCTTTCGGCCCTTCCTTAAAAATTTTTGCCACTTGGACACGTGGCACTATTTTATTTGGGCTTGGGCTTGAGGGCGCAATTTACCTTTGAAAATTTGACATTTTTCACTTTGGGAAAATTTCCCATTTTCCCCCACACTCTGCCTAGTCCAGGACACGTGGTGATGTATCATTTGTTGATGGAGGTCGTGGGGAAACTTCCATTTTTGATTTTTTTGCGAATACTTAGCCAAATTTTCCTTTCTCCTCCGCTGGGTCGATGGTGAAGACACGTGGCGCAATTCCATTCACTGCGGGCCATGCGGGCCAATTTTTTTATTTGAAAATTTTGGCAAAACTTAGCCAAAAAATCTAACTTCTCCCCCGATGCCTGCCATCTCCTTTGGACACGTGGCAACACGCCATTCGCTGCGGGCCAAATTTCAAAATTTTACCTTGTGCCAAACACTTAGCAATTTTTTTAACTTTCTTCCCCTTCTGACACGTGGCACGTTCTGATTCATCCGTGGGCCCGCGGGCAAAATTTTACCTTTGAAAATTTTGACCAAAACTTGGAAAATTTTCTAAGTTCTTCTCTTTTCCCCGCCACTTCCTGGGACACGTGGTGGCTTCCTATTGGCCGCGGGCCTCCTAAGGGAAAATTTCCCACAAAAACTCCGCCGAGCCATAACTTGAAAAATATGAGGAGTTAGGAGGAAAACTTTACCTTTCTGGAAAGATGAGAGAGAGCTCTATCCAATGGTGCCATTTTTAGAAAGATTTGAGTGCCTGAAAATCAAAAATGGAGACTGAGGCACAAGAGAGGTAAGAACACAAGGAGTTAGCCACAATAATGAGCAGAGGCACATTTTGGATAACACTATCTCGAGCTACCCCTAAAAAGGGTTCTCCATAGTAGCAGAAAGTGTAGTGCCTAAATTTTTATAGCTCTAATTATCTATTGGTTCCTTTATGCATAGACATGTTTTGATTGAGACTCTGATAGATTTTAGACATTTTACTATGATATTTTATCCTCATGGACATTATGGTATTTTGGGCGCGTAGCGCCAATTGGACTAGATTCGTATACTTGATATATTTCTTATGATGTTGATGACACTAACAGGGTTATATGATAGATCTATTGGTTAGATGTTGGTTCTTGTGGTCGATTTGATTAATGATATAGTTTTCTAGGATTTAATAATGGTAATTTTCATGCTAGCCTAAGTGTATGTCATTGTAATTTTATTTGTGGATGATTCATGGCAAACTATGTGAATAATTGTATGCATTTCACTATCAATTGTTTAATAATGTTAGGGCATTATAAGTTTGATTGAATTTGTGATGCGTAGATGATATTATTATATTGGATAGATGCGGTTAATGTGTGTAATGAGTGTGCAGGTGACAGGTATAGGAGAGCATGGGTTTCAGGGCAGCTACGCAATTGTGCATGAGTGGCCCACGGGCTGAGTCCTAACCATGATAAATGTTTGAGGCCTTAGAATAGGTGTATTTATTTGGGCACCATGGGTGAACCCTCAATTGTAATGTAATTATGTCTTGTAAAATTAATTATGTTTAGGGTGTGTTTTATTAAGTAAACTAGTTTAGGGGTTTAATGATCTCATCTTAATTTAAGTGATGGTTTTGGGTGTGTGTGTGTGTTGGTATAAGGGATTGGGGACCACATGTGAACCTTGGGTGGACCCCACACCCTCTACCCTTGTGCCCAAGCATGCCAAACCCGAAATTGGGTTATTTTGGGCATTTTTAGGGACCCCTTTTGAGTTTGGGAGTTCCCTTAGCATGAAAATGGGCCCTTTAACCCTACCTAATAGGTAGGGGGGCTTATTTCCAAGGTTTGGAGGGATTTTCCCTCCCATTTTGCCCTCCTTAGTCACCATCCATGTAAGATGGTTGATTTGTGTGTAATTGTTAAAAGTTGCTCCACTTTGTTTTATTTTAGTTTTTAGTATTTTGGGGGATAAGGGCTAAAAGGTGAGTTTACTCTTACTTATTTGGTTTTAGAATCTTTGACTCTTGAGAGGAGAGGGGGTGACACTTGTCACCTTCCCATTGGTGAGGAAACTTTTGGGTTCCTCTTCTTATTCTTCCTCATGTGGAAGGAAGGGGTCTTCTTGGCTCATTTTTTTGGGAGAACTTGGAGAATTTTGGGAGCTTGGAGGTGAGCTTGGACAAAGGGAAAATCTTAGAGTCTTGGAAAGCATTGTAGAGGTAGGATTCTTAACCTTTTTCTTCTTAGTTGTGCTTATCTTGTTAACTATGCTTGATCAATGAAATGATGTGTTGTGAAGTTGTATGGTGAATGTAGTTGTTTGCTTGTTCTTGTTGTTTTCTTTTGTTTTCTCTCCACCATCATTTGGATTGATGGTTTTTGGAGAATGTAGGGGAAGAGAGAGGGATTTCCCTCTCAAAACTCATAGTTGTTAGTCAAGCCATGAAGGTCCCTTCTCATCCCCTCATATGGTTTGAGGTGGGAGAAAGGTTCATATGGCTTGAACCTTTCCCCATTCTTGGTGAGGAAACCCTTTTGGGTTTGAAAATCCTCCCAAGAAGGATTTCTATAACATAAAGGAGGAATAAGGAGGATGAATGATTAGGAGGTATAAGGAGTTTTGTAAACATGTTTTGTTGGTGCTCCTATGGTTGGACACCTTTGATTTGGGCATCCTACTCCTTCTCTTCCCCCTTGTGAGGTTGACCTTGTTATCCTCATGTTGTTGTTTTATCATGTGTAGTATGTCTAAGTGGTTAAATGGTCTTATGTATTCTTGTTGTGTTTTATCCCCTTTATACTTGTGCACATTGTGGTAGTTTGTTCCTCTCTCCCATGGGCTTGGGGGAGGCTAGCATGGCTTCCAACCATGGAAAGGCATGTGATGATGCCTATTGGTTGGGTGGTAAACAAGCCATATCTCTTGATTCAACACTCTTAGAAGAACACTCAAGGTGGAGACTCAAGGATGAAGTTTTAGTTGGAGTGGTGACTTTGTCTCTTTTATCCTCAAATCATTGTAAATATTATACCTCATTGTGACTATGTTATATGGTTGATTGTGGATAACCTCATCTTGTAAACTTATCCTATTGTGATTTGAAAGTCTTGTATTAACATGTCTCTTTTGTCTTGTAACCTCTCTCTATTCAAAAATAAATTACAATATAAGATCATGAGTTCTTTATTTTACTTGTCTTCATTTGAAATAATTGTTTTGTTTGAAATCTGCAATATCTAGTAAGCATTACATGTTAAATCTAAAATTTTTAGTGTGTTTGATTTATAAATGGAAAAATAAATAAATTGATGGCACTACATTTGGTATCAAAGTGTGGTTCAAACACACGGACTCTTGGGTAATTTATGTTTTATTTATCTTTATTGTTTTGTTTAATAAAAAGAGGGGTTGTTCTTGGGTAGTATGTATTTGAGTTTTAGCTTCTTGGAAATGAAATATTGTATAAATTTTTTTCCTTAATGAGGATTTGTTGTAACCTTTATTTGAGAAGGAAAGTCAATTTATTTGATGTAATGTTAACCTCTTAGTAGAAAACTCACTTGCAAAATTTTGGTAGTATTAAACAAAGAAATGAAATCACATTATTATTATTATTATTTTTACTTACAAAAATATCTTTTTAGAATATTATAATATATATATATGTGTGTGTGTGTGTGTGTGTGTGTTTTAATGTTAAACAAGCAAATATTATATATATTATATAATATATATATTATGTAGTATATATATCTTATAATGTATAATATACTGATTTGAACATGTGTGTGTGTGTGTGTGTGTGTGTGTGTATATATATATATATATATAATTGTTTTTTTAAAGAAATAATATAAATAAATAAAATAAAACTTCTGCTTTAAATGTATTACAACTAGAAAAAAAAGAAGATAAGTTGGGGAGGCCGAACCCCTCCCCAACTCCTTGCCTTCCACCGTGTAATAATAAAGAAATTCAATTTTGTCATGCAGCACGAGTCCCGTAATGTAATATATGTGCTGGTCACACCTTTCCAATAGATATTTGAGGATGCACAAACTTAGGTTCTTAACATTTTCCATGCTATCTAAATAGCATAGCCATTGTGCTTACAAATATGCTTAGTATATGTTAAGACATTCAATGAAATAAAATTATAATCTAATGATATAAAGTGGTTGAGATAATGGATTCAACAAATGCAAAATGTGTGTGAAATAAGTCGGCACGGGTCACTCTTAATTCTCCTTTTAAACTCTGCAATGGGCGAAATGGTTATCACCCAAAATAAGCAGTGGGTGTGGCGAAATGCTTACTACCCTTGTTGTTTTGAACAACTCACAAACCTTGACAATATTATTTTCTATCAGATATTCACTACGTATCCTAGATGGCCTTGATCAATTTATTGCCTTGCAAACTCTAATATTAGATGATTGGGATAAGATGGAGGTGTTACCCAAGCAAGTTTGCAGTCTTCCTTCATCGAGTAAACTGAGCATCTGTGGTGGAAGATCTAAATTTGACGAGTTACATGACACAAAAAAAAGGGAAGAAAAATGATTTATTATATTTGTAAAGATTTGGTGACCAAAGTTTACAGAATGGAGTGAATCTACCAAATTATTTGTAACATTATAGAGCATCCACTGCCCCTCCCACCCTATGCATCCACCACTCCAGCGTTGTTCCCTATCCGCCGCAGCCCACCCCCCCGCACACCCTACCCCCACGTACCACCCCCCATGCTTTGCGCACCCTGTTTCCCGCCTCTACCCCCACGCCTGCCCTCCCTCCGCCGCCCCCCACCTGCACCCCTCACCCACAGGGAACCCCTCATGACCCCCACTGTTCCCTACCTACCAGGCGCCATTCCCCCTTTTTCCCGCCAAAAAAAAGATATTAGTTACAAGAAACATTAAAAAAACAAACTGCGGAAGGGTCTACATAGAAACCAGGAAATGAAGCCGAAATGGAGTTACAACCTTTGGAAACGAAAGTCTCATGGGTATAAAAAAAAAAGGAAATGTCTATTTAATCCTTACAAACCCTAACCAAAATCAAAAAAAAAAATGCACATACATACTGGCTATGAATGTTGGCGAAAGTCATTTTTTTCCCACTCTTTACATGAAAAAATAAAATAAAAAGATCTATAGACTGGTCAGATCTTTATAAGAAGAAACCGTAGTGTAGGTAGAATACATTTTGTTTGTAGATGTGGTTTTAGATCTCTAATGATCATCCACACTCTGGGATACCCCATGTTATGTCAACAAGCATAATATATATCAAATTCAATCCTTCCACACATTTTCACATGTCATATCACTGGAAAAGTCATAATTAAACTCCGTAAAAACAGGAGGCTGAGATTGGTTGGTAAAGTAGAACTAGTACGATTAACTGTTCACCTGTCACCCCCCATTACAAAATCTATATTTTCAAAGAAACCCTAATATTCTTCAATATTTAATGATGAAACACATGATTGAGATGAATCATTGCTAATAAAATGGTCATTCCTTCACTTGGCTATTGTTAGGTCGCGGAATAATATTCTTTCCGATGAACAACCTATCAAAATTTTCCTTAGACCATGTAACCACTACCACGCCTTCGTTAAGAAGCGACTTATATTTTTTTCAACATTTAGAAGTTGGTTCAGGTCTAAGTAAATTAACATAACTTAAATAGCGTAGGTCAGTAGGAAAATACTATACAAATATCATATATATAAAAATAATAGTCATTGACATTTCTATGTCTACAGACAACACATCTCGGGAATTTTCTTATTCTTGAGCTTCGCAGATATAAGTGGAGTACCACTACCCCAAAACAATATTTACTGTCTGCACTGTTACATAACTAAATCATCTTTCAATCAAAATTTAAGCCTTACAAAATGCCTCCCATCGCAGATTCGCTAATGTTAATATTTATTTTGAAGAAGGCAAACATGACATGAGAAGGGAGGGTTTGGAAGGGGGTGTAAACTAAATTAAAGGAGGGGAAAGAAAATTATAATTAAAGGGTGTGTGGGAAAATTAATAAATGGGGGAAGACTAATTATTTACCAGGGGTGGAAACTTTTTTTTTATGACCCTAGGAAGCTTGATAGGGTAAAAAAATTAAATTATTATTGGGTTAGTGTTTATTTGATTTTGGGTAAATTAATGATTAATATAAATTAATTATTAACGTGAGAGGCTTAAGCAAGAATTAATAATTATTGATCACTTAAAAAAAGGTTTATGAACCATTTTTTTATATTATTTATTTTTACCTAGGGTTCAGGATGGCACCCAAGAGGGGATGATTAGCTCGAGGCTCGGGATGCGACACCCCGTGGGATCCACTAGCCCTCAATTTTGGGCCTCAGATATTAGAGACCCTTCAGCAGCTGATAGGCATTATACATGAGTGCCTTCCCCCACCATAGGAGCCGAGAGAGGAGGAAATTTAGTTGGGAGATGAGGAGTTGATTGGTGAGGATGCACATTCAGAGCCACCTGAGCACGATATTCTCGAGACGAGAGAGGTCACGTAGCCCTTCCATCCTTGGCGAGAGGGTGGCCTCATTTCATCACAGCCGATCACACAACTTTGAGGGACCTTTTGGAGATAGGCGACCCCTTTCACCTGTTAGACCACATTGCCAGGATCGAGACACAGGTAGTGTGATTCAAGATGTTCTTCGAGTTCAACCACCTATTTTTTCTGGTTCAACAGATGGCTTTGGGGCAGAGTCTTGGTTCCTTAGCTTGGATAGCTACTTTGTCTTGCACTCTCATGAGAGCAACGTCAAATCCAAGTTCGCCATACACCTCCTCCAAGACACAATAGGAATTTGGTGGAGGAATGAGGAGCGGAAGCTCCATTTGACTCGAGATACAGTGACCTAGGAGTTGTTCAAGGAGCGAGTTCAGGGCTTGGTATATGTCAGAGCATTTTGTGCAGAAGAGGATCGATGAGTTTCATGACTTACAATAGGGTTCTGGCATAGTGGCACAGTATGAGAGTAGGTTCTTGGACCTCTTACAATATGTAGACTACCTGTAAGATGAGAAGTTGTAGGTAAACATGTTCATTTGGGGCCTAAATGCAGATATAGCAGGAGCTGTTAGGATGTTATCTCCTCCCATGCTCGAGAAGGCCGTTGAGAAGGCCTACTTGGCTAAGGAGAATAGGACCAAGGCACAGGAGCACCGAGATAGAAATAAGAGCAAGTTCCAGGATAGGATTTTACATTTCAGAGTCAAAGGACACGGGGTGCAACACCACCCCCTAGAGGAGGATTCTGGTCTTCTCCAACAACATCGAGAGCTCCACCACACCCATCACAATAGACACAACATCAGGGACACCAACATCAGAGGGGTAGACAAACTCAGAGTTTTCAGCGAGGTGGATCTAGAGGTGGTTTTTGTGGATCTAGAGATAGGAGGCCGGGTACTCATCACTCATAGCCAACCCGCTCGTAGCAGTCTACTAGGCTTGGACCGGATGGTTCAGTTCACTAGAGTACTAGAGGAACCCCATCTCATAGGGGTACAAGAGGATGTTTTATTTATGGGGCTCCAGACCATTATGTGTGTATGTGTCCGCACAAGCCCACTACTACAGATATGCAGAGAGCTCCTAGATCCGAGCAAACAGTGGGTGACGTGGGACACACCCATCGTGTGTATGCAGTGGTTGACAACCACCAGGCTAAGCATCAGGCCATAGTCATTGAGACGATAGGTACTATCAGGGGTATTTCTATCTCAGTACTTTTTGATTCAGGTGCTTCTAATTCTTTTATATCTCCTTCTGTTGTAGACCAGTGTGGGCTACCGGGTGGCTAGCAATCGATAGTTGGCGAGTTGAGTTGGCCTCTGGGGCTAAACTCGCCATGGACTCATATGTGGAGAGTTGTGTACTTGACTTGGGAGTCTTCTCCACTACACTTGACCTTCGAGTTATTCCTTTAGGATCCTATCAGGTAGTGTTGGGTATGGATTGGCTCAAGGCTCATCGAGCCAAGGTGGATTACAGAAAGAAGGTCATTGAGTGTCAGGATGATCTTGGTAGTGTAATTGTGATTTCAGGGATGTAGAGACCTATTTCCTTACATATGATCTTAGCTAAGCAACTCAAGTAGAGCATGCATAAGGGTTTCCAGTTGTTTGCTATCACTATCAGTGATTGTTCGGATAGTACTCCAGAGCATTCACCCCTTGATGATCACGCAGTTTTGAGGGAGTATGCAGATGTGTTTCCAGGAGAGCTTCCAGGTTTACCACCTAGTAGGGAGGTGGACTTCACCATTGAATTATTTCCTAGCTCTGCACCAATTTCTAGGGCACCCTATCGGATGATGACTTAAGAGCTTCATGAGCTCAAGATTCAGTTAGAGGAGTTATTAGAGAAGGGTCTCATTCAACCTAGTGTATCTCCTTGGGGAGCGCCAGTTATATTTGTGAATAAGAAGGATGGTTCTCTTAGGCTTTGTGTAGATTTCCGACAAAGATAATAAAGTCGAATAAAGAGCCGTTACCCACTTCCCAGGATTGATGAATTGTTTGATCAGATACGGGGAGCTAGAGTGTTCTCCAAGATCAATCTCAAGTCAGGTATCATCAATTGCACATATCAGATGTAGATATTCATAAGAAAACTTTTTGCACATGTTATGGGCATTATGAGTTCACTATTGTCCCTTTTGGTTTGACCAATGCCCCAGCTGTCTTCATGAGCCTCATGAATGGAGTGTTCAGGACCTTCCTAGATCACTTTGTCATAGTTTTCCTTGATGATATTTTGATATATTCTCATTCTGAGGAGGAACATGAGGAGCATTTGAGACAGGCGCTTCATATTTTGAGAGATTAGAAGTTGTTAGGGAACTTAGAAAAATGTAGCTTCTTTCAAACAGAGATTCGATTGGGGCACATTATTTCAGAAAGGGTATCTCAAGAGATCCTATTAGTGCAAAATCACAAAGACCCCGGATGTTGATCAAATTTCTAGGTTGATCACTCGTGCATCCAAAGGTGTGATTGCATAACATTGAATCCTTTCTTTGAGTGTGGGACTCGTGAAAATGAGAGAATCTCCGAGAAAGGCTGGTTCCTCTTCCTAAACTACCTGCCACAAGCTATTCCAGTGCAGGCAAGCTAATCTAATCCTAATCTAACCATGCCAAGGAGACGAGAGAGAGAGAGAAAAGGGAAAAACAGAGCCTACACTAAAACGGTGATACACCAGAGAAGGAAAATGTTGAACATCTATCAAAACTGCCATGGAACAAGGAGAGGTGAGCAATGGGAAGGATGGACAGATGCATCACAGGCCCAAGGATAGATTTCACACAGAAAATGTCCCAAAACTCCATGAACATAGCTCCAAACCTGTAATGAGCATTCAAACGTGCATAAATACCTGCAATGAAGAGAGGCAAGAAGAAAACAAGTAAAAAACGAGCAAGGATGGACAGATGCATCACGAAACACGTTTTTGTTGCTCCGTAAGTTTGCCTGAAACATCATTTCAATAATAAAAGTAAAAATGCCATTACGAGTAGGGAGGAGGAGGTTCGAACTCCATTTTCAACCCTGAGAGAAGAAAAGAAGGGAGGCGAGCTGAAAAGATGAACACCTTTGAAAAATGAGCCAAAATCCTTTTTACAATGCATGGAAGTCGAGCCCAGAGAGAGAAAACGTGAAAAAATGTGGGAGCCATTCCTCATTGAATGAATATGCATTAAAATAATTGGGCATCCTTACAGTGGCCCCGACATTTTTGGCCATCTTTGAAGAAGAATGCGACCCATTCTGCATTTAAAACTGGTTGTTGAAATGTCAGTTCTGGCCATTACCACATGCCAGAGATGTTTCTTGATTTTCTCTCTCCAAAATGAACCAAAATGCAAGATTGACCCCGGAATCATGTAGAGAATTTTTCCATCTTTCCATTGATATAAAGAACGTGAAAATCTGAGCTCTGGATCGAAAGTTATGGCGATCTAAAGATTTAGGGCAAAAACAGGCCAAAACGGATCGGCGGGAAAATTAAATTTTTCCCGTGCTCTGCCACTTGGATGACACATGTCAGGATTTGATTCGTTCGCAGGTTCATCCTATGAAAATTGCTTTTGGACCCTTCCTTAATTTCTTGCCACTTGGACACGTGGCACCATTTTATTGGCTGAGGCCTGAGGGGCGCACTTTGTCCTTCAAAAATTTTGGTATTTTTCACTTTGGGAAAATTTTCCCATTTCTCCCCACGCTCCGCCACTCAAGTGCCACATGGCACGATTTCATTGACGGGCCCTTCCTGACCATTTCCCTTTTGTTTTTTCCTTTGGAAAATTTTTCAAAATTTTCCCACCGGGCCGATGAGGTGAAGACATGTGGCGAGATTTGATTCGTTGGCGGCTCTTTCGGCTTTTCGTGTCCCACGCGTCCCTCGCGTACCTTTGGCCGGATGTCCCAAACTGCCTGGGACAAATATCTCCAAACCACCTGATTCGGGCTTCCTTGTCCCTCTTTGCGGTGAAGACACGTGGTGAGATTCCATTGGCTCTCGGCTCTTTCGACTTTCACGTCCTCCGCGTACTTTTGGCCCAAATGTCCCGAGATGAAAGTCTCTTGTTTCGGCCGAATCGGCCGGTTCGCGTCCTCCGCGTACTTTTGTCCCAACTATCTTGGACTGCCTGGACAAATATCTCTGAACCGCCCGAAATGGACTAACTTGCGCCAAACCGGCCGATCCGCGTCCCTTTGTCCCAACTGCCCCAAATCGAGTGAAACAAAAGACTTAGGCAATTTTTTCCTCCTTTCGGCCAATTTGGCTTTTCGCGTCCCACGCGTCTCGACGTCCCAACTGTCCCGCAGATCGCCTCAACTAGGACTTAGCTGATTTTCTTGTTTTTTCGGCCCCATGCTTGGTATGACGAACCTCAGTTCAACCCAAACTAGTACAACCCGAGCCCTTCAGACCCAAAATGCCTCAAAACAGTCCTGCAACCTTATTTTTTGCATTTCTTCCATTTTATCAACCTGTTGGGATTCCTTCTTGGATGGGAGAGTTAGAAAAAGGCCGAGGGGACCCTAAAACATGATTTTGGGCCTTGAATCAATCTACTTGCTCGGGACTGAATAATCTGATGCATGTTATCAAAATTACCTTGGGGGGTGAATTTTGGATAACAGTTTGGTGACTCAGCGGGGTCATCTACCTGCTGGATGAAGTTACCAGTTGCCTGAAGCATCCATTGGGCATGGAGTCATGAGTTGTAACCTACAAACTGATATGAACTTTGAAAACCTCCTCTTTGAGCCACTTGAAACCCACTGAAATGGAGTCATTCTCACCAAAATGCCACTGAAATGGACTATGCAAGAGCAAAACCAGCACCACAAAAACTATGTACAGAACTAAAAATCATACATGCTCCAAATGGAACATGCAGAGTGTGCACAAGCACTTCTTCTGCTGAAAGCAAACCTACCTACTCTACTCTAACTGGAAGCAAAGGCAAGCTAAACAAACCCTGCAATTGGTTGTGAGAAATAGCTTCCCTTTCTCAAAAGTGGCAGCCATGCAATTGATTTGGAGCTGATCATGGCTGTTAGGATGAGTGGAAAATCAACAAGAAGCTGGTCTTCCACCCAAATCATCAAGGTATCAGCTGAAGGCAAATTCAATACCTCTTTTAGTTGCTCTGCATTTGGATTGAAGAGGTATGACAGCTGATCCTTGGTACTTTGTAGCTCACCCTCATGCTCAGAAGCAAGCATGACTGGTTGTGACTTCTCCTTTGGCTCCAATAAAGCCAAATACCTGATTGGGCAAGGTATGGTCCATTTGATATGCCCATAGCTCTGATTTTCAACTCCAAAAATGGAGTCTTCTTGTAGACCCTCTTGAATGGATGGTGTGGAAGCAATGGTAGAATCTTTGTGCCTTTCTCTTCCTCCAATGAAGGACATGAAAGATTAAAATCTTCCAATCTTGGTTCCAAAGAGTTGCTATAAGATGCAGGCTGCTGCAAATGAATGTTCTCCTTCATGACAGCAAGACTCAAGTGTTTGGAATGGGGATGATGAAAGAGAGATGGTGGAAACTCAACCGGCTCTTCTCCATCAAAACAGTCCTCCAAATCTGACAGATAAACTGCCTCATGGCTGTCTTGCTGCAAATGCTCCACTTCCTCCATGGTGTCTTCTTGATCTGTAACTTGACCACCATGGTTTCTTTCACCCTCCAACATTGAGTTTGAGAGATCAAACTCCTCTTTAGTACTAGAACTTGAGAGAGGTGAAGTAGAAAGAAGAACTGAAGGTTCTCCTGTAGCCTGCTTTGTGCTCAAAGCCCTTGGATCTGCAATTTTCTCCTCCACAACTAGAATGTGCTCCTCTTCTTTTGGATCTGGAGCAGCTTCTCCTTTCTCTACTACTTGAAGACAATCTTGCTCTTGATAGAACTCTTCCTCTAGCACGAAGTTTTTCAAGTCAAACTCTTCAATCTGCTGCTCTAGAGGACAAGTTGGGACTGCAAGATCTTCTTCTGAGCTTTCTTCCTTTATGGCTGATTGTGCAACTTGAATTGAATCAGCATTCCCTTCAAATAGAGTGCCAACATGGACACTACTTTCTGAGCAAACTGACTGCTGATCTGCTTCTTCTTTTTGCTCTTCTTCTGCTGCCACAAAATCAGTCTTAACCACCATTTGTTCAACCTTAGCCTCTTCTGTAGGTTTAACCATCAAGGGGATCTTTGTCATCCCAAATTTGGCAGCCCAAACCCTCAAGTTGTCTGTCATTTCTTTTCTATTGGGCTCCTCTTCTTGCTGTCCTTCATGGCCGATTTTTGTAATTTCTTCTTCCCCACATGGAATTGGGAATGCAAGAGGAGGGATGGGTTGTAACTCAATTGATTTGGCAATTTTTTGTGGTGGTAGAGGAGGTGAAACCTCTTGTTTCTTTGGGGGAGAGCGTATTTCTTTTAGCTCTTGTGGAGGGGATGACTGTTTGGAAGGAAAAAGGAAAGAAGAATTGAGGTGTGGTGGAAGACTGAGAGGTGGAGACATGGGATCAACATTTGGGACAACAGATGGGGAGTTTAGAATTTGCAATTCCAAATGAGATGATGCTGCTTGAGTAATGGGAAGAGAAAAACTAGATGATGGTGTAGAACTTACCCATTGACAAGGTTGTTCAACAACAAGTGTATAGGCCTCTATTTCTGCTTTGTCCATTGTGCAAGTTGGGGCAGCATCTTCATCATGAAGTCCAGCTTCTCCTGAGGGCTGAAGTGTCTTGGAAAAGGGCCTCCCCATGGACAAGGAGTCCTGCAACCAATTCTGAAAGCTCTCATTTGAGCTGTTGCTCTGGACTGCACCATCTTTACCTCCATCTTTTGGATTTTCTCCAACAGACCAGCATCTTGCATCTGATTGTCTTCATTATATGCATACTCTTGCTCTTGGAAAGCTCCATAGCCAAAATGATTTTGGCATTGCTGCTCATATGGGTATGCATGCTGATTTTGAATTTGTTCAAAATGCTGATTTGGAGGATTTAAAAAACATGTTGGAGGTGGGAAACATTGCTGCTGTTGTTGAAAATGTGAATTCCATGATGGAAATGAAGTCATGATTGCACAACTTCATGGAATGGAAAAGAATGAAAGGGATGGAAAGAAGGATGGATGGGAATGGATGAAAAATAGGTCTGCAACTTCAAAAATGGGTTGCTTGATCAGATGGAGTCACCAGATGTGTTTGCAAGTGCCTCCAAAGGCTGAAATCTTCACAGGAACACACCAACCTGCAAAAGATGAAGTGGAAGACCTCTAAGGTCCCACCGGCGTGCCAAAACTGTTAGTGCAAAATCACAGCACCCCTAGATGTTGATCAGATTTCTAGGTTGATCACTCTAGCATCCAGTGTGATTGCACAACATTGAATCCTTTCTTTGAGTGTGGGACTCGTGAAAATGAGAAAGGAATCTCCAGAGAAGGCTGGTTCCTCTTCCTAAACTACCTGCCACAAGCTATTCCAGTGCAGGAAAGCTAATCTAATCCTAATCTAACCATGCCAAGGAGATAGAGAGAGAGAGAAAAGGGAAAAAACAGAGCCTACACTAAAACGGTGATACACCAGAGAAGGAAAATGTTGAACATCTATCAAAACTGCCATGGAACAAGAGGGTGAGAAATGGGAAGGATGGACAGATGCATCACAGGCCCAAGGATAGATTTCACACGGAAAATGTCCCAAAACTCCATGAACATAGCTCCAAACCTGTAATGAACATTCAAATGTGCACAAATACCTGCAATGAAGAGAGGCAAGAAGAAAACAAGTGAAAAACGAGCAAGGATGGACAGATGCATCACGAAACATGTTTTTGTTGCTCCAGAAGTTTGCACAGAACATCATTTCAATAGTAAAAGGAAAAACACCATTACAGAGGAGGGGAGGAGGTTCAAACTCCATTTTCAACCTTGAGAAGAAAAGAAGGGAGGGCGAGAGCTGAAAAGATGAACAACCTTTTTGAAAAATGAGCCAAATCGGCTTTTTACAATTATATGGAAGTCGAGAGAGAGAGAGAGAGAGAAAATCTGAAAAACATGGGAGCCATTCCTCATTAAATGCGTTGCATTAAAATAGCATGGGCATCCTTATAGACCCATGCCCGACATTTTTGGAACCATCATGGCGAAGAATGCGACCCATTCTGCATTTAAACTGGTTGTTGAAATGTCAGTTCTAGCCATTACCACGCGCCAGAGATGTTTCTTGATTTTATCTCTCCAAACTGAACCAAAATGCAAGATTGACCTGAATCGTGTAGAGAATTTTTCCATCTTTCCATTGATATAAAGAACGTGAAAATATGAGCTCTGGATCGAAAGTTATGGCGATCTGAAGATTTAGGGCAAAAACAGGCCAAAACGGATATTTGAATTTTTCCCGCTCTGCCACTTGGATGACACGTGTCAGGCTCTGATTCATTCGCGGGTTCATCCTCTGAAAATTCCTTTCAGGCCCTTCCTTAATTTCTTGCCACTTGGACACGTGGCACCATTTTATTGGCTCGGGCCTGAGGGGCGCACTTTGTCCTTCGAAAATTTTGGTATTTTTCACTTTGGAAAAATTTCCCATTTCTCCCCCACGCTCCGCCACTCAAGTGCCACATGGCACGATTTCATTGGACGCTGGGCCCTTTTGACCATTTCCCTTTTTTTTTTTCCTTTGGAAAAATTTTCAAAATTTTCCCACCGGGCCGATGAGGTGAAGACACGTGGCAAGATTTGATTCGTTGGCGGCTCTTTCGGCTTTTCGCATCCCATATGTCCTCGCGCATACCTTTGGCCCTAGATGTCCCGAATCGCACAGGGACAAATATCTCCAAACCACCCAATTTAGGCTTCCTTGTCCATCTTTGCGGTGAAGACACGTGGCGAGATTCTATTGGCTCTCGGTTCCTTCGGCTTTTCACGTCCTCCGCGTACTTTTAGCCCAAATGTCCTGACGAAAGTCTCTTGTTTCGGCCGAATCGGCCGGTTTGCGTCCTCCGCTCACTTTTGTCCCAACTGTCCCGAATTGCCTAGGAAAATATCTCCGAACCGCCCGAAATGGACTGACTTATGCCAAACCGCCAATCCAGTGTACCTTTGTCCCAACTGCCCCAATCCGAGCGAAACAAAAGACTTAGGCAATTTTTTTCTCCTTTCTTTCGGCCAATTTGGCTTTTCGCGTCCCACGCGTCCCGACGTCCCAACTGTCCCGCAGACCGCCTGGACTAGGACTTAGCTGATTTTCTTGTTTTTTCGGCCCCAAGCTTGGTACGACGAACCTCAGTTCAACCCGAACTGGTACAACCCGAGCCCTTCAGACCCGAAATGCCTCAAAATAGTCCTGCAACCTTATTTTTGCATTTCTTCCATTTTATCAACCTGTTGGGATTCCTTCTTGGATGGGAGAGTTAGAAAAAGGCCGAGGGGACCCCAGAAACATGATTTTTTTCCTTGAATCGATCTACTTGCTCGGATCGAATAATTGATGCATGCTATCAAAATTACCCTGGGGGGTGAATTTTGGATAACAGATCCCTCTAAGATTCATGCTATCATGGATGCCAAAGACCCACATCGGATCACCGAGGTGAGAAGCTTCATGGGTTTAGCAGGTATTATTGTAGGTTTGTGCAAGACTTCTCTAGGGTTGCTCACCCTATTACTTCTCTTCGAGAGAAAGGGAAGAAGTTCGACCGGTAAGAAAAGTGTGAGAAGGCCTTCAATTTGCTTAAGGAAAGGTTAACCATGGCACCCATCTTAGCATTTCTAGACCCGAAAGAGGATTTTGTTGTTTGTACTGATGCATCACTAGAGGTTTTAGGAGTAGTTCTTATGTAGGAGCATCAGGCTATTGCTTTTGAGTATCGTAAAATCAAGGATTACGAGCTGAATTACCCTAGTCATGACTTGGAGCTTACAGCATTTGTTTATGCTCCTGTACGATGGTGACATTTTCTTTTGGGTAGACCTTTCATTTTGAGGATAGATCATCAAATTTTGTAGCATATCTTCTCACAAACAACCTCAACGCTCGTCGGTGGTGTTGATAGAGTTCCTATGTGAGTATGACATGGAGGTACAATACATCAAAGGAAAGGAAAATGTTGTTGCAGATGCACTTAGTAGATGATGACATATGTTGGCTTCTTTGATTCTGCATCAGATTTGAGAGGCAAGATACTTGAGCATCTTCCGTGAGGACAAATTTTATGAGTGGGCTAGGCGTATGTTGGATTCTCAGGGTTCTTTTGAGGGCAGGTATTCAGGATGCATGTTAGAGTCTGATGGTTTGCTTTGGTTCCATAGGCACATTTATGTGCCTAAGGTAGGAGATCTACATAGTTTCATCCTTACTGAGGCTCATCGAGCCCCATACGTAGCACATCCAGGAGTGAAGAAGATGCATGCTAATTTGAGAGAGTTATATTATTGGATGAGTCTTCATCGGGACATAATAGATTTTGTAGCACGTTGTCTTGAGTGTCAAAGAGTCAAGGCAGAGCATTCTCATCCCACAAGATTCTTATACCCTCATGATATTCTCGAGTGGAAATGGGATGTGATCTCCATGGATTTCATAGTAGGACTTCCTATGTCCTCTTATCGTCATGATGCCATAATGGTCACTGTGGATAAGTTGACCAAGGTTGTGCATTTCTCACCAACCAAGGTTACCTATAATACACAGGCCATCGCTAAAGTGTTTATAGAGGACATTGTTAGATTACATGGGATCCCGAAGATAATCATCAATGACAGACACCATCTACACATCGGTTTTCTCGGACTTCTTTTAGGATGCTTTGGGTACATAAATTAATTTTAGTTCGGCATATCATCTAGAGATAGATGGGTAGACAGAGAGGGTTAATCAGGTTCTTGAGGACATGTTGAGCATGTATGTGATGGACCAATAGAAGAAGTGGGAAGATTATTTGTAATTAGTTGAGTTTGCCTACAACAACAGTTATCATAGCTCCATTGGCATGGCTCCCTATCAGGATTTGTATGGACGACCTTGAAGGACACCTTTGAGCTGGGACAAACTAGATGACAAGATTATTTTAGGTTAGATTATCTTCAGGATTTAGAGCAGCATGTTGTTCTAATTTGACAGCGTCTTGAGCAGGCTAGAGCATGCCAGAAGGCATATGCGGACACCAAGAGGATCGATCATCACTTATCAGTGGGTGACAAAGTCTTCTTGAGGGTTCATCCTCATAAGAGTCCAATCCATTATGGAAAGGGTTCTAATCTATCACCTCGTTTTATGGGGCCTTTTGATATTATTGAGGTCATCGGTCTAGTTGCCTATCGTCTAGCTTTTCCACCACGCCTTGCATGGGCCCATGATGTTTTTCATGTTTCTGTACTTCATAGATATGTACCATATGTTTCTCATGTTTTGGATTGGTTAACATTACAGGTAGAGGATGGAGGGTAGTGGAGACTAGAGCCCATACGCATACTAGAGCACCAAAGGTTGGACCTTCGAGGTTGAGATTTGGACCAGGTTAGAGTGCAGTGGGATTGATATAACGAGTCATTAGCTACTTGGGAGGATGCTACACCATTGAGGGCTAGATATCCTTATCTTTTCCAATGAATTCTAGGAGAAAGTTTAATTCTAGGAGAGGGGGATGTAGTGCCCACATTTTTATAGCTCTAGTTATCTCTGTTGGTTCCTTTATGCATAGACATGTTTTGATTGAGACTCTGATAGATTTTGGACATTTTACTATGATATTTTATCCTCATGGACATTATGGTATTTTGGGTGTGTAGCGCCAATTGGACTAGATTCGTATACTGATATATTTATTATGATGTTGATGACACTAACAGGGTTATATGATAGATCTATTGGTTAGATGTTGGTTCTTGTGGTCAATTTGATTAATGATATAGTTTTCTGGATTTAATAATGGTAATTTTCATGCTAGCCTAAGTGTATGTCGTTGTAATTTTATCTGTGGATGATTCGTGGAAAACTATGTGAATAATTATATGCATTGCACTATCAATTGTTTAATAATGTTAGGGCATTATAAGTTTGATTGAATTTGTGATGCGTAGATGATATTATTATATTGGATAGATGTGGTTAATGTGTGCAATGAGTGTGCAGGTGATAGGTATAGGAGAGCATGGGTTTCAGGGCAGCTACGCAATTGTGCACGAGCGGCCCATGGGCTGAGTCCTAACCATGCTAAATTTTTGAGGCCTTAGAATAGGTGTATTTATTTGGGCACCATGGGTGAACCCTCAATTGTAATGTAATTATGTCTTGTAAAATTAATTATGTTTAGGGTGTGTTTTATTAAGTAAACTAGTTTAGGGGTTTAATGATATTATCTTAATTTAAGTGATGGTTCTGGGTAAATGTGTGTGTGTTGGTAGAAGGTATTGGGGACCACATGTGAACCTTGGGTGGACCCCACACCCTCTACCCTTGTGCCCAAGCATGCCAAACCCGAAATTGGGTTATTTTGGGCATTTTTAGGGACCCCTTTTGAGTTTGGGAGTTCCCTTAGCATGAAAATGGGCCCTTGGACCCTACCTAATAGGTAGGGGGCTTATTTTCAAGGTTTGAGGGACTTTCCTCTCATTTTTCCTCTCTTAGTCACCATCCATGTAAGATGGTTGATTTGTGTGTAATTGTTAAAAGTTGCTCCACTTTGTTTTATTTTAGTTTTTAGTATTTTGGGGGATAAGGGCTAAAAGGTGAGTTTACTCTTACTTATTTGGTTTTTGGAATCTTTGACTCTTGAGAGGAGAGGGGGTGACACTTGTCACCTTCCCATTGGTGAGGAAACTTTTGGGTTCCTCTTCTTATTCTTCCTCATGTGGAAGGAAGGGGTCTTCTTGGCTCATTTTTTTGGGAGAACTTGGAGAATTTTGGGAGCTTGGAGGTGAGCTTGGACAAAGGGAAAAGCTTAGAGTCTTGGAAAGCATTGTAGAGGTAGGATTCTTAACCTTTTTCTTCTTAGTTGTGCTTATCTTGTTAACTATGCTTGATCAATGAAATGATGTGTGTGAAATGATGTGTTGTGAAGTTGTATGGTGAATGTAGTTGTTTGCTTGTTCTTGTTGTTTTCTTTTGTTTTCTCTCCACCATCATTTGGATTGATGGTATTTGGAGAATGTAGGGGAAGAGAGAGGGATTTCACCCTCAAAATTCATGGTTATTAGTCAAGCCATGAAGGTCCCTTCTCCTCCCCTCATATGGTTTGAAGTGGGATAAAGGTTCATATGGCTTGAACCTTTCCCCATTCTTGGTAAGGAAACCCTTTTGGGTTTGAAAATCCTCCCAAGAAGGATTTCTATTTCATAAAGGAGGAATAAGGAGGATGAATGATTAGGAGGTATAAGGAGTTTTGTAAACATGTTTTTTTGGTGCTCCTATGGTTGGACACCTTTGATTTGGGCATCCTACTCATTCTCTTCCCCCTTGTGAGGTTGACCTTGTTATCCTCGTGTGGTTTTTTTATCATGTGTAATATGTTAAATGGTCTTATGTATTCTTGTGTTTTATCCCCTTAATACTTATCCACAATGTGGTAGTTTGTTCCTCTCTCCCATGGGCTTGGGGGAGGCTAGCATGACTTCCAACCATGGAAAGGCATGTGATGATGCCTATTGGTTGGGTGGTAAACAAGCCATATCTCTTGATTCAACACTCTTAGAAGAACACTCAAGGTGGAGACTCAAGGATGAAGTTTTAGTTGGAGTGGTGACTTTGTCTCTTTTATCCTCAAATCATTGTAAATATTACACCTCATTGTAACTATGTTATATGGTTGATTGTGGATAGCCTCATCTTGTAAACTTATCCTATTGTGATTTGAAAGTCTTGTAATAACATGTCTCTTTTGTCTTGTAACCTCTCTCTATTCAAAAAATAAATTACAATATAAGATCATGAGTTCTTTATTTTACTTGTCTTCATTTGAAATAATTGTTTTTTTGAAATCTGCAATATCTAGTAAGCATTACATGTTAAATCTGAATTTTTAGTGTGTTTGCTTTATAAATGGAAAAAAATAAAATTTATGGCACTACATAAAGGTAAGGAAGTTGTGGGATCTAACATGAAGGGTGAATAAATTGTGGTAGATGATAGCCCCCTCTATTTTCCTTGATATTGATGTTGGCACCAGTTTGGAAAATAAATTTAACATGTAGGCTAATGTGGTTAAAACCCTTAAAGAAAATGTAGATTTCATGCATAATTCTACTACTACAAAGCAAGCCTTGACCCCAAAGATGATTTTTTTCTTTAGAAACCAAGTTTAAGACTCTAGAGGACAAATACAACAATTTATTGGCTATGCATAGTGCTATAATGGACCTTATACATGTTCACATTTGGAAAATCTGCGACTGGTGGCATCCTCGATACGGCTTGGAAGAATGGAAAGATTCCAAGAAAGTTTAATGCTTCAAAATGGGATCCCACCATCACCATTTCCCTCAAACTCTACCAGGATTTCATGGTGGTTGTCAAAGTTTTTATCAAGTCTGTTGGTTAATGCTTTGTTGGTTCCTTGTTCTTAGTGCAATAGTTTTTATGTTGTTGTATAGCTATAATTTTGCTGTCGATTTGTTGTTTCTGGGCTCTTTGTAGGCAATTGGCCCCTGCCTTTGCTTTTTATTGCTTTTTCCTCTTTTGGTTGGGGTGTGGACCCCACAGATCAAAAAACCACACTATTTTACTTTTCTTATCTTGGTTGTTGAGCCTTTTCTTTGTAAACTTGGGTAAGGTCCCTCCAAAACCTTTTACCAATAATAAAAAAACATAGAAAAACTTAAACTATTTTTTCTTGTATTTAGCAAAAAAATTTGAGTTGCTTCCTTGTGCAATATTTTTTGCATGATTTTTTGGATATGTGGCAATTTTCATCCTTTCTTTGGGAACTCCCATCTTCTTCAATTTATGTGGAGGTTCATATTTTTGTGCATCTTTGATCGTGTCATATGTCAATTTGTATCCTCATGAATGGGAGATAATGGTGTAGAATTTGGAGAGGTACATAACCGATGTTTCGGTAAATTGAGTTAAACCTTAACCATTGCTGTAATTTTTGGTTTAGGCATTCGAATCTTCCTGCAATGAACTACATTCACAACAAAGGTGCACCTGCTAAATTCATCCTCCCTATGGAATTTTGGAGTTTTTATTGTTATGCCAATAGGATCGGGAGGAATGAAGCTCCGAGTATTCATTTTCACTGAACAAAAAAGTAACTAAATACAACACCACACATGAAAAATAAGCATACAATTAATGTTAGTATGTTATAAGACAAAACTAATATACATAATCTAATATGAAAAACATATGGAAAGGAAAACACTATTTCAGAAAAACTATGCAAGAAAAATTGATGTATGAATAATTTCTCTTTAGCGAGCAACTTTAAAAACCTTTACAACATAGTCTACCACCCAACTAGGGGCATATTGATGTGGCATCCTAAGGGGCAAGCCCCTTCAACACACAATGATTCCTGGCTTTGCAAGAGGCACGTGCCCCCATATACCAAAATGAGAGTGAGAGTATGACAACAGAGAATTTTTGTTGCTTCAACTTACATCATACATTCACAACCTTACAATTACTAAAATATAACAAATAATAAAAAAAATTCTATATACAAATTATCATTATTTACAAATATAATGAATACAAAAATAAAACTTACTCAAATGTTATTCCATTTAACACAACTAAGAGCAATGAAATTACAAAATTTTAATTACATAAATGAAAAAGATCACATGCAAATTTAATTTTAATTTTTATATTTTTTCGGTAGAAACATATCAACATGCAAATCTAGAACTTATTTATGCTTATAGATAATATTAAGAATCATCTCAAACACTTATAACATTAAATGTGTTCATTTTGTTTAACTATAATTATATTATTGTTTAAGTTATAATTATGTTGTCTTAAAAATATTTTGTTAGCAATCTATAAAATTCATTTGTATTTCATAATACTAACACTAACCTTAAAACACAAGATATAGTATCATCATTAACATTCTTAATTTGAGAGGGTTATTATAATTCAAGTATGATATATTATTAGTATAATTTATTTTAAAAAAACAACATAATAATAAAATTATGAAAAAATAATAATTAAAACTAATAATATAATGGCATAAACATGTTTGTGCACGCATCTCTTGAATCACACAACTTGGTTCATAAAATTTTAAATTAGGACAACCAAATAATATTCAATAATATGAATTGTTCATAATTATCTTTCTCTTAATTAATTTGATCAAATACAATTTTGGTATATTTCTATTTGTTTTTTTTCTAAATTAAGTAAGAAGAGTCCAGGGATTTTAAGACATTTATTATTAAGGTTATTGTTAACAAATATAAATACAAATATTAAGGTCATATTAGTGTGACTTACAAAATTTTAATTTCGTAAATGAAATTATGTGGAAAACGGTTTTGTTTTTTAACATGTTAAAAAACACATTACACAATGTGTTTTCTAACATGTTGAAAAACACATTGTGTTTTTCATCAAGATGAAAAACACAAAGGTTTTCCACATGTTAATTACTAAATATTAATTACATCAGTCAAAATGTAGAAAAACATTGTGTTTTTGGATCGTGTTGAAAAACACAGTGTGTACTTTAACGTCTATAAAAATGTGTTTTTCAATAAGATGAAAAACACATTAAATTTTTCAACACAATGAAAAACAAACTATATTTTTCAACACGATGAAAAATACGATCTGTGGGTAAGTGCACCAAGTTGGGGGCCAAAAGGGGGTCTTAAGTGGATGCATTTTTCTAAAAAAACTTCAACTTGTACGAGTTTTTTGAAATAGTTACACTCAAAATTGGAAGATGTTGTAGAAATATGAATCGTAGAATTTTGAGTCTAGTTTCTAAGATACTAAATTTTATTGAAAACGGATAAGTTTAAGTGGGTCAAACAACTAAAATACCAATAGATGCTCTTGTTTTTGTTAAAAATATAATAGAGTGAATTTCGTGCCCACACCATTTTTTGAGCACCATTTAGTATTTTTGAAAACCTTTTGGTAGAAAGATAGGTAAGAGAATCTAGTTTGGGATCCATTTTTAAAAGATTTTTTTAATGAATTTTTTTATTTATGATTTTTCTAGTACAAAAATTTATGTTTTGAAAAATAATGGAGCTCCAACCATGCCCCCTTAACTACCTTAAAAATATCAAAAATTAGATTTTTTTTTTTTTTTTTGAATATGTATAGAATTATGCCTAGTTTGGGCTAGTATATATTTTTTAAAAATTTTGATCACCCAAAAAAAGATACACAATGAAAGATAGACATATTTACACTTCAAAAAATAGCTATAAAAAGGCATAGTTAGAAAATAAATAATATGGAAACCTTATATTAGTTAGAAAATTTGAAAAATTATATTTTTAGAAAGAAGAGACTCTACTCTACGTCGTGGTATAATTTTTTTCAAAATGGATCGATCGTTTATTTTGATTTATCATATAGGAAGTGGAATTTTTACATTTTCTTGTAAAAACACTATCTGCTATGTTTGTGCAGTCCATGCCTCAGGCTTGGGATCCAAACCGGATCCCAAGCCTTGAGGCATGGCTTGGGAAAAGAGAAAACACAAAATGCGTACGCGTTACATAACACGTACACATTATATATCGCGTAGTTAAATGTTCAACTATAAGTTTTTCATTTATTATTATTTTATTTTTTTATTTCTTAAACATTAAATTTATTTATGTAAATATAAGAAATTAGGGTCACTCTGCACCTTATGGAATTAGTCTCATAACTCCATGAGTCATGGTTTAGGAGATAGTTTTTAAAGTATAATCTGGTTAGTACATAGGTAATTTTTTAGGATTTCAGCATTCAACCTAAATATTTTAGTGTTTAACTTCTACAATCGAAACCCTAAACCATAGGCCATAAACCTAAACACTAAACTGTAAACCTTAAGCCCTAAACCTTAAACCATGATCCCTAGACCCTAAAACCTAAACCCTAAACCTTAAACATTTATCCCTTACCCATGAGCCATAAACCCTGAGCCTTAAGCCCTAAACCCTAAGCCATAAACCCTAAACCCTAAACCCTAAACCATGAACCATGAGCCCTAAATTCTAAACCCTAAACCCTAAACCATAAAATCCAAATCCTAAGCCCTAAACCCTTACCCCTAAACCCTAAACATTAAACACCAAATCCTAAACCCTAAACCCTAAGCCTTCAACCCTACACCCTTATCCCTGAGTCCTAAAATCTAAACCCTAAACCCTAGACCATATACCCTAAACCCTAAACTCTAAACCCTAAAACCTAAACCCTAAACCCCGAGCCCTAAACCATAAACCCTAAATCTTAATCCCTAAACATTAAATCCTAAACCCTAAAACCTGAACTATAAACCATAAACCCTTATCCCTAAACACTAAATCCTTAACCCAAAACCTAAAACCCAAAACCCAAAACCCAAAACCTTAAACCCTAAATCCTTAACCTTGATCCGTAAACCCTAACCATAAACACTAAACCCTAAACCCTAAACCTAAAACCTAAATCCTAAACCATAACCCTGAACCTTGAACCTTGAACCCTAAACCCTAAACCTTAAACCATGAACCATGAGCCCTAAACCCTAAACCCCAAACCATATTTCATCAATATTTCCTAGTCTTGTGCCTAGAACCATCATTGATTCTACTTATAGAACTACCTTTTTTATGAGAGGTGGGACAAGTAACTAAATGGATATGACATCTACCTTGTGCCTTGTAATGCATATATTACACATCTCTTCCAAACTTGTTTCTCCCCACACATAATTACACTCTTGAATGTAAATTTATTCACACTCTAATTTTTTTTTCACATTTATCATATTTCCATGTATGGTATTATGCAAGCCAAGATGCCCCATTAGAAGTTCGAAAAAATAACCATCACAACAAAAAAGTTAGTCTCAAAGGAAACAAAAGAAACATAGAGAATATATCAATGTAGAGGTGTAGGATCATAATTGAATTTCCTACAGTATCCTATCCTTTGGAGAAAGATGAAGTTCAATTTTTCTACTGGAATGGATAGTAAATTTGATAGAACTTCTTGAAGTGTTCAAAATAAGCATAGAAATAGGGGAATGGCTAAAAACACTAAGGGGTTATCAATCGCCTAGTAAATATTTCTTATTTAGTTATAAATGGGAGTTACCTGGCCTACGACTTAGTGACCTTCCATTCATTGATAATTCCTTATATGATAAACCCATGGATGTTTTCAAAATCCCCTGAAAAAAAGATAGGGGTAGTCATCAATCCTAGTGAAGGGTGTGATGTGATTTCTAAACAACTTGAAATTCATATATATTTAGAGGTCATAACACAAATTTACAAATATCTCTATCATTATAAATGGAAGCCAAGTAACAATGTCTCCCTATAAATCCAAGGATTGAGAACTACTAGGGTCTTTGGAAGGATTATACAGTCAAGAATATGACATTTCCCTCCTTTAAAATATCAACAGATGAAAGACATCAAATTTTGATGACTCTCTTTGAATGTTCTGCCTACAAATTCGATGAACCTTGAACTTTGTGACCTAAACCCTTAACCCTCAACCATGAGACCTAAACCCTAAACCCTAAAACAAAATAATAAATCCTAAACCCTAAACACTAAATACTAAAACCTAAACCCATAACCCTAAACCCTTGACCCTAGACCCTAAACCCTGAGCCCTAAGCCCTAAACCCTAAATACTAAATCTAGAGCCCCAAGCTCTAACCCCCAAACCTTAAACCAATAACTCTGAACCCCTAAACCTTAAGCCATAAACCATGAACCATGAACCCTAAACCCTAATCCCTAAACCATAAACCCTAAACCTTAAGCCTTGAACCCTACACCCTAATCCTTGAGCCCTAAACCCTAAACCTTAAACCATGAGCCCTAAACCCTAAATCTAGAGCCCTGATCTCTAACCCCTAAACCTTAAACCCGTAACTAACCCCTAAACCTTAAATCAGAACTAATCCCTAAACCTTTAACTCGTAACTCGAACCTAGAACCCCGAGTCATAAACCTTAAACCATGCACCCTAACCCCTAAACCCTGAGCCTTGAGACCTAAACAGTAAACCCTAAACCTTAAGACCTAAATGTTAAATCCTAAAGGTCCCTAAACCCTAAAAACTAAATCATAAACCCTAAACCATGACCCCTAAACCCTAAACTCTAAACCCCAAGCACTAAATCCTAAACCCTAAACCCTAAACCCTAAACCCTAAGCCCTAAACACTAAACCCTAAACCCTGAACTCTACGACCTAAACCCTTAACCTCAACCCTTAACCATGAGACCTAAACCCTAAATTATAAACCCTAAACCCTAAAACAAAAATAATAAACCTTAAACTCTGAACACTAAAACCTAAACCCTAAACCCTAAACCTTGAACCTTGAGCCCTGAGCCCTAAGCCGTAAACCCTAAACACTAAATCCAGAACCCTAAGCTCTAACCCCTAAACCTCATATATTTCCAGTAGGTCTCATGAGTGAGTTCATTTTTTGAATATCTTAGGACCATATTTCCTAGTCTTGTGCCTAGAACCATCATTAAGTTTTCTTTTACAACTACCTTGTTTATGAGCTCGATGGGAATTTCCCTCCTTCAAAATATCAATAGATGAAAGACATCAAATTTTGATGAATCTCTTTGAGTTTTGTTCCTACGAAGTCAATGAACCCTTTTTCAGTTGAATACTCTTTGTCAATACTAATAAGAATGGGTAAGACACAAAACATTATAGTGAGTGAAATAGTTCGCATGCAATGGGCATTTCCCTCCTTTAAAATATCAGTAGATGAAATGCATCAAATTGTGATGACTCCCTTGAATGTTCTACCTATGAAGTAGATTAACCTTTTTTAGTTGAATACTCTTTATCTTAATACTTATAAGAATGGGTAAGACATAGAACATTACTGTGACTGAATGGGTGAGCCTAATCCATGAGCCTTAAATCCTGAACCCTAAACCCTAACCCCTAACCCATAAACCTTGAGCCTTAAACCCTAAACCCTGAACCCTTTGCCCTAAACCCTAAACCCTAACCTTTAAACCTTAAACCCTAACTCCTAAACCCTAAACTATATAAACCCTAAATATTCAACCCTAAACCTTAAACCTTGAGCCCTAAACCCTAAACCCTATACCATAAAATCTAAGCCCTAAACCCTAAACTCTAAGCCCTAAATCCTAAACCCTAAACCCTAAACATTAAAACCTAAACCCTAACCCCTAAACCCTAAACCTTGAGCCCTAAACCCTAAACCCTAAGCCCTGAACCTGAGGCCCTAATCCATAAGCCCTAAGCTAAAACTCTAAACCTCAAACCCTTAAACATAAAACCTCAACCTTAAACCCTAAAAACTAAACCCCGATCCCTAAACCCTGAACCCTTAACTTTCAACCCTAAACCCTAAACCATCAACCATGATCCCTAAACCATAAACCCTAAACCCTTTTCCCTAAACCCTAACTCCTAAACCATGAACCATAAACCCTAAATCCTCAACCCTAAACCTTAAACACTAACTCCTAAACCCTAAATTGTAAACCCTAAATCCTCAACCCTAAACCTTAAACCTTAAACCCTGAGCCTGAAACCCTAAAACCTATACCATAAACCCTAAGCCATAAACCCTAAAATCTAAGCCCTAAATCCTAAACCCTAAACCCTAAATTGTAAAACCTAAACCTTGACCCCAAACCCCGACCCATAAACCCTAAACCTTGAGCCCTAAAACCTAAACCCTAAGCCCCGAACCCTAGGCACTAAGCCATAATCCCGAACCCAAAACCCAAAACCTTAAACCCTCAACCCTAAACCCTAAAAACTAAACCCTAAACCCTAAACCCTGAACTCTCAACTCTCAACCCTAAACTCTAAACCCTCAACCATGATCCCTAAACCCTAAACCCTGAACCCTGAACCTTGAGCCATAAACCCTAAAACCTTAACCTTCACCCCTAAACTCTAAACCTTGAACCTTGAGCCCTAAACCCTAAACCCTTAACCTTGAACCCTAAACCCTAAACCATGAATCCTAACGCTACCCTGAGCCTTAAACCCTAAACCCTAAAATATAAACTATGAGCCTTAAACACTAAACCTTAAACCCTAAAATCTAAACCTTGAGTCCTAAACCCTTAGCCCTAAACCCTAAACCCCAAGCCCTAAACCCTAAACCCTAAATCATAAACCCTCACCCAAAGGAAATTCCTAAAAAGATCATTCATCGTGTTTCAGTGTGTAGGGAATAGTGTTTAAGGTGATCGATCAAATCATTTAGTTTTGATGAGAGAATACTTCCTTTGAAGGCCTAAAAAGGCATTTTTGGCCATTCTGTAGTTAATTAAACACCCTTCAGAACAAGCTAAAATGAGCTAGTCATGTCACCGAGTTATCAAGGACCATTATTTGTGAAGTATTAAGGCATCGTTTGTCTCCATAAGAGACATATGAGAAAAATCATGTATGAGAATCATGAATTTGATTCCATGAAAGGATGCTTTTAGAGCTAGGAAAGTTGAGGGGATGATCTTTATATGGAGCACCATGTTTCTAAGAATGAGCAATCATCTGAGTTCACTTGATGTAATTCACTTAGTACTATTCGTAACAACTCATTCAACACCTAGTAGTGTTATCACACCTTAAGGAGGAGGCACATTACAATCACCTCATTTTGGCTATAGGATAGGAATCCCATTTAGGGAAAAATACTCTATTTGGATCTCTTTTTAGTAAGAAGTAGACAAATATCATAGAGTTAATTCATGGTCACTAAAGTGAATTATGGACCAAATTTAAAAATTAGTACCAATTCAAGTAGTGGTAGGGACAAAATCCATTTTAGAAGGTCAAAAACCTTAAAAATGACTATATGCTTTCCCAAAACAAAGACCGACTACAATATATATGCCCTGAAAGTTTTAGGTCATTTGCTAAAATCTTGAAAATGAGTAAGTACTGACCAGATTAGATTTTGAAAAACTATCTTCTAGATTATAACTGTTGGAGCTACGAGACCACTTCCATAAGGTGTAGAGTGACCCTAATTTCTTATATTTACTAAAATAAATTTAAAGTATAAGATTTATTTTATTATTTATTATACTTAAACATTTATTTTTGTAAGTATAAACCACCAAAACACATATACATGGTCCATACTACTCAAAACGCGTACACGTTTTGACTTCTTTGAAACACGTATGCGTTATAGGTTCGGTGATTACCGAGCCAAAAATTAAAACACGAGCGCATTTTAGCAAAACGCATATGCATTTCGTCTGTTTTTGGGTTTTTATCCACCGTTTAGCCTCCCAATTTTGTGCACTTACCCCTATTTTGAACATCATATTTTGACTTATGGAATTAATAATTATTTTATTAATTAAATAATTATACATAATAAATCAATATTTAAATTGTGGGAAAAAGAAACAAGCATTATTTTATTAGTGTCAATTACCAAATAACTAAACTTACTTTATTATCATACTAGGTCACAATCTATTATTATCATATCAATGTTAATTACTAAATCTTAATTACATCAGTCAAAAATGTGGAAAATCATTGTGTTTTTCATTTTTACATTTCATTTTCATTGTGTTTAGTGTTCATTTTATCATGTAATGTTAATTTATTTTTGTAACCTCTACATGTTTATGAATTGTCTTTGTAAATGATATTATGTTCTTTTATTGATTCTACCATAACATTACTATTTTAGAAGGAGGACAAAGCTTAATTAGATGCCTGACTATGAAATATTAGAAAGAATGAGGATAAATATTACTTATCCTATGGGATCAGTGAAAATAACATACTGAGTGATGAGAAATGTTGTTGAGAATTAAATGCTTATAGTGATAATAATAAGGACCAAGATAAAGAATTGATAATGTCCTAAAGATGACTAGTGAATACGACTTTCTAATTAATGGGGGAAAGAAAATTAGTGATTTTTCACAACATTGGGGGTGGATGATTCTCATTTTCATCTTAAAACCAACTATTGAAGGCATCAAACAATGTTGTTTTCCTCTTATGCAGGTCAAGTGGGTTACATCTAGTTCGCAAAAAAAGTTAGCTAGAAAGGGATTTTGGTTATGGAGGTATCTCTTGACTCAACATTGGTGCATTGGGTTCCCCATTTAGCAGCTTAAAAATTTATCTTCTAGGAACAATAATATGATTTCACAGCCATGTTGTGTACAATTTATTTTGGTGTTTATAAAAACATTTTGGTATTATAGGATATAATTTTATTTTGGGGTTTAGAGACACATTTTGGTATTATAGGATAGGAGAGGCATGGTAAAAATTTTGTTCAGTTTTTAGTTTTATAGAAGTGCGACTAGGGATTTATAGGAAGAAAACGTAGATTTATTAACATATTTATAATGCTTAAGATGGCTTATATGTGTTTTAAGATTAGTTTTCTTTATAGTAAATGTTGTATGATTTTTAAGGACTATAAAGACTTTTTAAGGACTTTAAAAAATCACACACTTAGATCCCTTACTACAATTTGAAATATTAATAAAAAAACAGCGTGAATTCTAACCTAGTCACAGATGCCACACGGGAATAAACTGTGATTATCTAAAATAACGAGAATAACCACCTTTTCTACGAATGCTATTATAGCCTCAACAAAACCAAAATATTTTTAGTGGTTTTTGTTTACGCTTTAACAGTGAACCAATGGTTTACCACGTGCATCCTCCTAAGTGCCGACTCCTTAAATGTAGCCACCTTGATCTTTCCGTTTTGGCAGAATACTGAGAAGGATGGAGTATTTTGTATATGGAAGATTGAAAATCTCTCTCACATACGCCAATAAAGGTCCTATTGATATGAATCCCTCCGACACTGGGAAATCCTACCATGTCATGTTGTTTTATGGGCATAACATGTGGTGCATGGTGAAATTTTATGGGGAGACTATGTATGTGGTGCATTTTGTGGGGAGGGCATCTCTCACTGCAAAGGAAAGACATAAAACCAATTGTGGATCACATAGTTTATTATGTAAACTAATTATTTTAAGCTTCGCCACCCATTAATAACCAATTAATTGCTGTCCAAATGCATTCACTCATCTCCTTTTTTTCTTTTTAAATATTTTATCTTGTACCTCTATTTATTTAATTTATTTTAGATATTAATATCATATAAAAGTGAAGGAAATAAAATTTCCCTTTATAGTCTACTTGATGTCTCTTCTTAAGTCATATAGGACTACCTTACTCTAAATATATTAAAGGAACCTAATAGTACTTAAAATATGAGGCCTACATACTCCATCCCTTATTGAATTCAAACTTCTAACATCCCTTTTAAAAACATGGAAAAAATCACCACTAAATCCACTTAATTGTACACCTTATAATAAAAACATGAAGACCCTATAAAGAAACATGAAGACCCTAAAATAATTATATACATTCCACTAACTAATATAAACAATGGTGTAAGAATTTTTACTTCAATTTACATGTACTCATTTAGATAACAATTACACAAACCATATGTGTGTGTGAACACATGCACATATGTATATGTATGTGCATGTATATGTATATATACATATATGTGTACATAATATACTTATATATATGTGTATAATTGCAATAATTAAATATTAAATAATTAGGGCTTGAAGTACACTACAACAAAGCCATTGATAAGTGACAAAAGAAAACCACCAAAATCAAATCTCTAAGGATATGATTAACAAAGATAAATTGACCATTTAAAAATGGTTAAGAAATTGCTTAGTCACTTTTGAAATGGTCTTCTATAACAAAATGTGTAATCTAGTCTAAAAGTGTTATCACCTAGCCATTGACATTAGTAGCTTTGCTCATTTTCTCTACTTCTACTGCAAATCACTCAAAACCTTCTCCTCTTGATAAAAACCTAACATAAACTCAACACCTTACAAGAACCATAAAATAAGGGATGTTAATGGTGCATTGGTTATCCCTCCATTATTATCAAGCTTCTCGTGTCTTGAAAAAAATTCACAGCTTAGCACTTAATGCAAATAAAAAAAAATTTAGGATACATAAGTGTCCAAACTCTTATCTTTCAATGAATGCAACTACATGTAAATTCTAGAACACTCTCTAAATGTTTGAATTAAACTTTTTGAATCAGGATGGTCTTGGAAATAATAACTCTTGTTAATTCAAGATCACTCTCAAATAATTTCTCTATAAAAATTTAGTATTTGATTGTATTTTTAAAAATCACTATTGAAATTATGTATTTATAGAGTCTTTAAATTTAAATTAGGGCCCAACATGAAACACAATAGGAGAGAAAGGCAATAAGAAAATACAAAAACCTAAGAAATTCAAAATTAGAGGATAGGGAGGGCCTAAAGGATAATGATTATTTTTGTAATATGTGTGTAAATGGCATCGCCTTACTTGTGATGGGTAAGGAAATGACATTTCCAATTCCATACTATATGAAAATGGTAATTACCCATGGACATAAGAAAAATAAGGGAGGAGGGAAAATTATAAGACATATACATAAGTAAACATGGCTAAAATGTAGATAACATGGAGATAAATTTTGTTGAGATTCATAAAGGACCACATGGAATTATGTAAAAGGTTTCAAAAAAGGAGTGTATGCAGACATGATTCTAAATTAGACTAATAATCAGTAAACACATATATATTCTACCATGAAAGTGCCTCAACTAACTAGTCCCACACTAAAAATTAGGTATGTCAAAAATCCCCACATTGTTGTGTGTACACACACTATAAAAGTAATATTAATAATTCACTTACCTGAGTGTTTTGATTTTTTCCCACCGTCTAAAGAGGTATGTCAAAGTTAATAAGAGAACAAAGGTGAGTTGAAATTCAAAAGAAAAAGATATCACATTATCTACCACTTATAAGGATGTGAATATCATCCATCCGACATTTGGAATCATGTGTATGAGAATGCTTGCTAATGTAAACACATAAAATTACATGAAAATGAAATATTAACATCTATAAAAAGATGAGATATGAATGATTACACCTAGTTATGGTTTAATTTATGAATATTCCTCTTTAAGATTGTGTCTTGGAATATGTGTTGAATTTAAACATATATGCATCTCATGATTAGACCAAAATATATGATCTAATATGAATTGTGTATCATGATGAAATCAAGTGAGGTATGTTATGGATCATCATGTGAATGCATCCACATATGGAAGTACATTAATGTATTGGAGTATACAGACTAGAGATAAATATAAGCCATATAGATATATACATATATAACACCCATGTAATAATTACTCCAAATTAAGGGAAATGTTTTATTTTAAAACAAACCCCTTAATGCCATTAAATTCCTTTAATGATTTTAACTAGAAAAAATTATAATCTAATGTGAAATATAGTTTATAATCCATCTGATAACAACATAACCATGTGCAGCTGTATAGGTCAATTAAATCTACCCGATCCCCTTTATCAACAATCTATCTGAGTGTGCATAACCTATATGTAGTTGGTTAACCTATTCATTTAGGTATGAGAAGTGATTAAATTCCTAAGTGTTTACCCAAAAATAAATTAATTGAGTTTTTACCAGCATCTCACACTATTAGATAGGAACTCGATGAACTAATAGTGTATTAAACTAGTACACTACTTAGGCCAAAGTTTTCAAGCTATGCATTACATGCTTAGTTTCATAAATGCACATAAGCAAAAAAAAACGTGTCCCATCACAAAAAATCATCTCTACATAGTTATCTGGATCATAACTCATTAATCAAAAGTATAAGTTCTTATATTAAGAAGGATTCTAATCTATGTATTGCCTCTCGACTCGAGAGTATGCCATCGTCCAAGCTTAGGACCCCTATGAGAAAGATAATGATTACTTAATGAAATTCGTCATTAAATAATTATTACCCTTCCCGTAGCTATCCTAAGATGGTACGGATAGAGTTCAATCAAATGGATAGGAAGGACTTAGAGTCCATGCTTTCATAATACACATTATCTTATTACAAGGTAGAATTCATCATTTCGAGACTAAATCAAGTTATACATTTAATGAAAATATCTATAGTAACTTAACTAGTTACTATCATATGAAGTATCTTAATTCCATAGTGTCGCTTTACAAATTTCCTTATTATGAATAGGTTTATTTTAACCATCTCTTTTAAATTTGATAGTGATCCAATCCCATTTAGATTCTATCATAATACCACCAAATTATTAACTATTGTTAAGTATCCCTTTAAGAAAGAGATATAATCCCTTAAGTATTAAGACACGATTAAGATTAACAACAATTGTAAATGTATCATTCACTTCACATATTACCCTCTTAATTTAAGGTATAACACTTTTGCATTTTTGACATCATTATGTCATTTATATATGTTGTTGTCATAAGGTACAACTTTTGTCGATGTACTATGTAAACACATTAATTATTTAATTATTCTTATTACAACGAAGTTACAATGAAATGTCAATATTTCATGTATTTTTGTCCATGAAAACATTATTTAATTAATCCCATTAATCTAATCATATAAATGATACTCTCATACACATTGTTGTATTAATTTCCATTTGTCTTTTAAGAATAATAATTGTTGTAAAGTGGAATAATAATAATCTTTGATGGCTACGATGAAAAGCTAAGTGAAGCTATGGTGAAAACATGGAAAGAAGGCCATGTTCGGGTCGGCAATTTCTCCTTTACCATTTCCCCTAAGCTTATTGCCAAAGTCTCAAGTTTAGCTCTGGAAGGCAGATGCATCTACAAACCTAAGTCGGACTACAACCTAGAGATTGAATGCTTTATGCAAGGTAAGGGAGCACCTGTCTCTCTTCATAATGGTTATGATCGGGGAAAATTTCCCCATCCTTATGATGAAATTGCTCAATTTTTTATGTCATACATTACCTTAGAAGGATGGTATAAAGTGATATATGGTTACCACTTCCCTATGCTGAACCATGTCCGGAATGCTAAGCCCTATAATTTCCCTTTCTTCCTATATACTTCCCTTGCAAAATCTATTGGAATGGTCAAGAAAGGTACCTTCCCCTTACCTCTGCACCAGGGCCTCATTAAATCCCTTCTTAGGATGGGAACTCCCCTTTTGGGGAAAAATGATAAATTTGGGGCTTTCGCCGCTGAATGCTCGGTGCCCAAGGAGGACATTTTTAGTGAAGACTTGTTTGGAAAACCCGTGGCTAAAAGAACCAAATATAACCTGAGTCTTGGTGTTGTCAAAAACGTAGTAGGGCTAAGGAGGCTCCTAATCCAGTTGAGGAAGTGGAGATTTTAGATTTGGGTGAGAACTAAGAAGGAAACCCAATTTTTGTTTTCCAGTAAGGACAAGGAAGCTACTGAAGGGGATAACATTGAGGAGATGGCGAGTGAGAAATATCCAGACACTTCAGAAGATAAGTGTTCCAAGAACTTGGAGGAGGCCATTGAGAGCCTGCATGCTCTTAAAACTACCCAAACTAAATTTTTTACTGCCCAGGACTCTGCTGTCAAGTCTCATACTTTCATGTGGGATTTTGAGCATTATAGGCTTGATAAAGATATTAACAGACATAGGATTAGTATGGTTTCCATGGACCTAAAGGATATGATTGATAAAGTGGAAAAGTTATAATCTTTGGTCCTTAGTGAACAACTCAAGAATGCCAATGAGAGGAGCCTGGAGATGGCTAAGGATATGTTGAAGATGAAAGAAGTTGTTTTCCAAATTCAAGATGTCCATCTCCTCAATGTTAAGAGAACCATCCACCATCTCAAGATTTTATCCAAGATGATTCAGTTGATGGATCTTGCTAAGGAAAGATAAAAATAAGGAAAAGGCCCCAAAGTGGAGATCCCTGAGCCTAACTATAAGCTTTGGAAAACTACCATCGACTCCCTTGTCAAAGAATGGAATGGCTGTATGAACTCTGTGGGGGACCTAATAAAAGAGTGATGAATAAAATGGGATATTGGTTTGCTGATGTTAGTTCTATGCTATTTTACTTGTTAGTTTTTCGGTAATGTTACTATTAGTTATTTCACTTTGCTTATCTCGTTGTTTGGATACTTTCCTTTATGGTTGTATCTCTTTGTAGTTTTTCTTGTGTTGCTTTGGGTTTTTGGTTGGGCTTCAATGGTAATCCCTTGGCCTCTTTGTAAGGAACTAGTAACATTTTGTATGGGGTAGGGTCCCCTCAACCCTTTTTCACCTCTAATAATTTTTTTCGTAAAGTACAATCATAACAATACGAAAAGTAATATTTTGTAATTAACTAAAAGTACACACCGATGTTAAAAATAGTGTATATCATTACTATAGCTCATTCGAGATATAAAAGTAATAAAAGTATTTATTTAAGCTTAATAAGGATGAATCCTTATTTTATAAAATATTACAATAACATCAATTTGATAGAATTAGGCAAATTTCCTTATTAAAAATATGTAAAAACATGTTTCACTTTTCATAAATAAAATAATCCATAAATGGATATTCAAACATAATCAATATCTGAAATAAGTTAAATACAATTGCTGCATGATGTCATGCATAAAAATAATCCAAATAAAACCTCGTAGTAATGATTCCATCTTGTAATATGTAGGATAAAATAAAATAATATACATGGACAATTTATCAAACTTTCATAGATTGAAAACTCTCAATCATGTTATTCCATTATGAAGTGATTAATATTATAAGGTTAACAAAATCAGAAATTCATATCTTTCACATGCGTGTACAAAGCTTAGTTATATATTTATAATCCAAATTGGATGATCCCATAAATAACTATATGTTCCATTAAAACATCATTTTGAATTCCACATGAAGTATCCGATGAAATATGCATTCTCCCACTTCATTAAATTCATCATTTTAGTAATAAGGAGAAAAATTAAATTCAACCAAATAATAACGAACCTCATGAATTCATCATAACCTACCCTATGTAAAATTCTTTCCTTCAGAATCATTAAATAAGTAACATAGTTTATAATTATCAAAGAATTATTATCAATTATCTATCTCATTGTTATAATAAAAAATGATTATTTCAGCATATATTTTTCCTAAGTTTGTTATGAAGAAATAATAAGCATTCAAGTTATCATATCATTTTCATATCTCTCGTTACAATCCAACCATGGTAGTTAATAAGAAAAAGAATCCTTTTCAACCATCTATGTAAGATACAATTGTAAATTTTAATAGTTGCTTCAAAACACTTAAAAGAATCCAGATACTTTATTAACTTCAAGTAACTAACAAATTATACTATCCTTTCCTAGAAGTCACTAGCTAACTAATTTTATATTACTATTAATTTGGGAAGAATATTCATCACATCAAATGATGAAGACAATAGGATCTGAAACCACATTAAGAATTATTTATAAACCTACCCAAGTAGACCAAGTTTCAATTTAACTACTCCTAGATTTGGGTGTTGGTTTAAGACAATGTCTTCCTAAAGTTCCGTGAGTATATATCCTACAGATATTGTTATCCATTTATTCATTATAAGAGACCATGAAGTAGCTAATATTATCTTGACAAGAAAAATGTAAGGGAAGGGAAAATACTCATCATAAGAAGTGTTAGTTCAAAACTTGAAAACATATATTCGATCCTTAAAGGTAAAGTATATTTTCTACTTTTCACTTTTCATACACCCACATACGGAAAAATAGTAAGATATTGATATCACCTGTAAGGTCAATCAACTCATATACGCCATTACTTAATAGGAAAAATGAAGATTATTGAATCCTAAGTATGTACACTAGGTTTTTTCAAGTCATTCCTCCAAAAAAGCAATAAACTATTTTTTCTTATCAATCAATATTTTTAACCAAACAAGACTATATATTAGTTTATAAACCAAACCCACATAAAGACAACAAAATAGCTCATACCCATAACATATTTTAACAAATATGGAATTTAAGTCCATTGATCACAATCATACTATTCAAAAACAAAGGCCAACAACCAAAATAACCTCCATAACAATCATTTGAATCACCTAGAGAAAGAAACAAATCCATATTTTCTTTTCTTAAAATTTTGAATCTAATAATATTGAAAACTCATATAAATCACAATATAATTTAACCTAGAAAATTTTCAATAATTTCAAGTGAATAAACAAGAGAGAGTCAAGGAAATCCATTCTTGGGAACTTGAATGGATATACACTTTCCTTTCCTATTTCCTTTCCAAACATCTTCCACACAATCGACCAAATAAACCCAAAATTTCAAACAGAAAAACTTCAAAAAGACATCAAAATATTTATAGCAATGACACACCATTAATCCAAATGACAATATCATTTATCTTTATCAGTTATTTATGCAAGGATAACTCCTAAAAACAAGTTTTTCCTCCCGCCATGCACATCTTGACCAAACCGAGCTCAAAATAACAACACACAATAAAAATGAAGTTATATTTTTGCATGCAAGGGCTTCAAACTAAAGCTTCATGGATTTCTAGGGATTGTGATCTTTTTAATGCTCTTTAATGTTTATAGGTTCCATGCATGGCTTTGGAAAATCCACCACCACCTTCACCAATTTTCCCTCCCATTTCCAAGTGGAGTTTTGAGTGGTCAAAGTTTTATAAATAAAACAATAATAACCCAATTTGCATGGTATGGACTATGTACATGATTTAATTCAATATAACATTCACATATCTATCAATAACTTTATATGGTGAAAAATGTCTGGTCAAAGACTATGATAAAATAATAAAAGTCCCTTCCCATGCATGGTGTGGTCAATCGACCCCATGAATAAGACACTATATGTGCTATGGTCGAAATCCATTAAAAACAACTTTTAAAATAAGCCATAGGTTTTTTACCTTTATCCATAACAAAAAAACAACATTTACCTTAAATTTTCCAATATATTTCAAAAATATTCATGCCACCACTTGATGATGTAATTTCATTTTTAGTCAATCAAATGTGATAACAATTTTTTTTTAATATTAGCAAATAGTTTTTGAAAGGGACTATACCCTTGAATACAAAATAAGGCTTTAAGCCGGAATAAGAGTGAGAAGCAAAGCGGGACTAACCAAGTCCAAGTAGTACAATGAAATTCAACGTAGCCCAGAAACAACTACACAAGCGAGACTTAACAGCAAAACAACAGCAAAAAAATAGTAACCCGACAGCCAAGAAACAATAAGAATAACAAAAGAGAGCAGTAGAAGCATGCAGGACTACTTCTTGGCTGCTTGATCAACACTGATCTTGAATTTTTTCCAAGCATGAAACATACCCAAAGCGGTCATGTGGGCAGCATCCGTCTTATCGAGCTCCTCGATGGTCCTTTTGCTCTCTTTTTCATTGCCCCAAAGTGCAGCTGGGACACCGCTGAGGTTGGAAACACTTTTGGCATGTCCCACGATGAACTCCTCAATGGCCCTAAAGGCAGCAATGTTGTAATCATGCCTAGTCTTAGCCTTCCCAAGGCGGGAGTCCAAGGAGGTCAGCTTTTTGTATATGTCTTCAATCTGACTATTGTCAATGCTCCCTTCCCCCTCCATGCTTTTCTTACCTTTTTGCTTAGCTAGGTTTTTGACCTCATCCTTCAGCATTTTTATCTCAGCCTCTAAGGCCTCCAGTCTCTTAGAAGGGTTATCCATCTGTGCTTCCCGGGGACTGGCACTACTTATGTTCAGCAGGTCACGTGCAATGTCAAGATCAAGAGGCTCTTTCCCTACTGCAAGAGTCTCAAGGTTGAGTCTCCTAGAAGCCCTGGTGAATGGACGTTTAGAGGAAGAGGTGAGGTGGGTGGCAGGAGGAGCAACATGAGGAATAAGGATAATCATGTGCACTGCATGGGGGTAGTAGCACCGGTGGCAAGGGCAGCAGCAAGGGCAGCAAGGGCAGCAGGGGAAGCAGGACTGGCAGCAGCAGAGCCCATCAAAGGGGGAGCCGGGCTAGGAGAGGAAGGAAGACCGGGGTACTTGAGAAGGCAGTATTTGTGAATTAGCAAAATAAGCCCTTGATGCAAGGGAACCACCCGGGTATGCTTCTGGAACTCCAAAATGGAGCGCTCAAGAGAGTTTAAAAGATAATGAGGGAAGCAAACCAATCTATTCCTATGGAAGTGGTTTAAAAAGATGAGATGCTTAGCTGGGACAGTAACAAACCTACCTTCCAAGGAGATGAAACGAATCATCATGCGAGTGACCTCATCAAACGGTGAAGGAATTGAGCTTACAAGCAGACCCGCTGTGCTAAATATAAGCTTCTCATCTTCCTCCACAAATCTTCTTTCTTCAGTTTCTTTGATAACCCTTTTGTTGAAGAAGCGGTACCCATCCAGGCTGAGACCGGTCGCTTCAGCAATGAGCTCTTCATTGACAAGAATTTTCTGTCCCCCATAGTCGATAGTCCTCTCTTTCCATTCCTTAGCAAAGCGTACTGAAATACTTTGATCATGTCCCTGCACCCTTTCAACAAAGCTGGTGAAGCCGCCTATGCTGAGAATGTTCCAAAGCTCGGTGTTATCCTTCCAATCAGGGTCCGCGCACGGCTCAATTTGACAGGGAGGTCCTCCCATCTTCTCAGTGGTGTGCAGGTTACAACAAATTCCGAATGCCATTGCGGCGTGAAGAACAGCTTCGTTTCTTCTTGTTGAAGATCGCATAAGACTGGGAACTGTAGCCGTTGGTCTTCTCATGAACGGCTGCGTAATTGCTGAACTGAGCCTGCGGGAAGTCGCGTGTGAAAACCCTTTCCCTGTCAACAATCACTTTGTATTTATCATCGGTTTTCGTGGAGTTTGGCATCCGGATATCAACGGCTGTTGTACCTTCCGCGTGCGTGATTTTCAAATCAGGATGACTCCACTTGAAGTTTCTTAAATAGATCTTGCTATTATTTGAAAAAGATATTATTTGCCTCGCCATATAGAATAAAGCAGCACTTGTGAAAGAATTGATGATTTTGATTTTCCTCCAAAGATTAAGGCTTATCTCTAGAGATTGCTTACTTGTGAAGATCCGCATGGATGCTGTTGTGAAGCTGATTAGGGATACTATCATTATCCCAGACAGTAAAATTTATATTAATGCCATAATTGGCCAGTGCATCCGCCAGATTGTTGCCCTCCCTGTAAGTATGTATGATTCTGATACTATTGAAGGTGTGGCAAATGCTTATGGATTCAGAGATAAAGTCTTTAATACTCCAACTGGGAGATGAGGACTGATTAAGAAGCTTAATGATATTAAGAGAGTCCCCTTCAACAATAAGGTTCTGAATATTTTGAGCCCGTGTAACTCTCAAGCCCCAGAGAGTAGATAATGCTTCGGCAAAATGATTGGTTTGAATTCCCATTTTTCCTGCATAAGCAGTAATCAAATTACCTTTGTGGTCTCGTATTGCTCCTCCTCTAGCTGCTGTCCCAGGGTTTCCCTTAGAGGTGCCATCAAAGTTCAGCTTGTACCAATTAGAGTCAGGAGGATGCCATTTAATCAAAGATCTATCAACACTATTCCCAGGGTTGCTCCAATTTCCAATGTGCCAATTAGATAAAATGTGTTCTTCATTCTCGGATAACACTTGTTCTTGGGAGGTTTAAATCTGGCCATGTCCTCTTTGATACCTTGAGAAATTTTGCCAATACTGATTTTATAATTCTGCTTCTTATTTCTGAAAATGATATTATTTCTGTCCTTCCAAATCCTCCAGATTAAGTGTGGGATTGCTAATTTCCGATTCTTTTGATAGCACAATGTCCGAATGATGGGTTCCATTGATTCCATAGCTGATTAAGGTTCTTCGGCAACACCCAAAGAGCATCAAATTTAGAAAGAACAAAGCTCCAAATTCTATTGGCATAAGCACAATGTATGAACAGATGACTAATGTCTTCATAGTCATTCCTACAAAGGTGGCACCAATTAGGAATTATAAATCCTCTTCTCATCAAATTGTCAGTGGTGAGAATTCTACCTCTCGATGGCCACCAAAGAAAAAAATTTATTTTGGGGTTAACTCAGGGCATCCAGATCTTGTTCCAGCTTAAAGTCGATTGTTATCTTGTGAGAAAGATTGGTATAACCAGATTTGACTGAGTATTTCCCATCTTGTGAATTGCTCCAAACCAGCTCATCCTTGGAATTCAGCTGACTTAAAGGGAAGAGGTCTAAAAGATCCTGAAGGGAGGAAGTAGTTTGTTTCAGCTCAATTCGTTCCATAGAAAGTCTTTTCCAAGTCTTGTTGGTGCCATTACCTTCAATGTAGTCCTTGACTTTAGTTCCATACTTGCTTATAAGGCTGTCCTTAGCTGTCCCAAATCTCTCCAAGAGGTTGTCACTGAACCAGTTATCCTCCCAGAAGTTTATCTCACTGCCATCCCCCACTTTCCATTTGCTGCCCTGCTTGATGAAGTTTCTACTCTTGACCAGATTATTCCAAAAAATGGAACCATTGGGTAGTTGTTCTTCATGCAGATAGGAGTAGACAGCTTGTTGATTCAAGTATTTTGCTTTAATAACATCAATCCAGGGCTGTTTCTCAGATAGCAATCGCCAGCCCATCTTAGCGATGAGTGCCTCATTCATTTTCTCAATATTTTTTATGCCCAGCCCTCCCATAGATTTTGGGGTGCAGACCTTATCCCAGGCCACTAGGTGAAATTTGAACTTCTCTTCCATGCCTTGCCATAAATTTTTTTCTGAATCCTTTCAATTTTCTCTCTGAAGGAAGAAGGAATTTTGAAAAGTGACATGATATAGATGGGCAGACTTTGGAGTGTACTTTTAATGAGAAGGCACTTACCAACACTAGAGAGAGTGGCCCCTTTCCAACCTGCCATCTTTTTCTGAAATCTCATCAACAAATCATCCCACACCATGTGAGAGACTTTCTTAGTGCCAAGAGGGAGGCCTAAGTACGTTGCTGGAAGAGCACCAATTCTACAGCCCAGAATTTTAGCAATCTTGAGCTGTCTTTCCTCAGGGGTGTTAAAGAAAAAAATGGTGCTTTTGTCATAATTAATCTCTTGCCCAGAAGCAGATTCATAGAGTTGTAATAAAGCCTTAATAGCTTTAGCTTCCACAACTGAGGCCAGAAGAAGAAGGATTGTGTCGTCCGCAAACTGTTGATGAGAGACAGCTTGGCTGAATGAAGCGGGTTTAGATCCATTTAAAAGGCCGTTCTCAACCGCTCTGCCAATTGTTCTACTAAGGCTGTCAGCTAAGAGAATGAAGAGTAAGGGGGAGATGGGGTCTCCTTGTCTTAGACCTCTGCTGCTGGTGAAAAAACCCACAGGCTCCCCATTAACAACCACAGAGAACCTGGCTGTAGTTATACAAGACTTAACAATTTTTCTAAATTTTTCCGTGAACCCAAATTTAGATAAAATCCTGTCAAGGAAGACCCAAGAAACCTTGTCAAAAGCTTTATTCATATCAAGCTTGAGGATCATATTAGCCTTTTTATTATTTTCCATGGAATGTATAGTTTCGTGCACCATAATCACTCCATCTTGTATTATCCTGCCTTTAATAAAGCCACTCTGCTGCCTTGAGATGAGGTCATTCATTATGAGCTGCAGTCTAGTAGTGATGATTTTGGTGAAGATTCTAAAGATAGCATTAACAAGACTGATAGGTCTGAAGTCCTTGAAGTCTTTTGCATCCATTTTTTTAGGTGCCAGCACAATGTGCGTGTTATTAAGCTCTTTTAGAAGATTTCCTGTTCTATAGAATTCATTTACCGCTTTGAGAAGATCCTCCGAGCATATTTCCCAGAACTTTTGAAAAAAATTAATAGAGAACCCATCCGGTCCAGGAGCCTTATCCCCCTCAAGAGAAAAAACAGCCTTTTGCAGTTCTTCAAGCGTGACAGCTTTAGTGATGTCTCTGAATTTCTGGTCCTCAATGTTATTCTGAGGGATGGCCTCCAGCATGAAGGAAATAGCTTCAGGGTTGCTGACGTTGTTCTCTTTAAGAAGATTCTTGTAAAATTCAAGCGCTTGTTTCTTGATGCTGTTTGGATCTTTAGTGTTGTTCCCATTGTTTTTAGAAACCTCAAGGATTCTGTTACTGGCTCTATGTTTTAGAGTAGTCATGTGAAAGTACTTTGTGTTCCTGTCTCCCTCTTTAAGCCAGATAGCTCTAGATTTAAGGCGCCAAAAAGACTCTTCCCTACTGCAGATCGTATGCAACTCAGAAAGAATATTCTTTTCATTTACTTCATCTTCAACCGATCTTCCCAAAGTATCCATTTTTAACTCTAGATCCTGAAGCTTCTGTTTTAACTCTTTCTTTTTTTCGAAAATATTTCCAAAAACCCTTTTGTTCCAGATTTTGACTTGCTTTTTGACATTTTTGAGTTTTTGAACCAATCTGAACTGAGCAGTGCCTTCCCCATTCCATTCCCACCATTCTTTTATCCTATCATAGATATCATCATGCTCCATCCACATTTTTTCAAATTTGAATGAGCTTTTACTTTAGTTTAGTCCAATTGAGAAAGCTTAAAGCAATCGGATTATGATCCGATCCAATTCTTGGAAGGGAAGATAGGTAAAAGTCTTGGCTTAGAATCCAGTTTGCTGAGATTAATGCCCTATCCAGTCTCACCTGAATGAACTCCTTTCCCAGCCTTCTATTGTTCCAAGTATACTTATTACCATGCAGATCCACATCAATGAGGTTTTGTTCAGCAATAAAGTCAGCAAAGTCCTCCATACCATTAGAGAAGGTGGGGGTTCCACCAAACTTCTCACCTGGGTTTAGAGGGGAGTTGAAATCTCCCATAATGAGCCAGTTGGCAGAGCTATGTTGGTTTCTAAAGATTTTAAGATCAGCCCATAGTTTTCTTCTACCACTAGCAGAGTTAGGGGCATAAATATTAGACAAGATCCATTCACACTTTTTCTCAATAGTGACGAATTTAATTGCTAGATGATTAATATTAGCACTAAGAATCATACCAGTACAGTGTCTTCTATCCCAAAGAGTAGCCAATCCTCCGGAAGCTCCCTGAGAGTCAACAGCCGCCATTTCAGAACTATCCCAAATTTTTTTTTAATATTAACCATGGTCATTGCTTTCATTTTAGTTTCTTGAAGAATCAAAATGCTGGGGTTACTGGAATCCCGTAACTCCTTGATGGTTCTTTGCTTAGAGTTTCCATTTAGGCCTCTGATATTCCAGGATATAATCTTCATTTGGAATGGTTGGTAGTTGGAATTGCTTGCTGGTTCAGTTGTCGCTGAACACCATCTGCAATATCCCTCTCCGTTTTCTTAGCTCTGAGAGTCTTTTTAGAGGGTCTTCCTCTTTTTGAGCTGCCTCCAAAATCAGCTGTTCGTCTAGCAGAAGACCTGGTTGTTCTAGAAGAAGAGGTGTCCCAATTGTCAATTTCCTTTTTTTTATCACTATACAATGAATCTGGGATTCTTTCAAAACCTCTCATTCTTTTTTTCTTTTTTGAGATGACCATTGTGAATCCAGAGTCTGTATCTTCCATTTCCTTGGCAGGCGTGATTTCTCCTTCTTCTTGTCCTTTATGTAAACTGTCAGGCAAGTGATCAGATGTTCAGTGTTTGTCAGAGCAGACCGGCGAAGCCACTGTTGAAATGCTGGGACAAGGCAGCGGATCTGCAATACCATTCTCTCCAGAAGAGAGAATCTCCAAAGGCTCAAACTCTGTCATATCTTCCTTGTTACCAGCTTCCTCCCTAATTAATGACTGAATTTCTTTCTCTTGTTCTAAACTGTCAGGCAAGTGATCAGAAGCTGTTCTGGTGCTGCAGTAGACCGGCGAAGCCACTGTTGTAATGCTGGGACAAGGCAGCGGATCCGCAATACCATTCTCTCCAGAAGAGAGAATCTCCAAAGGCTCAATCTCTGTCCTATCTTCCTTGTTACAAGCTTCTTCCCTAATTAATGACTGATTTTCTTTCTCTTCTGATCCAGAAGGGACTAAAATGTCCATCACTGAACCATCATGCTCGTTTACTTCCATGGATACCTTAACAAAGTCTTCTTTCACAGAAGTTTCAAAAGGTATATCCGAAGAAGCCTTCACCGAATTGTCCAGTACTTCTTTGTTGGGAGCTTCAGGCAAAGCTAATGTTGCAGCTTTGGGGCGCCAGACAAGATGCTTCTTTATATGAGTTCTAAACCCCCCTTTTTTTCCCTTCTATTTAGATGCAAATCCTTCTGGCTGGGACCTTTGTCATCAATCTTCCTATCCTTGCTTGGGTCCATGCTAACTTTGTTCAGATCTGAGTCTATCCCAGGCTGTTCAAAGTCCAAAGGGAGGGTCATCTTCTTGGAACAGTTTTTGTCAGAGTGACCAATGATATGGCATAGCTTACATCTTAAGGTTTCAACTTCAATTTTTTGGGTCCAGGATCCAAATCGAGTTTTCAAGATTATGTGCTCCGGAATCTCCTGATCTATGGCTGAGAAAATGCAGAACCAAGCAAAAGCAAGCCTGGATCTGTTTCTTGTGGGTCCATCAAGCCCAATAGGTGCGCCTAGGGATTTTGCAATATTTAGCAGTATTTCATCATCCCATAGATGCAATGGCAGCCCTGGAAGCCTACACCAGATTGGAATGGTGTTTATATTTTCAGTATTTGGATCAAAACCCGGATACCATTTTTTCAAAAAAAGACCCATATTTCCCAGCCACCAGGGGCCTCCCAGCAACACCGAATCTAAATCCTCTTGCTGGTTAAACTTAGCCAGGAAAAAACCTTTTGGCATAACAGTAATGTTTAGGGCTCCCTTAGGTTTCCATTTTCTCAAAGCCCATTTTCTAATGAAATCAATATTAGGTCTAGAGCCAAGAAACTTACCAACAAGGGAGAGGTTTGTTTTGCTTAAGGCTCTATCAACAAATCCATCTGGGACCTTAAGACAGGTGGCACCCTCTTTGTCCGTTTCCCATGTAAAATGATCAGTGATTTTAGGACCCACCTTGAGGTTAGGGCTTTGAAAAAGCTTATTCCAGGCCAAAGGTGATAACAAATTCATATCATAGTAAAAGATATTAATAATGTCATCTAACTTTCTCTGTTCGATCTTACCATAGATTAAAAATCACGTTGATCTTAAGTATGACAGAGGATAAACAACGTTTACTAGTCAATTTAAATTCCAAATACCATGTTCAAACAACAACTAAAACCAATAAATTATACCATCACAATGAAGATCATTTGAGTCAACTTTAAATAAAAATTACCTTGTTGCTTTTCCGAAACATGACAACACCATGGTAAAACATTTTCATATGATATGTGGTCCACAACCAAAGTCATTACAAAATAAGGTTAGTAACATAAAACAATCATAATTATTTCCCTATACCAATATAATACAAATACAACCATGTAAATATTTACCATATTAGCACCTCATTACCTCCAACAAAAAGATGAAATAGAGTAAGGTATCTAAATGTAATAGCATACCAATGTTAAGAAAACAATGCATATAACAAGGTAAAATAAGTTCATACAACTAAGTATGAAAAAATAAGTTATAACTATCAAGTACTCAACAAATGTTTGATGACAAGCGTTGTTACACACTTAGGCATGGAACTACACATAAGTGTATACTAGGATATACATACATACGTATCACTTTGAAACTCAAATAAACAACAATGTGTATCCCCTTTCCTTCATAAACCTCTCTATATTACAACTTATTCTTGGGAAAAAACATAATGAAAATGATGGACGTGAGATACTTCCCCTTAATGAATCATCATCAAGATGATTTTACTCATTAATATAAGAAAGAATAATGAAAAACAAATTATTAACACATGGAAAGGAAAAAATAAACATTTTCATTCAAAAATTATAATTTTTCTACGATTCATTTATCTCGTAATCAAATTTATTGGTTGTAATAGCCTTAAAATCATCCAACTTTGCCAAAAAGTTGAAAATATGACATAATTTTGTCATTTCATCATCCAGAATATAAAATAATATCAAGTATATCATAATAGATTGTCAAATATCAGTTTTTATTACTAAAATAAATAAGGAAACACAATTTTTATTTCCTCTAGATTCTCCCAGGTTGCACTTTCTTTTGAATATCTGATTGGACCTTGCAGACTGCGTAATTTCTCTATTTCTTAGGTACAACCTATCAGTTTCTAGCACTTTGATAGGTTCAACCACCATGATTTTTGAATCTTTAACCTGTAAATAGTTCCAACTAATTACATGTGTTACATCTGAAACATACTTCTTAAGAAAAACATGAAAAACATCACACATATTAGAAAATGTGGGAGGTAATTCCAAACAATATGCAATTGTACTTATGATTTCAATAATTTCAAATGGTCTAACATATGTTAGTGATACCTTGACAAACTTTCCAAACATTATCAAGCTCTTTTTGGGCTCAACCCATAAGAAAACATTATCTCTAAGATCAAATTTTATGTTTATTCATTTCAGATCTACATAGCTCTTGTTCCTATTAACAATTTCTTTCAATCACTCACGAATGAGATTCACTTGATTTTTCATTTCAATTAACATTTTAGGGCCCACTAACACTCTATCTTCCATATTATCCCAACTAATGGGAGTTATACACTTTCTCCCATAAAACGTTTTAAATGGTGACATTCTTAGGAAAGAATTAAAAGTGTTGTTATAGGAAAATTCCATGAATGAAATATATTATTCCCACTTGTATTGTTGATCTATGCAATACATCTTGAGCATATCCTCCAACACTTGGTTTACTCGTTTAGTTTGACCATCGGTTTTTGGATGGTATGCTGAACTGAAATTCAGTTTTGTCCCCAAGGCTGAATTTAAGGTTTTCTAGAATCTAGAGGTCATCCTTGGATACTTATCCAAAATTATTAACTCTAGAACTTCGTTAAATCTAAAACTTTTGTGCAAAAATTGTCTTACAAGGACAGGTTAATAATATTTCAGATTACCTGGTATGAAGTGAGTTACCTTTGTTAACTTGACAACAATAAATAGAATCATGTCATGTTTATTTTTTGACATTGACAATCCCTGTATAAAATCCATGTTTACAACTTTCCATTTATAGTGTAGAATATTGTGAGGATATAACAAACCGACATGATGCATGTTCTCTCGCTTTTGCGCATTGACATTTAAGGCAATGAAAAACATAGTTTTTCGTGTATTTTTTCATTACCTTCTAGAAGTATTGTTGTTTTATATTAGCAAGCATTTTTTTCACTCTTGTATGTCCCGAATAAGGACCATCATTGAATTTATTCATTACTTTTGTCCTTAAGTCATTTCTTGAAGGTACGTAAAATCTACCTTCATTTTTTCAAGATTTATTTATTGTTGCACTTAAATATTTCATACCTTTTATCATTGGGATCCACTATTAATGCAGCCTTAACATGCTGATAGTATGAATCAAGTAACATTTTTTTTTACCTCATCTTTGAATTGAGTCTTAAGGGTCACAATTACGGAAACATGCTTATGATGACTTAGTGCATCTACCACTTTGTTCTCTTTTCCTTTTATGATAAGAATTCAAGACACCTATGCTATCTTGTGTTCAATTTGGGCTATATGAAGATATAATTCAGCCCCAAGTGGTCTGTTTTAAGTTTGAAAGGATTTCCTAATAGGAAATTCCTCCAAACTTGTAATGCTTTAACTATGACAACAAGTTCTAAATCATGGGGAACATAGTTCAGCTCATGTACCTTTAATTTTCTACTCTCGTATGTAATCACATGGTCATTTTGTAGAATTATTCCACTCAAACCTTCATCGTAGGCATCTGCTACCACAATGAAGATTCAATTAGGATCAAGAACCTTAAAAATATGTGATGTAGTTAATTTATCTTTCAAAAAATTAAATTCATTCTCACATTTATCGATCAAATAATTTTTTTATCCTTTATTTGTAGTGAATTTAGCGAAGCAATAACTTGAGATAAATATTTTACAAATTTTCTGTAGTAACCAATCAACCCCATGAATCATTCTTTGGAGATGATTATTCCATTATAGCCTTGATTTTAGATGGATATACTGATATTACTTATTTATTTATGATGTGTCCAAGGTATTGCACCTCATTTTGATAAAATAAACATTTAGAAATATTTGCACACAATTTTTTCTTTCTAAGTATGTACAACACTATTCTCAAGTGCTCATTATGTTATTCATTTTTTTAAATAGATTAGAATGTCATCTAAGAAAAACAACACAAACTTGTCAAGGTATTATTGAAAAATCTTATTCATTAAGTGTAGAGACCTAAAATTAGCACTCGATAATCCCCATGTCTACATTCACTAGCACCCCTTCATTATCACATCACTATCATATTATACATTAAATCCTTATCCTAAGTCTTATTCCTCTCCCTAATATTTAATCCCCATAAATATCATTCTATAGCTGTAAAATCCTATTTTATTCCTCTTAAAACCACCCAAAACAACTTAGAAACCAATACTAAATAAAATAAAACAAAATAAACAACTTATTAACCATTTCACAACCTCCCTATCCCAAATAACCTCTTGTAGACATACACCCTTCATAAAAAAACAAAAATCATAATTTGGGAGGTAGTTTCAACCTTTTCCCCATAAAACCATGATCACCCGTGATTCGCCCCAATCACTATTGATTCGTCTCCAAAAAATATCAATTTAAGAGGTAGTTTCAACCTTTTTACTATAAAAATGAGATCACCTATGACCCATCCCAATCATCGAGATTATCCTTGTTACTGGAAAATCTATATAAACGAGTTTTGGGCCTTCATTTTAGGGTAGATTTCTTCATTTTAGTTGATAACTTGCAGCTAGTTGTGGCTTAAGGTAGGGTTCATTTTAAGAGACCTCTTAGAAATCGGAGGTGGAAAATACCTGGCAAATATCCTCGGAACTAGTTTTGCGGGAAGGTGAATTTTTTGGGGGTTTGACAGAAAATTTTTCACTTGATTTTTAAGTGGTGGGACAGAAGGATGCAGACATGTGATAGAGATTTGTTAACGTGCGTCAACAAGGTGGTTCACGTGCATCAATAAACCTCATTGATGCACATCAACAACCTTGTTCATGCACATCAATGGGGTTTTTTTATGCATGTTAACAAACCCCATTGACGCACGTGAACAAGGTTGTTGATGGGCATCAATTAGGTTTGTTAACGTGCATGAACCACCTTGTTGACATGTATCAAAGAAATCTCTGTCACTCATCTGTAGCCTCTGCCATCTAGTTGTGTAACAAAAAAATCTCTGTGTCACGCATCAAAAATCTCTTTGTCGCATGCCTACTTCCTTCGTACTCCTATCGCATGCCAACAAACTCTCCCTGTCGTGCGTCAACAAACTCTCCCTATCATGCATCAACAAACTCTTTTTGTGCATCTACAGCCTCCGCCCTCATGTCACGTGTTTATTGTACTTGATAATACATATGCCCCTAGGTGGTATGAGTGAGCTAATAGTGTTCTACCTGGCGAATAATATAGGATTATATAGGGGATAGTTTCAAGGGTAGGCGAAGCTGACCCCTAAAAAAATTAAACTATAATTTTTAGGCAAATAGGTCACTGACCGCGCTAGAAAATTCACCTTTTCAATTTTTTTAAAAATGGAATATTTTCCATATTATGAATATTTGCCACTAAAATTATCCTCGGCTTAAGGAATTTATATTGCACTTTATCATAGCCCTCTCACAGAGCCGAGATCATCCCAAAAAAATTCAAAGGAATCAATATCGCTTCTTCAACCTTTGAGGCCATTCAAATGTCCAAGAATCAATTCAATAATCTTCTCGCATCTACAATCCTCCTCTCTCGGGTAATGTCACCCTCTTGTCTTCATTTATTGACTTATACGAGGTAAGTGATTTTTTGTTTTGCATTATTATCTCGTTTACTCATCATTTGTAAGTTTCAAATCAATGTTATCTCATTTATCATTAGCTTATACATATCTACGGTAATCACCGATGGTTCCTCTAATCACCAACAATTGGCCCCAATCACCGATGATCCCTATCTATTAGATCATTTAAGCCCAAATCTCATCCTTCAGACATCCAAATCTCATCACCTATTACTACTCTTCGATTTTGTAGGTTCCTGACAAACCCTATCAATCTCCTTTGATCCATCTGTAGCACTATATCAGTTATCTTAATCAAATCTATTACTCATCTCACCTTTGTGAGTACACAACCATCTACATCCTTGCTCCTTTGAGCCATATTGTGATTCCTAGACTCCCTTTGGATCAGGTATCACCATCAAACCATCATATAGTCATGGACCACATCAGTCCCTTTTCCTTTGCATTGTTGGTTATATCATCTATTTTATCATTTTATCTTATCATTATCGATCAATTTATTAAACACAAATTGACATCCTTGTAAGGAAGTCCATTTAATTCCAAGGACTGATATTTACCAGGAAATCTTCCATATATCTATCTAATCCTACTTTTTTTTGAGTGTCTATGCATTGCAAGTGACCTATCCCATCGAAATAAGAATTTGTGCACTCGCTATGATCCTTGTACATCAAATAAACCATCATCATCAACATTCATCATTTTGGGCATGGGTAACCCCTACCGTCTTCCGAGGTCAGTTTGTTTTTATTTTTTCAATTCATTAATTTAAAATAGGAAAGAAAAAAATTCTCTAAACATTCTAGCATACTCGATGGGACCCTTTCAATTTTCTTTCATTTCATTTTTATTATAAATTTATTTTTTAGGCCTTCTTCTCTATAATCAACAATGATCCATTCAAATCGCCAATGATTGGGATGAATCACCCATGATTCCTATCAATCACCAACGATCTCTATCAATTCTTCTCGATTACTTTGTCACCAACCTCTAACACCATTTTCTCTTTCACTCTTATATTTTCTGCTAATCCTTATAGGTTTATGCTTTGGGGATTTTTCCCTGCCGCACTATTTCATTGCTATTTTTTTTCAAAAAATTAAAAATTAGAAAGGAATCTCTTTACAAGTGCATCTCTTTCCTTTCTCTTTCTTTCAAAGCACTACATTCTTGCTGATTATTCTCATCGAAATCAATCATTCTTTTGGGATTTAAAATAACCATTCATCCTGTTGGATCACATTGCTTAATTAGGAGGTTAATAGATTGCATTAAACTAATATCCCCCCACATACAACCAAATCATTTCAAACACAACTTGTATTAAAACATCCCTACCCAGGTGAAACTATTAGGATTTCATCACCCAATAGGGAAACCAACTCAGTGTTCTAGCCAAGTATAAAAACTAGTTGTCGGTATATTGGCTAAGCACTCGACTCCCTTATCATTATGGGACTATGAAGTGAGGGGTAGGCCCCAATACTAGGCCCTATACGAACCAAAATAGATTCGGACTCGCATACCTTCGGGTATATCGGGAACTCTAGCCTTTAACAAACTTAAAACCAACCTTAGAATAACCATATCATTAGGTTCCCTCTGAGCCTCTTCCTCCACATCTAAACTAATCAAGATAATTAAAATTATTCTTCTTAACTTGTCTATTACATTTGTAGCTCTCTTAGGGAGTTGTTTTATCGTTGTCAATTAACTATCATTTAATATGGATCAACCCTCTACATTAGCATATTATTTCCCCTTATGCTTCATTTGTACAACCATATTCTGTTGTCTCATTCACTACCTCTACACCTTTTCACCCCAATCAATTCCAAAATATCCCCTATACAAGATCTAATTCTTACTAGACCCATCAACCTATCACATCCCACTATACTTCACTTAGCTCTAACATGATACTAGAGCCATCTAGATGACATTTTGTTCCCTATGGAACTTCTTCCTTTCATCAAATACTACAACCCTACAACAAACCCATATAAAAACCCTAGGAAAATCCTTCACAACCAAGTTACTTCTAAACTATCACTTCTCAACCCATGTCAAGTGTACCCCATCAATCAGTCCTTTCCACATCCCCTCCTTCATCACAATCTCATTAGAATCTTAACATCCCCCATATTTTATCCAATCAACCTATCTTGACTTCAATACCTTTCTTAATACCTCAGACATCCCAAATATATACACACATCCTTACTCACCCATCCAACCCCTCTCATCCAACAAGAACAAAATATCCAACATCCCTACATGTCTCCCCACGCCCCTTTATCACAACCTACTTTACAATATATACCTTCTTAGGATACCCCTTATCAACCCCCATTCAAACCCATATACAAAAAATCCATCCTATTATTCATAATCATTAATAAAATCAATCACATTCTCATATACACTCACACATTAATTCTCTTTGCCGCTTAATCCTACAAACAATCCCATGCTAGATATGTTGAACATATTAGATAATTTGGAAACCACTACCATGGGAGTTAAACACACCCTTACTTATTATCAAGTTTTTAATGAACCCATCCATCCATCAGTACCATATAATCCTTATCCTCTGCATCGGGAATTAGCTAAATTTACCATGTTCCATGGCTAAGAGGATCCTCAACAACACATACTAGCCTTTAGACACTTGTGTTATCTCATCATCCGTGATCAAAATCTCATGCTTAGAAAATTTCCTATGTCATTGAAAGGAATTTCTTGGGATTGGTACACCTCCATCCCTTAGCACTCTTTATTATCTTTGATGTAGATATTCATTTTACTTCTCAAGAATTTTTCTATCAACATTACTCGTAAATATCACCATTTTTATATCTCTACCATTAAATTTAAAAAAAAAACCCATTGTTGACTTCATCACTAGATGGCATAACATTATCAATAAATTTACCTTCTCATTTCCTTAATCATAACTAATCATGTCATGTTTACTTGATCATGTTCCCATCACATCTCATCCACCCTTCGATCCACACATTCCAGAATTTTGATGAAGCCTTCACCATGGCTAGAAAGTTAGAAATCTAATCCCTTGAAGAAGGCCAATTAAATTCTCAAACTACACATGTCCCATATGATTCCACTAGGTATTCTTTCGCGTATGAAACTACCACATATGATGTCATTACTTGTCTTCTTGATCTAACACCCTCGATAGATTTAGTCTATATAGATACTACACATCCTTCAAGTCACATCATCAACACTATTACATATTATCTTCCCCATGAGGATACCATTTCATCACCAATTCTCCCCTTGAAGACTCAAAACCCCTAGATACTCTTTTCTATAATCCTCACACTTCAATGTCACCTTTGTCTACTATCTAATAACCTACTACCTCCTTTCAATATTCGAGTCTTCCTAAGAGATCATTACAAAGGAGGAACTTATAATCAAAGAGCTTGACGTCTAGCCATCTTTCAAACAAATCAAAGACTTGGGTAGCTCACATGAATGTAACCTTCCTCAATCATGTCTGAAAACAACACATCCTTCATTCGAATCGACCTAATCCTATCCCCGACTCCTCACTTACTATCTAGTCTAGAACCTCGTCTTGAATCAAACACTATACAATCAAATCCCATTGTATCCACAAAATCACCCTCATAATATAATGTGAGATGATCTCCTCTATCTAAATAAAATGTTATAAAATAGAATCCCATAATATCCATGACATCAACCTCATCATCGGCGTAAGACCATCTCCTCTAGCTAGATCAAACATTACAAAATCAAAGTGCATATATAGGGCCTTAACCTTACCATCCATTTTGGGACACCATCCTTTATCACAATTCAAATATATCACATCCACAATTCTGACCTCATTATCCATTTGGCCCCCCATCCTTTATCTTAATATAATATAACATAGACAAACCCTATCTCATCTATAATCCTTCCCTTCTCATCCATTTTGGGACCTTGAACGTCATCCGAATTTATCAATCCCATATCCTATCCCATCCTTGGATCATATCCTCTCTCTTATCAAACTCACGGTGTCCCTATGATGATCTAACACTGTATGACATCCACACATCCACCCATGTTCAAAACTAAGGAGCATCCTACCAAGTGTTCTCGTAAATCAAAATAAAAATCCATTAATCTAAATCCACCAAAAGGGGATTACATTGACATTAAAGAGAGTCTCATGCATGCTTTTCTAATCAAATTAACACCCAATCCACATATCCAAAAACCTACATGGTATGACCAAAACAAAACATGAGCCTACCATCAAATCCCAAGTCATAAGACATAAATTTGTAAAGTTCTTAAAGCCATAATCCGACAACTCTTCCTTGTCAATGATCTTCTCCTAGAAGAAGACCATCCTAAGCCATCATTGATATCATCTACATCTCCACCATTTTCATTATCTACAATGACATTTTTAGGTCAAGGGGGACATCCTCAATTTGGTATTAACAAACCTCTTCCAGAAATATCTTCAACACTTTCCATTAAAGGTCCCTTAATCTTGTCAACATATGTACCCAAGTCACTGACAGTGTTCTCACCGAAATCTGCAAGACAAGGGGTTCATCCTAAATTATATCTCAACAAACCTTTCTCATATGTCTTCTCATCACCTTCCATTTAAGGTTATTTATCTCAAATCAGTACGATTCACCCACCTATGCAAATCAGAAATAATCATACACAAAGAAAAGGAAAAACCAAAGCTTCATCATCTACCCCTTCTCATCAATCATCCTCTCATATCTCATCTATATTTTCAATGAATCCTTTGTTAAAGGTTCCACATCCTCCTTTATTTACCATATACTCAATCAATCAACATCAAATCTTTCATCATCCTAAGCTGAAAGACATTGTTCCCTCCACCGCATGTTATTTTTATCCACATCATCACGAAGGAAGTCTCTTCTCTATTGAGACGTCGAAAGTCTCACCTCGCATACCTCCCCTTGTTTAATCCTCACCAACCATATCATCTCGATCAAATAAAATTTTTTACACTCTTAAAAGGAGTAATCATGGAACATTTTACCCTAACTAGATTAATACATATATGATGGGTCAGGAGCATATCATCTAGCCTCCCTTAATGGTACACCTGAGAAGGAACCTATGAATTCCTTGAGCTTGCTTCCTTTCTACTGTTAACACATTAAAATTCATGATAGTATTCACATTAAATATCTATTTCCATCACCAAACCAGTAATTTTATCATTGTAATGATTTGAAATTATGTGAATTTATCCATTACTATCCTTAATATCCTTAAAAATGAGCACCATGGCTCTATTCATTGCATATTTCAATTAGACAAGTTCCCCCATGTAGGAACTCTGTAATCATTACATCCATCTACCTTATGTCCCAACCAAATTTATGTCATGGGGCACACATGTGTAGTTTGTGCACACATTTTTCCCCCTCCTTGAAATGGTTTGTTAGGATTTTTCTCCCAGCTATCAAAAATAAAAATAATATTATCAAAAACAAAAGTAGATTTACCCCTCGAAAGATAACTACCTATTTAAAATCATGGAATGATCCCTCAAAGGATGACTATCTATAAAAATGAAAAAATAAAAAAATCAGTTGTAGACCACTCCCTCAAAGGATGGCTACCCATGTAAAAAGCCTTCCTGTATCGATCAACCTTCAAAAAGTCAAATATCAAAATCATCCTAGGAAATCTTCCCACATTGATCATATTTCCCATCAAAGAAAAATTCCCACATTGATCAGTTTGCATCAAAATAAATGTATAGTGGGGCATCTCTCTATGAAACTGTTGAAAGGAGAACCTACTCTCCCACACAACCTACATATGTTAACCCTTTCACATTATAGGAAGGTACATCTTATCACTTCATCTCTATATCCAAGATCCTATGTGTGACTACCCATTATTAGTCATGTGTTAACATCTGATTATAAGGCCAAAGAGTGTAAGTGACTTCACCATATCTATTCCCATCACATATGTATCAAATCCAATATAAAGCAATCATTCCACGTTTTATTCTTAACCATGGTTAAGACACATTTTGAAAAACATTAAAATCACTTTAAAATCAATATCAAATAACACATCATATCTAAAACATAACTTTAACAACTACCACCCTATCATATCAACATCCATCAACATCTATTAGAAATAACATTAACCTCTATCAATATCTATCACAATATCAACATCTATCAATATCCATATAATCATGATCACATCTTAATATTACATTACCACATCAAGTACATCACATCAAAGTAAAATTAACACATAAATCATAATACAATCATATCATCATTGCATCATTATACATTACCCGGAGTCTCAAATACTCTGTGTATCACAAATCTACATCAAAACTAGGCTTCATAAAGAGCCGTATACATAAAAATGTCACATTTACTTAGTAAAATCAACACTTGTCAATCATCTTCCTCCTCAAGGACTATGCCTCTGATCACCATCAAGACATCTATCTAGTCCTCTATCAGGACCCTTTTCACTTTATTAGTCATATGTCTATACGAAACGAACCCTTTGGCTCCCCTATCACTTGAATTCCTAGTCTCGTAAGCCCACCTTTGTGGCAACATCAATTTTGGTCCCTTGACCTTGTCAAACCATCATCTTGTCATTGTTAAAGTCATATGTCTATAGGATACAAACCCTTTGGTTCCCCTATCACTTGACTTCTTGGCCTCGTAAGCCCACCTTTGTGGAAACATCAATCTTTGGTCCTTTGACCTCATTAAAACATCCTTTTTATTTCCCTTTCCATCATTAAGTCATACGTATATAGGACACAATCCCTTTAGTTCCCTTATCACTTTATTTTTGATGACACCAATTATGTCTCTATACCTCACCATGGGGCATCATCTCTCATCTCCCCATCCTTTGATCTTTTCATTTTTTATCCATATATCTCTTTCAAAATCATGATCGATTCCATTTTAAGTCATCAATCCCTAATTTGAGGGGGATCACCTCATCATATAATTATGCATCTTTCATCTATGCCATCTCATTTTTGTCTCACAGAATGTCTAAAACCACTCAATAAAAACAGAAAATGTAGACACCTAAAATTAGCACTGCTAATCCCTATGTTTATGTCTGCTAGCACCACTTCATTATCACAGCACTATCATATTATATTTTAAATCCTTATCATGAGTCTTATTCCTCCCCCTAATATTTACTCCCCATAAATACCATTCTACACCTGTAAAATCCTATTCTCTTCCTCTTAAAACCACCCAAAACCAAAATTAAATAAAAAACAAAATAAAAAACTTCTTAACCACTTCACAACCTCCCTATCCCATAAAACCTCTTTCTAGCATACACCCTTTGTCAAAACAAAAAAATCTTAATTTGGGAGGTAGTTTCAACCTTTTCCCCGTAAAACCCTGATTGCCCACGACTGTCCCAATCACCGGTGATTCTCCTTGGTTAGTGATTACCCTAAATAAAAAAGTTTTGGGGCTTCATTTCAGGGTATATTTCTCCATTTTAGCTGATAGATTACAGTTGGACGTGGCTTAAGGACTTCATATTACATTTTTATTATATCGTAGCCCTCTCATAGAGCCAAAGATCATCCCAAAACATTCAAAGGCATCAAACTCTTTTCTTTAGCCTTTGGAGGCCATTCAAATGTCATGGAATCAATTCAATAATCTTCTTACATCTACAATCCCCCTCTCTCGGGTAATGTCACCCTCTTATATTCATTTATTGACTTATACGAGGTAAGTGATTTTTGTTTGATATTATTATCTTGTTTACTCATCATTTGTAAGTTTCAAATCAAAATTATCTCATTTATCATCAACTTATGCATTTCTATAGTAATCACTATTGATTCCTCTAATCTCCATCGATCGAACCCAATACCCAACGATCCTTGTATGTTAGATCAATTAAGCCCAACTCTTATCCTTAATACATCCATATCTCATCACCTATTACTACTTTTCCTTTGTAGAGTTCCTGTCGAACCCCATCAAGATCCTTTGATCCATCTTTAGCACTTTATCAGTTATCTTAATCAAATCTATTTCTCATCTCACATTTATGAGTAAAAAACCATCTACATCCTTTCTCCTTTGAGCTATATTGTGATTCCTAGACTCCCTTTCGATCAAGTATCACCATTAGACCATCATATAGTCATGGACTACGTTATTATTTTTTCCTTTGAATTGTTATTATATCATTTGTTTTATCATTTTATCTTATCATTATCAAATTAATTTCTTGAACATAGATTGAAATCCTTACAAGGAAGTCCATTAACTTTTGAGGACTAGCCTTTTCTAGGTAATCTACCATATATCTATCTAATCCTATATTTTTATAAGTGTTTGTGCATTGCAGGTGACCTATCCCATTGAAGGAAGTAGTCATGCACTCGATTGGATCCTTATACATCGAATAAACCATCATAGTCAACAGTCATCATCGTGAGTATCATAAACCCCACTTTGTCTTTTGAGGTCGGTTTTGTTTTTGTTGTCTCAATTCATTAATTAAATTAGGAAAGACAAAAATATTTGAACATTAAGTTCATAAATGTAACAGGGGCATTCATGAGTCCAAATGGTAATACCGTGAACTCATAGTGGTCATATCTTGTCCTAAAATTAGTCTTGTGTATGTATTCATATTTTATTCTCAATTAGTGATAACTTTGATAAAAAATCAAATTTGGAATAGATGATGCATCACGCATCTATTCAAAAAGATCATCTATCCTTGGAAAATGATATATGTTCTTGATTGTGGATTTGTTAAGCATAGTATAGTCAATGCATAACCTTAATGTGATATATTTCATTTTGACAAAGATTACCAGTTCTCCCCAAGGAGACACGATCAATCTAACCAATCCTTTCGATGACAACTCATACTATTGTGCCTTAAGATCCACTAGTTTAATTGTATTCATTCCATAAGGATCCTTAGAAATATGTTATGTTATAGGATTTATATCAATTATGAAATCGAATTAATGTATCGATAAATTTTAGGTAATTCCTCCGAGAAAAGACATTAATGTACTCTTGTAGGAGCGGGTATTATTTCATAGAAGTACTACCTTCCTCATTGAAATATGATATTTTTATTACGTAAATAATGAAACCTTTGTTATTAGCCTTTTTGAGTTGCATTAAAAAAATCCATCTTACTTCAATATCTCTTTTTTATGCCGTGTATGATTGTTGTTTTCTATAGGTCATCCAAGCATTTTGTTCATTTTTCAAAACAATTCACGCTTTCTTTGTGTTTTGATACCCATTTCAATCCTATTATAACATTATACAAACCTATAGGAGATACATATGAATCTAATTATGTGGTAAAACTAGGAAGCTCCAATGATGCATTAAATAAACATTGTTTTACCGTGTGGACAACATTATTCCTGTATTGCACAATCCATGATTTCTTCATATAACCAATTTTAATTTTAATTTTTCAGGTACCTTATTTGAAATGAAACATTCGATGAGCAACATTATTAATAAAATAGTTATAGGTAGTCCATATAACTTACATGGTACTTCAATAGGTGTGGCTTGCTTTTCGTCTTGTTGATTTACTACTACAACATGAATTATTTTCTCCGTAGTTCTATTTGTTCCTTAAAGGAAAATTTTTAGTGTAGTGATCACCACCAAACTTAAAGCATATACTAAATGGTCCTTTTCTTTAAGTTTTATTTTCACTATTCGATGTACTGTTTTGACCAATTTTCTTAAAATTTGTAGCAGGCTTTGCTGTTGTACTTTTATTTCCATTTTTGGCCTTATTTCCAACCTTTTTCCACCAAGTTTTTCTTGGTGCAAGTGGTGAAGGTGAACTGAAATTTTTATTTCTTTTCTCATCTTTGTGAGAAGATATAGCTTACAAATTCTACTCTTATTGAATGGCCTTTTCAAATATTGCTTCCATGGTTGAAGGACCATGTACATCCTCTTCCCAACCTATGATCTAATTAAGTCCCATGATAAATTTAAATATACAAAACTTCTCATTAGTTTGGTACTTTGAAACATATTTCAGTAGTTTCATAAATTTTTCCCAGATTCATTACTGATCGACTTGCCTTTTACTAAGGTTTTGAATTTGGCCATCTTCTCGGTCATAATAAAAATGTGGTAATAGTCTATCGTAGTAGAATTTAATTTGATCCCGGTTATGTTGGATGTAATAACCCAAAATTCTACCTTTCAGCTATCCCACCATGAGGAAGCCTCATTTGAGAGATAATAAACACCCCAAACAACCTTAGTTTATTCAGAAAAGTTTCTGATTGCAAAATATTTCTCCATCTCATTGATCCAATTCTCAACTTCATCACCTAGAGTTGTCCCATCAAATTTAGGTAGACTGATACATTTAATGTCATTTGAAAGTTCTGCTACCAAACATGCTCTTTTTTAGGTTGGTTAGGATTTGTAATGTTAATATATGATACATTAGCATTTACAAGGTGATAACGTTTTGATTTGTAACATTTGTGTTTTGATTTGCAGCATTAGGTTGCCCCCTAAATTAAGAACTACTGCTACTATAAATACTACTATCTTAAGTAAATATTTGTTGTTCAAGGATAGCTATACTAATGCGAGTTTCTTACATAAAAACAAATATCTCACCCAATTTTGGGATCTTGTTGTTTCAAATTTCCTCAATAGGTTGGTTATTTGTAACATTTCCTCTTGTCCTAACCATTTGTTTTTGTTAGACAAGAATAAAATTTTGTGTTAGCGTAAGGACCCATTATATGAAAGATTTGTTAAGATTCACCTTTGATACCAAAGATTAACACCCATGTTATAATTACTCCAAATTAAGGGAATTTATTTTTCTTTTAAAAAAAACCCCTTAACCCCATTAAATGCCTTCAATGATTTTAAATAGCAACATTTATAGTACAACATGGAATATAGTTTACAATCCATCCGATAACAACATTAACAAGTGCAAAGTGGTAAAGGTCAATTAGATCTACCCGATCCCCTTTATCAACACTCTATATGAGTTTGCATAACTTGTATGTAGTTAGTTAACCTATTCATTCAGGCATGAGAATTGATGTCGCTCCTCGGTGTCTACATGAAAATAAGTTAATTGAGTTCTAACTAACATCTCACACTTTGTTAGACAAGAACTTAGTGAACTAATAATGTAAATTAAGCTAGTACATAGTTAGGATAAAGCTTTCAAGATATGCATTTCATGCTTAGTTTTTTGATTTCACATAAGCTAAATGAAACTTTTCCCATCACCACATAGTCATCTCTACACATTTATCTGGATCCCATCTCATTAATTAAAAGTTTAAGTTTTTATATTAAGAAGGCCTAGAATCTAGGTCTTGCCTCTTGACTTGAGAGTACACTATCACTACCATCTTAGGAACCCTATGGGAAAGATAATGATTACTTAATAACATTCTTCATTAAATAATTATTACCCTTCCCATAGCCGTCATAATATGGTATGAATAGAGTTCAATCAAATGGATAGGTGGGACTTAGATTCTACACTTTCATAATACATGTTATCTTATTACAAAGTAGAATTCATCATTTAAAGACTAAGTAGAGTTATACCTTTAACAAAAATATCTATAGTAACTTAGCTAGATACTATCATATGAAGTATCTTAATTTTGTAGTGTCACTTTACAACTTTCATTGTTAGGAATAGGTTTAGTTTAACCATGTATATTTAATTTGATAATGATCCAATCCCATTTAGGTTATGTTGTAATACCACAAAATTATTAACTATCATTAATTATCTCTTTAAGAAGAGATATAATCCTTTAAGTACTAAGACAAGATTAAAATTAACAAAAATCATAAATGTATCATTCATTTTACATAGTACCCTCTTAATTTAATGTATAGAACTTCAACATTTTTCAAATTATTATGTTGTTTATAAATGTTGTTGTCGTAAGGTAAAAATTTCATCACCGTAATTTCTATAGATGTACTATGTAAACGAATGAATTATTATCATTACGAAAAATTTACAACGAAATGTAAATATTTCATGTATCGTTGTCCATGATAGTGTTATTTAATTAATCCCATTAATTTAATCATGTAAATGGTAATATCATACATATTTTTGTATTAATTTTCATTAGTCTTTTAAGAATAATAATTTTCATAAATTACAATCATCAAAATATGAAAAGTACAATTTAATAATCAACTAAAATTACATACTTTCGCTATTAAAAAAATATCATTATTATAGCTCATTTGAGATATACAAGTAATAAAATTATTTATTTAAGATCAATAAGGATGAATCCTTATATTATAAAATATTGCAATAATATCAAGTTGATACAATTAGGCAAATTTCCTTATTAAAAATCTGTGAAAACATGTTACACTTTTCATAAATACAATAATCCATAATCGATATTCAAACATAATCAATTTATGAAATCGAGATAAATATAATTGTTGGATGATGTCATCGGTGAAAATAATCCAAATAAAACATCGTAGTAATAATTCTATCTTGTAATATGAAGGATACAATAAAATGATATACATAGTCAATTCATCGAACCGGTGTGAATTAACAACTCTCAATCATGTTGTTTTACTACGAAGTGATTAATATAATATGGTTAACAAAATTAGCAATTCATATCTTTCAAATACACATGTAAACCTTAGTTATATATTTATAATCCAAATGGGATGATCCCATAAGTAGCTATAAGGTTCCATAAAACATCGTTTTGAATTCTACACGAAGTATATGATCAAATATGCAATCTCCTACTTCATTAAATTCACCATTTCAGTAATAAGGAGAAAAATTACATTCAACGAAATAATAATAGAACATCATGAATTCATCATAACCTACCCTATGTTAAATTATTTACTTCTGGAATATTAAAATAAGTAACAAAGTTTATAATTATCAAAAATGATTATCCATTATTTATCTCATTGTTATAACAGATAACAATTAATTCAACATATCTTTATGCTAAGTTTGTAACAAATAAATAAAAAGCATTCAAGTTATCATCTTATTTTCACATCTCTTGTTACAAGCCAACCATGGTAGTTAATAAGCCAAAAATTCCTTTAGAACCATCTATGTGAGATACAATTACAAATTTTAACAAGAAGCTTCATAAAACACTTAAGAAAGAATCCAGATACTTTATTAACTTCAAGTTACTAGCAACTTATACTATACTTTCCTAGGAAATAACTAGATAACTACTTTTATAATATAATTAATATGGGAAGAATATTGATAAGATAAAATGATGAGGACAACATGATATGCAACCACGTAAGAATTATTTATAAACCTACCCAAGTGAAATGAGTTTCAATTGAACTATTCCCAAAATCAAAGTGCAAGTTTAAGACAATGGCTTCCTAAAGTTCTCGTGAATATATCCTAAAGGATATTTTAATCCATTTATTAATTATCAGAGACCATCAAACAACTCACAATCTTTTGACAAGAAAACATAAGGGTAGGAACAATACTCATCATAAGAAGTGCTAGTTCACAACTTGAACACAACTATTCGATCCACAAAGGTCAAGTATATTTCCTACTTATAAATTTTCATAAACCCACATATGGAAATATTAAGATATGGATACTACTAAAAAGTTAAATCAACTCATAGACTCCATTACTTAACATGAAAATCGATGTTATTGAATCTTAAGTATGAAAAATATGGTTTATTGCAGTCATTCCTCCAAATAAATCAATAACCAATTTTTTCTTATCAATCAAGATTGTTAACCAAGCTAAATCTGTATATTAGTTAATAAACTAAACCCACATAAAGACAACAAAGTAACTCATACCCATAACATAATTTTATGAATATGGAACTTAAATACATTGATCGTAGTCATACTATTCGAAAAAAAGGCCAACAACCCAAATAACCTCCATAACATTCATTCAAATCACCAAGAGAAAAAAACAAATCCATCTTTTCTTTTCTTAAAATTTCCAAATCTAACAATATTGAAAGCTCGAACAAATAAAAAAATAATTTGACCCGAATTTTTTCAAACATTTCAAGTGAATAAATAAGAGAGAGAGTCAAGAAAATACATGCCTAGAAAATCGAATGGCTTTGTACTTTCTTTGCCTATTTCCTTTGCAAACATCTTCCACACATTCAAACAAATAAACCCAAAATTTCAAACAGCAAAAATTCAAAAATACATCAACAAATTTATAACAATGATACGCCATTGATCCCAATAACAATATCATTTATTTTTATTAGTTATTTCCTATGAGAATAGCTCCTCAAAACCAGTTTCTCCCTCCCCTCAACATGTGCGGCTTTCAACCAAACTAAGCTCTAAATAATAATAAAAATAACAATGAAGTTATATTTTATCATGCAATGGCTTCAAGTGAATCTTCTCAGAATTTGTGATCAGGGAGTTTTTTAATGCTAATTGATTTTTGTAGGTGACATGTAGTGTCTTTAGAAAATCTAACACCACCTTTACTAATTTTCCCTCCCATTTCTAAGTGGATTTTCGAGCGGTAAAAGTTTTATAAATAAAACAATAATAAATTAATTTTCACGTATATAACATGTCCATGATTTAATTAAATGTACCATTAACTTATATATCAACAATTTTGCATGGTGTAAAACATTTGGTTGAAGACTATGTTTAAACAAATAAAATTTCCTTCCCATGCATGGTGTGGTCAATCGACCCCATGAATAAGCCACTATATATGTCGTGGTTGAAAGAAATTAAAAATAACTTTTAAAATAAGCCATAGGTATTTGACCTTTATCTATAACCAACAAACAACATTTACCTTAACGTTGCCAATATATTTCAAATAATATTCATGCCATCACCTAAAAAATTAATTTCATTTTCAACTAATCAAATGCAATAACGAATTCAAATCACAAGAAAAGATGTTAATAATGTTATCTAACTTTATACTCCAACTTTCCACAGATTAAAAAATTGTGATGATGTTAAGTAGAGTAGAATATAAACACCTTTTACTGATGAATTTAAATAACAAATACCACATTCAAAGGACAATTAAAACCAATACAATCATACCATCGCAATGAAGATTATTTGAGTCAACTTTGAATAAAAATTTACCTTGTTGCTTTTCCAGAACATGACAACACCATAATAAAATGTTTTCAAATGCTATGCATTCCATGACCAATGTCATTACACAAGAAGGTTAGTAACATAAAACAGTCATAATTATTTCCCAATACCAAAATAATATAGATTTACCATATTAAAAATCATTACCTCGAGTAAGTAAGATGAAACAAAGTCAAGTACATGAATGTAATAACATACCAATGTTATGAAATAATCACACACAACAAGGTAAAATAAATTCATATAAATAAGTACAAAAATAAGTTATAACTATGAAGTACTCCATGAATACTTGATGACAAGCAATCATTATGCAACCAGAATGCAATTACGTGTAAGTGTATACATGATTTTTAGGATATACATACGTACACATACTTTTAAACTTATCTAAGAAAAATTCTTATCCCCTTGCCTTTGTAAACCACTTTCTATATTACAAATTATTATTATGACAAAATAGAATGAAAACAATAGATGTGACTATATATATATATATCCTTTTGAGGAATGAGATGAGATTGTGAATCATATATCTCAAAAATAAAAGTGTTTAACACATGAGAAGGCGCTCTAGAATAATTTAACCATTCAAAGATTGTACAGTGTGATATGTGTATAGTAGTATATGAGAAATGTGTATACACATGGATTTTCATTCTTATTGAAATTTTATCTTCATGGTAACCATTATTACATTCAATCCCTAGAGTCATGTCCTTAAGGATATTACTAGGAGGGGATGAATGAAAAATTTTATATACACTAGTTAGTGACAATACTTGTGAGATAGATTTGATGTGTGTATGCATGTCAAACTAAATAAGCTAATGGAATGGATTTAACACCAAGTAAATCCTAACTTAGTTATTTCATAATCTAAATCAAGATTGAGCTAAAAAGGGAAAGAATAGTTATTTAAAGAAAATATGAATCTAATACTAAATGGAAACCTCAATTTTTATGTTTGGATGTGATCCGTATATAAATACTTCTTTATGTGAGGAGAACACAAGTTATGTACGTTCAAGGGTTCTAATAAAGTGAAGATATTTCATCAATACGGCTTAAGTAATTTTTAAAATCTTCTCCCACTAACTTTAACAAATGAGGTTTCTCAATTTGGTAAGATTTATTATGATATAAATTCTCTCTTGAGATATAAAATGTCTTACAAGGACAAGGGTTAAAAAGGCATAGGAAGGTACTAGGATTCTTATATAGCTTTACTGCTTTGGGAGAAGCATACATCCTAGTGAATGTGATACAAAGACAAAGTGGATGTATATTTAGGAGTTGATAAGCATTATTAGAAGATATTAATTAGGAATTAGTGACCTACGAGAATTAGGAAGGTTTATATTAGGGAAGGTTTATATATATATATATATATATATATATATATATATATATATATATATATATATATATATATATATATATATATATATGCCATGTTTAGCTTGTAGAAGCCATTTAGAGATGATTTAGAGGAAAAGAAGTTGAATGATAAGGGTTTAAGAGGGGGATTTAATTAATAAGAGGGTTTTTTAATGAAATATAATATTTTTGAAAGAGATGATTACTTAAAGATGGTTAATTAATTAATTAAAAGAGAATTTTAACTAACATCCGTGACCTTAATTGGCATCCAAGATGATAAAACATGCCAATTAATTCATGAAATGTCGTTAGTTGACCAAGAATATGGTTAATGTTAACCAATTAGTGGAAAATCAATAATTATGAAGAAATGATGAGGAAGAATAAAATTAGTGCAATTTTAGGTATTAAAATTGCACGGTCATTAAGTGTCTACATTTTCCCATATTTAATGTGGTGTAGGGAGAGAAACACAATTTCAAAGATAGTAGAAAATTTTATTATGTGTGGGTGGAAGAAATATCAATAGGATGGATGATGCTCCTAGAGTGTCTATAGGGTGATAGAAGAGGGAAATTGACACTCTAAAAGAAGAGAAAACAATCAAAGTGGAAGAAAAAACCATTGTGGTGGCTGAGAAGCCATCACGGAGGTCAAGGCCATCACTGTCAAGGATACACATAGGGAGGGAGGGGTAAAAACAAGTCATTTTTACCACCAATATCTTGGTAGGTTAGAATAAATGGAAAAGGTTAGTTAGAAGGGATGTTATTTAGAATGGGAAACAAGATAAATGAGGGTTGGAAATACCATTCCATCTTGGAAATACCTTTAACTATTTAATATGAGTATACAACAAAAAGGAAAAATGAAATGAAAATCCATAATAACTAATATTTTTAAATTTTTAAGGGACCGACTCAGAGAAAAATACATAAGAAATATAATGTGAGAAAGTAAATAAACAAGAAACCAACCAAACAAACAAATACAAGAAAATACACTCAATTTTTTTTTAAGACAATTGTACCAATGTTTTTATTATCCGGCTTCATTAACCAAATGTTATAGTTATACGAAAAAAGTTAAGAAGATTTCCCAAGAGAGGATACATGTAATGAAACAAATCGAGGATGTAGAAGTCATGAGAAAGAAAATGTTCACTATGAAACTTCCCCGAACAATGATATATGTCGAGAAGATAGACATAGCAAACATAAAAGCTTGTTGATGAAATAAGATTAAAAGATGACCCACATGTCATGTGATAGAAATAAGAAGTGTTGAATTAGGATGTTTTGTAGTATAATTTTCAATTTTAGTGTTTTTGCGTTAAACATTATTTTTGGGTTTATACTACGTTTTGAAATGTTTATAGATGTTTAGAGTTTGTGAATGTTTTTAGATTTTGTAGGTTTTCAGAATGTTTTTGGATTTTATAGATTTTCCAAATGTTTTGGGATTTTATAGGTTTTCTGAATGTTTTGGATTTTCTAGGTTTTCCGAATGTTATATAATTTTCTAGGTTTTTTTGAATGTTTTGGGATTTTCTAGGTTTTCCAAAACTATGCACAATATATCAAAGCACCAAGATGCCCCAAGTGAGATGTGAGAATATACAAGGGTGAATTATTATGCATATATACAAGAATAGGATGAGTCAGATCAAGGCCAAAAGGGATATGCTTAACAAGATTAAAAATGCAAGCCAAATAAAAGCTAGGAAAGAGTGGTCATGCCCCCAAGTATTAGGTGCTTGTGAATAAAATAATCCTCCCAAGGTTCCATAAACCATTTTCACCAAAGGACCTTAACAAGGTGTCACAAATGTGTGGTATCATTGACATGTTACTTTTGGTACTAGGGTGCCCCAACATATTGTGTGACATAAAAAATAATCGCCAAGAAACAAATGATAGAAAGAGGTATAAGATGATTAAAAATGGAAAAAAATTTCCCTCAAAAATTGTAAGAAGGAAATGTATGCACATGGGTGATTTAAACAAAGAAGAAAAGTGTAAATGATATGGAAAATGTAACCAAATGATTGGTGATGGATAATTGATGAGCCAAAGAAACAAATCACGAGACAAAAAAATGAATAAAGCATGAGTCCAAACAAGGTCTATACAACACTTGGTAACACACTAGTCATGTTTCTCATCAAGATCCAATGTGTGCATATGAAAATTAATTAATTCTTTAAGTGAATATTTGATAGGTAATAAGTGAAGAAAAACTATCCGATGTGTAGGAATGATTAATTTTGATAGTTTATTGGTCAATTGAGGGTGGAAGGAGCATTGTATGTTGCTTCGCTACCACCTAGGAATCTGTATCCCTCAAAAATATGTATATGAATCTAGATGAAACCTTTCTCTACTCCTAGCCAAACATTCATAGCCCTGATAGAGATACTTTGGAAACACCCTTAGAGAGATTTATATATATCTTTTCTTTTTCTTTTGATTTTTGATTGAGTTTTTTATTTCTAAAAAGTATTTCAACTCTCTTGATTTTATTGATAAGGGGTTAAGAACCATTAATGGCTTGATGGAAGTATGAGGAAGTGATTGTGTTGATGACATTGGCTAGTGTCAATAAATATTCCCAAAGGTATTTGCAACAAATTTATTAAATGTATGATAGTGACAATTTATTTAAGAGGTAAATCGTTCTTTAATTGATTAATGTAATTAAAGACCAAGGTCAAAGAGATGTAGTAGAGATCAATGCCACAAAATGATTGTGAATAAAATATTATCACCGAATCACAACACCCTCTGATTTCTTAGCATATGAGTGTGTTAAGGAAATAAGTGTGACTGGGTAATATGTGTATCATATCTCAAGTTATGGGCCTTGCTACTTGAGATGGAGCTCCAAGAAGGTTGGTTCCTCTTCCTAATATAATACAATAACTACCTCTAATGAAGGAAATATACTCACTACTTTTAACCTATTACTTCAAAGGGACTAAAGACAGAGAAATAACATGAAAATGAAAGAAATCTACACTAAAAGAGGTGATGCACTAAGATAAGGGTGTGGGAAATCTCTCCAATGTGTGAAAATGAAATAAAATACAGAGTAGAGAGGGTGGAAACAATCACCATAGTCCAATAATAGCACTCATACCACCATTTCCAAAGAAACACAACAATAATAGACCCTGAAAAAGTGAGTAAAAGAGACACAATACACCTGCAACTGGAATGAAGAGGCAAGAAGATGTAAGAAACACAAGAAAGGGAAGAAGAAATATCCACAAACTCCAGTTTATTGCTCCTTTAATATGCATAGTTCATTTCATTACAAGAGAAAGGCTTGGATCATCATGCAAGAAGTCCAAAATGAAGGCCTACAACACATTGGTGTTCCAAAACAATTTTGACAGAGTTTTGTTACAAGAGCATCCCCCCTAAAATGAGAGGTCACTCCAATATATAGAAAATGAGGGAGGGAGAGAGAGAAGTTACAAATATCGAACTTTCCCCTTCCACCTACTTTCAAAGTACCATAAGTGGGTGAAAATCATGATGGGAAACTTGTAAGAGCCATCCCATGCAAGTGTTTTAACTTGCAGAATCAAGAAAATGGATTCCCATGCTCATTTAATGCTCTTTCAACCACATGGAAATCATTATTTGAAATTGGGATCATTTTCAGAAATTTATACCATCAAAAACTCCATCAAATATTTAATTTCTTGATTGATGAGTTTATAGGATGGATTCACGATTCCAACGAGTCCAACTTTGCATGATTTGGAAGAGAAATGAAGAAGTTATGATCATTTGAGTGTAGGTAACTTTTTATACATTCTCGGGATTATCCACCATTTCACAGATCGAGCATTAACTTTTAGCCGCTAAGAGTGATGATTTTTACATTCCCCCATCATAATATTTCTATGTTTATAATATCTTCATGGAGGTATTTAAAATGTTTTTGGGTCTTACTACTTTTAAATATTCAAATGGGGGAAGTGGTTGAGTGTTTAAAAATTGAATTAGAGGCCACTCGACTCGACTACTTGCCAAATGGCTCACCGAGATAGCACCCATATTTGATTTTCTTTAGGATCTTCATGCTCTATACCACCTTGACCAAGTAAGCTCCCACGTTGGCATCCTTAGTTGACCCCCACCTGCAAGCTCCACCTTACCTATACTTCATGCCATCTCAAAGCTTACCCGACTCGACTTGTTGACCTCAAAGACCCCACCAAATGAAATGTGGATGTTGACCCCATGGGGAAATAATATCAATACAGCCCATTTTACCTAGCCCCTTGTTACCCGCACTGAGCCTATCAACCGAATTTAATTCCTTAGGCTCATTGTGTTCACCACACCCATCTCGGACCCACACCGCTTCCCAAGAATGCCTCATCAAGAAAACTATGTTCTTAAATCCCGTGCCTTATCCGATTTCCTCTCGGTCCTATGTGGTCAATTCAATCACCTTGAGTTGGGCCGTCTTGACCACCTCATTCCCGCATTCACCCTCACCTTTGCATCCTTTGTTGTGCGGCCGACTTGGGTCTCAGGGAACTCATGTCCCCATGGAACGAGTTTCCTTTGTGATTTATGAATGCACTATCCCCGATTTAGATGACACTTGCCCCTCATAAGAACTCGACTCGAGATCTCTAAGCTAGTTTGGAAATAAAAATTTAACTCTTTTCCCCATTTTTACCTAAGTCTCGAGTCACTTCCTTATGAGCTCACCGTAGAGCTTGTTACCATGAATATGTTACCCGACTCAAGCCGGGTTACTCACTTCGATGATTCCATGATGCACCTAAAACTCACCACCTTATAGCTCACCAAGGACCCTCAAATAGATCAACCATGTTATGTTATCTCCCATTCCCAAGTCAGGGGTATAGTTACCTAAGCCCTCCCTTTCATTGTAATGAGTTAACTCGCCTTTCCTTGTAGGAACTTAATGAGCTCAGAATAGATCTCCGGTGAGACCAATGTCAAAACCCAACCTATATAAAACTTAGCCATGCACTTGGCTTGTCTCCATAACATGAAATTTACAACTAACTTGGTACATATAACATAGCTTTCTGAGTTGGGAACTAGCTTTCCCACCAGCTCTGTTAGCTCACTAGGGGCTAAAGACCATTTTCTCAAATTTTTTAACTTTTCCTCTAATTATTTTTTGTAGTTTTTGGATTCCTCGGTGCTCTAAGGGATGTGTGAAGATGTTTGAGGGTCTCCAAGAAAAATCATTAGGTTTTGTTATGTTTTCCTACAAGTGGGCCATGGTGCTTGCTTCTTGATCTTGAATAAACTCTAAGCTTCTCGAAAACCCACAAGAGGAAATAATCCCTCTCATGGCCTCCAACCTTTCATGAGACCTTATTGATGTCTTAAAACACCGAAACCTACCTCGCATGCTACAAAATGACCATTAGGGGCCATTAAAACTACTTATAATGCAAGCTTCCTAGTTGTCCATTTTCACCTGAGAGGTAAAAATGGATAACATATTTGGTGACTCGTGGGGACATCTTCCCACTAGATGTGAATGCACAACTACCTGAATGTATCCATTGGGCATGGAGTCTCCTATAATGGCCTGAAACTAATCTAAATTTGAGAAATTGTGTCCTTGAGCCACCGAAACATTTCTTGAGAGTGAAGTTTACTACCGTTACTTACATTTTCCAATCTTCATAAGAAAATCTTAAAATTTACATGAGTGGAGAAATTTTTTGATCTTGATTTTTTTTTCCTTATTTCATTCCTCCATAAATCTGATCTTTGGGGCTGAAAAGTGACGTGTTAGGACTATCCCAAACCTGATTTCTTTCCAAGTGTAAATCACAACCAATTGATGATACCTTGACAAGGAAAAAACATGCAAAAGTTTTAGAGACTACTTGTTAAAACCTAATTGTTTCCTTCTTATAAGCTTCTTGGAACATTGTTGAAAGGCTAGAGAAGTTGGAAACATGCAAGGAACTAAGACTTTTCATAAAAATCTACTCCAGGATTGATTATCTAATTGTGGAAGGGGCATGAGAAAATTAGCTGTTGATTGGAAGGAGAAAAGGGAAGAAAACACTAAAATAAGCTCCTTAAATATGATTTTAATTGATTTGCATTTAAATTTTCTTAAGGATGACAATTGTTTCTTACAACTCTTAGCTTCTCACTAGAATATTATCTATTCGGAAGCATGGTGAACTATGTAAATACAAAAATAGAAGAAATAAAACATGTTCCCAAGGAACTTAAGGAAATTGAAACATACTATAACACCAAGATAATGTGTAAAAATCTTGGAGGAATGAAAATCCTAAACTAATATGTACAAGGGTGAGAATTATTCCTTTTAGTAACAATGCTTAAGGTAGATTCCATTGATTGGAATCTGCAATTCTTCTCCATCCAACTTGGCTAGTCAGAAATCATTGTTACTCTTACACTTCATGATCATATAGGGACCACTCCATATTGCATAAAATTTGAAATTATTTCCCAGTTTTTCCCGATCTGCATCCCACTTTAACACCAAGTCTCCTTCTTAGAATGTACTTGCTTTAGCCTTCTTATTGAATGAAATCTTGATCAATGCTCAATCCTTCTCCATGGTTTTCATTGTATATTATCTTGTCTCCTCCAATTCCATGAGTTTCGCATACCTAATTTTTATAGGCTCAAATTTGAACAACTCTAGTTGATTTAGGAGATCCAATGTAGGAAAATTGAGGGATATATGAATCCTTGTTTCCTTCCTATAGACCAACTTGTATGGAGAGAGCCCTGTTGACATTTTGGGTGTGATTATATTATCCCAAAAGGATGATTTGAGCTTTGTGTGTAAGGTCCTCTGATTTTCATCTAGAGTCATTTTTATAATTCTTTGCAAGTTCTTGTGTGTAGAATCAACTTTCCTATTACCATGGGGGTAATAATTAGATGAATTCCTAAGATATATTCCATTTCTAATAGCTCATTCAGTGATTTTTGTGCCAAGAAATGACAAATAATTATTTTATATAATGGTAGTCGAGACACCAAACCTATTAATTATCCCCTCATAGAAGTCTAGTATGCTAAAATCATTTACTTCTTTGAGTGCTACTACTTTGGTCCACTTGGTGAAATAATCTGTTGCTGTAAGGATCCATTTGTGGCCTTGACTCGAGTTAGGATTGATGACCCCAATAAAATCCAATACCTACAACATGAATGGTCAAGTTAACCGAGATGGGATGAAGTGGTAGCAGACTGCTAGATTTTCCTTTCCTATGGAGAATGTACACTTTTAATACTTTTTTATCCTTGCATAGAAGTCACTAAACAAGTGTGGGCCAATAGTAACCAGCCTTCATGATCTTGAGGGTTGTTACTCATGGAGAAAAATGACCTCCAAATTCTCCATCATGGAACTCATGCAACACTCTTTCAATCTGATTTATAGAGACACATCTCATGAGGAGTTCATTCACATCTTTCTTGAACATAATGCCATCAATAAGAACATACATGATGGAATGTAGTATTAAGTACCTTATTTTTTATTTACTCAAATTTGGAGGGCATAAACTTGTTGTTAAGAAGTGAATCATATCCCGAGTCTAAAAAGGATTAGAAATATCATCAACTAGTTGTTCTTGATCATCTTGTAGCACTAGGATAGCTTCTTCTTCATTATTTAGCTCAACATGTTGTTTGGAAGCTAGCTGCTCACACAAACCTTTTCCATGGACCAGCTTGGTCACCTTGATTTCTATATCATATTCCATCACATGGGTGATTTAACCCAGCCTTTTCTCATTTAAATATTTTTTTAGAAGAAATTATTTTACCCTACTTCATACACAAACAACTGAATTTTATTATTGGAGACCAAGTGTCTAAACTTGTTCAAACTCCTTATAACAATGAGGACATGTTTCTCAATGAAAGAGTACCTCACCTCATAATCTTCCAAGCTCTAACCAAATAATGCTATGGGATTCTCTGAATGTTCCTTGTTTAACTGTGTCAAGATAACTCGATATTGTATCTGAACCACCAAAGGCATATATGATGAAGTCCTTTGAAAAATTTGGATTAATGAGAGTTGGAGCTTGGGATATTACATGTTTGATAGCTTCAAAAATCTCTTTACCCTCTTCTATCCATTTAAATTCCATACTCTTATTTAACATCATAGTCAATGTTTTAACAAGACTTTGGAAAAATCAGGCACAAACCTTCTAACAAAGTTAATTCTCCCCAAGAAGCTTTGGAGAGCCTTCTTGTGACTAGGCAAAGGAAGTTCCCAGATAGCTTCAACTCTCTCAGGATCAATGGTTAATCCTTCTTTCAAAACAATGTGACCTAATAGATTTCCCTCATGAGCCAAGAATATACATTTTTTGGGATTCAAGGATACTCCAAACTTCCTACATCTTTGGAAAACTTTCCTAAGGTGAAAAAGGTGATCTACTACATTTTTGGAGAATATAATGATATCATCAAGATAAAAAAGCACCATCTTGTTGATTAGTCCTTGAATGCCATATCCATTGCTCTCTGGAAATTATATCCACTATTTGATAGTACAAATGGCATCTTCCTATAAGCATATATGCCCCACTTGGCGGTAAAGGATGTTTTGAACTAGTATTCCTACTTCACCATGATCTAGTTGTAGCATGAGTAACCATCCAACAATGAGAATCTATCTGAACTAGATACTACTTGCAATATTTTCTCCATGAAAGGAAGTGGATAATATTATTTAAGAGAAGCTATATTCAAATCTTTGAAATCCACACACAATCTAATTTCTCCATTTCACTTTTTGACTGGTGTTGGTACCCAAATTGATTCTCCCTTACAAGCTGAGAAGCATCAAATATTTAACAAGAAGCGTAGAGACAAATAAATCATCATGTATGTCGTTTTATATCCGAGGAGGTGATTCAGCTGGCTCTTTGTCACTCAGATGTTGGAGAAATGGATAACACCATATAAAAGGATTTGATCTATCCTCACTACTTTAGGCCATGCCTTTCGACCAGGGTGAGAGGACCCATTTTGTAACCTCTGTTGGTGAAGGAGAATGAAGATATCCTTCTTTGCACAAATTTGAAAGGAAACCTTGAGAAAATATGATCAATGCACCACAATTTAACTCTCACGAGTTGTCACTTCTAAATAATGGTGATATTTTCTAAACAAGGTTAAGGTTACTAAATACATTATGGAATCCTAATTGCTTCTACATATTTTGGTAGTAGAATTTATTCATTTGTGGACATACATGGAAAATAGGGGTAGTTCAGGTAGGATTCATTGTTTTTGAATAATTTTTGGTGGGAGATTAAGCAAGATAAATTTTATTTTTCCAGATCTTTGAGAACCTTCATAACAATTGGAAAACTAAATGACATAATGCTTCATAATAGCTAAAATATTCCTTTAACTAGAAGGTGTGCATCAATGGAGGCCTAGATTTGCACAGTTTCACACAATCTCTAAGAGTTTAACAAGAAGGCTCGAGCTAAAGAATCAATTAAACATTGAATACCCTTGGTTCCTCACGCCCGAGATACACTCAAAGGCTTACAAAAAAATCTTTATTAACAAAATGAAAATAAAGTGATTTTAATTTTTTTATCTCATTACAAGATGAAGGATCTTCTTGTAATGAAATTATAAATGCCACTAAACTATCATAGGGACAAGATCTTGTGTGATTCAGAGGGATTTTAACACAATATTACAATAGGAATAAGAAATACTATTTGTAGACATTCTGAAATAAAGTAGAATTTTTTTTTCCCAAGATTAACACATATTAATTTAAAGTTGATTAGATTCATTAGTAGGGGAAGGTTTCTTGAACAATCTCAAAGCTTGTTAATGGTTGTACACTTGCAACCAACTTGACATGATAAAATCTAAAACATAAGAGATTAACAAGTTTCTTAGATGGTCTCTCAGGAAGATGGGATTTCTCAAATTTTCTCATAAGAATTAAACCCCCACCATTTGCATGACTAAAGCATGATTTTTATAACACTCAATTTATATCTAAGCTTTCCCTTAAGAAAATAATATTCAAGGAACCTTTGTTTGTTACATGTTTGATCATGATTTCTAGAAAATGACATTTAACAAACTTACAACAAAAAGTTGTCAGTTATTCAAAAAGGTGAATTATTGCAAATATTTCCATCATTATTTTAACTGGGGCACCCATTCATCTCCTCTGACAACACATTTTTCATCCTTTACACATGTAACCTCCATCATTTCATCCTTTTCCAATTCTTTCCTCTCGTGGCTTGGATCTACATCTAGATTCTTGGTAATTCATGTTTTTGCAAGTTTCCGAGAAATTCTAACTTCAAAATATCAATTGTTACATTCCTTAGACTCACAAATTAAGCTCTAAATCCATTTAATTTCACTTTTGCAGATAAAAGCGATAAGGAATTTCATCAAAATGATGAAAAACATTATGTATTCACATCTCCAAGAGTCTTGGAGAAAAATGGTGACAAAATTAGATGCAATGCATAGGAACCGTTGATTCTTCCGTTTCTCAACTTTACATTAGAGCCATCTATGTGGAAAAATCTGATTCGAAGCGGGCTTGGGGTTTCCTTTTGTATTCTATGACTTTTGGAGAAAATGCACATTTTTCACATTTTCCCCGCCCCTCCACCTTTGAAATATGGGCTCGACACATGGCTTAATCTAGGCCTTTGATGGAGTTATGGCTCATTTATGCAATTTTACCCTTTTTAACAAAAAGGAAATTTCCAATTTTCCTTTGCCAACCCACCTTCCCAATTTTATCTTTTGATGTGGGCCCTAGCAGAGTTACGGGTCAATTTATAACTTTGTTCCTTTTCAAAAATGGAAAAAAACTTCAAAATCCTTCGGTGAACTCCTCCCCCCACTTTGAATTTGAAATATGCCATGTGTCCTTCTTTGGAATCAAAGTAAGACCTTTACCTATAGGGTTGTGGATCAATTTATAACTTTTCTCCTTTTTACAAAAGGGAAAAAAACTTCAAAATGTTCCGCCGACCCACCTCTCTTCCTTTATCTTGAAAAATGGCCATGTGTCCACCTTCGGGGTCAAAGTAAGAATTTTTCCTTATCGCTTCATATTTTCTAAATAGCCAATTAGAGACTATCAGTACGTAGGGGAAATTTGGTATTTTTTTACAAATGTGACTAAAGTGGAAAGGTTCACCAAAATGACCCTCCGGGCTACAACCAATTGAAAATGAACATGTATACACCTTAGAGGCAAAAAGAGAAATTTTCTCTCGCCTTTACAAATTTGACTAGCCAATCGAACTCAAAATGCGGGGCCATGGGGAAAAATTGATCTTTTTGATAACATAGAAAAAAGCTACAAGTTATAAAATAGACCTGATGTGCCTCATCCAATCAAAAGAGACCATGTAGCTGAAGATGTTGAGATATAATTTGACGGGGAAAACATGCCCGTCGAATAGTAAGATGTAGGGGAACTTCACCATTTATGCCTAGAATTGAATCTTTCTTTAAGGACAAAGAATTTAGAAATTATACAAGGCCCAAATGTGATCCATGACCATAGAGAAGGATCTTCAACATCATAAAAATGAAGAAAACCATTTACACATCCATTCGAGAAATAGAAAATATGATAGAGCCCACAGATTGAAGAATTTTTAGAAAAAGCAGGTGAGATAAAATTGAGCACCAAAAATTGGCACTAAGTTTGCAACCCAACTTGAGTGCTTGATTGGAAAAATGATGTTTACATCTATGAGTTATTTCAATTCCTTACTCATGAGGGGATCAATATGAGGATTCACTAGTCTTTGTTTTTGTCTAATGGGCTTGGACTCTAGATTTAATTCAATAGTATGTTATGCCAATATTTGATTAAAGCCTCTCAAATATTTATATTTCAAGGATAATATATTCAAAAAGTCTTGAAAAAGTTGGATAAAATCAGATTTTTCTTGAGTACTTACTTGGTCAACTTGGATTACCTTTCCTTCTTCTACTAAAATAGGGTTTGAATATTCACCTTTGACTTGAATGTTTGCTTTCTCTTCCAGAATTGGTCATTGGGGTTGAAGATTGATTCCAAAGTCACTAATCCTTTTGGGAGTTTCTTTGTCCTCGGTTGAACCACTTTATCACTATATTGATGATCTAATTTATCCTAATTTCTAGTAGAAAAATCAGCTTCTTCTTGAAAGAAATTTATGACTTGTTGATCATTTTCAAACACTTTCTAGCTTGTTTTGTTATTTGGAATAACTTTCCTTACAATCACTTTGATGTGAGGATGAGTTTTATCCTTTTTGATATTGTCAACAACATAAAATGCTACTCCAATTTCTGCAAGTTTTTCCGCAACACCATTTTTATTTCTAGGGATGGAATTGATGTTAAATTCCTCAAAATATTTAATGAGATCCCATACCTGGTTCTTATAGCTCCTTAGAAGATCATTCTTGGCAGCGTTAGGTCCCTTAACTTGGTTTACAACTAGCTCACTATCTCCAAAAACTTGTAGGTTCTTGACACCTTTCTTTCTTGCCCAATGCAATCCATGAATCAATTCTTCGTATTTAGCCATATGTTAGGGAATAAGGGATAAAATATGTAGAATAATCCCTCACAGAATCACAATAGTAGAAAATAATATGTAGAAAATATTAAAGATCTCAAATAAAAGTGTAGAATAAAATAACACAACACAAAGAGACAATATTTAACGTGGTTCACCCAATTTGGGCTACATCCACCAAGAATCACTTGCTCAGATTTTATTACAAGCCACCACTCTCTCAATACAATACCCAGATCTATTTGGAGCTATGCTCAACAAACTCTATAGAATTCACACCCAAATTCAAAGCACATCTATAATGTTTTTCATACTTCTATCATATGCATAAAACCATATAAATAGACAATTGTTTAAGTAGTTTTACAAAACCATGGGTATGAAAACCATGGGAAAAAACTATCCCATAAAACTATGGGTCAAAATCCTTCCCATATGAGAAAATCACATTTCCAGATATATTGGGCACGTTTTAAGGCCAAATTTTTTTCGGGGTCTATGCCCCAACCCTCGCTACTAGGGGCTGCCACCCCCAGACTCTTGCTCGGGGCTCGGCCCGACCTTGAACCCTGGTGAGGATACATGAAAAGTGTACAATACTCTTAGTGTATAGTATTCAAAAATTTCACACATGAAAATAGGCTCCATAACCTAACACCATGATGTTTGAAAAACTGAATTGGAAGTGGAAAGATTAATAGTATTCTATACCTTTAGGTAACATAAGAATTTCCCCTCCTCTAGCACCTTGTCTACTCCTTGATCCATCAAATAATAGCTTCCAACTTCATTATCATATTTTTCATCTGGTTTGATGATGCTAGGGAGATGTGTATTTTCTTCATGCAAGAAAAAAATTACCAACTCAACTTCTTCCATCTCCTCAGTATGGATCAAAAGCATGTTTTTTTCCCATTCATCAAGAGTCAAGTCTGGAATAACTCCAAATTTAGTATTTGTCTCTAGAGTGTTTGGATATTCCTCTTGGTCAAAAACTCACCAATTTACATTGATTATTCTTGGTACATGAGGCTCGATGTGGAAGTTTGCAATAAGTTCAGACTGATCATAGCCTTAGCTCCATGCCCTGTTTTGAAGAGCATATGTGACCAATCAACTGATAAACACCCTCTAATTTTAGAAGTGAAATCTCTTGATAAGAATAAAGAAAATAGTGGTGGTAAGTCAATTACGGATATATCCTCTAAGACTGGCATTTGGGTATGCATGCAATATAAGGCTCAACCCTTTGATTACTCTAATTTTTCCCATTATTTTCTCATCAAGTTGTACTAATTATTTTGACACATGCTCATACTTAAGGCCCAACTGATCAGCTATTTATTTGGGCATCATGGAACTACTTGCTCCTGAATCAATCATGCAATTGTGTACAAGATTTATCCCAATAATTAGAGATATATAAAATGGAGGAGGCTTCATATTTTTTCCTTTTTGACCTCCTTGACCTCCTTCTTGTTTATTTGTATTGGTGATCAGCTTCTATTGATCCTTCGATGACTCATTTGATGTAGAGAAATTTAACATAGCTACTTGCAATAGATCTCTTTGGCTCGGGATTGCTAATGACTCCCACATTGAGATGTTTACATTTTTTTCTTCATTTTCTATATGATATTGAAAGGAGAGGAACTCTATTTTTGTTGTCCCTTTCCTGGCATAAATTTCTCTTGCACATGAGTTTCTACAACTGGCACATGAGCTGGTCTAGAAGGTGGTTTGGGCTGATTCTACACATTTGGAGCTGCACTTGGATTTCTAACTCCTTGAGGTGTGATAGGAGGTTGAGAAGCACTTGGATTAGATGATTATGCTTCATAAACATTCCTCTTATTATACCTTGAGCTGGATGCCACACATTAAGGAGGGGTTTTATTTATTCCACAGAAATCCTCACCTTTCCAGTTCACAAGTGTAGTTTCACTTGAAGGTATTTCCTGAGTAGCTACTTGTTGCTGATTTTCTTCTTGTTGTTGGAAGCACAAGGGAATGAGGTGGGGGTGAATAATTCCTTTCAATTCACTAATTTTTTATAGATTTCCATACATACACCATTAAAATTTATCCATCCATCAATGTGTGATTAGAAAAGTAAAACATTGAACCAAATAAGAACAATCAAGAGTGAATAAACATGAACACAAGATATAAGTGGGAAACCCTCATGGGGAAGAAAACTCACTAAAAATATGATTATATTACTAAAAGTAAATTAATTTACTGAAATGCCAACTTCACAAGGAGCACCAAACTCTAGTATAATAGAGCACCAACCTTACAATGAGCACCAACCCCTAATTTAGTGAAGCAACCTCTCCATAAGGAAGAAATAAACCCATAAATATGACCAAACACAAACTCATCCACATGAAGATATCAGATCTCTATTTTTTTGTTGCTAAAACTAATGGAGATCACAATTTTAGCTCACAAACCCTAGATCATACCCTAGGGCATAAAACTTTCTATCTTCTTTGTGGTGAGAAAATTTGTCGAGACAAATTGGTGGTTATCTTGCAAAACTCGGGAGTCTAAGTCCCTCTACTTAACCGGTGCAACTGCGTACATACATGCATGAGTAAAAATAATTTTTATCCTTATGGCCTTTCAGTCGGGGATCTAATAGAGGAACTCTATTGACCCTATGGAAAAATCTTGCATATATATGCAAGAGAGGAATTTTTTAGGAAAGTAGGAAAGGGAGTGAGAAAGTTAGAAAAGAGAAACTAATGTTGCAAGTATAAAATAAGAGAATTGCATACACCAGCCATAAATTTTTTTACATGCACTTAAATTTAGAATAAAATAAATTTGCATAATAGTGACAAGACCAAATATCTTTTAATGAGCACAAAGTACCACTAAACTCCTCAGTAAAAAAATGATAAAATTACTTCTTCCTTTATTAAAGATCAAGAAAAAATTGTACATAACATGGAAATAGAAGACATTTTTGAGTAGGGAAAATGGAAGAAATTTTCTATCTCTTTGCTCTCTTCACAAGGATATCTCTCTCATGAATTCACAAAAAAATCTCCAACATCTAAGAAGTCTCAGAAGTTGTCTAAGAAGAATCTCAAATGAGGATATTGTTACAATTTATAGAAGAAAATATAACTCTTTGTCTTCTCGGTGACTTTTCAAATACTTTAATTTGAATTTAGACTGCTCATATTCCCTTATATATTTAATTCCTTTTGTAAAATAAAGGAAACTAAAAGTTTACATTATGTTTCTAAAGTCACTTAAAGTTATATTAAAAAGTGTAAACCTCAATGAAAAAATATAACATTGATGAGAGAGAGTGTTTGGTGAGAAGAGAAGAGATAGAAAGAAGATGAAAAAGAAGAAAGAAGAAGAATTATGTAGAAGAATGAGCTTTTGTGGTTGATTTGATATCGCTCCCCGACTGCTTTTCCACTTCACTTTCTTGAGAAGGCCTTTGTTCCTCTAAGATATTTTCTTAAATGAGAAGTTGCAGGTTCTACCTTGTCGGCATGAGGAATGCGAATGAATCTCAAGGTATTTTTGCATCCATTGGACACATTGTTGATGTGTCTACATTTCTGAACCATGATGAATGTTTCTATGAAATAAGTGAAATGGAGGCCTGAATGTCTAAGACAAAGTCGAGAGTATCCTTAGTGAAGGAAAATGGGTTTCCTACCTCTTTCTTGATGTATTCTTCAAATGGACCAATCAAATCATCGACAGTTGTATCTTCACCCATTGTAGGTACTCCATGCTTTTGAGTTTTCTGATTTATACTATCTTGTAAATTATATGCTTGTTCCTCTTTCTCCTCCAGCTATGTAATGGCCCAATTGATTTCCTAAATTCTGATTACCAAAGTCCTTTCCCATACACGTGAAAAATATTCTGAAGTATTTTCAAAAATCTTCCTGTCAATCAACTCCTGGCGATGAGTGTTGCTCATTTCATCTACTACTGGGCCCAAAGGTTCCCAATAGTCCCTTTCTTTCTCCAAGTCCTCCTTGAGTTCACGTGTCTTATTTGCTATCGTACACATGTAAGCGAAGAGTTTGACCACTTCTTGGAGCATTGAATTCCCTTTTTCAAAAATTGAGTTGATCCATTCATTATTCACTTGCCCTTGTATTGTGAACTCATGTGTCTTCCTGATGGATTCTAGATTACAATCGCTTTTGGTGTAAACTCCTTAGTGGGAATTATCGTGGCATTAGGATCAACTAGATGTTTCACATAGAATGAAAGAGTTCACACATACTATTTTAGTTTATCAATCTTCTTCTTATAATCCTTATTCCTTGCCACCATACAAGTGGAAGATTGTTGATACATGTACAAATACCCTTCATGAGTTACTGGTCCCAATTCAATTGTGATGATTTCATAGTCAACTAGCATCATCTCATCCAATGGCTTGATTTCTTTAGGCCAAACCAGTTCAATGTATTGATTACCCATTTCCCCACTGTAGAACCATGAGGTTGTATGTGCAATATTCCTTGATATTTTTTCTTTGGCCAATGAGACAATCACTGATAGATCAAGGGCTGCCACTTGCTACATAGTGCGGTGTCAGGGACAATTGTTTCCTACATCCAAGGAAACATCTCATCGACTTAGGCTTAATGATAATTGCATCAAAAATTTCTTGTTCTAGAGGAGGAGGAAAATATTGAATGAGAGAGGCATGGGTGTCAACAAGAGGTGAAACCTCTTGTGGTGGCTTGAAGACTGAATCTTGAACCATGTGTTCTTTATCCACTTGTGCCTTTGTCATGGGGTGTTCTTCTTGAATTTCTATGATCAAATATTCCTCTCATAGTGATGTAAATGATCCTTCTTCTACTCTGAGTTTATTTGGCATCTTCTCATGAGGAGAAGCTTCCAATTCTACAGCCTTCCTTTTAGAACTCACTCTAGAGTGTTTAGAACTAGAAGTCACCTCTATGACTTTTGAAGATGATTGATGTGAGGCTTTCTTCTAACTCGGAGGAATTCCTCATGACTGGATGGTCATGGTTCTCTTCTTCTGAAACCAATTTCTCATTCTCCTCACCACCTTCTCAGTCCGCTCTAATATATCCCCTGATTCATGAACATACCAGTTGATTGGAGGTAAATGGGACATCTTGACTACCACATACTTAGAATCATACATCTCCATCCCATCATCTTACAAAATATCTTCATACTAGGAGAACTTGAATTTATTCATTTCACTGATTGTCATCCTCATATGGTCCTTTTCACGTACTTCAAATTCATCCATGAAATTTACCCAATAATCCTCTCCCTGTGGCTCATGTTGCAATTACGGGACATGGAAAGAGTTGGGATCTTCTCGGATGTCAAAATTAGGCTTGGCGATGTAGGAATGTAGAGTCAAATGAGTGAAAACAACCTCCATATGAGATGTGTCATTTGAGCTCTTGCATGTGAATACCTTGAGAGAGATAGGAAATGGAATAAACTTCTTCCTCCTACTTCTAAGCTTGTTATTCACTTGAATGATCTGTCTGTAGAGCTCGAACAATATAATTTGGTCACTAAGGTACTTGGGTAACCTTAGTAGTGCTTGGTCAAATCTAACAACTTGTAGGTAGGAGAATGTCGAGAATTGGATGAAATAAGAGCCATACTTCTTGATCAAGGATGTCACTTGTGACAACATCCTAGCTTCCATATATTATTCCAAGCTTCAGACTATGTACATTGTGAACACATCATTCAAAATAGTGAAATGCTTATGGATTTCTTCCATCATCAATCGTAGAAGTTTTTTGAATGTAGGCATCTTGGCATTAATGTTTTGTGTGAGAACTAATCCTTTGAATGAATTTGAACTAGTGAAGAGATAGACCAAGTAAGAATTCATATGGAGCTTCTTCTTCATGGGTACTTTAAGTAAATGCAGATGGAGATTATCGATGATGATTTTCTCACAACAATTATCTACTCTCCTTCAAGTAATGTCAATATGAAAAGACCCATCCATTATTAGAAGTCTATCATGCTTACTTCACCTATAAATCTACTAAGGAAAGTGATGACATTTGCATATCCTTTTGGAACTTGTAACGCCCACTAAAACAACCCACTTATGACCCAAGAAACAACCTAGGGTTAGTTTGGAAAAATTATGGAATAATTTTTTTGTTATTTAAAAGAATCTACAACCAGGTTACAAGACAACAGTTGTCACTAACAAGTTCTAGAACAATTATAATCTACTAGAATATACTTTAATTTTATTAACAAAAATAAGAATTCACAAGGTCCAAAATTTTATGGTCCGAAGTTTCAATTAGGTTTAGAGGGAAATTCCTCACCATACCCACTCTCTAGAAGGCTTAAAGTTTCAACTTGATTTTCTCACACTTAACACATTCAAAGTTTCCCTAAATAACTCCCATTGGATAGGAAATTTATTCACCTTTCCATTTATATAAATAATTCCTCCTAACTCCTCATATTTTTCAAGTTATGGGCCGGCGAAACTTGGGGTGAAAATTTTCCCCCAAGAGTGGGCTTGTGGGCCCAAGGGTGAAAATTTTCCCAAAGGGCAGGTTAACGGGCCACAGGGAGACTTTTAGAAAAATTATTTCATGGGGGAAAAAAAAAAAACATTTGTGCCCACGCTCCCACAGTCCTCCATTCCACAAGGATATGTGGCACTTCACAAGTCAACCGGGAGAACAGGGGAAGCAGGAGACATTTTGTAAATTCTCTCGCAGGTGAAAGTCATCTTTGCACCCGCGCTTCTATGAGTCTTTAAGGGAGACGTAAAATCTCCTAAGCATACATGGATAAGGTGAGGTGATGGGGAGAAAATTTACTTAATGCCTCGAAGGGCTAAGAGGGTATAGAGACCCACGCCTCCGTCAACACCTCACAATGCCACATGGTAGCCCCCGATTGGCTGCAAGCCGACGGGGATGACGAGGAAAACTTGGAAAATTTTCTATAATTTTTCTGAGATGTAAAAGACAAAAAAGGACCCGTTCCTCCGCCAATGCCTCATGACGCCATGTGGCATCACATGATTGGTTGCGGGCCGGCAGGGAAAATTTGGAAAAATTTCCCAAAATTTTTTGAAAGCGCTAAGTTAAAAAAGGGATCCGCCTCTACGACACCTCATGCAGGGAAAATTTAGGAAATTTTCCCAAAAATTTTCCTAAGTGCTTAAGGGAAAATTCGGGCCATGGGCCCGCTAAGGAAATTTTTCCCAAAATTTTAATGCCAAGTGAAGAAAACTTTAGAAGCCCATAACTTTTGATAGAGAGCTCAATTTTGGGAAAATGAGGACTTTATGGAAATCTCACAACTTAATCTTTGTACATAAATCATTAATTTTAGATTTTGATAAAGTTTAAGGGGTCAATTTTAAGAAAACAACCTGCTAATTTTATAGTGTGAGTTGGTAATTTTTAACTTGTTAGATCCATTAATTGTGATCTAATTCCTCTCTCAACATGTCCAATAGACATGGAGAAGAGTTATTAGATGGATTTAAGGAGGATTTAAGATTCAATTTTTTTATTGATTGCAATTTGAGCATTTTTGTTTCTTGATAGAAAAATGACTACAAAACGGTTTGAGCTCGACTTTTCTAAGTTTTGAAATGTTTGCTTTAAGTTTTTTTGTTGATTTGAATTTTTTTAGGGCCTACTACTTCAATTCAATAATTTAATTCATTATTTTATCATTTCAGGTTCGAATTGTGCATTTTTGGTTTAGATAATTACCAGTTTGAAATAACAAATATCAGGGATCAAATTTTAATGGGTCTATTTCCCACTTTCTTCTTCCTAGTATTTAGAATATGTTCCAATTCCAATCTAACACATTTGGTTGATTAAAAAAAAACCATTCAATACCAAAATGCAATATGGATTTCAATTTTTTTTTACATTTCAAAGACAGAGTTGTGCACTTTCCTTTATACGCATTTACTTCTTTTCAAGAAGAGATTTTAATACATTGAAATAACTAGATTCAATATAAAAATCAATTTGAGAAAAATTACATTCATCTATTGGTTCCAAAAGACAACTTACAACTTCCTTATTTCATTTCTTCCAAAATCATTTATTGTATACAAGGCGCATAATACCTTTTCTTTTCACATGTTCCACTTTACCACTTTTCAAACAGAGATTTCATACAAAGATGCAAAACATAGATTTCAATGGAATAACATCATATGGACAAGGTAAAACCATTTTCATTAATTCAAATGAACTCTTACAACTTCCTTTCCATTTGATTAAAAATACAATATACCAAACATGTATCATTCTTTCACATTCTTTCTAAATGAATACGAGTATAACTCTTTTACATTTCCAATTTCCACTTGCAATCAAGTACAACATCTTTCCATTACAAAAATCAACCCAACAAGTATCCAAAAACTTCCAAAACTTCTCCAAGCATGAGCTCCCAAAAATAACAAGAATTTTTCCCAAAATGAAGTCTCCCAAAAGTGAAGCAACCAAAAACAAGGCAAAAATTTGAATTCTATAGAAGAGGGAAGAGAAGAGGATGAGATGGATCCATGTAGGATGCCACATCACACATCCTCAACCCCAAACACAGTCAACTTCATTTTCCAATGCATAATAAATAGGTGGGTGCATAATATGACATGATTTACTTACACACTCAAATAAGTCCATTCCTCATAAGGACCGAAATTAAATTATGTAAGAAAACCGCATTTACAACATTCAACTTGACTTGCAAAATGCATAAAAAGGTCTTGTTGGTGTCCATTTTGATCTTACACCACCTTTGACCTATTTTTTTTTTTTTTTCACTCTGCATTTCCCGAAATGTTTTCTACAGCTTTAATGAGTAAAATGAAGTTACTTCCTTTGTTCCCATGCCTTAATCAATTTGAAAATCCTTTGACATGCCCCATTTTGCAAGAATACTCAAGTTTGCCCTAATTTTTGCCCTAAATTCTTCAAATTTGTGGGCTATGTAATTTTTTCCATTTTCCCGATCGTGGAAGCTTAAAAATGATCATTTTATACCTATATGCCTTTGAAAATATATCCTTATGGTCGAGAAATGCTCGGAATCATGTTTCATCTTATTCTATTTCAAAAAAATTCCATCCTTGGTGAAAAAATCAGATTCTGGGCACAACTGGAAAAATTTTGTGTTTTTGACGGTCAGACGGGCATATTTTAGCCATCAAATTATTGTTGAGAAGTCAGAGGGTACATGGCGGCATCTAATTAGCTGAGGAGAAGCAGGAAGTGTTATAACTTATCATTTTTGCCTTTTTGGCAAATGGGGCATTTTCGGGCCCAGGGCTTCGCTTTTTCCAAATTGCCTACGTGGCATGTTTTGATTGGCCAAGGAGAAGCAGGGGAGTTGGATTTCCTTGGAGATTTTTTACTTTCATTTTGTAAAATTTTTAAAAGTCAAAACTGGCCTGAAACCCCGCAACCAATCATAGGTGGACATGTGTCCTTAAAATCAAAAAGGGAAAAATATGTGGAGAGGTCTACTAGGTCAGAATGGAAGAGAGATGGACACATGGAAGAGTGGGGAAGTGCGGGTGTGGAGGAAAAGGGGAATTTTTTCCCTTTTAGCAAAAGGAGTTAGAGTGCAAATTAGGCCCGTGGGTCCACAATGAAGTAGAGGAAAACACGTGGCGGGTAGAGCGGGTCGGCGGGCCGACGGAGGTAAAAGGGAATTTTTTCCCTTTTTACAAAAAGACTTAGAATGGAAGATTTGAGGCATGGCTTTGTGACAAATCAAAACAGGACACGTGTCAAGGATGAAATCGGAGCGTGGGCCCACAAAGGAAAATGAGAAAAAATTCCCTTGGCGAAAAAATGGTTTAAAACATGAAATAAGCCCGCGGATTTTTAGCGATAGAGAGGATGGCATGTGTCAAGGGCAGAGGCGGAGGTACAGGCCCATGGGGAAAAAAGTGAAATTTTCCAAACTCCAAAAAGGGTCAAAATGCGTAGAATTGAGCTGCGATCCCAATGGGACCCACCATATGCCACGTGTCATCACCAAAATTCAAGGGCGGAGGGGCGGAGAAAAAGTCAATTTTTTCCATTTTTCCAAAAATGTTAAAAAGTCAAGAAGAGAGCCCAAATTCATTCCCAATCATATTTTGACATGTGGAGGGCCCAGATTGAAGGAGAAAGAGAAAATCAATGGTAACTATACATTCTTCAATTTGGCCGCCATTTTTGCTCCAGAAGCTTGGAGATGTGAATTTTGCATCATTTTTCATCGAATTTTTGGTGAATTCGTGTCTTTTGTGCCTGCAAAGATCAATGCAAGTGGTTTTAGGGATTAATTTGTATATTTGAGGTGTTTTTGAAATAATTTTTACTCAGGCCTGTGTAAAACGTGAAATATCAAATTATAAAGTTGTAGAATCAAATTTTGGAATGATAAGGATGAAATGATGAAATGAAAGGGGTCTGCATGTTTGGAGAATGAAAAATGTGCCTCCACAATGGATAATGATGAAGGATTTGTAATGATTTACCATTTTAGAAACACCTGGCAACTCTTGTTACAAATTTGTTAAATGTCCTTATCTGTGAATCATGTTGGAATTTTGTAACAAACTTGATGCTAGGAATATTATTTTCTTGGGAAAGAAGGATCAAATGTAATTGAAAGTTATATAATGCATGTTTTGAGACATGTAAAACGTCGAGAGAAACTTAGAAATTCATGGGAAAATTTTGGAAGAAGTCCATTCTTTGAGAAACCTCCTGAGAACCATTTCTAATTCCTTTTGCATCAGATTTGTATCATGTTGAGTTGGTTTAAGTTGTAAATCCAACAACAAGCTCTGAGATTGTTCTTATAACATTCCCTTGCTAGTAAATTTGGTCATTCTGGATTATTTTATGTTGTCTCTTGGCAAAATTTTCACGCACTTATGTTTTAGAATGTTTTCAATTTTTGTTTCTTGCTCATGTTTAAAATATCTCTTGATCATACATGGTCTCATTTCTTATTGATAGTTTAGTGGCATCTGTAGTGTCACATTTAGAAGAGCTATCATCTGATAAAAAGATAAATATATTTAAAATCACTTTACCTTCCTTGAATTCTCGAGATTGTTTGTAAAATTTTGGGAGCACCTTAGGTCATGATAAAATAGATATTTTTGATACTTTGTTGGTTCATTTGCTTCAAGATTTTGTGGCAGTTTTCAAATATTGTGTGGAAGAGTGTAGATCTATGCCTCCATTTTGTGCACATATCCTAGTTGAAGGAGTACCTTAACCCCTTTTAAGCATTCTGTTGTTTAGGTGTTACAAATTTCTTACAAAGGTCCTCAAAGAATCTACCAAATTATGGTTAGTCTTGTCTAAAATTTCCCACCAAAAATTCATTCAGAATAACTAATCATACCCCATTCTACCTCTGCATTACATTGTGTGTCAATAAAAGAACACAATCCATTTACAAAAATGCATATAGTAAATCAAGATCATACCATGTCTCTAGCAGAAATTCACCTTTGTCTTGAAAGCATTTCCATCATTTAGTAGTGACAACTTTTTTGAGTTTGAATAATGTAAAATTGATCATGTTTTCCCAAGGCCATCTCCATACAATATGCATAGTATAAGTATATCTCCACATCCTTCAAAAAATAGAAGCTGCAATATAGGTTTTCTTACCTTGGTTGAAAGGCACAACCTAAAATAGTGAGGATTAGATCAAAATCCTTTTAAGTTGTTACCAACTTCTTCAAAGCTTGAGTCTAACAAGTCAGATAAATTACTTCCCCAAATACAAAATGACATATAAATAATTTATCTTCCTCTCGACCGTCTTGTAAAATCCATGATGCTTCTTAAGTTGTGAAGGAGATTAAATCTTGGTACCAACACCAAAATGGTGCCATTACTGGGGACTTGTTTTGAATTCCTGGGAAATAATTTACACTGCTGAGATTGATTTGCTGATTCATTTTTCAGTCCATGTCTATTTAGCCCGTGAATAACATCGAAATGGTGCCATTTTTGGGGACATTATTCAGTATTTTCAGTATTTTAGATCCTTGGTAATACTTCTTATGTGATTTATGTGCAATTACAAATTTGAGTATCATCTTCTGATCAAATTTATAAGATTGGAATGAAGAGTAGAGTTCTGAGTTTGATATTCTCTTAGTTCAATCTGATCCATGTGCATACATATTTGAGATATTTGAATGCATATCAAACCCTAGTAAAGTCCCTTGTAAATTCTGCATGCAAATACATTGTTGAAGCATCATTTTATAATCAGACTTGTAAGGATTAAGTGAAGATATAAGTTCTGACGTGCAATTTTACTAGTTTCTAGTAGTTTTTACACTTCATTAGCATTTGTGGTTGATAAATTCAAGAAAAGTAAGGTCTAATCTATAAATTCTGGTAAGATTTTCAGTGTTGATAGATATTTGACAAAGTATTTTATTGCATTTGCACAACTAGGGTGAAATTCCTTAGTGGTGACTCCATGTTGTTTTGATATTAATAAATACTAGTGTCTTAATCTTTTTGTCATTTACTTTGGTGTTGCTAATCTCTGAAAAAATGGAAGGAAGAAGATCTCTCTTCATTAGAGACTCTGCTAAGAAGTTGTTTACAGATTCAAGAAACTCAGAGTTGGAAGGGAGAAGAGTTTGGAAGGTTGTTAAACGTCAAACATTAGGAAAAGGTATACCCATTGGTGAGAGAGATCAGCCTTTGGTAGAGGATTATCAATCTTCTTCAAGTGATTTTGATTCAGAAATCCTCACATAAACTTGTTTTCCTTAGCTAGTGAAGTTCCTTTTGCTATACCGAGTAAGTTCCTTCTCCAATCTACACCTCTTTGTTTCAATTCAAGTAAAACTTTCCAGGAAAATCAGTAATTAAAGAATACTAGTCTTGTGAATCACATTCTTGAGCCCCAAAGACCTTGCACTCCTCATCAGCTTGTGTCACCCCCAAGATCACCTCCACCAAACAATATGGCTCAGCATAGACCTCCATTTGTTGTTAACACCTTTGGTCCTATAGAATTTAGAGGAATGGATGGTTACCCAAATGCTGTCCCACAAGATGTCAAAAATAGATTTCCAATATTTGAAGGTAACAATTCAATAATTGGTGATCAACATCTCAAAATTTTTGTTAACATGATGGAAGATTTTGAGATAGAGTTTGAAGATGTGTATATTAAATTGTTCATTCATACACTAGAAGAGGATGCTAGGGATTGGTACAAGGCTCTGCCTGATAATTCAATTGATTCTTGGATTGAGATGAAGAATGCATTTAGGTTGTAATATGGTGACAAGATTGATCCTAGATTTCTCTTGTCTGAGTTTGAGAATATCAAGAAGAACCCCAATGAATCAGTCCATGACTTTAACATAAGGTTTAACAAAACTTTGAGAAGGTTTTCTGTTAGTTTGAGGCCTTGTGATGAGTCTTGTTTAATCAAATATGCAGATGCATTTGATAAGAAGGTAGCCTATTACCTAAGAGACAAGAACCCTACCAATCTAAGACAAGCTTTCACCATGACACTTCAAATTGAAAACAATATCAAAGAAATTGGGAAACCTCTCAAGAGAGATGGTGTAAAGTTGATAAACCCTGAAAAACCTCAAGCTAGCAAGGGTTGATTTAGAAGAGGTTGTGAAAACTTTGGCAGGGGTTGTCAAAGAAATCTCATATAAGTTAGCAATAGCTGAGAAAGGAATTGGGAAAACTTCACAAGGTCATCCAAGAGCACAAAACCATGAAATATTTTCCAATCATCCTAGAGGTGATCAAAGGGTAGATGATAGAGGAAAGGATCCATGGGGTCTGTAAATAGACATCCTCAATCACGTGAAGGAAGAGTGTTACATGATCCCCTAAATGTTAGGGTTTCTGCTATTGAAGAAGTTGCTGATATTAATTGGTGTGATAGGTATTTTCTACCCCATCCTCCATGTGAAGTGGACCAGAAAGAAGGTGACACTAATAATGATGATGGTACTGATGATGATATTTTTATGGTGGGCTATTCTTTAAGCTCACAAGGAGGAACAACATCTACTGAAGTGATAAGTGTGAGGACAATCGCAACCTTTTGGGATTGCATCAAACGGGTACAAGTTTTCCTTCCCCTCATACTCTTAAATTTGATGTAGTGCAAGATTTTTAAATTCATAACAATGACTTTGAATACGTAAGAGATTTGATGATTAAGAAGTATGATGGTGTTATTCCTTCGAGAGGAAGATAGAAAATTGTTGCCGAATGCTATTGTAGCTCAAGAGAAAGATTATAACACTAGAATTAAAGTTGTTAAAGGAGTTAGGACTCAAGACAAACCTAAAACACCCTTACTCACAAGCATTCCAAAAGAATATCCTAGAGAGAAACACTTGCTAAAAGCTCTATTGTTCCAAGAAAAAATTGTGGTCCTCCTCATGCCCAAGCTGCCAAGAATCCCATGCCATCTAATGAATCTTCTTGTCTCCCTTCCAATGTTTTTTTCCTAAAGAGTATTCCCTATGACATAGCCAAAGTATTGAGCCAAATAAAAGTGAGTGTTCCAATAATTGAGTTTTTAGGATCCCTAAGCATAAGAAGAGAGCATTTGAGTACTTGGGATTAAAGGAGGAGAAGACTACTCCGAGTAGAAATGTAAATGTTATTGAAACTCCTCCTCAAATCATTGTAGACCTTGAAACACCACCAATAGTAGAGGATTTTGGAGAGACACTTGAGGTATATTTGGGGACATCTTTGGTTGATTCCCAATTGAATGTTGATCCATTCTTCACAACTTTGATCATAAAGGATAGGCTACTTCACAATTGTATGTTTGATTCTGGTGCATCATGTAATGTCATACCTCTAGAAGTCATGAATGAGTTAGATATCTAAGTGACAATAGCATATGGAAAATGTAGTTCCATGGACTCAAGAGAAGTGCTAGTTGTTGGTTGTGTGAAGGGTTTGGTAGTGCAGCTTGCATCTTATCCTGGGAGGAATATAAAATTGGATGTTGTGATTGTTGATTTCCCTGCCAAATGGGGTATGTTATTGTCAAGAAATTGGGATGCAAGTGCTGGAGGGAGTGTCCAAATGGATACATCTTTTTCCGCTATTCCCATTGAGGGCATCCTTGTCAAGCTCTATAGAGAAAAGAAAATATTGCATCTAATTGAGGACCCAAACAATGCTTCTTATGAAGTATTATTTGCTGATGTTGATGCTGATAATTTTATTAGTTTTGCTGATGGAAAAGAACAAAAAATTGATGAGTCAAAGTTCCTTGAATAGGTATGTTCTCCTTGTACCTTGTTATTTGACTGGAGCTAGCTCCAAATTTGGAAATGGTGCTGGTGTAATTCTAATTTCTCCTAACTTGGAAGAATTTGTTTTTTCCTTCAAGCTTAATTTTGAATGTACTAACAACATTGCTGAGTATGAAGCCTTGTTGTTGGGTCTGATAATTGCATGGAAGTATGGTGTCAAGGACATCATTGCAAAGGGATATTTAGATCTAGTTGTCAAATAAAGAAGAAAATTCAATGCTACAAAAATCAATGTATGAAGCAAAGATAAGCATGTAGTTTGGGATCTAATTGAGATGTTTGATTCCTTCAATATTATGCACCATGAAAGAAGTTTGAATGATGCTACCGATAAGTTGATAGTGTTTTGGTCAAGATTTGTATTTTGCACGTTTCACCTTATTATGAGTATAATGTTGAAGTGTTAACTAGGCCACTGTCCCCGATAACATCAAGCATTGGTGAGTGTTTCATGATGATGATCAAGTGAAAAGGTTCTTACAAAATAAAGGTGAGTTTGTAGATCAAAATATTGATTGGGAACCAATGGTATGTATGGTTGAAGGAAGAGAGACTTTTTTTGGAAAATATACTATCCAATTGAAAACTAACACCATTCCTAGAGGTCTTTTTGCTCTTGAGTCAAATTTTAGCAATGCTGATTGCATCATCAATAGAAACATATCTACCTCAAGGGATGTGGAAGAGAAAAACTTTGGAACTAAGGACAAACCAAGGAGAGTTTGGTTGGGCAGAAGTTTAAACAAAGAAGGAAAACAATCCTAGCTCCAATTGTTGAAACAATATCAAGACTACCTTGCTTGGTCATATTCAGAGATGAAAGCATATAGAGAGGACTTGTTTCAACATGAGATCCCTCTTCAGAAAAATTCCAAACCATTCAGATAGAAGAAAAGGCCAATTAATCCACTCCTCTCCATGAAAATGAAAGATGAATATAAGAAATTGAAGGAGGGAGGGATCACTCAGCCCACAAGGTGTTCATCTTGGGTTACAAACCTTGTGCCAGTCAAAAAGAAGAATGGAGATATCAAAATTTGTGTAGACTTTAGAAATATGAATAAAGCTTAATTGAAAGACAATTATCCTTTTCTAAACATGGAGAACATGCTACAGTTAGTGACTAGATCTGAATTGTTGTCCACCTTGGATGGTTTCTCTAGCTACAATCAGGTTGTTGTCAAGGAGTTAGAAATATTTAAAACTACCTTTACCACTCCTTGGGGAACATATGTTTATGTAAGAATTCCTTTTGGTCTCATGAATGTTGGAGATAATTTCCAAAGAGCAATGGATGTTGCTTTTTCTGGTTATATAAATGACTTCATTGCAGTTTATTAGGATGATGTGACTGTATTTTCAAGGAGTAGAAAAGATCACTTGTAGCATTTGGAAAGAATGTTGATCAGATGTAGAGAATTTGGAATCTCTCTCAATCCAAAGAAGTGTCACTTTGGGGTACAAAAGGCCAAGCTTGCTTGGTCATATTGTTTCAAAGGCTGGTGTCATGATTGATCCAAGAGAGTAGAAGCAATCAATAGGGTGCCAATTCCAAGAACGAAGAAGGGAATCCAATCTTTCTTTGGGAAAATCAATTTCATTAGAAGGTTTGTGTCCAATTTTTCTGAGTTGAATCTTCCTATCACATACATGTTAAATAAATATCAAGTTATCAAATGGGAGGGGGCTGCTATTCAAGATTTTTAAGGAATCAAAGAGGCACTTAAACATGCACTGTCTTGGCAGCCCCAAATTACAAAAAGCCTTTCCAAATCTTCTCCTTTACTTCTTAACATACTATTACATCTTTTTGCTCCAAAAGGATGAATATGGGGCTGAGAGTCCTATTTCCTTCTTTAGCAAGGATTTACAAGTTGCTTTCGGAGCTTAAAATATACAATCATGGAAAAACAAACATTTTCCTTGGTGAAAGCAACAAAGGGTTTTAGGCCTTATATTTAAAATTCAAAATTTGTTGCTTATGTTCCCCACACCATGGTAAAATACATATTATCAAAGATGGAGATCTCAAGTAAAAGATGTGGATGGGTGAACAAACTATAGGAGTATGATATGGACATCAAACCACAAATTTGGTAAGAGTTTTGGGTCTTAATAAGCTCATGTTTGAGAGTAAATTGCATACTGTGAAGTGAATGAAGTAGAGGAAGAAAGGGAAAATGTTCTTGGGAAATTTGTAAGTTCTGAGTGGCACAAGGATATAATATTTTACCTCAGACACCTATGTTGTCCTGATCATTTGAATAAAAATCAGAAAAGAGCCCTCAGGTTGGCTTCTCAAAAATACATCATCGAATGACTTTGGGCTGGCTTAGAAGAACCCCTGAAGGTGTCCTTTTGAAGTTTGTAACTAAAGATGAAGCTCCCAAAGTAGTTGCTGATTTCCATGGGGGAGTTTGTGGAAGACACTTTTCCGAAGGGTTACAACACACAAATTTTTGACAGCTGGTTATTGGTGGCCTACTCTCTTCAAATATGTAACCATGATGATTAGAAAATGTGAAAGTCATCGACATTTCTCTGGCAGAATGAAAGCTTCAGTATCCCTTCCTTTGCAGCCTATATCAATTAAAGCTCCTTTCAAATAGTGGGGGATGGACTTCATGTGTAAGATTTCGACCCTTCTAGTGCTTTGGACATAAATGGATCCTTTTAGCCACATATTACTTCACTTGAGTGAGTAGAGGAAATCCATACCAAGAAAACAACACATCAAGTTGTTATGGACTTCTTGTTGAATAATATCATACGTAGATTTGGTGTGCCACCAAGATTATGGCTGATAATGCCATGTGTTTCGAGCTAAACCTTTGATGGTAATGTGTAAGGATTATGGAACCAATCTAAATTATTCTTCAAACTATAAGCCCCAAGGGAATGGACAAGTGAGTCTAGCAATAAGAACTTGTTAAAGATCATTAGGAGGACCTTGGGGTTGAAAAAGAGAAAATGGGGTGTAACAAGCTGAAATTTGTAGTTTGGGCCGATAGAATCACTACCAAGAGAGCTACTAGTAAGATCCCATTTGAGTTGGTTTATGAAACTCAATCTCTACTACCCTTACATCTGTAATTATCTTCATTTTAGTTTGTTCAACAGCTTGAGGATCAAGAGGTCACCCATATGAAGCAAGGATCAATCAGATGTGGAGCTAGATGAAGAGAGAAAAGCATCCCACCGAGAGGCATGTTAGATTTAGAGAGAAGTTGAAAATATTGTTTGACAAGAAGGTCACTCCTAGGGCCTTCAATATTGGAGATCTAGTTTTGTTATGGGACAACATAAATGAAGATAAGGGAAAACATGGAAAATTTGATGCATTATGGATGGGCCCTTACTCCATTGATATCAAAATTGGTGAGAATACCTTTTTTCTCAATGATTTAGATGGGGAATTTCTTGAATTTCCTGTTAATGGTAGGCATCTAAAGAATTTCTTGGATTAATCCCCAAATTTTAGGTATGCACAACTTGTATAATGTATAGTGTTTGGATTTTGCTCTGTTTTTGGTGTTTTGTCGGTTTGTGGTTTGCCTTGTTGTGTGGTAGCCATTTTTGTCGGGTTCTCAGCTAGTTTTTGGTGATTTTGGCTCATGACTCCTTTTCCCAATGGATTATTTTGGCACTTGGTCTACTTATTGTTCTTGTGGCACTCATAGGAGTGCCCATCCCTGAGATAGAGCCGATGTTGGTGTCCATTTTGATCTTACACCACCTTTAACCTAATTTTCTTTTCACTCTACATTTCTTGAAATGTTTTCTACTATTTTAATGTGTAAAATGAAGTTGTTACCTATGTTCACATGCCTTAATCCATTTGAAAATCATTTGACATGCCCCATTTTGCAAGAATACTCAAGTTTGCCCTAATTTTTGCCCTAAATTCTTCAAATATGCGGGCTATGTCATTTTTTCCATTTTCCCGATTGTGGAAGCTTAAAAATGATCGTTTTATACCTATATGCCTTTGAAAATCTATCCATGTGATTGAGAAATGCTTGGAATCATGTTTCATCTTATTCTATTTCAAAAAAATTCCATCCTTGGTGAAAAAATAAGATTTCGGGCACAACTAGAAAAATTCTGTGTTTTTTACGGTCATATGGGTGTATTTTAGTCACAAATTATTGCTGAGAAGTCAAAGGGTACATGGCGGCATCTAATTAGCTGAGGAGAAGTGCGGAAGTGTTATAACTTATCATTTTTTTCCTTTTTTGGCAAATGGGGCATTTTCAGGCCCAGGGCTTCACTTTTTCCAAATTGCCTACATGGCATGTTTTTATTGCAGAGGGAGAAGTAGGGAGTTGGATTTCTTTGGAGATTTTTGAATTTCATTTTGTAAAATTTTTAAAAGTAAAAAATGGCCTGAAACCTTGTAGCTCATCACAGGTGGACACGTGTCCTGAAAATCAAAAAGGGAAAAATATGTGGAGAGGTCCATTGGGCCACAATGGAAGAGAGATGGACATGTGGTAGAGCAGGGAAGTGCGGGCCATGGAGGAAAAGGGGAATTTTTCCCTTTTTGCAAAAGGAGTTAGAGTAAAAATTAGGCTCATGGATCCATAATGAAGCAAAGGAAAACATGTGGTGGGCAAAGCGGGTCGGTGGGATGGTGGAGGTAAAAGGGAATTTTTCCCTTTTTGTAAAAATACTTAGAATAGAATATTTGAGGCATGGCTCCATGAGAAATTAGAACATGACACGTGACAAGGATGAAATTGGAGGCACGGCCCCACCGAGGCAAATGAGAAAATTTCCTTGGTGAAAAAAGGGGTTAAAATATAAAATAAGCCCGTGGATTTTTAGTGATAGAGAGTAGAGGTGGTGGAGGTGTGGGCCTGTGGGGAAAAAAGTGAAATTTTTCTAAACTCCAAAAAAGGGTCAAATGCACAGAATTGAGCCGCGATCTCAATGGGACCCACCATATGCCACGTGCCATCACCAAAATTAGTGGAGGGGCAGAGAAAAAAATCATTTTCCATTTTCTAAAAATGTTAAAAAGTTAAGAAGTGAGCCCGAATTCATTCCCAATCATATTTTTACCATGCGGAGGGCCTACATTGAAGGAGAAAGAGAAAATCAATAAGAATCGTACATTCTTCAATTTGGCCGCCATTTTTTCTCCAGAAGCTTGGAAATGCGAATTTTGCATCATTTTTCATTGAATTTTTGGTGAATTCATGTCCTTTGTGCCTCGTAAAGATCAATACAGTTGTTTTAGGGATTAATTTCTAGATTTGAGGTGTTTTTGAAATAATTTTTACTCGTGCCTATGTAAAACATGACATATCAAATTATAAAGTTGCGAATCAAATTTTGGAATGATAAGGATGAAATGAAGGAGTTTGAATGCTTAGAGAATAAAAAATGTGCCTCCACAATGGATAATGATGAAGGATTTTTAATGATTCACCATTTTAGAAACACTGGCAACTCTTGTTGCAAATTTGTTAAATGTCCCTATCTCGAATCATGTTGGAATTTTTTAACAAACTTGATGCTAGGCATATTCTTTTCTTGGGAAAGAAGGATCAAATGTAATTGAAAGTTATATAATGCATGTTTTGAGACATGCAAAAGGTCAGAGAAACTTAGAAATTGACGGGAAAATTTTGGAAGAAGTCCATTCTTTGAGAAACCTCTTGAGAACCATTTTTAATTCCTTTTGCATTATATTTGTATCATGTTGAGTTGGTTTCAGTTGTAAAGCCAAAAAAAATCTCTTAGATTGTTCTTATAACATTCCCCTGCCGATAAATTTGGTCATTCTAGATTATTTTGTGTTGTCTCTTGGCAAAATTTGCATGTACTTATGTTTCATAATGTTTTCAATTTGTGTTTCTTTCTCTGTTGCAATCTTGTGTTTAAAATCTCTCTTGATCATACATTGTCTCATTTCTTGTTGATAGTTTAGTGGCATCTGCAGTCTCACATTCAACAGATATTTCTTCTAATAAAGAGATAAACATATTTAAAATCACTTTACCTTCCTTGAATTAAGATTGTTTGTAAAATTTTGGGTGCACCTTAGGTCATGATAAAATAGAGATTTCTTGATATTTTGTTGGTTCATCTGCTTCAAGATTTTTGGTAGGTTTTCAAGATTGTGTGGAAGAGTGCAGATCTAGGCCTCCATTTCGTGCACATATCCTAGTTGAAGAAGTACATTAACCCCTTTGAAGCATTCTGTTGTTTAGGTGTTACAAATTTCTTGCAAAGGTCCTCAAAGAATCTAGAAAATACTTGTTAGTCTTGTCTAAAATCTCCCACCAAAAATTCATTCAGATAACTAATCCTACCCCATGCCACCCCTGCATTGCATTGTGTGTCAACAAAAGAACACAATCCATTTACAAAAATGCACAAAGTAAATTAGGATCATACCATGTCTCTAGTAGCCTCAACCTTGTCTTGAAAGAATTTCCATCATTTAGTAGTGATAGCTCTATTGAGTTTGAATAATGGAAAATTGATCATGTTTTCCCAAGGCCATCTCCATACAATATGCATAGTATAAGGATATCTCCACCTCCTTCACAAAATAGAGGCTGTAATATAGGTTCTCTTACCTTGGTTGAAAGGCACAACCTAAAATAGTGAGGATTAGATCAAAATACTTTCAAGGTGCTACCCACTTCTTCAAATCCTGAGTGCTAACAAGTCAAGTAAATCACTTCCTTGGCTACAAAATGATATATAAATCATTTATTTTCCTCCGAGTTTCTTGTAAAATCTCAAGTTGTGAAGGAGATTAAATCTAGGTACCATTAGGTCTAAATTTAACCCTCCAACCATAGGAAAGGTTAGTACGTAAATTTAAGAGGTTTTAGACAAGTTTAACTTGTTCCACAAGCCTCCAAAATTAGCCTCCAAGAACAAATTCGAATTTCCAAGAAGGTGGAGTGTTTCAAACTCAAAAGTTAACTTATACATCACTTACACATTACTTACACATTCTTACAACACTTTAAAACATGGCCAACAACTCTATTAATTACATTCTTATGACATCTTTTAATTAATTAAGTAAATAATATGATTACTCACAATATTTACACACCATCAAATAAATAATGAAAGGGTAAGTACACCACATAAAGAACGTGCAAAAATTAAACAAAAGGGACCAAATAAAATAAATACATAAAATCCCTTGGTCACATTTAAAGGTGATCCCCCATGGGAATCCCTAACACTAACAAACACACACACACATAAACAAAACTAGTTGCCATGGTGACCTTATTGAATTCATCTAGAATTCCAATGTGGTTGGTCTCCAATCCTCGATGTTTGTTGTGATATTTTAACCTGCAAAACAAAAATACCTCCTTTGGCCTCGTGGCCATATCAGAACATCCAAAATAATATAAATATAATTAAATTTCCAAAATCATTTAGATATATGAATCACAACAACATCCAAGCAATCTAACAATATCATTATAGTTTTATCAACAACTATATCATCATCCAATAATTTTCATTTCTAGGGCTACTCACAATATCCAAATATCACAAGTCCAAACAACATCCATCATATAACCATGTCCAACAATATAACATCATCAACATATAAAGTGTCTCTAATAATCATCATGCATCATATAAGAATCAAAGTCAACAATAATCCATGATCAAATATCTAACAACATACTACATAAAAACTATAATAATGTCCATAATTAAGTTGAAAGTGTCATGATCAATATTAAAAGGTGTCAAAGGGAAGTGGGCACTACATCCCCCTCCCCTTAGACTCAATTTCCTCCCGAAGTCATCAAACAAATGTGGAAGCCGAACTCAAATAGCAAGTAACATCCTCACATGTAGCTACAGCCTCATCATATCTGTCCCACTTTGCATCCGAAGATGATCAACTTCTCTACCTCAAAGGCCCATGGTCTTGTAATCTAGGATGTGAACAGGATCCACCAACACCTACCCCCGGTCCCGCACCTTCAATTATGTCTAATCTAACACATGAGAAGGATCTGTAATATATCACCTAAGAACCAAAACATGAAACACATCATGTACATGAGACAAGCTGGGTGGTAATGCTAGATGGTAGGCCAAAGGGACGATACGCTCCAAGATCTCAAAAGGACCCACAAATCTAGGAGCTAACTTAGAACCTTTTCCATAATGGATAGGGATCTTATGTGGCCTGACATGAAGGAACACCTTCATGCCCACATCAAAACTATGGTTGGTCCTATGCTGATCTGCATACTTCTTCTATCTGTCATGTGCCTCTTGTAGTCTCTGTCTGATCAAAATCACTTGCTGCTCCATGTCCTGTAATAAAGCTGGTCTAAGAGAAACCCTGTCCTCTAGCCTATCCTAGCTAAGAGGTGTCCTACACTCTCTACCATATAAAGCCTAAAAATGAGCCATGCCTATAGAACTCAAAAACTATTATTGTAGGAAAAATCCACCAAGCAATGTGTACTCCTCCCATCTAGACTCATCGCTCCTTCACATATATCCTAAGCATGTCCTCTAAAATCTAACTCACGTGCTTAGTCTGTCCATCTATCTCAGGGTGATATGTTGTGCTGAAATTGATCTTCATCCCGAGGGCATGCTGCATGGTAGTCCAAAAATGGTAAGTGTATACAGGATTGCGGTCACTAATGATATTTTATGGAATCCTGTGTAACTTGATGATCTCATCCAAATATACCCATGCCACTAGAGTAGTTGTATAAGTGGTATTCACCGGAGAAAAGTGAGCCACTTTTATCAATTTATCAACCATGACCATGATGGCATCGTGGTGATATCTTGACATCGGTATCCCAATAATGAAATCCACGGAAATGGTTTCCCATTTCCACTCTAGTATAGCATGAGGAGAACAAGGCCATCTCGGATGTTGATGCTCAGCCTTAACATTCTGGCACTCTAAACATTGTGACATGAACTGGGCCCCATATCTACGAAGTCCTCTCTAATGATATAACTGTCTCAAGGTGGCATGCATCTTCTTCACCCTAGGATGGGTTGAATAGGGTGCATGATGTGCCTCTACCAAGATGTCCTGCCTCAAGCCTCCATCTATGGGAACATAAATCTAGCCTCTGTGCCTAAGAAGACCATCTGCCTCTAAGGAAAAACCATCAAACTTCCCCTCGAGGGGTCTCTGAGACTTGATCTCTGCTCAACCGCAATGTAGAAGTTGTCAAGAGGAAGCTACTGAAGAATCCTACCCCAAAAATCTATGCTCACCGAGGTGGCCATAGCCACATGTCTCTCATCTCTACCGAGAGCATCTTCCACCAAATTCTCCTTCCCCTTCACATGCTCAATCTCCATATCATACTCAAAAAGAAACTCCATCCAACACGACTGATGAACGTTGAGATTGGGCTACGTAAAGAGGTGGTGAAGACTCAAGTGATCTGTCCTGAGTGTGAATCTCTAACCAAGAAGAAAGTGCCTCCATCGAACCAAAGCATGCAAAACTACCACAAGCTAAAGATCATTAGTCAGATAATTAAGCTTGTAATATTTGAGTTTTTGAGACTCAAAAGCCACTACTCTGCCCTCCTACATCAACACACCTCTAAGCACCGCTAAGAAGTATTATGCAAACAACAAACTCACCTGTGGATTCGGCACTACAAGAATAGGTGCCGTAGTGAGACATTCCTTTAGTGTACTAAAGGCCTACTCACACTGTCACGAAAAAACAAATTTCTTCCCTTTCCTCTAAAGGGAAGTGATGGGGTGTGTAATCTAGAGAAGTCCTAAAAAATCTCCGGTAGTATCCTACTAATCCCATGAAGCTACACACCTCAGTCACCGTAGTGGGTGCTGGCCAATCCATAATGGCTCTAATTTTGGAAGGGTTGATGGCGATACCTTCCCTAGAAATGATATGATCCAAATACTTCACCTCCATCTAAAAGAATGCACACTTCTCCAAGTTCCTATAAAGCTTCTGCTCCCGAAGACATCAAAGAACCTGGTGAAGGTGCCCCTCATACTCCTCACACGTACGTGAGTAAATCAAAATGTCATCAAGGAAGATGAGCATGAAGTGATCTAAGAAGGTTCTAAATACCCCATTCATCAAACTCATAAACACTGTAGGGGCATTAATTAAACCAAAAGGCACCACTATGAACTCATAGTGGCCATATCTCATATAAAATGTAGTCTTATGAATGTCTACCTCCGAAATCCTCAGTTGATGGTAACTTGACTTAAGATCAATCATAGAGAAAACTGTGGCTCCTTTATCTGATCAAACAAATCATCAATGCGTGGAAGGGGATAATGATTCTTAATCATTTCCTTGTTCAAATTGGTGGTAATCAATACACAACCGTAAGGATCCATCCTTCTTCTTCACAAAATCACCGATGCACCCCAAGGGGATACACTAGGATAGATAAGACCTTTCTCTAAAAGGCCCTTAAGCTACAACTTGAACTCACATAGATCTGGTGTAGTCATCCAATAAGGTGCTCGTGAGATAGGTTTTGCTCCTAGAACTAGATCTATATGAAAATAAATCTCACGTGGGGGTGGTAACCTGGTAGCTCCCCTGGAAAGACATATGCAAACTCTCTCAAAACGGGGTGATTGTATAGTGATGGTCCACTAGACTCATTCTCTAATCAATCACTAATTGTAATAACATACATCTGGTGACCCCATCGTACACATCGCTTAAGTTGTATAACAGAGATGGTGTGAATAGAAATGGGTCTCCTGACCCCTGAAATCACCGACTCAACTCCCAAATCATCTACACAAGATATAACCTTGTGGTAACAATCCACTGGACCTATGTGCAAACAACCAATCCATACCCAAGATGACTCCATAAGAGCCCAAAGGAAGGATACAAAGATCCGAGGTAGTGGTGAAAGGTCCCAAATCCACCACACACTCCTTAACTAAGGATTCTATAGAGATCTTGGCTCTAGAAGCCATCTCAACATCCCAACTATGACCCTGCCTAACTGCCACCAGCCTGCATCGCTCTACTAAAGATGGTGTAATGAAAGAATCAGAAGAACCAAAATCAAACAAGATGGAGGTAGGAATACCACCAATGCTACATGTGGTCTCAATAACTATACTCTGATGCTCTTCCTGATGGTTCTCGACCACTACATACATCTTATGACTATGCCCCATATCACCAACAGTAGGTTATGAGATATGTGTCTTACCCTTGTTGTTAGGGTTTTGTGGGTAGTCTCTCTAAAATTGTCTAGTAACACCAAAACCAAAACAACCGCACTATCCTCTCCCTTGTATTGTAGGTCTAATCGGTACTCTGGAGGTCTGTGGTGTGGATCTTGATGATCCGGCTATGGTATGTTGAGGTCTCTATTAGCGAGCTCCTACTGTGAGCTCTCTGGGAACCTTTTGTCCTGATGGGACCCCTAGGAGGAGGCCCCATACTCTGACCTCTTTGTGTATCAAACCTCTTAGGAGGTCTATAAGGTAGGTGGGACTACTTCGCTACTACTCGCTAGGGTCTAAAGATGACTATGTTGAACCTTGTCCACCATAAGGAAGAGGTACTAACCCCCTCGATCTGCTATCCCGCATGCATGCATCGTATGTGGCTCCGGACTTGGTCTCTAGCATGTTGGGTCTTTCCCCAAGTCTCCTCTATTATGTAGGACTTCTCTATGGCCTCAGCTAATGTATGTATATAATGCATCCACATTATACCTCCAATGTCTAGATTTAGGCCCCAGATGAACCTATGAATCTACACCTGCTCATCCTGCATATAACCAACATATTGGAGTAGATCCAGAAATCTACTCTCATACTCAGCCACTGTGAGAGATGCCTGTCAAAGGTCATGGAACTCATCTATCCACTATTATATGAACCTCCGTGACAAGTATCTATTCCTGAAATTCTCCTCAAAGAGCTCCCAAGTAACTGTCTCAAAATCAATATGGAGCTTTTGCTCCTCTATCCTCCACCAAGACACCACTCCATCCCTCAGTAGATGGATTACAACACAAGATTTCATGTTTCTAGAACAAGGACAGAGCTTGAAGCATCCGCTCAAGCTCACCAACTAGGCCTCTACCTAAAATCCACCTATGTCACTAGAATAATGTGATGGTCAAAGCTTTAGGATCTCCCTGATGTGATCTGCAACTATGGTCTAATGGCCTCTAGGTCTCTCTACATGCTCATCCCTAAGCCTAGGGCTCCGAGACCTCTCTCTATGTCCTAAAACTTGGTCACCCTATCCCCTCTGTGGTGACTCTACCTTGGCTGACTCTGCATGGGATTTCTCTCCTCCATGCTCCTCACTAGGTTGAGGAGATACCTAACCCTCAATGGAAGGGACTCTGTCATGTCTGGCTGCATGTCCTCCTATTGATCCTCCACATAGAGTGACATTAACATCCTGAAGAGTCTACAAAATCTGGGGTAGGATGGCTGCTATATAATTATCTCGGTGGTGATAAGTCTGGCTCTATGTGAAAATTCCCCTCGTCCCATCTATGCTTCCTACACAAACCAATGCAAGAGTTAGTTCATTTTTCTATGTTTTATTCAATTTCCATGTTTACTAAAATATGTAATTTCTAAACTAAGTTGTTTTCTAGATTTAAAAGTGTGCTAGGTTTAAGTTTCATGTCTCAAGTTTTCTAGTGTGCCCAATGGTCCAATATTTTGAACCAATTCTCTAATACCAAGTGTAACGCCCACTAAAACAACCCACTTGAGACCTAAGAAACAACCTAGGGTTAGTTAGGAAAAATTATGGAATAATTTTTTTGTTTAAAAGAATCTACAACTAGGTTACAAGACAACAATTGTCACTAATAGGTTTTAGAACAATTATAATCTACTAGAATATACTTTACTTTTATTAACAAAAAAAAAGTCATAAGGTCCAAAATTTTAGGGTTAGAAGTTTCAATTAGGTTCAGAGGGCAATTCCTCAACATACCCACTCTCTAACAGATTAAAGTTTCAACTTGATTTTCTCACACTTAACACCTTCAAAATTTCCCTAAATCACTACCATTCAATAGGAATTTTCCTCACCTTTCCATTGATATAAAGAAGTCCTAACTCCTCATATTTTTCAAGTTAAGGGCCAGCGGGCCTTGGGGTGAAAATTTTCCCTAAAAGCAAAGTGTGCGGGCCCGAGGTGAAATTTTCCCAAAGGGCGGGTTGGCGGGCCACGGGGAGACTTTTGAAAAATTTCCCCATGGGCAAAAAAACACATTTGCACCCGCACTCCCGCTGGTCCGCCACCATAAGGGACACGTGGCAATTCACAAATCAACGCGGGAGAATGGGGCGGCGGGAGACATTTTGTAAATTCTCCCATGCGGGATGAAAGTCACCTTTGCACTGTGCTCCCGTGAGTCGACAAGGGACACGTGGAATCTCCCGAGCCAATGCAGGGAAGGTAGGGTGGTAGGGAGAAAATTGACTTAATGCCCCGAAGGGCTAAGAGGGTACAAAGACCCACACCTCTGCCAACACCTCGCGATGCCACATGGTAGCCTCTAATTAATCAAAATGGGTGGTAGGATAGCGGGAAAACTTGGAAAATTTTCCAAAAATTTTCCAAGACTCAAAATACAAAAAGGGACCCATTCCTCTATTGATGCCTTGTGATGCCACATGGCATCACCTGATTGGTTGTGGGCCGACGGGGAAAATTTGGAAAATTTTCCCAAAATTTTCTGAAACGCTCGAGTTAAAAAAAAGGATCCACCCCTCCGCTGACACCTCATGATGCCATGTGGTAGCCTCTCATTGGATATGGGCTGACAGAGAAAATTTAGAAAATTTTCCAAAATTTTTTCCTAAGTGCTTAAGGGAAAAATTTGGGCCGCAGCCCGCCAAGGAAATTTTTCCCAAAATTTTAACACCAAGTGAAGAAAACTTCAGAAGGCCATAAATTTTGATATAGAGCTCAGTTTTGAGAAAACAAGGATTTTCTAGAAATCTCTTGATGTCCTCTTTACATGGAGATCATTAATTTTAGATTTTGATAAAGTTTACGGGGTAAATTTTAAGAAAACAACCTCGCTGGCTTTTATAGTGAGAGCTGGTAATTTTTAACTTGTTAGATCCGTCAATTTTGATCTTCTTCCTCTCTTAACATGTCAAATAGACATGGAGAAGATTTCTTAGATGTATTTAAGGAGGATTCAAGATTCAATTTGTTTGATTGATTGCAATTTGAGCATTTTATTTTCTTAACAGAAAAACGAGTGCAAAATGGTTTGGGCCCAATTTTTCTAAGTTTTGAAATTTTTCCTTTAAGTGTTTTTGACTATTTGAATTTTTTTAGGGCCTACTACTTTAGTTAATTCATTATTTTATCATTGTAGGTTCGAATTGTGCATTTTGGGTTTAGATAATTGCCAATTTGAAATTACAAATAACAAGGATCAAATTTTAATGGGTCTATTTGCCACTTTGTTCTTCCTAGTATTTAGAATACATTCCAATTACAATCTAAAAATTTGGTTGTTTCAAAACAAACCATTCAAGACCAAAATGTGATACTAATTTCAATTTGTTTTTTACATTTCAAAGACAGAGTTCTACACTTTCCTTCATACGCATTTACTTCTTTCAAGCAGAGATTTCAATACATTGAAATAATCAGATTCAATACAACAATGCAATTTGAGAAAAGCATTACATTCATTTATTGATTCCAAAAGACAACTTACAACTTCCTTCTTTCATTTCTTCCAAAATCATTTATTGTATACAGGAAGACAATACATTTTCTTTTCACGTGTTCCACTTTACCACTTTTCAAACAGAGATTTCATAGAGTATGCAAAACACAAATTTCCAATGGAATAACATCATATGGACAAGACAAAACCATTTTCATTAATTCAAATGAACTCTTACAACTTCCTTTCCATTTGATTACAAAATATAGTATACCAAACACATATCATTCTTTCACATTCTTTCTAAACAAAATACAAAGTATAACTCTTTTACATTTCCAATTTCCACTTGCAATCAGTATAACACCTTTCCATTATAAGAATTTACAAGAGCATCCACTTCAAGTGGGAAGGTTACAATGATATTTAATTTCATAAGGGACTGTCAACTATCTGTTCTCATCTCTAGAACAACAACATGCATACTCCTCTTTCTTCTAATGTGATCACAACAGAGTAGGGGAAAGGCAACACTCTCCACCCAACCAAGACATCCAATGAAGAGGAGAAGCCATCCTTCTTCATTGGCCCTTGAGCCCCAACCACAATGCAATAAGAAATGTATTTCAACTCATGGCAACAACAAGATTCCACATCACAAAGCAATCTTTCAACATGCACATTTCAAATTAAAAACACAATAAAAAAAAAAAAAACAACAATTTTACAACCACATGAAAGACATCACACAAAACTCAGGCTTCACCATGCAATCCAAAGGAGAAAGAAGCTATGGGGGATGCTGATTATTCCTCCCAAGGGGAAAAATGGGTATCATCACCTCAGTACAACCCACCACACACACACACACACACACACACACACACACACACACACATGAATATCATTTCAAACCCTATCATGCCCTTATGCCTCCCCTAAGTACCCCTTATTCCTCACATTTTCTTATATCTCCCCAACCTCTTATGGCACCCCATAACAAGTAAATAAATGCAAGCTATTTCTTTGTAAGGTGGAACCCAAATTCCCAACTCCCTCCACCCTTATACCTCCCTAAAACCACTTGTGCCTCCCACAAAATAACCCCATAGTCTTCTCCTACACCATTCCTAGGCCATCTACCCAACAACCCACAATATATACCAAAACATTCACACAAGAACATTTACATAAATAAAATAAGAGCATTTCAAGAGCCAAGCTCTTACCTCTCCATGCTGGAGTTATTACTAGTTAAAAACAACGAGCTCCTTCCAATGCAAGCAATTCAAAAATCAACTCAACACAAATATCCAAAAACTTCCAAAAACTTCTCCAAGTAAGAGCTCCCAAAAATAGCAAGAAAATTCACCCAAAATGAAGTCTCCCAAAAGTGAAGGAACCCAAAACAAGGCAAACAATTCAAATTTTATAGAAGAGGGAAGAGAAGAGGATGAGATGGATCCATGTAGGATGACACATCACACATCCTCAACCCCAAACACAAAGTCAACTTCATTCTCCAATGCATAATAAGGTGGGTGAATAATATGATAGATTTACTTACACACTCAAACAAGTCTATACTCCAAAAGGACTGAAATTAAATTATGTAAGAAAAGTGTAATTACAACATTCAACTTGAATTGTAAAAATGCATAAAAAAGGTATAAATTTAACCCTCCAACCATATATAAGTTTGGTATGTAAATTTAAGAGGTATGGGACAAGTTTAACTTGTCCCATAAGCCTCCAAAATCAGCCTCCAAGGAAAAATTCGAATTTCCAAGAAGGTGGAGTGTTTCACACTCAAAAGTTAACTTACACATCACTTACACATTACTTACACATTCTTACAACACTTTAAAACATGGCCAAAAACTCTATTAATTACATTCTTATGACATATTTTAATTAATTAACTAAACAATATGATTACTCACAATATTTACACACCATCAAATAAATAATGAAAGGGTAAGTGCACCACATAAAACACATGCAAAAATTAAACAAAAGGGACCAAATAAAATAAATACATAAAATCCCTTGGTCACATTTAAAGGTGATTCCCTAATACTAACAAACACACACACACAAAAAAAAAAACTAGTTGCCATGGTGACCTTGTTGAATTCATCTAGTATTCCAATGTGGTTGGTCTCCAATCCCCTGATGTTTGTTGTGATATTTTAACCTGCAAAACAAAAATACCTCCTTTGTCGTCGTGGCCATATCATAACATCCAAAATAATATAAATATGATTAAATTTCCAAAATCATCTAGATATATGAATCAAAACAACATCCAAGCAATCTAACAATATTATTACAATATTATCATCAACTATATCATCATCCAATAATTTTCCATTTCTAGGGTTACTCATAATATCCAAATATCACAAGTCTAAACAACATCCATCATATAACCATGTCCAATATTATAACATCATCAACATATAAAGAGTCTCAAAAATTATCATGCATCATATAAGAATCAATGTCAAAAATAATCCATGATCAAATATCTAACATCATACTACACCAAAACTATAATAATGTCCATAATATAGTTGATGAAAGTGTCATGATTAGTTTCAAAAGGATTCAAAGGGAAGTGGGCACTGCAGAACTCACACCTTGGAAGGTTCTTGGGAATCCTTAAGGGATTTCTCCTTGTTTTCAACCATGACCCAAGTATAACCCCTTACACATATGCATCCATCATTTCCCAATTGTGCAAGGCCATGTCTTTTGAGATGACGACCATGTTGGGTGATGTCAGTATTTGCAAAGAAAGTGAAATGGTTTTAGGGCTAGTGACATCATTTCTGTACCATTATCTACTCGATGGTTCATTTTTGGGATCATAGTGGCGAGAGAAATATAAGACCAACTAAATACTTTACATGGAAACTGGGATGTCTTGTGGTAGCAAAAAAACCACTTTTGAATATCTAATTTTTAATATTATTTCAATATTTGGCTGCCATGCGAGTTCTAAGGTCATTTAGGTCCATGTACAAGACATCATTGTCTTCTATCTCGTACTCACAGTGAAGGATCTGCCAAATTTTGTGATGTCCAATTATTTTTCATGTTTTCCTTAGAAATAACAACTTACTATTTTTAGTAAGTATGAAAAATAAACTCCCTCAAACCTCAACTGAATGTTGCGACTCTAATTTCCCCTTCTCCCTACATTCCTCTCTCCTTCTGGATCAAATTTCTATTTTTAGTAGGTTCTCATGGGACCACTTACTATTTTTAGTAAGTGCCAAAATTCTTGTTCTGATGAATTCTCAACTGTAATGCATATTCAATGTCTCCGTCTCATTCATAAGTTCTTCTATTGATGGATTTTGGAAAATAACAATCCCTTATGTAGAAGACCTGTTATTTTTAGAAAGTGGGCTTCTAGAGGTCAGATCAATGTGGAAATTTTTTTTCTGATATGGGCTTTTAAACAATATTGCCCCTTTGAAAATTTAGACCTACCCGCTCAATAGTCCAGGAGATTTTAAACTTTCAATTTTCAGACCTGACAATGCTTTTGGACATGGCAACCATTAACGGACCTCAAAAATTACAAGTCTAGTTTTATTCTTTGTTTTTGAAAAAAAAATCTAATATGGGTTTTTTCTTCTCGGTGCTTCACATAAATTTTTTCTTCAACCCGACAATTGGTTTGACGAGAAATTCAAATTTTTCTTCATTGAGCCGAAAAGGTGATTTCTTCACTGTGAATGATCTATTACACAAGAGGATAGTTTCAAGTTATTTTTTATGGTCTTTGAAAAAGTAAAAAATAAAAAAATAGTTTGTTTCTTCCTACACTAGTTTGCAAGATTTCTGCGAATCTCCATTTCACAACAATGGAGATTTTCACTTTTTTCTTCTCTTTGTTCTTTGTTGCTTCTTCCTTGTTTTCTCAAACTTCATTCTGAGACCTATATGTTTTCATGGAGTAGATGAGAATACTATTGTGATATATCTAGTTCAAGGTTCAACAATGGTGGAGTGGTGGTAGGAAGTTGCAGAGGAGTTTGGAGGAAGAAATGTGCATGGGAGAGTTAGATATAAGAAGTGGGAAGAAAGCGACAGTTGGGGATTTTAAAAATATTCAAAAATCATGCATAGAGAGGGATGGGAACATTTTTAAAGGTTTTATGTCCTTGACATGTGAGGGATGTGAGGTACATCAATTTACACGGTGAGAAAGGTGATGACATGTGGCGAGGATCCGATGGCAGGGAGTGAAAGCTAGAAAATTAGCTTTAAAGCACTGAGGGGCTGGAAGCGGGTCACATGGGTGACCAGTTTTCCCTTAGAGGGATGGGCACATTTTTCAAGGTTTTATGTCCTTGAAATGTGAGGGATATGAGGGACATCAAATTCCATGGCGCTCTTGGAGTTGACACATGGCGGAGATCCAACGACATGGAATTTGAGCTCCCAATTGCACCGGGGCTGAACTGACAATTCTGAAGGTCGCATGAGGTTTTAGAGGTCATATTGGGGCTGGGATAATTTTTTCATGGTTTATTTCCACTGACCTTGAGGAATTTTGGGAACAAAAATCCCACCAAGATCTTGGAGCTAACATGTGTCCTCCCAAAATTTGGCTAACTCTCAAACTCGCTCTAAGAGGACAACTTGATATGATGATAACTTGAGCTCCCGATGGACGTTTTTGGTGAAATTGTATATGATAACTTGGAATAGGGTCACATGGGTGACCAGAAGTTTATCTTAGAGGGATGGAAACATTTTACAAGGTTAGATGTCCTTGAAATGTGAGGGATATGAGGGACATCAAATTCCACTTGCCTCTTGGATTTGACACATGGCGTAGATCCGACGACATGAAATTTGAGCTCCCAATTGCACCGGGGCTAAATTGACAATCCTGAAGGTTGCATGAGGTTTTAGAGGTCATATTAGGGATGGGAGAATTTTTTCATGGTTTATTTCCCTGACCTTGAGGGATTTTGGGAACAAAAATCCCACCAAGCTCTTGGAGCTAACATGTGTCCTCCCAAAATTTGGCTAACTCCCAAACTCGCTCTAAGAGGACAACTTGATATGATGATAAATTGAGCTCATGATGGATGTTTTTGGTGAAATTGTATATGATCCTGATTGGAAATGTAATTTTTAATTCAATGTTTAGGGTATTATGTCTCGATTATTCCATTTAATACCTAAAAAATTGTACTATTTATTTGGTACTCCACATGTGTATGAGAAAAAACTGCCTGTATACCTAATGCACCCAAGTGTTGTGAAAAACCTGATTTAATCATCTTGTAGGGATTGGAATTATATTTCTAAATAATTTTTTTTTCTAAATCCATCTTAAGCTCCCAAAATCATCTTCTTAAGCTCAATGATTGTTTTGGCTTGTGCAATCGACTAGGCTTGTGAAGCCTAATTTTGTCGAAATTTCCCCAAATTCTTCGAGCCCTTCCATAATCTTCCTGAATCATTTCCATGATCTCCCAATACCTTTGAATCACATCCACATCATTTTTGGATTTTATACTCCACTCCATGGGGTTGTTCCAGCCCTAGGAAGGCCAGTGATAACCCTTCCCACAATTTCCTGTAGCTTGCAACTTTTAATGAACTCCTAAAATCACCTAGGGGAATGAACATACTTTCCTAAATCACCTAGGGGATGAGATAACATTAATCGGGAGGTCACTTGGACTGATAGGGAAAACTCAAGATGCCTTCAAATGATAGGACTTGAAAAAAATTAACATAGGGGTATAGTTGTCCTTCTTGGGAATCATTAATTTCCTTTTTGCACATTTGCGTGAAAACAACTGGCTCTAGCTTGGGGACATGACATGAATTGAGTGTAGTGAAGACATGACATGAGGAATCTAGAATCTCAATTTTAGACCATATGATCCATTGACCAGTGCCTTATCCATTGGGCCCTACAGAGTCATGTACAATTTACGAGAGATAATGATAACGAAGAAGGAAACACACACACACATGCACACAAAATGACGAAAAGGAAAAAATGACACACAACATAAAGGGAAACACACCTAGTGATCAGCTATGGTACAATGTGGGGGACAACCCACTTTCAATGATGATACAATTTTAGGTATTTCCCACTGCGAGGCAATTCCAATGGTGTTCCATCCAAATATGAGAGTAGAAAAAAATTCTCACCGTAAGCTTCACGAATATGGAATGGGACGAGCCATAATGAATTGAACTTTCCATATATGCCTTTTAGTTCCCTTTTCTTTTCCCATAGCAGGACAAAGTCTCCAACTTCAAATTCTCTTGCTTTGGCTTTGTTGTCAAAAATATTCTTTACTTTCAACTGGTGCTCTTTAATACATTCCACCACGCGAGTCTATTTTCTTCTAGATTCTCAAGAAATAGGATCCTCTTGTCAATGGAATCCTTGTACTTTGTGCATCTTCTATTCCCTATAGTAACTTGAGATCCGACATCTCAATCATGATGGGAATTTCTACTTCAACCCCATACAACAGTTGGAATGGTGACATACCTATTTCCTTCTTGGGAGTGATCTTGTCCACCCACAATGCATCATACAAATTTTTGTGCCAATTCCTTTGGTTTTCATCTATGAGTTTGCGGATGATGGTTACAATGTTCTTATTTCTTGATTTGGCATGTCCATTTCCCTGTGGATAGTAGTTCAATGAATGAGATAAAGAGATTTCGTAGCCATAGAAAAACTCATTCAACTCCCTTGAAGAGAAATATGTAGCATTGTATGCTACAATATTCTGTGGCACTCTGAAAAGTACTATAATATTCTCCTTGATGAATTTTCATAGTGTTTTGGTATTGGCTTGCTTGGCCAGAATGGATTCCACCCATTTTGTGAACTAGTTTTTTGTTGTGAGCACATAGGTATGCCCCACACTTGAGTGAGTATTTAGAATGAAGATGAAATCTAGTCCCCATTTCTGAAATGGTTCTTCAATAACAACTGACCTGAGTGGTAGTGCAACAAGTTGTGATCTTCTAATGAATTTTTTGCATGCTTCACATTTGGAAACCTATTCCCGAGTGTCCGGAAAGAGGATGGGCTGAAAATACCTTCCTCATAGGATCTTGTGTGTAGTGACCATTGTTGAGAAATGTCCACCACATGATTGGTCATGGTATGCATCAATTTTTCTTATTGCTCTTTATCTACACACCTAAGGAAGCATCCATCCAGACATCTCTTGTAGAGTGCATGATTTTAGATTACAAACTTTGTTGTCTTCAAATTGAGTGTTATCCTTTTATTGTAATCAAGATCGAAGGGCATTTTCCATAAGTTAAGTAATAGGAAATATCAATATACCACTCATCAAGTAGTGGTTGCGAAGAGAACCCGTGGATTGTTTTTGGAACAAGTTGAAAAACATAATTTTATTCACCGTGTTGATCCTTGAGTGTTTCATCTCCAGAAATGAACATACACAAACCATTTCCCCTTACCATATTGGAGGGTAAAATCTCTAAGTCATATTCTCAAGTCTTTGCAATCCAATTTCCTCTTTTATCCTGTGTCAAGATGGACTTGATTGCACTGTTAGGGACCATCACTAACATATGGGAGTTGAGGATGTAAAACCTGAAACTTTTTACATCCTTGAAAACTACATAGGCATGCTTCTCCAATTGGCTGTAGTTTAATTCATGAATTTTCAATGGACAGCTCATGAAATAAATAGGTTCCTCCACTCCATCATTCTTCTAAACAAGAACGAAAGAGAGGGCATGTTCTAATGCATAATAATATATGATGAATTCTTTGTTAAAATATGGAGACACAAGGGTCGGAGCCTTTGTAATGGATTTTGTGATCTCTTCAAACACTACCTTCCCTTCATTGTTCCATTTGAAGCTTGAATGTGGTTTCATCATGGTGGTGATATGCTTTGTCAATTCAAAAAACTATGGAACAAAGAGATGAAGAAAATTCACCTTTCCAAAGAAGGAATTAACTCCTTTCTTAATTATGGGTAGAGATAGTGCTTGAATGGATCATACTCTCTCAGGATATATGTGTGCTCCATGTTTATTCATAATGTTCCATAGTAACTTTCCTTCTGAAGCTCTAAAAATGCACTTTTTCAGGTTTAGTGATATGCCATGTTTTCTACACCTTGCAAGTACATGTTCTAAGTGATGGATATGATCTCCTATCTTTTTTGAAAACATTGTAAGATCATCAAGATATATGAAGATCCAATGTTTTAAATCTTTGAATGCCAAATCCATTTCCATTTTAAATTTATCTCCCACATTGATTAGGCTAAAAGGCATTCTGTTTCTAGGAAAAGTTCCCAAAGGTGTTGTGAAGGCTATCTTGATACGATCCTCCTTTACCACTTGGATTTGATTGTACCCTGAGAATCCATCAAGAAATGAAATAATTTCAGATCTAGTGACTTCTTGTAAAATGTGGTCCATGATAGGGAGAGGATAATTTTCTTTTAGTGATGCTTGGTTCAAGTTGTGGAAATCTACACATATTATTATTTCACCATTCTTATTCTGCATCGGCACAATGTTAGCCATCCATGTTGAATGATGAATGGGAAAGATAATACTTTTATTAATAATCTTCGTTACCTCCTCTTTGATGGTATCAGAAATATTTGGGTTATATGGCCTTTGTTTTTTCCTGAATGGCTTGGAATCCTTCTTCAAGGGAATTGAGAGATGCATTTCCTTGGGCTGGAAGGATTTGAGTTCATCATAAGAGTAGACCAAAACATCTGAATATTTCTTAAGTAACTCACAAAACCTTCTCTTCTCCTTGGGTGAGCAACATTTTCCAACATTTACCATTCTTGGCTCCTCCAGGGTGTAATGTTTTCTTTATCAAAATTATCTAGGCACCAAGAAGATTGTTTTTCTTTCTCTTGAATGGAAATGTCATGTTTTTCAAAGAGGTCTTCTAGAGATAGTAGGCATTTGTGAATCTTATTTCCTTTCAATTTGATTTCTCCTTTGTCATCAATCCCTTCAATTACTTATTTCTCTTCTTCGGCTACCACTTCTGGTGTGGATTTTTTCTTCCTTCAAAGAAGAGATTATCAAAGTTATCCCTTTTTGTAAAAATGCTAGAATCAAGTTATCATCATTAAAGACCCGCCAATGATCTATATTATCCGGACACTAGGCCTGAATACCATTTCAATGGTCACCTTGTCTTTACCAAAAGAAGGATGAGGTGTCACTAGGGAAGCCGACATTGCAAGAGAATAATCCTTTTCATTATTTTCTCTTGGGATAGCTTTGATGGAAAATGCATCGAAATATTCAATACAGTCCCATACTTAGTTTCTATAATGCCAGAGTCTTGTATTTTTCACCTGATATTGTTTCCATACTTTCTTTACTATCACCTCTATATCACCTCGGCATCTCAGCTTCTTGATTCACATGTCTTCTTCCACGCCCATGCCTAAGAGGAGAGATTCATATTCCACCATGTTATTTGTATTATCAAATTGCAGCTTGTAGGAAAATGGGTATAATTCATTGGAAGAGTAAAACACCATGCCTAATGCTAAACCTGCATTGGAATGACTACCATAAAATTCCATCATCCAAACTTGATCTTCTTCCTCTTCCATAAGAAGTTTCAATTTCCCATCTTTTTCTGATGTGAGGAAGTAGTTTCCTAGCCCGTTATCTTGAAAAGAATTTTTCCTTTGGATCATCAGACTTTCATAATGTGAACTTCATATTCCTTATCGCGTAAAATTCTTCATATCATCTTTCATTGGAATAGTTGTAGATAACCAATCCATTTTTATTTCTCCACCCAAATCTCTATAGAAGCTTCGCTCAATAACATACCAAAGGATGCTGGGATGTTCACCACCAAGATGGTTAGGAACACCTTCTTATCTAGAAAATCAGCTAATGCTACCTATGCATATTTGATTCTTCCTACCAACAAAACTTTTTGGATTCCATTGAATAATACGTTACATTTTCCTAGGTCAAGGTGAGGCCTAGATAATTTGTAAATTTTACGTGAATCACATTATCTCGAGGCTCCTAATCTCTCGATGCAATTATTTAGCTAGAAGCATTTAATGAGAAGTGACAGTAGAAATGTTTAACCTTGTTGGTTTTGGAGGAACTAAGGTCTATCATGTTTTGAGTAGGTGGTGTGGATGGTGTGGGGGTAAGCCTTTGGAATTTAGACCCAAGGTTATAGGATTACCACCATGGACTACATCAATGAACGTATCAAATTGGGCAGGATGTGTTTGTAGGTATTCTATTTCGTGAGATGGAATTTATTTTTGTTTGTGTGTTCCAAAAAGTCAAATGGGGTTATGGTGGGTGGGGAAGAGGTTCCAAGAATGACTCAAGATTTACATTGTGAATTTTTGCTACTTTGGGGTTGAATTTTCCTTCACGAGTGTAATAACTGGCTTGGAAGGAGGTGAGGATGTAGGTTTTGATGTAACCTTAGATATTTTTATAGGAACAACATTTGACGGAGAATTGTTCTTACTAACTTTTGAGTGGGAGAAGGATTAGATGACTTAATTGGTATGGTTGTATGATCCTTTCTAACCGAGGATTTGATTTTTCTTTAGCTAACTCAAGTAGAAGGTGGTAGTGGTGATCCTCTACTAATGACTTTATTTTATGGAACCTCTAGAGAAGAATCTTCTTTCTTATTCTTTTCCTTCATTGCAATTTCCAAGGATGAGGCACCCTTCTTCGTATATGCATGAGTGAAAACTACACATGAGAATCTTGGAGCTTCTTGATCATCATCGTATTTGATTAGGCCATTATTCATATCACTATCAAATTCCTCAAACTCAAGATATTTGTCATCATCACCCACATATTCTTCTTCAGGTTCTTCTATTTCCTTTTCCTCCTCTAGTTCTTCAAAGGTCATAGGTGGAATTGATTGGTGGTGCTTCAAGAGTGAGCTGATGAGGAGGTGGAGTAATCCTTGGTCTATTGGGAGGATTTGGCTTCCTTAGAGTGTTCCGCATTGTGATCTGGGAGAGCTACTTCTTCAAGGAAACCAAGTCATTTTCCTTTTTTTGGAACATTGGATCCATGATGACTGAGCCGAAATTCTATCCTTTTTGCTTTCCATTTGGGCCTTTCACTTTATTAGACAAGATTATATTAGCATTGATTTCTATCACGTGTTTCGAGCTTCCCTCAATGTTCTTGGTTGTGTTATTCTAAGGAAGAAACCTAATTTTGATGGCAAGGCATTGATGAAGAATATCTTCAAATTATTTTCAGGAGGCACCACATCTTTAGGGATTCTTCTTATCTCTTTGTTGTATCTTACTATGAAGTATCTCATTGATTCAGATTTTTTTTTCTTCATTTGTACTAATTGGACCAAGAGATCCCTTGATAGGTCTTCCATGGTATCGAACTTGTGTTTAAATTCACTTCTTATATATTCCCAACAAGTGATAGACTTTGTGGGTAGCATGTAGAACCATTTGGAATTTTTTTCTTTAAGTGACTCCACAAAGATCCAATTATGATAAATATTCATGCTCAATGCCCAATACACTGAAAATGGTGATAAATGCTACTACATGTTCTTTGAGGAGTGGAGAAACATCCCCTATGAATTTTGGAAAGTTTTTCCTTGAGCATTTTGGTAGCTCGTGAAGTGGTTGAGAAAGACTGAGTGGGCTAGTGTTCCCCACATGGTACACTAGGCCTACGGTCCTCATGATCATGATCCACCATTCCATTTCAGATTCTAGCTTCCAACCTCTCTAATAATGTGGCTTCTACTGCTACTCTTGTGTCTTTGGATTGAGCTCTTATTTCAGCTTCAACTCTTGTTTCTCTCTCTCTATCTTCTTTTGCGGTCTCTTCACGAGTGTAATCTTCAAAAATCTTGTTGATTTATGGGAACTCAATGTCTAATGGATTGATAATGCTTAGACTTCCAATGTGACAAGCTATGTGATGAAAAGGATATCTCTCGAATTCGGGAATCTATGGTATTCTTTGGAGTTCTTTAAAAGTAGGATGAGTTTTTCCTCCTTGTCTTTTCTTTTGGGTGTATCTTCTATCTCGCTAGCTTGAAATCTATGATCTTCTTTACAGTCCTAGAATTTTTCTTTTCCTTTCCAATTTAGCAATGCATTCCTCTTGAAGATAAAAATTCTTGTGGTAATGAAGTTGTACTTAACACTTCGTTTGTTATGCCAGATAACTTCTCTCAAATTTGAAGAAATATCTTCTTTGATGTGGAAGATAAATTAAAGTATTTCAATAGGAGGATTTCCTAGAATAGCCATGGTTTGCAAACATGAGGCTCACATAGCTATTCAAATTCAAGATTTTTTTTTGAATTTTTTTGACCTTCTGGTCGCATTCAGGTGTAGATGTTGCTAAATCTGCCCCACGATGGGCGCCAAAAAATTTGGTGAGAAAAATTTTTAGGGACAAATTGGTGGTTATCTTGCCAATGCTCTAGGAGTCTAAGTCCCTTTACTTAACTACTACAGCTGTCGTACATGCATGCATAAGTGAAAATGAGTTTTATCATGGTGGCCTTTTAGTCAGGGATCCAACAGGGGAACTTCATTCACCCTGTGGAAAAATCTTGCATATATCTGCAAGAGAGGAATTTGATAGGAAAGTGTGAAAGGGAGGGAGAAAGTTAGAAAATAGAAACTAATACTACAAGTAAAAATTAGAGACTTGTATACACTAACTAGAAATTTCAAGTTACATGCACTTGAATTTAGAAGAAAAAAACCTACATAATAGCGACAAGACCAAATAGTATTTAATGAGAACAAATTACCACTAAAACCCTTAGTCAAAAATGCTAAAATTCCTTCTTCCTTTATTAAATCTCAAGCAAAAATTTTACTTAACATGGAAATAGAAGAATTTTTTGAGTAGGGAAAATGAAAGAAATTTGCTATCTCTTTGCTCTCTTCACAAGGATATCTCTCTCATGAGTTCACAAAAAACAGCTCCAACATCTAAGAAGTCTCAGAAGTTGTCTAAGAATAAGCTCAAATAAAGAGATTGTTATAATTTATAGAATAGAATGCAAATCTTCGTCTTCCCGGTGACTTTTCAAATACTTTAATTTGACTTTAGACTGTTCATATTCCACTTAAATATTTAAGTCCCTTTTATAAAATCAAGGAAACTTAAAGTTTACATTATGTTTCTAAATTCACTTAAAGTTATATTAAAAATTACAAACCTCAACGTAAAATATAACATTTATGAGAGAGATCATTGGGTGAGAAGAGAAGAGAGATAAAGAAGAGGAAGAAGAAAAAAGAAGAAGAATTATCCGAAGAATGATGAGTCTGCTGCATGGTGGATTTGATCTCACTCCTTGATTGGTTTCCACTTTGTGTTCCTAATAAGGTCTCTGTTCCTCTAAGATCTTTGCTAAAATGAGCAGCTGTAGGTTCCACCTTGTTGGCATGAGGAATGCGAATGAAGCTCAAGGTATATGTCCATCCATCGACCACATTGTTGATGTCTTTGCACTTCCCAAACCATGACAAATGTTTCTCTCGTGATAAGTACAATGAGGCTCAAATCTCTGAGAGGAAGTAAATGGTGTACTTAGTGAAGGAAGATGGGTTACCTACTGATTTCTTGATGTATTCTTCAAATGGAGCAATCAACTCATTGACAGTTGTATCTTCACCCATTACAGTACTCCAAGCTTATGAGTTTTCCGATTTATACTATCTTGCAATTTGTATGTTTTTTCCTCTTTCTCCTCAAACTCTGTTATGGCTTGATCAATTGACTAAAATATTATTTCCAAGGCCCCCACCCATACATGTGATAAGTATTTTGAATGATTTTCAAAAAAATTTCCTATCGATCAACTCCTAGTGATGAGTTTTTCTCATTTAATTTACTACTAGACCCAAAGGTTCCCAATAGTCCCTTTCTTTCTCCAAGTCCTCCTTAAGTGCCCATGTCCTATTTTCTATCACACACATGTAAGTGAAGATTTTGACCACTTCTTGGAGCACTGACTTCCCTTTTTTATAAATTGAGTTGATCCATTCATTATTCACTCGCCCCTGTATTGTGAACTCGTGTGTCTTCTTAATGGATTATGGATTGAAGCTACTGATGGGTGTAACTTCCTTAGTGGAAATTTTTGTGGCATTAGGATCAACTAGATGTTGCACATAGAATGAAAGAGTTCACACCTGATCTTTTAGTTCATCAATCTTCTTATTATATTCCTTATTCCTTGCCACCATGCAAGTGGAAGATTGCTGATACATGTGCAAATCTCCTTCATGAGTTGTTAGTCCCTATTGAATTGTGATAATTTCATAGTCATCTCGGTGTCATCTACTATAATGACTTGATTACTTTAGGCCAAGCCACTTTGATGTATTGATTACTTGTTTCCCCACTATAGAACCATGAGGCTATATATATGAGCTTACTTGATCATTTTTATTTGGACAATGAGACAATCACTTGTAGATCATAGGCTACCACTTGCTGCATAGTGCGAGTGTCAGGGATAATTTTTTACTACATTCAAGGAAACATCTCATGAGACTCGGGATCAATGATAGGTGCACCAATATTTCCCTGTTCTGGAGGAGGAGGAAAATCCTGAATGAGAGGGGCATGGGTGTCAACAAGAGGTTAAACCTATTATGGTGGCTCGAAGACTGAATCTTGAACCATGTGTTCTTCATCCACTTGTGCCTTTTTCATGGGGTGTTCTTCCTACATTTATGTGATCAAATATTCCTCTAGCAGTGATGCAAATGAGCCTTCTTCTACTATGAGTTTCTTTGGCATCTTCTCGTGAGGAGAAGCTTCCAATTCTGCGGCCTTCCTTTTAGAACTCACTCCAGAGTGTTTAGAACTGGAATTCACCTCTATGAATTTTGAAGATGAATGATGTGAGGCTTTCCTCTGACTTAGAGGAATTCCTCATGACTGGATGATCATGGTTCTCTTATTCTAAAACCAATTTCTTGTTCTCCTCACCACCTTCTTAGTCCACTCCAATATATCCCCTGATTCATGAACATACCAGTTTATTGGAGGTAAAGGGGACATATTGATTTCCACATACTTAGAATCATACATCTTCATCCCATCAACTTGAAAAATATCTTCATACCAGGATAGCTTGAATTTCTTCATTTTTCTGATTTTAATCCTTATATGGTCCTTTTCACGCACTTCAAATTCATCCATGCAATTGGCCTAGTAATCCTCGACTTGTAGCTCATGTTGCAATTCCAAGACATGGAAAGAGTCGAGATCTTCTCAAATGTCAAAATTAGGCCTGGAGATGTATGAATGCAGAGTCAAATGAGTGAAAGCAACCTCCAAATGAGATGTGTCATTTGAGCTCTTGCACATGAATACCCCAAGAGAGATAGGAAATGGAATCAACTTCTTCCTCCTATGATTTTTATTCACTTGAATGATCTATCTCAGAGCTTGAACAATACAATTTGGTCACTAAGGTACTTAGGCAGCCTTAGCGGTGCTTGGTCAAAGCCAACAACTCACAGGTAGGAGAATGTCAAGAATTGTATGAAATAGGAGCCATACTTCTTGATCAAGGATGCCACTTATGATGACATCCTAGCTTCCAAATCTCCTTCCAAGATTTAGAATACATACATTGTGAACACATCATTCGGTGAGTGAAATGTCTATGGCTTTCTTCCATCACCAATCGTAGAAGTTTATCGAATGCGGGCACCCTTGGTAGAATTTTTTTATGAGATCCAATCCTTTGAATGATCTTGAACTAGCAAGGAGATAGACCATGTAAGAGTTCATGTGGACGTTATTCGTCATGGGTACCCAAAGTAGTTACTGAGATGGAGATTTTCACTTGATGATCTTCTCTAGTCAATTATCTTCTTTCCTTCACAATGTTAAGATGAAAATACCCATCTAGTCTTGGAAGTATCTCATGCTTGCTTCACGCATAACTCTACTAAGGAGAGTGATGGCATCTAAATATCCTTATTGGAACTCACAAATTGGAAGGTATTAGGCATCCTTGAGGGATTTCTCCCTATTTTTAACAAAGACCTAAGAAAAACCCCTTGCACGTATGCATCCATCATTTCCCAATCGTGTAAGGCCCTATCTTTTTAAATGATGACCATGTTGGGTGATGTCGGTATCTGCAAAGAAAGTGAAATGGTTCTAGGGCTAATGACCACCATCACTGTACCATTTGTTTCTCATATGGTTAGTGTTTTGGGCTCATAGTGGTGAGAGAAGGCTAACACCAACTCAAGAATTTGCCTGAACAGTTTGGATGTCATGGAGTAGCGAACAAACCACTTGTGAATATCTAATATTCAATCTTATTTAAATCTTTGGCTTCCAAGTGAGTTATAAGGTTATTTAGGTTCACGTACAAGACATCAATGTCTTCTATCTCATACTCGCAGGTGAAGGACTATGCCAACTTCTATCATGTCCACTTCTACTTCATGTTTTCCTTAGAAATAAAAACTTACTATTTTTAGTAAGTATGAAAAATAAACTCCCTCGAACCTCAACTGAATGTTGCGACTCTGATTTCCCCTTCTCCCTACATTCCTCTCTCCTTTAGGATAAACTTTCTATTTTTAGCAGGTGCTCATGGGACCACTTACTATTTTTAGTAAGTGTCAAAATTCCCATTCTAATGAATTCTCAATTGCAGTGCATCTTCAATGTCTCTGTCTCCTTCACAAGTTCTTCTATTGATGGATTTCCCAAAATAATAGTCCCTTATGTAGAAGACTTACTATTTTTAGAAAGTGGGTTTCTAGATGTCGAATCAATGTGGAATGAATTTTTCCGATATGGGTTTTTTCCCAATATCACCCCTATGAAATTTTAGACCTACCCGCTCAATAGTCTAGGAGATTTTAAACTTTCAATTTTCGGACCTGACAGTGATTTTGGACACAACCATTAATGGACCTCAAAAATTACAGTTTGGTTTTCTTGTCTGTTTTGAAAAAAATTATATTTATGATATAGGTTTTTTCTTCTGGTGCTTCATGTGAAATTTTGCTTCAATCCAACAACCAGTTTGATAGGAAATTCAACTTTTTCTTCATTGAGACGGAAAGGAGATTTCTTTGCTATGAATGATCTATTGCACAAGAGGAGATTTTGAAGGTATGTTTTTAATGGTCTTGGAAAGTGCAAAAAAACATTAAAAAAGGTTCATTTCTTCATGGACTATTTTGTAATATTTATACGAATCTTTGTTTCACGACAATGGAGATTTTCACTATTTTCTTCTCTTCATTCTTCACTTCTTCCTTATTTGCTCAAACTTCCTTCTGAGACCTGTATGTTTTCATGGAGTGGAGGAAAATGCTGATCTGAAAGATATAGTTCAAGGCTCAACAATGGTGGAGTGATGGTAGGAATTTTTAGAGGATTTTTGAGGAAGAACTGTGCACATGATAGTTAGATATAAGAAGCGGGAAGAAAGCAACAATTGGGGATTTTAAAAATATTCAAAAATCATGCATAGAGAGGGATGGATGAATTTTTTAAGATTTGATGTACCTAAAATGTGATGGATGTGGGGAAAATAAAATTCCATGCTAAGCAAGGTGATGACATGTGGCGAGGATCCAACGACATGGAGTGAAAGCTATAAAATCACCTTTAAAGCATTGAGGCGATAGAAGCGGGTCACATGGGTGACCAAATGTTTCCCTTAGAGGGATGGGTGAATTTTTAAAGGTTTTATGTCATTGAAATGTGAGGGACATGAGGGACATAAAATTCCATGGCACTCCTTGAAATGACATGTCGCATAGATCCAATGGCGGGAATTTGAGCTCTCGATTGCACCACAGGGCTGAACCGACAATCTCAAGGTTGCATGAGGTTTTAAAGGTCATATGGGGGTTGGGAAAATTTTTTTATGGTTGATTTACCTGACCCTAAGGGATTCCAGGGACACAAAATCCTACTAGGCTCCTGGAGCTGACATGTGTCCTCCCAAAATTTGGCTAACTCCCGAACTCGCTCCAAGAGGACAACTTGAGACAATGATAACTTGAGCTCCCGATGGACTTTTTTGGTGAAATTTTATATGATCCTGACTGGAAATGGAATTTTTAATCAAATTTTAGGGGTATAATTTCTTTATTCCTCCATTTTATCCATAAAAAGTGGATTTGTGATTTATTACTCCACATGTGTATGATAAAAACTACATGTAGACCTAATGTGAAAAAGTGCTGTGAAAGATATGATTTTAAAATATTGTAGGGATTGGAATTATATTTATAGATATGTTTTATTTTTCTCCTAAATCCATTTGGATCTCTTGAAATCACCTTAGGAAGCTCAGCGGCTAATTTGGCTTGTGCACTGACTAGGCCAGTGAACCCTAATTTTGGCAAAACCGCCCCAACTTTTCTAATCCCTTCCAAAATATTGCTGGATAATTTACATGATGTCCCAAGACCTTTGAATCACATCCATGTATATTTTGGGATTTTTAATCCAATCCATGGGGTTTCTCCACCTTCTAGGAAGACCAAAGGATAACCCTTCCCATAGCTGCCCGAAGCTTGTAACTTTTAATGGAATCCTAAAATCACCTAGAGGGATGAGATAATTTTAATCAAGAGGTAACTTTGACTGAATGGAAAAACCCGGGGTGCCTTAGAATGATAGGACTTGAAAAAATTAACACAGGGGTATAGTTGTCATGATCGGGAATTGTTAATTTCATTTTTACACATTTGCATGACATTACTTCTTCTTCTTGATATTTATTTGGTTATAATATATTTCTCTCATGTCTTAAATAATTCCTAAAACTATCATTCTCTTCCTCATCCTTCAAATCATTCTCTCATACCTTCAAAATTTCTTCCTCTAGGTCGTACACCTTCCCTCTAAGAGCACTAATTCAAAAACAAACCAAACAAACACTTAAATATGATTTTCTTCCTTCCAAGCCAAAATAGGTTGGTCCCTCATGATAATTTAAACCCATACATCTATATAAAATTAAAATTTTTTAACTACAACATCTAAATATGACCAAAATAGGTCGGTCAAGCTAAAACCCTCATTACATATGCAAAAATGGCTTAAAACCCCATAGGAACATTCTTAAAAATGCCCTAAAATTAGTACCATAATTTTTCATGACCCAAAACCCTTTAAATATGATTAAAATATCATAAAAAATTCATATATTGTATTAATTAATATCAACCAATAAAATTGTTTCATTTATTGGGCACAGTTCCCTTTACAAATCTCAAAACAATTGTTTCCTTCACCCTTCAAAGACTCGAAACGACATCCGATCAGAAAATCACTTGTACAAAACCAAAAATTCCATGTGACCAAGAAAAATAAATGGAAGAACCTTTAGAAAACTTTCAAGCAAGTTATAAGTCATGAAACATCCATCACTTCAAACCATAAAAACATTTTCCTTCACCATATCAACCTACCAAAACTTAGTTTCCAAAGGTTAGATCATAAAATAATTTATACATACCTTCAATAATTATAAATGGATTCATTGTGTGAAAAATTTATCCCTATTCACATTATAGGTAATAGGAAGCATCAACCAATCCATATCATGCTTCAAATAACATTAAACTTGCACAAAAAAAAACAATGTCTTAAACTGCCAATAATATTATTTCTCAAAGAATGACATGGAAACCCTATAAAATTAAATCATCATGATGAAATAAATATACCACTATAAATATAGTTGAATTTAATTTCTAAATCAACTTGAATCACTTCAAAAATCCACCTATATCTCAAGTTATGATCATTTCTATCGACCCAACTATTTGAGACCCCAAAACTCGCTCATTGACCGGTCCAACATGCTTGGATCTCTAAACATCATGAACCTACATAATCATTTCCTGAAAATTAATGGAAATAAATAAAACCTCAAAATCATCATGAAACAAGAATTTTTCATGCTACTCCTTTGGACCATCCTGTCCAATATCCTTCTTGCCTTAAACTGTTATTTTTTAGGTGGGGCCCACTCATCACCATGACCTCCAACATACTTTTATGGAAAGCATGAGGATTAATATACAAAATAAAATCATAAAATTTTAAATTTCAATAAAAAATGGGTCATTATACTTCATTCTATCTAATCTTCTCCTATCTACGGTTTAACTAGGGTTTTAGACCACTTTACCCTCTTAACATTCGTTCATAAAATTTTGACAATAAATGACCTGATTATTTTTGGTAAACCTTATAAATTCACCTTAGAAGCATCCTTGAAAGTAACAAGGTCCCATGTAAATAATGTTTTTCACATGAGCATTTGAAGTTATACTTCAAGTGGATTTTCACTTATTCTTGACACTTTGTCTTATAAAATATGTCATATCTAGCAAAATACACATCAAGGAAACCTAATTTTTTTAGAGAACTATGACACATCCCTCTAGCATATTTAATTATCATAATGCAAATACCATACCTCAATCTCTCCAATCACTAAGACTTACCTATGCTTGCATGCTAGATCCTCACTGTAACAACTAGGGCCAACTGAAATAATGTAATAATTGAACATTAAACTTATGAAAATGACCCAAAAATACCTCATATATCAGGAAACACCTGATTTCCTGCTTCCATGAGATCAAATGGATACAAAATACTCTATTACACCTTCAAGCAAACATACGTACTCCCAATGAGCACTTGTAACCAAGTGACCCACCTGTACCTACACTATGCCACTACTGTGAGTGCTCAAGAACCCTACAACCATGTTATAAATCATGTCAACATGATTCCCAAGTAACCAAGAGGCTCATACTACCAAAAAACACCTCTAAGGCACCTGTATAGGATTTCTAGAGTAAGCACGGACCACTCACCGAATCCCATTGTATCGGCCTGATAAAACTATGAAAAATAATGTTAGTATCAAATACATCATCATAAATCATTAAATTTTTCATTAATGTGTTTTTTCATCAATGAAAACACCTAATAGGACACCATGCCAACACTTGGTTTGTTTTATTGAGACACATCGATGTTTGGACCATCAATGCTTGATTTAAATCACCATTAAAATATGTTACCTAATTGTGAGGTTGACTACATGGGAAACACAATTCATATTCATGTGCCATAGTTTTTTGAGTTGGAACCAAGGCTATGGATGTAGAGGTAGTATTAGGATTATAAGGTTGAAATGGTCTCCTAGCAAAAGGTTGCCCTTAATTCCAATTTTGATTCACAACTTGAGTAGGTGATATGTTGGGATGATATGGAGGTATATTGGGTTGGGATTGAGGTTGATATGGTTTAAAAATTTGTTTTTCTTCCTCTTAATTGTTACCAACTCATTTCCTAAGTTTTGTAATTGTTTCATAACCTCCTAGAGCTCAGTTGAGGGGTTAGTAGAAGAAGTGGAAGCTTCATTAAAATTATGATTTTTAGGAATTGGGATAGGAGCTATTGTAGGTGCTTGACTAGAACTTGGATTCCCCATTTCTGATAAAGAGGCATAGGTGGCCTAGGTGTAAGTTTACCACATTGAATCAAGAAATTGTCATCTCTAATAGTTATAGAATATGCTTTGTGGTGATTTTGTACCCCCATAGATTATATCATCATGGCTATATCATAATTAAGATCTTTTAGGAAATAGAGAAAAGCACCTTCAACTGCTGGTCTGATGGCAATTAGAATCCTATCCCATGTTCTTTGGAATCTGAAGTTAAAATCAACCATTTATTCGTTTGGTTCCCTCTTGATTATGGTTAATTGCTCCAATAGAGATAAGTTGTCCACTTTTTCTCCAAACTGGCCACAAAGAGCTATGCACAATTGATCCCAATTATGAATTGATCCTTCCCTAGGCTTCTGAACCATTGTAAATCTTTTCCTTTGAAAGAAGAAGCTAATAGTTTCACTACCACATCCATCTCAACAACCTCATGTATAACAAATACATTTGCAATGTCTTGAATGTGGTCAATGGGAGTTGTGTGATTTTCCCCAGTGAAGTATGGGATGTTATTTAATACTACCATGGAAATTAGGTTTTGTGCATTAATAGAAAGTGGGTTGCTACCTAGAAAATTGACAAAAGCTTTTGGTGGTGGTCGATGAGCCATTCGATTGGTCTAAGAACCCCGATTGATTAAAGAAATGGCCTACCAAGTTGACATGTTGACAATGTTCTATTTGGTGGAGATGTTTATCTCTAAAATTCACTTCCCCTTCTTCCTCTACCTGGAGATAGCTATAAGTACTCAAAAACATCTTCTTCTCTAGTCCTTGACCTTTTTGAACTCTTCTCATGAACTTAACAAACATAGGCTACTAGAACCAATAAATTGTTTCCCTTAGAATCACTAAATGTGCTATTATAAATCCTATAAAGGATAAAATTTACAACAAGAAAACACTAATATTTATACAAGATTGAGTTTTGGGCTGCAAATAGCTCGTTGGTGAGCTCAACGCTGAAACTCAACCCATACACAACTCGTAAATACACTTGAATTCTCTCCATAACACAAGCTCAGAACCAAATCACTACCTACAACACAAGTCACCGAGTTGGGAACCAACTTGATGAGTGCATTATTTGGATCATTTATATCATTTCTATGATTAATAAATTGTCATTTAGATATGATTTGCTAATGCATGGGGATGTTTTGTATTGTTATATCATAGTGAGTTTAATGCATTTTCCTTGATTTTGCTCATGCAACCTGATTACCGTATAACTTTCTACTAACTTCCTTCATCAAAGAAATGTGATGATGTGTGCAGGGAAATAATGAACATTTATTGCCAATGTAATTAATAAGTCTGAGTTTGGATCTGGAATGCAGAAGCGGAAGACTTTTTCCACCTATCGACCTATAAGCATGGGACTTGTTTCTAGCAGTCATATAGGAATTTATGAGTCTTGATCAATGTTTATTAGTGGGAGATTTTAGTGCCTACTATTATGGTGTATTCTATAACTGATTGTGTCTATATAAAGACACCTTCTTAAGAACATTGTAGTAGCTATTATTTTAGATATAATCTACAATATATAGCTTGTTGTATTTAGAACTCTTTTTTCACGTACTAGATATGTCATAGAACTTATTTGAATTTAGATAAATGAGCACCATTTTTAGGATCTAGTGTTGTTGATATTTCCTCTATCCCAATCTCCCAAGGAGAGCAATGGCCCACTTGACTAAGGAGACATGAGGTTGTTTAAATTCACATACACATATGGTTTTTTGATAACTTTTACTACAATCTCTATTTTAGTATGTTTCATGCAATCTCTATTTGAACATATTTGTTTTCCTATTGAAATTTCTATTCGAATGTCCGCTTACCTTTATGAAAAGTCTAGTTAGAATGTGCTTTTACTTCTACTAATTTTTAGTTACAAGTGTGTAATTTCAATTCTATTCTTTCAAATTCTATGTGCGTATTTCCATTTAAATTAGAAGGATAGATTTTAGACTTCATTTCATCACAGTAACTTAATTCCATAGATTTACTTTGAGTTTCTGTAGATTAGTAACCAACTTAGAAAGATCTCACAACAACCCCCCAACAAAAGACCCAATAGGACAACTGATTACATAAAGCTCCATTACATATAGCCTATGACACAACCCTAGTTTATAATGCCACTAATAGAATATCATGTTAGTTAAATGATTGGAGAATACAATGAACCATCACAACTCACCCACCGGTTCGACAAACTCACCAGGGGATAAAGAACTTTTTCTCAAAAAAATTCACTTTGCCTCCAAATTTTTTACACTTTTTTGGATTACTCAATGCTCCAGGGATTGTGTGAAGATGTCTGAGGGTGTCCTAGACAAATCGTTAGGTTTTTCTTCCTTTTCTTGTAATTCAGCCCTAGTGTTTACTTCTTGATCCTAAATAGAATATGATCTTCTTGAAAAACCCAAAATAGGAAAAAAATCATCTCATGGCTTCCAACCTTTCCTGAGACCTTGCTAATGTCTTAAGACATTGAAACCTTCCTCCATGCTCTAGAATGACCATTAGGGAACATTGAGAACTTCTTCCATTGCAAGCTTCCTAGTTTTCCATTTTCAACTGGGAGGTAAATATGGATAACATATACTAACCAAAAGATTGTTGAAGGGATGAAAATCATGGGTGTTTTGTAGAGGAATGGAAAGAAAGGAAAAAACATCCATGTGTATGCAATACCTTATTACAATGTTTGATGTTTTTATTATTCATTTTATTGCAATGTTTTAATGAATTTGGGATTTTAACGGTGTTTTAATGGTTTTTGATTTTTGATGGTGTGAAAAGGGAAAAATGCAAAGGGATAATAATTTCTCTAGTGTCAATGGTTATGGTGAAAATAAATGAATCGGGATAAATAGGAGTAAAACTTGTAGGGAGAAAAAGTAACTTGGATGTAGTGGGAAGAATAGGATATGATGGATTGGGATTTAGGACCAATCTGTCACTCATTGTGATAGGACAAGACAACAATGTTCGAATTTATTTGATTAAGGAGACTAGGAGTTTTTTCTTATCAATATTGATATTGGCTATAATCTCGATGATCGTTATGAGATTATAATCAATAAGGTATTTAGACTTGTTTTGTGATTTGTAGACACAAAATCATGCACTTTAGACATTATTTAAGTCTTGGTCTCATACTACTATTTAGAATTTTTTTGAGTGAAGAAAGTAATAATTAACCCCTATCTTTTGGCCATCTTCTCTTATTTTATTTCATCATTCTTGACCTTTTACACCTACATGCCTAGTCAAAATTTTCCACTTTGCATTATTTTTGCCTCAATTGGGGTACCGATAGGCACCTTGGTCTGACCAGTGGTGCCTTGATCCTTTTCACTTTCTTGCCACTTTTTGGGCTCTTTCTAGCCATTTGAGATCTTTATCTTTTTGGTGGTTGGCCATTTCGGGGTTAATTATGAAATTAGATTAAGAGAACCCTATAAATATAAATTTATGAGACCATAATGAGGGACCAAGAACTAGTCACTACTATCATCCACCTAGAGTTACATCCATTTGGATATCATTTACATCCATTAGCTCCATCACAAGGACAAAGTTGGTTCATCTGCATCACACTAGCATAGGGGAGAGATTCTATTCTATTCCATGCACACATACTATTATGTTTTATAAATTTATATATTGCTCACTATTTCAAAAATTATGACTGGCACAAAAGCACCTAGGTAAAATTACACACACACACACACACCAAAACTACATTTTGGTCCAAAATGTAGTGAAATGCTCATTAGTAAACCCAATGTCATTTGTGGCAATGATTTCAGTTTGACCCATTCATTTACATTCTTATTTTTTAGTGTTTTGATAATTCTTTTGGTATTTTGTAGGTCCTCTATACATCTTGGATTATCAACGACATATGACACATATAGTGAATCTAATGTGAAAAAAGTGAGGGTTTCAAACCACCTGCTGAACCTATGAAATTCAGTTCTAGAATTTTATCATAGACCAGGGCACCCATTCCATAGACTAGAGTGCCTGTAGGTACCCCAATCCCTCTTTAGGTTCTCTAGTCCATCTAGATAGATCAGATCCATCCTTTTTGGGTATTTTTCACAGTCATTCCTCTTTCTTGTTCCTCCAGTCATTTTTGCAACATAGTCCCGCAAGATCATAAAACCACCTAAGTTCTTTCCTATTCTCTCTTTCCCATTAGGGTTAGCATTTCCTTTTGCATATTTTCTTGGGTCATTTATATATTTCTATACTACATTTATTTAATTCATTTACATGTCGTTCTAGATTAGATTAACTATCCCCACATCTTATTTTTAGTTAATCATTTTTGTGAACCCGAATCGATCATTCATGCTTCTAGATTCTTCATTCATACCTTATCATTCTAGGGTTTATTATCCTTTCACCATGGCTCACTCTCATACTAATTTTATTAAATAACATCTTAAGGACATTAATGATAATATTTATACACATCTACAAGAGTTCGACTTGCTTTTACATGTGGTTCGTGAGGAAGCTACTAATTTGGAGGAACTCAATGCTTTCGCAGCCATACCCACTTCTATTGCTACTCAACCGCTTGCTTATAATCTTCCACCTATTTCTACTATTCTCGTTTCTATTACTACTCCTACCAATCATTTTATGCCACCCTTAGTTTCTCATATATGGTAGGTTTCCTCTATTGGAAATCAAGACTTAACTTCTCTTTATCACGAACTTCAAGCTAAAATTCACAAATTGTAATAGGCCACCTTGCATACATTATCATCTTTAGATTATACTCTATTACTACATACTCCATTCACACCTACCATCTCTAACTATCCACTTCCCATTTTTAATGGGCATGGTGACCCACAAGAACATCTTAGAGAATTTCATGTCACTTGTCTTGATTTTGTTGATGATCATATTCTTTTGGATAAACTCTTTCCTCGTAGTCTCCATGATTATGTGATGCGTTGGTTTTATGACCTACCTATCCACTTAGTAACTTCCTTCACACATCTAGCCAATGCTTTTATTAATTGTTTCTCCATCAATATCGGCTCTAAGGCGTCTTACACTTAGCTAACACAAATTAAATAGGGATCCAATGAATACCTCGCTAATTATGTTTTGAGGTATAAGAATAATCTAGCTAAGATGAAAAAAATTCTTGTGGACTCTGAGCTTCAGACTTGTTCATTTAGATTCTTTTATCACCTCTCTAAGAGAGTGTTCTCTTTTGAAACCTATCCTTCGTTTGATCAACTTTGTCATACTCTTAAACTGTGTGAGACCAAACTCCTATCCATAGGAAAGATTAAGTATGAGGAGAAGGCTTCATTCAATACTGATTTTCCAAACAATACACCATTCACACCATTTACCACTAAGCCACCGATGGTAAAATGAATGTCATTCTTACTAAAGAGGTTCAGTCACAATAACCTCGACTCAAATTTAGTAACTTTCCAATGCCTCCACATCCCATATCGAATAAAATTCTTGAGAGTAATCTGATTACCTTTCCCCTACCACTCAAGTTAGACCCATCACGAAAAAAAAAAAAGATAGGAACTACAATGAGAACTTATACTATGATTATGATCAATGCATAGGAAATTCTAAAAATAAATATCTCAAACTCTGTATAATCATCCAAGATCTAATTGATGAAAAAAAACTAGAGTTTTCAGAGTCTACTAGCTCTTCCTCGACCAATGACAAGGGTAAACTCAAGCTCTTTAACAAAGAATCTCAATAGAGTGACAATAATACATTTGAATCTTTTTCCAATCATCATATCACTCAATACCTCCTCCTAGATCAAGAACTCTTAATTTCTTAGTTGTAAAATTGACGCTTCGCCACCAATCATTTCTTTCTTCAACGTCCAATTATCATGCACACTTTAATTCCAATCTTCCACATATCAATGCATTTGTGGGCTCAAACTCCATTAACAATACTAAGGTTGACCCATCATGTCCTGTTAGTGCATGCTCTATTTCACTCATCAAGGATATCAACTATCCTCCATTGTAAACTAAGTATCCTTTCAACAAACCCTTTGGTGTTGTTAAGATACATGTTACAATTGGTCCTATTACACTATTTGTGCCTTTCCTAGTTGGAAACACAATTTAAGATGTGACACACTTCTTGGTTTCAATTGGATTTATCGCTCTCAATATATCATTTCTATGAATAATTTATGACTTAAATTTATTCACAACAATCAAGTTATTTCTATCGATGGTGTCCCTCCATCTACTCCATGGTCACCATCTCCCACATAATAGCTAACACATCATCTCGCATCTTATAGCACATCACATTCTATGTTTCTCAAAGAACAATCTACTCCTAGCTCATCTACTCAAGCCTTGTCAACATGAATGCATCATTCCACTTGTCTTACGCATAGGTATAGGCCCATTCTTAGGACAATTACTACATCCTGACATAGGTCACCACCTAAGTTTATTCCATGCGGGTCTTCATCATCTTCGCATTCAACATCATGTAGATATCCATCACTAATACATTTTGTGATGCCACGACATTCTTGATACATTCATCCCCCACATAAACATAAAAATCATTCATCAACACAACATTTATCCACCATACCACCACCATTACAACATTGTCTAATGATTTCATCATCACTTTCTTTGGATGGAGGACCTTCTTCCTTCACGGTTATTGGTTAGATCACTCATATACACTTGGGGGCATAGAATTTAACACAACCCCACTAATTGTAGCATACTTACATAAAAATGCATCACACTTTTAACATTCATGCATAATATCATCTCATCTTGCATAGTCATACATATGTTTTAGCATTTTCATTATCCGATAACACACTCTTGTGATTTCGTTCACACTTGACTATTGAGGGGTTACTACACATGAACCCCACACACTTTGAAAAATAGGTCTTACACATCACGTGTCATACATCATACTAGTAGTTATTATATATCTCATTATTCTATTATCCACAAATTTGGTGTTACATCCTATTCATCTTACACATTACTTACATTATTAGGCTATCTACGCATATTACATCGCATTCTATACATAGCATCGCTACACTTCATCTTGCGGCATATGCCTTACATCATACATTGTGCATCTCCATATCACACATATTCTACATACTATACTAGTCTTCACCACATATGAGTCTAGCATTACATCATTCTACATACTACATTACTAGTCTATCTACATACATTACATGCCACTCTATACATTACATCTTGCATTGCATTTACACATCACATATTTACACATTCTAATCATCATATGGTTGTCTTTCATAATTACATATACCACTTTATCTTTTATGTTCTACACTCACTACCCTATGACACACTTTAGTTCCTCGGTCCATACTCAACTTGAGGGTTTAAAAATCAAATGGACCTTACATTCATCACATGTTTATCATTCCACCTTTCATCATGTGACATTACTAGGTTAGTTCCATATGATTTAGGATAAATGGTCACTCATTCTATCATTTTGTAGTGGTATACACCTTAGGTTACATCACCACTCCCTCTTTTCATCTCATAGTGATATATGCTTAGGGATAAATCATCACTCATCCATTCATCTTATAGTGATATACACTTAGGATAAATAATCACTTATACATTCATTTGGTCATGATATATGCTTTGGCTATAGGGTTCATGCACACATCATTTCTAGGTCACATCTCATCACTACACCTACACATTCATCACATCGTATTAGACACAACATACACTTTGACCATTTCCCAATGACGCACTCTTGTTTATGGTTCATTCTTGATTGCTGAGGGGGAAAACCAAATGAACCTCACTATATAAAATTCCATTCACTTGGGAGGCACGTGGCCCCTATCATTCCATCTTGTATTCCATTCCATCCATCCACAACATACTACATCTTATGGTTTCTTACCTTTCTTACTTTTTCTTATTCATAGTCGCTTTATTACACATTCTTGTTAGAATACTTGTATGTCATTTATCGATATCATCCACACATGCACATTCATGTATTTTTCTAGTTGTGATCACAGATACAAGTCTCTTACATGCAACATGGATGCTCACCTTCTACCCTTCCTACACTGGTCGTTGGGGGCATCCACATTCGTCTCTTCTAGGTGTTATTGTTTCATTTTGTACTTAGCACTTTACATTACTTGGTTATACACAATTTTGAAATACTAGTTATCTTTCTAAAATGATAACAAATAAGCTTCATGTGTAAGATTTTTTATGCAAAAATATTTACTTCCATACTTATTTTTTATATTGTTTGTTGTTGTTTGTTCTTGATTGTGGGCCGTGCCCTATGTTTGGTGTGCAAAATTGTTTGTTGTTTTCAACCATGTTGGCCTTACATGTATTACAACATTATGATTGATTTCCCATATTTTTAACCTACTTTGTGTGGCTTTCTTGTCTTCTTGTGTGTTTACATTAATTTACTTGGTAGCTTACATGTTGTTTGCGTAGCTTACATAATGTATTTTCAATTACATGTTTTTTTGTACTAACAATTATTTTTAGCTAGCCATACTTTTTGTGTGTGCCTTGGTCTCTACCAAGTGCATTCCCTTCCCCTTCAGGGCATAATTTTAGAGTACATGTGGTTGGTTCTCTTTTGGGGATGCATTTATCCTATCAGTGATGTTGCATTTGTCCCCAAAGAGGGGGAAAATTTTGGGGTTTTTGTACACACTACACAGAGATTCTACACTGGTTCAGTTTAGTTATATATAGTGAGTGGGTTCGCACTCACCTACGAACCCCATACTTAACGGATTTTATAGGACATGGTTTTCCTTAGCATTCTAGAGAAGCAATTATAGGCTTGGAGGTTATAGTGGGTGTGCCTCCCTACACTACTTCGACCAGTGGCATCATATTTCTCAAAAACTAAGACGTATAAATATCTCTTAACACACATTCATGGAATCAATTACAAAAATAAGAATAATGCATCTTTCTCCCTATACTTATTTGGTCGTAGGGTAGCATGAGATATCCCCAAAAAATCATAGTATATGATATTCTTCTATAATATATTTCTCGACTTGGATCAGGTGCACTAGGGAAAATTTTAGTGGTGAATTTTTATAAACTCATGAATATTAGGGATTTTGGAAATTAGAAATGGTGAATTTTCGTAGTCACCAAGCTACCCAGTTTGTCAAAAAATTTAGTCGCTAATTCATTTGTATGGGTCAATTTGCATACTATTTATATGTAAAAATTAACTTATACATGTATTCACCGAGGTATAATACATATCCTGGGGGTTCTAGGGGTACTCATTTAATAATGACATCCAACAAAGAGTGACTGTCCATCCAACTTAGGTTGGAAATACATCCATTTTTGTTGTCTAACCTAGATTGATGAAAGATGATGTATGACCATCCAACCTGGGTTGGATGGTTGTCCATTGTCTGCATCCAACCTAGTCATCCAACTTGGGTTGGACAGATGGGTTGACAATAGATAATGTATGGTCATCCAACCTAGGTTGGATGATTGACGATAGACAATCATCTAACCCAGGTTGGATGACGGGATGGAAGATAGATAATGTATGGTTTTCTAACCCAGGTTAGATGGATGGGTTGGACGGTAGATACTTTTATGGTCATCTAACCCTAGTTAGATGGCTGAGTTGATGACAAATGATGGACAGTTGTCTAACCCAGGTTGGACAACTGGGTTAGATGGTAGATAATGTAAGGTCATCCAACCTAGGTTGGATGACTAGGTTGGAAGATAGATAATGTATGATCATCCAACCCATGTTGGATGCATTGGTTGGAAGAAAAATAATGTATGGTAATCTAACCCAAGTTAGACAAATAGGTTAGACAATTAATGATAGACAATCGTCCAACTCGGGAGGGTCAGGGTTGGGCGAAAAATAATGTACGCCTTTGTCTAACATAGGTTAGATAAATAGGTTAGATGGTAGATAATGTATGATCATCTAACCCAAGTTGGATTATCAAGTTAGACGGCCATCCAACCTAGCTTGGATTGCTAGGTTGGATGGAAGACAATGGATGACCATCCAACCCAAATTTGATGATCGTCCATTGTGCATGTCAGATAACCTAGGTTGGATGCCATCCAACCTAGGTTATACGAAAGAAAATAGATGGTTTTCCAACCTGGGTTGGATGGTCTTCCATTGTCTTCCATCCAACCAAGCCATCTAACATAGGTTGGAAGGTCATTAGACATCCCTTATCCATCGACTGAGTTGGAAGGCCGTCGACAACCCTCCAATCTAGGTTGTATGAAAGACAATGGAAGACCATCCAACCTAGGTTAGACAACCATCCATCATCTACCATATAACTTGGGTTGGATGGTGTCCAACCTAGGTTGTATGGAAGATGATGGATGACCATCCCACCTAGTTGGATTTGCCACAAAATGGTTTTTCAGAAATTTTCCATTGATGTAAAAGTCAATTTTGGATATTTTCCACCAATTATAAAATATTTTTTTAGAGCGGGGGTCTTAAACTGAACCCTGAAGTGCACATGTTCCATTTACACTCTTTTATTTGAATATTTACATTTACATACATATGCATGTATATTTTTACATTGTATTTTTACACATACATACATATTTTACTACTTGATTGTTTTAGATTCATATGGTCCGACCATATGTAAAACAAGTAGTCGAATGGGGACGAAAAATAACAACAACGACAAAACTTCATGATATCACACACCATGCTAACCATGTAGGTACATCACATACATCAGTATCCACACACATGTTTCCACCCTAGGTTCACTCTCATCACTTTTTTGTACATTTTCATCTATAGTTTCCATGCTCCACATATTTTTGTCATTCCATGCTTTGTCTAGTCCTTCGGCACATTTTCTACTACAATCTTCATGGAAATTAGGTACGCATATCTATCTACTTTCTATACCAAGATTTCCAATCACCAACATAAAGTGGTGGCAAATGTAGACACAAAATAATGCACTTAAAAAAATTATTTAGTCTCAGTATCATACTACTATTTAGAAGGTTTTTGAGTGAAGAAATTACTAATAAACCCTTGTATTTTGGCCATCTTCTCTTATTTTATTTCTTCATTCCTGAACTTTTACACCTACATGCCTACTCATCTTTCATCACTTTACATTATGTTATCCTTTAATAGGGTTCCCAAGATAGTACATGGGTGCTCATGGGTGCCTTGGTCCCATCAAGGGTGCCCTGATCCTTTTTGCACTTTCCCGCCACTTTTTGGGCTCTTTTATCTTTTTAGTGGTCAGCCCTTTTAGGGTTAATTATGAAATTAGATCAAGAGAACCCTATAAATAAAAAAGTTATAAGACCATAATGAGGGACCAAGAACTAGTCACTACTATAATTCACTTAGATTTGCATCCATTTGGAGATCATTTGCATCCATTAGCTCTATTACAAGGACAAGGATGGTTCATCCGCATCACACTTGTATAAGGAGGCATTCTATACTATTCCATGCACACATGTTATTACATTTTATACATTTATCTATTGCTAACTAGTTCACAAAGTATGACCCACACAAGAGCACCTAGGGATTATTATGCACACACACACCATAACTACATTTGGGTCTGAAATGTAGTGCAACACTAAGTTAGTAAGCCCATTGTTGTGGCAGCTGAGCTCAGTCTAACCCATTTATTTTCATTCTTATTTTTAGGTTTTTGATACTTCTTTTGGTCTTTTACAAGTCATCTATACATCTTGGATTATCAGTAACATCTCACATAGTGCAATGAATCTAATGCGACAAACATTGAGGGTTTCGGTTCACCTTCCGAACATGTGAAATTTAGTTCTGAACCTTTTGCACAAACTAGGGAACCCATTCTATAGACTAGAGTTCCCGTGGGCACCCTAGTCCCTCTCCAAGAACTCCAGTCTAGATATATAGCTTAGATCCATCCCTTTTGGGGATTATGCACTGTCATTCCTATTTCCTGTTCCTCTAGTCATTTTTGTGACATAGTCCTGCAAGATCATCAAATCAGATGAGTTCTTTCCTCTTCTCTCTTGCACATTAGGGTTAGCATTTCCTTTTACATAGTTTCTTGGGTCATTTACATACTTCTTTACTACATTTATTTACTACATTTACATGTCATTCTATATTAGATTAACTATCCCCATATCTTATTTTTGGTTAATTATATTTTTTTATTTTGTGTGTGGGAGCTTGGGTTCCCGATCAATATATTTTTACATTTTTTCTATACTTTGAATTTGTATTTTTTTTGATTTTTTAATCATGTTTGAGTTTTGGATTTATGGTTGGATTTATTTTAATATTTAAATTTCCTTTGATTTTTAATTTTATTTTGATGAAAAAACTACTTGTTCTTCATATAAGCTAATGCATGATTCTGGCGGTCCCAGGAAGTGTGAGAAGAAAGTGGGTGTTCAAGATTAATAAGAGGATTGCTAGGGATGATGTTGGGCTTTTCACAATTTTTTAGAGAGGTATGACATGATGGATGGATAAGATGTGGTCCATAAGTTTACCGTAATAGGTGAGTAGGAGTTGGACCAATGATAGAGTATGATGGCCTAGTAAGAGGTGGCCCAAGGATAGATGGTAATAAGATAGAACCGAGTGGCATAGGGTTTGAATACGATGGGTGAGTATGATGGAGCCTAAGGAGAGATGGTAATAAGATATTAGGATGGGACCCAAGGAGGAATCATAATGGGCTAGAAGGTTTCCTAAGGATTGATTGTGATTTAGGGGATGTGATATGTAAGGGATGATTGGGTGATGAGAGGATAGGAGATGGATCAAGGATAGACCTAGTCATTTCACCATGTAATGGGAAATGGGATGATGGGAGGATAAGAGGAGGTACTTGTTGGTTGATGATAGAGGGTTGATTTGAAGGAAGAGGTCCAACAAGTGTTTGGGATTTAGAATTTATTTTATGATGGAGATGATGGGATTGGGTGGTTTCAACCTTTTATTTTCACAAAGGAACTTGATAGTTATTTGAAAAGATATCTTGACACATATTTTCTTGTTAATTTTTCAATGTACACACAAAAATAGGTATTTAGAGGATTTTTGAAGATATATTAAGGCATGGTTGAAATGGATTGAGGGCCAAAGAGATATTGGATTTAAATTGGTAGATGGAAATGACTTAAGGGACGAATGAAGATCGTTGGATTAGGATGTCTCAAGAGTTGAAGTAGAGGTGGTGGATTGGGATGGATTATGGGATAAAATTAGGTTTTAATTTGGGATAGATTGGTATTGAATTACCTAGAATATGATTTAATGTTGATATAAGAATTAGTTCATGTGGATTGGACTATGACTTATGAATCAAATTGGATGTTTGAGTATAGGAGTTTAGATTGTCTTGGATGTGTAATGATGGAAGATATAGGTTGGGTGACTGATTATTTTTTAGAAGAATTTCGATTGGGTGAGACTCAAGGGTCTGAGGAGGATTGGTTTATGGATGGGATTGATTAGGAGATGAAGGTTGGGAAGTGAGAGATAAAACAGGTTCCCTATTGTCGGTGATGTGAGGAAGCATTATATATCTATTCATGGATGGAATTGTTTGATTTAAAAATCTTGAACTAGATTGTTTGATTAATTTTTTCATATTGAAGGAAGCTCTAGATCGATTTGAGAATTGTAAAGGATAAAAACTAGAATTTTCAATGATTTGGATGCTTATATGAGTTTTCCAAGGAATATAAGTTAAAAAAGCTACGTAAGAACTGCAAAATAGATATTTTCTAAGTTTTAAGATGTTTAATGAGGATTAGTGGGGAAATATAAAAAAATTCAGCAACGTAATGGATAAAAATGGGTGTTTTCCAAGATTTAGATGTTGTAAATGTTTCTAAGGAAACTAACAAAAATGGTAATGTAACAATTGAAAATGGTGTTTCTCCTAAGTTTGGACTTGTAAATATAAGCAAACGATGAAAAATATGACAACATAACACCGTACTTATAACAATCGATCGGTTTGGAAAACAAGTTTCAAATGTGAGTATCAAAATGGTTGATGAAATTTTGGTAGAGTTTTAAGATTTCAACTTTGATAAATGAATCCAAAATGTGAGAGAATTATGATTTTGTGATGAAAAATATAAAATAAAATTGGATAGATTTTCACCTTGTTTTATCACTAAAACAAGGTTTTAACTCAGATAAAGTTTTTCTTTATGAAGTTTTGGTGTATATGAACAAGTTTTAAATTTGGAAGAGTAACACATTTTTCTATTTTGGTACATGTAGTCTAAACTATGGAATAAGTTTTTGACCTTAGAAAAACACACTTGGTCTAACTTGGATGGAGCATCACCTCATTTTCTTGTCAAAACAAGGTCCCTAGCCTAGTCAAAGTTTCTCCTTGTGAGTTGTTGATGAGTCAAAGTTTTGATTTAGAAAATAAAAATGGTCTAACTTCTAAGGAGTTTCAATTTGTTTTCTTGTTAAGAAAAGGTACTAACTCAAACAGAGTGTCACCTTGTGAATTTTATTGACTCTAGGATTTTGGACTAAGCATCACTCTTTGATTTTTAATCTATTTACAAACATAACTTTTGGGTGAAATCAAGAAATAATAACATATTCCCTAATATTTGTCCATATAGATAGGATGAACGTGTTTCTATGGCATCCTCTATATAATTTTTAGTATATGAGGCACAATTCCTTGAAATTAGGAAATATTGTCTAAGACTTGGTTCAAAGGGTCAAATTCCACCTCCCCTTCACTCCATCCATTTTAGTGGAGCTTGGTAAAAATTCCAGATGTTTCATGTGGGGTCCAGTCTAGGGCATGGGTATTGGAGTTCAATTAACCCCTAACTTTATAGAATCCATGTAAAAGAGAACTCCTACTTAGCCAAAAACAAATAGTCTTCCCACAAATTTATATAGCCCACCAAAACATGATATTTGTCCACATGATTAGGTAATAACCTCCTAACTACTGAACCCTACTAACATATACAAAGTGTTGAAACTAATTCTAATTTCCAAGATCACCTTTTAGTACATGGAAATAACATATCTAATTATGAAAAGGTGCAATAATGAAACAAATGATGTCGAAGGGAAACAAATACCCTTGAAAATGGTTAAGACAATGATTAATCCAATATATAGTGTTTTTCAAGTAACATAGACATTTCAAGGGAAAAAATCAATCCAATATTTTTAACTAAACAACCTGTGTGTTTAGTAACAAGATTTATTCAATAATGTTATGTGAATCACTAAGAGAAAATGTGATTTTGTAAGTAAAAAGAAAGCAAAGTGTGAAGTAAGATAACAAATAGTGTTTACACAACTTGATATTTTTGTTTACTTGGTTTTTCTTTTTAGTAATTTGTCTTTAGAAAGTGAATATGGCAACATGTACATAATAATTAGTTGTTTTTGAAGCTTAAAATCTAAAAAATAAACTCTACATGACAAAAAAATGTGAGAGAAGTCAAAACTACAACTCTTTGTCATGAGACCATCGACACACTCAACAAGGACATTATTTAGTAGGAATAGACTGCTAAACAACTAAGTTGTTTAAAGTTACCACTAGGATACTAAAATGTAGTGAGGCCACCGCAATACAAGATGAAACTTCCAATATATGTAAGGACATAAAAATATCACAAGGCTTATAAAACTAAGTAAGGTCATTCAACGACATGACTACGCTATCGTCATTGAACGATCTCAACAATATTGTAGATTAATATACTTGGTTGAATTTTCTGATCCTAATGTCTTTTTCTAATGGTGTTTTTTTCCTTTCCTTCTCTATTCTAGACTATTCCATCTCACTAGATGCTCTGAATATGTACCTACAAACTGAAAATAAACAATAAAAACTCATATTTTGATGAAAATATGTAAATAAATGAATTTAAGAGCATAATCCATAGAAATGGAGATAAAAATGAATATTTAAGCTTAAAAACTCAAAAAACAAGAAATAACTCAAAAAAATAGAAAATTTTATAAAAATGATTTCTTCTTTTTGATAGGGCGAGGTCACCAAAACAAAGCACAAGGTTGTTGAAATTGGTTGAGGCTATTAGGAAACATAACAAGGTATCTAAACAAGATGAAAATGGTACTTTAGACAACAAGGTCACCAAATATGGGAAAGATGTTATTTAAAATGCTCTCAAGGTTGCCAAATCTATAAAATAATGTTAGAAAATCCACAAGTCAAGGCCGTTGAAAGACAGACAGGTAAGGCTATTGAAAAAAATCACAAAAAGAAGCAAAAATCTTGAATTTCTATTGTAAAGATAAAATTTTGAAAAAATTTCACTTACTTTATACCTACAAAAAAGACTCAACACTACCAAATACAACCATACATGCAGAAAAACATAGAAATTTCAAAAAATTGAAATAACTTACATGAAAATGGTAAATGAAGGTAAACCAAAAAAAAAAAATACACATAAGATAAAGGGGTGTCCCACCGATCATTCTATATGTATGCATGTCAAAGTAACCTAGCTAATGGAAGGGATTTAACACCAAGTAAATCCTAACTTAGTTCTATAATCAAATACATCAAGATTGAGATAAAAAGGGAAAGCTTAGTTAAAGTGCAAAAATATAAATCTAATACTAAATGCAAACCTCCCTTTTTATGTTTGGATGTGCTCCGATATGTAGATACTTCCTTATGTGAGCTGAATGCAAGTTATGTATGATCAAGGGTTTTACTAAAGTGAATAGATATCATTAGTATGTCTTGAGTTCCATTTTTGAATCTTCTCCCACTAACTTTAGCAAAGAAGGTTTCTCAAATTGGTAAGATTTTTTATGATTGAAATGCTCTCTTGATATATAAAATATCTTACAAGGAAAAGGTGTAAAATGGTATAGGAAGGTAGTAGAATTCTTGTATAGCTTTCCAATTTGGGAGAAACATACATCCTAGTGAGTTTTGAACAAATGAGATGTAGAATTAGGAGTGGATAAACATGATTAGAATAGATTAATTACGAATTAGTGACGTATGGGATTTAGGGAACATTTTATTAATTAATTTAGATATTAGTAATAGGCCATGCTTAGCTTGTAGAATCCATTTAGAGATGATTCGGAGGAAAATGAGTGGAATTAGAAGGGTTTGGGAGGGGGATTTAATTAATAAGGGGGTTTATTAATCAAATACAATTTTTTTAAAAGGGTATTTACTTAATGATGGTTAATTATGTAATCAAAAGTTGTTTTTAACTAAAGTTTGGGATACAGGATAATTAATTTTAAAAATGTCATTAATTAACCAAGAATATGGTGAATATTTGATAATTAGCGAAAATACCAATTCTAATGAAATGCTGGGGAAGAAGACAATTAGTGTAATTTTAGTATTTAAATTGCGTGGTCAAAATTAGGTGTCTACACATGGGTTTTAGTATCAAAATTTTGGCAATGTAATGGCCGCGAATGATCACTTTTATATATTTGGATGTCTAAATATACCTAAGAAAACTAGGGAAAATATGATAACATAACAAAGTAGTTATAATAATAAACCAAGTTTAAAATGTGAGTGTCAAAATGGTTGATGAATTATTGGTATAGTTTTAGGTTTTAAATTTTGATAAATGAAGCCAAAATGTGAGGCACAAGTCCGTGAAAATAGGAAATGTTGTCTAAGACATGGTTTAAAGGGTCAATCCCCCCTTCACTCCAGCCCTTTCAGTGGAGCTTGGTCAAAAATGAAATATGTATTCTAGGGTAGCCACCTAGGGCTTGAGTATTAGAGGAAAATGTGCCCTTCACTTAATAAGAGCCACGCAAAGCTGAACCCTTACTTATCCAAAAATGATTGGTCCTCACACAAATTTATATAGTCCACTCGACACATAGTATTTATTCAAATGATTGGGTAATAACCTCCTCACCAAAAACCTCACTAAACTAAAAATGTCAAAACTATTTTTGATTTCAAAGATCACCTTTCTATGTGTGAAAAGAGCATACATGGTTATGATGAGGTATAATCAAGAAGTAAAATATGTCAAAGAGAATCAAACACCCTTCAAAGTGATTAAAGCAAGGTTAATCCAATATATAACATTTGAAAAGAATCCTAAATGTTTTAAAAGATGACAAGTAAACCCAATATTTTCAACCTTTCATCAATAAGTATAAGTGTTTAGAAGGCTATTAATTCCATATGCTACATATATGAAAGCATGTTTCTCAAACACAAGCAAAGTGTAACGAGAAATAAACGTGAAAACAATGTTCACACAACTTGATATTTTTATTTGTTTAAGTGTTTTGATTTGTTTTAAAAATAGTCTTTGACAAGTGAATATGGAAACCTATGCACGAGTGTTATTAGTGTGGAGCAATAATGATGCAAGAACACTACAAATTACTATAAAAATGTTGAAAGTAACATTAAAACATAGAGAAATATCATTGTTTACTAGGGCGAAGCTGCCAAAAGTGAAAATGAATGAAAAACGAGGAAAAACATTAAAAAGAATAGGTTTTTCTTTGCAAATTCCAAATTTGACAACAATTCACCTCCTCACTACCTAAAAATGCCTCAGCACTACCAAATATCAAAAATATAAATACAAATAGGAAATTTACAACAAATTCAAAGAACTTGAAGGAAAAATTCATATAAAACTAAATAGCTCAAAAGCGAGGCGAAAACCCCAAAAATCAAATAGTTTTTATTTGCAAGATCAAATTTGGATAGAAATTAACCTCCTTACTACCTGTAAACAACAGTCAACACTACCAAATACCAACATACATCTACAAGAACATAGAAATTTTCAACAAATTGAAATAACTTGCATGAAAGTGGTAAATGAAGCTAAACTAAAAAAATTACGTATGAGATAAGGGGGTGTCCCACTTTGAACGTGCCATATGTATGCATGCTAAAGAACCTAAGATAATAAATGAAGGACTTAACACCAAGTAAATCCTATCTTAGTTATTTAATCAAATACATCAAGATAAAGCATGAAAAGAAGCTAAAAACTTGCACAAAATGTTTTAAAAAGTATGCAAACCTCCTTTCAAAATTGGATGCACTTTAGATATGTAGATATTTCCTTCTAAGATGAATGCAATCTACACATGATCAAGAATGATACTAAAGGAAATATATTTCCTAAAAAATTGCCTAAAGTCCATGTTTGAATCTTCTCCTACTAACTTTATCAAATAAGGGGGTTTCTCAAATTATCAATCCTTCCTATAATAGTCTCTTGAGATATAAAATATCTTGCAAGGACATGGTGTAGATTAGTAAGAGGGTACTGGGTTTACTAGATAGCTTTCCGATTTGGGAGAAGCATACATCCTAGTGAATGTGGGATAAAATAGATGTATAATTAGGAGTGGAAAAACATTATTCTAAGAGATTAATTATAGATTAGTGACCCATGGGAGTTATGAAAGGTAATAATCATCTGGTATTAGTTAATAAATCATGTTTATCTTATAAATCCGTTTAGAAATGATTTGGAGGAAAATTAGTAGGATGAGAGGAAATTTGAGAGGGGTATTTAATTAATAAGAGGATTTATTAATTAAATATTAGTTTGGGAAAGGTTAATTAATTAAACTAGGATTTTAACTAACGAAGCAACATTGATTGGAATCCAAGATCAAGAAAAATGCCACTTTAATTAGTGAAATTTCATTAATTGATAGAGATGATGAGGAATATTAGTTAATTAGTGATAAATCACTTAATTATAACAAGATTATGGGAAAGACGAAAATTAATGCAATTTTAGTATTAAATTACGTGATAGAAATTAGGTTTCTACACGAGAATAATTTAACCCTTTAGTGATTTCATGGGTGATATGTGTGTAATAGTATATGAGAAATGTGTATACACATGGATTTTCTCTCTTATTGAATTTTTATCTTCTCGGAAACTATTAGTGCATTCAATCCCCTAGAGTGGTGTACTTAAGGATATTATTGGGAGGGGGATGAGTGGAAATGGTTATATATACTAGTTAGTGACAATACTTTGTGAAATATATTTTATGTGCACTTAATGTTATCTTAGTTACCTTATCCTTTAAATCTAAAAGTCATAATTTTACATCCTCATTATAAGTTCACCTTGTTATCCTCTTATGGTTTCCTCCATATCCACTTCTAATACAATAATACCTATGTAAGATTATTTTTTAACATCTCTAGAGTTCCATGCTTTAGAGCCTTCCCATATGACCCCATGATGGAACATTACCCAAAGATGACATCATTGACCATGGTTGATACCATATGGATTTTATTTCTGAAATACAATTGCATCAAACTTGGTCAATGTTGTCATCTAAAGGAAACTCTAATGACCAATGATGTTCCATATTTATAGAAAGATACTGATTTCCCACAACATCAGACCATATTTCATTTGATCTACTTACACTCACTAATCTACTCTTAAAGGTATTTAAGTTAATATTTCCTATCATTTGGAGTCTACTTTTGTATCATTAGATCCTTATGATTCTCAAGAATGGGATTCAAGTAAGTCTAGTTTCTAGATATTTTGTTATTTGCTTATGGTCTCTTACATAAAATATTTCATAAAGTGATGAAAATTCTAGGGAAAATTCAATGTGTTAATGGTGTTTTCATGAAGGTAAGTATCTCATATTCTTAATCTATTTCATTATTATCTTTCTATCCTTACCTTACAATCCAACTTTTGGGATTTACAACTTATCAATATTTATAATCCATGTTCGCAACCATATAGTAAATATATTTATCTTGTTTGAAACTTTAAATAATCAATCTATAATCAATATAGTAGTGATATTTAATCCCATATCCTATATGTAGGCTTTATAACCCAATATATTTAACAAAGTGTGGACTACCATCTTCTAGATTCATGACATTAATAATGTTGGATTAAATTATATGATTTTTAGTTAATTAAGTTAAATTTTTTAGATAGAGTTTATGTACACAAAGGCGGATACATTAGATTACATATTAACATTGTAACATAATAGTAAATAGAAAATTTAAGTAAATATATTGTTCACATTCATATCATTCCATAATTACAAGTAAAATGAACGTAAACATAGCAAATCCTACTCTAACTTTTCATCTCTATTTATATTTATTCAGTCATATAGTAAATTATTTGGATCATATGTTTTCTATACATTAACATAATTTGTTTTTGTATTACTTTCTACTCCAAATTATTCTCTCACATATGTATCTCTCTTCCACTTTATAAAAGTTATTACATATATTCATTTTACTCCATCACATACCATATAAACTCTTCCCACACTTATTACAACATGTAGTCATGAAATCATACTTTATACATTTATTTATCCTAGTCTCATAATACTATTTAGAAGGATCTTGAGTAAAGAAAGTACTATTAACCATTGTTCCTTTGGCCATATTATTTATTTTATTTCATAATTTTTGACATATTACACCCATATATCTATCCATTTTTTCACATCCCATGTAATTTTAGCCATAGTTGGGGTGCCCAAATTCAGTATTGGGGTGACCATCGGCACCTGGTCCCACCTAGGGGCTCCCAGGTCCTTCTAGCACTTTCCCACCACTTTTTGGGCCTCTTCTAGCCTTTTTCATGTTAATATTTCCTATGGTTGGCCTTTTTGGGGATAATTACAAAATTAGATCAAGAGAACCCTATAAATATAAAGTTATGAGACCATAATGAGGGACCTAACATCATACACTACTATCACTCCATGAAGATTTGCATCCATCTATTGCATTAGCATCCATATATCTCCATCATCAAGGCACAAGCTAGGACATCTACATCACACTTTATAGGGGGAGAGATTCTATTCTATTCCATGAAAATATTCTACTACATTTTCTACATTTAGATTTTTCTCACTATTTCACAAAGTCCAACCGACACAAGATCACCTAGGGAACAAAATACACACACACACACACACACCTGAACTACATGTGGGTAAGAAATGTAGTGTAATACTTAGTTTAGTAAGCGCACTATTTTGGTAACCGAGGTTAGTCTCGACCCATTCATTTTGAATATTTTTGTATCATTTTGATACTTCCTTTTGGTATCTTACAGGTTATTTCCTCTTGAAATATTTGGCTCATTCGACATAATACGTAAAAATTGATGTGATAGGAAGTCATAGTTTTAGATCACCTTCTAACCCTATGAGCACTAGTTCTGCACAATTTTCCTAGACTAGGGCTCCAAGATTCCTTTTCGAGCATCCGTAGGTGCCCTAGTCCTATTCTAAGTGTCCTAGTCCACACATGACAAGCAGATTTTTCCTTTTCGAACTCTTTTTCATATTTATTCATGCTTTCTAATTTTTGTGCATCACTACGACATAGTCCGATAGTCACCAGTTATCAGCTAAGTTATTTCCTTTCCCTTCTTGCACATTAGGGTTTTGGTTTCATTAGTTTACTTCATTTATTTCATTTACATGTTGTCATAGTATATTTATTTACTGCATTATATGTCCTTCTAGATTAGATTAATTATCCCTTAGCTACTCAGTTTAGTTAATTTTAGTTAATCATTTTGGTGAACCCAACCATTTCAACACTACCTTTTTGAAAATATCACCTCCCCTCGCATTATGGCTCAATCTTATTATCCCACCTTTACACCAACTAAGGTCATAGGCATAGTTACTACTATTTCTAATTTCATGCAAGTGTGTACTCAACATCCCCCTCGCTCTATAACACCGAGGCTTGACCCATCCATTAATGTCATTACTACTTGTTATACTCATCCTAATACACCTACGACTCTACCCGCATCTATTCCCCACCCATTACTTCGAGCACCTGCTCCAACTACTTATAATGGCTATGACATCATTGAGCAAGATTAATAATATATGCCAACTAAGATCTCTCTTTATGACTTATTGTATAATGCACCAAATTGTCACAATACACTAGAAGTTGCCCTTCATGCCATCTATATTGAAACTAATAATTTCATAGAAGCTTTTTCACATCTCATACAATCCCTTCATAAACTACCACATGTCATATCTTTCACCGATGAGGATATCTCACCTTTTTCTAAAAATAACCCATGTGCTCCTTTTCTCATTACTATCGTTATTAGCACAACTTGCATTAAGTGATTTCTCATTGATAATGGATCAACTATTAATTTATGTGTGCATTCCCTTTTAAATTAATTAGGTATTAACGACAATTTCATTGCTAAAAATTCTACCCGTATTCGTAGTTATGACTCTACCACTCACACTTTCTTAGGAAATATCTCTTTAAATATATGGGTTGGACCTAATACCGTTCTCACAAAGTTATATGTTATTGATGGATCCTTCCACTTTAATATCTTGTTAGGTAGGCCATGTGTTCATGCAATGCATTCAATGTACCATCTACCATCCATCAATGTGTCAAGTTCTTACATTATGGCTTTGAGGACACTATTTCTCCTAACCTAGAGCCCTTCAAATACTATCATATAGACCCCACTACTTATATTCCCATACCACCTCCAAAATGCATTCCATACATTATCATTAATACATATTCCATTGATCAATATAGTTCTTCTTCATCCTCCTCTACCGATCTTAATACCCTAGTTATTTCAACTTACACAATGTATAATATTTCACCTATAGTATCCAATCCTATTTTTGTTTCTCCTTCACCCATCGCGATGCCTTATACTATACCACCTACAATTTTAGTTCCTCCTAATGTCCCTCATCCACCAATCACGGAAACCCCTACTACATCACCCATGGTGTCCCCTACCAACATCCTTAATAATTCCACATCACTTGATAATGTTCACATTGATGACTCTAAGGATTGAGATGGTGAAGTTAATGCTATTAAAATTACAGATGAAGCATTAAGAAAAATTGAATTTACCTCCCTAGGTGTATGTGATTCTTATTTCAAAGAAATTTTCATAGCTGAAAGAACCCAAGAAATATAGCTTTAAATACCCTCTTAGTCTACTAATGCTATGGTGTTATATAATGGATCTATTCACGCTTTGATGTTATCTCCTCCTCTCCTCCATGAATAACTGCTCCATTTCCTACTTTTACATGTATGTTATTCATCAATAGGAATTTTTAGCAACATATCCCTGTTGACTCCACATGTTTAAAAATATTTGTACATGTGATAGCTCTTCTAGATTCGATATAAAACTTAATGAAATTTTACTGCCTCCTAATTCACCATATCTCTATAATGATTTTTCCATACTACAAAATTTTACGAATTACATGTTTTTAATTTGACGGTTTTTGTTGCACCCTTCCCTTGTAATTATCCCATCAAACTTGAATAGTCTCAACTTGATTATATCAGTGGTATAATAAATGCTCATCACTCCTTCATCACATTTCTCATGCCATTTGGTAACATCTCTATTTCTCCCGATTCTTCTCCTCCCTATGGTCCAAATATCTCTCATTGAAATGCTCATGGTTACCCACAAATTACCTTCACCGATTTGTGAGTAATATGAAATGAAAATCTAAACACTCTTCCATAATGGGTCCCTCTATGAATCTCCTCATTCTATAGCTTATTAGGTTTCCAATGTTGCATCGGTAGGTTTTGATCATGATAATGATGACCGCTGATAGTGGGTCATAGCCATATTTTATTTCACACATACTTGTGGGGCATTAAAAAAACCCCCTTTTATCTAGCCTTAGCATAGTTACAATCATTATCTTTTACAATCATATCCTCACATTAGGAATACTCATCATACATTCTAGCATCCTTACCTGATGATACACTCTTGTGCTTCGGTTCACACTTGAATGTTGAGGGATTACTACTACACTGAACCCCACACACTATAGTATAGGAATTACACACTACATTTACTCATATATTACATAGAATACAATATATATTCTATATTTTATCTACAACACTTTGATATTTTTGCGTTTATATAACATTCATTATGATTATCATCATTAGGCATACACTATTGTCTATGTACCTTACCTCCTACACTACTTATCCTACATACTACATTATTCATTTTCCTACATACCATTTATACTACATCGCATATTTTACTAATCTTCATTACATATGAATCTAGCACCACATTCCCTTGCATACTACATTATTAGCCTATATATATACATTGAACTATATACATTACATTTCCCACATTCTACACATGTTGTATTGCATTCTACACATATCATCTTTACATATTCCACTCATCACATGGTCAACTTTTATTTCTACAACACTACACAATTTTAGACACACTACACTCATTACCTGATGAAACACTTCAGTTCCTCGGTCCATAATCAATTACCAAGGGTTTACAAATCAAATGGACCTTACATTCACCACACATTTACTATTTAATTTTTAACCATGTGACATTTATAGCTTAGTGACATATGCCTTAGGCTACATCGTCACCTATTCTATCATCTTGTAGTGGTATACACCTTAGGTTACATCACCACTCCCTATCATTTATCTTGTAGTGATATACACTTAGTGCTAACTCATCACTTATTCACTCATCTCATAGTGATATATGTTTAGGGCTAAATTATCACTCCACGTTTCATCTCATAGTGGTATACACTTAGGTTATAAGGTCCACACACATCTCTTATACATGTTGCATATCATCACCATTACACATAAACAAATTCATCACAATGCGCTTGAAACGATACACACACTACTCGACCATTTCTTGATGATGAACTCTTGTTTATGGTTCATTCTTGACTACTGAGGGGGAAAACAAAATGAACCTCACTGTATACAATTCCATTCACTTGGGGGCCACATGTCTCCTATCATTCTGTCTTGTATTCCATTCCATCCACCCACAACATAATACAAATATGGTCTCTTTTATTCTTGCATACACTTACTTTTCTATGATCGATTTATTACACATGCTAGTTTGATTACTTATATGCCATTTATTTATATCATCCACACATGTGAATTCACATATTTTTGTATTTTTGATCATAGATATAAGTCTCTTACAGGTAGAAAATGAATTCTCACATTCTACCCTTCCTACACTGGTCATTGGGGGCATCCACACATTCATCTCTTCCAAGTGCTATTGTTTCATTTTGTACTTATCACTTTACATTACTTTCTTATACATGCTTTTGACATACTATTTATCTTTATAACATATTAATGGGTGCTTAATGTGCATCATATTTTATATAGGGATATTGGTTTCCATAATTGATTGTTCCACCGTATTTCATTGTCTATTATTATTTACTATTGTTTGCGGGCCTTGCCCTATGTTTGGTGTGCACACTTGTCTATTTTTTACGGCCATGACGGCCTTGTGTGTATTGTGACATCGTGAGTGATGAACCATGTTTGCAACCCACTTTTGTGGTATACTTTTCTTCTTACATGTTTCCATTAATTTTCTTTGTAGCTTTTACACTCGTTTACATAGCTTATACTCTGTCTTCTACATGCATGTATGTTTACACTTGTCTTTGGCTAACCTTTCTTATTTTTACATGCCTTGGATTCTACTAAGAACTTTTCAATGTACATGGGGTTGGCCCTCTTTTTGGGGCTGCATGTCTCCTATCGCTGGCATCACATGCACCCCCAAAGAGGGGGCATCATTTGGAGGTTTCTACATACTAACACAAAGATTATACACGGCTCGATTTAGTTACATTCAGCAAATGGGTTCGACTAGTCTACAAACCCCATTCATAGTAGATTTTATAGGACATAGTGTTCTTAGCATTTTTGGGAAGCGAGTTATAGGATTGGATGATATAGTGGGTGTGCCTCCTATACTACTTCATCCAATGGCATCGATAACCCAAAAACATGGACAAGATAAATATGTCTACACACATTTAGTAGAAGTGGTTAGAGCTTGGAGGACACATATCATTTCCTCCCTACACTTCTTTAGCTAGGGTGGCGTGAGATTGCCCAAAAACTCGCAGTATAGGACATCCTTCTACACTCTTTCTTAACATGGATTAGGTGCACATGTTCCATTTACATTTACATTTTTCCATTTACATTTAGATATTTTACATAATTTCATACACATGCATCTTTTACATAATTTTTTTACACTTACATACAAACATATTTGACTACTTGATCATTTTCTCCTTGCAGGTATGACAATATGAGAAATAAATAAATCAAATGGGTGAAAAAATAGGTGACAAAACAACACATTCTATGACATCACACATACTTTACTAACCATGTAGGTACACTACACATTATGGTAAATACACACATGTGTTATGCCCCAAGTTCACTCTCATCACTTTTTCTTTACATATTTTTCATCTATAGTTTTCATGCTCCTCCATCTTTTTATCATTCCATTCTTTGTTTAGTCCTTCAATGTCATTCTACTACACTCTTCATGGACATCAGGTACGCATCTCTATCTACTTTATGCTACTCAAATTTCTGCTCACCAACATAAAGTGGGGGAAAATGTAGTCACAAATTCATGCACTTTAGACATTTATTTATCACGGTCTCATAATAATATTTAGAATGTTATTGAGTGAAGAAAGTACTAATTAACCCCTATCCCTTTGGCCATCTTATTTAATTTATTTCATAATTTTTGACCTATTACACCCACATGCCCAACCATTTTTTCATATCCTATGTAATTTTAGGAATAGATGGGGAACCTAAATTTAGTACTGGGCACCCATGGGTGCCTTGGTACCACATGGGGCACCCCGATCCTTCCAAAGACTTTATCACTAATTTTTGGGCCTCTTCTATCCATTTTTCATATTTATCTTTCCTTTGGTCAACATTTTCAGGGATAATTATTAAATTAGAGCAAGATAACCCTATAAATATAAAGTTATGAGACCATAATGAGGGACATAGCATCATACACTACTATCACTCCATTGATAGTTACCTCCATCTATTGCATTTGAATCTATATAGCTCCATCATCAAGGCACAAACTAGAAAATATGTATCACACATCATAAGGGGAGGGATTCTATTATATTCCATGCACACATTCTACTATAGTTTCTACATTTACTTATTACTTGCTATTTCACAAAGTGCGATTGGCACAAGAACACCTAGGGCATGACATGCACACAAACACACACCAAAACTATATCCGGGTCCAAAATATAGTGTAAGACTTAATTTAGTAAGCACGCTATTGTGGCAACTAAGGTTATTTTGACCCATTCATTTTCATCCATTTTTAGGGTTTTTATACTTCCTTTTGGTCTCTTGCAGGTTATTTCCTCCTCTTGGAATATTTGGAGCATTCGGTGTAGTACAAAAATTGATGCGACAAGAAGTCAAAGTTTTAGATCACTTTCGACCTTCGTGATCATCGGTTCTACATAATTTTCCTAGAACAAGGTGCCTAGATTCCTTTCTAGAGCTCCCATAGGTGCCTTAGTCCTATTCCAGCACCCCACCCGACATGACATCCAAATATTTCCTTTTCGGAACTTCGCATATTTGTTCCTACTTTATGATGTTTTGTGCATCTCTACAACACAGCTCTAATAGTCACCAGCTTATCATTTGAGTTCTTTTCTTTCCCTTCTTTCCCATTACGCTTTTAGTTTCATTAGTTTACTTCATTTATTTCATTTACATGTTTTCATAGTATATTTATTTACTGTATTATATGTCCTTCTAGATTAGATTAACTATCCCTTAGCTACTCAATTTATTTAATTTTAGTTAATCATAACCTTATCTTCTTTGTATTAGGAAAATTTACCTCTATTTACGAACATTCCAATCTTTTATAGATGTATATTGACAAAATGCGCTTCATCTTGACTTGAGAGAATGATTTCTTTGATATGTGGTTTCCTCTAGCCTATGGTGCATTGTATCTTTAATGTTTGGCTTGTGATATATGTATTATAATAAACCCTACAAAAATCATCCCTAAAATGAACCAATTGAATTGTGCTTGAGAATACCAAGGATGAAGAATACACTAAAATGCCAAAAAATATCATTGTCTCCTCCTATAGACACTCAAATATGGAGATTTACCCTTTGACATTTTTGGTTTTGATAATGCACTCTTGCTAAGACAAACACATTATTTCTATCCCCACTTAGTACATCCCAAGGTATCTCATCTAACTTTGTTATTCAAACATACTAATATGTCAAAAAAATGATATTTAAATGCATAAAATCCATAGACAAACTCCACCTGATAGGATGCAACCTTTAGTTTTCATGTTTTTCATCCCTATTCAAAAACGTCCACTTTGGTCATCTTGTGGAATATAGTCTTAGAAAACTTATATAGTTTAGGACCAACATATCCTCCATCTAATATTTCAATTCCATATTCTTCGTTGGGTCATTTAATCCCTATGGGTTGGACTTTCCTTGATAGGTTACCTTTAAAACCCTATATAAGCAAGTTAAAATCACCTCATTTGCTAATTTGCATTTTCATGGACTCCTATTACAAAACCTAGCACGAAAGACAACAAAATCTCCCTAAATATTACAAAATCTCATGCACAACCATCATGGTATAAATCACTATAGGTATGAAGCATTATACTAGGTCAAGGAATTATCTTCCCCATTTGCAAACACTCAAATATACCCATTTCTAGTTTTATCAAGAGAAAAACTCATTAAAGCATTTAAAAAGAGGTTCTAATTGCGAAATATAGTTATATTCATTCAAATATCATATGCTAGGTAGAGAATTATGTGTGGTTTAAGGCCTCTTTAGAGTCTAGTGTCGATATTAGTGGTGGATAGATTACACTTCAACCCAAAAATGTTTAATTTGTATGGTCATTTACCCATGGCTAGGGCTTAATATATTACTTAGAATATTTAGAGGGCTTTATAGCATGATAAAAACTATGGTTTGATGTTGATAGAAATTTCAGAGAAAGATAGAATCTTAGGAAGTTACAAAGTAAGATTCGAGCAGGATTAAAATCATATAGTAGATGAAAAATCATACAAATGATCTTAATAGATTTATACGTTCTTGCACCGGTCACTTTCCATCCATAACTCTAGAGATAAAGCATTGTTGGGTTTATATCTCTCATAATCAATAGTATGCACACTAACCAATTCCAATATCCATTTTTATCACCTAAGTGCACTCATCCTCTTAGTTTTTTGAGCTCATAACATATTATATACATTAGTAACAACATTTTAATGCATTATTATGATACTTCATAATTAATGTTTGAATTTAATTAATTAAAATTACCTCATGTAGATCCCCTTTACATAATTTTAGTGTACTTAACTCACTAATATAGATAAATGCGATAAGATTGTAAAAACATTTGGTGAACATAAATTATGCATCAAAAATTTAGCTCTAACCATAGTTTCCCTAAGGTTTCATATCTTTATTATATATTCAGATCCACACCTAATTTTCATCTATCATATTCCCTAAATTTGGTTTACACAAATTTCCGTAAGATCTCATGGTCATTCCTACCCTTTGGGTCTCTTTTTAAGGCTTCTAATTGTCGAATCACCTTTTGTTGAATATCTTAAACATAAAAAAATTTATTTTAAAATTCCTTTGAGGTTATTATTAATTTTTATATATTTAACTAAAAACCATTTTTTTAATGTTTAACACACTTTTTAAAAATTCAAAATCACTATATTTAGTGATTAGAGAATAATAAAAAATTATACATTTTTGGGAAAATTCCTTCCAATGTTTTTCTCTATATAACTAGTTTCAAAATACCTCTTTTTGTTTCATTAAATTCATTTCTTATTTTCATATATGGTCATTTAATTAATTTGATGACAATCACTTTTTTCTCAACATCACTTTTGGGTCTTATCTCTTATGATCTCTCTATTTTTAGTCCTCCATGTATTGATTCTTATTATTTAATACCTAATTGGAGTTTCTTATATCATTTTTTCTTCCATCATGGCCCATGCTACAAATTTTCAAGTTTCATTGTATAATTTACTTCAATGTCATATCGCATGTAGCTCGATACTATCACAAAACTAGTACAAGAAATAATGCTCCCTGATAATACGACACCTTCCCATGTGGATTTAATTTTGAGTCATATTTAAAATCATTATATTAGTAATAATGACACATTTCATAAGGCTATCTTAGAGTCTATTCAAGTTTTACACCATGATTTTCAAGTTCAATTTCAAGCTATGACTACTAAGATCACATCTCTCAAGGATGAGATAACACATCTAAACGATATTTTAATGTGCATTTCACTAATGTATTTATACATCATGATAAATATACTTCTAAGGATATAGAAAATAAATGTTAAATACATGTTTTCACATGATACATGTGCTCATATAAGTGAATTAAAAGTCCTATATATAGGTAATAATGCGTTCTATAATATAAATCTAGAATACTAAAGAAACCACAATAGAAATCACCTATTTTGTTTGAAAATAATGCTAGACAACATGATATTCTATATGAGCTACTCAATAATCACTTATTCACTTTGTTACCTACTCATTGCTACTCCGACTATTTCCTTACAAAAATCAAAGGTCAACCATTTTGTAATTATCATGGAATTAACGAACATCATGATAATCATTATTATTCTTTACAACACCAAATCTAACAACTTGATCATAATGGATATATTTCCTTTGATAAATGCCATTCTTCTATGAAATCATCTCAAATTTCAAAATCTCAATAGTTACTAGTAATTATTACACATATACTTTATTATCACACTACAATACTAAAGAATACACCTATGAACATAAAATAAGATTCATCTAATAAAAAAGGATAAGAATCCAACACCTCCTTTGGTAGAGTCAATATTTGTGTAATAATTACATTCTAATATTGTACAAATAGAAATGGAATCATTATTAATCAACCTTGTATACCACCTTAGCGCACTTAAAAATACACAAGCCCAATCGTAGGGTAACAAAACAATAAAATATACTAGTATATCTACTCCAATAAAACTTGAGATATATTATTATTTGTATGATGATATTGATTTGGATGTTAGGTAAAAGGAACATATGACTGATCTTAATTGCTATGAAAAATTTGATATGTTTGATGAACATGTACACATGTTGAATTTCAATCCCATTAGGGGAGTTGAATATATTTTTATGCCAATGATGATGAACAAATTGATATACCAAGTGAGCCTTTACATGAATTCAATACTCCAAAGATTTGATATTGATGAATGTTTCCTTATCCTTGATGGCCCCGGGATTGTTTCCTTAGTCAATCTAAAATTCCTACACATGTCATTTAGTATTTTCCCAATATAATTGAATTTGTAGTCTCAATTGATATTTTCCTTAATATTTCTGCATGTATATTCCTATAACCCCTACTTTTACAATAATGTATAATACCTTCCGTAATACTTAGGGGAATATTTGTATCTCTCTACATTATTTTCTAAGAACAAGTTAGCTTGCACTTTGTATTTGCCCCTATGTACCTTGGGTAAGGATCTTGTTTCCAATATTTTCTAATATTGTTAATGTTATCTATCATCATCACATGTTATATTACATCTCTTTAATAAAAATGAGTTCCCCACATCAATAAAAATCAATATCAATATCTTTAAAATAAGGTATTATAATCACAAATCTCAATTCAGGTCCTTCTACTCATACTATTGCTAATGGGCCTACCCTTATTTTATATTTCTATCATGTTATGACTCCTTTATAGTTTATATACATGCTCTAATAAAATTAAGGTCTACACCTACTTCATCATTTAGGGTTCTTAATTTCCCTTACTAAGGCTCTTCTTAGGTATTTCTTGTGTTACCCCTCTCCTTGTACATAACTATATTCAAAAATACAAAAACATTCATATATTTTTAGAAAAACACAAAACCATGACTTGTACACTTAGCTTACATTATTTACATTTTACATTATACTTGTTATGTGTCACTTTGGTTTTACATATATCATATCTCTTTACTCTTTACACATATCCATTCACACAATATATTGATCTTAATGTAGGAGATACATACCGTACATGATGAAAGGGGTTAGATGACCCTTTACCCATACTTTCTATACATTTTGGGACATCTATTATCCACTATAAATATGAGTTATTGTTTCATTATAGTTCCTTTATAATTACTCATTACACTTGATTACATATATTATGTACATGCTATCTTTTGAGGTAACAATACTAACACATTTGTCTTGTGTAGCATTAACCTATCTTTCTTTAAATAATTCTTCATCATATTCTAACACTCTTTTTTCTATACATGATTATTTTTCATGTTTTTTTCTACTTTATTACTTCAATGATTATGGCCTGAGTACCTTTCTTGTCTTGTGGCACAATGGGTGTCCCATGTTTATGGATTTATTTGTAGATTGTGTGGTCTTTATTATCATATTTATAGGCATGAGGGACTTGATTATCTTGTGACACTATGGGTGTCCCATGTTTGTGCCTATATGCCTTTGTATGAAATTGTTTGCATAAATATTTGTGTTATATCTCTACCCTTATTTTCCTTATACATGTGTTATCACTATTGTTGTTATTATTGATAGTGTTACTATTATTGCATGCCATGATTTTTACCATGCACACCCCTTTGAAAGTTTGATATCCCATCATTGGTCACCAACACTATAACCTTCCACATGTTTCTAAGTATATTATTAGACATACTTACACATATATTATTTTGGGCCACATGCTCAAATTATTTATCACACACACCTTAAAAGAGGGAGAATTCATTTTGTTATATTCTATACCTAAAATAGACATACAAAACATTTTGGACTAATAATATGTATACACATGGTACATGTACTCATAAATAACACCAAATATTTAATTTCATAAAATCATGCACATGTTCAAAAATGTATGGAGAGGTCGGATTGTATGGAAATTTTTGACCTCTTCACATAATTTTTCCTAGGGGAAATTACATCAATTTTATTAGAATTTTCATATTTCCACCTATAGGTATAATTTCTGGATATAGTTTCGATCCAGCTTCACTCGGTTTAGATCATATACAAGGGACAAAAAGTACTTCATTCCTTCACCATGGTACTTAGTTTCAGTTTTAGTTTTAGGGATCTTGGGGGTATGGGTATCCTCTATCTATCTAAATTTTATTACTTTACAATTTCTATTATATAATGTGGCACATGGGAAGGGTTACACATCCCATTTTGGGATCTCCAAATTTGATGTCCACACAAGATTTCAATAGGATTGATTAAATTACTAAAGTTTATTTCAAGTAATATACCAATTAAATATTAGTGTAATATTTTATTAATAACATTTAATTAACCGTTGAGAGTCCTAACTTTCACCGAATCGTATGTTAAATTATTGTAACTTTATCATGGTATTATGCTCTTAAGAAATATGAGAATATACAGCTTTTATTTTGGTGTATGTTTTTAATATTGAAGGTATCATCTATGTTTTGTTGAAATACTATGTTTATTGTATGTATTGAGTATGAAAATATCATTATAAAAGAGACCATGGATTTATTAACATTTGCCTTACCTTTTTGCATACATGTGCTAAGAAGAGATATCTTTGACCACAAGGAATTTGATTTTTGATAAGTAAAAAAAGAGGCACCATTTCCCACTATTTAAAATAATTACACAAAAAGACCTAGTGAACTAGGTATATGTTAAAGTATTGCCACCACCTATATGTGGTGATAATATAAAATTTCTAAGCTATTTCAACAGAAATTAATAGACACTTGACATAGTAGACCCGAGACTAGACATCCTCCTCCTCTAAGGAGTTGGATACCATAACTATTGAATTTTCAACATCTCTAGATTATTCCTTAATTATATAAGTTGTAGTTCATTCAACTAGCTTAGAATCTTCAAATTTATTTCTTAGGATTCCTAAAGTGACAAAAATGGCATCCAAATTCTTCCCTTGATTAATACTCTCCAAAGCATGTTCCTTGAAAGTGACCATATCTAGTCCATTAAAATCCTAATGTCAAACCCAGTATGTTCCATATCTTCATGAATAAAAAGGGAATTACTCACCCAGAATAGTCCGAACCATAATTATTTAATATACTTTGAAAGTGTCAAGTCGAGTAGAAGATTTACCTAGTTTTCCCATGACCTTAATGACCTCCTCGCCATCGCTATGCTCCCAAGCCAAGTCAATAACTATACACATAGAAGGTTTATTGAAATACATTGAGGCGCCTAGGGTCCTTTACCCTAGAAATTTGAGTCTTTTCCAAAACTACATGGCTTCTTTAGCCATGTTTCACATGCCCTTGTCTAGTAAGAATCCCTTATTCAAAAGATTCCACAATTTCAAATCATTCACCATCCCAAGGAAGGAGTGGTGCACGCCATCAATGGATTATAATGAATGATATTTTCTTACATTTCATGAACCATGTTTCTCATTTTCATCTTTCCTTTTTTAGCCTCTATGCGCTTTGTTGGCCCACTCACACATTTTCCTTCCTCCATTTTCCACTAGGAAAATTGTGAAATCTTCTAGATGCCAAAGCCGAATGACCACAACAATGGGTGCGAAGAGTTAATAAATCCCCTCATACATGCCGAATAGCTATTTTCCCAATGTGAGCTAATATGGAAATAATTAAATTATGTGGTAAGAGGTACATGAAATTATTGGGTCATCAATGCATAGACATTTGTTTGAGCTCCATGTGCATCACTTGATTGATGTGGCATGACCATGTTTTAAATTATTTCTCCAACTTCCCTACTTATATCCTTAGGTTGCATGATAATTATATTTTCATTTTTGAAATTGAGATCAACTCCAAGATTAGCCAGATAGTCATCAAGCTTATTAGCACTATTATAGGTGTGAATTATCTTTCCAAAATTATTTATGGTAATACATTCTTCCATAATGTGGTTCAACTTCTAGTGATCCATATTATTCTTGTTTATAGAATAGATGATGATCTATGAATCACCTTCAATAATGAGATTATCCCATCCTTTTTCCTTTACAATTATGATTCCACACTAAATATCCTTGGCTTCTATAAGGTTATTAGAGCAGTGACTAGAGATTAAACAAATCCAAAGAGAGGATTACCCAATGAGTTATAGAAAATCCCACTAGCTCCAACCCTACCTGAATTATTTTTATCATCCTCATAGAAGTCAAATTTGATAAAATCATTAAGAAGTAGCTTCCATTTAATTTTGTTTCTTACCTTAATTTTTTACCAACCCCTTTATTGGGGATACCTGATAATATTTTTTCTATTTTTTGAAAGTGTTAATGTCTTCTAAAAATATTTTCCCATCTTTAGGGGTGCATGCCATGAGGATATCCTTGATGGTACTCAAGATCTAGGGGATGGTTCTTTTAAAGCTTCTATTTTTATATTTAAAAATTATTATTTTTCTTTCCAACCATATTCTCCAACAAAAACTACAGGATGGTTTTCCAAATTTGCAATAGTGAAATAAAGTATATTCTACAAATCCCAACATGTAATGAGATCCTTTCTAGTGGTAGGGATAATATAGTGAGATTAAAATTCAAGATAATTTTAGGCCAAACTTTGAATGTGTAAGAGCAATGTATGAGAAGGTGATTGGTCTCTTCTTCATATTGAATACATATGGGGCATTATGAGGTCCATAAAATCCATGTTTTTTTAGATTGGTTTTTGTTATAATCTTGTCCTAATAAGCCATCCATAGGAATGGATTAGATTTTGGTAGGCCATATTTAAACCAAATCTTCTGAGAAGGGAAGGAGATGTCCGCCCTAGAGGAGGTAGAGATGATGGCACTATATGCATCCTTTACATTATATCTCGCTAGATTTATTTCCATCGAATTAGTTGATCATGATGTTTTGAGAAGTGAAAAGGTTTGAGAATGTCCAGTAAAGCCATTTTCTCATCAATTAGATTCTGCGGGACCGGTAAATAAATCCAACCATCTTTGGATTGGTTGAAATACTTCCTCACATATGGTCTATACCTGGTAGTACACCAATATTTTAGGCTATTAAGATTAATATTTTCCATTAGGGAACTAAGGATCCATGCATCTAACCAAAAATTTCTCTTATCCCTTTTCCAACATTCCATGTTAGGAGGGGTTTGATAATGATCATCGAATTAGTCATTAAATTATATATGTGATAGCCAACCAAGTGCTCAATGATTAAAGAAAATTATTTTGGGCAACATGTTATCTAGATATTTCTTCACGAGAATTATACTCCATAAGGCATGAGGCTCAACATCAAGCCTCTAGGTGAGTTTGGCCCTAAGGCTAGTTTCATTTGATTTTTGACTCTAACTCCCAAACCACCCCATTATTAGATTATACAAATGTTTTCCCATTTCACCAAATTATTATTTTTTCCTCATTTATAATGCCTTAGAGGAACATTGTTTGAATGGATTTTATACATCTACCCACTTTGGGGGATAGTTAGAAATGTAAGTGGATATCCTTTTTGTAATAATTCAATTAATATCCCCTTGTGTTTAAGTTTTCCTCATTTACATGATGTATTTTCCTTCCTAAAATAGGGGCATGCCAATGTAGGGGCAAGGGAGGTTCCTGGATTGATGTCCAAAATCATGACAATAAAATTCTGGGAGTATTTATTCATGTTGAAGAAGAATATTCTTGATTTTATTTTTTACACTTTCTGATCTTAGGATTCCTCATATAGATTAAGATATTGTCTAAAGGCCCAAGCCTCACCAATGATAAATTACCTAGTAAGGCCAATATGATCATCGAATTGAAGATGAGTGATCTTAGGAGCATCATTTATGACTAAAACCCCATTGTAGATTCTATTTGATTTCAGATGAGATAACCACTAGATTAATTCCTCCACCATAATGATGAAAAATACAAAGATAGTGGATCACCTTGTCTAAGACCTCTAAAGGAGTTGAAAAAGTTGGGGCACTCATAATTGATAAGTATAGAGAACTTAGTTGAGATAATAAATTTTAAAATCTAGTTCCTCCACAAAGGATTAAATCCAAATTTATCCGAAATGGAAATAATGAAAACCTAGTTGGTTGTGTCAAAGGATTTGGTATATCCAACTTTATTAAAATGTTGCCTTGATTTTGATGCTTGGTATAGTGGATAAGCTCATGGTAAATCATAATGTTATTAAATATTTGTCTCCCAACCACATACCAACCTTGCTAAGGAGAGATAATATTAGGAAAAGCTTTGTGCGTATGTTAGAAATCACCTTTAAAATGATCTTTTAAGAAAAATTATAGAGAGAGATAGGTATAAAAGAATCAAAATTATCAAAATTATCAAATTTGGGGATCAAGAAAATGAAGGTAGAGTTAAGATGATTCATAAGATATTTGGAGGAGCCATATTCCTAAAAAAATTCCACATATTTAACAAAACTATCCCTGTAAATTTTATAAAATCTAGTAGGGAATCCATATGGCCCAGAGCTTTATCTGGTTTAAAATAAAAATAGTCACCTTAATTTATTCTTTTATAATATGACCTTTAAGTATTTCATCATATTCATGGGAAAAAGAGTGGTGATTTGGCTATGGATTTGATCTCTACAAAGGGATCTATCTTTTCTTGAATCACCGGAAGGTCCTTAAAATATCTGTAAGCTTCCTCACAAATTTTATTCTTGTCAACACCGAGATAACAACAAGGAAGAGTGATTTTAGTAATACTGTTGATTTTTTTGCATTACTTTGTATATTTGTGGAAAAAACTAGTCTTTTTAACACCTTCCTAGAGCTGCTTAATTCTTGATTGTTGCTTCTAGTGGATTTATTCTTGAAGGAGGAAAATATTGTGAGATTTATATAGAAGGTCCTCCTCTTATTTTAATTCCTCATTCAGGATAGCCTCCTATATTTCTTATCAAATATATTACCAAAATATTTCTTATTCCATTCCTTCAGTTATTTTCACCCTTTTAATTTTTTTAGCAAGTTTATACATTTTTGGATCCTTACATAGGGTAATTCCACCAAATTTTTAGATTTCCAGCTAAAGATGGGTCCTTGGTCCACATCATTTCAAATTTGAAAGGAATTCTTATTTGGGGAAGTTGGAATGATTGAGAGAAATATGGGATAGAGATTAGATATTTCCTCCCAAGATATTTCATATCAATTAAAGAGATTTGTTGAACCCAATATTCACTTATGATAAACCTATCTAGTCTTTCAAAAAAAAAAGTTACTACCTATTCTTCTGTTTGTCCATGTGAACTAACTTTTCTTGAGGGGGATATCTAAAAGCTCAATATCTTCAATGAATTGTGTGAATTTTAAATTTGAGAGGGATATAATCCTAGATCCCCATATTTTTGAGAGCTGAGATAATCATGTTGAAGTCACCCTAAATATCCAATTTACATTAGAGTGTATGGATATTAGGGTTTTGAGGGAATATAGTGAATACATTTACAAATGTGAATTCTTGGGCCATACACATTAACACAAATGAATGTTTGGTTTGTGCCAATAATATGATATTTTACAATTTTCCAATTGATGCAGTCATTGAAAATGGTACCAAAGACTTTGGTGGGGTTCCAAATTAGAGAATTTCCTTTGGAGAATCCTATAGCACATCTGGTAATAAAATTACCATTTTTCAAAACATGCTAAATGATTGAGTTGAAAATATAAGAATCCATTTTAGTATCTTGAAGGAGTAGAATATATAGTTTCTTTTTATCTATAAAATGCATTAATAACCAATGATTGTGCAGGGCATTTAGCCTAGGCATATTCCACGAGGAAATTATCATTGGGGGGCTTAAACCCATTGCTACTATGGGTCTTGGGATTTATTGGATATTTTATTCCTATCTTTAGGGACGGGCCTTATTTATTTTTCCCTTTATATTCGTGTTTTAATTCCATTGGAATCTAGTTTTATTTGTTTGATTTGATTTTCTTGTCAAGAATTTTAGAGATTTTATTTTGACTACCTCTATAGATATTAATTTGAATTTCCAAGGTGTGAGAGTTGGAGAGATGGGGTCTCCCATGTTTTTCTTCCCAATTTTAATTGTTTTGATTGCACTATATGTCTCTTATATCTTGTCTAGACCTTGAATATTTAACATAAATTTGAGATGATTAATGGAGATATCATATATTATGATTTCCTCCTCTCGATTCATCCTTCAATTATTGAATCTCACCATCTTTTGACTCAACCTCATTGGAATCTATTTTATATGACATGTTAATTTCCATATCCGGGAAATCAATGATTCTCCTGTGTTTTGAGAGACTTGAATCTACGAATTTCTTGTGTGGGATTATCTAAATTCTTTGAGTTCATCATTTTATTCCATAATTTATTTTTTGTGGGTTTTTTTACTCTTAGGTTTAAGAAATCCCTCATCTTCCTATGGGGCATTTAATTTATGGTAACTTTCAAACAAAGTGACCATGTTTGTGACATTTTTGACACTCAAAGGGAACATTTTCCTAGTCTAGGTCCTACCACCATTTCATGGTTTCAAATTTTAAATAGATGTAACTAAGAAGTGGTTGGGAAATGTCTAAATTGATGCAAATTTATGCGTAGACAAAAAGAAAAAAATTGAATTTGTTTTCCATGTAAATGAATTCACCGAGATGATTGCACTTGACTTGAACAAATGTGTTTTCATTCTAAAGTTTGGTAGGAAGCCCATATATTCTAGTCTAAACATGAATTTTGTTTAAATTTTCAAGATCAAGTTGATGTTTTCTACCTAACTTTTCATTAATATGATAGCTCTACCCATGAACCAGGGGCCGAGAAGAAAAATAATCTCAAGCCAAAGAAATTTCAAAAGAAACTTAAAAATCCAGGGGAAGAGCTTTACCCGACTAAGAGAGGTAAATTTCCAATTATTTTACATTCAGCTTAAGAAGATCCAGAGATTTAGGCAAAAAACCAATGAACCTAAAAATTAGGCACACTTAGCTAATAGTTGGATAGAGGTGTCAATATTTACATCCTTGATGCGGATGATCGGGAAATCATACACCTGGGAGGGATACCACGGGGATCCCATCAAAGGTGTAGGGGGCATGCCAAGTGAAAGAGGAACCCAAGCTCCCGACTAAAGCACAATTGAATTCATAATACAATGAATCAAAACTCGAGATGTAATTATTTGCAACTAAAAAAATTAAATGAAACATCAACCTCTTATTATTTACCACAAAAATTATTGTTTGGAAGGGTAAATGGCTATTTTGTTAACATTTATATTTTATTATCATTTTGATTATGATAATGTATATGCACATCCTATACTTCTAACATTACATTAGTTAGTAGTTAGACTACCTCAACATTTAATAAGGCAAGAAGGTAAAATGATATAGTGTGTATTTTATTATTATTATTATTATTATTATTATTATTATTTGGTTATCCTATAATGATAAATGGTAAAAAAAAAAAAAAACACTTTTATTATAACATTAACAAAGTCAACTTTGCATAATGGTATGTAAACATATGTGTTATCGGTTATGGAACAATGTTATGTATATTATAAAAAGGTAATATAGTTTTGATCGATTGAAGGTACATTATTCTTGTAAATCATATTAATTAGGGTAGTGATTTATATTGTTATGAACGATAAATTTGATCCTAGAATGTAGTATTTCATTATGATTGTTTTGCATTGCATGTTTGGAGTTTCTCTATGGGTGTTTATGACCTTAGCATTGTTTTTCCACCCTTTAGCCTTGTTATACATAGTTATAACAAGTGGAGTACTAGTTGACTTGGATTATTTTATCAAGCCTTGCCAAATAAAAGTTGTATGAACCATGGTTTGGTCTTAATGAAATGATTTTTAATATTCATTATATCGAAACAATGATTGAGGTAATTTAAAATTGCTAATGTAATGATTAAAATGGCTAAGCTCAACTTATAGGAATTATGTAACATTATTATTGGAAAGGGCATTATTGTTTTATGTTTTCAACCTTCGTGGTGTTATGAATGATTTAGTCATTATTTCTTAAGTGGAATATGGGAGCATTATTTTCTTGATAATTTTGTTTTTAACTTAGAAATAAGTATTAGTGTTTTAGATTTTAATCACCTCCAATGGAAAATTAAGAGTCTCGAACCCCACTTAATATTGTAAGGAAAATTTATATTTTGAAATTCATTTAAAAGGGGGTTGTATTGACTTTTTGAATAGCCATTTAGTTATTTGAAGTTACAAGGGAAATTTGAAACCCTAAATGAAAGTTGCGTATGATAATTTTTTCCAAACTTTGTGTGTAGCTATGGTAGTGGGTGCTTACATAATGATAGGGGTTTGGATATCTCAAATTTTCTTAATCCTTTCAAGGTGGCTTTTATGATTGAACTAGTTTTGTGGTTATTTTAATTTAAGGAAACTTTACTTATTTTGAGTTTGTAATGAAATTACTTGGATAAATATAAATATAAACAATAATGGTATACCAAAGAACATAAAATTGTATATAAATGTTCACAATCTACAAGTAGAATAACTTATCCACTTCAAGGGGGCAACCTCCAAACCATATAATAAGATTCAAGTTCTCAATATCATGATTAACTACTCCTTACTACCACATATATATACCACCGTATGTTATGGCCAACACCAAGGCAAACCTACTAAATGTATGAAAGTATAAATGAAAAACATATGAAAATAAGAGAGATTATGTAAGCCACAAGTTGGAACTACATATCCAATATAAGATATTGAACTAAGGTTTTAGAATTCCCCTCCTTTTTGAAGCAACATTAACACCAATATTGGCAAGCCCTGGATGTTATTGTAGAAATGCTTTATCTTCCCATGTTACATCCTCAATATTCATATTATTTAACTTAATCAGATACTCAATAATGAATTTATTCCTCAATATTTTGGTGTGTGTCTAAAGAATACCTTCAGGTTCCAATATGATCCTTCCTTCCTCATCCAGTTTAGGAAGAACTGATTGGGTTGATATGTTCTACCCAAGACTTTCTTCAAGAAAGAAACATGGAATACTTTGGATGTATTTTACTTCCTTAAGGGATCTCTAAATTATATGCCACACTACCAATTTTCTATAACACTTGGTAAGGACCATAGTATTTAGGTGCAATATTATTAGCATTTTTTATTTTTAAGGATAACTTCTTATATTGATGCAGCCATAAAAAATAAAGTCTCACACTTCAAAGTATCACTCACAATGGTGTTGGTTATCATGTTGCTTCATGTAGTTTTGTGCCATTTCAAAAATTTCTCTAAATATAGAGAGTACCTTGTGCTAGTGATGAATTTGAAATTTGATTCCTTTCACCTTAGGTTTTAACTTAAAGCTAGATATAAGTGATGGAGGATAGTACTTGTAAGGTGCTAGAAAAGGAGACATTTTTGATGAAGTATGAAATGAAGTATTATACCACCATTCTACAAGTGAAGACCATTACACCTAACATTCTTGTTTATCTGAAGTAAAACATCAAAGATACCCCTTCAAACATTTATTCAAAGACCCGAGTTTTTCCATCTCGACTAGAGATGATAAGATGAACTTTGGGACAATTGGGTACCCAAACAAGAGAAAAAATTAGTCTAAAAATTTCTCATAAATATTGGATCGTGATCACTTATTATAATATTAGGTGTGCCATGGATATTTTTATATGTATCTATAAAAGAGATGAAAAATGTACTAGCTATGAAAGGATTAGAGAGGGAACAAAAAGGAGCATACTTGGTGAGTTTGTCCATTACAACCTTGATGATTCTTTTCCCTTCCGATTTAGGTAATATTGTGATGAAATCCATAGATACATCTTTGTATCTCTTGCTAGAAATAGAAAAGGGTTGTAAGATACCTGGTGTCTTAATGGTCTGGCCCTTATTATGTTGACACACCACACATTATACCATAAATTTTTGAACATATCCTTTCAACCCCTCCCAAAAGAAATCTTGTTTAACTCTATGATAAGTTTTTAAGAACCCAAAATATCCACCTAGTGGAGAAGAATGGAGATCTGAAAGAACATGGTGTTTAAGTGTAGATTTATTACAAAAATTTAACCTATCCTTGTACATTAAGGTCTCACCCTTCTATGTAAATTCTTTAGATATGGTTGGATATTTCTAGAGATTTTGAATGATATTCTGGGTCTCTACATATTTCTTCCATTCTTCACTTATTTGATTTACCCAAACTACCTTTATTATAGATATCACACATAATAATGCTTCTATGCACACATCCTTCCTATATAGTTCATTAGTGAACATGTTTTCCTTCCCTTTATTTTAAATAATCTCAAAGTCATAACCCAACATCTTTGTGACCCATTTTTGTTTCTCTTCCAAATATATTCATTGCTACAAGAAGTAAGTAAAAATATCATGATCAATTTTTACCTTGAAGTGTCTACCCATCAAGCGTTGTATCCATTGTTTGTGTTCGTAGATGTTTTTACCTTTCTACTTGAATTAACAAAGTGAAATAATAAAAACAAGATGATCTCATAAGACATGGGGTTTAATGATACCCGTACATAATGATTGTTGATTCTCAATGTTGATAGAAGTTACACTCCATCGAGGTGTGTACAAGCTATTATCATGCGAAGAAAATTGCGCTCAAAGTTACTAAAAATATGGATTAGATGGATAGATAAGTGAGCTACTCCAAAAGGCCGATTCCAGAATCCAAGGATTCTCAAAGGATGTTATCTCATCTTGTAAAAATCAAGTGAATTGTAATGGATAACTGATAAATGATAAATAGACACAAGATATATAGATGTAAGAGAAGTAGATAAAGATGACTAGAATTCAATATCAATGGAAGTTCATGTATAGCTTCAAATATGGCCTAGGAAAGTGTGGATGTAATTTGTATGCATTCAAAGTAATCGTACTTGTGTTGACAACTTCTTATTCGATGTCACAGAGAAATTCAATCTTATCTTCGATGTCTTGTTCAGCCAGAAATCAAATTACACATAGAATTAATTTATGAATGATGTCAAGCTATTCCCAGTAGAAAGGTTTTCAAACTACTAGAAGTGAGTGAATTCTTGTGATCTCATGTGATTGACCACAAATTTCCATCTAACAGTAGAACCATGATTGGAAACATGTTAGAAGCAACATGTTTGATAAAATAGATAAGATATACTTGATGAAAATTGATAAAAGTTGATAAAAGGTAAATCTTGACAAGAATTGTTTGTGATTGGACCAATATCTTATGATTCGGTGATTTTTGATAGTTTAATAAATTCAAATGTTTGAGTTTTTTTGATTCATGTTTTAGAGTAAAAGATGACTGAAAATGATGTTAAAGAGATGATAAAATCATAAAAATAATACCTAGAGGTTGAAATGGAGCTAAAAGAAGCCTCAAACCTCACTAGATCTAGAGGGTTGGTGAAGTTTGCAAGTTGAATGGTGAAAACTGATCCACATAAGCTTTGAAAGTATTTGAAAATTCTTAATAAAGATTGATAATGATGCTCCATGACGATATTCATGTTTTGGTGCTAAGTGATTATATATGAGAATGCTTGAAGATAATATTGAAAGGAATATCTCGAGATTCAAAATTGAGGATCTTGGATGATGGCAGAAAAAATACTATTTATAATTGTTAGAAATTATCTAAATTGTCAATGATCTCGGGTTTTCGTGGTTTTGGAAGGGTAAAGTGGTTAAAACTACTTCCAAAAAGAGTTGTTTAGTTTTGGCTTTGGGTAAATAGTTTGTTAATTTTTTGGGGATGAGGTGTGATGGTTAAGGGGGTTGTGAAATAGGTTATATGTGATTTTTCTTTATTTAATTTTTATTTTAGGGTGGTTTTAGATGGTTAGATGTAGATTTGATAGTTGTAGAAAGGATATTTACGTGTGGTAAATATGATAAAGGGTTTATGACTTAGGATAAGGTGATTTTATGAGTGTAAATGATGAATTAGATTAATAAATGATAAAGGGGATGAAGGGTGCAAATTTTTGGTGTCTACATTTGCCCCTTTTTTCTAGTAGTTTGATGTCAAAAAAGTGCTAGACAAAAACAACGATGAGTTGATTTTTTAATGGGTGATCCCCCTCAAAATGGGGTGACTGCATCGTAATGTAAGGAACACTAGTTTGATAGGTTGGTTTTATAAGTGTGACATACATTTCATGAAAACATTTTCCCGGTTCAAGGGGTACCAAACGAGGTATGCTACCATGGGATCAAGTAATACGGGGAACCAAGGGTTCATGCCTATGTACATATGATATGTGAAGGAAAACTATAATGACAGGGAATTCAAGTGATGGGGAGTTGAAGGGCTCGTTTCCTATAGATGTACGACATATCCCAAGATTGATTTGTTTCTTCGATGGTTAATAATTCAAAGATTGGGGTCCTTTGAAGGAGGCAACATGCTATGAAAATGGTGATAAAGTATTTGATTTTAAAAAATATTGATAGGTGTATAAAACATGATGAATCACTACCAATTACGCTAATCACGGGTGATTTCAAATGAATCACTAGTGATTGAAAAATTATTTCAAGAAACATCTCAAATCAAAATATTGAGTCATGAAACTGATTCTAGTGATCCTAGAAGGCCAAAACGACATGGAATCACCAAAATATTGATGAAATTTGATGCAAAATTCATGATTCCAAACTTCCTAGAGGAAAAATGGTGGCCAAAAATGAAAATGCACAGTTTCCCTTGATCTGCTACGTGTTAAACTATGATTGGGAACAAATTCAGGCTTATATTTTGACTTTTTGACATTTTTGAAAAAATGGAAAATTTTGAATTTTTCCCCCCCTCTGCCTTTGAATTCTGGAGTTGACACATGGCACATGGTGGGTCCCATTGGGATCACACTTTAATTCTGTGCATTTTGACCTTTTTGGAAAATTGGAAAAATTTCACTTTTTTCCCCATGGGCCCGCACCTCTGATTTCTCCCTCGCCACATGTCTCCTTGCGATTTGTCGCGGGCCAATGCTCCAAATATTTATTTTAAGCCTTCTTTGTAAAAGGAAAAAAATTCTATCCTTCCTCTACCGCCCACCAACCCGCTCTATCCTTGCCACATGTCCTGTCGTTAATTCATCGTGGGGCCATGCTCTAAAAATTTACCCTAGGTATTTTTTACCAAAAGGGAAAATTTTCCTTTTTCCTTCCACTACCCGCACTTCCCTCTAACTCTGTTGGACACGTTTCCACCTATGATTGGCCACGGGGCCGCACTCCAAAAATTTTACTTTACCCTTTATGTTTCTAAAGGAAAAAATTTTAAACAACCTCTGCCATCTACATTCCCTCTGCACCTGCTTATGCTGCCACGTGTCCTCCTTTGATTGGAGTGGGGCTGAATTTTTTTAAAACTTTAGAAAATTAGAGCTAAAAAACTCTAAGTTCCCCCTCGGCCCACTCCTCCCTTTTTGGTTTTTTAGGACACGTGTCCACTCCAGATTAGTCAGGGGCTTGAACCATTTTTGACTTTAAAATTTTTACAAAATAAAGTCTAATAATTCAAAGGGAATCACCACCCACCATCCCCTTACCAATCAGAACATGCCACGTAGGAAAATTTGGAAAAAACGGGTCCCTAGGCCCGAAAATGCCCCATTTGTCAAAAAGGTGAAAAATGAAAAGTTACAACACTTCCCCACTTTTCCTCAGCCAATTAGAAGCCGCCACATTGCCAATACCTTATGAGGATGAATTTGACGGGAAAATGATGCCCGTATGACCGTCAAAATGCAAAAAAATCAAAGGATGCCCTAGAATTCAATTTTTTCACCAAGGATGGTAGATTTTTCAATTTTAAATCAACTGAACCATGTTTTTTACAACATTCCCGATCTAGGATTTGGATTTTCAAATACAAACAAGTATGATTTGATCAATTTCAATTTTTCCATGATTTAGCAAAGGGAAAAATGACATAGCCCATAAAATTGGAAAAACTAGGGCATAGAAAAGGGAAAACTTGGATTATTCTTTCAAATTAGGGAAAAACAAGAATTTTGTGAGCATTTTAAAGCATTCAACTAGAGGGGAAGAATTTCAGACCATCAATTCAAAGGGTAAAACATTTTTGAGAAAATACAGATTTGGAAAATTAGGGCAACATGGTGCAAGCTCAAAAATGGCACCAACATCGACTCTTGCTTGGGGATGGGCACTCCCAGTGAGTGCCACAAGGACAAAACATAGACCAAGTGCCAAAATATCCATTGGGAAAAGGATTCACGAGCCAAAATCACCAAAAACTAGTTGAGAACTAACAAAAAGGCTGCCATACAGCAAAGCAAACCACAAACCAACAAAACACCAAAAACAGAGCAAAAACCAAACACTATACACTGTACAACTTGGTGAATACCTCAAATTTGGGGATTAATCCAAGAAATGCTTCATTCCTGCAATTAATGACAGTTTAATCAATTCCCCATCTAGATCTTTGAGAAAAAGACATTCTCACCAATTCTGATATCAATGGCATAAGGGCCCATCCATAATGCATCAAATTTTCCATCCTTGCCCTTGTCTTCATGCCTACTATCCCACAAAAAAACTAGATCTCCAACATTGAAGGCTCTAGGAGTGACCTTCTTGTCAAACAATATTTTCAAATTTTCCCTAAATCTAACATGCCTTTGATGGGATGCTCTTCTCTCCTCATCAAGCTCAATAATCTGATTGATCCTTGATTCATATGGGCCAAGCTCTTGATCTTCCAACTGTTGGGAAAACTAAAATGAAGATAATTGTAGGTGCAAGGGTAGAAAAGCCTGAGTTCCATACACCAATTCAAATGGGCTTTTACCAATAGCTCTTTTAGGAGTTATCCTATCAGCCCAAACTACAAATTTCAATTTTTCACCCCATTTCTTCTTGTTTTGCTCCAAGGTTCTTCTAATGATCTTCAACAAATTCTTATTGTTGGAATAAACTTTTCCATTCCCTTAGGGGTTATAGTATTAAGAATAAGTCAGATTGATTCCATATTCATTACATATTGCCATTAAAGGTTTGGCTCTAAAGAACATGGCATTATCAACTACAATCTTGACTGGGACTCCAAATCTGCATATGATTTGATTCAACAAGAAGTCCATAACTATTTGGTGTTTTGATTTCTTTGTGGGGATTTCCTCTACCCACTTTGTAAAATAATCAGTGGCTACAAGGATCCACTTATGGCCAACACTAGAAGGATCTGAAATTTTACCAATGAAGTCTATCCCCCATTACTTGAAAGGAGCTTTAATTAATACATGTTACAAAGGAAGGGATCCTGAAGCTTTCAATATTCCAAAGAAACTTTGGCAACTATCACACTTTCTAACCAAATTGGGTTACATCTTTGAAGAGAGTAGGCCACCAATAACCAGATCTCAAAATCTTATGTGTTGTTACTCTTCCAAAACATTTCCTCCACAAAATCCCCTATGGAAATCAGCAATTATCTTGGGAGCTTCATCTTCGCTTATGCATTTCAAGAGGACACCTTCTGTGGTTCTTCCAACCTAGCCCAAGGTCTCGTGATGATATATTTTTGAGAATCCAACTTGAGGGCTCTTTTCTGATTTTTATTTAAATGATCAGGAAAACAAAGGTGTCCGAGGTAAAATATTATATCCTTGTACCACTTAGAACTTACCAATTTCCCAAGAACATATACCCTTTCTTCTTCTACTTCATTCACTTCCATAGTCTACAGGTTTCTCTCAGCCATGAGCTTAGCAAGACCTAAACCTCTTACTAGCTTTATGGTTTGGATGTCCAAATCATACTCCTGTAGTTTGTTCACCCATCTACATCTTTTACTTGAGATATCCATCTCTGTTAAGATGTATTTTACCATGGTGTGGGGAACATAAGAAACAACTTTTGAACTTAAAATATAAGGCCTGAAAACCTTTGTTTCTTTCACCAAGGAAAATGCTTATTTTTCCATGATTGTATACTTTAACTCAACAACTTGTAAAGCCTTACTAAAGAAGGCAATATGCCTCTCAGCCCCATCTTCATCCTTTTGGAGCAAAACAGATGCAATAGTATTTTCAGAAGCAAAGGAGAAGATTTGAAAAGGCTTCTTGTAATTTGGAGCTACCAAGACAGGTGCATGTTTGAGTGCTTCCTTGATTCCTTCAAAAGCCTAAATAACAGCCTCTTCCCATTTGATAACCTGATCTTTCTTTAACATGCATGTGATAGGAAGATTCAACTCAAAAAAATTAGACACAAACCTTCTAATGAAATTGATTTTCCCAAAGAAATATTGGATGCCCTTCTTTGTTCTTGGAATTGGCACCTTGTTGATTGCTTCTATTCTCTCAAGGTCAATCATGACACCAGAATTTGAAACAATATGACCGAGAAGCTTGGCCTTTTGCACCCCAAAGTGACACTTCTTTGGATTGAGAGAGATCCCAAACTCTCTACATCTGATCAACATCCTTTCCAAATGTTGCAAGTGATCTTTTCTACTCTTTGAAAATACAGTCACATCATCTTGATAAACTACAATGAAGTCATTTATATAACTAGAAAAATAAAAATCCATTGCTCTTTGGAAGGTAGCCCCAACATTCATGAGACCAAAAGGCATTCTCACATAAAAATATGTTCCCCAAGGAGTGGTAAATGTAGTTTTAAATATTTCTGACTCCTTGACAACAACCTGATTGTAGCCAGAGAAACCATCCAAGGTGGACAACAATTCAGATCTAGTTACTAACTGCAGCATGTTCTCCATGTTTGGAAAATGATAATTTTCTTTTAATGAAGCTCTATTCAGGTTTCTAAAGTCTACACAAAGTCTGATATCTCCATTCTTCTTTCTGACTGGCATAAGGTTTGCAACCCAAGATGAATACCTTGTGGGCTGAATGATCCCTCCCTCCTTCAGTTTCTTCAATTCACCTTGCATTTTCATGGAGAGGAGTGGATTAATTGGCCTTTGCTTCTATCTGAATGGCTTGGATTTTGTTTCAAGAGGGATCTCATGCTGAAACAAGTCTTCTCTATATGCTTTCAGCTCTGAATATGACCAGGCAAGGCAATCTTGATATTGTTTCAACAATTAAAGATAGGACTGTTTTTCTTCCTTGCTTAAACTACTGCCCAACCAAAATTTTCTTGGTTTTTCCTTTGTTCCCAAGTCATGCTCTTCCATGTCCCTTGAGGCAAACATGTTTCTATTGATGATGCAATCAACATTGTTAAAATTAGACTCAAGAGCAACAAGGCCTCTAGGAATGGTGTTAGTTTTCAATTGGATAATATCTTTTCCAAACAAAGTCTCTCTTCCTTCAATCATACACACCATTGGTTCCCAATCAATATGTTGATCTAAAAAATCACCTTGATTTTTCAAGAACCTTTACACTTGAGAATCATCATCAAACACTTTCCAATGCTTGATGTTGTCAGGGACAGCTGGCCTAGTCAACACTTCAACATTGTACTCACAATAAGGTGAAATGGTGCAAACTCCAAATCTTGACCCCAACACTTCTAGCTTGTTAGCATCAACATTCAAACTTCTGTCATGGTGCATAATATTGAAGGAATCCAAAATCTCAACTAGATCCCAAACTACATGCTTATACTACTTCATCCACTCGATTTTTATAGCATATAGTTTTCTTATTTATTTGACAACTAGCTCTGAATCTCCCTTTGCAATGATGTCCTTGAAACCATACTTCCATGAAATTCTCAGACCCAAAAACAAGGCTTCATACTCATCAATGTTGTTAGTACATTCAAAGTTAAGCTTGAAGGGAAAAACAAATTCCTCCAAGCTAGGAGAAATCAGAATTACACCAGCACCATTTCCAAATTTGGAGCAAGCTCCATAAAATAGCAAGTTCCAAGGGGAACATACCTATTGAAGGAACTTTGACTGATCCATTTTGTGTTCTTTTCCATAAGCAAAACCAATAAAATTATCAGCATCAACATCAACAATTAGATGCAACATTTTCTTTTCTCCATAGAGCTTGACTAGGATGTGCTCAATGGGAGTGGTGGCAAAAGACATATCCATTTGGACACTCTCTCCAACACTTGTAGCCCACTTTTCTCGGTAAAAGCATACCCCATTGGTAGGGCAATCAATAATCACAACATCCAATTTTAAATTCCTCTCGGGATAAGATGCAAGCTACACAACCAAACCTTTTACACAACCAACTATTGACACTTCTCTCGAGTCCATGGTAGTAAAATTTCCATAGGCTGCTGTCACTTTGATATCTAACTCATTCATGACTTCTAGAGGCATGACATTATATGATGCACCAGAATAAAACATACAATTGTGAAGTAGCTTATCCTTTATGATCAAAGTTGTGAAGAATGGATCAACATTCAATTGGGAATCAACCAAAGAAATCCCCAAATATACCTCATGTGTCTCTCCAACATCTTCTACTTTGGTGGTATTTCAAGGTCAACAATGATTTTAGGAGGAGTCTCAACAACATTTACATTTCTGCCTGGAGTGATCTTTTCTTCCTCCAACCCCAAGTACTCAAATGTTCTCTTCTTAGCTCAAGAATTATGAGCAACTCAATTATTGGAACACTCACTTTAATTTGGATCAATACTTGGGCTATGTCATAGGGGACACTCTTTGGAAAAACAAAATTGGAAGGGAGACAAGAAGATTCATTAGATGGCAAGGGATTCTTGGCAGCTTGGGCATGAGGAGGACTGTAATTTTTGCTTGGGACAATAGAGCTTTTAGCAAGTGTTTCTTTCCTAGGAGCTTCTTTTGGAATGCTTGTGAGCAAGGGTGTTTTAGGTTTGGCTTGAGGCCCACTTCCTTTAACAACTTTTCTTCTAGTGTTATAATCTTTCTCTTGAGCTACAACAACATTCATCAATAATTGTCTATCTTCCTCCAAAGGGATACCACCATCATACTTCTTAACCATCAAAGCTCTTAAGTATTCAAAATCATTGTTAGGAATTTCAAAATCTTGCACTACATCAACTTCAAGAGCATGAGGGGGAAGAAATACTTGTACCCATTTGATGTAATCCCAAAAATTTGTAGTTGTCCTAGCACTTATTACTTCAATAGATTTTTCTCCTCCTTGTGAGCTTGAAGAACAACCTATCATGCAAATATCATCATCAATACCATCATCATTATTAAATTCACCTTATTGTTGGTTTGCTTCACATGGAGGATGGGGCAGAAAACACCTATCACACCAATTAATATCAGCAACCTCTTCAACAACATCAACCCTAGCAATTAAGGGATCAGGCAACACTCTTCCTTCACGTGCTTAAGGATGTCTATTTGCAGATCCAACATGCCCTTTACCTTTGTCATCAAACCTTTGCTCATTCCTATGGTGATTGCCAAATCTATCTTGTGCTTGCTACCTAGGCTGACTTTGTGAATTCTGCCCAATTCCCTTCTTAGCTCTTGCTAACTTATATGATATTTCTATGACAGCCCCTACCAAAGTTTTCACAACCTCTTCTAAATCAGCACCTTTTCTAGCTTGAGGTTTTTCACGGTTTATCAATTTTACACCATCTCTCTTAAGAGGTTTCCCAACAGCCTTGATATTATTTTTAATTTGAAGTGCCATGGTGAAAGCTTGTCTTAGATTGGTATGGTTCTTTTCTCTTAGGTAATAGGCTACCTTTTTATAAAATGCATATGCATATTTGATTAAACAAGATTCATCACAAGGCCTCAAACCAATAGGTAGCCTTCTCAAAGTTTTGTTAAACCTTGTGTTGAAGTCATGGACTGATTCATGAGGGTTTTTCTTGATATTCTCAAACTCGAGACAAAATAAATCTAGGATCAGTCTTGTAACCATATTATAACCTAAATGCATTTTTTATTTCATTCCATGAATCAATAGAATTATTAGGTAGAGCCTTGTACTAATCCCTAGCATCTTCTTCTAGTGTATGAATGAACAAAATAATATACACATCTTCAAAATCTATCTCAAAATATTCCATCATATTAAAAAAGAGTTTGAGATGTTGATCACCAGTTATTGTATTGTTGCCTTGAAATTTTGGAAATCTATTTCTGACATCTTGTAGAATAGCATTCGAGTAACCATCCATTCCTATGAAATCTATGGAACCAAAGGTGTTAACAAAAATGGAGGTCTAGGCTGAGCCATATTGTTTGGTGGAGGTGATCTTGGAGGTGAAACAAGTTGATGAGGAGTGCAAGATCTTTGGGGCTCAAGAATGTGATTCACAAGACTGGTATTCTCTAAGTGCTGATTTTCTTGGAAAGTTTTACTCGAATTAAAACATAGAGGTGTAGATTAGAGAAGGAACTTACCAGGTATAATAGAAGGGCCTTCACTAGCTAAGGAAAACAAGTTTATGAGAGGATTAATTGAATCAGAATCACTTGAAGAAGAGTGATAATCCTCTACCAAAGGCTGATCTCTCTCACCAATGGATATATCTTTTCCTGATGTCTGACCTTTAACCACTTTCCAAACTCTTCTCCCTTCCAACTCTGAGTTTCTTGAATCTGAGAACAATTTCTTAGCAGAGTCTCTAAGGAAGAGAGATCTTCTTCCTTCCAGTTTTGCAGAGATCAACAACACAAAAATAAATGACAGAAAGCTTAAGACACTGGTATTTATCAATATCAAATCAGCATGGAGTCGCCACTAAGGAATTTCACCCTAGTTGTGCAAATGCACTAAAATACTCTATCAAATATTTACCAGCACTGAAAATATTGCCAAACTTTACAAATCAGACCTTCCTTCTTCCTGAATTTATCAATCACAAATGTAAATGAAGTGCAACAACTACTGGAAACTGGTAAAATTGCAGGCATAACTTATATCTTCACTCAATCCTTACAAATCTGATTATAAAATGATGCTTCAACAACGTATTTGCATGTAGAATTTGCAAAGGACTTTACCAGGGTTTGATATGCACTCAAATATCTCAAATATGCATGCACATGGATCAGATTGAACTAAGAGAATATCAAACTCAGAGCTCTACTTTTTATTCCAATCTTATAAATCTGATCAGAAGATGATACTCAGATTTGTAATTGCACATAAATCACACAAGAAGTATTACCAGGGATCTGAAATACTAAAGAATCTCCTGGCAGTGGCACCAAAAAGTGTTGGTACCCAAATTTGTTCTCCTTTTCAGTCTGAGCAAGCATCAAAGATATGGCATGAAGCTTGAAGTCAGATAGATCATGATGTGTGTCATTTTGTAGCCGGGGATGTGATCTAACTGGCACTCAGATTTATAGAGAGATGGATAGCACTTTGAAAGGATTTGATCTAACCCTCACTATTTTAGGTTGTGCCTTTCAACCAAGGTAAGAGAACCTACATTGTAACCCCCAAATGGTGAAGGAGATGAAGATATCCCTCAATTTATGTAAATAGTATGAAAAGGCCTTAGGAAAATATGATCAACACTCCAAATCTAACTTTCACAAGTTATCACTCCCAGATTATGGAGATATTTTCAATACAAGGCAAGGGTTACTAGAGACATTATATGATCCTGATTTGCTTTGTGCATTTTTGTAAATGGATTGTATTCTTTTGTTGACACACAATGCAATGCAGGGGTAGTATGGGTAGGATTAGTTTGTTTGAATGAATTTTTTGGTGGGGTGTTGACAAGACAAACTGGGATATATCAGATCTTTGACAACCTCTATAATACTTGAACAACTATCAAATAAAATGCTTCAAATAATTAGGATATTCTTTTAACCAAAAGAGGCATAAATGGAAGCCTAGGTTGCACTCTTCACACAATATTTGAGAACTCACCACAAAATATTGAAGTAAAGAACTCAATTAAGCACAAAAATCCTTGATCCAACCATGCCTAAGGTACCCCCAAAGGCTTACAAGCAATCTCTATAGTCAAGGAAGGTAAAGTGATTATAAATTTGTTTATCTCTTTATCAGATGAAGGTTCTTCTGAACATGAGATTGCAAATTACACTAAACTATCAACAAGAAATGGAGATTCTGTGTGATTTCTAAAGACTTTCAATGCAATATTGTAACAAAAATAATGAAAACTATTTGTAGGCATTAAACATGATAACAAACATCATATTGCCCAAAAAAACACAGATTAACTCAAAAGCATGTTAGATTCATCAGCAGGGGAGAGTTTCATGAAAAATCTCAAAGCTTTGTGATGGCTATACACTTGTAACCAACTCACATACATGAATATCCAATACAGAAGAAATCATTTTGGTTCTTTGGTGGGTTTCTCAGAAGATGAGCTTTCTCTCAGAATTTTCTCGTGATTTTCAACTTTTTCCCGACCCTTGCATGTCTCAAAAATGCATTATATATCTCTTGCCACATTGGAGCCTTCTTTCCCAAGAAAATAATATGCCAAGGGATCAATTTTGTTACAACAATTCTTCATGATTCACTGAAAATGACATTTAACAAATTTACAACGAGAGTTGCTAGGTGTTTCTAAAATGGCAAATCATTGCAAATATTTGGATCATTATCCTTCCTGGAGGCATGTTTTTCATCATTAAGGCATGCAAACACCTTTTCACTCATCATTTCACCTTTTCACCCTTTAAAATTACCTCTGCAACTTTTAATTTGACATTTCACGTGTTTTCTCGGGATGGGGCAAAAATTACTTCAAAAACATCTCAAATCAAAATATTGAGTCATGAAACCGATTCCAATGATCCTAGAAGGCAAAAACGACATGGAATCACCAAAAATTTGATGAAAAATTCATGATTCCAAGCTTCCTGGAGGAAAAATGGTGGCCAAAAATGAAAATTCATAGTTTCCTTGATCTGCTACGTGTCAAACTATGATTGGGAGCAAATTCGGGCTTATTTTTTGACTTTTTGACATTTTTGAAAAAATGGAAAAATTTGAATTTTTCCCCTTCCCTCTCCTTTGAATTTTGGAGATGACACGTGGCACATGGTGCGTCCCATTGGGATCATACTTCAATTCTACACATTTTGACCTTTTTTGGAAAATTGGAAAATTTTCACTTTTTTGCCCCACGGGCCCGCACACCTCGATTTCTCCTCACCAAGGGTCTCCTTGTGATTTGTCATGGGCCAGTGCTCCAAATTTTGATTTTAAGCATTTTTTGTAAAAGGGAAAAAATTCTCTCCTACCTATGTCAGCCCGCCAACCCACTCTGTCCTCACCATGTGTATGTTGCTACTTCACCGTGGGGCCATGCTCCAAAATTTTACCCTAGGTCTTTTTGACCAAAAGGGAAAATTTTCCTTTTTCCTTCCATGGCCCACACTTCCCTCTGACTCTGTTGGACACATGTCCACCTGTGATTGGCCATGGGGCCGCACTCCAAAAATTTTACTTTAGCCTTTTATGCTTCTAAAGGTAAAAATTTTAAATAACCTCCACCATCTGCATCCCCTTTGCGCCTATCACCTTTGCCATGTGTCCTCCTCTGATTGGAGTGGGGCTGAAACTTATTTTGAAACTTTAGAGAATTAGAGCTAAAAAACTCTAAGTCCCCCTCGGCCCGCTCCTCCCTTTTTTGTTTTTTAGGACATGTGTCCACTCTAGATTGGTTGCGGGGCTTCAAACCATTTTTGACTTTAAAATTTTTACAAAATAAAGTCTAAAAATTCCAAGGGAATCCAACCACCCGCCATCCCCTACCAATCAGAACATGCCACGTAGGCAAATTTGGAAAAAATGGGTCCCTAGGCCGAAAATGCCCCATTTGTCAAAAAGGTGAAAAATGAAAAGTTACAACACTTCCCCACTTTTCCTCAACCAATTAGAAGCTGCCATGTTTCCAATACCTTCTGAGGATGAATTTGATGGGAAATGACACCCATATGATCGTTAAAATGCAAAAAAATCAAAGTATGCCCTAGAATTCAATTTTTTCACCAAGGATGGCAGATTTTTTGATTTTAAATCAACTGAACCATGTTTTTACAACATTCTCGATCTAGGATTTGGATTTTCAAATACAAACAAGTATGATTTGATCAATTTCAATTTTTCCACGATTTGGCAAAGGGAAAAATGACATAGCCCACAAAATTGGAAAAACTAGGGCACAAAAAGGGAAAACTTGGATTATTCTTTCAAATTAGGGAAAAACAAGAAGTTTTTAAGCATTTTAAAGCATTCAATTGGAGGGGAAAAATTTTAGACCATCAATTCAAAGGGTAAAACATTTTTGAGAAAATACGACTTTGGAAAATTAGGGCAACATGGTACAAGCTCAAAAATGACACCAACATCTTTTTTTTTTTTAAACATAATGTTCTCTATTCTAAATAAAACATCATTTAGAACACATATTCCATGCCAATAAATCTCATAACAGATAACCATATGAAGATGTAATGACTGGGTATACTACCAATCTCTCATTCAATGACTCGATTACTAACCGATCTCTCATGTTTGTCTTAAAGCATATAATACTTTATGTATACTACATATACTTGGTTTCTACCTGTCTTGAGTACTTGAGTGATATTTTTAAAGAACCTATCTAAATATTTGTTACCAATATTCATCTGACATCACATTGCTTTAAACTAGGTGACATAGGACAACACAACCAACAACTTGCGATACTTTGGCCAAATATTTTCAATATACTGTTCATATTACTATTCCTAGAGGACATAATCATCATTCTAGAATACATCCTTCACCTCACTCTTCTGTTATCTAGAATGGTCTTTACTGACTACCGTCAGTCCACTTGCCCAAGGTTTGACCCTAGCTCAAGTTAGTAACACAATTTATTATAGGAAGGTGTTCACAATAACTTAGGGTATGTAGGCATACTCGGCTGACCTAAATCAACCGGATGTGTCAAGGTACCCCGATTCATTGGGAGATACTACCTATCCTAAACATGTTACTAACTTGACCTAGAGAGAAACTAAGTTTAAGTCCAGATGTGTGTATGTCTAGATGAATAAATACGAAGGGTGGGTGTTACCACATGTCAACTACAACACTTTGTATCTTTGAGAAGTCCAAAGAATTCTCGAGGGTATAGTCCTCGCAATTGGCGTGTGCCAACATCCGTCGGAATTGATTCATCAAGATGTACACATCCCCTTAGTGGTCATTATCATGATTAATATTGGATTAAGATTTAGATTATAGCAACCATGCCTAACCCTAATTCCAACATTCGTTAAGTTATTTATCCATAACTTGCCTAAATAGATATGGAGGAATTCATTTTTTCAAGTTTTTATAACAAGTAGTTACCCCAAAAATAGGACAACAAACATCAAATGTTTAATTATTAATGCAACCTAGCTATCCAAATCAAGTGTGTCATCCACCTAGATTCAACTAGTGTTCACTTTATAACCATAGTAAAAAGATTTAAGATCATAACCACTATTCCTTTTTATCATTGTTAACTCATATAGTTGAATTGTATGTCCCAAGCATATTTTATTATTAAACTATAGTTGTGTAGCTAGAGAACGACATCTTTTTCATTTTAACAAGTTCATTATAATAAGGAGATTATGCTATCTCCTTAATCCCACTTATTAATTGATGACAACAATTGTATGTCCTAAGAATACCATCTATGCTTTCTTCCTTATCTTCTTCTACAGTAACATTCCCATTTTAAGACTTTAGAAACAATGGATTTTTTTTTTTGAAACATAATGTTCTCTATCCTAGCTAAAAAGTCATTTAGAACACACATTCCATGCCAATCAATCTCATAACAAATAACCATATGCAGCTATAATGACTCAGTATACTACCATTCTCTCATTCCATGACTCAGTTACCAACCGATCTCTCATGTTTGTCTTAAAGTATAGAATACTTTATGTATACTACATATACTTGGTTTCATACCCTGTCTTGGATACTGAGTGATATTTTTAAAGAACCTATCTAAATATTTGTTACCAATATTCATCTGACATCACGTTGCTTTAAACTAGGTGACTTAGGACAACACAACCAACAACTTGCGATACTTTGGCCAAATATTTTCAATATACTATTCATATTACTATTCCTAGATGACATACTCATCATTCTAGAATACATCCTTCACCTCACTCTTCTGTTATCTAGAATGGTCTTTATTGACTACCGTCAGTCCACTTGCCCAAGGTTTGACCCTAGCTCAAGTTAGCAACATAATTTATTATAGGAAGGCACTCACAATGACATAGGGTATGTAGGCATACTAGGCTGATCTAAATCAACCTGATGTGCCAAGGTACCCTGAGTCATTGGGATCTACTACCTATCCTAAACATGCTACAAACTTGACCTAGAGAGAAACTAATTTTAAGTCCAGATGTGTGTAGATCTAGATGAACAAATACGGAATGGTGTTGCCACATGTCAACTGCAACACTGTATCATCGAGAATTCCCAGGACTTCTCGAGGTTATAGTCTTGTAGTTGGCATGTGCCAACATCCATCGAACTGATTCACCAAGATGTACACATCCCCTTAGTGGTCATTATCATGATTAATATTGGATTAAGATTCAGATTACAACATCCATGCATAACCATAATTCCAACATTCATTAAGTTCTTTATCCATAACTTGCACGAATAGATATCTAAGACTTCATTATTTCAAGTTTTCATAATAGGTAGTTACCCCAAAAATAGGACAAAAAACATCAAATGTTTAATTCTAAATGCAACCTAGCTTTGTCTAAATCATGTGTGTCATCCACCTAGATTTAACTAGTGTTCACTTTATAACCATAGTTAAAAGATTAAAGATCATAACCACTTTTCCTTTTTATCATTCTTAACTCCTATAGTTGAATTGTATGTCCCAAGCATATTTTATTATTAAACTATAGTTGTGTAGTTAGATAACTAAATATTTTTCAATTTAACAAGTTCATTATAATAAGGAGATTATACTATCCCCTTAATCCAACTTATTAATTGATAACAACAATAGTATACAAACTGACTGGTGGAGGGATTCTCTACCGAACATCTTACAATCGACTCAAATCCAGCTAAGGATTCGAGTGCCCCCTATGCTAACTCACCCATCATGGTTGATTCACGAGACCAATATAGAGAAGCCTCCAGTTATTCTTTACAGGCTGCTGATTCAGTGATTAAAGATATTCCGACCTCCCATTTGGGTCACTCCCCCATCAAACCTATTGCAATTTTTCCGACTGTAGTGGATGTGGAAAATCAGGAATGGATAGTGGTGGATCGGAAAAAGAAGGGTAATGCCAAATCTAAATCCCCCACCATATCGGACAAGATTTGATTATTGTCTTTTTGGGCGCTATCATTGCTTCATTTTGGCTTATGGCTCTACTGCTACGATTCTTTAAGCAGTTGTGTTGTTGTTTTGTTTCTGTTTTGTTGCAGCTGGTTTGCTTTTGTTGGTTCCTTCCTTGTCAGTTTTTGTTGGGCTCTTTTGTGATGATCATCTGGTTGTTTTCTCCGTTAGTGGTCGGCGAGTACATTGTTATCATTTTTGTGGCCGGACCACCGCGTGTTTCTTGTTTGATCACCGGCCCAATGGTGTTTATTTGCCGTTGTTGTGTTCTTTGTTGATTGTTTCTTTCGCAGTTGCGTTACGCACTTGGTCCTTATTGTTATATCAGGATGTTGATCCTTTTTTTCGAGCTTTATTTTCCTATTCTGGCTTCTGAGCCTTGCTGTACATAAGGGTATAGTCCCTTTCAAAAAACTATTTGCCAATAATAAAAAAACAATAGTATACAAATGATATAAATAATACACCAAGATATCACTATTATTTTCCTCATACAAGTACAAAAGAATTCACACCAAAATTGGATTCCAACTCAAAACCTTTCAATTTATAATGATAAATATACATTTTCAAGACTATGCATTTCGGACATTCTCCATTTCAATCGAATTAAGATCTTAAAAGAACATCACTTTTCTTTTCCAATACAACTCAAGAATAACTCAAATTCTTTATATAAAATCCAAATTAAGTAATCCAATGAATCATAATTTTTTTCCTTCTTTTATCACTTATGATGTCTATCTGTAGAAATTGCTAGCAAGGGTCGGTTTAATGAATCGAGCATGATAAGCAATAAGCATTAAAGTGAATTGCATTCCACTAATTGTTCCATTAAAACAACTCTTCTTTAATGAAATAATTAATATATCATACAAATAAACATAAGTAATATTAACCATAAAAGAATTACGATTAAAGATTCTAAATTCACTTTTTAAGAAAATAGCATAATATAATCTACAACATCTACATTATATCATAAGGTGTAATTGTTCCTATCAATTAATTTTAAAACAATCAATGATTCTTTCATTTGATTGTTTCATAATTCTAAAAGAATATAAACACACATTTATCTTTACTAAGTACAAAAAGAGTTATATGCAACATAGCTCATATTAGGATGATTCATCTGTTAGGAAAATGGAGTAGTACTCACATATTTGAGCAAATATATATTTTTGTGATTATTATTAATGTGTAATGTGTAAACCGTAAATAGTTGTATTGTTATAGATTTGTTATTATAAACAAATCATAACAATATTCTAGTTATGTGAACTCACGTAAAATAGGAATGTAGAGTTATTTGTAGGAGTGTTGTTGAGAAACCTCCATATTTATAGGAAAGCATATTCCTATATATATGTTATCTTGAATGTATGAATGGAATTCAGTTTATTTATTTACGGTGTTTGTTTTCTGTGCAAAGCTCTTACCAAATCAACATGTGGTATCAGAGTGACTTTTCATTCTACCTGTGATGAAAAATTAAATTATTTGGAGGGGCAGACCATTCTTGTAATGCCCTACGAATTGCGTTGAAGAATCCATTATCGTTTGGGTTGGCATAAGGAAGACGTCTCTAATCTTTTGGTGAGAATGCAGTGAGTGATAGCAAAGACTCATCGTATCCACGTTTCCACGTGCAGTACTGGAATATTGTTTTTGCGCCTTGGTGTATGTGGAGTGCTCACCTAAAACCTTCGTGGGAAAAAGTAGCCAAAATTCCACGTATTTCTAGTGCAGTCCACGTATCCACAATTTGCAGAATTGACAGAATTGAAGGTTTCTATGGACACAGCTACACGGACATGGAGCAGTCCAAAATTTGAGAAGCTCTCCAAGTGATTTTCTATGCATGGATGTATTGCTTTTCTGCATCATTGCATTGGTTGCATCATTCTTGAGCTTCAAACTGACGCCATTTCCTGCAATCAAAATGTAAAGATAATCACCATCGCTCAACGGTATTAAAAGAGACTTGATTCGGCCAAGCCTGCAGCTGTATTTTATACTCAGTCAACAATTGAGCTCAGATGCACAGCAGAAGCATGAAGGGGATCCGGATTCTCGAGAGTGAAAAGAGTATGAGTAGTTAATTCTTTTTTATAGTTTTCTATTTTTTTCACTTTCCGTGAAGATATCAAATCCAATCTTTAATTGGATTTAATTTGTGAAAATATTATTATGGAGAAAATGGGTCATATTGAAAAATTTGATGGAAAATATTTTCACACTTGGCAAGTGCGAACTCAGTTGATATTGATTAACAAAGATTTGTGGGACATTGCGGATGGAACATTCAAGAAACCAACCGATGCTGGTGAAGCGGCCAAATGGGAGAGTAGAGATCGTAAAGCAACAACAATCATTGGACTTGGGTTGTCTGATGCATATTTGCATCATATAGACCTTTCAAAAAGTTCAAATTTCATTTGGACAACATTGAACAAGTTGTTTGGATCCCAAACCGAAGCGCAATGCAAATGAGCTTGAAGCAGAAGTTGTTTGGACTCAAGATGGATGAAGGAGAAAGCATGGTACAACATATAAGTAAGTTTCGTTCTATTCTAAATCAATTGTCAGGGATAAAAATTAAAACAGAGGACAAAAGTTGTTTTGTTGAATAGTATGCCATCTCGCTATGCAAACATTGTTTTTACTTTGAGCAAGATCAATCCCAGCCTAGAAGATCTAATTTCTTCACTGATAGATGAAGAAAATAAGACTGTTACACCAGAAGAAAATGCATTGTATGGTGACGATAAAAAAATGATCCAAATTATTTTCTAAACAGAGATCAACATTCACAGATTCCAAGAAAAGATTCCTTTGTCATTACTGTAAAAATCAAGGACATGGTATTATGTATTACAGAAAAGGGCACAATATTTTCTTGAGGAAAATTAAAAGAAAATGATTTTATTTCTGAAAATAGAAAAGAAGAAAGTGATTGGGAAGCAGGATCCAACCATTCACATGATAAAGAAGTTGATGCTCAAGATAGTGAAGAAGACTTTCTCTTCTAAAAAGAATGCATCTGTTGGAGGAAGGAGGCACAGGAGGCTGGAGGATAATTGGCATCCTCTTGTCAGTTTCACCATGATGGGGCCGCATGAAGTTGTGGTGACATTGTGTGTGTGATTTTACTTTCATTTCTGGATTTCAGTATGATTTCAGAGTTTTTGTTTTGTGTTGAATAAGTGAAATGTTCACATTGAGGGGGGGAACATGGTCTCAATGTTCCATTTTCATTTCCACCTCTTGTTCATGTGTTTAATTTGTGAGTATGATTTTTAGATCAACCCCTGATGTGAGATAGTGTAGGAGATTCGAATGTGAGTACCTAAGCAGGAGATGTTCTTGATAAAAGTAGATGGTTGATGTCATGTTCCCACTACTTTTCTGATTAGTTGGTTGATGTTCCCAGATATGGTTGATGGTGATGTTATGTTCCCAGTTCCCTTTGCATGGTCGATGTGTTCCCAAGTGGTCGATGTAGTTTCCCACCTTGGTTGATGTTCCCATGGATGGTTGATAGTGTTCCCATATCCTGGTTGATGTGTTCCCACAATCAGAGTGCACAGAGGAAGGTCAAGACATGTGTACGCTGCTCAGTCAGAAGATTTATGTTTCTCCCCATGTTCGCACTAAGGGGGGGAATGTTAGGAAAATGGAGTAGTACTCACATATTTGAGCAAATATATATTTTTGTGATTATTATTAATGTGTAATGTGTAAACCGTAAATAGTTGTATTGTTATAGATTTGTTATTATAAACAAATCATAACAATATTCTAGTTATGTGAACTCACGTAAAATAGGAATGTAGAGTTATTTGTAGGAGTGTTGTTGAGCAACCTCCATATTTATAGGAAAGCATATTCCTATATATATGTTATCTTGAATGTATGAATGGAATTCAGTTTATTTATTTACGGTGTTTGTTTTTAGTGTAAATTATCTTACCAAATCAACATCATCCTATAACTTAAGCAAAGAAGAATAATCAATACATACTATTCCTTACACAATTAATCATCTGAAAGATAGAAACAAGTTTAGAACATACCAAACTACCTCGGTTCAAAGATTACATTATAAGGATTCAAAATTAAAGGTACAACATCCAACAAGAATTCCAAATCAATCCAAGTAGGGGTAGAGAGTCAAAACAATCCTCCTTTTATGTAAGTGTAAACTAACTTCCACATGTTAGAAGTTATAATTTCATAGATTTGAAACCACATGTTCCACCAATCCAAGCTAGACTCACACGTAACTAATCTATCTTCCTTTATATTGAAATTTTTGAATACCTATATCATATTTTTAAAATCTATCTATTTTTAGAGTGTTGATAATTCATGTCCATCCAAAAGAGGATTCATAAAAAGAAAGAGTGCAAAAAGAGACATCCTACCAATATCAATCCAAATGGAGTATGACTCAATCAAGTAAAATAGTCATTCTAAGCATGTTATATTTTATTTCCAACATACGGATTCAACTAATCTCTTTCCACATCATTATAACTAATGACTTATACAAAGTAGACCAAATGCAGTCCTCAAGAAATTTCCATCTCATAAGAGGATCAAAAACAGAGAAGTTCCATCAAATGAACTTATCCAAACAATAGTAAAAAGGGATCTCCATTAGAAAATATCCAATAAATAATTCATTTCATTTATACTATCAAATGAATTCCCATTTCTATTTCAAACTTAGAAGTTCTTTAACTAGTTCCCAAAAGAGAACACATAACCAAACACACTGCTAGAAGAAATCACACTTCTAGTTTCCCTTATAAATCTTCACTAAGTGGTTTGCCTATTCCCATTCATTAAACACAAGTTAAAATTCAAGTCTCGTAACGAAGTACACAAATGATGATCTCAAAAACAATATATTGTCCCTAAGAAAAATATTCCTTTCTCTATAAAAGACTTAGAGATTCATTCACTTAAGACAACAAGGAATAGGAAATCCCCAACAATAAAAGCTAAACAAGTTTAGAATACACATGAACTCAAATAATAGAAATCCCATTTATAAAGCTTGAACAGGTTCATTACAAAAGAACAAGTAGTTCGTGAACTAGTTAAGAATAGTTATACAAATAATTCAGATTAGGGATATTCCATACAAAATTTAGTATAGTAAGGTATTCAATCCATGTTTTTAATAAAACCCGAAATCAATGAAAAATATCTAGAGAGTAATAAAACTCAATATATGTTTAAGTCAAGTAATGTCCCAATCTTACCTCCAACTCGACTAAAAAGAATCATAACAAAGAGTGTCAAGTTCCATCTAAAAAGCTTGCCACAAGAAGTTATTTGTTTCAACTTTGTTCACAAGAAGGAAAATGCAAACCGTATTTCCATAAACCTCTTAAACTATGAGATAATATTCCAACAAACTCTATATCAAACCAAACTAACAACAAGGTACGCTTACATTCTATTAATCCTTCAAGCAAAACAATGAATATTTCAACAAGACATGAGATTTCTCGTGAGAAATGAAGGGAAGAATATCCCCCAAACTTACATTTCCTTACTAGTTTAAGAACACGGTATAGTCTAAAAGATAGAAGTACTAAAACCATTCACACTCAAGAACCTACATGAAGTAGATCTCAAAAGATATTACTAGATCAAATTCAAACCAAAACTCATCTCACAAGCTATTATCGAGAAAAAAACCATATATGAGTTCAAGCATTTAAATCCTTGAATACGAGTAAAACTCCAACTCAAAATATAAGTATAGAATCAAACACATTGATTCAAATACAATTTCGTAACACACAATCATGAATACGAGTACATTGTCAAACATGAAGCTTCAAACAACAAGTTCAAAACTACAAAAAGCTCCAACGCAAGCTCATAACAAACAAAAATATCTAATACAAACTCATAACAAAACACGAAGCCCTAATACAAGTTCAAACGAAACACAAGGCTCCAATAAAGGTTCAAAACCATACTAAGAAACAAATTCTAGTTCCAACAACACCAACCTCGAATAAAAATTTCATAATGAAATACATAGCTTCAAATACAAGATTTGCATGCATGTCACCATTAAACTAGCACAGAGAAAGTTCCCCAAAAACTAACATTACTTTACGATGGATTTACATCCCAAAAACCATAGAGATTCATAAAAACATGAAATTAATTAACCGAAATATCATGCAAATATTTATCTCATGAGAGTAGAGTTGTTTTAATGAATCATTTAGAAGAAAGTAATAAATCTTAATGGGTAGAGCCTATTATGCTACCATAGTGCCTCTCTGCTAAATTCAATGGAGACTTCCAACCGAGCTTCCCACTCTTCTTCTTCTCCATGATGAAAGATCAACAACCAACCAAATTTTCTTCCAATTCCTCATATACATTCATTTGATCGAAAATAGACCCTTTGAAACCAAAAATAACCACGAAGTGGAAGTTTCAATTTAATATTGGTTCAAAGAACCAGATAGCTCCATGTAGAGTAAAATTCATGAGACATGCAAAACCAAACAACATCCCACAAATCTTCCTCCCTTCTTTCCAAGACAGTTTGCACACAAAAGATGAGACCCATTAATGTCATTACTACCAAAACTCATGCTTATCTCTCCTTGCCACCACCTCCCAAAACTAGAGAATGCCATTTTTAATTTAATATGTAATTCCATATTTAGTGAAGCCTCCACATAAGCCCCCACTAAAGTTAACTACCCTTTTCCAAAATAAGTACTTTATGCATTAAAATCAATCAAATCAATTAAATTCCATTGAAACCTTTTCCTTAGTGTTCTCAGTAACCGTTAGGTTCATTTTAAATAGTTTAAGCTAGATTTCCCAAGACTTAGGTTAGTGTAACAATAAATCACCTTAGGTCTTAAAACATTTCCATAGGTAATTTCCACCTTAGGTTAGACTAAATTCACAACCATTAGTATTAGGAATAAGGTTAAAATAGTCTAATATCACCTTAGCAATTTTTGTCCCTTATTCATTTAACACAAGAGCTTAGGTTAGGACACCATCCTAATAAAATATAATAAGAAGATGAGGTTAGATTAAAACCCAATTAAGTAGATATAGCTAGGAAGTAGGTGCTCTTACCTAGTTTAGGATACCATTAGGATAATCCTTAAGTCTTAGGATTTTGTTTCCCCTTCATAGTTATAAGAAGACTATATTTTGATTACGCCTATAATGTCCTATAGAGATCAATCCTAAAGACTCAAGCACAACATACAACCTAATGAAGTCATGTTAATACAAGACCAAAGAATTTGTAAAATGCAAAGGTTCAGTCTGTTATGTCTCTCAAACTAATGAGTGTAAATTTATCATTTAGTCTAGCAAGAAGATTTAAAACATTCCTTGGATCACAAAAATTGATCCAAGGATGAGTCAGTAAAAGAGATAAGTTTGTAACTCTCAAAATCAAATTGCATCTTATCGATAAGAAGTGAAAAATTATTCTTGTAAGCCATATCATTTCGTTTTAAAGAATCCAAGAGAAAAATGATTTATCCATAAGAAGCATGATTTTCAACAATAAAGGGAACACACCTCTCTCAAGAAAATCACATTCCAATTCTTGTAATGAAAAGATAAATATAACCGTTGGTCCAAGGTGTTACATACTTCCCTCCTAAAAAGAATCATTGTCCCGATGATTATCTCATTTTGATCATTGCATTAAGGATAATCAATTTATTCACTTTCTTAACATATGTTTGCAACAATATCAGAATTTAAAGTTCTAGAATCAGCATTCACATAGCTGTTTATTTAAAAATAAATAGTTATCTACCCCAAACTGGCAGACTTATTAACATATAAAGATAAAATCACAAATTTTTATCAGTCATCATAGTCAATCTTTATCAAATAAATATGGAAAATCAGTTTTCATATCTTCTAGGTTCTCCAAAGTTGCACTTTCTTCATTAAACTAGTCCCATTAGACCTTACATTGACTTATCTCATGATTTCTTAAATGCAAGTGTTGAGTTTCTAGCATTCGTATGGGTTTAACCATGATTATCCCTAGGTTTTGCACTTGCAAGGAATTACAATTTAACACATGTGATAAATCTAAAACGTATTTATTAAGCAAAGAAATATGGAAAACATCATGCATTCGTGATAAAGTAGGAGGTAATGCTAAATGGTAAGCTACAGGGTTGATTACTTCAACTCTCTAAAAGGGTCCCACATAACGAGGTGATAACTTGGTAGTCTTGCCAAAAGTTATAGAGCTCTTTTTCAGTTTAACCCAAAGAAAGACTTTCTCACCAAGTTTAAATTTCCTGTCAACCCGCTTTAAATCAGCATAACTCTTTTTCCTATCTGCTACTTCTTTCAAGTGCTCATGAATCATTTTAACTTGTTGTTCCATTTCCCTAAGGATTTCAGGTCCAATTACCTCTCTATTCTTAATGTTGTCCTAACTAACAGTGGGGTTCGCATTGTCTTTCATATAGTGCTTCAAAAGGTGCCATCTTAAGAGAGGCATGATATGTGTTATTATATGCAAACTCAACTAGTGGAAGGTAATCTTCCCATTTATATTACTGATCCGTATAATACATTCGTAACATATCCTCTAAAACTTGATTAACTCTTTCAGTTTGTCCATCCGTTTTCAGGTGATACATAGAACATAAATTCGGCTTAGTTCCTAGAGCTGCATTAAGTGTTTTCCAAAACCTTGATGCCATTCTAGGATCTCTATCATATATGATTAATTCAGGTACTCCATGTAATCTAAAAATTTCGTGTACAAATAGTTTTAGACAATACAGGAGAATCATCCTTCAGATTACAAGCAATAAAATGTGCTACCTTCGTTAGTTTATCAACAACTACTAAAACAACATCATGTTTATTTCTTGACATAGACAACCATTGTATATAATCCATGCTTATTACTTGCCATTTGTACTGTGGTATGCTATAAGGATATAATAAACTCGATTGGTATGATTTAACATGTTGAAATTCAAGGCAATGTGTCACAAAATCAATAACATCATTTTTCATTCCTTTCCGTAAATATTGATGTTTTATATCAACAAGCATCTTTGTAATACCAGGGTGTTTAGAAAAAGGTAAATTGTGAAATTTTACTAACAATTTCTTTCTTAAATCATTTAGTGAAGGTATGTATACTCTATTTTCAAATCTTAAGATTCCTTCATTATCAAAGTGAAAACCTTTATACCTCACATCATTTGGATCTGCAGCAAGCGGTGTCTTTACTTGCTGAAAGTAAGAATCAGATTCCATAACACTTTTTACTTCATCCCTAAACTGAGTTCTCAATGTTATAAGAGTAGAAATGTGCTTCTTACGACTTAGAGCATCAGCCACTCTATTTTTCTTACCCTTGATGTAATTGATGTAAAAATCATATTGAGACAAAAAATCTAACCACCTTCTTTATCTTGCATTTAGATTTGGCTGAGTGAAGATATACTTCAGCCTAAGATGATCATTTTTCAATTCAAAAGGTTTACCAAGTAGGTAATGCCTCCAAACTTGTAGTGCATGAACAATGGTAGTAAGCTCTAAATCATGTGGAGCATAATTCAACTCATGTAAATTTAGTTTTCTACTTTCATAAGCTATGACATGATCATTTTGTAACAAAATACCTCCTAAACCTTCACCAAATGCATCAGTTACTACCATAAAGTCTCCATTAGGATTTGGTACCACTAGAATAGGTGTTGAAGTTAATTGTTCCTTCAAATTTCTGAATGCAAATTCACATTTCTCACTCCAAACAAACTTCTTATCCTTCTTTTGTAAAGAAGTTATTGGTGCAACCACCTTAGAAAAATATTTTACAAATTTTCTATAGTAACCAAAGCAAGCCCCATGAAGCTTCTAACTTCATGTACATTATTTGGTGCAAGCCACTTAGTTATAGCTACAATTTTAGAAGGATCTACAACAATTCCATTCTTACTTATTACATGTCCCAAATAGTGCACTTTTGTGTCATAGAAATAACATTTAGATAACTTACCATATAACCGTCTCTTTCTCAAGATTTCTAAAACTATCTTCAAATGCTCATGGTGATCCTCTATGCTTTTATAATATATGAGAATGTCATCCAAGAATACGAGATTTTTTTTTCCAAGTATTCTTGAAAGATATTATTCATTAAATTCATAAATGTTGCAGGTGCATTGGTTAATCCAAAAGGTAAAACCGTGAACTCATAATGTCCATACCTTGTTCTGAAAGTTGTTTAATGAATGTCCTCATTTTTAATCTGTAATTAATGATATTCAGATCGAAGATCTATCTTAGAATATACCGATGCTCCATGCATTTGATCAAATAGATCCTCAATTCTAGGGAGTGGGTATCTATTCTTGATTGTTGCTTTGTTTAACATTCTGTAATCAATGCACAATCTAAGTGTTCCATCTTTCTTTTTCATAAAAAATACTGGTGCTTCCCAAGGTGAAACACTTGGTATAATCAAACCTTTAGAAAAAAATTCTCATAACCGAGCCTTCAGCTCTACTAATTCTATAGTAGTCATTCGACAAGGTGCCTTAGAAATAGGCTCGGTTCCAAGCTTGATCTCTATTGTGAAGTCGAACTCCATTTTGGGTGGAAGACCTGGTAACTCTTCCGAAAACACGTCATTGAAGTTTTGTAACAACGGATATCATTCTAAAGACATCAATGTTCTCTTCAGTTTTTTATATAATCTTTATTGCATATAAGGTAAAACCTTTATTTTTTGCCTTTTTAAGTTTGCATAGCTGATAATTCCCTAACGAAATCTCACGTTTCACACCCTGAGTCTCTATTTTTTTCTCGTAGGTCATCTAAACAACTAATGTGTTTTTCAAAGCATTCCACTTTAGCCTTATGTTCTCCTAACCAATTAACACCTATGATTACATCGTAAGACCCCAAAGGTGCAACATAAAGATCAAATTTAGTGGAAAAACTAGGTAAGTTGAGGACTTCTCCAAAAAGACACATGCTAACTGTATGAACAACATTATTTCCAAAATGTACAATCCATGTTTTATCCATGTTTCCATCTTTTATTTTTAGTTTTGATGTTAATTTACTAGAAATAAAACATTCAATAGCTCCGGTATCAAAAATAATAGTTCTAGGTATGCCAAATAAATTACCTGGAACCTCTATGGGCATGGCCTATTTTTCAACCTGCTTGTCAGCTACTACAATGCGTATCTTGTGTTGCTGATTACAATCATCATTTTTAAAAGGGAATTGATTTGTGTAATGATATTTTCCATAGTTATAACAACCTCCTACAGGTCCCTTTCTAGTCTCAGATTTATTTCTAGCCCTAGAATTATCATTCTCACCTCCAAAGGACTTTTGTCCATTATTATTGTTCTTGAAATTTTTTTTCCATGCATTACCAGCAAACTTATTTGTTGCTACTTTCTTACTAGTATTAGATGAAAAATTACTTTTCATTATGAATTTCTTCCATGGTCCTTTCTTAGGTGCAAGAGATGATGAAGAAGAGTTGGGGATTTTCTTCCTTACTTCCTCCTTATGAGTAGAAATTACCTTCAATTTTTGTTCCTTCTTTATGGCCTTTTCAACAACCCCTTCCATCATGGTTGGGCTGTGAACATCCACCTCTCCTCCTATAATGGGATTTAATCCCATGAAGAATTTCTGTATCCCAAACTTCTCGTCAATTTGTTACTAAGGTACATACTTAAGGAGTTTAGTAAACCACTCCCAATACTCGATTCTGATTAGCTTTCCTTGAGATAAGTTCTGGAATTCAGTCATTTTTTTATCATAGTAAAGTTACGGAAGCCAACATTGCCTAAATTAACTTTTAAATTGATCCCATGTGATATTAGTTTCATCAATGTTTAACTCAGCCTTACGACTATCCCACCATGAATATGCCTCATGGGAAAGATAATATGCTCCCCATATCACCTTTGTTTCTTCTAAGAAATTCCTTATTGCAAATTATTTATCCATTTTGCTGAGCCAATTCTCATCCCCATCTCCTAATGTGGTGTCATCAAATTTGGTTGAAATTATCCTTTTTATATCATTAGTGAGTTCAACTACTAGCCTATCCTTTTTGTTCTAAGGCTGATCAGGTATGTTCACATTGCTATTATCAACACCTAAATTGGTGTTATCCTCAGGAGGTGGCTAATTATTATTACTGACATCTTCTTCCTCCTCATTGCCCATTACTTGTTGTTCAAGTATAGCAAAACAATATCTTTTTGGGAAGTTGTTGATCCTTCCTCGGGTGGAGGGTTATTTCCAACATTTCCTCTTGTTCTAACCATTTTATGTTAACAAGAAAATTTAATTTTCTTCAGATTATGGACACAATAGGTCCAAGAGCTACAACCTTCAGCTCTGATACCAAGATGTAACATTCCCATTTTAAGAATTTAGAAACAAGGGATTTTTTTTTAAAACATAATTTTCTCTGTTATAAATAAAACATCATTTAGAACACACATTCCATGCCAATAAATCTTATAACAGATAACCATATGCAGCTGTAATGAATCAGTATACTACCAATCTCTCATTCCATGACTTGGTTACTAACCGATCTCTCATGTTTGTCTTAAAGTATATAATACTTTATGTATACTAAGTATACTTGGTTTCCTACCCTATCCCGTAATCTTGAGTGATCTATTTAAAGAACCTATTTGAATATTTGTTACCAATATTCATCTAACATCATGTTGCTTTAAACTAGGTGACATAGGATAATGAAACTAGCAGCTTGTGATACTTTGGCCAAATATTTTCAACATACTGTTTATGTTACTATTCCTAGATGGCATACTAGTCATTCTGGAATATGTCCTTCACCTCACTCTTTTGTTATCTAGAATGGTTTTTAATGGGGAGATATTTTGCAAATTGATGGCACACCACCAATTATGCCTATCTAAATCACTTCCTACAACACACTTTTGGTCATTTTTCCTCTTATAAACCATTTAAATAGGCAGTTATAGCCTCGTTCTAACTACATTAGCTTCTTATTCTCTTCTAGCTTGCTTCTATTAGCTCCCGGAAGATCAATCCACTTCATTGGATTGATTAAGCCCTTCAGAACCCTTGTTACTCTCTAAGAGAGATTAACTAGTCTAACCTAGGTTAATTACCCTATCACATAGTCAAATCACACTTTCATTTGCTAAAGTGCTTTTGGACTTTAGCCTTTGTCCCACATGCACCCAAATCTCCCTTTTCTTCCAAACCAAAAACTATAAATAGGGCTATACCCCCTCCCTCATTTCCTAAGAATTCTCTCTTCTTCCTAGCACAAATTATAGCAATTTGTTTAGGCTTTAGTTTGTATTTCATCTTCTTTCATTTGAGCTAAAAGCATTTAATCTTGTATTTCATAACATTAACATAGAGTAAAAGGGAAGATCCATTGGCCTTGAAGCCATTAATGGGGAGATATCTTTCTCTTAACACATAAACTAAATGCTTAGATCCTCTTAGGTTCATTATTTCAAGCTTTCAAAGAATAGATATTAACTTCATGTGCTTATTTTGCATGTTTATTTCAAATTAATGTATGTAAAGAAGGAAACCTTGCTCATTTCTTATGACATGGTCCATTGATTAGATTGTTAAAATCCTTTGGGGTTTTTTTAGATATTCTTACCCCAAATCCATGGATTTTCCAAATTTTCATTGAACACAAGAGTGCAAAGGTGTTGATATAGTGATGGAAGATGTAACACCTTAAACAAATGGTTATATTTCTCTTTGCATTACAAGCATTGGCATGTGATTTTCTTGAATGAGGTGTGTTCCTTGATTGTTGAAAATCATGCTTGTTATGGATAAATCATTTCTTCTCTTGGATTCTTTAGAATAGAATGATATGGCTTGTAATAATCCATTTTCACTTCTTATTGATAACTGCAATTTGATTTTGAGAGTTACAAACTTATCTCTTTTACGGACTCATCCTTGGATCAATTTCAGTGATCCAAGGAATGTTTTAAATCTTCTTGTCGATGAATGATAAATTCACATTCATTTGTTTTAGAGACATAACAAACTGAACCTTTGAATTTTATAAATTATTTGGTTTTGTATTAACGTGACTTTATTAGGTTATATGTTGTGCTTGGGTCTTTGGGATTGATCTTTGTAGGAAATTATAGGCGTAATCGAAATATAGTCTACTTATGACTATGAAGGGAAAAAAATCCTAAGACTTAAGGATTATCCCAATAGTATCCTAAACTAGGTAAGAGCACCTACTTCCTAGCTACGTCTACTTAATTGGGTTTTAATCTAACCTAAGCTTCTTATTCTATTTTTTTGGGATGACATCCTAACCTAAGCTCTTGTGTTAAATGAATAAGGGAGAAAATTGCTAAGGTGATACTATACTATTTTAACCTAATGCCTAATACTAATGGTTGTGAATTTAGTCTAACCTAAGGTGGAAATTACCTATGGAAATGTTTTAAGACCTAAGGTGATTTATTGTTAGACTAACCTAAGTCTTGGGAAATCTAGCCTAAACTATTTAAAAGGAACCTAAGGGTCACATGGCACTAAGGTGATAGTTCCAATGGCATTTAATTGATTTGATTGAGTTTAATGCATGGAGGTACTTCTAATTTTGGAAAAGGCTAGTTAACTTTAGTGGGGGCTTACATGGAGGCTTCACTAAATATGGAATTACATATTAAATTAAAAATTACATTCGCCAATTTTGGGAGGTGGTGGAAAGGAGAGATAAGTAGGAGTTTTGGTAGTTATAACATTAATGGGTCTCGATTTTTGTGCGCAAAACCATATTGGAAACAAGGGAGGTGTTTTGGGAGGTTGTTTGGTTTTACATGTCTCGCGAATTTTTTTCTACATGGAGGTATCTCAAGTTATTTGAACCAATAGTTTGACTTCCACTTCGTGGTTATTTTTGGTTTCTCTGGTCTATTTTCGATCAAAGGAATGTATATGAGGAATTGGAAGAAAATTTGGTTGGTTGTTGATCTTTCATGGAGAAGAAGAAGAGTGGGAAGCTCGGCTGGAAGTCTCCATCGAATTGGCAGAGGCACTATTAGGCATGATAGGCTCTATCCATTAAGATTTCTTACTTTCTTCTAAATGATTCATTAAAACAACTCTACTCTCATGAGATAAATATTTGCATGATTTTTCTGGTTAATTAATTTCATGTTTTTATGAATCTTTGTGGTTTTTGGGATGTAAATCCATCGGAAAGTAATGTTAGTTTTTGGGGAACTTTCTCGTGCTACTTTAATGGTGACATGCATGCAAAGATTGTTTTTGAAGCTCTGTATTTCATTCTTAAATTTGTATTCGAGGTTGGTGTTGTTCTGAACTGGAATTTTTGCTTAGTATGGTTTTGAACCTTTATTGGAGCCTTATGTTTCATTTGAACTTGTATTGGGGCTTCGTGTTTTGTTATGAGCTTGTATTAAAGCTTTGTGTTTATTCTCCAGCTCGTGTTGGAGATTTGTGTAGTTCTGAACTATTTTTTGAAGCTTTGTGTTCAAAACTATACTCGTATTTAGTACTTGTGTGTTTCAAACTTGTAGTCAAATTGATGTGTTTGATTATGTACTTGTATTTTGAGTTTGAGTTTATCTCGTATTCAAGGATTGAAATGCTTGATCTCATTTATGGACTATCTTCTCGATAAGGGCTTGAGAGATGAGTTTCGGTTTGAATTTGATCTTGTAATCTCTTTTGAGATCTTATTCATGTAGCTTCTTGAGTGTGAATGCTTTTAGTACTTCTATCTTTTCAACTGTACCATGTTCTTGAACTGGTAAGGGAATGTAAGTTTTGGGGATATTCTTCCCTTCATTTCTCTCGAGAAATCACATGTCTTATTGAAATCTTAACTCTTTTGTTTGAAAGATTATTAGATGTAATTGTACCTTGTTGTGGGTTTGTTTTGATATAGAGTTCATTGGAATAGTCACTCACGGTTTAAGGGGTTTATGGAAATACAGTTTGCATTTTCCTTCTTGTGAATAATGTTGAAACAAATACCTTCTTGTCACAAGATTTTTAGATGGAACTTGAGAGTCTTTTTGTGATTCTGTTTTAGTCGATTTGGAGGTAAGATTGGGACATTACTTGAACTAAACGTATATTGAGTTTTATTAGTCTCTCTAGATATTCTTAATTGATTTCTAGATTTTATTAAAAATATGGATTGAATACCTTAGTGTACTAAATCTTGTATGGAATATTTCTGATCTGAATTATTTATATAATCTGTTTTAACTAGTTCACGAACTACTTGTTCTTTTGTAATGAATTGTTCAAGCTTTGTAAATTGGATTTCAGTTCTTTGAGTTCGTGTGTATTTTGAACTTGTTTAGCTTTTACTGTTGGGGGTTTCCTATTCCTTGTTGGCTTAAGTGAATGAATCTCTAAGTCTTTTATAGAGAAAGGAATATTTTTTCTTAGGGACAATATACTGTTTTTGGGACTGTACTATGTACTTCATTCTGAGACTTGAATTTGAACTTGTGTTTAATGAATGGGAATAGGTAAACCAATTAGTGAATATTTGTAAGGGAAACTAGAAGTGTGCTTTCTTCTAGCAGTGTGTTTGGTTGTGTGTTCTCTTTTGGGAACTAGTTAAAGAACCTCTAAGTTTGAAATAGAAATGGGAATTCATTTAAATGTAAAAATGAAATGAATTATTTATTGCATCTTTTCTAATGGAGATCCCTTTTTACTTTTGTTTGGATAAGTTAATTTGATTGAACTTATCTGTATCCGATCCTCTTCTGAGATGGAAATTTCTTGTGGATTGTTTGGTCTACTTTGTATAAGTCATTGGTTGTAATGATTTGGAAAGAGATTATCCGAGTCGATATATTGGAAAGAAAATATAACATGCTTAGACCGAATGTTTTGCTTGATTGAGTCATACTCCATTTGGATTGATATTGGTAGGTAGTCTCTTTTTGCACTATGTCTTTTTATGAATCCTATTTTGAATGGACACGGGAAGAAATTAATTTTGTCTGAGTCTAGCTTAGATTGGTGGAACGTCTAGTTTCAGATCTATGAAATTATAATTTCTAACATGTGGAAGTTAGTTTAGACTTGCAGGAGGATTGTTTTGAGTCTCTACCCCTACTTGGATTGATTTGGTATTCTTGTTAGATGTTGTTCCTTTGATTTTGAATCCTTATAATGTTATCTTTGAACTAAGGTAGTTTGGTGTGTTCTAAACGTGTTTCTATTTTTCGAGATGATTAAGTGTGTAAGGAATAGTATGTATTGATTCTTATTCTTTGTTTAAGTTGTAGGATGAATCATCATAATATGAGATATGTTGTATATAAATATTTTTCTACTTAGTAAAGATAAATGTGCATTTCTATTCTTGTAGAATTATGAAACAATCGAGAGGACAGATCTTTGATTTTTAAAAGTAATTAATAGGATCAATTAAACCTTATGATATAATGTAGATGTTGCAGATTATATTATGCTCTTTTCTTAAAAAGTGAATTCAAAATCTTTAATCGTACTTCTTTTCTAGTTGATATTACTTATGCTTATTTGTATGATATATTAATTGTTTTAATGGAACAATTAGTGGAATGCACTTCACTTTAATGCTTAGTGCTTATCATGCTCAGTTCATTGAACTAACCCATGCTAGCAATTTTTACAGATGGACATTGTAAGTGATAAAAGAAGGAAAAAAACTTTTATGATTCATTGGCTTACTTAATTCCATATCTTATGTAAAGAATTTTGAGTTATTCTTGAGTTGTATTGGAAAAGAAAAGTGATGTTATTTTAAGATCTTAATTCTGATTGACATGCAGAATGTTTGAAATGCATAGTCTTGAAAATGTATATTTATCATTATGAATTGAAAGGTTTTGAGTTGGACTCCAATTTGTGGTGTGAATTCTTTTATACTTCAGAAATAATAGTGATATCTTGGTTGTATTCTTTATATCTGTTTGTATACTATTGTTGTTATCAATTAATAAGTTGGATTAAGGGGATAGTATAATCTCCCTTATTATAATGAACTTGTTAAACTGTAAAATATGTTTTTCTCTAACTACACAACTATAGTTTAATAATAAAATATTCTTGGGACATACAATTCAACTATATGAGTTAAGAATAATAAAAAGGAATAGTGGTTATGATCTTTAATATTTTAATTATGGCTATAAAGTGAAAGCTAGTTGAATCTATGTGGATGACACACTTGATTTGGACAACTAGGTTGCATTAAGAATTAAACGTTTGATGTTTTTTGTCCTATTTTTGGGGTAACTATTTGTTATGCCATGTTAATGAACAACAATGCAAACTTGAAATAATGAAGTCCTCCATATCTATTCAGGCTAGTTATGGATAAAGAACTTAACGAATGTTGGAATTAGGGTTAGGCATGGTTGTTGTAATCTAAATTTTAATCCAATATTAATCATGATAATGACCACTAAGGGGGTATGTACATCTTGAAGAATCAGTTCTCATGAATGTTTACACACGCCAACTACAGGACTGTACCCTCGAGAAGTACTAGGAATTCTTGAGGATACAGTGTTACAGTTGACATGTGGCAACACCCTTCCATATTTGTTCATCTAGATCTACACACATCTGGACTTGAACTTAGTTTCTCTCTAGGTCAAGTTAGTAGCATGTTTAGGATAGGTAGTAGCTCCCAATGACTCAGGGTACCTTGGCACATCTGGTTGATTTAGGTCAGCCGAGTATGCCTACATACCCTAAGTCATCGTGAGTGCCTTCCTATAATAAATTATGTTGCTAACTTGAGCTAGGGTCAAACCTTGGGCAAGTGGACTGATCTGTAGTCGGTAAAAACCATTCTAAATCACTTCCTACAACACACTTTTGGTCATTTTCCTCTTATAAACCATTTAAATAGCGGTTATAGCCTCGTTCTAACTACATTAGCTTCACTGCCATCACTATATAACCATTTGTTTAAGGTGTTACATCTTCCATCACTATATCAACACTTTGCACTCTTGTGTTCAATGAAAATTTGTAAAATCCATGGATTTGGGGTAAGAATATCTAAAAAACCCCAAAGGATTTTAACAATCTAATCAATGGACCATGTGATAAGAAATGAGCAAGGTTTCCTTCTTTACATACATTAATTTGAAATAAACATGCAAAATAAGCACATGAAGTTAATCTCTATTCTTTGAAAGCTTGAAATAATGAACCTAAGAGGATCTAAGCATTTAGTTTATGTGTCAAGAGAAAGATATCTCCCCATTAATTTCTTCAAGGCCAATGGATCTTCCCTTTTACTCTATGTTAATGTTATGAAATACAAGATAAAATGCTTTTATCTCAAATGAAAGAAGATGAAATACAAACTAAAGCCTAAACAAATTGCTATAATTTGTGCTAGGAAGAAGAGAGAATTCTTAGGAAATGAGGGATGGGGTATAGCCCTACTTATAGTTTTGGTTTGGAATAAAAGGGAGATTTGGGTGCATGTGGGACAAAGGCTAAAGTTCAAAAGCACTTTAGCAAATGAAAGTGTGATTTGACTATGTGATAGGGTAATTAACCTAGGTTAGACTAGTTAATCTCTCTTAGAGAGTAACAAGGGTTCTGAGGGCTTAATCAATCCAATGAAGTGGATTGATCTTCCGGGAGCTAATAGAAGCAAGCTAGAAGAGAATAAGAAGCTAATGTAGTTAGAACGAGGCTATAACTGCCTATTTAAATGGTTTATAAGAGGAAAAATGACCAAAAGTGTGTTGTAGGAAGTGATTTAGATAGGCATAATTGGTGGTGTGTGCCATCAATTTGCAAAATAAAGAAGCATTAGTGCACCATTAGAAATAATAGTGTATTGATCAAACTACAGGTGTCTACATTTTCCCCTCTTTGAGGTGACGTAAGTGACGTTACTTCAAAGAAAGTAGACAAACACAAGCAAGTAGAAAATTTTTGAAGGGGTAGAAGAAAAATTAATAGGGTGAAGGATGATGAATGCCCCCTCGAGTGTCGATGGGGTGACGAAGAAAATTGATCGACGATAAAAAAAAAGAAATAAAATAGAGAGAAAAAGTCTTTGAGTGAAGATGAGGAGCTAAAAGGAAAAAGGGATATTGAGCTATCCACAAATTAATTGCTAACAATACTTAATCATCATAATGCTTAGAATCCTCCTCATGGGTCCTTATTAAAATGTGAGCATGTGACGGAAGCGTAAAATGACATTAAAAGCCAAGATAAAAACAACCTTCCTCGACTCTCCTTCATCCTTCTTATTCAGGAAACTAAAATGAAAAGTAAAGCAGTTGAAGATTGCAAAAGACATTTCTGGGAGAACGTTGCCTTTGTTGTTGTTGATTCTCAAGGGGCTTCTAGAGGCTTAGCGATCTTATGGGATACCAAGATTGTTAATGGTAAGGTACTCTCCTCCTCCCAGAACCATTTAGCTATAATCTTTAAAAGTCTCGAGAATAATCATAGCTGGATTACGTCTAATATTTATACACCCAATACTATTACTAGTAAAAGAAATCTTTGGAAAGAGTTAACCTTGTTCAAGCAATGTTGAGAACATGAATCGGTTGATTATGGGAGACTTCAATACTCCTTTAAATCTAGGAGAAAATTTTGGGGAAGCTCGAATTCTCTCTTGGTATGGAAGAGTTCTTGGCTTCATTTCGACTCTTAATCTTATGGACATAGAGCTTCATGACAATCAATTTACCTGGTCTAACGAAGATTTGGGAGAACTTAATCTAGGTTAAACTAGATAGAGCTCTTATTTCTACTAATTGGATCCTGGATCAAAATTTTCATCTTTATTTTCTTCCCGGAATGGGCTCGATCATAATCCAATTGTCCTAAATTTCTTCAATTGGACAAAACCTTTTCATGGCAATTTCAAATTTGAGAAAATGTGGCTCGAGCATGAAGATATTCTCGAGAATCAAAGAGTGGTGGTATTGGGAAGCCACAGGGGGCGGCCCAATACTGAGGGTTACTCATAGAAGTTGAAAAATGTTAAACAAAAGGTTAGAATATGGAATAAATAGGTTTTTGGAAACATTTTTGAAAAGAAGAAAAAACTTAAGCAACAATTAGAAGAGCTTGAACTCAATGTTTCCATGAAAGGTATGTCTCTAGAGGATCATCAGTGGGAAAAAAAACTTCTCTCAGATCTGCATAATATAAACAACCATGAAGAATCCTTTTGGAGAATGAAGTCTAGAGCCCTTTGGCTTAAAGCAGGAGATAGGAATACAATTTTTTTTCATTTGATAGCCCTCAAGCATAGAGCTTGTAACAAAATTTCTGAGGTTGCTAAAGACAATGGAAACATTACTAAGGATTATGAGGACATCAAAGCAGAAGCCCTCAAATTTTACAAGAACCTACTCACTAAGAATAACTCCTACGATGAACAAGTGACCTCTTTTCTCTTAGACTCCATTCCTAATAATCTAATACCTGCTGAGAGATTTAAGAGTCTTTGAAAACTGTCACCATCGAGGAATTAAAAAAGGTTGTTTTTTCTTTAGAGGGGGATAAGGCTCTAGGTCCAGATGGTTTTTTGGCTAACTTCTACCAAAGATGTTGGGAAATATGCTCTGAAGATCTTTTGAAAGCTGTTAATGAGTTTTATAGAACTGGAAATCTTATTAAAGAATTAAATAATACACACATTGTGCTTGCCCCGAAAAATTTAGATGCAAAGGACTTCAAAGATTTCAGGCCAATCAGTTTAGTTAATGTTATATATAGGATCTTCACAAAGATTCTCACCACTAGAATGCAACCTATTCTTATGGAGATCATTTCACAACAGCAAAGCGGATTCATTCAGGGAAGAATTATTCAAGATGGAATTATCATGGTTCATGAAACTATACATTCTATGGATAAAAGTAAAAAGATGGGGATGGCTATCAAGCTGTACATGCATAAAGCATTCGAAAGAGTCTCCTGGAGATTCATGGATGAGGTCTTATCCAAGTTTGGTTTTCAAATCAAATTCAGAAAAATCATTCACTCTTGTATCTCTACTTCTAGATTCTCAGTGGTCGTTAATGGGGAGTCGGTGGGTTTTTTTGCTAGCAATAGAGGAATCCGGCAAGGGGACCCAATTTCCCCTCTATTATTCATTATAATGGCTGAAAGTTTAAGCAGATCTATTTCCAAAGCTATTTGCATTGGCATGATAAAAGGCTTTCCTCCAACTTAGCAATCGATCTCCTCCCACCAACAGGTTTGCTTGGTGACACTCGCTTTCTCTGATGGCCTCAATTATTGAGGAAAAGGCTATCAAAACTATCCTTAGGTTCTATGAGGAAGCTTCGAGACAAAAAGTTAATTTTGACAAAAGCTCTATATATTTCTTCAATACTCCTATGGACAGCAAAGAAATATTGCTAATATTCTAGGATGCACTATTAATTCTCTTCCCGCTACTTACTTAGGTTTAGCTTTAAGAAATCTTGGCAAGATTTCTATTGAGGTCCTGGAATGATCTTATTAAGAGATTTCAAAGAAAATTGGCTGGCTAGAAAGGAGTTGTACTTTCAAGTGCGGGCAAGTGCCTATTGATAAAAAGTGTTAGGATTAATATTATTGTTTAACATTATTAATCATTATTATTTGTTAGGTCTGTTATTATATTTGTTTATATGTGATGTTGTTAATAAACAACTCACGTGAATAGGAGTTTGGCAAGAGATTTAAGGAGAGGTTATAGATACCTCCTATCTTTTAGGAAAGCTATTTTCTATATAAATGGCTGTGTGTAATATGAAAACATATGGAATATATTACTTATTATTATTTGTATTTATTGTATGAACTGGTGCTTTGTGCTTACATTTGGTGTCAGAGCGATCTCTGGTTTTGGCCTATGATGGGAAAGTAAATGGTTTGCAGGGGCATATTATTCTTCATTTCCCCACGATGAGAGTTCTCCTGTATTCATTGGAATGCAGCTCAGAACAGTTATTAAACAGATCGTTCCTTTCACCTAAATCTCATCTGCACTGAATTGATTGACATACACCTGACGCGCCATCCTTCTATGATCGCACCACCCAACCTCATCGACGTCCTCTGCCTGCATCGGTTTTGGTACCCAGCTGTGCACCGAAGATATGAGTTCATCATTGTTATTCATTATGCACCGAAGATAACAGTTCGGCAGTGTGGCCGAGTTTCTGGTTCGTGCTAAGCCGAGTTTCTTTCACGGCTAAGACAAGTTTCTTTCACGGCCGGTGGAAAAATTGTAAGTCTTATTTAGGTTTTGTGATAATGGTCTATAAGAGTCAAAAGTTTGATTAATATTTATTTTTTGTTTTAGTCGGTCTATTAGTTTTGTATTAAGATATAATATTCTTTTAATTCAAAGTCTTAAGATTGTTTGTATACGTGGTTAGTTACTTTGTCTAACAATGTCATTATAGGTCTACATATTGTTTTTTAGAGTCATTTTATATGTTTATCAAAATAAAAAGAAATAATGTGGCATAGTGTCCTTTATGTGAAGTAGTGTTTGTCGTTAAAAGTTGTGGTTGTATATAAGTCAAATGTCATTTGTGAATCACTATCAAAATAGTTGTCTTCAAATAAGTCTATAGTTTTATTTGTGTTATTTTCAATATGTCATTTAACACACTTTCCGTAAGAGTTTGAAATAGGTCTTTTATTTCATGTCAAATGTTTTAGTCAAGTCAAAAGTCAAATTTTTTTGGAAAAATTGTCATTGTCATTTTGTGTCTAGGTGAATAATAGGTTGTATCTTTTTTACAATGGAAATGCCATTGGAAAAATTCAATGGTCTCAATTTTCACACATGGAAAGTCAAGATCCAGATGCAGTTGATGAACAAAAATCTTTGGAGGATAGTGGATGGAAAAGAACCAGCACCTTCAGATCCGACCAGATTGGCAGAATGGGAAATATGGGATGATAAAGCCAAAGCCATTATTGGCCTTGCCCTCTCAGATTCTGAATTACATTATGTTGATCTAGATAAAAACTCGAAGGACATCTGGGATAATCTGAGCAAATTATTTGGTTCAAAAGCAGTCAATGCAAAGTTTTCCCTGAAACTTCATTGTTCAAGCTCAAAATGAGTGATGGAGATACGATGTCTAGCCACATCAACAATTTACGATCTCTTTTGAGACAACTTGCAGAAGTAAAAGCTCCAGTGGACGACGAGGATGCAAAAGCTATTCTGCTGAATAGTTTACCACCGAAATACAGTAATGTTGTTTTCACCCTTGGTCAGATGCCTTCCAACTCATTGGAAGATATGATATCAGCTCTTCTGTCTGAAGAAAAAAGGACTAAAGAAGATATAGAAGAAGAAACGGCAATGTATGTGAAAAATAAATACAAAAAGTTCTTTAAAAAAGAGGACTTAGAATGCTTTTATTGCAAGAAAAAAGGACATATGTCTAAATTTTGCATGACTCGAGCCAAAGATCTTCTTAGTGGAAAATTGAAGCCACATGAAGCAAATATAGTTGTAGAAGAATCTTCTGAATCAGAAGATGAACGAGTGACTGATGAACCTGATTATAATTCTGAAGATTACTTGTTTTGAGTTTAGATAATGGAGGAAGGAGGCATCGGAGGAAGGAGGTCGAACAACGACCTCTCGTCAGTCGCCAACGACGGGGCCGCATACTGATCTGGTGACATGTGTGCAGTGTGGTTTTTCATTTTTAGTGTTCTTGTTTTACAGAGTGATGGTTTTCTGAATAAACCCTTTTCAAAACTTTTGGAGGAATCATGTTGTCAGAATACTCACTTTTGGGAGCAGGAGAAGATTTTGAGGTAGATTCAAGGGATGGTTATCCAGCTAGTGTGAAGCTTGTGGATCTTGGAGATTCAGAATTCGGGCGCCCAGAGAGGAAGGGAAAGTCCCACAGGAACCCAAAGAGGAAGGGAGCATTCCTGCATAATTCAGCTTGACACTACACCTTTACGAGGGTAAAGAGATAATCTATGGAGTCTGTACCTGGTCTAAGAAGTGCTTTCAGGAGGTGGTTCAATTTCTTCGAATATGGTTCTTTGCCATGTTCACATTAAGGGGGTGAAGATTAGTGATTAATAATGTTCACACTAAGGGGGTGAATGTTAGGATTAATATTATTGTTTAACATTATTAATCATTATTATTTGTTAGGTCTATTATTATATTTGTTTATATGTGATGTTGTAATAAACAACTCATGTGAATAGGAGTTTGGTGAGAGATTTAAGGAGAGGTTATAGATACCTCATATCTTTTAGGAAAGTTATTTTCTATATAAATGGCTATGTGTAATATGAAAACATATGGAATATATTACGTATTATTATTTGTATTTATTGTATGAATTGGTGCTTGTGCTTACAAAAATCACGCTCCAAAACCTGCCTATTTACATCATGTCAATGTTCAGCATACCAGCAGTAGTGATGAACAATATTGAAAAGATTCAAAAGCACTTTCTATGGCATGGTACTGAGGATAGGTTGAGATATCATCTTGTGGCTTGGGAGCAGTTTGTAAACCAAAGAGGCTGATTAGGCATCAAAGATATCAAACATATGAGTGTTGCCCTTATTGCAAAGTTAGGTTGGAGACTTATAAAAGAGCACAAGCCTTGGACAGAGTTGGTTAAGATCAAATACCTTTCAAACCAAAACAAGATTTCCTTCATTTATGATCAGTCTCTTCCGAATGGTTCTATTTTCTAGAACAACCTTCTTCATAGCAGACACATCCTTTCTCAGGGGTGTAGCTGGAAGCTTGGGGATGGACAAAACATTAACTTCTGGACTGATAAATGGACTGATTCTAACTCGATTTCTTCTTATGATCACATTAAAGACATCTTAATTACAAAATATGGTCACAAAATTCAGGGATACATTGAGAGGGATGGAAACAAAAGAAAATGGAAATAGATAAAAGTGGAGAATGATAATGTACAGTCTAATGTTTCATATTTACATAATCAAATTTCTCTAATCCATATTAGTAATCAAAATCTTAAGGATGAACTCATCTGGAAAGATTCTTTTGATGGGGAATACTCTGTTAAATCAAGATATAATTCTTTCTTTGTATCTATTGAAAGTGAAATTAAGTGGCACAAGTTGTGGATGTCTGAGTTAACCCCTAGAGTGAACTTCTTTTGGTGGCTCATCATTAATGGCAAGATCTTGACTAATGACAACCTCATCAAGAAGGGATTCATCATGCCGAATAGATGTTGCATGTGTCAGAAAGAGGTAGAAGATATAAAACATTTATTCCTTCATTGTGAGTATGCTTCAAAAATTTGGCATCTTGTTTTTACAAAATTTAATCAGAGATGGATTTTTCCCCTTACCTGTCTTCAGGCCTAGGAACAATGGGACTCTCCATATAAGCATTGTGTGGTGAAGAGATTGTGGCAACTTATTTTACCCCACACTATGTGGAGAGTTTGGAAGGCTCGTAATGATGGCATTTTCAGAAACACTAGAAAGGCATGTAACAAAGTCTACAAGGAAATTATCATTACTGTGTAGGATAATATTGCTAGATTTAAACCTCCTAAAAATAGACTTTACCCTGAGAAGGAAGAACACATCCTGACTGATTGGAATATTGACACTGCCATCAAAAATAATAACAATGGTATGGATAGAAACACTGTCCAATGGATTAAGCCTCCCACTGATTGGTACAAGTTAAATTTTGATGGGGCCTCAAAAGGAAATCCGGGAGACTCTGGAGGTGGAGGAGTCATCAGAGATCAAAGAGGCTATTTTGTTGCTACTTTTTCTGGGAGAATGGGTAGGCAAACTAACCATTACTCTGAAGCCCTGGAGGCTCTTTGGGGTATAAGACTTACCAAAGATTGTAATATTCTGAATATTATAATTGAGGGGGATTCTCTAAATATCATCAATCTCTTAAACAAAAAACAACACCCCAGCTGGTCAATTAGATATTTCATTGGTGAATCTATTGATATATGCAAGAGCTTTGAAAATGTTAAAATCACCCACACCTATCGGGAAGGAAATAGGGTAGCAGATAGTTTGGAAAACCTTGGTGTTACTAATACATTTCAAACTTGGCTAAGGGGGGACATTCTGCCCACTCAAATCAATAAATCCATAATCAATGATCTACATGGCCGAGAAAATCAACACTAACGGTTGTAATTTGGATGCTAATGTGTTGATCCTCAAGTACAGTATGATGACATCACATAAGATAGGTATGCTTGATGCGATATGTGTGAACTGGATCATCATCATTTCTTAGCATAGAAAGAAAGCCGAGGAGTGGGACACTAATTATAAGGATGGTATAATAATTAAATTTTCTTCCACGGAAGGAAAGATTCAAAAACCAGCAACAAAATTCAGCCTGCCCCACATAGTGCTAACATTTTTACCGTTGAGAACAGGAACAAAAACAGGGGAAAAAAATGGGGGGTCTGCCATGCAAAACTGAACCCACCCACAATCCAGCGTGCAAAAAGAGGATACGGTGCTTTGGAACTACCTTCAAATCAAGGGTCTATCAAATTTAATTGAAAGGATTCAAGGGTTTGACCAAGATATTTCTATTAGATTTACCTAGGGATGGAAGAATCGGGTTGTCAAATACAACAACATGGAGATTGAGATCACGGAGGAGCTCATCACCTAGATCATGGGACTCAGTCTCGAGGGCACCAAATTCTTCAATAAGAAGGTAGACAGGGAGGTGGAGACTAAGAAGTTCCTGGACGATGGAGAGAATCTTGAATTTGTGACTGCTAGCATCAAGGTGGCGTCGATTCCTGAGCCTTTTGCTGAGATAGCTAGGATGGTTGTTAGGTATGTAACTCTTGAAGGAATATTTGTGACTATACCTCAAAAACTTTTGATATTTCTTAATCACTTTTGTAGAGATATTATCATCAGCTTCCCTCACTATTTGATAAACTCTCTGGAGAAATCAATTAGGGAAGTTTAGAGCCATTCTAGGGCTGTCCCTTTACATCAAGGGCTAATCTTGCTGATCCATCACCACCGCTCAAACTATCCTTGCATGAATCCTACCCTACCCTCTTCCTCCATACCTCCATCTACTCACACCGCCTTCACTCCCCCATGCTGAAAAGGAAGATTGAAGCTGCTGCTTCTAGCAAGAAAAGAAAGAGCATAAAAACTAAAATCCCTTCTTCTCAATAGGTCCTCAGAAGTCACAAAGACCTTGAGCTTGTTGAGAACCTCTTGCATATCATCTAAACGATGGAGGAACCCAAGGAGGAGGACTTGATGGATAGAGTGGTCAGGATGGAAAAGGAAATACAAGAACTCAAAGGGACTATAAAAAATATGGAAATAGCTAAGGGAAAAGGAATACTTCAAAGTGATGATGAGGAGGGGGTTATTGCTGAAGTTTTCAAGAAGCTAAAGTCTTTAGATGGCAGAATGGGAAATGCAAAAATTTGTAATGACTACATACTATCTGCCCTTAAAAGTATTTATAATTTCATCGAACAACATGTTCATAGTGTTTGCAGTTTAAGTGGGATTAATGAAGACATTTGGGGCCCCAAAGAGAAAAGGGATATTGCAATTGCTCAGGCGGACATGAAAGACTCCTCTCGAGCCACTTGCCATTGCCTACTTCATGTCACTATAGGCTATCAAAACCAAGATTGACAGGGCTATCAAGTAATGGGTTCTTTGGGATCTTGTTTGTTGGCTATGAAGTAGTTGTTTTCTGGCGGTTCTAGAGCTGTTTTTTGGCAGAGTTATTATAGGATGAATATCTTTTGTTTGCTTTTTGATCTATTATGCTAATTTTTGGATCATTGTATGTCTGGATCCTTTCTTCTCATGTGTTTTCATATCTTGTTGTTGAGCCCTCTTAGGTTGGCTATTTTTCCCTTCTCTGGGCTATTTCTCTCACCTATGATATCTGGCTTTTGAGCCCTTTTGTATACAGGGTATAGTCCCTTCAAAACTATTTTCCCTTAATAAAAAAAAACAACTGTCCTCTACAAAAAAAAATGACCAATTCCATGCAACATACATGAATGTAATGCAATACGAGAAATAAACAGAATCATCGACAGGAATTAAGTACAATCACACACACTTAAACCAACAACATTCAAGGTAGTTGCACAAATATTTTTCATCGAGATGAAGTCCCAAATAACTAAGGTGAAGAATGATGCCCCAAGCAAGGTGTATTATACAAGGGGGAAGGCGTAGGACACTTCGTCCTATGAAAAAGCAATATGCATGATAAAAATAGTACCAGGCAATTTTTGTTGCCCCGTATAGAATAAGTAAGAAACATAGCTTGTTAAGGTGATTGAATATTTTGGTGATGTGCAAGTCATTTCAAATGATTTTGAGAATGTTAGCAAGATATGGGATGAGTGCCATGTAATAGACATAGATTTCAGCTATAGATGATCGGTTTAATCAATTTTAAGCCATTTTGATATTTTCCAATATTTTTGTGGTTATTTAATTTTTTTAAATTTTTTTCGTTTTCTAGGTTTTGATCGGTCGATTAATTTTAAAAGATCAAATATCTTCCAAAAATACATGCGTAGGTAGTAGTGGGAATGTAAAGCTATCAAAAAGCTCAGAATATATGCCCACAAGAAGAAAGACCGGTGAAATAATTTATTTAAAATAAATTAGTAAATAATTATCACGATGGGGGAAAATAAATGAAAAATAGAGGAAAAGGTGGGAAAAGATACCTGAAAGGTTTGTAAATTATCTCAGTGTGATGAAGAAGTGACCGTGGGACAACACGAAGCATCCCAAAGACATGACAATTAGTAAAAAATAATTATTTTAATACAAAAATAATTATCATAGTGGATAGAAGAATGTTAGAATGATCACGACGAGAAAACATGCCCCAGGGGCATCGCGACGGGTTAATATACTCACCGGGGTCGGTAAAACAATCATGACCAATTCATTTCTACCAGATCCTTTGTAAATTTTTACCGTGAGTGAAAGTGAGAGCCCTAGAGTGAGATGGCAAGGATACCGAGGAGGATGAGGCACATGGATCACATCCGAGTACATGCAGGGACCCAACAGATGGACCATTCATGAGTGCCCTAACCCCCCTATTAATTACACATTTAATGCCATTTTTAGGGTTTTCTAGGGTAGGTAGGAGAAATTTTGATGCATGCACGTAGGTGTATGCATCGGATTGATGGGTACGCGCACATGCATGCATCAAAACAGACATAGTTGTGCATGTACATCCATTCACGGGAGACAGGGACGTGTACATGTACCTATTTGGTAGAAGCGGGTATACACACATGTATTTATTCGGAAAGATGGGTATGCACACACGTACCCATAAAAAATATAAGAGGGGGCATGCAATCATTAGTTAGGGTTTGGACAGATATGTGCACGCATGTGCGTTGAAATACGTGCTTAGGCATCATGGAGGGCACATAAGCATCTTGCATTTTTACACCAAAAAGAGAAGAAAGGTTGTGCGTGTATGCATCCACGAGGGCGCGTACACATTGTTTAGGGCACGTAGGTGCCAAAGGAGGTGCATATGCGCTAGAAGTATGTGAGAAAAGACAACTGGCTAGAAAATAGCCAAGTATAGAAGAACAAAGGTGAGATTACTTCAGAAGAAAAGAATAGTTAGTAAATTAGATGTATTAAAAGCATTATCTTTCCTTAGAAAAATATTATAGAAATGTTAGATGCCTAACACTTGTGTTGATTTTGTAGTGTATGTTACCTGTTCTTTAGACTCGCGAGTGCTACGGCCACTTAGTTGTGATAGAGGCACAATTTGATGAGGATGATAGAGCGAACCTTGGTGAGCCTTTTGCATGTGATGAGACTATCTCATGTGGTCGAGATGCCCAGATTACTTTAGATCATGGCATTTTGACGGCCATAGTAGAGTGGTGGCACAATGAGAGCCAGTGATTTTACCTCCTGAACGGGGAGATGATTATTACTTTAGAGGATGTATGGCATGTTACGTGGGTCTCGATTTAGAGACAACTTATCAAGATGACGAGCCACTGGAGTGACATTCAGCGTCACATTACACATTTTTTTCGGTGTTCCTACCATACCACGGCATGGGATGTCGATCAGACTATCCCGATGTATAGATGATCCAGAGTTAGACCGCGTAGTGGTCTATATGATGGCTCTTATCAGTGGAGTTCTACTCCCTGACAAGACTGGTGCTTCATTTTTACTGGGACTCCTAGGAGTGATTCTTGGCTTGGTGGAGGGACAAACCTATTGCTGGGGTTAGTGCATACTAGCACACTTGTATTGGGATCTCCATTTGATCACTTACTACCATCAGAAGATGGTAGGACCTGCCCGTTTATTATAGATTTGGGCATGGGACCACATTACCATTGGGCGCCCCTAGGTGTGCTGAGAGGTCGGGCTCCCGACGAGCCTTCTACAATGGGTTGGGTCATGGCAGGGGACAATGTGTGACCCTTCATAGGAGTTACATACCATTATAGGTGTGATTAAGGTGAGTTACACCAAGCTTCCATTGTATGGAGGCCTTACAAACATTTTCAGTGGCCAGAGGATGGTCTAGAGCTCAACACTACTACCATTGAGAATTTTATCTTGGGAAGCCATAGCTATATGTGGGAGTTATACAGAGTAGATTGGTGTTAGTGGTAGTTCGGCCTTACCCAGGATGTTCTTAGGCCAGATAGATGGTATGCTTGCAGAGCCAGAGAACATTTTTATATGGGACCACAGATTGCCCATGACAGAGCATTGGCCAGTTTTCGGTATGTGGAACCCTTTATTTGGGTGCCACTTAGACAGATAAGAGATTTAGGCACTACACCAAAGTATGGACCATGGTACCATGGTGTTCTCTCATGTTGTTTGAGCATTCCCAAAGTAGCGTATGATGTTGGCATAAGGCCTCCTCTAGTGGGGCCTCCTAGTGGTGGTGAGGGTGGAGATGATAGTGATGATGATGAGGGTGGGCCCGATGCACACCAACATGCTAGAGGTAGGGGACAGGGTCCCATACCATAGTAGCCATAGGGACAGGGCCCTAGGCTAAGGCCGAGACATGTATATAGAGCCGTGGACATAGAATTACCCCTAGTGGGCATTCTAGTGGGGATTTATACCCCTCTTGAGTAGGTATTACCAGAGCAGGGGCCACCTTTTGATATCCCGGAGAGTAGCAGCACTGGTGGGTAGTGAGCTGCTCTTCAATAGTAGTTATAGGTATCCATCACTATTTAGTTACATGTGGCTAGCAAGAGAGATATAGTGAGGACTCAGGTACATGCCCTCACATCATAGGGAGATCAGGTGCTCACCTAGGTGTAGATTCTGATAGCAGAGAGAGATCAGGCTCGGGCACAAGCCACTCGGGCAGAAATAGTGTTACATGGCAGAGTTAGGTGCAAGAGATGGCCACATAGGGGCTTAGATATTGAGCCTCCTACACCAGTCCCAAACTTAGGTGTAGATGGTTATTACCTAGAGGGATCACGTATACAGATGGTCACAAGGTCTTCTAGCATAGAGGGATGAGGCACGAGCCCAGGTGTAGACTATTACTACAGAGTGAGATTGAGAGGCTGCCTCCTCGAGACAGGTTGAGGCTGATTTAGGCAGAGTGACAGGTGAGTGAGATGTTTCCCTTTAGGCAGCCCTTGCCTCTGGAGATGTTGACCTGATCCATGATGCTATGAGGCTCGGTGGCAAGGCTTTATTTTATAGGACTACCTACTTCAGGGTAGTTCCCCTAGAGTAGTGAGTGGTACTATCTCGACATTTAGAGATGAGCATAATAGGTTCCAAATCACGGAGATCAGGCCATTCATCGAGATCAGTTAGGTAGCCTATGCCAGAGTAGCCGGCTAGACAGGGGCCCTCTAGTTAGTTAGTGGCCCACCTAGTGCAGGTCCTTCCTAGCCACCATTGTTTCATTGACTAGGTGACAGACCTGGGAGCCTCGGCAAGGGCGAGAGCTGTGGTTGAGCTCTACCTTCTTTTTTTTGTACAAATATTCTTTATACATGCCTCTGATGAAGGCTGATTTTGATGTATAGCTTTGTATACTATTATTTTGATGATGCCTCATGATGAAGGCCCGATTCTTTTTGATGGCATATTGTATCGATGATGTATTATTTTGAGCACTGACTGGACAATTATACATGTATATATGGACATTTTTTATGTATCATTTATATGATGGATTTATGATACATGTTTGTTCTTTATTTCATGTATGTGGCATATCTTAGATTCATAAATGTGTATACTTATTGATTTCATATTTGATGATGTATTTGCATATGGCACCACATGTTTTTAGATTTATGAATTTATTTCTGAGTTTGTATTCTAGCACTTGGCATGATACTAAATGATATTGGTGTGGGGGAATAGATTTGTGATTATGTACAACCCCTCTTGCCCCCATTGATGATACAATATTTGATGATTAGCTTAGAATACATGCATGATGTAATACATAGCATTTTTGTATATATATGATGTAGTGGATGATGTTATAAATGTGATGAGATGATAGATGATAGATGTGATAACCAACAACTGTGTAAAAACACACAAGCAAAAGTTAACAAAACTAAACAAATATACACATACAACAAACTACTAATAAACAAACACACATGCACAAACCTTTTAACAAGAGATAAAAATGAGATCTAATCTAAGCAAGTAAAAATGAACCCTAAAAGGATGCACATAACAAACAAAGAAATCTACAACAATTGTTTACAAGCATGAGAGCCCTCAAATGTATGTAATGCAATACACAATTTAAATCAAACAAGATTCAAAATTTGATAAGCAAATGATCCATTTAAAGAACTAACAAATCAATGGACTAAGTACACCAAAACTATACAAACCAACAACCAAAATTAATTAAAGCACTACTTTGCTTTTGTGGGACAACATTGACATATTTTCTAATGTTTCTAGGTTTATCTAAGAAAATAAGTTTTCACGGCTACGTTTGTCACTTTGTTTTGTCTAGGTTTCTTGAAGATAACATTGTGAGATGAATGTAGCTTTATCCCTGGAAAGGGGAATTTTCCAAATGTTTAGATTTTTTTTTTTTTTTTTTCGAATGTTTTTGTATTTTCCAAGGTCATGTTTTGAAAGAAATGTACAAGAACAATGAAGCGTGGGTGCCCCAACGTGATGTGGGAATATACAAAGGAAGAATTCCACACATGGATGTGCAGGAAGATGGCAATAGGATTTTCATACTCGGTGTTAGATGGGCGTATACAAAGGTAATATTCCTCATGTAGATATAAGAGTAACAAACCAGATCATGGCAAGGCAAAGGTGATCCTAGTAGGGTTCCTAGACCTAGCAGAAAAAGTCATATCTAAAAAGTGGTAATGATTACCCATCCTTCTGTAAGAGTAACTTTTGTTCGAAAAATCCTCCTTGAGTTCAAAAAACTAGTTTTCACTCAAGGACCTACCCACTGCACCACAATTACATGGTTTTCACATGAGGATGACCTATTTTTTCTTTACTATTTTCTTATTTTCCCATTTTTTTCTTGTTTTCTTTTTCCTTTTTTTTTCCAATTTTTAGTTTTTATCTGATATTCTCATCATGCCTAAGTTTATAATCACTTTAAGTGTATGTCATTCATAGGTTCTAGAAGCTCTTCACTGTCTGAATATGTAAGTTTGTAGGCTCTTGATCCATATTTTACAATTACAACATAAGGACCTAACCAGTTAGCCTCAAACTTTCCTTTCTTTTCCCTGTCTTTAATGGTGTTCTTCTGATTTTCTTTTAGAAATAGATCCCCTACATCAAATTCCTGATGAATGATGCATTTGTTATATCCTCTGGAAACTATTTTCTAATAAACTTTTAGGTGATTGAGTTCTCTGATATGCCTTTCATCTAATAGTTCTAACTTTTCTATGCGAGAAACTCTATAGTCTTCATCTTTATCAAGATAGTCCCTGAGTGATATTCTTAGGGAGGGAAGCTCCACTTCCAAAGGTATGATGGCTTCAGTGCCATAAACAAGTGAATAAGGGGTGACACCAATAGGAGCATGAATGGAGGTATGATAGGCCCGAGGGCGGGATGTATCTGCAGATGCCAATTACGGCTAGTTTTACTTACCATGTTCTCCATAATCTGCACAAGGGTTTTATTGGTAGCTTCCACATATCCATTAACTTTAGGGTAATAACGGTTAGACCACTTAAGTTAGATATGGAAGCATTAACACAATGTTTTAACCATTTGATTTTTGAAGGATTTACCATTATCAGTGACAATGGACGGGGGGGTCCTGTAACGGCATATGAGATGGTTCATGATAAATTTTGAAATCTATGCACTAGGGACATAGGTAAGAGGGACAACCTATACCCATTTGGTGGCAGTGATGATATGAGTATGACCATATGATGAAGAATCATGGAGCTTCCCTATGAGATCCAGGCCCCATTTAGAGAATGGCCAAGGTGTTGCAATAGGCTACAAGGCTTACGCCGACGCATGTATTAAATTTCCATATTTCTAGCATAGTTCACACTTATTTATGAAGTTACAACAATTGGATTCCATGGTAGGCCAATAATAGCCTACTCTCAATAGATTTTTAGCTAAGACCATGCCACTAATATGTGCTCCACAAATACCACTATGTACTTCCTTAATTGCATGGATAGAATCAATGACATCCAAATAGCGAAGCAGATTCCCATCGTAGCCACAATGATAAAGGGTACCTCCTAGGAGGGTATAACAAGCTATACGGTGAATAAGGGCTTTCTTTTCAGAATGGGTGATGTCAGGGGGAAGGGTGCCATCTTGTAGGTATTGGAAGATAGGGTCGTACCAAGGGGATAAAGGACCAACAAGACCAACAACTTCACATGCCAAACATGACTTCAACATATCATATGCAGGTACTGTAGATGTTCCATGAAGAAAGGAATCTTTTTTCTTCAGTGCTATGCATAAGAGAGAGCCAATAGTAGCTATAACATCCACAGATCTATTATGCGACCTTGGTTTTTGTTCAAATATGACTTGTGTGAAATATTCCTTCAAATTTTCAACCATTTTCTTATATGGAATAAGTTTCTCATCTTTAACCTTATACTCATGATTAACTGTGTTTTATGGAGTTGAGAGTCCTTAATGAATCGTAGTTTTCTGATATTCCATGTAATAGTTAGCCTGAGGCCGAGAGATGAGTGCTTCATACTTTGCAATGTTATTTGTACACGGGAATCCCAATCGGAATGCTTATGGTATGACATCACCATTTGGAGTGATGAGGACCACTCTTGCTCCAGATCCATGGAAGGTAAAAGATCCATCAAAATGAATGTTCCATTCTACGAGACTCTTCAATATACATCATAGGTGCATCTGGTAAATCGAAGCATAAAGCTTCCATTCCTAGGGGAGGAGCTTCTGCCAACTAATCAGCCAGTACCTATCCTTTTAAAGACTTCGATTTACAAACTCAATGTCAAAATCACTCAAGAGAATGATCCAATTAGCCATTCAGCCTATGAGGGTGGGTTTGGATAAAAGGTACTTGAGAGGGTCAACTTTGGATATGAGCTTGGTCTTATTATTTAGGAGATAATGGCGAAGCTTTTGAAATGTGAAGACAACTCGCCAAGCATGCCTTTTCTATTTGGGGATAATTCAGCTTGTATGCAATCAAGGTGTGGCTAAGATAGTAAACTGCTCTCTCTTTATGGGCTAAGTCATATTGGGCAAGTAATGCACCAATGGAAAACTAGGTAGTGGAAATGTATAAGAGGAGAGGTTCACCGGGGGTAGGTGGCATTAGTATAGGTGGGTTGGAAAAGTATTGTTTGAGTAGCACAAAGGATTTTTGACAATTAGGTCCCTTATCCACAAGTTGTGAGATAAAGCAACGGATTTCCTGAATCTTTCCTTGTAGACTCCTTAGCTACTTGAGAGTGGTAGGTGGTGGCATTTATGTGATAGTTGTAACCTTTGTAGGATCCACTTCAATCCCTCTTTGTGAGATAATGAACCCTAGGAGTTTTCCTGATAAGACACTGAAGACACATTTCTTAGGGTTCAAATGAACCTTATAATACCGTAGATGCTGAAAGATACGCCTCAATACTTCAGGGTGTTCTTTTCTAATTTTGGATTTTGCCAGGATATCATCAACATAATCGTCCATGATATCACTTATCATATCATGGAAAATAACTGTCATAGCCCGCTCATAAGTAGCCCTAGCATTTTTAAGCCCAAAGGGCATGACTTTGTAGCAGAACGTTCCCCAAGGTGTGATGAATGTTGTCTTATGCTGATCTTCCTCCACAATTTGTATCTGGTTATAACTTGAAAAAGCATCCATCAAGGACAAAATTTCATATCTAGTAGTTGAATCAACTATCATGTCGATGTTAGGTAGCAGAAAATCATCTTTTGGACATTCTTTTTTGATGTCATGGAAATCAATGTAACTCCTTATTCCAACAAGTTTTTCTATCTTTGGGACTATGTTAGAGATCCATTCTGAATAGTCAATAGGTTTTATGAAATCAACAACTAACAAATTTTCTAATTCTTCTTTGACCAAGAGTGCCACTTTAGGATGCATCTTTCTTAACTTCTTGTTTGATTGGTTTGGCCTCTAGGTGCACAAGGTTGTGCACAACTAGCTCAGGGTATAAACCAGACATATCTACATATGTCCATGTGAATATGTCCACGTATTATTTTAAGAGTTCTATAAAGGTATTTTATTCCTGAGATGAGAGTGAAGCTCCCAACTTGACTATTTTGGGTTACTCCTTTGAGCTAATGTTAACGTTGATTATTTCCTCAATAAGCATTTTAAAAGCATCTTCCATCTGTGTAGGATCAAGGGGAAGAGTAAGATCAACTTCTTATGGTAATTCATGATCATATTTGAATGAATAAATCACTTTATATTTATACTCTTCATTTTGTTTGTCTATGAGCTCATCAAAGAGTTTTTCACTATGGGATTTCCATTGAGCCTTCTTGCTTGGTTTCTCAAAAGTAGGTATGCTTTTAGTTACAACCTTCTTATTTAATCATCCACACATCTCTGCTTCTTCCCCAAAATAGGCACAAGTGTCTAGTTGAATCTTAAATCCTTTCTTGTGGTCTCCAGCCGGAATAAAGTCCCTGAGTCCCATGAACTCTGTGAATGCCTCATCATTTTCAAAGAAATCCAATGACACATGAAGTTGTTGATCCCAATCTATAAGCTTAGGATATATAAGGGCTATTGGATATTTATCTAGGGGGATGGATTTGGATAAGGTAAGGACCGAAGAATCTGGGAATAGGTTTGTGGAGGCAAGATCTTCGTAAAGGCTACATTGGGAATCTATGTCACTATCGAATGAGGTGAAACATCCTCACTTTCAGAAGAAGTGGCATTGTTCTCAGAAGGTAGAGCATCATGGGGCCTTATTCCAAGGCCATGTTTATCAGTTTTGAAATGAGGGATAGGGATAGGCTCTAACTGGCCTTGTGCATTAATGCCACATCCAAACCCACTATAGCCCATGATAAACATCATGCGAGGACCTTCGACGTACTGAGGCACTTGATTGCATGAAGCCATGGTGCCTTTTGGTACTCTGCTGGTAGGGTCTTCTAACATTTTCTCCTCAGACAGAGGCCACTATGGACAAATTTCTCCAAAGGTTTAGGACATTGCTTGCGGGTGCTCTTGAACTAAAAATAAGGCTTACCCCTTGTCCTGGGGGATACTGATAGGTCTGATATCAATAGAGCCTGCTCAAGAGTGAATGGCCTACTTGGGCCATATTTTGCTGATGTGGCCTCCCATGAAGAAAATGGATTGACCAATGAGGGAAAATATTGATTGAAAGGTGTGAGGGATTCTGAATCCACTTAGTTCTTTATGGCCTCTATTTGTAAAGGGACAACAACATCCATAGAAGGACATTCATAAGTTGCACAAGAAAAATTGTGTAAAGCCCTACAATGTGTGAAAGGTTCTAGGTCACCCAAAATGGTAACCACCTACCCTTCATGACATAACTTGATGCACTGATGAAAATTTGATGGAATAGCTTACATGGCATGGATCCATGGGCATCCTAAGAGCATATTATACGAAGGTCCAAGTCAAGGACATGGAACGTTGTGTCATGACATGTTGGTCCTACCTCCATGGGGACCACTATAGTCCCTATTGATTCTCTTTCTTCATTTTCATATGTTGTGATTGTGATAGTTTTAACACCCAACTCTGTTTCTGAATGGCCTAGCAGATTCACCAGCTTCAAGGTGAAAATATTTAGACCAGATCCCCCATCTACAAGTACTCTTTTGATCTTGCGACGGTAACCACTACTTCAAGATATAATGGAAACTTATACTCTAGGTTATAATGCTGGATTGTAGTATGATCAAAAGTAATACGATCGTTGGTGTCTAAGCGTGTAATTATGGCTTGAAGGTTCATGGGATCTATTTTTGTGGAAACCCCTAAATTTTACAAAGTCTTGAACAATATGTTTTTATGGGCATTGGAGATCTTTAGGAGATCGAGGATAGATATCTTAGTAGATGTTTTTTCTAATTACTCTATCAAGTTATACTGACTTTCCTCAGGGGTAGGCACAGGATCTGGTATGATTAAGCGGGCACGTCTTGTCCCAACTGCACAACTCTTTTCTAAGATCTGAATGGTGTTAATCTATTCATTAGATGAGTTAATACATCCAATGAGGGAATCATAAGGACTATCATTTGTAGGGTACACATAAGCAACAGTCCTATAGTTGTTGGAAGTTTTCCCTTGATCTATTTTCTTTTTCTTTTTATCTGCATGGTCAGGAAAAGGTTCCTTATAAATACCCATTTTTTCATTTGAACTTTTACCGGTCTCAGGGAGACTCTACAACAATCTTCCCTTCCTCTATGAGGTCTTGGATATAATGGCGTAATCTCTAACATCTATCTATTTTGTTTCCTTTGACACAGTGGAAGTCACAATATTCATTGTCTTTGAACCAAACCAGTTTCCGAGCATCTTACGGGTAAGGCATTATAGTAGTTGGATATTCTACCATATTTGCACCATCTAATTGTTTTAGGATGGTAGATAAGGATTCTATCAAAGATGTGAATGTACATTTTGTAGGCACTTTGGGACAAGGCATGTTTGTACGGCTTGGAATCTTTTAGAGTCTGTAATTCCATCACCAACAAAATGTTTATTCTTATTGAAGAATTTAGGTTTGTCTGTGGATTTGGCTTCATGTTTATTTTTAATAACAGGTTTAAGCATGCCCTTGCAATGATCACTTTCTCAATTTGACTACCTTTCTCTATGACTTATTCAAAGTTTGAGCCACAATGCATTTGCAAGTGAAAGGCTATTTATGGGTTCAAGTTAGGAACGAATATAATCGACCGACTATTTTTCAAGTAAGTTACAAGGAAAGCGACTAGCTAACCCATGCCATCGTTGTAAAAATCCTGCAAATGTCTTACTTTGGGTTTTTGTTTTGTGTTACATAGATCGTTCATCGTGATGTCACTCTCCATATTATACGATTAATGCCTTATAAATTTCTCTGCTAGTGTGGACCATGTTGTAATGGAGCCCTTGGGTATGCTATAAAACCATTCTAATCCCATGGCTCCTAGGCTGCAAAGAAAAATTCATATCAAAAAATTATCGCTATACGTGACCTCTTGGAAAGCCATGTAAAAGTCTTTTATATGATCACGAGGATCACTTTTTCACTTATACTTATCAAACAGGAACAAGGTGAATGTTTTGAGAAAGGTTGTTGTAGCATGTCCTTATCGAAGGGGTAAGGACATAGTTCTTCATATGAATATTTTCTGTTTTGGCCTACATTTCCCTGTTGTAATGTCATGAGCGTATCTTTCATAGATTTTAATTCATCCTGAATGAGTTTCTCTTTAGTAGGTGATATTGACCTTTGAGCCTAAGTTGCTTTAAAGGTATAGTCCATATGTGGATCAGATTGAAACTCGTTAAGTTTGTTTTTGTCTTTGTCTTTACCTATGTTTCTTTTTGAAGAGCCTAGGTTTGCTAATTTCTAACTCAACTTCAAGATCTGTTTTTGGAGGATCTCCTCCTCAACTAGGGGATCCTCTTCTTCATTGAATTTAGGAGGAGGAGGCCTTCCACTCAGTTTTCACTTTACGTGAATCCTTAAAGTGAGGTTTACATGATGTTTCTCCTTTGACAACGGCCTTATGTTTCCCAGAAGTGGATGCATATCCCACATCGAAAGGATTATCTATGTCTAAGATGAATCTTTTCTCTCCTAAGTTAGGGTCAATGACCTTTGTTTCTTCTTTGTGCTCATGTGGAAGTTTAGCTCCTAATGCCAAGAATCTTGTGAGCACTTGATCTTTGTTATAATATAAGAGCTCGTCAAATCTGTTTAGGTCTAACCTTTGTTGTTCTCCCGAAGAGTCTGACTCTTCTCTACTATGATCAATTAATTTCTCCATATCTTTGAATTCATAAAAGAGTGGTCCTAAATTATGACCACTGAATGGGAAGGTGTCAAAATGGTTTTCTCCCATATGCTTCTCATTTGATTTGGCTGCCATTTTTATGTTTTTAGGCATCACTAGCGGACATCTTTATGTAGCTAGCGTAACCCTTAAGTGTATGGTTTTCTACAAGCTGTTTAAGGGGATGTTGGATTTATACCACAGTGTATCATAGATGTAATTTTATGTAATAATTTTTATCAAGAAACATTCATATCCACATCTAATGTTATGATTAACTCAATTTGTTATTTCCAAGCCTATACCCTAGGATAGTGACAAAGATGTACCAATTTGCAAGTCAAGTTAGAACTCCAACAAGGTCTAAGCACTGATGTGATACTGTCGCAGTCCCTCAACAAGGTATACTTAATACTAGTTTTAATGCCGAAAAAGCCAAACCTTCAAAATGGAAGTTGTGAAGAGATATAACGTAATAATTTCACCATGATACATTAACCAAGCAAGCAAGGTGTTATTACAATGGTAATTTTATTATGATATGTAAGGCATTATCAACACTCTTCAAGAAGACTAAGATGATGTCGAGAGTGAAACCAAGTAATAAGTATAACAAGGAGTTTTTAATCATGTGAGTAGCGTAACCATGCAATAAGGGGACTTATACCATTTCCTCACAAAATGAGAATATGATGTAAGTACCGAGATTGTACACCTAAGATGCGAACAAGACTATCAACCCAAGAAGGGAAAAATATGAACCAAATACACAACGGTGAAGATGATCTTGAAATCAAGATGGAAGGACTTTTATCAATGATACAAAAGTGTACCTACACACTTTAGATGTTTAACAACCCAGCCGCAAACATGGATGGGCGTAAATGGACAAAAAAGTGACAAGTACTATCTCTAATAAAAATGTGTGATGTATGCACCTTTCTCACCCCAAATAGTGGGTGGTGAGAATGCAAGGGTATTGATCAAAAGATGGACACAAGCTAAGCAACACTTAGGTAGAGCTTTGCCTCATCTGAAGACAAGAATAAAACTAAGAAAAAGTGGGATAAAATTTGGTTCCATGATGAAATGACACTCACTTCAAACTCACAAGGGTTCTTTTCCTTGTCTCAATAAACAAGGTTTAGATTCTAGATGATCCATCAATTTGTGATGGCCTGATGTAACAAGGACTAGTAAAGTGGGCTCCTTGACAAAATGGCTTCCCTAACAAGTTCTCTCAACTAGGTGTTACAAGTTTTTCTAAGAGCGAGGCACGATTTACTGAAAAAGTCACAATGACTAGTTTAGGAGTATCTTGGCTTTGTCCCCCTTCAAGTATAGTGGGAAATGAATGCATCCATCATGTAATTTTACTAAGGTCGTGATATAGACAACTTCCAACTCTAACTCACAAGGCGTACTAGTCAAATTGGTAAGCGGAGCACTTCCTATTTCATCCACGAGGTTACATAGCAGTGGACTACTTTAGGGTTCCTGGTACCACCCCCATTGTTATAGATTAAGGTGTTATGACAAAGGGGTTATGTTCTAGTTGAGCGGATAGGGACATACCCTTTTATGAAACCTGCAATACAATGTTTTGAATATGGTGCACTTTTTAATCTTGCTTAGCTTAATGTTGTTTCAAGTAGCACACCATTTGGCAACTGTAAGAACATGTGTATTAGAAGGTTTACATTTTGTTTTTGATGCCTTTCTTTAAAAAGCGATAGGTCCTATTGTAGACACTAAAATTAGGTCACACTCCCCTTTGGTCCCTTGACATATAAGCACCCCTTTATTACATTTACCCACCATGACCCTCCTTCACCCCACTAATATTAATTTAATTAATTTAATTAAATTAATTGATTACCCTCATTATATTTATTATTTAAATATATTATTTAAATAATATCCCCACATACAGATTCACTTAAAAACCTCATCAAACCAACTCAACCTAAGACCTATTCTTGGTAAGTTGCCATAACTAACTAAGACTTACCTAAACCCTAAAAACCAATGCATACATTTCCTCTAACCACATTCCCACATGCTCACAAGAAAGCTCCTAGTATAATCCGTAGAATAATGACATGAGATCTAAGGAAATCGGGAGGATCTCCATAGTTTAGTAAACCTAGGGAACCTTAACGATGTTGGTAACCCCTAACCATTTCTGGTTAAGACAGAACCACCATCGGTTACCCTTTTAACCCCAAAACAACCTTATTCTCAAGGTTGGAAGTTGGAAGTTGGAAACATTGGGAGAAATTTTATGAAAAAGAACACATGTCGGAGATATAACCCATCTTTAGAGAGTAAATTCTAGTGAAAAATCACATCCAAGGAAGGAGATTGAGCATCTTCTTCTGCACAACCATCCTAGCCATGATATGATCTATCCAAGCAAAGAGGAGTGTACATGCAGTCCATGCGAAGATTTTCTTCAGATTGGTGATCACTTACACCTTCAAACCCATCATCAAAGCACTTCCATCCCTCACACATAGGAATTTATGAATGAAATACAAGTAAGTATAACATCATACTTTCCTGGTTTATTTCATTTCATCATCTGTTTATCATCCATTGTTTACTTTTCCCCTATTGATATTTTCCAACATTTTCACCTCCATATACCCATTAAAACCTTGCCAAAGCCTACTCCAGTCACTCAATACCTCATCTCGACTCACCAAAGTCATTTGTGCAATCACAAAGGAGACCATAGCTTGTTCTGTGACATTTCCAAATCTCATAGTAATCGGCACCAGTTACACCTAACCACCGTCGGTCACCCCTGACTGACACTGGTCTCTGTATTTTCCCACATAGCCTATAACAGAGACCTACCGACCAAATTTAATCTCACACCCATTTACTCGTGATCTACCTAAGACCTTTATCGACCTATAGAGACCCAAAACCAATCATTTGACCTTTGGATTCTATTCTAGCTTAGCAATTGTTTGATTAGATCTATTTTTATTATTGTGTTTTTAAGTGAGATACCTAAATAATTTTAAAATAACAATAGGATTTACTTTGTTTACAATATTAAATTTTTAAAATAGTGGACTTACACCATCTAGGAAGTATCATACTTCTTGAATCTAGCATACGCTAGAAGTTCACTTTGCCCATATTGTTTAATTCCTTCCGGTAGTATTATTTTCATTACGGTAGTTCCTCTTAGCCAAAGGGAAGTTCTCACAATCAGCTATGGATTCGGAAGTCATACGTGTGCAACAACCCATCAACCAACATTTGAATAGATATTCCTCCTACGCCCATAGTTACTCTATCTGTTTCATCAACACTTCAAAGAAATGATCTAAGAATCGGGTGAAACATTTTGGCACACCGGTGGGACCCATCTCAGGGTTCCTTATATTTCATTCATTCCTAGGAAAAAAATATTGTGTTTGTTTCCCTTCTAAAATTATACACACTAATTTTCTTCCTGGTAATCCACTTCTTCTTTCTATTTGCTATAAAGGAAACTTTTCTTTTGGTGTAATTAAAAAGAACCATTTCTTAATGTTTTTTGAATCATAGTGAAAGAGCATCCCTCTTTCTTTTCATCTTATTATGTCATCATATTTCACATTTCGATTTGGGCTTAAAATAAGTGCATTCCATTCTAATTTATTGCATTAGCTCACATTAATTGAGGGAAACCTATACGCTAAAAGTCATGCCCAATGATCGTTGACAAATGAATCGTAGAAAAGCACTTATATCCTTTTCTCTTTCTCTGAGTCTTACCAAACCACACAAAAATTCAAAATACATACATTCTTAAACAACATCCTACCTAGAAGAAGCTATAGGTGATCACACGATCACGACACAGTGGGCACCCAACTCACTACTCTATCGAGTCATACTTCGGAGCGCGTCGCCTGCCCACCATAACATACCTGAAACCTCACCTTTTAGATCTCCTTCTTTGTAGAAACCATCCTCACCAAAAAAACTATTTCACAATTCATGTGTCGGTCCTAAATAGCATAAGCTAAACAAACATAATAGAAAGGGCACTCCTAGGATCATATTTTCTTAGTTTTTTTCTTGGCTTGTGTTTTGAGGTGAGAGATCACGTTCATCACTTTTTTGTTAATCCTTGCACGCTCCTCATCATAGCAGGTGTATTCTGAATTGACACGAGTGTGCATGGGAAATATCATCATCATTATCAAAATTCTGGGTCTAATTCTACATCATATTTTAATTCATAACCACTTTCTTTCATCACTATTTCAATTTCACAAGAACTGCCGTTGGTTACCTCTCGACCGCCATTAGTTATACCCAACTGAAAATGGTTCCAGGTCCTTTTTCTAACCTACTCAAAAGGACATTTCACTTCACTTTCTACAACTTTTCATAGTCGTTGTCACTCTTGTCATACCCATTGACATTGTAAACATCATCAGATTTGGCATACCTATCATATTTCACCTTCTACCTTGTTTTTCACTCACTTTCCATTTTTTGGTAGACCGGCAGTGTTTACTAGAGACCGTAATGGTTACCCATGACCGGAGTTGGTTTGACCTAACTCGGCATCGGTTATCCTTTTTAACATTCCAGCCACCATTTGTTAATTAATCTAACTTTTGTCACCGATTCACCTATCCCTATCTGTTGTTCTCTATGTCCTTTACAGAGAAAGGCCCTACCTAATTAGTATTGGTTCACATGGTGCTAATATGAAGACGAGAAAGCACACTCATATTCCATGCCGTTTTCAACCACTTCCACCTAGTCCTTCACCACCTTCCATCTTATCACCAGCTATGGATCCCATCCACCCTACTACTATCACTACCGAGAGATGAGGAGTTTGCATGACTCCTTGACCGAACCCTTCCGCCGTGCGCTTTACCTTTCCCACTTATCCACTCGAGATGTCTTGGGTCAGGTTGATATACGGCATGCCCATATCTATCCCCCTAACTCTCACACCCACTCCCACATTGGCCCCATTTAGCTACGTGTTGCCCACATTCACCTTACCCCCAATCATTTTGCGGTTAGGTCCTATACGTGCTATTACTACTGCATCTATTACCTATGTGGTCCCCATTACATCCACCATACCCTCGGTGACTACCCGAAACACAACCTCATCTACCCCTAATGTCTCACGCATACCCGTAGCTACATTACCACCTCTAGTGTCGGTGATGCCTACCCCATTTCGAACATGGTTCTTTCCATTCCACAATCATTAGCCCCTATTGCCACTAGGGTTACCCCTCCCGAGCATACAAGTGTTGATATGTGATTTATTTTGAAAGGATGTGTTCCCTTGATTGAGAAGTCATGCTTGATATGTCTTGTATCTTCTTTGCAAATTGCAGATCTTTGGTAGTCGAAATATGATTGGACTCTTTTATTTCTTTCATTTTACACCTGAGTTTAATCGATCTCGGAATGAATTATGGAGTTATCCATCTATAAGAGACCTAGCCTTGGATCAGTGGTATTGATCCAAGTGGTGCTTTAAGTTTATTCATGATGAATTAAAATTATAGACCTTAAGCAGGTTGCAAGGTCTAGATGCATTGAATAAGCTAGTCGGAGCATAACTCAGGCTGATCATGTTAAATGAACTGGTGCCCGATATCGTGATATATCTGGAAGGTCTTGATCGCGGACCAGGTAATAAATCAGTTACATAAAATTCAATAGCCTATTGGCATTGCAGGAGTGAACCCTGTTCGTGAATGTATGTTGTAGGTTCTTTTTCTGAGCATTTGAAATATTAGACCTAAACTGGATTTATTAAGGTTAGTAACCTAAAACTAAACTTTAACCTAGGGGATTAGATTAGTGTTAATCTAACCTAGGCCTAAGCTATAAGCTAATGTTCTAAGTTAGTATCTATGTGTTAAGAGGTTAGACTAAGTGTTATCCTAAATCCTAACCTAAGTTACTAACCTAACTATGAACAAGGAAGAAAGGGGACATATGGAAAGGTGCGAACCATGGGCGGTAGTTTCTATGGCATTAAATACATGGATAAGCATGAGGGACAGGTAATTTGGTAGAAGTTTTTAAAATGGCTAACTAGAGCCGACGTGGCAAGTCGCCAAAGTTAGAAATGGTCTTTGATGTGCATTTGTCCATCGCCAACTATGGCGGTCGGTGGCAATGGAGATTTAGCGGGAAATTTGGAGTAAATGTCATTTATGAACTCGGTCTTCGAGCTCGGGTTCCTCGGGAAAGCATGCAAAATGGAAAGTTAGTAGTTTTTTTGGTTTTCATGCGCTCCGTTTTCCCTCTGTCTGATCACTGGTTCTTCGCACACCATCTTCTTGGAGTTGCATGGAAAATATGAGTGTAACTCGCTCTTTCCTCTGCAAGGAAAATTTATAAGTCATGGTAATAGCAAATTTTTGTTGGTGGATCTAACTTGGAAAAGGAGGAGAAGGTTCGAGCTCTTTCAGTGGTCTGCTTCGAAATTTTAAGCAAATAACCAGGCATGTTAGGCCCTAACCTTTAAAAATCTTGCTTTCTTTCAAGTGATTTCATTAGAACAACTCTGTTCAGATGATTTTGGATTCATTGTTTTTATGATAAGCTGTGCGTGATTTTGTTGCTATATCTTCTTACTGGCTCGATTTTTCAATAAAACCCTTAACGGGTGTGTGTTGTGTTTCGAACTGTTGCACTATCTTGTTGGGTTTTGCATTTCGGTTAGAATTAAAGAAATGCTTGCAAGGAAAAATACACGAATTCGGCTTGTGGGAGTTCATGCATTGTTTTCTTGTTTGATTCAGTCGATACCTTGTTGTTTTCACTTGTTGAGAAGGATACTGTTGAAACTCTTGAAGGTGCATGATATATCAACTTTTGTATATGATATGTCGTGGGTAATATACGTTATTGATGTTGTTGAACTTCATTAAACAAAATTACGTCTTGTTTTAAGGAAGTATAGTTGTGAATGCATCTTGTTATTGAATACTTGAGTTGATAGTATTTTGACTTCTGAAGGAGTTTCTGATGGAGAATATTACTTGGGTTCGGCTTATTTTAAACCATAGATGCATATGATATGTTTTCCTCTCTGTGTAACTTAGAGCGGATATTGTTTTTTTGGGCTCAGTTGGAATCCTTGTTACTTAACCAGTATTTTGCTTCTGTATAGGCCTGAACAGTGAATATTATCATTAAAATGCATTCATCTTGTATAGCGGCTTCTGTAGAAGTTTATTTGTAAAATACCACATGGGTAAGACCTCTTTTTTATCCTGGAGGCGTATATTATGTTTTCCTTCTGAATTTTCTCAGTTGTGAATACTGTTGTGAAATTCTTGAGTCGTGGTCTCATGAAATCAATTTCAGTATAAACCTGTTTAGAGCATTAGTGGTATGGATACAGTTAGAGAATTGAAATGATGCGAAGTGGCTTGATTTTCGATTTAACCTTCGCTATACATGTATAACGTTCGGACTCTTATTTTAATTTCTCGTGTTCCTTCTGTCTGTCATTGTGGAAAGTAAAGGAAGAGTTTTCTTTTCATAACTTACTTGGTTGAGACCTTGTTGAAATTGTTTCCTGGAAAAAGACTCCTTGTTAGTCATGGTTGTGTTATTTTAAATTTTGTTCCAGTTTTTGAAGCTGTGCGTGTTGTGTGGATTCAGTACAAATATCTCTACATAGGCATAGGGAAAACATCATTTGTTTTAATGTTGTTGAGCCTCTTGGTTGACTGTGATAAAAAGGTTGTTTTTTTATTACGGCCTTGGAAACTAAGTCCTCGCGAGAGTTTTAGTTGGGATGAGATTGAGTTTGTGCGTTCTTTGGGTGGAATTGTAGTCGTGCTTGTGCATAGTTACGTCTTCTAATAGTATGAATATCCGGTCTTGAGCTTGACTGAACTCAAGAGCTGATTTTGTACCTCGATAGCGATGACATTGGATACTCTTCTCATTTGTTGATTGTATGGAAGGTTATGTGGGTCATTAATAGATTTTCATTCTTTTATCTTGGCGCGAAATCTCTTGTATTTCTTGGAGGCTACGGGAAGTTGTTATAATCCAATTCTAACAAAACCGTGTGGTTCTTCTTATGGTCTCATTTGACTTATTCGCATGCGTATAAGGTGAGTGCTTACTCTTAAGGAGACGCAGTACGGTCATGAGCATGATTGGAAGGGAAATATGAATGACTCATTTTCTTTCTCTTACATTGTAAAGTATATGTTGATATATTTTTATCTAACTATTGGAATTGTTTTAACTACTTTGCTAGAATCATGGGTTGTTATGATATTCATTTTACTATGATGAATGTAATGATCTGTCTGATGTTTGTTGTCCTGGGGATTCAGATGGATAGTTGTCTCAGATACTTTCGTTCTTCTTGATCCCTAATATTTTGATGAAATATGTTTACTTGTTGGGTGAATTGATCTCATTTAAACAGGGTGTTTAATGAAAACAATTGATGGATTGCAATTGTTTTAAGAGTTAGTGCTTATCATGCTCAGTTCATCGAACTGACCCATGTTGACAATTTTTGCAGATGGATGCCGTAAGTGGTAAAAGCACGCAGATCTGATAGGATGATCAGATTGTTTAATTTGATTTTAAGTTGAAATACAACTTGATTTTCTAAATGTACTATATGAGGAAAGATGTTCTTTTTCCGTAGAGTATTGTATCAAGTATGCTGAATGCATAAAATGTATTTGATTAGTTCTGAAAGGAATGGAAATTGATATTTGTTACTTATGTGTTTGTATTCTTATCTTGATAGTTTGACCTTCTTCGGTTCAAATATCTTGAGAGCATTGTTATTATTGTATAATTTGGAGACTTTTGTGATTATCAATGTAAGCTTGCAAGAATATGTGACTGAATACTTATGATTGTTTAGCAATTCTAGTGTGTTCTATCTAAAGCTAAATTGAAATATAGATCACTCTTCTTCTGAAACTAGGGTTAAAATAAACCTAAGCGAGACGCTAAACAAGTTTGAATTAAATTATTAATTCCTAGTCTTGATTAAGCCGGGACAACGTGTAATTGGATTCTTAATCATTATATCTTGATACTTATAAGTACGATATAAATTCAGTAATGAGAACTGAAATAAACCAAAAAGGGGTTCTGTTGGCAATCACATGTGAAGATTATGGGTTATTGCCCAATTTCGTTGATTTAGAATTATGTATATTCTATGAACTCCTTGATGGAACCTTAGTCTTAATAACTTCTCTGTGTAAAGGGTTTTATTAAGAAAGGTCATTCTAAGGTGAGGAACCCAGGGATCGGGAAAGGCTAACCTTAGGGGAACGTCTTTTAATATAATTTAACTCAATGTATGTAACACTTTTTAATAAGTAGATCTTTTCGAGGTGGATTTAAAGGTTGACGGCACAAGTCAACTGCAGGGTTGTACCTCCGAGAAGGTTAGGATCTTCTCGAAGATACAACAATGCAGGTGTCTTGTGATGACACCCTTTGCATTGATCGATAAGATTTACACCTTAACTCGAACAAGTTACTCTGGGACCGATTAGAAATGTGGTCACGTTATAAGGCTGCCTAGGAGACTCGGGGTATCTTGACACACTGGTTTAACTAGGGTTGACCCAGTATGTCATCGTATCCCTAGTCCTCGGGAGCGTCCATATAATGTTGTCACCTTACTAATCTGTTTCCGAGTGAATAACTTGGGATAGGAGGGACTAACAGAAGTTAGTATAAGACATTCTACATAACATAAGAATGGGGTGAAGGACGTATTCAGTTGATGAGTATGCCGTTAAGGAATATGAGACATAAGCAGTATGTTTCAAATCTTTGGCCAAAGTATCGCAAGCTGCTGATTGCGTTGTCCTGAGTCACCTGGTCTAAGGGATGAGATGCCGATGAATAATGGTAACAATTATTCAGTTAGGTTCCTTGGACAGAGCATTCTGAATCCCAGAATAGGGAAGAGAACCGCGAGAGTGAAGTGTTAAATGAAAACTCCAACTCTTATTACTCATGAATAGATCGGTAGATTACCGAGTCATGGAATGAATAGATCGGAGGTACTCCGAGTCATTACAGCTGCATATGGTTATCTGTTATAAGAATGGTTATTTGATTTGTGAGTTCTAAATTATGTATTTAGAACCTGGAAGCATTTATCAAAAAAATTTTTTTGACTTGTTCTAATGTATAAAATGAGGATGTTACATCTTGGTATCAGAGCTGAAGGTTGCAGCTCTTGGGCCTATTGTGTCCATAATCTGATAAAACCTGAATTTTCTTGTAACAGAAAATGGTTAGAACAAGGGGGAACGTTGCGAATAATGCTCCACCTGAAGGAGGTGGCAACAACCCAAAAACTTGATGAGATCCTTGCTGCCCTGTTGGACACAAGAGATCGTTTAGCTGTACTTGAACAGCAGGTGATGGGAAATGAGGAGGATGAAGAAGCTGGTAATAACAATCAGCAACCTCCTGAGGACAACCCCAATATGGGTGTTGATGTTAATGCTGGGAATGCACCTGTCCAACTAGAAAACAAAAAGGCCAGGTTGGCAGCAGAACTCACTAATGATATAAAAAGGATAAGCCCACCTAAGTATGATGGCACCACATTAGGAGATGGAGCTGAGAACTGGCTCAGTGAAATGGAGAAGTACTTTGCAATAAGGAACTTCTCAGAGGAAACCAAAGCTATTTGGGGAGCCTATCAGCTTTCCCACGAAGCATCTTCGTGGTGGGATAGCCGTAAAGCTGAACTAAACATTGATGAGACCAACGTTACTTGGGATCAATTTAAAGGCTATTTTAGGCAACGTTGGCTGCCACAACTTTTCTATGATCAGAAAATGATATAATTTCAGAACTTAGCTCAAGGGAAGCTAACGGTAACTGAATACTGGGAGCGGTTTACAAAACTCCTCAAGTATGTACCGCAGTATCAAACTGACGAGAAGTTCAAAATACGGAAATTCATCATGGGATTGAATCTCGTGATAGGGGGAGAGGTCGATGTTCACAGTCCAACCACTATGGAAGGAGTTGTTGAAAAGGCCATAAGGCAAGAACAGAAATTAAAGGCTATTTCTGCTCATAAAGAGGAAGTGCGGAAGAAGACTGCAAACCCTTCTTCAACCTCTCTTGCACCCAAAAAGGGACCATGGAAAAAGTTTGGAAACAAAAGTAAGTTTCCAGGGGATAATAGTAAGAAAGCAGTGGCAACTAAGCCTACTGGAAATGTAAGGGATAATTTTGCTAAAAATTATAACAATGGGCAGAAGCCCTATGGAGGACAACGTGACAATTACAAGACTGGAGGCAATTTTGAGCCTAAAAAGGGACCTGTAGGAGGCTGCTACAATTGTGGCAAAGACCACTACGCAAATCAATGCCCTTTGAAGAAGGATGATCATAATCAGCAGCATAAGATACATGCTGCAGTAGCAGACAAGCAAGCTGAAAAGCAAGTGACACCTATAGAAGTTCCGGGTAAGTTATTTGGCATACCTGTCACTATTCTTTTTGATACAGGAGCTACTGAATGTTTTATTTCTAATAAACTTGCTTCTAAACTTAAAAGAAAAGCTAGAAAAATGGATAAATCTTGGACTGTACAGTATGGTAATAACTCTGTTCATACAGTGAGTATGTGTCTTTTTGGGGCAGTCCTTGACTTACCTAATTTCTCCACGGAAGTTGACCTCTATGTTACACCTTTGGGATCGTATGACATTGTCATCGGTGTCAATTGGTTAGCTGACCATAAAGCAAAAGTAGATTGCTATGAAAAGAACATAAAATGTTTAGATGATCAGCTGGAAACAACAGAGATTCAAGGTGTGAAACGGGAAATTTCAGTTAGAAAACTGTCAGCTATGCAGCTTAAAAAGGCTAAGAATAAAGGATGTACCCTTTATGCAGTAAAGATATCTGAATTTTCAGAAGAAGATGGTGATTACATGAAACAATTTCCTCTATTACAAAGTTTCAGGGATGTTTTTCCTGAGGAATTACCAGGGTTACCACCCAAGAGAGAATTTGACTTCACCATCGAAATCAAACCAGGAACAGAACCTATTTCCAAAGCACCTTATCAGATGACTACTACAGAGTTAGTCGAGCTTAAGGCACAGTTGCAAGAACTTTTGTCTAAAGGTTTGATTAGACCAAGTGTTTCACCTTGGGAGCACCCGTAATATTTGTGAAAAAGAAGGATGGAACACTTAGGTCATGTATGATTGATTATCGGATGTTGAACAAAGCAACAATCAAGAACAGATATCCACTTCCAGGATCGATGATCTATTTGATCAGATGCGTGGAGCAGCGGTTTATTCTAAGATAGATCTTGATCTGGTATCATCAGTTAAGGATTAGAGAAGAAGATATTCATAAAACAACTTTCCGAACAAGGTACGGACATTATGAATTCATGGTTCTACCCTTTGGATTAACTAATGCACCCACAGCCTTTATGAATTTAATGAACAATATTTTTCAAGAATATCTGGACAAGTTTGTACTTGTATTCTTGGATGATATTCTCATTTATTCTAAAAGCGTTGAGGAGCACAATGAGCATTTAAAGATAGTTTTGGGAATTTTGAGAAAAAGAAAGTTGTATGGTAAGTTATCCAAATGTTCTTTCTTTGATTCAGAAGTTCACTATTTGGGTCATGTCATAAGTAAAGAAGGAATTGTTGTAGATCCTTCAAAAATAGTGGCAATAACTGAGTGGCCTGCACCAAAGAATGTGCACGAAGTAAGAAGCTTCATGGGTCTTGCTGGTTACTATAGAAAATTTGTAAAGGATTTTTCTAAAGTAGCTGCACCAATAACTTCATTACAGAAGAAGGATAAGAAATTCATATGGAATGATAAGTGTGAAGCGGCTTTCAAAATTCTGAAAGACCAGTTGACTTCTGCACCTATATTAGTTGTACCAGACCCTAATGGGAGTTTTACTGTTGTAACGGATGCTTCTGGGGAAGGCCTTGGAGGTGTTTTGCTACAAAATGATCAAGTCATAGCATATGAAAGTAGAAAACTTAAGTTACATGAACTGAATTATGCTCCTCATGATTTGGAGCTTGCTGCAATTGTTCATGCACTTCAAGTCTGGAGACACTATTTACTTGGGAAACCTTTTGAGTTGAAAACTGACCACTTGGGGTTGAAATATATTTTCACTCAACCTAATCTTAATGCCAGACAGAGAAGGTGGTTAGAATTTTTATCACAATATGATTTTGATATTAGCTATATCAAAGGGAAGGAGAATAGAGTAGCTGATGCTCTAAGTCGTAGGAGGCACATTTCTGCTCTTATAACATTAAGAACTCAGTTTAAGGATGAGGTAAAAAGTGCCTCAGAATCAGATGCATATTTTCTACAAGTAAAAGCAGCGCTTGCTACAGAACCAAAGGATATAAGGTATAAAGGTTTTCATTTTGATAATGAAGGAATCTTGCGTTATGAAAACAGGGTATACGTACCTATGCTGAATGACTTGAGGAAGAAGTTGTTAGTTGAATTTCATAATTCACCTTTCTCTGGACACCCAGGTATCACAAAAATGCTTGCTGATCTGAAACAACAATACTTTTGGAAAGGTATGAAAAAGGATGTCATTGATTTTGTGACTCATTGTTTGGAATGTCAGCGGGTTAAGGCAGAACATATGCACCCTGCTGGACTGTTATATCCTCATAGCATACCGCAGTACAAATGGCAAGTAATAACCATGGACTTTGTACAAGGGTTACCCATGTCCAGGAACAAACATGATGTTATCCTGGTAGTTGTAGATAAACTAACTAAGGTAGCTCATTTCATCGCTGGAAATCTAAAGGATGATTCACCAGTGCTGGCCAAAAGATTCGTACACGAAATTTTCAGGTTGCATGGTGTACCAGAATTGATTATATCTGACAGGGATCCTAGAATGACGTCAAGATTTTGGCAAATGCTTAACGCAGCTCTTGGAACGAAACTAAACTTCAGTTCTGCATATCATCCGGAAACGGATGGACAAACTGAGAGGGTAAATCAAGTGTTGGAGGACATGTTGCGAATGTATTGCATGGATCAACAGTATAAATGGGAAGAGTATCTTCCATTAGTTGAGTTCGCATACAACAACACTTATCACTCATCTCTTAAAATGGCACCATTTGAAGCACTTTATGGAAGAAAGTGCAGAACTCCTGTTAGTTGGGATAGTGTTGAGGATAGAGTGGTAATTGGACCAGAGATTCTCACAGAAATGGAACAGCAAGTTAAGCTGATTCGTGAACGATTAAAGGAAGCAGCGGATAGACAGAAGAGCTATGCTGACCTTAAGCGGATTGATCGCAGGTTTGAACTTGGTGAGAAGGTTTTTCTTCATGTTAAACCCAGAAAGAGTTCTATAACTTTTGGCAAGGCTGCCAAGTTGTCACCTCGATTCGGGACCTTTCAAAATTGTCAAAATAATCAATCCTGTAGCTTATCGATTAGCATTACCACCTGCTTTATCTTGCATGCATGATGTTTTCCATATTTCTTTGCTTAAGAAATACGTTTCAGATCTGTCACATGTTTTAAATTGGAATTCCTTGTAGGTCCAAGACCCAGGAATAATCGTGGTTAAACCCACACGAGTGCTGGAAACTCACCAATTGCATTTGAGAAATCGTGAAATACAACAATGTAAGGTCCAGTGGGACCAGTTTAACGAAGAAAGTGCAACTTGGGAAAATTTGGAAGAGATGAAAATTGCTTTTCCTTTTCTTTTTCAACAGAATGAAATCTGTTGACAAAACATTTCTTTTATGAACTTATATTTTTTTAAGTTTATATGAAAGCCAGATGGAGGCAAACATTATTCAAGTTGAATAAAATGTGTTGTGACATTGATTTCTGGAACTATTCAAGTTGGAAAATAGTCGCATTGTTTTGTGAACTAATAAATTGGTTGACCTGAAGGTTAATCGAATATGTAATCATCGGGACGATGAATCTTTTAGGAGGGAAGCATGTAACACCTTGGACTGTAGTTACTTCCTCCTGAGCATACAAGTGTTGATATGTGATTTCTTTTGAAAGGATGTGTTCCCTTGATTGAGAAGTCATGCTTGATATGTACTGTATCTTCTTTGCAAATTGCAGATCTTTGACTGAGTCGGAATATGATTGGACTCTTTTATTTCTTTCATTTTACACCTGAGTTTAATCTGATCTCGGAATGAATTATGGAGTTATCCATCTATAAGACCTAGCCTTGGATCAGTGGTATTGATCCAAGTGGTGCTTTAAGTTTATTCGTGATGAATTAAAATTATAGACCTTAAGCAGGTTGCAAGGTCTGGATGCATTGAATAAGCTAGTCCGGAGTATAACTCAGGCTGATCATGTTAAATGAACTGGTGCCCGATATCGTGATATATCTGGAAGGTCTTGATCGCGGACCAGGTAATAAATCAGTTACATAAAATTCAATAGCCTATTGGCATTGCAGGAGTGAACCCATTCGTGAATGTATGTTGTAGGTTCTTTTTCTGAGCATTTGAAATATTAGACCTAAATTGGATTTATTAAGGTTAGTAACCTAAAACTAAACTTTAACCTAGGGGATTAGATTAGTGTTAATCTAACCTAGGCCTAAGCTATAAGCTAATGTTCTAAGTTAGTATCTATGTGTTAAGAGGTTAGACTAAGTGTTATCCTAAATCCTAACCTAAGTTACTAACCTAACTATTGAACAAGGAAGAAAGGGGACATATGGAAGGGTGCGAACCATGGGTGGCAGTTTCTATGGCATTAAATACATGGATAAGCATGAGGGACAGGTAATTTGGTAGAAGTTTTAAAACGGCTAACTAGAGCCGACGTGGTAGGTCGCCAAAGTTGGAAATGGTCTTTGATGTGCATTTGTCCATCGCCAACTATGGCGGTCGGTGGCGATGGAGATTGAGGGAAAATTAGAGTAAATGCATTTATGAACTCGGTCTTGAGCTCGGGTTCTCGGGAAGCATGCAAAATGGAAAGTTAGTAGTTTGTTTGGTTTTTCATGCGCTCCGGTTTTCCCTCTGTCTGATCACTGGTTCTTCGCACCAGTCTTCTTGGAGTTGCATGGAAAATATGAGTGTAACTCACTCTTTCCTCTGGCAAGGAAAATTTATAAGTCATGGTAATAGCAAATTTTTGTTGGTGGATCTAACTTGGAAAAGGAGGAGAAGGTTCGAGCTCTTTCAGTGGTCTGCTTCGAAATTTTAAGCAAATAACCAGGCATGTTAGGCCCTAACCTTTAAAAATCTTGCTTTCTTTCAAGTGATTTCATTAGAACAACTCTGTTCAGATGATTTTTGGATTCAGTTGGTTTTTATGATAAGTTGTGCGTGATTTTGTTGCTATATCTTCTTACTGGCTCGATTTTTCAATAAAACCCTTAACGGGTGTGTGTTGTGTTTCGAACTGTTGCACTATCTTGTTGGGTTTTGCATTTCGGTTAGAATTAAAGAAATGCTTGCAAGGAAAAATACACGAATTCGGCTTGTGGGAGTTCATGCATTGTTTTCTTGTTTGATTCAGTCGATACCTTGTTGTTTTCACTTGTTGAGAAGGATACTGTTGAAACTCTTGAAGGTGCATGATATATCAACTTCTGTATATGATATGTCGTGGGTAATATACGTTATTGATGCTGTTGAACTTCATTAAACAAAATTACGTCTTGTTTTCTGAGGAAGTACAGTTGTGAATGCATCTTGTTATTGAATACTTGAGTTGATAGTATTTTGACTTCTGAAGGAGTTTTTGATGGAGAATATTACTTGGGTTCGACTTATTTTAAACCATTGATGCGTATGTTATGTTTTCCTCTCTGTGTAACTTAGAGCGGATATTGTTTTTTTGGGCTCAGTTGGAATCCTTGTTACTTAACCAGTATTTTGCTTCTGTATAGGCCTGAACAGTGAATATTATCATTAAAATGCATTCATCTTGTATAGCGGCTTCTGTAGAAGTTTATTTGTAAAATACCACATGGGTAAGACCTCTTTTTTATCCTGGAGGCGTATATTATGTTTTCCTTCTGAATTTTCTCAGTTGTGAATACTGTTGTGAAATTCTTGAGTCGTGGTCTCATGAAATCAATTTCAGTATAAACTTGTTTAGAGCATTAGTGGTATGGATACAGTTAGAGAATTGAAATGATGCGAAGTGGCTTGATTTTCGATTTAACCTTCGCTATACATGTATAACGTTCGGACTCTTATTTTAATTTCTCGTGTTCCTTCTGTCTGTCGTTGTGGAAAGTAAAGGAAGAGTTTTCTTTTCATAACTTACTTGGTTGAGACCTTGTTGAAATTGTTTCCTGAAAAACGACTCCTTGTTAGTCATGGTTGTGTTATTTTAAATTTTGTTCCAGTTATTGAGGCTGTGCGTGTTGTGTGGATTCAGTACGAATATCTCTACATAGGCATAGGGAAAACATCATTTGTTTTAATGTTGTTGAGCCTCTTGGTTGACTGTGATAAAAAGGTTGTTTTTTTTTATTACGGCCTTGGAAACTAAGTCCTCGCAGAGTTTTAGTTGGGATGAGATTGAGCTGTACGTTGCTGGGTGGAATTGTAGTCGTGCTTGTGCATAGTTACGTCTTCTAATAGTATGAATATCCAGTCTTGAGCTTGACTGAACTCAAGAGCTGATTTTGTACCTCGACAAGCGATGACATTGGATACTCTTCTCATTTGTTGATTGTATGGAAGGTTATGTGGGTCTGTTAATAGATTTTCATTACTGTCTTGGCGTGAAATCTACTGTATTTCTTGGAGGCTACAGGAAGTTGTTATAATCCAATTCTAACAAAACTGTGGTTCTTCTTATGGTCTCGTTTGACTTATTCGCATGCGTATAAGGTGAGTGCTTACTCTTAAGGAGACGGTATAGTCATGAGCATGATTGGAAGGGAAATATGAATGACTCGTTTTCTTTCTCTTCTGTTGTAAAGTATATGTTGATATATTTTTATCTAACTGTTGGAACTGTTTTAACTACTGCTGGAATCATGGGTTGTTATGATATTCATTTTACTATGATGAATGTAATGATCTGTCTGATGTTTGTTGTCCTGGGGATTCAGATGGATAGTTGTCTCAGATACTTTCGTTCTTCTTGATCCCTAATATTTTGATGAAATATGTTTACTTGTTGGGTGAATTGATCTCATTTAAACAGGGTGTTTAATGAAAACAATTGATGGATTGCAATTGTTTTAAGAGTTAGTGCTTATCATGCTCAGTTCATCGAACTGACCCATGTTGACAATTTTTGCAGATGGATGCCGTAAGTGGTAAAAGCACGCAGATCTGATAGGATGATCAGATTGTTTAATTTGATTTTAAGTTGAAATACAGCTTGATTTTCTAAATGTACTATATGAGGAAAGATGTTCTTTTTCCGTAGAGTATTGTATCAAGTATGTTGAATGCATAAAATGTATTTGATTAGTTCTGAAAGGAATGGAAATTGATATTTGTTACTTATGTGTTTGTATTCTTATCTTGATAGTTTGACCTTCTTCGGTTCAAATATCTTGAGAGCATTGTTATTATTGTATAATTTGGAGACTTTTGTGATTATCAATGTAAGCTTGCAAGAATATGTGACTGAATACTTATGATTGTTTAGCAATTCTAGTGTGTTCTATCTAAAGCTAAATTGAAATATAGATCACTGTCTTACTGGAAACTAGGGTTAAAATAAACCTAAGCAGAACGCTAAACAAGCTGAATTAAATTATTAATCCCTAGTCTTGATTAAGCCAGGACAACATTTAATTGGATTCTTAATCATTATATCTTGATACTTATAAGTACGATATAAATTCAGTAATGAGAACTGAAATAAACCAAAAAGGGGTTCTGTTGGCAATCACATGTGAAGATTATGGGTTATTGTCCAATTTCGTTGATTTAGAATTATGTATATTCTATGAACTCCTTGATGGAACCTTAGTCTTAATAACTTCTCTGTGTAAAGGGTTTTATTAAGAAAGGTCATTCTAAGGTGAGGAACCCAGGGATCGGGAAAGGCTAACCTTAGGGGAACGTCTTTTAATATAATTTAACTCAGCGTATGTAACACTTTTTAATAAGTAGATCTTTTCGAGGTAGATTTAAAGGTTGACGACACAAGTCAACTGCAGGGTTGTACCTTCGAGAAGGTTAGGATCTTCTCGAAGATACAACAATGCAGGTGTCTTATGACGACACCCTTTGCATTGATCGATAAGATTTACACCTTAACTCGAACAAGTTACTCTGGGACCGATTAGAAATGTGGTCACGTTATAAGGCTGCCTAGGAGACTCGGGGTATCTTGACACACTGGTTTAACTAGGGTTGACCCAGTATGTCATCGTATCCCTAGTCCTCGGGAGCGTCCATATAACGTTGTCACCTTACTAATCCATTTCCGAGTGAATAACTTGGGATAGGAGGGACTGACAGAAGTCGGTATAAGACATTCTACATAACATAAGAATGGGGTGAAGGACATATTCCAGATTGACGAGTATGTCGTTAAGGAATACGAGACATAAGCAGTATGTTTCAAATCTTTGGCCAAAGTATCGCAAGCTGCTGATTGCGTTGTCCTGAGTCACCTGGTCTAGGGATGAGATGCCGATGAATAATGGTAACAATTATTCAGTTAGGTTCCTTGGACAGAGCATTCTGAATCCCAGAATAGGGAAGAGAACCGCGAGAGTGAAGTGTTAAATGAAAACTCCAACTCTTATTACTCATGAATAGATCGGTAGATTACCGAGTCATGGAATGAATAGATCGGAGGTACTCCGAGTCATTACAGCTACATATGGTTATCTGTTATAAGAATGGTTATTTGATTTGTGAGTTCTAAATTATGTATTTAGAACTTGGAAGCATTTATCAAAAAAAAAAAAATTGACTTGTTCTAATGTATAATCACCTATGAAAATATTTACAACGAGCCTATTCACCCATCCATTCCTATCCATTCATACCTTGTGCATTGGGAAATGCCTAAATTCAATCATTTCAATAGCAAAGAAGACCCATAGTAGCATTTGTAGTCGTTCAAACATGGGTGTTATCTAATCACTCATGATGATGCCTTTCTTTTGAGATCCTTTCCCATGTCCCTCACTATACCTACATTAGATTGGTATAGTGGGGTACCTAAACGCTCTATATTCTTATTCAATCGGGTAGCCCAAGCCTTATTAGATCATTTCTCTATCAAAATAATCAAGAAGGTTACCATGACCAATTTATATTCCACATGTCGGTATGAGGATGAACCTATCGCAGATTTTTTTCGCTAGGGGCACACCACGATCAATCAACTTGCCTTCCAACTTCCACAAACCGAACTCATCGAGCTCTTCACATGGGCTAGCACTAGACATATCTCCCCAACCTTGAAGTTCCAAACCATATAAACATTTGATGAGGCATTCACTATGGCACAAAAGTTAGATATTTGGGCCATCGAAGAGAAGAAAATATAATTACACAATAAGAATTTGACATTCAAGTCAAATCATACCTCTTCATCTTCTAAACCACAAACCAATTATTCAAAAGCTAAGGGCATTGCTAACGCAGTTACTTAAGGCTAGCCCAACTCATCCATCAAATCAAGCTACACCCTCATCTAATCTCTCACATGTCTAGACTTTTCAATTCAGATGAGAGCAACGAAAATATACCCCAATTGGGGAACCTTACTCTTCTATCTTAGAAAATCTTATCAAGCCGTTTGAGCCATAACCCTTCCATCTATAAAACTACACACTTTGGTTTTGATCCTCTGACCCCATGCCCGTATGGTATAAAGAACATGATTTATGTAAATATCATTGAGTAAAGGGTCATAGTAATGAAAACTTCATCACTTTCAAAAATATTGTCCAAGAAAGGCTCAAGAAAGGTGAGTTAACCGTGGATAATCCCAATGCCACCCCCAACCAAAATCTACAAATCTTCAAAAACCAATTCCCAACCATGCCCCTTCATTCAATCAAACCAAAGGTGAGACATTAACTCATGATACCCATATCTGCGAGGTTCACGCTATCTTTAACGAGGTACCTATCACCTCCCAATTATCCCATATTCCTTATATAGAGGAGATCCTAGCCCAAACTCCTCCTTCCTCATTGGAACCAACCTCTCATGTTCCTTCACCAACAGAGGAGCACCTTTCATCTCCTTCATCACCTACAGAGGGGTCTTTCACTAACATCGAGACCATTTCACCCCTAGCTTCTCCACTTAGAGAACCTTTACCCACAGTGCCTCCTCCACCCATGAGGATCTCCCATTATCTCCTCTACCCACGGAGGAGCACCCACTACCTCCATCCATAAAGGCACGTCCATCTATTCCTCCACTTATGAGGAGCTCCCATTATCTCCTCTACCTATCATCGACCCGGTTGAGATACCTTTGTCTCTTGGCAAGAATTCTCCATCAGCTACTCGAACCCCGCCGACCTACTTTTGGCTCTCTTACCTACGGAGCGAAGCTAGCCAATTCCCCATCTCTAAGACACATTTTATGGGAATTTCCATTAGGTCCTCACCAACTCCACCCACAAACATTCTCCGTTCTCACATTTTTCTGATCACTTAGATTATGTGGATAGGGCTTTACTATGGGAGTGCCTCTTACTCCCTATCTCAACACAGATGGAGAGATCCCTCGTTGATACCTCCACTATCTACCCTAGCACATTTCAACTAATCAAACCAAATACAACCACCTCTGTCATAACCCCTTCCATGATACATGTTAGCGCTCAAACCACACCCTTACCCATATCCCAACCTACATCTAAACCCAAAATCACACCTATAATATTTACCTCAACTAAACCAATTATCACTTTAGGGGTCAACCCAACCACTAGCCTTACTCATCCACCTATTAAACTAGATTTATCTACATCCTCCAATGTCCATACCACACCTACTCGACACCCAAACCAAAGAAACAAACTCATCAACCTCATACCCCTACTACACCAATCATGCCCACACTTATCCCAGCTTTATTAAGACCTCAAGCGCCCAACATGGTCAAGAAACCTTCACCCATCCATAAACCAATAACACAACAACCCATTCCATCCCCACAAACCTCTAGCCTACCCAAACACACAACATGACCTACACCTACACCTGTAGTCTCTTTACCACCAATACCTCCAATACCCTCAGCTATTGCTTCACTACCCACTACACTTCAGTCATTATCCCTCACACCCCAAGTACAACCCATGTCATCTACCTTCACAACACCCCTATTATCCCCATGGGTAACTCACCCTCTTCCTCCATTTGATTTTCCTTCTAGATATTATACACCCACATCACCTTTACCCAAGAAGGTGCAACCCAAAAACAAAACCCCACTACCCCATAATAAGGTAGTCAAAACAATCACACACCCTCCTAATCGTTCATCTATTATACCCCTACCTAGACAGACCACACGATGATACCTAAGACCACACCATCATGTAAACCCATAGCTCGACCCGTTCCTCCTCTTTCAAAAATAGTCCTTCAATAATCAAACACACTGCACCCAAACCCACGTTCACTTCCCATTGTGATCCACTAGCGAGGATCCTGTGCCCAAATTCTAACCAACCTCCTTGAGACCTCTATTATCACATTACCGCCACTCGACCTTATGGCCCCCTCAAACCCAAGCCAAAAGGGTTTTATGATACTAAAATTTGCACATAACATCGTGTGTCAGGGAATGATGTGGAACACTGCAAGGCCTTAAAAGCTGTCCTTATCTAATTGTGTCCACTAGAAACCAACTTTGATGATGACAACCTTCTTGACGAGGATCTTATTTCACCAACAGCCATTCCCACACTACCTACACAACAACCACACCTCCACCCTCACCACTCCCAGGGCCACCCTCATGATTTGAAATTAACATGTTTCACATCGAGAGAACTTGCCACGACACCACCCCAATGTCATTACACATAGCTCACCTCATAAGGATTTTCTCCTTTAGTAGGTTTTTTCCCTTCATGTCGTTATACCACTCATCCTATACCTTCTCCATTTCCCAACTCCCCTCAAATCAACATGATACATGTCACGACACATGCACAGAAGGGAAAATAAAAGGCAACTGACCTACCAACCAATCCTATACCCAACATACCATCTGCACCCATACCTAAAATAATTATCCATGGCCCCACATACCCTATTTCTAATGGCATCACACATCACACTATGCTCAAAAATTACACCAATCTCCCCTTAAAATGTCGTTATACAACCTCATCCAAACCTCGAATCCCATAGTCAAGCCCTCATGGAGGTTCTTCAATCTATTGAGGTTTTACCCAATGACCCTACACCCGTAGCCTCCATTATCACACCCCATCATGTGGCCTCTCTCACCAAATTACCACCTTCATCTTCACCCTATCTTGTTCACTAAGTGGCCTCCCTTAGCTTCTTAGAGGAAGAGATCGTGCCACACCAAAATGATGACCCGAACCCAGCCCTCTTCATCTCCATCCACATTGATGACATACAGGGTATGCCATGTGATGATTGATGGAGGCAATAGCATTAACATCATTTCATCCCATGCATTTACTCAAATACGCATACCTAAAAATTACATCTATAAACTTCCAAATCAAATTACATTCATTCAAACAAGCTATCACTTCAACACTAGGCACTTGTCATTGTTCACATTTGTGTGGGCCCTCACACTGCTCTCGAGAATTGTTTTATGTTTTGGAGGGGAATTCCAATATAACTTGTTGCTTAGTAGACCCCGGATCCATGTCATGGGTTGTGTTCCTTCCACTTTGCATCATTGTGTAAAGTTTGAACATGAGGGACACACTTATACCATTTTGGCTGACCCATCACCTTTCAAAACATGAAATGTGCTCATACCTATTAAGTCGTCTACCTCCATAACCAATCTTTTGCTTCACCTACGCCTCCACCTACTAAGTCAACCACAACTTTCACCGCACATACCTCCTCCATTCCTACCACTTTGCTATAACCTCCACGGCTGACCCATTACCTTCTTAATCCATTAAATCCACCTCTGCATTGATCTCTAACACATAATCCATTCCACCTACCTCCATACCAACCATTGACCCCTTGGAAGGTGTTTTTCAATGCCTCACTCTAGGGAGTACCGCCTATATAGTGGCAACACATTCCTTACTCTGCATGAGTATGGAAGCCTTCACCAAAGACCCTCACTATGATAATTGTATAGGATAACACCTCCTTTATGGTCCTCCTCATCTTCATAATAGTATCACATATGGGGGACGTGATACTATCACTTACACACCAATCACCGTCACAACCCCGCCCATTTTCCATCAACATCCAATCAATTACCAATCTTCATTTCATCCACACCTTCCTACACCATTGTGCATGGAAGGGTTTTGGTTTTGGATTTTACAAGAAAGGCTGCCATAATATTATTCCATGTACCACCCATAAACATAATGACAAGTAATGGTATCGGCTTCCCCAAGCCTCCTACCAAACAGGCCCGTATTGAACTCATTGAGGACCCTAGCCCTTCTCCACCTTCATCTTCATCATCACCCTCACCGACAGAGTTGATGGATCTTGAATCTATCGCCCCTAACTTTTTTCATAAACACCATTTCCTTGGGGCCTTTGACTTATCAACATGAAGGCAAGGCCCTTTCCACTCTTCCATTCCTGTATCCCGAGATGATCGATGATGACACACATATAATTAACATCATTCACACCAAGATGATGAATCCATACTCACCTACCTTGGTGTAGAAGAATCATATATTCATCAGTCGTTACCCTTTGAGACACAAACCATGTTGAATGAATCAACAATTGAGATCAACATTCATACTCAGACAACCCGCATTTCCTAAAGATCAAACAATCTTTAGATGTTACTAGAATAGGAAGCCATCACTTATTTTCTTTGAGATCATAACCACACTTTCACTTGGTCTTACATAGACATGCCTGGTATTGACCCCACCATAGTCATCCACAATATCGTAACTATTCCCGATGCCAAACCTATCAAACAAAAGCTGAGGAAAATGCACCCTTGCATTACTCTTCTCGTGAAAGAAGAACTTCAACACCTTCTTTCCATTTCCTTCATCTCACCCATTGATTATCCTCATTGGATTTCTAACATTTTACCTATCACTAAAGCGATAGGGGACTCCGTATTTACACGGACTTCCATTACCTCAACCTAGCCTACCCGAAATACGACTTTCCCTTTCCCTAGGTATTGATCAACCGGTTGACCTCACTTGCTGGTCATGAGATTCTCTCACTCATGGATGGATTCTCGGGTTATAACCAAATTTTACTTGCCACTGAAGGATCAACACTAGACCACATTCATCACCCCTTGGGAACCTTTTGCTATCGAGAGTCATGCCTACTGTGCCTTAAAAATGCTAGTGCTACATATCAACATGTTATGACTTACATCTTCCATGATATCATGCATCACATATTAGAAGATTACGTGGATGATCTCTTGGCCAAATATAAACATCGCTCTAAGTATCTTGTCATCCTTGAAACCATCTTTGACCACCTCATTAAATATTGTGTCCACCTTCAACCTAAAAAGTGCATCTTCGCGGTTCTCTTAGGAAAGCTCCTAGGATTTATTGTTTCCCTCCATGGTATAGAAGTTAACCTTGCTAAAGTCAAGGCAATCCTCGAATTGCCTCTGCCCACTAACCTTTTCCAACTCTGTAGCCTGCAAGGTAAATTGTAGTCCATTCACCATTTCATTTCACAATTATCTGATCGGTGCCAACCATTTCATCATCTACTTAGGAAGGATGTCTCCTTTAAATGGGATGATGACTATCACAAATCTTTTGAGGCCCTAAAACAATACATTCTCCAACCACCCATACTCATTCCACCTAAAGACGATCAACCTTTTTACCTATACATATCAGTTACCGATCATTCCTTGGGATCCATGCTCACTCATCATGATGAAAAACACAGGGAGTGGGCCGTTTATTACATAATCCATACTATTTTGGACTATGAAACCCGATATAACCATCTAGAAAAACTTTTCTTAGCCTTAGTTTTCATTGCCACCAAACTCCACCATTACCTAGTCAACCACAAAACCTATGTCGTGACCAATATTGATCCCTTACACTTCATGTACGCCAAACCTTATCAAAATCAGTGTGTTGCTTGATGGCTTATGCTTTTAGCTGATCTTGACCTTGAATTCATTCATCAAAATTCCATCAAGGGACAAGCTATCACCAACTAACTGGCTAACACACCTATTTCTGGGGATTAACCCTCTAATTTTGACTTTCCTGATGAGTCAATTGTTACTCTTTCCCTGGACTAACCCCCTTACCAAATGACATTGTTCTTTGATGGTTCCAAGTGTTAACATGGGGAAGGGCTGGTATTATCCTCATTCCTCCGGGATGGAGAACCCATGCCTTTGTATTTCAAACTAGACTTTGAATACACCAATAATATTGTTGAGTACAAAGCACTCGTACTAGGTCTCTAAGTTGCATATGCCCTAGATGTCAAATCAATCCACATATTTGGTGATTCATAATTGGTCGTAAACTAAGTCAATGGTATGTACCAATTTTGTAACGAGATACTTAAAAGTATAAACATCATGTAAACATACTTTTGACCACCTTTGATCATTACACCCTCCAAACCATCCCACGTTCAACCAACAAATTTGTCGATACCATGGCCTGCTTAGCTTCCCAAATACTCACTTCCCCTTTTGATTCCAAAATATTTGTCACCGTAAAATTCCTCCATTCACCTTCTTATTTACCTCATGATGTTTACTCAATCGGAATTGATGCCCCCGACTGAGTGACCTTTGGTATAAACAATACTTCGACTACCTTTCTCTCTCCATCTTAACTCCCGATTTCACCAGTAACTGACAATGTTCCTTCCTTAAAAAGGTCTCTTGTTTTGTCATTCAGGGGAATCCTCTATAAGCACAACTTTGATGGTATTCTCTTACGATGCCTCACAAGTTCTGAAATTCCTTATACCATTAAGGAGGTTCATGAGGGCATATGTGGATGTCACTTCGGTGGTCTCGCAATTACTAAGCGTATTATTCACCTAGGCTATTCTTGGCCTACCCTTAACCATGATTGTTGTAACTATGTCAAACATTATGTAAAATACCAATAACATATCAACTGCATCATGCACCCAAATCATGCGTTATAGGTCACTCGTGACCTTTGGCCCTTCTCTCAATGGGGTTTGGATCTTGTCGGAAATCAATCTGTATTCTTCCCAACGCCATCAATGGATCATAACTGCTACCGAATACTACAAAAATGGGTGGAAGACATACCGCTCATCTCCATGAAATCCGAGAAGATATGTGAGTTCATTAACCATCACATCATTTGTTTCTTTGGTGTTCCTCATCGCCTCATCACTAACAATTGAAAATAATTCAAAACAAAACATTGTAAAAATTTGTGACGCCTTTGGCATTCAGATTAGTTTCTCATCACCTTATTACCCACAAACCAATGGCCAAGTTGAATCCACTAAAAAAACCCTCAAAAAAATTCTCATGAAAGTGGTTGACGATCTTGGGAAGGATATATGCACATTCCTTTTTCCTTATGGGCATACCGCACTAGTATTCACACTTCCACCGCGGCCACACCCTTTTCCTGGTCTACTGTCAGACGAAGGTTCTACCTCTTAAAGTCCAGATCCCCTCACTCTGCATTCCTCTCCTTGAAATGCTTACTGATGATGACTTTCATCAAGACCTCTTAGCAAAACTAGAGTTATTAGATGAACATCTTCTTAACGCTCTGGATCACCTTCAAGTTTACCAAAAGTGTATCAAATGTGCTTATGAAAAATGTGTTCATGAATGAACCTTCCAATTCAGTGACCTTGTCTTGAAATAAAATCAACATATAACCAAAGAAGTGTAATACCCTTGACCATTGTTATTTACTTCCTTTACATCTCAATTGTTGGAATGTTATTTTCCTTTGTAGGATATGTTCTTTTGACTTTGGAGAAATCATGCTTGATTGGATAAGTATTTTCTGCTCTCATGATCTTCTGACTAAACAAGAATAGTTTTCCTGAATTCATTTTTCACTTCTTGAAGGTGTGATTGCGAATTGGTGTTAAGATTTGTAAACTTATCTATTTACCTGACTCATCCTTGGACTAATTTCAGTGATCCAAGGAATGTTTTAAATTTTTTTGAGAGTGAACAATCGATGAATTGGCATTCCATGAACTAAGAAACACACAGATTGAACTTAGTAAGTTATTTAATTATGTTTTGTGTGAAAATTTTTCCATTCAATGGTATGTTTCATATGAGTCTCTGTAGATCAACCATGGTAGGTCATTATCGATGTAATTGGGATTTTAGCCTGTTCATGGCATAGGAGAGAACCAAAATCCTAAGCCGGGTAAAAGTATTTCCTACCTAAGATATGTAATAAGAGATAATTCTAATTCTAACCTAAACATGGTGCTAAGGGAATTGGAAAAAGCTACTAGGTATTGAAACTAAACATTAAACCTATTCTACAAGGAAATATGGTGATCTAACCTAGTGTTTTAAACTATGGCACTTTGAATTATTTATTTATGAGGGTTTATCTAAACCTAATTGCTAAGGCCTATGGTGGGGGTTAGTTGTTAGTGTTATATCCTAAGGTATAAACTTTAATCTACCTAAGATCTAACCTAAGCAAATAACCTATCCTAAACTATGGGGTAGGAAGGGGGACTTATGTAGTCACATGCACATTGGTGATGGTTCCTAAGGCATTTATGATGTTGATAAGGTTGGTAAATGCAAATGGTACTACCAAATTTGGTAGGGGTTAGTTGGTTTGGCGGAGGCTTAGGTGGTAGTATCACTAAAATGGAAACACATGTTAATTTGGACTTTGCATTCGCTTGGACTTGGCAGTAGTGGCAAGGAAGATTAGGTGGGAGATTTGGTGTTAATAGAATTAATTGTTTTGGTTTACGATCTCAAACCATCTTGGTAGGCATCTTAGTAGATTTTTCTTGGGTTGTTTCACTTTGCATGTTTTCTAATTTTTACTCTGCATGCGCTCTAGTTTTTGAACCAAGAGGGTTGAACTGCACTTCATGGCTATTTTTGAGGTTTCGAATCTATTTTCATTTCGTGGATTTTATAAGAGACATTGTGGAAGAAATATCTGGTTGTTTGATCTTTCATGGAAAAGAAGAGAAGGAGTGAGCTCGACTAGAGGTCTTCTTCAATTTGACAGAGACACTATCAGGCATGATAGGCTCTAACTGTTAAAATTTATTGCTTTCCTCTAAGTGTTTTCATTAAAACAACTTTTCTCTGTGAGTTTCTATGCATTGCATGATGTTTTTGGTTGTATGGTTACTGAGTTATTAAATCTTGTATTCTTGGTTCGAATCCTTTGCAAAAGTGGTCTGGTTTAAGATATAGTATGTGATTGTTCAAACTCATGCAAAACACATGCAAAAATGATTCTGTAACTCTGTTGGCTTAACTAAATCTGGTAATTTTGGGTAGGTTTTGTTACTTACAAATGAATGTATTCTCACTAAAATTTCCTTAGAGAAACGGCATTCTGCACTGTGTATCTCTTGAAGCTATCATTTTGTGATCCTGTGCTGGTAGAAAGCTCTAGTTTGTCATGAAAACTTGCATGTAAGCTCATATTCTTTTGGGAACTTGTGGGTATTTGAGAACTTTTGTTAGGATCTTGGTGTTGTTATGATTTTTTTCACTTTGTAAGTATATGAAGTCGAGAATAGAGTAGTAGTGGTTGGTTCTTGTTTTCTAAACTGTGAACAATTGTTGTTGCTGGAACTCTAACTTGGTATGATAATGGTGAAGCATTATCAAGTTTTTATGGACTATTACAAGTCTGCATCTGGTTGGTGTTTGTGTTTTACTGAGACTCTATGTATTGTAGTGAGAGATCATTTTTAATACGGCCTTAGTACTTATATGGTATTTGTCTGAACTCTTTAAGTGACCTTTCAAACCATTTCAGCCGTTAAGCAAGGTTGGTATTACAGTTACTTGAAAATGACGCTGGATTATTTTTATCTGAACTGTTTAAAAGTTTGTTCCATGCATTTTATCTAGCATTAGGATGTGGAAGATATATTTACTCAATAAGGAGTACTTTGATTCAAATTAAGTCAAGGGAAATTGTTCCATATTGTCGGAATTAGAAACCTGAAGAGGGTGTCGGTCCAGTTAGGATTCCTTCTAGTTTTCTTCATTTAAATATGCAAACCAAAAGGAAAAACAGATTTGCCCAAAATTGTTTTTAAATCAGTTGAATGCTTTTGGTCTTGGTAAATACTTATGTTCCACATGGCGCTTAGATTGGAAATTTCAAATCTTGGGGTAGAAGGTATCTTGTAAATAGGTTGTTGCATCCTATCATGTATATTGAGTTTATTACGGTAGGGAAACTATTGTTAAAAATTTGTATTTTCGGTAGGAAACAGATGCTGTGTATGGAGAAAATGGGAGATATGGTGTTAGGAGTTGGTTGGTAAACTCTATTAGACCTTGACTGGAACCATCTTTGTAGTTTATGAATCTTATTAGGAATTCGTTCTTATTCTATTCTTGAAGCAATATGTTGAAAAGTATGATATATAATATTGTTTGATTTAGCTCTTGGGTAATTTTGCGTGTAGTATCTTTTCAGATTTCTCTTCTGTAGGTCCTCATAAAGAAATGATGAACCCAAGAAAGAATTAGTTATAGTTTTTTTGTGTATAAGGACTGTGTATGATCTTCATTTCTCTAATGTTCCTATTTGAGTAGATCCCTTGTTTATTGTAGGAAGTTTTTAAGGGAAAAGTTTCATTAGATCCCTTTTCTCTTTAAGGTGCTCTTGTTCTTTCTTGAAATACTTACATGAACTCAAACTGTATGTATTTGAAGAAGGGATTTTGTTAATTAAGTTGAAGGATAAGACTTTGGTTTAGGATCATTTCTGATAAGTGTCCTTTTCTATTGCAGTTGGGTTAAGTTTATTGGTTCATAACCTTCTGTTAATTATTCTAATGGGAAAAAGAGAATCATTACTCAAGTAGTTTTCTTATACTTGTCAATTGAATGAAATAAGTAGAAAGATATGGATGATTGATTAGTAAAAGGGAAATGCAAACTGGTTGTCTGACTGTAAATCCATCATCCCTTCTTAGATTTCTTTTATGTGACTCTATTTTGATGAACACCTTATAATGTTGAATTTCAAAGTAGATGTCCCTAAAGGAAATAGTTTAAGTCATGAAATGCACTTGTTTCTAATTTGCAGATGTTATGTACTTTAGCATAATGGAAATGGTTTTTCTTCTTCTTAATTTTTTAGATTAGATGAAACACCTAAGTGAATACATGTTGTAAAGACTTCTTTTATTTTATGGAAAAGATAAGTGTTGTATTCCATTTTTGTAGAATGGGGAAAACAATGAGATGTTATGTTCTATGGTTTGGTAAAGATGATTGATAGGATTAATTATAATTTAATTCGTAAGACAAATATTATAGATTATATTTTGTTCTTCTTTTAAAAGTGAATTCTGATTCATTGATGATCTTATTTTGTTATACTTATGCTTGGTGTATGAAATGCTAATTGTTCATTAAAGCAGGGTTGTTTTTATTGGAACAATTAGTGGATTGCACTTCATTTTAAGGCTTAGTGCCTATCATGCTCAGTTCAATGAACTGACTGTGTTAGCAATTTTTACAGATGGACTTCATAAGTGACATAAGATGGAAAAATCTTACATGATGCATTGATTGTTCTAAGTTTGATTATAGTGAAGAATTATGATTCATTTTAGAGATGTATTGTAAAAGAAAACTATTATTCGTTTTTGAATGAAGACTGTGGTCATACAATAAGCCCAAAAATGCATAAGTTGTAAAAGCATAAGTTTGTAAATACAAATGTTTTTAAATGCATATGTTGTAAATGCATAAGTTGTAAAGGTCTAAGTTTGAAGATGAAATTGAAGGATGTGAACTTATTGGCATGAGTTGTGTAATTTATCTTGTATCTTTGTAAAAGAAATGGTATCTTATCTTGTTGACATTATTCTTATTATTTATACTATTAAAAGAGGATTCTTGAAATTAATAGGATAAAAATGGAGTTAGATTAATCTCCCTAATTAAGATTGTAGCTAGATAAGTTGCAAAATTCAATGTTCTTATATAAACAACTTAATATAGTAAGGTGATGTGTAATGAATACACAATAGAAACTATCAAATATATAAAGAACAAAAAGGGTGTGTTAAACCCTAGAACTTAACCATGAAGAGGAAGACTCTTCCTCTCTAGTGGAAAAGTAAACAAAAAGGAAGATATGATTTATAATCATAGACTTCATTTAACAAAGTCTATTAAGATACAACCTAGGTGGTTGTTACACTTCCCTGATTGCTTAAGTCACATTAACAAAACTTATGAGGTGGCTGTCCTCTCTTTTTGGTAATTGCTTATTAAGCAAAAATTAATGAACATCGAAAGCAATCATGAGTTAAGGAAGATCTCCAAGGATCAATGGAGCCTAATTTGGAAGGGAACTTGGGAAGAGTTGGACTAGGAATTGGACAAGGTTCTGAAATCTTCTATTAAATATCCAGATTAATTAAATATTAATGATCACATTGGGGTTTGTACATCTTAAAAAGGATGTTTTGTAGGATGCTGGCACATGCCAACTACAGAGCTATACCTTCGAGAAGATTAGGATATTCTTGAGGATACAACATTGTAGTTAACATGTGGCAACACCCTTCTACACTGATCGTCTAGATCTACATGCTTATGGACTTGAACTTATTTTTTCTCTAGGACTGGGTAGTAGCATAGTTATGATATGAAGTAACCCTCTAGGACTCTAGGTACCTTGGCACATGGGGTTAACCTAGGTTAACCCAATATGCCAATATATCCTAAGTCTTTGTGAGTCTCTCCCTATCATAACCTATGTTGTTAACCTGAACTAGGGGTAAACCATGGACAAGTGGACTAACGGAAGTCGGTAAAATACATTCTAGATAACATTTGAGTGAGGTGAAAGATGTATTTTGGATTGATGAGTACACTTTGTCAAGGAATGAGTATACTGAATAATATGTTAGAAAACTTTGGCCAAAGTATCGCAAGCTGCTGATTACGTTGTCCTATGTCACCTAGTCTAAGGATCGAGATGCAGATGAATATTAGTAGAAAATATTTAGATAGGATCTGGGTAGATCACTCAATACCCGAATAGGGTAAGAGAACCAAGTATACATAGTATACGAGAAAAAGTAGTCAATACTTAAATTAAACATGAATGGATCGGTAGTTTCTTGAGTCATGAAATGAATAGATCGGTAACACACTTGAGCCATTACGGTTGCATATCGTTATCTATTATAAGAATGAATGTTATGGAATGTGTGTTATAAATTATGTATTTAGAATAGAGAATGTTACAAAAAAAAATTCCCTTGTTTCTAAAGTGTTAAAATGGGAATGTTACAAGTAGAAAAAAAAGTAAATGGGAAAATTCTCTCCTAATTGGCTTGGACCATACATCATAACTCATACCTATGGATCAGTTTCCTATCGTTTATCCACTCTTGATGTTAAACCCAAACCTAATCCCCTTAACGCATTGTAGCTTCGACCATTATATTGTTGACTCATTGTCCTACCTCACCCTTTGTCTCTTTACAGGCCCATCCCTTGAGCACTATCGAATCCATACACCTCCTAATGATTAAACAAGAATCATGTGAGTACCCGTCACTTGTTCTCTTCTCTTGAATATGTGTACCACGAAATCTGTACATAGCATGATTCTCATGGATACTTTTCATCTACCTTTAGATGAGATCCGGTGGTCGTTCCACCTTACCTTTTAAACAAGATTCCTATCCTTCACCTTGGTCTTGTCCATGACTTCAATGACCTCACATGGGACCAAACTACTTGAGTCAAACTTCTAATAAAAGATGACTCCCTCAAAAGTACATCTTCCTCTCGAAAAAATTGCTGCTATAAATAGCTCCCTCAAAGGACAACTATGTAAAGCTTTCAAAAAAGCGAGTGAAACCAAAGCTTCCCACATCGATCAGCTTCATGAAGACCTCAAGGTGTACCATATTATTTATCCCATATAGACTTCTGCATCGATCATTATATATAAAAAAAAAAACCTTTTAGTCATGGACTTGCCCATTGTGACCTAGGACCTCTTGCCCAAAATCCTTATCACTCAAAACATATAAAATTTAGCTACCTTTCACCCTCCTTACAACTTCCACTCTCATTATTTAAATTACCTCAAGGGACATCTTGGAATTTAGAAATTAGGCTATCCTATGACTACCTTCATCATCAAACTGTTAATCATTAAATGCCTTTCGGTTCTTATGTTCATCACACCCTCCAAGGTATGATTTACTCAAGTATGATCCTACCCAAACAGTGGATTTATTTCCCCCTCTTATCTTTTAACCATATTTGTTTATGTTTTGATTACCTTATACAAGACTTGGTCCTTGACACTTACCTTTGAGGTAATCCCCCTTTCGCCATAATCACCTTCACTTGCATCCTTTTACCTAAAATCTACCCACACCTATTAAACCTAAACCCACAAACATTCCCAAAAACCTACCAACTCATTTTTATATTCTTCCTAGCTCATAGGAGAACTACATCGGCTGAGGTCCCTTTTCCCTTGGACTATGGAAGCACTCGAGGGCATGGGGCCCTTGGAGGTTAGCTTGGTCATCCTCTAACCTAAAACAATTCATCAACCATGCCTAACTCACCATTTACATCACATTTCACTTAGTTCCCCTTTTATAACAAAATTACAAATTAAGCCACATACATAACAAGTTGCTTACCATAGCGTACATTTATTACACCTACCATCCCTCTATGATCACTATGCATAGATTATACAACATTTCACATATGACCCATAGTATCATTCATTGAAAAAACTAATGAATCATAACCATAACCTGACTCGATCCATGCCTAACCAAACTAGAATCGATCCATGCCTATAACCTAACTCGATCCATGCCTATGACCTGACTCAATCTATGCCTAAACCAACCTAACTCCATCATGCCTAACTCAACTAATTTTAGTCCACATTAAACATAACAAATCCATGTCTCATCTAATACAAGCCATAAACCAATGTCTCATACACACATCAACAAATCATGAAATACCATGAATCTCATCATTCAAATCAATAAATGTGTATCTCAATATACATGTCTATCATCTTGTCCATCATCTCAAAATGTCAAATTGACACAAGTTGAAATATATATATATATATATAGTAAAAATGTCATTGACATGCGGGACGGTCTCATATATACCAAAAGAATGAATGAATCAATACAAAATATCTTCACCATGCAGCCAATATATGCTCTAAATATGTAAAAAAACTCATTCATCCTCATTGTCTTTGGCATGTAGGCCGATATGTGATAAAAAAATAAAACTATATTCGTCACGTAGGCTAGCATATATATCCACAAATCACTAGTATATATAAGAAATTAGGTGACCACATCTAAGGCATCTCACCAGATGTCCTCCATCTCTGTGTCACCTACACCCTTGGCCTCCTATGTCCCTACTAGCACATCACCTAGCTTTGGTCACTTTGAGCACTTTGTGGCCTCTCCCGATCGGGCCTTGGAGCTCGCCCGAACCCAGGTACTCTCCACACTATGTGTGTGGGATATCGTCCTCTCACTAGATGCCTGTTGTGCTCTATACTCAACATAGGATATGAAATATATGCCAAATGCCATAAGATGGTCTTAATAGTATCTCACCTCACCTAGGGAATCCCGTAACCTTGATACAGGCATAGTTTTGGTTGTCCCATAGGTCTTGGCGCTTGTACCTACCTGCAGCACCCTATCCTGGTGCCTTCCTATGAGCTGGGACCTACTCACAGGTGCTTGTGGTGGTGCCACCTACCCCTATGCCTATATCTAGGCCTATAGGGCCCCAATCTGTGCCTAGGATGTGACCAACTAGCCTTGTAAACCTACCACCTGAGCCTGTAAGGCTTTCACCTAACCATGTCCCTCTTGACCATCTCTATCCCCTCCCTCTACCATCTGGGCCTGCAGACTGGCCACCTATACTTGTAGCTCTGCTACCTCTACCTCTGACCCCTCCAGCTGTGTCTGTAGTATACCTATCTAGGTGATCAACGTCACTACCTACCCCTATAGGGTGTCTCACCACTTGCTTGTAATGGAAGCTAAGTCGGGATTCCCGGTCTAGGTGGTATGGCTCATAACTGAGCCACCCACCACTACCTATACCTATCTGTACATCCAGCGTCATCAATCGCCAATCCACTAGCTCCTCCTCCTCCCTTGTAGGTATTGTAGGTTGTGGTAGAGGTAGAGGCCTCTCCATGTCATCTCTCCGATATTGTGGGAAGGATGAAGGAATATCCTATATAAGCCCGAACTACCACCGGACCCTATCTACCGGGATCATCTCATGCTCCCTGGCACGGCGACCCTGTATCCACCTCTCTAGCTGGAGCTCAGCTAGGTCCTCATGCATGTGCCTATATGAGGGGAATCACACATATGGCCTCTAGATAATTTCCACTCTAGAAAACCCACCAACAACTGCCAAAAATGGGCCTCGTGATATGTCGTCCTATCCGATCTCTGCTCTCCTACAACCAACACCCATCTCCTATATCCCACCCGCACACATCTCATGGGAAATGCATCTACTTGGGGCATCCCTATAGGTTGAACATAGACTATGTGCTCGTAGGCCCAATAGTGCAGTATAAAGGTACAACACAGGCTAAACCTATGCAGCTGCCCATATGCCCACAACTCTCTATATAATTACACCAAGAATTTTGGTTCCCAGGAAAAGTGTGTCTCATACACCATCATATCGTGGATCACCCCCATCAGTGATTGGGGAAATCATCCACCCTCTACATCGACAGTGCATAACAACACACTGCCTCCATCAATAAAACCACTAGCCTCGTCTCATCTGGATGGGCTAGGTACATCTCGCCATAGCTCAAACTAGTGTTATAAAATCTCATCTCTACCACCCCCTCGCAAAAATTGTCTCGATCAGCTCCTTTGAGGCCTCAAAGGAGATAGAGTAAACTTGGGCACCCAATATGGGTAACCGCAAAATCTAGAACACGTCCTCTAGGGTGATAGTCATCTCACCCATCGGAAGGTGGAACATGTTGGTCATGACGTCCCATCTATCAATGAGAGAAACCATCAAGTTGGGTTGTCGAACAACATGTTGGTAGTGATGAATCCCACTCAAGCCCACTGCCTCCACATGTTACAGCTCTAAAGGGGTCACTAAGCTACACAATGTCACAAGTAGAGGCGAGAACCTTATCCGCATGTGTAATCGCACTCTCCCCTACATCTAATCCAAACACGACATTAATCCAAATTTACCATCACCATAATAAAAATTATCATTACCCTCCACCCTATTTTTACCCTACCCATCTCAACTACCTAACCCACATCACTTTTGCACCCTTGTGCCTCAAAGCTGGCCGGTACAGTTTATTCTAACTAACCGGTCACCTTTAAACCAGTATTAGTCACCTATATTATGACCAATTCTTGGTTCACCTTTACTAACCACAATTATCACTTAACCCGCATCGGTCATCTATTTGGTTCTCGATACGGTTCTACCCAATTGACGCTTTGCCAAGCTTGACCGATTTGCGACGGTCACTATCGTAGAAAATTCCACGACTTCCCAAACCCCCCTTTTCTATAAACCTCCCCCTACCCCTTTTACCCCACATACAATGACCTAAACTCCCGTTAGACCCTACCCACCCCACTTATACAAGTTACTACCCTCCCCCTCTTTTTTTCCCATTATTCCCCAGGACCAAAATTTAACTTTTACCCACCCACAAAAACCCAAAACCCACTACAAACAACAATAACCAAAACCTATAATATATTTAATCAACAATGTAGTGTGTTGGCGCTTACCTCGTTACGTTGCTGCCATCTCGGTGACACGTATGGCCACTATGTCGGTCATCCGTCTAATCCCTCTCCGGCCTACTGCCATCACCAAATCACTACTCACAACATTTGACTAATCAAATCTCTCGTCCCGATCCGTGGGGCGTTACTCACTAACCCAACCCTCATCCAATCGACTACCACTCACTATCCCATTTACTCTAGATACTTTGCTCTCTTTTCTCTCTTTTTGTCATTTATTCACTTGAAAATAATAAATGAATAATAAAAACATGGATTTTATATTTTTATAAAAACCCGACCTAACTAATGTTAGTTGCTCCCCGACCGTCATCGATCACGTGCCCTACCTAACTGTCGCTAGTTTTCCTATACCAACATCAGTTATCCATGACCACCATCAGTCACCCTCACCTACACATTGCCCTTACTTTGCCATTTTACCCCACCCTTTACCTTGCTCCTTTACCCCATCCAACATTTACCCAACCCATTACCTTACCTTTCCTGACCTCGTCACTTCCGACCTCCATTTTTCCTCCTTTGGGGACTTCTTCTTCTTTTAACCCTACCTTGGCCTTACCCATGCCGTAACCTAGATATTTTGACCTAGAACATCGCTAGTGACCTTTGACCTCATGTGTTCACTATACCTTGTGGCATTTTTACCTGTGTTGATTGACCTAATGACCTTACCTAACCTATTTCCGTGACCATTTATCCTACCCCTACCTTTGGTGTCCGGAACATACCTAAACATTCCTGCACCTAACCTACATTGTGTTTCCTGACCATATCATATATCTTGGATACCAAATTCACTTCAACCTTGTTTAGATAAACCTACCGACCTTAGACGATGTAGAGTTTTCCGATCTTCAACCCAGGTAGTGTATTATAGTTTATACGTGTGCGTGTGTTTGATTTATTGCTACCTTTGACCCTAATCCATTACCTAGATTGCACTGAGTTGACCTTTCACCATTTTCCCCTATACCAACTTGCCTTTTCCTTGGATTTAACTTTTATCAAACCATTTACCACTTTATCTTGCTACCTCATCAATTCTTGGTTTGAGGGGGATCACCTTTACCCACACTCGGGGCAACAAATCTTATTTTTGTTAGCATCACTTACCAATACAAGCTAAACAACAAAAAGGGGTAAAATGTAGACACTAAAATTAGGTCACACTCCCCTTTGGTCCCTTGACATATAAGCACCCCTTTATTACATTTACCTAGCCATGACCCCCCTTCACCCCACTAATATTAATTTAATTAATTTAATTAAATTAATTCATTACCCTCATTATATTTATTATTTAAATATCTTATTTAAATAATATCCCCACATCTGATTCACTTAAAAACCTCATCAAACCAACTCAACCTAAGACCTATTCTTGGCAAGTTGCCATAACTAACTAAGACTTACCTAAACCCTAAAAATCAATGCATACATTTCCTCTAACCACATTCCCACATGCTCACAAGAAAGCTCCTAGTATAATCCGTAGAATAATGACATGAGATCCAAGAAAATCAAGAGGATCTCCTAGTTTAGTAAACCTAGGAAATCCCACCTTAACCGACACGGTTACCCCTAACTGTCACCGATTAAGCCGGGCTAGCATCGGTTATCCTTTTAACCCCAAAACAACCTTATTCTCAAGGTTCGAAGTTGGTAAACATTGAGAGAAAGTTGACGAGAAAGAACACATCTCGGAGAGATAACACATCTTCAAAGAGCAAATTCCGGTGAAAACTCACATCCAAGGAAGGAGATTGAGCATATTCTCCTGCATGACCCTCCTAACCATGAACTGGTCCATCCAGTGAAGAGGAGTGTACATGCACTCCATGCGAGAAGAGTTTCTTTAGTTGGTGATCACTTACAGCCTTGAAACCCATCATCAGCACTTCCATCCCTCACACACGAGGCATTCAAGAACAAAATACAAGTAAGTATAACATCATACTTTTCTCGGTTTATTTCGTTTCATCATCTATTTATCATCCATTGTTTACTTTTCCCCTATTGAACTTTTCCAACATTTTCACATCCATATACCCATTAAAACCTTGCCAAAGCCTACTCCGGTCATTCAATACCTCATCTCAACTCACCAAAGTCCTTTGTGTAATCACAAAGGAGATCATAGCTTGTTCTATGACATTTCCAGATCTCACGGAATGAGTACCGGTTACACCTAACATTGTCGTCGGTCACCCTAACGACACCAGATCTCTATATTTTCCCTCATACCCTAGAAACAGAGACCTACCCACAAAATTTCATCTCACACCTATTTACTTGTAATCTACCTAAGACCTTTATCAAACCTACGAGACCTAGAACCAATCATTTGACCTTTGGATTCTATTCTAGCTTAGAATGTTAGATTAGATCTATTTTTCTTATTGTGTTTTTAAGTGAGATACCTAAATGATTTTAAAATAAAAATAGGATTTACTTTGTTTACAACATTAAATTGTTTAAAACAATGGACTGATAGCCATCTAGGAAGTATCATACTTCCCGGATCTAGCATATGCTAGGTAGTTCACTGCCCATATTGTTTAATTCCTTTTGGCGGTCTTGTTTTCATTACAGGTAGTTCCTCTTAGCCAAAAGGAAGTTCTCATGATTAGTTGTGGATCTAGAAGTCATACATACGTAACAACCTATCAACCAACATTTGAATAGGTATTCCTCCTATGACCGTTACCCTATCTATTTCATCAACACTTCAAAGAAATGATCTAAGAATCAGGTGAAACCCACAGACAACAAGTTTCATAATTTTATAATTTGTAGGTTGATGTTTAAGAAAGGGGTTTTTTCAGGTTTGCTTTTGATTCCTAATATTTCCAAAAGGCATGAAGGAAGAGCATACACAATGTGAAAGTTTCCACTGAAATCACCTAAAAGTATTATTTCAACCTTTATAAAACAAGTGTTTTTTGAACAATTTATATGAGTTTTGTATTAGTGTTTTTGATCTTTAAGATCACCTTGGAAGACGTGAGGAGGGAGCATACACGCTTCTAAAAAACTACTTCTAAGTCAAAAAAAAACACTTTTAATCTATGCAAACTGAAACATTTAAGAAAGAACCCTGTTTTTCCAATTGTTAGTCCTAAAAACTTGTAGTGATGGATTAGAAGAATTTTTTTCAGATTATAAATTTTTCAGTTTTTAACATAGACACTTGCATGCCTATATAGACACCAGCACTTCCCAACCGACAGATATGTGCCTCACCTAATGAGTATGCTGTGAGTCAAAAATTAATAAAACCCAATGAAGTAAACACAGACACTCACAATATGATAGAGACATGCCTATATTGACATGGATGCTCAGGTTACGATGTGTACACACCTAATCCTAAATAGAGAACTGTAAAAATTATTACACAATCAGACCTTTTACACCTGCATTTCTAGAAATATGGATATGCACCCCAGATGATGGAGATGTGTGCGCATCCTTGTATGGGTTATTTCTAATTTTTTACACAATCAGACCATTTACGCTTGTGCGGCTAAAGAGATAGATATGTTCCCGTGATGATGGAGATGCGTGTGAATCTATGCAAAGGTTTAGTTTGCAAATGATGAGGACCTTCTTATAGGTATGCACCTAATATGAAGGGTACGTTGGGGTTCCGATGTGTACGTTCCCCTTGTTGGAAACCTACGTGCACCCTATGAAAAACCTACAAAAAACATGGATTTTCAAATTTTCAAGAGAAAACAAGTTATTTGTTAGTCAAAGTGTCCTATTTCTATATCAAACCCATAAAATGTATAAAAATGAAGATCATTTACCTAGGGTTAGAAATAAAAATGAGGAAATAACAATTGATTTGAACAAATAACTTGAAAAATGAGCTTTGAAAAACCTAAAAGACCTCCATTAATGGAGAGTGGACATAAGTGTCCCACCGGGCATCTTGCAAATGTGTTAAATGAAGAGTTGTAAAATCCATGGATTTGGGGTAAGAATCTCTAAAGAAACCCCAAAGGATTTTAACAATCGATCAATGGACCATGCGATAAGAAATGAGAAAGGTTTCCTTCTTTTCATACATTAATTTGAAATAAACATGCAAACTAAGAAAATGAAGTTAATCTATATTCATTGAAAGCTTGAAATAATCAACCTAAGAGGATCTAAGCATTCAATTTATGTGTTAAGAGAAAGATATCTCCCCATTAATGGCTTGAGGCCAATGGATTTTCTCTTCTACTATATGTTAATGCTATGAAATACAAGATTAAATGCTTTTATCTCAAATGAAAGAAGATGAAATACAAAATAAATCCTAAACAAATTGCTATAATTTCTACTAAGAAGAAGAGAGATTATTAGGAAATGAGGAGGGTATAGCCCTATTTATAGTTTTGGTTTAGAAGAAAAGGGAGATTTGGGTGCATATGGGACAAAGGCTAGAGTCCAAAATCACTTTAGCAAGTCAAAGTGTAATTTGACTATGTGATAGGGTAATTAACCAAGGTTAGACTAATTAATCTCTCTTAGAGTAGTAATTAGGGTTTTGGAAGGGTTCTTAAGGGCTTAATCAATCCAAAAAGTGGATTGATCTTACGGGGAGCTAATAGAAGTAAGCTAGAAGACAATAAGAAGCTAATGTAGTTAGAACGAGGATATAACTGCTGTTTAAATGGTTTATAAGAGAAAAAATGACCAAAAGGGTGTCGTAGGAAGGGAGTTAGATAGGCCTAGCTGGCGGTGTCTTTGACAATTTGTAAAAAAATAAGCATTACTACACCATTATAAATAATAGTGTATTGATCAAACTACAGTGTCTACTGACTCTAATTCTTGTTCTACCAAGGCCTCGATGATTTTTGTTGTTTCTCTTTCTATTGCCTCATTTACTTTCTCTGCATGAGGCTTGGAGTTTTTGTTCCATCGTTCCAATCTCCTTACTTATTCCCATGTCTTGGGAGTCTTCCTCCTCCTGGCTACCCTTGAGCCGTACGAAAAGGAACTCATGTTCTTCTTCTCCACCCTCTTCTTCTAAATCGTGCATGCTGAAAAAAAAGTGGCTCTTGGTCCCCTTCAAGATCATCTTCTTCATTGTTATCCCTCTCACCTATGTATTTCTCCAACCTCTCCGTCTCCTCCAAGTCGGGTTCCTCCATCACCTTTTTATTCTTCTTAAATGGGGATTCCAGGTGTAGGAGATTCTACTTTCTCTTCCTTTTTAGGTTATTTCTCCTTTGCGATAATATTTTCTTGTGTTGGTGCCTCTTCTTTGACTAGAGACCTCTTCCTACATGTGTAAGTACTTGTTCTAGAGATTTTCTGGGGTGCCTAATGCTTGTGTATCTTGGGAACTTGGTGCCTTCTTCTTTATTTCTTGTCTCCTAATTCTTGGGTGTAGTCTTCTTCCTACCTATTAGGTCCTCAGGTATAGCTATTTTGTTTTCAAGATAAGAACCCTTCTCAAACTTAGGCCTTATCAAAGGTATATACATTCCACAGAGACCTTCCTACAATAGTTAGATTCAGGGGTTTTACCATTTGGACTTTGTGTGACACATATTTTCCACGTAAGCATTCTTTTTGGGTTAGACCAACATCTTGCACATATCCTGTGGTCTCGGTCAAACTTCCAAGGTCAAGCTTTAACTTTTTGGACTCCTTGAATTTGTTAACTCCTACTTGAAAGTATTGAGCTATGAAGGTGAATGGGAGCTTGCACCATGGGCTCATGTTTTCATCTTCCAACTTAAATCTGCCAATGCAGAAGTGTTAGTATACTGTGAACTCAAATTCTTCTACTATAAGCATTGGAATTTGTTCTCGTATCCTCCATTCTACCCCGAACGCATTCCTTAAATAGTATACCATTTTTCAAGATGCACCTTGTGAACAAGCATCATGCTAACATAGTTGTATCTCTCAAATATTTTTGCAAGTAAGGTGTTTTCCTCTGGGTACTCCCACATGAAATTATCTACTGCATTTGGTATTTCGATTTCTGAGAACACAATGGTTAAAATGACATTACCAAAGAGAATATTTTCTCCTTCCTGTGCACTGGTGATAATTTCATCTGCAATGTATGCAGATAGATTGTAGATGGTGCCCTCTGATGTTATTCTACAGACATTTAACCAGACTTGTTTACAGGGTCCATATTTGTTGCATGTTGAGTTTTGTTACTAGGCATGTAACCATTCTCATCACTGGGTCTTGGATATCCCTGATATCAAATTACCTTGACCCCTTCTTGTATGCATATGCAGCCACTATATCCTTAATCTTCCTTCCTTGTCGCGCAGAGTCATCCTCTAAACTTTCTCCCTCACTAAAAATGCACTGTGAATCTTGAAATTAGTTGAGGGGTTGCATCTTATGCCCCATGAAGTGAAAGTGGTATTCATGTATGCAAGAAATTAGCCAAAGTGATAGAGGCACTTTGGATTTACGAAGTAGGGAAAATCATAGAGTTTTAATAATCCTACCTTCTCTAACTTTACCTTGACTTCGTCGATATCTCGGTGTTCTCTGGTTGGCAGTGCACTAACTCTAACTCCATTTCCTTTTCAATCACATTCGTGTAATGATTGTAGTCACTTACTGTCATTTTTCTCAAAGGGGATTCCCATTTCATTAAGAGTGAACCCCCATATGGGTCTTGCATTTTTGCATACCATTCTTCATTAGTACCAATGGTAGTTTCTTTTTGTTTTCCCTTTCCCTTTTCATTTTTAGGTGTTACTGCTGGTTTCTTGGGTGCCATTGTGTAGTTTTCACTTCAACATTTCTTCTTAGCTCTGCTCTTCTAACCTTTCCAAGTTCAAGTGTATAACCTGCAAAGAATACTCTTTTCCAACCCGTGCCTAGCTATCAAACCCTAAGCTGGAATATCTTTTCACAAGATGGAACTTCTCCAAAACTTTACCCATGCCCTTGAATTACTTACCCCATGATTTATAGATCCAAAATAGTCACTCACTGTTAAAATCTTCCAATTTTTCTTTGCACGGATCAACTCTAGAAACCTTAGTTCACAAAAATATCTTCCTTCTTCATATTTTCAAAGTAAATAATGAAGGTCCCAACCTTCTATTTATAGTTTTTCCCACTTTTTAACATTAAATGCTACCTTACCTACCACTATACTTTAACGCTTAATGCATATTTTTCCAACAAAGTCGACTTTAGCACTTTAACTCATGCACCCAACCTTGCGCAAGCAATTTCCCAACCTTCCGGCACACAACCTATCTCTGTCTAGACAAGAGACTCTTACGCGCACGTAACCAGCACTGAAGGCACCTCTTTTGTCATGATTTTTTCTCTTGCCTACCTCATGTTTCTTTTGCACTTCTTCCTCTCTTGTACATGGATCCCTAATGCAGCCTTACCCTAACACCAACCATCCTTTTTCAACTTTCCTTGCATGTACTTCCCTCACATGTACATTCAATTGGGATTTCTAATGTAATCCTTCACAGGTGCTTTACACTCCAACTTCTTCCACCTTACTCCACCCCACACTAAAATGATGAGCGGTCCTATGTGCGATTCTGAATATTAAAAAAGTAATGAGATTACCAGCACCCAAGGTGCAACATAAACCAACAACGAGAAATGGAACCACACGAAAATAAAATGCATTAAAGGAAATCCTAAACTAACTGGCAATATTACCTTATTTACAAACACCAAGAAGACTTATTTATAGTAGGGCTTTAGCCTACTCCCATTGAAGTGTCTTGGAAATCTTGTCCCATCTAACACTTGTAAGCTGGAACACGCCTAAATCAAGGATGTACAAGATGATGTAGGGACCCAACCAATGCACTTTTAACTTCCCAGGATGGTGCAAAAACTTTGAATCATATAGTAAGACCATCTACCCAACCTCAAAATTCTTGTTCTTAATGTGACAATCATGCCATGCCTTTTGTTTTGCTTTTAAATCTTCGGATCCACTGGCGAGTGATCGTCTTTCATCCAATTGCACTATCTTGTCAATTATTTCTTCCAGCACTTATTCATCAGTCAATCCTATTGTGTACGCTATATACAGAGAGAAGGTAACATGAATTCAACCAGAAGTATAGCTTCCATGCCAAACACCAGTTGAAATGGTGTGGCCTTATTCAACCTCTTATAGGTTATCCTATATGCCTAAATAATGGATGATACTTTTTCATCCCAATCCTATCTACCAACATCAAAAATCTTAGTCAATGTGTGGCTAAGTATTTTGTTAAATTCCTCAAATGCAGTTCCATTTACTCGAAGGTGATAGAGAGTAGTTTTGTGATGGACCATCATGAATTATGATAGCGAGAATCCTGATGTGTCATTGAGGAAGTGCGTAACTCTATCACTTTTCAAACTCAATGTGAATCCATACCTATTGATTATGTTTTCCCATAAAAATCTAGTAACGGTAGCCACTGTATAATCCTTTGTAGGTGCTACCTCTGCCCACCTTGTCAAGTAATCACTGTAAGTGAGGATATAATATAAACCACCCCTTCGCGCCGCTAGTGAGATTGGTCTGAAAAAGTTGATAGCCCATTTCTCAAATGGTTCCACACTGCTATTGGTCACAAGGGCATTTCATCTCTTTTTTTAGATTTTCCAAGGTGTTGGAAATGGTCACAGGCCTTACAAAACTCAATGTAATCTTGATAAATGGTCTCCCACCAAAGCCCTACAAGTAGAGTCTTCTACGTGGTTTCATTGCCCGCATAGTGTCCTCTTGCAATCCCACCATGCACTTCTTCCATAATTACAATGCGCTCATGTTCTAGTACACATTGGCACAGAACCTCATCACGACCCATTTTTATAGGTCTCCACTAATTAACATGTAGGTGCAACGCGTATGGCCAAATTCTTATTCTTTAAGGCCTTGATTCCTTTTGGCGCCACACCTATTTTGAGAAATAATGCAATATCCTCCAAATCTGAGGGTGCATGCCATAATCTAAATAGTTGCATGTTATGCATAGTTTCTTCAATACTCTGTGCATCCTCCCCTGAATCAATCCTAGACAAATGGTCATGTCCAAAATTACTTTTTCCTAGTTTGAAAACCACTATGAACTCAAATTCTTGGAACAATAGTACCCACTGACATATTGTCCCTTGTAGAATGATATTTTTCACCAATTATTTCAGAGCCATATGGTCAGTGTAAAATATAAATGGGGTTGCAAACAAATATTGTATAAATTTATGAAGCGTGTAGATAATTGACAATGCCTCGCACTCAGTTGCAGTGTAATTCTGATCCACTTGGTGTCAATTTCCTACTTGCAAAGCACAAGGGATGATCAAAAATCCCTTCACCAGGATGTGCAAGTACTACTCCAATGGTGGTTCTTGAGGCATCCACATGAACATGGAAATACTAATCCCAAGAAAGGAAACATAGGATGGGTACGGTGACAAGCCTATCCTTAAAATTGTCAAATGATTTATGTTGTTCTTCTCCCCAATGAAAGGAACTTTTATGTCTAAGAAAATCTTCTAAAGGCATGGTGATCTTGGCATATCCATTAATGATCTTCCTGTAGTACCCCATATGCCCAAGAAATCCATGCACTACACTTTGACTAATAGGCTCACTCAATCCCACAATTACTGTAACTTTTGTGAGATATACTAGAAGGCCCTCTTTACATATGATGTTCCCCAATAATGTTCCAAATAGGGTAGAAAAGACACATTTATTAATGTTGAGGTATATCCTCAACTACTGACATCTTTAAAACATCAGCCTTAAGTTGTCACAATGGTCCTTCACTAACCCATATATTTTCCAATCATCTAGGTAGACTTGAAGGAATTTATGATTAAAGTTCTAGAAAGCTTGTACCAAAATGCACGAGAACACAACAGTGCATTCTTCAACCCAAATGGCATGACTGTATAGGAAAAAATTCCCCACTCAGTGGCGAAATTCATCTTCCTTTAGTCCTCCTTCATGATCCTTACCTGGTGATAGCCCGAGAATCCATCTGTGAAAGAATAGACCTCACACCCTGCCACTCCCTCTAATATTTCTTCAGTAAATGGGGTTGGGAAAGGATCAATGATACATACTACATTCAGGTCCCTGTAATCAACATAGATCCTTATCCTTCCATCCTTATTGATGCTAATTACCATTAGACTTATCCATTTTGACTCTTCAACAACTTCAATAATGCCTGATGCTATCATCTTATCTATTTCCTCCTTAACCTTCACGCACAAGTTAGGATTCATTCCATATGGTCCCTTCCAAATCAGGCATGCACCTTCATTCAACTTAATTCTCATTTCTCCCAAGGAATGGTGAACACCTTTGAGTTCATGATACCCATGTAGGAATAAATCCTCAAACTCATATAAAAGATCAATGATCTTAGAGACTTCCTTCTTTGACAAATAATATCTAATGATAGCCTCCTTAGGCTCTTCTTTTGAGCCAATGTTAACCTTCTTTTTCTTTAAAGGCTCATGATAGGTGCACATCCATTCATCATCACTATCTATGACTTCGCACTTCCCTACAAAATGGTCAACATCCAAGTTTTCGCCTCTTCACCATCAATAACATACACCATCTTCCCCTTTTCTTTTTCCAAACACATGCACTCAAGCTATATCTCTTTTGTTTCTTCTTCCTCAAAGTGCACCTCTAGGCCAAGTTCACCTAGAAACTCTAGTAGCCTATATTTTACCATGGAAATATCCCTAATGGTAAGGAAATTGAAAACCTGTAATGCCTTATCCACCAAGGGCTTTGTACTCGATACTCAAATATTTTAATAAGATTACTTGCTAACTCTCGCTAATTTCTGTCTAGCGGTGTGTCTCGGAATGAATGTACCATGCATGTGGACAACCTTGTATGGTGGAATACAACTTAAGAACTCATAATGAAGGTGGAAATGTTCAAGCTTCCCATCCAGGGTGTCTCACATGCTTGGATATGGAAGGAAGTGGTATCTTTACCATTGTAATATTTAATAGCCATGGGCATGTTGGTTCTACAAAACCTTAAAGATAAGGCAATTCTAACCTCGAGCCATTCCAAGAGATTATCATGATGCATTACCCACCAAAGATACGGTAGTCCCGAGTAGGATGTAACTTAACATCCCCCTTCGTTCATCTTCCTCCTTCCACTAATCTTCCATCTCCTACAAAAAGACCTCAAGTACTTAGGTAGCTCCTTTCCTCCTAGGAGATGGACCATACATGCCTTTTTCACCTTTGTCACTAATCCTCTCAAATCTCATATGATCAACTCATAGGTTCCATGCACCCAATTACCATATGCTATCTTGGTGGTGTCACTTAGGACTGAGCATGCTCAAACTGGATAATTCCTTTAGTGGGATGAATTATATCTAGATCTCTAATTGAGCACACATATATTCTATCCAAGAACTCTTCTCCCAAAGGTTCATTATAGGGTGTTGATTTCTCATCAGCCAGGGGTATGATGAACTGTTCATCCTCATTTTCAAAGCTTATGTATCCCTTGTTGAACCAAAGATCTAGATTGTTCTTATAGCACCATGGGCACTAAAGTAGTGCTGGGAAATTGTCTGCCTCAGTGAGCACCGAGAATTTGAAGTCCCCAGTAAACTTAGCTCACTGAATGGTGATAGTTACATCCTTTAAGACACCAATGAGAATTAACTTCATTTTTTTGCCATATACAACACATTCGAAGATGGTTGTAATGCAAGCCTTCCTGTTTGATGCCATACATCCAAGGTGAGAACATTGACCTCTGCACCTATGTCAATGAGGATATTACTAAGGAGCCATCCATCCATGACCACATTTAATGTGGTCTTTCTATCATATTTAAGGTTGTGAGGGGGAAGGTTTGCATGCAAGACCTACCTCTCATCCTCTTCCCCAGGTGTGTGGTACCTTCTTTCTCAACCATTATCCTATCAAGGGAATAATATTCTCTTTCCTAGAACTTCCTTATTTGCTCCTCCCTCTTGGACTGCTCCTTTAGACACTAGATTTCTCCTTGTAAACTTTAAATGACGTCCATAGTTTCTTGATATACCACCTTTTGATGCGTAGGATCGGGTACTTCCCATGTACCACTTCTTCCCTTAAAACTAGGTTCTTCTTCCTTAGTATCTCCTTTACGCGTGTGCCATCTGCTCTTGTTGTTACCATAACAGGTTCCAATCCTACTTCACATGTCACCTATAGCATCCATTGTGTGTCAGCCTTCTTAATGCTTATCATCGCAGTGCCCTTGTATTTCTGGTGCTACTAATTCATGTGCTCAAACAACTCATGGCACTCCTCATACTTGTGTTTCTTCCTGTACCATGAGCACTGTAATAAATCTAGGCATTCACGCTTGTAGTGGTTTCCACAATTAAAATAGGTTCCATGCAGGATCTAACTCCTTCTCCTCTGTGGTTACCACGACCATGGAATCCTCCATGAAATCCATGTGCACCTCCATCTACATGCTCCTCATAATGGTTGTAATCATTCATAGAACTGCTATCAAAGCTAGTTCGGCACACACCAAGATCAATGGCCTCATGGATCTGATCAATAAGCCTAAAATACTTAGTGTCATGGGTTGTAGAGGTACAAATCTTATAGTAGTAAGACACAATATTTTGAAGGGCCATCTACTTGTATCATGGTCCCCATGAAAAATTTCATAGTCTACTATTAGGATGTGTATTGTCCTCCGGGGGAAACTATCCTTGACATGCCCCTCTACTTCACAATCTGTACACCATATACCACTACGAGTCTCATGGGTTGAGTTCACAGACAATGTTTCCAGCTACTTAGCCATAACAGTAATTTGAGATTGCAAAAATAGGCTAACCCCGTATCAACACTTCTAATAGCTTTGGTGTGTAGGGCAGCTCCTAACCCCTTGCATGGGTCTGTGAAATTTTTATGAGATAAAGATCTTCTAAAAGGTGTTATCAACCCCCAAAAAACCATTGAGCATGCTGTGAAGGGTGAATGTCATATGATAATTTTGACATGAGGGTTTTGAACCATGCATCATACTCCCACACACTCTCCGCCATTCCCTATTGAATCTCCTCTAAGGCAATCGATGCTTTTCGGTTCAAATTTAGGGATGTGGAATTCTGCTAAGAAGGTGTTGTTTAAAGTAGTATAATCCACCACTGTTTGATGAGGGTCATATTTCCTATACTAGCTATGTGTATGCCCTTGCAATGTCATTATAAAATAACTCACCTTCTGTTTTGGTGTTGTGATCCCCTTCACGCACCATAGAAGCTCACACTTGTGAACATGTTTTGCAACATATTTAATACCTCTGTAATCTGGAAAATGTAAATACATCTCAAAGAAAAATTGAGGAGGTGGCTGGGCCCCTTGTCCTCTTGATCCGGATCCTTAGTTTCCTTCATTGTTTCTCCCACCACCATATCCACTAGATCCACCGAGTCCCGTGCCTCCTAACCCACCAGACACACCAGATCCACGAGGTCCTATTCCTCTTGACCCACCAGATCCACCAAGTCCACCAAGTCCTGTAGTTGTCATTCCAAGGATCCCCAAAGTTTCACTGAACTACATGCCGATAGTCTGTGATAATGCCCCACTACCACTAGTGTACCATGTGCCACTCCTAGATGCAAGACCAAAGGCTTGTGTACTTGCTCCTTGTCCAAAAATTCCTCCAAATACTAGAATAGTATGCCTAGCCATAGAAGTGGGGAATGAGAATTTGTATATCCTGGGCACAAATCTATCACTTCCACTAATACCAACCAGTCAGTGATACTCCTTCCTTGATCCGGAAAACCAAGCACTAAGGTTTGGTCACTAGATGGGTTTAGATGTATGTTAATGACTTTTCTCTCTCCATGCAACAAAATCTCATCAGAAGATGAAGGGGTCTCTCTTACATGCTTACTAAGATGGGGTAGCATAGAATGCTTAGGTTCTACGTCCTCTGCATGAAATTTAACTCCTACCCACAATGTCTACCTCCATAGATCCATCACACTTGTAACCTCACATTTTCTAGCAATCTCCCTTTCACGTGCTTCACTATACTTGAGTTATCTCTCCTCCCTTTCTTTCTCCATTGTAATATCTACCATCTTCCTCCACCCTAGCTTCCTCACCCAACACTCAGAATAGTTTAGCCGGCCATTGGAAATACCTCTAAAATCAAGGTAACAATCAAGATCTTCATTTCCAGAGGGATAACATGTAGAAATGATCCTCTGGGCTCCCATAAAAACTCAAACTCAGCAACTTCCAGACAAGAATATGTAGAAATAGTGTACTCTAGAGTGTAGCTAGCCAGTACTCCTTTCCACCAATGATCCACAACATGAGTCCATGTCAGATCTACATATTGCAGCCTCTGGTAGTCTTCATGGATCCACATGTGTGATCTATAATAATAGCTTGATCTAGAAGCATATTGCAAAATCCATTCATACAGATCTAATGGGAAGCAATAGAAAAAAATTTCATACAAATCATGGTAGAAGTTTTCTTCTACCCATCTACGTGCATTAAACTCAGGGCAAGTGCTGAATCTCGAGAAAATTCATCCTTTGTGCTCTTGAACCATGATTAAACACTTTCCAAAGTTAGGTGTTCTGTCATCACTTATCACACAGATCATGATGTATGCCATTTCCCACTAAAACTTCAAAAAGAGGTCCCGGAAATGGAACCAAGATGTAGTCATTTTTACACCCACCAAAGAACAAGGGAATCCTATACGCATCGGCCTATCACCCAACAGGTGCTCGGTGCTCACCCGAGGTATGTGTAGGCACCAAGTATCTCTTTTATGTGATTTGAGTGGGAAAATATCATCAATGATCCAAACTTAAAGGAAGTGAGTGGAAATGAGACATGCAAGCATCATAGAGCTTAGAATGGCTTCTAGATCAGTGTAGTCATTCCAGACAAAAAAGTACTTAATAGATTAAGAACTGAATCAAAACAGAAAGGGAAATGCACAAGGATTCAGACTCATTCCATAAACATGCATAAAACAAAACCATGAAGATATGTAAATGCACCAAAATCATTACTGATCATATTCATATAAACTGGTAACCTCATTACATTCATTAGATTCATTACAGAGCATCACAAAAAGGAAGACCAAAGTCATGCATCATAACTGGATCCATATCCTTTAGCTCTCAAAAATTTAATAACCCCCAATATCTTGGTACATCCATATCCTATGTTTTATCTACCCAACCCACATAAAGTTTCGTATGGGATTTTCGTGAGAGCTTTTCTCTCTATTGATCTCTCTCTCTCTCTCTCTCTGTAGGTTTGTGTGTGTATTTTTTCTATGGGTGCTTGTATATATAGGCATCCCAAAGTTCTAACTCATCCTTTTACAGCCTCAGATCTGGCGCCAAGTGTCTCAATGTGGTCCTCTATGGGAGCATGTTCCTCCAAGTCGATCTCTCTAGTTTTTACCATGATGTCCTCTAGAACTTCTATCATAGGGCATATTCCTTCCTAGGAAAACCTATCACCGGGTGACACCTTATCCACTCCACATGCACAATCGGGTAATGCTTTTCTGTGTCCGCCTGATCGCGCCGATATGGCTAAGTCCCGAGACCTTTTCTGCTAGCACACAACATGACCCTTCTAAAACCCTCCTAGAACCTTGCCTTACACACCTTCTCCTTGCGCACCTATCTTCAACCTAGTTCTTGTACACCCATGCACCTTTGTGCACTTAGCCAATATTTTAGGAGCCCAATAATGAGCAAGCATAGCTCATAAGGAATGTCCTTTATCGATATGTATAGATATAGTGTCTCTCCCTCACATGGTAGTATAAGCACATGTGATGATATAAGGTAATATTTAACTTATTCAAAGGTTTTCTGATAATAAGAATCCCAATTAAATTCTACATCCTTATAGAGAAGATGGTGAAATGGTTGACAACGATAAAAAAATTGTGATATAAAACATCGAATGGATTGAAATTTACCTTGGAGGATACATAATTGTTTAAGATTGGATGGGGGAGGAATTTTGATGATTAATTTAACCTTAGCTGGGTCCACTTCAATACCTTGGATAGATATGATGAATCCTAAAAATTTTCCAGTGAGAACACCAAAGAAACACTTTGCAAGATTAAGATGAAGGAAATATTGAATAAGGTGAGTAAATATTGATTCAAGGACGATAAGATGATCTTTGCATCATTTATATTTTCCTAAAAGATCATTGACGTAGTCTTTGACATTTTATGGATAAGGTCAAGAAAAATATAGGCCATAATGTGTTGATAAGTTCCTCTATCATTTTTATGTCCGAAGGGTATAACATGGTAGCGGGAAGTTTCCTAAGGGGTGATAAAGGATGTTTTATGTTGATCATTGGTAGCAATGAGGATTTGAGTATAACCATAAAATCCATCCACAAGGGAGAGAATTTTGTGGCTAGTTATTAGGTCAACAAGATTATCGATATTCAATAGGGAAAAATCATATTTAGGACATGCCATATTGAGATCCTAGAAATCAGTACAAATATGTAAATTTCCCGATGGTTTGGTTACGAGGATGACTTTAGAGACCCATTGTGGATAGTAATGGGTATGATAAAACTAGCAAATAAAATATGTTATAACTCTTTTGAATAATAAGAACCACACGAATGCATCCCATGAAGCTTTTTCTTAATAGGATTGGCATTAGGATATGTGATGATGTTGTCTATGATGATATTAGGATCAATACTAGGCATATCATTATATAACTAGGTGAATGTTTGGATGTATTTTGATAAGAAAGCAATGAAATCATCTAGTTCTTGTGGGTTTAATGATTGAACAAATTTAACTATACAGAGTTTCCTAAGGGGTCCCTAAGTTAATGTCAATGGTGGATTCATTAAGAAGGGTTGATGTGTTGGGTGGTAGGGATTTTTGAAGGAAGTGATCCTCCACTCCCATATGAGAAAGGATGTCTTGGTCATTGCGAAATTAAGGGATATCGATGGTGGGTGAATCTTCTTTAATAATTTTTGTCCAGATGAGAGGATTTTTTTTTTGTGACGTGATTGGATTGATAAATTAATGGTCCTAAGGAAATAGTATTGACTAAAAAAATGTTAGGTGGGATGGATATGGTGTCATTAGTATCCATGGGATCATCTCACTCGGTGGATAGTTATGGTTCAAATGTTCAAATTCACTAATGTGTATGGACATGGATTATTCGGTGAGTCGGTAGTAGGTGTTTTATATCCTAGACCATATTTTTCATGTGGTTTAAGAGAACATGGGGTGATTAAGTCATGTATTCCTTGTTCATAATGCCTAAATCTGAAACCTTTCCAGGATAGTGGTGAAGATACAATCGAGAAAAATTTTGATTATATAAAGATTGAAAATATGATGAAAAGGGAGTGACATGATGTTGTTTAATGGATCAAATGAAGGGCAGTCAAGTCCCCCATAGATGAGGTTCATTTTTAGATATGCGGGACCGTAGGAGATAACATCTCCTACATCAATCTCATACATGAATTTCTTGTTAGGATGACCGTACATCTTAGGTGTGGGTATGGAGTTAAGCATGAGGAGGTGATACTCCCCTAGTGTGAGGCATTACATAACATCACCAAGAAAAGAGTCATCCGACAACTCGGATTAAGGGATGGTCATGCTAGTAGATGCTTTTTTAGAAGATTTGGATGTAAATTTAGGTATGAGAATGTCTTTTAAGTGATACATCATGTTATAATCGGAGAAGGGATTTGGATCTGTAGAGATGGTGAATATTTTATCTTCATGTTCATACTTAAGACAACGATGGAGTGTATAAATAACACACCACATAGTGTGTATCCAAGGTCATCCTAATAACATGTTGTATTGGAACTCTCCTTCTATGATGTAGAAGAGTTCTGTAAGGGTTTAACACCGAATTTAAGAGGTAAGATAATGGTGCCTAACGTGGGTGTGATAGTATCATTGAAGGCTCGTAGTAAAACTAGAGTTTGAGAAATGATGGTGTGAGGTAATTTAAGTTGATTAAAGGCAATGGATGATATGATGTTAATAGTTATACCTCCATCAATCATGACCCTCTTAATGAGGACATCATTGATTTGAGTGGTGATGAAGAGTGGTAATTCATGGTCTTCTAGTCTAAGTAAAGGTATTTTAGATGACTCAAATGATATGGTGGTGGATGCTTTAGGGCCTCTATAAAGTTTTTGAAAGAGAGGAGGATATCTACCGGTACTGATATTGATTAGAGGGATTTGATCATGGCTTGTTTATGGGGATCTAATGTTTGAACCATCTCGTAGAGTGACATTTTGACGAGAGATTTATGTAATCTGTTTGATAATGACCTTCTCAGACTTGTGGTGGATGAAGGAGGTGGAAAAAGTATTGAAACGTTAGATTTAGATAATGTGGTTTGATTGGATGATTCAGGAGCTATAGAGATGGATACTTTAGGCTTGTCGGATGGAGCATATAACTCATGAGGTAGGGGTATAACTACAAATGTTTTGGATTTATTTGGTTATGATGAATCACTATTGTAGATTTGCAAGTATGTAGTTATGTGAATGTCATCAACCCGATGAGGAGATATTTTGGATATGGACTCTTTGGATTTGAATGATAGTAGAGATGTTAGTTTTGTGTGTGGTTCTAAATGAAGGTATAATGGGTTTCAAAAAAAGTTTGCAATTAAATGAAAGGATTTGCTTATGCTTTATAAAATGTCTGCGTGTCCTATGATAGTTGCAAGAGACATTGAAGTCATACCAAGAGGGATTCCATCCTCAAGGGTCGATAATTTAGGAGGTGATAATGTTATAAGTGATTGTTTAAGGATATCATCTAGGAGAGTCACATAACAGCCCTTAGGTGCAAATGTGGATGGCGAAGGGGTCTCTTTTGATTTATACTTAGGTGAGACATGACTTTAGAAGTGGTTTGTTTATTCATATGTCAAGGAGGATTCTTAGATGGTGTGGCAGATGAGGAACATGGACTCAATATATCATCTTGATGGGTTATTTTTAGAGTTGAGATGATAGTGAAATTCTTAGAAGGGGGTGGGATGAAGGTTCGAGTGTCACATAATCGGTGCTGATCTGTGAAGGCATAATAGAGGATTTTAAAGACTTGAAAAATGGTTTTTTTAAGGTTCCTTCATTTTTTTCTTAGATGAGCTAGGTGTGGATGTTGAGGTAGTAGATGTGGAGGGTTGATATTTAATGATAGGATTAGGGGTGTTTCTAATTGTTTATCAGATGTGGGTTTAGAAGTGTCTTGAGGAGGTGTGGATGATGTGGATGTAGATTCGAAGATGAAGGTGTAGTTTCAGTAGTATTTTTAGCAAATGTAGACTCGGTGGTTGTGGATTGAGATTTGGTAGATGTAGATGTTGATCCAGTGGATGTAGATAAGATTTTGGGGTAGGTATAGTCTTATTGATAGTATTGATGGTATGATGAATGTGAACATTTTTGCTTGTGGTTGATTGGTGGATGGAGAGTGATTTGGGAAAGGTTGTTTAAACACATCAATATTTTGGTTTTGGGGTGCATTTGGATTGTCTAAATGGAGTTCACCTTTACCAATCAAATCTTGAAGGAAATTTTGGAATCAATGAAATCTTTTGATGTCATATCCCTTAAGCCTATAGTATTTACAATAATCATTATCCCTATACCAAGAGGGCTTAGAGACAAATGTGTTGATGGGGCTGGTGGTTTAAAGAGAGATCATATTAGCAGTTATGATTTTGTCAAATATTACACTATATGTCTCTCTGATGGGTGTGTAACTATGTTATGGGTGATAACGCTCGGTAGTGGGAATTACTTAGGAGCGTATTTGACAACTACGGTGTTGGCTGATGATTTGGAATTATATTGATTAGAGGATGATTTAGATTAAAAGTTAGATTTTGGATTCTTAGGTTATCGTTTAAATCTTCTTTATTCGAGGGCTTGAAATTCTAATTTATAGGCCATGTGAAAGCTTCATTAAACATATGGAATGAATAGATCTAAAGTGTGGATGAGATGTGTTTAGTGCATTAACAAAAAAATAATTCAATTAATTTGGTTTGTGGTAATGAAAAGGATAACTAATTTATTATACCCCTCCAGTGGGAAAAAAATGGCCATAGATTCATCTTCAAACTGATTAATAGTGTAAATTTCATTGATGGTGATTTTGTGGGTGATGTTTATAGAGAAGTGTTATAGGAAGAGTTGTGCAAGTTGTGTGAATGAGAAAAGGGAATACTAAGGGATGTTATTGTACTAATCAAGGGTAGGAATTGTGAGGGGACATGGGGAAATTCCTCAACATTAGTTATTGGTCATGGAATATGAGATAACAAGTGTGGTGGAATGCACGAATGTGTTCTTTGAGGATACTCTCTATTATAGAATTGATAAACTTTGGAAGTTCCCAAAGTGAGGTGGATACAATTTTTAAGGTACTGAGGGTGAATGGGATCATTATAGGTTTTTCATAGGAGAGATCATTCTTAGGACCCTAGAAAGAAGCTTTTAGGTTGGCTATTTTGTTCATGAGAGCTTGATGGTATTTTGGTTGTGATGGTTTTTGTAACAATGAGTGAGGTTGATTGAATGAAGACTAGCTAGGTTGTGGGTATAATTGATACTACTAAAATATATTCCATTGATAAGGGATATGTTTTTGATGAGGAATGTGAGTGGGGATATTGTAAGTGGATTGAGACACTAAGGGTTGTGATGGTTGCACATATTGATAGGGGATGGGAATAGATGTGTTAATTTTGGGCCCCAAAATATTAGCTAAGTAAAAGAAGGTGCGTGGGCACGTGGGACCTCATCAAAGAAGGGTGTGTGGGTTAAAGGTGCACAAGGAAAAATGGCTTTCATACTTATCCATATTTGGCACCCCAGGCAACACATGAAAAAATCATGAACCTTGTGGATAAGGTGTCATCTTGGCGACTATGGAATTAAGAAGGGAATATGCCAAGAATGCGATGGAGGGTTCTAGAAGAGAATCATCATGTAGAGTGGATATCTCAAGTATGTGAAGGAATGATCCCATGGAGGACCACTTCGACACTTGGTGACCGATCTGTAACTTCTAGAAGGCATGGTGATGGGTGCTAAGGTTATAAATACAATCACCCGATAGAAGAAATATATAGGAAGAGAGGGAGAGAAAAGAGGAAAACCCCTACAGAATTAGAATGAGGATGTTGTGGATAGGTATTAGGAGAGATCTGTGAGTGTTAATCACATTGAAGGGGATGGGTTCTCATTCTTCTTTGTAATATGATGAGCATAATATAGCTTTGATGCATGATTTATCTCTGCATAAATTTATGATGATCTATTATGACCTCAAGGGATGTAATGTGGGTTATTAACTCTGTTAGAATGAATATAATGCTCTATTATAAATCATCTATGTGTTTAGAAGTATAATAATTATGCATTTCCTTTCATTATGAACCATCTCAACATGTTGCTTACTATTTCTCTTTCCTGCATTCAATGAGATGATAACTCGTTCTAAGTTCATAAGAATGTGGTATAGTTATTTTCTGTCTTGCATTTGATTATTTCCTAAGATGATGCATTCTCATGAAACTCACATAAAGGAGAGACTCGATGCCCGTGCATGCCTCGGGTGAGCACCCAAAATATGTTGGGTGATAGGCCGATGCACATGGGATTATACTATTAGTCTAAGGGTATAAAATATGACTATATTTTGGTTTTGTTTTGAAGACCTCTATTCAAAGTTGTGAGAAATGACATGCATATTTGTCCATGTGATGTGTGATGATAGAGCACCTGACCTTAGAAAGTGTTGAAACATGGTTCAAGAGCATAGAGGATGAGTTTTCTCAAATATTTAGCACTACTCCTAAGTTTAATACACATAGATGGGTAAAGAGAACCTATACCATGAGTTGTATGAGGCATTCTTTTATTACTTCCTAGTATAAGTATATGAATGGATTTCAGCATACACATCCAAATCAAGTTGGTACTATAAATCACGTGTGTAGACCTAAGATGACTATAAGAGGATACAAGATGCAAATATAACTTGGATGTGTGCTATTGATCACTGGTGGAAGAGAGTGCTAACCAGTTATACTTTAGAATATGTAATTTTGATGTATTCTTTCCCAGAAGTTGTTGATTTTGAGTTTCTAAGGGATCCTAGAGGATCATTTTTGCATGTTATTCCTTTGGATATGAATATCTTGGTCATTACTTTGAGTTTAGAAGCATTCCCCATGGCCGGATAAGCTTCTCCGAGCACTTTGGGAGGAAGCTAGGGTGGAGGAAGATGGTGGAAATTGTGGCTGAAAAGGAAAGGGAGGAAAGACGACTCAAGTATAGTGAAGCTCGTGAAAGGGAGATGAATAGAAAATGTGAGGTTGTAAGTGTGATGGATCTATGGAGGTAAACATTATGACAAGGAGTTGAGGTTTATGTAGAGGACGTGGAACTGAGTAGTCATGCTACCCCATCTTGGAAAGCACAAGAGAGAAGATTCTTCATGTTCGATGAGATTTCATCACATGGAGAAAGAAGAGTCATTGGCGTGCATCTGAACCCACCTAGTGACCAATCCTTAGTACTTGGATTTCTAGATCAAGGGAAAAGTATTGTTAACCAAGTTGGTATCGGTGGGAGTAAATGATCTGTGTCTAGAAGATATAATTTCTTGTTTGGAACATCCGTGGCTACACAATCCATTCTTGTGTTTGGAGGAATCTTTAGACAAGGTGCAAGTATGCAAGATTTTTGTATCGTATCTGGGAGTGGTGCAGGACACACAACTAGTAGTGGGACAATATCAAAGACCATCGGTGCATAGTTCAGTGGGACATCGGGAATGCTTGGTGTAACCACTTTAGGAACTTTTTTTACTACAAGAGGTGGATCTGGTGGGTTAGGAGGAATAGGACCTGGTGGATCCAGTGGAGGAGGAAACACCAGAGGGAACCAAGGCTCTGAATCGGGAGGGTAAGGACCCCAGGCACCTCCCTAAGTGTTTTTCGAGATCTCTTTGCACTTACCAGACTATAGGGGTGTTGAAGATGCTATAGATCATGTGCACAAGTGTGAGTTATTATGGCGCGTAAAGGGGATCACTACCACAGAGTGAAAGGAAAGTCAGTTTGTAACAACATTGTAAGGGCTCACACATAGTTGGTATAGGAAGTATGACCCCCATAAGATGGTGGTAGACTACACCGCATTGAAGAATGCATTCCTCGTAGAGTTCCATATCCCATATTTTGAGCAGAAGAGCATTAGTGCTCTAAAGGAGATCCAGTAGGGAATGACAGAGAGTGTGTGGGAGTATGATGCACATTTCAAGAATCTCTTATCAAATTTCTCCTATGACATTCATCCTTCTCAACATGCTCAATGGTTTTTCGGAGGATTGATAACACCATTTAGAAGGGTTCTATCACACAAGACTTTAACCAACCCGCATTAGGTAATTGAAGCTTCCCTATGTGCCAAAGCTATTGGGAGCATTGATCTTTAGTGTTAGTCCTTTTTGAGGCCCAAATTGCTATAATGGCTAAGAATTTGGAGAAACTTTTTGTAAACTCAACGCATGAAGTTTTTAATTGGAATTGGTGTACTGAGACTTTGAAGTGGAGGGACATGCAAAGGATACTTACCCTCGAAGTTGGTGTGCGCTATGGTGGTAGATGTGAGATCTACCATGGGGATAATAATGCAAGTAGATGTTCTCTACTCCGATTGCACAATATGCATATTATTTCTTTCTCTTGCAAGATTTGTACCTCTACAACCCATGATACTAAGGATTATAGATTGATTAATCATATCCATGATGCTATTGATCGAGGTGTGTACTATACTAGCCTTGCAAGAAGTTATAAGGATGATGACCATCGTTATGAAGGGCATGCAAATGGAGGAGTACATGGAAGAGGTTTTCATGGGGATTTTGTGGTCATGATAACCGCTATGGAGGATGGAATGAGTTCCCATGAGGAATGTGTTATAATTATGGATCTACGAACATTATAAACATGAGCGTACTTATCTTTTATAATTATCATGGTGTGAAAAGAAGCACACGTATGAAGAATGTCTAGAAATTTATGATCATATGAGCGAGAAACACCGAGAAAGACAAGGGTACTATGATGGTGAGCATCAAGAAGGTCAATTCAAAATAGATGCCAAGAGTGGTGTGAGAGTTAGAAATAGAACTGTCTTGGTGACGACGTGAGTAGAGGCCATGCTCACTAGGGAGATTCCAAGACAAATGGCACTAGTTTCAATAGAGGAATTAATACATGGAAAGTATCCTTACCCTATCCATTAGAAAGAAGTTTACTAGGAAACTATGGACATGATTCAAATTTTACAAGGGGAGATCTAATGTCTCAAGGAGAAATCAAGGCAGGTGGAGCAACGAGAAGGATAACAAGGTTCCAAGGAATGACCTAGATGAGGTCAAGGAAGTATGTAAAATGTTAAGGCAAGAGAATATTATTCCCTTGCTGGGAGAATGGCTAAGAGAGAAGTGACCACGCACCGGAGTAGAGCACAAAATATAGGTTTTCATGCAAACCTTCCTCCTCACAGCCTTGAATATGACAAGGAGATTACTTTGAATGTAGTTATTGATGGGTGGCTTTTGAGAAATATCCTCATCGACACGGGAGTAGAGGTGAATGTTCTTACCTTAGATGCCTGACATCATATGGGAAGGACTATGTTGTATCCATCTTCAAATGTGTTGTATATGGTGAACAAGAATAAGGCAATGCCCATTGGAGTCTTGAAGGATGTGGTTATCACCATTTAAGGGGACAAGTTCACCGAGACTTCAAAGTCTTGGTGCTCAATGAGGTAGAAAACTTTCCAGCATTGCTTGGGCATCCATGGTGTTACATGAACAATGCCGACTGCGGTTTAACAAAGGATATATTAGCTTCAAGAAAAAGAAGAAAGGGTGATCATCCCTTTGATAGATGCAAATTCAGCACCCTATATGGAGCTATTGGGGAATAATTCCTTGATAGAATCTATGTGCGCTCCATCAGAGATCATGAGATAATTCACCCCATAGAGGGAGTTATCTAGTTTGAGGATGTTTAGTATTCAAGTGATACCACTAGCATGGCATGCAACATATGAGTGCATGGGACTTATGAGTTTATTGGGAGACAATTAAAAGGACCTGTAACAAGGGTTAAAAAGGTGCACTTAGTCAAGTGCCTAGGAGGAAAGAAGTTTCCAAGTTACTCTAGAGGGGCATACCCTAAAATTTTCTTGCAAGAAATGGAAGCTCAGTGGAAAAATGAGGATGAAAGAAGAGGAATGCTCAGCTATAACCTACTTAGGACTATAGCACGCTAGTGGGCTACACATTGGGAGAACCTCCTGGAGTGGTGTGAGGTGAGGATCACATTTTTGTAAGGTTCTCCAGGAGCAACGTGCCCATAGTCATACAAGACTACCATGGAAAAGAGACCGCTTCATTTCATATCCAAGTATGTGAGGAGGCCTAGATGGGAAGCACAAAAGTGTTTCCACCTTCATTATGGGTACATAAGTTGTATTCCACCTTACAAGGTTGTCACATGCACTTGGTACATTCATTCGGAGATGCATCGTTAGATAGGTAATTGGAAAGAGTTAGCGGCTGATCTCATTCAAGCTTTCGAGTATAGGAGTACCAAACCATCAGTGGATAAGGTGTTGCAAATGATCAAGTGCCTTACAATGGGAGATAGTGCTATGGAAAAGGATAGGCTACTAGAATTGCTAGGTGAGCCTTATTTGGATATGTGCCTTAATGGATAAGAATTAAAGGAAGTACATTTTGATCACGGGTGTATGGAAAAAGAAAAAGGAAAAATGGTCTATGTAATAGATGAAGAAGAGATGGATATTTTGGATTTTAATCATTCAGAGGGTACACACAATGTCATACACAACAGTGATGAGTGATCATGTGCCTACCATAAGCCCTTGAAGATGAAGAAGGTTAACATTGGGATGGAGGAAGAACTTAAAGAAGCTATCATTGGTGACTATTATTCAGAAAAATAAGTTTTAAATATCATTGATTTGTTGCATGAGTTCCAAGATTTGTTCCCTTGTAGGTACCATGAACTCAAATCCATCAGCCATTCCTTGGGAAGATGAAGATCAAGTTGAAGGAATGTGCACGCCTAATTTGGAAGAGGCCTTATCGGATGAATCTAAATTTATGTGTATGGGTTAAGGACAAAATAGACAAAATGATAACATCCGGTATCATAGAGGCAAAGTGGAAGTGTCGAATGGATAAGCCCAATGGTTATTAGTATTAATAAGGATGGTAGGATAAGAATTTGTGTTGACTATAGGGATCTAAATGTAGTGTGTGTCATTGATCCCTTTCCAACCCCCTTTACTAAAGAAATTCTAGAGGGAGTATCCAGGGCACAAAGTCTACTCTTTCACAGATGGATTCTCAGGATACCACCAAGTCAGGATTACAAAGGAAGACTAGAGAAAGACAACTTTCACCACTAAATGGGGAAGTATTTTCTACACATTTATGCCATTTGGATTGAATAATTTACTTTTTGTGCTCTCACGCATTGTGGTATAGGCATTCCAGGACTTCATCCATAAGTTTCTTCAAGTTTGCCTGGATGACTAGACTGGGTATGGACTTGTGAAAGACCATTGTGACAACTTAAGACTAATGTTTGAGATATTTTTGTAATTAAGGATATCCCTAAAAATTAATACATGTGTCTTTTCTATTCCATTTGGAACCCTGTTAGGACACATTATATGCAAATATGGCTTACTACTAGATCCCGCAAAAGTTATAGTTATAGTAGGATGATCCTACTAGTAAAAGTGTAGTTCACGGATTCATTGGACACATGGGGTATTACAGGAAGTTCATCAAGGGGTATGCCAAGAGCATCATGCCCTTAGAGGAATTTTTGAAACACAAAATTGCCTTTCATTATGGAGAGGCACAACAGAAGGCATTTTCCACTTTGAAGGATAGGCTTATCACGGTGCCCATATTACATTTTCCTTCTTCGGATAAGCCTTTCCATGTGCATGTTGATGCCTGAGGGACAGATATGGGAGTAGTTCTAAAACAGCCCTATGAGGGAGTTGTTAATCATCCCTTGATCTTTGCAAGTAGGAAGTTGACACCAACAAAATAGAATTACACAACTACTTAGTGCAAAGCATTATCAATGATCTATGTGCTACATAAGTTCAAGAATTATTTATCTATTCATATTCTACACAGACCACTTGGCATTGAAATACTTAGTCAAAAACCCATTCTACAAGGGTGCATATGTTGTTGGGTCCTTTTATTTCAAGAATTTGAGTTCACAGTGGTGGTGAAGCTGGGAAAGAGAAATTCAGGGCCTGACCATTTATCAAGGATTGACTCAGGAGAGGATGTGTAAAGCATTGAGGATACCATACAAGATGCGTAATTGTTTAAATTATGGCACACTCCTTAGAATTGGAAGATATAACAATGTTTTTAAAAATAGGTGTGGCACTAGAAGGGATGAAGGATCTCGAGAGGAAGTAGTTGGAAATATGTTTTGTACCCTACATACGATTAGTGGATACCTTTATAAATTAGGTTGTGACAAGGTTTTGCACCGATGCATATTAGAACATGAGTGCATAGCCATTATAGAGGAAGCACATGGTGGGATTATAGGAGGACACTATGTAGGAAATGCTACCGTGTGAAATATTTTATTAGCAGAGATTTGGTGGGAAACCATCTACAAGGATTGTATTAAGTTTTGCAAGGCCTGTGACCATTTTCAGCACCTTCAAAAACCTAGAAAGAGAGAGGAAATTCCTTTATGACCAATATCCAACATTGAACAATTTGAGAAACAAGAAATAAACTTTGTAGGACTAATTGCACTAGCTGCACAAGGAACTAGTTTGTATTTTATCATCACTTGCACTAATTAATTGATGTGGTGGGGAGGCGGTGCTATAAAGGATTGCACCATAGAGACAATCTAGATTTTTATGGGAGAACATAATTAATAGGTATTGTTTTCCATTAAGTTTAACAAGTGATAGGGGTACACAATTTCTCAATGAAATAATCAGAATTCTGTTAGTAGAATTTATGGTGGCCCATCATAAGACTACCCCATATCACCCTCAAGAAAATGGAACTGCTGAGGCATTTAATAAGATACTAAGTCATATGTTAACTAATATCTATGATGTTGGAAGACAGGATTGGGATGATAAGGTATCATCCATTTTATGGGCATATATGACAACCTATAAAAGGTATAACAAGGCCACACCATTTCAATTGGTGTTTAGCTCAGAGGCTGTTTTACTAGTGGAATTCATGTTACCATCAATGCATATAGTATGCGCAGGAGGATTAGCAAATGAGCAAGTGATGGAAGAAAGAATTGATAAGTTCATGCAGTTAGATGAAAGGTGATCACTTGCTAGAAGAAGTTTGAAGATAGAAAAAGTAAGACAAGAAGCATGGCATGATCATCATATCAAGAACAAGAAGTTTGAAGTTGGGAAGATGGTATTATTGTATGATTCCAAGTATCTGCGCCATCCTGGGAATTTGAAAGTCCATTGGTTGGGACCTTACATCATCTCATACATTGTTTATTGACATGCTTTCTAGTTATAAGCATTGGATGGGACGAGGTTACCAGGTCACTTTAATGGGAGTAGGCTAAATCCCTACTATAAATAAGTCTTCTTGGTGTTTGTAAATAAGGCAGTATTTCCAATTAGTCTATAATTTCCTTTATGCTTTTTTTCTTTTATTTTGTTTCCTTTATCATTTCTTGTTCCTCTCTTTTGTTTTGTTTTACGCCTTGTGCACTAGTAACTACATTATTTTTCCAAGGTTGTGTATGCACAGAAGACCACACATTTGTTTTAGTTTGGGGTGGAGTGATGCAAAGTATAGGCTTGTAATACAAGATTAAATTGGTAGTAGAAGTTACGGTAAATGGAATGGTTGATGGATAAAAAGTGCGTAAGGAGTAAGAATCACGTAGAAAAGAGGTGGATGAAAATGGTTGGTGTCAAAAATGCTTTGTGAAAACCATGTATAGAAAGGATGAAGAGTGCAGGAAAAAAATGAGGTAAGTGAGGGAAAAAAATTGGTAAAGGACATAAGAAGTGCCTTCAATGCTATAAATGCATGCATAAGAGTCTTTGGTCGAGTTGATTTTTGCATGCTAGAAGGTTGTAAAGGGTTCACGAGATTTGGTACATAGGTAAGGGTGCTTAAAATCATCTTAGTGGAAAATCTACATTTAATGTTAAATTATGATGATAGGTGAGATGGCTTTTAATGCTAGAAAGAAGTAAAAATTTAAATACAAGATCAGGAAAGTCATTCGTTACCTTGTGATTATGAAGTGAAATAAGATCTTGCAAACTAGAACTTTAAGAGATCAATTTTAACAAAGAAAGGAGAATCTGAGGAATTTGAGTGTGCATCTAGAGTAGATCTGTGAACTAGAAGGAAGGAGTACATAGGCATGAGGAAGTTTGTGTGAAGAGCATCATCTTGTGGAAGGATTTCTTGGTTAGGGTTTGGCAGCTAGGGCATGGAGGAAGAAAGATTCATTTCAGGAGTTGAAGTTTTGGAGTGAGCTTTGGGATTAAGCATTATAGTAGAACATCGTAGGAGGAAGGAGTTTAAATTTTATCCCAACCAGAAGAATGACACCAAGGAAACCAACCATTTCACTGAAGAAAACAAAGGGAAAGGGTAAGGGAAAGCAAATTAGTACCGTTGCAAGCACCAAAAAATAATGGTACGTGGAAATACAGTACCCAGATGGGGTATTTCTAGGAAAAGAGTGGAAGTCACACTTACGAAAGATGGCCGTAAGCGATTATAATCATTGCATGAGCACAAAAAAGAAGGAAATGACGATGGAGTTTGTTTGATTAACTAATAATAAGATGCTAGATGGAATTCCCATTTAAAATGATGAGGTAAATTTCCAATTGGAGAAGGCTAGACTAGTGTAATTGTATGATTTTCCCTACTTTATCAAGCTTGAGCACCTTTATCAGTGGCTGATGTCACACGTTCATGAGGATCATTTTTATTTTGTGGGGCGCAATATGTGAATCACACCACAACTTATATCCAAGTCCATAGGGCTTAATTGTGAAGGAGATAACATTGATGATAATATAAGTGATAAGGAGGCTATCAAGGAGACTTTAGCCACGTATGAATATAAAAAAGGGTCGTGATACTTTGGCATCACCAAGATACCAGACATAGTGATGAGGATGGACGTGTGCTTGGTCACCAATCTCAATAACCAATAATGATGGACATAAGTGAACAAGACATGGCTGAATGTATGCTGAAAAATATCAGAAGGGACCATATACAACTTGTTTGCTTTCATCGTGCATGAAATTATAAACAATGCATAGGAGGGAGAGAAGATAATCTTCGGTAAATTCCTCCTCACCATTTTGTTTTCAGAGATTAGAGTACCCGATGGGACAAAAAAAATTATTTGGGAATATCCAGAAGAGGATCCCTCACTCGCATAGACATTTGTGAAATATACTTGTGAAACCATGATGACCGCTCACAACGCACACCTGGAGAAGTGGTATAAGAGAATGCGTGACGCAATTAGGGCTAAGTGGAGAATCCTAGAGTAGTTACACTTGTGAGTGGAGAGGAAGAATTTGCAGTGTACCAACACTTCTACATTGGTAGATTTATGTTGACAAATGAGAATATGAGTCCATGGTGCAAGCTACCCTTCTCCTTCACCGTGCTATACTTCCAAGCCGAAGTTAATCAGTTTAAGGAGGCTAAGAGACTAAGGTTTGACCTTAGTGAGGTAGATGTAGACTACCGTGAGATGCATTCAAATCTATTCTACCCAAAAATGCGCGTATGTGGAAAGATACATCTCCCACAAGATACAAATGATGAATCATGTAATGCTTCCAATCACTGGAAGGGCTGCAACAAGGATATACCTTTGCATAAGGCCAAAATTTGAAAAAGGTTCTTACTTGGAGAATGATTTCTCCATTCTTAAAGACCCTACATGAAGGAAGAAGGTTGCACCTAGAAAGAGAGAAAGAGAAGAGGTGCAAAAGGCACCAAGTGTTCAAACCACACAAATGGTGAGTGCACTAGAGGTAAGCGCTAAGCCTAGTACTTACACATGGAGAAAGAAGTCTCTTGTCAAGGAAAATACCCCAAAAGAAGAGGCATCGGAGCATGAAGAACCCCTCACCCATGAGGAATCACCGAGGAAGAGATCACCTATCAAGGGGAAAGAAAAAGAAGAGTCTCCTATAATGGAATCCCCAATAAGGCGAAAGCGAGTTGACATATGAGGTTGATTTAGAAGAGATGAAGAGTCTAGACTCCTTCATCAGTGATAGGGATGATGATGATGATGAACTAGAGGGAGGTGAATACCATCCCATCTATGAGATACATGATTCTAAAGAAGAAATAAATGAGGAGTATAATGACGGACATGAGGAGAATAAGGATGAAGAATAGGTTGATACTTAGGGCAAGGGGGTAAGAGGAGAAGAAAATACGAAGGATTAGAGGACCCCAATCCTCACAAAGTAACATACGAAAGAGGCTATAGAGAAAGAAGTAGCCAAAATCATCAAAGGCCTGGTAGAATAAGAGGTTGAACATAGTGCGTATGTGGTGATGAAGGAAGTTGAGGAGGAGAGCGTAGGAAAATAATATGGAAGCATGAGAGGAGATCCCATTTTAGTTGTGAGATTTACAAGAGCTATGTGTACGGGAGGAAGAGCACGAGAATTAGCATAATTTCAAGGGATGGGCTACATTGATGATCCAAACAAGGTGTTGTGTGTGCACTTCTAGAGCACTATGCCAATGGAACAACTCTTAGCCATGGCTTCATTTGATGAGGAAGGTGCATACCCTCGGACAAGGAAAAATTTGTCATGGGCATTTGAGTCCCACATTGATGAGCCCGAGTTTTAGATAAGCTAAGGAGCATTGATGCAAGTTGCAAAAAAGCGGGATGAACCCCTTGGTGAATGCTTAACAATTATTAAATGAGAAAATCTGCAACACACTCAACAAATTCTCAGTTGAGGTTGAAGCCAAGATTTTTAGAAGAAATGATAGGGTAAAGTTCCTAGAGGTAGAATTGGAGAAAATAGAGGAGGAGTTCTTGGAAAAAAACAAGGACCAAGCAGGAGGAACTAATCAGCACTCAGTTAAGGTGTGAGTTAAAATATGAGAAGGCAAGGGTGTACGAGGCATACAAGAAGATAGAGATGATCACGGATGCCATTGTCTTAAAGCATCTAGACTTAACACCGCCCATGCAAAAGTATGGCTCATCCTTGCAATGCCTAGAGGAATTAACCCACATACTCACTATGGATAGGCAACCACTTGCCCTAGAATCAATAGAAGAGGTGTTGGCACACCAGAAAAAGAAAATAAAATAAAGGTTGTGGAGATTGTTTCTTAGTACAAAAATATCCTAGTCAACGTAAAGACCACCGCGTAATTTTCTCGAGGCCGCCTATGATAACTACACACATAGGGGTAGAGTAGCAATTATCTTGGTTACCACCCATGAAGTAGAACTCAAGGAGTTCCAGGGAAACAAACAAGGGTAATAGGGATGAGTGAGAATTTTTTTAGCTGAAGTAGAAAAGAAACCAGAGGCCATTGAGACCTTATAGGGCTCAATCAAGAACTAGATAAAGGAATTGTATCCTCAAATCACTCGGAGGATGGACGTGCTCAAGGATTTGGGAAAAAAACTAGAGGAGATCATAGAGACAATGAGTGATAAGAGAGTGGGGTTGATTTTTGAAGAAGTGAGTGCCCTGGTGGGGGACCTCTGTCAGTAGGCTTAGAGCAAGGTTGACACTTGGGGAAAATTAGAAGCTGATTTAAGAAAGGATTTCCCTCTCCTCCTCTAGAAGTAAAAAATTTCCCCATTCTTTCATTATTTTCCCCATTTCTTCATTCCTTATTCTTCCCAACCATTTTTAAGGATCCTCCATTCTTTATTTCTTTATTGAAGAGTGTTTCCAAGGACATAGAAACAGGCATAGTGTGGGGTGATGTTGGGCCCCAAAATATCAGCTAAGTACAAGAAGGTGCATGGGTACGTGGGACCTAGTCAAATAAGGGCACACGAGTTGAAGGTGCACAAGGAAAAATGGGTTTTGTACTTAGCTATATTCGGCACCCCAGGAAACACACGAGAAAAGCATGACCCTTGTGGATAAGGTGCCATCCTGGCGATTGTGGGATCAAGAAGGGAATATTCTAGGCATGCGATGGAGGGTTCTAGAATAGAATCATCATGTAAAGTGGAGAGATCAGGTTTGTGAAGGCATGCTCCCATAGAGGACCACTTCGACACTTGGCGACCGATCTATAACTTCTGGAAGGCATGGTGGTGGGTACTAAGGTTATAAATACAAGCACTTGGTAGAAGAAATATATAGGAAGAGAAGGATAGAAAATAGGCAAAGCCCTATAGAAACAAAATTAGGATGTCATGGCTAGGTATTAGGAAATATATTTGAGTGTTTAGCACATTAAAGGGGATGGGTTATCATTCTTCTTTGTAATATGATGAGCATAATATATATTTGATGCATGATTTGGCTCTGCATAAATATATGACGATTTGTTATGACCTCAAGGGATGTATTGTGGGTTATTAACTCATGTTAGAATGAATATAATGCCCTGTTATAAATCATCTATGTGTTCGAAGTATAATAATTATGCATTTCCTTTCAAAGTATGAACCATCTCCATATGTTGATTTTTATTTCTCTTTCCCGCATTCAATGAGATGACTAATCGTTCTAAGTTCATAAGAATGTGGTATAGTTTTTTTCTTTCCGGCAATTGATTATGTCCTAAGATGATGTATTCTCACAAAACTCACATAAAGGAGAGACTTGGCATCCATGTGTGCCTCGGTGAGCGTCTAATGTCCGTTGGGTGATAGGTTAGCAAGCATAGGATTAGACTATTAGTCTAAGGGTATAAAATATGACTATAGTTAATAAGAGGTTATGATGGTTGGGGGATATGTTGGAATGGAACAAATGTATAGGTAAGGGGTTGTGAATAAGTGGGTGGTTGTTGAAAGTGTATAGAAGAAGCAACTAAGGATGGTGCTTGTTATGGGATATGTTAAATATGAATATATTAGGGTATGGAAATGAGTAGTTGCAATGGCTAAGGTACATTTTGTGAGGTAAGAGGGTAGAAGATTATAAAGAAATGGGGTGGGTACTAGCAATAACACTAGTGTTGACTAGAGGAATGGATGTAGGAATGAACATAGTGATGTTCTGAACGGGGTTGGTGTTTTTTTGAGAATGTGGTGGCTGAGATATAGTGATAAAAATGGGGAAAAAAAAAAAGATTAGAGGTGTCTTAACATTCAAGGATGTTGGTTGGGTAGATGAGAAAGAATTAGGATTGTTTTGAATAGGTGTGGAACCAGTGGAAGAATCAGGTGAAGATGTAGGTTGTTGAGTGGGTGTGTCTTGAGAATAAATCATATGAAGACCAAAAATAGGAATGGAAGACATGACATTAGATGTTTCGGGTTGAGTATGAGGTGGATATGGATGTAATTATTAAATGATGGGTTCCTAAGTTGGGTCAATAAGATGAGAAAAACCACACAAAGGATCAGTAATGTACGAAGGTGGTTCAGGTACTGATGGTTGAATTTGGACACCCATAGTTGCAAGGTAAGCATTAAAAGCTACATGGTTTAGATCTAAAACATCTGAAAATATGGGATCCCTACCATAAAACAAATGAGGACTAGGAGGATCATGGATCTCAGATGATGCATATTTAGAGCAAAGAGAATGTGGTGGTTCTAAATCTTTATTCGAGATAAATGAGATCTTTAAAAATGGAGTAGGCCTGTAGATTCTAGAAGGCATTTTAAGATAATTTCATTATAATGCTCATTTTATTCTTCCCAAATTCATTGACTTTCATATTGAGGTGTGGATATTTTTTGAGTTGGATTTTTAATTGGTTGAGGTTTTGGGTTTGATGGTGTAATGGTGTAGATTGTTGGAATGGATTGGACATGTTTTGGATATTTGAACACAAGATTTTGGTCTTGTAATTACCATGATTGAAAAAAACACAATCACCTAAAAATGAAAGATAACTAAGTGGGTTGATTACAAACAATAGAAAAATCAAGAAATATGAATTTTTATATTATCTTGAATTAATTAAGAAAAGATGAAATGTGCAAAATGGTTGATGGGGTCCTAAGAAAGGGCTATCTATAGCTAGTTTCAGGGATTGTTTAAGGCTAGCATCCTCAATATACTTGGAAGGTATATGAGGCTAAAATATGTGTTGGTGCTAGTACGGGGCCTAGTGTTGGGTCCTACCCCTCACTTTGTGGTCCCACGGTGATAAGGGAGTAAGGTTACTAGCCAATATACAGATAACCATTTGTTTATACTCGGTCAAAATACCAAGTTAGTTTCCCTATTGGGTGATGAAATCCCAATATTTATCACCTAGGTAGGAGTGTTTGATGAAAATTTGATATTTGATGTGATTTGGCTATGTGTGGGGGAAGAATCAAGTGAATGCAATCAGTTAACCTTCCTAATTAAAGTTATATGATCAAGCAATATGCAATGTTCATTTTAATCCAAAAAAATAATTGATTTCGATGAGGATAGAAAGCAAATATGCAACATGGAAATCTAAAAGAAGGGAAAAGGAATCACCTTAATAACGCTTCCTTTTTAATTTTTGCAATTTTTTTTTATTTTTACTTTTATTTTAAAGCAATATAGCAATCCAACAAGTAAAAATCCTCTAGAAATAGGAAACTTTCAAGAATGAGTTAGCAAAAGACAGAAAACAACATAAAAATAGGGGTGAGAAGGTTGATTGTTGAGTAATCAATATAATTCAGAGAAATCATCGATGATTGACTGAATCGCTAGCAATTCACACGATCGTTGGTAATTGACCAAATCACTAGCCATTATAGAGAAGAAAAACTAAATGTGAAATTTGAATGAATGAAATAAGGGGAATTAAGTCCCACCATGTATGCTAGAATGTTTAGAGATGTTTTTACCTTTCTACTTGAATTAACAAAGTGAAATAATAAAAACAAGATGACCTCGGAAGACACAAGGTTTAATAATACCCATAGATGATGATTGTTAATACTTGATGTTAGTAGAAGTTTTGTTCCATTCAAAAGTGTGTACAAGGTCATATCCTACGAAGAAACCTAGGCTCAAAGACACTAACAAATGGATTAGATATATAGATGAGTGAGTTTCTCAACAAAGTTTGATTCTAGGAATCCAAAGGGCTTCCTCGAAGGATGTCATCTCGCCTTGTAAAAAATCAAGTGAATTGTAATGGATAAGTGATAAATGATAAATAGATACAAGATAGATAGATACAAGAATAGTAGATAAAGATGACTATAATTTAAGATCAAATGGAATGTCATATCCAACTTTGAATGTGGTCCAGAACGTGTGGGTGTGATCTTGTATGTGTTCAAAGTAATCATACCAGAATTTGGTAGCTTCTTATTTGATGTCATGGAAAAATTAAATCCGATCTTTGATGTCTTGTTCGGCCAACAAATCGGATTACACAAAGACTTAATTTCTGAATGATGTTAAATTGTTCCTAGTAGAAATGTTGTTGGATTATTACAAGTGAGTGAATGCTTGTGATCTCATATGATTGACCACCAATTTCCATCTAAAAGTGAGTCACGATTAGTTCAACATGTTAGACATAACATGTTTGATAAGATAGATGATAGATACATGATGAAAACTTATAAAATTTGATAAAAGGTAAATCTTGATAGAAATTTCAAGAGATTGGACCAATCAATGGTGATTCATATGATTTTTGACAATTAAATAAATTCAAACTTTTGAGGTTTCTGATTGATGTTTCGAGTAACAGATAATTGAAAATGATGTTAAAGAGGTTGTAAAAACATAAAAAGAATACCTAGAGGTTGAAATGGAGCTACAAGAATCCTTAAATCTTGGTGGAAGATGATCCGGAGGGTTGGTGTAGTCTGCAAGTTGAATGGTGAAAATTTATCCACGAGAATATTTGAAAGGCTTTGAATTTTTTTGATAAATATTGATAATGATGCTCGTAATGATTTTGATGTTTTTGTGCTAAGTGATGATATAAAACATTATGGAAGACAATATTGAAAGCAAGAGCTTGAGATTCAAAATTGAGGATCCTGGATGATGGTAGAAAAAACTACTATTTATAATCGTTGGCGATTACTGAGTCAATGACGATGTAACATTCCCATTCATGACTCTAGAATAAGGGAAATATTTTTTTTTTTTTACATAACGTTCTCTGCTCTAAATTATTATAATTTAGAACACACATTCTAAGTTTTAATTAATGTTCTCTGTTCTAAATGACTATGATTTAAAACACACATTACATTTAGACTAATTTTCTTTGTTCACATATTCATAATATGGAACACACATTCCATGTCATTCAATCACATAATAGATAACCATATGTAGTTGTAATGACTCGATGAATTACCAATCTCCCATTTCATGGCTCGGAGTTTCATCGATCTCTCATTTCATGACTCAGCTTCTTACTGATCCTTCATGTTAATTCAATGTAATGTATACTAAGTATACCTGGTTCTCTTTACCCTTTCAGGTATTGAAGTGTTCTATTTAAGAGGCCTATCTGAATATCTGTTACTAATATCCATCTAAAATCCTGCTTCTTAAACTAGGTGATCCAGAGGACAACGCACAACCAACAACTTGCAATACTTTGGCCAAATATTTTCACATTCTTATCATGATTATATTCCTAGACGGCATACTTGTCAATGGAATACGTCCTTCACCCCACTTCATCTGTTATCTAGAATGGTCATTTCTAACTCATGTCAGTCCTCTTGTCTAAGGTTGAACCTTAATCCAAGTCAGCAATATGAAAAGGTATAGAGAAGCACTCGTGATGACTAAGGGTACACAAACATGTTCCTAACTTGGTCCAAAGTAAAACTGAGGCCAAGTCCAAGCTTATGTAAACCTAGATGATCCAATTCAGAAGGGTGTTGCAACATGTCAGCTGCAACATTGTGTCATCATGAAGACCTGGCCTTCATGATGACACCTTATTGCAGTTGGCATGTACTAACATCTTATAGAATCCTCCCATCTAGGGGTACATATCTAGCTAAGAGGTTGATCACTTTCTTATCTTTATAGTTTAAGAATAAGTTTCAGCAACCTTGCTGATTCTCTAACCTCTTTGTTCATTACAGTTGCTAGCCATGAATGAATTAAATTGTCATGTAGCTTAATATACAATCACTCCTCCTTAAAAGGATTGTATATCATTTCTTGGTTCATTATTTAAAGTTTCAGACTTACAGTCCAAATCAGCTTAACCAAGTTCACTCATGGCTGGGATTTAAATCCATGTTTCTTTATAATAGACTTCATTAGAATGAAGTCTATTATTATACACATGTATCCATTTATTTTCAATTATCTTACCTTAGTTTAAGGTTTATTAAGAGGAGGTATGATTTCCTCTTTCTGAATATCCTTTGGATATGACACCCCAAAAGAGTATTAACGAATTCTTATTCCTAAAATAATTGTCCCTTCCTTAACATTCATTAGTTAGGGTCCAATTCTAATTATTACTTATACCAAATTTCATAGGTATTTTACTCTTTTATTAATGTCAATTAATAGCCCATATTGATTTGAGGAGTAACCATCTATACTAGCTAGCTTAGAAATTGTATTTAAGAGAAGAATAGAGTATCAATTCTCTCCTTCTCATTATTTCATTTAAGTCCAATTGCCATCATTTAAGAAATTTGTAAATACAAGAGAGTAGGAATAATTTTACAATCCCATTTACAACAAACTAAAGTGAATGATTCAAAAAAATAAAAATAAAACAAAATCCTTTTTCTCATTCCTCAAGGTAAAATATATATGTTGTACAATTTCAAACATTCAAACTTCACTCATTTAGATCAGCATTGATAAAATCAAACAAGAATGCAACTTTTCCTTTTTTTAATTACATCTGAAAGGAATAATAATGCCTCATATAAGATTCAACTTTTAGCTAAACAGGAGAAGCATCATAAAATAACATGTCTTCTTTTTCTACTTACGGAATCCATCTGCAAAAATTACTAGCACGGGTCAATTCTATGAATCCAGGCATGATAAGCACTTATCAGTAAAATGATGTGCTTTTGAATAACTGTCTCATTAAAAGAACCCTACTTTTTATGAAACATTTAAGCAGTTCAAATAGATACCACATAAGAATCGAGGATCAAGAAGGAAGATTGTAATGAGAAACACACAATACTTTAACTTAGAATCATGATCAAACAATACCTAGAAAGTAGTAAAATCATAAGAAAATTCACAAAACAATTAATACTACACCCCCGATTACTTAATTGTTTCATACTATAACGCATATAGCTTTAGTTTCAGAACAATAAATGACCCAAAATAGGGATCCTAACCATTCCTAGAAAGGAATTACGTTTAAGGAATAATGATTTACAATTCACAGCACAAAATAACTCTTCATATAACATCAAAGACCAAATTCATTCTACCTTTAAGAATGGAATTCATGTCGGATCTAAGATAATCTGAAACGAGAATTCCTTTCCTTCAATTACTCACCTGGCCTCAACTCAGATTAATACGGAATAGTGAAAATAACAAATGTAAAGTAAGTAACTTTTGTCATCCTTCAGAGTTCCACTAAAACAACATTACGCCACTAATTCGGATAACAAAAACATAGTATAGATTTCTTCAGCTTTCAAGGTAAAACAGTCAATGAATATTTTTACAAGAGAGAGAGAAAATTATATTATTCTTTCCCTAAGAATGATTATGCATATCAACATAAAATAACCAATATAGATCTTACAAATGATCTTTCAATTTCTGATCAAACAATTAAATCAGAAATCTATTTGGGTTGGCATAGACTAATTAACGTGAAAGTTAAAGACCTGAGTGGGATACGGTCCAATCAACATGTGAAGGAGCAGCTATAGTTGTGGTTTAGCTACGCTAAAGGGGAGGGAAGATTTAGATAATAAAATCAGTGTTATTACCACAAGTACAAGAACAACCAAAAATATAATTCCTTACTCATTAATAGCTTCCGTACTACAACTCAAGTTTAGTTTTCTCCCTTCTATAGAATGTCGACTAGGATTACAATCAAATCGACATAGATCCCAACTAATGAAAAGAGCCACTTTATAAGAGGGATAGAACCTACCTAGTTCGATCACACTGGGGTTCACAAAGAGGTATAACCTCAGAAGTAAAGATCCAAAATCAATTTAACAGGAAAGAAAATCCCAACAACATCAGTTTGTTTCTTTAAAATAAACAAACCAAACTTTTAACTTAATCGGTTAAGATAAAATGCTTAAATCGAAAACAAATGGAAATCATTATGCACACGTGAATAACTGAAAATGGATTCAAATTGTTCCATTAGGAAACAAATCAGAAATTATCTAATTTGAGTAAGAAGGAGCAACTTCATATTAGATTTTCTCTGAGACCAAAACTTCTACCAAATGTAATCAAAAGTACACCATAGTTTGCAAACATTAATCTTTTCCAACACATCAAAAGATAAGACTCCCTCAATGTTAATCTCCTCAATTTGATTCTAAAATTTAGAAACTTTCATCTATCATAACAATGAAGGGCCAAGTTCAAGTACCATAACCAAGCTAAAGAATTCAAGGATTATTTTTCTTTAAAGGATTCAAATCAAAGATTCACCAGCAAACAAGGTGAAGAAATAGTGAAATATTTCTACCATGCCCAAAAAATCACCTGCAAAATAAAATACAACTCTCAATGGTTATTACATTTTAGCTCTAAAGAATAACAAATTCCAACAGACAACGTTTTATCCATTCTTTTCCCAAAAGAAGAACAATCTAACTCAATCCTTGATCAACGATTTCATTTTTCCTAGTTTATTTTGCATAGAGAAATTAGAAGTCCAGACAAAGTAAACTACTTTTCTTTTCAATCAAATAAACACAATTTGCACAACCATGCATTAATTAACACTCATATCCATTATTTTTCAAACAACCAAAACAATCGAGATGATCACATTAACGATACACTAAGAAATTTTCACAAACCATTCAGATTCAAAGAGAAGAGTTCTTTTAATGAAAACATTTAATAAAAAGTAGAAATATTTAACAAGAAGAGATTATCATGCCTAATGAAATTTCTTGTCGATTTGTCGAAGATTTCCTGCCAAGATTTTTGAAAATAAAATTTCTTTAAATAACGTCAAAAGCCAACTCTCCCAATTGCTTCCATCTTTTCCATAGGCTCAGAAATAGTTCAAGAATGATCAAGATCTCTAAGGGTCAAAAATAAACTCGCAGGTTCAAAGGAGTGAAACTAAATGCGAGAGCAAAAATCAAGAAAAAACAAAATGAACAACAAATTTTGCAAACCCTACTTCTGTCTTTCCTAGGTGGTTTCTTTGTTGAAACCAATGCCATTAAATGCATTGAATGCAACTTTCCCTCTCTTTTCTTATGCCACCGCCACTTTGAATTTGGTGAAGTAAACTTCAAAAATTCCCATTCATTTTAAATTTAGCAATGATGCCAACTAGACATCCCACTTTCTTTATATGCCTCCACCAATTGTTATAAGGACATAAATCAATTCACATTAATACCTTAGATGTGACTACCACCGACCTTTATTTTTCCACATAACCCATAGGTCCCCTTTAGGTTTAATAATAGTTTAGGTCACCTTAGCATTAGGTAGATTTCCATCTTAGTTCTTAGGTATTTTTAAATTTTATCTTAGGTTAGTTCAAATCCAAAACTATATCACATACCATCTTAGGTTAGGTCATAATCTCCCTTTAAGGTTAAATTCTATATAAGACAGGTATTACATTATAGTTTAGTAATAGGTCCTTTATCTCCTCACATTGCTTAGCATTCCCAAAACATCAGTAAAGGAGGTTCAAACTTACAATTTGTAGCATGATGTTAGTAAGGATACTTGAAGCTAGTTCTTTCATGATTTACACCAAAATTCTACTTGGTTCATTAATATGTTTCCTTCAGTATGTCCATTATCAAGATATCAACAAGGAAGGACAAAAGCATACCTCGAGATCAATGGAATTGATTTAAGGTGTGTTGTTACCATATAAAACTATGAAATAACAGTACAGATTTATAACTTATTATCCACAAAATAGAATGGTCTTGTTTCCAAGTAAGTAGAATTACAACAAGCACAAGTTCTGAACAATAATAACCCATTTATTGCAAACATGATTTTCAACGTCAAAGGAATACACCTTTCTTAAAAAAATCACATGTCGACGTTTGCAATATCAAAATTGGAGGTCATCATAGTAACCATCATGATCAATACATTACATACCTTCCTCCTTATAAGAATCATCATCCTGATGATTAAATTAGTCAGATCATTAAGATTTAGGACAAAATTCAGTTATTGTCCTTCCATGCATAGGTTCATAACAAAACTAAATTTGAAAGTTCAAATTTTCAAAACAGATTAAAATATTTGTCAAATAGTTTAGTAACTGCCCAAGTTTGGCAGATTTAACATCAAAATATGGATAAAGTTTTTTAGATTTAATCAACTTTCAAATTAATTCTGATCAAATAAGTATGGAAAAGTAGATCTCATTTCTTGAGATGTTCCCAAGTTGCACTTTATTTGCTAAACTGGTCCCACTGGACCTTACATTGTTTCACTTTGTAATTTCTTAAGTGCAACTGGTGAGTTCCCAACACTCAAATGGGATTAACCACAATTATTCTTGGGTCTTGGACCTACAAGGAATTCTAAATCAACACATGTGATAAATCTGAAACTTATTTCTTAAGAAAAGAAATATGGAAAACATCATGCATTCATGAAATAATAGGAGGTAAAGCTAAATGATAAGCTACATGGTTGATTACTTCAACGACTTCAAAGGGTACTACATAACGAGGTGATAACTTGGCAGCATTGACAAAAGTTATACAAATTTTTTTGGCTTAACTTTGAAGAAAGAATTTCTCACCAAGTTAAAATTTCTTGTCAACTTTCTTTAATTCTCGCATAGCTCTTTTTGCCTATCGGTAGCCTCCTTCAAGCGTTCACGAATCATTTTAACTTGTTGTTCCATTTTAATAAGGATTTCTAGTCCAATTACCTCTTTGTCCTCAATGTTGTGCCAACTAACAGGGGTTCTGCATTTCCTTCCGTATAATGCTTCAAAAGGTGCCATTTTTAGAGAGGCATGATAAGTATTATTATAAGAAAACTCAACTAATGGAAGGTACTCCTCCCATTTATACTGCTGATCCATGCAATACATTCTTAACATATCCTCTAAAACTTGATTAACTCTTTCAGTCTGTCCATCCATTTCCGGATGATACGCAGAACTGAAATTCAACTTAGTTCCCAAAGCAGCATTAAGCGTTTTCCAGAATCTTGATGTCATTCTAAGTAGTGTGTCACAAATTCTATTATGTCCTTTTTCATCCCTTTCTAGAAATATTGTTGTTTTATATCAAAAAGCATCTTTGTAATGCGAGGTGCCTTAAAAATGGTCAATTATGAAATTTAATTAATAATTTCTTTCTTAAATCATTTACCAAGGGTATATATACCCTATTTTCAAACCATAATATTCCTTCATTGTCAAAGTGAAAACCTGCATATCTCACGTCATTTGGATCTACAGCAAGTGCTACCTTTACTGCTGAAAATAACAATCAAATTCCATGACGCTTTTCACCTCATCCTTAAACCGAGTTCTCAATGTTATAAGAGAAGAAATGTGTTGTTGTTAACTATTCCTTTAGAATCTTAAAGGAAGACTCACATTTATCATTAATGACAAATTTCTTGTCGTTCTTCTATAATCAAGTTATTGGTGCAACGACCTTTGAAAATTCTTTAACAAAATTTCTATAATAACCTGCAAGTCCCATGAAGCTCTTGACTTCATGAACATTCTTGGGTGCAGGCCACTCAGTTATGGCTATGATCTTTGAAGGATCTATAGCTATTCCATCCTTTCTTATAACATGACCCAAATAGTGCACTTATGTGTCATAGAAGGAGCATTTTGGCAACTTACCATACAACTTCCTCTTCCTCAAGATTTCCAAGACTATCTTCAGATGCTCATGGTGTTCTTCAATGCTCTTAGAATATATGAGAATATCGTCCAAGAATACTAGCACAAACTTGTCCAAGTATTCTTGAAAAATATTGTTCATCAAGTTCATAAAGGTAGTGGGTGCATTAGTTAACCCAAACAATAAAATTGTGAACTCATAATGCCCATATCTTGTTCTAAAAGTTGTTTTATGTATGTCTTCATCCTTTATTCTCAACTGATGATAACCATATCGAAGATCTATTTTAGAATACACTGAGGCTCCACGCATCTGGTCAAATAGATCATCAATTCTAGGAAGTGGATATCGATTCTTAATAGTTTCCTTGTTCAACATTCTGTAATCAATGCACAATCTAAGTGTGCCATCCTTCTTTTTCACAAAAATTACTGGTGCTCCCCAAGGTGAGACACTCAACCTTATCAAACCTTTTGAAAAAAGTTCTTGTAACTTGAGCCTTTAGCTCTACTAGTTTTGTGGTAGTCATTCTATAAGGTTCCTTGGATATAGGCTTGATTCCATGTTTGATCTCAATTGAGAAGTCAAACTCCCATTTACGTGGAAGACCTGGAAATTATTCTGGGAATACATCTCTAAAATTTTGTAACAAGGGGTATCTTTCCATAAAATCACTAGCTTCTTCAACAATTTCTGACATTTTTACGGCATATAAAGTGGAGCCTCTGTTTTTAGCCCTTTTCAAGTTGCATTGTTGACAACCTTCTAACTGAAATCTCATGTTTTACACCCTGAATGACTGTTATTTTCTATAGGTCATCTAAGCAACTAATTTGTTTCTCAAAATAGTCAACCTTTGCCTTATGTTCAGCTAGCTAGTTAACACCTATGATTACATCATAAGACCCCAAAGGAGAAACATAAAGGTCAACTTCGTGGAAAAACTAGGCAAGTCAAGGACTTCTCTAAAAAGACACATACTAATTGTATGAACAACATTATTTCCATAATGCATAGTCCATGATTTTTCCATTTTCTGAGCTCTTCTTTTTAATTTTGAAGCTAACTTAGTAGAAATAAAACATTCAGTAGCTCCAGTATCAAAAAGTATAGTCATAGGTATACTGAATAACTTACTTGAAAATTCTACGGGTGTGGCTTTCTTTTTAGCCTACTTGTCAACTACTACAACGTGTATTCTATGCTACTCATTGTGGCCATCATTCTTCAAATGATAGTGGCTCACATAATGATCTTTACCATAGTTAAAACAACCTCCAACAGGCCCCTTCATAGGTTACAATTTATTTCCAGCCTTGAAGTTATCATTCTGGCTTCCGTAGGACTTCTGTCCATTGTTATTTTTCTTGACAAAGTTAATCGCATACTAGTGATAGGTTTGCTTATCGTTGTTTTCTTATTATTATTATTGGTAAACTTATTTTTCATGCCAAACCTCTTCTAAGGTCTCTTTTTTTAGTGTAAGAGACGAGGACGAGTTCAAAACCTTCTTTCTAATTTCTTCGTATGATCAAAGATTACTTTTAATTTCTTCTTTTGCCTTACGGCCTTTTCAACAACCCCTTCCATAGTGGTTGGAACGTGGAAATATACCTCACCATCTATGATGGGATTCAGTCCCATAATAAATTTTCGTATCCTAAATTCTCATCAGTCTGATACTAAGGCATGTACTTAAGGAGTTTAGTAAACCCTTCCCATTACTCTGTCACAGTTGACTTTCCTTGTGATAAGTTCTAAAATTCAGTCATTTTCTGATCATAATAAAGTTGAGGCAGCCATTGTTTCCTAAAATAACCTTTAAATTGATCCCAGGTTATGTCTGATTCAGCAATATTCAACTCATCCTTTTGGCTGTCCCATCATGAGGATGCCTCGTGGGAAAGTTGATACGCTCCCCAAATTACTTTCATTTCTTCAGAGAAGTTTCTTATAGCAAAGTACTTCTCCATTTCACTGAGCCAGTTCTCAGCCCCATCTCCTAGTGTAGTTCCATCAAAATTAGGAGGACTTATCCTTTTTATATCATTGGTGAGTTCTACTGCCAATCTTGCCTTTTTATTTTTAGGTTGATTAGGCATGTTCACATTACTATTATCAACACCCTAATTCCTTCCATTGGTGTTGTCCATAGGAGGTCGCTGATTATCATTATCATCTTCTTCCTCCTCGTCATTGCCCATTACTTGTTGTTCCAACATAGCCAAACGATCTCTTGTGTCCAAAAGGACATCAAGGATCTCATCAAGTTTTTGGGCAGTAACTTCTCCACCCAGTGGTGGGTTGTTTGTAGCATTCCCTCTTGTTCTAACCATTTTCTGTTTAACAAGAAAATGTGAATTTATCAGATTATGGACACAATAGGTCCAAGTGTTGCAACCTTCAGCTCTGATACCAAGATGTAACATTCCCATTCATGACTCTAGAACAAGGGAATTTTTTTACATAACGTTCTCTGCTCTAAATTATTATAATTTAGAACACACGTTCCAAGTTTTAATTAATGTTCTCTGTTCTAAATGACTATGATTTAAAACACACATTACGTTTAGATTAATGTTCTTTGTTCACATATTCATAATATGGAACACACATTCCATGCCATTCAATCACATAACATATAACCATATGCAGTTGTAATGACTCGATGAATTACCGATCTCCCATTTCATGGCTCGAGTTTCATCGATCTCTCATTTCATGACTCAGCTTCTTATTGATCCTTCATGTTAATTCAATGTAATGTATACTAAGTATACCTGGTTCTCTTTAACCTTTCGGTATTGAAATGTTCTATTTAAGAGGCCTATCTGAATATTTGTTACTGATATCCATATGAAATCATGCTTCTTAAACTAGGTGCTACAGGAGAACACAACCAACATCTTGCGATACTTTGGCCAAAGATTTTCACATTCTTAGCATGATTATATTTCTATACGGCATACTCATCAATGGAATACGTCCTTCACCCCACTTCATCTATTATCTAGAATGGTCTTTTCTGACTCTTGTCAGTCCTCTTGTCCAAGGTTGAACCTTAATTCAAGTTAACAATATGAAAAGGTATAGAGAAGCACTTGTGATGACTAAGGGTACACATACATGTTCCTAACTTGGTCTAAAGTAAAAATAAGGCCAATTCCAAGCTTATGTAAACCTAGATGATCTGATTAGGAAGGTGTTATCAGCCAATTTTGACTTCGCAAAATTTAATTAAAAATAAATTAAAAATGGAAATTTTGAAATTTTTCAAAAGTGTTACTTTGCATGGTTTATCACCCTCATGATGACCGTCTCCTTTTTGTGATCATTTCGGTCTTTGTTTCATCCTTTTCAGGCGAGAACTCCTCCCGCTAGGCTTTAAATCGCATTAAAATACATTAAAATTAATTAATTAATATTTAATTAATTAATTATTCCTTGTTTGATTAAATTAATTTTTAAATAACTTGGGAGTATTTAATGTAATAAATATTAATTAAAAGTTCATTTGAAAAAATTTATTTCCTAGGGAAGTAAGCTTATGCTTCCAACTACTGGGAATGCCAAATTGGCTTCTCAAACCTAGATTTCCCCTTTCCTAACAATCTTATTTTAATTTCCCACTTGTGGGATTTTCTCCACCATTTTCCAAATCATGGATTGGCTAACGGGCAAGAAATATCCCAATTTCCCACATGGGGAAATTGAATGGGATTGCTAGCCCACTTTTCCATTCCCATTGGCAATTGGCCATTGCTTTCCCCATTTCCCCCTGGCACTTAATTCCACTACCCAAGAAGAGAGGAAGTTGGATTAATCCTCATAACTTCCTCCGTCAAACTCATTGGAAAGAGTCGTGTGAAGCTTTCCGATTGCTTCTTATTTCTTCTGAAGGACATAATATTTTGTCACATCCCACAATACTGTGAACGCCAAGTAAGAAGGTTTTTGTATTACAGAGAAATCCATGCCTGAGAATACAACAAAGAAGTAAAGAAGGAACAGTTTTCCCAACGCCATTGTGAAGGAAGATACATCAGTTGTGCATGCAAGGAAGTTTGATCAAATCCAAAACCAAAGACCATGCATAGCTTGAAGGAATCACCACGCACAACTCAAGGGAAAACTACCAAAGAGAAATCATTCTCATGCCTGAAGAAAAGAGGATAGTCCAAAATAGGACAGACAGACAGTTTTCAATTCCAACACTTGGAGGGGAACAACAAAAATCAAATCCCACGCATGGAGTAAAATTCCATACATTTTTCTTTAGTTTTTTAATTTTTGTAGTAGTAAGTCGTGCTGGGGATAAAGAGGTAGAACAAAAACAGCTCATAGCAGAGGAAAGAAATTTTTTTCATGCCTTGGGGAGAGAGAAGGACAATAAGAAGACAAAAATTTCTTTCCACGCATTGGCAGGGGAAAACAACACTTCAGAAAATTGAAAGCTAAAGGAAGCCACGCCAAAGAGGAAGGTTTTCCATGTGCCAAGGAGAGGTGGAGCTGTCCAAAATTCCATAGACACCCATCCAAGAAGCTTCCACGCATAGACCAAAATCAAACAAACTCCCATGCATGAAAGGGATAAGGAGGTGAAAGATCATTACCCATGCGGGAGAGAGAGAAAAAAGAGGACAAAAATTAATTTGAAGTCAAAGAATCTTCACTCGGTGCCAAGAAAGTCTGTGTCTAAATCCACGTAGCCTATCAAAGGAAAATATCAGCATGTAGTTGGTAAAATACAATAATCACAAGACATTTTGAGATGTCCACACATGCACAAGGAGAAGACAACAACTTTCTCTTGCCAGGGGTAAATTTTGTTTGTGATCCATGTTGTCAAAGCATTGGAAGAGGCGACCAGGAGGAGACACACTAATTTTAGCAAAGCCCACACATTGGGCAAAGGGAAAGCTTTAAATTCATACATATACCCAAAAACATTTTCCACGCACTCTCCAAAAGCTTTCCACACATTCATCTAGACAAGTTTCCAAAACCACACGCTGAAGGAGGACATTTTTTCCACCCGCCCAGCCGAAGGAGGAATCCACACATTAAAAGAAAAGGAAAAGAAATTAAAAAATAATTTCACGTGGAGAGTAAAAAAGATGTTTTCCACGCAGGAATAGTCCAAAAATCATAATAGAAGATCATTTTCACGTGCTAAGCAAAGAAGTAATCAATGCCATAGTCAAATAATATAAAAATAATAGATCCCATTCTTAGCCGGGAAGGAAAAATCCACACATCAATTGTATTGTAGAGGTTTTCCATGCAACAAGAAAATTTCAATTTCAAAGTATTTGCTAGAAGATTAAAGTAATTTCCACGCCGAAGCAACTTGAATCAAGCAAGGTGAAGAAATAGTGGATTAAGAATATTGAAATTGATCCTGCATGAAGCCATCATAGATCGGAGAATTTGATTAAAAATAAATATTATTATAATTTTGCTCGATCTAGAATTCGAGCTTAGTCTCGATATTTTTGTTTGTGTTGATATTTTTAAAAAATTGTAATTCGGGACAATTATTATTATTATTTTTAAAATATTATAATAGCAAAATTATAACAGAAAATATTTTTCTTGCATCAACGGGGTTTCAGAGACTGAGACCCGGCCCCATTTGCGTTGTCTTACGTGCCTAAGTCGTTCTTCTATAAAATTCATAATGGCTGAAAAATCTAAATCATGGGAAGATCGAGGAAGCCAGTGGAGAAATCTAACAAATCCACCCTGAAGTATGAATTCCAAGGAATTATCCCTCCTAGTTCCATTAAGTCAACATATGACAACATCACTGATACAAATCTAGGTCACATCAATGTGCAATAGTTTTGCGAGCGGGTGAAAACTGAAGGCAAAACCATTTTCTCAGATAGACTTTACCATAGTGGTCTACCCCAAGTAGCAGCATTTCCTATCTCGGTGTAGTGTTTGGAATTGGTTATTGCTTGTGCGAGCATTATGACCCTGAGAGACGAGGAATTTTTAAATATAATTGCGAGCCTTTCCTCTTAATCACACTAGAGCACATTGAGGAATTACTCTGCATACCCGACTTTCCCCGAGAATGCGGATATCACTCACTAATCAGCACAAGAATTCTAGGATGAATAACCCCTGAGATGGAGCAAGATGGTTAGCAAAAACTAGTTAGTAACTAAGAGACCTCGAATTGATAGGATTCCTAAAGAACTGTACCGCATTGAGTTCATGGAAGAAATATGGGATATGATTACTCTCCTAAGTTGATTTTTTAGTTTACCTTCTCGCTAGGATTTTCCACCCATGGATGTACCAGTTTATCTCGTATCATCTTAGCCAAGAAAGGGTTTTTGGATTGGGCCACCATCATCGATAACAACCTTCAGAAACAATTAATAGAAGTTAAGTTGAATGGATGCTTCAACATGACATCGTATCTGACTTATGCGGTAGCAAGAAGAAAGCTATTTTTAGGACTTGAAATGAGAGGAGTCATGGGGCCGTCGAAAAGTGTTTTTCATTATTACCCTCAACTCAGCTTCAAAAATAGTTCTCACCATTTTAGAAGATTCAATGATGCATTCACCTTCCACGTGATCCGAACTTGAATCGGAATACTGAGGAAAGGTTTTCTAAAGAAGCCATGAGTGTCATTTCCCAATGGGGAACCTGGTTTATTCAATTTTCATCTTTTTCCTACATTCACATGAGTGGATTTTTGGTACCTTGTGGAAACTTCCTAAGTATGTCAGTGACATATGGGCATTAATGGAGCTGGTGTGACAATTATTCCAAGTTCACTACCTTCTTAGTGACAAGCACCGTTCAGGAATTCATTTCCCAATTCAAATCGGGAATACCAATGTCCAAATATTTTCTGTGCACAACTCATGGAAAAAGATTCACTCTCATAACCATTCATCCATATGTGAAGATAGCCTAGTTTGATATCAATGGATATATGCAAAATATTCTAGGAGAAAAGTATCAACATAAACCTACAATGGAAAATTTTTGGGCTGCTTGTTCGTATGAACATGAGGTAAGAAGATAGGGGTACTCTCACCTAACACTTGCTCGAGATCAAGGCCTTCTACACCAAGAGTCCTCCCGATTCATTAATAAATGAAGATGAGGATGTCATCGATTCCTCATATGATGTCTTTTCCTTTACCCCATCACCTTGAATAGACTGGACCAAAAGAGATGAATTTTCTCTTGATGGCAAGAACCAACCGGAGCTTATTGAAAGAGGCATATCTTGGTATGATAGAGAACTTGCCAAATTGCAATCAATTCTAGATAACATTTTTGGATAAGAAAAATTTCCAATATGAGGGGGCCTCCATTTGACCAAAGTCTCTTCTCAATCAACCTCATTACCATCAAATCATACACAAAAAGAAAGAAAGGAGTGGTTGTTGAAATCCACTTCACCAAGTAACATGTCACAAGGAGAAAGATCTAAATATCCTAAGCCGAATAAGGAAGAGAGCATGTGTCTAGATTTTCTACCTCGAGTAGAGATTCTTCTACCCACATCGTTAATAGTTCTCAAAATCTAGTAACAAATGATCCTCATCCATGCTTCAAACAAGCATCCACTCAGGTGCAGGTAATTCAAATATCAAACACTTTGGAGCATGTAGTTCATGAAGGGATTTCCCAAAATCTCCCAAATAATCAGGAAGTGGATATTGAGGTTGTTTCTCCTCAAATCGAGGTTGTAGGTAGGATTCAAGTAGGATCTCATGATGTTGAGAATAATGAGAATATTGATTCAAGCTCCAGGATTTTGTATGCTGAAATAGTGAATGATACCCCTTGGGTTGATTCTGAAGTAAATAAAGGAAGATAGTCGTCAAGCCAATTGACATTTATTTTGATGCCCTTTTCAAACTTTCAAATGACACCATTCCTAAGAAGCCTAAGGTGATTTCTCAAATAATGGTTGATAATGATGGAAACAAATTTGCAGACCTTGCCATTCCACAAGTGGATAAAGAGCGTGATGCTATGACACCTGCTGACTATGAAGTTTCCAGACTTGGACTTGGAAGATCTACATTAGAAAGTGATATGGCAATGGCTTGAGATTCAATTGATATCGTGCTAAAGAGACTTGAGAAATACAAGTCTCAAAATTCTCAGCTCAAAGCCAAAAAGAATCAATTGGTGGAATATGTTCAACATTTGATAAATCCCATATCATCCACCTTTCCAGTACCTGATGCAGTGGCTGCCCCAGATGAATATACTCTTAATTTTTCAAAGGAAATAAACACATTGGGCCATGTCACTAAAACTTGGCTTTCAGAGATTCTCATTTTAGGCCAGGGGACGATCAAGACCGCGGTTAAGCTTCATGAAGATGTCAGTGCGTATCTTAATCTAATTCTTTCTTTCAAATAAACTTTTGTTTCTACTATATCAAATTTAGATGAGATATTGCCCAGTTTACAGGAGATGATAAGTATGGAATCTTTAGTTTTAGCTATTGAAGGAATTCTCGAATTTGAACATCGAGGGACACGTTTTCTTTGGTGTCTGCATCTCAAATCAAGAAAAACACTTCTTGAGGATTCTATGATCCATTATGAAAGCATGTGCAATGAAGCCTTCACTTCACTCTCCTTGATTCAGGAATTCATGGCTGAGATTCCTTGTAACCTCATAAATGAGCATAATCAAAGGTGTTCATTGGAGCAGGTGGAAGATAAATTTTCGAATCTGTTTAAGGACATGTACACTCCCGCTAACAATTTCTTGTCAATTTCAATGGAGCAGTGCATCAAATTAAACAACTTATTTAAGAATGCTCAATCCAAAATTGTTAATTTAAATGATATGCCAAGTAGAATTCTTGAATTGCAGGTATTTTGTGAGGCTATTCTTCAACCAAGTGAACCTCTAGAAGAAGAAAATATGTTTGAAACTTTAGGAAGGTTTAGATCCTTTCAACTAGAAAAAGCGGTAGATCCTAATTTCACCGGCGGTTCAGGGAGTTGATTTTCTTGGTATCTAACGAAGTGGGAGAGTCCATTTCTCATACGCTTGAGATAGGCGGACCCCATTTCAATGGATAAGGCACTGGTTATTATTGTATATTTTAAAAGGTGTTGTTATTTGTTTTCGGAAACTATGGATATTTTAAGTAATTTATGTTTTTGAGTTATCTTTAATAAAGCTATTGAAAAAGTCAAAGGTCACTTAAGTGCCTTATTTAATGATCATGTAAAACCCTAAGTACTTTATAACTAACTTTTGGGTTATAAAAGGAAGTGAGGGCTCATTTATAAAGGGTGACTTTGAGAGAGGAGAAGAAATAATTTTTATGCAAGCTTTGTTTCAGGAAGAAACTTTGTGTTATTTTGTGAAAACATTTAAGAGTTAATGAAATACAAACTTTGTGTCTCATTCATTGTCTCTTGTAACATTTGATGTTCTTATGTTCATTATATGTTAGGTGTTTGAATATTGCATGCAAATATTATCTTTGATCTCATTGTCAACGTTATTAATCAGTTGTTCTATTTTACATTGATCAAGATTTTATTATCTACTTGTTCATGTGTGTTCCCTTTTCCACGTTCTTGTTTGGCTAACTCAAACTCCATTTTATTTGTGTTGGTTATTCATCTTTCCTCTTCATGCAATATTAGGCTCTGTTTTTACCTAACTCTTGCATGTTCTTTTAGTTCATTCCATTCCACTCCTTTCCTTCACTCCATTCCATTTCCCTCATTAAATTTTATTTCCATTAATGTTCCAACCCCCACATACAGCTTTCATTTTCAATAAAGGAAGCCTCACCTTCATTGAGGAGGGACTTCATTCCCACACTGCTTACATGTCATTTTCATGCGTACAAATCCATATGCTAATGAAGGGTGTTGCAACATGTCAGTTGTAACATTGTGTCATCATGAAGACTCAACCTTCATGATGACACCTTATTGTAGTTGGCATGTACCAACATCCTGCGGAATCCTCCCATCTAGGGGTACATATCCAGCTAAGAGGTTGATCACTTTCTTATCTTTATATTTTAAGAATAAGTTTCAGCAACCTTGTTGATTCTATAACCTCTTTGTTCATTACAGTTGCTAGCCATGAATGACTTAAATTTTCATGTAGCTTAATATACAATCACTCCTTAAAAAGATTGTATATCATTTCTTAGTTAATTTTTAAAGTTTCGGACTTACGGTCCAAATCAAACTTAACTTAAGTTCACCCATGGCTGGGTTTTAAATCCATGTTTCTTTATAATAGACTTCATTAGAATGAAGCTTATTTATTATAAAAAAGTATCCATTTATTTTCAATTATCTTACCTTAGTTTAAGGTTTATTAAGAGGAGGTATGATTTACTCTTTTCGAATATCCTTTCGATACAACACCCCTAAAGAGTATTAATGAATTCTTATTCCTAAACTAATTGTCCCTACCTTAACATTCATTAGTTAGGGTCCAATTCTAATTATTACTTATACCAGAGTTTGTAGGTATTTTAATCTTTTATTAATGTCAATTAATAGCCCATATTGATTTGAGGAGTAACCATCTGTACTACCCAACTTAGAAATTGTATTTAAGAGAAGAATAGAGTATCAATTCTCTCCTTCTCATTATTTCATTTAAGTCCAACTGCCATCATTTAAGCAAGTTATAAATACAAGAGAGTAGGAATAAGTTTACAATCCCCTTTACAACAAACTCAAGTGAATGATTCAACAAATAAAAATAACACAAAATCCTTTTTCTCATTCCTCAAGGTAAAATATATATATTTTACAAGTCCAAACATTCAGACTTCACTCATTCCAATCAGCATTGATAAACTCAAACAAGAATACAAATTTTCCTTTTTTAAATTACATCTGAAAGGAATAATAATGCCTCATATAAGATCCAACTTTTAGTTAAACAGGAGAAGCATCATAAAAGAACATGTCTTCTTTTGCTACTTACGGAATCCATCTGCAAAAATTGCTAGCACGAGTCAGTTCTATGAACTGAGCATGATAAGCACTTATCATTAAAACGATGTGCTTTTGACTAACTGTCTCATTAAAAGAACCCTTCTTTTTATGAAACATTCAAGCAGTTCAGATAGATACCACATAAGAATCAAGGATCAAGAAGGAAGATCATAATGAGCAACCCATAATACTTTAACTTAGAATCATGATCAAACAACACCCAGAAAGTAGCAAATTCATAAGAAAATTCACAACAACTAAGTAATACTACATCCCAATTACTTAATTGTTTCATACTATAATGCATATAGTTCACTTTAGTTTCAGAACAATAAATGACCCAAAATAGGGATCCTAACAATTCTCAGAAAGGAATTACATTTAAGGAATAATGATTTATAATTCACAACATAGAATAACTCTTCATATAACATCAAATACCAAATTCATTCTACCTTTAAGAATGGAATTCATGTCGATATAAGATAATCTGAAATGAGAATTCCTTTCCTTCAATTACTCACCTGGCCTCAACTTAGATTAATACGGAATAGTGAAAATAAAAAAATTTAAAGTAACTTTTGTCATCCTTCAGAGTTCCACTAAAACAACATTATGCCACCAATTCGGATAATGAAAACATAGTATAGATTTCTTCATCTTTCAAAGATAAAAAAATTAATGAATATTTTTACAGAGAGAGATAAAATCAGATTACTCTTTATTTAGGAATGATTATGCATATCAACGTAAAAGAACCAATATAGATCTTACAAGCGATCTTTCAATTTCGATCAAACAATTAAATCAGAAATCTATTTGTGTTGGCATATACTAATCAACGTGAAAGTTAAATACCGAGTGGGATACGGTCCAATCAACATGTAAAGAAGTAGCTACAATGTGGTTTAGATATGATAAATGGGAGGGAGATTTAGGTAATAAACTCAATGTTATTACTACAAGTACAAGAATACCCAAAAATATAATTCCTTACTCATTGATAGCTTCCACACTACAACTCAAGTTTAGTTTTCTCCCTTCTATAGAATACCAAACATGATTACAATCAAATCGACATAGATCCCAACTAATGAAAAGAGCCACTTTATAAGAGGGATAGAACCTACCTGGTTCGATCACAGTGGGGTTCACAAAGAGGTATAACCTCAGAAGTAAAGATCCAAAATCAACTTAACAGGAAAGAAAAGCCCAACAACATCAGTTCATTTCTTTGAAATAAACAAACCAAAATTTTAACTTAATCGGTTAAGATAAAATGCTCTGTCAACAACCAATGGAAATCATAATGCACAGGTGAATAACCCAAAATGGATTCAAACTGTTCCATTAGGAAACAAATCAGAAATTATCTAATTTGAGTAAGAAGGAGAAACTTCATATCAGAGTTTCTCTGAAACTGAAACTTCTACCAAATGTAATCAAAAGTACACCATAATTTACAGACGTTAATCTTTTCCAACACATCAAAAGATAAGACTCCCTCAATGTTAATCTCCTTAGTTTGATTCTAAAATTTAGAAACTTTCATCTATCATAACAACGAAGGGCCAAGCTGAAGTACCATAACCAAGCTAAAGAATTCAAGGATTATTTTCCTTCAAAGGAGTCAAATCAAAGATTCACCAGGCAAACAAGTAAGGTTCAAAAATAGTGAAATATTTCTACCATGCCCACAAAATGGCCCACAAAAGAAAATATAGCTCTCAATATTTGTTCCATTTTAGCTCCAAAGAATAACAAATTCCAGCAAAGACAACGTTTTATCCATTCTTTTTCCAAAAGAAGAACAATCCAATTCAATCCTTCATCAACGATTTCATTTTTCCTAGTTTATTTTGCACAGAGAAATCAGAATTCTAGACAAAGTAAACTACTTTTCTTTTCAATCAAATAAACACGATTTGCACAACCATGCATCAATTAACACTCGTATCCATTATTTTTCAAACAACCAAAACAAGCAGATGATCATAGTTAACGATACACCCAGACATTTTCACGAACCATTCATTTCAAAGATCGAGTTCTTTTAATGAAGACGTTTAATAAAAAGCAAAAATATTTAACAAGAAGAGCTTATCATGCTTGATGAAATTTCTTGTTGATTTGTAGAAGATTTTTGAAAATCAGTTTTTCTTTAAATAACATCAACAACCAACTCTCCCAACTGTCTCCATGTTTTCCACAGATTAGAAACAGTTCAAGAATGATCAAGATCTCTAAGGGTCGAAAAATAAACCCGCAGGTTCAAAGGAGTGAAACCAAATGTAGAGAAAAACTAGGAAAAACCAAAATGAACAACAACCTTTGCAAAACCCACTTCCTCTCTTTCCTAGGTGGTTTCTTTGCTGAAACCAATGCCATTAAATGCATTGAATGCAACTTTCCCTCTCTTTTCTTACGCCACTTTGCCACTTTTAATTTGGTGAAGTAAACTTCAAAATTCCCATTCATTTTAAATTTAGCAATGATGCCAACTAGACATCCCACTTTCTTTTTATGCCTCCGCCAATCTTGGTGAATTTAGGTTATAAGGACAGAAATCAATTCACATTAATACCTTAGATGCCACTGCCACTGACCTTTCTTTTGCCACGTAACCCATAGGTCCCCTTTAGGTTTAATAATAGTTTAGGTCACCTTAGTATTAGGTAGATTTCCATCTTAGTTCTTAGGTATTTTTAAATTTTATCTTAGGTTAGTTCAAATCCAAAACTATATCACATACCATCTTAGGTTAGGTCGTAATCCCCCTTTAAGTTTAAATTCTATATAGGGCGGGGTATTGCATCATATATTAGTAATAGGTCCTTTATCTCTTCACGCTACTCAAAGATTCCCAAAACATCAAAATGAGGTTCAAACTTACAATTTGTAACACGATGTTAGTAAGGATACCTAAAGCCGGTTCTTTCATGATTTATGTCAAAATTCTACTTGGTTCATTAATATGTTTCCTTCAAAGCATCCGTTATCAAGATGTCAATAAGGAAGGACAAAAACATACCTCGGATCAATGGAATTGATTTAAGGTGTGTTGTTACCATATAAAAATGTGAAACAATAGTATAAATTTATAACTTATTATCCACAAAATAGAATGGTCTTGTTTCCAAGTAAGAAGAATTAAAGCAAGCACAAGTTCGAACAATAATAACCCATTTATTGCAAACTTGATTTTCAACATCAAAGGAATACACCTTCCTAAAACAAATCACATGTCGGCGTTTGCGGTATCAAAAATGGAGGTCATCATAATAGCCATCATGATCAAGATGTTACATCTTTGGGTTTTTCGGGGTTTGGAATGCTAAAGTGATTAAAATCACTTCCAAACAAAGTTGTTTAATTTTTGCTTCAGTAAATATTTTTCTAAGGTGTTGGGGATGATGTGTGATGGTTAAAGGGATTGTGAAATAGGTTATATGTTATTTTTCTTTATTTAATTTTTATTTTAGGGTGGTTTTAGATGGTTATATGTAGATTTTACTACTTTGTGGAAAGGATATATATGTGTGGTAAAAATATAAACGGGTTATGACTTAGGATAATGTGATTTTATGAGTGTATGTGATGAATTGTATTAATAAATGATAAAGGGGATGAAGGGTGCCAATATTTTGTGTCTACGGTTTGACTAGAAAGTAAGATTTCCATCATTTTCTTCTCATAGGAAGGATTCAAGAAATTCTCTCCTTTTAGTTTCTTACTATCAAACACTATGGTATTTCCTTCTTACATGAGTATTGCCACGATCCATTTCTGAAGCATTATATTCAACTATGAAGGTCTTTGAGAAATCTAGGGTTTCCAATACTAGTGTGGTGCACATCGTTGCCTTCAATTTTTTAAATGCCCTATAAGCTTCCTAATTCCAATGAAAGGAGTTTTCTTCAATAATATTATGATTGGTATTGCTATACTACCATAGTTCCTTACATGTTTGTAATAGTACCTGTGAGACCTAAAAACCTTGTAAATTCTTGAGGGTTCATGGACCTTCCTATTCCATCATGGCCTTTATGTTGCGAGGGTCCACCTTAATACCTTTATGACAGATAATATGGCCCAAGAATTCCACTTCTTGTACCCCAAAATAACACTTTGAACATTTGGAATATAGCTTATGTTTCTCGAGGGCTTCCAAGACTATATTCACATGATGTAAATTTTATCCCATGATTTGTTATAGATGAGGATATCATAAAAATATACCAAGAAAAACTTCCGTAGGAATGGTTGAAATATAGAATTCATAAAAATTTGTAATGTGGATGGTGTATTAGTAAAACCAAAAGGCATAACTAGAAATTCATAATTCCCTTGATGGGTTATTAAGCTTGTCTTATGAATAACCTCTTTATTTATTTTAATTTTTGATACCCAAAATAGATATCTCGTTTTGTAAAATAAAATGAAACATGCAAATCATCTAACCAATTGTCGGTGTGGGAATAGGAAACTTATCTTTGATCTTGTATTTTTAAGCTTTATGTAGTCTAGACACATGCATCACCTTCCATCCTTGCAATCCACCATCACCACATGAGCATAATAAACACTATGACTATGATGAATAATACCCATTTACAATATTTCTTCATCCATCTTCTCAATCTCACTTTATCACACATATGGGTATCTATAAGACCTGATGTTGGGGGTTGGATTCTTGGAATTAATTAAATGGCATGATCATGATCTATTTTAGGAATAAATCCACTAGGATCCCAAATATAACTACATGTTTATCAATAACCTTCTAAAGATCAGGATGCACTACTATAATTTTTGGTTGAACTTCCATGGAGAACAATCATGTTACAAATCATTTTGACGCTTTTTTAAGAATCTTATGCATTTGGTGATAATCAACCACCCGAGGAGTTTTTACTTGTACTCCTCATTTTTCAAACTATCTACCCTCAGAGTGAAAGCACATGAACAACTCCTAGAAATTTATCCTTATGGTGTCCAAATTTGTGATCCACTAAACACCTAAGACAATATCAACTCATCCCATGAGAATAACAAACATAGTGCATTCCATTATGTAGTCACCCATCATAAGTAATATTTTATGGAATTTACGTAAACATTGGACTGTGCCACCATCTATAATCATTACTTGAAATATCAGGTGTTGGGTAGATGAAATAATTTAGACTTTTTCCAACTTATTATTGATGAAATTATGTGTGTTCCCCAAATCAATCAATATTTTCACCTTCTAATTCTTAAGGTAACCCATGACATGAAGGGTTTATGGAATGAAAATACCATATAAAGCATGACATGATATAGTAATTTAGGGATATTCAAATTCTTCCTCAAGTTTCTCCATTTCATCACATGATGTTTCCTTATCTTCTTCTTCCTCAACAAGTACCTTCAGTATAAAACAATTTATTCTCAACAAATTTATGACTGGTCCATATTTTCTCATCACAGGTGAAAACATAACCCTTTACTCTCTTTTTTAAAAATTTTTGAGGTTTCGGTCAAACTAGATGAGGTTACGATGGTGGTAAGGTGTTATGAAATTTTATGTTAGTGAAATTTTTCCCTCTACTGGAGAGAAATTTTTCCTCTTCCCTACATGCCATGATAATAGAATAAGAAACCTTAATTTGATAAACATACACATCTCATAATTAATGTGGTATTTAAGATGCCTAGGAAATAGGTCATTTAAATTCCCTTCGTAATATTATCCACACATAAGGATATGTTTTGGAACTGATGAACATAATCCTTGATTGATCATATTTGTCGTAAATTTTCTAATTAGCTGAAGTAATTATCTAACACACTAGAACTATAGTGAAATTACATATCTTCTGTAAAAACTATCGAAGTGACATTGAGACCTTTATTCAAAGTTCTTCCTTTGAGAAAATAGCCAATGATACCATATGAATTGGTCAAGTTTGAGATACAAGGATGCCATGGTCACCTTTGTCCTAATGGGATCTGATGTAGATGAAAGAAATTATTCATTTGGTTAGTCTAATTGAGAGGATCCTTTCCACCAACCTTACACATTTCCACTTTCATTATCATGTTACAAGCATGTATAGTATTTGTATTTGGATTGGGAATTCTCGAAGATCTATCCTAGCTAGTTAATTTATTAATTTGACACAAAGATCCACCTTAGTTGATATGATTATGATTGAGTTGTGGTTGATTTGGAAGAAGATGACGAGCCCTCATATTTTTATTGATTTTTACATGAAATCATCTAATCGTTGTCCAATAATTTCTACATCTTCTTTCTTTTCCATCTCAAACTTTATGTTTTATAGATCATAGTCAAGTTGGATTACCCTATGGCCCATCGAAGTAAACCATAGCCTTGAGGAATCTGTAGTTACCCCTTTTGACTCCAACTCCTTGACTATTATCTCATCCATGTATAGAGTTTTAACTAGAATGATGAGATTATTTTTTACTCTTATAGAAGCCCCCACCATGATGCCTCAAAATAATATGATTTAGGGATCAATGTCAAAATTTAGGGTTTAAGGTTTAAGATTTTGATAGGAATTCAGCCAAATATGAAAAAAATTAAAGAAAAAAATCAAACTAATTTTTTATCCTCTTTCTAAAAATGTAGAGAACTTGAAAAAACTCCACAATTTGTCGTTGATACATAAAATTTATGAAAAAACCTAGCATTGATATATTTTTTCAAAACAAGTCAAAATATCCTAAAATTTGGAGAGGATATTACTTGACTGATTTTGCATCAACCTAAAAAATGCAAAACAAATTGCTACCTATTTGGAGATATAGCTAAGTCTTATTAATTAGGGTTTTGATGTAGTTTTGGCTGAGATCAATCTCTAATACCACTTGTAATGAAATTACTTAGATAAATCATAATATCAACAGTAATAGAACAAATAAAGAAGATAAAATTTTTGGTAAATGGTCACAATATGCAAGTAGAATAGATTATCCACTTTGAGGAGAAATTAGCAAACCATACAATAAGACTCAAGTGCTCAATATCATGATTAACTAATCCTTACTACCACCTATATATAACATTCTTATGTTATGGTGAACACCAAGGCTGACCTAATAAACATATGAAAGAATAAATGAATAACAAATGAGAAGAAGAGAGATTATGTAAACCATAAGTGGGCACTGCGTATCCAATAAAGGCTATAGGACCAAGAGTGTAGCAGATTTTCATGTGTCTTAAAATCTAGGCTACATATATGTATATTTATAGGCATGAATATGTTTCAAATTTTTAAAAATATGTATATAACGCATATGGTTATATGTGTATATATACCTATATTCTTTCTTGAAATAGTAATACATGTGTATATATATAGATATATAGTTATAGATACATATTTCAATTTGTGCTTAGATTATTTGGCAATTTACCTTGTTTTTTTTTTTTTATCAAAACCTTAATTTATTAGATGTATTATATGTGAAAAGGAATAAGGAATTGGTATATTCTCGTCTAGATGACATATTATGTTGTTTTCCATTGGTTAAATAATGATGTGGATATCTCTTTGTTTGTTTTTTTTTACCACTATGGAACTTGAATGAAATAACATGAATGGAAAAATATTGTTTCTCTCCCACGACTCTGTTGGATGCTTTACACATAATATTTTGTAGGTACTTTATGTAAAGACAAAGGAAATGTATATAGTTTTATCTTGAAGTAATCTAAAAGCTAGCTGAAAATAAGAAAGGGAAAAATGTTTTACTTGTACTTGTTTACATGTAAAAAAATTTGCAAAGTGATATTATTGTTTTAGAATATTAATCAATGAATTTCCTAATAGGAAAAAATAAATATATTTTTATTTATTGGGATTACCAAATATAATTATTGTTTTAATTTCTATTTTTCTTATACCAAAGTTTGTATCTATTTTCTAATAAGAATTACAATGATTTGGTTACTCTATGTTTAGTAACTACATATGTAAATTAACATTCGGTATTTACTATCTTTGTGAATATTATTAATATGGGAAAATAGACATGTTCTTATGAATTATGATTTTATTATTAAATGGTAATAAATAAAAGGTTACCATTTTATTCTATTTAGAAATTAAGGATTTCATCCTTGAACTTCTTAAATTTATGAAGGGAGATTAACTTCCCTATCTTATTACTTAAACCTTTAACTTTATTGGGAAGTGTATGTGAAATAATTTTTCACAAGGAAAAATTAGTAATTTTCACCAATGCTTTGGGACTAAGTCCTTCCTCTTGATAATGGGGAGGCTCCCATTTATTGAATACACAAAAAAAAATCAGTGGGTGGTTATAAAGATAAGGATCACACACAAATACTCTACTAGACATGTGGAAATCTATTTGATCTTAGTGTAAGGGAAGAATTTTCTTAGTGGAAGGACGTGGAGGTAAGTATGAATATAATGAATGATTTTTGAATAGGAACTTGCAGATTTTCACAGTATTAACTGGATTAAATCTACACTCAATTAGAGGAATTCAACCATACAAACAACAATAAGACTAACAAACCAAAGACACAAAGTGTTATTAATTTATTTATCAAAGGTACCAAGCCTTTTCTTGGTTTTACAAGATTTCCATGCTAATAAATTTTAGTATGAAAGAATTAGAGGAAATATAAACAATAAGAAATGGAAGAAAGTAATCTATTTCTTGTATTTAGTACAGAAAAATCTATCCACTAACAACTCACAATTGATAACCCTTTGGAATGGAGAGGCCATTCCAATTTATAGCATTAAAAATGTATTTTCATCTCCCCCACACTAATTTTATCCTCCCCTCATCACTTGTAACCTTTCATGTTCCTATGGAATGAAAGTGATACTTATTATTATTAATGAAAAATAACTCTTGCAATGTGAAATTAAAGGTCACTTAAGTGAAAATTAAAAAATAGTGAAACATACATTCTTAATGAAAAATTAGAATATGTAGAGAGAAAAAAGAACAAAAGGGTTTATCACTTTGATGAAGATGAATCCTATGTCAATGAAGGAATGATTGATAGAGAACCTTAAAGGAATATTCTTGGAATGATTTCTTCACCTTTAAACTCTTTCTTCAAATGGGCCACCGCATGTACCCCTTTATCCACCTATGGAATATTTGTCTCCCGAAAACTACTCTATTTTTTCATAGCCAAATTTAATTTTTTTGAGCTCATGCCCTTCATTGGTGTTTAATCCAAATTAGAGATTCAAGAAATTAGTAGAAGTCGTGCCCTAGAGCTGTTTAAACCTCTGTTTTGCTCATTTTGAGAAATTCTCCATTTCCCAATTTGTGCACATAATATCCTCTTTGCAACCTCCATTTTTGATCAAAATTGTTCACTTGTTCTATGGCCTAGGTCACCAAATCATTGTTTTGCCTCCATGCCTCTAGTTCATGAAGGAAATTCAAAAATTGGACTCAAAATGATGAATTTTTCTTCTTTTGCATATTTTCCATAGTTGGGATGACAAGCGTCTTTTCCCCATCAAATTTTGACTCCAATGAATGCAGGTACATGGTCAGATCCTATTGGATGGGGAGGAACAGGATTTTTGGTGAACTTAACACTTTTGGAAAAAATGGTAAATTTTCCCCATGGCCCCGATCAGGCTATAAAGTAAAAATTCTATGTCAAAGCCTACTTGTTGAAAAGTCAAAGCATTTAGTGGGCCATCGGGGCACTTTTGGAAATTTAACCAAATTCCCAAAAGTGAAGCAAAATTTCTAAAATACTCCATGGCTCTACCAAGGTCTTGGGTCCGAAGTTGAAAAGTCAAAGCGAAAGAGTGGGTTGGTAGAGGAATTTTTGTTTTTGAGCCTTTTGTAAAAAAGGAAAAAGTTAAAAAATAATCTGTAACCCCGATCAGGCTATAAAGGAAAAAGTCAAGGTGAAGCCTACTATTGAAAATTCAAAGTGGGAGAGCGGGCCAGCGAGAGAAATTGAGGTTTTGAGCCTTTTTCCCAAAAAGGTTAAAATGTTTAGAAAGGAGTGTGACCAGCTCTCTAACTGAATGTGCCACATGTCCTATTCAAATCGGAGCAGCGGGCCGACGAAGGAAATTGAGTTTTTGAGCCTTTTTCCAAAAAGGTTAAAATGTTGAGAAAAGGGTCATGACCCCATTTCCAATCAGAAGCAACCACATGTCTAAGTTGAAAAGTCAAAGCGGGGGTGTGGGCCAATTTGTTCCAAATTTCCAAATCTCTAAAAAATCACAAAATGTAAAGGGCTTCCCCCGTAACCGCTCCAATCCCTTCCTACCACATGGACGACCTAATTTCAGAGTTAGAGGAGAAAATCTAACGGTCTGTATTTAAACTAGAAAATCAAATGTAATGGTTGCTTTGCAAGATCTGGTTTTAACCTACCATGAGTGTTTTCTTCACAACAGAGGGATTCGAAAAGGCGTTGAGGATTTGTGAAGTTGTAACAGTTTCTTGTAAAGAATATAATGGCTTCTCAACATCATTCCAAGGGGGCGATTGATTTTCAAAAAAACTAGAGTGCTTTGTACCTAGAAAAGATAGAAAATGCCATTCTTCTTCTATTTTCTCTTCTTCCTCGAATTTCTTCCATTCTCAAGCTATGTACAAACTCTACTCGAGCTTCAATAAGAAAAGAAGGAATTTTTCCTCCTTGATTGAGGAATTAATTGGTACTTTGCGACCAATGAGTTTCATTCGGTCTTGTAGCTTCTCCCATGGATTTGTTTTTCTTTTGATTATAAATGCATGTAAATGAAGTTTCTAATTGATGTGTGTGGGCATCTGATATTCTACCCGCAACATTAGTTTTTCCTACCTCCATTCTCACTCCCTTTTCCCTTCTCAGACAAAGTTCTTCTCTAGTGAGAAATTGCTAGCTTTTCCACAAGGATAGTGGAGTGCCCTGTTAGATCTCTGGTCAAAAGACCACCATTGAAATCCACTTTTTCATGCATGCACATATGAAAGTTGCACTATTCAAGTAGAGGGACTTAGATTCCCATAGCATTGGCCTAAAACCCACCAATTTTTCCACAAGAAAATTTTTCTCACCAATAGGAATACAAATTAAATTCAAGGTATTGATCCAAGTTTAGAAATTATACTAAGAGTCTTATATTGGTTGAACTAGGCCTAATGATCCCTCACAACATTAGAGATTTAACCTTTAATTTCTATGAGATATTCTAAATTATCTTCATTGAATGAGAAGGGGTCTCTCACCTCTTTGTTTATCAACTCTTGGAAGGATTTTAGGAGCTATTGTAGAAACTTATTTTTGGCACCCCTCTTCCTCCAACATCACATTTTCCCCATCATCCTTGCCTAGCATGATCATTTCCCTCCTATTTTAAAATTTCACACTTTACCTCTAAAAATTATTTTTGCCCCACATGCCATGTATCTTAATATCCTCCGAATTCCTATTTTCCCATATTTTAATCCTTATTATCATAATCCCGTCTTTATCACCCCCATTTAATACCCATATCACATTCCCATACCCCCTCATCATTACCCTACATTTAACCCCTTCCTAAGATTACCTCTACCCATTTAATCCTTCCCAAAATACCCTTACCCATTATACATCCCATGCAACATGCGTGCAAGGATAAAGATAGGCCACTAGCCATTACTATCCCATTTCCACCCATTTCTTATCATGTTATTTCTCACCCATTAAGGTCCTAACATCTCCCAGATCACCGACGAGTGACTGAGTTTTCATTGACCCTACCTATTCTATTTAATCACGCTACCCCTCCTATCAAAGGGGTGATTTTTTTGAATATCTTGTGTTATATAATATTTCTTTCTCTTGCATCATCTGTGGAGATCTATTTATTAGTGAAATCATCTTATTCTCCTTTTGCATGCCATTGTTTAAGTTTAGAACATTGTGAAGGTTACTCGAGATATCATCCATGCATGATATTATTTATTTAGGATGTTTTTAGGTCTTCTTGGAGTTATATCTCACCTTTCAACCGTCGGTTATCACGTGTAGATCTCTTTACCCATTCTTTTATTTAGTCAAAACCCCATTTCTATTCTAGTTACCATTGAATTGGTCTAGTTGCCATCGACCCATCCCCCACATCCATTAAATATATTTAATCTTACATCCTATCCACTTTATCTCACATCCTACTAAAACCTCTACACCCTAGTCATTTTATTAGCATCCTAGTATCCATCTTAACACCCTATAATCAGTACCATCCTTTGTTTTTACATACTCTTACCAGCTCTGCATAGGTCACCATTAATTATGTCTATATTCCTTGGGTCTCTGTTGACATGCTCATTACTTCCTTCTAATTCGTCTTTGACCTCATCTCGTGTTTGGGTATCATCTTCTATAGATCTCGCATCATTGTTTCATCTATGTTCAAACAAATTCTCAAATTATCTATGCTCTGGTCTTTATCAACCATTCCATTTATATTGAGGTTGTCATCAACCCTCTCTGGTTTTCTCTTATTTTTAATATTTCTTTTATCAATTATCATTTCAATATCTTTATTTTCATTATATTTTATCTAATCGATCTCTATTTTTGTATTCATTTCCATTTTCATCTGGTATCAATTATTCATATCTTTGTTATCACGTGGGATGACACCCTTTCTAGAAAGCTTTTGCTTCTCGTAATCAACTTCATCGAGCAGCCCATCATATCTATCACTAATTCTTTTCTATGTTTTATTCATAGTTGTTGTGTAGGTTATTAACTCATGCATAAGGAGGATTCATTATTTATGCCTGTATCACCTTCATCATCATCCACATCAAGATTTCCCTAAAAAATCCTATATATCAAAGGTTTTTCTTGATTTCCGATTTATTTTTCAATAATCTAAAATAGGAAGTGCAGAAATCATGAAAAACATTCGCACACCTAATGGGAGACACCCTTCTTTAGTGAGGTCTCTTTGATTTTCATTTCTCATTTCATATTTTCTCCCTTATCTCTTTTCTACTAAGCTTGTAGGTAGGAGTTTAATTTTTCTTTTTTGTGTTCTAGCGTGGATTACTTGGACTTTATTTTTCTCATTTTCTTTCTTTGAAGATTAGATAAAAATAAAAAGTCTATACCATATATTCCTTTTTCTTTCCTCCCCATCCTTTTCTTTTATCGCATTGCAGATCTTGCTTGTTTGTCATCAACAAATCTCCACACTTCATTTTTAGATCTTAAAAAGAACACCCTCATTATTTGCTTTCTCACATAATATAACTAGGGGTAATTCTTTATATCCACTCTTTTTCACACACATCGAAACTCACATTAATTTACACATCTAAAACAATTCTCCTGTGTAGGACTATCGGATTTCATCACAATAGTAAAGATTCCACGGTGTTCGACCGCATTATATATTTTATCATATAATAAGGCTTCACATACCTTCTAGTATATTAAGGACTCCATCCCTAAACATCCTAAAACCAAACTTAGATTGGTCATTTCCTTAGGTTTCCTCTCGAGCTCATGTTATTCTATTTTTACACTTCTTATAATAATCAAGATAAAATCATATAGTGATGTGTGCTTTTATTGTTATAGTAATTAATTAGTACAGGCTTTTGGTTTCTTATTTCATGCGCATTCTCAATTGGTCACAAATTATAAAAATGAAACAATACTTTTCATATAACATTCACATTTGTACCACTCTTCTTATAAATACATTAGTCATGGCTATCATCTCTTCCTCTATGGTTACCCATCCCATCCCTTTTACCTTCCTTTTTAGTGAGCTACCCATGGTTCACACCCATTCTCATGTTGAGACTAATCCCTTCCTCTATCACCATTTGATCCCTTCTAGACTAGATACTACCCCATTAGCTACTACATTTGAAGCCTTTAGGGCCCCTATTATCCCCTACAGATGCATGGAGTTCCAAGAACTCATAGAAATTAATCCTTCCACCCTCCATAACAACCTCATCCATAAATCTACTCACCTTCCCATTGACAAACGTCCTCTACAAATATTCTATTTATATCATTCCTAGCATGAGTCTACGGGTAAGTGCAGCAAGTTGGGGGACAAAAAAGGGGTCATAAGTGGACGTCATATTGTAAATAACAACATAATATCAACTTGTAGGGATTATTAGCAATACATAAACTCAAAATTAGAAAAACTTATATTAATATGAATTGTAGAATCCGAATCTAGTTTCTAAAATACTAATTTTTAAAAAAATGGACAAGATTAGCTATATTAAACACTCAAAATTCAATGACTTGGTATTATTTTTTAAAAACACCTATAAGATTATAGTCCGTTTGCCCGTGATTTGGATGACCAAAAATTGATATATATTTTTCTCCTTTGGTGAGAAGTTATATGCCACTATCTATCTTGGGATGAATTTTAGTTTGTATTTTTTTGAGCAATATTTTATTTTTTATGATTTTTTCGTGAAAGTGGTATGAAAACATAAAGAAAACAGAGCACTTTCCGTTTTCCCGCCATAACGTCATAAAAAATATTGAAATCAAATAAATTTTTTTGAACATGTATATAATTTCACCATAGTTGGGATGGTATAATTTTTATCACATTCTGATAAGTGAAACAAAATTTGCAGTCTTAAACGTAGACATAAACATTCACGGGAAAAAGTGTCTTAAAGACCTACTATTAGTAAAAATTATAAAATGATATTTATCCTATTCTATTCACCTTAAAATCAGTATTTATACAAAGCTAACAGTCTCCCTATGTAATGGTACCATTTTTATGACATATTTTTACTTTTCGGCATGGTTCAAGTCTCATGGAAGACTAAATTTGATGTTTTGCTATTTTTAATGTAAAATTCAGGATTTGATGTCCACTTAATTGTCCCCCAACTTGGTGCACTTACCCCTACTCAGGTTCTCACTTCCTAACTTGCAATATTTTTCCATCAAGTAATGAATGAGTTGGCCATGGCCCAACATGAGCATGTATCCTTTGATTATTCCACTCACCAATCTATGAAATTTGTGGTCCCCATCCCATCTCAAGGTTACCTCTTATAAATATTGTCCCTTCATCCTCTATGCTTATCACATCCTCATCCATTATGGTCACTAATGACCTTACTCAGCTTCTTTTTGTATCCACTTTCCTTCTTCCTAGACCTAAGCATCCTCTTCAAGAGTCACTCCCCATGCCTACATTCCCGATCTATGCTAATTTTGTCTCTTAAAACCTCTCCCTTCGAATCCACATAGACACATCAACCATCTCTTCACACTTCTTTCCAGCATATGTTTCATCATCATACCATCCATGCATCTCAACCCACTTATCATACTCATACTCAATCCAACCCTCTTGTCATGCATCAAAAAATCCCTCAATCTTGTCCCCTACTTACATTCCTTTTGAAAAAACCATCTCCCAACCTATCCAATCCTAGCCTATCATGTATCCTCCTTATCAAATACCTCCTTAGAGTCATACCCATCCTCAACATTATCAATCTCATCCCCAATCTAACCCATTCACTTCTTACATCCAAAAAAATCATCCTTCGACCTCTCTTCCACCTACTTATCATGATCTCATGTAAATTTTATTGAGTAGAATGATAACTTGGAAGTTGATACTTTTGGTCCAAAAAGATCATTCATGTACGAACAAATTTATAATGATCCCATCCATTCCTCTTTCCTCATCAATCCTTATCCTCCTCATTGGGAACTCCTTAATTTCTCTATATTTAATAGCAAACAGGATCCTCAACAACATATCTAAGATTTCGGACATGTATGATACCTTCTAGCCCATGATTACGACCTCATGCTTAGGACCTTCCCCATGTCATTATTTGGCCCTACATTGGACTGCTATAATGACATCCCCAACAATTCCCTCTTCTCCTTCACATAGCTTTCCCAACTCTTTATAGAACATTTATCCATCAACATTGCTTGTAAAATAACTCTCACTTATCTATATGCTATTAAATACTTCAAAGAAAACCCATTACAAAATTAGTCACAAGATTGTGTGGCTTCATTAACCAACTATCCTTTTCTCTTACTCAGAACGAGCTCATCAAGCTCTTTTCTCAATCTTGTGCTAAACATATTTCTTCCACCCTTCAGATTCAATATTTTCAAATATTCAAAGAAGCTTTTACTATGGATCATAAATTATAACTTCATTCCCTTTAGCGAGGCCACATTAAAATCATATCTATAAAACCTAATATGGAGTTCACCAAATCCTCCTCTTCTTCTCACCATGATAAATCCAATAGTACAAAAAGTGTTATTGTCATCAAGCATTCTTCCAATTTTTTGATGTGGGAGAATAGGCTCAGAACCAAACAAATGATTACAGGAGATGGAAAAGAAGGTGTTTTCATGTTTTTAAGAGATCTTATAGGCCAATAATTCAAATTTAGGTGTTTTGATGGGGATTTTCCATTTTCCCACCAAATTGGATAACTTAAAAATTTGAAATGTATAAAGGCTATTGAAGGCCTAGAACACCATCATGAAAGGAGACAAGAAGTTTTAATGGCCTTAAAGGTATCATGAAACCATCTATATTCTTTTTAGTTGTAAAATCACCTTGACATGCTTGTATAAAGTGAATATGTTCTTGTAAAAAACTTGGAAGGGTAAGTTTGACTAGGTAAAGGAAGAATGTAGGCTAAATAGGGTCTTTACAACCATGTCATCATGAGGAGGAGTCAATGTAGGAGCTAATATGTAGAATAAAGTGGTATTTATCATTGTTCCATGTTTAGATAGTTGTTGAATCTTCAAGGGTATGGTTGAGAAAAATTAAGGTTATGAGATAAGTGCAAAAATCAGTATTTTGGCCTCACAAAAAGAATAAATTGTTAATGAATATTTTAAATGACTCCATGTAGTAATTTTTATATGTCCTCTGAATAAAAATATAATCATGTGTGTCGTCCTATCACTCGATGGGTGATGGGCACGCACAAAGGTCAAGCCCATCCTTTATGCGATCTTTGTGAGAAGATAATGCTATTGAAAGAAAATTAGATGTAGAAAGGTAAATAATCATGCATTCATTATAAGAGCATGGGATGAGATATTAAACCAACATACCCATTCAGATAACAAAAGAAACATCATATAAAGAGCAGATTTGAGTCATGACATAAAGAAAAGATACTACGGTTTGCAACCATGAATAATATATTCAGAACATATATTTATATTGATCATAGTTCTAGTAACCACATTACATTCAAAGGGGTTATAACAAACCAAATGTATCAAGATATACATGAAAAATGTATCGAGACCCTAGTTATTCTTCCAATATTACATAAATTTTCACAGACCCATCCTCTAGATATACTAGCATTTCTTCAATCCTCTAAAGAGAACCCCAACCCCTAGAACCTCCAAATATTCCCCTAGAGATCTACCTTCTCTGTCTCAACCTATCACACCATATATTTATTGCTCAATCCATGATCCTATTCTTCTACCCAAGTATCTCTATAAAAATTTTAGCACCGACCACCATGCCTTCCTTTAGGAAAAATATTAGATGCCAAGAGTCCATGTGGTCCTCTAATGGATCATGATTCTTCTAATCTGATCTCTCCACTCTCTATGTATGATGTTTTTCTTGGAATATTCCATGTGTGGAATATTATTTCCTTGACCACCAAGTAATCAGGTTTGAACCTTATCAACTCGTAAACACCTAGTCGGGTCATATTTTTCCTCAAGTGCTTTTTGGAAAGTTAAAGTTGGCTAAGTCCTTAGATCCATTTTTCTACCTTTCATGCGCACCGCAGCTTTCTTCTAAACACTTAAAAAACCCGTCATGTGCACTTTTCCCTGCACAAAATTCTTCTTAATAGTCCCATACATGCACACGCCTTTTGGCACTTAACCAATATAATGATGCTCAACATCACCCCACACTAAGCTTGTTCTCCATCCTCAGAAACATCCTCTCTCCAAAGAATAATTAATGATAGAAATTTGAATGGTGGGAATAAAGAATGAAGGAATGAAGAATGAGAAATGGAAGAAATAAAGAATGGAGGAATGGAGAGGAATCTATTTATTGCTGAAGGAAGAGTGGGAAATACTTCCTTATATCTTCCTCAATCTTATCCCAGGACATCCACTTCACCCTCACTGTTGACAAAGATCACCTACTAGAGTGCTTACCTCATCAATACTTAGTTCATCATCTTTAGCATTCAACCTACTCACAATGTCTCCCGAATATTTGTGGAGCTCCTCCAATGCATCCATCTTGCAGGTGATCGGGGATATAATTCCTTAAGATAGTTTTTGATCAATCCCCACAAGGTCTTGATGGCTTCTGACTTCTTCTCTACCTTAGCCAAGATATTATCCCACTTTTCCATATTTCCATTATTTTTATCTTGAAACTCCTTGATATCTACCTCATGTATAACAACTAGAATGCTTTCTACTCTATCCCTTTCATCACAATTTTCATAAGGAGCTTCATCTATCTGTGTGGTGGAATTTACAGTGGCAAGGAGAATAGTGTACCAAATGACTATCTCCACAACTTTCTTATTTTTCTCTTTTTCGTAGTGTGCCAATGCCTCTTCTTCTTGACTCTAAAGTGAGTGGATGTCTTTTCATTGTAAGGATGCGAAAATATTCCAAGCATTGCAAGGTCAACTTGTATTTCTACTTGGGTGATGTTAGGTTTGGATGCTTCAATATAATCACATTTGTAATCATTTATTCCCTTTTAATATACCTCACACACCTTCATCTTCTCCTCCCTTAGCTCACACATTAACTATGTCTTGATCAATTCTTCCCGATTCGGATCATTTCTTTTCTCAATGAGCTCCTCTTTTTCTTCTTCAATTCCCCTTCCAGAATCTCACCCTATCATTCCTCCCTAATATTATTTCCTCCATCTTAATCGAAACCTTATTGAGTGCATTTTAAACCTACTCATCAAACAATGTTGATAATTCACCAATGATTTTATTCCTTTGGTCTCGACATCTTCAACAAAGTGCACCTTGGTTTACTTCAAATACATGTTCATCGATGTGGGACTCAAACACCCAAGATAGAATTTTCTTGTTTCGAGGAGTACGTGCCTTCTTGCTCAAACAAAGACCATGTAATTAGTTTTTCGTAGGCATAGTACTATAGAAATGCACATGTAATACATTATTCGGGTTGTTAATATAGCTCATCCCTTTCACTTACTCCGCTACCACACCTTTTACTCCCGTGTAGCTACTTTTGGAAAGTTCACTACTAGGCTATGATCTCCACGCATGCTTTCATATTCCTTTCATATGATCTCCTATTCTATCTCCTTAAGAACTTCGTTTGCGTTATGCTCTACCTCCTACTTCATCAAGTCTTTTATAATGCCCACTACTTCTCTCTCTACGGCTTCTTCTATTTGTTCCTTGGTGAGGCTTTGGATCCTTTGATATTTTGTATTTACCTCTTCGCTAACCCCTTTTCCTTGAGCATCTTCTTCTTCCTCATCCTTCTCTTTACTCCTTTCCTCTTTCGAGTCGTGCACATCATACACGGGATGATTTTGAACTCCTTCATCATCATCATTGTCTCTTTAACCTTTTTAGGTCTCAAGGATCTCTGTCTCTTCTCGATTCTTCCTTATTTGGTTCCATTTTCTTGTTGGGTTTTAAGAAATAGACCCTTTCTTGATCTCCTTCCTTACTTTGGTCAAATCTATGGCTCAAATCCATGAAATAATCCTTCTACTCATGTGCCCTAGCTATAGAACCCTAACCTATAAAACTCTTCCACAAGAGGGTATACTCTAATTAAATCTCCTTACGCCCATGTACTCCTTTCACTCTGGTTCGTAGATCAACCTAGTCACATACTTAGATTTTTATGATTCTTTCTTCACACAAATATTTCTTCACGGAGGTCCTAGTTCATAGTATCTCTTTAATCTCTTAATAGAAAGGTAAATAATGATGTGCCTGCCCCTTTATTTATAGATTATTTCTATCTCTCACAATAAATGTTATGCCACCTACCAACGTACTTAGCATTAAATGTAGATTTTTCCACTAAAGTATACCTTAAGTTCTCTTACCCACGTGCCCAATCCTATGCAAAAAATCTGTACAAACTTCTCGCACGCAAAAATTCCTTACTGACCAAAGAATCTCATGTGCACATTTATAGCACCGAAGGCACTTCTTCTATCCTTGACCAGATTTTTGTCCTTGCCTACCTCATGTTGTTCTTGTGCTTCTCATCATTTTTCTGTGGTTTTAGTTAAATCATTCTTGGCACCAATAATTATTATTCCCACCGTTTCCCCACGCATTCTCCTACCTTACATGGTAACCTTCGATCCGGGCCATTGAAAACAAAACTTACACTAGCAACATTTATACTACTCCACCCCATATTAAAATAGATGCATAGCCCTTTGTGCATACACAACCTTTTGAAAGTAATAAGTGGTTACCGGTGCACAAGGTGCACAAAACAACACAATAGAAAGGAACAAGAAACGAGAAAGGGAAACAAAAGGAAAATTAATGCATTAAGGGAAATCATACGCTAATTGGAAATTTTTCCTTATTTACAAACACAAGGAAGAATTATTTATATTAGGGCTTTAGTCTACTCCATTGACATGTCCTCGTAACCTCATCCCATCCAAAGCTTTTAACTAGAAAGAACCTAAATCAAGGATGTATGAGATGATGTATGGTCCCAACTAATGGACTTTGAGCTTCTCAAGATGACAGAAAAATTTAGAATCATATAAAAAAACCATCTACCCGACCTTAACTTGTTTGTTTTATATATGACGATCATGTCATGATTTTTCTTTCTTTCTTAGTCTTATGAATCCATCTAACAAGTGACCACTTTTTGTCTAGTTGCATTAATTTATCAATTCTTTCTTCAAGTGCTTGTTCATCATCCAGTCCTCTTGTGTGTGCTATAAATAATTATGGTAGCATAAATTCAATTGGTAAAAATCCTCCATACCAAATACCAGCTGAAATGGTGTGGACTTGTTTAACCTCTTATAGGTTGTATTGTATGCCCAAAGAATGGTGGACACCTTGTCATCCCAATCTTATCTTCCAACATCACAAATTTTGGTCAACGTGTGACTTAGTATTTTGTTAAATTCCTTAACATTTCCATTCACTTGGGGATGATAAGGGGTGGCCTTGTTATAGGCCACCATAAACTTTAATAACCAAATCCTGACAATTTCATTCATAAAATGTGTACCCCTGTCACTAGTCAGGCTTAAAGGACATCCATACATGTTGATTATGTTCTCCCATAAAAATCTAGTTGTTGTCACTGCAGTGAAATCCTTTATAGGTGTTTCCTCTTCCCATCTTGTCAAGTAGTTAGGGTAAGTGATGATATAACGTGATATAGTCCTTTGTGTGGAAGGTGAAATAGGTCCTACAAATTCAATTACCCATTTTTCAAATGGTTTTATGTTGGCTATTGGTCTTAAGGTCATCTCATCCCTCCTTCCAAGTTTTCCAAGGCACCGGTAATGGTCACATGCCTTGCAATAATCAATACAATCTGGTAGATGCTCTCTCACCAAAGCTCGTGAGTATAATCTTCCACATGGTAGCATATCCCATATAGTATCCTCCTGAAATCCCACCATATGCTTCTTCCATAATTGCAATGTGATCATGTTCTAATATGCATCGAACGTAACCTCAACACATTCTAGCTTGTATAAGTCTCTGCTAATCAACATGTAGGTCATGGCATGTATAGCCAAATGATTTCTTTCCAAATACTTCATTCCTTTTGGCACCATACCCATTTTGAGAAACACACCAATATCTTCTAAGTCAGAGGGTGTGCACCACAACCTAAATAGTTTCACATTTGACATAGTATCCTCAATGATCTACGCATCCTCCCCTAAGTCAATTCTTGATAAATGATCAGGTCTTGAGTTACTCTTTCCTAGTTTTACCATAACTAAAAAATCAAATTCTTAAAATAACAGACCCACAGACATATGCACCCTTGAAAAATAGGCTTATTCACCAAGTACTTCAGTTCCATGTACTCCATGTAGAATATGAATGGTTTCACCAGAAGAAACTATCTGAACTTATGCAGTGTGTAGATCATGGACAGTGCCTCATGCTCAGTAGTTGTGTAATTTTTTTCTCCTAGTGTCAACTTCCTACTTACAAAACAAAGGGGATGATCAAAAATACCCTTAATAGGTTATGCTAGTACTGATCCAATGGTTGTCCCTGAGGCATCAACATGCATGTGGAAAGGTTTATCCCAAGAGGGAAATCATAATATGGGCACAGTGACAAGTCTATCCTTCAAAGTATCAAACGTCATCTATTTTGCCTCTCCCCAATGAAAGGCACTCTTATGTTTTAGTAACTTTTCTAATGGCATGGCGATCTTGGCATACCCTTTGATAAAATTTTGGTAGTATCCCATATTTCTAAGGAATTTGTGCACTCGCGCTCTAACTAGTAGGCTCCCCCAATCCCACAATAACTACAAATATAGCGGAATCCACCAAAAACCTTCCTTTCATATAATATGCCCCAATAGGGTTCCAAATGGAGTATAAAAACACAATTATTAATGTTAAGGGATATCCTCAATCTGCCGACATCTCTCAAACATTAGCCTAAGGTTGTTAAAATGGTCTTTCACTAATCCATATATTGTCTAGTCATCAAGGTAGAGTTACAAAAACTTATGAATGAAGTCCTTACAAAAACTTATGAATGAAGTCCTAAAATTCTTGTACCGAAATACGCAAGAACACAATAGGCACACTCTTCAATCTAAAAGGCATGACTATGTAGACAAAGCTTTTCCACTCAATGGAGAAAGTTATATTTTCTTGGTCCTCCTTTGCAATTCTAACTTGGTGATACCTAGAAAATCCATCTATGAAAGAATAGACCTTGCACTCCAGACTACTCTTTCCATAATTTATATAGTGAAGGGGGTTGGAAAAGGGTTAATGAGACACACTAAATTCAGGTCCCGTAATCAACACAGATCCTTATCCTTCCATATTTTTAATACTAATGACCATGGGGCTTACCCATTTTGATTCCCCCACGGCTTTAATGATGCCCAATGCTATCATATTTTCTATATCCTCTTTAAACTTGATGTATAGATTCAGCTTTATTTGATAAGGCCTTTTCTAAATTAGGTGCACACTTTCCGTTGACTTGATCTTCATCTCCTCCAAGGAGTGGTGACTTCCTTTTATCTCATGGTACCCGCATGGGAACAAATCCTGAAACTCACACAAAAGGTCAGTGATCTTAGAAACCTCTTTCTTTGACCAATAATCCCCAATGATATCTTCCTTAGGTTCTACCTCTGAACCAATGTTAACCTTCTTTGTTTTCAAGGGCTCATGGTAGGCACACTTTCTCTCATCAACACTATCCATGACTTTACATGTACCTTTAGAATGGTTAACATCTAGACTTTCCATTTCTTCTCCATATATCACATAGAGCATTTTTCCTTTTTATTTTTCAATGCATGCATGCACAAATTATATCACTTATGATTCTTCCTCATCAAAGCATGTCTCCAAACTAGGTTCACCCAATAGCTCCATTATTCTATCTTCTACCCTCACACCATCTCCCATTGTAAGCTACTTGAAAACTTGCAATGCCTTATCAATTGATGGATTTGTACTCTGATACTTGAAATCTTGAATGAGATTAGCCCCCAACTTCTACCAATTCCCTATCTGACAACGTATCTCCAAGTGAATATACCATGTGTGCACACAACCTTGTAAGGTGGAATAAAACTTAGGCACCCATAAATAAGGTGGTAAAGCTTCTACGCCTTCTATCTAGGCCTTCTCACATTCTTGGACATGAAACAAGGTGGGTTCCTTCCCATGGTATTATTTTATCATAGTGTGTGTATTGCTTCTAGAAAACCTAACAAAGAATGAGATTCTCACCTTGAGCCACTTTGGAAGGATATCGCGATGTGTTTCCCACCAACATGCTATGGTCCCGAGAAGGTTATAGTTGAGCATCCCACTTCTTTCATCCTTATTTTTCCACTAAGCATCCATCTCCCACAAGAAATCATCAGGGTTATCTCCTCTAGAGTAACTTGGAAACTTCTTCCCTCTAAAATGCTTAACTGAACATGAATTTTTTACCCTTGTCAAAGAGCCTCTTAACTATCTCCCAATTGACTGATAAGTCTTGTGCACCCAATTTTTACATGTTATGTTGGTTGTATCACTAATAGAATGAGTGTCTTCAAACTAAATAACCCCTTTCATAGGATGAATTAATTCAAGATCCCTGATAGAGTGTACCTAGATTTTGACATGAACTTCTTCTCCCAAGGGCTTAGTATATGGCACTGAATTCCCATATTTCAAGGGATGATGACCGATTCTTCCCTTTTCTCAAAACTTATATACCCCTTGTTAAACCGTAGGTCAACATTATTTTTATAACAACAAGGGTGCCCAAGAAATGCTATAAAGTTGTCTCCTTGGCTGGCGCGCTAAGACCTCAAAGTCTCCAAAGTGAAATTTTCCCTCCGAATAGTGATAATCGCATCCTGGAAGACATGAATGGGCATTGCCTTTGTCTTGTTTTCCATATACAAAAATTTTAAAGATGGTTGTAATGGGGGCATTCCCATTTGATGCCAAGCATCTAGAGTGAGAAAATTGACCTCTAAACCAATGTCAATCAAAATATGTATTAGAAGCCAACCATCTACAACAACATTTAAAGTAATCTCCTTGTCACAATCAAGGCTATAGGGAGAAAGTTTTGCAAGTAGAACCTTCTTCTCATGCCCTTCTCTAGCACAGGTACCTACTCTTGTAACCATTATCCTAGCAACGGGATGATATTATATTGCCTCAACCTTTTGCATACTTCCTTGACCTCATCCAGATCCTTCAGTAGAGCCTTAACACTCTTTCTTTCCTCTAACTACCTTGATTTCTCCTTTAGACATTAGATCTCTTCTTCTAGACTCTGAATTACATCCATAGTATTTTAATACACCTATTTTTGATGACTAGGGTGTAGATAATTTTCATGTACCACTTATTCTTTTGTAACCATCATTCTTTGCCTTAGTATCTCCTTGGGGCGTATGGCCTCTGCTCGCGTTGTCACTAGTACGGTTCTAATCGACTCATGTGCCACTCTTGGAATCCACCTTGAGTCATCCTTATTTGTGCTTACTATCCTAGTGCCTTTATCTTTTCATTGTTATTGGATCATGTGATCAAACAAATAATGGCACTCCTCATACTTATGTTTCTTTCCACACTAAGAACATTGCAACATGTCGGGACACTCAAGCTTATAATGCTCTGTAGATTCATAATTGTAACAATTTCCACATGGGAACTAACTTCTTTCTCCCTGGTTACTATGTAAAACCTTATCAAATCATTATATTCCTATTTTACATTGCAAGCATTGACATGTAATTTTTAAGACAAATTTATGTTTTTTGGTTATTGAAAAATCATGTTTGTCATGTATAAATCATTTCTACTCATTGATTGTAGGGATGATATGTTGTTGCTTGCAATAATCTATTTCACTTCTTATGAGTAAGTTGTAATTTAGTTTGAATGGTTGCAAACTTATCCCTTTCTATTGGACTCATCCTTGGATCAATTCCATTGATCCAAGGTATGTTTTAAATCTTTTCATTTAAACTGAATGAAAAAGTGACATTCATTGATTAAGAGACTTAACAGACTAAAGTTGTGGTTGTTGCAAATTCTTTATTATCTTAAAAGACTGCGTACTGCATTTTTTTGTGTTGTGCTTGGATCTTCTTGATTGACCTTTTATAGGGTACTTAATGGCATTAAGGGAAAGGGAAACCCACTTCGGGATTACGGAGAAAGAGAGTGTATAATGTGTCATATATCTAATAAAGCCTATCCTAATGGGATTCAAGGCACGGTAAATTTTCCTTACTCCTTTTACACCACTCTACAAGGGATGACATCCTAACCCAAGTTGTAATACTAAGTTAGCATGAAGGGAAGTAACCTAAGGGATGGTAAGTTATTTCTAACCTATTACCTATTTTATTTGGTTAAGCTATGTCCTAACCTAAGGTGGCAATTTATTGTTTGAGGGTTATATCCTAAGTTTATACTTTTAAGTTAACTTAAGATCTAACCTAAGAAAATTGTATCTATCCTAAACTAAGGGGATATGAAAGGGAACCTATGGGTTGATTGGAAAGTGGGAGCTAAGTGGTGGTTCCTAAGCTTTTAATGAGATTTGATTTTGATTTGATTTGGTTTTAAGGCATATAAGTACTGCCAGTTTGGTAGGGGCTAGTTAAAGTTTAGTAGAACCTACGTGGAGGCATCACTAAGTTTGGAAATGCATGTGGAAGTTAAATTTAGTCTCGCCAACTTTGGATGGTAGTGGTAAGGAGAGATAGGCAGGAATATGCAAATTAATGGCATTAATTCACCTTGGTTTTGGTGAGCAAGCTATCTTGGAAGGCATGCTGGTAGATTTTTGGGGGTTGTTTTGCTTTGCATGCTTCACGATTTTTTCTCTGCATGGAGCTATCTAGGTTTTTCAAACCAGCAGTTTGATCTGCACTTAGTGGCTATTTTTGAATTCTCTGATCTATTTTCAGTTCGAGGAATGTATAAGAGGCACTTTGTGGAAAAATATTATTGTTGTTTGATCTTGCTTGGAGAAGAAGGGGTGTTGGAAACTCAACTGAAGTCTTCTTTGAATCAGCAGAGGAACTATCAGGCATGATAGGCTCTACCCATTAATATTTCTTGCTTTCTTATAAATGGTTCATTAAAACAACTCTAGTCATTGGACATATATATTTGCATGATGTATCTAGTTATTTACTTGCTTGTTTTCTTGAAATTTATGTGGGTTCTGGAATGTGAATCCTTTGTTGTTAATGGTAGTTTGATGGAACTTTCTCTGTACTAGTTTTCAGTGGTTTTCATGCAAAATTTGTATTGAGGACTCTGTAACTTGTACTGGAAGCTTTGAAATTTGTAGTGGAAGCTTTGTAGCTTGTATTCAAAGCTTTGTTTCTTGCATTCGAGACTAATGTTGAAAGAACTGGCTTGTTACTTGTTGGGTTCCAAATCTCTATTTAGTCTTGTGTTTTTGAAGTAGAGCTCCGTAGTGTTCTAAGCTTGTACTGGAAGCTTTGAAATTAGTATTGAAGCTTCAGAATTTGTTATGAGTTTGTATGGGGACTATGTGTTTGTTTTGGACTATGTTGGAACTTAGTATAGATCTGAACTTTAGGTTGAACCTTTGTATTCGACACTGTACTTATATATAGTTCTTATGCTGAAATTGTAGTCGAGTTGTGATTTTTCTTTGAACAATTACTTGGAGCTAAGGTTTAATTCTTTTTATGGAATTATGAACTCTAGACTCACAATGGATTTTTGTGTTTTCTTGATCTGGTAATAGAATCTTGGGAAAATTAGAACTTATGTTTGAAGCTCGTATTCATCTTTGAACAAGTATTCCATTATTGTGAATTTAATTCTCTACCTGTTTTGATGAGCTGGGTTTTGTTGGTTTATCTAGTTTTGGAAGCTTAATCTTCTTTATGGACTATCTACTCGATGGTAGCTTGAGAGTTTATTTTAGTTTGAAGCCAAACTGGTAACCTCCTTGTATTCTCCTTCGTGTCACTCCTTGGGTGTGAATGGTTTTATTGTTTATGTCCTTTGGACTATATATCCTCCCTTGAACTCGACAGGTAAAGAAATCAAAGTAAAACCTCTCCCTCTCTGTCTTGAGTGAACCTGTGTCATGTGGGAAGCTTGGCTGTTTTATTTTTTTGAAATTAATGGATTGGAACTACGATCTATTTTGGGATAGTCGTATCGATTGTATAGGTTTATGGAATGTATTATTTATTTCCTTTATTCTTGATGTTGAACAAATCCTTACCTATCTTAAGCTTCTAAATGAAACTCATGAGGCTTGTGGTGATTATATTCAATCAAGGTGGAGGAAATTGGGGACATACTTTGTCTTAAACAGATTGTTTAGTTCCTTACTCTCCTAAGATATTTCATCTAATTCATGGGTTTTAATTGGACATTGAATTTAAACCAATTTTTATTTGTGTCATTTGAAGGAAATACGGAATCCCTATTACAATGCTTGGGAAATTCAATCCCTGTGACCATGAGTTTCATCAACCCTTGTCTATCTTACACTGTTGCATTTTTCTATCCCTTGTTGGGTTCTTGAATGGATCTCTGGGTTTTTGACAGAGAAGTGAATAGGATCTCTTGGGGACAGTATGTTATTTAGAAAATATACTGTGAATTTTGTTTTGAGATTGAATTTGGATTTGAGCTTGGTGAATGAAAATAGGTAAGTAGTTGTGAGTTTTGTAATGGATGATGGTAATGTGCATCCTTTGACTGTGTAATCTATTTGAGTTCTCTTTTGGGAACTAGCTATAGAATTACTAAGTTTGTACTTAATAAAGGATTTCATTTCATAGTATAAATGAAATGAAATATGGATTCGGTCCATTTTGGTTTGAGATCCTTTTCATGTTGACTGTATAAGTTCATTGATTGAACTTCTCATTATTTAACTCTCTTATAAGATGGAAATTTTATAGTGGGTTGGTTAAGAGATTTAGTTTCCAAAGTATAGCTTGGATTTGTGGGCAATCTGAGTTTCAAACCTTGCATTATATCTACTAGTAGATAGAAGTTAGTAAGGATTTCTTTTAGACTATTTTTAAAACTGCTTGGATTGAATTGAAATTCTTGTTTTGTTGTTTCCTCTTTAATTATGGACTCCTTATTTTGTCATCTTTAGACTGAAGCAGTGATGTGTGCTCTAAACTTGATTCTTTCATTTAGAGGAATTATGTCTGAGAAATAGACATGTATTGATTCTCTTCTTGGTTTATATGGAAAGATGAAGCATACTAAAATGAGCTATGTTGTAACTAACTTATTTTGCTGCTTGGTAAAGATAAATGTGTATTTCTATTCTTATGGGTTTATAAAATAATTGAATGACAAGACTTGTTGATTGTTTAAAGTAATTGATGGGATCAATTAAGTCTTGTGATATAATTCTGATGTTGTGGATAATATTATGCTCTTTTCTAAAAAGTAATTTCAGATTTTCTTAATTGTACTTCTTTCTAGATATTATTACTTATGATTATTTGTATGTTGTATATTAATTGTTTCATTAAAGAAGAGTTTTTAATGAAAAAATTAGTGGAATGCACTTTACTTTAATGCTTAGTGCTTATCATGCTTAGTTCATTGAATCGACTTTGTCTTAGCAATTTTGCGAGATGGACATCGTAAGTGATAAAAGAAGACATGAACTTTCATGATGCATTGGCTTATTTAATTCTATATCTTATGTAAAGACTTTCAATTAATTATTGAGTTGTATTGAAAAATAAAATTTGTATTATTTTAGGATAAAGGTTGTTTGTTGTACAAGAGTATGCCCGAAATGCATAGTCTTGTAATATATATTTTTATAATGATGAATTGAAAGTTGGAGATTTACTTGTATTGGTTATGTAAATTATCTTGTATTCATGAAGAAGGTGGAAATCCTATCTTGATGATATTTTTCATATCTATTATATGTTTAATTCAGATAAACTTGATCGGTTAGATAAAGTGAAATAGTTTAATTTCCCTTATTTAGATGCAACTTGTTAAGTTGCATAAGATAATAATTTTATCTAAACAATTCTAACATAGTAATGGAGTGTGTAATGAATATGCTATAAAACTATAAAAATTGTGAAATATAATAAGGGTACGACAAACCCTAACACTTAATCGTGTAGAGGAAGATTCTTCCTCACTCAAAGAAATGTAATCTAAAGAATGGTGATATGATCATTAATCGTTAGACTTCATTTCCTATAAAGTCTACTACTAGTTGAACCTAATTGGTTGCTACACCTTCTTTGAGTGGATAAGCTATATTTAATGAGACTTATGATGTTTTTTTCCTATCCTTTGGATATCTATTTGTTAAGCCAAGTAAAACAAACCTAAAAAGAAATCATAAGTTAAGGAAGTTCTTTAATGACTAAATGAATCAAATTTAGAAAAGAACTTATGGAGTGATGGATTAGGGTTTAGCAGGGTTGTTGTAATCAGTGTAATAATCCAAATTAATAATGTATTAATAACCTCCTTGGGGTATGTACATCTTGATGAGGAAGTTTCTATAAGATGTTGGAACACACCAATTGCAAGACTGTACCTTTGAGAAGACAAGGGTCTTCTTGAGGATACAACGTTGTAATTGACATGTGGCAACACCCTTCTAAATTGATCATCTAGATCTACACACAAATAAGGACTTGAACTTAGTTTCTTTCTAGGTCAAGTTAGTGGCATGTTTAGGATTGGTAGTATCTTTCAATGGCTTAGGGTACCTTGGCACATCCAATTGACTTAGGTCAACCGAGTATGCCCATTTACCCTAAGACATTGTGAGTGTCTTCCTATAAACAAATATTTCTCTAACTAGGGCTAGGATTAAACCTTGGGCAAGTGGATGGTGGTGGTAGTCAGTAAAGACAATTCTAGATAATAGAAGAGTGAGGTGAAGGATGTATTCTAGAATGACAAGTATTTCATCTAGAAATAGTAACATGAATAGTATGTTGGAAATCTTTGTCCAAAGTATCGCAAGTTGTTGGTTGTGTTGTCCTACGTCACCTAGTTTAAAGAAAAGTGATGTCAAATGAATATCGGTAACAAATATTCAAGATAGGTTCTTTAAACAGATCACTCAATACCCAGAATAGGGTAGGAGAACCAAGTATATGTAGTATACATAAAGTATTCTATACTTGAAGTTAACATGAGAGATTGGTTGATAACCGAGTCATGGAATGAGAGATCGGTATCATATCGAGTCATTACAGCTGCATATGGTTGTCTATTATGAGATTGATTGGCATGGAATGTAATGATGTTTTATTTAGAATAGAGAACATTCTCGTAAAAAAATCCCTTATTTCTAAAGTCTTAAAATGGGAATGTTACATACTACGACCATGAAATCATTCTCGGAAGCCTCTTCCACACACCCTCCATCTGCGTGCCCTTTATAAGCGGGATCATAATCCTTAGAACTACTTATAAGGTTGGTCTGGCACACACCAAGATCAATGGCATCATTTATCTAGTTAATCATCTTACAATACATGGTGTCATGGGTAGTAGAGGTACATATCTTACAATAGAAAGACACATTCTTATGGATTGTGCACTGCTGTACTGGTTTCCTTCTTACATCATGATCCCCGTGGAAATGTTCATAGTCTACTATAATAGTGCATACTAATATCTCGAGGGAAAATTTAATTTACATGCCCTTCTACCTCACAATCCATGCACCATAGACCACTACAAGTTTCATGTATCAAGTTCACAGGTAGCTTCTCCAACTACTTAGCCATTGTAGAAATTTGATCCTCAAGAAATGGGATAACACTGGTATCTACGCTTCCAATAGCTTTAGCATGCATGACACCCTCCAAGGTGTCGCATGGGTCTGTGAATGTCTTGTGTGAGAGATCTCTCCTTAAAAGTGTTATAAAAACCTCCAACAAACTATTGAGCATGTTGAGAAGGATGAATATCATAAGATAGTTTAGATAAGTGAGTTTTGAAATGCATGTCATATTCCCACACACTCTCTTCCATTCCCTATTGGATTTTTTTCAAAGTGCTAATTCTCTTCTAATAAAACTCGGGGATATATAATTCAGCTAAAAAGACATTCCATAGTGTAGTGTAATCTACCACCATTTGATGGGGGTCATACTTACGATTCCAACTATGTGCACATCCGTGCAACATTGTTACATAATGACTTGCCTTCCACTGGGGGTAGTGATCTCCTGTAACACCATTAACAAAATATTATATTTCTCTTTTGCATTGTAAGCATTAACATGTGATTTTTTGATGTGGTGTGTTCCTTTGATTATTAAAAATCATGCTTACGAGTGATAAATCATTTTTGCCCTTGGATTCATTTAGCTAAAATGTTTTTTCTTGCAAGAATCCATTTTTACTTCTGATAGGTGAGTTATAATCTTTTTATAATGGTTGCAAACTTATCTCTATTAACTGACTCATCCTTGGATCAATTCCATTGATCCAAGGAATGTTTTAAATCTCCTTACCTAGTCTTAATGGTAAACTGACATTCAGAGGTTAAGAGATGTAATAGACTGAACTTTTGTATGTTTACAAATTCTTTACTGTCTTATAAGATGATGCTTAAATTCTGTTGTATGTTTTGTGCTTGGATATTCTTGTTTGATCTCAGTGGGATGCTTATGGTATTAAGTAAAATGAGGCGTGATTCAGTACTATTGAGGAACAATCTAATTCCTAGACCTAAGAGATCTATCCTAATGGGAATCTAAACTAAGGTTGATGTACTAATTTTTCTAGCTCTACCTACTGTATTCGGGACAACATCCTATCCTAAGTTGCATGTTCTAAATTGAGGGAACCACCTAAGGTGATGCTATGTATTTTCTCGGCTAATACCTAATACTTTGTATGGTTGTGAGCTATGACCTAACTTAAGGTCATAATTACTTATTAAAATGTTTTTAAACCTAAGGTTATTACTTCTAAACTAACCTATGGACATAACCTAAACTAAGGAACTGACCTAAACTAATGCAACAAGGAAAGGGGACGTAAGGGTTATATGGAAAATGGGAGGCTAGGTGGTGGTTCCTAAGATATTTATGAGATTTAATTTTTGTATTAAATACCAGTGAACTGCCAGATTAGGTAGAAGCATGAAAATTTGGTAGAAATTACGTGGAGTCTTCACTCAAGTTAGCAATGCATGTAAAGTTTGAATTAGGATTTTCCAACTTTGGATGGTGGTGGCATGGAGAGATAGGCTGGATTGTGAGAGTAAATGGAATTAATGAATCTTGATTTCTGTAATAAAAAGTCTTAGAATTAATGTGGATGGATTTAATGGGGTTTATTTGGTCTTGCATGCTATGTGATTTTTTCTCTGCGTGGAGCTATCTTGTTCTTCGAACCAGTAGTTTCAATTTTCACTTTATGGTTATTTTTGGTTTCCCTAGTCTATTTTTTATTCAAGGAAATTATATAAGGCATTGGGGAAAGATATGTTTTGTTGTTGATATTTCTTAGAGGAGGAGAAGAGTTGGAATCTTGGCTGGAAGTATCCTTTGAATTTACAGAAGCACTATCAGGAATGATAGGCTCTACCCATTAGGATTTCTTGCTTTTCTATAAATGTTCCATTAAAATAACTTTGCTCTCTTGAGATATATGAATATCTGTCTTGTTCTGGTTAATTACTTCATGTTAATGGAATCTCTGTGATTTTTTAGATATGAATCCATTGCATGATAATATTGGTTTTTGTTGTTTTCTCTCTGAGTAAGTTCAATGGTGGAATGTATATAGAACTTTTGAGACTTTAGTGTTTTGGTTAGAACTTGCATTCGGACCGTCTTCTGAAAAAGAGCTTGAGTAAATGGTTTTATTTTTTGTTTGAGTTTTAACTGGAAGTATCTTTAGAAATTGAAAAAAGGGGATACTTCTCTTTGATGCATCTTTGAGTTTGAAAAATTTGTAGTACTTTTGTCTCGGACTTTTTACTTTGAACATGAACTTGCATGAAAACGTGTAAGGATATCTTGTTTCCCTCTATTCTGGGTAACTCAGTGTTATTTTAACTAACCGTATTTGATTGTTTTGAAAGATAGGTGAATATCCTTTTATAAAACTGTATCTTGTTTTGGGAAGATATAGTACTTTTGTTCCAGATTGTATTGTATACTTTGTTCTTCATTATGAACTCGAACTTTATGTTTCTTTTTGTATGGAGCTGTGTAAGTTCTTGTAGTTGGAATCATTGCTACAGTTTGAATTCATGAGGAATAAAGAACAATGTTTGACTTTAAACTTAGTTTTTGTTTGCATATTCTCTATCAGATCCTTTTGAATGGATTTCTAGGTTTTTAAAAGAAAAAGGAGTTGAATACTCTTTTAAACTATATCTTGTTTTGTTAAGATTTAGTACTTTTGCTTCGGGACTATATTGTATACTTTACTCTACAATATGAACTCGAACTTGTGTTAAAACAAAGATGAATAGATGAATGTGGATTTTGGCATTGTATGCATCCTAGATTTCTATTTGTATATGAACTGGGTTAGTGTTGGTATTTGATGTTACTTGATACAGTTTGAGTTCGTAAGGAAAATAGAAGTAATGTTTTCTTTAAACTTTGTGTTTGGTTTTGTATTCTCTATTGGAACTTTTGAAAGAACTTATGGGTTTTAAAAGGGATTTGGAATTCAATTGATAAAACAATGGTGAATGAATTCTAGGTTTGGATCCTTTCTATTGAAGTTTCCTTTAACTTTTGGGAAGTTAAGTTCTATTTTCTCAAACTACTCTGTATATCGACTCTCTCTCCTAGATTGTTAGGGTGTTTACAATCCTAGGCATGTTCTACTTATTGAGTTTGGCTCTATATCCTTTTGATCTTGGACAAGGTAATGTGAACTCACTCTTCAGAACTAGAAACTTCCATGTGGTTGTTTAATTTAACTTGTTACTAGTTGACTATGGAAAGTTCATGCGAATAGTAGTATGTTTAGGAAAATTTTGGGACTGTCATTTTTGGTACAGGGGAAAACAAAACCATCCTCGTTTGATCTTTCTTGATCTCGACTAATTTATATAGAATCAATTGGCATGTCGATTTAGGAAGTGAATAGCTGAGCCTTTCCTGTAGAAGGGAAAATGTAATCAATTCATGTCTCGATTGTTTTGAGTGGTGAGTCATGCATTATTAGGAAAAAAAATTCTGAGGGACTCCTCTATATGCACTTCATAGTAAGTACGATGCATTTCTTGATGGACACAAGTAATAAATAATCCTTTCATAAGGAGTACCTTTTTCTATGGAACGTATGGCCATTGAATGATATATCCAATAATGTAGAATAATATATAAGAGTTACAAGTGAGATGATGACTATTTTGTTTCTCTCCATTCTCGATTGGTTTGGGATTCTCATTAATGGTTGTTGTCTCTTATATGGTGAATTTTTTTATTAGTTCCCTTGACTAAAAGAGTTATGTAGGTACTTGTTTATGTACCTTCTAAACTTGATTTCTATCGTTTAAATGAATGGTACGTTGTGGATAGCCCGTAATGATTCTTCTTCTTATGTATTTAAGTTGATGGATGAATCATCGAAAATATGGACTATGCTGAAATGAACTTGTCTATACATGATTTCAAAAACTTGGTCGAATGACAAGAAGGTATTTGATTCTAAAACTAACTCTTTTTCTTTATGTAGTAAAGTTAAATTTTGTATTTTAAATTCAGAAAGAGTTATGGATTGTCAAGATTTGTTGTTTGATATAAATAAGTAATTGTTTGGGAAAATACTTATCGGTATAATGTAATAGTTGTTGATTATATTATGTTCTTTTCTTAAAAGTGAATTCTGATTTATTATTGTACTTCTTTAGGATTGTTATTACTTATGTTAATTTGTATGATACATTAATCATTTCATTAAAGTAGAGTTGTTTTAATGGAACAATTAGTGGAATGCACTTCATTTTAATGCTTAGTGCTTGTCATGATCAGTTAAATGAACTAACTCGTGCTAGAAATTTTTGGAGATGGACTTTATAAGTGATAAAAGAAGGAAAAAAATTATGATGTATTGGCTGATGTAAAGTTTAGCTCTTTTGTAAAGAATTCCAGTTCATTCATGAGTTGTATTGAAAAATAAAAGTTGTATTCTTCTATGATTTTAATGTTGTTTGACATGCAGTATGCCTGAAATGCATAATCTTGTAAAGTGTATATATTTATCATGATGAATTGAAAGGTTTGGAGACTAAATCCAAATTGTTGTGTGAATTCTCTTGTACTTTTTATGAAGGAAATTGGAATTTATCTTGTTGATATTCTTCATAATTGTTTGTATACTTATTACTATTATCATTTAATAAGTTGGATGAAGGGAATAGTTCAATCTCCCTTGCTAAGATGTAACTTGCTAAGTTACATAAGAAGTCAATCTCAATCTAAACAATTATAGTATAATTATGGAATGTGTATTGGACATACAATTAAACTATATGAATTGTGAAAGATAAAAATGGTATGATAACCCTAACATTTAATCATGTAGAGGAAGACTCTTCCTCTTTCAAAAGAATGTAAAACAAAAGGAATGGTGTTTATGATTGGTAATCATTGTAATTCATTTCCATGAAGTCTACTCTAGCTAAACCTATGTGGACGCTACACCATCTTGAACAATAAATATATATTAAACTAACCATATGATGCTTTCTACACTATTTTTTTATAATTACTTGTTATCTTGAGTTAATGAACATAAAAGAAATCATGAGTTAATGAAGTTCTTAATATTAATCAGATTAAATATGGAAGAAGAACTTAATGAATGTTGGAATTAGGGTTTTGCAAGGTTGTTGTAAATCTGAATCTTAATCCAAATTTAATTATGAGTTAATGACCACCTAGGGGTATGTACATCATGATGAAGCAGTTATAAGATGTTGGCACATGCCAACTACAAAGACCTGCCTTCGAGAAGACTAAGGGCTTAATTTAATTATGAGTTAATGACCACCTAGGGGTATGTACATCATGATGAAGTAGTTCTAATAGATGTTGGCACATGCCAACTGTAGGACTGTACCTTCGAGAAGACTAAGGGCTTCTCAAGGATACAATGTTGCAGTTGACATGTGGCAACACCCTTCCATATTTTTTCATCTAGATCTACACACATCTAGACTTGAACTTAGTTTCTCTCTAGGTCAAGTTAGTAGCATGATTAGAATAGGAAGTAGCTTTTAATGACTCAGGGTACCTAGGCACATTCGGTCAACTTAGGTCAGTCGAGTATGCCCATATACCCTAAGTCATTGTGAGCATCTACCTATAACAAATTATGTCGCTAACTTGGGATAGGGTAAAACCTTGGGAAATTGGACTGTGACAAGTCGGTAAAAAGACCATTCTAGATAACAGTAGAGTGATGTGAAGGATGTATTCTAAATTGAAGAGTATGTTGTCTAGGAATAGTAACATGAACAGTATATTGGAAATATTTGGCCAAAATATCACAAGTTGCTAGCTACATTTTCCTATGTCACCTAGTTTAAAGAAACGTGATGTTAGATGAATATTGGTAACAAATATTCATATAGGTTCTTTAAACAGATCACTTAGTACCTAGAATAGGGTAGGAAAACCAAGTATACGTAGTATACATAAAGTATTCTATACTTAAAGACAAACATGAGATATCGGTTAGAATCGAGTCATGAAATAAGAGATCGGTAATTTCCTGAGTCATTTACAACTGCATATGGTTATCTGTTATGAGATTTATTGGCATGGAATGTGTGTTCTAAATGATGTTTTATTTAGAATAGATAACATTGTGTAAAAAAAATTCCGTTGTTGCTAAATTCTAAAAATGGGAATGTTACATCTTGGTATGAGAGATGAAGGTTGCATCTCTTGGACTTATTTGTATCCAAGGTTGCATTTCTTGGATTTATTGTATCCATAATCTAATAAAAATTAAATTATCTTGTTAATAGAAAATGGTTAGCACAAGAGGAAATGTTACAAATAATTCTCCAACTGAGGAAGGAGAAGCAATTGCCCAAAAAATTGATGAGATCCTTGTTGCCCTATTAGACACATGGGATCATTTAGTTGTACTTGAATAGTAAGTAATGGGTAATGAGGAGGAAGAAGATGCTGGTGATAATAATCAGCCACCTCCTAAGGACAACACTAATTTAGGTGTTGATAATAACAATGTGAACATACCCGATCGACTGAAAACAAAAAGGCTAGGTGATGGTGAACTCACTAATGATATAAAAGGATAAGTCCACCCAATTTTGATGGCACCACATTAGGAGATGGATCTAAGAATTGTCTCAAATAAATGGAGAAGTACTTTGCAATAAGGAATTTCTCATAAGAAACAAAGGTGATATGGGGAGCATATTAGCTTTCTCATGAGGCATCTTCATGGTGGGATAGCCGTAAGGTTGAGTTGAATATTAATGAAACTAATATCACATGGGATCAATTTAAAGGTAAATTTAGGAAATGTTTGCTGCCACAACTTTACTATGATTAGAAAATGATTGAATTCCAGAACTTAGCTCAAGGAAAGCTAACTATAACTAAGTATTGGGAGTGGTTTACTAAACTCCTTAAGTATGTACCTCAGTATCAAACTGACAAGAAGTTCAGGATACATAAATTAATCATGGGATTAAATCTTGTTATAGGAGGAGAGGTGGATTTTCACAACCTAACCACGATGGAAGGGGTTTTGAGAAATCCATATGGCAAGAACAATGAATTGAAGGTAATTTTTGCTTTGATAAGGAGGAAATCAGGGAAGAAAGTCCCCAACTCCTCTTCATCATCTCTTGTACCTAAGAAAGGACCATGGAAGAAATTTGGAATGAAAAGTAAGCTTTCTACTAATAATAATAAGAAAGCGGCAAAGAACAAATAATTCACATTGGTAATTCACGAAACAACTTTGTAAAGAATAATAATAACAAAAATAAGTCCTATGGAGGTCAGAATGATAATTCTAGGGCTGGAAATAAATCCGAGCCTAGAAAGGGACCTATAAGAGGCTGTTATAACTGTGGAAAATATCATTACGCAAATCAATGTCCTTTGAAAAAGGATGATCGTAATCATCAACACAAGATACACCCTTCAAAGAGCTGAAAAGTAGGCTAAAAAATAGGCCATACCCATAGAAGTTCTAGGTAAGTTATTTGGCATACCTATAACTATTCATGTTTGATACTAGAGCTACTAAATGTTTTATTTCTAGTAAATTAGCATCAAAACTAAAAAGAAAAGCTAGAAACATGGATAAAACATGGACTGTACATTATGGAAATAATGTTGTTCATATAGTTAGTATGTGTCTTTTTGGAGCAGTCCTTGACTTACCTAGTTTTTCCACTGAAGTTGATCTTTATGTTGCACCTTTGGGGTTTTATGATGTAATAATAGGTGTTAATTGGTTAGCTGAAAATAAACAAAAAGTGGACTATTTTGAAAAACATATTAGTTGTTTATATGGCCTATAGAAAATAGTAGAGATTCATGGTGTGAAACATTAGATTTCTGTTAGGAAACTGTCGATATACAACTTAAAAATCCCAAAAATAAAGGTTATACCTTATATGCAGTAAAAATTTTAGAATTTGCTTTGAGGACAACAATGATGTCATGGAACAATATCCATTTTTACGAAACTACAAAGTGATGTGTTTCTGGAAGAGTTACCAGGTCTTCCACCCAAAAGGGAATTTGACTTCACAATTGAAATCAAGCCTGGAACCAAGCCTATTTCTAAGGCACCATATTGAATGACTACTATAGAATTAGTAGAGCTTAAGGTACAATTGCAAGAATTTTTTTCTAAAAGTTTGATTAGACTGAGTGTTTCACCTTGGGGAGCACCGGTAATTTTTGTGAAAAAGAAGGATGGAACACTTAGATTGTGCATTGATTACATAATGCTAAACAAAGAAACAATCAATAATAGATATCCACTCCTAGAATTGACTATATATTTGATTAAATGTGTGGAGCATCGTAGTATATTCTAAGATTGATCATTGATCCGGATATCATTAATTACGGATTCGTGGATGAGGACATTCATGAAATAACTTTTAGAATAAGGTATGGACATTATGAGTTCATAGTTTCACCTTTTGAATTAACTAATGCACCTGCAACTTTTATGAATTTAATGAATAATATCTTTCAAGAATACTTGGACAAATTTTTGCTTGTATTCTTAGATAACATTCTCATATATTCTAAAAGTATTAAGGAACACCATGAGCATTTAAAGATAGTTTTGGAAATTTTTGAGAAAGATACGGTTATATGGTAAGCTATCTAAATGTTCTTTCTATGACACATAAGTGCACTATTTGCATCATGTTATAAGTAAAAATGGAATTGGTGTAGATCCTTCTAAAATTGTAGCTATAATTGAGTGACCTATACTAAAAATTGTGCATGAAGTTAGAAGCTTCATGGGTCTTGTTGGTTACTATAGAAAATTTGTAGAAGATTTTTCTAAAGTGGCTGAACTAATAACTTCATTAGAGAAAAAAGGATAAGAAGTTTGTTTGGAATGAGAAATTTGAATCTGCATTCAGAACTTTGAAGGATTGGTTAACATCAGCACCTATTCTAGCGGTACCGAGAACCTAATGGAGACTTTACTTGTTGTAAAAAATGCATCCGGGAAGGTCTAGGAGGTATATTGTTACAAAATGATCATGTTATATCTTACGAAAGTAGAAAACTAAAGTTACATGAGTTGAATTATGCTCCACATGATTTAGAGATTTTTACCATTGTTCATGCACTACAAGTTTGGAGGCATTATCAGCTTGGTAAACCTTTTGAGTTAAAAACGATCATCTTGGGTTGAAGTATATTTTTACTTATACAAATCTAAATGCAAGATAATGAAGATGGTTATGGTTTTTGTATCAATATGATTTTGACATAAATTACATTAAAGGTAAGGAAAACAAAGTAGCTAATGCTCTAAGTCATAGGAAGCACATTTCTGCTCTTATAACATTAAGAACTCAGTTTAAGGATGAAGTAAAAAGTGTTATGAAATTAGATTCTTACTTTCAGCAAGTAAAAATAGCACTTGCTGCAGATCCAAATGATGTGAGATATAAAGGTTTTCACTTTGACAATGAAGGAATCTTAAGATTTGAAAACAGAGTATACATACCTTCGCTAAATGATTTAAGAAAGAAATTGTTAGAAGAATTTCACAATTCACCTTTCTCTATACACCCACGTATCACAAAGATGTGTTAGTACAAAATCACAACACCCCCAAATGAGTTCTATAGGTCTTCTTTTCTAAGGAATATTCATTCGGTGTGATTTCATAACATTGAAATTTTCCTAAGTCGTGGGACCTTGCAAAAATGGAAAATCTCTCTAGATCAAAGGTTGGTTCCTTATCCCTTTGTTTAGGTGCATATGTAAGGATTCACAAAGGATCTATTTCTATACCTAATCTAAAACTTTCCAAGGAGACAAGGATAAAAGAGTATAAGAAATAAGAAATGACTAAACTACTAGGTGATGCACTAAAGGAATGATGAACACTTATTTTGATAATAGACACAAACCAACAAAATGCATACAATAAATAAGCACAAATAGCTAGATATAAAATAGGAGACTAGATGAAAGCAAAAGAAACAAGAAAGGATCTAAAATCGATCACAGACATGTTTTATTGCTCTGTAGATTGATAGAATCCTTTACAAAGTAGCCAAGCGGTAGAAACATAATGCAATTTTTAATGGAAGATCTAAACCCCACAAATCCCTTTACTAAGAGGAGAAGGGATCTTGCAAAACAAAGAATGTCCAACCCTTTACAATGAATCTTTTCCTCATATTTATAGATTCAATCAGACATAAGGAACAAGAGATAAGTGGGAAAAGTAGGTTGAAGTTCAACCACTGCCATTAATGCTTCAGATAAAATCTGCCCCAAATCCATCTTTACTACATCAATCCACCTTGAAGGAAGAGGAAACAACGAAACAAATCAAATTTGATCTAGTTGTTGAGACAAGAAGATCCTACATTGAAATATTGAAGATGTTTCCTCCATTTTTTTCACCTAACCCCCTCAAAATTAAAGTTTTATACCTCCATGAAATGGGTGAGGCCAAGATCTCTCCAACGACATCTAATTTTCAATATTTTGAGCCCTGAGTCCAAAGATATGTCCCTTCGAAGTTTGTATCGGGTTTGTACAGAAGGGAAGGAAAACAGTTTGAAAAATGGGTCCCCTTTTGATATGGGACACATGACAGCCAAATTGGAACAAAAATTGTGCCTATGGGTCTGAAATTTATATGTTTCCCTTTCCTCTGATTCCCGCTTTTGCTTTGACTCGGGCCCAAATGCTAACTTTTTCCTTGGGTGGAGTTACGGGCTATTTTTCAACTTTTATCCTTTTGAGATAACAAGGGGAAAAAATCAATTTTCCCCCAATGCCCCACTCTCCCCTAGGACACATGGCAATCTAGCACTCATTTAGAAACCTTTTCTCTATTCACCCCTTGAATCAACACCATACTGACACTTGGCATTCTCTACTTACACCTTTATACTTAGCCAATTTTGAAGCCTTTTCTATCCACCTTTTGACTCTGTTTCCTCTTATGTGGGATCGTGGTCGATCCAATATTTGGCATGGGGGTAAAATATGGATAACAAGTTTGTGAATCATAGGGGTATCTTCCTGCTAGATGAGAATTCCAATTACCTTTCCATATCCATTGGGCATGGAGTTGAGAAAGACGGTCTGGTATTGATTCTACCTTTGATTCATGAGCCCGACTGCTTGCACTCTCAATTTTCATAAGAAATCTTGAAATGAAGGTTTCTAAGAGTAGAAAATTGTTTTAACCTGGGGTTTCATCTGTCTTTCCAAATGGACTGCACAAGAGCCACAAAACAACACCACACTATATACAAAATTTGAAATCATACATGCTCCAAATGGAACATGCAGAGTGTGTAAAGAACTTAGGAGAAAAGCAATCTACACTACAACAAGACAATGTGCATAAGCACTTAGAGGAAAGAGAAAACTAAACTAATATGTACAAGGTGAGAACTTCCCTTTTAGTAACAAAGCTTAAGATAGATCCCATTTATTGGAATATGTAACTCTTCACCCTCCAATGTATAAAATTAGAAAGCATTGCTACTTTTACATCTTTTGATCATATAGGGGCCACTCCAGATGGCATCAAATTAGGAATTCCTTCCTGGTTTTACTCGATCGACATCCCATTTCAAAACTAGGTCTTCTTTCCGGAAGGTCATTGTTTTTGTCTTATTTTTAAAGAATTTCTTGATTAAAGCCCGATTATTCTCTATTACTTGGAGAGCATGGTCTCTAGTTTCTTCTAATTCTATCAACTATGCATACTTGGCCTCCATTGGTCCAAATTCAGACATCTCCAGTTACTTCATGAGCTCTAATCCTGGTAACTCAAGTGATATAGGGAACACTTCATCTTTCCCATATACAAGCTTGAATGGAGAGATACTTGTAGATATCTTAGGCATTATTCTATCATCCCATAAGGAAGTTTTGAACTTTTTGTGCTAGGTCCTCTGATTCTCATCAGGAGTTCTTCTCGATGATCTTTAGTAGGTTCTTGTTTGTGGACTCGGCACCATTTACCTCGAGGGTAATAGTTTGATGAAGAAATAAAATAAGTCCCATTCTTGACGGCCCATCCTGTGATCTTAGAACCTATAAATGCTAATGCATTGTCTGATATGATGGTGGCTGGCACTCCAAATCTAGTCATTATCCCTTCATAGAAATCTAGGATACTAGACTCATTTGCTTCCTTGAGTGTCACTACCTCGGTCCATTTGGTGAAATAATCTATCACTGTCAGGATCCATTTATGACCTTGGCTTGAGTTTGGATTGATGACTCCAATGAAGTCCAATCCCCATTACATGAAAGGTTGGTCGACTGAGATTGGGTGTAATGGAAGTGCTGCTAGCTTTTCCTTGCCCTTAAAGAATGCACAATTCTTACACCTTTTGATCCATGTGTAGCAGTCACTAAACACTCTGGGCCAATAATATCCTACTTTCATGATTTTGAGTGCTATCACTCTTGGAGCAAAATGGCCTCCAGCTGCTTCAACATGGAATGCTTGTAGTACTCTCTCCACCTGATTTGTCTCAATGCATCTGAACAAAATGCCATTGATGTCTCTTTTGAACAAGACACCTTCGAGAAGAACATATGGGATGGCTTGTAGCCTGAAATGCCTTCTTTTTTCTTTACTCATCCCATGAGGACACAATCCTATTTGAATGAAGTGCACAATATCTTGGGTCCAATAAGGAGTAGGTACATCATCTCTCCCTTCTTCTTGATCTTTTTGTAGAAAAAGAACAACCTCCTTTTCACTATATGTTTCATCTTGTTAACCTTAGGCTAGTTGTTCACACAACCCCTTCCCATGGACCAGATTGGTGACCTTGATCTTAATGTTATATTCCATGACATGGGTGATCCATCCCAGTGCACTTTTCATTCATGTCCTTACAGAGAAGTAATTTTTAACTCCCGCATGGAAGACAAATAGTTGGATTTTGTTATTTGAAACAAAATTCTTAAACATCTTCAATCCTCGATTACACGCCATGACCTGCTTTTCAATGGAGTACCTCACCTCATAATCTTCCAGACTCTGGCTAAAGAAAGTAATTGGTTGTTCTGTACTTTCTTTGTTCTACTGCACCAAGATTGCAGAAATTGTGTCGCTTCCACCAAAGGCATACAATATGATTTCTTCGGAAAAATCTAGGTTCATAAGAGTTAGGGCTTGTGATATGGCTTCTTTGATAGCCTCAAATTTTTATTTTCTTTTAGTTTTCCACCTGAATGTTAAGATCTTCTTTAGCATCAATGTTATTTTCTTAACAAGGGCAGTAAAGTTTAGAACAAACCCAGTGGACAAAATTGATTTTTCCCAATAAGCTTTAGAGAGCCTTCTTGTGATTTGGAAATTTCAATGCTCTTATTTCTTGAACTCTCTCTAGGCCGTTACCAATCCTTCCTTTGATACAATATGACCTATAATTTTACCTTCATGGGCCAAGTATATGCATTTTTTGGGGTTCAAAGGTGACACCCCAAAACTCCTACATCATTGGAACACTTGCCTTAGATGGAAGAGATGATCTGCTACTTTTGGAAATCACTTTAATGTCATCCGGATAGATCAACACTATTTTTTTATCATCCCCTTGAATGCCATATCCATTGCCCTTTGAAAAGTGTCTCCAAAGATTGGATAATTCAAATGAAATTTTCCCTCGTATGTATAAGTGCCCCATTTGGTAGTGAAAGCCGTTTTGAATTGATAATCTTCTTTCACCATGATCTAGTTGTACCACGAGTAGCCATCTAGGAGGGAGAACCTTTCTGACCTAGACACTATTTCCAAGATCTACTCCATTAAAGGGAGTGGGTAGTGTCCTTTGAGGGAGGCTCTGTTGAAATCCTTGAAGCTAACACACAACCTGATTTCTCCTTTTTTCTTCCTGTCTGGGACCAAATTTGCAACCCATCTTCGATGTTTGATTGGAAATATATGTTTTCCTCCATCAACTTGTTCAACTCCTTCTTCATTAGGGGCTTTATATGTGGCTTGACTGGTCCTTTCTTTTGCCTAATGGGTTGAGCAACTAGATCTAGTTTGATTGTGTGTTGTGCTAGTTTTGGATTAAAACCTTTTAGGTCTTCATAACTCCAAGCAAACACATCAGGAAATTCTTGGCAAAGTTTTACAAATTTATACCTCTCTTTCTTAGTGGCCATCTTGCCAATTTGAAGTGTTTTGTCTTCTCCAACTAGGATTGACTCTGAATCTTCTCCTTTGATCTGCATGTTAGCCTTCTCCTTTCTGAACTGATCATTAGGATTGAAAATAGATTCCAGTGTCACTAAGCCTTTGGGAAGCTTGTTTGTATGTAGCTGTATTATTTGATTCCCGTCATCGCTACTCTAGTATGCTCAGTTTATAGCCTATAATTCAACTTCTTCTTGTAGAAATTTAATGATTTTTTGATCATTCTCAAACACCTACCAACATTTATTATTATCTGGCACTTCTGCCTCAAAACCACATAGATATGTGGTTGTTCTCTGTCTCTTTTAATGTTGTCAACCACATCAAACGTTACCCCGACTACTGCAAGTATGTCAATAGATTCATTATCCTTCCTATGTATGGACACAATACCAAGGCCTCAAAATCCTCCATGATATCCCATACCATACTCTTTTAGTTCTTGAGAAAGTCATTTTTGAGAACATCTAGTCCTCTCGACTTGATTGGCAACTAGCTCACCGTCACTAAATACTTACAATTTCTTGATTCCCAACTTCCTTACCCAATGAAGACCTTGGACTAAAGTCTCGTATTCGAAGTGTTATTTGAGAAATAAAAATGGAATCTGAAGGCTAAAAAATATCTCATACCTTTGGGGGACACAATGACAGCTCCTCCTCTAGCTCCTTGTCTACTCCTTGAGCCATCAAAGAATAATTGTTGTACCTCATTGTCATCATTGTATTATGGCTCGATTAAGTCAGGAAGAGGCTAATTCTCTTCATGTAGGTAGTAGACACCTAGCTTGGATTCTTCCATCTTCCTATAGGGATCAAAAGCATTGATTTTTTTGGCCCAATCATCAAGAGTTGAGTCCGGGATACATCGCATCCTGGTATTTGATTCAAGTTCTTAGGAGTTCCTCTTAATCAAAAGCTTGAGCAATGGTTGGCATTGGTTGGGCTAGGCGCATAGGATTCAATATGATAATCAGAAATAGGTTGAGATATGATTGTGGCATTCGCTCCATACCTTGTCCTAAAGAGCATATGTGACCAGTTAGTAGATAGGTAGCCCCCAATTTTGGCAGTGAAATCCTTGGATAGACACAAAGTAAAATGCGGTGGTAAATATATGATTGACAAGTTTTGAAAAATAGTCACATTAGGGCAAGTGTGTATGGTGATACTCAGATCTTTGATGATTCCCATAGTAGTCACTGTTGTCCCATCTAATTGGACTACTCCTCTAGAGATGACTTCATATTGGAGACCCAATTGATTAGCTATATTTTTGGGCATCACAAAAGTACAAGCCCTAGAATCAATCATACAATTGTGCACTAATTTGTCTCCAATAATCAATGAGACATAGAAGGGAGGAGGTATCAAGTTTTTACCTTGTTTTTCTCCATGGTTTTTACTGTTTGAACTGCATTAGCAAGAACTCTCTCTTCTTTAGTCGGTGGGGTGATTTGAAATTGACCAATTTTGCATGGCGATCTGCAACAAATCCCTATGCCATGGAATGGTTAGCGACTCCCATAGTGAAATGTTTAGACTTGTCCTTTTCAGTTTCTCAAATATATTGAATGAGCTATCTTTTTTCCCCCCTTCCCGGACACATTTTTTTCTTCTATATGGGTTGTTACAACCGGTGCTTGACTGGGTTTGGAAGGTGGTCTAGATTAGTTCAGCATGTTGGGAGTTATACTTGGAGCTCCAGGACCTTATGGAGCATTGGAAGGTTGAGGGTCACCTGAGTTTAGTGGTTGGCCTTCTTTAATATTTCTCCTTTTGGACCATGTGTTGGGAGCCACACCTTGAGGAGGGGACTGATTCATCTCACATAAGTCTTCAACTCAATTGAGAATCATAGTATCATTTGGGGGGCCACCTTGTTGAGATCCTTGTTGCTGACCTTCCTCTTGGCAAGGTTCTTGTGGCACCATAATGATTTGCACCATCAAGGCCTAATTTTGAGCACCATTAAAGTACATTGATTGGTTATGTGGATGATTGAATGGAAATCACCAATCATATTCCTATGCCATATTATTTTGTGTCTGGGACCAATTCTCTTGATGTTGAAGTTGTGTTAGGATCATACAACCTGAAAGGTCTAGTAGCTTGGGGTTGTCCTTGGTTTTGGCTCTAATTCATATTTTGAGGTGGTGGCCTATTGTGTTGATACTGGGGTCTAGCTTGATATTGAGCCTAGGGCTGGTATGGCCTAGAACTTTGAGCTTGTTGTCTTTTGATGGTCACTAGCTCATTCCCAAAGTTCTGAAGTTGCTTCATCACTTCCTGAAGCTCTTTAGAGGTATTAGATGATGAAGTGGAAGCTTCAACTGAGCTTTGACTCCTAGGGGTGGGTATAGGAGCTAATGTAGGCACTTGGCTAGTATCTAGGCTTCCTAACTCAGGGTATAGAGGCATGGATGGCCTAGGAACAATTTTTCTAGCTTGAATCAAATGGTTCTCAGCCCCTATAGAGAGGCTATAGGCTGTAGGTAATGTAATTCCCCGCATTGACTGAATCATCAGAGAAATATCAGAATTTAAAGCCCTAAGAAAGTATAAGAAGGCACCTTCATTAGTGGGCCTTACTACTGTTGGAATCCTATCCCAAGTTTGCTGGAATATGAGGTTGAAGTCTGTCAGCTGCTCATTCAAGGCTCTCTTGATTTTTGTTAGTTGCTCCAACAAGGACAAGTTATCACATTTTTCCCCAAACTAATTGTGAAGAGCCATGCACAACTAGTTCCAGTTTTGGATAGATACTGCTTCAAGACTCCTGAACCATTGTGAAGCTTTCCCTTTGAATGAAGAGGTGAATAACTTGACTGCAATGTCCATCTCATGGATCTTGTGGATTGTACAGACATATGTAATATCTTGGACATGGTCACTAGGAGAAATTTTATTTTCCCTAGTGAAATATGGGATGCTCTTTAATGCTACAATCGAACTAGGTTTTGTGCATTCAAGGCAAGTGGACTACTGCTGGTGAAGTTGACATATGGATTTGGTTGTGCCATTCTGATTGGCCTAAGAATCCTTATAGACTGAAAGAAAGGCCTTGCAGGTGGAGGTGTTGACAAGGTTCTTCTTGGTGGAGATGGAGACCTCTGAACTCTTCTTCCTCTCCTTTCTCTACCTGGGGATAGACACAAGTATTCAAATATACCTTCTTTCCTTACTCTAGACTAGGTTTTTCTCATGAATCTCCCAAGCTTGGGCTGCTGAAACTAGTAGATTTGTTTCTTTTGGAGTCACCAGATGTACAATTTTAAGGCTTCTTAAAAGCCAGAATCACAGCAAGTGTACATCAATCCCTACTGTAATAAGATGGAGACTTCTTAGTCCCACCGAGCATGCCAAAACTATTAGTGCAAAATCACAGCACCCCCAAATGAGTTCTACAGGTCTACTTTTCTAAGGCAGAGTCATTTGGTGTGATTGCATAACATTGAACTTTTCCCAAGGCGTGGGACCTTGCAAAATGGAAAATCTCTCTAGATCAAAGGTTGGTTCCTTATCCCTCTATTTAGGTGCATACATAAGGATTTGTATGCGTTCTATCTCTATGCCTAATCTAAATCATGCCAAGGAGATAGGGATAAAAGAGTATAAGAAATAAGAAATGACTAAACTACCAGGTGATGCACCAAAGGAATGATGAACACTTATTTTTATAATAGACACAAAATAAAAAAATGCATACAATAAACAAGAACAAATAGCCAGATATATAATAGGAGACTAGATGAAAGCAAAAGAGACAAGAAAGGATCGAAAATCGATCATAGACATGTTTTATTTCTCTGTAGATTGATACGAGTTCATTACAAAGTAGTCAAGAGTTAGAAGTGTATTTTGAATTTTTATGGAAGGCCTGAACCCCACATATCCCTTTGCTAAGAGGAGAAGGGATCATGAAAAACAAATAATTTCCAATCCTTTACAATGAATCCCGCCCGTATTTATAGATTTGATTAGATAGAAGGAAGAGAGAGAGAAGTGGGAAAATAAGGTTAAAGTTCAACCACTACCATTAATTCTTTAGATAAAATATACCCCCAAATCTATCTTTACTGCATCAATCCTTGTTTTGGTGCCTTGAAGGAAGAGAAAATGGAGAAATAGATCAAATCTGATCTGGTTGTTGAGGCAAAAATATCCTACATTAAAAGCCTGAATACGTTTCCTCCATTTTTCTTCACCTAACCTCCTCAAAATTAATGTTTCAGACCTTCATGTGATGGGTGACGCCAAGATATTTCCAACTACATTAGATTTGGAATATTTCGAGCCCTGAGTCGAAAGATATGCCCCTTTGAAGTTTGTATCAGTCTCAGATAGGAGGGTGGGAAAAAAACTTGAAAAATGGGTCCCCTTTTGATATGGGACATGTGGCAGCCAGATTGGAACAAAAATTGGGCCTATGGGTCTACAATTTATCTTTTTCCCTTTCCTCCAATTCCCCACTTTGGCTTTGACTCGGGCCCAAATGCTGACTTTTTCCTAGGTGGAGAAGTTGCGGGCTATTTTGCAACTTTTATCCTTTTGAGATAGCAAGGGGCAAAAATCAATTTTCCCCAACACCCTACTCTCCCTTGGCACACCCGGAAGTCTGAAACTCGTTAAGAAACCTTTTCTCTATTCACCCCTTGAATCACCCCCATACTGACACTTGGCATTCTCCACTTACACCTTTATACTTAGCCAATTTTGAAGCCTTTTATGTCCATCTTTTGACTTTGTTTCCTCTTATGTGGGATCATGGTCGATCCAATATTTGGCATGGGGGAAAAATATGGATAACAAGATGCTTACTTGATATAAGACATCAATATTTCGGGAAAGGGATGAAAAAGGACGTTATTGATTTTGTGACACATTGTTTGGAATGTCAATGTGTTAAAGCTAAACATATGCATCCAGCCGAGTTTATTGTATCCTCATAGCATACCACAATACAAATGGCAAGTAATAAGCATGGATTTTGTACAAGGGTTTCCTATGTCAAGAAATAAACATGATGTTATTTTGGTAGTTGTTGATAAACTAACAAAAGTAGCACATTTTATTGTTGGTAATCTAAAGGATGATTCTCTTGTTTTGGAAAAGAGGTTTGTACATGAAATTTTCAGATTACATGGAGTACCTGAATTAATCATATCTGATAGAGATCCTAGAATGACTTTAAGGTTTTGGCAAACACTTAATGCAACTCTAGGAACTAAGATGAATTTCAGTTCTACGTATCATCTAGAAATGGATGGACAGACTAAAAGAGTTAATCAAGTTTTAGAGGATATGTTACGAATGTATTGTATGGATCAGCAATATAAATGGGAAGAGTACCTTCCACTAGTTGAGTTTGCTTACAATAACACATATCATGCCTCTCTTAAGATGGGACCTTTCAAGCACTATACGGAATAAAATGGAGAACCCCCGTTAGTTGGGATAACATTGAGGATAGAGAGGTAATTGGAATTGAAATCCATATGGAAATGGAACAACAATTCAAAATGATTCGTGAACGCTTGAAAGAAGCAATATGTAGGTAAAAGAGTTATGCTGATTTAAAGCAAGTTGATAGGAAATTTGAACTTGGTAAGAAGGTCTTTCTTCGAGTTAAACTGAAAAGAGTTCTCAGAACTTTCGCAAGGCTACTAAGTTATCACCTCATTACGTGGGACCTTTTAAAATAGTTGAAGTAATCAGCCCTATAGCATACCGTTTAGCATTGCCTCCTACTTTGTCACAAATGCATGATGTTTTCCATATTTCTTTACTTAAGAAATACGTTTAATATTTATCACATGTGTTAAATTGGAATTCATTGTAGGTCCAAGACCCAGGAATAATCATGGTTAAACCCATACGAGTGTTGGAAACTCCCCAGTTGTATTTAAGAAATCATGAAATAAGTCAATGTAAGGTCCAGTGGGACCAGTTTAATGAAGAAAGTGCAACCTGGGAAAATATGGAAGATATGAAAACTTCTTTTCCATATTTATTTGAACAGAATTGATTCTGATGACTGATAAAAATTTGTGATTTTATCTTTATATGACAATAATTTTGACAGTTTTGGGTAGATATCTATTTATTTTAAATAAAAACTATGTGAATGCTGATTTACGAACTTTAAAATTCTCGCTATGTTGCAAACATATGAAAAGAAAGTGAATAAATTGATTGTCCTTAATGCAAATGGTCAAAATAAGATAATCATCGGGATGATGATTCCTTTTAGGAGGGAATTATGTAACACCTTTGACAAAATGTTATATTTCTCTTTTGCATTAAAAGCGTTGACATGTGATTTTCTTGATGTGATGTGTTCCTTTGATTGTTGAAAATCATGCTTGCCAAGGATAAATCATTTTTTCCCTTGGATTCGTTAGGCTGAAATGTTTTTGCTTGTAAGAATCCATTTTCACTTCTGATAGGTGAGTTGTAATCTAGTTATAATGGTTGCAAACTTATCTCTATTAACTGACTCATCCTTGGATCAATTCCATTGATCCAAGGAATGTTTTAAATCTCCTTACCTAGTCTGAATGGTAAACTGACATTTATAGGTTGAGAGATGTAACAGACTAAACTTTTGTATGTTTAAAAATTCTTTATTGTCTTGTAAGATCATGCCTGCATTCTGTTGTATGTTTTGTGCTCGATATTCTTGATTGATCTCAGTGGGACACTTATGGAGTTAAGTGAAATGAGGCCTAATTCAGGACTATTGAGGAACAATCTAAGTCCTAGACCTAATGGATCTATCCTGGCAAGATTCTAAATTAAGGTTGATGTACCTAATTTTCTAGCTCTGTCTACTGTATTTGGGACAACATCCTATCCTAAGTTTCATGTTCTAAATTGAGGGAACCACCTAAGGTGATGCTAGGTATTTTTCTAATCTAATAACTAATACTATATGGTAGTGAGCTATGACCTAACATAAGGTGGTAATTTCCTATCGAAATATTTTTAAACCTAAGGTTATTACTTCTAAACTAACCTATGGACATATCGTAAACTAAGGGAATCAAACCTAAACTAATGAAATAAGGAAAGGGGACCTAAGGGTTGAAGGGAAAAAGGAAGGCTAGGTGGCAGCTTCTAAGCTATTTATGAGATTTTATTTTTGTAATAAATACCATTGAACTACCAAATTAGGTGGAAGCATGAAAAGTTAGTAGAAAATATGTGGAGTCTTCACTAAAGTTAGCAATGCATGTAAAATTTGAATTAGGATTCACCACCTTCCGGATGACAAGTGGCATGGAGAGATAGGCGGGAATGTGAGAGTAAATGGCATGAATCTAGATTTTTGCAAGAAACCTATCTTAGAAACAATGTGGGTGATTCGTTGGGGGTTGTTTTGTCTTGCATGCTTTATGATTTTTTCTCTACATGGAGCTATTTGGTTCTTTGAACTAGCAGCTTTGATTTTCACTTTGTGGCTATTTTTGGTTTGCTGGTCTATTTTCCATTAAGGGAAAGTATATGAGGCATTTGGGAAAGAGATGTTTTGTTGTTGATATTTCTTGGAGGAAAAGAAGAGTTGGAAGCTTGGCTAGAAGTCTCCTTCAAATTGGTGGAAGCACTATCGGGAATGATAGGAGCTACCCATTAAAATATCTTTCTTTTCTCTAAATGTTCCATTTAAATAACTTTTATCTCTTGAGATATATGGTTATCTATCTTGTTCTTGTTATTTACTTCATGTTGATGGAATCTCTGTGATTTTTTTGTATGAATCTATTGCATGATAATATTGTTTTTGGTTTTTTTCTCTCTGAGTAAGTTAAATGGTGGAATGCATATAGAACTTTCGAGACTTTAGTGTTTTGATTAAAATTTACATTCTAGACCATTTTCATAGAAAAGAGCTTGAGTAAATGGTTTTTTTGTTTGAGTTTGAACTGGAAGTCTCTTTAGAAATTGAAAAAAAAGGGGATACTTCTCTTTGATGCATCTTTGAGTTTGAAAAAGTTGTAGTACTTTTGTCTCAAACTGTACTATTTACTTTGAACATGAACTTGCGTGAAAACATGTAAGGATATCTTGTTTCCCTCTGTTTTGGGTAACCCTATTATTTTTAACTGACTGTCTTTGATTGTTTTGAAAGATAGGTGAATATCCTTTTATAAAACCATATCTTGTTTTGGGAAGATATAATACTTCTATTCAGATTGTATTGTATACTTTGTTCTTCATTATGAACTCGAACTTTATGTTTCTTTTTGTATGGAGCTGTGTAAGTTCTTGTAGTTGGAATCATTACTACAGTTCAAATTCGTGAGGAATAAAGAATAATGTTTGACTTTAAACTTAGTGTTGTGTTTTTGTATTCTCTATCAGATCCTTTTGAATGGATTTCTAGGTTCTTAAAAGAAAAAAGATTTGAATACTCGGTTAAACTATATCTTTTTTTGTTAAGATTTAGTACTTCTATTTCAGGATTGTATTGTATACTTTACTCTACAATATGAAATCGAACTTGTGTTAAAAAAAATGAATTTATGAATGTGGATTATGGCATGTATGCATCCTATATTTCTATTTATATATGAACTGGGTTAGTGTTGGTATTTGATGTTACTGATATGGTTTGAGTTCATAAGGAAAATAAAAGTAATGTTTTCACTAAACTTTGTGTTTGATTTTGTATTCTCTATTGGAACTTTCGAAAGAACTTCTAGGTTTTTAAAAGGGATTTGGAATTCAATTGATAAAACAACGGTGAAGGAATTCTCCATTCAGATCCTTTCTATTGAAGTTTCCTTTAACTTTCGGGAAGTTAAGTTCTATTTTCTTGAACTACTCTTTATATCGACTCTCTCCCCCACATTATTATGGTGTTTACCATCCTAGGCATGTTCGACTTATTGAGTTCAGATCTCTTCCATTTTGATCTTGGATGAGGTAATGTGAACTCACTCTTAAGAATTGGAAACTTCCTTGTGGTTTTTTAATTTAACTTGTTACTAGTTGACTATGGAAAGTTCATGGGAATAGTAGTATGTTTAGGCAACTTTTGGGACTTTCATTTTTGGTACAAAGGAAAACCAAACTGTCTCCATTTTATCTTTCTTGATCTCAGCTAGTTTGTATAGAATCAATAGTCGTGTCGATTCGTAAAGTAAACAAATGAGCCTCATGTCCTATAGAAGGGAAAACGTAATCAATTCATGTCTGACTTTTTTGATTGGCCGATTCATGCATTATTAGGAAAATGTTTTATGAGGGATTCCTCTCTTTGTACTCTATAGTAAGTATGATCCATTCTTAGATGGACACGAGTAGAAATAATCATTTCATAAGGCTTACCTTGTTTTATGGAACGTATGGCCACTGACTGATATCTCCAATAATGTAGAATATTACATAAGAGTTGCAAGTGAGATGATGACTATTTTGTTTCTCTCCCTTCTCGGATTGGTTTGGGATTCTTGTTAACAGTTGTTGTCTCTTACATGGTGAATCATTTTATTAGTTCCTTTGACTGACACAGCTATGTAGGTACTCAGATATGTACCTTCTCAAACTTATTTCTATCTTTTAGATGAATGGTAAGTTGTGGATATCCTGTAATGATTCTTCTTCTTATGTATTTAAGTTGATGGATGAATCATCCAAAATATGGACTACGCTGAAATGAACTTATCTAGTACATGATTTTAGGAAACTTGGTAAAATGAAAAGAAGGTCTTTGATTATGAAAGTAACTCTTTTTGTTTATGTATTAAAGTTAAATTCTCGTATTTTAAATTTAGAAATAATTATGGATTGTCAAGATTTGTTGTTATGTAGTAGTTGTTGATTATATTATGCTCTTTTCTTAAAAGTAAATTCTTATTTATTACTATAATTCTTTAGGATTGTTATTACTTATGTTAATTTGTATGATACATTAATCATTTCATTAAAACAAAGCTGTTTTAGTGGAACAATTAGTGGAATGCACTTCGCTTTTAATGTTGTGCTTATCATGCTCAATTCAATGAACTGATCTCGTGCTAGCAATTTTTGTAGATGGACTTCGTAAGTGATAAAATAAGGCAAAAATTCTATGATGTATTGGTTGATGTAAATTTTGGCTCTTTTGTAAAGAATTTTGATTCATTCATGAATTGTATTGAAAAATAAAATTTGTATTCTTCTATGATCTTAATGTTGTTTGACATGCAATATGCGTGAAATGCATAATCTTGTAAATTTTATATATTTATCATGATGAATTGAAAGGTTTGGAGAATGATTCCAAATTGTTGTTTGAATTCTCTTGCACTTTTATGAAGGAAACTAGAATTTATCTTGTTAATATTCTTCATAACTGTTTTGTATACTTATTACTTTTATCATTTAATAAGTTGGATGGAGGGAATAGTTCAATATCCCTTGCTAAGATGCAACTTGCTAAGTTACATAAGAAGTCAATATCAATCTAAATAATTATAGTATAATTGGGGAATGTGTATTGGACATACAATTAAACTATATGAATTGTGAAAGATAAAAAGGGTCCGATAACCCTAACAGCTTAATCATGTAGAGGAAGACTCTTCCTCTTTCAAAATATTATAAAACAAAAGGAATGGTGTTTATGATCGGTAATCATTGTACTTCATTTCCATGAAGTTTACTCTAGATAAACTTATATGGATGCTAAACCATCTTTAATAGTAAAGATATATTAAAATAACCTTATGATGTTTGTTTCCTTGTTTTTGAAAACTTCTTGTTATGCCGAGTTAATGAACATAAAAGTAATCATGATTTAATGAATTTCTTAATATTAATTAGATTAAATATGGAAGAACTTAATGAATGTTGGAATTAGGGTTTTGCAAGGTTCATTTGTAAATCAATCTTAATCCAAATTTAATTATGAGTTAATGACCACCTAAGGGTATGTACATCATGATGAAGTAGTTCTAACGGAGTTTGGAACATGCTAACTGCAGGATTGTGCCTTTGAGAAGACTAAGGGATTCTCAAGGATATAGTGTTGTAGTTGACATGTGGCAACACCCTTCCGTATTTGTTCATCTAGATCTACACACATTTGGACTTGAACTTAGTTTCTCTCTAGGTCAAGTTAGTAGCATGATTAGAATAGGAAGTAGCTTTCAATGACTCAAGGTACCTAGGCACATTCGGTCAACTTAGGTTGGTCGAGTATGCCCATATACCCTAAGTCATCGTGAGCATCTACCTATAACAAATTATTTTTCTAACTTGGTATAGGGTCAAACCTTGGGAAATTGGGCTAACAAAAATCAGTAAAGACCATTCTAGATAAAAATAGAGTGAGGTGAAGGATGTATTCCAAATTGACGAGTATATCGTCTAGGAATAGTAACATGAACAATATGTTGGAAATCTTTGGCCAAAGTATCGCAAGCTACTGGTTATGTTGTCCTATGTCACCTAGTTTAAAGAAACATGATGTTAGATGAATATTGGTAACAAATATTCAGATAGGTTCTCTAAACAGATCACTCAGTACCTGGAATAAGGTAGGAAAACCAAGTATACATAGTATACATAAAGTATTCTATACTTAAAGAAAAACTTGAGAGATCGGTTAGAAACTGAGTCATGAAATGAGAGATCAGTTATTTACTAAGTCATTTATAGTTGTAAATGGTTATTTGTTATGAGATTGATTGGCATGGAATGTGTGTTCTAAATGATTTTTATTTAGAATAGATAACATTGTGTAAATTTTTTTCCCTTATTTCTAAAGTCTAAAAATAGTAATGTTACATCTCCTTCGCACTCCATAGTAATTCACACTTGTGCACATGATCTTTAACATCCCCAACACCCTTTTAATCTGGTAGATACAAAAACATATCAAAAATACTTGTGGAGGTGGTTTGAGATCTTTTCCTCCCGATCTAGAACCTTGATTCCCTTTGATGTTTCCTCTACTACAAGATCCACCGGATCCACCGTATTATGCCTCCTGACCCAATAGATCCTCTAGATCCACCGATCCACTAGGTCCTCTATCTCATATTCCACTAGATCCTCCTCACATAGCTGGTAATGGTCCTCAAGTGGTTGTGCCTAGATTTCCGAACATTTCATTAAAATGTGCGGCAACAGAGCTTATGATATTGCTTCGCTACTATATGTGTATCCCTTTCCACTCCCGCATGTGATACCAAAAGTTTGTGTACTTGTACTTTTCCCAAAAATACCATGAAATAAAGGGATATTTTGTGTGGCCATAGATATCCCAAATGAGAAGTCATACCTCCTAGGTATAGATCGATCACTTCCACCGATACTAACTAGGTTAGAAATACTTTTTCTTGATTTGAAAAATTAGGTGCCAAGGGTTGGTCATTAGGTGGGTTTAGATGCACGTCGATGGCTCTCATTTCTCCACTTTACGAACTCTCATCAGAAGCTAAAGGGGTCTCTCTCATGCACTTTCCAAGATGGGGTAGCAAAGACTGCTCAGTTCCACATCCTCTGCATGAACCTCAATTCCTTCCCACAACATCTACCTCCATAGATCCATCACTCCCATAACCTCATGTTTTCTAGCCAACTCCCTTTCACGAACTTCACTATACTTGATTCATCTCTTTTCCCTCTCTGTTTATACCATAAGATTTTCCATCTTTCTCCACCCTATCTTCCTCACCCAAAGACTCAAAGAAGCTTATCCAGTACATAGGGAATACCTCAAAACTTAGCATAATGATCAAGATCTTCATAGCCAATGGGATAGCTCACAAAAATGATCCTCTAGGTTCCCTCAAGAACTCAAACTCAGAAACCTTTAGATAAGAAAACATAGAAATAATGTATTCCAAGGTATAACTGGTCAACACTCTCCTCCACCAGTGATCAACAACATGTGTCTAAGTTAGATCCACATACTACAGCCTCCTCGATATTCATCTTGGGTCAACACACAAGATCTATAGTACTAGATTGATTTAGATGCATATGCTGAGATCCATTCATATAACCCTACTGGAAAATAAAAAAATAAGGTCTCATATAACTCATGATATAGGTGCTCTTCTACCCATTTATGTGCATCAAACTCAGGTCTAGTACTAAATATTTGAGAAAAATCTTTCTCCATGCTCTTAAACCATGCTTCGACACTTTCTAAGGTCAAATTCTCTATCATCACACATCATTATCACAACATCTTTAAAAAGATATCTTGACAACGAAACCAATATGTAGTCATTGTTATGTGTCCATAAAACAACACTCTAATCCCATGAACATCGGCCTATCACACAAGGTGGGCATTGGTTGCTCACTTAAGGCACGCATGGGCATCGAGCCCCTCCTTTATGTGATATTTGTGAGAAGATAATGGCATTGAAAAAAATTAGATGTAGAAAGGTAAATAATCATGCATTCATTCTGAGAGCATGGGATGAGCTATTACACCAACATACCCATTTAGATAACAAAAAAATCATATAGAGATCATATTTAATTCATGACATAAATAAAATATACTAGGGTTTGTACCCATGAACAATATATTTAGAACATGTATTTATATTGATCATAGTTCCAAAGAATAACATTACATTCATAAGGGTCATAAAAATGTTTTAAGATAGACATAACTCATGTATTAAATACCCTAGTTATGCTTCCCATATTACATAAATTTTTATACACCCATCCTCTATATATACTAATATTTCTACAATCCTCTAAAGAGAACCCCATCCCCTAGAAACTCCTAAGATTCCCGCAGATCTCCGCCTTCTTTGTCTCGGTCTATCACACCATATCTTGATTGATAACTCCATGATCCTCTTCTTCCACCTAAGCATCTCTATAAATAGGTTTAGAACCCACCGCCATGCCTTCCTTTAGGAGCAGATTGGATGCCAAGTGTCCATGTGGTCCTCCAATGGAGCATGCTTATTTTGATCCAAGCTCTTCACTTTCTACAATGATGTCTTCCTTGGAATATTCCATGCATAGAATATTATTTCCTTGACCACCAAGTCACTAGGATGGCACCTTATCCACACAACACACCTAGTTGGGTCATGATTTTCCTTAAGTTCTTCTTAGAAAGTTGAATATGGCTAAGTCCTGAGATCCTTTGTTCTACCTTACGTGTGCATCATGATTTCTACTAAACCCTTTTAAAACCTCTCTGTCCTTCACACTTTTCCCAGCATGCCCTTCTTCTTATTTGTTCCAAACGTGCATGCTTCCTTTAGCACTTAGCCAATATTCTGAGGACCAACACTCTTAAGGTTTATTTTATAAGTTTGATATATTTCTTACTATGCATACATTGATAAATGTGCACAAAAGACCAAGCAGGTGTTGATAGTTAGGGTAATTGAGTTTGAAATATGACTATGATGAAAGGATTAGTTAGAGGAGATAATTACAAGACAAAAAAATATTTTAAGTTTTGAAACCTCATAATTAGTTATGTGGAGTAATTTTTTGTCCTCGTTGCCCCTGAACTAGGGCTTGCATGATTTTCCAAACTATATGGTCAAAAATTCTGAAATTTTGAAATATTTGTGTCATGAAGGGTTCCTTTCATCCCCTTGGAGTGTAGAGATTAATTCCATTGGTGAGTATACTTTTTATCAAATTCTATGTTCTAGGAAAGTAATCTTCAGGATCACAAATAAAGTATTGATTTTATGATGTTTTAGGAATGAGTAAAGTTATATATTGATTGAGATGACTTGGTAGGGTCTTTAGAAATCTTATATATGTGCTTCATAGTTGAATTTATCTCTGAAACCCATTTTTCCACTCTTACATCCTTCTATGAGACCAAATTAGGTATGTATCAATAAATAAAGGAGGAAATCCATACAAAGGAACTAACCGTGCACTCTCTCCATTATATGTACACTTCTCTCGATAGATATTTGAAATTGTATTTAGTTTTTTATAACAAGAGATATAAGAAATTCATCCCCATAAATCAAGGTTTAAATGGATAAAATCATTAGTGTTTTCTAGAGGTGACTTAGAGTCTAATCAATAAATTATGTTGTTTTAACCTTATATGGCCATTAGATCATGTGAAAAGTGGAGAATCAATAAGTTCTTCAAATGTTGGTTTGTTTTTTCCTTTGAAACATATATACATTCATGATGTATGATTTCATGCTTTGTTGCTTATGTAAGAAGTAACTTTCAGAAAAAAAGTCACAATCATCAAAGGAAGATCATTGATAACAAGATAGAGGTGATAAAAATCAGGTCATGCACCATTTTAGGATGCTTCCATGTCTAATTAATTATAAGTTAACCTTCCTTACTGAATAAGGTCATCCAAAGGAAATGGATCAGTCAAGATTAGGATATATGAGCTAAGAAGGCACATCATTTAGTGGTATCAGAGCTATACCACTTGTGCACAAGTTAAGATCCTGATATAGTTTGATGATGCAAAAGAAAGTGAAACAGGTAGATGAAGGTATCTAGAAGGTCTTAAGAGAATTAGTGATCATTAAGGCTTGAAATACGTTGTGATTGTAGGTGAAAGAAAAAGATGGTGCATCTGAGAGGAGAAGGATGACAATCCTTGGGAGACAAATTGGATGAAGTAATGAGAGAGTTGTTTATGAGGTTAGAGGATATAGAAGTTGAGCAAAGAAGCATGATGGAGGAGATAGGTGTCTTGAAAGAACAAATGACCAAGAAAGAAGTTATGATCAGACCTAGACAGGACTACAAGAACCTCAAGTTCAAGGCATGCAACCACCTAATAAAGGTAAATTTGTCCAAAATTCTCATTTTAAAGGAAAATGTTATAAATGTTAGAAATATGCAGGTCATAGAGCTAGTGAGTGCTTAGAAATGAATCATGGAGTGCCAGCTATGGAAGGGAAAAGAAAAATGTCTAATGGAGGTGAGTTCAAAGAAGGTAAATCACTTTTAATGAGAAAAATACTACCCAAACAAAATAAGGTTATGAATTTTATCACTCAAAGAATAAATTTGTTTAAGACAAGATGTAAAACTCAAGGGAAATTTTGTGATTTGATTATTGACAATGGGGGCACTAATAATTTGGTGTCTACATAAATGTAATATAATTTGAAACTAAAAAATTTCCTCACCCTAAACCATATAAGATGTCTTGGGTGTAGCAAGGTCATAAATTGATGGTAAATGAACAATGTCATGTTGAAATCAAGATATGAAGCTACAAGGACAAGGTAACATGTGATATTGTACTTATCGATGTATGTCATGTCTTATTAGGAAGACCTTGGCAGTGTGATAGGAAAACAAATCATAATGGGAAGAAGAATACATATGTATTTTTGAAAGATGGGATTGAACACACATTTATACCCTTGAAGGGAGAACTCCAAGAAAATGGGAACATGAGTGTGATGATGGTAGTGAAGGAGTACTTGAACAATATATGAGAAACAAAGAAAAATAATTCCATAAGGGTAGTTGAGCCACAAGTTTTTGATCTAATAAATGAGGTTGTCTCAGATATGTAGGTATAACAGTAAAGGAGGAAGATCATTCCATTAATGGACAATAACATTGAATGATGCAATTCTAGATGAAGACAAAAACCTTTGGTGGAAGAAGAGGTGATAGAGGCATTCCTAGCCTCACTTGAAGAGAATGCAATAGTTAAGTCAATTAGATAAGTTGATAGCCTAAATATTGATGAAAATAAGAAAAATTTAGATAACATTGTGTTGAAAGAAGAGATGCAATAGTTGCAACTGATAAAGGATGAAGAGAAGAAAATGAAGTGTGAAGAATAAGAAGCCATGGCACAAGAAAGAGCTAAGAAAGCTCAAATTTTTCAGTCTAATTATGCTTTTGGATGTATGATTGTAGGTCTTAATGAGTGAGTTTTGTATGAAGGAGAAAGAGACATCTCAGTCTCTTGTGAATAGTGACAAAGAAAGAGTAAAGGATATGGGAGATAAATGGGAATTTGAAGCATTATGGCATTAGATTGAAGAAGCACCAAAAGTTGAGTTTGTGTAAACAAGCATGGAGAAATCATTAGAGGACATACAAAACTTGGAGAATGTCATATATGAAGACAAGATAAGAAAAGGATGTATTACAAATAAATATGTTTCATATACCTGTGGAGATGAGAAAAACCAGTCTTGTGAATTTTCTAACAATGCAAGAGAGATCAAATCTTATGGATTCATTCTTAACAATGTTCAAGAAGCAAGTATGAAGACTACATCTACAAATAAATAAGAAGAGATAATGATGAGGATTCCATTTAAGGACAAGATGGGTGAAATTATATATAATAACATAATAATATTCTTATGGTTACTAGACATGCAAGTGAGGAAGGTTAGAAATAAATTCATTGATAAGATTAAATCTCCAAAGTTGGAACAATATATTTACAATGCAGTGATCCTTTCAACAATCATATGTCAATTTGAAGGACAAGAGAAGCAATACCAAGAATATGGAGAAGACATTTATAAGGATTTGATGAGATTAATAAAGGAAATATCTCAATTTAGGTTAGAGTGGAGTAATGGAGATCCTCAAATTCTCATGAAGTTTGGTGAAACAGTGTTACAAAAGGAACAAAATTTAGTTGATCTTCATTCCATGACAAGATGGAGCATTCAAGAAATGGAGTCAAATGATTAGTTGGAAGGTAATTTCTCATGCATTTTCTTATATGATCTCCATGATAAGAATAAAGGTTCAGGTCAATAAACAGTAAAGATAAGTAAAATATGAATGAAATCAGACAACCTAGAACCTTTTGAAGCTATCTTTCATATTTGGGAAAGGATTTTACATCTACAGGTGTTGAGGGATTATGGAAAAGGATGTACTGAGAAAAGAATGTTCTTAATGCCTTCTTGTTTACCAAGTTTATGTGAGTTCATATATGGTGAGCCATCTAAGTATAGACACAAGATATTTAAGACAAAATTATAGATTTACATTGATGATATCATATTTCATTTTGTTAAGAAGCTAAAAAATCCAAAAAAAATTTTAGTGAAGGTGGGAAAATTTTTTATCCTCCAAAAGATACCTCAAATTGTTGTTTGATGTATTGAAACTCAGTGAATTAATTAACATAGGTGCATAGTTAGAAAGTATGAAGAAGGAAAAGGGCGGTAATCTAGAAATTATGGTTTGGTATGTAGTAAAACTTACTAAGTACAATCTAGTTATAAACAAGGAAATATTCCTCAAGGATATAAGCCAAGTACATTAGAATATGCTTATTGAAGAGTTAAGAAGAAAAGTAATAAATCAGGGGAAGATTGAGTTGTGTAATTTTCTAGTATTTGATGAAAATCCAAGAATTGATTGTAAAGTGAACAAGGAAGACAAAAATGATGGAGAAGAAGAAGTAAGCCAAGAGGAATATGAGAATGAAAAGTCAGGGAGCCATTATGACAATGAAGTTGATAATGGCACAAAATAATGGAACTATGAATGGGTATGGAGAAAATAAGAAGATGAAAAGTGATTTTCCTTAGCATGTTTGTTACATATGTAGGTACACCTAGAAGAATAACAAGAACAAAGTTGTCAATAAAAATCACTAATTACTTGAAGAACATGGAGAGACAATCAAATCTTATCATTAAAAAAGAGATCATGAAGTCCAAGACAACATTGAGATCATGAATTTTTAGGCAAGAAGAAAGAAAGAAAGATGGACACATGAGTAACAGTGGTAACAAAATCAAGGATCAACAAGAAAAACTAAGAATTCATGAGTAGGATCCCATGAAATGTTTCAAGGGTGGTAACCTGATGTCGAGCATAGGATCAGAACCAAACAAATGATTGTAGGATATGGGAAAGAAGACATTTTCATGTTTTCAAGTGATCTTGTAGGCCAAGAATTCAAATTTAGGTGTTTTAATTGGGTTTTTCCATTTTCCTGCCAAAATGGATTATTTGAAAATTTTAAATGTATAAAGACTATTGAAGGCCTAAAACACCATCATGAAAGGATTCAAGAAGTTGTAATGGCCTTGAAGGTCTCATGAAACCATCTATATTCTTTCAAGTTGTAAAATCACCTTGACATGCTTGTAGAAGGTGAATATGTGTTTGTAAGAAAGTTGTAAGGGTAAGTTTGACTAGGTAAAGGAAGAATATAGGCTAAATAGGGTATTTAAAGCCATGTCATCATGAGGAGGAGTCCATGCATGAGCTAATAGGTAGAATAAAGTGATATTTATCACTGTTCCAGGTTTAGATAGTTGTTGAGTCTTCTAGGGTATGGTTGAGCAAAAGTAGGGATATGAGATAAGTGCCAAAAGTAGCATTTTGGCCTAAATATATGTGTATCTTCATATAAGTGGAAATTAAGAGTCCTATATAAATAAGAATTAACTATTAATGAATATTTTAAGTGACTCCAAGGTGTATTTTTCAAGTTTGATATATTTTTTTATATGCATGGTTTGACAATTATACACATATTAAGACCAAGAAGGTTGAAAATTAGGTTATTTGAGTTTGAAAGAATATTGTGTTTAATGGATTAGTTAGAGCATATCATTACAAGACAAAAAAAAATTATTTAAAGTTTTGAAACCTCATAATTAGTTCTATGGAGTAAGTTTTTATCCTCATTGCCTCTAAACTATGGCTTGCATGATCTCCCAAACTGTATAGTCAATTTTTTTGAAATTTTGCAATCTTGGTGTCATAAAGGGTTACTTTCATCCCCAGAGTACAAATCTTGATTCCATTGGTGAGTATAATTTTCATGAAATTCTATGTTCTAGGCCTGTAATCTTTAGGATCACTGCTATAGTACTGATTTTATGATGTTTTAGGAATGAGTAAGGTTAGATATTTATTGAGATGACTTGGAAGGGTATTTAGAAACCTTATATAGGTGCTTCATAGTTGAATTTATCTTTGAAACCTCTTTGACCACTCATATATCATTCTAGAATACCAAATTAGGTTTGTATCAAAAAAATAGGGAATTCATACAAAGGAACTAACCCTACACTTTCCATAATATTTACTCCTCTCTCGATGGATATTCAAATCTGTATTTAGTTTTTCTATATAAAGAGATAGAATAAATTCATCCCCATAAATTAGGGTTTAAAGGGATACAAAAATTAGTCTTCTCTAGATGTGACTCTAATTCTAATCAATAAATCATGTTGTTTTAACCTTATAAGGCGATTAGATCATGTGAAAAATGGAGAATCAATAAGTGCTTCAAGTGTGGGTTTGTTTTGTCCTTTGAAACATGTATACATTTATGATGTATGAGTCCATGATTTGGTGTATATGGATCAAGCAACTTTGATAACAGAGTCACAAATCATCAAAGGAAGATGATTGATAAAGCAAGAAAGCGGTGATAAAAATTAGGTCATAAACCATTATAGGATGATTCCATGTCTAAGTAAGTATAAGTTGACCAATATTACTGAACAAATTCATCCAAAATAAATAGATCAGTTAAGAGTAGGAGAGTTAAGCTTAGAAGGAACATCATTCTACCTCCCATACGTGATCCTTCACAATGAGCTCCTCGGCCTTCCTCGAACTATACTCCCCTTGGGAGTCTTATTTTACGATCTTTGATAAGCTTATGACATTAAATATCATCAAGCTCCATCCAATTTGACCCATAGATGAATCCCCGACCCAATCCCGCTTAGTATTTGTAGACACCCTAAAATTACACACTTATTCCAAGTCTATCCCAGTTCACTTCGTAGCTCATACCCCCTTTTCGATTGATCAATTAAATTAATTAATCATGTGTATACACCCATTGGATTAATTAAATTAGTCCCCAATACCCCTTTAGCTAAGTTAATTATTTTTTATTAAATAGATGATTAATTAATTAGTGTGCACATCCTAGCTAACTAAATTAGTTATCTAATTAGGAAAAAAAGCCTATTTTCCTATTCAACAACCACTTCATCATTCCTAGTTTAGTCTTAGTTGATCTCCACTTCCTCATCTCAATTAAATCAACTTGGAACTCAACTCCCTCATCCTAGTCAACTATACATGGAACTTATATTCCTAAATTAACTTGAACTCCACCTTTAGATTCGTATAAGTGTGGGGGAAATTGGATTATGCCCCTACATTTCAATTTCCGGATGTAATTTCTTCCAATCCAAATACCTATTTCTCCTCGAAGGCTATAACTCTAGTTAAATCTACTTGTTAACTCGGATGACTACAATCAATATCTTGGAGCCTAGTCAAATTTTCATCCACTTTCCATGGAACTACCCTCAACTATAAATGCAGGGCATTTCCTTCAAAAAATCATCCTTGGAAAAGAAATAAAACTCTTCTCATTTTTCCTTATGAAACCCTCTCATATAATTACATTCATTCACCTTAGAGAGGATAATAAAGAGTATCCACATTCAATATTTAACAAGATCAAACAATATTAAAGATTTTATGGTCTTATCTTGAGATTTGCATTGAAGATTTTCTTTAAAGGTATATTGTATTATTTTATTTTATCTTTTTTATGAGTTAATTTTCACTTTTTACATTTTGGCATGCCCTATGGAAGAAAGTGAATGTAAAAATGAAAATCACATACAACATAAGATAAAAAAATTAAAAATAGATTATACCTTCACTGGGATCTCTTGCAAACCTCAAAATAAGACCGTAGAAGATTTAATCTTGTTTGATCTTTTTATAGTTCGGATTATGGATGCTCTATATGTTATTATCTAAATGTAGTTGTAGATGCTACAAAAATATTTATCAAGAAGATGATGGAAAAAAATTAGCAAAATTGGATGCAAACTTTCTTAAAGCTCCAAGGATGGATTTATAAAGGAAATGGATTACTTTTATAACTGAGGGTGGAGCCATGAAAGGTGGATGAAATATTGATTAAGCTCCAGGTTAATAGTTGAATCACCTGGGTTAGAAAGTAGAATTCGCAATTGGTAGATGTAGATCTATAGGGGAAATGGAAGTTTGGAATACCATAAGTTACATCTGGCATTTGAATTATGCATACAATCTAATTTCCCCCACACTTCTAGGAATCTAGAAGTGGAGTCCAAGTGGGATAGGGAAGTGTAGTTCAAGTGTAGTTGACTGGAATAGGTGGAATTAAATAACTAAATTTAATTAGTATTTAATTGTGAGGAGATAATTAACTATTTAAATAAATAAATGTTTAATTATATTAGCTAGAAAGTACTAGGAATTAGTTTAATTAATTCAAAGAGCATGGTAAGATTAAATTAATTTAATTAGTATTTAATTGTGAGGAGATAATTAACCATTTATTTATTTATATTAGCTAGGATGTTTTATGAATTAATTAAATTAACTCCAAGAGAATGGTAAAATTAAATTAATTAATTCCAAAGGGTAGGAATATAGCTTAGGTGATATAATTAATTTTAATTAATTCTAAAAGGGAGTATTTGAATGAAAAAATTAATTTAATTAATTCCAAAGGGGTATATTATGGAAAGATAGAATTAATTTAATTAATTATAATTGGATAGAAGCGGGATAGAAATATGTATGTATTTTTAGGGTGTCTACATTTTCCCCTCTTTAAAGTGTTATTGTGAAGTAATAATGCTTTAAAGATAGTAGATGCATGCAGATCAACGAGTAGAAAGTAGTGAAACATTTGGATGCCTTAGAAATTAGAAAGTGGCAAAACATTTGGATGCCTCAAAGAAGATACGATGGTAAGGTAATGCTCCCTCGGTGGGTGGGTGATGCGAATAAGTGGTGGATGGAAGGTTGATAGAAAATAGACAAGAAATTCGAACAATTAGGATGATATGATGCTTGTAGCATGAGTGCCATTTAAAGAGTGTGAATATAAGAGAAAAATTTATTTTGTTGTTGTATAATATATTTTTCATCATGATTATTAAGGAATGAATATGGTTAACCTATATGCAAGTAAACAAACACACACACAAAAAGAAAAGAGAAAAAGGAAAGCAATCCCAATATGAACAATATGCAGGCATCATAGTTACAATGTAACCAATATGTTATCACACTACTTGAAATTGGTCCAAGAACGTAAACATAAAAAATGCAACATAACTTTGAAAAATAAGACAATCAACTACCCCTAATGTGTGCCATAATAATGATTAAGTAGATACAAATTCTCCCAAGGTCGAAAAAAAATCACATTGAAGAGAGGATTAAAGGAACTCCTCATGAAACTCTTTTTGGATGCATTCTATAAATGATCTCGAAAGAAAATTCCCAGGATAAGTTATATCATGAAGGAAAAATAATTTTGTAACTTTTTCAAAGAAGAGTAAACTATACCTCGAAAAAAAATAAAAATAAAGTTTTGTGTTTAAAAAAATTAAAAAAATCCTAACGGCTAGTTCCCACCCTATGTCCCTCCTACCAACCCACCTAACCTAGCGAGTTGGCTCACTAAGCCAACTCACCACCCCTTTCCCCTTTCCTTAATGAGAGCCCAACCCCCACTCTAGACCCTCCTCCGACTCATTCACCCTTCATGTAGACCCATCCCCGCCTTACAAGCTCCCTACCTACCCCTACCCACGTAACCTCCTTGACTTCCCCATTCATTTCACACAATCAATTCCGCCCTAATATCAAACCCCATCTCCCCTCCCGTTAGATCTAGCCCATGTCATCTCCTATGCTATCCCCCACCTGCGAGTCCCCACCTATAAGCCACCAATTCTTGCCTCCTCCCGACAACCCTAATCCCTCTATAAGCCCTCCCTAGACCACCCTATGTCATCCTTTTCCCACACGACACCATCCTATAACCCAAGGCTGCCAAGCCTCTATCAATCTCCCAACCTACTCCCTCCTTGTACATTGACCAACACATGCCCGAACTAATCTCCCACCTAGCCATTACTAAATTTTTGTCATAACTCCACCTACACACCCTACACCAGAAATATGATGCACAATGAGAGTACAAAAGATGGCCTAGGAGCCATAATAGGAATGAAAACCAGAGAGAAAAGGATCAGAATCCAAATGTGACAATGAAGCCCAAAGTAGCCAAAAATAGCTACCAAACAAGACAAAACAACAAAAACACTGCAAAAAAGTAGTAGAGAGACCGCAAAAAAACAACATAAAAATAGACAAGAACAACTAAAGCATCTACAACTACTTTTTGGTAGCTTTGTCTATGTTGGTCTTGATATTCTTCCAGGAATTGAACATACCCAAAGTTGTCATGTGGGCAATGTCAGTCTTATCCAGCTTATCAATGGTCCTTTTGCTTTCCTTATCATTGCCCCAAAGTGTTTCCGAACTCCGCTGAGGTTGGAGACACTTTTGACATGTTGCTCAATGAACTCCTCAATCACCCTAAAGATGGCCATATTGTAATCATGACGAGTTTTGGCCTTCCCTAAACGGGAGTCTAAGGAGTTCAGCTTCTTGTAGATATCATCAATCTGGCTATTATCAATATCCACCTCCTCCTCCTTCTTCCTCTTACCTTTTTGTTTTGCCAAGTTCTTAACCTCATCCTTCAACAGTTTCATATCAGCCTCTAAGGCTTCCAACCTTTTTGAAGAGCTTTCCATATGCACATCCCGGGACCGCACTGCTAATATTCAGTAGGTCATGTGCAATTTCAATTTCATGAGGACCCTTCCCCACAGCAAGAGTCTCAAGGTTAAGCTTTCTAGAAGCCCTGGTAACCGGTCTGGCCGAGGTGGAGGTGAAGTGGGGGCGGGAGCAGCAGTAGGGGGAATGGAAGAAGAAGCCTGGATGGCCGGTAGGGGGGTGACAGCAGCGGTGGCGGGGCAGAGAATGGAGAAACAGGGCTAGCAGCAGCAGAACCCGGCAGAGGGGGAACCGAGCTAGGAGAGGATGGGAGACTAGGATACTTAAGAAGACAACATTTATGTAGCAGAAAAATAAGCCCCTGGTGTAAAGGAACCACCCGGTATGCTTTTGAAACTCCAAAATGGAGCGCTCAAGAGAGTTCAACAAGTAATGGGGGAAACAAACCATGCGATTCCTACGGAAGTGGTTAAGAAAGATAAGGTGCTTAGCAGGTACAGTGACAAACCTTCCTTCCAAGGAAATGAACCGTATCATCATGCGAGTAACCTCATCATAAGGTGGAGGGATCGAGCTAACAAGCAGGCCCACTGTAACATAGATCAGCTTCTCAGATCCCTCCACAAATCTCCTCTCTTCAACATCTCTGTCGACCCTTTTGTTAAAAAAATGGTAGCCCTCCAAGCCAAGGCCGGTCGCTTCAGCAATAAGTTCCTCATTGACCAAGATCTTCTGCCCCCCATATTCCACAGTCCGCTCCTTCCAATCCTTCACAAAACACACAGAGATGCTTTGATCATGCCCCTGAACCTTCTCCATGAAGTTGGTGATGCCACCCTTGCTGAGTATGCTCCATAGCTCAATATTATCCTTCCAGTCCGGGTCCGCACTAGGCTCAATTTGGCAAGGGGGACCCCCCATCTTCACTGTGCTTAACTATTTGCAAAAAATTCCCAAATCCTTGTGAGTGCTGAAGCCAGTCTACTTTTTACTATTGTAATCCACACAATGTTGGAAATGAGAGCCGTTGCTTTTCCCACGAACGGCTGTGTGTCTGCTGATCTGAGCCTGCGGAAAATCGCATGTGGGAATAACGGCCTTTTTGTTAGCCCGCTCCCTATCATCAATCACATTACTACTGTCTTCGGTTTCCGTGGAGCCTTGTATCCAACTTTTAGCAGACGCAGTGCAGCCCGCATGCGTGATTTTCAAATCAATGTAACTCCACTTGGAATTCCCCATATACTTCACACTATCTTGATTATTTGACATGATTTGCATAATCATATTTTTTAAGTCAACACGTGTGGGAGTATTATTGATGCTGATCCACACCCAATAATCATAACTCAGCTCAAGATATTGCGTGCGTATAGAAATCCACATGAATGCTATTTTGAAGCTACTTAGGGATGCTATTATTATCCCAAACAGTGTGGTTAACATTAATGCCATAATTAGCCAGCGCATCTACCAATTTATTACCCTCCCGGTAAGTATGCATGATCCTGATGTTATTGAATGTTTGACAAATACTTATGGACTCTGAGATAAAATCCTTGATGCTCCAACTTGGAGATGAGCACTGTTTAAGGAGATTAATGATATTCAGGGAGTCCCCTTCAATAATGAGGTTCTAGATATTTTGAGTCTGGGCAATTCTCAGGCCCCATAGAGCAGATAATGCTTCGGCAAAATGATTAGTTTGAATTCCCATTTTCCCAGCATACGCAGCAATCAAATTACCTTTATGATCCCGTATCGCTCCTCCCCCTGCCGCAATCCCAGGGTTCCCCTTAGAGGCCCCATCAAAGTTCAACTTATACCAATTAAAATCAGGAGGATGCCATTTAATCAAAGATCTATCAATGCTATTCCCGGATTGCTTCGACTATTGATAGTTCCAATCTGCCAATTGGATAAGATGTATTCTTCATTCTCTGGATATCTCTTGTTCTTGGGGGGTTTAAATCTAGCAATATTCTCTTTGATACCATTAGAAATTTTACCAATACTAAGTTTATAGTTTTGCTTCTTATTTCTGAAGATAATATCATTTCTATCCTTCCATATCCTCCAGATTAAATGAGGGATAACCAGCTTCCAGATCCTTTTGACAACACAATGCCTAAAGGGTGGGTTCCATTGAGTCCATAGCTGATTAAGATCCTTCAGCACCACCCAGAGAGCTTCAAATTTAGAGAGGGAAAACTCCATATTCTGGTAGCATACTCACAATGTATGAACAGGTGGCTGATATCCTCAGAATCTTTCTTACAAAGATGGCACCTATTAGGGATTATAAATCCTCTTCTCATCAGGTTGTCAGTGGTAAGAATCCTACCTCTAATAGCCAGCCAAAGGAAAAAAATTTATTTTAGGAGTTAATTCAGTCATCCAAATCTTATTCCAATTGAACTCTGTTTGACTACTGTGGAAGAAATTATTATATCTAGTTTTGACAGAGTAATTCCCATCATTGGAATTATTCCATACCAGCTCATCCTTGGAATCCAACTGACTTAATGGAATAAGATCTAATTGATCTTGAAGGGAGGAAATAATTTTCATCAGATCATTTCTCTCCACAGTAAGTTTTTTCCAATTCTTGCTGGTACCATTTCCCTCAATATAGTCCTTGATTTTAATGCCATACTTGCTTATAAGACTGTCCTTAACAGTCCCAAATCTATCCATGAGATTGCCATTAAACCAATTATCCTCCCAGAAGTTTATGTCCCTACCATCCCCCACTTTCCATTTACTACCCTGCTTGATGAAATTTCTGCTCTTGACCAGATTATTCCAAAAAATGGAACCATAGGGGAGGTGCTCATCTTGTAGGAAAGAGTACACAGTTTGATGATTTAGGTATTTTTCTTTGATTAAATCAATCCAGGGTTGTTTCTCAGACAACATTCTCCAGCCCATTTTAGCAATGAGGGCCTCATTCATTTTCTCAATATCTTTTATACCCAGACCTCCCATAAACTTCGGGGTGCAAACCTTGTCCCAAGCCACTAAGTGAAATTTGAACTTCTCTTCCATGCCTTGCCATAATTTTTTTTTTTGAATCCTTTCAATCTTATCTCTGAAGGAAGAGGGGATCTTGTAGAGCGACATGACATAAATGGGCAGATTTTGAAGAGTACTTTTAATGAGCAGGCACTTACCAGCACTAGATAAAATGGCTCCTTTCCAACCAGCCATTTTTTTTTGGAATCTCTCCAATAAATCATCCCACACCTTACAAGAGACTTTCCTAGTGCCGAGAGGAAGGCCCAAGTAAGTGGCTGGAAGCACACTTATTTTACAACCTAGAATTTTAGCAATTTTAAGCTGTCTTTCCTCAGGAGTGTTGAAAAAGAAGATGGAGCTTTTATCATAATTGATCTCTTGCCTAGAAGTAGATTCATAGAGCCGCAGTAAAGCCTTGGTAGCCTTGGCTTCAATGACTGACGCCAGAAGAAGAAGGATAGTGTCATCCACAAATTGCTGATGGGAGACAACTTGACTGATGGAAGTGGGCTTAGAGCCATTTAAAAGCCCATCATTAACTACTTTGCCAATTGTTCTACTAAGGCTATCAGCCAAAAGAATGAAGAGCAAGGGGGAGATAGGGTCCCCTTGTCTAAGTCCTCTGCTGCTAGTGAAAAAACCCACAGGCTCACCATTAACTACCACTGAGAATCTGGCCGTAGAGATACAAGCCTTAATAATTCTTCTAAATTTTTCCGGAAACCCAAATTTTGTTAAGACTTTGTCAAGGAAAACCCAAGAGACCTTGTCAAAAGCTTTATTCATATCAAGCTTGAGGACCATATTTTCCTTTTTATTATTTTCCATAGAATGTATGGTCTCGTGAACCATAATCACTCCATCTTGTATAATCCTACCTTTGATGAAGCCACTCTGCTGCCTTGAGATAAGTTCATTCATAATGAGCTGAAGCCTAGTAGTAATAATTTTGGTAAAAATTCTATAGATGGCATTCACAAGGCTGATAGGTCTGAAGTCTTTGAAATCTTTAGCATCCATTTTTTTGGGGGCCAACACAATGTGAGTGTTATTAAGCTCTTTCAAAAGATTTCCCGTTCTATAGAATTCATTCACCGCTCTGAGAAGATCCTCCGAACAAATTTCCCAAAATTTCTGGAAAAATTTATGGAGAACCCATCCGGACCAGGAGCCTTGTCACCCTCTAAAGCAAATACAACTTTTTGCATCTCTTCAAGCGTGACCACTTTGGTGATACTTCTAAATTTCTGTTCCTCAATTTTATCTTGGGGAATGGCCTCCAACATAAAAGAAATAGCTTCAGAATTGATGATATTCCTCTCCTCAAGAAGTTTTTTATAAAAATCAAGTGCTTCTTTCTTGATGCTATTGGGATCTTTTATGATATTTCCATTGTTTTTAGAAACTTCTAAGATCCTATTACAGGCTCTGTGCTTCAAAGTGGTCATATGAAAGAACTTCGTATTCCTGTCTCCCTCTTTAAGCCAAATAGCTCTAGATTTAAGTCTCCATAAAGATTCCTCTCTGCTGCAGATCGTATGCAACTCTGAAAGAATATTCTTTTCATTAACTTCATCTTCAGCCGATCTCCCCATAGTATCCATTTTTATTTCCAGATCCTGAAGTTTTTGTTTTAACTTTTTTTTATTGTCAAATACATTACCAAAAACACTTTTATTCCAGATTTTGACTTGCTTTTTGACATTTTTGAGCTTTTGAACCAATCTAAATTGAGCAGTGCCTTCACCATTCCATCCCCACCATTCTTTTATCTTGTCATAGATATTGTCATGCTCCATCCACATCTTTTCAAATTTGAATGAGCTTCTGGTGGGTTTAGTCCAATTGAGAAAATTTAAAGCAATCGGATTGTGATCCGATCCAACTCTGGGCAAGGAAGAGAGGTGGAAGTCTTGACTGAGAATCCAACTCACTGAAATTAGTGCCCTATCCAATCTCACCTGGATAAACTCCTTTCCCAACCTTCTATTATTCCAAGTGTATTTATTCCCATGAAGATCCACATCTAAGAGGTTATGTTCAGCAATAAAATCAGCAAAATCCTCCATACCAGTAGAAAAGCTGGAGGTACCTCCATACTTTTCACCTAGGTTTAGTGGGGAGTTGAAATCCCCCATAATAAGCCAGTTAGCAGAACAATGCTGGTTTCTAAATGTTTTAAGGTCAGCCCAAAGCTTCCTTCTACCACTAACCGTATTAGGGGCATAAATGTTAGAAAGGATCCATTCACCATTATTCTCAATAGCAACAAATTTGATTGCAAGATGATTAATACTAGCATTGAGAACCGTACCAAGATAAAGCCCTTTTATTCCAAAGAGTAACCAGTCCTCCAGAAGCTCCCTGGGAGTCAACAACCATTTCAGTTATCCTAGAAACTCTTTTTAATAGTTTCTAGGGTCTTAGCTTTCATCTTAGTTTCTTGCAGAATCAAAATACTAGGATTACTAGAATCCCGTAACTCCTTGATGATTCTCTACTTGGAGTTTCCATTTAGGCCTCGATGTTCCAAGAAATAATCTTCATTTGGAATGATTGGTGGTTGGAATTTCCTGATGGTTCAACTGATGTTGAACGCCATCTGCAATGTCCCTCTCCGTTCTCTTAGATCTAAGAGCCTTTTTAGAGGGTCTTCCTCTTTTTGTACTTCCTCCAAAGTCAACTAATCGTCTAGCAGAAGATCTAGTTGTTCTGGATGTTGAGGTGTCCCAGTTGTCTTTTTTCTTTTTCTTATCACTGTAGAGTGATTCTGGGATCATTTCAAATCCTTTCATTCTTTTTTTCTTTTTTGAAATGACCTTTGTGAATCCAGAATCTGGATCCTCCTCATCCTTGATAGGCGTAACTTCTCCCTCTTCACATTCTTTCTGAATCCTGTCAGGTGTGTGTGTATCAGCTGTTCTGGTGCTGAAGCAAGTAGGTGAAACCACTGATATGTTGCTGGAACAAGGAGGTATATCTGCAAATGAATTACCATCTCCCCTAGGAGTGTTTTTCTGCAAAGATTCTTTAAAAGCCATACAGTCCTTGTTCAAAGTTTCCTTAGTGATGCACAACTGATTATCTATCTCGACTTCCTTACTACTCTGAAATTGCTCAATAGGGACTATATTAATCTTCACAGAGCCTTCTTGCTCGTTCACCACCATGGATACCTTCACAGGATTTTCCAAGTCCTCTTTGTTAGGTGCTTCAGGAAAAGCTACTGCTGAGACTTTGGGACGCCAGACCAGATGTTTCCTTATTTGAGTTCTAAAACCCCTTTTTTCCCCTTTCTATTGAACTCCAACTCCTTCTGACTAGGGGCTTTGTCTTCATTCCAGCTATCCGTGCTAGGAACCCTACTATCCTTGCTCAGAACTGAGCCCTCCACAGGCTGTTCAGCTTCCATTGTAGGGGTCTTCTTCTTGGAACAGCTTTTGTCAGAGTGTCCTATGCTATGACAATGTTTACATCTCAAAGTTTCAAACTCAATTTTTTGGGTCCATATCCCATATCTAGATTTCAAGATTATGTGCTCCGAAACTCCTGTTCCATTGCAGAGAAAATGTAGAAACGAGAAAAAGCAAGTCTGGATCTGTTTCTCGTGGGCCCATCCAGCCCGATAGGGGCACCTAAGGATTTTGCAATATTTAGCAGAATTTCATCATCCCAAAAATGCAATGGTAGTCCAGGTAGCCTACACCAGATTGGGATGGTGTTTATATTTTCAGTATTAGGGTCAAATCCAGGATACCATTTTTTCAAAAAAAGGCCCATATTACCCAGCCACCAAGGTCCTCCCAGAAGCACCGATTCCAAATCCTCTTGCTGATTAAATTTTTCCAGAAAAAAGCCTTTTGGCATGATGGTAATGCTCAGGGCTCCCTTAGGTTTCCACTTTCTCAAAGCCCATTTTCTAATGAAATCAATATTAGGTCTAGAGCCAAGAAACTTACCAATGAGGGAGAGATTCGCTTTGCTTAAGGCTCTATCAACACATCCATCTGGGACCCTCAGGCAGGTGGCACCCTCGTTGTCCTTTTCCCACATGAACTGACTAGTAATTTTCGGACCCACCTTGATGTTAGGGATTTGAAGCATCTTATTCCAGGCCATAGGTGTGGATCCTAGCATTTCCACATTTTCATTTATAACCATCTGATTTTGGCTAGAGATCTGCCTCTCCTCAGCATTCTTAGGTTTAGTGCGCAGACTTTCTGCGGCCAGAACTGTAGAAACTACACTGACAGTACCTCCAGTGCTTTCTCCTTCACTCGTACTCGTGCTTACAACCGTCTGATTCTGGCCATAGATCAGCCTCTCCTCAGCAATTTTAAGCTTAGTGCGTAGACATTCTGCAGCCAGAACTGCAGAAACCACGTTGCCATAGTTTTCTCCATCACTCATTTTCTCTATTTTAGGACCAAACAGGTTGAATATTTCATTCAAATCTTCTAATGATATTTCCTTCAAACTATTTTCCACAAGTAATTTTTCCATGTCGTTGGTAGAGGGTTGTGAAAATTTTCCTCACGTATAGGATAAGAAGATAAATAAATTTTCCTCACTTTTCTTTTTTAATTCATTCACTTAAACTAATTTAATGAGTTGATAAGTTTATTTTTTAATTTTATTTTTAAACAAAATTAGGACCACTTTTGTATTATTTTTATCAAAGTGTTTTCCTAATAGACTAAATTTGCATCTCATTTTTACAAGGTAATTGGACTTTTCATCCATTTTTTCACTTATTCTCAGCTTTGTCACATGTTTAATCATTTAGGGCATTGACACTAACAATTTTTATTGCATTTTGTTAATGTTTCTTGTTGTTTTGTATTTTTGTGAGGATAAATCATTGTGTGATCACGCATATGCTCTTCCCTCATAATTTCTAAGAGATCTTAGGAATTAGAAACATGATCATTTGTCGTTTTTTTTTTTGGGAATTAATTATTTTCACTTAATCAAAGCCAACCCACGTGTATGCTCTTTCCTCGTGCTTTCTAAGTGATCTTGGAAATCAAAATCTTGGGTTTTCTTCTATTGTCTTGTCGATACCTCAGAAAATGTACTAACCCTTATTTACATGACCTTCTCTATAGGAGGCCATTATAAAAACTATTAAATCTAAGTTTCCTTTGATTGTGAGTTAAGAAAAATGCTAATACTTTGTAGGGAACCCTTTTAAACAAGATAATATGAACATTTTTACACAATATATTTGGAGGTTTAAATAAGAGTTAAAACCCATCCACATAACTATAGGAAGTATCTTGGCATAATCCATAAAACTCATTTGAGTATTACCACAATAACCCCAAAGTAGTCAACACATTGAGGGAACTGGTTGATGAAATTGAAATCTTTTATCCAACCTGACTATTAAAACCTGTGAGATTAGAGTCATAGATATCCTTAGTGGTGAACCTAGTGTGATTCATTATGAGAAATATCTTTTCTTAGGGTTTAAAAGGGGATAAATTAAAGCTGATAACTAGCAACAACATCATGTTTTCTTGGGTATACCACTGAAACCTAGTTGAGAGAACCACCAAGAAGTGACAAACTATCCAATTCAATTTAAGGTATAGGCCAAGACATCTGTAAATAAAACTTTTTTCACATTATATTTTCTTTCTTTTTTTCATGGGTTGTGTTCTACACTTATCTCTCATGTTCTCACTTTCATATTGTTTGTTATATCTCCCAAATAATCATTATTTGGGCACATTCACATATCTTTCACGTTTCTAAATAGTCCTTGCTTGGATCCACTTTGGGCTCATTTTCACCTTCTTGGTAAACAGGTCTAAGTCTTGAGTTGTGGAAATTTGTATCCACACTTAAGCACTTTCATCCTCTTCATCTAAGTCTTGACATCATGATACTCACTTTATCATGATCAAACACCTTTGTGATCACTTTGGTCCTTCATCTTTCTAAGTCTTAAGTTTGACATCACATTGTTGAGCTCTAAGCATTTCATCAATCTTGTGTCATCACAATTTAACATTCATTTTGTTAAATTTTCGACATCTTCACCACTTCTTCACTCTTCTCTTTTATATCATTCACTTTTCTCTACCTTGAGATCCTTAACCAATCACTTTCCCTTCATCTCTCACATTCACTTTGTCAAGATTTGAGCTTTCCATCATCATCTTTTCACCTCTTTATTTTGACATTCACTTTGTCATTATTTGAGTATCATCCTTTCATTATTTAGTCTCCTCTCTTAGCACTCATATTGTTAAGAGTTGAGCACACTAACATTGTCAAAGTCTCATCCCCTTTGTACATTCACTTTGTCAAAGGTTTGAGCACATCACTTAACTCATACAATCATCCTCCCATCTTAGCATTTATTTTTCTAAGAGTTCCATAATTATACATTTGATTTCCAAGATTCTTCTCTTCATCCACCTTGACATTCACATTGTTAAGGGTCGAATCTAACAAAACCTTTCCTCTTCGTCCATCTTAGCATTCATGTTGTTAAGGGTCAAACCAACCAAATATTTTCAATCTTGTTTCCATCTTAGCATTCACGTTGCTAAGGGTCACCTTGTTCAATCATTTCTTCCCCTCTTCCATTCTAGCATTCACTTTACTAGAGGTTGAGTTCATTAATATTTTCCCATATTCCATATTAGCATTCAATTTTTAAAGAGTTAAGATTTCAAACTTATTCTCCTCTTCCATATTAACATTCACTTTGTAGAGGATCAATGTTTCTAGTCTTTGCATCTCTTTCATCTTAGAATTCACTTTGCTAAGGGTTGAGTTCTTCTATCACACCATTCTTCACTCTCCCCATTTTTTAGTATAATGGTGGATTCACACAACCCATCATTTTCTCAGGAATGAAAAATGATGAAGGACACTATTTCAGGTATGTAAAAACCATGCAAACAATTCAAATTTGATGAATTGTGTCCTTACCCTTTTAGCATGGAAATATTACACACACACTTTTGAAACTATTTCAAAACACCCAAATTTGATAAATACAAGTGAAAAACTGATTCTAGAAAGCATATCAAATAATTTTTCATTATATGCCATGAAGTGTCATATAATGATATATTTATCTTGTGCCTTTTCCCTCAAAGTCTAGGAGGAAAATATTTGGATTGGTTCTTACAGCTTCCAAAGGGATCTATCACCACCTTTGTGGATCTCTCGGATAAGTTCTTCAAAAAAATTCTTAACCATGAATCCATTATCACCTTGACTCAAAGAGAAAAATCCCTCATTGTGAAAGGCTCATTCTCATGACCATGGGCACAATGATAATCCTAACAATCACAACCACACTAGTACTCATCACGATAAATCTTTTTATGTCAACCGCAACCACAATGTCATCAATGATTATGTTATAAATAATCAAAAATTTCACAACATGCATGCACACAAAAATCCATTTCTATAACCCGGCAAAGACACCACTCCACGCAAAGTTATATGAAAATTTACACCCCTCGGAGAAAGTATCTCTAGTGTTTTTCAACAGCTAAATGAGGCTAGGATGATAAAATACCCAGTTACAAGACCTCTGGTTGAAGGAGAACCTAAGACATACTACTACAAACCACATATATTGTTATTTTCATCATATTAATGGACACTCAATAGAGAAATATGTACATTTTAAGAATTATGTCCAAGACTTAATGGACGACAAAGAAATATTTATAGAGCTTGATAAAAAGTAAATTGCAAACCGACAACACATCAACTACCACAATTTATCAAGAAGAGTTGAATTTTTATAACCTCCTATACATTCTAACACTTAACGAGATCATGATGACGAAGGTCGGTATCTCCCAATCATAACCAATGCATTTCTTCTACATATTTTCTTCCTTTATTCCAAACACACATTGAACCTATTTCGACAACAATCTTCTAACAAAAAATGAGAGATTGAATTTTCTTCAAGAATCCCTTTCAACCCTCGATATAAATTTAGACTCTATAGAAGAGGTTCCATCATCAAGCATGATATATTTTGATTATATTCTTTTACTACTGGCTCCTATGCCTAACATCCCTATTATTGTTGTAGAAACACAACCACGACAAGTTTGGAAACTTAAAATAATGCAACCTTCCGTTTCTATAATCCGTCAAATAATAAATATTGTAGGAATATCATCAATGATAAACCTTACATGTCAAGAAATTTATATGTGTAAACTCTATGAGTTTCATATACCTAAGAATATCCTTATACAACATTTTCATGCTTTGATTACAAATATTTTGTCAAATCAATTAATCCACAACCTTGATAGAGAACCATTGAATATTTTCTCTCTACAACCTATAAGGAACATCAGATATACATCTAGAGATCAATCCTTACTTCTATGAATTCTTCCAGATCACGAATGAATGAGATTTTCAATATATACTTCACATCAATAACCCTCCTCTAACATCACATATGTGTTTTAATACCTTTAAATAATTATATAATCACACATCCTTTGACTTGGCCCTTATCCACCCATGTATCGTATCTCATGACTCATCGAATCATTTTATTCTCTCCTTTGACTTGGACCTTTTCTAACCAAGCCTCGTAATTCAATACTTCTCGAATCTTAGGATTCTCTCCTTTGACTTGGATGTCATCTACCTAGGTCTCACAAATTCAGATTAATTTTATCTATCATTCATCAAAACTCTTTCAATCCTATCCTTTGACTTGGAGCCTATCCACCCAAGTCTCTTACTTCAAGACCCATATAATTGTTTGATTCTCTCCTTTTACTTGGAATTTTTCCACCCAATTCTCATAAATCAGGACTACTTCAATCATGCATACATTGAAAATATTTCAATCATCCCGTTTGACTTTGATATTGTCCACCTAAGTCTTGTAAATAAATAGCATTCAAATTCAACCAACATGACCTCTTTCTCTACGATTCCATTCCTAATCCTCACCAGTTAAAGTTCAAAAAAATAAAAAACCATAAAAATAGAATAAAACTCTATATTAAACCTCTACTTAGAATATTGTTTACAAGTCCAAAGTGAAAAAACAAGTAAAAATAACATTAATAATTCCATCTATTTGCGGATATATTAGTCATACCATTATTGTATCTTCTCATTCTTCACCTATTAGATACATGTTAACCTTGATCATATTAGGCATTGTGTGTCTCATCTTTGTTATAGTTTCTACCATTCGGTGTTTTTACTTATAGTTTTTTCTTGAATTTTACTTGATGGTAACTCTTCCTTTTACACAAGCACTTTATTTAATAGAAAGCTGAAAACTTATTTACGTGGACCTTTTGATAATCAATCTCATTCTACAATGTTGAACTTATTGGTGCCCAATTTTTTTCTCCTTTTCGTTTGAGCAGCATCGGGGATATGGCATGAAGCTTGAAGTCGAGATAGAGTGTGTGTCATTTTGTAGCCGGGAGGTGATCTAACCGCACTCACATTTGTGGAGAGATGGATAGCACTTTAAAAGGATTTGATCGACCCTCACTATTTTAGGTTGTTCCTTTTCAACCAAGGTAATAGAACCTATATTATAACCCCCAAATTGTGAATGAAATGAAGATATCCCTCAATTTTATGCAAGTAGTATGAAAAGGCTTTTGGAAAATATGATCAACACTCCAAATCTGACTTTCACAAGTTGTCACTCCCAGATTATGGAGATATTTTCAATGCAAGGCAAGGGTTCTTGGAGACATTATATGATCTCGATTTGCTTTGTGCAATTTTGTAAATGGATTTTATTCTTTTATTGACACACAATGCAATGCAGGGGGTAGTGTGGGTAGGATTAGTTTGTTTGAATGAATTTTTTGGTGGGGTATTAATGAGACAAACTAGGATATATAAGATCTTTGAAAACCTCTACAATACTTGAAACAAATATCGATAAAATAATTCTATTAATAAGGACATTCTTTCAAGCGAAGAGGGATAAATAGAAGCCTAGGTAGCACTTTGTTCACACAATCTTTGAGAACTCACCACAAAATCTTGAAGTAATGAACTCAATTAAACACAAAATACTTGATCAAAACATGCCTAAGGTGCCCCCAAAGGCTTACAAGCAATCTATGTAGTCAAGGAAGCTAAAGAGATTTTAAATTTATTTATCTCTTTATTAGATTAAGGCTTTTCTGAATATGAGATTGCAAATGCCACTAAAATATCAAAAAGAAATGGAGATTCTGTGTGATTTCTAAGACTTTCAATGCAAGATTACAACAAGAACAATGAAAACTATTTGCGGCGTTTAAAAATTGTAACAAATATCGTATTGCCCAGAAAAACACAGACTAACTCAAAACCTTGTTAGATTCATCAGTAGGGGAGAGTTTTGAATGAACAATCTTAGAGTTGTGTGATGGATATACACTTATAACCAACTCACATACATGAAGATCCAACATAGAAGAAATTATCCTAGTTCTTTGGTGGGTTTTTCAGAAGATGAAATTTTCTCAGAATTTTCTCGTGATTTTTCAACTTTTCCCGACTCCTCTGCATGTCTTAAAACATGTATTATATATCTCTTGCCACATTTGATCCTTCTTTCCCAAGAAAAGAATATGCCATGGGATCAATTTTGTTACAACAATTCTTCATGATTCAATGAAAATGACATCAAATAGAAAAACACTCGCAGGTTGTCAGGTGTGCCCAAAAAGATTAAATCATTACAAATATCTGGATCATTATCCATCTTGAGGCATGCAAACACCTTTTACTCATCATTTTCACCTTTTTACCTTTTCAAATTACCTCTGCAACTTTTGATTTTGACATTCCACGTGTTTGCTCGGGCTGGGGTAAAAAAATTACTTCAAAAACATCCCAAATCAAAGAATTAAGCCATGAAAGTGATGCCAATGATCCTGGAAGGCCAAGATGACACAAAATTACTATAAATTTGATGAATTTTGATGCAAAAATTGTGATTCCAAGCTTCCTGGAGCTCCCATGGCGGTCAAAACAAATGGATGCACAACAACCGTTGATCTTATCCATCTTTTAATCCTGGTCGTCCATGTGGAAGATACAGACTTAGAAATAAGCTTGAGTTACCCTTTTAATTTTTTGGATAAGGTTGGACATGTGTCAAAAAATGATTAGAAACAAATTCGGGCTCATTTTTTACTTTTTCACATTTTTTGAAAAATTGGAAAATTTTGACTTTTTCTCTGCTCCTTCACCTTTGAATTTTTGAGCTGACACATGGCACATGGTGGGTCCCATTGGGATTGTGCTTCAATTCTACGCATTTTTACCTTATTTGAAAAATTTGAAATTTTTCACATTTTTCCCTATGGGCCCACACCTCCGATTTCTCCTTGCCACATGTCTCCTTGTGATTCGTTACAATGGTCAAGCCTCCAAATTTTGATTTTAGGTCTTTTTTTGCAAAAGGGAAAAAAATTCCTGTTGCCTCCACCGACCCATTCTGCACATGCTTTGTGCTCCCATGTTTCTCGTCTCGATTGGAGCGGGGCTAAAACTTATTTTGAAACTTTAGAAAAAATAGAGCTAAAAAACTCTAAGTCACCCATCAACCCGCTCCTCGCTTTTTGGTCTTTTAGGACACATGTCCTCTTCTAGTTGGCTATGGGGATTCGAGCCATTTTGTGACTTTAACATTTTTACAAAATAAGGTCTAAAAACCTTAAGGGAATCCAACCACCCACCATCCCCCTGCCAATCAGAACATGCCACATAGGAAAATTTGGAAAAAATAGGTCCCTGGGCCCGAAAATGCCCCATTTGTCAAAAAGGTGAAAAATGAAAAGTTACAACACTTCCCCACTTTTCCTCAGCCAATGAAAACCCACCACATTTCCAATACCTTCTGAGGATGAATTTGATGGGAAAATGATGCTGTCTGACCATCAAAACGTAAAAATTCCAGGATGCCCTAGAATTCAATTTTTTCACCAAGGATGGCATATTTTTCTATTTTGAATCAATTGAAGCATGATTTCCAAACATTTTCGACCTTGGGATAGGATTTTTAATTGCACACAAGTATGATTTGATCAATTTTGATTTTTCCATGATCGTGTAAAGGGAAAAAATGACACATCCCACAAAATTAGAAAAACTAGGGCAGAAAAATGGAAAACCTAGAATATTCCTTCAAATTAGGGCATAACAAGAAGTTTGTGAGCATTTTAAAGCATTCAACTGGAGGGGAAGAATTTCAGACCATCAATTCAAAGGGTAAAACATTTTTTGAGCAAATACAGACTTGGAAAATTAGGGTAATATGGTGCAAGCTCAAAAATGGCACCAACATCAGCTCTTTCTTGGGGATGGGCACTCCCAGTGAGTGCCACAAGGACAAAACGTAGACCAAGTTCCAAAATATCCATTGGGAAAAGGAGTCATGAGCCAAAATCACCAAAAACTAGCTGAGAACTTGACAAAAAGGCTATCACACAATAAGGCAAACCACAAACCAACAAAACACTAAAAACAGAGCAAAAAACTAAACACTATACACTGTAAAAGTTGGTGCATACCTCAAATTTGGGGTTTAATCCAAGAAATGCTTCATATGCCTACCTTTAACAGGCAATTCCAACAATTCACCATATAAATATTTGAGAAAAAAGGTATGCTCACCAATTCTAATATCAATGGCATAAGCGCCCATCCATAATGCATCAAATTTGCCATGCTTGCCCTTGTCTTCATGCCTATTATCCCACAACAAAACCATATCTCCAAAATTTAAAGCTTTAGGAGTGACCTTCTTGTCAAAAATCTCTTCAATTTTTCCCTAAATCGACATGCCTTTGATGGGATGCTCTTCTCTCCTCATCAAGCTTAATAATCTGATTGATCCTTGATTCATATGGGCCAAGCTCTTAATCTTCTAGCTGTTGGGAAAACTGAAATGAAGATAATTACAGGTGCAAGGGTAGTAAATCTTGAGTTCCATACACCAATTCAAATGGGATTTTACCAAGAGATATTTTAGGAGTTATCCTATCAGCCCAAACTGCAAATTTCAATTTTTCACCCCATTTCTTCTTGTTTTTCTCCAAGGTTCTTCTAATGATCTTCAAAAAATTCTTATTGTTGGACTTAGCTTATCCAATCCCTTAGGGGTTATAGTTTGAAGAATAAGTTAGATTGATTCTATATTCATTGCGTTGCTAGTAAAGGTTTGGCTCTAAAGAACATGGCATTATCAGCTACAATCTTGATTGGGAATCCAAATCTACATATGATTTGATTCAAGAAGAAGTCCATAACTATTTGGTGTGTTGCTTTCTTAGTGGGGATTACCTCTACCCACTTTGTAAAATAATCAGTGGCTACAAGGATCCACTTATGGTAGTACTAGAAGGATCTAAAATCTCACCAATGAATTCCATCCCCCATTGCTTGAAAGGAGCTTCAATTGATACAGGCTGCAAAGGAAGGGAGCCTGAAGCTTTCAGTCTTCCAAAGAAACATTGGCAACTATCACATTTTCTAACCAGCTGGGTTACATCTTTGAAGAGAGTAGGCCACCAATAACCAGCTCTCAAAATCTTATGTGTTGTTACTCTTCTAGCAAAGTGTCCTCCACAAACTCCCCCATGGAAATCAACAACTATCTTGGGAGCTTCATCTTCAGTTATGCATTTCAAGAGGACACCTTCAAGGTTCTTCCAAGCCAGCCCAAAGTCAGTGATGATGTATTTTTGAGAAGCTAGCTTGAGGGATCTTTTCTCATTTTTATTTAACTGATTAGGACAGCAAAGGTTTTTGAGGTACAAGATTATATTCTTGTACCACTCAGAACTTACCAATTTCCCAAGAACATCTACCCTTTCTTGTTCTACTTCATCCACTTCTACAATCTACAGTTGCTCTCACCATAAGCTTAGCAAGACCCAAACCTCTTACTATTTTTTTGGTTTGGATGTCCATATCATACTCCTGCAGTTTTTTACCCATCTACATCTTTTACTTGAGATCTCCATCTCTGATAAGATGTCTTTTACCATGGTGTGGGGTACATAAGCAACAACTTTTGAACTTAAAATATAAGGCCTGAAAACCTTTGTTGCTTTCACTAAGGCAAATGCTCTTTTTCCATGATTATATACTTTAACTCAACAGCGACTTGTAAAGCCTTACTAAAGAAGGCAATAGACCTCTCAACCCCATCTTCATCCTTTTGGAGTAAAACAGATGCAATGGTATTTTCATAAACAAAGGAGTATATTTGGAAAGGCTTCTTGTAATTTGGAGCTGCCAAGACAGTGCATGTTTGAGTGCTTCCTTGATTCCTTCAAAATCCTGAATAGCAGCCTCTTCCCATTTGATTACCTAATCTTTTTTTAACATGCATGTGATAGCAAGAGTCAACTTAAAAAAATTAGACACAAACCTTCTAATGAAATTGATTTTCCCAAAGAAATATTGGATGCCCTTATTTGTTCTTAGGATAGGTACTTTGTTGATTGCTTCCACTCTCTCAGGGTCTATCATAACACCATATTTTGACACAATCTGACCAAGCAGCTTGGCCTTTTACACACCAAAATGAAACTTCTTTGGGTTAAGAGAAATGCCATAGTCCCTACATCTGATCAACATCTTCTCCAAGTTCTGCAAATGATCACCTCTCTGCCTTGAAAACATAGTCACATCATCTTGGTAAACTGCAATGAACTCATTGATGTAACCAACAAAAGAAACATCCATTGCTCTTTGAAAAGTGGCACCAACATTCATCAAACCAAAGGGCATCCTAACAAAAACATATGTTCCCCAAGGAGTAGTGAATGTTGTCTTAAGTCTTTCTAATTCTTTGACAACCACTTGATTGTATCCGAAGAAACCATCCAATGTAGAAAGCAACTCAGATCTTGTCATAAGCTACAATATATTTTCCATATTTGGCAAGGGATAGTTGTCCTTCAAGTAAAGCTCTATTCAAGTTTTTGAAGTCTACACAAATTCTGATGTCTCCGTTCTTCTTTCTGACTAGCACAAGGTTTGCAACCCAAGATGAATATCTAGTGGGCTGAATAATACCTCCATCTCTCAACTTCTTTAACTCCTCTTGAATTTTCATGGAGAGAAGTGGATTAATTAGCCTTTTCCTCTATCTGAATGGCTTATTCTTGGCCTGAAGAGGGATCTCATGTTGAAACAAGTCTTCTCTATATGCTTTTATCTTTGAATATGACCAGGTAATGCACTCTTGATATTTTTTCAACAATTGAAGATATGACTATTTTTCTTCCCTGCTTAAACTTCTACCCAACCAAAATTTTCTTGGTTTTTCCTTTATTCCCAAGTCATGCTCTTCCACATCCCTTGAGGTATACATGTTTCTATTGATGATGCAATCAACATTGTTAAAATTAGACTCAAGAGCAATAAGGCCTCTAGGAATGGTGTTAGTTTTCAATTGGATAATATATTTTCCAAACAAAGTATCTCTTCCTTCAGTCATACACACCATTGGTTCCCAATAAATATGCTAATCTAAAAACTCACCTTGATTTTGCAAGAACCTTAGCACTTGAGCATCATCATTAAAAACTTGCCAATGTTTCACATTATCAGGGACAGTTGGCCTAGTTAGTACTTTAATGTTGTATTCACAATAAGGTGAAATGGTGAAATTTCCAAATCTAGAACCAAACAATTATAACTTGTCTATAGCAGCATTGAGACCTCTGTCATGATACACAATGTTAAAGGAATCACACATTTCAATTAGATCCCAAATTGCATGCTTATACTATTTCATACACTGATTTTTTGTAGCATATAGTTTTCTTATTTGTTTGACTACCAGATCTGAGTCTCCCTTTGCAATGATGTCCTTAACACCATACTTCCATGCATTTCTCATACCCAATAACAAGGCTTCATACTCAACAATGTTGTTAGTACATTCAAAATTAAGCTTGAAGGAAAAAAATTCTTCCAAACTAGGAGAAAGTAGAACTATACCAACACCATTCCCAAATTTGGAGCAAGCTCCATCAAATAGCAATGTCCATGGAGAACCTACCATATCAAGGCACTTTACTTTGTCCATCTTATTTTCTTTTCCATCAACAAAACAAATGAAATTCTTAGCATCTACACCAACAAACAACATTTCATAGGAAGCATTGTTGGGATCTTTAATTAGGTGCAACATCTTCTTCTCACCATAAAGTTTAACAAGGCTTCCCTCAATTGGAATGGTGGCAAAAGACATGTCCATCTGAACGCTACCACCAACACTTATAGCCCATTTTCTTGAAAAAATCATACCCCATTTGGTAGGGCAGTCAACAATTACAACATCAAGTTTTAAATTCTTACACGGATAGGCTACAAGTTGTACTACCAAATCCTTCACACAACCAACCACCGGAACTTCCCTTGAATCCATATCCAACTCATTCATGACTTCTAGAGGCATGACATTACATGATGCACTGGGATCAAACATACAATTGTGAAGTAGCCTATCTTTTATGATAAAAGGTGTAAAGAATGGATCAGCATTCAATTGGGAATCAACCAAGGATGTTCCCAAATACACCTCAAGTGTCTCTCCAAAATCCTCTATTGTTGGTGGTGTTCCAAGGTCTACAATGATCTGAGGAGGATTTTCAACAACATTTACATTTCTACCTATAATATTATTCTCTTCTTTCAATCCCAAGTATTCAAATGCTCTCTTCTTTTGCTCAGGTATTCTAAGTAACTCAATGATTGGAACACTCACTTTGATTTGGCTTAATACTTGGGCTATGTCATAGGGAACACTCTTTGGTAGGATAACATTGGAAGGGAGAAAATAATATTCACTAGATGGTATGGGACTCTTGGCAGCTTGGGCATGAGGAGGATTGCAATTTTTGCATGGGACAACAAAATTATTGGTAAGTGTTTCCCTTCTAGGATTTTCTTTAGGAATGCTTGTGAGAAAGGGTGTCTTAGGCTTAGCTTGAGGACCAACTCCTTTAACAACTTTGTTTCTAGTGTTATAATCTTTCCCTTGAGCTACAACATCATTCATCAACAATTGTCTATCTTCCTCTTAAGGGATACCACCATCATATTTCTTAGTCATCAATGCTCTTAGGTATCCAAAGTCATTGTTAAGAATTTCAAAATCTTGCACTAAATCAACTTTAAGAGCATGAGGGGAAGAAACATTTGTACCCATTTGATGTAATCCCAAAAGGTAGCGAAGTCTTAGCACTTATTACTTTAGTAGATGTTGCTCGTCCTTGTGAGCTTGAAGAGCAGCCCATCATGAAAATATCATCATTAGTACCATCATCATTATTAGTTTCACCTTCTTGATAGTTTTCTTCACATGGAGGATGGGGCGAAAAAACACCTATGACACCAATCAATATCGAAACTTCTTCAACAATAGCAACCATAGCAGTTAAGGGATCGGGTAACATTAGTCCTTCACGTGCTTGAGGATGTATATTTGCAGACCCAACAAGCCCTTTACCTTTTTCATCAAACCTTTGCTCATTCCTCTGGTGATTACCAAATCTATCTTGTGCTTGCTTCCTAGGTTGACCTTGTGAAGTGTGCCCAATTCCATTCTCAGCTCTTTCCAACTTGTATGAGATTTCTCTGACATCCCCTGCCAAAGTTTTTACAACCTCTTCTAAATCAGCACCTTTGCTAGCTTGAGGTTTTTCAGGGTTTATCAATTTTATACCATCTCTCTTGAGAGGTTTCCCAATTTCTTTGATATTGTTCTCAATTTGAAGTGCCATTGTCAAAGTTTGTCTTAGATTGGTTGGGTTCTTGTCTCTTAGGTAATAGGCTACCTTCTTATCAAATGCATCTGCATATTTGATTAGACAAGATTCATCACAAGGCCTCAAACCAATAGGCAGCCTTCTCAAAGTTTTGTTGAACCTTGTGTTGAAGTCATGGAAAAATTCATTAGGGTTATTCTTGATATTCTCAAACTTAGACAAAAGAAATCTAGGATCAGTCTTGTCACCATATTGCAACCTAAATGCATTTTTCATTTTAGTCCATGAATCAATAGAATTATCAGGAAGAGCCTTGTACCAATCCGTAACATCCTCTTCTAATGTATGAATAAACAATTTGACATACACATCCTCAAACTCTATCTCAAAATCTTCCATCATATTATCAAAAGTTTGAGATGCTAATCACTAGTGATAGCATTGTTACCACTGGAATTTTGGCAACCTATTTCGACATCTTGTGGGATAGCATTTGGGTAACCATCCATTCCTCTAAAATTTATAGGACAAAATGTGTTAACAAAAAATGGAGGTCTAGGTGGAGGATGAGCCATTTTATTTTGTGGTGGTGATCTTGGATGAGAAACAAAATGATGAGGAGTGAGAGGTCTTTGGGAATGGGAATGAAATCTTCAAAATAGATCTCTCTTAAGGGCTCACCTTCTTGATGATCTCTAGAAAATTTAGAAAATATAGGATAAGATTTAGGAAAAATCCTTTCAAATGCACAATAAGGTCCCTCACCTGATGGGGAATTCAAATCAATAATAGGATTGTCTGAATTAGATCCACTTGAAGAAGAATTGTAGTTCTCAATAATAGGTTGCTCACTTTTAAACTCAACAATAGGGATCTCCTTTCTTGTAGTCAAGTCTCCAATAACCTTCCACACCTTTCTCCCCTCTAGCTTTGAGTTTCTTGAATCTGTAAACAACTTCTTAGCAGATTCCTTGATGAAGAGATATCTTCTTACTTCCAGTTTGTAGATTTGAGCATCAAATTATAAATGACAAAAAGGTAAGACAATTGGTGTTTTTAAGATCAAATCAGCATGCCATCACCACTAAATAATTTCACCTTAGTTGTGTAATAATGCACTAAAATAATCATGTCCAATGTTTGCTAATACTAACACTTTTTCAAGGCTTTATAAACCAGACCTTCTTCTTCTTAAATCAATCAATCAAAATGCACCCAAAGTGTATGAACTGCTAGTAAATGGAAAAAGGGCAAACAAAACTTGAAACCCCTATTTAAAAATTTTAGAACTGAAGAATAGAATGGTATTTTAACAATTTAGCATCTCAAATACTTGAAAACACAAATTCTTAAACTCTTGAAACACTTCAAAAACACCAAGAAAATCTAAGAAGTCCCCGACAATGACACACGAGAAGGTGTTGGTACCCAAATTTGTTCTCCTTTTCAATTTGAGTAGCATGTGAGATATGACATGAAGCTTGAATTCAGGTAGATCATGATGTGTGTCATTTTATAGCTGGGGAGGTGATCTAACTGGCACTCAGTTTGTGGAGAGATGGATAGCACTTTGAAAGGATTTGATCTGACCCTCACTATTTTAGGTTGTGCTTTTTAACCAAGGTAAGAGAACCTATATTGTAACCCCCAAATGGTGAAGGTGATGAAGATATCCCTCGATTTATGCAAGTAGTATGAAAAGGCCTTGGCAAAATATGACCAACACTTCCAATATAACTTTCACAAGTTGTCACTTCCAGATTATGGAGATATTTTCAATGCAAGGCAAGGGTTCTTGGAGACATTATATGATCTTGATTTGATTTGTGCATTTTTGTAAATGGATTGTATTCTTTTGTTGACACAAAATGCAATGTAGGGGTAGTGTGGGTAGGATTAGTTTATTTGGATGAATTTTTGGTGGGGTATTAATGAGAAAAACTAGGATATATCAGATCTTTGACAACCTCTACAATACTTGAAACGACTATCAGATAAAATTCTTCAAATAGTCAGGACATTCTTTCAACCAAAAGAGGCATAAATGGAAGCCCATGCAACACTCTTCACACAATATTTGAGAACTCACCACAAAATATTGAAGTAAAGAACTCAATTAAACACAAAAATCCTTGATCAAACCACACCTAAGGTGCCCCCAAAGGATTACAAGAAATCTCTACAGTCAAGGAAGCTAAAGTGATTTTAAATTTGTTTATCTCCTTATCAGATGAAGTCTCTTCTGAATATGAGATTGCAAATGCCACTAAACTATCAACAAGAAATGGAGATTCTATGTGATTTCTAAAGACTTTAAATGCAAGATTGCAACAAGAACAATGGAAAATATTTGTAGGCATTTAAAAATGATAACAGACATCATATTGCTCAGAAAAACATAGATTAACTCAAAACCTTGTTAGATTCATTAGCAGGGGAGAGTTTCATGAAAAATCTCAGAGATGTGTGATGGTTATACACTTGTAACCAACTCACATACATGAAGATCCAACACAGAAGAAATTATCCTAGTTCTTTGGTGGGTTTTAGAAGATGAGATTTTTCTTAGAATTTTCTTGTGATTTTTCAACTTTTCCTAACCCCTCTACATGTCTCAAAACATGCATTATATATCTCTTGCCACATTTGATCCTTCTTTCCCAAGAAAAGAATATGCCATGGGATCAATTCTATTACAACAATTCTTCATGATTCAATGAAAATGACATCAAACAAAAAAACACTCGCAGGTTGCCAGGTGTGCCCAAAAAGATTAAATCATTACAAATATCTAGATCATTATCCATCCTGGAGGCATGTTTTTCATCATTGAGGCATGCAAACACCTTTTACTCATCATTTTCACCTTTTTACCTTTTCAAATTACCTCTGCAACTTTTGATTTTGACATTCCACGTGTTTGCTTGTGCAGGGTAAAAATTACTTCAAAAACATCCCAAATCAAATAATTAAGCCATGAAAGTGATGTCAATGATCTTGGAAGGCCAAGACGACACAAAATCACTATAAATTTGATGAATTTTGATGCAAAAATTGTGATTCCAAGCTTCTGGAGCTCCCATGGCGGTCAAAACAAATGGATGCACAAAGAACCATTGATCTTATCCATCTTTTAATCTTGGCCCTCCATGTGGAAGATGCGAACTTAGAAATAAGCTTGAGTTACCTTTTTAATTTTTTGGATAAGGCCGAACACCTGTCAAAAAATGATTCGAAATAAATTCGGGCTCATTTTTTACTTTTCCACATTTTTTGGAAAAATGGAAAATTTTGAATTTTTTCTCCACCCCTACTGCCTTTGAATTTTGGAGCTAACACGTGGCACATGGTGGGTCTCATTGGGATCATGCTTCAATTCTGTGCATTTTCACCTTTTTCAGAAAATTGGAAAATTTTTACATTTTGCCCTGTGGGCCCACACCTCCAATTTCTCCCTTGCCATGTGTCTCCTTGTGATTCGTTGCGGGTCAACACTCCAAATTTTTAGTTTAGGTCTTTTTTGCAAAAGGTTTTGTCTTGCCTCTACCGGCCTATCAACTCACTCTGCGCCTGCCATGCTACGATGTGTCCTCCTCTGATTGGATCGGGGCTAAAACTTATTTTGAAACTTTAGAAAAAATAGAGATAAAACACTCTAAGTACCCCATCGGCTTGCTCCTCCATTTTTTGTCTTTTAGGACATGTGTCCTCTTCTGGTTGGTTGCGGGGATTCAGGCCATTTTGTGACTTTAAAATTTTTGCAAAATAAGGTCTAAAAACCTTAAGGGAATCTGACCACCTACCATCCCCCAGTCAATTAGAAAATGCCACGTAGGCAAATTTTGAAAAAACTAGTCCTTGGGCCCGAAAATGCCCCATTTGTCAAAAAGGTGAAAAATGAAAAGTTCTGACACCTCCCCACTTTTCATTAGCCAATGAAAACCCGCCACATTGAAAATACCTTCGAGGATGAATTTGATGAGCAAATGATGCTCGTCTGACCATCAAAATGTAAAAAATTCCAAGGATGCCCTAGAATTCAATTTTTTCACCAAGGATGGTAGATTTTTCGATTCTGAATCAACTGAAGCATGATTTCCAAACATTTTCCATGTTGGGATAGGATTTTCAATTGCACACAAGTATGATTTGATCAATTTCACTTTTTCCACTATCTCGCAAAGGGAAAAAATGACACAACTTTGTAAAATTGGAAAAACTAGGCCATAAAAAATGGAAAACTCAGAATATTCCTTCAAATTAGAGCACAACAAGAAGTCTGTGATCATTTTAAAGAATTCAATAGGAGGGGAAGAATTTCAGACCATCAATTCAAAGAGTAAAACATTTTTTTGAGAAAATACAGACTTGGACAATTAGGGAAACATGGTTTAAGCTCAAAAATTACACCAATAGAACCTTTGCATCCTACTAGTTGCATGAGGATGATACTTGGGGGTAGAATGTTCCTTCCCAACAAGAACACTATCAAAAAATAAGGCTAAATCAATCTAAAAATGTAAAAAAAAATCATTACAATTTTTTTCCTTTACAATTTTTGGTGATGAGCCCATACTTCTCACTCGTTATATGAGACAGGGGAATAAGGGTAGGTTCCCTTAGTTGCCTACATTTTGTCTTCAATGTTGAGCCCTTTTCTCTTACTAGTGACATGGGGTAACATGTAGGGGTTCCTTTTAAAATTCAATCAATAAATAAATTATTTATCAAATTTGAATCAAAAGTTTTTAATCAAAAACATCCCAAGAAGTAATTTAGTTGCTCATGTTAAGAGAGACAACAATTCCTTCATCGATTTTTCCTATCAGTAGGCCATCTATGAGTCTAATTCTATTCAAAGCCTATAACGTGGAATCATCTTGGAATTGGTTAGATAATATTAATTGGAGATGAGTTACATTTTTCTCATATGGATCATTGATACACCTAATGTCTTAGCATCCAATATCTTCACCTCAATATCACTATTCATCTCATTTTCACATCTATCCTGGCTCTTAGTGATGAATTCTCACATATTCCTAGTTATGTGGATTCATGAGTGGATTGAAACATCCTATCATTACATCATTTACATATTTTTCCAATGGAATGAAATGATTATAATTGTTTGCACTTGTGTTCACGTTGTGTAACCCATTTACCGAGTTCAAAAACACAAAAACATTCAAATATGTTCGAAACTCTACAAAAATCAAATATGTTTAAAAAAATACCAAAAACAATATAAAATTTCTCCAAACTCCAAAAATAGTATAAAACTTTGAAAATCAAAACATTTAGAAAATGTTTGACTAACTTTCACCAACCGGTAACACAATTCAACAATTTCGTCATTTAACGGTGCTCCTCACGATTGTTCCCTATCATATTTCTTTCCCATGGTGTACATCTATGCTCGAGGTGATCGTTTACCCTTTTGTAATATAAATTTTCTTGGGGCACACTTGGATTTACATTTTGATCCCATTATAGATCAAACTTCAATGGGATCCAACAAGAGTATCTTTTAGAGTATATAAGTATAACTCCACCCTTTAGCCCGACCCAATCCTCTTGCATTCTAAAATATTTCTTGGGGGCATTCAAATCTATCTAGTACTTCAATGTGGGACACATTCAGAGTGTTATTAGAGGTCATTTTTGCACTTTATGTTGTACTGTTATAGTTTATCGACATTATGACGTTACTTTTTCTTCTCTCAATTTATTATTTTTTGTACTTTGTTTACCTTTTTTGTAGACCAATTTTAGGAAATTTTATCACATATTACTTCAGATATAGCTTGGTGTGGTTCCCTCTTGTTCATATTAGGTTTTTTTGTAATTCTTGTTTCATGTTTTCTTGTCACTTGCATGTGTTGTGTTTACCTCTCGAGTTTATTTAAGCCATGAAATGTTTTACTTTTTGTTTTGCATTTGTGTTTGTTCACTTTTTTATTTCAAAAGATTGCAAAAATTAATGAAAAATATTTCAAAATTTAAAAATTAAAATATTTCAAAAATTTAAAAAAATTAGAAAATTTTGAACATACATTCACTTGTCAAAGAAATCCTACATTTGGAAAACCCTTGAAGTGATTTTTTCGAAATTTCAATACAATTTTGGTAAATTCACACCTTTATCTAATACCATAGTGATCATTCTAATCTTGTGGATATCACAAACAAAAATAAATTCCTTCACGATATAAATTTTCTGGGAAATTTATTTTAGATCATCTGTACAATAGGTCCCAACAAGAGTTTCATGAGGAGTACCTTTACTCCGATCTTCAGTTGATCATATTCCTAACTTGGGAGAATTTACATCTACGTAATCATTCATTTTGGCTAACATTAGGGGCATAGCTGATTGTCTTTTGTTTCAATGTTTTGTTTCATTATTGATGTTTACTTCTTAGACCAATTGCAAGTAGTGTGATAAGATCTTGGTTACTTTATAACCCTGATTCTTGCACCTACTCTATTTTTATTGGGGCATATTTTCCTTTTTATCTTTTCTTTTATGTGTGTATGTTTGTTTACTCACATCTGGGTTACCCATATCGATTCTTTAATAATCTTGGTGATGAATCTATTGTCTAACAACAAAATAAAGGTTAATCATGTATATTAAAACTCTCCAAATGGATCTCATGCTATGAGAATAGTCCCTTCCCATATTTTTTCCTCCCTTACTTTCTTCCTATCAAGTATTCATCCACCATATTTTTACATCATCCATCTGCTTGAGGGGTAATTCCTCTACCATCCTATCTTGTTGGGGAATTCAAATGCTTCACCGCTTCCTTGTTTCCGGGAATCAAAATGCTTTAACTATATTTTTGGTTGTTACGCTTCATGTTTCTACTATCTTCAAAGAATTATTACTTCAGAATAACACTTTAAAGAGGGTAAAATGTAGACACCGCAAATTTACACACTTATTCCCGGTCTATCCATGTTCACTTCGTATCTCATACCCCCTTTGTAATTGATTAATCAAATTAATTAATCATGTGTATACACCCATTAGATTAATTAAATTATTCCACAATACCCCTTTAGGTAAGTTAATTATCATTTATTAAATAAATAATTAATTAATGTGCACATCCTAGCTACTTAAATTAGTTATCTAAGTAGATAAATACACCTATTTTCCTAGTCAACAACCACTTCCTCATTCCTAGTTTACTCTTAGTTGAGCTTCACTTCCTCATCCCATTTAAGCTGAACTTGGAACTCAACCTGTCATCCTAGTATCTTGCATACGGAACTCATCTTCCCAACTCAAATTGAACTCTTCCTTTAGAATCCTAGAAGTGTGTGGGTAATTGGATTATGCATATAATTCAATTTACAAATGTAATTTATTCTATTCTAAATGTTGAATTATTCCATCATTATTAATTATCTTGATGCCTTCAATGATTAACAACTTACAAAATTTAAATCCAACATTAAGTAATGTTTACAATCCAATGATACAAGGATAACCATGTTCAGGAAGGGTTTAAATCCTACTTCATACTCACAAGCACCCACGGATGCGGATCGGGATTCTAGGTTGATGTTCATCATTGCAATCCTTTCTCCAACTTGTAAAGATGAGAAAGGATTCTCCGAGAAGGTTTCTTACTAAATGCACCTAATCTAACTTGTCAAGGAGACAGGGTGAGAAAATGCATAGAATAAAACCTAAACTACAGAGGTGATGCACCAAGGAATGTTAGACACTCGTTTTGCAAATCTAACACAGACCACATAGATGCAATACAAACACTATGCACAGGTAACCAAACTGCAATAAGAGATCAAAATAACAGCAATGAATACATGAGAGGGTTGAGAATCAATCACAAACATATATATATTGCTCAAGAGTCGATACAGTACATTGCAGTGGCCAAGAGGCAAAAACTGGCATTACAATCCATATGGGAGGTTTGAAAAGCTCCACAAATTCTCTTGCAAGCAGGGAAGAAGGGAGGATGCAAAACAAGAATGTCCGACCTCTTAAAAGGGCTCCTCTTTACAATATATATCAAGAAATGAGAGAGGAGAGAGGGGAAATTCAGAATCTACTCCAACCACTTCTTGGTAGCATTTAAATCATCTCATTATGATCCAAGCGGCGGATCCTGGCAAAACGGCGGGCTGTCTATCAGGAGCGGCGAGCTGTCTGCTGTATTAAAGTTGGTTGTTGAAGCATTACACGCGTCAGAGATGTTTTCTTAATTTTCTCCCTCCAAACTGAACCAAAATGCAAGATTGACCCTAGAATCATGTAGATAATTTCAACAACTTTCCGTTGATATAAAGAACGTGCAAATCCGAGCTCTGGATCGAAAGATATGACGATCTGAAGATTTAGGGCACAAAACAGTGAAAACGGATTTTTAAATTTCTTTTCCCGCGCTCTTCCATCTGGACGACACGTGGCAGGCTCTGGTCCGAGAAATTCCCTCTCTCCACCTTTTCGTGGGTTTTTCTTGTGGGCCCCTTAAACTTGGACACGTGGCACTATTTCATTGGTTTGGATCAGTGCTCGAAAACTCGCCCCTTTGACTTTTTGACCTTTTTCCTTGACGACACGTGTCATGCGCCGTGATTCGTCCACGGGCTCGCCGATTTTCACGTCCACCACGTCTTTTTTTTCCCGGATGTCCCAAAGGTTTTCAGGGAAAAAATTCTTCTCCGGTTCGCCCGAAATGGGCTTCCACGTCCCTCCTTTCGCCAAAGGTGACACGTGGCAAATTATTTCGCCTGATCCAAGCCTTTCCGCGCCTTTACGGCCCTTGTCCCAAATTGTCCTTGTAAAATTTCTCCTTTTCGCTGATCCGTGTCCCGTCCTCACCCCAATGTCCCAAATGTTTGTCCCACTTTCCTTGTGCTAAAATTTTTGTTTTTTGAACCGAACCGCCGATTCGCGTCTTCCAGCGCGCCTCTTGTCCCCTTGCTTGCTCCGGTGAAGGACTTGGACAAATTTTCTTTCTTTCGGCCGATTTGGCATTCGCGCATTTCGCGCATCCATTTGTCCCACTTGTCCCTTTGCTTTCGGCCGCCCCTGAGGCTGTTTCGGCCGAACCGCGCCTTGGTGTCCCGCATGTCCCAAATATTTCTAGGACAAGGACTTAGCCGATTTTCACAATTTTTTCGCCCATCTTATTTTACTTGCTTGGGACTTCTCGCATTCTCTCGAGCTGCATTTTATCAAATTAACTCGGGGGTGATCAATTCAACCCCGGGGTGAAATTGATAACAATTTGGTGACTTAGCGGGGTCATCTGCCTGCTAGATGAAAAGACCAGTGGCCTTTTAGTGATCCATTGGGCATGGAGTCATAAGCAATGACCTGAAATGAGCCTGATACTACAACTCCTTCTACGAGAGCACGCTGAACTGTAAAACTCAATCTAGGAGCAACAAAACCTGCGCCAAAGCACTTAGGGAAACTGAAACCTAACTACAACAAGACAATGTGCATACGCACTTAGAGGAATTGAAATCTAGACTAATATTTACAAGGGTGAACCTTTTATTTTCAGTAGCAATGTTTGAGATAGATTCCATTTACTGGAATCTGCAGTTCTTCACCGTCCAATGAGGCCAATTGGAAAGCATTGCTGCTCTTGCACTTTGTGACCATGTATGGGCCACTCCAAATAGCATCAAATTTTGAATGCCTTCCTGGTTTTTCTCTGTCCACATCCCATTTCAACACTAGATCTCCAACTTGAAAAGATCTATCTTTGGCCTTCTATCAAAGGTCTTCTTGATCAAAGCTTGATCCTTTTCCATTGCTTGGGATGCCTGATTTCTGATCTCTTGCAGCTCCATCAACTCTGCATACCTCACCTCCATGGGCTCAAATTCAAGTAACTCCAGCTGCTTCATGAGTTCCAATGTTGGCAACTCAAGTGACATGGGCAAGATTGCCTCTCTTCCATAGACAAGCCTGAATGGAGAGTTACCTGTGGATCTTTTGGGAGTGATCCTATCAGCCCATAAGGCTGATTTCAGCTTGGTGTGCCAAGACCTCTGATTCTCATCAAGAGTTCTCCTAATGATCCTCAACAAGTTTTTGTTTGTAGACTTGGCCTGGCCATTACCCTGAGGGTAATAGTTCGATGAAGTGCTCAGGTAAATACCATTCTTGACGGCCCACTCAGTCACCTTAGATCCAATGAATGCCAATGCATTATCAGAGATTATTGTGGCAGGTACACCAAATCTAGTTGTTATTCCCTCATAAAAGTCTAGGATGCTAGACTCATTTGCCTCTTTGAGTGCTACTGCTTCTGTCCATTTGGTGAAGTAGTCTCATGGTCACAAAATCCATTTATGCCCTTGGCTTGAATTGGGATTAATGACTCCAATGAAGTCCAAACCCCATTGCATGAATGGCTGGTCAACCGAGATTGATGCAATGGAAGGGCAGAAACTTCTTTTTTCCCGTGAAGAATGCACAATTCTTACACCTCTTGATCCATGCATAGCAATCACTGAAGATTTTAGGCCAATAATAACCAGCCTTCATGATTTTTAGAGCTGTCACTCTTGGTGCAAAATGGCCACCAGCTGGTCCACCATGAAACTCTTCCAACACCCTTTGAATCTGATCATGCTAATGCATCTCAAGAAAGACTCCATTCACGTCTTTCTTGAACAAAACTCCATCAACAATGGCGTACGGAACAGCCTGCAACCTGAAGTGTCTCCTTTGGGTCTTGTTCATCTCCGAGGGCATAGGCCTGTGCTTAGGAAGTGCATAATACCTTGGGTCCAGCAGGGAGTCGGGGCAGCATTGTCTTCTTCTTGATTGCCACTTGGCTCATGGCTGTCTTGGACTGTCAAAACAGCCTCTTCTTCGTTGCATACTTCCTTTTGCTTCCCCAAAACCAGCTGCTCACACAGTCCTTTCCCTCTTACCAGCTTGGTGATCTTGATATCAATGTCATACTCCATGACACGGGTGATCCAACCTACCCTTTTCTCATTCAAATCCTTGTTGAGGAGGAAGTCCTTAACTCCAAAGATGTGAGACCAAAGAACTAGACTTTGTTGTTTGAGATTAAATGCTTGAATTTCTTCAAGCTTCTGATTACTGCAAGTACATGCTTTTCAATAAAAGAGTACCTCACCTCATAGTCATCTAGACTCTGGCTGAAGAAGGCAACCGGCTGCTCATCATTATCTTTGTTCTTGTTGTACTAGAATGGCAGAAATAGTGTCATCACCTCCAAATGCATAGAGGATGAAATCCTTGGAGAAGTTTGGGTTGATGAGAGTTGGTGCCTGAGAGATAGCTTCTTTGATTGCTTCAAAACTCTCCTTGCCTTCTGCTGTCCACTTAAAAGCCATGCTCTTCTTTAACATTTTGGTGATGGGCTTGACAAGGGCTGCAAAATCTGGGATAAACCTGCGAACAAAGTTGATCCTTCCCAAGAAACTTTGAAGAGCCTTCTTGTGACTTGGCAATGGTAGTGCTCTTATGGCTTCAACTCTCTCTAGATCAATTGCCAGTCCCTCTTTCGAGACAATATGGCCAAGGAGCTTTCCTTCATGTGCAAGAAAGATGCACTTCTTGGGGTTCAAAGACACTCCAACTTTCTACACCTCTGAAACACTTGCCTGAGGTGAAAGAGATGGTCTGCTGCATTCTTAGAGAATACAGTGATGTCATCAAGGTATATCAACACTATCTTGTTGATCAAGCCCTTGAACGCCATGTCCATTGCCCTTTGAAAGGTAGCACCAGCGTTTGACAGCCCAAATGGCATCTTCTTGTAAGCATATGTGCCCCATTTAGTTGTGAAGGTTGTCTTGAATTGGTCCTCTTCTTTTACCATCACCTGATTATACCCTGAGTAGCCATCTAGGAGAGAGAATCTCTCTGAACCTAGATACTACTTGCAATATTTGTTCCATGGAAGGGAGTGGATAATGATCCTTGAGAGATGCCCTATTGAGGTCTCAGAAGTCCACACACAACCTGATTTCTCCGCTCTTCTTCCTGACCGAACCAAGTTAGCAACCCAACTTGAGTGCTTGATCGGGAATATAATGCTTGCCTCTATTAGCTTATTTAGCTCTTTCTTCATCAAGAGGCTCAATGTGAGGGTTGACTGGTCTCTCCTTCTCCCGATGGGCTTAGCATCTGGATCCAATTCTATGGTATGTTGTGCCAAATTTGGATTGAATCCTCTCAAGTCTTCATAGCTCCAAGCGAAGACATCCGAAATTCTTGGCAAAGCTGAACAAAATCAGATTTCTCTTGTGAGGTACTTACTTTGCCAATCTGCAATGTTTTGCCTTCTTCCACTAAAATAGGCTCTGAATCCTCACCCTTTACTTGAATGTTTGCCTTCTCCTTCCGGAACTGATCATTCGGGTTGAAGATTGACTCCAAGGTTATGAGGCCTTTTGGTAATTTGTTAGTTCTCAACTGCACCACTTGGTCACCATACTGCTGATGCAACTTGTCTTGATTCCTGGCAGAGAACTCAACTTCTTCTTATAGGAAATTAACGATTTTGGTCATTCTCAAACACTTGCCAACTGACATTGTTATCCGGCACCGAAGGCCTCACAATCACGTGGATGTTTGGCTGTACCTTGTCTTGTTGAATGCTTTTCGTAATGTCAAAGGCTGCCCTCTGCCGCAAGCCTCGCAAGCCAGCTTGATTCTCTTTCCTGGGAATGGATTCGATGCCAAAACCTTCAAAATCTTCCATGAGGTCCCACACCCTATTCTTGTAGCACCTGAGTAGATCATTCTTGGCAGCATGCCATCCCTTGACCTGATTTACAATCAATTCACTGTCCCCAAAGACTTGCAGATTCTTTATTTTTCTCTTGATTGCCCAATGCATCCCTTGCACCAAGGCTTCATATTCAGCAGTGTTATTGGAGCATGCAAATTGAAATCTAAAAGCTGAATAGTACTTTATTCCTTGAGGTGAAACAAGCATGGCTCCACCTCCTGCACCTTGCCTACTCCTTGATCCATCAAAAAACAGCTGCCATACCTCGTTGTCATCATTATGGCTTGGCTTGGTGATGCTAGGAACAGGTTGATTTTCTTCGTGTATACAATAGACTCCCAGCTCAGATTCTTCTACTTCTTGATAGGGATCAAAAGCATGTATCTTGTTTGCCCATTCATCAAGAGTTAGGTCCGGGATACTTCCAACCTTGGTGTCAGCCTCATCAGTACTAGGGTGATCTTCTTGATCAAATGCTGAGCAATTGGCATTAATCTGACTTGGGGTGTAAGGCTCAATATGGAAGTTTGCAATGGGTTCGACCTAATTGTAGCCTTAGTTCCATACCTTGTTCTAAACAGCATGTGAGACCAATCAGCAGACAAATACCCTCCAATCTTGGTCAGAAGTCCTCGACAAGCAAAGGGCAAAGAGTGGTGGAAGGTCTATGATTGATACATCTTGTAAGACAACAACATTTGGACATGCATGCAAGGTAAGACTCAAGTTTTTAATCACTCCAACTGTTGCTATTGCTGTCCCATCCAATTGCACTACTCCTTTAGATATCACTTCATATTCGAGACCCAGCTGATCAGCTATTTGCTTGGGCATCACGGAGCTACTTGCCCTGGAATCAATCATGCAATTGTGTACTAGTTTATCCCCAATGATTAATGAAACATAGAAAGGAGGGGGCTTCAACATTTTACCTTGTTGTCCTCCATGACTTCCTTCAGGCTGGGCAGCATTTGTAAGCACTTTGTCTTGCATCTGAACCCGCTGATTCGAAATTGTCCAATCCTTCATGGCAGCTTGCAGCAGATCTCTTTGGCCTGGGATAGATAGGGATTCCCACATTGATATGTTAACATTTGTCTTCTTCATCTGATCAATGATACTGAATGGTGATGAAGAATCTCTCTGCTGTCCTTTGGTTTGCACGTTTACTCCCTGCACGTGGGCAGCAACAACTGGCATTTGAGTTGGCCTAGGGGCTGTTCTTGGCTGCCCTTGTGCATTTGAAACTGGACTCTGCTTGCCAATCATTTGTGGAGCCGTGGAAGGTTGTGGATTGGCTGGGATTAATGGTTGTTCTTCACCCAAATTCTCCTTTTGACCTTGTGTTGGCTGCAACACCTTGAGAAACTACCTGATTCATGCCACAAAAATCTTCTGCTTGCCAGTTCACCAATGTAGTGTCATTTGGGGCTGATTGCTGTTGGAATGTTTCTAGTTGTTGGTTGTTTCCTTGACTGCCCTCGCCCTCCACACCGGTAGTTGTCACCATTAGTGCTTGATTGAGAGCACCATTGAAGCACATGGATTGGTTGTGAGGCTCGTTGCATGGAAAGCACCAATCATATTCCTGGCAATGTTATTCTGTTGGCACTAATGCCTTGGAGGCAGATATGGCATTTGGATTATAGGGCTGGAATGGTCTATTGGCAGGAGGCCTTACTTGGCTTTGATTTTGATTCATATTTGTAGCTGGATTAGGTGGTCTTTGTGGTTGGTATGGCTGCCTATTAGGCTGAGCTTGGGGTTGATAGGAAGGTCTGAAACCTTGGGCTTCATTGCCTCTTGAGAGTAACCAGCTCATTGCCTAGGTTTTGCAACTGTTTCATGACCTCTTGAAGCTCATTTGGGGCACTTGGAGATGAAGTGGAAGCTTCATTTGAACTCTAGTTTCTAGGGGTGGGAACAGGAGCCAAAGTGGGTGCTTGACTAGTGCTTGGATTTTCTAAGTTTGGATACAAGGGCATGGGAGGCCTAGGAGCCAGTTTACCAGCTTGAATAAGACAATTTTTGGCTCTAATGGCAATGCTATAAGCCATAGGGATTGTTGTGCCTCCCATGGACTGAATTAACATAGAAATATCAGAATTCAAAGCTTTAAGGTAATATAGAAAAGCACCTCCTGCTGTTGGCCTGACTGCCACTGGAATCCTATCCCAAGACCTTTGAAATCTGAAGTTGAAATCAGCCAGCACTCGTTGGGGGCTCTCTTGATAGTTGTCAACTGCTCCAAAAGAGACAAGTTGTCTCCCTTCTCTCCAAATTTCTGAAGTGCAATGCACAGCTGATTCCAGTTTGTGATAGAACCAGCCCCAAGGCTCCTAAACCATTGCAATGCTTTACCCTTGAATGAAGATGCCAGTAATTTGACAGCCACTTGCATTTCATCGATTTCATGGATTGCACAAAGGTTAGCAATATCTTTAACATGATCACCTGGAGTAGTCTGATTTTCTCCAGTGAAGTAGGGAATGTTCTTCAAGGCTCATAATAGAACTGGATGTTGTGCATTGAGAGCAAGTGGGTTGTTTCCCGTGAAGTTTTCGTAGGGGTTGTTCTGAGCCATTCTGATTGGTCTTAAAACCCTTGTATATTGAAAGAAAGGCCTGTCAGGTGGAGGAGTTGAGAGAGTTCTGTTTGGTGGAGATGGAGACCTTTGAATCCTTCTTCCTCTTTGCCTTCTTCTCGAGATAACTCGCAGTATTCAAACAACACTCTTCTTCTCCAACTCTTGACCTTGTGGTGATTCTTCTCATGAGTTTTCAGTGCCTGCACCGCTGAAACCAGCTTGATTCTTCCCTCGAGTCGCTAGAATATGCAAATAATAGCTCTTATAAGCAAGAAAACTACGCAGCAAGAATGCATATCAACTTTGCTGCAATAAAAATGAGACCTCTAGTGTCCCACCGGCGTGCCAAAAAAACTATTGTTGCAGACTCACAACACCCCCCCGGATGCAGATCAGCTTCTAGTTGATGTTCAGCATCCAAAGGTGATTGCACAACATGGAATCCTTTCTCCAAGTGTGGGACTTGTAAAGATGAGAAAGGATTCTCCAGAGAAGGCTGGTTCCTATTCCTCTGTTCAGATGCACACAAAAATGCAGAGGGTTTACTAAAACCTAATCTAACTTGTCAAGGAGACAGGGTGAGAAAATGCATAGAATAAAACCTAAACTACAGAGGTGATGCACCAAGGAATGTTAGACACTCGTTTTGCAAATCTAACACGTACTACATAGATGCAATACAAAAACACTATGCATAGGTAACCAAACTGCAATAAGAGATCAAAATAACAACAATGAATACATGAGAGGGTTGAGAATCAATCACAAACATATATATATTGCTCAAGAGTCGATACAATACATTGCAGTGGCCAAGAGGCAAAAAATGGCATTACAATCCATATGGGAGGTTTGAAAAGCTCCACAAATTCTCTTGCAAGCAGGGAAGAAGGGAGGATGCAAAACAAGAATGTCCGACCTCTTAAAAGGGCTCCTCTTTACAATATATATCAAGAAATGAGAGAGGAGAGAGGGGAAATTCAGAATCTACTCCAACCACTTCTTGGTAGCATTTAAATCATCTCATTATGATCCAAGCGGCGGATCCTGGCAAAACGGTGGGCTGTCTAACAGAGCGGTGGTCATCTATCAGGAGCGGTGGTAGCATTAAAGTTGGTTGTTGAAGCATTACACGCGTCAGAGATGTTTTCTTAATTTTCTCCCTCCAAACTACACCAAAATGCAAGATTGACCCCAGAATCATGTAGATAATTTCAACAGCTTTTCGTTGATATAAAGAACGTGCAAATCCGAGCTCTAGATCGAAAGATATGATGATCTGAAGATTTAGGGCACAAAACAGTGAAAACGGATTTTTAAATTTCTTTTCCCGCGCTCTACCATCTGGATGACACGTGGCAGGCTCTGGTTCACTGAGCAATTCCCTCTCTCCACCTTTTCACGGGTTTTTCTTGTGGGCCCCTTAAACTTGGACACGTGGCACTATTTTATTGGTTTGGATTAGTGCTCGAAAACTCACCGCTTTTACTTTTTGGACCTTTTTCCTTGACGACATGTGTCATGTTGTGATTCATCCACGGGCCTGCCGGATTTTTGCATCCACCGCATCTTTTTGTCCCTAATGTCCCAAAGGTTTTCCTGCAGGACAAATTCTTCCGCTTTGCTCGAAAATGAGCTTCCACATCCCCTTTCGCCAGTGACACGTGGCATTATCTGATTGGCTTTCGGCTCCTTCGCCTATCCATCCGCGTCCCGCGCATCCCTTTGTCCCACTTGTCCTTGTGCTAAAATTTTCCATTTCGCCCAAACCGCCGGTGGTTCGCCTTCAAACTCTTGTCCCACTTGCTCTCGGTGAAGGACTTGGACAAATTTTCTTTCTTTTGGCCGATTCGGGCATTTCGCGTCCATTTGTCCCGAGATGTCCTTTCTTGGCGGGCCACTGGAGCGTTTGGCCCGAACCGCGCCTTGGTGTCCCGCATGTCCCAAATATTTCTAGGACAAGGACTTAGCCGATTTTCACAATTTTTTCTGGAATCAATCTACTTGCTCCTGAAAATTCTGATGCATGTTATCAAATTAACTCTGGGGGGTGAAATTTGGATAACACCTACTCGATCCCCTTTAATGCTCCTCTTGAGATGATATACCCAATATATCATTTAGTTAAACCCAAAGGTACAAATAATGTGTATCTTCTAAGTGTAGTCCCCCTTGGTAACACACTTTAATGAAGAAATGGTGATAGGAAAAAGCAATTAGTATTTTGCAATACTATGACCATAGTTTTAGAGAATCGCATTAGATAACTTAGTTTTGTGACTACACATAAGCCACATGAAACATGTTCCTCCATTTACCACACAACAGTCTCATGCATAGTATCAAGATTATTTTTTGTTCTTAAGTTCTTAAGTTCACTTTTTAACAACTCAAACAATCCTTAATGTCCATCTTTAGTCATTAGGTGGATTTAGTCTACTAAGATAGATAAGTACATATGTACCCTTAAGTACACTTAATTTATTATGCATCATTTAATAATGACCAAAGTGCAATAGTGAGATATCATTGGATTATTATTATCTCTTTCGTGTTATCACAACATTAGCTTGATGACATCCTTAATGTGATCAATCATTATCACATGTTTAATTAATGTTCATAGATATTTTAATGTACAATGAAAACATGATGATATAATAAGTAATATGAAATTACATCATAACAATATTTTTTTATTAATGGAAAATAGTTTTGAAGGGACTATACCCTAATACAAAAAGGATCAACAACCAGATAAACAAGATAAAGTAGCAAAAAGGATCAGAATCTAGATATTACAATAATTCAAATTGTATCTAAAAGGAAAATACTAAAAATGAGCATGGTAAGTATAGAACTGCTAAAAAGTAGCAGTTAAACAATAACTAACAAAAAAACAACATCCTTCTCGCAACTAGACTGCTCTGAAGAAATTTATTTCTTTGAAGCCTTGTCGATTCTTGATTTAACATTCTGAAGTGAGGTAAATAACTCCAGAGTAGGGACATGCGTAGTTTCATTAGCATCCAGTTGGGAGATGATCTAGTTTCTTTCAAAATTAGTGCCCTAAATGTCTGTTGAGATGCCACTAAGGACAATAATGCTTCTGACTGTTGTTCTAGAAAATCACATATAGCCCTGAAAAATTCAAATGTTGTGATCATGTCGTTCCTTAGATTTCCCTAGTCTGTTGTCTAGGGAATTCAATTTCTTGTAAATTTCATTTATGTTCTTCACCAATACCAACATCCTCATTCAATTTTATTTTACCCCTTTGCTTAATCAGTTGATGCATGTCCTTTTTGAGATTCTCCACCTCTTTTTCCATGATTTCCATCCTATGAAGAATATTCTCCTTCTCATGTTGAGTAGTGTTATCTTGTCCTGTATTGCTGATGTGCAATAAATTATGGGCAATTTCAATGTCCTTACTACTCCTGAGAACTCTGCTGGAGGGAGAGGGGTTCAAATTGGAGAAGGAAGGATTTTTAGTCTTGATTTTCCTTTGGCCGGAGATGGTGATTAGGGTGACAGTAGGAATAGGGTTAATGCGACATAATGAAAATATTAGTGGTTTTCTTAATAATAATACTTCAACTTAACATACGACAATAATAATTCATAATGATAACAATAATCATCACATGTCAATAATGCATTAATATTCTACCAAGAATTCAACATTATAACACTTAATAGAAACATAAGTACGTTGTAAAAAATGACATATCTTTATATCACAGAGGTTAAAAACCTCTTTAAAAGTACATATGATAATACAACATCAATAAAGTACAACATGCTTATATTTTCCTTTCTTACATCATGCAAAGCAATTTCATTCACTTTTTATATTACAAGTACAATTATGATATTCTCAACAATCAAAGTCAATCAATCATAATAGATTCATGATATTTCAAAACTCAAAATAACATCAACAAATATGTCAAAACCTTACATCAGATTTAACCTTTTATTCTTTTTGCATTTCTTTGTAACTTGCATTCTAAAAAGTTGAAGCACAAAATTGTACATGGTCAATTCCAACTGAATTGGCATGAAAAGGTTATCCACCTCATCCTTACAATTTATATCACTAAAATATCTCTATGATCATTATCCAACATCACTAGAACATCAAGAATCAATAGAAAATATTATAATAACATTTCACCTTTTTAAATTTTTTATAATACCTTAACAAGAAAACAATGTGGTTTGATACTTTACCAAATTCATGATCAAATAATTATTCAATACAAAATTTCAAAATGAACCCAATAATAATTCATTGGTTCACATAACAATATCATGACTAGTCCTTGACCATTTCTACCCAAAAGGTAAATTTCATAATACTCTTATTAAGATACAAAAATAAGACTTTACTCCTCATTATCCAATCATTAGAGTATATTGATTTTACTCACACAATAAAGAAGAACATTCGAGATAAACATAAGTTCCGCCCAATCCTCATTATGTGAATCAATACATATCATAATAATAATTTCAGCCAAGGAATGTAGTAATTAAAATCCTCAAGAGAGATCATTAAAACCTTTTTAATAATATCAAATGGGATTACCTTAATTTCTCCAAACATTCCTTAAACAATCCAAACCACACCTATCCTTCTAAATAGAACCAAACAATACAGTCATAATAACAATATTTGGGAACTAAGTGATTCAACTAAGCCAACAAGTCAACTTAGGGCCTTCATGATTTCAACCATGCCAATATACTTTCACATAATGGCCCCTAAATGAGGGAGATGTTTAAAAACTTGGTTCAACTGAAACACCCACTCCTAGCCTCCCCAGGCCAAAAATCCATTCTCTTTTTAGCATCAAATATATATTCATATACTTACATGGACTAGATCTTAACCAATGGACAACACACTATAAATAGCCATGCAACTAAATCGACATGGTGATAATAATTAAGTAAATCCTACATGGGTTTTAAAACTAGAATTCAACATTTTTCCAAATAACGCAAATACATTCATTTGGCTTCATTATAGACTCAGAGAAAATTTATCCTGAAGGTTGAGAGTTTAAATAGAACTTGACTGATGTATGTTCACTATACACACCTAAAATATATCCATATATGCCCAACACGAAAAACCCAAATGGGATTATCATAAAAACACAAAATCAACCGAACTCAACCATTCGTATTCACAAGTAGATTAATAACCTCATATGAAAGATAAATAATATAGCCATAATTTCACTTGAACCAAAAATGGGTATTCACATAATACATTCAAACTATATATCAAATACCCATATATAGCTGAAATTTTAATGAGTTAAAAACCAACCCATTAAAGGGTATAAGAATCCATGAGTGGACATAGTCAAAAATAAAAACCACATGCACTTTGGCTGAACCTATCAATACGGTCAAGGTCAAATCTCACTCATATCACCCAAAAATACTTACGGTCACACTAAAATAAACTTGTCAAAACATTAATAGGGTTTACCTTATGCTAACACCCACATAAATACCCACAATTTCCCACACATATATTAATCTAGAAGGATATTACAGAGTGTTAATAACGTAAAAACATTTTAATTCTATAAATAATAAAGATGGGGAAGGAGAAAAATTTCATGCCTATGAAAAATAACACGAGAACTCCTTCAAGCTTTTCTCCCATCTTCTTTGAGCTCACAATAATTATTTCTAGTAAACCTCCTCAAGTGCTCAAGAATTAAAAACAAGAAACTCTCTCCAAATCAACATAGAAACCCCATTTAATCATTATAGTGTTCATTAATAGATCCAAAAATCTCTCTCATAGTTAAAAATAACATGCGAGTCGAAACCATTACATAATAATAGCTTCACTATATTTTCCATGCGAGATCCCGAAAGAGTGAGAAAAGAATAAATAAAAAAATGAAGACCAAAAATAGCATTAAGGTTGGTGGTAACTTCCTCAAGAAGCTTCTTGTTCCTCCCCATGTCCATAGGATCGGGATCAATGCCCATTAATGCGACTAGTGAGACTAATAGTTCCTCCAAAACCACGACTAAACATTGCCAACTAATTTTAGCATTCCCCTAGATGAGTTGGATGGATCTTCACCATACAACTGGAGAGGATTTGATGAATACTATTTTTAAAAATTCAAACTTAGCCTTTGCAAAGTGGCCTTTGGCCCATTAAAATTTAATAAAGATAACAATAGTTCGGGTGGCCATATTTTAATGGCTTAAAATTAAATAACATAAATGCTTGGGTTGGTGACCATTTAATCACCCTTGCCAAATAACATTATTTACTACCCATTTTCAATGAACATTTAGTTTATCTGGCTTTGATATGGTCTTTATAACTTTGAGATGCCAACAAATTTATAAATTTCCTGGTCATTATCATTTACTTAATCAAGATATAAATCTTTATCATAGTGGTTAACTCCTGAACTGAATCGATCTTTCCATTATTACCTTATTTGATTATCCGAGATTTAGAACTTTTATAAAATTGAAAATCTTGTAAGGTATATGACCTCTTCCTCCAATATTCCACTTTACATTAACCGTAAATGAGTTAAGATCACAATGATCATATAATCAAATGGTTGTACAACGTTGTAAGTAAGTAATATCTATACGGTAGTGTAATGCATACAAGAATAATAAAAAATAATAATGAGTTCATTGTTATCAACATTATCTACTAATGTAATCACTTAAAATTATAACAATAAAGCATAAGTGGGACTATTATCGATGCTTCATGACAACGTAAGATAACCAAACATGATATTTCCTATAAAAAGATAAATATGTATACACATTAAGGTATACTAGATGGATTTTAGTATCGGTAGCTTACGGAACACGATGACAAGTACCAATATGTCACCATACTCACAAACAACATACCAAAATTGGTCTTTGTGTCCTATGCGTTTCCTGATATCGAGCTCATCTATTATTCATAAAAGAAGAAAAAAATGGGGGTATGCCATACTTCCCCCTCAAGAATCATCATCTTGATGATTTTAGTCATTAATTGTAATCGTAATAATCAATCACATAGTTATATCTAATATCTTAAGGATAAAAATCAACATTTACATCAAAACTTATAATTTTTGTTCATCTAAATTCAATTTTATTGGCTATAACAACCTTTTAAACAAAAAAGTTGTCACACAAGAAAAATATGACATAATTTTTTTCATTACAGCTAGTCATAACATGCAATATTATTTAATATACATAACACAAAGTCAAAAACAAGTTATTTATCATAGAAACAAATAAGGAAAACATTGTTTTTAACTCTACAAAGGCTTTCCAAATTGTTTTGTTTCAATATTATACTTGTCTTTCCAGAATTTGCTTGTGAAATTCCTAATTTTTTTTTAAATTCACCCAACATTTTTCCTTTTTCCAGCTATTCTTACCAAAATAAATCTATGGTTTTCATTTTTTTGGATAACTTTTTCCTCGAGTTATCATCGATGATTACTTAAATCACTTAAATTGTTCCTTTATGATTTATATTTCATGATCCTTGTCTACAAGTACTTATACTCTTTATGTATAATAAGACTACTTTGATTTTTCACTCTTAACACTCCTCTTCTTCAAGAAGTTAACATTGGAACAAATATTTAGCCAACCATGCTATCTTGTATCTGGATCCGGCTAAGTGAAGATATTTTCCAGCCCCAATTAGTTGTTTCCAATTTTCCAGGAAACTTTCCCAATAGACATTACCTCAAGTATTACAAGTCATACGTTATGGACAAAGTTCCATGTGGTGGGGAGCATAGTCCTATTCATGCTCTTCAATTTTCTACTTTGAAAGTAATATCCACATCATTTTACAAAATTCTTCCACCCAACCCCCTACCTAAGGAAGTATGTTACCTTGACGGAGTTCGTATTGGGACCCGAACCTTCATTACAAATGTTGTTGTTAGTTTATTAAAAACATAATAAATGTCATTTATAACTTATAAATTTCATAACCAATTTCCATATCAATTTTTTTTTGAAACAACATATCCTTGAACAAGTATACTTGATTCTTTCAACCTCTTATAAGTATTTTATCCATACCTACTTCAACCAGTTGATCTTTTATTCAATTTTTAAATCAATGATCATAAATATCATGAGGTGATCCTTACCTCTAATCAACTATAGTCATTCATCCTATTACAACTAAGTAAGCCTTAATTAGTAACATCCCATGAAGGTTGCATTCAATTCATACAAAAATCAAATCATTTCTCATTAAATTTTGAAGGATCAAACATCCTTACTATATTGAAATCAATATAGTTCTGAAATCATATATATATATATATATATATATATATATTAAATTTACAATGATCTCATATAAACATCTCCAACAACAATTTATTACCCAATCCAAACATCACTGGATAATAAGGTTAAAATCCTAGGAGATTTTATATTCATTAAGTCACCTTCCTCCGTTAGGTGATCTTAATTGCCTTCCATTTATTAATGGTACTAATTTTTTTTATTAAATGCTTCTTTATATGGATAACATTTGTGGTTTTATTCATGTTGTCACTTACCTAAAAATATGTGTATTTTTTCAGTACTCTTCAAAAATTTTGGTAAATTGGCTCTTACAAGATCTTTTTTTGCCTTTGTGAAGTCTGAGAGAGATGGAGTTGTTTTCAACAAGTTATTTATTTCTCAAAATTTTGAAATTAGGGACTCAGATATTTCAAGTTTTGGTGTTCCTTATGTCCCATGTTCCATGAGGTTCTCTATTAAGTGATTCCTCACCTTCCCCACATTGAACTACCTTTCCTATATGTTGTGAGAGTTTTGGTCTTGTGATGAACCTTTGTCCCTTGTACTCTAGTGCCACTGATTCCCCACATACCTACATTTTCCACAACCCTCAAACTCACTAAGTCCCTTTTGCACTATGGGTATTTTAACTTTTCGGAGAACTCACATCCCAATGTCCCAAGGGTCGATTGTGTAAACATTTTCCGACTTACCCGATTTGAGTGTATTGCAGGAATTTAGGATTTCTATGTCCCACATGTCCCAAATGCTTCCGAGCCAATTGTAAACCACAAACATGTATTTTCCACATCATACACATAACCTCCTTCATACTGTGGGTGTTTCAAGATTCTGCATCCCAAGTGTCCCAGCATCACGTGGGTTAGTTGTCCTTAAATATTCCTCCATATCTACATTCCATAGTCTCGGATCAACATATTGTGTCTAAAGTCTATCCATTTCCCGCAATGCATTAATTTTCACATTCAATGCACTCTTCTAACCTATTCAAAATGGAATGTGTATAAATACATAGGGAAATTGGCTATTTTACCATACTTCTCATAATTGGCTTCCATTTTCTATTTTGTTTGCTCTCTCCACTATTTTTAGATGTGGTGGAGAATTTTCTAGTTCTTTTCAATATCCCAAGTGCATTTTGGTTTGAAGCAGTCACAGTTCACCTGAAAGCCGAAATTCAAATACTCAAGAAGCTTGCTACATAATTTTAGAATCAATTGTTGTTCTTTCCCTACTTCCCGCTGTCTAGCTAATTGTTCAATTTTCCGCTATCATGAAGATCCACTATAAAGGGTACAAACATCTTTCTTCTTTGGAAACAATTGTACTTGAAATAGGAGATAATGACACTCAACATCTCGACCTTGATGATTTTAGGGCATGACTTGATTTCCAGAATTCCACTCCTATTTCTCACTTAATCAAAGAAAGTGGGACAGATCACATAAGGGGTTTTCTTATTTCTATTCAATGTGTTGACACTATGCTAGCTTGTGGTTATTGCTTCAATATAGACACAAAAGATATCACTGATTATCAAGGACATGTTATTTCCTAATAAGATGCTATTTACATCAGTGATGCCTTCAAAATTCCTATAGTGGAGGATTTAAATACTCTCACCAAATATTAGGCCCAACTTCTATTTGATCAGGAAAATGAATAATACAAGAGCAGCGGGGTAGCCAAGTCTTGGTTTAAAAACCCAAAGAAAGGAGGCTCAAGACTTCCCAAAACTATGTACAAAATTGATTTTAAAGAGAAACTATCAAATATAATTACCCTTCTTATTAGAATAATGGGGCTTCCCTCAACTAATGAGTTCCACTTCTGGATGTGCCCTTATATCAAGATCATATGCGAAGGAAAGTAGAAGATAAACTGGGGAGAGATCATTTGTGAACTTATTAGTGAGAAAATGGTCAATGTACAAAGAACTAAGACTTTATATGTGACTTCTTATCTAATGTAGACCATACAATCATATAGATAATAGCCGGGCATCTCCCCTAATGATGACAAGAAACGTGTTCTAATATATGAATACTTCCCACAATTGACTTTTAATATAAGCAATCATCATTTCATAAGGGTGAATGATGCATTCAGCATGTACATTATCAGATTTTTAGATGGTAACACAACTCAAAGATTCTTAGAAGAGGCCAAACAATTGATTGCTATCTATGGGAGCTACTTCATTCAATTCAAAAATTTCTCTTACATCCGGTTAGCTGGTTTTGAAGGAACACCCTTGAAACTTCCAATGTATTGTAGTGATAAAATGGCCCTAGTTGAAGTATGTAGGCATCTGGATAAGCTTAACAAAACTTGCAGAGACAAGAAGATTGCAGACATCCAATTTCCAATCACATTGGGTAACTACACCTACAGGACTGCTTTGGATGCCCAAAATGTTGATAGGACAATTGCCCCCCTTACACTTCATTATTTCAAGCCAAGGACTTTCTTTGACATCAAAGGTTTTATTGCTAATAATTTCATAATGGGTTTTCATCATCTTGCTGATAGTGAAGATTATTGGGTTGACTATTCTAATAATTTTGAAGCCATAAGAAGGTATTATGGCAGATTTTCCCTCCAAAAATCAAGGATTTTGAAGTATACAAGGTACCAGATGGACTACAAGATGATGATCAAGATTTATAGTCTCTTGAATATGAAAGGTCTATCAGGCATACTCCTATTGAAAATATCGATTGGTTCACTAAGGAAAGGGATGATTTGAAGGAGCTCATAAATCCTATCTTGATCAGAACCAAGGTTTGGTTTGATAGGAAAATGAATATTTTCAGAGCAAGTAGATCAAAATTTTCCTCTTAGGATGCCTCTACTATTCAAAAGGATGTTTCTATGGAAACCCTTGAGGCACAAGCACAATTTGTTCCTCCTCCCCTTGAATCTTCAACTTTGGTGTACACCAAAAAGGGGAAAGCTAAGAAGGATGAAAAAATAGAATAAGTGATGGAGGGAGAAAGTGGAAAATTGTCCTCCCCAAAATAATTAGAAACAATATCTAAAATTAAACAGATCATAGATCTTTGTAATGATGAGGATGATCAGAAAGAGGAAAGAGGACATGAAGAAAGTAACGTTGAGGGAGGTTGTGCGAGAAAAAGAAGAGATGATCTGCAAAAATATCATATTCAGAGGTAGGAGCAATGGTTTTCCTAATACCTTCTACCAAAGAAACTCTTGTCAAGGAAGTAAATACTTCTAAATTTGAAAATTCTATCTTGGAAGTATCATATATACAAACTTTAAGTGTATTGGGAACATTTTCACTTATGTCTCTTGCTCCCTTTGTTTCTAGTTCTTATTTTTCTTAAGTGCAACCACTAGTGGAGAGTAAGAAAAGAAAAGATACATCTCATATTTTTGCTCCAAAGTTTGATGTTGTCGCATCCCTTCTAGGTACTACTCCTTCCTCATCCACAAAGAAGGCCAAAATCACATCCATGTTAGTATCTGATTCTCAAGGTTATTTTTTAATATAAATTTCTAAACCTAAGATTGAAAAGGATGAAAGAGATATTTCTGTGAGTGATTTAGAATTAACAAGAATTCCCCTAGGAGAATCTACACCTAAGAGTGAAGTGCACAATTTGAAGGAGATAGTGTCAAAGGTAATTGAAAGGGTTGAGAAAGGAAAGAAAACACAAGATCAACTAGAGGAACAAAACCAAATACTTTCAAATTTCATCTAGTTAGTATTAGCCAAAGACAAGGTACTTGATCAAACTCCACTAGACTTAATCCCACCACATGTTGTCTTGACTAATGATGAAGTTCAAGATATCAAATATATCCATAAGCATGCTACTTATGGGAAGGAAATGGAATCCTTGGTTGATGATATGATAGTCACAAGATTAAACTTCATCGAAGAAGCATACAAGTCATATGATAAAGTCACTAGTGATACAACTAAAATTTACTACAACACTCAGTGGTTTAGAAACAAAATTTAAATTATGTATTGAATTCATTCAATATCTCCAGCTTATAAGTGACACAAATGTACATGTTATTTTGGCAAATAAAGTATTTGATGAGGCAACATTTAATATGTCTAAACAGTGTGTATTCAACATTGATTGGAAGATAAATTTCCTTTAAGAATGCATTAGTGAACTTAGGGATATGTTGTAGAAAGGTAAAACTTTTAAATCCTATGTTATATATTCTTTTTAAGATATTCACTGCCAACTTCTCAAATAAAATTCAAGTGATAGATTCATAGTTCAAGAGATCAAGTCCCAATTCAGAACATTTGTTAATTTTTTTTTTTAAACAAGATACTATGTCCAAGGATAAAATGAGGGAGATATGTACACTTCAAGAATCCATCACTAAGGCAAATAAGAAATTTATAGATAATTCAGAATTTTGAAAGGAAATGGATAAGTGTTTAGGAAATTGGACTTAAATGACTGCAAATACAACCATCCCTCAAGGCATGGACATAGTGAAGCATTGAAAAGATTCAAAAATCAAGTTCTCAAAGAAAAGAGTATCACAATCACCCCTCCAAATGTTACAACTCCCAGTTTTTAATCTTTTATTTTAATTGATGTATCTAGTTAAGGTTCTTATTTCCTTTCTAGTCAAGTAATATTCAAGCAAAAGACAATTTGATTATATAATACTTAATTAGATATTAATCCTTTGATTAAAAGAAGGGAAATCGAAAGGACTCTTTTGTAACCACCCATGAATATTTTTAAGGGGATCCTCTTTTCATTCTAAATGGTTGGATTTTAATGCTTTTGATGTAAGAGTACTGAATCGGCAATCAATATAGAAGAAGTTCTATCTTTTCTTGTGTTCTATCTATTTATGATTTCTATCTGATCCATGTGAAGTTATATATATTTTAATATAACTTTGTGTCCTTTAATTGATGTTGTTCTTAGAAATTTGTGTCTATTGCATATATGTCTTGTATTCAGGTGTATATAATTCTAATCTTGTCATTCTTGCATGCATAAGTAGGATATCATTCTGTAACCTATATGTTTGAAAGTGTTGTTTTCTTCATTTTTTGAATATTAATTATTTTACTTTCTTCTCTTATGTATTGAAAATTTTATGAGATGAAGACATTTAAAGCATCAAAATCCTCATTTAAATATTGATAGTTTGTACATTTGTAAATAAGTAGATTTTCTCATTTTATGTGTTCAGTAAGGAAACCTCTCCCGTAAAGAAGAAGGACTATTGTCCCCTAACTGTTGTTTGTTCATAAGTTATATTCTACAACCAATAGTTTTTGGCACCCACCGTGGAGCACATTTTGTGCATCCCACCAAAAAACTTCAATCAAACTAACAAAAAAAACACACTGATGTATAGAATATATACATGAGGCTAGAGAGAATAGGGTATTGAAGATATATATTAATAGTTACTAAAACAAAAAGGCTTCATTCAGAATCTAGAAAGAAGGAAGAGAAGAACAAGATCCTTAAGAAATCCTCGTACTAAGGACAAACTTATGGATAATCTTGATTTTCAAACACAATCAAGCCCTAACATCCAATATTTAGTGTTGGTTGGAGTTTCAGTCCCTTTACAAACCATTTTTCCAAGAATGGCAACACCTCTACCTTAGAGACAATAGGTTGGACCTTTGGCTCTTGCTCAACCATTGCATGATCTCCCAAAAGGGAATAGAAAGAATTTTCCTAGATTTAGAGGAGATGGGAAGGTACACCTAGATGAACACATTGTTACATTCATCATGGCTTGTGGAGTTCTCATAGTCAAGCACGAAGATGTCTCTGTCAGGATCTTTGTAGAAACACTTCAGGACAATGTTATAGACTGGTTCTATCATCTTCCAGCTGGTGCTATCACTAACTAGGATACCATGAGGACTCAGTTTGAAAATTAGTTCAAACCCACTGAGGATGTGCATGCTCTCCTTTCCCATATTTATCAAATAAATAAAGAACCATATGAGGCCGTGATATTTTGTGGTAAGATTTAACAAACTGGTGAATATAATTTCAATAGCCACTTATCTTATGGATAAAATTAAGAAATTTTTCTTCCTGAATACATAAATGCCAGAGGTAAGCTACACATTGAGAAAAGATAATATTTCCACTTTAGATGATGATCAATGTTTGGCATTAAGTAACGAAGATGATATCATAATTTCGGAAAATGAAAAAGGAACCTCCTAAAGCTAAACATTCTTCTTCATGAACCAATTCTAATCAACTGGTACAAAAATTGGTGAATTATATTATAGCTATCAAGAATCAATTGGCTCAAAATACTCTTTATAAAGATATTCCAAGGAGGAATTTTCATCCCGAAATCATTTTCCTTACGCTCATTGAAAACTATAAATTTAAGAACCTCCTCTTAAGGTTCCAATCAATGCAACTTGTTAAGTTTAAGATCCTAAAGATGAAGTAGAGGATGAGGAGTATGAAGAGCCCGAGGAAGAAGTAGAATATGCTCAAAAATAAGCAAGTGATTCTCAAGTTAATTTCCTTACCACCGAAGGGGTTGATGATGATGAAGATAATAATAATGATGAAGTAGTGACATATATGAACATCGAATCATATGTTGTTATTACAAGGAACAGATGAACAAAAAGAAGGAGGTGACCCAACCTATAAAGAAATCCAAAGAAGATCCTATTAGTATTCCAATTGTTTCTAAAAGAGGATCCCCTATCCTTACCCCTTCCATCCAAAATGAGAATAACACTTCTACTTATTCATCTTATGCACCTAAAAAAAATATAACTTCAACCGATGTGTCAAAAAAAACCTCAACCATTAAAAATGATAAGCCTAATGCTTCCACCTCTTCTAGTGTAGATGCCCCATCTACCTTTGGATCTTTTGACATAATTGATCACATAAGGAAAACAAAGATTCTAACTTTTGAAGCTGAATTCTATCAAGCTCACCCTGATGCCTTTGCCCAGGTAGTCATTTTTGGCAAATCCAAACCTAACTCATCATATACTACTTCCAAAGGCCTATTTCCTACTCCCACCTTGTCACCTCAATAAAATTTGATGGTTACAACACCTACGATAAAAAGATTGATCCCTTCTATGTAACACTGCTTATAGCTGGTCATAGGCTTAGTAATTGTGTTATCGATTCAAGAGCATTATAAAATGTGATGCCTACTAAATTTTCTCATGCTTTAGGCTTGACTCTGACATGTACATTTGGTTCATGCTATTCTATGGAAAGTAAGGAGGTGCCACTTGTAGGAAGGATCAAGGATGCACAAGTAGATTTTGTTACTTTCCTAGAGAAAAGGGTCAAAGCTACCATTTTAGTAGTAGACATTCCTCCATCCTATGGTATGTTGCTGAGTAGAAATTTTTACAAAGAAGTGGGAGGAGAAATTCAAATGGATTTGTCAAATTATCTCATCATCATTAATGGAAAGATGAATAAGCTATTACCTGAAAGACAAAATGAGTATATTGTGTAGACAACAAATGACCCTAAAGCACAAATTCTCTATGAATACATTGGTCATGGTAATTACATGATCATGTCAGAAGACAAGATGAAGGCTCCTAGGGGTGTGATAGATGATCCTAATGGTGTTTGGATTCTTGAATTTGATGGTAGTTTCTCTTCAGCTGGTTCTGGAGTAGGTGTGGTTCTATTTTCTCCTGAGAAGAAGTCTTACCATTTCTCTTATAAGATGTAATTTGAAAATACAAATAATACAACAAAATATGAAGCTCTTATTTTAGGTCTAGAAATGGAAAGAGAAATGGGAATAAAGAACCTTTGTGCATGAGGATATGTAGAAATTATTGTCAAAAAAGTTATAGGGGTTTCGGAAAAAAATAAAAGGCTCAAGCATTACAGAATTTAGTATGGGATTCAATTGAGTTATTGGATGCCTTCTCCATTAAGTTTGTACCTAGAGAAAAGAACACTAGAGATGATGCCTTAGTTGTATCAGGATCCTTGTTGATCCCTCACCCTAACTTCAATCAAGATAATTTTATAATCAAGATGATACATAGACCAAGTGTGTTGGATAATGTGAATAATTGGCAGGTATTCAATGATGATCAACATTTGATTTATTTTCTTGAGCTTAAGGAAAACTTCAGCCAACTATATTTTAAAGGAAGTGATGTCACTCCTTGTGAATCTATACCATCTTTTGTACTTGAAGGATTCTAAGAAGAATCCAATAAGGATGGTTGCATAAGACTGAAAGATAACAAGATACCTAAAGGATTGGTAATCCTGGAGGACTTTTTTGACAAACATGACATGTATATTGATGAGTGCATTATTTGGATCATTTATATCATTCCTATGATTAATAAATTGTCATTTAGATATGATTTCCTAATGCATGGGGATGCTTTGTATAGTTATATCTTATTGATTTTAATGCATTTTACTTGCTTTTTCTCATGCAAACTGATTACCATATAACTTCCTACTAACTGCCTTTGTGAGATAAATGTGATGATGTGTGTAGGGAAATAATGAACATTTATTGCCAATGTAATTAAAAAGTCTGAGTTTGGAGCCGAATGTGAAAGTTGAAGACTTTTTCCACCTATCAACCTACAAGTATGGGACTTGTTTCTAAGCAGTCCTATAGGAATTTATGACTCTTGATAAATGTTGATTAGTGGGAGAAGTTAGTTCCCACTATTATGGTGTATTCTGTAACTACTTATGTCTATATAAATACACCTTCTTAAGAACAATATAGTAGCTATTATTTTAGATATAATCTACAATATATAGCCTATTGTATTTAGCAATCTTTGTTTCATGTCTGGATATGTCATGGAACTTATATGAGTTAATATAAGTGAGCACCATTTTTAGGATCTAGAGATGTTGATATTTCATATTCCAAGATAGAGAAAGGGCCCACTCAACCAAGGATACATGAGGTTGTTTACATTCACATATGCATATGATTTTCTGATATTTTTATTATAATCTCTATTTCAAGATGTTTCATGCAATCTCTTTGAACGTATTTTTCTTCCTATTGAGATTTATATTCATAATGTTTGCTTCCCTTTATGCAAAGTCTAGTTAGCATGTGCTTTTACTTCTACTGAGTTTTAGTTACAAGTGTGCAATTTCAATTCCATTCTTTCAAATTCTATGTGCGCATTTCCATTTAAATTAGAAGTATATATTTTAGACTTCATTTCATCACAATAACTTAATTCCATAGATTTACATTGATTTTCCATAGATTAGTAACCAAATTAGAAAGATCTCACAACAACTCCCTAACAAAAGACCCAATAGGAAAACTGGTTACATAAAGCTCCATTGCATACAGCCTAGGACATAATCCTGATTTATAATGACACTAACAGAAGATCGTGTTATTTAAATGATTGAAGAATACAATGATCTGTCATTTTTTCTCCATTTCCAGGGAACACAATAAGCACACGATGCCATTTTTCTCACTTTACATGTTATGGATGTTAATGGAGTTCACATATGTAACCAATAGAATTCTTGGGCCTTGTTTCAATAACTAAAATTGATACATAAGCCATGGGAAGATCAAGGGAGATTTACACCATGCCATATCCAACAAATATCTCCAAAAAAAAAAAAAAAAACACGTAGGGAACACTCGAGAGTGGAATTGAATCCAATACAATGCCTAGAATCATTTCTAAGCATTTTTCATCCTTCAACCAACACTCGGAATGGGGGACCATAGGAATAATGAAGACCAACCCTTGGTTGAACCTTTACTTATCCCACTATCTTAGATGAGGATGAGCATGCACCCATGTAAAATATCTCACCATTCATCCTCCCTATCTTTTGAGGCATGTCTACAGAAGACCCCGATCAGTTCTTATTTGAATTCAAAATTCTTTCCCATACATATGACTACCAAACCAACAATCAAAAACTCAAACTCTTTCCTTCCACTCTCAAAGACTCTATAATGAGATGGTTTATGGGGTTGTCCTATAAATCCATTGATTCTTGGGAAGCCATGGAGACATCCTTTTTGGATAAATACCAAGACTACTATAGGGGAAGGGATAGGAAAGAAGAGTTTTTCTAGATACGGAAAAATGAAGATGAAAATCTAGAGGATTATCTAGATATATTTCTGTTTCTCTATCAACGGAGTGGTTATGAGTTACATGTAGACATCACTATGATAGTGTTACTTTAAGTACTTGATGAGGAAATAAAGGATTTCCTCCATCGATGGGAGGAGATATGCATAAACTTACTATGGAACACATCACCGAGCTATGTAGAAGTTACTTGAAAACACGAGGGGGTATAAAGAAGAGAAAAACATCCAAGCTTACCCTAGGTACCTCTAAACTTTTGGAGGAAATGGCTAACATGAAAATAGAAATTTTGTTATAGTTAACATTAACCATAGATGTGATTAAGGCCAAAAAAGTGCTACCAAAGAACCTCTAGACATATATTTTTCTAAGTGTAGGAAGAGAAATCCCCGAGAGAATGTCCTTTGGATGTCACAAACATGTGCTTGATCTGTGAAGTTTTTGACCATGACACTAAACATTGCACATTATTTTCAAAACTGAAAGGAGGCTTGAATTTTGTCTCTCCAGGTTGATGCGAGAGGTAAAATTTGTTCAAATTTCAAATAACCAAGTTATATATTCCTCTCAACCTACTTAGAACCCCTATAGGATGTCATGTCCCAGTCATGCTCCTCATCCTACTTGGGGAAAACCTAAGTGGAAAACATCAAATTAGATGACTTACCCACATCCACCACCATGGATGAATCCCTACACTCAACTAGGTTGGACACCACTAACCCCAGTAAGTCCATGGCACAACCAATAGTGGGTACCTCAACAAAATCCTAACCAAAACCAGCAGTAGACACCACAATAGAACATTAATAAATAATGGAGATTCTAACAACCACAAAAAGATTTAATGCCCCCAAAAAAAACCTATCAACAACATGGACATGTAACAAAAACACATCTTCTAGCCCAACCTCTAACAAACCCTAAAAATCAGCAAACAACTTCAATTGATGAAGCATGACTGAGTAATACAATGTAGGTTAATACTATGGGGAATCTGCGACTCAGGTTTAGGAAAACACTTTGAATCCTCCTATTTTTATCACAAAAATGCATGTAGACACTAATAAAGAAGAGACACTTGAGGAAAATGAAATAACTGCACCTTCTCCACACACACAAAACACTCAAAATGGTCAAGAAACTAATCAAAATGACCATTAAGCTCCTTTTCTGAATAAAGATTACATGACACTCGTATTGCATAGGAAACAACACTAGTTCAAGAATTGAAAAAGGTGTACATTGAGGTCCCACTTCTATGAGTAATAAGGGAAATTCCAGAATTAAACTAAACCATTAGAAATGAGTGTATAAAGACACCAAGAAGAAATAATAAATACCCAAATACCATTAGGGTGGAAGGAAATTTGGCTGATCTTGTTGCTGGAAAACTTATTTCACCAAAATATGGGGATCCTGGGAGTCTAGTCATTACTATTTGTATAAACAATCACCAATATCTAATGGTTTGGTGGATCTTGGTGTTACCATAATTTTTATCCCAATATATATTCAATTTGCTATCCTTGACGGGAATACAACCTACAAATACCATTCTTCAATTAACAGATCAATCCATTGTTGTACCAAATGGTGTGATTGAGGATATAATGGTCACCATTGAATCTTGGGAGTATCCTGTCGATTTTATGGTCTTACAGCCTAAAGCTCAGAAATTGGGGTATCCAGTCATCTTGGGAAGACCCTGGTTGGATATTGTTGTTGCATAAATTGATTGTAGGTTAGACAAAATGATCACTCTAAATGGGAAAAAATCCAAGCATGTTTCATTATATCCTCCTACCCAGCCTTATGTGTATGCTTGTGAACATGTATGGGTAGATTCTTTGGATACTAACTCTCTGAGTTCTTATTTCGCCACCATTGTAGTGAGAAACCATATGACGAAGTTGTTGAGTCATACACATTGACTAATGCAAAGAGCTCTGTGACTACAGAAATCAACACTATGGCTACAAAAAAATAGAACTCTGAATATAGACCCATTTTTTCTAGAAACGTCAAATATTATTTCATTAGGAAGTGATACTTCTAATGAATCTTGTAAAGAAAGAAATATATGCTTATAATGTAGAATACACAGTATCTAATTTCTATTGTCCTTTAATCAAGATTTTGTCTCTTGACAATGTACCCATTTTCCCCATGATTTAGCCCTATGTTTTCCCATTGAATTCTTTAATTGCCAATGCAGATCACCATTTTGAAATATACCAAATAAGTGTCTATTGACATAGGAAAAGAACTAACCATTGGTGATAATTTGGAAGCCAACCAAGAGGTTAGGGTTCTCAAGATTTTGATGAAAAATTCCAACGATTTTTCTTGGGATTACACTTATATGAGGGGAATTCATCCTAAAATCTATACTCACCATATCTACACCGAAGATGTTAGACCCATAAGGTAGCCACAACAAAAAATTAACCCAACAGATTAGAGACATACTAAAAATGAGATAGAAAAATTGCTAATGGTAGGATTCATCTACCATATATCGATAGTCACTTTGGGTCTCACCATTAGTTATAGTTCCCAAGAAAAATGATAAATGAAGAATCTATGTTGACTATAGGGAACTTAATAAAGCCACCAAGAAAGATTATTTTCCCTGACCTTTTATTGACCAAGTTCTAGACAAACTTATAGGTAAGAAATATTTATCTTTCTTGGATGGGTTTAGTGGGTATAACCAAATAAGTATTGCACCTTTTGACTAGGATAAAACCACCTTTACTTTCCCTTGGAGTACATTTTCTTATCGAGTCTTACCTTTTGGGCTTTGTAATGCACCTGTTACATTTCAGAGAGAAGTCTTGGCCATTTTTATAGATCTTACAAATGAATGTGTTGAAGTTTACACGGATGATTTCACTGTCCACAGATCCACTTTTGACGAATCTCTGAATAACCTTGAAAAATTATTGAGCATATGTGAGCAGCACCAACTATCCCTGTGTCATGAAAAATGTATCATGATGGTTGATCAGGGAATTTTCTTAGGACACCATGTTTCTGCCAAAGGTATATAGGTCAACCCCAAAAAGATTGCAGTTATCACTCAGCTACCTACGCCAACAAATTAGACTAACATCAAAAGTTTCCTTGGACATGCAGGGTATTATCGGTGATTCATCAAATAATTTAGTAAAATTTTTGCACCTATGTTTTCATTACTTGACAAATGATTTGAATGGTCTCCTCAATGTCATTAGGCATTCGATATTATGAAGGAAAAGTTGACCACCACCCCAGTCTTACAAGGCCCCGATTGGGGGAAACCTTTCCATATCCACACTGATGCCTCCAATATAGACATGGGATCTATTCTTGGACAAAACGATGAAGAGGATCACATATATGCCATTTACTTTATCAACAAGAACTTGAATCCTATGAAAAGAAACTATACCGTTAGAGAAAATGAGTTCTTAGTTGTTGTTTACTCCTTGACTAAATTCCGACATTAAGTCACTGGGTATAAAATCTTTGTTTATACTGACCACTCTGCCATCCGATATTTGATGAATAAACCAGCATTCAGAGGTTGGATTATTAGATGGTTACTCTTGTTAAAGGAATTCAATCGACCATTATTAATAAGCTTTGAGAAATCTAATGTTGTTGCTCATTTTATTTCGAGATTTAATGTTTTAGGTAATGTTGAGGTAGTAGAGGATCAATTTCTAGATGAACATTTATTTTCTATATCAACTTAGACTTTGTGGTTCATTGATTTTGTAAATTATTTAACTACAGGAATTTTCCTATCTATTTTACTCATACGAGAGAGATGAAGATTGGTTTAAAATAGTGCAACATATAAATAGTGTAATGTAATTTTATTCAAATGTTTTCTGGTATGGTTCTTTGCGAGATGTATTCAAGAAGATGAAGTATACAACATATTGTGAGCTTGTCATGATGAGCCAGGAGGAGGACATTACTCAGTAAAGAGGAAAATTCACAAAGTCCTTGGAGTTGGGTACTATTAGTATTCCCTCCTCAAGACTATCAAGAAGTATGTGTGGTAATGTGATGTATGTCAAAGAATGGGGAATCCTACACTATCCATGGAAATGCCTGTTAATCCTCAGCTAGTCTTAGGACCATTTGAGAAATGGGGAATTGATTTCGTTAGACCTTTTGATCCCCCATATTTTGGGAAAGAATACCTCTTGGTATCCATGAACTACATCACAAAATGGGCTGAAGTTCAAGCATTGGCATCTGCCAATGAGGATGTTGTTGTTGATTTCCTATATAATCGGATATTTCTACAATTTAGGTCCCCTAGGGCCATTGTATCTCATCAAGCTCCTTAATTTGTGTCTTAAACGATTATGTATTTTTTTAGAAATCTACCAAATCAAGAACCAAAAATCATCACCATATCACCCCCAATCTAATGGGCAGGTGGAAGTCACCAATAGAGAACTAGAGAAAATTCTAACTAAAGTGGTCAAGGTCTTGACATGAAAACATGGGTACCAAAACTTCCCGAGGCGGTTTAGGCCTATAACATGACTTGGAAAACCACTACTAATTTTTCTCCCTATGAATTGGTATATGGGAAGAATCCACTGTTACATGTATATTTCAAGTTACACACAGAACAACAATGGAAGTCGGCATCAATTTGGATGAAGCATAACACAAATGGGCAATGCAAAAGAATTGAATGAAATGTGGATGGAAACACAACAACAGGCATAAATTATATAACATTAGAGGAAAACTTGGTATGATGTTCATATAAAATCCAAGGCGTTTCATAAGGGAGAATGGGTCTTACTCTTTGATTCCAAATATCAATAGTTTAAAGTTAAGTTATGGGCATCTTTGCTTGGGCCCATATCGATTAACAAAGTGCTTAATAATGACTCTCGTGCACTATTACCAATTGATAATGATAGAAGGGCTCTTCTTGTGAATGGACATAGACTCAAGATTTATCAACTACCTCTTGACAAGGAACTTTCACCAGTGACATCATATTGAATGAGGAAATGCATGCTAAGGCATCTTTTTGCCCCTCCATCTAGGAGTAATTTTTTTCTTTCAATTTAAATAAAGGAAGATGGTCATGAACTTGATCTTCTTCCCTTAGTTATCTATTTTCTTTTCAATAAATGCACAAATCTTCATTGTTTAAATGCCACTAATCAAATTTTATCTCGGACTATAGGACATGGAAATCTACGGATATCAAATGTTGAACTAGCATGGGTAAGTGCATTGTAATTCACTACGAGATATTTCCTTATAAAGAAACTCCCCATGGATGAACTTATCATAATTACATCCATATACATTGTTCAATGTATTTATTATGGATATCCTTCTCGGATATGGCACTATGGCATGATGACATAAGGGTGTAATGAGTCATGATTTCCGCACACACCACATGTGTCACATTCTACGAAAGGGATAGGTGGCATTTCCGTTTCAAGTGATGGGATGTGTGCCATATCACATATCAAAACTACTCATGGATACCTATTATTGTCAACCTTTTACACCACCAAATTTTCTCTAATTTTATGTGATTCAAGGATCCAGGTGCATTTCAAATTGATAGTTCCTAACCACTTCCTGTCATTTCTTCATGAATATTGAACACACCATTGTACCTACCATCACACCGTGAATTCAAGCACACCAATTTTCTTATTTATCTTTTGTCTGGATTCATTCACCTTCATCATGGGACAAAATAAAAACTTGAATCTTGATTCTCCAAACCCATTAATCAGGAATGTTGTGCTTTTATAGGTATTTTATGATTCTAATTGGCTTGAATGCATCTATAAATTTGAATGTTTTGATGAAGGTGTAGTTGATGAATTCCTGGGGAATTTTGACGCTACTTGCTCACATGTTAAAGGGAAGCGAGTGGAGATTAGCAGCTAGGTAGTTTCTGAACTATCTGGTTTACTGTATTTTGATATGAAAGTCATGAAAAATTCTCCCCTCAAAGACTTGCTTTCTCTATTTCATGAGGAGGGTGAGGTATTTTGTGAGGTAATCCTTAACTCCCAAGGTGTTAAAAAGGAGTTAAGAGGGAAAATTTGCTTGGAATTTAGAGGGAGATGGCCAAATGGGTTAACATATACTTTATATGTGATGACCAACTATCTATGTTGGGTGGAAATTCACTCAAAATTATTATTCATTTAAAGAAAGGATATGTCAACACTACACTTAGGGTGAATTTATCAGAATACTCGGAAGATGTAGTTATCAAAGTAGGCTAAAAATACAAAACTGAAGGAGGAAAGACAGTACTAAAGCACCAAGGGCTCATTCACTTACTATTCTCACATCAAGTTTTTTTAAGCCAAAGCAAAGGCTTGACAAAATGAATGTGGGAGAGGGTTCCAATCTGAATCAACTCAAACTAGGGCCATCTTCCACACCTCTACCCACTATCACATCAGCCTCTCACCCTACACACAAGAAGAAGGAGTACCTTGCGCTCGAGACAAATGTGGAAAAATATGGTGATCAAGTGAGCCCATCTTCCTCATCTTTCGCTTTTAAAGGTATGAATACCTTAACTCCCTCTTCTTCTATTTTCCTATGGCCATGACAGTCCTGTACATTGCATAAACTCGGAAGTTCTGGTCGAGGGTTTTTTTGATGCTTATACCCCTATGTGGGAGGTAAGGATGAGGTAGAAAACCTAGTTTTCCCCACTAAAAATCATCGACATTGTATTCAGTGTATCTATTCCTATCCCATAGAGTCAAGTTATGCCCAAATCTTGAAAGTCAACTTTATAGGATCACTTTTACTCTTGGTAGTTATTGTAGTTGTGTTGTCAAATGCCTTTCAAAGCTCCTGATGGTAATGTTTTTTTATCCATTTACAAATCTAGTACCCCCTGAAATTCAAAACCTTCTTTGTGAGTTCTACCTCCATAATATGTTAGTTCCCAATGTCCCTGATTTCTTCATTAACTTGTTCGTGGGGGATTTTAAATTAAAATAATTTCAATCCTTACTTTGAAATAAGATCATGTGGGGTGAAAAAAATTATATCTTCAATCACACAACTCAAACAATAGGATTCTATATTTGGCCTACACATCACACTGATGTGGCTATGCAGAAAAATTTCAGATCTCTTTACTACCAAGCTGGTATTGGAGAGAACACTTCAAAAATATTACTAAAATGTGTGGAGGGATTTGAAACCTATAGTCAACAAAACTTTGGGACAGAAATGCAGGCATGTGATAGGCGATGGGACACTTTGAGCTTACCATTAAAGGAAAGGTAGGTTATTTCACCTCATAATTTGAGTTGAAGTATGCGACGAGGTGATTCCCTCATCACAATCTTAAGGTAGTTCTCAGCAAAAACTAGTGATCAATACAATGATGAATGGGTAGGACTTCAGGTGTGACCACCTGTCCTCTTGATTCCTACTACAACTTGGCAAAACAATGTTGCATAATCAAATGAGAGTTTCATAGCTTGGGTCGAGGTAACCTCCAATACTCGGGGATGTAAAGGTACCAGGAATCAATATGCTTGACTAATTTGAACAGTAAGACTTGGCCCAATAGCTTGGTCATAAGGCATGGTGTAGATAAGTTGCATTGGGACATGCAATAGGTAAAGTGCAAGGGAAATGATGAGTTCATTATTTGGCTCATTTATATCATTCCTATGATTAATAAATTGTCATTTAGATATGATTTGCTAATGCATGGGAATGCTTTGTATAGTTATATATTAGTGAGTTTTATGCATTTTCCTTTCTTTTTCTCATACAAATTGATTACCGTACAAATTCCTACTAAATTTATTCATGATAGAAATGTGATGATGTGTGTAGGGAAGTAATGAACATTTATTTCCAATGTAATTAAGAATTTTGAGTTTGGAGATAGAATGCGGAAGCATAATACTTTTTCCACCTATCGACCTATAAGTATGGGACTTGTTTCTAAAGCGAGTCCTATAGGAATTTATGAGTCTTGATCAATGTTGATTAGTGGGAAATGTTAGTTGCTACTATTATGGCATATTATATAACTGCTTGTGTCTATATAAAGACACCTTCTTAAGAATAATGTAGTAGCTATTATTTTAGATATAATCTGCAATATATAGTTTGTTGTATTTAGCAGTCTTTTTTTTCACGTCTTGGATATGTCATGGAAATTATTTGAATTAATATAAGTGAACACCATTTTGAGGATCTATATCTGTTGATATTTCCTCTATCCCAAGGAGAGCAAGGTCCCACTCGACCAACGAGACAAGAGGCGCTTACATTCACATATGCATATGGTTTTCTAATAAGTTTTACTAATCTCTATTTTAGTATGTTTCATGCAATCTCTGTTTGAATTTATTTTTTTCCCTATTGAAATTTCTAATTAGAATGTGTGCTTCCCTTTATGAAAAGTTTAGTTAGCATGTGTTTTTATTTCTATTGAATCTCAATTACAAATGTGCGATTTCAATTATGTTCTTTCAAATCTGTGTGTGCATTTTCATTTAAATTAGAAGTATAGCTTTTAGACTTTATTTCATCATAGTAACTTAATTCCATAGATTTACATTCAGTTTCCATATATTAGTAACCAACATAGAAATATCTCATAACAACCCCCTAACGAGAAGACCCAATAGGAAAATTAGTAAATGCTTTGCGCTTGAGAAGAAAATAATATAATTATTGAATAGTTAAATAAATATGTTGATGTGGTGGCTTTTTCATATGATGATTTAAAGTACTTAAGACCAAGGGAAATGTAACATTACATTCATATAAAGTCAAGAATTAAGCCTTTCAGTCAAAATCAAAGGAAATACAATCCTGAAATTGTAGATACCACTCACTAGAAGATTCAGAAGTTGTTGAACACAAGGATGATTTTCCACTATTCATCATTTGGCCTGGATAGCCAACATTGTGTCTGTAAGGAAGAAGAGTGGAGAGATCCATATTTGTGTGGATTTTCAAAACTTAAACCAGGATTCCCTCAAGGATAACTACTCACTCCCCATGATGGATCAAATCTTTCAAGTTGTCACTAGCTCGAGATGTTATCTTTGTTGGATGGTTTCTGGGGTATAATTAGATTGAAGTAGATGTCTCGGATCAGCACAAGATAAATTTCACAACTCCCTGGGGTACTTTTATGTATAGAAGGATGTCGTTTGGTCTCATCAATGTTGGTGCCACTTTTTAGAGGGAAATGGATTTGGATTTTGGTGATTTAAAGGGAAAGTGCATTGTAATATATCTTGATGACTTGACTATTTTCTCTAAGAAGAGGGAGGATCATTTCCAACATCTTGAGGTTGTTCTCTAGAAGTGCAGGAAGCATGGGATATCCCTAAATCCAAAGAAGTTCATATTTTGTGTTACGGAGGGAAAATTTCTTGGACATATTGTTTCCAAATAAGGGACCAAGATAGACCTAGAGAGAGTCTAGGATATTCAGAAGATTCCTCTCCCTACAAGAAAAAAAAGGTGTGTATTATTTCTTTGGAAAAATAAACTTTCTAAGAAGATTTATCCCTGATTTTGTAGAATTAACTATGAGTATAACTCAAATGATGAAAGGAAAATAATCCTTTTATTGGACACTAGAAGGGAAGGAATCTTTTGAAAATATCAAAAGATATATTTCAAGAACACAAATTCTTGCCTATCAAGACTTTGAAAAGTATTTCATAATCTATTACTATGCTAATGAGAATAATTTTGCAATCATTCTAACACGAAGAATCCTGAAGGATGTGATCTTCCCATTAATTTCATGAGTTATGTTTTGAAAGCTCATGAATTGAAATATATATATAGATATATATATATATATATATATAGAAGTATGGTTTTGATGCATTTAAGGTATTCAATTAATTCCACTTCTATATCCTCAATTCTCACTCTTTAGTCTTTGTACTTGATACAAATGTTAAGTCAATTCTCACACAACAAGAATATGGGACTAAAAGGGCAATTGAGTGGAAAATGTGTAAGAGTATGATTTGGATATTAGAACAACCAAAATAGGACGAGGAAAGGGTCTATGTGAAATGATTACTAACAGTTCCAAAGGTGACATCCCAAAAGAAGGAGATACTAATATCACCACTGTCCTTTTCCTTAGCTCAACTGATGAGTGGTATGTAGATATTGCCCACTATCTAACATATAGAGAATGTCCAGCCCATATGAATGCTAAGGAGAAGAGAGTTGTTAAACTAAGATCTACACAATACATACTCTGGGATAATTTCTTATTCAAAAGAGGGATTCCTAGAAGATTTATTTGATGTGTGGATAAAGAGCACAAAAGATTTTACTCAATTTGTTTCATGATCAAGCTTGTGGTGGACATTATTAATCTGTTGTGACTAACCATAAAATCTTACGTGCGTAATACTATTACCTAACCTTATTCAAGGATACAAAAATGGGTGATGAAATGTGAAGCATGTCAAAAAAATTTGTAGACCCAAAATAGCCACCTTAAGTCTCGGACCAGTAGTAATTGAAGACCCCTTTCAACAGTGGGGGCTAGATTTTGTAGCAACTCTCAATCTAGACTCAAGAGTTGGGCATACTCATGTTTTTACTACTACTGACTACTTTACAAAGTGGGTAGAAGCCATCCTGGTAAAAAGTACAACATTTGAAGTGGTATGTAATTTTATAAAGGAGAACATCTTGATCAGATTTGGGGTTCCAAAAAAATTGTCACTGATAATGCCTCCAATTTCTTGTCATACGAATTGATGGATATTTTCTATGGATATGGGATTTCTCTTGCACATTCCTCCAATAAATATCTTCAGGAAAATTGACAAGTAGAATAAAAAAATAAAAATTTGGTGACTATTATTTGAAATATTGTGAATGAATCTCAAAGGAATTGGCACAAAAAGATCTATGATGCTCTTTGGGTAGATAGAATCACACCTAAAAGATAAATTGGGATGTCTCCTTTCTAGGTGGTGTACGGAACAAAATCTCAACTATCAGTAATAGTGGAACTTCCAGCCTTGCAATTAATGAAAGCTATTGAGGATTAAAATTTCACCAGTGCCTTGGAGAAAAGAATCATGTACTTGTAGAAGTTGGATGAGGACATGTTACAGGTGGTGGATATAATTATTGCACATTAGTAAAAGGTGAAACAACTATTTGATAAGAAATCCATATGTAGTGAACTACATGTTGGATATGTTTTCCTACTCTAGGATAAGAGGCAAGAACCTCAAGGAATTCATGGTAAGTTCGAAATCTTTCTAGTTGGGTCCTTCAAAAATTAGACACTTTTCTAGTGAAAGGTATTTTTATTTGAGCTATATGGATGGAACCTCTCTTCCTTTTCCATATAGTGGGTGGTATTTGCAGTTTTAGAGTCCTAGGTGATTAGGTAGTCCTTTGTACAGTCTTGTATAGTGCTTTTTTAAAGTCTTGTTTTGTGGTTCTTTGTTGCCTCTGTGTGTGTGTCTCTCTATATTGCCTCATTCTTAACTCTATTACCCAATGGATTTGCACTTACCTTGAAAATAGATATTCTAGGGTCCTTTGTCTTTTGTTGTCCTCTTTCTTTTGTTAAGACAATTCATCCCTAGAAAGAGCTAGTTGTTGTCACTTGCCCAAAAATATGTGTATTTTTACCTTACTCTTAATTTATTGGGGTAAATTGGCTCTTACAGGATATTTGTTTTCCTTTGTGAAGTCTAAGAGAGATGGAGTTGTTTTTAATAGTTAGTTATTTCTCAAAATTTTGAAATTGGGTACTTTTTATAGATATTTCAGGTTTTGGTGTTATTTTTGTCCCATGTTCCATCGGGATGCATGTTCATTGATTCCCCACTTTCCCCACATTGAACTACCTTTCCTTTATGTTGCAGGGAGTTTCACCTTACAATGAACCTTTGTCCCTTATGCTCTAGTGCTTTGCTAGTTCCCCCATTTTCTGCAACCCTCAAACTCACTAAGTCCCTTTTACACTGTGGGTATTTTGGCTTTGCGGAGAACTCATGTCCCAATGTCCCAAGGGTTGGCTATGCAAAATTTTCCCACTTACCCGATTTGAGTGCGTTGTGGTAATTTCATCTTTATATGTCTCATGTGTCCCAAAGGTTTTAGGCCAGTTGTAACCCACAAACCGACATTTGTCACATCATAAACAAAACCTCCTTTATACGGGCTATATTTTAGTTTTCCATGTCCCAAGTGTCCCAATGTTACAGGCTAGTTTTTCTCAAATATTCCACCATATCTGCATTCCATAGTCTCAGGTTAGCGTATTGTGTCTAAATTCTATCTATCCCCCACAAATCATTAATTTTCACATTCAATGCACTCTTTTGACCTATTCAAATTGGAATGTGTATAAATACATAGGAAATTGGATATTTTACCATACTTATTATTGTTTGTTGTTTTCCATTCCATTCTCCCTCACCATTATTTGTATTCATGGTATATAATTTCTTAGATTTTTAAAATATCCCAAGTGCATTTTGGTTTCAGAAACAATCACAGTTCACCTGAAAGCTGAAATTCAAATACTCAAGAAGCTTACTGTAAAATTTTAGAAGAAATTTTTGTTACTACCCTACTTCTCGATGTCTAGCTAATTGTTAAATTTTCCACTATCATGAAGATCCATTCTAGAGGCCACTAACATATTTCTTCTTTATAAATAATTGTACCTGAAATAGGATATAGTGACGCTCAACATCTTGACCTTGATGATTTTTGGGTACGACTTGACTGCCATAATCCTACTTCTATGTCTCAATTAATCAAATAAATTGGGATAGCTCACGTGGGGTTTTTCCTATTTCTGTTCAATGTGTTGACACTATGCTAGCTTATGGTTCTTGCATCAATATAGACACAAATGATGTTGTTGGTTCTTAAGAGAGGTTATTTCCCAATTGGACACTAGTTGCATCAGTGTTGCCTTCAAAATCCCTGTGGTGGAGGATTCAAATACTCTCACCAAAGCTCAGGCCCAACTTTTGTTTGATCAAAATAATGAATACTACAGAGAGCGGGAGAGCCAAGTCATGGTTTTTAAACCCAAAGAAAGGAGCCTCAATATTTCCCAAAACTATGTACAAAATTGATTTCAAAGAAGAGTTGTCATATATCATTACCCTTCTTTCTAGAATAATGGGGCTTCCCTCAACTAACGAGTTCCAATTTTGGATGTGCCCTTATATCAACATCATATGTGAAGGGAAGAAAAATATAAACTGGGGAGAGATCATCTGTGACCATCTTAGTGAGAAACTGGTCAATGTACAAAGAACTAAGACTTTCTACATGACTTGTTATCTAATGTATACCATAGCAAGATATATAGATAATGGTTGAACATATCACCTAATGAGGAAAAAAAGGGTTCTCCAATATATGAATATTGCCCACAACTGACTTTGAATAAAAAAATCATCATTTCAGAAGGGTGAATGATGCATTCACCATGTACATTGTCATATTATTAGAGGGTAACACAGCTCAAAGATTCTCAGAAGAGGACAAACAATTGATTGTTATCTATGGGAGCTACTTCATTCAATTCAAAAATTTCTCTTACATTTGGTTAGCTAGTTTTGAAGGAACACCCTTGAAAATTCCAATGTATTGTAGTAACAAAATGGACCAAGTTGAAGTCTCAGTAGGAATCTAGATAAGCTTCACAGAACTTGCAGAGACAAGAATATTACAGAATCCAATTTCTAATCACATTAGGTAACTACACCTACGGGACTTATTTGGATGCCCAAAATTTTGATAGGACAATTTCCCCACCTACACTTCATTATTTCAAGCCAAGTTCTTGCTTTGACATCAAAGGTTTCATTGCTAATTATTTCAGAATGGGTTTTCATCATCTTGCGGATAGTGAAGGTTATTGAACTAATCTGCTCGATAATTTTGAAACCAGAAGAAGGTATTATGGCAGATTGTCCCTCCAATAAATAAATATTTTTAGGTATATAAGGTACCAGATGGACTAAAAGATAATGATCAATATCTGAAGTCTCTTGAATTTGAAATTTCTAGCAGGAATACTCCTATTGAAAATATCGATTGGTTCACTAAGGAAAGGGATGATTTGAAGGAGCTTATAAATACTATCTTTATTAGAACTAAGTTTTGGGTTGATAGGAAAATGAATATGTTCAGAGAAAGTAGATCACAGTCTTCCTCTCAGGAGGCCTCTACTCTTCAAAATTAAGTTTCTATGTAACCCCTCATGAACAAGTAGAATTTGTTGCTCCTCCCCTTGAATCTTCATGTTTAGTGTATACCAAAAAGGGGAAAGCTAAGAAGGATGAAAAAATAGAAGAAGTGATGGAGGGAGAAAGTGGACAATTTTCCTCCCCAAAACAATTAGAAACAATATCTGAAATTGAACAAATCATAGATATCTGTAATGATGATGATGATCAGAAAGAAGCAAGAGGACATGAAGAAAGTAACCTTGAGGGAGGTGGTACAGAAGAAGAAGAGGAAGAAGATGATCAATAAAAATATCATACTTTAGAGGTAGGAGTAATGGTTTTCCTAGGACCTTCTACCAAAGAAACTCCTATCAAGGAAGTACCTACTTCTAAAGTTGAAACATCTATCTTGGAAGTATCAGTTGTAAAAACTTTAAGTGTAATGGGCACACTTGCACTTGGGTCTCTTTCTCCCTCTATTTCTAGTTCTTATTTTTCTTGGGTGCAACCACTGGTGGAGAGTAAGAAAAGAAAAGCTACATCTCATATTGTTGCTCCAAAGTTTGATGTTGTGGAAACCCTTCTAGGTACTACTCCTTCCTCATCCATAAAGAAGGCCAAAAATCACATCCAAGTTAGTATTTGATTCTCAAGGTCAGTAGTTTATGGAAATTTCTAAACCTAAGATTGAAAAGGATGAAAGATATCTATTTGTGAGTGATTTGGAATTAACAATAATTCCCATAGGAGAATCTACACCTGAGAATGAAGTGCACAATTTGAAGGAGATAATGTCAAAAGTAATTGAAAGGGTTGAGAAAGGAAAGCAAACATAGGATCAACTGGAGGAACATAACCAAATCCTTTCAAATTTCATTTAGTCCCTATTAGTAGAAGACAAGGTACTTGATCCAACTCCACTAGCCTTAATCCCACCACCTGTTTTCCTGACTAATGATGAAGTTCAAGCTATCAAAGACATCCATAAGCATGCTACTTATAGAAGGAAATGGAAGCCTTGGTTGATGATATGATAGTCACAGGATTAAAATTCATCAAAGAAGCATACAAGTCATATGATAAAGTCACTATGATACAACTGAAATTTACTACAACACTCAATGGTTTAGATAGAGAATTGAAATTGTGGAGTGAATGCATTCAAGATCTCCGGCTGATGAGTGACACAAATGTACAGGTTCTTTTGGCAAATAAAGTATTTGATGAGGCAAAATTTAATTTGTCTAAGCAGTGGGTATTCAACATTGATTGGAAGATAAAGGTCCTTGAAGAAGCCATTGGTGAACTTAGGAATATGTTGCAGAAAGGTGAATATTTTAAATCTTATGTTATATCTTCCTTTCAAGATATTCACTACCATATTCTCAAAGAAAATTTGGGTGATAGATTGATAGTTCAAGAGATCAAGTCCCGCCCAAAAAAAAAAAAAAAAAAATTTAAAACAAACTACTATGTCCAAGGATAAATGAGGGAAATATGTACACTTCAAGTAGCCATCACTGAGGCCAATAAGGAATTTATAGAGAATGCAAAATTTGGGAAGGAAATGGAGAAGTGTTTAGGTAGCTGGACTCATGCGACTGCAAATACCACCATCCCTCGAGGCATGGACATAGCTAAAGCATTGAAAAGATTCAGAAATCAAGTGCTCAAAGCAAAGAGTGTCATAGTCACCCCTCCAAATGTTCCAACTCCCAGTTCTTAATCTTTTCTTTTAATCGATGTATCTAGTTAAGGTGGCTATTTCCTTTCTAGTCATGTAATATTGAAGTAAAATACAATTTGATGTTATAATGCTTAATTAGATATTAATCCTTTGATTAAAAGAAGGAAACTAAAAAGAATCTTTTGTAACCACCCATGAGGCTATTTAAGGGGATCCTCTTGTCATTTGAAGTGGTTGGATTTTAATGTTTTTGATGTAAGAGTATTGAATTGGTAATCAATACAGAAGAAGTTCTATCTTTTCTTGTGTTCTATCTATTTCTTCTTTCTATTTGATCCATTTGAAGTTATATATATATATATATATATATATATATTTGAATAGATCATTGTGTCCTTAAATCTATGTTGTGCTTAAAACTTCATGTATATTGCATATATGTCATTTATTTAGGTGTATATAATTATAATCTTGTTATTCTTGCATGCATAAGTAGGATATCATTATGTAACCTATATGTCTAAAATTTCTTCTTTCTTCATTTTATCAATATTAATTCTTCTACTTTCTTCTCTTATGTATTGAAAATTTTATGATATGAAAACATATAAACCATCAAAATCCTCATTAAAATATTGATATTTTGTACATTTGTAAATAAGTAGATTTACTTATTTGTTGTGTGTTCAATAAATGAACCTTTCCCATAAAGGGGAGGGACTATTGTCCCCTGGTTATTGCTTGTCCAAAAGTCAAATTTTATAACCAACAGTTTTTGGTGCCCACCATGGGGCATGTTTTGTGCATCCAACTAAAATAAATTCAATTGGACTAGCAACAACAACACACTAGCGAATGGAAGATATATACGAGGCCAAAGAGTAAAGGGTATTGAAGATCCAGATTTTCAGATATTAGAACAACAAGGCTTCATTCAGAATCCTAAAAGAAGGAAGAGAAGAAAAAGATCCACAAGAAGGATAGAGTTGTAGAGAATGTTGATTTTCAAACATAATAAAGTCCTAGAATCTAAGCTTTGGTGTTGGCTGGAGTTGCAGTCCCTTTACAAATCATTTTTCCAAGATTGGAAACACCTCTACCTTGGGGAAAATGGGTTGGACCTTTGGCTCTTTCTCAACCATTGCATGATTTCCCAAAAGGGAATAGAAATAATTTGTAACATTCCCATTTTAAGAATTTAGAAAAAGGGAAGTTTTTTTTTTTTTGGTAGATAATTTTCTCATGTTCTAAATAAAACATCATTTAGACACACATTCCATGCCAATCAATCTCATAACAAATAACCATATACAACTCGTAATGACTCGATATACTACGAGATATCTCATTCCATGAATCGGTTACTAACTGATCTCTCATGTTGTCTTAAAGTATAGAATACTTTATGTATACTACATATACTTTGTTTCCTACCCTATTCTGAGTACCGAGTGATCTGTTTAAAGAACCTCTCTGAATATTTGTTACCAATATTCATTTGACATCACGTTGTTTTAAACTAGGTGATATAGGACAACGCAACCAATAGAACTTGCGTTACTTTGGCCAAATATTTTCAACATACTATTCATGTTACTATTCCTATATGACATACTCATCATTCAAGAATACGTCCTTCACCTCACTCTTTTATTATCTAGAATGGTATTTACTAACTACCGTCAGTCCACTTGCCCAAGGTTTGACCATAGCCCATGTTAGCAACATAATTTGTTATAGGAAGAGGCTTGCGATGACTTAGGGTATATGGGCATACTCAGCTGACCTAATTCAACCATATGTGCCAAGGTCCTGTGCGTACCCAAAATTGAAGGGTATTGCACCGTCGAACAACGTAACATGTACCCCAATGATGATGCAAGTCTCCTCGAGGTGTTCGGGATTCGAAAAGCTTCCAAAGTGTGCGTTAATATCCCGCATGCCACACTTATCCCCCGCATGCTTTGTCTTTCCCTTTTCCCCTCTTTTTTTGGCCTTTTTCTCTTGATTCTGAAACCGCCACCCCGCTGCAGGTAGTGGTCTCATGACCACCACCCTAAACAGGGCAGCCGTCCTGTAATCGCCGCCCTGCTCAAGGCGGCGGTCCTTTATGTGTTTTCCACAATGCTCTTTTAACACAACTCACGTAAATTTCAACGTTTACCAGCTTTTTTCACCACCATAAGATTGCATTAATGATTCTGTTCCCTGGAATATTGTTTTGCCATTGTTTATAGTTTAAGAGATCAATTTGGTTTTTTACCTTGGGTAAATGTAAATGCTATAAATAGTTGGCTTGTGCTCAAGCAAATGGCCCCTCAAATTTGCCTCTGAATTTCTCATTACAATAGATTAGTCTTTCATTTTACTTAGAATTCTTAGTTTCTTTCATTACATGCTTATTTAGTGTTGTTTTGTTGTTAGGAAGCCATATATACATCTTGTACAAGTCTTGTTGATATTTTATCCAATCCATTGGAGTAGAATAGTTTGTTTTCAATAGGAAGCCGTTAAAGTTGTAGGTTTTTTTCTTCAAACAGGATAGTTTTAGGTTTTGGATGTTTTATGTTGCATGACTCTAATAAATCCCGCTAGGAATTACAAAATCCAAGCTCTGTGTACTCTTGCGCTATCTCTCTCTACTCGCATTGTATTCGGTCTGTATCCTAAGCCGCCTTTATCCCAATATCTACTTGCTGATGCTAGCATTACACACTTTTCTAGATCCACGTGAACATAAAGGAACGTGGAGATCACACTGTGAGGAAAAGATCACACACACCATCAGATTCGCCACTTTGTTCTACAGAATCCAGGTTCTAGCTTTCAAAGTTCTAATTAGAATCGTATCAAATAGAGTAGTTAATTACTTTATTTCAGTCAATCTTACTTTCGATATTGCCAGGGAAGGTGTGGGGATTGATATTTTCTGAGAGACTATGATTCTTTCCTCACTTTTGAGGTAGGATCGAGAGTCTTTTAAATAGATTAGATCAATTATTTCATTAGTTAGAATAGATTTACAACTACACAGAAAGTAGCTATACTCGATTACTTTGTTTGTTTTAAAATTAAACAATAAGTTAATTGTCAATTTCTAGATATATTAAAATAGATGCTCTTTCAAATTCATTTATAGAATTCATTGGAAAATAACAAAAATATATAATTTATATATGTTATAGACATACTTCGCATAGTTAATTTTATTTTGTTGCATTTAGTTTACATTATTACTTTTGTATGACAATCACGGGACCTAGAGAGCCAAGGAATACATATTCAAGCCAATCGTACCCCAACCCAATCTCGTCACAACCATAACTCATATAGATCAGAATCTCGAATCTAATTCTTCCAAACAATAGTAAACTTACAACAAATCAGTTTCCAACTGCATGGGTTAAACATAGAAGACGACCAAGCACACACATTTTGGTCAAATCAACCAAACTACAGATTACCCTAGATTCATATCCGCATGACTGTAGAAGGGTTTGAAAGAGAGCAGACCTTTTGTTGTGATCCTTTGGTTCCACAAATGCACGTAGGAGACACTCTCACAAATATAGATACCAGCTTAAGAATTCAGGTTGCACAAATGCCTGTAAGATATTCTGAGAAGATCACACAATTATTGATTCTGAATATAGAAGCTGAAAAGGCATATGACTATTAGATACTAGGGATTAGGGATTGATTCAACACATGACCATAGCAGGACCACAACAAGTATGAATCTATGGTTGTGACCCACAAATCCCACAGCCCAACGAGCCCATAGGTGAATCAGACATAGATGTTGGCCTACGTACACTAGTATTCAGATCTACTCCACTTCCACCTATCATCATCGAACAGTTATCCTTATTAGACATAACAGCTAACATAGCCAAGGAGTTCTGGACTAGGCTAGAGAATCACCCATAAAGTCAATTATATTTACCATCCACCCTATAACCTTATCTCGGATGTATACACGAAACTATCCTAGGTCATTTTCCATGTATTCCACAACCTATAGACCGAATCACGCCGAGCTCAATATTGATTAGATCCTTGACGGTCATCCTTCTTGCTGGTCGATATATCACACCATTTCAGGTTAAGAGGGCCTTCTTTGCCTTAGATTCACAATTTCCACTAGTGCGCGTCGAAGATATCAGATTGCCCAATTAGCTTGTCTGCATCCCACACATATTTCATCCCCACCGGCTATCTTGGCATGACCTCGGGAGGTTGGGTGCAAGGAAAAGCTGCTTGTAGATTCCCTCACTTGCTTGTCACTTTTCCATCATACAAAATTGGTGAACCCGACGTGAACTTTCTACTCTCGGCTTGGAGTCGATTTCTACCGTTCTTTCAAATTAAAATGACTCTTTCATCTTTACTACCTCATTAGCTTTCACCATCACCTTCGCTCCTTCCCATTATTCTGTGGGTATTCATATACCCCCCGAATATGTCGGGATTTGATGCATATGGTAGGCCTCTCTTAGGTCTTGAGGCATACTACGCTCAACTAAATGGGCAATCATCACCCTTGCTCTCAGTATGGGGTGACAACTACTCAACTAACCAGTTGTCAACACAAACTCCAAGGGTCAGATATAGCTCATCTTTCTAAACAAAGGAGTTGGATCAGCTTGCTCAAATAGAACAAATAGAGCCTTTAGGATCAAACAATATGACGCTCACGGGAGAGTCTAGTTCATCTCCTCGTAGTACTACTTAGACCACAAATTAATAGACAATCAAACTCATACCTGTTTAGATGATGAACATTCGGTACGTTATGCCAGGAATGAAAAATATTCTCAAAGTATGTACCCACCTATAGGAGGTTTACAAACAAAATCGAGGTCTCTTTTCAAGGAAATACCTCCATGTCACTATATATAGGAAATGCCCTCGGGAAACTTGGTAGGGAAGCGATCAGTTCATAGTAGGATATCACATGCCTATACAACACCATGATATACAACAAACACCACTAAGGAAAAACACCGTGACTTCACCAAATGAAGTCATTTCAATGTTAGTAGAAAAAGTGAGAGGGTTAGAACTTGCCCAGGCAAATCACCATTCTCAACTCATGCAGCGGGAAATTCCAAACCTAGCCAAATAGACCTCCTCACAGGAATAGGTACGTTAGGCGTGACCCCTCAGTATTCACAACAAATGCTGATTAGAACCACCATTTCTAACACCATTCCAATACCTCCCGGTCTAGTACAAAATAATCCATTCTTGGACAATACCCCTTCATACTTAAACATGTACTCCAAATCACCACAAGGGGATATGTTCTCCTCTCCCGGTATTTTTACTCAACCACAGGGGTTCCCTTATGCTCCTACCAATGCATATGCAACACCATATCAACAACCCATTCCACCTCCACTCCCTCAACAGGCACCATCAATGGTCAAAACCTATGTGATAGGGACATATTCAGAATACTTGAAAGAGCCCTTAGATTTCACCATACGAAGCGTCATGCTTCCAAGACCTCTTCCTAATTTTCCCAAATATAAAGGTGAGGGAGATCCAAATGCACATATCAAAGCTTACGCTACAGCCATTTGAGAATTACTCCCTTGGGATGGGGTTGTTGCTAAAATATTTCCCAAAACCTTAGAAGGTATCACTCTCGATTGGTATTATAGAATACCTGAGGCTTCCATCCATTCGTTCAAGTAACTCGTGTCAGAGTTCATCAAGGACTTTGACATTAACAAACTATTAAGAACAAGAATCAAGGAATTCTTGCATATTAAGTAGGAACACAATGAATATGTTGCTCATTTCATCCAGAGGTGGCATACATCTCTTTATTCTTCACCAGTGCTCCAAATATGGACCAAATGGAACTATGCGATTTATTCCTTCATTATCTCAAAGTAGAGAGGTGAAGGAAGAATTCCAGAAGTTCCCACTAAGAACTTACGATGAAGTACTTGAGAGTGCTCTCTGAATAGATCAAGCGGAAATTGATAGTGGTTGCAAAACATATGGAGCAAACGATAGGTTAATCACCTCCAACCAAAACACTAAAACTTATCCTACTATCACGAATGTCAATCAAGGACCTAAAATCCTTAATAAAAATCACAGAGTGACAACGGATGGAGTAACTGATCAGGCTAGAAAGATAAATGTTGTGAATACTCCACCACAAATAAACAATCAACAAAACAACAACTTTACTCCAACAATCAATACAGTGTATTTTAATCATCCACAATAACAACAACAACAACGATGACGAAGCCCTACACGGGATCCAAATCAAAATTCAACTAGGTATCAAAACCAGAATTCAAACCAAAAACAACAAACGCAAAACTTTAATAGGCAACGGTTTGATCAAAGTTTTAGGCCACAATATACATCAAGCCAACAACCTAGGAATTACATGCCGTGACTACAATAAATTCATGCAACATTTTCCAGATGAACAAAGAAAACTTTTCATAGATATGTTCTTGGAAGATCCTACCTCACCAGTGCCAAATACTTTACAGGGGTAGTTTCCCCTCAAAATGCACCCTTCAAGATCTTGATGATCCACTCCCAAATCACAACAATAACAAGTTAAATCCAAGTGGGACAAATAAGGGTGTAATTTCAGGAAATAATGATCATGAAGCTTCAACTTCGCTAAATCCATTAGTTGCGCCACAACTAGGAAGTCAGCCATGACCTAAGATAGTCGGTTTAGTGGATTTAGATGCCGAACTACTCGTAGAAGTGTATGAGGACACGAGTATTCCTCTTAGATAAGTCCAAGCTACCCACTAGAAAAGATACAATATCCAACAAGTATTAACAAAACCCGTAGCTGCTTATGATTTAATTAATGATCTAATAAAAACCTTCTCACACATATCCTTTTTGGATTTATTAAAGAATTCCTTTCTCACGGGCTGCTCTTTTAGAAGCATTGGGTTTAGGTCATCTAATTAGCATCACTCCACCTCCTGAAACACGGGTAAATCATATAGACTTTGGTATCCATCCTCCGGGGCAGCTAGATAGGGACACCAAATTCATATTTGAAATAAACAAAATGCCCACAGACACTGAGATTGCGCGCCAAGGTGATCCGGCCTTACACTTGCAAGTGTGGGTCTATAACAATTATGTGAAATGCGCGATGGTTGACGATGGGGCAGCAGTTAACATAGTCCCTTTTTCTTTCCTTCAAAAGCTAGGGTATGGAGAAACCAATTGTTCCACGACTCGAAATACGCTAAGAGGCTATGACAGCCTTAAAGCCACTTCAATTGGAACTATAATACTACTGGTCACCTTAGGACCCAAAACAATCCTGACTGAGTTTTATATTATAGATCGGAAACTAACTATAATATGATCCTTGGCCGACCATGGATACACCGTATGAAGGCAATCCCTTCTACGCTATTTCAAGAAGTAATATTCTTGCATTTAGGAAAGGTGTTCATAGCCAAAGGTGATCCAAAACCATTCGATGTACACCTGGCTGACCTAAAGAAAAGACCAGGCATGCACTCGGAGTTTGAACTCCCAACAAACCAACTTAATAAACCTACCAACGCGAAACTAGAAGAAAAGTTGGTACCTACGATAGATCTCAAAACTATGAGCCTAGCCAAGGAAACCCCAGCCCCCAAAGATGAGGCTAACACTATAGAAATAGTATCATTAGGAACTACTGCAAAAATTGTTGAATTACTAGAACAAGATCTACCAATGTTCCTACCATTTGATTCTGTAGGCATGGGGTGCACCCTAGGTGTTGGCTCTCTTCCAGTAGTGGATCTCTACATGATAGAAGTAGAGAACATTAACACAACAAGTGTCCCAACGATCCATGTTCCCAGCTAAGTATTGGAATCTCCATTTTGATGGAGCTAGATGTCGTTACGGAGCTGGGGTAGGTGTAATCCTTACTTCTCCCGAGGGAAAAGTCCTACCATTTTCCTTTAAGCTAAAATTCGAATGCACTAACAATGGTGCCGAGTATGAAGCCCTTCTCCTTGGCCTCATCCTAGCTAAGAGAATCGGTGTTGATAACATCAGAGTGTTAGGAGACTCGCAATTGGTAGCAAACCAAGTCTCTGAAGTATATGAAACCAGAGCTGAGCACTTACAGCTCTACAAAATGGCTGTATTGAATTTAAGCAAGGAATTTGACTTCATATCAATTGAAGCAATCCCATGCAAACAAAATCTTCTCACCAATTCAATAGCAACCTCAGCATCACGCTTTACTCCAAACAGTAAGTTAGAGGATACCCGTTTCATGGTATCCCTTCATGATGAACCATTGATAAAAACAATGTCAAATCCTCTTTTAAATGGAAATGAAAACAAATCTACTATCCTAGACCACATCGATAGTGATACAACCACTCTTGATTTCTTAAACACCTATGCGGCATTACATCTCGCCCATCACGCAGTAGATTTATCTTTGATCCCACATTCATCTTCCTATTACGGGAATCCCATGACAGAGCTTCCCCCACAAAAGGAACTCAACATATACACAGTCAAGAATGGAGATGAGATGGAGCTACCCCCAGCCCCGCCTGAGTTTGAAGAAGGTAACGCTTCTCTAATCGAAGAAACAATTGATATTAACATCGGAACGGAAGATGAACCAAGGATATTGAAGTTAGGATCCTCGTTAACTCCATTAGAAGTAGAAATACACACTCGGATCCTCAAGGAACATCAGAAGGCATTTGCATTTAATTATAAGGAAATGACAGGAGTTACACCCCACATTGCGGTACACAACCTCGTCACTAAATCAGATGTAAAACCGGTTAAACAAAAATCAAGACCAATGAAACCCAAGGTAGCTCTCATGGTAAAAGAGGAGGTAATAAAGCTCCTCCAAGTAGGATTCATCAAACCAGTCAATTACTCTCAATGGGTATCTAATATCATTCTGGTTCTCAAAAAGAATGGAAAGATACGCATCTGCATAGACTTTCGAGACATTAACAAAGCATGTCCTAAAGACGACTTCCCATTACCATCCATAGACGTCATTGTTGATGCAACAGCTAGATTTGAGCTTTTGTCTCTCATGGATGGATTCTTGGGATACAATCAAATCAGAATATCTAAACAAGACCAAGCTAAAACCACATTTATAACTCCTTGGGGAACCTATTGCTATGTTGTTATGCCATTCGGTCTCAAGAACGCTGGCGCTACATACCAGCGGGCTATGACATATATATTTCATGATCTTATTCATAAAATTGTGGAATCCTACATAGATGACTTGTTGGCCAAGGCCAAGAAGCATTGTGACCATCCGAGAAGTGCTTCGCATCATTCTTTCACATCTGATAGAATACGAGTCACGCTAAATCCAGAAAAATGTGTCTTTGGTGTGACAGGAGGGAAGCTCCTAGGTTACATTATATCATCACGCATGATCGATGTTGACCCAACCAAAATTAAGGTTGTTCTCGAAATGGTCCCACCTTCGGATGAATCTGGAATCAGATCATTTCTCAGAAAACTTGGTGCGATCCAGAGATTCATCTTGGACTTAAGTTTCACCATTTATTCAATCAACAATCTAGTCAAGAAAGATTATAGCATTGATTGGACCGAAGACTACAATGAATCTTTCAACGCAGTTAATCGTTTCTTGTTATCACCACCTATGCTAATGCCACCTAAGCCAGATTTCCCGTTAATTTTATATTTGCGAGCCACCAATGTCTCGCTAACTCGTGTATCTTTGGCTCAAGAAGATGATGACAATAGAGAACGTGTGATTTATTTCATTAGCTGGACATTGCTCGACTATGAAACATGCTACACACAAGTGGAATGAGAATGCCTCACCATAGTCTTTGCAACAAAATGCTTAAGACATTACATGTTAAATCAAGAAACAAAGGTCATTGTAAAAACAGACCATTTACGAACTTTCCTCATGCAAGGGTCCTTGTCTAAAAAGGTTGGGTGCTTTATAACCTTAATGGGTGAATTTGAATTAACATTCGTAAATCAGAAGTCGGTTAAAGGACAAATCATCGTGGATTGGTTAGCTAATAATCCATTAGATGGAGGTGATCTAGTAGATCTGGACTTTCCAGATGAGTGCGTATACTACGTTGAAACCCGACCTTCTATTTCTGAATGTGCTTGGTATACTGATATGATTAATTATATCATGGACCATATGTATCCAGAAGGTGCTACTCTGTAACAAAGAAGGTGGTTACGCATCATCATAGTGAAATACGTCATTATAGAGAAATTCCTCTATCGAAAAGCATTCGATGGAATGCTTCTAAGATGCATCAACACAGAAGAATCCAAGAAGATTCTCCATGAATCTCACAGTGGAATGTGTGGAGGCCACTTTGGTGGCCATGCCACCACTCGTAAAATACATCGAATGGGCTATTTCTGGCCCACTCTAGAGCACGACATAGTAGAGTTTGTACGAAGGTGTCATAAATGCCAAGAATTCTCTCATGAGATTCACATGCCGGCACAAGCTCTATAACCAATCGCTACTCCATGGCCCTTTTCTACGTGGGGCCTAGATTTAATAGGGAAATTCTCTCCCTCATCTACAGATGGCCATAATTTCATAATCACGGCCACCGAATATTTTACCAAGTGGGTAGAGGCTATGCCTCTTACTACTGTACCAAGTTCTGTAATTGCCAAGTTCATTTTGAACCAAATCATTTGCAGGTACGGTGTCCTGCAAGTCATTATCTCAGATAATGGGACTTCTTTTAAGAATGATGAAGTTTGTGAATTATGTAATAAATTTAAAATAAGCCATCATACAGCCTCCTTGTATTACCCTCAAGCCAATGGACAGGTTGAGGCGACAAATAAAACATTAAAATCCATTCTCCTTAAAACGGTGAAAGAAAACAAATGAGATTGGCATTTGAAGTTATATCCGGCCTTATGGGCCCACCGAACCTCAATAAGGACACCAACAGGAGTGACTCCTTTCTCGCTAGTATATGGGGCGCGAAGCAGTTCTCCCGCTTGAGGTTGAAATACCCAGTCTCCGCATTTCATTACAAGGGATTCTAGATGAAGACGCTTATAGAGAAGCATGTCTCTCCCAACTAGAAAGCCTAGATGAAGCTAGGTTAGATGCTGAACAGCGGCACAGAGTCTATGCTGACCGGATGTGTCGGTAGTATAACAAGAAGGTCTATGAACGTGACATATATGAAGGTGATCTAGTTCTAAGGCTAGACAGCCGGATCGATAAAAATACCGGCGAAGGAAGGAAGTTCCAGCCCAAATGGTGGGCCCATACCGAGTCATGAAGGACTATGGAAATGGTGCATATCTCCTATGTACGCTAGAAGGTGAGGAATTTAGTGAAACAGTCAATTCCTGCACCTCAAATGATTCTACGCGTAAGAAGCTAGCACTACTTGTATAATTATATCTACATTGCATCTTCATATAGATTAGGATCATTTTGTCTGCTTGTTTCATACAAAAATTGTGATCAAGGAATTTGTTCTCAAAGCAATTCATTACAAACTCATGATGTTGTTGGCATAAACACTCTAATCATACTTCTCTATTTCCATGATATCATCAAACTATTTCAGAATCATTTCATCAAATAAAGCTAGATATGACAAGGTCTTAACAGATAACCATGCCAAGATCTATGGGTTTATTCTCACTTTTGTTTTCTTCTTAGGATGGGTGTCTTTCCTATGTACATTCTTGAAGCTTCATGGTGTCACATCTATCCGTGTGTATATCTCTTTGGAAATAAGAACACACTAACATTTTGTTCAAGTAAAAAAGTCAAATATAGATCAAACAAAAAAATTTAAATTTACAAATTTCCTTGCCCCACCAACCTTTGGTGATAAGATTACGTCTCTTACTAGTGACGTAGGGTTGAAAAAGGATGGAAATGCCCTTACTCGCTTATGCCTTACCTATGGTGATAAACCCACGCTTCTTACTAGTAGTATGGGGCAAGGTGTAGGGGGTCTTCATGACAAACAAATGTAAAAGGTCATAGAAAAACAATTCAAATGTTGAAGTCTTGAGTCAAAAACAAATGAATCGGATGTCCAAAATTCCAAGAGAATTAAAAATCCTAAAAATCTAGATTTTGTCTACCATGTGGCCATCTATAGATCTAAGTCTAGATAAACCACAAAGCAAGTTACATCCCAAAACTATGAAGTCACTCGAGTGAAGTGGGCTTGTAGCATCCTAATTTTGTTCCGCTAAAGCTTTGTCTATCTTTCATCGAGTATCATTTCAACACATTTCATAGCTTGTGCCCTTTCTAGCTCTCGGTGATGAGCCCTCTCATCTTACTAGTTATGTGGAGTTAGGAGAGGGAAGGTCTACCTACTCATCATACTTGGTTTGTCTTCACCACTTTACCAAAATAAATATAAAGTGTTCAAAATTGCTTATAGAAACTAAGATTCAAAATCACATTGTATCTACATTATCATAAATTAGCATCATGAAATACAAAAAGAAAGCAAACACTTGCATCATTTGTTATCCATTGCATACATTCTAAAAATCATACATGCATAACATCAAAATTTACATGAGGAAACTGGAAAGGAAACAAAGCCATAAATGCCAAAAGTCTGATCCAAAAGAATATAAATATATAAATAATCAAAGTTTCTGTACAATGCCATCATGTGCTAAGCATGGTCAAAATGCTCAAAGAGCTTGGAATATACAAAAGAATATATCATACAAAATCTAGGAGAGCCATGTGGCTTCTCAATCCTTATGAGACCCCTCTGAAGGCGCACGCCCATGCCTAGGAATCTAGCTATGCCGGAACTGCGAGTGCACGAGAGGGCTTAGGATCTCGAAGGGCAGTGTAGTCTCACCATGAGAATGACTCCTCATCAGGCACTCTGTTGTCTTATACCCCGCTAGCTCCGTGCAGAGAGTCGATACCATCCTAGCCACATGCCAGACTGGGGAAAAGACATTAGTGTGTCTACCAGCTACTTAGGGCTCCCCAGTGTCCACAGACAACTCTACACGGGTCCTCTCCATGGGGATCATCAGGGTATCCATGCATACTCTGCGAATCAGGGCTCGCCACTCATCGGTGGTCTCTACAAACAAAGGAGAAAACAAATTAGAAATAAAACAAGAGATAAAATACAAGAGAAAACAAAAGGAGAGATAGCAACTAAGGAAATCCTAATAAAAACAAACATTAAAAGGAAGGATGGTAACTTACTCGGATCACCAGGCCTCCAGGATGGATCTCTAGGGTCCACACCTGCCACAGATGCCACCACTAGCTGAGGTGCTCCCCGTGGCTGGAGCAACATAGCATCCTACAACGGACTCATCCTCCCCACCATGGCCCTGGGAGAGTGGCTCCTCTGAAACCAGAGTAACTCTCTCTGCACTCTACTCGGCCCTCTCTGCCTGCATGATATCCTGAGTGTCATGCCACTCAGGATCACTATCCTCCTCAATCTCCTCCTCTGTCTCTCCCCCTGTAAACTCCTCGGACTCAGAGTCTATGTCGATGGGGTCATTGCTGCTATGGGAAGGACCCATAGAAATCTGAAGCAAGGGTTCCTGAGGTGCACTGGCTCTCCCTCGGGCACGTACTACCCTCCTGGCCGTAATGAGAATGTCAGGAGTAACAACTATTCAACCCCGACGTCTGGGAGCCCCTATGGCCTCTCAAACTGACTTGTATACTAGCACTACTGGGGGAAGCATGCCCATGTAGGGTAGGCTAAACTACTAAGGAACTCGGCCAAAGGGGTGTATCTCCTCTCGCCCCACTCAGTCAATAAGATGCCTTGTGGTGGAGCAGGAGATCAAAGTAAGAGCCTCCTCACCCCATATACCTGCCATGGTCTGATATGGTGTGGCCTCCATGTCATCGGTGGTCAGAGAAGAAGCGGGCGATGAGGTGCTCTAAGCACTAACATATCTGTCCATCTGGCTACCCTCACAGCTCCAAGATCTATCACCTCTACACCTCTACCATAAGGAATGAAGTGCTCATAAACCCAACTCATGACCAGGGTCGGGTGGCTCAAAGACTGCCCCTGTAAATGGACTACCCTGTATAAGTCATGGTAGGTAGTCCCAAGTATGTCTACTCCCCAGGCATAAATCTGGCCATGGCCCTCAATCTGTGTAATGATGGGGGACCAACAGTATAGTAATGTGTCTCCTCCCTTGTCCCCGATCAATCTCGAGGCAAGGATCCCCATAATATCCTGAAAAATCAAGGGGATGGGAAAACTAGGAATAGATCAAACTTTGACCCCCTTCTTCGAACCCGTGGAGATGACTGCATCTCCCATATAGGAAGCCCACTGTGCTATCTGGGCCCGTGAACCTGTTGTCTCGAGGGTGAGTCATCTCCCGATGATCGGGACCCCTAGGATATGGTAAACATCCTCTAGTGTGATGGTCCACTCACCTCGAACCCTTGGTAATTGTAAGGTGTTCCGATCAGCATCCCAATAGGAGAACAAGTCACAGAGTATGTGACTAGATGGTGCAACATGTGGAACATGTGAGATACGTAGTATCCTGGCCCTCTGAAGAGTGTCCTCCTCATCCTGTGAAAGTGCATCTAGTACTGCTGGGAGCCAGTCACACACTCTCTCTCAACTCCACCGAATGTAATCCTACCTCACCTGTATACACCCAAAAACACACAACAAAGAGCAAGTTAGCATCCAAGTGACATTAGAAAAATCATGAAAACACATAGAAATGCTAAAAATGCAAAAGCAATCTCAAACAAGTGTTCTTTTGACATTATGTTCAAAACTGCTACCTTGAGGAGGGAGGTGGTTTCGTAATAGCCACCTTAAGGGTGGTGGTCTTATAATCACCGCCCTGAATAGGGCAGCGGTCGTGTAACCGCCACCCTAGGCAGGGCGGCGGTCGTGGCCCGAAAACCCACGTGGGTTTTATACTCTAAAAGAAGCCTAAAAACACCAAAAGAGGACCATTTTAACTAAAACAAGGCCTACCCAGTAGGCACCCCCTAGATGGACCTTTTGAACCTAACATTTTCAAAAATAACCCCCACGACAAAGATTTTAGCATTTTAAAATTAAGGAGGTAAAAACGATAAATTGAGGAAAACTAACCTGTGATCTCCCGGGTCGATGATCTGCACGCAGAGGAATGATTGCTATCTCACCATGAAAGTTTTGGCTCTACTCTCATAAGAAACCGTCACCATGGGTCCCAGAGCTCATAATCAATCAAATCAACACATGCAAATGAATAGGAAAATGGGGCCACTTTCATATATATAGCAGCTTGACTTGTTTTGAATGTTTTTTTTCGCAGGTTTGGAGCGCCGAAGGAGGTAAGTTCTTACCCACACACAAATGGTGCATCCTCATTTCCCATTATTTAAGCGTTTATTTTCTGATCTATCTTGTCTATCTGCACTTGAGTACTCTTTTCATTTTGTAGGAAGCGGGAATTTTGGATGGCATCATTTTGACACATGGACGTACCAGGTATGACTTCCAACTTCCCATTTCGGGACCGCCATACTCGGACCCACCATTTTACGCCTCTTCATGTCTAAAACGCTTCTCCGAGGGGGCAATATGTACGTACCAAAAATTGAAGGTGCTTTGCTGTTTGTTGGAACAATGTAACACATACCCCAATGATGATACAAGTCTCCTCGTAAGGTGTTCGGGATTCAGAAAAGCTCCCCAAGTGTGCGTTAACATCCCACATGCCCCGCTTAGCTCCCACATGCTTTGTTTTTCCCTTTTCCCCTCTTTTCTTGGCCTTTTTCTCTTGATTATGAAGCTGCCGCCCTGCCTAGGCAGCGTTTCTCGTGACCACCACGCTAAGCGAGGAAGTGGTCTGTATGCGAGCACCACTGCTCGGGGTGGCATCCTTTAAGCATTTTCTAGAATGGTCTTTTAACACGACTCACATAAATTTCAACGTTTACCAGCTTTTTTCACTGCCATAAGCTTGTATTAATGATTTTGGTTCCCTGGAATAGTGTTTTTCCATTGTTTATAGTTTAAGAGATCAATTTGGTTTTTACCTTGGGTAAATGCAAATGCTATAAATAGTTAGCTTGTGCTCAAATGAATGGCCCCTCAAATTTTCCTCTAAATTTCTCATTGCAATAGATTAGTCTTTCATTTTACTTAGAATTCTTAGTTTCTTTCATTGTATGCTTAGTTAGTGTTGTTTTGCTATTAGGAAGCCACATATCCATCTTGTGCAAGTGTTGTTGATACTTTATCCAATCCATTGGAGTAGAATAGTTTGTTTTCAATAGGAAGCCATTAAAGTTGTAGGTTTTGTTCTTTAAACAGGATAGTTTCAGGTTCTGGACATTTTATGTTGCATGACTCGTAATAAATCCCACTAGGAATTACATAAGCCAAGCTCTATACTCTTGCGCTATCTCTCTCCTACTCGCATTGTATTCAATCTGTATCCTAAGCTGCCTTTATCCCAATATCTACTTCTATTGATGCTAGCATTACACACTTTTCTAGATCCACATGAACATGAAGGAATGAGGAGATCACACTGAGGGGACAAGATCACACACACCATCGTTCGCCACTGCTCTTTTCTACAGAATCCAGGTTCTAGCTTTCAAAGTTCTAATTAGAATTGTATCAAATAGAGTAGTTAATTACTTTATTTCAGTCAATCTTACTTTTGATATTGCTAGGGAAGCTGTGGGGATTGATAGTTTCTAAGAGACTATGATTCTTTCCTCACTTATGAGGTAGGATCGAGAGTCTTTCAAATAGATTAGATCAGTTATTTCATTGTTTAGAATAGATTTACAACTACACAGATAAGTAGCTATACTCGGTTACTTTGTTTGTTTTAAAATTCAACACTAGGTTAATTGTCAATTTCTAGATATATTAAAATAGCTGCTCTTTCAAATTCATTTATAAAATTCATCAAAAAATAACAAAAATATAGAAGTTATATATGTTATAGACATACTTCGCATAGTTAATTTTATTTTGCTGCATTTAGTTTACATTATTGCTTTTGTATGACAATCACGAGACCTAGAGAGCCCAGGGAATACGTATTCAAGCCAATCGTGCCCCAACCCAATCTCGTCACAGCCATAACTGATATAGATCAGAATCTCAGGATCCAAGTCTTCCAAACAACTGGTAAACTTACAACAAATTAGTTTCCAACTACACGGGTTAAACATAGAAGATGACCAAGCACACACATTTTGGTCAAATCAACCAAACTACAGATTACCCTAGATTCATATCCACATGACTGTAGAAGGGTTTGAAAGAGAGCAGACCTTTGGTTGTGATCCTTTGGTCCCACATCCAGATGCAGGAGACACTCTCACAGATATAGATACTAGCTTGAGAATTCAGGTTGCACAAATGCCTGTAAGATATTCTGAGAAGATCGCACAATTATTGATTATGAATATAGAAGCTGAAAAGGCATATGACTATTGGATACTAGGGATTAGGGATTGATTCAGCACATGACCATAGCAGGACCACAACAAGTACAAATCTATGGTTGTGACCCACAAATCCCATAACCCAACGAGCCCATAGGTGAATCAGACATAGATACTGGCCTACGTACACTAGTATTCAGATCTACTCCACTTCCACCTATCATCATCGAACAATTATCCTTATTATACATAGCATCTAACAAATCTAAGGAGTTCGGACTAGGCCAGAGAATCACCCATAAGTCAATTATATTTACCATCCACGCTATAACCTTATTTGGACATATACACGAAACTATCCCGGTCATTTTCCATGTATTCCATAACCTATAGACCGAATCACGCGAGCTCGATATTGATTGTAGCCTTGAGTAGTCATCCTTGGTAATCAATCTATCACACCGATTGAGGTTAGGAGGGCCTTCTTTGCCTTAGATTCACAATTTCCACTAGTGCGCGTCGAAGATATCAGATTGCACAATTAGCTTGTCTGCATCCCACACATATTTAATCCCCATCGGTACATTTCTCGGCACGACCTCCTGAGGAGTCGTCGAGTGCAAGGAAAATTTACTTTTAGATTCCCACGCTCGCTTGTCACTTTTCCATCATACAGTACCCTAAGTCCTTGAAAGCTACTACTTACGCAGAACATGCTACTAACTTGACCTAGAGAGAAAATAAGTTCGATTCTAGATGTGTGTAGATCTAGATGAACAAATACGAAAGGGTGTTGAGTACGGTCTTGTAGTTTTCATGTGCCAACATTCATGAGAATTGATTCATCAAGATGTACATACCCCCTTAGTGGTCATTAATTCATAATTAATATAGGATTAAGATTCAGATTGCAATAACCATACCTAACCCTAATTCCAATCATTCATTAAGTTCTTTATCCATAATTATCCTGATTAGATATGGAGAACTTCATTAATTCATGTTTGCATTAATGTTCATTAATGTGGCATAACAAGTAGTTATCCCAAAATAGGACAACAAACATCAAATGTTTAATTCTTAATGCAACCTAGCTATCTAAATCAAGGGTGTCATCCACCTAGATTCAGCTAGTGTTTACTTTACAAATGAAGTACAAAGATTAATGATCATAACCACCATTCCTTTTATATTTCATTCTTTTGAGAGAGGAAGAGTCTTCCTCTACATGGTTAGATGTTAGGATTAACATATCCTTTTATCGTTCTTTACTCATATAGTTTAATTGTATGTCCAAAGCATATTTCATTATTAAACTTTAGTTGTGTAGATAAAGAATGACATCTTTTGCAAATTTTACAAGTTTCATTATAATAAGGGAGATTTATACTATCCCCTTTATCCAACTTATTAATTGATGACAACAATAGTATACAATACAAATATAAATAATACCACCAAGATATCACTACTATTTCGTCATACAAGTACAAAAGAATTCAAACCAAAAACCTTTCAATTCAAGATGATAAATATACATTTACAAGACTATTCATTACAAAAATACTTTGCATGTCAATCATCATCAAGTTCATAAGAGAGCATCACTTTTATTTCCCAATACAACTCAATAGTGATTCAAAACTCTTTACATAAGATCCAAAATTAAATAATCTAATGCATCATAAAAATATTTTCCTTCTTTTATCACTTACGATGTCCATCTACAAAAATTTCTAGCACGGTTTAGTTCAATGAATCTGAGAATGATAAGCACTAAGCATTAAAACGAAGTACATTCCACTAATTGTTCTATTAAAACAACACTGATTTAATGAAACAATTAATATATATCATAAAAAAGCATAAGTAATATCAACCAAAAAAGAAGTTCAATTACATATTCAGAATTCACTTTTAAGAAAAGAGCATAATATGATCCGCAACATCTGCATTATAACATATAGTTTAATTGATCCTATCAATTACTTTTAAACAATAAAAGGTCTTGTCATCCAATTGTTTCATAATTTTATAAGAGTAGAAATACACATTTATCTTTACTAAGTAGCAAAAGAGTTATATACAACATAGCTCATATTAGGATGATTCATCCTACAACTTAAGCAAAGAAGAAGAATCAATACATACTATTCCTTATACACTTAATCATTTGAAAGACAAAAATAGGTTTAGAACACACCAAACTACCTTAGTTCAAAGATAACATTATAAGGATTCAACATTAAAGGAACAACATCTAACAAGAATCCCAAATCAATCCAAGTAGGGGTAGAGAGTCAAAATAGTCCTCCTGCAAGTCTAAAATAACTTCCACATGTTAGAAGATATAATTCATAGATCTGAAACTAGACGTTCCACAAATCCAAGCTAGACTCACACAGAATTAATCTCTTCCTATGTCCATCCAAAAGAGGATTCATAAAAGATAGGGTGCAAAAGAGTAAACCTTCCAATATCAAATCCAAAATAAGTAATACTCAGCCAGGCATGGCAGTCGGTCAAAACAAGTTTACATTCCTTATTCAACAAAACTGACTAAGCTACTTTCTTTCTACACCATTATAACAAATGAATAGAACAAAGTAGACCAAACAATCCACAAAGAAATTTCCATCTCAAAAGAGAATCGGAATACAGAGAAGTTCAATCAAATGAACTTATCCAAACAACAGTAAAAAGGGATCTCAATTAGAAAAGGTCCAATCCATAATTCATTTCATTTATACTATCAAATGAATTACCATTTCTATTTCAAACTTAGAAGTTCTTTAACTAGTTCCCAAGAGAGAACACAAAACCAAACACATAGTTAGAAGAAAGCACACTTCTAGTTTCCCTTACAAATCTTTACCAACTAGTTTATCTATTCCCATTCATTAAACACAAGTTCAAATTCAATTCTCATAATGAAGTACACAGTATAGTCCCAAAAATAGAATACTGTCCTTAAGAGAATCACATTCCTTTCTCTTTTTAAAGACCCTGAGATTCCTTTAATGAGTCTAACAAGAATACAAAATCCCAAAACAACAAAAGATAAAAAAGTTCAGAAGTACTCACGAACTCAAAAGAACTGAAATCCCATTTACAAGGCTTCAACAACTCAATACAAAAGAACAAGTAGTTTGTGATCCAATTAAGAACAAATTTAAAGAACCAACCCTAAACCAGAGGTAATATAACCTTCCATACAAGATTCTGTGCTCGAGAGTGTTCAAATTATTCTCTTTTATAAAACCCAAAAATCAATAAAAGGATCCAAAGAGAGTAAGAAGATCCAAAACACAAAAATTCAAGCAAGGTCCCAACGTTACCTCAAGCTTGATCAAAATAGAATTCACCACAAAAGACTTACACAACTCCATCAAAAATATTGTGACGAAGAAGATGATCATTTCAAACATTGATCACAAGGAGTGTGCATACCGTATTTCCATAAGCCTCAAAACTATTAACAATTGTTCCAACAAAATCTAGATCAAACCAAACCCACAACAAGATACAATTACAGTCTAATAATCCTTCAAACAAAACAGTCAAGCCTTCAACAAGACGTGGGTTTTCTCAAAGAAAAGGAGAGAAGAATATACTTCATATTCACATGCCCTATCAAGTTCAAAGAAGGCGGTACAGTTTCCAAAAGCATAAGTATCACAACCATTCCAACAAGAAGCTAAAAGGAGAAGATCTCAAAAGAGATTACCAGATCAACTTCAAACCAAAACTAATCTCTCAAGTCTCTTTCGAGCAGACAGTCCCCAAAATGAGTTCAAATCATTTTCAAATCCTTGAATAAGAGTAAAACTCCAGCTCATAATATAAGTGCAAAATCAAACACATTGATTTGACTACAAGTTCAAAACATGCAAGTATAGAATATGAGTATAGTGTCAAACACGAAGCTTCGAACAAAAGTTTAGAACTACACAAGGCTCTAATACAAGCTCAGAACAAACACAAATGCTCCAATACAAGCTCAAACGAAACACAAGGCTCCAATACAAGTTCAAACAAAACACAAGGCTCTAATACAGGTTCAGAACCACACAAAGCAATGAATGCCAGTTCAAAACAACACCAACCTCGAATACAAGTTTCAGAATGAAATACAAAGCTTCAAATACAATTTTTGCATGCATGTCACCATTAAACTAGCACAGAGAAAGTTTCCCAAAAACTAACATTACTATGTAATGGATTTACATCCCAAAAACCACAGAGATTCATAAAAACATGAAAGTAATTAACTAGAAAAATCATGCAAATATTTATCTCATGAGATCATAATTGTTTTAATGAATCATTTAGAAGAAATCAAGAAATCTTAATGGGTAGAGCCTATCATGCCTAATAGTGCCTCTGCCAATTCGAAGGATACTTCTAGCTGAGATTCCCACTCTTTTTCTTCTCCAAAAAGATCAAAAACCAAAAAAATTCTTCCAATGCCTCATATACATTCCTTTGATTGAAAATAGACCAGAGAAACCAAAAATAGCCATGATGTAGAATTCAAACTGCTAGTTCAAAGAACCAGATAGCTCTATGCAGAGAAAAATTCATGAGACATGCAAGACAACCTCCCACAAATCTACCTCCCTTGTTTCCAAGATGGTTTGCACACAAAAACCAAGGTCCATTAATGTCATTACTCCCAAATCTCCTGCTTATCTCTCCTTGCCACCACCTCCCAAAATTGGTGAATGCCATTTTTAATTTAACATGCAATTCCATATTTAGTGAAGCCTCCACGTATGCCTCTACTAAAGTTAACTAGCCTTTTCCAAAACTGGTAGTACCTCCATACATTAAACCCAATCAAATCAATTAAATGCCATTGGAACTGTCGCCTTAGTGCCATGTAACCCTTAGGTTCCTTTTTAATAGTTTAGGATAGATTTCCCCAAAACTTAGGTTAGTCTAACAATAATTACCTTAGGTCTTAAAACATTTCCATAGGTAATTTCCACCTTAGGTTAGATTAAATTCACATCCATATAGTATTAGGCATTAGGTTAATATAGCCTAACATTACTTTAGTAATCTCTCCCTTATTCATTTAGCACAAGATCTTAGGTTAGGACACCATCCCAACAAAATAGAATAAGAAGCTTAGGTTAGAATGAAACCCAAATAAGTAGATGTAGCTAGGAAGTAGGTGCTCTTACCTAGCTTAGGATATTGTTAGGATAATCCTTTAGTTTTAGGATCTTGATCCCCTTCATAGTCATGAAGCAGACTATATTTTGTTTACACCATTAATGTCTTGCAGATCAATCCCAAAGACCCAAGCACAAACATACAACCGAATGAAGACACGTTCACACAAGACCAAATAATTTGTAACATACAAATTTTAGTCCACTATGTCTCTCAAACTAATGAATGTCAATTTTACCATTCAGTCTATTAAGAAGATTTAAAACATTCCTTGGATCACTGAAATTGATCCAAGGATGAGTCAGTAAAAGAGATAAGTTTACAACTCTCAAAATCGATTACAACTTATCAATAAGAAGTGAAAATGGATTCTTGCAAGCCATATCATTTCCATCCAAGAGTAGAAATGATTTATCCATAACAAGCATGATCTTCAAAAATCAAGGGAACACACCTCATTCAAGAAAATCACATGCCAACGCTTGTAATGCAAAGAGAAATATAACTTGATTTTCCAAGGTGTTACATAATTTTCATAGATTTAGAGGATATGGGAAGGTATACCCAAATGAACACATTATTTCATTCATTGTGGCTTGTCGAGTTCTTAGATTCAGCACAAAGATGTCTCTGTCACGATTTTTTTAGAAACACTTGAGGACAATGTTGCAGAGACAAGTACTATCATCTTTTGACTACTGCTATCACTAAGCCGGGATACCATGAGGACTCATTTTGAAAATCAGTTCAAACCCAATAAGGATGTGTATGATATCCTTGCCATATTTCTCAGATAAAGAAAGAACCATATGAGCCCATGTGAGAATTTGTGGTAAGATTTAAAAAATTGGTGAATAAAATTCCAGTAGCCACTCATCTTGTGGATCAAATTCAGAAATGTTTCTTCCTGAATGCACAATTTCTAGAGGTAAGCTATGCATTGAGAAGGGATAATCTTGCCACTTTGGATGATGATCAACACTTGGCCATAAGTGTCGAAGATGATCTCATAATGTATGGAAAATTAAAAAAGGAACCTCCTAAAGCTAAAACTTCTTCTTCAGGAACCAATTCTGATCAACTGGTACAAAAATTGGCAAATGATCTTATAGCAATCAAGAAGCAATTGGCTCAAAATACTCCTTATAAAGATATTCCAAGGATAAATTTTCAACCCTGAAATCATTTTCCTTCTACTCAGCCCAAACTAGCAATTGAAGCACCTCCTCTTAAGGTTCCAGTCAATGCAATGTGTGAAGTTTAAGAGCCTAAAGATGAAGTAGAGGCTGAGGAGTATGAAGAGCCTGAGGAAGAAGCAGAAGAGGCTCCAAAAGAAGCAAGTGATTCTCAAGTTAATTTCCTTACCACCAAAGGGGTTGATGATGATGAAGATAATTATGATGAAGTAGTGACAGATATGAATAGTGAATCATATGTTGTTATGACTAGAGAATAGATGAAAAAAAATAAGGAGGTGACCCATCCTACAAATAAATCCAAAGAGGTTCTGATCACTATTCCATTTTTTTAAAAGAAGAGCCCTATCCCTACCCCTTCCACCCAAAAGGGGAATAACACTTCTACTTCTTTGTCTTTTACACCTAAAGATAATATAACTTCAACCTCTGTGTCCAAAACAACCTCAACTACAAAAAATGATAAGCCTAAGGCTTCCACCTCTTCTAGTGTAGATGCCCCATCTACCTCTGGATCTTTTGACATAATTGATCACATCAAGAAAACCAAGATTCAAATTTTTGAAGCTGAATTCTATCAAACTCACCCTGATGCCTTTGCCCAGGTAGTCAAGTTTTTCAAATCCAAACCTAACTCATCATCTACTACTTCCAAAGGCCTATTGCCTACTCCCACCTCATCACCTAAGAAAAATTTGATATTTGCAACACCTTCTACAAATGAAAATATTGATCCCTTCTTTGTCACACTATTTCTAGTTGGTCATAGGCTTGGTAATTTTTTAACGATTCAAGAGCATCACACAATGTGATGCTTGCTAACTTTTCTCATTCTTTAGGATTGAATTAGACACATAATTTTGGTTCATGCTATTAAATGGAAATTAAGGAGGTGCCACTTGTAATAAGGATAAAGGATGCCTGAAGTAGCTTTTACTTCTTTCCCAAAGAAAAGCGTAAAGCTATCATTTAAGTAGAATAAATTCCTCCATTCTATGGTATTTTGCTGAGTATAAATTTAAACAAAGAAGTGAGAGGAGAAATTCAAATGGATTGGTCACATGCTCTCATCCTAGTTAGTGGAAATATGAAGAATTTGTTACTGGAGGGAAAAGCGAGTATATTTTGCGGAGAGAATAGATAACCCTAAAGAACAAATTCTCTAGGAAAACATTGGTCATGGTAATTACATGATCATGTCAGAAGATGAGATGAAGGCAACCAAGGGTGTGATATATGATCCTAATGGTGTTTTGATTCTTGAATTTGATTGTAGTTTATCTTCATTTGGTTCTCGGAGCAAGTGTGGGTTTTTTCTCCTGATAAGAAGTCTTACCCATTTTCTTATAATTTGCAATTTGAAAATACAAATAATACAACAGAATATGAAGCTCTTCTTTTAGGTCTAACAATGGCAAGAGAAATGGGAATAAAGAACATTTGTTCATGAGGAGATGTAAAACTTATTTTCAAACAAGTCAGAGTAGTGTTTTAGGTAAAAATAAAAGGCTCAAGCATTACATGAATTTTGTATGGGATTCAATTGAGTTATTTGATGCCTTCTCCATTGAGGTTGTACCTAGAGAAAAGAATAATAGAGTTGATGCTTTAAGCGTATCGAGATCCTTGTTTATCCCTCACCCAGACTTCACTCAAGAGTAGTTTACAATTGAGATGATACATAGACCAAGTGTGCCGAATAATGTCGATAATTAGCGGATATTCAATGTTGATCAACATTTACTTTCTTTTCTTGAGATTAAGGACAAATTTTGTAAACTATATTTTGAAGGAAATGAGGCTACTCCTTATGAGTCTCTACCATCGTTTGTACACAGAAGAAGGAGTTGAAGAAGAATCTAATAAGGATGGTTGCGTAAGAATGAAAGGTAACAATATTCCTAAAGGATTAGTAAGCCTAGAGGATTTGTTTCACAAACATGGTAGGTATATCAAGTCAATGGTATCACGTGGAGCTCATCAATCAACAAAGCATGAGAAATTTAACATTGGAAATGAAAAAGAGCCTAAGATTGTTAATATTGGTAAATGTTACACTCGAGAAGAAAAGAACAAAATGATTAAATTGTTAAAAAAATATGCTAATGTAGTGGCTTATGCATATGATGCTTTAAAGTCCTTCAGGATAAGGGAAATGCAACCCTACCTCCCATAAACCCAAGAATTAATCCTTTCAGGAAAATGCAAAGGAATTACAATAAAAAAATTATAGATATTATTCGCTAGAAGATTTATAAGTTATTAAACGCAAGGATAATTTTCCCTATTCATTATTCAACTTGGATAGCCAACATTATGCCTGTAAGGAAGAAGAGTAGAGAGATCCGTATTGGTATGGATTTTCAAAACTTAAACTAGGATTCCCTCAAGGATAACTACTCAGTCCTCGTAATGGATCAAATCTTGCAAGATGTCACTAGCTCAGAGATGTTATTTGTGTTGGATGATTTCTCGAGGTATAATCAGATTGAAGTAGATCTCTCAGATTAGCACAAGACAACTTTCACAACTCCTTGGGGTACTTTTACATATAGAAGGATGTCATTTGGTCTCATCAATGTTGGTGCCACTTTTTAGAGGGAAATGGATTTAGATTTTGGTGATTTAAAGGGAAAGTGAATTGTAATATATATTCATGACTTGAATTTTTTCTCCATGAAGAGGGAGGATCATTTCCAACATCTTGAGGTTGTTCTATAGATGTGTAAGATGTATGTGATATCCTAAATCTAAAGAAGTTTGTCTATGGTGTTCTGAAAGGAAAATTACTCGAGACATATTGTTTCCAAAGAAAGGATCAAGATAGACCCATAGATATTTTAGGATATACAAAATATTCCCCTCCCTACAAGAAAAAAAGGTGTGTATTCTTTCTTTGGAAGTATAAACTTTCAAAGAAGATATTGGGCCCCTAAAATATTGGCTAAGTACAAAAATGTGTGTGGGAGCGCAAGGCCTATTTGAAGAAGGGTACATAAGGAGAAAGGGCACAGGACATGGTTTTAGGAGGATTTATAAGAACCAATGATGCGTGCTCACAAGGCAAAGAAAGAGATTTAGGGACTTAGCCATATTTGGCATATCAGGAAGGACATGAGGAAAGCATGACCCGACTGCGCATGCAGAGTGGATAATGTGCCAACCTAGAAACTTGTGGCCCACAAAAGGAATATACCCTATGATAGAAGATTCTAGAAGGTCATCATGGCAAAGGACAGAGAGCTCACATATGAAGAATCATGCTTCCATGGAGGACCACTTGGACACATGGAAAGAAATCTTCAACTTTGGAAAGGCATGGCGGTGCTTGCTAAAGTTATATATACAAGCATCCGGTAGGAGGAATAAAAAGGAGGATATATAGAGAGACCAAGAATTTAAGAGAGGAGAAGCCATGTAGAAATACTGTGAGAGCTCCATGGGTTGGGTTTAGAGGATCTGTAAGAGTATGTTATATCAAGGGGATGGGTTTGAATATTTTTATTTGTTTTTATGAAGGGATTAAGTCCATTCGATGCATGACATTGGTCTGCACTATTATATGAATCTATGATTACCTCAGTTAATCTAATGTGGTTATCAACATACTTAATATGAATATATGTGTGGTTATATTTTTCTTGCATATGTATGGGTTGGTTGTATATATGTTTCACATGAGTGGGTGTAAACCCTATTTTATGATTCGAGATCTATATTATGTAATTCTTATCTTATCTAAATAAATACATTGGTTTAGAATTCATTCTGATCTCTAAGATGTATGTATGGTTCATTTCCGATCTCTTCACTTACGTTTCTATCACAACTAATGCATTCTCACATAACTCACATAAAGGAGGGGCTCGGTACCCGCACATGGCTTGAGTTAGCACCCGGTGCCCGCTAGGTGATAGGTCGGTGCACATGGGATTTCCTTGTTCTTTGAGAGGGCATAAAAATGACTAAATCTTGGTTCCATTGTTGGGAACTCTTTTGAAAGTTGTTGTGAGAAATGGTATGCATATTTTCTTTGTGATGTGTAAGACAGAATGCCTTACTTTAGAAAGTCTTTGAAACATGGTTCAAGAGAATGGATGATGAGTTTGCTCAAAGATTCAACACTAGACCATATTTCAATACACGTAGATGGGTAGAAGAGAACCTATACCATGAGCTATATGAGACATTATTTTGCTACTTCCCGGTAGATCTTTATAAATGGCTCTCAACATACACATCCATATCAAGTGGTTTATAGATTGTGTGTGTGGACTTGAGATGACTATCGAGAGGCTACGAGGATGCAGATTTGACTTAGACGCATGCTACTAATCACCGGTGGAAGGAAGTGTTGGCTAGTTACACTTTAGAATATTCCATTTCGATGTATTCTTACCCATAAGTTACTGAGTTTGAGTTTCGAGGGAGCCTAAAGGGTCATTTTTGAGTGTTATTCCTCTAGATATGAAGATCTTGGTTATTACCTTGAGTTTAGAAGAATTCCCAATGGTTGACTAAGCTACACCGATGTTGGGAGAGGAAGCTAGGGTGGAGGAATATGGTGGACATTACGGTTGAAAAGGAAAGGGAGAAGAGTGAATCAAGTATAGTGAAGCTCATGAAAGGGAGATGACACTAGACAATGTGAGGTTGTAAGTGTGATGGATCTATGGACGGGGATGTTGCGGGAGGGTGTTGAAGTTCATGCGAGAGGACATGGAGATTGAGAAATCTATGCTACTCCATCTTGGAAAGTGCGGAGAGAGGCCCCTTTATCTTCGATGAAATTTTGTCGCATGGAGAAAGAAGATTCATCGGCACACAACTAAACCCACACTCGGAGACCAACCCCTAGCGCTTTGTTTTTAAAATCAAGGGAGTATTGATAACTCGGTTGGTATTGGTAGGAGTGACCGATCGACACCAGGAGATATAATTTTTGTTTGGAAAATCCATGGTTGTACATGCCATTCTAGTGTTTGGAGGAATTTTTAGACAAATTGCAAGTACACAAGGTTTAGGTAAGACATCTGGGAGTGGCGCGAGATACACCTCTGGTAGTGGAGAAATCTCATAGACCATCAGCACATAGTTTGGTAAGACATTGGGGACACTAGGTGTGAGAAAATCAAGCCCATTTCTAGTTACAAGAGGATCTAGAGGTGGAACCGGGTGGATCTAGAGGTACAAGACTGGTGGATCCAGGTGGATGCAGTGGAGGGAATACCAAACAAAACAATTGAGGGAACTAAGGATTTGGATCAAAATGACACATGCCTCAACCACATCCTCAAGTTTTCTTTGAAATTTCTTTACACTTTCCAAAATACCAAGGTATAGAGGATGCTTGAAACATGTGCACAAGTTTGAATTACTATGGCACACATACGGGATCACTACCCCAGAGCGAAGAAGGAAAATCATTCGCAAACAACTTTGCAAAGGTGCACACATAACCAGTATAGGAAGTACAAACCCTTTTATATGGTGGTAGACTACACCACATTGAATAATTCCTTCCTAGAAAAGTTCCATATACCGGAGTTTGAGCAGAAGAGCATCAACGCTTTGAAAGATATCTGGTAGGGAATGGCGAGAGTGTGCAAGAGTATGATGAATAGTTTAAAAATATCATGTCTCAAATCTGTCATAGGACATTCACCCTTCACAACATGCTCAATGGTTTTTTCGAGGGTCGGTCACTCCTTTTAGGAGAGCATTGTCACATAAAACATTTACTAACCCGCGTGAGGCTCTAGAGGCTTCCTTACGCGTTGAAGTAGTTAGGAGCATTGACACTAGTGTGAGCGTTTTTACGGAGGCTCAAATTACTTGCCATGGCCAAGTAGTTAGAGAAGTTGTCTACAAAATATTCATATGAGATCATAGTGGTCTTTGGTGTGTGGATTATGAGGTAGAGGGGCATACCAGGATAGTTTCTGCGGAAATCGGTATGGGACATAGCAATAGATTATGAAATTTGTCACAGGGACCATGATGTGAGTAGATGTCCCTTGTTGTAGCATGTAATCCAAAAGAATGTGTCTTGTTACTTCAAGATCTAGACCTCTATAACCCATGATACTAAGGATTGTAGACTTATTAACCAAATCGATGAAGCCATTGATCATGGTATGCGCTAGACTAGCCTTGCCGGTAGTTTCAAAGATGATCATCACCATTAAGAAGGACGTGTTGATGGTGGGGAGCATGGAAGAGGTTCTCACGGAGGATTTTGTGTCCCCAGTAATCAACGAAGATGAAGAAGTGAATTCCCACAAGGAACTCATGGTGTTTGAAGAAGCATAAGTATGAGGAGTTACAGAGTTGTTTGAACACATGAACCAACAACACCGAGAAGGACAAGGACACCAAGATGGTGAGTATAAAGAAGGATGATACATGGTGGATTCTTAAAGTGGCACATGAGTAAGGGTTAGAACCTATTTTGGTGAAAACACGAGGCGAAGCTACATGTGTCAAGGAAGTACCAAGGAAAAGACTCTAGTCTCAAGAGAAGAAGCGGTGCATGGAAAGTATCCAAAACCTTCCCACCAGAAGGAAGTGTATCAAGAGACAATGGATTTCATTTGGATTTTATAGGGAGAAATATAGTGTCTAAAGGAGTAGTCCAGGAAGAATGAGCAAAGGAGGAATGAAGAGGCTCCATAGAAGGACTTGGATGAGGTCAAGGAATAGTGTAAAATGTTAAGGAAAGAGAATATTATTCCCTTACTAGGATAATGACTATAGGATAAGATGTCATGTGTTGGGGAAGAGCATGAAAGGTAGGTATTGCATGTAAACCTTCCTCCCTATAGCCTTTAATAAGACAAGGAGATCACAATGAACGTAGTTGTGGATGGTTGGATTCTAAGTAACATATTGATTAACACGAGAGCAGTAGTGAATTTTCTTACATTAGATGCCTGTAATCAAATGGGAAGGCCCACATTGCATCCATCTTTGAATTTGTTTTATATGACAAACAAACCTAAGGAAATGCCCATTAGAGTATTGAAGGATGCGGTGATCACCATTCGGGGGGCCAAGTGTCTTTGGAGACTTTGAAGTCTTGGTGCTTGCCGAGGAAGACAATTTTCTAGCATTTCTTGGGCATCTATAGAGCTATAAGAACAATGTTGACCTAAGGTTCAACAAAGGATACATAAATTTTGAGAACAAGCAAGAACGAGTTATCATCCCTTTGACGGATGATAATTCGATGCCTTACATTAAACCTTTAAGAGAAGACGTCCTTTATAGAATTTATATGCACTCCATCAAATACCGGAGATAATTCATCCTACATAAGCAGGTTATCCAATTTAAGGATTTCTAGTCATGAGTGATACCATAACTATGGTATGTGAAAATTGGGAATATGGGACCTATGAGTTAATTGGGCAATAGTTGAGGGGTGCATGTAATAAAAGTGACAAAGGCCCACTCACTCAATTGCCTAGGAGGGAAAAATCTACCAAGTTACTTTGGAGGGGAATACCTTGGAATTTTCTTACAAGACATGGAATCTTAGTGTAAAAATGAGGATGAAAGAAGAGGCATGATCAGTTATAACCTACTCATGACTACAACACGTTGGTGGGCTACACATCAGGAAAACCTCCTGGAGTGGCACAAGGTAAAGATTACGTTCTCTGTAAGTTTTTATAGGAGCAATCGTCCCACGATCATTCAAGACTACCATGGTATAGAGACCACTTCATTTCATATTCAAGCATGTGAGAAGGCACGGATAGGAGGTGCGAATCCTTACCACCATCATTATGGGTATATAAGTTATATTCCACACTATAAGGTTGTGCGCATGCTTGGTATATCCACTCAAAAACATGCTGCCAGACCGGAAATTGGCAAGAGATGATAATAGATTTCATCCAAGCTTTTGAATATTAGAGTAAAAGCCATCGGTGGATAAGGCATTGCAAGTAATCAAACACCTTACGATAGGAGATAGTGCCATGATGGAAGACAAATTACTAGACTTACTAGGTGAGCCCCGTTTAGAGGCACACTTTAATGAGGATGAGTCAGAGGAGATGCAGTTTGAGAGAGTGTGCATAGAAAAGGAAAAAGGAAAGATGGTTTATTTCATAGATGGAGAGGAAATGAAGAGTCTAGATGTTGACCACTCTGTAGGTACACGTGATGTTATAGATAAAATGGATGAAAGGATGTGCGCTTACCATAAGCCCCTAGAAATGAAGAAGCTTAACATTGGGTTAGAAGAAGAACCCAAGGAATCTATCATTAGAGACTATTGGTCGAGAGAAGGAGGTCTCAAAGATCATTGATCTATTATGTGAGTTCCAAGATTTGTTCCCATGTGGGTATCATGAACTTAAAGGCATCCACCATTCCTTAGGGGAGATGAAGATAAAACTAAAGGAAGGTGTGTACCCAATCCAAAAGAGGCCATATCGGATGAATCGAAATTTACATGTATGGGTCAAGGAGGAGATAGACAAAATGATAGCGTTAGGTATCATTATGGTTATAGAAGAGTCAGAATGGATAAGCCTAATGGTCAACAACATCAAAAAGGATGGGAGGATAAGGATTTGTGTTGAATACAGGTACTTGAATATAGTATGTTTCATTGATCCCTTCCCTACCTTGTTTACTGAAGAAATCTTAGAGGGAGTGGCCAAGAGTGGAGTCTACTCCTTCACGGATAGGTTCTCAGGGTACCACCAGGTGAGGATTGCAAAGGAAGACCAGAGAAAGAAAACTTTTGCCACATAGTGGGGAAATTTTTCCTATACATCATGCCTTTTCCATTGAATAATGCACCTAATGTGTTCTCGCACATTGTAGTGTAAGCCTTTTAGGACTTCATCCATAAATTTATTCAAGTCTATTTAGATGATTGGATTGTGTATGGTCTAGTCAAATAACATTGTGATAACTTAAGACTAATGTTTGAAAGGTGTCAATAGTTGAGGATATCCCTTAACATCAATAAATTTGTCTTTGCTTTACCCCATTTGGAACCTTATTGGGACATATCATATGTAGGGAAAGGCTTACTAGTAGATCCCACCAAGGTTTCAATCATTGTGGGTTTAGGGGAGTCTACTAGCCAAAGTGTCATGCGTAGATTCCTTGGGCATATGGGTTACTATAGGAATTTCATCAAGGGATATGCTAAGATTGCTGCACCTTCAAGGAATTAATAAGACACAAGAGTGCCTTTCATTTGGGAGAGGCGCAACAAAGGGAATTTGAAACTTTGAAGGATAGGCTCACACAACACCCATTCTTTATTTCCCCATTTAGGATAAGCCTTTCCATGTTCATATGGATGCCTTTGGTACAACCATTGGGGTAATACTAGCACAACCTAGTGAAGGGATTTTTCAACCATCCCTTGTGTTTTGCAAGCAAGAAGTTAACACTAGCGAAAAAATTTACACCACTACTAAGCGCGAAGCACTATCCATGATCTACGTTTTACACAAGTTTAGGAAATATCTACTAGCAATACTATTTGTATTATACACGAGACCATATGGCATTAAAATACTTGATAAAAATCCCATTCTACAAGGGCACATATGTCGACGGTCCTGCTTATTCCAATAATTTGAGTTCATGGTAGTTGTAAGCCGGGAAAGAGTAATTATGACCCGATCACTTGTCTAGAATTGACTCGGGGTAGGACACACAAAGCATTGAGGATATTATGCCGAAGCATAGTTGTTTAGGTTGCGGTGCACATCCTCGACTTAGAGGATATTATAGTATTTATCAAAATAGGTATGACACCAAACGAGAAGAAAGCTTTAGAAAGGAAGCAGATTAGCCATACATGTCACACCCCGCATACTAGTTAGTGGTGATTTATACAAGCTAGGATGTGATGAAGTGTTACACCAAAGTGCGTAATAGAACATGAGCACTTGACTATTATGGAGGAGGCATATAGAGGAAAAGGAGATGGACACTATGCAGGGGACACCACTACATGCAAGATATTACAAGTTGGGTTATGGTGGGAAATCTTATATCAAGATTGCAAGGAGTATTGAAAATCATGTGATAATTATCGCCCTTGGCAAACCAAGAAGGAGGGATGAAATGCCTTTACACCCTATTCCAAGTTCAGAGCCATTTGAGAAGTGGGCCATAGATTTTGTAGGCCCCATTTCACCAGCCTCGCATAGGACAAGATCAAACTATGTAATCACTTGTATGGATCATTTGACAAGATGGGTAGAAGAAATACCTTCTAAGGATTATACATCAGCTACACCACCAAGTTTCTATGTGAAAATATTATTTCAAGGTATGGATGCCCATTAATCTTAACTAGTGATAGGGGTACGTGTTTCTTAAATAAGACCGTCAGATTCTATTAGCCAGATTAATGGTGGCTCATCATAATGGTACCCCTTACCATCCACAAGCAAATGGAACTACCGAGGAATTTAATAAAATACTCGAGTCACACCCTAACCAAAATCTATGAATTTTTACATGAGATTTAGATGAAAAAGTATCAACAGTTCTATGGGTGTATAGGAAAACCTACAAGAGGTTTAATAAAGCCACACCATTCTAATTGTTGTTTGGCACAAAGGTTTTCTTACCTGTTGAATTTATGTTACCTTCTCTATGTATATTGTGCACAGGAGGATTGGTTGATGAGCAAGCACCAAAGGAAAGGATTGAAAAATTGATGAAATTGGATGAGTGAAGATCATTGTAAAGATGGAGTCAAATGGATGAAAAGGATAAAAAAGCATCCCATGATTGCCACTTCAAAAAAAAAAGTATTATAGATTGGGTAGATGGTGTTGTTATATGAATTTAAGTTTCGTGTGATCACAAGAAATTGAAATTCCATTGGTTGGGGCCCTATATCATCTCAGATATCCTGAATTTAGGTGCATGCCAATTGAGAGCACTGGATGGAACAAGATTACCAAGCTATTTCAATAGGAGTAGGATGAATCCCTATTATAAATAAGCCTTCTTAGTTTTTGTAATAAGTCAATTTTTCCATTTAATATAGGTTTCCCTTTATGTAGTTTCCTTTCTTTTTTTCCCTTACACTTTGTTTGTTTTGTTGTTTTTTTACACCTTGGGTGCTAGTAACTACATTAGTTTTTAAAGGTTGTACATGTGCAAAGGATCGGACATTTGTTTTAGTGTGGGGTGGGGTGATGCAAATTATAGGCCCATAATATAAGTTGAACTGGTAGTAAAAGTTATGGTGAATGGCCCGGTTGATGGAAACAAAGCATGCAATAATGAAAGAAGTGCATGGAAGAAGAGGTGGATGAAAAATTTTGGTGTCGGGGATAAGACTTCGGAGAGAACCACATACGAGAGAAGGAAGAAGTGCATGAAAAATAGGAGGTAAGTGAGAGAAAAAAATAAATCAGTGGACAAAAGAAGTGCCTTCGACATTGTTGGCACGAGCATAAGAGTCTTTTGTCATGATGGATTGTTTTGCATGCTAGAAGGTTGTAGTATGTTTTGCACAAGATTATATGCATAAGGAAGGTGCTTAAGGCCGATTGGCATAATAAATTTAGTGATAAGTACGGTGGTTGGTAAAGTAGCATTTAATGCTAGAAAAAGGAAAAGATATAAATATGAATTTTTGGAACTTCATTATTTACCTTGCTTTAACGAAGTGTAAAGAGTTCTTGTGAACTAGGGCATCCAAAATTGATTTGTGCAAAGAAAAATTTAAGAAATATGAGAGGACGTGACCATAATAGATCCACAAACTAGTAGGGAAGGAGTACATGGGCATAGAGGGAGTTATTGAGAAGGAATTTGTTGAGAAGCACCGTCTTGTGGAAGAATTGTTCTAGTTAGGGTTTGGTAGCTAGGGCATGGTGTAAGGAGGGTTTCTTCACAAGATCAAGCATTAGGGTTGGATAGAGTGGTAGAACAGAGAAAGGAGAAGACATTTTAAAGTGATAACCTAACCAGAAGAATGACACCAAAGAAAGCAACCATCTCACCTAAAAATCGAAGGGAAAGGGTAAGGGGAAGCAAATGGCTACCATTACAAGCACAAATGAAGAGTGGTACGTGGAGATGTAATACCCAGATGGGGTATTGCTAGGAAAATAATGGGAATCTTAGTTGTGGAACATTACTATAATCACCACACCAACATGACAGAAAAAGAAATGGCTTTGGAGTTGGTTCGCCCAAAAATTAAGACGACACTAGATGGCATGCCCATCTACAAAGAATGAATTAAAGGTTAAATTAGATAAGGAAGGGTTACAACAAATTTACAAATAACCCTACTTGAAAAAACCTAAGCATGTCTATCGGTGGCTAATGGCATGTGTTCACGAAGACCATTTTTACTTCACAAGGTGTAAGATGCGATAACTCCCGCCTTGATTTCCAAGTTCAAATCCCTTATCCGTGATGGGTATAACATTGATGATGACCTAAGAGACAAGCGGTCCATCAAGGAAACATTTGTTACGTATGACTATAAGAAATGATTGAGATACTTTGACATTGTAGAGATCCCACCCCATGATGAGGATTGCAGCATGCTTGGTAACCAAGTTCAATGATCAAGAGAGTGGAATCAAGTTAACAAAGGATGGCTAAGAATGTGCCAAAAATATGAGGGACCATTTACAAATTTTCTAATTTCATCGTGGATTTGGTAATGTCCTCCTCGCAATTGTCTTCTCGAGAGATCGGGGTACCCAATGGGATGAAAAGGTTTGTTTAGGAGTACTGAGAAGACTATCCCTTTCCCGTGAAGAGGTTTCATGGGAAGTATACTTGTGAGACCATGACAACCACCGACAAGGCACATTTATAAAAGTGGTACAAGTGCATGAGGGACCTATTTCATGAAGAATGGAGTATTCCAGAGTAGTTACCCATGCTCATGAAAGGAGAAGTAGAATTTGTGATATATCAACATTTCTGCATTGGTAGATTTAGGTTGACAGATGAAACAATGGGCCCCTGGTGCAAGCTTCCCTTCTCCTTCACCACGCAATACTTCCAAAAAGGGTGAATAGGTTCAAAGAGGCCAAGAAACTAAGGTTCAACCTTAGTGAGGTAGATCAAGACCACAGAGAGCTACACAAGAAGTTATTTTACCCCAAGAAGTGCACATACATGGAGAGATATGTCTCCCATGAGATACATATGATGAAGCTAATAACATTGCCAATTGCTGGAAGGGATGCAACAAGGATTTACGTATGCGTAAGGACAAAATTTGAAATGGGTACATACTTGTAAAAAAATGTATCCATCCTGAGAACCCCATAGGAAAAAGTATAATGCACCAAAGAAGAGGAAAAGATAAGAGGTGAAGAAAGCACCAAGTGTTTAAACTACACAAGTGGCAAGCACATTGGAGACAAGCACTAAGCCTAGTACTTACATGTGGAGGAAAAATTCCCTAGTGAAATAAAATAATATAGAGGAAGAAGCACTGGAGCACAAAGAACCCATTACTCAAGAGAAGCCACTAGAGGAGGAGGAGAAGGAAGTAGAATATCTTGTTAGAAAGAAGCATAAGGTGACAGAAGAAGATGACTCAGAGGGTACAAAGAACTCGGAGCCCTATAGAGGTGAAAGGGATGATGATGAAGATGATGAACTTGATGAAAATTAAGGCCCTCTCATATTCTAAGTACATGACTCAGAGGAGGAGGGAGAGGAAGAATAAAATGAATACATCTTTGTCAAGAGGAAGAATGACAAGGAAGAGGAGGATACTCAAGACAAAGGGGTAAGTGAGGAAGTTACAAAATAACAAAGGACCCCAAGCCTCACAAAGGAGCAGATAGATGAGGCTATAGAGAAAGAAGTAGAAAAGATCATCAAAGACTTGGTAGAGCAAGATATGGAGCACAACATGGACCTAGTGATGAAGGAAGTAGAGGAAAGCATAGAAAAGGAACATGGCAACATGGGAGGGGATCCCATTTTAGCTGTAAGCTTTCCTAAGGCCACACACACTTTGGGAGAAAGAGTGCTGAAACATAATAGGTTTAGAGATGGGCTATATTGATGATATGAATAAGGTGTTGTGTGCACACTTTCAAAGCACCATACCAATGGAGCAACTCTTGGCTATGGCATCATTTGATGAGGAAGTTCTATACCCTTGGATGAGGAAAATTATCTCTTAGGCATTTGAGTCCCACATTGATGAACCATAATTTGAAGTAATCCAAGGGGAAGTAATGATGGTCCCGGAGTCAAAAGGTGACAACCCTTGGTAAACACTCGGTGGCTATCAAATGAGAAAATATGCAACGCGTTGAACAAGGTTTCGGTTGAAGTAGAAATCAAATTCTTTAGGAGGAATGACAAGATGAAGTTCTTAGAGGTAGAACTAGAGAAAAAGGAAGAAGAGATCAAGGCAAGGACCAAGGACTTAAAGTGGTAGGAACTAGTCAACATGTAGGCGAGGCATGAGTCTAAAGAATAAAATACAAGCATGTACGAGGTTTACAAGAAAGTAGAGATGACCATAGATGCCATTTTCTTGAAGCATCTAGATCTAACATCACTAGCATAGAAGTACAAATCCACCCCCGGAGTGCCTAGAAGACTTTACCCACATCCTAACAATTGAAAGGGAACCCCTAGCCTTAGTGTCTACAGAGGAGGCATTGACGCACAAAGAGAAGGAGGACAAGATGAAGGTTGTGGAAATTGTTTCCCAAAGACAAAAATTCCTCGTGATGTGAAATCTGGAGCCCAAGTTGTTCGAGCCTCTTATGACAAATGCACTGATAGAGATAGAGTGGTCAGCATTTTGGTCATAACCCATGAAGGAGAGCTCAAGGAGTTTCAAGAGAAGAATAAGGGGAATAGGGTGGAACATGATAGAATTCTAGCCGAGGTTGAGAAGAAATCAGAGGCTATTGAGACTTTGTAGGGCTCAATCAAAAACCAAATAAATGAGTTGTATCCCTAGATCACTCAAAGGATGGACGTGCTCGAGGATTTTGAAAAAATTTGAGGGAATCATGGAAATAATGAATACCCAAGTATAAGGGTTAAGCTTTGAAGAGGTAAGTACCTTAGTTGATGACCTCTATTAACAAGCACGCAGAGAGGTTGATACGAGAATAAGTTGGAGGAAGACTTGACAAAGGATTTCCCTCTCCTCTTGCAAAAGTAACCATAGTTTCCACATCCTTTCTTTCTTCCCCAAATTCTTCATTCCTTTATTATTTCTCCCAACTATTCAAGGACACTCATTATTTATTCATTGATAAGCTGTTCCTAAGGGTAGAGGATAGGCATAGTGTGGGGTGATGTTGGGCCCCTAAAATATTGGCTTAGCAAAAAAAGGCACGTGGGTGCGCAAGGCCTATTTGAAGAAGGGCACGCAAGGAGAAAGCGCACAATACAAGGTTTTAGGAGGATTTAGAAGAACCAAGTGGCATGCACACAAGGAACCGTAAAGGATTTAGGGACTTAGAAATATTTGGCATATTCGGCAAGACAAGAGGAAAGCATGACCTGACTACGGATGCAGAGTGGATAAGGTTCCATCTTGACAAATTAGTGCCCATGAAAGGAATATAACTGTAATAGAATATTGCAGAAGGTCATCTTGTGAAGGATATAGATCTCGCATCTGAAGAAGCATACTCACATGGAGGACCACTTGCACACATGGCAAGCAATATACAACTTTATAAAGGTATGGTGGTGCTTTCTAAAGATTTATATACAAGCACCCGGTAGGAGAAAGAAAAAGGAGGGATATATAGAGAGACTGAGAATTGAAGAGAGGTGAAGCCATGTAGAAATATTGTGAGAGCTCCATGGGTTGGGTTTAGAGGATCTATAAGAGTATGTTGTATCAAGGGGATGGGTTTGAATATTTTTCTTTGTATTTATGAAGGGCTTAAGTCTAGTTCTGATGCATGACATTGGTCTACACTATTATATGAATTTGTGATTGCCTTAGTTAATGTAATGTGGTTATCAACATACTTAATATGAATATATGTGTGGTTCCATTTTTTCTTACATCTGTATGGATCAATTTTATATATGTTTCACATGAGTGGGTGTAAACCCCTATGTATTTCCCTTATGTTATGATTCAGATCTATATTCTATAATGATTTTCTTATCTAAATAAATACATTGGTCTAGAAGTCGTTCTGAGCTCTAAGATGAATGTATGGTTCATTTCCAGTTTCTTCACTTAATTTTCTATCATAACTAATGCATTCTCACATAACTCACATAAAGGAGGGGCTCAACGCCCATGTGTGCCTTGGGTGAATGCCCAACACCCGCTAGGTGATAGGCCAATGCACATGGGATTTCCTTGTTCTTTGAGAGGGTGTAAAAATGACTACAAAAGATTTATCTCTTATTTTATAGAATTAACTATGAGTATGACTTAGATGATGAAAGAAAAACAATCCTTTTGTAGGACACCGAAGGAAGGAATCTTTTGATAATATCAAAAGAGATATTGCTAGAACACGACTTCTTTCCTGCTCAAAATTTGAAAAGGATTTCATAATCTATTGTTATGCTAATGAGTATACTTTGGAAGCCATTATGACACAAGAATCCTGAAGGATGTGAGCTTCCCATTTCTTTCATGAGTTATGTTTTGAAATCCGATGAAAGTAAATATAGACAAATAGAGAAGCATGATTTTTATGTAGTTAATGTAGTCAAACAATTCCACTTCTATATCCTCAAATCTCACTCTTTAGTTTTTGTACATGATACAAATGTTAAGTCAATTCTCACACAAAAAAAATAGTACTAAAAGGGGAAATTTGGTGGAAAAGGTACAAGAGTAAGATCTGGATATTAGGCCAACCAAACTAGTCTAAGGTAAGGGTATCTCGTGAAATGATTGCTAATTATAACATCTCTGACATGACTATTACTGTGATGACTTCCACTCTTGTCGATGCAAATGTTAACATGTGATTTTTCTTAGGAAGGTGTACTCTTATGAATTTTGGAAATCATGTTTACAATGGATAATTAATCATCTATTGATTAGGTTCATTCTGTTGTGATTTTTGTTTGTTTGATAATGAGGCCATTCATCTCTTTATTCATCTTAATTCACTTCTTATGAGGATGAACTTGTATTGTTGTTGTCATAACTTATTTTGTGTAAATAGAAAAACCTTGGATCAATTCCATTGATCCAAGGTATGCTTCAATTCTTCTTACCTTTTTCCTTTTTTATTTAGGCATTTGGAAAAGAAAGATGAAGCTGGACTGGACCTTGATTTGGTTACAATTGTGAAGAACCCTTCTTCTAGGATCCCTACTTAGCATTGGGCCTTTGATGATGATTTGGTTCTTCTTTCCATTGTTAAGGTGCTGAGTGGCATATCGGGACCTTGGACATAATAATAAAACACTAAGGTTGAAACCCTAGTCGAAGGTTATATCTAACCTAAGTTGGGGTGTGCTATGTTTATTTAATAGAAATGCAACCTAAGGTAGCTATAAACTTACCTAGGAACTTAGGTTGATTTTATAACCTAATAATAATCTAACCTAAGTTATTGCTAACCTAAGGGGTACCTATGGACTACATGGAAATTTTCATAGTCAGTGGCATTGATTTTCAAGGCATTAAATGGAATTGATTTTTGGTTTTATTATTACAGACTGCCAACTTTGGTAGAGGCACAAGAAGTTTAGTGGATGTCTAGTTGGTGTCATGACTAAATTGTTGTTGCATGCGATGATTTGAAATTATAAGCATTGCCAAACTTAGGTGGTGGTGGCGTGGAGAAAATGAGGGAACTGTTGTCCTTTGCATTTATTGACTTCATTTTTGGTGAAGAAACCACCTAGGAAAAATGCATAGAGGGTTTTTAGCATGGTTGTTTTGGTCTTTAGTTAATTTTAAGATTTGGCTATGCATGGGGTTTTTCAGTTCTTCAAACCAATAGTTCTATTTTGGTATTACTCTTATTTTTGTATTCTTCAGCTATTTTGGACTCAGTGAAAGTTATAAGAAGTAGAGGAGCTAAAGTGGGTTGACGTTGTGCAGAGAAGAGGAGACTATAGGAGTTTGGCTTGGACATCTTACTCAGTAAATCAGGAAGAATCTATATTACGCATGATAGGCTATACACATTAAGTTGTTTTAATTTTAATTAATTGATTCATTAAAATAACTCTACTATATTTGAGAATAAACCAATTTCATTTGCATGATTGAGATTGATCTCTCTCTCTTTGACTATGATGTTGAGATTATTTGATAATCCAAATCCATTTATATGTTAAGTTAATATCTTCTATTATGAATCTGAGATTGAGTTTGATAATGTGAATCGAACCTATGTAATGTTGCTTGGGTTTGATGTGGTGAAATAGTATTAATTGTTGAATGGGTATTTCTATGGAAATTCATTTTGATAGTTAAGATTTTGTTTCTTTGATCTTTTGTGAGAACTTGTATTGTTAGCTACGGTTTCCAACTTCACTTTGGTTTTGTATCTTGTTTTTGTAGTGACACTTTGTAGAAAATAAATTTGGAATATGTAACATGTGGTCTTTTTGGTTGTTTAAAACGTGGAACAAGTTATTGTAGTTTTGTTTCACCTCTGTGAAATCACTTCTGAGTAATACCTTGTATAGTATGGGTTAAGACATGTTTGTTACGTTAAATTTTGGAACCAATCCTTGTGCTTCTAGGCATGTTTCTTTTGTAATGTTCGAACACATTAAAAATAAGAATGTGAAAGGATTCTTCTTGTTGTGTGTGATTTTGATTATGGCTTCTATTGAATTGATGGTGTTAACTTCGGTGAAACTATTCATCAATCCCAATGTTTTCGTTTTAAAAATGAAACCCCGAGAAGAGTTTGTTAAGGAACAGGTTGTTGTTGTGTTTCTTTTTGGCACCGTTGATGAAGATAATATTCTTAGCTTCATACTTGGATGAACTCTGTATAGTTCTTAAGTTTTGTAGTTTGCTTCTTTTTGGTAATTTATTTATTTTCATGGAAATAGGAAAAAGAAACGATGTCTGATCTTTGTCTAGTCTTGTTGAACCTACAAGTATTTTGTTTAATAAAAATCCTTGACACCGAAAAGGGAATATTCTCCCTTATGTTTGGATATGGTTGCGTTGTCCTATGTCACCTAGTTTAAGAAGCATGATTTCGATGAATATTGGTAGCATATATTCGATAGGCCTCTTAAACATAACACTTAATACCCCGAAAAAGGGTAAGAGAACCAAGTATACTTAGTATACAAAACGTTAAGTTAACATGAGAGATACCAACTCTTGAAATGAGAGATCGTGGCCCACCGAGTCATTACTGACTACATATGGTTTTCTATTATGATATTGATTGGCTTGGAATGTGTGTTCTAAATTTTGATTATTTACAATAGAGAACATTATTTTTAAAAAAATCCCTTGTTTCAAATGTCTTAAAATGGGAATGTTACATCTTGGTATCGAGCTAAAGATTTTAGCTCTTGGAACTTTGTGTCCATAATCGATAAAACTTAAATTTTCTTGTTAACATGAAATGGTTAGAACAAGAGGAAGTGTTGCAAACAACCCACCACCCGGTGGAGAAGTAAACTCTTGCCCAAAACTCGATGAGATATTTTTTCCCTGTTTGACACAAGAGATCATTTAGTTGTACTTAAACAACAAGTAATGGGAAATGAGGAGGAGGAAGAAGATGCTGGTAATAAAAATCAGCCACCTCCCGTGGACAACACCAATGTTGGAAATTTAGGCGTTGATAACAATAATGTAGCCAATGCTAATGATAATGTACCTAATCAGCCTTGAGAATAAAAAGGTAAGATTGGTAGTTGAACTCACTAATGACATAAAAAGGATAAGTCCACCCAATTTTGATGGCACTACATTAGGAGATGTAGTTGAGAACTGGCTCAGTGAAATGGAGAATTACTTTGCAATAAGGAACTTCTCTGAGGAAACAAAAGCAATATGGGGAGCTTATCAGCTTTCCCATGAGGCATCTTCTTGGTGGGAAAACCGTAAGGATGAATTAAATATTGATGAAACGAACATCACTTGGGATCAATTTAAATATTATTTTAGGCAATGATGACTACCAAAAATTTACTATGATCAGAAAATGACTAAATTTCATAACTTATCTCAAGGAAAATTTACTATAACAGAGTATTGGGAGAGGTTCACTAAACTCCTAAAGTACGTACCTCAGTATTAAACTGAAAAGAAGTTCAGGATACAAAAAATTATCATGGGATTAAATACCATTATAGGTGGTGAAGTAGATGTTCACATCCCAACCACTATAGAAGGGTTTTGAAAAATTCATAAGGTAGGAGCAAAAATTGAAAGTGACCTCTACCCATAAGGAATAAATTAGAAAGAAAGTTACAAACTCTTCTTCATCCCTTGCACCCAAAAAGGGACCATAGAACAAGTTTTATATGAAAAACAAATTTGTTACTGATAACAAAAAGAAAATAGCAACAAATAAACCTATGAATAATGTGTGAAACAACTTTGTCAAGAACAATAATAACATACATAAGTCCTATGGGGGTCTGAATGATAAATTTAAGGCTGGAAATAAATTTGAGCCTAAGAAGGGACCTGTAGGAGGTTATTACAATTTTGGTAAGGATCATTATGCAAATTAGTTTCCTTTGAAGAAGGATGACTACAATCAACAACATAAGATACATGCTATGGTAGCTGACAAACAGGCTGAAAAGTAAGTTACACCCATAGAAGTTCTAGGTAAGTTATTTGGTATACCTATAACTATACTTTTTGATACTGGAGCTACTGAATGCTTTATTTCTACTAAATTAGCTTTGAAATTAAAAAGAAAAGATAGAAAAATGGATAAATCATGGCTTGTACATTATGGAAGTAATGTTGTTCACATAGTATGTGTATTTTTGGAGCAGTAATTGAATTGCCTAGTTTTTCCATAGAAGCTTACCTTTATGTTGCTCCTTTGGGGTCTTATGATGTAATCATAGGTGTTAACTAGCTATCTAAACATAAGGCAAAGGTTGATTGTTTTGAAAAACATATTAGTTGTCTGGATGACTTGTAGAAAACAACAGACATTCAGGGGATAAAATGTGAGATTTCGGTTAGGAAATTGTCAGCTATGTAACTTAAAAAGGCCAAAAATAAAGGTTGCACTTTGTATGTAGTAAAAAATTCTAAAACAACCGATGAAAGTAGTGAATTCTTGGAAAGATATCCATTGTTATGAAATTTTAGTGATGTGTTTCCAGAAGAGTTACCCGGTCTTCCGCCCAAACGGGAGTTTGAATTCACAATTGAGATCAAGTCAAGAATCGAACCTATTTCCAAGGCACCATATAGAATGAATACCATTGAATTAGTAGAGCTTAAGGCATAGTTGCAAGAACTTTTGTCTAAGGGTTTGATAAGACTGAGTGTCTCACTTTGGGGAGCACCAGTAATTTTTGTGAAAAAGAAGGATGGAACACTTAGATTGTGCATTGATTATAGGATGTTAAACAAAGAAACAATAAAAATAGATATCCACTTCCTAGGATAGATGATCTATTTAATCGATGCATGGTACATCAAGTATATTATAAGATAGATCTTCGATTTAGGTACCATCAATTAAGACTCAAGGATGATGATATTCTTAAAAAAACTTCTAGGAAAAGGTATGTGCATTATGAATTTATGGTTCTACATTTTGGTTTAAAGATAAGAAATTTGTGTGGTATGAAAAATGTGAATATGCATTTAAGACTTTAAAATATCAGTTAACATAAACACCTATTTTGGTTGTACCTAATCCCAAGGGAGACTTTATTGTTGTAAAAAATGCATCGGGAATATCTCAGAGGTATTTTGTTGCAAAATTAGCATGTTATAGCTTATGAAATTAGAAAATTCAATTTACATGAAATGAACTATGCTTCACATGACCTAGAGGTTTCGCCATTGTTCATGCACTTCAAGTATGGAGGCATTATCTTCTTAGTAGACCTTTTGAACTAAAAATTGATCATCTTGGGCTGAAGTATATTTTTACTTATCCAAATTTGAATGCAAGACAATGAAAATGGTTAGAATTTTTATCTCACTATGATTTTGACATAAGTTATATTAATAGTAAGGGAAATAGAGTGGCATATGCACTAAGTCGTAGGAAGCATATTTCTTCTCTTATAACATTAAGAACTCAGTTTAAGGATGAAGTAAAAAGTGTCATGGAATATGATTCTTATTTTTAGCAAGTACAAAAAGCACTTGTTGTAGATCTAAATGATTTGAGATATAAAGGTTTTCACTTTGATAACAAAGGAATCTTGAGGTTTGAAAATTAGAGTATACATACCTTTGTTAAATGAATTAAGAAATAAATTGTTAACTGAATTTCATAATTCACCTTTTCTGACACCCCGGCATTACGAAAATGCTTGCTGATATAAAACAACAATATTTTTGGAAAGGGATGAAAAAGGATGTGATTGATTTTGTGACACACTGCTTAGAATGTCGGTGTGCTAATGCTAAACATATGCATCCAATTTTTTTATTATATCCTCACAACATACCGCAATATAAATAGAAAGTAATTAGCATGGATTTTGTACAAGGATTGCCTATGTCAAAAATAAACATGATGCCATTCTAGTTGTTGTTGATAAAATAACAAAGGTAGCACATTTTATTTGTGGTAATCTTAAGGATGATTCCCCTGTTTTAGCAAAAATATTTGTGCGGGAAATTTTTAGATTACATGGAGTACCTGAATTGATCATATCAGATAGGGATCTAAGAATGACATCTAGATTTTGGAAAACACTTAATGCATCCATAGGGACTAAGCTGAATTTCAGTTCACGTATGCCATCCGAAAATGGATGGAAGGACTAAAAGAGTTAATCAAGTTTTGGAAGATATGTTATGAATATATTACATGGATTAGAAGTATAAATGTGAAGATTACCTCTCATTAGTTGAGTTTTCTTATAATAACATGTATCACGCATCTCTGAAAGTGCACCTTTCAAGAATTATATGGAAGGAAATGTAGAACTCCAATTAGCTATGATATCATAGAGGACAGAGAGGTAATTGGGCCTGAAATACTTACAAAAATAGAACAAGTTAAAATGATTCGTGAATGCTTGAAGGAAGAAATAGATAGGAAAAAGAGTTATGCAGAATTAAAATGGGTTGATAAGAAATATGAACTTGGTGAGAAAGTATTTTTGCTGTTCAAATTGGAAAAGAGTTCTATAACTTTTGGCAATGATTCTAAGTTATCATCTCGTTATGTGGGACCCTTTGAAATTGTTGAAGTAATCAACCCCTGTAGCTTACCATTTAGCTTTACCTCTTACTTTATCATGAATGCATGATGTTTTCCATATTTCTTTGCTTAAGAAATATGTTTCAGATTTATCACACATGTTAAATCGGAATTCCTTGTAGGTCCATGACCCAAGAATAATCATGGTTAAACCCATTAAGCGCTGGAAACTCACTAGTTGCACTTAAGAAATCATGAAATAAGTCAATGTAAGGTCCAGTGGGACCAATTTAATGGAGAAAGTACAACCTGGGAAAACCTAGAAGATATGAAAGTTTCTTTTCCATATTTTCTTCAACAAAATTTATCATTTGTATTGATAAAACTTTAAGATTGTATTCTTTGTAATGTCAATAAACCTACCAGTTTTGGGTAGATACTAAATTCTTTAGTAATTAGACAATTATTTTAATGTTTATTATGGAATTTGAATTTCTCAAATCTAGTTTTGTTATGAACATATGAATGGAAGGATGATAATTTGATTTTATACTATACTTAAATTAATTGACTAAGTTAATCATCGATGATGATTATTTTTTGGAGTGAGGTATGTAACATATCCGACATGATCATATCTTGTGATGACTTCCACTCTTGACGATGCAAATGTTGACATGTGATTTTTCTTAGGAAGGTGTACTCTTATGATGTTTAGAAATCATGTTTGCAATGGATAATTAATGATCCGTTGATTAGGTTCATTTTTGTGATTTTTTTCATTTGATAGTGAGGCCATTCATCTCTTTATTCATATTAATTCACTTCTTATGAGGATGAACTTGTATTTTTGTTTTCATAATTTATTTTGTGTAAATAGAGAAAACTTGGATCAATTCCATTGATCCAAGGTATGCTTCAATTCTTCTTAAGTTTTCATCTTGTTGTCTTGGCATTTGGAAAAGAAAGATGAAGTTGACTAGGCCTTGATTTGGTTACAGTTGTGAAGAACCCTTCTTTTGGGATCCCTGCTTAGCATTGGGCCTTTGATGATGATTTGGTTCTTCTTGCCATTGTTAAGGTGTTGAGTGGTGTATAGGGACCTTGGACCTAATAATAAAACACTAAGGTTGAGACCCTAGTCTAAGGGTATATCTAACCTAAGTTGGGGTGTGTTATGTTTATTTAATTGAAATGCAACCTAAGGTAACTATAGACTTACCTAGGAACTTAGGTTGATTTTCTAACCTAATAATAATCTAACCTAAGTTATTGCTAACCTAAGGGGTACCTATGGACTACATGGAAATTTTCATAGTTGATGGCATTAGTTTTCAAGGAATTAAATGGAATTGATTTTTGGTTTTATTATTATGGATTGCCAACTTTGGCAGAGGCACAAGAAGTTTAGTGGATGCCTAGTTGGCATCACCACTAAATTGTAGTTGCATGCAATATTTGAAATTATAAGCGTCACCAAACTTAGGTGGTGGTGGCATGGAGAAAAAGGAGGGAACTATTGTCCTTTGTATTTATTGACTTCATTTTTGGCAAAGAAACTACCTAGGAAAAATGCATGGTGGGTTTTTGGCATGGTTGTTTTGGTCTTCAGTTCATTTCGAGCTTTGGCTCTACATGGGGTTTTTCAGTTCTTCAAACCAGAAGTTCTATTTTGGTATTGCTGTTATTTTTAAGTTCTTGAGCTATTTTGGACTCGATGAAAGTTATAAGAAGAAGTATAAGAGATTAATTGGGTTGATGTTGCATGGAGAAGAGGAGACAATAGGAGTTTGGCTTGGACATATTTTGTAAATAAAGAATAAGCTCTATCGTGCATGATAGGCTCTATGCATTAATTTGTTTTACTTTTACTTAATTGGTTAATTAAAAGAACTTTGTTATGTTTGAGAATAATCTAGTTTCATTTACATGATTGAGATTGATCTCTCTCTCTTTGACTGTGATTTTGAGATTGTTTGATAATCCAGCTCCATTTGTACGTTAATTTGATCTCTTTTGTTGTGAATTTGAGATTGAGTTTGAGAATGTGAATCGACCCTGTGTAATGTTGCTTGGGTTTGATGTGGTGAAATAGTATTAATTGTAGAATGGGTATTTCTGTGGAAATTCATTTTGATAGTTAAGCTTTTATTTCTTTGATCTTCTATGAGAACTTGTATTGTTAGCCACGGTTTCCAACTTCGCTTTGGCTATGTAACTTGTGTTGGTAGCTGAGACTGTAGAAACTAAGTTTGGGATATGTAACGTGTGGTTTTTTGGTTCTTGAAAACCAGTGGAATGTGTTATTGTAGTTTTGTTTCACCTCTACGAAATTACTTATGGGTAATACCTAGTATAGTATGGGTGAACGATGTTCGTTACATTAAATTTTGGAACGAATCCTTGTACTTCAGGCATGTTTCTTTGTAATGTTAGAACACATTAAAAATAAGAACGTGAAAGGATTCTTCTTGCTAGGTGTTTTTTTATGGTTTATATTGAATGGACTGTGTTAAGTTTGGTGAAACTATTTGTTAATTCCAATGTTTTCATTTAAAAAAATGAAACCCCTGAGAAGAGTTCCCTAAGGAACAAGTTAATGTTATGTTTCATTTTTGGCACCGTTGATGAAGATAAGTTGCTTAGCTTCATCCTTGGATGAAATCTATATACTTCTTAACTGTTTTAGTTTGCTTCTTTTTGGTAATTTTGTTATTTTCGTGGAAACAGAAAAAGAAATGAAGTCTAATCTTTTTCTAGTCTTGTTGACCTAGAAGTATTTTTTTAATGAAAATCCTTGACACTAAAAAGGAATAGCCTCCCTTATGTTTAGAAAACTTCAACACAACTAGGTCGTAGACTTAATCTCATGACTTTTCCTTTCACCATCTGGGCGTGAAGGTTATATGTTCATTTTTATGTTGAAGGCGTCGATTCTGTTGCAACTCCTTGTTTTAGACTATCTTGTGAGATCGCTTCGTCTCTTTTGTTTCAGGGTTGTCTTGTTTGAAGACATCAAACTTGGGTTTCAAGTATTCATTGTTTGTTTATCTCTTCCTTTAGAATGGTGTTGAGAAATGGTTTAACTCCTCTTCTGTTCACAATAATATTTTCATTCTTGTAACTCATGGTAATGGCTTAATTTTTGGGTATGGTATTCGTGGTTTATTTAATACCATCTGAACTTGTATGATATTATTTTTAAGAGTTTTACTCTTCGATAATTTTTTCTCTTTGGTTGTTGTTCAAATGACTAGGACTTGACCTCTTATGTAATGGGAAAAATATTTGTGACATCTTAGGAATGACTGTGTCAATTTTGTGGATTGAATCTTGAGATCTTTACTTGGATATGTTTGATTAAATGGAAGTGGTATTCTTCCTCTCCTCTTTTAAATCAACTACAGTTTCAATCTTGGAAATATGATTTCTTTCTCCTTCTTATGCCATTTCTTGGCCATCTGGATTGAATGGTTATGAATGATGTTAGGCAGTTTAGTTGCAGATTGTTTTTTATTGATTGGAACCTATTTGTTTGACATAGTACTTGAGGGTTTTATTTTTGGTTGAAATGAAATCTACTCTACTTCTCTCTCTCTCTCTCTCTCTCTCTCTCTCTCTCTTTCTCGGTTATAGGATGCTAATGTTGTGTCATATTGAAATGGAATGAACCTTCATTTATCAGTTGGGCATATTGTAGTCCTTCCAACCTAATTATTACCTAATCCATATGTGGGTCTAAGCTTAGGTAACTCATATATGGGACACATTGTAAGTTATGATGTTGAGGTATCCTAAGCAATTCCTTAAGTTCTTATTATTGATTACTGGCATCTCTGATTAGGATGAACTTATGAACTACTAATTGCATGCTAAAGAATATTTTTGAGTGAGTTTTGGAATATTATGCCTAAAGGTTAGAGAGTAAAGTAATTTCCTTCTTATTCTATATAATGCAATTTTTTTATTTGTCTTTCTGAATTACTCAAGACTGTTTCATAACAACATAATTCTTTTTATGAAATGATTAGTTAAAAGAACATCATTTTAATGCTTAGTGCTTATCATGCTCAGTTTAATGAACTGACCCATGCTAGAAATTTTGTAGATGGACTTCGTAAGTGATGAGAAGAGAAAATATCTTTTAGGATGTTACTTTTGTTTACCAAAGAGATTGGATCTTTTATGATGAAATATGAATCATTATTGAAATGTATTTGTTGGAAAGGAAAGTTGTATTTTTAATTGATCTTATTGATGTTGTTTGACACTAAAGATGTCTAAAGTATTTGGAATTATAATGTATGAATTCCACTTTGATGAATGAAAAAGTTGTGGGTTTATCTATACTTGATGTGTCATCTTTTTGGATATTCTGTGAATGGAAATGATAGGATTATCTCTATTTCTTTATATATATCTATAATATACCCTCTGGGGTTGGTTTAAGATAAACTAGAGGTTAAGGGTACTAGATATACTACCGTCATATTTAAATATAACTTAGTAAAGTTGGCGTTTATGATTGGACATTCAACTAAATCATTATGGATTTAATAATCCATGATTAGTGGGTTAATTAAATCATGATGATAACTTGTAAAATAATATGAGGTTATAAATGAACCTTAGTTCTTAATAAGAAAAAGGAAGGCAACTTTTCTGCAATGATAAATAGTTTGTTTTAAGACCTTCTAGAATTAAATCCTAAAGTTATCATGGATAGAGGAATGTGTGCTTCCTCTTGATTAATTCCTTAATCAGAATATGATCAATGAAAAGAAAATATATAGGATTAGAATTCATTCCAATGAAGTCTATTATAAAAATATCTGATTCAGAACTTGAACAAGCTAAGACTTGGATAAGTAAATTAAGATAACATCATTGTTAGTATGCTGAATTTGTTTGTGAAACTGAATCATAAGTTAGAATGTTAATGGATGAAAAAAATTCTTCGGGAAAAGGTTTGGAGGAAGATGTATCTGAAAAAGGTTCTAATTATAATTTTTTCTAGTAACCCTAATGGTTAATGAACCTAGTTATTCAGCAGGGCTATTGTAATTAACCCTTAAATAAGGAAAATAATTACGTAATTAACTTATTTCTTGGGTATGTACATCCATATGAGGTGAACTTAGTCAGATGTTGACACATGCCAATTGTAGTATAGTACCTCTATGAATATTTAGGTCTTCATGAGGATATTGTGTTGTAGTTGACATGTGGCAACACCCTTCAGAGTTTAATCATCTAGATCTACATAAACTTGAACTTGATCATAGTTATGCCCTAGGTTAGGTTAGAAGCATGATCTAGTGTTAGGGGAAACTCACGATGACTTAGGATAACTAGACACATGTAATCAACTTAAGTCGATTGAGTATGTATATGTACCCTTAGTCACCGCGAGTAGTCCTCTACACTAAAATATGTTGCTAGCCCTGGTTAGGTTTAAACCTTGAACAAGTGGACTGATAGGAGTCAGTGAATACCATTATAGATAACAAATGAAGTGGGGCGAAGGATATATTTTATTTGATGAGTATGCCATATAGGAATATAAAAATTAACAGTATATTGGAAATCTTTGGCTAGAGTATCACAAGTTGTTGGTTACATTGTCCTATGTCACCTAGTTTAAGAAGTGGGATTTCAAATGAATATTGGTAACAAATATTAAGATAGGCCTCTTAAACATAACACTTAATACCCCGAAAAGGGTAAGAAAACCAAGTACACTTAGTACACATAATGTTAATTTAACATGAGAGATCTTGAGTCATGAAATGAGAGATAGGTGTCCCACCGAGTCATTACATCTGCATACGGTTTTCTGTTATGATATTGATTTGCTTGGAATGTGCGTTCCAAATTTTTATTATTTAGAACAGAGAACATCATTAAAAAAATTCCCTTATTTCTAAAGTCTTAAAATGGGAATGCTACACTAACGATGCCAAAGGTGACATCTAAAAAGAAGGAGATGCTTTGATATCCCCACTTTGTCCTTTTCCTTAGCTCAACCAATGAGTGGTATGAAGATATTTCCCACTCAAGGCTAACATATGGAGAATTTCCACCCCATCTAAATGTTAAGGAGAAGAGAGCTATTAAACTAAGATCTACACAATATGTACTCTAGGACAATTCCTTATTCAAAAGAGGGATTGATGGAAGATTTCTTTAATGTGTGGATAAAGAGTAGTAGAAGAGGTTGCTCAGGGTGTTTCATGATCAAGCTTGTGGTGGAAATTTTTCATTTGTTGTGACTACTCATAAAATATTGCGTGTAAGATACTATTGGCCAACCTTATTCAAGGATGCAAAAAAATGGGTCACGAAATGTGAAGCATGTCAAAATTTTGTTGGTAGACCCAAACTAGCCACCTTACCTCTCAAACTAGTAGTAATTGAAGATCCCTTTCAATAGTGGGGGATAGATTTCATAGGAAATCTCAATCCCAACTCAAGTGTTGGGAATAATCAATTTTTAACTCACTCTTGACTACTTCAAAAAGTGGGTAGAATCCATTCCAATAAAAATTACAACCTTTGAAGTGGTATGCAATTTTATTAAGGAGAACATCTTTATCGATTTGAGGTTCCAATTTCCAAACAAAATTGTCACGATAATGCCTCCAATTTCTCATCATATGAACTGATGGATTTTTGATATGAATATGGGATTAGTCTTGCACATTCCTTTGACTACTATCCTTTGGGAAATGGATATGCGGAATCAAAAACAAAAAATTGGTGACTATTATGTGAAATCTTGTGAATGAATCCCAAAGGAATTCACAAAAAATGCTCTATGATTCTCTTTGGGTAGATAGAATCACACCTAAAAGAGAAATTGGGATGTCTCTTTTCTAGGTGGTATACGAAAAAAATTCTCAGCTACCTATAATAATGGAACTATCAACCTTGCAATTAATGAAAGCTATTGAGGATTCAAATTTCACCAGTGCCTTGGAGAAAAGAATCATGTACCTGTAGAAGTCAGATGAGGACAAGTTATGGGTGGTGGAAAGAATTACTACATGTTGATCAAAGAATACTTGTCAAAGATCACACAAGGAGTCCACGCGGGATAAAAGGCCTAGAACCAAGGGTGTGGAAGGATAGGTAGGACTCACATGCGGAAGGCAAGTTCAAATTTTAGGACCTAGCCAATTTTGAGCATGAAGACCTATTTTAGAAGATGGCATGTAGAACACACTAACGATACAGGGACATGCATGCCATGCATTGTCTATTTTTGGAGACGCATATCAAAGCATTTTTTCATGGTAATAGAATTGATACTCTAGTTAACTGCAAGAGGACTATACATAGCACACTTATATATGTGGCTATGCTTGTAAATGGCGTGTGGCTATCAATAGCATGCAGCCTATTTCTAGAATAGATAAGTGGTGAAGGGAAAGTCCCCACCCTATATATATGATGTTAGGTACATAGTATAAGTAGATATGAGTGGGTGAGTGTGAAGTGTGTGTATACGCATATGACTAAATTACTGTATCAGTTCCATACACGCATTGGTATAGATTGACAATACTGTAAGGAGCTTATGTATTTATTAATAGATGGAATATATTGGCTGAATCTAAGTGCCATTCTCGTGTGTGGTTGAGGAGTGCATGCTATTAATTCAATCATGTTTATTTTTAAGCTTGTTCTTTCATAGATATGAGGGTGGCATACATTGTAGAATGATGGATTAATTATGAATCTATATGTTTCTTCCTTCATCATGTTAACATTCTATTACAAAGAACCCTAAAGAGGGACTTTTCCTTTGCACACTTTGGGTGAGCACTTAGTCGAGGATGAGTGATGTGCCAATGCGATTAGGGTGTTATCCGGTAAATTCTAGGATGCATCATTGGTTCCATTTCTAGGACCTATTTTTCGAGTTGTTTTCGGGGTGGTTCACAATGAAGATGTACCGGTTAACTCTAGCAAGTATTGAGGAATAGATACATGATCCGGAGGGAGAATATGCATGATGATTCAAGTAGTAGATCCGAGTTTAACACATGCACTTGGGTAGATCGAAACATGTATGACAACTTATATGAGAGATTTTTTCTATCTTTCCAAAGAAACTGTCTCGAAAAAATTGGAGGTATCGTGCACTTGTCTAGACACGGAAGAATTTCAAACCCTCTATGATGCTGATCTGATCTAGAATCACACAAAGTGGATACATGGTTTCGTGGTGTTCTAAACAGTTATATTATGGAATATTCAATTTTGACATACTCTTTTCTAGAGGTAGCTGAAGTCCAATTTTTACGGTATCCAAGAGGAACATATTTACAAGGTATTCCACTGGAAATCAAGATCTTAATGGTAAATTTGAACCTGGAGAGTAAACCGATGGATAAATAAACTTCACCACGTGTGAGGGAATGAACAAGTTTGGTTTAAGATGAAACACCTAGTGGTAGAGAGGCAGAGAGAGGAAAGGTGACTTAATTATAATGAGGCACATGAGAGGGATATAGAGAAGAAGTGTTACATTTGTATAAAGTATGGTGTGGAGGAGAGAGATGGCTTGTGAAGGATTTACACTCATGTAGAATACGTGGAACAAGAGCATCATGAACTCCCCATATTTGAAAGCATGATAGGAATCCCTCCTTGGCCTCACATAGAAGTGCGCCATCGTGAGACTACCTAGACCACGAGTGTGTATCTTAATCCACCTAGTAGTATCTAGTATGACAAGTAACCATAAAACTAAATTGGGAAGTAGGAGAGAAGGAGTAAGTCAAGGATCAAGTACATCAATTCAAGACAAATAGATCCAATGTCATTTGGAGGAGCATTCTTAAGCACATCATGCATACGCAGAATGTGAGTGCGTAGAATGTTGGATTCACCTCTAGAAGTGGAACCACCTCACAAACTATAGGGGTTCGGTATAGTACTACTATCGAGCATAGGGAGTACATCTACAGATCCTATTTTGACTATAGGTATAGGTGGTTCTATTTCTGGTGCATCTAGTGGTTCTGGAGGTAAAAGGAACACATGAGGTTCGGATAAGGTGATTAAGGTCCATAACAACCATAGAATATCTATATGGAGAATATTTTTCATCTCCCAGAGTATAGAGGTATAGAGGATACTACTGAACATGTGTATATGTGTGAAATATTGTGGTGCACTAAAGGGATCATGGTTTTTGACCGAAAGGCAAGTTAATTCGACACTACATTATAGGGGTGCGCACACAACCGGTATAGGAAGTTTGACCCTGATCAAAATTACGTGGATTATGTAGCATTGAGTGATGCTTTCTTGAAAGAGTTCCATATGCCTGAGTTTGAGCGAAGAGTATAAGTGCGCTCAAGAATATCAAACAAGGTATTACTAAGAGTGTATGTGAGTATGATGCCCATTTTAAGACACTTCTATCTAAGCTATCTTATGATATTCATGCTAGCCAGCATGCACAATGGTTCCTTGGAAGATTGATTGCACCTTTTAGAAGGGCTCACACATAAGACATACATTGATTCATGTGAACAACTGGAAGTATATTTGCATGCTTTGAGGAAATTGGGAGCATTAACACCGGCATTAGTCCATTCCTAGAGGCACAAATTGCAGATATGGCCAAGAATTTAGAAAATCTACTAGTAAATTCAGCCCATGAAACACACTCAAGAATTTGGTGTATAGATTGTGAAGTGGAAGGTCACACTAAGGATAGTTTCCCTCACAGATTTGTATGCTCATTACTGTTGGACTATGAAATTTTCCATTTGAATCATGATGCTAGCCACTGTCCTTTGTTACAGTGCGCGATAAGGAAGAATGTATCTTACTTTTGTAAAATTTGTAGGTCCATGACCCATGATACTAAGGATTATCATCTGATTGATCAGATCTAGGATGCTATAGACCTTGGGGTATGATAGATAATTATAACAGATAATTCTAAGGGTAAGAATGAGCACTAGGTTTGAGATCATAATCAAACATGCTATGATAGGAATGAGGGACATTTTGAAGGAGGTTGTGGAAGGGGACGTGGATATCATGGTGGATATAGAAGATGAGGCCATGGTGGAGGAAGAGGTGAGTTCCCTCATAAAACATGTTATACGTGTGGATCTCCTGACCACTATAGGCACGAATGTCCTTAGAATATTGCATGTTCTTTCTATGGAAAGAACCATAGCTATGAAGAGTGCTCGAACTTATATGATCATCTGAGTAAGCAGCATAAGAAAGAAAATAAAGGTGTCGGGATGGTTAGAGTCCAGCCCATGGTAGAAGATCAATGAATGCCCAAGATATTAGAAGGATCTCGAGTCATTTACAATGAAGTTTACTACACACATTGAAGAAACACACGTGAGAGAGGCATTGCACTAGAAGCCTATGATCACCAAGGAGGAGGTTTTGCATGCAAGGTACCCAGATCCTGCTCATCAAAAGGAATTTTACTAGGATACCATGGAAGTGCTAAGGAATATTTAGGGTGAGATATAGTACCTAAAGGAGTAAAAGAAAGCATCGGATACAGTCCAAACTGATATCGATGATTTGCAAGAGGTGTGTAAGATGTTGCGCCAAGAGAACATTATTCCACTATTAGGAAATTTATTAAGAGGGAACACTCCATGTACAAGTCTTGAGACCAAATGGAAGATTGTGCATGCAAATATTCCCCTTATAGCATTGACTATGAAAAATAAATTACTCTAAATGTTGTTTTGGATGGGTGGTTGTTGAGCAACATATTGATCGATACAAGTGCGGAAGTAAATGTGATTATATTAGATGCATGGGTACAAATGGGGAGGCCTCTATTTCAGCCATCATCTAATGTGTTATTTATGGCAAACCAGACTAAGGCCACTTCCATAGGAGTTTTGAAATATGCATCTATAACTATACAAGGGGCTAATTTCACTTTGGGTATTTTGAGGTATTAGCACTTGCGAAAGCTGATAATTTTCCATCCCTATTTGGATGCCCTTGGTGTTATGCAAATAATGTTGACTTGTGATTCAATAAGGGGTATATCAGCTTTGAAAAAAGCGAGAAAGGGTTGTGATACCTTTGAAAGATGGGAAGTCTACACCATATGTTAAACCTCTAAGTGAGGAGGATTTAAATAGAGTCTATGTATGCACTATTCAGGACCCAGAGGTCAATGAGCCATCAAAAGAAGGCATCCTATAGTGGGAGGATTCTCATTCTATTAGTGATACTATGAGTATTGCTTGTGAAAATTGGGCTCATGGTACATATGAATTAGTAGGACGTGAGGTGAAAATATTGGTTGCATGTAAGAATGGACTTCATTTGATTCGATGGATAGGTAGCACAGTACCTTGGTATATCGAGGAAGAAGATCTTCCTACATTTTTTAAGGCCATGGAAACACAGTGGATAGATCAAATTAAGAGAAGAGATATGTTAGTATATACACTGCGTGGGACAGCAATCGATGGTGGGTAGTCTAAAGAGATAATCTTATACACTGGGAAGAGATTGGAATAGCTTTGTCTATTATTTTTATAAGGAACAATGCACCTACGTAAATCTACACTTATCATGGTAATCAACCTATTTAGAATCACATTCAACAAAGGTGTGAGAGACTCTAAACAACAAGATAGGAAGCATTACCAAATTCAATCTAGGTGCATCGATTGTATTCTACGCTATAAGGATGTACGTGCACACGGTATGTATATGCGAGAACTACATCGAGACACTAGAAACTAGAAATATTTGATTACACGAATGATCCAGACTTTCGAATACTTCTCAACTAAACCTCCTATAGTAGAGGCATTAAAATTTGTCGAGCTCTTAACTATGGGAGATAGTACAAAATTAGAATACCATATTTAGGAATTATTTAGTGAGGTAGAGTTCAAAGAATGTTCTCATAAGAAAGAAGAAATGGATTCCATACTACTTGAATGTGCTTACCTTGAGAAAGAGAAAGGAAAGATGGTTTACGTCATGGATGATGAGGAAGTTTAGAAGTTGGATATTAAACATTCACACAGGTGCGTCAAGTCTTGGACAAGTGTAGAAAAGGATACGTGCACCTACCACAAACCCATGAAAATAAATAAGGTGAATATAGGTTTGTAGGTTGAGCCTAAGGAGACCATAATTCGAGAATACTTGGTCAAACTTGAAGGTAACAAATATGATTGAGTTACTCAAGGATTATCATGACTTACTCCCTTGAGGATATCATGAAATCAAAGGCATGGATGAATCACTTGGGGAAATGAAGATCAAACTTAAGGATGGTGCATGGCCAGTTAGAAAGAGACCTTACAAAATGAATCCTAATTTACATGAAAAGGTAAAAGAAGAAATTGATAAAATGTTAAAATCTAGAATTATCAAGCCCCTTGATGAGTCAGAATGGGTTAGCCCAATGGTGATCAATATCAAGAAGGATAGATAGATTAGGATATGTGTGGACTACATGGAGCTGAATGTTGCATGCATCATAGATCCATTCCCTACACCATTCACTGAGGAAATACTAGAAGGAGTTACAGGGCGTGAAATATATTCCTTCACAGATGGATTTTCCGGGTATCATCAGGTTAGGATTTCTCAGGAGGATCAAGAAAAGACAACATTTACTACTAAATGGGGTAGTTTTTCCTATACTATGATGCCTTTTGGATTGAAAAATGTGCCTATTGTATTCTCGCGCATAGTTGTTCAGGAATTCAAAGATTTTATTCACAACTTATTACAAATCTACCTAGATGATTGGACAGTATATGGGCTTGTGAAAGATCATTGTAACAATATGCACTTAATTTTGAGCAATGCAGAGACAATTAAGTATCTCTTTAAACATCAATAAGTGCATATTTTCTAAGCCATTTGGGATCTTTGCTAGGACATATAATCTGTAAGGAAGGGTTCTGCTAGTTGATCCAGCCAAGGTTGCAGTCATTTTAGGCCTAAAAGTGCCTACCACTCATAGTGAGATGCATAGATTTTTATGTCATATAGGATATTATAGAAAATTCATAAAAGGGTATTCCAAAATTGTTGCACCCTTAGAAGAATTACTAAAGGGAAAGGTAAATTTTATTGGGGAGAACCGTAGTAGCATGCATTTGAGATATTAAAATATAAAATTACTACCACACCCATTCTGCGCTTTCCCTCATGGGATAACTCATTTCATGTGCATGTGGACACTTCATCATGGCCATTGGCACTTGTGTTAGCTCAACCTAGTGAAGGTATTGTCGATCATCCAATTTTTTTACTAGTAGGAAGCTGAATCCTACTGAACAAAATTATACAAATACAGAGTGTGAAGCTTTTTCAATGATCTATGTATTGTACAAGTTTCAAAAATACTTGTTAGCAACACCATTTTTGTTTTATATAGATCACGTGGCATTGAAGTACTTGGTAAACAAGCCTATCTTACGGGGTGCATATTAAGATGGGTTCTTCTATTTCAAGAGTTTGATTTCACGGTTGTGGTGAAGCTAGGGAAAATCAATTCTAGACTAGACCATTGTCTAGAATTAATTCAAGAGAGGGTGTAAAGACAATTAAAGAAACAATGTTGGATGCACGCTATATAGGTTACAATGCACACCCATAGAATTATAAGACATTGTTATCTTTCTACAAATAGGTAGGGCACTAGAAGGAATGAAAGCATTAGAAAAGAAGCAACTTTTATCATACGCACAACACCATTTATGTTAATCATTGATGACCTATGCAAGCTAGGCAAAGATGAAGTATTATGTTGTTGTGTGTTAGAGCATGAGTGTAAGGATATCATAGAAGAAGCTCATGGTGGTATTGCAGGAGGCCATTATGCAGGTGATGTGACTTCCCGGAAGATCCTACTTGTTGGATTATGGTGGGAGACATTGTATAAGGACTGTAAATAATATTGTAAGGCATGTGATCATTGTCAGCACCTAGGAAAACTAGGGCAAAGAGATGAGATGCATTTGAGACCAATTACTAGTGTCGAACCATTTGAGAAATGGGCCATTGATTTTGTAGGACCTATTTCTCCATCCGTGCGTAGGATTGGATCACGTTATATCATTACTTGCACATATTATCTTACATGGTGGGAAGAACCAACACCTACCAAGGACTATACGATAGCTATAACAGCTAGGTTTATCTTTGGAGAATGTTCTTACAAGATATGGATGTCCCTTAAGCTTGACAAGTGATAGAGGTACACACTTTTTGAATGAAACAATCGGATCCTATTAGATGAGTTTATGATTGCACACCATAAAACTACACCTTATCATCCTCAGGAAAATGGAACTACTGAGGCCTTCAACAAGATTTGGAGCCAAACTTTGACAAAAATTTGTGATGTTGGAAGAAAGGATTGGGATGACAAGGTGTCGGCTATTCTTTGGGCATATATAACAACTTACAAGAGAGTGAACAAAGCCACACCATTTCAATTGGTGTTTAGCGCAAGCTATTCTCCCCATAGAATTTATGTTACCTTATTTATGCATTGTATGAGTTGGAGGTCTAGGCTGATGAACAGGCTTTATAAATGCTTATTGAAAAGATGATTCAACTAGATGAGTGCTGAGCCATAGCGTAATGGATTCATAAGTAGAAAAAGGCCAGGCAGAAGGCATGACATGATAGAAACATAAGGGATAAGAAGATTGAGATTGGAAAAATGGTACTTCTTTATGACTCAAAGTTCTTATGCCATCCAAGCAAGCTCAAAGTACATTGGTTAGGGCCTTATGTTATCACTTCTATACTTGAATCAGTGTGTGCCGATTAGAAGCACTTGATGGAACACGGATACCCGATTACTTTAAAGGGAGTAGGTGAAGCCCTATTATAAATAAGTCTTTTTGGTGTTTTTAATAAGGAAGTATTTCCATTTAGCTTAGGTTCTCAACTCTAAATTTCCTTAATGTATTTCCTTCATTTTTGTTATGTTTTTTCAATTTAGTTGTTGTTTTTGTGTAATAAGAATGCTTGTGTGCATGAGGTTAATTACTTGTATGAAGAATGTTTATGCGTAGAGTACTACACATAATTTTAGTGTGGGGTGGTTGTAGTTATCCAAGAAAAAGAATGTGGAATTGAAAGGTGAAAGGAATAAGATGCTACTGGTGTGTGCTTTAAGTCAAAAGAGGATTGCTTCTCAAAAGTGAGCAAGGATGGAGATGAATAAAATAATAGTATAATGTAAGGAAAGAGGAGGCCATGATAGTTACCGGAGAAGGTACATTGATGAGGTACTCAAGTGTAGGAGCATGCGGTGAAAAGAAGTCTATGACTAGAGGGTAGGAAGGTACACCAAAAGGTTATAGTTGGGCACGAAGATGTACTAGGAGGAACGAATGGATTTGGTCATGAATGAGGAGATATTTGGTAGGTGAAAGAGCAATAAATTCATTAAAATTTGAAAAAAATTATATAAGGATGGAATGCGAATTCATTTTTACCGTTACAACTAAGAGTATTTGAGGAAAGAGCCAAGTGAAAAGAGTCGAGTGATCAATTTAAGGTACGAAGGGTGTGAAACCAAGTGTGAAAACCAGTTTTGTGTGAAAATAAGCTTACATCCCTAGTGGTGAAGGGTTTGAGAAAAGGAGGGAGACAAAAAGAGTTAGGTTATGAAGTTTCCACCTAGGGCATGATTGAATCGAGCTAGGGTTTGATTCGCAAAGTTGAAGAGTTGAAGAGGAGACATTTGTAAGGTAAAGATGGCATTGAAAAAGGAATCCATAGCAGAAGTAAAAGGAAAGAAGAAGGTTTCATCGAAGAGGAAGAGATGGCACCTGAAAGCCATTTTTAGAGATCTAATATCCGAAGAGTCATCATCGTCAGCAAGGAAATGGATTCACCCATCAGAAAGAGAAAAGTAAGTGAATACAATCACAAGAGTTCAGAGAACAAGAAGGAGCTTGATTCCTTTCTCACTACTAGAACAAACAAACACATGACGGAGGACATGCTAGTTTATGATGATGAGGGTGAAAAGATTTTAAAGAGAATTGGGGTCTACCAATTGTATGAGCTTCCATATTTTGGGAAGTATGAGCCCTTGTATCAGTAGCTCATGAGTAGGGTGCACGAGGACTTCTTCTACTTTATAGGATGCAAAGTTAGAATCTCATATGTGCTTGTCTCATTAGTTACAAGTCTGAAGGCCACTTGGAGAGGACATAATAGGTGATCTCATAGATAAATACATGATTTTAAAGACCAAATAGGAGTTAGGGTACCTGAAGGGTCCACGCGGAATGGAAATAGACAAGTTGAAGAACTATCCAGTTGCATGCAAGCTGCAACACACCTTATTACGAAGTTGAATGACCAGGAGCGGTGGTCAACGGTAAATACTATGTGGTTACATGTGGCACATTAGATGTCAAAAGGGACAATCTAAAACATTACAGGATATATTACGAGTAAATAGTTGAGGAAGCATACATAGGGGGAAGATCAACTTTGGGGCTGTTCTACTATCACTGGTATTCATGGAGATTGGAGTACCAGATGGACTGAGGGAAAATTATGGAATAACCCATGGAGAACAAGTCCCTAGCTGAAAGATTCAACAAGTACCTATGCAAGGGGGCCATGACAGATGATGTAAAGAAAAGGGCAAAGAAATGGTATGACAGGCTCCGCACGACATTTGGGGAAGAGTGGCACATCCCAAAGGACCTACCAATAGTGGTAGGGAATAAAGTTTAGTTTGTTGTATATCAACATTTCTACATTGTGTGCTTTGTAATGAAATATGGAGTATGGAGCCCTTGGTTTAAATTTCCTTACGCATTCACTACAAGATATTTCCAAGCATTTGTTCATAGATTTATAGACACGTGCCAACTCGTCTTCAATGTAGATAAGGTAGATTGCGACTACCATACATTGAGGAAGAAGTATGTGTATCCGAGAAGAAGTGGTTATATAAAGAGGATCATTTTATAGGTGTTGAATATCAAACCAATAAGTCTTTCTGTAGTAGATGTGGGGGCAGCATTGGTGTATCTCCAGCTGAAGCCAAAGATGGAGAATAAAAAATATGTGGAAGGTGAGTTCACACTTCTAGCACCACCAAATGGAAAGCATACGATGGAGAACATCCCAGGTGCCTAATCCAAAAGATCTAATTGAAGTGGAGGATGAGGAGGAGCATGAAGATAGTGGTGGTTTAGAGAAAAGGGATAGGAGACATCCTACAAATAAGGGTGAGGCTAAGTGCACTATTACACCACCTAAACCACAAGAAGGGGATGATGAGGACTTGAGTGCAATCCAAGGGGATCAAAAATTTAAGAGGGTATTTAGGAGAACAAGGACCCAAGGTGCTACTCCAACCACTATGTGCAAATCACCCTAGACTCTCTCCACAAAAGGAGGCAACCGTGCAAAGAAGGAGGAAACTAAAGTTGAATGAGGAGGCGGAAGAGTCAGATAAAGTGTACCTAATTCTCCTACACTTCCAAAGAACATAGAAGAACAGGGTGAGGCATCAAAGGAAAAAGAAGAGGATGAGAAAATACCAGAGGAGACAGCTATAGAGGATGTTCAGGACATGGAGATACAAGTCCCAAATTTGGAAGCTAAAGTTCCTAAGAAGAAAAGGTCTAGAAGAACAAGTGGAGAGCACATTCCACTAGCCATGGGGTATGCAAAGGATTCAATAAAAATTGTCCACACCCGCTTCCAGAGCACGATAACACAGAAGGATTTATTTAGTTTGAAGTTAATGGATAAGGATATGGAGTATTTGGGCACTTGAAAGAAACTATCATGGTCAATTCACACCCACATGGATGAGACTGACTTTGATGTGTGCGAAGAATTTTGAGACTACTAAAGAAGGTACCTCAAGCTAGACACATGACAATAAAGCCTACTATAATCTCAGATGAGCAGGTCAAGAATGCATTGGTGAAATTTTCTATTGAGGTGGCTAGAAGAAACATGGACAAAGTTGTCGTAATCAGAGCCCTATGTGAGGAGCTAAAGAAAAAGGATGCATAAATAGTGCACATAATGTAGCAGAGGGATTTTGTGCGTAAAAAAAAATGAGGTATTCATTAGCATCGCAGAGGAGATTGGGGACAATGTCATCAGATTAAGGCCACACTTGGAGGCCATGGTACCAAAGACATTTCCTTTAGCGATACAATATGTGGGAAATTTGGTGGACTTGGTACTTGAAGATGAAACTTTGTGTATGCGAGGCACCAAGAATCTTAGAAAAATATACCGAATGGGAGAAAGCATCAGTGATGAGAAAAATTGCTTCTTATGAAGGGTTGTTGTAAGCATTACATGAAATATTGAAGAAAGAAAATCGGGCTTTAAATGTATGTAGAGCTCCGGATGTGCTTATCAACATCAAGGCCCTAGAAGAGAACAACGAGGTCTAGAAAGAAATGAAATATGAGACATTGGGCCACGTAGAAATATTGTTAATAGTTAAATAGAAGCCCGAGGCCGTGACAATAACACAAGAGCCACAAAAGACTCACCGGAAGAGCTCGGAAAGATAATTGCACAGAATATGGACCTTTTAGAAGGAAGAATGACATAAATGTCCAATGTTGTGTTGGTTCTATAAAATGAGAAAGGAGAGATTATGAGGGATGAGTTGGAATCCATTGTTGTGGACATCCTAGAAAAAGTAGAGCAAGCACTCACTGAATGACAAGTATTGGAGGCTGAAATAAAGGAGTAGTATCTAGAGTTGATACTGCAAACTGATATAGAGAAGGTTACCTCATAACCTCATAGAAATTATTTATTTATCTACATTATTTCACTCTTATTCTTTCCATTTTTCTATTCTTTAATTCAAATTTTGAGATACCCATTGTCGAGATGACAATGAGATTAGTGTGGGCTAATGTTGATCAAAAATACCTCAAAGATCACATAAGGAGTCCACATGGGATAAAATGCCCAGTACCAAGGGTGCGGGAGGATAGGTAGGATTTGTGCATAGAAGGCAAGTTCATCTTTCAAGACTTATCCTATTTTGAGAATAAAGACCTATTTTTAGAAGATGGCATACTGAGAACACACCAACGATGCGGGGACGTGCATGCCATGCATTGTCTATTTTTAGAGAAGAGGATCAAATCATTTTTGCATGGATATGAGTTGAGAATAGAATTAATACTTCAGTTAACTATAAGAGGACTATAGATAGAACACTTGCATGTGTGGCTATGCTTGTAAACGGTGTGTGGCTATCAATAGCATGTGGCCTATTTCTGGAATAGATAAGTGGTGAATGGTAAATCCCCACCATATTTATATGATGTTAGGTACATAATAGAAGTAGATATGAGTGGGTGAGTGTGAAGTGTGTGTATATGCATATGACTAAATTATTGTATCAGTTCCATATGCGCATTGGTATAGATTGACAATATTCTAAGGATTTTTTGTATTTATTAATAGATGGAAGATATTGGCTGAATCTAAATGTCATTACGTGTGTAGTTGACTAGAGCATGTTATTAATTCAATCATGATTACTTTTAAGCTTGTTCTTTCATAGATCTAAGGGTAGCATGCTTTGTTAGTGCTAATTCACAGCACCCCTGGATGTTGATCATATTTCTAGTTTGACCATTCTAAGCATCCGGTGTGATTACACAACATTGAATCTTTTCTCCAAGTGTGGGACTTACAAAAATGAGAAAGGAATCTCTAGAGAAGGCCGGTTCCTCAATTCCTCTGGTCAGATCTATTATTTGCACAATTGCAGAGGTTTTGAATCCTAATGCCACTCTAAATTCTAAGGAGACAGAGATAGAAAGTGCAAAAATTGAAACTAAACTAATAGGTGATACACCAAAGGAGGAGTGGTGAACACTTATAGTTACGAGATAGACACAGATCATGGAATGCAACATAAACATCATGCACAAACTGATAAGATGTAATTTAAAGTCTGAAATGAAGCAAACAACACAACCAAAGGACTAAAAACTGATCACGGAGCCTGTATTGTCATTTCCACTATCAAAATCCTTGCATTACAACATCAAAAAGGTAGAAAACCTGTTCAACCATCAAGAGGTTTGATACTTGAAAAAAATCACTTGTTGAAGGTGAAAGAAGAAGTTTGCTATCCTAAGACCCTCACATCACACGCGTCCCTCGCATACTTTTGGCCCAACTTTCCTAGGCTCTGCAGGACAAATACCTCCGAACCACCAAAATGGACTCCTTGGCGAATCGGCCGGTTCGCGTCCTCCACGTGCTTTTGGCCCGGATGTCCCAAACCGCATGAAATAGAGACTTAGGTGATTTTTCCTTGCTTTCAGACCATTTTGGATTTTCACGTCATTCGTGTCTGACGTCCCAACTGTCCCAACTATCCTATGGAACAAGACTTAGCTGATTTTCTTACTTTTTTCGGCCCGAGCTTGGTATGACGAACCTCGATGCGACCGAACCCTTCGACCCGAAATGCCTTAAAACAGTCCTATGACCTTAGTTTTTGCATTTTTGCATTTTTCTAACTCATTGGGATTTCTTCTTAGATGGGCGAGTTAAAAAAAAAAAAGGGCGAGGGACCCCAAAAAACATGATTTTGGGCCTCGAATCAATCTTACTTGCTCGGGACTGAATAATTTGATGCATGTTATCAAAATTACCTTGAGGGTGAATTTTGGATAACAATTTTGGTGACTCAACGGGGTCATCTGCCTGCTGGATGAAGTTACCAGTTTCCTGAAGCATCCATTGGGCATGGAGTCATGAGTTATCTGTTCGGAACCCCAACTGACTTAGAATGTTGCAAGGAGGAAGATGGAATATCACCCGATGGAAGCAAGGGCTGCAAAACATCTCCAGGGATAGGAAGCCTGTGCCAAAGAACTTAGGGTAAGAAAAACAACCTACTACAAAACAATGTGCACAAGCACTTAGAGGAATGAAAACCTAAGCTAATATTTACAAGGTGGAGAATTTCCCTTTAGTAGCAATATAGATTCCATTGATTGGAATCTGCGGTTCTTCGCCATCCAATGAAGACAATTGGAAGGCATTGTTGTCCTTACACTTTGTGACCATGTATGGGAAACTCCAAATGGCATCTAATTTTGATTGCCTTCCGGTTTTGCTCTATCTGCATCCCATTTTAACACTAGATCTCCAACTTGGAAAGATCTACTCTTGGCCTTCCTATCAAAGGTCTTCTTGATCAAAGCTTGATCCTTCTCCATTGCTTGGGATGCCTGATCTCTGATCTCTTGGAGCTCCATCAACTCTGCATATCTCACCTCCATGGGCCCAAACTCTAGCAACTCTAACTACTTCATGAGTTCTAATGTTGGCAACTCAAGTGACATGGGCAAGATTGCCTCTCTTCCATAAAAAAGCTTGAATGGAGAGTTACCTGTGGATCTCTTGGGAGTTATCCTATCAGCCCATAAGGCTGATTTCAGTTTGGTATGCCAAGACCTCTGATTCTCATCAAGAGTCCTCCGATGATCCTCAACAAGTTCTTGTTTGTAGATTCAGCCTGGCCATTACCACGAGGGTAGTAGTTTGATGAAGTACTTAGGTAGATCTCGTTCTTAATAGCCCACTCGGTCACCTTGGATCCAATGAATGCTAATGCATTATCTAAGATTATTGTAGCAGTACACAAAATCTGGTTGCTATTCCCTCATAGAAGTCTAGGATGCTAGATTCATTTGCTTCCTTGAGTGCTCTCTTGCTTGATTTATTTGGTGAAGTAGTTTGTGGCTGTCAAAATCCACTTATGCCCTTGGCTTGAATTGGGATTAATGACTCCAATAAATTCCAAACCCCATTGCATGAATGGCTGGTCAACTGAAATTGGATGCAATGGGAGGGCAGGAAGCCTCTCTTTACCTGTGAAGAATGCACAATTCTTGCACCTTTTGATCTAGGAGAAGCAATCACTTGAAAATCTTGGGCCAATAATAACCAGCCCTCATGATTTTTAGGGCTATCACTCTTGGTGTAAAATAACCACCATCTGGTCCACCATGGAACTCTTCCAACACCCTATGAATCTGATTTGTGTTAATGTATCTCAGCAACACTCCATTCACATCTTTCTTAAACAAAACACTGTCTACTACAGCATATGGGACTGCCTACAATCTGAAGTTTCTTCTTTGGGTTTTGTTCATCTCTCGGAGGGCATAGGCCCATGCTTAGGAATTGCATTATACCTTGGATCCAGCAAGGAGTGGGGACAACATTACCCTCTTCTTGAGTGGTACCTTACACATGGCTATCTTGAACTGTCAAAACAACCTCTTCTTCATTGCATACTCCCTTTTGCTTACCCAGAATCAGCTACTCACACAATCCTTTTCCTCTTACCAGCTTAGTAACCTTGATCTCAATGTCATACTCCATGACACGAGTGATTCAACCTACTCTTTTCTCATTCAAATCCTTGTTGAGGAGGAAGTCCTTTACTCCCGCATGAGAGACCAACAACTAAACCTTGTTTTTGAGACTAGATGTTTGAATTTCTTCAAGCTTCGATTCTGCAAGTATATGCTTCTCAATAAAAGAATATCTCACCTCATAGTCCTCCATGCTTTGGCTAAAGAAAGCAACTGACTTCTCATCATTGTCCTTGTTCTGCTGTACCAAAATGGTAGAAATGGTATCATTACCCCCAAATGCATAGAGGATGAAATCCTTGGAGAAATATGGGTTGATGAGAGTTGGTTCTTGAGAGATGGCTTCTTTGATTGCTTCAAAAATCTCCTTGCCTTCTACTATCCACTTGAAAGCCATGCTTTTCTTTAACATTTTGGTGATAGGTTTGATAAGGGCTGCAAAATCTGGGACAAACCTCCGAACAAAGTTTATTCTCCCCAAGAAACTCTGAAGGGCCTTCTTGTGGCTTGGCAATGGTAGTGCTCTTATGGCTTCAACCCTCTCTGGATCAATTGCTAATCCTTCTTTAGAGACAATATGGCCAAGGAGCTTTCCTTCATGTTCTAGGAAAATACACTTCTTAGGATTCAAAGACACTCCAAATCTCCTGCACCTTTGGAAGACTTGTCTCAAATGAGAGAGGTGGTTTGCTGCATTCTTTGAAAAAATAGTGATATCATCAAGGTATATCAGCACCATGTTGTTGATCAAACCTTTGAACGCCATGTCCATTTCTCTTTGGAAGGTAGCTCCAGCGTTGGACAACCCAAATGGCATTTTCCTGTATGCATAAGTTCCCCATTTGGTTGTGAAGGTTGTCTTGAACTAATCTTCTTCCTTCACCATAATATGATTGTAGCCCAAGTAGTCATCAAGTAGTGAAAACCTCTCAGAGCCAGCCACCACTTGCAAAATTTGCTCCATAGAAGGGAGTGGGTAATGGTCCTTGAGAGATGCTCTATTCAAGTCTCTGAAGTCGACACACAATCTAATCTCTCCACTATTGTTTTTGAGTGGAACTAAGTTGGCAACCCAACTAGAATGCTTGATTGGGAATATGATTCTTGACTCAATCAACTTGTTCAATTCCTTCCTCATGAGAGGTTCCATGTGTGGATTGACTGGCCTTTGTTTCTACCTGATGGGCTTAGTATTTGGATCTAACTCAACGGTGTGCTGAGCTAACTTGGGATTGAAACATTTCAAATATTCGTAGCTCCAAGAAAACACATCCGGAACTCTTGACATAGTGTATGAACTCATACCTTTCTTGTTCAGTTGTCATCTTTCTAATTTGCAATGGTTTGTTCTCTTCTACCAAGATGGATCTTGAATCTTCTCTCTTGACCTAAATGTTTGCTTTCTTTTTCCTAAACTGATCATTGGGATTGAAGATGGACTCCAAAGTGATAAGTCCTTTGGTCAGCTTGTTAGTTCTCAGCTGTACCACTTGGTCACCATACTGCTGTTCCAATTTTTCCTGATTTTTAGCTAAGAACTCAGCTTCTTCTTGCAAGAAATGGATAATTTTCTAGTCATTCTCAAACACTTGCCAACTTACATTGTTATCCGGCACTGAAGGCCTCAAAATCACATGGATGTTTGGTTGTACCTTGTCCTTTTGAATGCTTTCCACAATATCAAAGGCTGCCCCAACTGCTGTAAGCCTGTCAGCAGCTTGGTTCTCTTTCCTAGGAACTGATTTGATGCCAAAGCCCTCAAAATCTTCAATGAGGTCCCACACCCTGTTCTTGTAGCACTTGAGTAGATCATTCTTGGAAGCATGTTGCCCTTTGACCTAATTTACAATCAATTCATTGTCACCAAAGACTTGCAAGTTCTTTATTCCTCTCTTTCTTGCCCAATGCATCCCTTGCACCAAGGATTCATATTCAGCAGTGTTATTGGAGCATTAGTACTTTACTCCTTGAGGTGAAACCAGCATGGCTCCCCCTCCAAAGACCTTGTCTACTCCTTGATCCATCAAAAATAGCTTCCATACCTCATTGTCATCTTTGTGGTCCGGCTTGGTGATGCTAGGAATGGACTGATCTTTTCATGTATGCATAGAATCCTAGCTCAGACTCTTCTACTTCTTCATAGGGATCAAAAGCATGCACCTTATTTTCCCATTCATCAAGAGTTAGATCCGGGATGCTTCCAACCTTGGTGTTAGCTTCATCGGTGCTTGGGTGATCTTCTTGATCAAATGCTTTGAATAGTTGGCATTGATTTGATTGGAGTGTAGGGCTCAATGTGGAAGTTTGCAATAGGTTCGACCTGATTGTGGCTTTGGTTCCATATCTTGTTCGAATAACATGTGTGACCAATCGGTGACAAGTATTCTCCAATCTTGGTTGTGAAATCTCTTGACAAACATAGGGCAAAGAGTGGTGGAAGGTCTATAACCGATATATCTTGTAAAACAACAACATTTGGACATGCATGCAAGGTAAGACTCAAGTTTCTAATCACCCCAACTATTATTCTTGTTGTCCCATCCAACCGCACTACCCCTTTGGATATGGTTTCATATTGAAGTCCTAGGCGATCAGCTATTTTCTTGGGCATCACCGAGTTACTTGCCCCAAAATCAATCATGCAATCATGCACCAATTGGTTTCCAATGATTAATGAGACATAAAAAGGAGGGGACTTCAACATTTTACCTTGTTGTCTTCTATGATTCCCCTCAGTGGCAGGCAGCATTTGTGAGCACCTTCTCTTGCATTTGGACTTGCTGATTTGAAGTTGTCCAGTCCTTCATGGAAGCTTGTATCAAATCTCTTTGGCCTAGGATGGATAGTGATTCCCACATTGATATGTTTACGTTTGTCTTCTTCATCTGATCAATGATGTTGAATGGGGATGAAGCATCCCTCTATTTTCCTTTAGCTTGTGCACTCATTCCTTGCACATGGGCGAGCGGATGACATTTGAGTTGGCCTAGGAACTGTTTTAGGAAGTCCTTGTGTGCTTGGGATTGTATTTTTCTTGCCAAAAGTTTGTGGAGTGACAGAAGGTCATGAATTACTTGGGGCCAATGGCTGTTCTTCACCCAAATTTCTCCTCTTTGACCTTGTGTTGGCTGCAACACTTTAAAAGGGTATCGATTCATACCATAGAAATCTTTAGCTTGTCAATTGACAAGAATAGTTTCATTCGAGAGATGTTCCTTGGCTGAGGTGCTTCTTCTTCGCTGATCCTCTTCATGGCTGGACTCTTGCGACCCACCAATGGTTTACACCATAAGAGCCTGATTTAATGCACCGTTAAAGCACATTGATTGGTTATGTGGCTGACCGCATGGGAAGCACCAATCGTATTCTTAGGCCATGTTATTTTGCATCGGTACCAAAGCTCTGGATGTGGATGCAACATTGGGGTTATCGGGCTGAAATGGTCTGTTGGTAAGAGGCCTTGCTTGATTCTGATTTGCAGCTAGATTGGGTGGTCTTTGAGGTTGATATGGCTGCCTGTTAGGCTGAGCTTGAGGTTGATAAGAAGGTCTAAAACTTTGGGTTTGCTGCCTCTTGAGTGCAACCGAGTGTATTGCCTAGATTTTGTAATTGCTTCATGACTTCTTGGAGTTCATTTGAAGCAATAGAGGATGAAGTAGAAGCTTCATTTGAACTTTGATTTATAGGAGTGGGAGAAGGAGCCAAATTAGGCACTTGGCTAGTACTTGGGCTCTCTAAACTTGGATATAATGGCATTGGAGGTCTAGGAGCTAGCTTTCCGGCTTGAATCAAACAATTTTCAGCCCTAATGGCAATGCAAAAGCCATAGGGATAGTTATGCCTCCCATGGACTAAATCGACATAGAAATATCGAATTTAGAGCTTTGAGATAGTAAAGAAAAGAACCTTTTCTTGTTGGCACATTGCCACTGGAATTCTCTCCCAAGTGCTTTGAAATATGAAATTAAAATCAGTCAACTGCTCATTAGGAGCTCTTTTGATAGTTGTCAGCTGCTCCAAAAGGGACAAGTTGTCTCCCTTTTCCCCAAACTGCTCATGGAGGGCTATACATAGCTGATTCCAATTTTGAATAGAACTTGAGGCAAGGCTCCTGAACCATTGTAAAGCTTTCCCCTTGAACGAGGATTCCAACAATTTGACAGCAACTTGCATCTCATTGATTTCATGAATTACACAAAGGTTGGCAATGTCTTTAACATGATCACCAGGAGTAGTCTGGTTCTCTCCAGTGAAGTATGGAATGTTCTTCAATGCTGCAACTGGGATTAGATGTTGTACATTGAGAGCAAGTGGGCTGCTGCCAGTGAAATTGACATACGGATTCGGTGGTTGTGCCATTCTGATTGGCTTGAGAACCGTTGTTGATTGGATGAAAGGCCTACCAGGTGGAGGTGTTGACAAGGTTCTATTAGGTGGAGATGGAGATCTTTGAGCTCTTATTCCCCTTATTTCTCTTCCTAGAGATAGGTGTAGATGAACAAATAATCCTTCCTCCCTAGTTCTTGACCTGGTATGTATTCTTCTCATAAAATTTCCAGGCTTGGACTACTTTGAAACCAAAGTGGATTATGCTTCTTTTGGAGTCACCAGATGTGTGATTTTAAGCTCCTTCAAAGTTGGAACTTACAACAAGTGCACATCAATCTTGTTGTAATAAAAGTGAAGACCTCTAAGGTCCCACCGGGCATGCCAAAACTGTTAGTGTGAATTCACGGACCCCTCGGATGTTGATCAAATTTCTAGTTTGATCATTCTAAGCATCCAGTGTGATTGCACAACATTGAATCCTTTCTCCAAGTGTAGGACTTACAAAAATGAGAAAGGAATCTCTAGAGAAGGCTAGTTCCTTAATTCCTTTGGTCGAGATCATTTATTTGCACAATTACGAGAGGTTTTGAATAATAATGCTACTCTAAATTCCAAGGAGACGAGAGATAGAAAGTGTAAAAATTGAAACTAAACTAATAGGTAATACACCAAAGGAGCAGTGGTGAACACTTCTAGTTTTGCGAGATAGACACGAGATCATGGAATACAACATAAACATCATGCACAAACTGATAAGATGTAATGTAAAGTCTGAAATGAAGCAAACAACACAACCAAAGGATCGAAAATTGATCACAGAGCCTGTATTGTCATTTCCACTATCAAAATCCTTGCATTACAACATCAAAAAGATAGAAAACCTGTTATAACCATCAAGAGGTCTGATACTTGCAAAAATCACTTGTTGAAGGTGAAAGAAGAAGCTTGCTATCCAAAGAAATGTTCCCCCCAAAAAATGAGCCAAATCTGGCTTTTTTAATGTATGGGTCGAGCCCAAGAGAGAGAAAACATGTAAAAAACGTGGGAGCCATTCCTCATTGAATGAAGATGCATTAAAATAGCATGGGCATACTTACAGACCCATGCCACGATATTTTTGGCCATCTTTGAAGAAGAATGCGACCCATGTTGCATTAAAAGCCCAGTTCTTTGAAACGCCATTTCTAGCCATTACCACGTGCAGAGGTGTTTTCAATTTTATCTCTCCAAATTCCATAAAAATGAAAAAATTACCTCGAGAATCTTGTAGATAATTTCACCAGCTTTCCATTGATATAAAGAATGTGAAAATCCAAGCTCTAGATCGAAAGTTATGGCCATTTGAAGATTTAGGGCAAAAACAGGCCCAAAACGGATCGGTGGGAAAAAAGTTTGAAATTTTGACCCGTTTTGGTCTTTGGAAAAATTTTGAATTTTTTCCACGCTCTACCATTTAGATGACACGTGTCGGAGCTCGATTTGTTTGTGGGCTCATCCTTTGAAAATTTCTCTTTGGGCCCTTCCTTAAATTTTTTTGCCACTTGGACGACACGTGTCACTATTCGATTGGCTCGGGCACGAGGGGCGCAATTTTTCTTTGCATCAAACACTCGAGAAAAATTTTCACCTTTCTTCCCCTTCTAACATGTGGCACATTCTAATTCATTCACTTGGCCTCCTTGTCTCTTTTGCGGCCTTTCACCTTTTCGCCTCCCACGCATCCCTTGCGTACTTTTGGCCCAACCGCCTTGGGACGAAAATCTCCCGCTTGGCCGATTCGGGCTTCTTTGTTCTGTTTGTGGATTTTTCAGCTTTTCACATCCCACGTGTCCCTCATGTACTTTTGGCCCAGCTATCCTAGACCGCTGGGACAAATACCTCTAAACCGCCCGAAATGGACTATCCTTCGGCGAATCGGGTGTTTGCGTCCTCCGCGTGCTTTTGGCCTGGATGTCCCAAACTGCGCGAAAGCAGAGACTTAGGTGATTTTCCTTGCTTTCACTGTTTCGGATTTTCATGTCCCTCGTGTCCCGATGTCCCAATCGCCGAAACCTGTCCCATGGAACAAGACTTAGCTGATTTTCTTACTTTTTCCCCAAGTTTGAGTACGACGAACCTCGGTGTCACGACCCGAAGCCTTCAAACCCGCGAAATGCCTTAAAACAGTCCTGCAACCTTATTTTTGCATTTTTCCATTTTTTCTAACTCGTTGGGATTTCTTCTTAGATGGGGAGTTAAAAAAAAGGCCGAGGGACCCCAAAAACATGATTTTGGGCCTCGAATCAATCTTACTTGCTCGGATGGATAAATTGATGCATGTTATCAAAATTACCTTGAGGGGTGAATTTTGAATAACACATGCACCGTAGAATTATGGATTAGTTATGAATCTATATGTTTCTTCCTTCATCATGTTAACATCTGTTAGACCAAACCTAAATAGGGACCTCGGTACCTTTGCGTGCTTTGGGTGAGCGCTCGATCAAGGCCGAGTGTTGTGCCAGTGTGACTAGGGTGTTATCTAGTAAATTCTAGGTTGCATCACTACTCATAAGAAAAAGGTGAAGTAACTATTTGATAAGAAAGCCGATCCGGGAATTCTAGGTTGGATACATTGTCGTACTTTGGGATACCAGGAAGAACGTTAAGGAAGTCACGGTAAGTTTGATTCTCTTTGGCTAGGTCCTTTCAAAATTAGACACTTTGCTGGTGAAAATTATTTTTATTTGAGCTATATGGATGGAACATCTCTTCCATTTCCATATAGTGGGTAGTATTTGAAGTTATTTCAGTTTGAGGTTACTAGGCGGTCATTTGTAAAGTCTTTTATAGTCTGTGTTTTTGGTCTTGTTTTTGGTTCCCTTTTGCCTGCATGTGTGTGTGTGTGTGTGTCTTCTTTATTGCCTCATTCTTAACTCTATTTCCCAATGGATTTGCACTTACCTTGAAACCAGAGATTCTAGGGTCCTTTGTCCTACCTTTCCCTCTTTCTTGTGTCAAGACAGTTCATCCCTAGAAAGAGCCAACTATTTCCACTTGCCGAATAATGTGTAATTTTTCCTTACTCTTAATTTTTTTGTAAATTGGCTCTTACGAGATCTTTTCTTTTCTTTGTGAAGTTTGAGAGAGATGGAGTTGTTTTCAGTAGTTATTTATTTCTCAAAATTTTGAAATTGGGAACTTTTCCTTTGTTCTGTGGATATTTTGAGTTTTGATGTTCCTTATGTCCCATGTTCCATCGGGATCCATGTTCACCGATTCCCTACTTTCCCCACATTGAAATACCTTTCCTTTCTATTATGAGAGTTTTAGCCTTGTGATGATCCTTTTTCTCTTGTGCTCGAGTGCCTCTGGTTCCTCACATCCCCACATTTTTCGCAACCATCAAACTCATTAAGTACCTTTGACACTGCGGGTATTTCGTCTTTGCGAAGAACACGTGTACCAATGTCCCAAGGGTCAACTATGGAAAATTTTCCACTTACATGATTTGAGTGCATTACAGGAATTTCATATTTTTATGTTCCACATGTCCTAAGTTCTTCCATGCAAGTTGTAACCCACAAACCCGCATTTTCCACATCATACACAAAACCTCCTTCATACTATGGGTATTTTGGCTTTCTGCATCCCAAGTGTCCCAGTGTCATATGGGATAGTTGTGCTCAAATCTTCTGCCATATCCACATTCCATAGTCTCTGGTCAATGTATTGTGTCTAAATTCTATCTGTTCCCACAATGCATTAATTTTCACATTCAATACACTCTTACAACCTATTCAAAATGGAATGTGTTTAAATACATAGAGTAATTGGATTTTTTCCAAACTTATCATAATTGGATTCCATTTTCCATTTTGTTCACCCTCTCCACTATTTGTATCCATGGTGGATCATTTGCTAGTTTTTTTCAAAATCCCAAGTGAATTTTGGTTTTATAAGCAATCACAGTTCACCTGAAATCCAAAATTCAAAGACTCAAGAAGCTTGCTGTAGAATTTTAGAAGAAATTGTTGTTCTTGCCCTACTTCCCACTTTCTAGATAATTGTTCAATTTTCACTATCATGAAGATCCAATATAGAGGGCACAAACATATTTCTTCTTTGGAAATAGTTCTACCTGAAATACAATATAGTGACACTCAACATATCGGCCTTGATGATTTTTGGCATGACTTGACTACCAAAATCCGGGTCTATAGTTCTCTAGATCAAAGAAAGTGTGATATCTCGGATGGTGGGTTTTCTTGTTTCTATTTAATGTACTTGACATTGTGCTATCTTGTGGTTATTGCTTCAATCCATACACAAAGGATATCATTGACTCTCAAGGATAGGTTATTGTCGTGTTTGTTATGTTTTTGGAGCCTATTTTCATGTTAGAGTGTGGTACACCTTCTATGTGTTACACTCGGGTATTTTTACGGTTGTCTACTACTTTGTGGAGCGGTCGGGGGTTCCGGGGTGAAGCACGAGAAGTAAATTTTCATGGGTGGTTTATTAACCCATGGGTAATGGGTAACCGTTATGGGCTAGTTTTTGGGCCCATGGTTTTTTGGTACCCATTGTTTTGTAAAACCACCTCTTCGGATACCCATAGGTTTATGGGATGGTTTTATTTTTTCCCATTGTTTGATACCCAAAGTTTTGTAAAGCGCTTAGAAATTGTCTATTTATATGGTCTTATGCATATGATAGATGTATAAGAAAATGTATTACATATGTGTTTTTGAATTCGGGTGTGAATTATGTAGAGTTTGTTGAGCATAGCTCCAAACGGATCTAGGTATTGTATTGAGAGAGTGGAGGCTTGTAATAAAATTTGAGCAAGTGATTCTTGGTGGACGTAGCCCAAATTGGGTGAACCATGTTAAATCTTATCTCTCTGTGTTGTGTTATTTATTCTACACTTTTATTTGAGATCTGTAATATTTTCTACATATTAGTTTCTACTATTGCGATTCTGTTCCACATATTTTATCTCTTATTTCGTAATAAAGTGTTGGACCCTAGTTGGATCGGTGCTACCTTCACAATCCCTATGGTTGAGGATTCAAATACTCTCACTAAATCTTAGGCCCAACTTCTATTTGATCAAGACAGTGAACAATACAAGATTAGGGTAGCCAAGTCTTGGTTTAAAAACCCAAAGAAAGGAGCCTCAAGACTACCCAAAATTATGTACATAATTGATTTCAAAGAGGATCTATCAGATATCATTACCCTTCTTGCTATAATAATGGGGGTGACCTCAAATAACAAGTTCCACTTCTAGATGTTCCCTTATATCAAAATCATATGTGAATGGAAGAAAAATCTAAACTTGAGATAGATCATCTGTGACTATCTTAGTGAGAAACTAGTCAATGTAAAAAGAACTAAGAATTTCTACATGCTTCTTATCTGATGTATACCATAGAAACAAAAAGAAAATGGTTGGGAATCTCCCTTAATGTGGAAAAGTAAGGTTCTTTAATATATGAATATTGTCCGAACTGACTTTAAATAACACCAACCATCATTTTAGAAGTGTGAATACTTGCATTAACCATGTACATTATCATATTGTTAGATGGTAATGGTTGTCACCAAATCAACGCACCCTTCGAATGGACGAGAATGTGAATGGGAAATTTAGTGTGATTGGGACATATGGGATCACCTCTCAAGCTATGGGACTTGGGCTCAAGGTGAACTTCTAGAGAATGCAGGAAGTTCCTCTTCCTAAAATAAGTGTTGTACTACTCTAGTGTAATAAAATGGTTATCTACACATATGCTAACATTGTTGTGGATTTTAGGGAAAGAGATTTATAGAAATAAAACTATACTAAGTATGGTGATGCACCAAATAAAGGGTGTTTCCAGACTCAATAAGGGTTAATTTGAAGAGGGTGGGTATACACATGAAGTAAACTTCACATACTTGTAACTTAGAGAAGGTACAAAATACCACAGGACTATGAAGCACAAATTCCCTTTGTTAAACTCAATCATAAAAACAAGTTATCAGTCTTCTAGTGAAGAAGGGTGAACTTGAGAAGGGTGAATAAGTACCACAACTCAATGGCACACAATACTCCACCACTTGATAAGCACAAAACTCCAAGAACATGTAATAGAAATGTGAACTTGCACATGTACTTGCAAGCATGAGAAAAATCACAAAAAGAAGTATAAAAGGATGAAAGGACATAGATTAGTCACAAAACACACACTTGTATTGATTCAATAACATGCACAATGCATCATACATTCAGAAGAGGAAATGGTTGCCATTACAGTCTTGAAAATGAGGCTTGAAAGTTCTCTCAACATATAAGGACAACTTGCAGAAGAAAGAGGACTCTTGAAAAATACACACTTGCCTAAGATGTCTAACTGTCCAACCTGTCTAACATGTTGGAACCCTTTGGAATGAGCTTCCAACTTACATTTATAGAAGAAATTGAGAGAGAGGAGAGAAGGAGTCATAAATACATTCCTAAATTGAAGGTACATGATGTTTCATTTATTACAGTTGGTTGAACCACTTTAGAAGGTTCCATCATGTGTCATTAATTGCCTGTTGACCTAGTTCTCCTTAATTAATTAAAAGAATATTTAAATAATAATAATAAATATTAAATTAATTATTATTTTTGGTGGGACCCCATTGATTGGTTTGTGCTTCAAAGGGGGAATCATGAGAAAAGGCCAAAAAAATTCCAACTTGGTGGCTGGTCGGACAAGCCAACTCACCGAGTTAGGTCTCGAGATCCACTACCGTTTACAAAACCGAGCTCCCATGCATTGCCACATCAAACTAATGAGACCAAAACTACTCTACATGAACTTTCCGTCGAACTCTATCTTCATGAGCTCTGTTTGATATGCATTGAGCTATCCTTCATTTGAGTGCATTTGACCAAACTCACCACCCATGCGACCATCGCCGAGTTCCTCCACATTGTGTTAGTTTTCCTTGGGTGATTTTACCTTGTTGTCTTCATAGAAACCTACTAATCTCATACTTGAATGCCATGTTGAGCCGTTCGGGCTTGGTTCCAACTCGATTCACTTGACGATTCAAGTTCTTGAATTTTCATATGAGAATCATTAATGTAACTTTGAGCTCAACTCGGCTCCCATTGAAAAATTCATACGAGTAACTTGTTTGACCCATTATCCTAATAGTCCATCGCCATCGCATCAACCCATGTAATCTAATGATTCATTTAACCCATCATCTCTCGAGTTTCATTTTACCTTTTGCCATAACTTGTGAGCTTCGGTATGCTGATCTCGGTCCAAAACAATCCCCACAAACACAGATACTTCAGATCTAAGCATGAGCCAAAAGAATTCACTATTATGGCTTATTGAACACCTTGTGAGCCAATCAAAATGAACTCAATTCTCCATGAATCATCTTTAACCAACTTTTTCGATTCTCATGTACCGGGTTCCTTGATTGAGTTACATATCTTCCTCATTGATACAATTACATGCGACCCTATGAACTTGGCATGATGCAAGTTAAGATTTTCCTTATAAATGCCAATTCTATGAAAAACTACCTACACACATTGTGAACATGGAGCTTCAAGCTTGAAATTAAATGCCTCTACAAATAAACTAAACTCCAAAACCCATGAGCTTAGAATTTTAGCTGCATTCTTCAAATACAAACCAAGCCTTTCACGAGTTATTCTTTGAGCCGAGCCTTATCGTTAATCCTGTGACCCATTAAGATTGCTTGCCAAGCGAGCTACACCATAATTTTCACTCACACATGGTTCATTAAATCAATGAAACATATTTTCCTACGCACGAGCTCCTCATCTTTGGACCCAAATGAATCTATTAGTTACTTATGGACCATGATATTCGAGCATATTATCTCGAGAAGCCTATTGTGACCGATTGAAATGATATCTTCACCATAATACCAAGACTGACCAAACTTCTCTAACATGCCAATCTCTCATTTCCAGTTTACATTGTATTAAGGGATCAACGTCTTGACTGGGTCTCCTACAAATTTTCTTATTAACTCAATCATTGACCAAGCTCTACTTACTGAGGTGTTACGCGTGCACCAGATGGTTTAACTGATAACCTGGCCTCTCCATGAGCATGTTCTTGTTAATCACTCTAATGTTGTTTGACTTTCTTGGTGACTCACCCAATATTACGGCAATAGACTTGGACTCTGTGTTAATTTTAAAGTGCAAGATTCTTGAGTTGGATTATCATCATTGAAATTATGCTCTTAGCGGTAAAAAAAATTCTCCCATGCTCATAATTCTTACGATGGCTTTCCATCTCACTATTTCCCTTGCCTTATTTTGCACGTGTGGGATTTGAGTGTGGGATTTCAGCATCATTTGGCTATGTGCCATTTTGGCAAGATGGCCACTAATTTTCTCTTTTCCACTTAGTGTGAGGAATCACCATCTCATGGCATGCCATCTTTTGCATCCTGAATTTGGCTAAAACTTATATTTTCCTTGCTAAGTTGGTGTGGCCCTAGATTGGTGTTTTGTGCTCTCCCTACATGATGAAATAATTTCCCTAAGTTGCATTTGCCAAATATTTCACTACTTTTTAAGATTATTTTGGATCGAATTCTATTATTCTTACGATGCCAACATCATCATGACCTAGATTTAGTAATTTTTGAGCTTCTTTCCTCTTAGATATAGCCTCTCCGAAATCACATCGAGAAATTCATTCTTTTTTGAGCTTCACGGGTTACTTCAAAAACACAATAGTTGAGCTTGTTCCTCCTAATGAGATCGAGATGACACTTGTGATTCATTTTTCATGCAACCTCATCCTCAATATTTTCATGTCTCATCCTTGTTTGTGTCGAAAACAACGTCCTCACCATTAACTTTAACTCGGTTATCAACCGTGATGACCCATGGGTCCTAAATATTCTCGGTCAAGTCACTTTTGATCTCATCATTCCTGTAGATCCAATATTTGAGCCACTCGATACTCCATGCCCTTGGCTCGAATGCTCAAATCACTCACTTGAATTATATCCTGCAAATCATTTCACCTGTGAACTCCTTACATTGATCCTTTAGAAAGAATTAAATCCTTCACTTCCATGTTTAATTCTCCTGTAAGCTCGTGCACATTCCTTATGAGATGAACTCAAAATTTGAGTCACACCATCGACCCACCAACTCAAGTCAAGATATCTCCATTTGTAGTCACCTCTTGTGAACTTATTTCTCGATCTCTTTTACAAATCTATGGCAGAATTATATGGTGAGTCTAATCAAAACCTGTAACCTCTACTTTACCAACCTATATATTTTTCTTCCATTGCACTTGAACTCGATCCATGGCTCCTTTCCATACCACTAAGTTTCATGCTTTGATTCGTTTTCACAAGAGTTCATCGAGGTGTTTTTAAATGAGCTCAACGAACTCACACTTTGAATTTCCATGCAAGTAAATCGAATGGTCTCTCCTCTAATTTTTGTGAGTGAATCCCTTGGGCCATCTGCTTATTCCCATGGCTCATTGATCCATTTCTTGAAGTATCCCAAATAATAAGCTTGAGCCGATTAGCCTTGGATTTCCCATGATTGAGCTAGGTCATGACTTACCTCTACGTTTAAAAATTTGTCCCCACTTCAAGCATTGATCGAAAGAGTTCTGAAGTCAAATTTTATTACGGAACCATTTCTCGATGTTGATCTTACTTAAAGAGTAACTTGGCTGGCTAAACCAAAATTTATGTTTAAATAGCTTGCCCTGATCCATTTAACATGCCTTACTTTATTTCCCCAATCAATGTTACTTAGTTTTCATCTGAACTCGACCATGAGCTTCTTTCACCCGCATGGCGAGCTACCTTTATCTTGTGACTATGGTGGCCTCAATTTTTGAGTTCAATCCTTATTTTTATCCCCCTAGGGTATTTCTAGAAAATGGGGAAAGAACATGAACATAATAAGACCTCCCTACAATAACGAATTATCAATTTTAATCATTTTTCTTGAGTTGGAAAGAAGTGGGCCCATGGGGTCAATTTTCACACTTTGAGTAGACCTTGATCCTCGAAGATTTGAAATGATTGAAATGTCTTACAAAATCTATTTCATTGGTAGAGCACAATAGCCCCTCCCCGGATTGTTCAATTTTTCCCCAAGGGGAAAAATTGGATAACATCTTTGGTGATCACTCGGGGATGATTTCCTACCAAGAATGATTCCAGTATCCTTAATTCATCCATTGGGCACTTTGATTTTATGTTGGAATCATGAAAATGATTTAATATTCTTTGACACATCCTCTGATCCCTTTGAGAAAATCTGATCTTGGACCTCCCTGGAATGCTAAGCATGAAGTATATTGAATCTGATGAATACTTGGAATTTATGGCATACTACTGATTTTTTGAAGGAGCATTATGAAACTCTTATGGAAACTTGAACCTTCCTTCTCCTGCTTGAAAAACCTCTAATGATATAATAATGTGCGAGAACAACACAAGAGCAACAATGGAAAACAAAACACACTGAAACTAAAAACCATACATGCTTCAAGTGGAACATGCAGGGTGTGTAATGCACTTATTCTATTGGAAAAAACCTTATTCCAAATCTATGCAAGTTAAAAAAACCTCCAATTTGGTTGTGAAAAATAGCTTCCTTTCCTCACAATGGATTGCCATGTAGATGATTTGACAATGGACATGGCTGAAAATGAGAGTGAAAAACTGAAACAAGCCCAATTCTCCACTTGGTCCACCAAGGTATCAACTGGAAAGAGAAATAATTCCTCTTTTAGTTGCTCTGCATTTGTCTGTAGAGGCATTGTAGTTGATCCTCGGAATTGTGAAACTCATCCTCGCATTTTGAAATGAATGTGATTGGTTCTAGCTTCTCCTCTAGCTTTAATGAAGCCAAATATCTTATGGGACATGGTCTAGCTCATTGAATATTCCTACTTTTTTGAACTTCAATTTTAACAAGAAATTATTTACTGAAGACATCCTTGAAAAGATAATTATTCACGACTTGATCTCCCTCATGTTTCCCATTTAGAAATAACTGATCTTTCACTTGGATGGATGGTATCACAGTGACATCTCCCTCATTTTACATATAATTTGAAAGGTCAAACCCTCCTATTTGCATGTTTTGATGATTTTTATGGGAATAAAAAACTTCAAGAATATTTTACTCTATCATAGACTCATTAACCAAAACAGGTTCCATAACTTAATATAGGAAGCTCTCCATGACATAATATTCATTCAATGCTTCTAGATCAGCCTAATATTTTTTTAAGTGTTCCTCCTATACGCGTGATGAGGGATATGGAAGACTCAATTCCTCCAATTATGATTCCAAGGGACAATTTTGAGTAATGAGTTATTCTTTAACATGTCCCTCTTTAGCACTTGACACTTTGTGTTAGAAAATAAGTGATGGAATGGTAAGTTTTTCAAGTTCCATAGGCTCTTGTCCATCAAAACATTCTTCTAAATCTGATAGATAATCTGCTTCTTCATTCTTCAGCTATATCAAAGGTTCTTCTTCAATCTGAGTATCCTCCAAACTAGGACCTCCTTCACCTTGATATTCTTCATTCTCAAACATGAAATTAGAAAGATCAAATTCATCTAAAAATCATATTTTTGAGAAGGTAGAGAGGGAAAAGGATTTGAAATCCTCTACATGGTCTCATCCACATTCTCAATCTCTGAATCTTCATTGGTCTCATAAAAATTTGTGTGGATGATTGTAACATCTAATGATGACCTTGAAAATATGTTACCACATTCCAGAAGTGCTATCAATTCTTGACATGCATGGAAATTGGGATCATTGCATTCACTAGAACTATCTTGTGTACTTGATAGTTTTTCTTCTTTGACTTGCACATGCTCTTCTCTGGCAGATTTGGAGTTAGCCGTTTCTTTTCTCTACAATGGTATTTCCACTTCTAGTGATTAAACCTCCTATGAAGACATGAAACCAATATGGATACTACATTCTAAATAGGTAGACTAATGGTCTTCATCCTTTAGCTCTGGATTTGTCTCTTATACAAAACTAGTTTGTTCCACTTGTTCTTAAGCCTTAAGTCCTGTAGAAGGTTTAGTTAGGAATGAATTTTTCTTGATGTTAAGTTTTACATCCCATTCCTTCATATTCTTTGCATGCTCTCCTTTGCTAGTATCCTCGACCATATACTCCTCCCTTTCACTCATTTCTTGAAGATGTTCCTCCCAAAATGGATTTGGGACTACAAGATGAGGGACGAATTGGGATTCAACTGATTTACTCACCATTTGAGGAAGTGGAAGAGATTCAACTTCTTGTCTTGATGGCCTTCATAGAAAAGAAGGAACTTTAGAAGAACGAGGCATGGAAGATTCATGATGGAATGGAGGAATAAAAGATGAAGTATCAAATTCCACCATAGGGGTAGCAACTGGAAGGTTAGGATCATGTGCTTCAAGTTAAAATTACATGGATGGAGACATGGAAAGAGGGTTGTAAGGTGGTAATGTAGGGACCTCCCATTGACAGGATTGACTAACATTATATTCATGAACATCCCTCTTCTTGATCCATTCTCTAACTTGAGTCATCATATTGATTATGAACTGAAGATTTTGTTGAGGATTAAGCTCACAAGGTATAGGGCCAGTCCATGGGTATGGAATGTTGAATCCAATCTAGGATGTCTTTGCCATGTCATAGATCATTATTTGCACCATGTTATGATCTATCTCTTGAAACTTCTTTTGCTTATTGGTCTTCTTCGGTGTAGGATAGACTTCATAATTTACATGTCATTGTTCTTGATATCCCCCATCTGGCAGGGGGTGACCAAAACGATTTGCATCTTACTCATTTGGGCATGCATTTTGAAACTGATATTTTCATGAAATTGGTTTGGAGGTGGATTATAATATCCTGAAGATGGAAAGAATCTATGTTGCTACAATTTGGTATCCCATTGTGGAAATGAAGTCATGATGGCACCGCTTCATGAATGGAAATATGTTAAAGAAAACTAGATGGAATAGGGTAAAACTAAAAGTCTGCAACATAGAGAGTGGGTCAATTTGACCAATAGAGTTTTTAGTTGTGCTTGGGTATACCTCATAAGGCTGAAATTTCATTAGGAGCACAAAAAATTAATGAAATGAAGTAATGATGCAACGGGTGATGTTGATATACCTCTTCTCCTTCTCCTTGGAGGAGACAAGGAAAGCTAGATATGTTCATTAATTCCATGATTTGAATAAGCTCTTGTTTGAATGCTTCGGATGAGTTAACCCACCGACATTTGAAGTCCGAGAGATATAGAGTCATTGATTTGTGCAAGTGAGAAGAGAAGTACCAACTCTATTCCCACTAGACATGCCAAAAACCGTTGTCACCAAATCATTACACCCTTCGAATGGCCAAAATGTGAATGGGATGTTCGGTGTGATTTGTACACATATGATCACCTCTCAAGCTATGGGACTTGGGCTTGAGGTGAACCTCTGGAGAGGGTCAACTTCCTCTTCCTAAACTAAGTGTTGTACTACTCATAGTGTAATAAAATTGTTATCTAGACCTATGATAACATTGTCATGGGTTTTAGGGAAAGAGATTTGTAGAAATAAAAATATACTAGGGATGGTGATGCACCAAATAAAGGGTGTTTCGAGAATCAAGAAGGGTTAATTTAAAAGGGTGTGTGCACTTTGCAAGTCAACTTCACCTCTACAACTTAGAGAGGGTACATAATACCATAGACTAGGAAGCACTTGTTCCTTTTGTTAAACTCATTTAGAATAAAAAGTTATTAGTCTTCTAGTGAAGAAGGATGAACTTGAAAAGGGTGAATAAGAAGCATAACTCAAGGGCATGTAATATTCCACCAATTGATAAGCACATAACTCTAAGAACCTACATAGAAACATGAACTATCAAAGTGTGCCCACAAGCATGAGAAAAGGCACAAATAAGTATAAATGGATGAAAGGACAAAGATTACTCACAAAACACACAACTTTATTTCTTGATAACATGCACAATGCATCATACATTTAGAAGAGGCAATGGTTTCCATTACGAGTCTTGAAATGGAGGCTTGAAATTTATCTCAACATACAAAGATAAGTTGTAGAAGAAATATGATTCTTGAAAAACAAACACTTTCCTAAGATGTCTAATTGTCCAACCTATCTAGCTTATTAAAACCCCTTGGAATGAGCTTCCAACTTACATATATAGAAGAATTTGAGAGAGAGCGGAGAAAGAGTCATAAATTCCTTCCTAAATTTAAGGTACATAATGGTTCATTTATTATAGTTGGTTAAATCACTTTAGAAGATTTTGTCGGTGTCATTAATTTCCTATCGAACTAATTTTCCTTAGTTACTTAGAAGAATATTTAAATAATAATAATAAATGTTATTATTAAAGTATTTAACTAAAAATATTAAATTAATTACTATTTTTGTGGGATCCCTCATTGACCGGTTTGTGGTGAAGGGGGAATCATGAGAAAAAGGCCAAAAAGAGCCCAACTTGGTGGTTGGCTCAGAGACAACTCATTGAGTTGGGTCCAAGCTCCACTACCATTTACCATAACGAGCTCCCATGCATTTTTGCATCAAAGTGATGACCCCAAAACTACTCTGCATGAACTCATCACCGAACTCTATCTTCACAAGCTCTATTTTATATGCATCGAGCTATCCTTCATTTGAGTACATTTGACCAAACTCACCACCCATGTGACCGTCGCTAAGTTGCTCCATGTTGTGTCGGTTGCCTCGGGAGAGAATTTACCTTATTGACTTCATAGACCGCTACGATGACATAATCAAATGCCATGTTGAGCCATTCCGAGCTTGGTTCAAACTTGGTTCATTGATTTAAGTGATAATACCCCTAAATAAGTTATAGATCTAATTTTTGAAGGTAAACTCATCTGGTGTGAGCACACAACATTGAGCTTTCCCAAAGTGTGGGACCTTTGCAAATGGAGAAAGCTCTCCAAAGAAGGCTGGTTCCTCTTCCTAAACTACTTGCCACAAGATACTCTAGTGCGGGAAAAATAATTCTAATCCTAATCTAACTTCCAAGAAGATAGGGAGAGAGAGAAAGGAGGGAAAAATTAAGCCTACACTAAAATGGTGATACACCGAGAGAAGGAAAATCTTTGAACATCTATCAAAGCTGCCATAGAACAAGAAGAGGTGAGCAATGGGAAGGATGGACAAGTGCATCACAGCCCAAGGATAGATTTCACATAGAAAATGTTTCAAAATCCATGAACACAGCTCCAAACCTACAATGAACATTCAAACATGAACAAAGACCTACAATGAAGAGAGGCAATAAGAAAACAAGCAAAAATGAGTAAGGATGGAAAAATGCATCATGAAACACGTTTTTATTGCTCCGTGAGTTTGCACAAAACATCATTTCATGGGTAATATGAAAAAATTCCATTATAGAGTAGGGGAAGAGGTTCAAGCTTAATTTTTGACCACAGGGAAGAAAAGAAGGGAGAGGCGAGAGAAGAATGATGAACAACCTTTACAAATGAGCCAAATCGGCTTTTTAATGGTCAAGTAGAAGGAAAAAAATTAACAAATGTGGGCAAAATGGATTTATGAATTCAACCGCAAATTAGATTCCCCAAATTTCACTGTAGAGTGGTGGGCTTCATGGATGAACCCATACTTAGAAGTACATTGTTACGTAGATCCAAAAAATGATCATACTTCTTTAAATTTGGTGGTTGAAAGTCAATTCTGTGTTTTTTCCGTGCCAGGGACTTTTCTCCATTTTTATCTCAAAATTCTTCATCAAAATTAAAAATTGAACCCTCCATCATGTAGATAATTTCACCATATTTCCAATGCTACCAAGAACATGAAAATCGATCTCTCGGATCAAAATTTATGCCCCTCAAGATTTAGGGCAAAACATAGCGAAAATCGGGTTGGCGGGCCAAAATTTTAAAATTTTCCCCTTTTTGAATTTTGGGAAAATTTCCCCAAAAATCTCTCGCCACCCACTAATATGATGCAACGTGGCATATTCGATTGGTCTGCAGGTCTCATCGGTTTCCTTTTACACCTTTTTTTGGATTTTGGAAAATTTTCCTCTGTCGCTCCGTGCTCTAGCACTCCGATGCCACGTGGCATCTTCTTATTGTCCCTTGAGGGCACGCTTCTAATTTTTTGTTGGCTCTAACCATTTCCCTGAATGGGACACATGGCACCTTTTCATTGGTGTGGGCCTGAACAAGCTCTTTTCCCTCTGCGGGCCCACCTTAAGATTTTCACTAGCCACATGGACATGTGGCAGCTTCTGATCATGCGCGGGCCATCGGGCGGAGTTTTATTGCATTATTTTTCACGCTTTGGAAATAGGGAAAATTTCCTTCCATGCCTCCACCTCCCAAAACTATGAGGACATGTGGCAGGTTTTGATTGGTTCGTGGGCCTTCGGGCCAAAAATTCCTTTATGCCAACCTTTTGGAATTTTTCCGAATTTCTCCTGTCGGCCCAACATCCGACAACCCCATGGAAATGTGGCCTCCTCCTATTGGCTGGTGGGCCTTTAGGCTGAAAAATTCCTTTGACTACCCTAACCAATCCTTGGAAAATTTTCAAATTTCCCTCCACGTCCCGCCATTCCACCGACACGTGGCACTCTCTGATTAGGCGCGAGACCTCCCTAGGGAAAATTTCCCTCCAAAACTCCGTTGAGCCATAACTTACAAAATACAAGGAGTTAGAAGGAAAAATTTACCTTTCTGGAAAGATGAGAAGATTCTCTATCTAATGAAACCATTTCTAGAAAAATTTGAGTTCTGAAAAGTAGAAAAATTCATCTGAGGCACAAGGGAGGAAGGAATGAAAGGAAGTTAGCCAAAAATGAGCAAGGGGCTTATTTTGGATAACAATTTGGTGACTCAGAGGGGTCATCTACCTGCTAGATGAATGATCAGTAGCCTTTGAAGCATCCATTGGGCATGGAGTCATGAGTTGTAGCCTATAAACTGATTTGAACTTTGAAAACTTCCTTCTGAGCCACTTGAAGCCCACTAAACTTAGAGTTGTTCTCACCAAAATGCCACTGAAATGAGCAGTACAAGAGCAAAACCAGCAGCTCCAAAACTATGTAAAAACTAAAAATCATACATGATCCAAACGAACATGTAGAGTGTGCACAAGCACTTCTTATGATGAAAGAAAACCTACCTACTCTACTCTAACTGGAAGAAAAGGTGAGCTAAAAAAACCATGTAATTGGTTGTGCAAAATAGCTTCCTTTCTTAAAAATGGGTAGCCATGCAACTGATTTGGCACTGAACATGGCTGGTTGGATGAGTGGAAAATCAACAAGAATCTGGTTTTCTACCCAAATTAGCAAGGTGTCAGCTGAAAATAAATCCAACACCTCTTTTAGTTGCTTTGCATTTGGATTGAAGAGGTATGTCAGCTGATCCTTATAACTTTGCATATCATCCTCATGCTTAGAGGCAAGCATGACTAGTTTTGGCTTCTCCTTTGGCTCCAATGAAGCCAAATACTTGATTGGGAAAGGTTTGATCCATTTGATATGCCCATAACTCTGATTTTCCATTCCAAAAATGGAATCTTCTTGCAGACCTTCTCAAGAGGATGGTTTGGAAGTAATGGTAGAACTTTTCTGCCCTTTCTCTTCCTGCAATGAAGAACATGGAACATTTAAATCTTCCAATCTTGATCCTAAATAGCTTCTATAATATGTAGGCTGATCTAAATGAATGCTCTCCTCCATGACAATAGGTTCTTGTGTTTCGAAGATGGATGATGAAGGAGAAGATGGTGTGATTTCAACTGGTTCTTCTTCATCAAAATAGTCCTCTAAATCATATAGGTAAATTGCCTCATTATTTTCCTGCTACAAATGTTCAACCTCTCCCATGGTGTTTTCTTGATCTACAACTTGATCACCATGGTTTCATTCATCCTCCAACATTGAGTTCGAGAGATCAAACTCTTCTTCATCACTAGAACTCGAGAGAGATGAAGTAGAAAGAAGAACTGAAGGTTCTCTTGTAGCTTGCTTTGTGCTCAAAGCCCTTGGATCTACACTTTTCTCCTTCACAGCTGGAATGTGCTCCTCTTCTTTTGGATTTTGAGCAGCTTCTCCTTCCTCTGCTACTTGAAGACAATCTTTCTCTTGATAGAACTCTTCCTCTAGCATGAAGTTTGTCAAGTCAAACTCTTCAATCTGCTGCTCTAGAGGACAAGTTGGGACTACAAGATCTTCTTCAGAGCTTTCCTCCTCCATGGCTGATTGTACAACTTGAATTGGATCAGCATTCTCTTTGGGCAAAGTGCCAACATGGACACTCAACTCATCACAAACAACTTTGTTGTTTTCTTGCTTCATTGTTGCTGTAAAATCAACCTTGTTTGCCACTTGTTCTCCAACTCTAACCTCTTCTGAAGGCTTAACCATCAATGGGATCCTTTTGATCCCATATTTGAGAGCCAAGCTTACCAAACTTATGATTTTTTCTTCTTTGTTTGGCTCTTCTTCTTGCTGTCCTTGATGACTGATTTTTTTATTTTCATTCTCCCAACATGGATTTGGGAATGCAAGAGGAGGGGTGGGTTGTAACTCAATTGATTTTGCAATTTTTTGTGGTGGTGGAGGAGGTGAAACCTCTTGTTTATTTAGAGGAGAGGGTATTTCTATTGGCTCTTGTGGAGGGGATGACTATTTGGAAGGAAAGAGGAAAGAAGAATTGAGATGGGGTGGAAGACTAGGGAATGGAGAAATGGATTCAACATTTGGGACAGCATTCAATGGGAAGCTTGAAAATTGAAGCCCAAATTGAGATGGTGCTGCTTGAGGAATGGAAAGAGAAGAACCAGTTGATGGTGTAGAACTTACCCATTGATAGGGTTGTTTGACACCAATTATAGGCCTCTATCTCTACTGTCCATTGTGCAATTTGGAGAAACATCTCCATCATGAAGTCTAGCTTCTCCTAAGGGCTGAAGTGTCTTGGAAAAGGCCCTCCCCATGGACAAGGAGTCCTGCAACCAATTCTGAAAGCCTTCATTTGAGCTGTTTCTCTTGATTACACCATTTTTACCTCCATCTTTTGGATTTTTGCACAAAATCAGCATCTTCCATTTGATTGTCTTTATTGCATGCGTACCCTTGCTCTTAATGTGCTTCAAAACCAAACTTATGTTGGTATTGATCATATGGGTAAGCATGTTGAACTTGAATTTGTGAATTCCATGGTGGAAATGAAGTCATGATTGCACAACTTCATGGAATGGAAAAGAATGAAAGAGATGGAAAGAGGAATGAATGGAAAATGAATAAAAATGAATGGAAAGAGGGTCTGCTGACTTCATAAATGGGTTAGTGATCGGATGGAGTCACCGGATGTGTTTGCAAGTTCCTCCAAAGGATGAAATCTTCACAGGAACACACCAACCTACGAAAGATGAATTGGAAGACCTCCAAGTCCCATCGGGTATGTAAAAACTATTAGTGCAAATTCACAGCACCCCCAAATGAGTTATAGATCTACTTTTCTAAGGAAAAATCATCTGGTTTGAATGCACAACATTGAGCTTTCCCAAAGTGTGGAACCTTTGCAAATGGGAAAAGGTCTCCGAGAGAAGGTTGGCTCCTCTTCTGAACTACACGCCACAGGTACTCTATTGTAGGAAAACTAATTATAATACTAATCGACTTCCAAAGAGACATGGAGACATAGAGATGAGGAAAAATAGAAGCCTACACTAAAATGGTGATACACCAGAGAAGGAAAATGCTAAACATCTATCAAAACTGCCATGGAACAAGAAGAGGTGAGCAATGGGAAGGATGGAAAAGTGCATCACGGGCCCAAGGATAGATTTCACACAAAAAAATGTTCCAAAACTCCATGAACATAGATCCAAACCTGCAATGAACATTCGAACATGTAAAAATACCTATAATGAAGAGAGGCAAGAAGAAAACAAGAAAAAATGAGAAAGGATGGACAAATGCACCACGAAACACGTTTTATTGCTCCAAAGTTTGCACAAAACATCATTTCATGGGTAACGGGAAAAAAATGACATTATAGAGTAGGGGAAAAGAGGTTCAAACTCCATTTTTAACCCTAGGAAGAAAAGAATGGAGAGGTAGAGAACAATGATGAACAACCTTTACAAATAAGCCAAATCGGCTTTTTAATGGTCAAGCAAAAGGAAAAAAAAAGTAAAAATGTGAGCAAAATGGATTTATGAATTCAACCACCAACCAGATTCCTCAAATTTCACCTGTAGAGTGATGGGATTCATGGACGAACCCATACTTAGAAGTACATTGTTCTGCAGATCCAAAAAAATGACCATACTTCATTAAATTTGGTGGTTGAAAGTCAATTTTGTGTTTTTCCGTGCGGAAGTTTCTCCATTTTTTCCCAAAAATGTTCATCAAAATTCAGAATTGAACCCTCCATCATGTATAAAATTTCACCATCTTTCCAATGATATGAAGAACGTGAAAATTTGAGCTCTGGATCAAAAGTTATGCCCCTCATAAGATTTAAGGCAAGAGAGAGCGAAAATCGGGTTGTGAGCAGAAAGTTTAAAATTTTCCGTTTTTGAATTTTGGAAAAATTTACCCAAAAATCTCCACCCCCACTAGCCCAATGCCATGTGGCACATTCTGATTGTTCCTTGGGTCTTCCGGTTTCCTTTTGCACCCTTTTTGGATTTTGGAAAATTTTCCTCTGTCTCTCCGCTCTGCCACTCCGATGCCATGTGGCATCTTCTTATTGGCCCTTGGGGACGTGCTTCCAATTTTTGTTGACTCTCACCATTTCCCGAATGGGACACATGGTACCTTTTCATTGGTGTGGGCCTAAACAATCTCTCTTCCCTCTGCAGGCCCCCTTAAGATTTTCGCCGGCCACATGGACACGTGGCAGCTTCTGATTGGCGCGGGCCATCGGGCGGCTTTTATTGCATTATTTTCCACACTTTGGCAAAAGGAAATTTTCCTTCCATTCCTCCACCTCCTAATTCTCTAAGGACACATGGTACTTTTTGATTGGCTCACAAACCTTCGGGCCAAAAATTCCTTTGTGCCAACCCTTGGGAAATTTTCGTAACTTCTCGCTTCTTGGTTTGACCTCCAACGACCACATGGACATGTGGCCTCCTCCTATTAGCTGGCGGGCCTTCGGGCTGAAAAATTCCTTAGACTACCCCAACTAATCCTTGAAAATTTTTCATATTTTCCTCCGCCTCCCGCCATTCCGCTGGACACGTGGCGCTCTCTAATTGGGTGCGGACCTCCCTAGGGAAAATTTCCCTCCAAAACTTTGTCGAGCCATAACTTGCAAAATACAAGGAGTTAGAAGGAAAAATTTCCCTTTATGGAAAGTTGAGAAGATTCTCTATCCAATGAAACCATTCCTAGAAAAATTTAAGTTCCTAAAAATTAGAAAAATTCATCTGAGGCACAAGGGAGGAAGAAATGAAAGGAAGTGAGCCAAAAATGAGCAAGGGGCTTATTTTGGATAACATGAAGTTCTTCAAGTTTCATATGAGCCTAAATAGGTAATGTACTTTGAGCTCAACTCGGTTCCCATTGAAAACTTCATATGAGAAACTTGTTTGACCCATTATCCTAATTCTGAGCTATATCCCGACTTGTGTGTTGGCTAAGTCCATTGTCATCACATCGACTCACGTTATCTAATGATTCATTGAATCCATCATCTCCAAGTTTAATCTTACCTTATGACATTAATTGTGAGGTTTGGTATTGCCGAGCTCACATCTAAAAAATTCCCCAAAAACACGGCTACTTCAGATCTAAGTGTGAGCCAAACCACTTCACCATTATAGCTTGTTGAACACCTTGTGAGCCAATCAAAATGAACTCAATTCTCCACGTATCATCTTTAACTAACTTTTCTCGAAGCTCATGAACCAAGTTCTTTGACTTAGTTACATATCTTCCTCATTAATAAAAATTACATGTGGACCCTATGAACTACTCTTGAAAGAAGTTAAGATTCACCTTACAAATGCCACTACTACGACAAGCTACCTATACGCATTGTGAACAAGGAGGCTCAAGATTGAAATTAAATGCCTCTACAAATAAAATAAACTCCAACACCCATGAGCTCAAAATTTTAGCCACATTCTTCAAATTTAGACCGATCCTTTTACGATTTGTTATCCGATCTCAACCTTATCGTTAATCCTATGACCCATTTCGAGCTTTTTTTCCAAGCAAGCTACACCCTAATTTTCCCTCGCACATGGTTCATTAAATTTATGAAAGGTCTTTTCCTATGCACTAGCTCCTCATCTTTGGAACCAATTGAATCTATTAATTACTATGGACCATGATATTTGAGCATATTATCTGAGAATTGTATTATGACCGATTCAAATGAGCTCTTTACCATAATACTAATACTGACCGAACTTCTCTAACATGCTAATCTCTCATTTGCATTTTACATTACATTAAGGACTCAATGCCTCAACCGAGTCTCCTACCGATTTTCTTATTAACTCAATCATTGACTAGCTCTAATTTACGAGGTGTTACGCACGCACTTGATAGTTTAGCGATAACTTTGACCTCTCCATGAGCATGTTCTTATTAATCACTCTAATGTGGTTTGACTTTCTTGGTGACTCGCCCAATATTATGGCAATAGACTTGGACTCCTCTGTTAATTTTACTCGAGTGCGGGATTACCGAGTTGGATTATCATCATTGAAATTATGCTCTTAGCGATAAACAAAACATTCTCCCACACTCATAATTCTTATGACAACTTTCCATCTCACTATTTCCCTTGGCAATGCTCACCTTATTTTCCACGTGTGGGATTTGAGTGCGGGATTTCAGCATCATTTGGCCATGTGCCATGTTTGTTGGATGGACACTTTGATTTCTTCTTTTCCACTTTGTGTGAGGAATCACCATCTCATGGCATGCCATCTTTTGCATCTGAATTTGGCTAAAACTTATATTTTCCCTACAAAGTTGGTGTTACGAGCTCTCCCTATGTGTTGAAATCATTTTTCCAAGCTGCATTAGATGAGTCTTTCACTAATTTCCAAGCTTATTTTGGATCAAATTCTATTAGTCTTATGATGCCATCCTCATCATGACCTAACTTCGGTCATTTTTGAGATTGTTTCCAGCGACATATAGTCTACCTTGAAATTGCATGAAGAAATTCATTATTATTTTTAGCTTCATGAGTTACTTCCCAAACACAATAGTTGAGCTCATTCCTCCTAGTGAGATCGGATGACACTTGCGATTCATTTTTCATGTAACCTCATCCTCGAAATTTTCATGTCTCTTTTGTGTTTTTCTATGAAATAACATCCTCAACACGCCCTATAGATCCAATCTTTAAGCCACTTGATACTCCATGCCCTTGGCTCGAACAATAAAATCACTCACTTGAATTATATCCTACAAATCATTTCACCTGTAAACTCCTTGCATTGATCCTTTAGCAATCATTGAATCGTTCACTTCTATGTTGAATTCTCATGTAAGCTCATGCACATTCCTTATGAGATGAACTCAAAATTTTAGTCACACCATCCACCCACTAACTCGAGTTTATCTATCTCCATATGTGGTTGACCTCTTGCAATATTTCTACTCAATCTCTTTTATAAATCTGCGGTGCAATTATATGGCGAGTCCAATAAAAACCCGTAACCTCTCCTTTACCGACTTGTATGTTTTCCTTCCATTGCACTTGAACTCAATCCATGGATCCTTTCCATACCACCAAGTTTCATTCTTCAATTCATTTTCACAAGAGGTCACTAAGGTGTTTCCAAATGAGCTCAATGAACTACTGAATTACCATATAAGTAAATTAAAAAATCTCTCCTTTCATTTTTGGCCATGTGAATCCCTTGGGCCATCCACTCTCCCATGGCTTATGGAGCCATTTCCTGCAAATCATCCCAAACACAAAGCTTGAGATAGTTAGCCTTGGCCTTCCCATGATAGAGCTAGGTCAATACTTGCCTCTTTGAAAACAAACGTTTCTACCCACTTCAAGCATTGATTGACAAATTTCTAAAATCAAATTTCATTTTGATATTAGTTCTCAAAGTCGAGCCTACTCAATGATTAACTCTGCTAGCTAAACCAAACTCTACCTTTCAATAGCTCACCTTAATCCATTTAACATGCTTTACTTTAGCTCCCTAGTCCATGTTTGGTTTTCATCTAAACTCTACCGAAGCTTCTTTCACTCACATGGTGAGCTACCTTTAGCTTGTGACATCTAAGCTTAAGCATTGGGAAATCCATTTTAAGCCATTTGATTTGAGAAATCAAATGGAATGCTGAACATATGACCTCACTTTTGAAGAATGAAGGTTATAAAGGGACTTACAAACAAGTAAGTTTGGGGAAATGATGAGGCCAAAATATGTTTGATTAATGTATAATATAAGATCTCATCTTACTCTCCTTTTTATTAAGTTTGACTGCATTGTGTGACTTTTAGTTAATCTAATATGAGTTAGGATGTAATTGTCTATCTTTTGATTGATTGTGATTCTAATGTTTAAAAGATCTAAAATTCCTGATGAAGTGTGTGTTTGAATTTAGTTTTGTAATAAAGCGGTGACGTTCAATATGTTTATGATAGCATCTGTTCCTACACGGCTTAGTTTCGGAACATCCAATCTAGTTCTGGAACTCCATCACATAATCATCATTTAGTTTTGAAACTTCTAGACTTAGTTTTGGAACTCTAGTATTTAGCTCCAAAATTTTTGGACTTAGTTCCGGAACTCCTGAATATAGCTCTGAAACTCTCACGGTTTTGATCTTTAACAATTTCCTATGGTTCTGGAACTTCTCTAAAGTTATGGAACTAATGGGAGTTATCTATTTTGAAACCAAATCTAGATATTTCACACCTACGACCCTTTCAATCAGGAAAGGATGAGAATATTCATGAACATAGATCCAGGATAGTTATCCTACAACTATCTAATCAACCACAATTTGACTCAGCATCTATTATGGGCATGATTTGATTTCATCATAATCGATTGGGAGAACTATGATTGTAAAATGTATATAAAAGTAGACCTGCATAGATAGATATAATAATATATAGAATATAATATAAGATAGATATAGAATAGAGAAGAGAAATAGAATAAGTACTCGAGATCCGGTATGTTTGTAATTACGAATGTTTTATTAATAAAATATACATTCTTATTTGAGATAATTCTAAGTTGTTAAAATCCTCATTCAATGAGAATCAAGGGCCCACTCCCCAAGGACCAAGATATTCATTTATTCGGTATTTATATTTCTTTAGCAAATATCTTAGATCATTAATTTTGTATTGTTTTAATTATTTCAGTTAAACTCTATTATATACTTGTTTACGCATGTGTTTAGATATATTCTTATATTTCTTGTAATTGTTTTAAAACATTCTAAATTGAGTGTGTTTATTTTCCAACAACAAGTGTGTTTCCATTCGCACAGTGTGTTTCCTTTCGATAAAATATTTCAGTGTGTTTACTTTTAACAAGTTTTCATAGTTTGATTTAAATAAGGTTTTACCAAGAATTCCTTAGGACATTGAAGAGATACCCTTAAAATACAAAAATAACTACGATCAACTACTAGATTGGTTAAAATTACTCTTGTTGCATATAGCTTTAGACACACCCCAGTTTTGATATGACATCAACAAGAAGTTTATTAAATGAAGGGAAAGATGACACCCATCTTTTTTGGTGTTGTTTCTAGGAGTACTAGTTGTAACTTCTAATTAAGTGTTAGCAAGAGCAACAAAACATACATCTAGTAGTTGAATGATTTTCCCTACTGTATCAAAAAATATATGAGTAAACCAAGAGACTCATAGGGTAGATTCATTCTGAAAACATCTTCACAATAATTCATAACAACCTCAAGTCGAATAAGGAAATTGATCAAGAATTGGAGGCACCATCATCCCTGTCAGACAAGAAACAAAGTTTCCACCTTTGGAATTCTTAGATCAATCACCTAAAGGAAGTGGAGCTTTTAGGAGAAGGCTTATTACTCAAGATCCATTTAGGGTGAGTTTCGATTCTCAATTGAGTAGTCAACCTCATACTCCTAATTTTTCACCTTCCCCAAGGCACACTGCTTCAACTTACCACATTGATTGGGAGGAAAATTCAAAAATATTTTCAAAATGGTAAGAGAACACGATAGGACATGTACCTATCCAATCCAATTGGGAGATGATGATACATCAATGAAAAATATCTCATCTACACATTTACCCACATTTAGAGGGATGTCATCTAAATATCCTGACCAATTTCTATTTGAGTTCAAGGTACTATGTTAGACCTATGATTATAAAATAGATAATCAAAAACTCAAGTTGTTTCCATCCACTTTGAAGGATACAACAATGAGGTGGTTCATGGGATTACCATTTGACTCTATTAGCACTTGGGCACAAATGGAGACTGCTTTCCTAGATAAATAACAAGATTATTGTAGAGGGAGAAATAGGAAGGAAGAATTATTTAGACAGCTTCCTCTTTGTTAGCAAAAGATTTGGATTTTCACTTACGAGAGGAGTTAAGTAAAATCATTTTTCTTAAAGGTTTGGATGACGAATCTAGAGAAGCCCTTAACTTGATAGGAGATGGAGACATTGATTAGATAAGAATGAATGGAATTAAGGAGATTTGTAGAAGCTATTCTAGAACAAGAGGTGGACCTAGAAAAGGGAAATTGGTGAAAAGTCTGAATCCAGATATGAAAAAACTAATGGATGAGTTAGAAAACTTTAAAACAGACATTTTAGTGTAATTAACCTCTACTATGGATGGATTACAAGCTAAATCAAATTCTAAAATTCAACCATTGGCTATGTATTGTCCTAGATGTAGGAAGAAGCATGCATTAAGAGACTATCCTTTGGGTAAAGAAAAAACGTGTCTTATCTATGAATCTAAAGAACATGATATCGATGTTTGTTCTTTACTTCCTATTATTAATAACTAGCTTAAACAAACCAAAGTGTCTCATCTACAACGAGAATAATTAAATTTTGTTCCGAGACAACCTAACCAAGGGTAGTTTATGCCAAGTTTAGTCCCTAATCCATGAATGATGTCATGGGCTGCTCATTCATGTATTGCAAAATTTGGGACAACCACCTTGGGTACCTTAACCAACTTGGAACCCTCAATATTGGTCAAATCAGGCTTAATATGCTCAATGACATCAAAAACCATGGGATAGTCAAGGAAATCATTATGCTTGGTCACAACCTAGATGGAACCCTAGTAATCATGCTCAAGGAAGAACATATCCAAATTAGAATCAACAGGCCATCATGGGATCCCCTGCACAAAATTCACAAACTGAGAATGTAGTCCAAACACAAATGCTAGCACAACCAGTAGCAAATCCAAGAAACAAACAAACAACCCCTATTTATGGAATAGAACCAAAAAAATTAGTTGATTTACATGCTATGGATTGTAAGGATATTCAAACTAGATTTGGGAAAATCATTAATAGTTCACCCCTTGTAATCACTGAAATGACAGAAGAAAATGAAATTCCTAGTACTGTTGTTCCAAAAGAGGATATAAAAAGAAAAGAAAAGGAGCCAGATAGCAACACTACTGAGACTCCATTTCTAGAGAGATTTAAAGAAGCTATAGAAATCAAAGAGTCTGAATTGGTACAGGAATTAAGGAAATTGAATATTGAAATACCACTATTACAAGAAATTAAGGACATTCCAAAATTGAACAAATTAATCAAAATATTATGTCTGAAAAATCTTGGAAGGAAGAAACAGTACCCCAAGACTATCAAAGTAGATGGGAAACTTGTTGATTTATTGGTAGGAAAACTTTTACTTCCCAAATACGGAGATCTTGGAAGTCTTGTTATTTCTATCTCTATAGGTAATCAGGATGTACATAATGATTTGATATATTTGGGATTTGTTATCAATGTAATGACAGTGGATACTCTAAAAATATTACCATTAATAGGTATACAACCTACTAATACCATATTGCAGATGGCAGACCAATTTGTAGAAAAACCAAAAGGAATTATTGAAGACTTGGTGGTTATGGTGGAGTCATGGGAATATTCGGTTGACTTCCTTATACTGTAGCTAGAAGGTAAAACATTGGGTTATCCCATTATTTTTGGTAGACCATGGTTAGCTACGATTCTTTACTTTGATAGATTACAAGTCGGGTGATATGACAATCTCGAATGGTAAGAACTCTAAACAAATTTTATTATATCCTACTTTGCACAACCTTTTATTGAAAATCATGAATAATTCAGGTTGATTCTCCTTAAACTGATAAACAAAATTTGTCTTCTTTGGCTATGATCACACTAGAGGATCATGTAAGAGAAGTAGAAGAGATGATTAATATACCATTGGATGAGAACACGATGTCTTGAACCAATCGAAATAGTTACGGAACCCACGAACTTAGTTCTAAAACCCATAAAATTAGTTCCAACACCTGTGAACTTAGTTTCAAAACTTCGTAAACTTAGTTCTGGAACCTACGAACTTAGTTCCGAACTTGCGGCTATAGTTCCAGAATCACCACATTTAGTTCCGGAACCACGACAACAACATTTCTCTTTGATTGAAAATGATTTCACTCCAGGAAGGAGCGAGAATTATTGTGGGAGAGGATGAATCGGTAGCTTTAGTTTCAAGTACATTAGGAAGTGATGAAGAATTTCTGAAAAGTAGCAGTGATGAAGAATTTGGCCTGCAAAGAGATAAGTATCATAATTCTCATTATTGTCCTTTTTCTAGTATTTTGTCTTAAGGAACTTTTGGATATGTTGCTACATACCATATATTGTTACCACATGCATGTCCATTAAATAGTTTAATGAAACCCTTTCCACAAACTAGTTCATCACATATTGGAACCAAGCATGTTGAAATTCAACCAAGTAAAGTCAGAATCATTAACAATTGGTTGAAGGATGATGAAGAAGATAATTTTTTTGATGTTCTAAAAAATAACACTAAATATTTTTCTTGGGATTACAAAGACATGAAGGGGATTCGTCCAAGTATCTGTACTCATCACATCTATATTGAAAACATTAAACCAGTTAGGCAGCCTCAAAGAAGGATTAACCCAACCTTAAGGGATATATTCAAACAAGAAAATGAAAAACTATTATAAGTAGTTTTCATCTACCCTATCTCAGAATATCCAGTGGGTATCTCCTCTTGTAACTTTTCCCAAAAATATGGAAAATGGAGAATATGTGTTGACTATAGGGAACTGAACAAAGCCACAATGAGAGATTATTTTCCCTTACCATTCATAGATCAAGTCTTAGATAACCTTTCAGGTAAACAATACTTTTCTTTCTTGGATGGATTTAATGGGTACAATCAGATCAAAGTTGTTGCTGAAGATTAGGATAAAACTACATTTACATGTCCATGGGGAATATTTTCATATATGGTGTTACCATTTGGTTTATGTAATGCTCCTGTAACTTTCCAGAGAGTTGTACTTGCAATCTTTGTTGATCTAACAAATGATTATGTTGAGGTATATATGGATGACTTCACTGTACATGAAGATACATTTGAAGATGCTTTGAGAAATCTAGAAAGAATGTTAACAAGATGTGAACAACACAACTTGTCTCTTAGTGATGAAAAGTGTTTGATGATGGTGGATGAAGGGATTGTATTAGGACACCATATTTCAAAAAAGGAATTCAGGTGGATCAAAATAAAATTAGGATCATTTCAAATTTACCTATTCCTTAGACCCCCACAAATATCAAATCATTTCTAGGGCATGCTAGGTACTATAGGTGCTTTATAAAAGATTTCAGTAAAATTTTTGCCCCCATGTTTAATTTTCTAACCAAGGACTGTGATTTTCTTTGGGATGAAAAGTGTCAGCATGCTTTTGAAGAAATTAAAGAAAAATTAATCAGTGCCCCAATATTGAGAGGACCTAATTGGGAAAATCCATTTCATATCCAAACAAATGCCTCAAATTATTCCATTGGTGCAGTATTAGGATAGAAAGATGAGGAAGGAAAGATGTATGCCATTTATTATCTTAGCAAGAATCTTACTCCCACTGAAAATAATTACACCACCACTGAAAAAGAATTTCTTGCTATGATTTATGCAATCAATAAATTTAGACATTACATTACAGGGTACAAGATATTTTTACACACAAATCATTCAACAATTAAGTATTTAATGAAAAAACCAGTGGTTGGAGGAAGAATAATTAGATGTTTATTACTTTTGTAAGAATTTAATATTACCATTATGGATAATCGAAGTAAATCTAATGTGGTATCTATTTTTTTGTCAAGAGTAACCACCACAGGGGAGCAAGATCTAGTCAAGGATAACTTTTTAGATGAACACTTGTTTTCAATCTCAACAAGTACACCACGGTTTGCTGATATGGAAAATTATCTTACAACAGGGAAGTTTCCTCCTTATTTCACTAAGAAACAAATAAAAAAGTTAATTAAAACCAAAGCACAATTCAAACGGTTAAATGGAATATTGTTTAAATGTGGTCTTGATTTTATCTTATGCGGTGTGTAAGATAGGATGAAATATTTGACATCCTCGAGCATGTCATGATGAGCCAAGTAGAGCACACTATTCAAGTGAAAAGAACATCTCATAAGTTACTTGTCATTGGTTATTATTGGCCATATCTATACAAGGATGTGAAGAGATATATTAAGAGGTGTGATCCTTGTTAAAGGATGGGATAGCCAACTTTCACCAATGAAATGCCTCTTTAGCCTCAAGTTGTAGTTGAACCATTTGAGAGATGGGGATTGGAGTTTTTGGTCCCTTTAATCCTCCCTCAAAAGGAAAGGAATATCTTCTTGTGTGTACTTGAATATGTAACAAAATGGGTAGAAGTGCGGGTATTGACAAATACCACCGAGGAAGAAGTTGCTTCAATTTCTGTGGAGCGATTATGATAAATTTTGGAGCACCAAGGAGCATAGTTTCAGATCGGGGACCACAATTCATGTCTAATATGATCCAAGATTTCACAAGGTATTACCAAATCAATCATAGGAATTCATCTCTATACCACCCATAGTTAAATGGAAAAGTGAAGTAACAAACGAGATAATTGAAGAACATCCTTACCAAACCAGTTGAAGTTGGGGAGAAAAGATTGGGTAAAGAGACTACACGAAGCTATCTGGGCTTATAATACAACATGGAAAACTACAATAGGGTTTTCACCATATGAATGAGTCTATGAGAAAAATCCCTTATTTCATATATAATCTAAACTTCAGACATTAAGGACAACAATAAAGGTAGGAATTGAGTTGAATTCAGCTCAAAAAGAAATAATCCTTCAACTCGATGAGTTGGATGAATTAAGGTTGGAAGAACTTCAGCAGAAAAAGATAATCCAAGGGCAAAGGAAGTAATGGCATGACACATATATCAATAAAAGTTAATTCAAAGTAGGAGACTGGGCATTTCTATTCGATTCTAAGTACCAATAGTTCAATGGAAAATTGAGAACCAAATGGTTGGGACCTTATCAGATTGAGAATATATTTGATAATGGTTCTATTCAGTTACTTCCCATTGATGACAGTAGTTGAACACTCTTGGTCAATGGACATAGGCTAAAACTCTATAGGAAGCCTCCCACTAAGGATGAATTATTGAGGGAGATTGAAGCAGGACAAAGAATTTGATCATATGGAAGAATCGAGTTCTTCCAAAATGATCAAATAACTAGATGATAGATCGAGAATAAAGGAAGAAGATGAAAACCAACAAATGAAATTTTCTTCCCCAAAAATAAAAATAAAAAATAAAAAAATCTCTCAAAGGTCAATTGAAAAAAGAAAATCATGGTTGACCTCTTTTTGGCTAGTTCAAATAAGGGAATTCTTTTGAATTCCATTTATCTTATCTAATCATCTTTTGTTCCACTTGTAGGCATGGGGAGTCATCATAGCAAAAAGATTACATCATCAAGCATGGTAATTATGTCTTGTAACTTATTTAGGGTTGATTAAATGTTTGCATGTGTGATTTGACTTAATTTAAAAAGTAGGTATGATGAGTCATCTATTTATACATTATGATTACAAGTATGTAATCATGAAGTTTTTTGGATGGAATAAGTGGTGGAATGGTTATCATTAATAATCATTATTGCAAAAATAAAGAAAAATAATATTGCAGAGATATTTTGAGGAAGGAGAAGTGAATTGAGTTTGTGTTCCATAGCAAAGAACAAATAATTCAGAAGTTTCACAGCTAGGAACGAGGTTCTAGAGCTAAGAATAGAGGTTTCATAGCTAAGAACAGAGGTTCTACAAGCAAAGGCATTAGTTCCACATTTAAGAAAAAGGGCCTACAACCAATTCACATAAAATCAAAAGAGACAAAAATCAAGCCAATATGGGGATTAAGAAGAAATTAGAACTAGAGGATGATTCCTAGGTACTCACAGAGATGAAGAAGTGGCATCCATCTTTGAGTATGCGGGATGTCTAGAGTTCTGAATAAATTTTCAAGGTATAATGATTAATTAGTAAGATAATTTGTCATAAACCTAGAGCAATCTAGGACAAAGGTGAGAAATATCTTTATTCCTTTTTCTATGAATACTATAAGTAATGTGTCTGGAGTGCCAATTGTGCATGTCCTGAACATGCCAGGGCACTTTGAAAGAACTGGTTGAAGTCTTACTACAAGAAGGAGAAATTGAACCCTAGTACATCTATAATACAAATAAAATCATAAAAGGGGTCAGAAGGGCTAGTTTTCCCAAACCCTTTGATAGGGTAGCATTTTGGGTAGTGAAATATTTAACCTGTGATGGTCAGTTTGGGTCTGTGGGAAAATAAGTCCTAAAAATGCTCATATATCTGAAGTATGGAGCCACAAAACCTGAGTACATAATAAACCTTCCAGGGTTTCTTTTTGATTCTATCCATACCATGGCTTAGAGGTATTCCTGGGGTGTTGGGACAATTAGGCATCATGGTATAATTCATTTAATATGCCAGCACCATTTTCTGTTAAAGAAGAATGGAGAAGAAATTTGGGACAAGTTTCTTGGAAAGTTCAAGAAAAACCCTAATATTATCAGAAGGACAATTCCAGCCCCATTCTCTCCTTCAACTAATCTGGAAATTGATGCCCCTGCAAAAGGATAGAGGGAAATGGAAAGAGAAAATATACCAAAAAGAAGAAGGTCGGTGAGAAAGATAAAAATAGCAGAGCCTTCTGTACCTGTGAAGGAAATTCCTTCTTCTGCAGTAGCTTCAAGGGAGCCAATATCTATCTCTGACGGTGATAGCTCACCCATGCAAGAGCAAGAAATAATAGTAAGAAGAAGCTCTAGAAGGAAATCCACTGCTGGGCATGATGAACTTCCCCAGAGAAGAAAAATTCATAAGAGGTCAAAGGAAACCCCAGAGGGAAGGAGTGAGCAGGAAAGGATGGAAGAGGAAGCTGTTGATATTTTGGGTAGCATGACCATGAATCCTTCTGAGCCAAGTCAAGCTGAAATGGATAGAGGAGAGGAGAGATTTGAAGAGAAATATTTTTAGGAATTGGCTAAACCATCAACATTACCACATGAAGAAGAAGAGTTGGCATCCTCCATAAGAAAAGTAAAATTTCCTTTGATAGAAGAAGAATGCCCAACTCCTCAAGTAATTTTAGAGGAAGAAGAAAGAAAACAAGTTAAATAGGATATGTTCTTGTCTAGAGAAGATCTCATTATTAGAGAAAAGGATGAGGAATTGGATTTTCTCAAACTTAAGTTAGAATAAAGGGAAATTCTCATTGATGAGTTAACAACTTATCTTTCAGCCATGACTATGGAATTATCAAAGAAACAAGAAGCGGTGATAGAAAAAGAGGAATAATTTTAGACTTCCGGAAAATAGAGTGTTGTGCTATAGCATCTACACAGATTGAGTTGACCTATTTGTCACTCAAACAGCTATGGAATGATACTCATAGGGAGCTCGAGAAAGTAAAAACATCCAATAAAGAATTAAAGACCAAGATGGAAGAAGAGATGAAGGCAAGAAAAGAATGGGAAGAAAAGTTTTATAAGGAGGAAGGAAATAAATATAAATGTCGATATTATGAGTGAGAAATTGCTTGCCTGTAGGAGGCCCTCTCCTATATATAGTGTGTTTTTAGAAGAGTAGTTCATTTGCTAGCAGCTATCAAGAATTGCATGTGGGCTTCCACATGAAATAAAAGATGAATCTGAATTCATGGTAGCTTACTCTCTATCCAACCTTGAACAGAAAAATCTCCTGTGTGAATTTTATCTTTGTAATTTTATGCTAGAGAAAAACATAGGATTTATGATCAACTTGTATGTGGGGGAGAGCCAAGTTCAATGCATTTGTCTCTGTTTTGCAAAACCAAATTGCATGGAAGGAAAGGGAATCTGAGTTTTTAGTAAAATCTAGCTCAACTGGTCTCTGTATGAGAGCTCACTATAGTAAACCTTCTACCTTCCTCATGCATTTTAGAACTCATTCCTTTGATATGAGATTCAAGACACATTACCCTGTCATTCTACAAAAGAGTATTGATGCCTTCACCTCCTATGAGGAGGAAAAATTTGAAGATATTTATAAACGATTCTTAAAGTGGTGGGAACTCCTTCTTGTTTCTTTGAAAAGAAGGGAAGTAATTTCCCCTACAAATCTGATTTGGAGTTTAGAAAGGAAAAAACATTATGCACAATAATTCCCTAAGTCAATGAAACCTATGTGCAAATATGGATGAGAATGCGAACAAGACCCCCTCTACTTCTCACCCCCATGTATCCTTGGCAAAACAAAGAACCTCAAGATCCTACTAAATTTGAAAAGTGGGAGAGGAAAATATAAGAAGGAGATGGAGTACAGGACATCGAGCTTAAGCATTGGGAAATTAATTTTCAAGCATTTGATCTCGAGCAATCAAATGGAATGCGAGAACATATGACCCAACTTGTGAATAATGAAGTTTGTAAAGGGACTTACAAACAAGTAATTTTGGGGGAAATGATGACGCCAAAATATGTTTGATTAATGTATAATATATGATCTCATCTTACTCTCCTTTTTATTAAGTATGATTGCATTGTGTGACTTTTAGTTAATCGATATGAGTTAGGATGTAATTTTACTGCTTTTGATTGATTGTGATTCTAATGTTTAAAAGCTCTAAAATTCTTGGTGAAGTGTGTGTTTGAATTCATTGTGTAATAAAGTAGGTCTAATAAGTCAAGGAAATGAAACAAGTGGCTTTCAATATATTTTTGATAGCATTTGTTCCTACACAACTCGGTTCCAGAACTTCCAAGCTAGTTACGAACTCCATCACACAGTCATCATTTAGTTCCGAAACTCCAGTAGTTAGTTCTAGAATTTTTGACTTAGCTTTAGAACTCTTGGGGATAGCTCCGGAACTCTCACGATTTTGATCCTTAATAATTTCATATAGTTTTGGAACTTCTCGAAAGTTTTGGAACTGATGGGAGTTATCTATTTTGAAACCACATCTAGAGATTTTACACCTATAACCCTTTCAGTCAAGAAAGGATGAGAATATTTCTGAACACAGATCTAGGGAGGATTATCCTACAACTATTTGGTCCACCACAATCTGACTCAACATCTATTTTGGGCATGATTCAATTTCATCAGAATCGATTAAGATAGCTGTGATTGTAAAATGTATATAAAAGTAGACTTGCAGTAGATAGATATAATAATATATAGAATCTGATATAAGATAGATATAGAACAGAGAAGAGAAATAGACTAAGTACTCAGATCCAGTACGTTTGTAATTCCGAATGTTTTATCAATAAAATATCCATTCTTATTTGAGAGAATTCTGAGTTGTTAAAATCATGATTCGAGGAGGAGCAAGGGCCCACTCCCCCAAGGACTAGGATATTTTTTTATTTGCTATTTATATTTCTTCATAAAATAGCTTAGATCTATTAATTATGTATTGTTTTAATTATTTCAGGTAAAATTTGTTGTATACTTATTCCTACAGGTGTTTAGATATATTTTTATATTTCCTGCAATTGTTTTCAAGCATTCTAAATTGAGTGTGTTTATTTCCAAAAGCAAGTGTGTTTATTTTCCAACAGCAAGTGTGTTTCCATTTTACACAGTGTGTTTCCTTTCAGCAAAGCTTTCAGTGTGTTTACTTTCAGCAAGTTTTCATAGTTTTATTTAAATAAGGTTTTACCAAGAATTCCTTAAGACATTGAAGAGATCCCCCAGAAAATACAAAAATAACTACAATCAATTACTAGATTGGTTAAAATTATTCTTGTTGCATATAGCTTTAGACACACCCCTGGTTTGATATGACATCAACAAGAAGTTTATTAAATGAAGGGAATGATGAGACCCATCATATGGTGCCCTTAATGTTCGAGTTCAATCCTTATTTTTATCCCCCAGGATATTTTCTCTCGGAAAATGGGGAAAAACGTGAACATAATAAGACCTCCCTTAAATTATGAATTATCAATTTTAATCATTTTTCTTGAGTTGGATAGAAGTGAGCTGTGGTGGTAAATTTTTGCACATTGAGCAAACCTTGAGCCTCTAAGATTTGAAATTATTTGGAATGTCTCATGAAATCCTTTCCAATAGTAGAGGACAACACCCGCCTTCGTTATTCAATTTTTCCCTAAGGGGAAAAATTGGATAACATAGCTCAAAGATTATCGAAGAGGCCAAACAATTTTTTGCTATCTATGGGAGCTATTTCATTCAATTCAGAAAGTCATCTTACATCTAGTTAGCTGGTTTTGAAGGAACGCCATTGAAACTTCTAATGTATTGTAGTGATAAAATGACCCTAGTTGAAGTCTTTAGGTAGCTGGATAAGATTAACACAACTTGTAGACAAAAGAATATGGTAGGCATCCAATTTCCAGTTACATTGGGTGACTACACTTGCAGGACTACTTTGGATGCCCAAAATGTTTACAGGAAAATTTCCCCCTTACACTTCATTATTTCAAGCCAAGGACTTTTTTGACATCAAAGGTTTTATTGCTAATAATTTCATAATGGGTTTTCATCATCTTGTTGATAGTGAATATTACTGGGCTGACTGTTCTGATAATTTTGAAGCTAGAAGAAGGTATTATGGCATGTTTTCCTCCAAAAATCAAGGATTTTTAGGTATATAAGGTATCAATGGACTACAATATGGATATCAAGATCTGTAGTCTCTTGAATATGAAAGGTCTATCGGGCATACTCCTATTGAAAATATCGATTGGTTCACTAAGGAAAGGGATGATTTGAAGGATCTCATAAATCATGTCTTGATTAGAACCAAGGTTTGGTTTGATAGGAAAATGAAGATGTTCAAAGCAAGTAGATCAAGGTCTTCCTCTTAGGAGGCCTCTACTCTTCAAATTGAAGTTGTTGAAAATCAGCAAGCACCCACTGGATGCAAATAAGGTTTCTAAGTTGATGTTTGAGGCATCCAGTGTGATTACACAACATTGAAACCTCTCTCCAAGTGTGGAACTTGTAAAATGAGAGAGGAATATCCATATTAGAGGTTGGTTCCTCAAACTCCTTTGATCGAGATCTGTTATTTACATAATTACGAGAGGTTTGAATCCTAATCCTACTCTAAATTCCAAGGAGACAGAGATAGAAAGTACAAAAATTGAAACTAAACTAATAGGTGATACACCAAAGGAGTGGTGAACACTTCTTGTTCATGCAAATTGACACAATTTCATGAAATGCAACATGAAACATCATACACAGGATGATAAGATGCAATTAGAGGTCTGAAATGAAACAAGACAATACAAACAAAGGACTAAAAATTGATCACAGAGTCTGCACTGTCATTTTCACTGTCAAAATCCTTGCATTTGCAACATCAAAGAGGTAGAAACCTGTTACAATCATGAAGAAGGTCTGATACTTGCAAAAATCACTTGTTGAAGGTGAAAGAAGAAGCTTGTTGTCCCAAAAAATGTTCAACCAACAAAAAATGAGCCAAATCTGGCTTTTACAACGCATGGGTCGAGCCCAGGAGAGAGAAAATGTGTAAAAAATGTGGAGCCATTCCCCATTGAATGAAGATGCATTAAAACAACATGGGCATCCTTACAGACCCATGCCCTGACATTTTTGGCCATGCTGAAGAAGAATGCGACCCATTTTGCATTAAAACTGGTTGTTGAAATGTCATTTCTGGCCATTACCACGTGCCAGAGACATTTCTTGATTTTCTCTCTCAAAATGAACCAAAATGTAAAATTGACCCTGGAATCATGTAGATAATTTCACCATCTTTCCATTGATATAAAGAACATGAAAATCTGAGCTCTGGATCGAAAGATATGGCGATTTGAAAATTTAGGGCAAAAACAGGCCAAAATCGGATCGGCGGGCAAAAAAGTTTGAATTTTTACCCATTTGGTCTTTGGAATTTTTTTCAAATTTTCCCCATGCTCCACCACTCTAGGTGCCACATGGCACATTCTAATTGGTTGTGGGCCCTCTAAGGGAAAATTTCCCACAAAAACTCCGCCGAGCCATAACTTGAAAAATATGAGGAGTTAGGAGGAAAACTTTACCTTTCTGGAAAGATGAGAGAGCTCTATCCAATGGTGCCATTTCCAGAAGGTTTTGAGTGCCTAGAAAACAAAATATTCTGATTGAGGCACAAGAGAAGGAAAGATGTAAAGGAGTTAGCCACAAAATGAGCAGGGGGCACATTTGGGATAACAATTTTGGCGACTCAGAGGGGTCATCTGCCTGCTGGATGAAGTTACCAGTTTCCTGAAGCAATCCATTGGGCATGGAGTCACTTGATTCTCTGTTTAATACCCCAACTGACTAGAACATTGCAAAGAGGAACATGGAAAATCACCTGATGGAGCAAGGCCTGCAAACACATTCCCGGGAGATGGAGTAAGTGTGCCAAAGCACTTAGGGAAAGCAAAACAACCTACAACAAAACAATGTGCACAAGCACTTGGAGGAATGAAAACCTAAGCTAATATTTACAAGGTGGAGAATTTCCCTCTAGTAGAAATGCTTTAGATAGATTCCATTGACTAGAATATGCAGTTCTTCACCATCCAATGAAGACAATTGGAAGGCATTGTTGTCCTTACACTTTGTGACCATGTATGGGCCACTCCAAATGGCATCAAATTTTGAATGCCTTCCCGGTTTTTCTCTATCTGCATCCCATTTTAACACTAGATCTCCAACTTGGAAAGATCTACTCTTGGCCTTCCTATCAAAGGTCTTCTTGATCAAATCTTGATCCTTCTCCATTGCTTGGGATGCCTGATCTCTGATCTCTTGGAGCTCCATCAACTCTGCATATCTCACCTCCATGGGCCCAAACTCTAGCAACTCTAACTACTTCATGAGTTCCAATGTTGGCAACTCAAGTGACATGGGCAAGATTGCCTCTCTTCCATAAACAAGCCTGAATGGAGAGTTACCTGTGGATCTCTTGGGAGTTATCCTATCAGCCCATAAGGCTGATTTCAGTTTGGTATGCCAAGACCTCTGATTCTCATCAAGAGTCCTCCTAATGATCCTCAACAAGTTCTTGTTTGTAGATTCAGCCTGGCCATTACCCTGAGGGTAGTAGTTTGATGAAGTACTTAGGTAGATCCCGTTCTTGACAGCCCACTCAGTCACCTTGGATCCAATGAATGCTAATGCATTATCTGAGATTATTGTAGCAGGTATGCCAAATCTGGTTACTATCCCCTCATAGAAGTCTAAGATGCTAGACTCATTTGCTTCCTTGAGTGCTACTGCTTCAGTCCACTTGGTGAAGTAGTTTGTGGCTGTCAAAATCCACTTATGCCCTTGGCTTGAATTGGGATTAATGACTCCAATGAAGTCCAAACCCCATTGCATGAATGGCTGGTCAACTGAAATTGGATGCAATGGAAGGGCAGCAAGCCTCTCTTTACCTGTGAAGAATGCACAATTCTTGCACCTTTTGATCCACATAAAGCAATCACTGAAAATCTTGGGCCAATAATAACTAGCCTTCATGATTTTTAGAGTTGTCACTCTTGGTGCAAAATGACCACTAGCTGGTCCACCATGGAACTCTTCCAACACCCTATGAATCTGATTTGTGCTAATGCATCTCAACAACACTCCATTCACATCTTTCTTGAACAAAACACCGTCTACTATGGCATATGGGACAGCCTGCAATCTGAAGTGTCTTCTTTGGGTTTTGTTCATCTCTGGAGGGCATAGGCCTATGCTTAGGAAATGCATTATACCTTGGGTCCAGCAAGGAGTGGGGACAGCATTATCCTCTTCTTGAGTGCTACCTTGCACATGGCTATCTTGAACTATCAAAACAACCTCTTCTTTATTACATACTCCTTTTTGCTTGCCCAGAATCAGCTGCTCACACAATCCTTTTCCTCTTACCAGCTTGGTGACCTTGATCTCAATGTCATACTCCATGACACGAGTGATCCAACCTGCCCTTTTCTCATTCAAATCCTTGTTGAGGAGGAAGTCCTTTACTCCCATGAGAGACCAACAACTAAACCTTGTTGTTTGAGACTAGATGCTTGAATTTCTTCAAGCTTCTGATTACTGCAAGTACATGCTTCTCAATAAAATAATATCTCACCTCATAGTCATCTAGGCTTTGGCTGAAGAAAGCAATTGGCTGCTCATCATTGTCCTTGTTCTTTGTACCAAAATGGCGAAATAGTATCATTACCTCCAAATGCATAGAGGATGAAATCCTTGGAGAAATCCGGGTTGATGAGAGTTGGTGCTTGGAGATGGCTTCTTTGATTGCTTCAAAACTCTCCTTGCCTTCTGCTTGTCCACTTGAAAGCCATGCTTTTCTTTAACATTTTGGTGATAGGTTTGACAAGGGCTGCAAAATCTGGGACAAACCTCCGAACAAAGTTTATTCTCCCCAAGAAACTCTGAAGGGCCTTCTTGTGGCTTGGAAATGGTAGTGCTCTTATGGCTTCAACCCTCTCTGGATCAATTGCTAATCCTTCTTTGGAGACAATATGGCCAAGGAGCTTTCCTTCATGTGCTAGGAAGATACACTTCTTAGGATTCAAAGACACTCCAAATCTCCTGCACCTTTGGAAGACTTGTCTCAAATGAGAGAGGTGGTCTGCTGCATTCTTTGAAAAAATAGTGATATCATCAAGGTATATCAGCACCACATTGTTAATCAAACCTTTGAATGCCATGTCCATTGCTCTTTGGAAGGTAGCTCCAGCGTTGGACAGCCCAAATGGCATTTTCCTGTATGCATAAGTTCCCCATTTGGTTGTGAAGGCTGTCTTGAACTGATCTTCTTCCTTCACCATAATCTGATTGTAGCCCGAGTAGCCATCAAGTAGTGAAAACCTCTCGGAGCCAGCCACAACTTGCAAAATTTTCTCCATAGAAGGGAGTGGGTAATGGTCCTTGAGAGATGCTCTATTCAAGTCTCTGAAGTCAACACACAATCTGATCTCTCCACTCTTCTTTCTGACTGGAACTAAGTTGGCAACCCAACTAGAATGCTTGATTGGGAATATGATTCTTGACTCAATCAACTTGTTCAATTCCTTCCTCATGAGAGGTTCCATGTGTGGATTGACTGGCCTTTGTTTCTACCTGATGGGCTTAGTATTTGGGTCCAACTCAATGGTGTGCTGAGCTAACTTGGGATTGAAACCTTTCAAATCTTCGTAGCTCCAAGCAAACACATCAGGGAACTCTTGACATAGCTGTATGAACTCATACCTTTCTTGTTCAGTTGTCATCTTTCCAATTTGCAATGGTTTGTTCTCTTCCACCAAGATGGATACTGAATCTTCTCTCTTGACTTTGAATGTTTGCTTTCTCTTTCCTAAACTGATCATTGGGATTGAAAATGGACTCCAAAGTGATAAGTCCCTTGGGTAGCTTGTTAGTTCTCTGTTGTACCACTTGGTCACCATACTTTGCTTGTTCCAATTTTTCTGATTTTTAGCTAGAACTCAACTTCTTCTTATAAGAAATGGATGATTTGCTGGTCATTCTCAAACACTTTCCAACTTACATTGTTATCTCGACCTTTGAAGGCCTCACAATCACATGGATGTTTGGCTGTACCTTATCTTTTGAATGCTCTCCATAACATCAAAGGCTGCCCCAAGCTGCTGCAAGCCTATCGGCACTTGTTCTCTTTCCTAGGAATTGATTTGATGCCAAAACCCTCAAAATATTCAATGAGGTCCCACACCCTGTTCTTGTAGCACTTGAGTAGATCATTCTTGACAGCATGCTGCCCCTTGACCTGGTTGACAATCAACTCACTATCACCGAAGACTTGCAAGTTCTTTATTCCTCTCTTTATTGCCCAATGCATCCCTTGCACCAAGGCTTCATATTCAGCAGTGTTATTGGAGCATGCAAACTGAAATCTAAAAGCTGAATAGTACTTTACTCCTTGAGGTGAAATAAGCATAGCTCCACCTCCTGCACCTTGTCTACTCCTTGATCCATCAAAAAATAGCTGCCATACCTCATTTTCATCCTTGTGGTTTGGCTTGGTGATGCTAGGAATGGGCTGATCTTCTTGATGTATGCAATAGACCCCTAGCTCAGATTCTTCTACTTCTTGATAAGGATCAAAAGCATGCACCTTGTTTGCCCATTCATCAAGAGTTAGATCCGGGATGCTTCCAACCTTGGTGTCAACTTCATCAATGCTTGGGTGATCTTCTTGATCAAATGTTGAACAGTTGGCATTGATCTGACTTGGAGTGTAGGGCTCAATGTGGAAGTTTGCAATAGGTTCAGACCTGATTGTAGCTTTGGTTCCATACCTCGTTCTGAACAGCATGTGTGACCAATCAGCGAGACAAATATCCTCCATCTTGGTTGTGAAATCTCTTGACAAACATAGGGCAAAGTGGTGGAAGGTCTATAAGCGATACATCTTGTAAAACAACAACATTTGGACATGCATGCAAGGTAAGACTCAAGTTTCTAATCACCCCAAGCTGTATTATTATTCTTGCTTGTCCCATCCAATTGCTTTTACTCCTTTGGATATGGTTTCATATTGAAGTCCTAGCTGATCAGCTATTTGCTTGGGCATCACTGAGCTACTTGCCCCGGAATCAATCATGCAATTGTGCACCAATTGGTTTCCAATGATTAATGAGACATAAAAAGGAGGGGGCTTCAACATTTTACCTTGCTTTGTCCTCCATGATTCCCTTCAGGCTGGGCAGCATTTGTGAGCACTTTCTCTTGCATTTGGACTTGCTGATTCGAAGTTGGCCAGTCCTTCATGGCAGCTTGTAGCAAATCTCTCTGGCCTGGGATAGATAGGGATTCCCACATTGATATATTTACATTTGTCTTCTTCATCTGATCAATGATACTAAATGGTGATGAAGGATCTCTTTTTGTCCCTTGGTTTGCATATTCATCCCTTGCATGTGGGCAGCAACAACTGGTATTTGAGTTGGTCTAGGAGTTGTTCTTGGCTGCCCTTGTGCATTTACAACTGGATTTTGTTTGCCAACCATTTGTGGAGCCATAAAAGGTTGTGGATTGGTTGGAGCTAATGGCTGTTCTTCACCCAAATTCCTTCTTTTTGACCTTGTGTTGGCTGCAACACCTTGAGAAATTGTTTGATTTATGCCACAAAAATCCTCTGCCTGCTAGTTCACAAGTGTGGTGTCATTTGGAGCTGATTGCTGCTGGAATGTTTCTTGTTGTTGGTTGTTTCCTTGACTGCCCTCACCCTCCACACCAGTATTTGTCACCATTAATGCTTGATTCAAGGCACCGTTGAAACACATAGATTGGTTGTGAGGTTCATTGCATGGAAAACACCAATCATACTCCTGAGCAATGTTGTTTTGTGTTGGCACCAATGCCTTAGAGGTAGATATAGCATTTGGATTATAGGGCTGAAATGGTCTATTGGCAGGAGGCCTTGCTTGATTTAGATTTGCAGCTGGATTGGGTGGTCTATGAGGTTGATATGGCTACCTGTTAGGCTGAGCTTGAGGCTGGAAGGAAGGTCTAAAACTTTGGGCTTGTTGCCTCTTGAGAGTAACCAGCTCATTACCTAAATTTTGCAATTGCTTCATGACTTCTTGAAGTTCATTTGAGGCACTAGAAGATGAAGTGGAAGCTTCACTTGAATTCTGATTTCTAGGAGTGGGAGAAGGAGCCAAATTAGGTGCTTGATTAGTGTTTGGGCTCTCTAAACTTGGAAACAATGGCATGGGAGGTCTAGGGGCTAGTTTTCCAGCTTGGATCAAACAATTTTCAGCTCTAATGGCAATGCTATAAGCAATGGGGATAGTTGTGCCTCCCATGGACTGAATTAACATAGAAATATCAGAATTTAGAGCTTTGAGATAGTAAAGAAAAGCACCTTCTGCTGTTGGCCTGACTGCCACTGGAATTCTCTCCCAAGTCCTTTGAAATCTAAAGTTGAAATCAGTCAGCTGCTCATTGGGAGCTCTCTTGATGGTTGTCAGCTGCTCCAAAAGAGACAAGTTGTCTCCCTTCTCTCCAAATTGCTCATGAAGTGCTACACATAGCTGGTTCCAATTTTGAATAGAACCTAAGGCAAGGCTTCTAAACCATTGCAAAGCCTTCCCCTTGAATGAAGATGCCAACAATTTGACAATAACTTGCATCTCATTGATTTCATGAATTGCACAAAGGTTGGCAATGTCTTTAACATGATCACCAGGAGTAGTCTGATTCTCTCCAGTGAAGTATGGAATGTTCTTCAAGGCTGCAATTGGAATTGGATTTTGTGCATTGAGAGCAAGTGGGCTGCTGCCAGTGAAATTGACATAGGGGTTGTTTTGTGCCATTCTAATTGGCCTTAGAACCCTTGTTGATTGAATGAAAGGCCTACCAGGTGGAGGAGTTGAGAGAGTTCTATTTGGTGGAGATGGAGACCTTTGGATTCTCCTCCCACTTTTCCTTACTCTTGGAGATAACTGCAGATATTCAAACAGCACCTCTTCTTCTCCAGCTCTTGACCTTGTAGTGATTCTTCTCATGAGTTTTCAGGTCTGCACTACTAAAACCAGCTGATTCTTCTTCCTTGGAGTCACCAGATGTGCAATTTATAGCTCTTTTAAGCAAGAAAATTGCAGCAGATGCACATCAACTTTGCTGCAATGAAAATGAGACCTCTAAGGTCCCACCGGGCGTGCCAAAACTGTTGTTGCAAATCAGCAGCACCCCTGGATGCAAATCAGGTTTCTAAGTTGATGTTTCAGGCATCCAGTGTGATTGCACAACATTGAAACCTCTCTCCAAGTGTGGGACTTGTAAAATGAGAGAGGAATCTCTAGATTAGAGGTTGGTTCCTCAAACTCCTCTAATCAGATCTGTTATTTGCACAATTGTAGAGGTTTGAATCCTAATCCTACTCTAAATTCCAAGGAGACAGAGATAGAAAGTACAAAAATTGAAACTAAACTAATAGGTGATACACCAAAGGAGTGGTGAACACTTCTTGTTCATGCAAATTGACACAATTTCATGAAATGCAACATGAAACATCATACATAGGCTGATAAGATGTAATTAGAGTGCGAAATGAAACAAGACAATACAAACAAAGGATTTGAAAATTGATCACGAGTGCACTTTGTCATTTTCACTTTGTCAAAATCCTTGCATTTGCAACATGTAGGAAAACCTGTTACAATCATGAAGAAGGTTTAATACTTGCAAAAATCACTTGTTGAAGGTGAAATAAGAAGCTTGTTGTCCCAAAAAAATGTTCAACCAACAAAAAAATGAGCCAAATCTAGCTTTTACAATGCATGGGTCGAGCCCAGGAGAGAGAAAATGTAAAAAATGTGGGATCCATTCCCCATTGAATGAAGATGCATTAAAATAGCATGCACATCATCCTATAGACCCATGCCCTGACATTTTTGGCCATGCTGAAGAAGAATGTGACCCATTTTGCATTAAAACTGGTTGTTGAAACGTCATTTCTGGCCATTACCACGTGCCAGAGATGTTTCTTGATTTTCTCTCTCCAAACTGAACCAAAATGCAAAATTGACCCCAGAATCATGTAGATAATTTCACCAGCTTTCCATTGATATAAAGAATGTGAAAATCTGAGCTCTGGATCGAAAGATATGGCGATTTGAAAATTTAGGGCAAAAACAGGCCAAAATCGGATCGGCGGGCAAAAGTTTGAATTTTTACCCGTTTGGTCTTTGGAAATTTTTTTCAAATTTTCCCCACGCTCTGCCACTCTAGGTGCCACGTGGCACATTCTGATTGGCTGCGGGCCCTCTAAGGGAAAATTTCCCACAAAAACTCCGCCGAGCCATAACTTGAAAAATATGAGGAGTTAGGAGGAAATCTTTACCTTTACTGGAAAGAAGGAAAGATGTAAAGAGAGAGCTCTATCCAATGGTGCCATTTCAAATTTGGTGTAGAAGGTTTTGAGTGCCTAAAACACTTAGAAAACAAAATATTCTGACTGAGGCACAAGAGAAGGAAAGATGTAAAGGAGTTAGCCACAAAATGAGCGGGGGGCACATTTGGGAAATAGTTTTCTAGGAAAAATATCAATACTTCTCACTGTAAGAAAATACTATCAAGGAAGAACCTATTTCTAAAGTTTAAACATATGTCTTATCTCTGTAAGATATACTTGTAAAAGAATTAAAGTGTAAAAATAATAAGAGGACACATGCACTGTAAGGGTATCTTACTCCATCTAAAGTTTAAACTAGTTCTTATTTTAATCTTGGGTATCTTACTCCATCCAGTTCTTATTTTTCTTGGGTGGGAGTGTAAGAAAAGAATAGCTACATCTCAATTTTTTTCTCCAAAGTTTTATGTTGTGAAAACCCTTCTAGGTACTACTCCTTCCTCATCCACAAAGAAGGCAAAAATAACATCCAAGTTAGTATTTGATTCTCAAGGTCAGAATTTTATGGAAATTGCTAAACCTAAGATTGACAAGGATGAAAGACATTTTCTTGTGAGTGATTTGGAATTAACAAGAATTCCGCTAGGAGAATCTAGAGAATGAAAATTTTGGGAAGGAAATGGAGAAGTGTTTAGGTAGATGAACTCACACAAATGCAAATAACACCATCCCTTGAGGTGTGGACATAGCTCAAACATTGAAAATATTTAGAAATCAAGTGATCAAAGCAAAGAGTGTCATAGTCACCTCTCCAAATGTTCCAACTCCTAGTTTTTAATCTTTTCTTTTAATCAATGTTTCTAGTTAAGGTGGATATTTCCTTTCTTGTCATGTAATATTGAAGTAAAAGACAATTTGATGTTGTAATACTTAATTATATAGTAATCATTTGATTAAAAGAAGGGAAGCTGAAAAGACTCTTTTGTAACCACCCATGAGAATTTTTATGGGGCTCCTCTTTTCATTTGAAGTGGTTGTATTTTAATGATTTTGACGTAAGAGTACTGAATCACTAATCAATACAGAAGAAGTTCTATCTTTTCTGTGTTCTATCTATATCTATTTTCTATTTGATCCATTCGAAGTTATATATATCTCTGTATAGATCATAATTTTCTTCAATTTATGTTGTTCTTATAAATTTTTGTATATTTCATATATGTCCTATATTCAGTGTATATAATTATAATCTTTTCATTCTTGCATGCATAAGTAGGATATCATTCTACAACCTATATGTCTAAAATTTCTTCTTTGTTAATTTTTTGAATATTAATTCTTCTACGTTATTCTCTTATGTATTGAAAATTTTATGAGATCATGACATATAAAACATCAAAATCCTCATTGAAATATTGATAGTTTTTACATTTGTAAATAAGTAGATTTTCTTATTTATTGCATGTTCAATAAGGGAACCTCTCCCATAAGAGGAGGGAATGTTGTCCCCGAGATTTTATTTTCCACAAGTCAGATTTTACAACCAACGGTTCCTAGTATATGTTAATCTTAATACTTAAGTATGCCAACATCATCAACCACTTTATCAAAAGGATCACCAACTAGACAATCAAAACTGCAATCCTCATTCAACAATGCCTTTTTAATATCTAGTATTCCCAACCACGCCAAAGTCTTACATATTTTATTTGCGTACCTAAGTATAATTATTCTATCCATCATTAGTTATACAAAATTTCAACAAATATACTAGAAAATCTATGGAACAAAAAATTTGTATCTTCATAAACTCGTATTGAAGCTTCCTTAACTAGTTCTTTTTAGGCCAAAAAATTGATCCTAATGTTCTCTCAACTTTTTATATTACCTCCATAGAAAATAAAATAACATAAAAATTTTCCTAAGAAGACACTAGTAATTGTAGAAAATAGATCCTCTGCTTCTACAGAGGAAAGATTGTTAGAACATCCCAACCCTTCCTAATAAGCAAAAATTTCACCAGGAAATATCAACTAATTTGTACAGCCCCGTTATCCCCAACCTAAGTTGTAAGGTGATACAAAATTATGTGAATCTCTAATTGTTTCCACTATTTAAGGAGTAAAATATTTTAGATGTAAGGATCCTATACTTAACTCATGGTCCCAATCATTTTAACTGATTTTTCTCAACCAGAAAACATTACCCCTTGACTTATCAATCCTCTATTAATATTATGCAATAATAATGCTAATGTTACACTTTTGTAACTTGATATCCATTCCAAAAATGATCATCAACAATGATATATACTATTGTTAGGTTCAAAAATGTATACAAGCCATATTGTAATAAGGATTTCCTCAATTCTTATATACAATAATTAATATATTATTGGCTTATATTGGTAATCATTTCAAAATAGAGATGAAAAGTCACCCTTTGGAAAAAGGTAGAATAATAGCAACTTGGCTGAATTAAGGTACATATCAAAAACTTTAACAATATGAAATACCTTAATCTTTACAACCCATACTATATTATTCCTTAACATAAGAAAAAGTAATTGTTCATACCACTGAACTTATTTGACTACATAGTGAGTTACTATATCCTCACATACTCAATCTTGTTATCAACAACCTTAGTTCATAAATTCATAGGATTAATTCCTAGATCTTATCAATAAAATTCGTGCCATATAACGCTTTTAAACAATAGACCACGAGACATATGTTTTGTCTCAATTTGAAACCCTAATAAACATCTACATGCACACACACATACATACACAATAACATTTACCCATAACATATTATCAACCATAATCTTCACACATATCAAGAAATATATTATTAATATCCATATACTTTATTTTATTGGGTATTCCAAACACCTATATGAAACCCATAAATATTTACATCCCAGTTCCAAACTACACCCATAATGGGTTTTTAACCAATAAAAAGGGAAGGTATACATGCATATTCAGTCCCAAATAAACACCCTATTGATTAAGCATTCACAATCCCAAAATCAGAACACATGTATCCATTTGAATCGGTTCGAACCATTTAGCACTTGACCCAGGACTTAAGAAATATAAACATGGATACAAAGGCATACATAAGTATATTCTTTTGCTTAGAGTATTCAAAAAGTATCATGAAGACCCAAATACATTTAAAAAAATAGATTTTTATTGTACCCTTAATGGGTTTCTAGCCTATCAATCAAAGGTGAATATACAAGTTCATGTTGATGAAATAAATTCCCAAATCATACACTTATCACAAACCTAATAAGGCAGCCATAGCTATATTTCAACCAACCTATTCAAATCAGACAACATATTTTTTATTAGGTTAGCCCATGATAACTAATGATTACTCGGTCATTAGTTTGATCCTTAAAGACTTCAAATATGAATTACGAAAACTCATTTCCTTATGTTTAAAATCATTAGAAACATAATTCCTACATTTCTAAGAGAAAGTTCCTTTCTATGCCATGTATGCTTGTTTTTTTCTACATACATGTAGTCTTATTTTCTCACTCAAACCCAAGACACACTTTGGCACATCACTCAGACGAATTTGAGCACTCACCTAAAGCATGCAAAGGTACTAGGTCCCTCTTTATTACTATCTTACTAGGGTGTTAGCATGCATATTCATATTAACCAGATCTCAAAGTGCATATTCCATTCTAACAATTAGATCCATGAACTCAAGTTGGAAACACACATAATAAAGAATATACGATCACATAAAGATTACATCAATAACCAATAACCATCCATAATGATCCATCATATTAATCCACCATAAAACATAGTAGTTGAATACACCAAAAGTATCAATACAAAGTCATGCACGCATCATACCAGCAGCATAACTTTGTCATAATCCAAGCACTAGTAGTAGTTGTCCCTAATCTTTGCAAATAAACACACACACACGCGCGCACGCTTTACACACACACACACACACACACACATGGAGTGGGGACTTGCCCTTGACAGCCCATGCATTATCAAAATAGGCTACATGTTTAAAATATCCATGTGCCACATACAAAAATAACCAAAGAAACATGCAAAATTTTCCTAACAATATTTTATCTATAATTAAATTTAGTTTTATTCCTATTATTAGCTCAGCTTTGTATGACGCTTGAACTTCTTCATGTTCCCAAAATAGATTTTGCGTAACCTCTAAGTCTTCTTGTCTTTATCCAATGAGGTTCACCACATCATGTCTATTTTTATCTTAATGCCCAAACAATGACTAATCCCTTCTACCTTCATGCATGGATCCTCACACGCACTTCATTCCATCCACCGCATGTAAACCCTATCGTCTAGCATGATCATCCTTCTCATTGATATGTGTGTTCCTTCTATATAAATTTTACACGTGCTCATGTCTCTGTATACTTCAATAATTAGTCATTTTTTTACACCCAACAATACCTCCAAGGAATTTATTTGGTTCCCGAACCAATATCCCATTGATTTACTTCGAACAATATTTATTAATCATTATGTCTTAATTATTTTAAGGAACTCACTTCTAACTTCAAATTCCATGATGACACACAAACAACATCAATGTTGTATTGAAAAACACATGTTTACCATTTTAACCAAATTTCATGTCATATGGTAAGGAAAAAAATTAGATTTCAATTTCTATTTTCAGCTAATCACAAAATACAAGTAATTCAGCTATGTTGATATCAACTTTTTAAAATAGAAACATGAAGTTCTACTTAACTTTACCTGATATCCTGTTAGGAAACTTGTTCCTTCTTTTAGCTTATTAGCCATCGCAGTGTTGTTATACTCCTTGCTGGAAATTGTAGCAAGTTCTTATTATTTTCATCCTGGCAGTCCACATTTTCTACCATAACATTCTCACCACTTTTCCTTAAGGTTGTAGGTGAGGAAGAGCTAGTGCTCTTATTATATTCTCGTATTACAAGTTAGAATTTGATTACAGATGCTATTCTAGCCTTTTTGCTTTTCTAAATTATGCATCACAGTAAAAATTCCATGTTTTCTACTTCATCTACCCTATTTGGGTTTTAATTTAACATTAGATTTAAATACAAAATTTTCCATCAAGACAGTTCAATAATCGAGTAACTCCCTTTTGATTATTATCAATCAATTTAAGTTGTTTACCTTGGCTGATCATTTTCACACACAACAGCTACTCCAAGTAATTTTTAGTTTTTATGTCATTAAGGATGGTTATAGTTTTATATAACTTATTTATTGTCAAACCTACAACATAATCTGATCCAATTCATTCTCCATGGTTCATCCTTCACATATCCATTATATTTGGTTAACAAATTAAGATATTCAGATTAGTGTATGGACCCAATGAGTCCAAGAGCTACAACCATTATCTTTGATATAAAAATGGATCACCAATTTTTACTTATTCAAAATTAGGGGAATTTTTAAAATAACTCATTTAATATAGTTTATGCCTTTAATGAATTTAACACAAAACCATTAAATTATAACACACAAGAGTTAGAAATTTCCTTAAGTTATCTTATGCTGAAATGAATAACATCAATTTCAACAATTGATGAATTATTCCAACATTATTAATTATATTGATGAATTCAATGATTAACATTTTATAGTAGATTAATCCAACATTAATTAATGTTTAGAATCTAACTATACAAGCTATGATAACCATGTGCAATTGTAAGGGTTCAGATATTACTAAATCCCCTTCAATTCTCCTCCCGAGATGATATACTCAGTATATAATTTGGTTAAACCTTATTAAGGTACATAGAATGTGTATCTTCTTAGTGTAGCCTCCAATGTGTAACACAAATTAAAGAATAAATAGTGATGATATAATATAATCAGTCATTTGAAATAATATGGCCATAGTTTTAGGGCATCACGTTAGCTAGTCTAGTTTTGTGACTACACATAAGTCAAATGAAACTCATCCCTCCATTCACCACAAAACTGTCTCATTCATAGTATCGGTATTATTTTCCATTATTAAGTTCACTATTTAATAACTTAATAATTCCTTAATGTCTATCTTTAGTCACTAGGTTGATTTAGTTTACTAAGACAAATAAGTACATATGTACCCTTAAGTACACTTAATTTATTATGTGCCATTTTATAATGACCAAAGAATAACAACAAGATATCATTGGATTATGAATATATCTTTCATAGTATCATAACATTAGGTTGATGATATCCTTAATATGATTAATCATTAACACATGTTTAATCAATGTTCATAAATATTTTAATGTATAATAAAACATGCTGATATAATAAGTAATCTGCAATTGCATCATATCAATATTATTGTGGTTGTTGTAATAATAATACCTCAACTTAACATATGACAATAATAATTCATAATGATAATAATAATCATCCCATGTCAATAATGCATTAATATTCTACCAATAATTCAACATTATAACACTTAATAGAAACAAAAGTACGTTGTAAAATAACGACATATATTTATATCATAGAGGTTAAAAACCTCGTTAAAAGTACATATGATAATACAACATCAATAAAGTAAAACATGCTTATATTTTCCTTTCTCACATCATGCAAAACAATTTCATTCTCTTTTTATATTACAAGTACAATTATGATATACTCAACCATCAAGTTCAATAAATCATAATACATTCATGATATTTCACAACTTGGAATAACATTAACAAACATGTCAAATCGTTATATCAAATCCAACATTTTATTCTTTTTGCATTTTTCTTTAACCTGCATTCTAAAAATGTTGAAGTGCAAAATTATACATGGTCATTTCCAACCGAACTGGCATGAAAAGGTTATCCACCTCATCCTTACAATTTATAGAACTACAATATTTGTATGATCATTGTCTAATAGTAATAGAAAGTCAAGAGTCAATAGAAAATATTATACTAACATTTCACTTTTTCAACCATTTTATAATACCTTCAAAATAAAATAGTGAGCTCTAAGACTTTACAAAATTCATGATTGAATAAATATTCAATACAAAATTTCAAAATGAACCCAATAATAATTCATTAGTTCACATAACAATATCATGACTGGTCCTTAACCATTTCTACCCAAAAGGTAAATTTCAAAATACTCTTATTAAGCTACATAATTAAGAATTTAATCCTCATTATCCAATCATTAGATTATTTTTATTTTACTCACACATCAAAAGGAACATTCAACTTAACATAAGTTCCACCCAATCCTTATTATATGAATCAATACAGATTCACTATCCATACATATCATAATAATAATTTCAGTCACTATATATGAGTGCGCGGACACGTTAGCTAATTTTGGTATTTTAGCTAATCATAAAAATGGTGGCGGGATGATGGAGTGTTACCGCAAAGTATAAAGGACAAACTTTATACAGAAAGGAGGATTCATGCTTGAGTTTGGGAGTGCTAAGATCTAGGAAATAAATTCATCGCCGGTGTATTTATACTTTCAAATCATTAGTCCGACTGTTGTGGGTGGTAGCTGGATTTTACAACATCTCGTTAAGAATTATGGTATGTATTTGCTTCCCTTTTTTAGAAGGTAGACAAAGATGGGGGGTGCTAGGGTTAGGGTGGAGCCATCGTCCTCTTCCTGTCTGCAACGGGATGCTTTTATTTGGGATCTGTTCAAAGAGGGTGGTATTTCCTTTTTTATTCAAATTTTGAGGGGTTTGGATGATGTTATTTCATGAGAGTTTGCTCGTCCTGGAATCAAGGTCTGGTTTCGATGAGAGGGGTAAGTTTTTTAGTGTCTGAAGATTTAATTGGTAACGTAACAAAAATGGATTGTGAAGGTAGCAAAGTTTTTAAGGATAGATCTCATCTTCAGGAAGAGGTACATATTTTCTTGGAAAATGAGGAAATAATTTGTTTTATGGAGGATGGAATTGCTCGTAACTCTTTACCAGGTCGGTGGGTAGAGGTTTGTTTTCATCTTATGAAATATATTACGTTGGATGGAAGATATAGGAAGGTACATTCTCATCATCTTATGCTGCTAAACCATTTCAAGTGAAATAAAAAGATTAGTATTCCATTTTATATTTTCAACTCTCTGAGTGCCTCAGTTAAAAATTTAAAGAGAAGAAAAATGAGCTGATTTTGCATCAAGGTTTAATTATGTTGTTTGTTAGACTGGAAAACCTATTCTAAATACTAAGGGGGTCAGTGGGAATTTGGGTAGTGATTGGGAAGATTACATTCCATTGGCTGATCGAGAAAAAAAATTAAAAATCAAGGAGAGGGCTGTGAAGGAGCTAAATGTAGTGTCAACTTTGCAGGATTTAGGCTGGTGAGAAGGCGGAAGAAGGGGAGAAAGATTCAGTTTTTTTTTTTGGCTAGTAGATTAGAATCCTTGGAAGAATCTGTAACCTAAGTAAAATCTCATAATAGAAATTTTCTTAGGGGAGTGTAGAGGTCGAATGGGGAGATCAAAGCTTTGGAGAATAGGGTGGATACCCTTCAAGGTTTGGTGGCGAGCGTTACAGTTAAAAAGAGACAGTTGTTCATTTCATCCTCTGAGGAGGAAGACAACTATGTGGGTGGTGTGGATGGAGCTGGGCCAAGCTCTTGTACTAGGTCTAGGAATAAATAGGTCCTTTTGTGGCCTTTGTGCTGACTGGTGGTTTTTGTATAGTTGTTTTTGTTGGTTTTGGCTGGGCTTTTTGTGGATAATTTTTTTCCTGTTGATCCTGCCCTGTTTTCTTTTTTGTTGGGTTTTTTTGATAGATATTAAGTATCATTTGAAACTTATTGTAATATCTTTTTGTAATTGTTCCTTTGGATCCTTTTTCCAAATTATTATCTATAAATAAATAATAATAATTTCAGTCAAGCAATAAAATAATCAAAATCACACGAAAGATTATTAAAAACTTTTTAATAATATCTAATGGGATTACCTTAATTTCTCCAATCTTTCCTTAAACAATATGAACAATATATATCCTTATAATTAGAACAAAATAGTATAGTCATAGTAACAATATTTGGGAACTAAGTGATTTAACTAAGCCAATAAGTCAACTTAGGGCCTTTGTGATTTCAACCATTCTAATATAATCTAACATAGTGGCCCCTAAGTGAGGGAGATGTTTAAAAGCTGGGTTTGATTGAAACACTCACTTGTAGCCTCCTAGGCCATGAATCGATTCTCTTTTTTAGCATCAAATATATATTTATATACTTACATAAGCTAAATATTAACTAGTGGATGACACACTATACATAGTCATGCAGCTAAGTTGACATGGTGATAATAATTAAGAAAATCCCACATGGTGTTTCTAAACTAGAATGTAGCATTTTCCCAAATAATGCGAATAAATTAATTCAGCCTTCATTATATTAGGGTTCATTTTAAGACCCCCTCCAAAAAATTAGTTTAGAATGGGTGGTGAATCTCCAAAATTGACTTTCGAATTGGTGGCAAATTTCTAAAAAAATGTATCATGGTAAAGGCAATTTCGAAGGGTGCAATTTTCTTGGATTAGGTACAATGATAAGAAACATTGGCAAAATACACGCATAATTTCATTTAACATATAAATAGTACGTGAATTCACCCATATAAATGACTTATCATTGTAAATTTTAGGTGAATTGGGCGGGATCCAAATGCTAAAAATTAGCCATTTCCAATATCCAAAACCCCTAATATTCACAAGTTTACAAAAGTCACCACTAAAATTTTCCCTGCATTATAGACCTAGAGAAACTATATCCTCAAGGCTGAGAGTTTAAATAGAAAATGGTGGCTACATTTTAACTATACACATGTAAAATATATTCATATATTCCCAACACATGAAACCCAAATGGGATTGTTGTAAAAACAAAAGATCAACCAAACTCAACCATTCACATTTGTAGGGAGATTAATAACCTCATGTGAAATATAAACAATATACCCAAAATTTCACCTGCACTACAAATGGGTATTCACAAAATAAATTCAAACTCTATATAAAATACCTAGATATAGATGAAATCGTAATGCGTTAAAAATCAACCCATTCAAGTATACAAGCATCCATGAGTGTACATAGTCAACATTAACAATCACATACCCTTTGGCCAAATGTATCAAGATTTCCAAGGTCAAATCTCACTCATATCACCTAGAAAACACTTACAATCACACTAATATTAACTTATCAAAATGTTAACAGGGTATACCTTATCTAGCACCCACAAACATACCCACAATTTCCTATGCATATATTCACTCGGAAGGATATTACAGAGTGTTAATAACATAAAAACCTCTTAATGCTATAAATAATAAAGATGGGGAAGGAGAATGATTTCAAGCTTGTAAAAAATAGCATAGAACTCCTTCAAGATTTTCTCCCAGATCCACCGAGCTCACAATATTTCTTTCCAAAGAAACCTCTTCGAGTGATCAATAATTCCAAACAAGTAAATCTTTGTAAATTGACTCTGAAACCCCATTTAATCATAACAATATTCATTAATATATCTGAAGAATCTCACTCATAGTTAAAAATAACATGCAGAGATAAAACTAGTTTACATAATAATAGCTTCACTATATTTTCCATGCAGAGCTCGAAAGAGCGAGAAAAGGATAACTAACAAAATGAACACAAAAATAGAATTAAGGTTGGTGGTATCTTCCTCGAGAAGATTTTCTCTCCTCTTCATGTTCATAGGATCAATATCAATGCCAATTAATATGACCACTTTGAGAGTAGTAGTTCCCTCCAAAACCACCAACTAAACATTGTCACTAATTTTAGTATTCCCCATGACTAAGGTGGATGGATCTTCACCATACAATTGGAGAGTATTTGATAAATATTATTGTAAAAATTCAAACTTAGCCTTTGCAAAGTGGCCTTTGGCCCATTAAAATTCAATAAAAATAATAATAGTTTGGGTGGCCATATTTTAATGGCTTAAAATTAAGGAACATAAATGCTTGGTTTGGTGACCATTTAATCACCCTTACCAAATAACATTATTTAATACCCATGGTTGATGACCATTTATTTTATTAAGCTTGGACATGGTCTTTATATGTTTAATATGTCCATAAATTCATAAATTACCCAGTCATTATCAGTTGATTTAATCAAGTTGTACAAATTTGTCATAATGGTTATCTCCTGAACCAAATCAATCTTTCTATTATTACCTTCTTTGATTATTAAGAGATTTGGAAATTTTGTAAAACTGAAATGATTATAAGGTCTATGACCTCTTCCTCCAAGATTCCACTTAACATGAATCATAAATGAGTTAAGATCAAAAGGATCATATAATCAAATAGTTGTACATCGTTATAAGTAAGTAATATCAATACAATAGTGCAATGTAGACAAACATAACCAATAATAATAATGAGTCCGTTGTTATCAACATTTTCTACTAATGTAATCAATTACGATTATAAAAAAACCATAACTAAGACTATTATCTAAGCCTCATGCCAAAGTAAGATAACTAAACATATTATTACCTATAACAAGATAAATATGTATACACATTAAGGTATCCTAGACTTGTTTTGGTAGCGGTAGCTTAGCTTGCGAAACACGACAACATGTGCCAATATGTCACCGTGCTCAAGGAAAACATACCGAAACTTATCTTCATGTACTATGAGCTTCCTGATATGAGAGCTCATCTATTACTCATAAAAAAGAAAACATCGAGGGTATGACAAATTTCCATGGTCCTACCCTCAGCTTTAAATGAATTTCATTTCCTTCACAAAATCATCCTTGGAAAATTAGCAAAACTCTTCTCCTTTGTCCTTTTGTAACCCGCTCGTAGAAATGCATTCATCCACCTTAGAGAGTTTAATCAAGAGCATCCATATTCAATATTTACCGAGATCAAACAAGATTAAACCTTATATGGTATTATCTCGAGGTTCACATTGCATATTTGCTTGAAATGTATATTGCATTGTTTTTCTTTATCTTACATTATGAGGAATTTTTCACTATTTACTGATATCGAGAGGAATCCTATTACAAAAATCATCAAGTCTATGGGCACAATATTGAAAAAATTCATACCTTTAAGGATCTTACTCAATGAATTGTCAATAAAGGGACCTTCAAGTAGTATTCCTAATGCCCCTCCCAACCAACAACTTTACGTATTTAAATAACCTTTTCCCAACCATGCACCTACTAGCCAAGTGGCCCCTTCCACATCTCAAACACCTGACGCCCATACAATTAGTACCATAAGTTAAGACCTAACATCATTATCATCTATCGTATCCACATCCTCTTCTGCACCTACCATACCTACATCTATCATCCCCGATTCTATCATACTTGATCCCTCTTCTCTCACATCTATCATACCTCCTTCTCTTTTTCCTATACCCACTTCCATGTAATATTTCTCACCCACCTCTTCTTCTACACCCCCTACCATACCTACTACATCTACCCCTATCTTGAAAATACCATCCACATTCACACTTGTATCTACATATAATTATATGTCATCTTCTATCTCCACACCTTCCATAGAAAATCATCCAAATAATGGCCCCTATTTCATCCCCTCCTACACATCTAAATCCTTTTCTATCAAATCAAACTTCCCATCATCTTCTCATGAACCCACCTTACCTCGAATCATAAACTCTGCATCATCCACCTCTTAAAACATCCCCCTATTGAAAATATTTTCATCCCTGCCAAGAGGAAGCTTCCACAATGTAAACCTAAGAACCTTTATCCACAAATCACTTACCCATCTACCTAAGAAATTGGATTTTCCCCTTCCTAAACATACTCAACATCAACCACCTAGTATCTAAACATCAATCTTGTGGCTACCTCCTTTTCCTTTACGACTAGGCCCTTCATCTAAAGAACATGTCATTACTCAATCAAAATCAAAATCTACTTCCCATCCTTTTAAAACTATATCCAAATCATCAACCCCACCTTCTTATAAATCACCCATTCCTTATTATTCTAAATCATTATCGAACGATTATCCACCTCTTCATCCCAATCTCAATCGACATCCACCCTTCCTCCCATGTCAAAATATGGATCCAAGGCTCCTATCAAACCTTATAAATACAAGACCCCTCTTCTACCTTCATCTAAATCAAGCCAAACCCAAGTCCTCAAGACGACATCCTCCAAAACACCCATTGGATCTTATAGCAGAAGTATTTTAGTGTCTTCTCCATGCATCCATGCTTACCCTTCTGTCAATAAGCCTTTTGACCCACATGGACTGAAGCCTGCATGGTTTTATCCTAACATTATTTTTTCCTACCATCGCATTCTTGACCATACTACCAAACATTGCAAAGACCTCCACTCCCTTTTTGATAGTATTATAGAAGAAGATGATCTTCTCGTGGAAGAAGATGATCTTGTCATTGAAGAAGACAAAGACACCCTTCCATTCCTTGGCACATATTCATCCAAATATAATCCTCCAACTAATCCCAAGACTTATTAATCCACCTTCGTCACTATCCCTCCTCCGAATTCCCTTTCTTCCAAAGATAACCTTATCCTTTACATAGGTTTCATCTATGTCTCCACTCTTTCTTTCCCTTACGAGGCCCAAATTTCCACTTCTTTCAAATATAAGGTAGTCATCATTGCTCATCTAAATGAGCCTTCTCCACATCCACTACCTCTACCCCCTTCTTCATATAAGGATAAGGTATCTATCCTAGCCACTCCTAATCCTACCTCCATCAGGGATGACCATCTTAAAAAAAATACATCAAGCCACTATTAATATTACCCTTTCTGAGCTTATCCAAATCTCCCCTAACCACAAACATGCTCTTATTGAAGCTTTACAAAACATTCCCATTTCATCAAATGAACCTCATCTCCTTGCGGCCCTTATTGGAGCTCTCACATCTTCTATTGACATATCATTTTAGGATTATGACATCCCCGAAATCCTTATAGAAGATCAAAAATTCCTACTTTCATCATGATTCACATCAATGATACCTTCATCTTCAATTCCATGATTCACAATGGTGGTTATTGGGGCTCAAAATTTCATCCATCTCATATCAAGATGAACTAGGCTTTTGAATCAGCATGGGAATTCCTCCAAGTTATGGGACCTTGCACGCTTGAGACATACCTATGGAGAAGGCTGGTTCCTATACCTATTTCTACTACTAAAACTACTCATATAAAGGGAAATGGAGCTACTTATCACTAATCTTAAAATAAAAGGGACTATAGTTAGAAGGAGATGCATGGAAAAATAGAAAACTAAGATAAAGGATGTGATAACACCAGAAATAGTGGGATAATCACGGTTAGATTTAAGATAAAATGAAGGAGAATGCTTATAAATAGGATATAAACATGTATAAAAATGAGACACATTCACACACTCATTTTCATGGGGCATAATTAGAAAAGGAAGCTGTGAGGGAAGTGAAAAATCACAACGAAAAATGTAAAAGAGAGGAAAGGAAAAGTAATAAAATGAGATGAGGTAGAGAATAGCCACAAAAAAGAGATTATATTTCTTCAAAGAAATGCACATCTAATTACAATGGTGGATGCGGTAGATATCCACATACAAAAAGTACATTTAAAGGCCTAAAACTCAAAATTCTAAGGAGCAAAGCTCTTAGCAAACTAAAGGGGTCCAACCTTTTACAATGAGAATTGATCTTACATTTATAGAATAAGAAAAGAAGAGGAGGAGAAAGAAGAGGGAAAATTGGATTCAAAATCTCAACCACGAATAAAAATCAATAACTACCTAAAAATCCACCTGAAATGTTGTCATATGTGCCTCCCCATGTTTTTTTTTTGCTTATGGAAGATATAAAGAGGGAAAATTGGATCAAATCTAGGTGGTTAGGTCAACTAGACCTTTGCATTAATGGATGGAACACATTTCCCTATTTCTCAGCTATTAAATCCGAATAAAAATTGATTTTGAATTATTTGGAGTAAAATATTTTAATGGAAGTGCTTGAGATAAATGACATTAACTAGTATTGGTAGCGCACATCCATCAAGGTGAAAAAACTCAAAATAGTTAGCCTCCTTGCAAGACTAATAGTTTATGGGCCAATCCAAATTTCATCAAACTTTGAATATCACCCTAGTTTAGCTCTATCAGCATCCCATTTAAAGACTAGATCTCTAACTTCGAAATCTTGAGGTCTAGCCTTTTTGTCAAACCACTTCTTTATTGAGTGTTTGATGTTCTTCTAGCTTAATCATGGTAAAGTTTCTCAATTATTCAAGTTCAACCAGCTCTGTCATTCTGATTTCTCTCTAATTTACACCCTCAAATTCTAGTTGTTGGGAAATCTCTAATGAAGTAAATTCAAGAGACAAATTAATTCTAGGTTCCTTACCATAAACAAGTTTGTAAGGCGAAGTACTTATTTCCTTATTCACCATAATCATGTCTACCCAAATCACGCGTGCAAAATTTATGTGCCACTGCCTCTGGTTGATATTAATTATCTATTTCATGATTATGATTAGGTTCTTGTTAGTTGAATCTACCAAGCCATTATCTTGAGGGTAGTAGTTGGAAGAGGTCTTCAAATAAATACCTATATTGAGCACCCAATTAGAAATTTTATTACCAACGAAGGCCTTTGCATTATTATAGATAATAGTATGAGGATTGATAAACCTTGTTATAATTCTCTTGAGAAAGTTAAGGATGACTAGATCGGTTAATTCCTTGAGCATGATAGCTTCATCCATTTGGTGAAGTATTCCGTAGTTGTCGATCCATTTGTGGCAAGCACTTGAAGGAAGATTGATCATGCCTCAAGTCAAGATCCCATTGAGAAAAATGCTGATCCACTTGGATTGGTTGGAGGGAAATTGCTTCCAAATTCTTATTTCCTGTAAATAAAGTGGATTCCTTGTATTTCATGACCCACCTATATACATCAAGTAAAGAGAGTATGTCAAAAGTATCATAACTTGATAATATTCATCATTATATCCTTGACAATAAAGTGTCCTCTAGAGAATCCATTGTGAATTTTTTTAACACTTTTTCAATATTTGCATCAGCAATACATCTTAGCAACACGCCATCAATGTTTCTCATGAAGAGAATGCCATCAATAGGCACAAATGGTATAGACTGCAGCCTAAGATGTCCTTTCTTTTATTTTCTAAAACCAATAGGGCATGCGCTGAGGAAAGGAATGTGATCATTTCCTTCATCTAAGTGCACATGGTAGGATATTCATTCTTCTTAGGTTTAGCATGCGATATTTATTCATCCACAAATAGTGAAGTCTCATGATCATTTTTCGCATCCTTAACAATCTAGTTACAAAGAGAATTTCCTCTAATCAACTTACTGGATTTGATAGTCACATCATACTCCACAATTTTGGTAACCCATATTGCTCTCTTCTTTCGATTTCTTCTCATGTGATGAAGTCTCTAACACCCGAGTGGAAACTAACACCTTGGTATGATTTTTGGTGAGCATAATTTTGAAATTGTTTATCACGTGCATGATGGTAAAAAAACCATTTCTCTATATGACTATATTTTAATTCATAATACTTCAATGATAAATGAATAAATCCATTTTCGATCCAGTCCTTATTTATTTTCTTATTTCAAGACAAAAGCAACACTTGCATCAGCTCCATAAGCATAAAGGATGAAATCCTTTGAATAATCTAGATTGACCAGTGTTGGCGTGCAAGAAATTTCTTACTTGATTTTGTTAAAGATCTATTTTTCTTCATTGTGCACCTAAAGGCTACATACTTCTTGAGCATGAGGGTGATGCACCTAACTAGTACTACAAAGTTAGGAATGAATCTCCTAAAAAATTAATTTTACCTAGGAATGGCTACAAGGTTTTCTTTTGCATTAGCGAGAGAGAGGATAGGATGATGGCTGAAATGTGCTCATGATCAGTGGAAACACCATCCTTTGAAACTACATGGCCCAAAATTTTACCTTACGTAACAAAAAGTTTCTCTTTTGGGGGTTCAGAGATACCCCAAATTATCTACATCTATAAAATACTTTCTCTAGATGTGTCATGCGATCCATGCTCTACTTTGAGAAAACAGTTATGTCATCCAAGTAAAATAGGATGAACTCATTTATATATCTTTTAAAGGAATTTTCCATGGCTCACTAGAATGTTGCACTTGTATTTGATAAACCAAAGGGAATCATTTGATATGCATATGTTCCCCATTTAGTTGTAAATGTTGTCTGGAATTGATACTCTTCCTTTACCATAATTTGATTAAAACTAGAATACGCATCCAACATGGAAAATCTTTGCGCACTAGACATAGTTTATAGAATCTACTTCATGTAAGGAAAATGACAAAGTGATCCTTCAAATATGCCTCATTAAAATCTATGAAATTGACACAAAGTCTGGTTTCACCATTTTTCTTGTTCACTCAAACAAATTTTGTTACCTAAGTAGAGTACTTGATGGGAAATATTATCTTCGTCTTGATTCGTTTAGAAAAAGCTTTCCTCATGAGGTGATCTATCTTTGGATTTATTGGCCTTTAAATTTTTCTAATGGGATTGATATCAGAATAAAGGTCAATGGAGTGTTGAGAAGCACTTGGATCAAATCCTTTGAGGTATTTATACTCTCATGAGAAGATGTCATTGTGTTTTTGATAGGAGAAACGAAGGTCTAATTTTCATTGTGCACACAATCTTTTCCAAGAAAAAAATATTTTTCATTCGCAATGGTGAGTAGTATGTAGTATTATTACACTACATGCATATTCTTTTCTTCACCCTTGAACTCATCATCGAGGATAAATATATCCTCTAAGGTGACCATCCCTTTAGGTAACTTATTTTTCTTTAATTGGATCACTTGGTCACCATAGTTGTCAAGTAAGTTAGCTTGCATGCTTGAAGAGAACTCAACTTCATTATGAATGTTATCCAAAATTCACCCCCCCAGGGTAATTTTGATAACATGCATCAGAATATTCAAGTCCCAGGCAAGTAGGTTGATCCAGGAAAAATCGTGAAAATTGGCTAAGTCCTGCTCAAGGACGCCTTTGGGACGTGTGGGACAGAAAGACGCGGATCGGCCGAAAAGCCTCCAGGTGGCCCGCTAAGCATTTGGGACAATCGGGCCAGAAGTACGCGGCGGACGCGAAAGCCCGGATCGGCCGGAAAGGAGAACTTTCGCACTAACTGCTTTGGGACATCTGGGACAAAGATACGCGAACCGGCCGGATCGGCCGAAATGAGGAACTTCAGTCCGAAACAAAGTGGGACATCTGGGACAAAAAGGCGCGAACCGACCAGTTCGGCCAAAATCAAAGGCAAGGAGCACAAGGAAAAATGGGACATAGGGATGTGCGGGATGCGGATCGCCGAAAGGGCCGAGGACCAATCAACGCATGACACGTGTCACAAGGGGAAAGGTCCAGAAAAGTCAAAGGGGCGAGTTTTCGAGCACTGATCCGAACCAATGAAATAGCGCCACGTGTCCCAGCAGGGGCCCACAAGGAAATTTCAAAAGAAAGCCCACCGAAAGGTAGAGGAGAGAGAATCACGTGACCAATCAATGTGTGCCACGTGTCATCCAGGTGGCGAAGCACGGGAAATATTTCAAAATCCATCTTGAGTACATTTTGTGCCTAAATCTTGAGATCGTCATATCTTTTGATCCAGCTCCGGTTTGCACGTTCCTTATATCAGCGGAAAGCTTGTGAGATTCTCTACATGATTCCAGGGTCAATCTTACATTTTGGTTCATTTGGAGAGAAAAATCAAGAAACGCCTCTGCACGAAATAACAAGAAGTAATGCTTGAACTAACAACTTTAATGCGGCGAGACGATTCGCCACTTACATTAGGCAACCCACCGTTTTGCAGGATCCACCACTTCCGCCATGATGAGATGAATTGAATGTAACACGGAGGTGGTTGGGGTAGATTTGGTTTTCCTTCTCTCTTTCCTCTCTCATTCTTTCTATATATTATAAAGAGGAGCTTCTTTTCAAGGGGGAACATTTTTGTTTTGCTCTCTCCTTCTTCTCCTATCAGTAGAATTTGTGGAATTCGAACCTCTCATTTGAAACGTAATACTATTCTGCCTCTTGGCATTCTACAGTGTATTGTATCAATCTTTGGAGCAAGTAATACATGTGCATGGATGATTCTCAACCCTCTCTGTGTTCATCTTGCATCCTCATGGTCTTTCACTACAAGTTTTGTTATCATGCATGATCTTATATCACATTTGAATGAGTGCTGTGTTCACTTTGGAAAATAGGTGTTCTTCATTCCTCGGTGCATCACCTCTATTAGCTTAGATTTATTTTATGCATCTTCTTACCTTGTCTCCTTGGCAGATTAGATTAGGTTTTGAAAAACCCTCTGCATATTTCGTGTGCATCGAGCAGGAGGAATAGGAACCGGCTTCTCTGGAGAATCCTTTCTCATTTTCAAGTCCCACACTTGGAGAAAGGATTCAATGTTATGCAATCACACTGGATGCAAAGTAATCAACCTAGAAATATGATCTGCATCCAGGGGTGCTGTGATTTTGCACTAACAGTTTTGGCATGCCGGTGGGACGTAGAGGTCTCATTTTTATTGCAGCAAAGTTGATATGCATCTGCTGCAATTTTCTTGCTTGAAAAGAGCTATTATTCACATATCTGGTGACTCCAAAAGGAAGAATCAACTTGTTTCAGCGAGCGGGCTTGAGAGCTTATGAGAAGAATCACAAGGTCAAGAGTTGGAGAAGAGGAAGTGTTGTTTGAATACCTGCAATTATCTCCAAGAAGAAGGAAAAGAGGAAGGAGGATTCAAAGGTCTCCATCTCCACCAAACAGAACTCTCTCAACTCCTCCACCTACTCGGCCTTTCATTCAGTATTCAAGAGTCCTTCGACCAATCAGAATGGCGCAACCAGCAAATCCCTTTGTCAATTTCACTGGCAGCAGCCCACTTGCCCTCAATGCACAGAATCCAGTTCCAATTGCAGCGTTGAAGAACATTCCATTTTTTACTGGAGAAAATCATACCACTCCTGGTGATCATGTCAAAGACATTGCTAACATCTGTGCAATCCATGAGATAAATGAAATGGATGTGGCTGTCAAACTGCTGGCATCATCATTCAAAGGGAAGGCATTGCAATGGTTCAGAAGCCTTGAAGCTGGTTCTATCACAAACTGGAATCAGCTGTGTATTGCACTTCATGATCAATTTGGAGAGAAGGGAGACAACTTGTCTCTTTTGGAGCAGCTGACAACTATCAAGAGAGCCCCCAACGAGCAGCTGACTGATTTCAACTTCAGATTTCAAAGGTCTTGGGATAGGATTCCAGTAGCAGTTAGGCCAACAGCAAAAGGTGCTTTTCTATATTACCTTAAAGCTTTAAATTCTGATATTTCTATGTTGGTTCAATCTATGGGAGGCACAACTATCCCTGCTGCTTATAGTATTGCCATTAGAGCTGAAAATTGTCGATTCAAGGTGGAAGCTAGCTCCTAGGCCTCTAATGCCATTATATCCAAGTTTAGAGAGCCCAGTGCTAGTCAAGCACTGTCTTAGCTCTATTCCCACTCCTAGAAATCGAGTTCAAATGAAGCCTCCACTTCATCTCCAAGTGCCCCAAATGAGCTTGAGAGGTCATGAAGCAATTGCAAAATCTAGGCAATGAGCTGGTCACTCTAAAAGACAGCAAGCTCAAGGTTTTAGACCTTCATATCAGCCTCAAGCTCAACCTAATAGGCCCATATCCCTCAAAGGCCACCCAATCCAGGCTGCAAATCTAAATCAAACAAGGCCTCCTGCCGATAGACCATTCCAGCCCTATAATCCAAATGCCATATACGCCTCTAAGGCATTAGTACCAACACAAAACAACATTGCCCGAGGAGTATGATTGGTGTTTTCCATGTAATGAGCCTCATAATCAATCCATGTGCTATAATGGTGCTTTAACTCAAGCTTTAATGATAACAACTACTGGTGTGGAGGGTGAGAACAATCAAGAAAACAGCCAACAACAAGAAACATTCAAACAACAATCAGCCCCAAATGACACCACATTGGTAAATTGTAAGCGAGAGGATTTTGTGGCATGAACCGAGGCGAGTTTCTCAAGGTGTTGCAGCAAACACAAGGTCAAAAAGGAGAAATTTGGGTGAAGAGTAGCCATTAGCCCCAATCCACAACCTTCCATGGCTCCACAAATGATTGGCAGGCAAAGTCCCGTTTCAAATGCACAAGGGCAGCCAAGAACAGCCCCTAGGCCAACTCAAATGCAGTTGTTGCTGCCCACATACAAGGAGTAAATGTGCAAACCAAGGGACGCGAGAGATCCTTCATCACCATTCAGTATCATTGATCAGATGAAGAAGACAAACGTCAATATATCTATGTGGGAATCCCTATCCATCCTAGGCCAAAGAGATCTGCATTGCAGTAGCTGCCATGAAGGATTGCTAGCGGCTTGAATCAGCGATGCAAGAAAAAGTGCTCACAAATGCTGCCCAGCCTGAAGGAAATCATGGAGCACAACAAGGTAGAATGTTGAAGCCTCCCCCTTTTATGTTTCGTTAATCATTGGAAATCAGCTAGTGCATAATTGCATGATAGATTCCGGGCAAGTAGCTCAGTAATGCCTAAACAGATAGCCTGATCAGTTAGGGCTCCAGTATGAAATAACATCTAAGGGAGTAGTGCAGCTGGATGGGACAGCAATAGCAACAGTTGGAGTGATTAGAAATTTGAGTCTTACCTTGCATGCATGTCCAAATGTTGTTGTCTTACAAGATATATCAGTCATAGACCTTCCACCACTCTTTGCCCTATGTTTGTCAAGGGACTTCACTGCCAAAATTGGGGGATATTTGTCCGCTGATTGGTCTCACATGCTATTCAGAACAAGGTATGGAACTAAGGCTACAATTAGGTCAGAACCTATTGCAAACTTCCACATTGAGCCCTATACTCCAAGTCAGATTAATGCCAATTGCTCAGCATTTGATCAAGAAGATCACCCAAACACGGATGAAACTGACACTAAAGTTGGAAACATCCCAGATCTAACTCTTGATGAATGGGAAAACAAGGTACATGCTTTTGATCCTTATCAAGGAATAGAAGAATCTGAGCTGGGAGTCTATTGTATACACGAAGAAAGTCAGCCTATTCCTAGCATCACCAAGCCAAGCCACAAGGATGACAATGAGGTATGGCAGCTTTTTTGATGGATCAAGGAGTAGACAAGGTGCAGGAGGTGGAGCCATGCTTATTTCACCTCAAGGAGTAAAGTATTATTCAGCTTTTAGATTTCAATTTGCATGCTCCAATAACAACTGCTGAATATGAAGCCTTGGTGCGGGATGCATTGGGCAATCAAGAAAAAAATAAAGAACTTGCAAGTTTTGGGGACGGTGAATTGATTGTAAATCAGGTCAAGGACAACATCTTGCCAAAAATGATCTACTCGGGTGCTACAAGAACGGGGTGTGGGACCTCATGGAATATTTTGAGGTTTTGGCATCAAAGCCATCCCTAGGAAAGAGAATCAAGTGGCTTGCAGCAGGCTTGCGGCGTAGGGGCAGCCTTTGACATTGTAGAAAACATTCAACAAGACAAGGTACAACCAAACATCCACGTGATTGTGAGGCCTTCAGTGCCGGATAACAATGTCAGTTGGCAAGTATTTGAGAATGACCAGCAAATCATCCATTTCTTGCAAGAAGAAGCTGAGTTCTCAGCTAAGAATCAAGAAAAGTTGGAACAACAATATGGTGACCAGATGATACAGCTGAGAACTGACAAGCTGCCCAAGGGACTTATCACTTTGGAGTCCATTTTCAACCCCAATGATCAGTTTAGAAAGGAGAAAGCAAACATTCAGGTCAAGAGAGAAGATTCGGTATCCATCTTGGTAGAAGAGAACAAGCCATTGCAAATTGGAAGGATGACAACTGAGCAAGAAAGGTGTGAGTTCATACAGCTATGTCAAGAATTCCCTGACGTGTTTGCTTGGAGCTATGAAGACTTGAAAGGTTTCAATCCCAACTTAGCTCAGCATACCATCGAATTGGATCCAAATACTAAGCCTGTCAGGCAGAAATAGAGACCAGTCAATCCACACATGGAGCCTCTCATGAGGAAAGAATTGGACAAGCTGATTGAATCAAGAATCATATTCCCAATCAAGCATTCTAGTTGGGTTGCCAACTTAGTTCCAGTCAGAAAGAAGAGTGGAGAGATCAGGCTATGTGTTGACTTCAGAGATTTGAATAGAGCCTCTCTCAAGGACCATTATCCACTCCCTTCCATGGAACAAATATTGCAGGTCGTAGCTGGTTCAGAAAGGTTTTCACTACTTGATGGTTACTCAGGCTTCAATCAAATTATGGTAAAGGAGGAAGACCAGTTCAAGACAGCCTTCACAACCAAATGGGGCACATATGCTTACAAGAAGATGCCATTTGGACTGTCAAACACTGGAGCAACATTCCAGCGAGCTATGGATATGGCATTCAAAGGCTTGATCAACAAGATAGTGCTGATATACCTAGATGATATTACTGTCTTCTCAAAGAATGCTGCAGACCATCTCTTTCACCTCAGGCAAGTGTTTCAGAGGTGTAGAAAGTTTGGAGTGTCCTTAAATCCTAAGAAGTGCATCTTTCTTGCACATGAAGGGAAGCTCCTTGGCCATATTGTCTCCAAGGAAGGATTAGCAATTGATCCAGAGAGGGTTGAAGCCATAAGAGCTCTACCATTGCCAAGCCACAAGAAAGCCCTTCAGAGTTTCCTGGGAAGGATAAACTTTGTTCGGAGGTTTGTCCCAGATTTTGCAGCCCTTGTCAAGCCCATCACCAAAATGTTAAGGAAAAGCATGGCTTTCAAGTGGATGGCAGAAGGCAAAGAGAGTTTTGAAGCAATCAAGGAAGCCATCTCCCAAGCACCCACTCTCATCAACCCAGACTTTTCCAAGGATTTCATCCTCTATGCATTTGGAGGTGATGACACTATTTACGCCATTAGTGCAATGAGAACAAAGATAATGATGAGCAGCCGATTGCCTTCTTGACCAGAGCCTAGATGATGCGAAGTGAGGTACTCTTTTATTGAAAAGCATGTGCTTGCGAATGTCGAAGTCGAAGCTTGAAGAAATTCAAGCATTTAATCTCAAACAACAAGGTCCAGTTATTGGTCTCACATGCTGGGGTTAAGGACTTCCTCCTCAACAAGGATTTGAATGAAAAAAGGGCAGGTTGGATCACCCGTGTCATGGAGTATGACATTGAGATCAAGATCACCAAGCTGGTAAGAGGGAAAGGATTGTGTGAGCAGCTGGTTTTGGGGAAGCAAAAAGATGTTTGCAATGAAGAAGAGGCTGTTTTGACAGTGCAAGACAGCCATGAGCCGAGTGGCAGGCAAGAAGAAGACAATGCTGCCCCGACTCCTTGCTGGACCCAAGGCATTATGCACTTCCTACAAACAGGCCTATGCCCTCCAGAAATGAGCAAAGCGAAGAGGAGATACTTCAGGTTGCAAGCTGTTCCATATACCATCATTGATGGAGTTTTGTTCAAGAAGGATGTGAATGGAGTCTTTTGAGATGCATTAACACAGTCGGATCCAAGGGTATTAAAGAGTTTCATGATGGACCAGCTGGTGGCCATTTTGCACCAAGAGTGACAGCTCTGAAAATCATGAAGGCTGGTTATTATTGGCCTAAAATCTTTAGTGATTGCTATGCATGGATCAAGAGATGTAAGAATTGTGCATTCTTCACAGGAAAAGAGAGACTCGCTGCCCTTCCATTACATCCAATCTCAGTTGACCAGCCATTCATGCAATGGGGTTTAGACTTCATTGGAGCCATCAATCCCAATTCAAGCCAAGGGCACAAATGGATTTTGACAGCCACGGACTACTTCACCAGATGGACAGAAGCAGTAGCACTCAAAGAGGTGAATGAGTCTAGCATCTTGGACTTTTACGAGGGGATAACTACCAGATTTGGTGTACCTGCTACAATAGTCTCTGATAATGCATTGGCATTCATTGGATCTAAAGTGACTGAGTGGGCTGTCAAGAACGGGATCTACCTGAGCACTTCATCAAACTATTACCCTCAAGGTAATGGCCAGGCCGAGTCTACAAATAAGAACTTGCTGAGGATCATTAGGAGGACTCTTGATGAGAATCAGAGGGCTTGGCATACCAAACTGAAATCAGCCTTATGGGCTGATAGGATCACTCCCAAAAGATCCACAGGTAATTCTCCATTTAAGCTTGTCTATGGAAGAGAGGCAATCTTGCCCATGTCACTTGAGTTGCCAACATTGGAACTCATGAAGCAGCTGGAGTTGCTTGAATTTGAGCCTATGGAGGTGAGATATGCAGAGCTGATGGAGCTGCAAGAGATCAGAAATCAGGCATCCCAAGCAATGGAAAAGGATCAAGCTTTGATCAAGAAGACCTTTGAGAAAAGGCCAAGGATAGATCTTTTCAAGTTGGAGATCTAGTGTTGAAATGGGATGCAGATCGGGCAAAACCAGGAAGGCATTTCAAATTTGATGCCATTTGGAGTGGCCCATACATGGTCACGAAGCGCAAGAGCAGCAATGCTTTCCAATTGGCCTCATTGGATGGTGAAGAACTGCAGATTCCAGTGAATGGAATCTACCTCAAGCGTTGCCTCTAGAGGGAAGTTCACTACCTTGTAAATATTAATTAGATTTTCATTCCTCCAAGTGCTTGTGCACATTGTCCTGTTGTAGTTAGGTTCAGTTTTCCTAAGTGCTTCGGCACAGGTTTTGCTGCTCTCAGGTTGTTTTTTACAGTTCAGAGTGTTGTTGGAAAGGAAGTTGCAGTATCAGGCTCGGGATTAGATATCAGGCTCGTTTCAGGTTATTGCTTATGACTCCATGCCCAATGGATTGCTTCAGGCAACTGGTCTTTTCATCTAGCAGGCAGATGACCCCGCCGAGTCGCCAAATTGTTATCCAAAATTCACCCCCCGGGTAATTTTGATAACATGCATCAGAATATTCAAGTCCCAGGCAAGTAGGTTGATCCAGGAAAAATCGTGAAAATTGGCTAAGTCCTGCTCAAGGACGCCTTTGGGACGTGTGGGACAGAAAGACGCGGATCGGCCGAAAAGCCTCCAGGCGGCCCGCTAAGCATTTGGGACAATCGGGCCAGAAGTACGTGGTGGGCGCGGAAAGCCCGGATCGGCCGGAAAGGAGAACTTTCACACTAACTGCTTTGGGACATCTGGGACAAAGATACGCGAACCGGCCGGTTCGGCCGAAATGAGAACTTGATCAAAAAGCAAAGTGGGACATCAAAAAGGAAATGGGACAAAAGGAACAAGCGAACAGGAGCAATTGGGACATCGGGCCGCGAGGGCCGAACCGGCCGTTCGGCCAAAATCAACACAAGGAGCACAAGGAAAAATGGGACATAGGGGCGCGCGGGATGTGGATCACCGAAAGGGCCGAGGACCAATCAACGCATGACACGTGTCACAAATGGAAAGGTCCAGAAAAGTCAAAGGGGCGAGTTTTCGAGCACTGATCCGAACCAATGAAATAGCGCCACGTGTCCCAGCAGGGGCCCACAAGGAAATTTCAAAAGAAAGCCCGCCGAAAGGTAGAGGAGAGAGAATCACGTGACCAATCAATGCGTGCCACGTGTCATCCAGGTGGCGAAGCACGGGAAATATTTCAAAATCCATCTTGGTCTTTTCCCATGCCCTAAATCTTCAGATCGTCATATCTTTTGATCCAGAGCTCGGATTTGCACGTTCCTTATATCAACGGAAAGCTTGTGAGATTCTCTACACGATTCCAGGGTCAATCTTACATTTTGGTTCAGTTTGGAGAGAGAAAATCAAGAAACGCCTCTGGCACGAAATAACAAGCAGAAGTAATGCTTCAACTAACAACTTTAATGCAGCAGACAGTTCGCCGCTTCTGTTAGGCAGCCCGCCATTTTGCCAGGATCCGCCGCTTCTGCCATGATGAGATGAATTGAATGCAACCTGGAGGTGGTTGGGGTAGATTTGGTTTTCCCTTCTCTCTTTCCTCTCTCATTCTTTCTATATATTGTAAAGAGGAGCTTCTTTTCAAGGGGAACATTTTTCTGTTTTGCTCCTCCCTTCTTCTCCTCAGGTGAATTTGTGGAGTTCGAACCTCTCATTTGAAACTGTAATATGACTCTGCCTCTTGGCATTCTGCAGTGTATTGTATCAATCTTTGGAGCAAGTAATATATGTCTGTGGATGATTCTCGGCCCTCTCTATGTTCATCTTGCATCCTCCTGGTCTTTCACTACAAGTTTTGTTATCATGCATGATCTTATATCACATTTGAATGGTGCGTGTTCACTTTGGAAAAATAGGTGTTCTTCATTCCTTGGTGCATCACCTCTATTAGCTTAGATTTATTTTTATGCATCTTCTTACCTTGTCTCCTTGGCAGATTAGATTAGGTTTTGAAAAACCCTCTGCATATTTCGTGTGCATCTCGAGCAGAGGAATAGGAACCAGCCTTCTCTGGAGAATCCTTTCTCATTTTCCCACACTTGGAGAAAGGATTCAATGTTATGCAATCACACTTTGGATGCCAAAGTAGATGGTCTGATCACCATCTTGATGTGTTGCATGGTACCTTAGATGAAATCCTTATTTTCAAACACTTTCCGCAGTGAGAATGGTGAACCGAGTGTGTCCATTTGATTTGCTTCCTTATTCTTCCTTAGATTTATTGGTACCACATAAAAACTTAGAGCATCAAATCTCTCTAGGAGGTCCCAAAATATATGTTTATAATCTTTGAGAAGTTTGTTCCTTGTTACACACATTTTTGTGACCTAATAAATAACCAACTCATCATTCCCGAAAACCCGTAGTGCCTTGATCTATTTATTCTTAGAAATAAGAAGACCATACACCAACACTTCATATTTTGCTACATTTTTGGAGCATGAAAATTACATCCTATGCACAAAGAAGAATTTCTCATTCTTGCAAGAAATGATAATGACACTTTCACATGTGCCATTTCTACTTACGGAACCATCAAAATATAACTTCCATAGTCCAAAATTTTCTTCATCCTACTTCATCACGCTAGGTAACATAACTTCTTCTTCAAGTATGAAATAAGTACCAAAGATATTATCAAAATATTCAAGGGCCTTTACATAAGGATAAAATTCATAGTGCCTCTTAGCCCAATGTTCTATAAATATATTAGGTATGGGAGGGTAAATATGCTTGTTTTTTGAGATCAGAATTGTTCTTAGATGTCTTGAATTAGTAAATTGGCTTGGAGAGGTGAGGGGTCATATGAATCAACATGATATGAAAATATGGGCTCATCTGTATGGTAAACCGGGTACCATACCTTGTTCTAAGTAACATATGAGACCAATCAAAAGACAAGTAACCACCCAATTTTCCTATAAAATCCCTTAATAGGTAGAGGAAAAATAAAGGAGGTAGGTCAATAATTGACACATCTTGAGTTATGGTTAGGCTTGGATATGCATGGAGGGTCAAATCAAGATCCTTTACGACTCCAATAGTGGTAAAATTGAGTCATCAAGCTACAAAAATCCTTTAGACATGGGGGCATACTCAAGGCCTATAACATCAAAAAATTTCTTTGGCATAATAGAAGTAATATCCCCTGAATCAATCATACAATTGTGCAAAAGATATTTTACTACTATCAAGGATATATATAAAGGTGTGGTTTCGAAAAAAAATCTTACTTGTTTCTCCTCTGCTTGAAAAATCTTGACGGTAACATGAGGTCTTTGGATAACTGGATCAACGCATGGAATGTGTGCTAGAGAACCATGTAATAAGTTGCACCGAGATGGAATGTCTAGGGAATTCAACATTGTGACATTCACATTTCTATTCTTCATCTAGTCCACAATGTTGAATGGAAGGCCCATGGACTTTTACATTTGAGGCACAACATTATCTTTTCTTTATTTTTTAGGCATGGAGATAAAAACTTTGGGTCATGTGTAGAGGATTGACCTACCAAATGAGGGATGCACACCACATTTGTTGAAGCATTGCATGAAACCTCACATGTAGGAACTTGTACACCATAATTTTTGGTCTGATTTACATTTAGGCCTTCTACTTTTGAAGATCACTCTAACGGAAGGATCGGAAGGCCACGTACTACTTTTTAGAATTCTTTTCTTGTACCTTGTATTGTCAACAACCTAGGTGCATGGCTCATTTAAGCTATTCTTATCTTGGTTCATTACACATAAGTCATCAACACCAAAGAAGACATGGTTTTCTTTAGGTTTTAACTTCTTAAACTTCTTCATTTTCAAGTTTTTTCATGCTGGTGGAGGCCTCAAAGCCTAAATAATTTTAAATCATGTAGGCCTACGCATGCAAGGCATTGGCGTAACCATACTGGTTATGAGGAATGTTACAATGAAAACACTACTCTATCTCACGGGCCATATTATTCTTACTTAGAAGAAGTTTTTTACTTGAATTGGGTGCTAGAAGAGGTTGCATAAGAGGAATGGTATGAAGTGGGAGGTGCACATTAAATAGGCTTGTTTTCTCGAGAATTCAACTTGTTCTTAGATTTCTTGAATTAGGAAATTGGCTTGGAGAGGTGAGGGGTCATATGAATCAACATGATATAAAAATATGGGCTCATCCTGTATGGTAAACTGGTACCATACATTGTTATAAGTAACATATGAGACCAATCAAAAGACAAGTAGCCACCCAATTTTCCTATAAAATCCCTTAATAGGTAGAGGCAAAATAAAGGAGGTAGGTAAATAATTGACACATCTTGAGTTATGGTTAGGCTTGGATATGCATGGAGGGTCAAATCAAGATCCTTTATGACTCCAATAGTGTTAAAATTGAGTCATCAAGCTACAAAACTCCTTTAGCCATGGGGGCGTTCTCAAGGCCTATAACATCAACAATTTTCTTTGGCATAATAGAAGTACTAGCCCCTGAATCAATCATACAATTGTACAAAAGATATTTTACTACTATTAAGGATATATATAAAGGTGGGTTTTGAAAAAAATTCTTACTTGTTTCTCCTCTACTTGACAAATCTTGACAGTAACATGAGGTCTTTGGATAACTAGATCAACACGTGGAATGTGTGCTAGAGCCTCATGCAATAAGTCGCACTGAGATGGAATGTCTAGGAATTCAACATTGTGACATTCACATTTTTATTCTTCATCTAGTCCAAAATGTTGAATGGAAGGCCCATTGACTTGTGCATTTGAGGCACAACATTATCTTTTCTTGATTGTTTAGGCATGGAGATAACAACTTTGGGCTGTGTAGAGGATTGACATACCAAATGAGGGATGCGCACCACATTTGTTGAAGCATTGCATGAAACCTTACATGTAGGAACTTTTGCACCATAATTTCTGGTCTAATTTGCATTTCGGCCTTCTACTTTTGAAGATCACTCTAACAAGAAGGATCAAAAGGCCACATACTAGTTTATAGAATTCTTTTCTTATACCTTGTATTGTCAACAACCTAGGTGCATGGCTCATTTAAGCTATTCTTATCTTGGTTCATTACACATAAGTCATCAACACCAAAGAAGAAAAGTTTTGCTTCAGGATTTAACTTCAAACTTCTTCATTTTCAAGTTTTGCATCTTTGGTGGAGGCCTCAAAGCCTAATTTTTTTAAATCATGTAGGCCTACACATGTAAGGCATTGGTGCAACCATACTAGTTATGAGGAATCTTACAATGAAAACACTACTCTATCTCATGGGCCATATTATTTTGAGCTGGAATAAGTGTTTTACTTGAATTGGGTGCTAGAAGAGGTTGCATAAGAGGAATGGTGTGAAGTGGGAGGTGCACATTAGCATGCCATCTATCATTCTATTAGTTCTACCCATATCCCTAATTTGGATATTGATTTCTAAAGGGATGATGGCCTTGGTTATAACATTGATTAGAATTTTTTTAAGGTTTGTGCTTGATTTTTTCTACATGTATGAATTCATTGGAAAAGTTTCTAATCATATCCTTCATTTGTTCATCCTCATTTTTGTTGTGCCAAAGGATAATACATGGAGGTAGTGGGTTGAGCACTCTACTCGGGAATAGGAGAAATGGAAGGTTGAGGAACTTCGGGCATCTCGGATATAAGGGCACTTTGATGGTCTAGGAGCTATCTTACATGATTGTATTAGACAATTTTCATCCCTAATGGTTAATGCATAGTCTATGGGAAATGTTACTCCCCTATAGATTTGATCATGACAACAATATCATTATTTAAAACCCTTATAAAGTAAAGGAAAACACCTTCTGAAGTTGATGGTACAAGGGCTGGAATCCTCTCCCATGTTTTTTGAAATCTGAAATTAAATTCATCCATAAACTCATTTGGATCTCTCTTGATGTTTTTCAAATGTTCAAGAAAAGAGAGGTTGTCTTCCTTTTCTCCAAAAGAATTGCAAAGGGTTGTCCCCAATTGATTAAAATTAGTGATTGATCCAGTGGTCATAATTTTAAACCATTGCAAATCTCTTCCTTTGAATGAATATGTTAATAGCCTAATAGAAACACCTTGTTCAAAAATTTGGTGGATGGCGTAGACATTTGCAATGTCTTGGATATCATCTACTAGAGTAATAATATTTTACCTAGTGAAGAAAGGGATACTCTTAAAAGTAGATGCTGGAATAGGTTTTTGGTCATTAAGAGTAAGACGACTCCTGCTAGTAAAATTAACAAATGGTTTATTTTCCTGTTGTGCCATTTTGATAGGTCTCGGGACTATAGTAGGATGTAAAAATTCCTATGAGGAGGTAGTGTAGAAATTTCGTGACACATTAGAGATGGAGATGCACATGCGGTTAGTCCGATGCCTCTTCTTATTAGAGACATTTAAAGGGACTTAAAGGAATCTTCCATTGTTGTGCTCTATCTAGTATGTATCCTTCTCATGAAAAGGTGTGCACACTACCGAGAATAGTAGATCTGAGATATGGGAGTCACCAGATGTGTTGAAACAAACATCCAAAGGATATAAATCAATAAGTCACACACCAAAACTTAGCAATAATGAAATTTAAGCTTTCAATACTTGTCTCACTCGAGCATGCTAAAAATTTTAGGGCTCAAAATTTACCCTTCCTAAATCAATATGAACTGGGATTTTGAGGAAACATGGGACTATCTACAAGTTGTGGGACTTTGTGCTCTTGAGATAGAACTCTAGAGAATTTTGGTTCCTCTACGTATTTCTACTTCTAAAAATAATCCTATGAAGGGAAATGCAGCTACCTATCACTACTCTAAATATCCAAGAGACTAGGGTTAGAAAGAGATGCATGGAAAAAGGAAAACTAAGCTAAAGGAGGTGATAACACCAGAAAGAGGGGGATGAACACAATTATCTTTAAGAGAAAATGAAGGATAATGTGCATAAAGAGGATAGAAACACATATCATATACCGAGACACACCCACACACTCATTTTCATGGGGCATAATTAGAAAAGGAACCTGCAAGGGACATGAGAAAGAATAATAGAAAATGTAAAAGTGAGGCAAGGAAAAGCAATAAAATGAGCCAGATCATAGAATAACCACAAAACAAAGCTTTTATTGCTTCAAATAAATGCATATTCGATTACAATGGCATATGCAGCTGATATCCACATGCAAAAAGAATATTTAAAGGCATGCAACTCAAAATGGTAAGGATTAGAGCTCTTAGAAAACTAAATGGGTACAACCTTATATGAAAAGCATTACGCTTACATTTATAGAAGAAGATGGAGAGAAGAGGAGGATAAAGAAGAGGAAAACATGGATTCATAATCTCAACTACCAACAACATACAATAAATGCCTACAAATCCACCTCTAATGTTGTCGGATGTAACCCTTCATGTGTGTTTTTCTTTTGGAAGAAGGAAAGAGGGAAAATCGGATCAAATCCAGGTGGTTAGGTTGGCTAGACCTTTACATTAATGGTTGGCATATGTTTCCTTGTTTATTAACTATAAAATCCTTCTAAAATCTGATTTTGAATGATCTAGAGTGTAGCCCACCCCAACATATTTCCAACAAGACCAAGAGCACATAGATCTGAGCCATGAACAAAAATTTATAATGTTCTCAAATCTACAGTGGAAACTAAACACATAAGACATGTGGTGCTCACCGATTAATCCATATGATTGATTGACTATTCATTTTTTTGTCATTTCTACCATGTGTCATGCACTGGTTAGTTGCGAAGGAATCGCCTCCTGGTTTACATGCTTTGATAGGTTATTTGTTACACACTTAAGTATGACAGTGATGGCATGACATAATGATTTAGAGTAGAAGATTGTGTGAGGTGTGGGAAAGAGAAAGAGGCATGAGAATTTAGAAGAAAGGTTCACAAAAGGAGTGGGCATAGTTGGATAAAATGGGATTTCCTAAAAATAGGATCTAAGTATGTAACACAAAGTGTGAGAATTTTTAAGAAATACGCATCAACAAGAAGAGAAAGGTGCATAGATTAATCCAAGAAGGAAGGAAGAATGTAACACATAAATGAATGCAAGTGCATGGCAAGAATGTGATAGAATTATGCAAGGGACTTACCAAATTAGAAGGCAAATTAGGGAGTGCACGCAGAGGATACGTGAACTATGGGAATGAAGGTGGGTACACAAGAAGTGAATGAAAAATGGTAAATGGAAACAGATAGAGTAATGGAGAGGGAAAGTAGAAGCACAAGGAGGAGGAAAGAAGAGCACATAAGGGTACATAGAAGAACTATAACAAGGAAAATTATGCTAAGGGAAATAACCAAATTACATGTAACCTATAATATTAATCTTCAAAGTTATAATTAGAATGTAAGTTGTCAAAATATCTAGGAGAGTTATTTTGGACAACAAGATTTCTAATATCAACATCATCTCTTCACATATCTTCAATCATCTTAAACTCTCGACACCATTATGACCAAGCACATGTTGTCCTTCATGCCTTTAGTAATGTTCTTTCCCCACTTTGGGAAAAGTTATCCTTCCCATCTATGTAGGCCATAAAATTCTTCATGATATATTCTAAATTATAGAAGAGGTGTTTCAATATAATGTCTTATTGGGATTCCCTTATATTCATGCCATGTGTTTTTTCCCATCAATGATCCACCATTGTATTAAATATAAACATGAAGGGAAGATCCAAACTCTCCCTAGTGACCTTCCTCCCTTTAAACCATGTCACATTAATTATCAACCAAATGAAATGCTTTTCCCTAAGAAATACTCTTCTTCAAAAAAATCAACTAGTTCTTATGTGCCTACATCTAAGTTACCCCATAATGGATCTTTGGATGATGTGATGTAGTTGCTTTCCCGGGCGCTTTCAACTCCTTGCTCTTAATTCCCTTCCTTCTATTAAATACCTTGGCCATCCTAAAAAATCCCATATTTATTAATATAATGTCGGGGATATCATCTCTTTTGGTCCCCCTTTCCTCAAAACCAATCTTGTCTATGGTGGTTTCGATCATCCTTCTTCTCGTGCTAATGAATTCCCTCACACTAAACCATATACCAATGGTTTCAATTTCCTCTCTAACAAATCTTTTTCCGATACTTACCTTTATTAATTTACATGGAAGGGATATGGTCTCGGATGTTCGAACATGGTTTCCATGATCTTTTCCTTAACAAATCCTCGTGAACCATGTGAGAAGTGTGGTTTGGGATATAAATATCCCTCAACTTGTCCTCTATGCACTTATTATTACTCTCACATCAGCATAAGGCCACCATATTTTCCTTGTTCATCCAATTACCTCATGGATGTAGATGAAACTATGCCTATCCCCCTTTAAATTTTTTTAGTCTCCACCATTTCATGTTAAACTAGTCACCGATCGGGTTGAAAATGAGACTCCGGTCATTTTCTCTTAAATACCTTGAGATGATAGGGGAAGACTATCATACCATTGATATCCTCTAATGTAGTGATGATGAATCCATTCTTTCTTAAATTAGGGCCAAGGATTCTCATATCCATAAGTCCCTTCCCCTGATACTTCCACCCTTCTTAATGAATCCAATTTCAAAATCAAAATAAGGACTTCCTAAGAGCCTCACATCCTCGTGGTTGGACAATCTCTTGATCTTCAAAAATTGACACCTTTACCTCATCCTTATCTAATCATGACAAGCCTTCACATGGTCATACTATGACATGATAGGTCTTGACCCTTCCATCGACATTGATAACATCGTCACTATCCTCGAGACCAAACCTATCAAAAAATGTTGTATAACATATATCCTCGTGTTGCCCTTGGTTTCAAATCGAGCTACAATGTCTTCTTTTGCTAACTTCATCAAACCTATTGACTAACCACAATGGGTTTCAAATATCATGCCCATTGTAAAATATTTTATAAGTCTTGGCATCTATACTAATTTCCTAGATTTTAATCTCAATTTACCCAAGAATGAATTTGCCCTTCCCAATATCGACTAGTTTTTTAACCTCACGGCTGGCCATGAGATGCTTTCTCTTATGGATGGTTTTTCTGGTTACTATAAAATTATTATCACCTTAGAAGAAAAATAAAATAATTTCTTCATCACCCTTTGGGGACCTTTTTCTAGTGCTTCATGCCTTTCGGGCCATAAAATTGTTGGGGCCACTTACTAGTGGGCTATGACCTATATCTTCCATGAACTTATCCATATAACTATAGAATATTATGTTGATGAACTTTTGGGTAAATCCAAATGTTGACACAATCATCTTTCTTTCCTTAAAATACTTTTTGAGTTCTTTATACGCTCCCTCCTTAATCTTAATCCATCCAAGTGTGTATTTGGATTACTAACTAGTAAATTCCCTAGTTTCATCATCTCTAGTCAAGGTTATTAAAGTTGACCCTACCAAAATTAACTCCATCCTTGATATTCCTCCCCTTTTTATCTCGAGCAACTTCATAGTATGTAAGGTTGGCTTAAATTAATCCATCGATTCATTTTTCATCTCTCAAATCAATTTCATCCCTTTCATCACCTTATTTGTAAAGACACCCAATTCAATTGGGATGACAACTTTCATAAGGCCTTTGATGATCTTAAGTAATATATTCTCTCTCCATTAGTGCTAACACCTCCACGTGAGGGGGTGTTTTTATCTCTATATATCTACCTTGTATCATGCTCTAGGTGTCATGTTGGCACACCACGATGAGAAAGGTATGGATGAGTCTATCTATTATATCATTCGTACCCTTCACAACTATGAGACTCACTACAGTGAAGCTACAAATTTGTGTTGCATCATTTTCTTTACTACTTATAAGCTTCGTCATTACCTTCCTAACCATACAACCTTTTTCGCTACCGCCACATCCTTAAAAACATGTATTCCAATACTTTTCATAGTAATCATATCACTTGATGGATCATGCTCATGACATAGTTTGACCTATAATTTATCTCCGAAAATCCATTAAGGGCCAAGCTATCACTGATCAATTTGGTGAGGCCCCTATTTTCGATAATCAAGTACCTTATGAATAATTGCTTGAATAATATGTCTTCACTCTTGATCATGAGTTCTCTCCTATCAAGATGACACTCTTATTTAACAGATCTAAGATTCAACAAAGTGGGGAAGTGGTGGCGTCATTATCATTTCTCCTTGGGATACTCTCACCCCCATTTCTAAAAACTTAACATCAAAAGCACCAAAATATGGTTAATGAAGCACTCATCTTTGGCCTTAAAACTAGTGTGATGCTTGGCATCCAAATTCTTAATATTTATGGGGATTTCCAACTTATCATCGATTAAGTCATAGGCACCTATCAATGTAAAAATTACATCCTTCAACAATACAGGATATCATCATCTTTCTTGTTGAATATTTCAACTCCTATACCATCTAAGACATCTAACAATTATCTAATCATTTTGATATTATGATGGCCTCCATCACATTCCTTATCTGATGGAAAAAGGGATAATCCCATCTCTCCATGTTTTTTCATCATCTCGATTAACCATCCCATGTCCATGAGCTTCCCCACATCAATCATGTTGATACCAATCCATATGATCTTTGGTGTTCTTAGATCTTTGACTACCTATCCTAATCTAAATCCCCCTCCAAACTATCTAAGAATGGTAGGAGGTCCTTTTTTCAATGTGTAACCTATTATGTTCTCCTTTGTAATGTATTTTACATATGTGGGTCTCGATGGTATTCTCCTACGTTACCTTAAGTCTTCTGAATCTATCTGCAGATTCAAGAGGTCCATGATGGCATCTGTGGTGGAAACTTTCATAGCTTGGTTATTTCTAAGAATGTCTTCACCTGGGATATTACTTTCCTACCATCAACCAAGATTGGTGTATGTTAAAAAGTGTGTTTAATGCCAATAGCATTTAAATCTCTATCGCGCTTCCTAACCAGATCTACAGTCATCTCATGAACTTTTACCCTTCTCACAATGTGGGCTCAAGTTCATTGGCCTCATCAATCCCTTCTCTTCTTAGTGCCATCATTATATGATCAATGTTACTGAGTACTTAACCAAATGGGTCAAGCCATTCCACTCACATCTAACAAAGCTAACCACATCATTAATTTAATCTATCAACATATTATCTTCTATTTCGACCTTCCTTACAAACTCATCATGGACAATGGAAAGTCCTTCAAAAACAAAGACCTTAAGAAGCTTTAAACTCTTATAACATCAAGCTTAGATTCTCTTCCCCTTAGTATCCCTAGGATAATGGCCAAAATGAAGCCTTCAACAATACCCTTCATAACATTTTTCTAAGACCATTGATAGGTCAGGTCGTAATTGGGATATTCATATTCCTCTATCTTTGGCCTACTGGACTAGTATCCACACCCCTACGAGAACTTCTCGCTTTCTCTCTCATCTATGGCTCTAAGTCCATCCTCCTCTTGAAGTTTAAATCCCTTCCTTACATGTTTCCATTCCTGAATTTATCTCTGATGAGGAATATCACCAAGAAATTCTATCATAACTTTATTTGTTAGAAAATCATCTTTTTCTCACCCTCCAACATCATCAAGTTTATCAAGATTGAATTGAACATTCTTACAAAATTAATATTAAGCCTCCTAAATTTAAAATTGGTGACCTTGTCCTTAAATAAAATCAAAACATCACTACTCTAAAAAGGATCCAATGAGTAAATTTTTCTCCTAACTATATTAGACCATATATTATCACACATTAGTATGGATCTGGTTCTTATTGATTGGATTCTCTTGATGGTTAACTCGAACTTAACCTCTCAATGCCTTACACTTGTAAGATTTCTATTGTTAACATATCTTCTAGTGTAGTCTTATCCACCTTAGTGAGCCCCTCTTTCCATCAATTTCTCATTCCATCTTTCATTGTAATGATCTAAAATCATGTATTCTACCATCGCCATTTATTTTATGACCTTATAGACACCACGATTATGCTTAGAGAATATTCCTTATGGATAGGTTCTTCCTTATTAGTGATAAATTTATGATCATTATATTTGTTTCCTCTTATATTCCTTCTAGAACCATGATAAGGGTCCTTAATTATAACTTGCACACCTTTATTGTCCCTCCCCAAGTGGTCTATTTAGCTAGTCCCCGCAGATCTTGTGTCAAATTTAATATTCAAAATCAAGGATGATCCCGATAAGTTATATTATCCTTAAAAAAATTGTTCCTCGAAGGAAAACTATTCATGTAAATTAAATATCAAAAATATAGACTCGATCCATCAAAGGATAGCTATTGTGTATCCTGTCATCTCAAAAAAATTGGAAAAAGAAAAAATAAAGAAAATTAAAATATTAAAATGTAGACCACTCTCTCAAAGGATGGATACTCTATTATATCATAGAAGTAAAAGGATACCCACATTGATCAACCTTTGATATGTAAAATCATCCTAGGAAATATTCCTACATTAATTAACTTTCCCATCAAAATAAAAATTACCACATCGATCAATACACATCATTATATCTATAGCTAGGGAATAGTCCTATGGACACCACCTAAGGATAACCTATTTATTGTTTGCTATTATATATTGGTTGTTTGTTGTGCCGATGGTAGGTCTATAATATTTCCCTTTTCATCTTCCTCTCTTAATCATGAGTGTGACTAGCTATTGTTGGTTCTATTTTAACACCTTCCTTTGGTCACAAGTGCATTACTTTGATTGATTTCTGCCCTCAATTTACCTCTAATAAAATTTAGATTTCTCCTTCCACATATGATCTTATCTACTATGTAGTGTCCCTTATATGTTCCTTGGTCATAACCTATCAAGTCACATCTCCTCTAATCCTCTCTATTTCATTTCTTCTAATTCCCTAACTTCATTTTTGCATCATTTTATTTCATTATTTCATCTATATCCTATCTCATCACATCCCATATCATTTATAACTACCACATTTCTAAATCCATCACATCTAAGATATCTATCACATTCATATCCTATTCTAAATTTTTAAAACATAATCAAATCCATAATTTAAACATCATCATAATCCATAATCATATTCATGATGTTCACATCACATTCACATCTATTATCTACTATCACATCATATCCACATCAAATCTAAAATAACTCCATAATCATCATAATTTATTTCACAACATAAAATTTGCACTCATATATCTACATCTGATCCATAACATCATAATTATAATCATCCACATATAAATAAAAACCATAAATCAAAAACATGAATTATAAATTCACCATAACCAAAACCATATATCTCATCAAAAACCAAGTATACATATGCATCAATTCACAAGCCGCTAATGGTCCTATCTCAATCTAGATACATAATCAAAATAAGTAAACTATGCATCGATAGCCTCAAATATTTCCCGAGGTAGGTTATTGAATTAGTCTCCGGGCTTCATCACCTCCATCATGTCCAAAGTGTCTTGTTATTACTACACCACTCTTTCCATAATCCCATATGGTGCTGGTTGTGCCGTGTCACTCACCCTCATCTCTGAGCTAGATACTCTACGTATCGTAGTGTCTATAGAAACTTATGTGTCATAATCCTCTCATAGTATCCTACTTCTACTATTAGCTTTGTACAAACTCAAGGGAACAGTCCCTAGATACATCATCTTCCTAGCTCCATGTGATGTAGATAGTACACCACTCTTAGACCCCATAGCTAGTATGGGTAAAATATCTCCAAATATTACCCTATAGGCATCACACCCCCTCTTGTATCTATCTCGTTGTTCTATGATTGTTTCCTCTCCGATAAAGAGATATGGCCTCCTACTTTTCAGCCTCCCGCTCTTGGTGAAAATTTTCTCTCTCTAATAGGTATAATTTGTGCTCTACAAATACTTGGGGTAGTGCGACATCCCCTCCATCACCACCACCACCACTAGGAGCTTGTCCCTCCTCGACATTCTCCTCATCCTCTTCATCTCCACCCTTTCTCCCTCCAATATTGTCCGGGATACCCATGTAGTAGTCATCTAATATGAAAATTTAACCCCAACCCCTATGTCATCTTCATCATCCCATGGTTCTCCCAACTCTTCTAATAGGTCTATCATATCAGAATCAATAAATATCTTTGTCTATTGTCACACTTGTATGTGATTGGCTCTTAAGGCGTTGTCTATACAACTCCAAAATATCTCTCGGACTCTATCAAACTACACGGCCTCGATCATCTCTAGCTTTCGATGCTACACCCATCCGGTCCGCCTCATCCCTACTAACTCCTAATACACTTCAGTCCAAACATGATAATTGTGGTATGGCCACCACTTCACATGCTCTATCTCAAGCTCTATAAGCTTGTCTTCATACCAATCAAGATATTTATCCCTAACATCATGAGCCCGGTTGGCTCATCATCTCGTAAACTCTATTGCCAACTCAATATAATCACCTGGTAGCCATGGTAGCCCTAGAAGCCTAATCACTACTATATTCTCATATGCCTAGTAATGGAGAAATAATTCCACATCTAATCATGTCCTCCTCCTCAATCTATTCATTGACACTCATGATATGCATGTGCTTGTAATGCTTTCCCAAATGAAAAAATAGTCATGTGATCCACAATGTCATCCACTACCCTTGTCAATTTCCATGGGAACCTAGAAACCCTTGAATTTGATAGTGTATAACTCAATATCACCATCATCACAAAAAAAGTCTTCTCCTCACCATAACCCTCTCATATATGCTCTCTATGTGAAATGACCTAAATGAAAAACTAGTATGTGGCACATCAGCCCCAAATAACCATGTCAAAACTCTTAATCTATTATTTGTTGTGATGGGCACTATTTTCTCATCATGTATTAGTAACCTTAGAATGTGGCATACATCCTCCAAGGTTACCATCATCTCACCCATCATAAAGTAGAATGTTCTTGTACGCACATCCTACCTATCCACCAATGCAATCATAAGCCCCACATCTCATGGAATCTATTGGTAATGACAAAACCTAGCTAATCCAATGCTGCAAAGTGATCCCACCTCGCATCTCATTACATCACCCCTCACCTCGATCAATAGTTTCGGTATTCTATCTCGAGATATAATATCTCTAGGGCCTTCAAAACCAATCAAATAATGTAAAAATCAGGTCCGCCGTTATCAAACATCTAAAATCAAACAAAATCTACCTATCTTACCCTAGTTGATGTTTACCCGAGTCGGGTTAATGTCTCCAAGGTCAGTCGATGGAATTTTAGGCCTGGTCAAAGATGACCATATCCATTCCTAGAGACTTCCCCTACACCGACATTAAAATTTGAAAAAAAATTCAAAAAATTAAACAAAAATCAAATAAATACTTAAAAATAAGTTAGGGTTTTAGACACTCACCATCCTGTGAACCCTCTAGAGCTTTCTCGATGGTCCTCTCACCTCCATTGCTCTCACAATATTACTCTCTCTTTGAAAATTAAAGCTCTTGATCATCACTTCATAGCATTCAAATGAGATTATTTAGCTAACCCATGGAATTATATAGCCCACTAACCCTGGTTGCCACTGCTTTACCCTAGTCGTCGTCGATCATCCCTAGTTATTGTTGACCTAACCCTATCCTCTCGCTTCATCTCACTTCTTACATTATTCGATAAATCCTTCCTTTTCAAATTATCTTTTATTCTACCTTTTCCTTGACTTATCTTCTTATCACATATTTATTGTGTCCTGCGTGGGCTTCAATTTTCATTGTATAATCATTTTTCATCCTTTCCTTTGTATCCATATTTTTGTTCCCTCTTGGTGCACTATTATCTTACATTTTTATTTGTCCCCTGAATATTTTTCATCTATTATCCTACATCATCTTTCCTTCATGGCCATCTTTTTGTTCCCTGTTGAGGCACCATTATTTTATAGCCTTTTGTCCCACCTAAATGCATATTTTCTATCCCACCCCTTATCCTTTTGTTGCGAATTTTTTCTCAACCATTTTTGCATTTGTTTACACATACTTAACGTCTAACTTTGACCCATCAACCCCATGGTTTGTGCATCTACTAGATTAGATTCACATTGGATTCCCTCCATTTTGTAGTGATTATTGAAAACTTGTAGGTCCGTAGGACTTTTCTATCATCTCCATTGAGACCATATTTTGTTTCCTACTAAAGTGAATCCTTTAATCACCGCCATACTTTACCCTTTCGTGAATCCTTCTTTCCGGTGCACCATGCATCATCTTCTCTTTTCCCATACTTTCCCGCCTCCCTTATCATCTATCTCTTTCAAACATGTGATCAAATTCCTTTCATGTCATCAACCATAAGCTTGGGGGAGAACCTCATCAAATTACCGCTTTTCCTCGTTAGTTACCTTTCCCATATCTTCTTGTTTTTTTCCTCACTTGCTATCATAAACCCCTCAAAAATGGGAAAATGTAGATACTTATTTTTGGATCCCCCATATCTCCAACATCACGTTTACTCCTCATCCTCTCCTAGCACAATAATTTCCCTCCTATTTTTAAATTGCACACTTTCCCTCCTAGAATCATATTTCCCCCTACATCCCATTTATCTTAATATCCTCCATAATTCCTATATTCTCATATTTTAATCATTATTATCCTAATCCCATCTTAATCACCCCCATTTAATACCCATATTGTATTCACATACCCCCTTATCGTTACCCCCTCATTTAACCCCTTCTTAAGATTCCCTTTACCCATCTACTCCTTCCCAAAATACCCTTACCATGTAGGGCTAAAAATATCCTAATAGCCATTATTATCTCATTACCACCCATTTCTTATCATGTTCTCACTCACACATTATGGTCCTAACATCTCTTGGTAGACTATTCATCCCATTCATTGGTGAATGATGCAAGTCTTCATTGACCCTACCTTGTCGTATTTAATAAGCATTTAAAGAATGATTTTGCATAAGCATTTAGGGTTCTCATATGTTCTTCCAATTACTTTATGGTTTATTTATATTCTTTATTTCAAGAAGCATGCTTGAAACATATTCCTTAAAAAGGTGTGCATCACCTTCATGTATGGCTTGACCCAGAGAAATCCTTGTCATCTCGTAATCATCTTGATTCATTTCTTCTATAGGTTTTACAACCTTTGGCATGAAAATTTCCAAATATTGATCACTTTAATCCCCATTGAAGAAATAAGAGGTTACTTTTTCTTTCTTGCTCCACTTGGTTTTCATGATTTTCTAAATAGCCTCAAAATTAGGTGTTGTGGCTTGTTGCACCATCCTTGACTCAACTCCAAGTAACTCTTGAATCCATAGGAATTTTTTTGCTAGAATGGGAACAATATTAGGTATGGGGGAACTTTCAGGTGCATGATAGATAATTACATCTTGCACATGGTGTGATGACTTGCTTGTTGAAGAAGCTACACTTGTAAGGTGACAAAGAACTAGATATGGTGTAGGATAAATTTCACCTTGTTCAAGAGGCTTAATGGGATCTTTAATTATTTTATCCTTCTTATAGAGCTTATTAAGATGAGTTTTTTTAATGTGCTCTTCCTCTACATTCTTTCTCTTTAAGGATCCTTCTAAATAATTGGAGCTCATGGCCTTATCAGATTCCTTTAAAGAGGTAGTGTGAAATATCTATATAGATAGACTTATGAGGCCTTTAGACTTGATGAAAGAAACTCTTTTTCTCTTGAACCATTCTTTTAATATCTGAATTACTATTTCATTCTTATCCTTAATATCAACTAATTCTATGGTATTTCATGGGCTTGAAGGAGATAATAATATTTCACTTCTTGATACTCGGGTTAAATAAGTTTGATCCATCATCTATTATCCATTCCATGAACCAATCAAGATAGAGATATTTCATTTGGTTTACTTTCATTTGAATATAGTCTCTTTTCCATACCTCAAAATAATTAGTGCAATTAACCTAATAGTATTCAATTTGAGGTATATGGTGCAAAATTGGAAGGGTGAAAATTTATAGATTCCTCCCGATATCAAAGTCATACCTAGATGTGTAGGAGTAGAAATTGAAAGAGACGAAGTAAGCTTCGATATTTTACACATCATTATCATTATTTCATGAATTTATCCCCAAAGATATATATAATGACATACATTTCCTCTTTTGTTCTTACACCTAACATGAACATGATCCAGTTGTTTACATAATTCAAACATTATGATTTTGTCATTCAAGTACTTAGGTAGCCTTCTAGGAGAAAGATCATGACTAAGAGTCCGATGCATGTGAAGGTAGGTAAATGGATGAAGTGGATCCCATATTTTTTAATCATTGTAATTACTTGATAAGAGATCCTATATTTTGGATTTCCCTTGAGGATCTTGATGATAAACATGGTGAATGCATAATTCACCCTAGCATAGTGATAATTGATTTCCCTAAAAGTGAGGGGTGGATACTTCTCATAAGTAGGTGATTTTTTAGGCACATTGATAAAAAAGATAAACCTTGAAAGGGTATAATTAAGGAAAACACATACATCAAGTAAGAAGTCATGGTAAAATTATTGGTGGAAGGTAACTGAAGAAATTGTTGATGGATGTTATTGTTGATGATTACCCCCAATCCACCACCTGGTTTCCTTCAATAGCCACAAAGATGAAATGGGCCATCTAACCCCTTAATTCTTTAATAATTTCTTCTCCCATCACCCCGATTAGTAGAATAATGGAATCAGGGATAACCTTCATGGAATTCACTTTTGGAGAAGTTCTTGGGGACACGATATGGATTTGTTCCTTTCCCCGATCAATGAACTCGTGTTACGAATTGAAAATATGAAACAATATTTTCCCACTCTTGGAAAAAAATCTTGGTTATGATGACCATGTTATTTCTCATGGGAATTTGTAGGTACCGAGAGATGCCTTTTAGAGTGATTATTACAAGGATTTAACTATCACTGAATAAAATTGTCTTGGAATCAAATTCATAATGTTGTGCACATGTCATGACTAATTCAAAGTTGTGAATGGATAGTGGGTGAACCCCTACCATGAATATCACACTTGAGAATATTTTTTCCTCTAGTAATTCACGAGGTATGCCAATATTTATAATTTTTAAATCCTCCAAATCCTTGTGAGTGACACCACTATCTCCCACACCATGGTGTTCAATGATTAGAGTTGAAATGGGTTTAGAACCTAAATATTCAAACTTCATAGTGTCAAAAATACCGAGATAAATAGATTGTGAGTTTCACAATTTTTTAAATTAGTTACAATACTTTCTATTTTAGTAGGTTCAATATAGGAAAATTATTTTTAGTAATTTTTCACAATTCTCTCCTTCTGTGTTTTTTTTTTTGTTTGGAGTATTGCATGGATGTTGAGAGTTGCTTTTTTGAGAAACTTACTATTTTTAGACATGTAAATCCTTGCAAACTTGTTATTATTGGAAAGGTGGCCTCTAGGTGTTGGTTTACAATGAAATTGAGTTTATATTTTCTAGTTTTTACTCTAGGATCTTCTGATCCAAGTTTTTTAAGTTTTCTCTACCAAAAATCCATAGATTTGATAAAGAAACTATAGGTTCTGAAATTTTTAGGTTTCTTCAGTAAATTATTTAGATAATAAATGGGGTTTCTTTCACAATAATCTTAAAGGAATTTTTGAGAGGAGTGTACATGTAAAATTTAATTGAAAATAGATGCATGGTTATAAAGTTATGAGTATTTATTCATTTTTAGCATGGATATCTCGGTATGATTTCGAAACATGTCTAGTGAAAATAGAGGTCGGAGGGATTTAAAATAGAAACTTGAATGGATTAAATGGATAAGTATGGAGGTTAAAAGAGTTATACATTTAGAACTTGAAAAATTATGCTCATCTTTGATTATGAGGCTTAACTAGAGGCAGGTGGAGGATAGTGCTTGAGTTGCACCCGTGAAAAGGGGAAAAGGATATATAGGGGACATATAAGTGTTCTTTGCATCAGATGATGACAATTGGATTTCTCTTTTTAGTGTGAGTGAGATGAATTTTAACCTATATTTGACCCCAATAAATTAAATAGAGTTTGGAATAGGTTAGTGGTTGAGTTTCACCTATGAAAATGGGATAAAGGGGATAGAGCTGACAAACAAGCACACTTTGAACCTAGTTTTGACACATGGCAAGTTGAAGCATTCACTAAGTATGGAATCCAAGCTTCTTACTCACCCCTATACACTTTATGTCACTTTTAACTCAATTTCCTTAACCTTCATTAGGTGGAGGTTAGTTCTTGAGTTATACCTATTAAGAGGGAAAAGGAAAATTGAAAAATTGACTAATTATGAAAATGAGATGTGGAGGGGCCAAAACTTAGCTTTTATGGGATGAAAATTGGTTTCTCATGTTCCTTGGAGTTAAGTAAGTGAGGGGAGAAGAATTTTGTGTCTCTGTTGTCCCATTTTTACCTCAAGGAAAAGAAAAGGGGACAAGTCATGCTCAAACCCCTACATTTTCCATTTTGGGAAGCTGACATTACCTGTATACCCAAATTGGGATACCAAAAGTGAGTTTTATTCCGAAGAATCATGGGAAAGAGTTTTAGGTTCAAACATTATATTATTTTGACTCTAAAAAATTGTAATATATCATTACACTAATTATCAAGAGCCAATTATGCCTCGAATTTAGATTTTAGGGAATATTTACTTTTTGACCGAAAGGAGCAATCATGTGTTTATGAATTACCTTAGAAAATATTTGAGTCTTGGAACAAATTTAATGTCTCAATCATGTAGAGAGTTACAATAAATTTCCATTCATTATTATTTTTCCTCTTAACTCTTTCTAAAACTCCCAAAATCATCCAAAGAAACTAGATTTCATCATTGGAGCCTTAGTTCCCTATGCTCATAACTACCCAATGTTGCATAAGTTGTTCATGTCATAAATTTTATTCACATAATTTCCTTAAAATACCTTGTAAATCTCCAATTTTCTCGAAAATAACCTATAGTTTATTTATATCTTCCTTGTATCCATCAAGAAGGTGTTTACTAGTTGAAAATGGCCAAAATTACCCCCTTTTATGCCTTTAGAAGGAGTTGCTTTCCAAAGAGTTTTGATGAGTTTATCAATCATCTTAGATAATATTCCCTACACATTGAAAGAAACTTGAAAATATTTTTATTGATTTCCTTTGAGCTAGAGTGAGGGTGATATTGAGGATGGGATGGCTGGAGGAATGGTTCATAGTGATTGGGAAATAGAAAATTCCAATTGTGGGCTTATTTTTTATGATTTTTTTAGTTTTTCATGCTAGTAATTTAGCATGACAACATGAAGGTACTGAGTCTTAATCCCTTATCAATGTAATAAGTTACAACTACATTATGATATACTTGAAACTACATCTATCATTTAGTAACATATTAATATGCTCACATCTAAGTCTTCTACTATCACCACATTAATACTAATTTTGTAGATGCACATTATCAACAAGAAATTAAAAGAGAGAGAGGACTGGATACTCTCTAAGAAATAATTATAAAACACTATTTGTATGGATTTTTTTCTCATTGACATAGAAAGGATATAATCTTATTTTAATTTTACATTGTACACAAAAAAAGAACTATGATAATACTAAAAGGGATTTATTCTTAAAAACATTTGTTAAGGAAAAGACTGTGGGTATAAATATAATCGTATAGAATTTGTATTACATTATTATAATTTTTTTGGATGATACTTACTTTATGATTATAATTATATGTACTTACATGGGTTAGTAAGAAAGACCTTTGGTCACCTTACAAAAAACCATCATAGGACTTGGTATCCTTCTAGATGCATAATGAAATATTTCTCTCAATATTATAAACCAAATGCTTAAGTTCATGAGTTTTAAATTTAATTAAAGTAGGAATTATAACTTGGAATGTATTTACTATCTTTTAAATTAATTATATGTGTAAAAAGCATAAAGACTTAAAAATTAATGAAGAGTATTTTGAAGAGGTAGTTAAGCCTCCATGATAAGAAGTTATACCATATAATAGTTTTGTTTCATTACCATATAAGTGAATCACAATGGTTTAATTTAGCTATTATGATTATGTATGAAATAATACAATAAATTATCTACACTTAGAATAGGTATGGGAAAAATAAAAATTGAAGTAGTTATTGATAATATTTATCCTTCAATGGAATTTTAATGAATTGAGTTATATGGAATAAAGGTATACAACTTACGAATGATAAAACTTGAAATTGGTATCTAAAAGTATGACGTTACAAATAATGTGTTATTATCTTATCTATATGAAGATATTATTGTGAAAGAAGAAAGGACTTATAATGGTTGAGATAATATAAATTGAATACTACATTAGGTATAATCCAAGAAAATACTATGGGATCAATATTTGAGAGAATATTGTTCAACTATTAAAATAATCCAATAGGAAGATGAATAAAATTATGTGTAATACCATAACTAATAATGAAAACATATATCTTGGTTATTAAATAATTGAATGAATTTTTTTGTGTTATTATTAAAATTGATGAGTAATTAAATGTCTCACTGGTATGGTAATTAATCCTATCCTTTTATAAAGGTTTAAATGAGACACAAAACTTGTTTCAAGCACTAAAAGATGTGATAATAATATGTAACCTTGAGTAATGAATTAATATTAATATAAGACCATTTCTCTAACAATATGGAATTGGATAGTATGTCTAGTGATTTGATAGGAGTATGTTAACTATAATTGAACCTCACCCTTTGAAACTATCTTGATTAAGGATATTAACATTGTTTTCTTGCTTCATAAATTATATCCTATAATTTTATTAATACTAGATACGTTCGTTGAATGGGATAACCTTTGTTAAAGTAGTAAAGTGTAAATATTGTTATAAAAGACTTTGATATGAAATTAGCTAGAGGAATGAATGAAAAGAACAAATTACATTGGATGAGTACTAGAGTGATATGAAAATATATCATTTCTGAATTATTATAGAAAATATATCATTTCGAATTATTATAAAAATAAAATGAAGTGATCATATGTAGTGCAATTATTATGTTGATCGTACACCAAAGAGATAATTCACTTAGTTATGATAAATTATTGCTAATAATTAACTACGTTAGTGAAAAAATTATGGGATAATTAAATTAAATCCATGTTGAGGGGAACATGTGGTAAAAGGATACGAGGTCTAACAATTACGTTTAAGCATTTCACATACACGTTTAGTTGCTTCAAGAAATAGGATCGTAGAGTTATGTTGTGGAATGAAGTGCGTCCCAATATAATAGGACTTCACCAAAACCTTTTTCTAACGAGATATTAATGTTATCAATTTAGGAGTGAGAAGTAAATGATATACTTACATATAACCTATAATAAAGTTACGAGGAAAAAATAACGAGTGTGTAAGGGTAAGTAAGGATTATCTTCAAGTAGGGAATAAAAATTTAAAATTATGAAACTCATTTTCTGATAATTGGAAGATGAGTCACTACAAAGGGCATGGGGAAAATCATTTTCATTTCTACTATGTGTCATTAGTTATAGAATTGGGAATATATTAATCTATAATGGTGTGGTAGATAGGGGGTCATGTAAGGTGTAGAAGTGGCTAAGTTCTTCATAGGAAGCCCTTCCTTTCCTCTAACATTCAAAGGGAAGATATTAAAGTTACTAAATGAATTTGATACACGTTCTTCTTCCTTCATGGGGTGCTTATGTATCTCACTCTTATTCTCTCTCTCTCTCTCTCTCTCTCTCTCTCTCTCTCTCTCTCTCTCTCTCTCTCTCTCTCTCTCTCTCTCTCTCTCTCTCTCTCCTTTCTCCATTCTCGTGTTGGGTTACATTCATATTAGTAGAGGTCCCTAGATCATGGCTTCAAGACATGCAACATGTTGTAGTCTAGGATAACCCATAATTTTATTAGAATTATGCTAATTTTTTCAATGTGTGTAATAACTCAAATCCACATAAATTTGCAAGAAGAGATAGAGAACAAGAAAATATATGACAACTAGAACTACTTAAATATTAATCTAAAAATGTAAAATGGAAAGAAAATGAGATAAATTTCTATTGGGATCCAATATCAACCTTCTACGCAATGCACTTACATAGTTTTATACAAAAACATGATTTTTGAGTTACCGGTCCTTTCAAATTATTCTCATACATCAAGAGGCTTATCATATTCTTTATCTATCCTTAGAGGGAATTATATATTCGATAATTTCTCTTATCAAAAATATGCTTATATAAAAGGTTTACACAAACATAAATATTATACCCATGTTGGAATTGTAATTCACCGTATACTCAAACACTTTCTTGGAATTACATAGATGTCTTGTCCTAATCTAACAAAACTTTATTCGATTTTATGGAAAGTTTCCTTTATGATATCTTCTAAAAGGATAAATGTGGATTGTGATGCACTATGTTATATTTTATTTGTAGTCAACACATATGATGTAATTTACTAATTTTCATCTTCTCGCACACTACGTAACTTCCCTTTCAGCTTTTTGATCAAATAGACTTAACCGATCACCCTTTGTGGGTTTTCAATCTCTAAAAAATTCCTCATATACCATCATTTCATGTTTTAAGTATATGTAAGCCTAATTGAAACTATTAAAAATAATTAGACATTCAATATGTTGGTACCCATTTTTGTCCATCCTATTTTTTCTAAAACTAACATGTTCGAGAGATTCTCTTCCCAAATAAGTAAGGGATGAGGGCTAGTTTTGGATTATATTTTCCTTATCTGGGATCATATTTTAGAAATGAGATGGTTATGAGTATAATGGTCCTACCAATTCTATAAATTTCCTAAAAATTATGCATGATTAAGTTACGAGACATATTTTTGTTCGGTCTGAATGTTGGGACTTTGGGTGTATTTTGTAAAGTGCGAATATGGAATGGATAGTGCAGCTTTTCCCAAAATCTTGAAAATTAAAGTATTTATGTAAGTTGTGTAAGGAAGAATGAAAAATACACTCCAAATTTCCTCATAAATTTGACCCGAAAACATATTCCATAGTAGGAACAAACAATGTTTCCTATTATTGGGTCATATCGGGAATGTATGCAAGAAGCAATTTGAACTCAACGTATGAGAAGGGATAGTTATGAGGTTTATAAAGTGAATAACATCTCAGATCTAGGGGCCTGATTTTCTAGTGCTTTGTTGTGACATGGTCTAGGTGTATTTTTCTGGGCCTGACTATCTAACTAAAATAGAGAGAAGTAAAAACAATTAGGCTTTCCCAAGTTCTCGAGTGAGAGAAAGATAACGAGTTCCTATGTATTCCTCTTATGATTTTGTGAAAATTATGAGTGAATTGTAAAATGTATCCATGAGATGATATTTTATTCTTTGGAGGGCTTCTCATGTTGTAAGGAATAGAAAATAAGTAGCTACAAGATGTGCCTAAATGATTTTAAAAGAAACAATATGTACACATGAGATGCATTTTAAAAAAGAAATACAAATCAAAGTAATGTATACATTAAAAAAAACGGGGTTCTATTTTAGGGGCCCATGCCCTCACAAAATATATACATATGAGTATACAATGTTATAAAATATGGAGCGGTTAACAAAAGAAAAATATATAAGTATCAAACTTCTACATGATCATTATCATTTGGAATCTCTAAGATATGTTTCAGCAAGTCATGTCATGTGATAAGTATCAAATTTCTACATGATCATTAATATAAGACCATTTCTCTAAGAATATGGAATTGGATAGTATGTCTAGTGATTTGATAGGAGTATGTTAACTATAATTGAACCTCACCCTTTGAAACTATCTTGATTAAGGATATTAACATTGTTTTCTTGCTTCATAAATTATATCCTATAATTTTATTAATACTAGATACGTTCGTTGAATGGGATAACCTTTGTTAAAGTAGTAAAGTGTAAATATTGTTATAAAAGACTTTGATATGAAATTAGCTAGAGGAATGAATGAAAAGAACAAATTACATTGGATGAGTACTAGAGTGATATGAAAATATATCATTTCTGAATTATTATAAAAATAAAATGAAGTGATCATATGTAGTGCAATTATTATGTTGATCGTACACCAAAGAGATAATTCACTTAGTTATGATAAATTATTGCTAATAATTAACTACGTTAGTGAAAAAATTATGGGATAATTAAATTAAATCCATGTTGAGGGAACATGTGGTAAAAGGATACAGAGGTCTAACAATTACGTTTAAGCATTTCACATACACGTTTAGTTGCTTACAAGAAATAGGATCGAGTTATGTTGTGGAATGAAGTGCGTCCCAATATAATAGGACTTCACCAAAACCTTTTTCTAACGAGATATTAATGTTATCAATTTAGGAGTGAGAAGTAAATGATATACTTACATATAACCTATAATAAAGTTACGAGGAAAAAATAACAACGAGTGTGTAAGGGTAATTAAGGATTATCTTCAAGTAGGGAATAAAAATTTAAAATTATGAAACTCATTTTCTGATAATTGGAAGATGAGTCACTACAAAGGGCATGGGGAAAATCATTTTCATTTCTACTATGTGTCATTAGTTATAGAATTGGGAATATATTAATCTATAATGGTGTGGTAGATGGGGTCATGTAAGGTGTAGAAGTGGCTAAGTTCTTCATAGGAAGCCCTTCCTTTCCTCTAACATTCAAAGGGAAGATATTAAAGTTACTAAATGAATTTGATACACATTCTTCTTCCTTCATGGGGTGCTTATGTATCTCACTCTTATTCTCTCTCTCTCTCTCTCTCTCTCTCTCTCTCTCTCTCTCTCTCTCTCTCTCTTTTCTCCATTCTCTTGTTGGGTTACATTCATATTAGTAGAGGTCCCTAGATCATGGCTTCATGAAATGCAACATGTTGTAGTCTATGATAACCCATAATTTTATTAGAATTATGCTAATTTATTTAATGTGTGTAATAAATCAAATCCACATAAATTTGCAAGAAGAGATAGAGAACAAGAAAATATATGACAACTAGAACTACTTAAATATTAATCTAAAAATGTAAAATGGAAAGAAAATGAGATAAATTTCTATTGGGATCCAATATTGACCTTCTACGCAATGCAATTACATAGTTTTATACAAAAAAACTTGAATTTTGAGTTACCACTCCTTTCAAATTCTTCTCATACATCAAGAGGTTTATCCTATTATTTATTTATCCTTAGAGGGAATTATATATTCGATAATTTCTCTTATCAAAAATATGCTTATATAAAAGGTTTACACAAACATAAAAATTATACCCATGTTGGAATTGTAATTCACTGTATACTCAAACACTTTCTTGGAATTACATAGATGTCTTGTCCTAATCTAACAAAACTTTATTCGATTTTATGGAAAGTTTCCTTTATGATATCTTCTAAAAGGATAAATGTGGATTGTGATGCACTATGTTATATTTTATTTGTAGTCAACACATATGATGTAATTTACTAATTTTCATCTTCTCGCACACTACGTAACTTCCCTTTCAGCTTTTTGATCAAATAGACTTAACCGATCACCCTTTGTGGGTTTTCAATCTCTAAAAAATTCCTCATATACCATCATTTCATGTTTTAAGTATATGTAAGCCTAATTGAAACTATTAAAAATAATTAGACATTCAATATGTTGGTACCCATTTTTGTCCATCCTATTTTTTCTAAAACTAACATGTTCAGTAGATTCTCTTCCCAAATAAGTAAGGGATGAGGGCTAGTTTTGGATTATATTTTCCTTATCTGGGATCATATTTTAGAAATGAAATGGTTATGAGTATAATGGTCCTACCAATTCTATAAATTTCCTAAAAATTATGCATGATTAAGTTACGAGACATATTTTTGTTCAAAGGTCAATGTTGGGACTTTGGGTGTATTTTGTAAAGTGCGAATATGGAATGGATAGTGCAGCTTTTCCCAAAATATTGAAAATTAAAGTATTTATGTAAGTTGTGTAAGGAAGAATGAAAAATACACTCCAAATTTCCTCATAAATTTGACCCGAAAACATATTCCATAGTAGGAACAAACAATGTTTCCTATTTTCGGGTCATATCGGGAATGTACACAAGAAGCAGTTTGACCTCAACGTATGAGAAGGGATACTTATTAGGTTTATAAAGTGAATAACATCTCAGATCTAGGGGCTTGATTTTCTAGTACTTTGTTGTGACATGGTCTAGGTGTATTTTTCTGGGCTGACTATCTGACTAAAATAGAGAGAAGTAAAGAAACTTAGGCTTTCCCAAGTTCTAAGGGTGAGAAAGATAACGAGTTCCTATGTATTCCTCTTATGATTTTGTGTAAATTATGAGTGAAATGTAAAATGTATCCATGAGATGAAATTTTCTTCTTTCGAGGGATTCTCATGTTGTAAGGAAGAGAAAATAAGTAACTACAAGATGTGCCTAAATGATTTTAAAAGAAACAATATGTACACATGAGATGCATTTTAAAAAAGAAATACAAATCAAAGTAATGTATACATTAAAAAAACGGGTTCTATTTTAGGGGCCCATGCCCTCTCAAAATATATACATATGAGTATACAATGTTATAAAATATGGAGCGGTTAACAAAAGAAAAATATATAAGTATCAAACTTCTACATGATCATTATCATTTGGAATCTCTAAGATATGTTTCAGCAAGTCATGTCATGTGATAAGTATCAAATTTCTACATGATCATTAATATAAGACCATTTCTCTAAGAATATGGAATTGGATAGTATGTCTAGTGATTTGATAGGAGTATGTTAACTATAATTGAACCTCACCCTTTGAAACTATCTTGATTAAGGATATTAACATTGTTTTCTTGCTTCATAAATTATATCCTATAATGTTATTAATACTAGATACGTTCGTTGAATGGGATAACATTTGTTAAAGTAGTAAAGTGTAAATATTGTTATAAAAGACTTTGATATGAAATTAGCTAGAGGAATGAATGAAAAGAACAAATTACATTGGATGAGTACTAGAGTGATATGAAAATATATCATTTCTGAATTATTATAAAAAATAAAATGAAGTGATCATATGTAGTGCAATTATTATGTTGATCGTACACCAAAGAGATAATTCACTTAGTTATGATAAATTATTGCTAATAATTAACTACGTTAGTGAAAAAATTATGGGATAATTAAATTAAATCCATGTTGAGGGGAACATGTGGTAAAAGGATACAGAGGTCTAACAATTACGTTTAAGCATTTCACATACACGTTTAGTTGCTTCTGAAGAAATAGGATCAGAGTTATGTTGTGGAATGAAGTGCGTCCCAATATAATAGGACTTCACCAAAACCTTTTTCTAACGAGATATTAATGTTATCAATTTAGGAGTGAGAAGTAAATGATATACTTACATATAACCTATAATAAAGTTACGAGGAAAAAATAACAACGAGTGTGTAAGGGTAATTAAGGATTATCTTCAAGTAGGGAATAAAAATTTAAAATTATGAAACTCATTTTCTGATAATTGGAAGATGAGTCACTACAAAGGGCATGGGAAAATCATTTTCATTTCTACTATGTGTCATTAGTTATAGAATTGGGAATATATTAATCTATAATGGTGTGGTAGATGGGGTCATGTAAGGTGTAGAAGTGGCTAAGTTCTTCATAGGCAGTCCTTCCTTTCCTCTTACATTCAAAGGGGAAGATATTAAAGTTACTAAATGAATTTGATACACAATCTTCTTCCTTCATGGGGTGCTTATGTATCTCACTCTTATTCTCTCTCTCTCTCTCTCTCTCTCTCTCTCTCTCTCTCTCTCTCTTTTTCTCCATTCTCGTGTTGGGTTACATTCATATTAGTAGAGGTCCCTAGATCATGGCTTCATGAAATGCAACATGTTGTAGTCTATGATAACCCATAATTTTATTAGAATTATGCTAATTTATTTAATGTGTGTAATAAATCAAATCCACATAAATTTGCAAGAAGAGATACGAACAAGAAAATATATGACAACTAGAACTACTTAAATATTAATCTAAAAATGTAAAATGGAAAGAAAATGAGATAAATTTCTATTGGGATCCAATATTGACCTTCTACGCAATGCACTTACATAGTTTTATACAAAAACTTGAATTTTGAGTTACCACTCCTTTCAAATTCTTCTCATACATCAAGAGGTTTATCCTATTATTTATTTATCCTTAGAGGGAATTATATATTCGATAATTTCTCTTATCAAAAATATGCTTATATAAAAGGTTTACACAAACATAAAAATTATACCCATGTTGGAATTGTAATTCACCGTATACTCAAACACTTTCTTGGAATTACATAGATGTCTTGTCCTAATCTAACAAAACTTTATTCGATTTTATGGAAATTTTCCTTTATGATATCTTCTAAAAGGATAAATGTGGATTGTGATGCACTATGTTATATTTTATTTGTAGTCAACACATATGATGTAATTTACTAATTTTCATCTTCTCGCACACTACGTAACTTCCCTTTCGTTTTTTGATCAAATAGACTTAACCGATCACCCTTTGTGGGTTTTCAATCTCTAAAAATTCCTCATATACCATCATTTCATGTTTTAAGTATATGTAAGCCTAATTGAAACTATTAAAAATAATTAGACATTCAATATGTTGGTACCCATTTGTGTCCATCCTATTTTTTCTAAAACTAACCTGTTCAGTGGATTCTCTTCCCAGAGAAGTAAGGGATGAGGGCTTGTTTTGGATTATATTTTCCTTATCTGGGATCATATTTTAGCAATGGGATGGTTAGGAGTATAATGGTCCTACCAATTCTATAAATTTCCTCAAAATTTTGCATGATTAAGTTACGAGACATATTTTTGTTCAAGGTCAATGTTTGGGACTTTGGGTGTATTTTGTAAAGTGCGAATATGGTATGGATAGTGCAGCTTTTCCCAAAATCTTGAAAATTAAAGTATTTATGTAAGTTGTGTAAGGAAGAATGAAAAATACACTCCAAATTTCCTCATAAATTTGACCCGAAAACATATTCCATAGTAGGAACAAACAATGTTTCCTATTATTGGGTCATATCGGGAATGTATGCAAGAAGCAATTTGAACTCAACGTATGAGAAGGGATAGTTATGAGGTTTATAAAGTGAATAACATCTCAGATCTAGGGGCCTGATTTTCTAGTACTTTGTTGTGACATGGTCTAGGTGTATTTTTCTGGGCCTCGACTATCTAACTAAAATAGAGAGAAGTAAAAAAACTTAGGCTTTCCCAAGTTCTCGAGTGAGAGAAAGATAACGATTTCCTATGTATTCCTCTTATGATTTTGTGCAAAGTATGAGTGAAGTGTAAAATGCATCCATGAGATGAAATTTTATTCTTTCGAGGGTTTCTCATGTTGTAAGGAAGAGAAAATAAGTAACTACAAGATGTGCCTAAATGATTTTAAAAGAAACAATATGTACACATGACATGCATTTTAAAAAAGAAATACTAATCAAAGTAATGAATACATTAAAAAAATGGGGTTCTATTTTAGGGGCCCCTGCCCTCACAAAATATATACATATGAGTATACAATGTTATAAAACATGGATTGGTTGACAAAAGAAAAATATATAAGTATCAAACTTCTACATGATCATTATCATTTGGAATCTCTAAGATATGTTTCAGCAAGTCATCCATGCACCTAATAAAGTCATCATGGGCCACCGTGCCAAATATGAACTAGATTTTAGATACCAAGCCTCACGACATGAACATTTCAAGAATTTTCTAAGTCCCTAGTTGTGACCCATTTAACAACTAGATGAAGTCTTCTTTCCTTTTAGGGGAGTTTACCCATTCAAGAAGGGAATATCCCCCTCTTATATATTCCTTTGTTTATATACTTGAAGAGATCCATGACACGAGGAAATGAGGAATCTTATTAACAGAGTATTCCCTCATGGTTCTCCTTTTCTTGAGGGGAAAGGCTTGAGCTCCTATTATAGAGTACATTTCAGTAAGGGATACCTTTAAGTCTATCGACACTTCTTTGTTTCTCCCTTTGGTGTATTTCCTCTCCATGTTGAGTAAGTAGAAGGATTGGCATTATAATTTCCTTGGTCAAACTAAGGGGTTAGTAATAATCCTTATTTAAACACCAATGATCACCGTTAATAGAAGGGAAATGTCTGAGCTAAAGGGAATTCAATTTCCTTGTATCCACATGATATTCTAGATGAACTAGGTGGAAATGGAGGATTTGAAAAATGGGAAATGAAGGGCACAATTCTGAAATACGTTGTAGGAAAGACAAGAGCATATCCTCTAGTAAAGAAATATTAGGAGGACCGGCCCTAGGGTTGGGTATACTGAGGATATGGTGAATAAGAGCCCCATTTGGCCCATTCAATTAGAAACACTCACCTAAATGGGTGAATTATCTAGGAGGAAGATTCAAATCCAGAGGTGAAGAAGACATGGAAACAAGATAGTTGATCAAAAGTAGAAAGCAAATGACTCTGAAAAAAGTTAGGTGATGAATGGAAGGATGGTAGATCATTTAAATAGGAATTAAACTTGTGTTGAGGTGAAAAAATGACATCATTTCAATATTAATACCATATCCCATTCTGATTTATAGGTACATGTGAGGTTTAAATAAAAATCACCTATTTATGTGGAACGTGTCACTGAAGAGTGATTAAAGGCCTACACTTTTCAAAATGTCTTGTCACATTAAACTCTCTAGCCACATCATGCTCATACATGTGGAAATTATAAATATTAAATGTGACATGACTTGGAAAAAAATTGGTTGCGTCATGATGACGTATGAAGGACATGGTGATAGTTAGAAAAATTGATAGTTGTTTATGAGTAAATATTTGCATTTTTCATCGTGGCCTTGAGCAGTTGTATGAAGTGGTAGTTTATAGGATATTTAAGGAATATGCTCTAAAACCCTAAGATGATAAGGCAATATATGATATGGAAAGGATATTTTTCCTTAAAAAAGAGAGGGGGTTCTTAACAAAAGAAAAAAAGGGTGGCAAGAAGCTCTTCGAGAATTTTTTTGGAGGGAATTTAAAGAAGCGCTGCTAACTAGAAGGAAGGACTATGTTGTGATGAAGGTTTTTTCCCGTGTAACCCAATTATCAAGAATTTATGTTAATATTATTACATATGTACAGTCATAATGGGATTTGAGAGCATTAATATATGTTTCCCTTGTCTTTTCCTAAGTTTAATGGTTTTCACCTGAAAAATTCATCAGGATTCATGAATCTCTTTGTTTTATTGTGAAATGATGTTAAGGTTGAGGTGATATGTGTATTTTTGTTATAATTTTATGTGAATCATGGTTGTAACTCAATTTCAAACATATCCTACACTTTCTTAGCTCTTGTCTAGGAAGGGTGTGAGTATTTGACATTTTTGGGGGCACCTGAAAACTTCACTTTTGAAGCCTATAAAAATCTCCCTATGGACTAAGTGGGATTTGGGGGTATGAATTGTAATTTATTGGGGTCCCTTGATCCATAATATTTAGCATGATTTTACATGAGATGATCCTACCTTAGGTGTACTAAGTTGGATTGTTAGGAATTTAGATCTTGGTTTTCCTGGAGCTTTCCCTGTAGACCAACTTCCTACAAGAGGCCCATTCATTTCTTCACCCGTATTCATGTAGTAATGAGGACATACGACGGTTAAAATTTTGTTTCTAAAACTCCCCCAGTTACCCTTAAATATTTCCCCCTTTTCCCTCCTTACATCACAAAATCCCTCTTATCCCCACCGAGAATCAAATAAATTTTAGCAAAACAATTAACTCATTGTGTAGGTCCTAGATTTCGTGTTTATATTCCACTGACCCACCTAGGAGAACACATTATCAAATCATATATCTCACGTGTTCTCACCCCTGATCTAAGGTCCCCCATCATTGAATTACATATAACTTGTGTAAAAACTTTGGGAAAAATATGTGGTTTAGACCAACACTTCCCTTAGTAGTCTATATTGAGTTCACATGTGTTTATAGTATTTAGTAACCACTTAAGTGAATGTTGTATTTGGCAAGCAAATGCACTGCGGTTCGATCTATTCCTCTAAATTTTTTAGAACATCACCTTGACTCTGCACCTCTACCTCTATGTTCCCCTAACCACATTCTTGGGTCCTCTCACCCTAACTAAGGTAGAGTCAAAAGTAGTAGGGATAATAACCACACCCTTTTTTTCGAGTGCCTTCCCATCACTCCCTTGGGAAGGGTAGACGAGTGACCAGAGGGAGATCCCACCGCCAGATACAAGATGAAATTTCATGAGGGTCCCCCTACATTTCCCAACCTCCCCTACACATTTGCATTCCCCTTCCCCTAGGGTGTAAATATGGGAGCCAACACTATACTTCGACCAAAATTTATATTATCTCGCCACAAAATTGTGGTCCTTCTTTTCTTCATGATTGCTTCTCAATATGTTTAGGATTCTTTATCTATTCTAGATAATTTAAAGGAATAAATGATGGAAGTGGTATTATCCATGCTTCTTTTAATTTTTGGATAAGTATGCATGGGAGAATAAACCTTGGTTCATTATTTATTTCCTTTATAGTTGGTACTATTATTTCTAGGTTTTCCTTGTATGTATTCCACTCTACGAATGCTTCAATTATTTTCCTAAAGTACATTTATAATTAAATAAATATTATCATGAATTCACAAAATTCATTCTCCTTAGTGTTGTTTTAATCTCGATCATGAAAAGGAATAGTGCTTTGGATTTCTTGTATTAATTTTTCCAATCTATCTTGCATTCATTTTATTTTAACCCTTATAAATGAATTGTGCGTTACATTACATTCCTATTCTCGTAGTCGATTACTAACATTATCTTGAGTTTGCAAGTATTTCTAAAGTGCTTTTCTATCTGTTGGTCATTTTCCCATTTTAGAGTTTGATATTATATTGTATTTCCCCTTTTATACCTCTTTTTATTTTCCGCCACAATAGCTTACAAGTGTGTGTTCCAAACCAAAAGTTATAACGTCAATCATTTAGATTGGCCTTTGGCATAATGTAGCATGAAAACACATTCTTAGAGAATCAAAACTATGAATTTGAATTCCTTTTTCACATTGAATACATGTAACTTTATTTCCTTTACCACTTCATTATCATTCCAATTGTCTACCATATTTCCTACCAACATAGTTAATTAAATTTTCTCACTCATTACTTAGTCACTTATGGTGTTAGTGACAAGTTGTGGACACTTGTTTTCAATTTTTAGTTTCATATTTTTTGGTGCCTATTCTAAATTTACTTATTTATGATCTATTTTTAGAAAAAAATCCTCAATGTTTACTAATAGTGAGTTCATTCCTTCAATCTATGTTTGTAGCAAGTAAATTCTCCAAATCAATCTAGACTATGTTAACCGTGATCTGCTATGTTGTAGCTTGTGCATTGGTCTGCGGGTGAGTTGGTGAACTAACTTAATAATATGGGATGAAGGTAGGGTTAAATTATGTATTTATGTTAGCACAATTGATTGGATACCCACCAAAATGTGTGTGTAACCACTTTTTTAGTTTTATCTCCTAGTAGCTGTTGCATAGTGGAATTTTCTTACTTTTGGAGTCATTGGTATTGTTTGTAGTTGTTTCTAAGTAGTTTTTATTTGTGACATGTTCTTTTTGGTATTTTTTGCAATGTCTTTTCTATTCTCTATAAATTTCTTAGCTTTTACTTTTCATTCACACCGGCCTCAATAGTGTTATGTGTTTCCATGGTATTTTTGGACTACTCTTGTTTTATTGATTCAGTTTTTGTAATTTTAACTTCTATTCTTATTTCCTCTTGTCTTCCACTTCATTTTTTATTTTCTCTTCCTTTCTCTTCCTTTCTCTCTTTTTCCTATTTTCCTTCTCCTCTACTTCCTTCTTAACATTTACTTTAGCTTCATATTTTTGGTTCTTTTATTATTTTCGAATCTTCTCCTATTCTTCTTATATCTTGATTACTTCAGTGACCTCTCGTGCCTTGGCCTTCTCTATTTATATATTTTATTGTTCCTTGAACTTTCTCTCTTAATCCTCTTATTATATTTTAACTTTTTCTCTGTAAAATTCTACCTCTATTTATTGATTTGTAATTATTTCTAGTTAAGTTATGATGACATCATGTTCCTTATTTTACAATCTTTCTTAGTTTATTGCAATTTTTCTACACCTAGTTTCATGTTTTCTAAAAATTTTATCGAACGTACTACGCATAAGTGATTATGGACTCTGAATCTACTTATATTAGTTACATAATTATTTCATCTCTTGTGCCTATTTCTGAAAGAGTACTCACATCTTGTAGGGATGGAGAACGGGAAGGTGTACTTGGTGTGAGTTTGGTAATTTTGTGTGACTAATTCTTCTATATATTTTTCACTCTTTGATCTCTCTCATCTATAAATTTCAATACTTTTTATGTTCTACAGGCTATGGTTCATACATTCCCTCATACATTATGAAATACCTTCTATGTGTATCAACACCCCAACCTAGGAGTATGTTTTATTCTCTTATTAGAAGTAACACTCTTCTAAATAGACCTACCTCAATCCTTATTTTAGTATATGGGAAGACTACAACTTATTATTCTAATGTTTACACATCCAATACTTATTCTTGAAGCCCTTGATTTATGTTTTGGATGAGTTACTCATGTGTAAAAATTTCATGCCCTAAACTAACCATGAGATATTTAGGCATGTGAGGGATTTTAAATCCATTTTCTAAGTGAATATTTAATTTTTCATCTTGTTCCATCTGTATTTCCTTTGAGGTGCAGCATTCCTACTCATCTTGGTGCCCATATATGATATTTTCATTGTGTATTTTTTTCCATATTAACATAAAATCAAGATTGATGAAACAATTACATAATATAGGATATATATTAAACCTTCACGAGGATCTAATTTCTTGTATAATGGTGTTTTTCTATCATTTTTATATTCTTCTTAATTTTGTTTCTTGTTGCATTGAGGGTTGCACCGCAACTTGAAATTGTGCAAGTACTCTTACCTAAGAACCTATATTAATTGGCTGGTTTGGACTTTGTGTGTGCAATGATTGAATGTGTGTTGTAATAATTTTTGTTTTTTCAACTCTACCTTTGTTATATCCATTATGATGAAAAATGGTAGTGGTTTAGCCTACTTAACATTTGTAACTTCTAATTACAATATGACCCAATCATGTAAAAAGGTCATTTTGGCATATAGATTTGTGTATGTCCACACTTACCTTAGTATATGAGTATTTGAATTAAGTTTATACCTTATTTGAATCAATCATTTCCCCAATGATTGGATGTATTCATAAGTAGTGTATGATTTCACAGGGAATATATTGGTTAAATTATTTGTGTGGATAACATGCCTTTGTAAATTTGGTGATGCTCTCAAGGGTGTGCCAATGTGTGAAACATAGAATTATTATGAACTATTGGTACATAAATACATTTCCTTATAACTCGTGTTACTTTATACACATTGTTATTGGATTTATTTGTGAGAAAGTTGGCCCAATTAAACTCAACACCATCCTCCCACATTCATGTGATTATATCCACTACACCCAAGGAAACTTGTTTACTACCTCGCTAGATTACTAGTGTCTCTATGCTAAAATTTCTTATAGGATCCACACAACTTAATTTATCATGGCCCAAAATGGAATTCCTCTTAATTTACATAGGGGACCATTAATAACCAAAATTTCCATAGGGGTGTTTGTATGGGTGTATTGATAAAACTTTATTTGGTAGTCTAGTGGCTTGAGAAACTATTATTGCATTGATGGGGAATACATCTTCGATGAAATTAAGATTGCATCATTATAGTACTAACTTGTGATATTCTACATGAATTTAGGGTGGTCTCCCACATAGGGTATAGCTTGCAATGGGTATTTTAAAATTATCTCATCTATAAGCTGAATTGGTAGCCTTTATGCACACCAAATATGTTTGGATTTTTTTTTCACCTCAAGGTGTGGTGGATCACTCCAGCTTTATTTTTATTAGTATCAAAAAAATTCCATCGTCCTCCTCTTCCAAGTCACTGAGTGAGAGGAATATGATGTCCTATTCCTTTATTAATCCTTGAACCGTAGGTCCGATGGGTCAGCTTAATGGATCCACTATTATTATCTCATAGTTTTTTGTCACATTTTTTCACTCTGGATTTGTAATTTATTACACTTTATTTATTTCTTCCTCTTCTTCTATCTATTCCTTATTTTTCTTCTCACATTTTATAGAGTTTTTGTAGCTTGTATATACTATTTATACTTGTTTCCAAATTCAAGGTGTTTATTTTTGAGATTTTTACCTCTTGAATCTTAGTTAATAAGTTTTGTCCATTTAAAATTTGGTTTGATGTGGAATTGAATTTCCTTTTACTTTTCTTATTGTGAAATCAAGAATCTTAATACATTGTTCAGTATTGATATATAAAGTGACAATTCTTTCATTATTTCAAATTATCACTTTTACTTTTTGTCTACTTTATTTGTTTTGTGTAGGTTTCCAAAAAAATATTAGTTTCAACCATTTTATTTTATTATATTTCTCGTGTTATAATTTTCTGATGATTGTAGTTAATCTTTCAAAATTTCTCTATTCTACACACACTTAAACAAAAACTAATTAACTACACAAATTTTAACTACCAAACAAAAAAATTATAAAAACTCCTACTCAATTGATGTTCCAAAGGCACTTATTATCACTTTCATGATGTTACAAAATCATACACTTTGTAGGATTTTATCCTATACCCATTGATCCTACCTAGTAAGACATTTAATTGTAAGTGCCGCAATACAACAATTCCTTATTTGGTGATGTGATGAATAATGTATGAGCATTTCTACCTTATATGTAATTTACCCATATGTTCATTAAACTTAATTTCATACACCAAAACCATTATTTGTATTAGAAATTATTTTCCGGGAAAATTACAATCATGTCATAATTTTTAGCTATATTTATGGGCATCCTAGTTTTATTGCATAGTTTCCTATATTCATCAGTCTTCATCCAATATAGTATCCCATTTTATATGCATTCCTTATCTTCTAAACAAATAGATATTATGATGCAAATACTTAGTACTATATATTCCATCAACATAAATTATTCAGATCCATAGATCATTTGGAATGTTATCTACCATGTACTTATCTTATAGTTTGTTTTGTATGCCTAGAGTATTGTGAGTATTCTATCTTCCCAATTCTATCTTTGCACTTTAATTTTTTTAATATTCTTTTCAACATATTTCTCATGGCCTCTACTTATAAATTCAGCTTCATATGGTATGATGTACTTTAAATGACTATTAGAATAAGTAGGCTATAGGTTGGTCTTAGAAGAAAATTCAGCTATAAAATGGGAATGTAGACGATGAAGAATATTTTAAAACCTTAAATTTTTATTTGGATGGATTGCATATCCCATGCACTCCTAAAGAAGATTATATAGTTTGGATCTAGTCGATTGATGGAAATTAATCATTAAGTTTGGTTATTTGGTAGCTTATTAACTTATTCCAAAAATACCTTTTGGAAAGATGTATGGGACAAGGTTTTAATTCCAAAAGTCAATATATTTCTATGTCATGTCATCAAATAAAAATCCAAACAATTGACAACTTGTAGATAAGAGGAATGGTGACCCCTAATAGGTGTGTCCTATGTTAAAGAGATAATGATTCTATCTCTCACCTATTTAAATAATTTTTCTTTTCTCAAAATGTGTTTGGTTGTATTCTTAATGCTTTTAGTGTGGTATCGAATTTTGAAGATTGTTTTTTTATGTTTTCAACCAATGGAAATCTCGTTTCTCTTCTCAATGCCTTAATAGGGAATGGAAATTAGATTTCCCTCATTTTTGTGTGGAATATGGGTGGAAATAAATAGTAGAATTTTTATGGATAAACATAATCCAACAACAAGGGTTAGAACTAGAGTGATGTGGGATATTGGAAAAAATATTTAGGTTGTGAAATTTAAAGATAAAGGAGTTATCCCCCTCACAAGAATAAATTAATTCAGTCTCTTGGTTTTCTCAAAAATATAAGTTATCAACATAACTTGAAGGATGCTTTAAGATGTTCTACCAAATGGGTTAAACCTAATCTGATTTGGGTTAAACTAAACATTGATGGAGGGATCACGGGTTAGCTAGAGTGGGAGGAATTATTAGAAATGTTTTTGGAGTTATGATAACAACTTATGCGGGACCTTTGGATTTTAAAACTTGTAATTTTGCTAAAGCATCAACAAATTTTTTGGTTTTATCTATGGCTATTTCTATAAAAATTAAATAAACTTAAAATTAAGAGGAAATCCCTTTATAGTGTTCAAGAAATAAGGAGTAAAATTGAGTCAACTAAAATATTAAAAACATTATGGAAGACATTTATAGATTTTTACTTAGGTTTGAGGGATTAAGAATAAACCATAATCTTCATAAATGAAACCAATGTCCTAATTTGTTAGCTAATTATGGGGTCAATTACCACTCTAAGTCCTCATAGAAATGTGAGAACACCCTTTCGAATGGATATTAAGGGTAATAAATTATGAGTGAGAGAGAGATGTGATATATAAAGTGTGAAGGATATTTGAAAACTTATTTTCATGATTTCCTTACCTTTTCAATGTGTGAATTTATTGGGTTCTTGGGTTCAGGAAGGGAACTCTGGTTTCATTTTTTTGTATCTTTGTAGGTTTTTATAGGTTCTTGTTATCAATTTTAGTATGGGTGGTGTTGGTGCAAATCAGCAGCACCCCTGGATGTTGATCAGATTTCTAGTTTGACACTTTGGACATCCAATGTGATTGCACAACATTGAATCTTCTCCCCAAGTGTGGGACTTGTAAAATGGGAAAAGAATCTCCAGATTAGAGGTTGGTTCCTCAAATCCTCTGATCAGGTATATTACTTGCAAGTTACAGAGGGTTTGAATTCAAGATCCTACTCTAAATTCCAAAGGGGACAGAGATAGAGAATGCAAAACTGAAACTAGTGTTAACAAGGTGATGCACCAAAGGAGTGGTGAGCATTTTTACTCCTACAGATTGACACAAATCATAGAAATGCAAAAAAACTTCATGTAAAAACTGATAAACTATAATGGAAGGTCAGAAATGAATCAAACAATACAAATAGAGGATTAAAACTCATTCACAGAGCCTGCATTATCATTTTCAATATCAAAAAACACTTACATTAGAACATTTGAGAGGAAAAATAGGTTGTAGTCTTGGAAGATGTCTTATTTTCTCCTCAAAATCACTTTCAAGGTTAAAGAGGGAGTCTTCCATACATGAAAAATGTTCAAGCTTCTAAAATGAGCCAAATCTGGCTTTTACAATGCCAAAAACGACCCCAGGAGAGAGAAACACGGGAAAATATGGGAGAGATTCAACCACCAACCAAAAATGTAATAAAATGGTATGGGAATCATCACAGTCCTTTCCCTAACATTTTTCACCATGCTGGGAGAGAATGTGAGCCATTCTTCATTAAAAATGGTGGTTGAAACGTCATTTCTGCTCATGACCACGTGCCAGAGGTGTTTTTTCAATTTTCTCTCTCTAAACTCCATCAAAATACAAAATTGACCCCAAAATATTGTAGATAATTTCACCAGATTTCCATTGATATAAAGAACATGAAAACCGAGCTTTGGATCGAAAGATATGGCCGTTTGAAATTTTAGGGCAAAACAGGGCCAAAACGGATTGGCGGGTGAAAATTTTGAAATTTTCCACTTTTTGCATTTGGGAAAATTTCCCCAAAAATCCCCACACTCCACCATTCTAGGTGCCATGTGGCACGTGTTGATTGGGTGCAGGCCTTTAATGCTTCATTTTCCATCGTTTTGTTTTCAAAAATTCTCCGCCGGTCGATGACCTGAGGACACGTGGCATAACATGATTGGGCGCGGGCCTTTCCCTGAATTTTTCTGTCACTTTTGACCATTTTCCTAACTTGGACATGTGGCAAAACCCCATTGGTTATGGGCTTTCTCCTTCCCTTTTTCCCTGCGGGCCTATCCTGTATTTTTTGCCACCACCGGACATGTGGCAAGATGTGATTGGTTCGCATTTTGGGAGCGGACTTTTCCTTTTGAAATTTCTCTTGATTTTTCTTAGGGAAAATTTCCCAAATTTCCTCCACCTTCTGCTGGTCCGAGACATGTGGCAGCATCTTATTAGATGTGGACCTTGTGGGTGAAAATTTCCCTCTGTGCAATCCCTTTGGGAAAAATCCTAATCTCCCCACGCTCCACCGCAATCCAGTCCCTATGGACACGTGGCGGGTTCTTACTTGGTCGGCGGGGCTACAAGACAATAATTTTCCTTTGACTCAGCCAAAACACTACGCGAAAATTTTAAATCTCCCTCCGTGGTCCGCGGGTCTTGAGACACATGGCATGAGGCCATTGGATGCAGACCTCGTGGGTGAAATTTGACTTTACGCCCTCGCAAAATATTTCACCAAAATGTTAAGTTCACCTCTATGTCCCACCATTCTAGCCCCGTGGATATGTGGCAAAATGTGGTTTGGCGTGGACCTTTCCCGAAGATATTTTCATGGCACCAACACTTAGTCATTTTTTTCAATTTTTTCCCTCTTGGACACGTGGCATGATCCCATTCACCGCAGGCCTGCGGGGTGAATTATTCCCTTTGAAAACTTGCTGAATCACTTGGTAAAATTTCCAAGTTTACCTCCGCTCTCCACTAGTTCCTTGGACACGTGGCACATGCTTATTAGCTGCGGGCCTTTCAGGGAAAAATTTCCCACAAAAACTCTACCAAGCCATAACTTCAAAAATACATGGAGTTAGGAGGAAAACTTTACCTTTCTGGAAAGCTGAGAAAGAGCTCTATCCAATGGTGCCATTTCTAGAAGGCCTTGAGTGCCTGAAAAGAAAAAAATTATGACTGAGGCACAAGAGAGGGAGGGTGAAGGGAGTTAGCCACAAAATGTGCAAGGGGAACATTTTGGATAGCAATTTTGGTGACTCGAGGGGTCATCTACCTGCTAGATGAAGTTACGAGTTGCCTGAAGCAATCCATCGGGCATGGAGTCATTAAATTCTCTACTTGGTACCCCAACCAAATAGAACACTACAAGGATGAGATGGAGGGTGGCACATCACCTGATTAGAGAAAGGCTTGCAAAACAAATTTCTTGGAACAACAAGCTTGTGCCAAAGTACTTAGGGAAAGCAAGGCTAATATATAGCAAAACAATGTGCAAAAACATTTGGAGGAATAAAAACCTAAGATAATATGTACAAGGTGGAGAACTTCCTTAAGTAGCAATGCTTCAGATGGATTCCATTAACTAGAATATGTAATTCTTCACCATCCAACGAAGACAATTGGAAGGCATTGTTGTCCTTACACTTTGTGACCATGTATGGGCCACTCCAAATGGCATCAAATTTTGAATGCTTTCCTAGTTTTTCTCTGTCTACATCCCATTTTAACACTAAATCTCCAACTTGGAAAGATCTATCCTTGGCCTTCCTATCAAAGGTCTTCTTTATCAAAGCTTGATCCTTCTCCATTGCTTGGGATGCCTGATTTCTGATTTCTTAGAGCTCCATCAATTCTGCATATCTAACCTCCATGGGCCTAAACTCCAACAACTCTAACTATTTCATGAGTTCCAATGTTGGCAACTCAAGTGACATGGGAAAAATTGCCTCTCTTCCATAAACAAGCTTGAATGGAGAGTTACCTGTAGATCTTTTGGGAGTTATCCTATCAGCCCATAAGGCTGATTTCAACTTAGTATGCCAAGACCTCTGATTTTCATCAAGAGTCCTCCTAATGATCCTCAACAAGTTCTTGTTTATAGATTCAGCCTGGCCATTACCCTGAGGGTAATAATTTGATGAAGTGCTTAGGTAGATCCCATTCTTGACAGCCCATTCAGTTACCTTGGACCCAATGAATGCCAATGCATTATCTGATATTATTGTAGCAGGTATGCCAAATTTGGTTGTTATTCCCTCATAGAAGTCTAGGATGCTAGATTCATTTGCTTCCTTGAGTGCTATTGCTTCAGTCCACTTGGTGAAGTAATCTATTGCTATTAAAATCCATTTGTGCCCTTGGCTTAAATTTGGATTAATGACTCCAATGAAGTCCAAACCCCATTGCATGAATGGCTGGTCAACTGAAATTGGGTGCAATGAAAGGGCATCTAGTCTCTCTTTAACCATGAAGAATGCACAATTCTTGCACCTTTGATCCATGCATAACAATCACTAAAAATTTTGGGCCAATAATAGCCACCCTCATGATCTTTAGATGTCACTCTTGGTGTGAAATGACCACCACTAATCCACCATGGAACTCTTCCAACACCCTATGAATTTGATTTGTACCAATGCATCTCAACAACACTCCATTCACATCCTTTCTAAACAAAACACCATCAACAAGGGCATATGGGACAGCCTACAATCTAAAGTGTCTTCTTTTGGTCTTGTTCATCTCTGGAGGGCATAGACCTATGCTTAGGAAATGCATTATGTCTTGGGTCCAGCAAGGAGTGAGGACATCATCATTTTCCTTTTGAGTGCTTCCTTGCTCATGGTTGTCTTACTGCAATGCCAAAATAACCTCCTTCTCATTAGATGTTTCCTTATGTTCATTCAAGACTAGCTGCTCACACAATATTTTCCTCTTGACCAACTTGGTGACTTTGATCTCAATGTCATACTCCATAACACGAGTGATCTAGCCTAATCTCTTTCATTCGAGTATTTGTTGAGGAGGAAGTCTTTAACTCCCATGTGAGAAACCAACAATTGAACCTTGTTGTTTGAAACTAGATGCTTGAATTTCTTCAAGCTCCTAATGACTATAAGAACATGCTTCTCAATGAAGGAATACCTCACCTCATATTCCTCTAGGATTTGGCTGAAGAAAGCAATTGGCTATTCATCATTGTCTTTTTTCTGCTGTACCAAAATTACAGAAATAGTATCATCACCCCCAAATGCGTAGAGGATGAAATCCTTAGAGAAATCTGGGTTAATGAGAGTTGGGGCTTGAGAGATGGCCTCTTTGATTGTTTAAAAAATTTCTTTTCCTTCTAGCTGTCCATTTGAAAGCTATGATTTTCTTTAACATCTTGGTGATAGGCTTGACTAGGGCTGCAAAATTTGGGACAAACCTCCGAACAAAATTTATTCTCCCCAAGAAACTTTGAAGGGCCTTCTTGTGGCTTGGCAATGGTAGTGCTTTTATGGCTTCAACTCTTTCTATATCAATTGCTAATCCTACTTTTGAGACAATGTGGCCAAGGAGCTTTCCTTCATGGGCTATAAAAATACACTTTTTAGGATTCAAGGATACTCCAAATCTTCTACACCTTTGGAACACTTGTCTTAAATGAAAGAGATGGTCTGCTGCATTTTTTGAAAAAATAGTGATATCATCAAGATATATCAGCACCATGTTGTTAATCAAATCCTTGAATGCCATGTCCATTTCCCTTTGGAAAGTAGCTCCAGCGTTAGACAACCCAAATGGAATTTTCCTATATGCATAAGTTCCCCATTTGGTTGTAAAGGCTGTCTTGAACTGATCTTCTTCTTTCACCATAATCTGATTGTACCCCGAATAGCCATCAAGTAGTGAAAACCTCTCGGAGCCAGCAACAACCTATAAAATCTGCTCCATGGAAGGAAGTGGATAATTATCCTTAAGAGATGCTCTATTCAAATCTCTGAAGTCAACACACAATCTGATTTCCCCACTCTTCTTTCTAATTGGAACCAAGTTGGCCACCCAACTAGAATGCTTGATAGGGAATATGATTCTTGACTCTATCAACTTATTCAATTCTTTTCTCATGAGAGGCTCCATGTGTGGATTGACTGGTCTTTGTTTTTGTAGTACTTGGATCCAATTCAATGGTATGTTGAGCTAACTTGGGATTGAAACCCTTCAAATCTTCATAGCTCCAAGAAAACACATCAGGGAATTCTTGACAAAGTTGTATGAACTCATACCTTTCTTGTTTAGTTGTCATCTTACCAATTTGGAGTGATTTTCCTTCTTCCACCAAGATGGACACTGAATCTTCTCCCTTGACTTGGATGTTTTCTTTCTCCTTCCTAAAATAATCATTAGGATTGAAGATGGACTCCAAAGTAATAAGTCCCTTTGGTAGTTTGTTAGTTCTCAGTTGTACCACTTGGTCACCATACTGCTACTCCAACTTTTCCTAATTTTTAGTTGAGAACTCAGCCTCTTCTTGCAAGAAATGGATGATTTTCTGATCATTTTCAAATACTTTCCAACTTATATTGTTATCTGGCACTGAAGGCCTTACAATCACATGGATTTTTGGCTATACCTTGTCCTTTTGGATGCTCTCAACAATGTCAAAGGCTGCCCCAACTACCGCAAAACCTATCGCAGCTTGGTTCTAACTTCTAGGAATGGATTTAATGCCAAAGTCCTCAAAATCTTCAATGAGGTCCCACACCCTATTTTTGTAACACTTGAGAAAATCATTCTTGATCTAAAGCATGCTTCCCCTTAACTTGGTTGACAATCAACTCACTATCACCAAAGACTTGAAAGTTATTTATTCCTCTCTTGATTGACCAATGCAATCCTTATATCAAAGGTTCATATTTAGTAGTGTTATTAGAGCATGCAAACTGAAATCTAAAAGCTGAATAATACTTAACTCCTTGAGGTGAAACCATAATAGCTCCCCCTCCTGCACCTTGTCTACTCCTTGATCCATCAAAAAACAACTACTATACCTCATTGTCATCCTTGTATTTTGGATTGGTGATGCTAGGAATAGGCTGACTTTCTTCATGCATGCAATAGAATCCTAGCTCAGATTCTTCTATTTGTTGATAAGAATCAAAAGCATGCACCTTGTTTTCCCATTCATCAGGAGTTAGATCTAGGATACTTCAAACCTTGGTCTCAGCTTCGTTAGTGCTTGGATAATCTTCTTGATCAAACGCTGAATAATTGGTATTGATTTGGTTTGGAGTGTAAGGCTCAATGTGAAATTTTACAATAGGCTCAAATCTGATTGTTGATTTAGCTCCATACCTTGTTCTGAACAACATGTGTGACCAATCAGCAGATAAGTAACCTCCAATCTTGGCTGTGAAATCCCTTGACAAACATAGGGCAAAGAGTGGTGGAAGGTCTATTACTGAGACATCTTGCAAAACAACAACGTTGGGGCATGCATGCAAAGTAAGACTCAAGTTCTTTATCACTCCAACTATTGTTACTGTTGTCCCATCCAATTACACTACCCCTTTGGATATGACCTCATATTGAATTCCCAATTGATCAACTATTTTCTTGGGCATTACTGAACTACTTGCTCCGGAATCAATCATGCAATTGTACTAAATGGTTTCCAATGATCAATGAAACATAGAATGGAGGGGGTTTCAACATTTTACCTTGCTGTCCTCCATGATTCCCTTCAGGATGGGCAACATTTGTGAGCACCTTCTCTTGCATTTGGACTTGTTGATTTGAAGTTGACCAGTCCTTCATGGCAGCTTGTAGCAAATCTCTTTGGCCTGGGATAGATAGTGATTCCCACATTGATATGTTTACATTTTTCTTCTTCATCTGATCAATGATGTTGAATGGAGATGAAGCATCTCTTTGCTATCCCTTGGCCTACACATTCATCCCTTGCATATGGCAGCAACAACTGGCATTTGAGTTGGCCTAGGAGCTGTTTTAGGCAGCCCTTGTGTGTTTGGAACTAAATTTTGTTTGCCAATAATTGGTGGGGTGATAGAAGATTGTGGATTACTTGGAGCCAATGGATGTTCTTCACCCAAATTTCTCCTTTTTGACCTTGTGTTGGCTGCAACACTTTGGGGAATTGTTTGATTCATGCCACAAAAATCTTTTGCCTGCCAGTTTACAAGTGTAGTATCATTTGGAGCTGATTGCTGCTAGAATGTGTCTTGTTGTTGGTTATTTCCTTGACTACATTCATCCTCCACACTAGTTGTAGTCAATATTAATGCTTGATTTAAGGCACCATTGAAACACATAGACTGGTTGTGAGGTTCATTGCATGGGAAACACCAATCATACTCTTGAGCTATGTTGTTTTGCACTGGCACTAATGCCTTAGAGGCAGATGTAGCGTTGGGATTATAGGGCTGAAATGGTTTGTTGGCAGGAGGTCTTGCTTGGTTTAAATTTGCAGCTAGATTGGGTGGTCTTTGAGGTTGGTATGGCTCCTATTAGGCTGAGCTTGAGGCTGGAAAGAAGGCCTAAAACCTTGGGCTTGCTACCTCTTGAGTGTAACCAGCTCATTACCTAGATTTTGCAATTGCTTCATGACTTCTTGAAGTTCATTTGAGGCACTAGGAGATGAAGTAGAAGCTTCACTTGAATTCTGATTTCTAGGAGTGGGAATAGGAGCTAAATTAGGCACTTGACTAGTATTTGGGATTTCTAAACATGGGTATAATGTCATTAGAGGCCTAGGAGCTAGCTTGCCAGCTTGAATCAAACAATTTTCATCTCTAATGGCAATGCTATAAGCAAGAGGATAGTTGTGCCTCCCATGGATTGAATTAACATAGAAATATCATAGTTAAAGCTTTAAGGTAATATAGAAAAGCACCTTCTGCTGATGGCCTTACTACGCCACTGGAACTATTTCCCAAGTCATTTGAAACCTGAAGTTGAAGTCAGTTAGCTACTCATTGGAAGCTCTCTTGATTGTTGTCAGCTGTTCCAAAAGGGACAAGTTATCTCCCTTTTCTCCAAAGTTCTCATGGAGGGCTATACATAGCTGGTTCTAGTTTTGGATAAAACCTGAGGCAAGACTCATGAACCATTGCAAAGCTTTCCCTTTGAATGAAGATGCCAACAGGTTGACAAAACTTGCATCTCATTAATCTCATGGGTTACACAAATATTGGCAATATCCTTGACATGATCACCAAGAGTGGTCTGATTCTCTCCAGTAAAGTATGGAATGTTCTTTAATGCTGCAACTGGGATTGCATTTTGTGCATTGAGAGAAAGTGGGCTGCTGCCAGTGAAATTGACATAGGGGTTGTGTTGTGCCATTCTAATTTAGCCTTAGAACCCTTTTGATTGAATGAAAGGCCTACCAGGTGGAGGAGTTGATAGAGTTCTATTTGGTGGAGATGGAGACCTTTGAATTCTTCTCCCTCTTTACCTTCTTCTTGGAGATAACTATAGATACTCAAACAACACCTCTTCTTCTCCAACTCTTGACCTTGTGGTGATTCTTCTCATGATTTTTTAGGTCTGCACTGCTAAAACCAGCTAATTCTTCTTCCTTGGAGTCGCCAGATGTGTAATTTAGGGCTCTTTTAAGCAAGAAACTTGCAACAAATGCACATCAATTTTGTTACAATGAAGATGAAGACCTCTAAGGTCCCACCCGATGTGCCAAAACTATTGGTGCAAATTAGCAACACCCCTAGATGTTGATCAGATTTCTATTTTGACACCTTGGACATCCAATGTGATTGTACAACATTGAATCTTCTCCCCAAGTGTGGGACTTGTAAAATGGGAAAAGAATCTCTAGATTAGAGGCTGGTTCCTTAACTCCTCTGATCAGGGATATTACTTGCAAGTTACATAGAGTTTGAATTCAAGATCCTACTCTAAATTCCAAAGGGGACAGAGATAGAGAATGCAAAACTGAAACTAGTGTTAATAAGGTGACGCACCAAAGGAGTGGTGAGCATTTTTACTCTTGCAGATTAACACAGATCATAGAAATGAAACAAAACTTCATGAAAAAACAAATAAAGTGTAATGGAAGGTCGAAATGAATCAAACAATACAAAGGATAAAAACTCATTCACAGAGCCTACATTGTCATTTTCAATATCAAAAAAACACTTGCATTAGAACATCTGAGAGGAAAAACAGGTTGCAGTCTTGGAAGAGGTCTGATTTTCTCCACAAAATCACTTTCAAGGTGAAAGAGGGAGTCTGCCATACATGAAAAATGTTCAACCTTCTAAAAATGAGCCAAATCTAGCTTTTACAATGCCAGAAACGACCCCAGGAGAGACAAACATGGGAAAATGTGGGAGAGCTTCAACCACCAACCAAAAATGTAATAAAACAACATGGGAATCCTTAAAGGTCCTTTCCCTAACATTTTTCACAATGCTGGGAGAGAATACGAGCCATTCTTCATTAAAAATGGTGGTTGAAACGTCATTTCTGCTCATGACCACGTCAAAGGCATTTTTTCAATTTTCTCTCTCAAAATCCATCAAAATATAAAATTGACCCCAACTATTATAGAGAATTTCACCAGATTTCCATTGATATAAAGAACGCGAAAAACTAAGCTCTAGATCGAAAGATATGACCGTTTGAAATTTTAGGGAAAAATAGGGCCAAAAACGGATCGGGCAAATTTTTTGAAATTTTCCGCTTTTTGCATTTGGGAAAATTTCCCCAAAAATCCCCACACTGCACCATTTTGGGTGCCACATGGCACATGCTTGATTGGGCGTGGGCCTTTAATGCTTCATTTTCCATCATTTTGGCCTTTGGAAAAATTTTCAAAAATTCTCACCGGCCGATGACCTGAGGACACGTGGCATAACATGATTGGGCGCGGGCCTTTCCCCTTGAATTTTTCATCACTTTTGACCATTTTCCTGACTTGGACACGTGGAAAAACCCCATTTTATGTGGGCTTTCTCCTTCCCTTTTCCCTGCGGGCCTGTCCTATATTTTTTGCCGCCATCGAACACGTGGCAAGATGTGATTGGTTTGCGTCGGGAGCGGACTTTTCCTTTTGAATTTCTCTTGATTTTCTTAGGAAATTTTTCCAAATTTCCCCTACCTTCCACCGTCCGAGACACGTTGCAGCATCTTATTGGATGCGGGTCTTACGGGTGAACATTTCCCTCTACATAGTCCCTTTGGGAAAAAATCCCAATCTCCCCCTGCGCTCCGCCGTTCCAGGTCCCTATGGACACGTGGCGGGTTCTTACTGGTCGGTGGGGCTATGGGCCAATAATTTTCCTTTGACCCAACCAAAACACTTTGCCAAAATTTTAAATCTCCCTCTGCGGTCCGTGGGTCTTGAGACATGTGGCATGAGGCCATTGGATGCGGACCCTGTGGGTGAAATTTGACTTTACGCCCTCATGCAAAATATTTCACCAAAATTTTAAGTTCACCTCCACGCTCCGCTATTCTAGCCTCGGGGAAATGTGGCGCAATGTGGTTGGGTGCGGGCCTTTCCTGGATATTTTTTCATGGTGCTAACACTAAGTCATTTTTTTCAATTTTTTACCTCTTGGACATGTGGCATGATCCCATTCACTTGGCGGGCTGGGGGTGAATTATTCCCTTTAAAACTTGCCGAATCACTTGGTAAAATTTCCAAGTTTACCTCCACTCTCCGCCAGTTCCTTGGACACATGGCACGTGCTGATTGGCTACGGGCCTTTCAAGGGAAAATTTCCCACAAAAACTCCGCCGAGCCATAGCTTAAAAAATACATGGAGATATGAGGAAAACTTTACCTTTTTGGAAACTTGAGAAAGATCTCTATCCAATGATGCCATTTCCGTAAGGCCTTGAGTTCTGAAAAGCAAAAATTATGACCGAGGCATAAGAGAGGGAGTGTAAAGGGAGTTAGCCACAAAATGTGCAAGGGGAACATTTTGGATAACAGGTGGATAATGCATTCATGTGGGTCCTTCCTAATGTATAGCACTGAAAAGAGATACTACCATTTTGGAAATCCTTACAAAAAGTGGACTCATTAATTACATGTTCAAGTTAAAAGGTTATTACTCAACTATGTCTACATATTTTGTGATGGCATGGGATAATGAAGTGGTGACTATTAAGGGAAAAAAGTTGCATGTTACATAATATTTAATCTTAAAGGTTTCAGACATACCAATAGATGGTCTTAAGATCTTTAAATATAGGTTGTGAAGGGTGGAGGAATTTGAAAATTTTCTTTGTGTGGATTAAATAATTTTGATTATGATGAATGAAATCGTTATGGTTTCTTTACTAGGAATGTGTCGAGGTTTGTTTCCATATCATGAAATATATTACCCTCAATGGTAAGTTTCAGAAATTACACACTCACCACTTCTCTCTGTTGAATCATTTTCATCATAATAGAAGGATGAACATTCATTTCTATTTGTTCTACCCCTTGAATACTCCCATTCTATATTCTCGGGATGATAAATTGGTTTCTCTACTACATCAAGGGCTAATTCTCTTGTTAGTGAAATCCATATCCCCTATTTTAGGACCTATGTTTTCTCTCTCTAAAAATGTAGGTAGTTCTAGCGATGATTTGGAGGATTTTTTTCCACTATCAAAAATATTAAAACTGTTAAAGAATAAGAACAAGAGGATAAGAAATTTCAAAGTAGCCTCATCTCTTCAAATTTTGGTAGGAGGACCTAGTTTGAATGTCAATATGGAGCATTGACGAAGAATAATATTTATGATTTTTTCTCTCAAAGGATGGACTTGTTGGAAATTACAAGTGGTATCTTTGAAAGCGGATAATAGTAACCTTTTTAGAATGATTAAGAGGATTAAAGATGAAATGGTTGTGCATGGAAAAATAATTGATGCTCTTTAGGATCAAAGGGTAGATGCTATAGTCAAAGGTAAAAGATGATATGTGTGCTTAAAAATTCAGATGATGAGGATACTCTCCCTTAGAATCTAACAATGAATGTAGGACCGAGATCAAGAACCACGATCAAGACTCTTTAGTCTACTTTGTTTCTGAATTTCTACTATATATTTATGGTTTTCCCCTATTTTTGTTTGTGTTTTTGTCTAAATCTATTTTGAGATTTTTTCTCCATTGTATGGAGTTGTGATTCAATTCATTTTTACTCTTTTTGGATGGTGAATTTTTTCATTTTGTGTCTTTTGTAATGGGCCTTGGATCCTATCCAATTATTACCAATAAAAAGTACTTTTGTGGTGTGCAATCATTAATTCTTCTATGAGAATTTTAATGGTATTATTCAAGAATTTCATTCCCTATTGTTGATTATACTTTATAGGAACCCATATATAGTAATGATATTTTCATATCAGAATTTGGTTGTCCCTTTCTACATAATTTGATGTAGTTATGATTCCACCCATTTTGTGAAATAGTATGTTATTGTATAGAAATATCTCATTGTAGAACTGTGTCTTGGGATGAATTGAATATGAAATCTACCCCCATTTCTCAAATGGTTGTGTGACTATAAATGGGTGAAGAGGAATTTTATCCCTTTGATTGGGTTTCCCCACTCTTTGACAGCTATCACAATGTTTTGTGCATCTTGAAACAAAGTTGGCCACTAGATTCCACTTTGTAAAATTTTCTTCACAATCAATTCTCCTACAAAATTTCATCACACTATTTATTTTTGAGCTTCTCGTATTATTTACTATCTTTCATGATCCAATGTGAATCTCTATAATACCTCATCCTTCCCTAGTTTATAAAAATCCCTTTATAATGGTATAAGGAAAGGATCTATTAACAAATACTTTTTCTTTTTCGTGTAATGATTTGGTGGGATGTTGTGTTGAATAAAGTGTGCAATACCTTATAATTTTTTTGGTATTACGATGAACAAAAATAAATGTGTATATGGAGCATCCTCTTCCAATTACTCTATTTCTTCCTTTGTATTTATGTGGCTTGAATGATCTGGTCCCACATTTTTTTCCAAGATTTATATTTATATTAAATTTGTACACCTAGAAAATAATCTTGACATTTATCCTCCTAATGATGGATTATTCCCAAGGTATTTCAATATTTTTTGATCCATAAAGAACTCAAATTCAGTTGCTAATAGGTATTTTCTAAATCCTTGAAGTAAAAAAACTATGGTGGAGCCTCTCTTCTCGGTGGTTGTGTAGTTTTTCTCTCTCTGCGACAATTTCCTACTTACAAAATGAATGAGATGATTAATTCATCCTTCTCCTGGTTACACTAGGATTTATTTGATTTCACTTCTTGATGCATTAACATGCACATTAAAAATCTTTCTCTAGTATGGAAAAACTAGTATCAAGACACTAACTAACTCCTAATTCAATTGTGTGAATGCATTTTAGCATGCCAATATCCTTTCAATTTTTGTTCCTTTCAATAATAATTACTCCATAGTTTACAAAATATTAGCATATGCCCTAATAAATTTCCTATAATACCCAAAGCAGCCCTAGAAATGCATGGAATTCTAAGGGGGTAGTGGGAGGTTTGAGGTCAATTATATCCACAATTTTTACTTCATCTACTAAAATTCCTTATTTACATATAATGTGACCAAGTAATACTTGAAAAGGTGTAAATAAAAATATTTCTTCAAATTTATGGAATTGTGTGATGATATATATCATTCCAACATTAATTGTACATTGGGTATATATTCTTTGAGTAGGAGAAGACTTCCCAATCATAGAAATATACTTGAAGGAAATCATGAATGTAGTATTTATATTCAATGGTAATTACTCTAGAGAATATTACGGGTGTATTTATAACCCAAAAAAACATCACCATGTATGTGAAACTACCCCATTTGGTTATGAAAGTGTTTTTGGACTAATCTTCTTACATAATTAGAATTTGGTGGTAACTATTGAACCCATCTATAAAATACTATACCTTATGCATTGATATTTCTTCCACGATTTCATCTTTAAATTGAATAGGAAATGGATGTTTGAAAAATTCATCATTTAGGGCTCTATAATCACCATAGATTCTAATTTCTCCCATTTTATTTTGTTGGGTGACTACTAGACTCACCCAATATGATTTTTCTATCAGGTATATTAGTATTTCTTCTATCATATGATCCATGTGATTAATATTTCTTAGTACTTATTATTAATTGTCTTCTTTTAATTCAATGTGAATTTATCTCGAGTGATGGATCCACTCCATTTATTTCATTGAATTTAGTTAGAAACACATCTTCAAAATCCTACAACATTTACACAATTTCTAACATCTATTTTTCCATCTAATAATATCTAGCTTTATTATTCCTACTAGCCCAATGTCTTCTACTCTCTGGAACATTGGTTCATTTTATATCCTGGTCTTTCCCTTATTGTGGTTTTCTGCTACCAACCTATTCCCTTCTTTTTCCTCTATGTTTAAATTATGTAAATGTCCTCCTTCTTTATTATGTTATTCTAGATGTTTTAGTTTAAACATTCCAGCCAACTTTATATATTTTTATCCTAATTTTCTTAATTTTTCTCATTGTTATCCCCCGCCTTGTAACAAATTTTTATCCTATACTTTTCCATGTTCAATGTTTCAATCCTAATGTTTTCCTTTGTGAAGTTCTTCTACTTCATTTCTTTGGGGTATGGAAATTCATATCCTCCCTATAAGTTAATAGTTCCTTGATATGGAAATGTTTAATTTTTGTAGGGGTTTTATTTACCATGGGGTTACTATCATAAAAAGTAAATGTTTAAATATAGTCCTATTGGATCTGCCTCCAATGAAATGTTTTTCTCCTTCTTTATTGATGAAAATACCAATCTTTTTACAATGGCGTTAATATTTATGGAAAGAGGTGAACCCCCACATTGGTTATATTAGTTGTACCTTCCAATCCTTTATAAATTCTTGAATGTGTGATCCAAACATTTTTCTACACAATATTGTGGCCAAACTTGTATTAACCTAGTATCTAATGTAAATCACTACAATATTATACTTGTTACTTTGATCTATTTAAGATTTTTTGACCTATGTATATCCCATGACAAGGCTACCATTCCTTTGAAGGAATAATATAATGCACTAATCTACATTCTTTCTTTGGGAAATTATTTTTACGATTTGACCAAAATTGCATTTAAATTAGAGGTCAATTTTTTTGGAGTTTATTTTATGCTACCTAAACCATTCTCATTGGTATTATTTCATGCTCCATACACATCTAATGATTAAATCCTTCATCAAAATTGTCATCAACCGAATATTTGATTTCCTACGGAATATAAATTTCTCTATTTGGGTTAGTATAATCCCGATCATGCGTCACAAATTCATATAGATGTGATTTTTCTTATTTATTCAGATACCAAATGTTATATTGGGAGTCTTCATATATGAATGGATTTTTTTTTGTGTCTTGAAATATATTTCACTATTTTGTAACTCATTTTCTTTTATGTTTTTTCTATATTATGGTTATGTAAATTTAATTTTATGTCTTACTATAAACCAATTGTCGAATCATGCACACATTGAGAAATTGGTTCCTTAGGAATGATATAGGGATTTTGTTTAGACTAACTCATTGGAATAAGAATAATAGATTCATTGAGATGTGATTCCATTTGGTTGGTTACTATGTTGATTATCATGTTGCCATCATACACTTATTTCTTTTTGATCTATATTGGGTAATATGTTTGATTATTTTTCATATCAATAAATTAAAACTACATTTTCAAAATTAAGTTTCCTACCTATATCTCAACATCCTCTAATCATCCAATTGGATCTCCTCTACCATAGTCTATGAGGTTAAGAGTAATAGAGCTATATGCCGAGTGAGGACTACATAACTTCATAGGTGGATCTCGACATCATGTTTATTATACTTCCAAATTTGAATACCACATTTTTAATTCATAAAATCCAAAAATTATATTCAATTAGGTGTCCACATCCTATAGTTTTTTACTATTTTTATACAATATTGGTTTCTTTAATTTGACTGCTTCACTTGATACTCATTCTTATAGAGTTCCGAGTAACTTAGATATGTTTTTGAAAAATAATCATTGTGGAGGACATTTATTATGTTCACGAGATCTTGTAAGGATGTTATCATTATTTCTTATTTTAATATTCTCAGTATTTACTTGTAAATATGGGATTTGACTTCCCTGTATTTTACACATTGACATCTTTGTTCTAGATCAAGTGGAGAAATTGTTTATATTCTTTAAGTAACATATTTTATTTTTGTTGGTCCAGATAGGTGTCTTTGTAAGTTCACCAAATTTGGAGATCCATAACAAAATCCAAATTATCCAAGATTTATTATTTCCCCTACATTCTAGTAACAATTTTTGGATTTCTAGTTTCTATGGGCACCACATTAATCATATTGACATTGTGTATTTGTTTTTTATTTTTTTCTTCTTGAGTGTGGGATATTATTTTGTATTATGGTGTGCATGCACCCTACAATATTTGTATAATACTTCATCTATTAGGTTTTGATGGATAACTATGAATAATGTAGTGTGGTTCTCCATAAATATAACAAATTACTCCTTTTCTTTGTATTCTGGTCCTATTATGCTTTGTTGGTAACTACCCTTTTATCCTTCTTTCTATGTACCATAGGGTATCTATCGGTCATTATTTCCTTTATGTTTTCCATGATAAATTTTATATGGTGATTTTGATTCTGGTATGTTCCATCTCATTGACTTTTGTGGTGAAGGAAGGGCCCATTTTATACTTTTTAAAAAATATGGTGGAGCCTAACACAGATTGTCTTGTGGACATTTAGTTATACATTACAGGATTGTCTATGACAAAGAAGGATCCCACTACATATTTAGTGAAGGGGATGTAGTCATATCACTCTCCATAATGTTTGGTTGTATAGTGGTCAATTGAGCTTGTATTGCAAACACATTCCTAGTAACTTCCTCTTTCAAATATATTAAATCCATGTAGTCCTTAGTTTCATGGGTAACATCCTTGTAAAAGTACACAACACATTATAAGTTTGTTTGACATAGTGGTGTAGCGAGGTGGAAAGTATAAAGATAATGGAGCCATAACCTACATACATCATAATACTCTTCTCATCCTACTAAATTTTTATTGGTATAATTTATCTTACGGTGTCCTTCATCTCCAAATTAAATGCACCACATGGTGATCCTAGGTTTATTTCCTTCTTATAGTTATTCTAACCTTCACATTACATGTGTATAATTTCACTTCACTTTTATAGTTAGAGGTACCAATTTCACCATAATCCTCAATATTTTCCACCCAGATAACTACTTCAATGGCCTCAACTTTAGTTTGGAATTCTTTTTGTACAATTGCAAAACAAATCTTATTGCATAATCCTTCCAAAACCAAACAAACTTGTTTGATTCATAAAAAATAGAATTAGGATTATGAATTACATCATAGAAACTCATGTTATATTCCATTTCTATCTCTCTCATCTTCTTGTTTATCTCCTTCAAGTCTTGAATAGTTTTCCCTACAAATTTCTTCCCTAAAAATTCTTGGGTTAAACTATTATGGATGTCCTATATAGATTACAATTATCTTGAAAATATAAAATCCAAGGCTATTCCATGTAGTGATCATATAATTTTAAACTTCATATACGTCTGTAAGTCATTTTACCCAACACATCAAAAGTTAGGAGGCATTTTTTTGGATCATAAATCTCATCATAAGGTTTAAAACTTACAAAAGGATTATATAATTGATATAACTTTCCCTTTGAACCCAAATGATTTCTTGGCTAAACTTGTGTAGTATTATAATTCAAGATCTATCTTGGATTTAATTCCATTTCTAGCTTATGGGTGCTTGCACCGTACATATAGAATAGCCTCACAAGGATCTATCTTCTCTAATTTTGACTCTTTGGATTATATAAAGCTAACCTCATATTTTGGCCTTATCAAACTTTAGATAATGTCTTCCCCATTTATTTCACAATTTCCCCTTAATTTGATCCTATGCAATAGAGAAACACGTAATGAAAAATCTAATTTCTTGATAGTTTCTTACACTCCTATATATCCTAATCTCTTGATTGCAATGTTTCATGTGATATATATTTTCATATTAATCTCATTTGTAATTGTTGCAAAATTTCAAATTTCTCCAAATCATTTATACAATCCTATGTAATGAATTCTTTCTCTAGCTCTAGGGACATATATATTAGAAGAGGGTGTTATCATCTTCTACAAGGCTTTTTGGATCTTGTTCCATTTATTCCCTGCATAATATATTTTCTTTATTTTACCAAAGTGAGGGTCTCCATGATGGTTTTTCAAGTTTCGGTGCTAAATACTTCATAAATCTACCTCTAACTACTTATAGTCGACTCTCTTTCGATTCTATACCTAGTTCTTAATTTCCTTCTTGATTTTGTAACTAGTGCCCACACCTTATTGTTCACCCTTTTGATAACTTTATCTTCCTTCTTTGGAAATCCCTTCAGTTTCTTTAGGAGGATCCTTTCCTCCTTCTATGACAACCTTCCATACCTCATCCCTACTCATAGTTAGTTTTTTTCCTATAAAAGCACTATGACATCCCCATTTATTGTCTTTTCTATATCCTCTCTCGCATCTTTTCAATTCTTCTCTTTTCTTCTTTCCAAATCCTTCATGTTTCCTCTATTATTCCTTACCCCTTCCTTTTCATCTTCTTGTTGACTGATGTTTTACCTTGGGGTTTACTTGATGTGTATGTGGGGTAAAAATTAGCTCAACCTCAGTATGGCAGATTTTTAAGGATAACCACGAGATGTGATGGATGTTTTTGCACTCCGTGAAGAATGTAATAGACTTATTTTCCCTACGAGTAATTCTACAAATCACAAACACTTACACAAAATAGAGTTAGTAAGATAAGATGGGCAGGATGCCTGGCAAAGGCCAATTCCCAGTAGTCAAGAGACTCTCTTATGTAGATGAAAACTTGCTTTTGAAACACTTAAGATTTATTGATGACAATTTGAAGTACAATATGATAAATGGAAAATGTGATCAATCTGTTATCACTTATTTAGGTGATTACATACATAAGATGATAATGATGGAAATGAAAACAACAAGACTAGAATCCAAAGTCAGAATCTAGGTCAAAATATAGGTTCTATGAGAAATTTGAGCCTATAGAACATGTTAAGTCCTCATCTTCTAGGAAGTAAGAATCAGGATCTGAGATGTAGTCCTCCAAAAAGAAATAAGATATCTCTTCTTCTGTGTCGTAGAGGTGTGAAATATCAACACACATGTCTAGAAGGATGATGTTGCTTTTGATGTCAAATTCAGATGTGATATAGTTGTCCTCCTGGGATATTTAGGCCATATTCATATTTGTACTTGAATTATGCAAGGCCAACTTAGATTATATGGACCTCATAGTATACCTCCCATAATTCCTCGCTTACTTCACATATTCACCGAGTTGATGCAAATATTGCCTCCAAATGGTCAAGGGGTGTAGCGTGGATAGAACGAGTTCTAAGGAATGTATCAAATCATACTTCTCCTAATAAAAGGGGTGACAGAAAATTGGGAGTGAATCAATAATGGTAATAGGATAACTGTCACCTTTTTTGGCCATTTTATAACATCCATTCTTGGAAACATGCTAGAAATGATAAAAACAGACAAAGATTACTAGGTAGATTGGAAGAAATGTATGACAAAAATATATTATGCAAGAATCACAAGTGATCAGGCTAATTGTAGGTGATTACTATGAATTATAATAAACTACCAAAATAAATAGTTTAACTTAATTATTTGCAATTGTGAGGACTTCTAAAGCTTAAACGAGACTCAGTAATGAACATATAAGAAAAGTTACCTTAAAATGGAAACATAATTTAGTGAAAACAAGTTCTCACCTTGGATGATTGAACAAATTGAATGGTAGATAGGTAAAAATGGCTTGAAGATGTATTGGAAATTATGATAGATAATAAAATGGTTGTGTTGAAGAAACATAACAATACTAATGCTCTATTTTAAAAGTTTGATCTCTAAAATGCTCGTGGATGGACATAACTTCCCTGCAAAGTCCAAAAATATTTCTCCAAAGAGGCTAAGAAACTTGTTTATATAGATCACTAATGATAGGAATAATTGTCATTGATTTCAAAAATTTGAGTTAAGGGATAAAATGTGTGATTTTATTGCTATTTTGATCTTGATTTGGAGGGATTTACAAGGAGGCTGATATATTAAGAGGGATGAAATTTGATTATGACTAGGTTAGTTAGGATAAATGTAGAGGTATTTTTAGAAGGTTTCCAAAGTTAACTTAGTTCTAACTAGTTAGGGGTGGGAAGTAGTTATAGGGATAAGTTAGAGGTGGTTAGGTTATATTTATGGAAGGTTGCTAAAATAACTAGTTACAACTAGTGAGTGTAGGTAAGTTGACATGGTGAGGTGTGAGGGTGTGTTTTAATTAATTTAATTAATTATTTCATGAATGGAGATGTGGTGGCATAAATATTAAATTAATTAATTGAAGGGTAACCTAGATCATGGAGTGTCGTAAGTGGCACGTCATTATTATTAATTGATCAAGAATGGGTTTAGATAATGAAGGTGAGTGAGTGTATATTTTCGGTGTCTACATTTGCCCCTTTTTGTTTTGAAATTTTTAGCAAATCATCAAAAAAAATGATGTGAAGGTTTTTCTTGTATGGGTGATTCCACAATGACAAAATATAATGAGCACCAATGTGCTTTGTTTCAAAGGATTCCCAAATCAAACAGAGTACAAAACAAGTTACCAAGAATAAATTGATAGAGTGGCCAAAGGGCATGATTCTTGTGGACATATGATCCTCGCTAGCTAAATTGATGAATAGGAAAACCAAGTGATGGTGGTAAAAGGCCTCATCTCCCATGGATGAATGGTAAATCCCAATGTTTATTATGTTTGTTTGATTCAATATTTCAAATGCTAAGGCAAATTGAAAGCATGGAACACTTGTGTAAATGGTGAAAATAGCATGGTTATAGGCTAATGTGGGCATCTATGCTTAAATGGGAAAATAATTGGTGATTGGTACAATCATCGGAGATTGTATCACGTAAAAATGGGGCCTATAAATAGCCCAAAAGTAATGTTGTTTTACCACATTAAAAACATGGTGAAAATTATTTGTCAGTGCGACTGTTCGGTGAGAAAAATGGTTTTGGGAGTGGAGAGCTAAAAAATGGCATCTTCAAGCAGCAAAAGAAAGCCTTTGATGGCTGACATAGGCTTATAATTCATTTTGTGTCTAGTTTTTGTGATTTTTTTGTAGTTTAGGGTATTTAGTGCCATATAGGGGGCATGTGGATGCCCTAATTTTTATTAGTATGGATTTCTAGTGATTCATCCAATCGCTAGCGATTGAGGTGAATTTCCATCGATTAACCTATGAAAAAAAAAATTTTTGTGTTAAATATAAAGGCATGGTTTTTGGTGAATGTTTTAAATTTTTTTGGAATGTTTAAGATTGCACTTAATGCTAGATCTATGTCATTGATGTTGATATTGATGTTGATGTTGATAGTATAATGTTGTTTTTGTTAATATATTTTGGAAAATAAAGATGACGTTTTTATACTCGAAAATGATATTTATGTGATAATTTATTTATATGCTTCTTTTTTAGGTGGATGCACAATTGACCACCCTTGACCATATTCCATTGATTTTAGAGGAGGTGAGGGTAGATTTATCATATGAGGATTGGGAGCATCTTAAGGTAGTGGGTTTTAGTATTAGGTAGTTTTATAGATGGTTTCATAGATTTTGTAGCTTGATATTGGAATTATTAGAGTGGTGGAATCTTTCCACCAATACTTTATGTCTTCCTACAGAGGAGATGACCATTACTATTGAGGATTTTCATCATATTACAAGACTACTAGTTCATGGAAAAGTGATTTATTATATCACGAGAGGATGAGAGATAAGATACTATGTAGAGTTTATATGGAGAGCATGCTCGGGATGTGAGGTATTCATCAAGAGAATTTGATTACCAAGCATTATATGAGCTTGGGAGAGCTGGTTGTCCACGGATGACATTGATGATGTTATCTATTTCATGTTTTGATTTTTCAGATTTAGGGGCGGTCATTTTCCTTGGATGATGACTAGTGTTGTTACTGAGATGATAGAGCACCATACATTGTTTGAGTGGGCACCCACTTTACTAGCACATACATTTAGAGAGTTGTGGGATTGGACAACCCAAAATTGTTATGAAATTGATGTTGGATTTATGTTGCATTGTTGGGCACATGAGCACATTCTGATTGCTCATCCTTTAGGATTATCTTTTGACATTGATGTTATAAATCCTAACTTCATGAGATGGAGACAGAATCTAGGTTGAGCGAGGAAGGAAAATGGGCCTAGTTATTATGGAGATTTGATATCATGGCTATAGGTGGGTGATGTAGTGTTGAGACCATACCTAGATTTCCATGATAGGCTCCGGTTCCTCGATATTTTTTATGCTTACAGTAGGATATTTGGGTACATGGTCATAGAGATGGAGAGGATGAGATCCTACATTTTAGTCATGTCAAGAGATAGTTTTGGCTAACTCAAGGTATACCCAAGGATCCAGTGTAGTAATGATGAGAGGATGGAGATATTGAGACTCCACATGATGTTGTATTGAGGCTTATAATTATTTATGAGTAGTTGAGAGCTATGGGTCATGATGATGAGGGCCAGATTATTCTAGTTGATAATGCAGAGGTGAATTTGTATTTTACTACATGGTGGGCCTGATCACTGAGAAATTTTGATCGAGACTAGGGCAACAAAGAAGGCTTCCTAGATAGGTCAAATGAGTGCGTGCTCGAGATGGAAGGAGGATCACATGCACCATAGGAGGAGAGAAGTGAGGGTAATGATGCTATTGTTATGGCTATTACAGGTGGTGACATCCTAGAAGGCCATAGTGGAGGGGGAGAGAGATGTTACTCGGAGAAAGTGTGATGACCTTATGAGAGTTTGGGATACCCTCATCACAAAGAGAAATGGTTTTATTATTGAGCATGATAGCCTTCAGGTGTAACTTGTACAAGTATCTTTTGATAATGACAAGTACAAGGGACACAAGGATACACTAATGAAGGCTTTATGGATCGTAGGGACATCCATATCTAGTGCAGAGTTGTCGATCATGACTAAATAGAGGGGAGCATCTATAACACCTCCTCCTTGTATGATTTTAGTGGTGCACTATGAGGTTGTGTGAGTGGAGAGAGACTACTATGTTGATATGGTCATTAAGAACTACCTGGGAACCACGTTATATTTTGATCATGTAGCTACCCAAGGGGCAACTATAGCGAAATGAGGCCTAGTACAAGCGCGATGAGCATGGGGCAGTCACCTTATAGGCCGGGAGAGGGAGTGATGGAGAGGGAGGATCTGAAGGAGATGTTATTGTGAAAATTTTTGTAGAGGTGGTGGAGATATAACTGTAGTTTTATTTACTCTTGGTCCTAGAGGCGAGGGTGGTGGCAACACGGTGTTAGGATACGCTGATTTTACTACGTGATTTTATATGATGTTATAGGCTCATTGAAGCCCATTTTGATACATTTATTATTCAGACATTTGTGATGTATCCCAAACTTTGATATATATATATATATATATATATATATATATATATATATCTATGTGTGTGTGATGATTGTTTATGACTTATTCTTGTGATTTTATTGTATATGTTAGATGTTGTATGTTTTTGAAATGTGTCAATATTATGGATGGATTTTGATGGATATATGTTAGGATGTCTGATTAGAAATGTTCTAAATTTGGTCTTTGATATTTGATTGATTTAAATGACTTAAAAAAATTGATCCAATAATTATGTCAAATCAACAATGTAACTAAATAAAATAGAGTAAAAATGGAAAGATGGCCCCACTATGAAATTGGTATATGTGATGGGTTTTAAAAAACACTTTTTACACTTGTATCCTTTCAGATGTTAAATAAAATTATCAATGGGTAGTTATGTAAACTACGATAGGAATGGGGTTTTAAACAACTATATTTTACTAGGACGACAAAAGGGATTTTTGTGTGCATAGGAAAATGTGGGAGAAAGGGTTATCCTTTTCAACAATTTTATAGGAATTTGATGCCTCATCTATTACATATTTTTTGAAGAAAAATGATTAATACAGGAAGCTTGATATGATGGGAAATTTTATGGATGTCGAAGCTTTATTCGATTCTCTTTATTTTTGAAGGTTGATTAATACGGGAATATTTTTATATGAGTAGTCATCCTTTGAGGGTATTGTCTACATTCTGATTTTTGACTGAATGGACATCCTTCAAGGGATGGGTCCTTAATTTTGATGGGTAGATTTCCTTCAAGGGAGAATTATACTTTTTTTATATTTTTGATAATGATTTATGCTCTATGAATAGTTGTCCTTCGAGGGATCAATCTATTATAATTTGACATTTGATAAGATAAACATCCAAAATGACTTTTTACATAATATTGTTAAGATGAGGGTAAAAACCCACTAATAGACTATCTAGAGGAGGGGATAAACATGTATTTTCCTACATACACATGCCCCATGTCATGGTCTGGATGGATAGGTGAAATGATTTTAAGGAACTTGTGAAAAGAAAGTAAATCACTATAATGATGTGATGGTGTGACAGGATTTGAATCAAACTATCATCATGATAATCCATTATTTAATAGTAGAAAGGCCACAAGTGTGAAGCATTAAAGAGTTCTACCTTCGGTTCCCCATCAAGATAAGTGTGACGATACAATCCTGACCCATAATTGTGTGTGATAACATATGGACCAATCCAATTGGGGGAAAAATTTCCACGTTTACTCTATTCTAATGTAGTAACATTTTGATTCTCTTTAAGTACAAGATTAATAATTTTAAAATCATGTTCTTTGACATTTTTTTGTATTCTCTACTAATTCTTTTTGATAAACTTGATGATGTTTGAGGGCCACTAAAATGTTTTCATCTAACGATTCTAGTTGTGTTGGGTGGCCTTGGCGATATTCTTCATTAGGGATGAAATATTTGAGGGAAACATGTAGTGATGGAATTTGAATTTCAAGAGATATAATGGCTTTAGAGCTATAGACAAGTGAGTAGGGTGTTATGCATGTAGGTGTGCAGATGCTAGTTTGATAATCCCAGAGAGTGAATGGGATTTAGAGATGCAATTCTTGCCCACGTCATCTACTGTTTTCATGAGGATTTTGTTAAGTTTTTTGTTAGAGACCTTAGCTTTTCCATTTACTTGAGGATAATATGGTGATGAAAAACTAAGTTTAATGTTGAATGTTTCATAGATATTTTTAACTTCCTTATTTTTAAATGCTTTTCTATTTTGTTTATGATATTATGTGGGATATAAAAACCACATATGATGTTTTGATATATGAATTTTATGATGGGTCTATATTTTTTCGAGGTTAAAGGGATAACTTCAACCCATTTAGTGAAATATTTGGGTTCTGTGATTATGGAATGATGTTATGGAGCTGATTTTGGATTCATTGCACTAATGAGGTTTAACCCCCATTGAGAGAAACTCCATAGGTCCTGAGTGGGTTGTAATGCTTGATTAGGGACATGGATGATATTTGAATGGAGTTGGAATTTAATGCATTTATTTATGTATGTGCAATAATATTTAGTGATAGTAGGCCAATAATACCCAAACCATATGATACGTTTAGCAATGGAATTGCCACTAAAGTGACCACCAAAAATGCCATCATGGACCTCTTTGATTTCTATAGTTAATTCATGTGATTTAAGACAACGTAGTAGTTACCATAAAAACTACATTTGTAAACGATGCCCCCTATGATAACAAATAAAATGATGCATTGGAGGAATGATCATTTATTAGACTCGATAAATTTGATGGGAGTTTACATTCAATGAGATAGTGAAATTTTTGTGTGTGTCATAAATTGGGTGGATTTTCATCAATAATATTGATGGAAGGTGGCTCATTTTGATGTGAAGGATGATCCAAGCATTGAACAACTATAGACATTTTGGTTTTATCCTTTTATTTTATTTTTTCAAAAGGGACAAGGGATCCGAGGGATGCCATATTATCTCGTAAATTTGTTAGAAAACCGTGGAATGTCTTGAATGGTGTAATGATAAAGTGCGTTGAGGAGAAAGTTAATGAAATCTTTATCTTTTTGAATGATTTCATTTTTACACCGATATTCTCCTTTAACCCGAATAACTACGAGTTGTGAATCTCCATAGATTTCCGGATGTGGGAACCTAGGAGAATAGTGGTGTTTAGACCCATGATTAAGGCTTCATATTCTACCATGTTGTTAGTACACTCAAAGTTAAGTTTGAATGATAATGTAGTGGGATGTTGTAGGGTGGTATGACGATGACTTTGAATCCTCATCCTTCTAGGAACTTAGCACCATTAAAGAAGAGGGTCATTTTGATGGGGATGAAATCAAATTCATCATTATCAGATTTATTGATGTTGTTGATGGATTCATTAGGAAAATGTTCATGAGGTATTTGATTATTTGAAAGGGGTGCATCAACAAGCCAATCTGCAATGGTGTGATCCTTAATAGACTTTTGGGATATGATTTTGAGGTAAAATTTAGTCATGAGCATAATCCATTGGGTTATGATATCATTATGGTAAGGTTTAGCATGCATGGCCTTAAGCAAGTTAAAACTGGTGATGACATATGTCTCGTGATTGAGAATATAATGTCTGAGTTTGGAGGTGGAAAAACAAAATGTACAACATAGTTTTTTGACTTTGGTGTAGCATGTTTCATATTCATGGAGCATGCGGCTAATATAATATACAACATGTCCATGACCTTGACTATCACGGTGGGTAATCATATCTCCTAGAGTATGCTCAAGTAGATATGTTTAGATAGAAAGGCTTCCCTTCATGAGGTGGAGTAAGTAGAGGTGGTGATAATAGGTACTGTTAGATTTTGTCAAAGGATTTTTGGAAATGAGAATTCCAACAAAATTCTATGTCCTTGCAGAACAAATTGTGAAATGGTTGACAATGGTCAGAGAGTTGCGATATGAAACGTCGAATGGACTGTAATTTACCTCGAAGGTTTTGTAGTTTCTTTATATTTAATGGAGGAGGCATTTAAATAATTTCTCTAAATTTTTCTGGGTCAACTTCAATGCCTCATATAGATATAAGGAATCTTAAAATTTTTCTGGAAAGGACACCAAAAACAAACTTTGCAAGATTAAGGTGAAGAAAAACTAGATGAGGTGAGTGAAGATTGATTCAAGGACATCAAGATGGTTTTAGCATGATTTGTATATTCTTAGGAGACCATCAACGTAGTATTTGATGATTTTGTAGATAAGATCATAGAAAATATATTTCATGGTGCATTGATATGTAGCCCATGAATTTTTAATACCAAAGGTCATGATGTGATAGGAGAAGGTTCCCCATGGAGTAATAACAGTTTTTTTGTGTTGATCTTTGGCAGCAATGAGGATTTGATTATAACCAGAGAAACCATCCATGAGGGAAAGCATTTCATGGCCGGTTGTTAGGTTGACGAGCTGATATATGTTTGGGAGAGGGAAATCATCTTTTAGAAAAGTGAGATTGAGGTCCGTAAAGTATGTGGAGATGTGTATTTTAACTAAGGCTTTGGTTATGGGGACAATATTGGAAACCCATTGCGGATAGTCAATGGTTATGATGAAGTAATGGGATAAGAGGTGTTGTAACTCTTCCTTAATAAGGAGATCTATATAAGGATGCATTTTATGAACTTGCCATTTGACTGGCTTAACATTGGGATATGTGACTATGTTGTGTATGAAAATGTTAGAATTGATTCTGGGCATATCACTATATGACCAAGTGAAGGCTTGGTGATATTTTATTAGGAATGCAGTGAAATCATTAAGCTCTTGTGGACTCAAGGATTGACCTACCTTAAGTATGTGAGGATCCTATGGGGTACATAAGTTAATGTTGAGTGTGGATTCATTAAGGAGCATTGGTGTGTTGGATGGTAGGTATTTTTGAAGGAAACGGTCTTTGGCTCCCATATGGGAAAGGATATCCTAGTCATCCTGACACTGGAGGATATCTAAGGTAGGTGAATCTTCTTCAACCATTTCTAGCCAAACAAGAGGTAATGATTTAGTGGAGTGATTGGATTGATAAGTAAGTGGCCCTAAAGATATAACATTGATTAAAAATTAATTACATAGGATGGGTAAAGTTTCATATTTCTCCATGGGATCTTCAGGTTCGTTGATTTGTTGGTTCTAGTTCAGAAATAGTTAGTGATGTAGCAAGTTCGGATGTAGTGGATTTGCAAATGCTATAAGTGAATATTTTATAGCCTAATCTACATTTCTCATGATATTTAAGGGAACGCAAGATGGGTTGATCATGGGTTCCTTGTTCATAACAGCTGAGGAAAAACCTCTCCATGCACAACAATGAAGATACATGTCAAAAAATTTGGGATTGTATAGGGATTTGAAGTTTAGTATGAATGGCATGGTGTGGTGTGGATTGATGGATTGAGATGGAGGGTTATCGATTCCCCCATAAACAAGGTTTTTTTTAAGACATGTGGGATAGTAGGAAATAACATCTCCTATGTTTGGTTCATACATGGGTTGCTTGTGAAGAAGGCCATATGTTTTAGGTGAAGGGATGGAGTTAAGCATGAGAAGTCTATATTCCATGAGTGTAAGGCATTTTACCACATCATTAAGAGATGAATCATCTGGAAACTTAAAAGAAGGAATAGATGCACTATTGGATGCTTCATCAGATGGCTTAAGTGTGGATTGAGGTACGTATATTTCATTTGGGTGATACATCATGTAATGCTTAATGAAAAAATTTAGATCGAGTGGGGATAATGAGAGTCCAACCCTTATGTTCATATTTAATATAGGGATGGAGGGTGGAAGGAACAAAGCACATGGTACCTATTCAAGGGTATCCTAATAACATTTTTAATTGGAATTCTCCTTCTATAATGTAGAAGATTTTAGGTACAATTTTGACACCAAATTTAAGACAAAGTATGAAAGTACCTAATTTGGGTGCTATAGTTTCGTTTAAAGATCGTAATATAACCGAATTTTGTGTGACAACAATATTGGGTAGCTTGAGTTGATCGAAAGTGAAGGATGATATGATATTGATGGTGGAACCACTTATGGGACCCCAAAATATTGGCTAAGTATAAAAAGGCACGTAGGTGCGCAAGGCCTAGTTGAAGAAGGGCGCACAAGGAGAATTCATGCAAGATAAGGTTTAAGGAAGGGTTTAATTAAACCTATGGTGTGCATACGAGATAGAGCTAAGGTTTCAAGACTTAGCCATATAGGGAATTTTGGATGGACATGAGAAAAGTGTGATCTGACTATGCATGCAGAGTGGATAAGGTGTCATCCTAGAAATGTGATGCCCATAAAAGGAATATGCCCTGCGATAGAAGGTTCTAGAAGACATCATGGTAAAAAGTGGAGAGCTTAGGCTTGGAGGAGCATGCTCCCATGGAGGACCACATTTAGACACTTGGCATCAGATCTGAGGCCGTAGAAGGATGAGTTGGCACTTTGGGATGCCTATATATGCAGTACCCGCAAGAGAAAAAAAAAGAGAGATCAGATAGAAAAGAGAGGAGAATATAGAGAGCGGAGCTCAACAAATACTACGAGAACCCTATGGGATTTGGTAGAGGTTATATAAGGGGGTAATTTATTAAGGGGATGGGATATAAATCTTTCTTTGTATGGATGAAGGACATGATCCCTACTATGATGTATGACTTCATCTCATCAAACTATGGTAGTCTAATGGATCTATTGAATGTAATGAGGTTATAGACATGAATGAGTATGAATGTAATTTATTTAGTTCATATCTATATTTTTTGATTTTTTCTCATAGATGTTATGGAATAGATGTAAATCCTTATGTATTTTCCTTTCTGTTGTAGTTCTATCTGTTATCTGTAAGTACCCTCTATTTGGAATGAATACATTTGTCTAGAGGTTGTTTTGAGCCCTATGATGATTGTATGTCTCATTTCCATCTTTATTCATTAAGTTCATGACATAGATGATGGTTTCCCATTTAACTCACATAAAAGAGAGACTCGGTGCTCGCATGTGTCATGGGTGTAAAAATGACTACATCTTGGTTCTGTTTCCTCGAGACCTATTTTCAAAGTTGTAGTGGGAAATGGCATACATCATGATCTATGTAATGAGTAATGACAGAGTGTTTAACTTTGGAAAGTGTTGAATCATGGTTTAAAAGCACAGAGGATGAATTTGGTAAGAGATTTAGCACTAGATCGAAGTTTCATGCATGTAGATGGGTAGAAGAGAACCCCTACCATGATTTGTATGAAATTGTTTTCATTACTTCCCAAAGAGAGTTGTATGAATGGCTATCGACATATGTTTCTAGATCAATCTAGTATTATAGATCATGTGTTTGGACCCAAGAAGAATACCAGAGGCTGTAAGATGTAGATCTGATGTGGACTCGTGTTGTGGACCATTGGTGGAAAGGTGTGTTGGCTAGATACACTTTGGAGTACGCTATTTCTACATATTCTTGTCTATAATTTTCTAAGTTTGAGTTTCTACAGGATCCCAAAGGATCATTTCTACATGTTATCCCTCTGGAAATGAAGATCTTAATTGTTACCTTGAGTTTAGAGGCATTTCCAATGGCCGGCTAAACCATTCTGAGCATTGGTTGAGGAAATTAGGGTGGAGGAAGATGGAAGATATTATGATAGAGAAGGAAAGGGAGGAGAGGTGACTCAAATATAGTGAAACACATGAAAAGGAAATTTCTAGATACTTTGTGAGGTTGCAATTTTGATGGATTCATGGAGACAGATGTTACAGGAAGGAGTTGAGGTTCACGCAAAGGATGTAGAACCTAAGCAGTCTGTGTTACCCCATCTTGGAAAGTGTGTAAGAGAGACCCCTTCGGCTTCTAATGAGATTTTGTCACATGGAGATAGAAGATTCATTGGCACGTATCTAAACCCACCTAGTGATCAAACCTCGGCGCTTAGTTTTCTAGATCAAGGAAGGAGTATTGTTGACCCAGTTGGTATCAATGGAAGTGATAGATCTGCACCCTAGGAGATACAATTTTTCATTTCCCACTTCTATGGCTACACATATTCCAGTATTCGGAGGAATTTTTAGATAAGGAGCACGTACACAAGCCTTCAATCTCATGTCTAGGAGTGGCACGGACACACTAGTGGTAGTGGGGAATTATCACATACCGTCGGCCCAGCTTGATGGAACTTTGGGGACCCTTAGCATGACCACTACAGGGACCTTTTAGACTTGGTGGGTCAGTAGGAATAGGACCTAGTGGATCTGGTGGATCGGGAGGAATAGGACCTAGTGGATATGGTAGATCTAGTGGCTCAGAGGCACAGGACTGGTGGATCTCGGTGGATCCGATGGTGAAGGAAACACTAGAGGGAACCAAGGCTCTAGCTCAGAAGGACAAGGGCCCCAACAACCTCCTCAAGTCTTCTTTGAGATGTCATTACATTTTCTAGATTACAGGGGTATTGAAGATGCTACAAAACATGTTCACAAGTGTGAACTACTATGACGTGTAAAGGGGATCATAACCTGAAGCGAAAGGCAAGCCATTTTGTAATGACGTTACAAGGGCATGCATATAGCTAGTATAGTAAATATTACCTACATCAAACAATGGTGGATTATACTACTTTAAATAACTCCTTCTTGGTAGAATTCCACATCCCTAAGTTTAAATAGAAGAGCATTAGCGCCCTGAAGGAGATTCAACAGGGAATGATGGAGAGTGTGTGGGAGTATGATGCATAGTTCAAGACTCTCTTGTTAAAATTATCATATGACATTCACCCTTCACAACATGCTCAATGGTTTTTTGGGGGTTGATAACTCCATTTAGAAGAGATTTATCTCATAAAACTTTCACAGACCCGCGTGAGGCGTTAGAAGCCACTCTATGTGCCGAAGCTATTGGAAGTGTTGATACTGGTGTTAGCCTATTTTTGGAGGCTCAAATTACTACTATGGCTAAGCAGCTAGAGAAGTTGTCTACGAACTCATCCCATGAGACTCGTAGTGGTATATGGTGTACATATTGGATAGTTTCCCTAGAGGTTAGTACACACCGTAATAGTGGACTTGTGAAATTTGTCATGGGGACCATGATGCAAGTAGATGTCCCTTGTTATAGCATGTAATTTAGAAGAATGTGTCTTACTACTATAAGATCTACACCTCTACAACCCATGATACTAAGGATTGTAGGCTTATTGACCAGATCCATAAGGCCATTGATCATGGGGTACACCACACTTCATTGCGGTAGTACTAAGGGTGATGATCACCGTTATGAGGAACATGCAGATGGAGGTACACGTAGAAGGGGATTTCACAGAGGGATTTTTGGTCATGGTAACCATGGAGGAGGAAGAAGTGAGTTCCCACATGGAACCTGTTTTAATTGTGGATCTATAGAGAATTATAAATCTATTGTAGTGCTCATGGTGTGGAAAGAAACACAAGTATGAGGAATTATTGAGTTGTTCAAGCAAATGAATCAATAACACTTAAAAGACAAGGGTGCTGCAATGGTAAACATTAAGAAGAAAGACACACAATGGATGCCTTGGGTAACACATGACGTATGATTACAACCTATTATGGTAACAACAAGAGGACAAGCCACACACGTAAAGTAAATACCAAGGCGTAAGAACCTAGTTTCAAGAGAAGAAGTGGTACATGGAAAGTACCTAGACCCTGTGCATCAAAAGGAGGTATTTCAATATACCATGGACATCATTTGGAGTCTACAAGGATAAATCTAGTGTCTAAAGGAGAAATCTAGGAGGGAAGAGAAAAGAAGGAAGGTCAAGGCACCGTAAGATGACTTGGATGAGGTCAATGAAGTATGTAAAATGATAAGGCAAGAGAATATTATTCCCCTACTAGGAGCATGGTTGAGAGAGAAGGTACCACACATTGGGGAAGAGCGCAAGAGGTAGGTATTCCATGTAAACCTTCCCCTTATATCCTTGACTATGATAGGTTGATCACATCAAATGCGGTCGTGGATGGATGACCCTTAGTAATATCCTCATTGACATAGGCACAAAGGTCAATGTTATCATCTTTGAAGCATGGCATCATATGGGAAGGCCTACATTACATCAATATTTGAATGTGTTGTATATGGCAAACAAAATGAAGGCAATGCCCATTGGTGTCTTAAAGGATGTAGATATCACCATTCAGGGTGCTAAGTTTATTGGGGACTTTGAAGTCTTAGCAATCACCGAGGTAGACAATTTCCCAACACTACTTGGGTACCTATGGTGTTATAAGAACAATGCAGATCTTCAGTTCAACAAGGGGTACATAAGCTTTGAAAATGAGGAGGAATGGGTCATCATACCCCTGGCTAATGGGAAGTCAATGCCCTACACTAAAACTTTGGGAGAAGAGGTCCTAGATAGAATATATGTTTGCTTAATCGTGGATCCAGAGATAATTCATCCCATAGACAGAGTTATCCATTTTTATGATGCTCACCCCTAAGTGACACCAATAGTATGGAGTGTGATAATTGGGTGTAGGTAACCTATGAGTTTATTTGACGACATTTTAGAGGATCAAAGCAACAAAAGTGACAAAGGCATGTGTGGTCCGACACCTAGGAGGAAAGGAGCTACCTAAGTACTTAGGAGGAGCCTCCCTTGAGGTCTTTTTGTAGAAGATGGAAGCTCAATGGAAGAAGGAAAATGAACAAAGGGGATGTTAAGTTATGTCTGACTAGTAACTTTTGCGTCTGGTGGGAAATGCATCGGATAATCTCTTGGAATGGCGCGAAGTGATAATTGCCTTCTCTGTTCATTTCTCTAGAAGCAATGCACCCACCACCATCAAATACTACCATGGTAAGGATCCCACCTCTTTCCACATCCAAGCCTGTGAGAGAGCCTAGAGGGAAGGCACGGAAGCTTTGCCACCATCCCTCTAGGTACACAAACTATATTCTACACTGTAGGGTTATGTGCGCATGGTACATCCACTCTAAGACATGCCACCAAACAAGGAATTGACAAGAACTAGTGGTTGATCTCGTCTAATAATTTGAGTATCAAAGCACCAAACCATCGAGTGGATAAGGCATTGCAGGAGGTCAAGTGCCTTATGATGGGGGATAGTGCAAAGGTAGAGGATAGGCTTGTAGAATTTCTAGGAGAGCCATGCTTGGAGGGAAAATTTGGTGAAGATGAGTCTGATGAGGTGTAGTTTGAATGCGCATGTGCAGAGAAAGAAAAAGGCAAGATTGTCTCTGTCATAGACAGTGAAGAGATGGAAAATTTAGAGGTTAACCATTCTCTAAGCTCGTGTGAAGTGATGGATAGTGTTGATGAAAGAATGCATGCCTATCATGAGCCTTTAAAGACAAATAAGGTTAATATTGGGTCGAAGGTGGAACCCAAGGAAGCTATCATTAGAGATTATTGGTCGAGAAGGAAGTCTCTAAGATCATTGATATTTTATGTGAGTTTGAGGATTTATTCCCGTGGGTATCATGAACTCAAATGCATTCACCATTCCTTGGGGAAATGAGAATTAAGTTGAAGGAAGGTACACGCCCGGTTTGGAAGAGACCATACCAAATGAATCCTAATCTGCACATGAAGGTCAAGGAGGAAATAAACAAGATGATAGCATCATGTTTCATAAAGGTCATGGAAGAATCAAATTGGATAAGTCCAATGGTGATTAGTATCAAAAAATGATGGAAGGATAAGGACATGTGTTGATTATAGGGATATGATTGTAGTGTGTGTCATTGATCCCTTCCCAACCCCATTCAATAAAGAAATCTTGGAAGGATAGGTAGGGCACAAAGTCTACTCTTTCACAGATGGGTTCTTAGGCTATCACCAGGTGAGGATTGCAAAGGAAGACCAGAGGAAGACAACCTTTGCCACCGAGTGGGGAATTTTTACCTTTACTGTCATGTCTTTTGGGTTAAAGATTGTGCCTGTTGTATTCTCATGCATTGTAGTGCAAGCCTTCTAGGACTTCATCCACAAGTTTCTCCAAGTCTACCTTGATGATTGGACCATGTATGGACTGGTCAAGGACCATTGTGATAATCTGAGATTGATGTTTGAAAGGTGTTGGTAGTTGAGGATATCCCTCAACATCAAGAAGTGTGTATTTTCTACCCCATTTGGGACCCTGTTGGGACACATCATATGCAAAGAAGGCTTGTGGTGGATCCTACCAAAATTGTAGTGATTGTGGGATTAGGGAGATAACTAGTCAAAGTGTAGTTTGTGGGTTTCTTGGACACGCAGGCTACTATCGGAAGTTCATTAAGGGGTATGCCAAGATTGTCACACCTTTAGAAGAGTTTCTTAGATATAAAAGTGCCTTCCATTGGGGAAAGGCACCTCAGAAGGCATTAGACACATTGAAGGATAGGCTTGTCACCGCACCTATATTATGTTTCCTCTCTTGGGATAAGCCCTTCCATGTTCATGTAGATGCCTCCGAATGGCCATTGGGCAAAGTGCTTGCATAGCTCGATGAGGAAATTATTGATCACCCCTTATGCTTTACAAGCAGGAAGTTGACACCAAAGATAACAAAATTATACTACGACCGAGCGTGAAGCATTGTCTATGATCTACATGCTTCATAAGTTCAGGTAGTATCTACTGGCAACTCCCTTTATCTTCTACACTGACCACATGGCATTGAAATATTTGGTGAAAAAGCCCATCCTACAAGGACGCATATGTCGGTGGGTATTTTTATTCTAGGAGTTTGAGTTCACCATAGTTTTCAAACCAGGTAAGAGTGATTCTAGACCTAACCATTTGTCTAGGATTGATTCAGGGGAGGACACACAGAGCATTGAAGATACCATGCCAGATGCACAGTTGTTTAGGTTGTAGCACATACCCTTAGACTTGGAGGATATTGTTGTGTTCCTTAAAACATGTATGACACTCGAAAGGGATGAAGACATTAGAGAAAAACTAACTAGCCATACGTGCCACACACTACATGTTGATTAGTGGGGACTTATACAAACTAGGGCATGATGAAGTTTTGCATAGGTGTGAACTAGAGTATGAGCACCTTGCCATCATAGAGGAAGCACATGGAGGAAGTGAAGGTGGAAATTATGTAGGTGATGCCACCAAAAATAAAATATTAATGGTAGGATTGTGGTAGGAAACTTTATACAAGGATTGCAAGGTGTATTGTAAAGCGTGTGACAATTGTTAGTGCATTGGCAAGCCGGGACAAAGAGATGAAATGCCTTTAGGCCATATCCCTAGCACTGAACTATTTATGAAATGTGTAATAGAATTTTTAGTCCCTATTACACCGTAAAACACATAGGACCGGATCACGCATCACACTATGTAATCACTTACACGTACTATTTGACAAGGTGGGTAGAGGCAGCCCTAACTAAAGACTCAGACAAAGAGCAAGAATTTTGTGGGAGAACATTATCACAAGGTATGGATGCCCTTTAAGTTTAACCAAAGGATAGGGATACACATTTCTTGAATGAGACCACAATGATCCTATTAGTAGAGTTCATGGTGGATAATCACAAAACTACACCTTATCACCCAAAAGCAAATGGAACCACATAAGTATTTAACAAGATACTGAGTCATACCCTGACAAATATTTGTGATGTCGGAAGAAAAGATTGGGATGACAAGGTATTAGTCGTATTATGGGCTTATAGGAAAACTTATAAAAGATTGAACAAAGCCACACTATTTCAATTAGTGTTTGGCATGGAAGTTATCCTACCGGTTGAGTTCATGTTACCTTCTTTGAAAATAGTGCACAAAAGAGGGTCAAGCAATGAGAAAGTGCTGGAAGAAAGGATTGATAAATTAATGAAGCTAGATGAAAGGTGATTATTGGCCAAATGGAGCCAAACAACATAAAATTCAAAGCAAAAAGCATGGCATGATTGCCACATTAGGAACAAGAAGTTTGAGGTTGGCCAGATGGTCTTACTATATGATTCTAAGTTTCTACGCCATCCTGGGAAGTTAAAAGTGCATTGGTTGGGTCCTTACACCATCTCATACATCCTTGATTTAGGTGCATGCCAGTTACAAGTGCTTTGGATGGGATGAGATTTCTAGGACACTTCAATGGGAGTAGGTTAAAGCCCTACTATAAATAATTCTTCTTGGTGTTTGTAAATAAGGCAGTATTGCCAGTTAGTTTAGGATTTTCTTTAATGCATTTTCCTTTCTTGTGTTTCCCTTTCTCATTGTTGTTTTTTTTTGTGCCTTGGGCACCAGTAATCTCATTACTTTTTGAAAGTTGTAACTACATAGAGGACCATGCATCATTTTAGTGTGGGGTGGAGTAAGGTGGAAGAAATTAAAGTATGAAGCACCAATAATGATTGACCGAAATCCCAAATTGAATGGCCCTATTAAGAAAGTACATATAAGAAAAGGTGAAAAAGGATAGTCTGGTGTCGTGATAAGACTACATTGGGGATCCATGTATAAGAGAAGAAGAAGTTCATAAGAAACACAAGGTAGTCAAGACAAAAATCATGACAAAGAAGTTCCTTCAAGTTGGTTACGTGCACGTAATATTCTTCTATCAAGATGGATTGGTTGCATGTGTCGAAGGTTGGAGAATTTCTTGTGCAAGGTTGGGCACATGAGTTAAAGTGCTAAAGTCAAGTTTGTTTGAAAAATACACATTAATTATTAAATTTTGGTGATAGGTAAGGTAGCATTTAATCTTACAAAGTGGGAAAAACTATAAATAAAGGGTTAAGGCATTTCATTAGTTTCTTTGTATATATGAAGAAATAAGCACGTTTGCATCTTTGCAAAATAGGGCTTCTAAAACTGATCCGTGTGAAGAAAAATTTGAAGATTTTAGCATGAGTAACTAGTTTGGATTTTAAAACCAGAAGGAAGGGATTTCATGAGCGTAAGATAAGTTGTGAGAAGGTTTCATCTTGTGAAGGAATTATCCTAGTTAGGGTTTGAAGAACTAGGGCATGAGTTTAAGGGGTTTTCTTCACAAGTTTGAGATCTAAGGTTGGAGGGAGTGGAAGAACAGAGTAACAAGAAGAGATTAAAGTGATAAGAGGACCTAGACAATGGCACCCAAGAAACCAACCATGTCACCCAAGAAGCCAAATGGCAAGGGCAAGGGCAGAGAGCCAACAACAACCACCACAAGCATGAATGAGGAGTGGTATGCAGAAATGCAATAACTCGGATGGGGTTTTTCTTGTGAAGGAGTGGGAATCCCATTTGAGAAATATGGCGGTGAGCTATTATAACCATCACACAAGAAAAATAGAGAAGGAAATGAAACCGGAGTTAGTGTGCTCGATGAAAAAAGGACACCAGAGGAGTTGCCCATCTATAGTGATGAGGTAAAAGTGAAGTTGGAGAAGGAAGGGTTATTAAAACTCTATGAGTTACCCTACTTTGGAAATCTTGTGTGTCTCTATTAGTGGTTAAGGACCACTTTTACTTTGCATGCATGAGGACCACTTTTAATTTGTCGGGCACAAGATGCGCATAACCCCTCAGCTGATTTCAAAGTTTATAGACCTCATATGTAAGAGAGACAACATAGATGATGACCTGAGTGACAAGGAATCCATCAAAGCAACCATCATTGCATATGATTACAAGAAGGGGTCAAGATATTTTGATATTGTGGAAATCCCAGATCCCATCATGAGAATGGCCATGCACTTGGTCAAAAATTTAAATGATCAAGAAAGTTGGACACAGGTGAATAAGGCTTGGTTGAATGTATGTAGAAAAATATCAGAGGGCACAATCTACAATTTATCACCCTTCATTGCAAATGAGATAATCAGTAGCACCCAGGAAGGAGACAAGATACTTTTTGGAATTTTCCTTCTTACAATTGTATTTTCGGAGATAAGAGTCCCCGATGTGGCGGTACAAGTTTGTTTGGGAGTATCTAGCCGATGATACCTTTCCCGTGAAAATAGTTTCAAAGTATACATGTGAAAAAATGACAACCTCCCATAAGGCATGCCTGGACAAGTGGTATAAGTAGTTAAGGGATGCGTTTGAGCCAGAGTGGAGAATCCCAGAGTAACTACCGATGCTTACAATGGGAGAAGCTGAGTTTGTTATGTACCAACACTTCTACATAGGTAGATTTAAGTTGGTGGATGAAACCATGAGCCCATGGTGTAAACTCCCATTCTCCTTCACCACCCAATACTTCCAAGTGGGAGTTAACATGTTCAAAGAAGTAAAGAGACTAAGTTTTGACCTTAGTGAAGTTTATCATAACCACATGGAGCTATGTAGGATGCTTGGTCTACCCCAAGAAGTGTGTGCACATGGAAAATTATGTAGCACATGAAGTTAGAATGATGAAACCCTTGACTCTAACAATTATAAGAAAGTCCACAACGCATGTATATCTCCACAACAGACAAAATTTGAGAAGGGCGCATACCTAAAGAATGAAGTCTCGATACCTAAATATCTCGTGGGTAAAAGAAATCCTACACTCAGAAAAGGGACAGAGAAGAAGAAAAAGCACCAAGTGTGTAGACTACCCAGCCAATAAGTGCATCGGTGGCAAGCACCAAACCTAGCACCTATACGCACGGTAAGGAAATCCTTGATAAAGGAGAAGACTCGAGAAGAAGAGGTGCCGAGTAACCCTCAAAGAAAGAGAAGTCACCAGAGGAAGCAGAGAAGGTTAGATCCCCTGTGGAAGAGTCACCTCTCGAAAGAAGCAAAGGATAGAAGAGGAAGCTAACTCAGAGGAGACGAAGAGCTTGGAAAGATACATAGGTGAAAAGGATGATGACAATGAAGAAGATGATCCTGAAAGAGATCAAGAGCCACCTGTCTTTAGCGTGCACAATTCAAGAAGAGGGCGAAGAAGAAGAACATGAGTTCCTTTTCGTGTGGCGCAAGGGTAGCCAGAGAAGGAGGGTGCCTAGGACATGGGAAGAAGTGAGGAGGTTGGCATGCAGAAGTAGAAAACTCCAAGCCTTACACAGGAGAAAGTAAATGAGGTGGTAGAAAGAGAAGCAATGAAAATAATCAAGGCCTTGGTAGAACAAGAATTAGAGCACAATGCTAACATAGTGATGGAAGAGGGTAAGGAGGAAAGCATTGAGAAAGAACAAGTTAGTATGGGAGGAGGTCCTAGTATAATGGTTAGTTTCCCTAAAGCAATGCGCGCTTGGGAAGGAGGTGCCTTGATACAGAATGAGGGATAGGTCATGGGCAGTGTTGATGACCAAAGGAAGGTGATACGAACATGTTTCTAGAGCACTGTACCCACAAAAGAACTTCTAGCTATGGAGTCATTTGACGAGGAGGGAGCATACCCCAGGACAAGGAATATGCTCTCTTGGGCATTTGAGTCCCATATTAATGAGCCAAAGTTCAAAGTATACCAAGGGGAAATCATGCCAATACTGAGAGTCTAAGGGAACCAACCCCTTGGTAAATACCCAACAACTCTTGGATGAGTAGTTATGTAATGTGTTGAACAAGGTTGCAGTCAAGTCTAAGGCTAGGCTCTTTAGAAGAAATGATAGAGTAAGATTTCTAGAGGAAAAGCTAGAAAATAAGGAAGAGGAGCTAGTTGAGAAGACTAAGGGATTCAAACAAGAAGAGTTGATTAGTGCGTAGCTGAAGTGCAAACTAAGGAATGAGAAGGCAAAGGTGTGTAAAGTATACAAAAATATGGAGTCTATCACAAGCATCATTATGTTGAAGCATCCGTAACTAACGCCGCCACTTAGAAGTATGGATCCACTCTCGAATGCTTAGAATATCCGACACACATCCTCACCATGAAGAGATAACCTTTAGCACTAGATTACACAGAAGAGTTGGCAGCATGCTTGGAGAGGGAACAAAAATTGAAAGTGGTAGCAATCATTGCTGATTATAGCAAGGTACTTGTGGATGTCAAGGTTGCTACCCAATTTACTAAGGTCACATACGATAATTGTGCAAACAACGATAGAGTGGCAAGCATTTTGGTCACCACTCATGAATCGAGATGATGGCTTTTCAAGAGAACAATAAGGAAATAGGGCGAGAAAGGGACAAAATCCTTTCCAAGGTCAATAATAAATCCAAAGCCATTAAAACCTTAAGGGTTTCAATCAAAAAATAATTGAAGGAACTATACCCATAGATTACTAGAAGTATGGACACACTTGAAGACATGAGCAAGGAGTTAGAGAAAATAGTTGACACTATGAGCACTCAAGGAGATGGACTAAGTTTTGGGGAGGTAAGCACCCTAGTTGGAAATCTCACGTCGAGAGAGCGAAGAATGAAGTCGATCCCTAGAACAAGTTGGAGGCTGACTTGCACAAATATTTTCCTAGCTTTTTGTAATAATTCCATCACTTCCCCATTCTTTCTTCTTTCCCAAATTCTTCATCCCCTTATTCTTTTTCCAAGACATAAGTCTACTGTAATTCTTTATTTATTAGTGAAGTTTTCCTGCAGACGGAGAACATGTGTAGTGTGGGGTGATGTTGGGACCCCAAAATATTAGCTAAGTACAAAAAGGCGCGTAGGCACCCAAGGCCTAGTTGAAGAAGGGCACACAGACAAGGTTTAAGGAAGGGTTTAAGAAAACCCATGGCACACATGCGCAGATAAAGCTAAGGTTTTAGGACTTAGCCATATTGGGTATTTTGGGTAGGATATGAGAAAATTGTGACTGACAGTGCATGTGGAGTGTATAAGGTTCCATCCTAGCAATGTAATGCCCATGAAAGGAATATGCCATGTGATAGAAGGTTCTAGAATACATCATGGAAAAAAGTGGAGAGCTCATGCCTAGAGGAGCATGCTCCCATGGAGGACCACATTCAAACACTTGGCATCAGATTTAAGGCTACAGAAGGATGAGTTGGCACTTTGGGATGCCTATATATGTGAGCACCCACAGGAGAAAAGAGAGATATTGATATAAAAGAGAGAGAAAATAGAGAGTGGAGCTCTGAGAAATACTGCAAGAACTCTTTAGGATTGGGTAGATGCTATATAAGGGGGTAACATATTAAGGGGCTGGGATATAAATTTTTCTTTGTATGGATGAAGGACATGATCCCTACTATGATGTACGAATTCAGCCTAATCAAGCTTTGGTATTCTAATGGATCCATTTTATGTAATGAGGTTACGAGACATGAATGAGTATGAATGTAATTGATTTATTTCATATCTATATCTTTTCATTTTTTCTCATGGATGTTATGGAATAGATGTAAATCCTTATGTATTTTCCTTTTTGGTGTAGTTCTATCTCATTATCCTGTAAGTACCCTTTGTTTGGAAGCAATAAATTTTTCTAGAGGCTGTTTCTGAGCCCTATGATGATTCCATGTCTCATTTCCACCTTTATTCAATAATTTTATAACATAGATGAAGGTTTCCCACTTAACTCACATAAAAGAGAGACTCAATACTTGCACGTGCCTCGGGTGATCACCCAAAGACTCACTAGGTGATAGGATGGAATGCATGGTATTTCTTTCCTCTATGATGGGTGTAAAAATGACTACACCCAATATCAATCATGACCCTCTTAATGGATATATCATTAATCCGAACGGTGATGAATAGTGGTGGGTCATGATCATCTAGTCCGAGAGAGAGAATTTTTATCATTTAAAAGATATGGAGATGGATGCTTTGAGAGCACCCATGAAGTTTATGAATAGAATCAGATCATTGGCTGGTATGGTGATGGATTGAAGGGCTTCTATCATGGCCTATTTATGAAAAGGAAATGTTTGAACTAGCTCATAGAGTGACATCCGGATAGGAGATTGGTGTAATTGTTTGATAGTAACCTTTTATATTGTAGTGAAAGGGGGTGTTGTTGCTTGTATGGAAACTTTTAATTTTAATGGTGATGTTTGATTAGACTCTTCAGGAGCCAAGGAAATGGACACCTTAGGCTTATAAAACAAGGTGGATAATTCAAGAGGTGGAGGTATAGCAATGAATGTTTTATCTTTCTTAGGCTCTGATGTTTATTTGTCACAACTTTGTGAACAGGTGGTGATGTGTACATCACCAACTTGATGATAAAAATTTTAAGGATATGTTTTTCATGTTTTGATGATGATGACATTGATGTTGATGTTGATGTTGTGTTTTATTGAAATGGAAGAAAGAGTGGAGTGCCAAGTTCCTATATTTTCAAATGAAAGGCTTTACCATTTTCTATGGAGTGGCCACGTGACCTATGGTAATCACAAAAATTAAATTCATACCAAGTAAGCTTCCATACATGATGATCTAATGGCTTAGGAGGTGGTTGTGTAATAAGTGATCGTTGAAGGAGTTCATCTAATATGGTGGCATAATACCCCTAAGGTGTAGACGTAGATGGAGATAAGGTTGCATTTGTATTCCTCTTAGGAGGAAGTAAAATGGGTTGTTTAGCAGATTGCTGTTTATTTTTCAACCATGGGGGCTTTCTAGATGTCATGATGAATGGTGGATGAGGAGCCTGTATAGGCAATAATAGGTGAAAATAGTCAAATTGTGTGACATTTGAGAGTGAAGGACCAGTACGGATGGTCGGTGGTGAGGATAGTTGAGTTGTGCAACATGTGGGGTGAGGGACCCCGTGTGCGTGATCATTGGTGTAGATAGTTGGGTTGTGTAAAAGGTGCAGGATATGGAATTAATGTAGGGGTTTGATTGGGGAATTTTAATCCTATAATGATGGGGTGATTAACAGATATAAGGGAGCAAGTTCCATGCACAAAAATTTGATCCAAAATAAATATTAAGGAATTTTAAAGACCTAAACAACACCCTGCTTATGAGGTGTTTTGGTAGCTTTGGATGAACTAGGTGTGGTTGATGAGGATGCCACAGAAGGGTCTAATTTTTCTAAGGTGGCAAGTATTTTGGGTTGTTTTTCAGATATGGTTTTGGGTGTAGTAGAGGATGTGAGTATGGGTTTAGTAGTGGCATGTGACGAAGGCGTAGGAATATTTTTAGTAACATTCTTAACGAGTGAAGGTTCAGAAACTTTGAGTTCATTGGATCCTATTTTTTATTAAGTAGGTTTTGATTTGGTAAGTGAAGAGGATGTAGGAAAGGTTTTAGTGATGCTCTCAACATATGAACGCTCTGTAGTCATAATTTTAGGCTCATTGGTTGTTGGTGTTGATGCTACTGGATTTATTTTCAATAAATGAGAAAGTGGATTGAGGGATAGAATCAATTTTTTTGTTTCTAATTATTGTAGCATCCTCATTTTATACATTAGAACAAGTAATTTTTTTAATTTATTTTTTATTTTTTATTTTTTTATAAATGCTTCCTGGTTCTAAATACATAATTTAAAACTCACAAATCAAAGCAACCATTCTTATAACAGATAACCATATGCAGCTGTAATGACTCGGAGTACCTCCGATCTATTCATTCCATGACTCGGTAATCTACCAATCTATTCATGTGTATTAAGAGTTAGCGTTTTTATTTAACACATCACTCTTGTGGCTCTCTTCCCTAATTTGGGATTCAGAATGCTCTGTCTAAGGAACCTATCTGAATAATTGTTACCATTATTCATCGGCATCTCATCCCTTAGACTAGGTGACTTAGGACAACACAATCAGTAGCTTGCGATACTTTGGCCAAAGATTTGAAACATAATGCTTATGTCTCGTATTCCTTGACGGCATACTCGTCAATCTGGAATACGTCCTTCACCCCATTCCTATGTTATGTAGAATGTCTTATACTGACTTCAGTCAGTTTCTCCTATCCCAAGTTATTCACTCAGAAATGGATTAGTAAGGTGACAACGTTATATGGATGCTCCCGAGGATTAGGGATATGCTGACATACTGGGTCAACCCTAGTTAAACTAGTGTTTCAAGGTACCCCGAGTCTCCTAGGAAGCCTTATAACGTGACCACATTCCTAATCAGTCCCAGAGTAACTTGTTCATGATTAAGGTGTAAATCTTAACGATCAATGCAAAGGGTGTCATCATACGTCACCTACATTATTGTATCTTCGAGAAGATCCTAATCTTCTCGAAGGTACAACCCTACAATTGACTTGTGCCGGCATCCTTTAAATCTGTCTCGAAAGATCTACATACTAATAAGTGTTACACACGTTGAGTTTAAATTATACTAAAAGACATTCCCCTAAGGTTAGCCTTTCCCGATCCCTGGGTTCCTCACCTTAGAATGACCTTTCTTAATAAAACCCAATACACAAGAGAAGTTACTAAGACTAGAGGTCCCATCAAGGAGTTCATAGAATATACATAATTCTATAATAACGAAATTGGACAATTACTCTCATCCTTCACATGAGATTGCTAACCAAACCTTTTTAGGTTTATATTAGTTCTCATAACTGAATTTATATCTTACTTATTAATATCGAGATATAGTGATTAAGAATTCAATTAAACATTGTCTTCACTTAGGTCAAGAATAGGAAGTAATAATTTATTCATCTTGTTTAACTTCCCTGCTCGTGTTTATTTTAACCCTAGCTTCAAGAAAGACAAGTGATCTAAATTCCAATTTTATCTTTAGATAGAACATACTGTAAACTACTAAAAATCATAAGTATTCAAATCACTTATTCTTGCAAGCTTACATTGATAATCACGAAAGTCTCCAAATTATACAATAATAACAATGCTCTTAAGATCTTTGAACCGAAGAAGGTCAAACTATCAAGATAAGAATACAAACACATAAGTAATAAATATCTCTCTCTATTCCCTTCAGGGCTAATCAAATACATTTTATGCATTCAACATACTTGATACAATATTTCTATAGAAAAAGAACATCTTTCGTCATATAGTACATTTAGAGAATCAAGTTGTAATTCATCATAAAACCAAATTAAACAATCTAAACATCCTATCAGATCTGCGTGCTTTTACCACTTATGGCAACCATCTGCAAAAATTGTCAACATGGGTCAGTTCGATGAACTGAGCATGATAAGCACTAACTCTTAAAACAATTGCAATCCACCAACTGTTTTCATTAAACAACCTGTTTAAATGAGATCATTTCACCAAACAAGTAAACATATTTCAGACTATGTTCTTGAAGTACAACAAACTATACACGCGTAACTCACATTATAGTCACTAAATAGTCCTAGATACCTATCAAATATTTCATCAAAACGTTAGTGACCAAGAAGACAAATGCATCTAAAACAACTATCCATCTGAATCCCAAGGACAACAACATCAGACGGACTAATATATTCAACATAATAAATGAATATCATAACCATTCATGATTCCATCAGTATGTTAGAACAATTCCAAAAGTTAGATAAAATTATATCAACATATACTTTACAACAAAAGAGAAATAAAACGAGTCATTCATATTTCCCTCAGAACAAGCTCATGACTGTACCGTCTCTCCAAGAGCAAAGCATTCACCTTAAACACTTGCGAATAAATCAGACGAGACCACCAGAAGCATCACAGTTTGGTTAAAATTTAAATTAAACAATATCCTGTAGCTTACTAGCAAGATCAAGACTCTCGTGCCAAGGCAATGATGAGTATTCTATCCAAAATAGACTCCACATAACCTTCCATATTATTCAAAAGAAACAAGAAAATAGCTAGCGCAATCGCTTGTCAAGGCACAATTGTTAACTCTTTATCTCAGTAAAGGACAAGACAAGAAAACCTCAACAACAAGGATGTAATCATGCACAAACACGACAACAATCCCTCTCAGCAACATACAGCTCATTCTAATCCCTACTAAAACAATGTAAGGTTTTAGATCCAAGGTCGAAATCAAAAGAACTTCCCTTTTATCGTAGTCAACAAGAGACTCAATAACATTAAAGAAAATGATGTTTCCCTATGACTATGTAGAGATATTCATACTAAATCCATGCAATATGCACCTCATTTAACTTGAATTATTAAGAAAGGAAAACATAACATATGCCTCCGAGGATTAAAAAGGAGTCTTACCCATGTGGTATTCTTCAAATAGACTTCTACTGAAGTAGAAAGATACAAAACACATACCAAATTCAAGAATTCTAACTTAATAATAACATACCGTATTCACATCTTAACTCATTCGAGGTTGAAAATTATGGTATTTATGACCCACCTCTACAGAGGCCAAGATACATGATATATATATATATATATATATTAAGGGAATCCAACAGAGCCAAAAACAATAAGTGTTCATAACCGTGCTTATATAGAAGCGAAACACTGGTTACCTATCAAGGATTTCAACTGAATCCAAACAACATTATTCATGATAAAGCTTCTACAGAAGCCGATATACAAGATAAATATAAATTAAGGATTCCAACCGTGTCAATAATGATAAATATTCACAATCAGGCTTATACAGAAGCAAAATACTAATTTCGTAACAAGGATTCCAACTGAGCCTCTACAGCAATATTAGCTCAAGCTTACACAGAGAGGAAACGTAAAAAGTACACCAACCGAGTCTCACTCAAAATTCATTGCTAAACGAAGGTATTCATAACAAGATAACAGAAGTCGTAATACCAGTTACCCCTCCAGGACACCGACAGAATCAAACTACCAGTATTCACATACATGGCTTCTGCAGTAGTCCATAATATACGAACCATTCCATGGACTCCACAGAGTCATTTTGTATATAAATAAATATATTGCAAACTATCAATGGGTTGAATCCCATAATCGCAACACAAGGGGGGGAAAAACTTCTACAAGGTCGCATTGAAATACTGTAAACACAGCAAGTTATCCGTTCACAAATAACTTTAAGTATAATAATGAAACCCAACAAGATTCAAGAAACCACCACTTATAATAACCACGACAGAACTTACAAAGAAGTCGAATTATACTGAACATTTAAACAAAAATCCAACAGTATCCTTTTCGACAAGTATCAACAGCAAGTATCAACTGTAGCCTGAACCCAACAAGGAAACAATTCATGGGCTCCCAAAGAGCAGGTTAAGTATACTTTCTTGCATGCATTTCACAAACTTTATCCGGAATGCAAAACACAACGAGATAGTGCAACAGTTCGAAACACAATACACACCCGTCAAGGGTTTAATTGAAAAATCGAGCCAGTAAGAAGATACAGTAACAAAATCACACAAAGCTACCATAAAAACCAACTGAACCCAAAAATCATCTGAACAGAGTTGTTCTAATGAAATCATTTGAAAGAAAGCAAGATTTTTAAAGGTTAGGGCCTAACATGCCTGGTTATTTTCTTAAAAATCTGAAGAAGACCACTGAAAGAGCTCGTGCCTTCTCCTCTTTTTCCACGTTAGATTCAACAACAATAACTTGTTATTTCCATGCCTTATAAACTTTCCTTGACAGAGTAAAGAGTGAGTTACAATCATTTTTGCCATGCAACACCAAGTAGATTGGTGCGAAGAACCAGTAATCAGACAGAGGGAAAACCGGAGCGCATGAAAAACCAAACAAACTACCAGTTTTCCATTTTCAATGCCTTCCCATAAAACTTGAGCTCGAAGACCGAGTTCATTAATTTGATTTACTCCAATTTTCCCGCTCAATCTCCATTGCCACCGACCGCCTAGTTGGCGATGGAAAAATGAAATTCAAAGACCATATCTAACTTTGGCGACTCGCCACGCTCGGCTCTTGCTAGCCGTCTAAACTTCTACCAAATCATCTATCCTTCATGCTTATCTATCTATTTAATGCCATTGAAACTACCACCCATGGCTCACACCCTTTCATAGGTCCCCTTTCTTCCTTGTTCATTAGTTAGGTTAGTAACATAGGTTAGGATTTAAGATGTAACTTAGTCTAACCTCCATAGCACAAAGTTACTAACTTAGGACATTTAGCTTATAGCTTAGGCCTAGGTTAGATTAACACTAATCTAACCCATAGATCATAGTTTAGTTTTAGGTTACTAACCTTAATAAATCCATTTTAGGTCTAACATTTCAAATGCTCAGAAAAAGAACCTATAAACATACATTCACAAACAGGATTCACTCCTGCACTGCCGATAGGCTAGTGGAATAAATGTATCTGAATTTATTACCTGGCCCACGATCAAGACCTTCCTGATATTACGATATCGGGAACCAATTCATTTAACATGATCAGCCTGAGTTAGACTCTGGAATAGCTTATTCAATGCATTCAGACCTTGCAACCTGCGTAAGGTCTATAATTTTAGTTCATCCCGAATAAACTTAAAGCATTACTTGGATCAATGCCACTGATCCAAGGCTGGGTCTTATAGATGGATAACTCCATAATTCATTCCGAGATCAGATTAAACTCAGGTGTAAAATGAAAGAAATAAAAGAGTCCATCATATTCCGACTCAGTCAAAGATCTGCAATTTCAAAGAAGATACAGTCCATATCAAGCATGACTTCACAATCAAAGGAACACATCCTTTTACAAAAGAAATCACATATCAACACTTGAATGCTCAGGAGGAAGTAACAACAGTTCAGGGTGTTACATGCTTCCCTCCTAAAAGATTCATCGTCCCGATGATTACATATTCGATTAACCTTCAGGTCAACCAATTTATTAGTTCACAAAACAATGCGACTATTTTCCAACTTAAATAGTTCCAGAAATCATGTCACAACACATTTTATTCAGCCTGAATAATGTTTGCCTCCATCTGGCTTTCATATAAATTTGAAAAAAAAGAGAAGTTCATAAAAGAAATGTTTTGTCAACCGATTTCATTCTATTGAAAAAGAAAAGGAAAAGCAATTTTCATCTCTTCCATAATTTCCCAAGTTGCACTTTCTTCATTAAACTGGTCCCACTGGACCTTACATTGCTGTATTTCACAATTTCTCAAATGCAATTGGCGAGTTTCCAGCACTCGTGTGGGTTTAACCACGATTATTCCTGGGTCTTGGACCTGCAAGGAATTCCAATTTAAAACATGTGACAGATCTGAAACGTATTTCTTAAGAAAATAAATATGGAAAACATCATGCATGTGAGATAAAGCAGGTGGTAATGCTAAACGATAAGCTACAGGATTGATTATTTTGACAATTTCGAAAGGTCCCACGAAACGAGGTGACAACTTGGCAGCCTTGCCAAAAGTTATAGAACTCTTTCTGGGTTTAACACAAAGAAAAACCTTCTCACCAAGCTCAAACCTTCGATCAACCCGCTTAAGGTCAGCATAGCTCTTCTTCCTATCCACTGCTTCCTTTAATCGTTCACAAATTAGGTTAACTTGTTGTTCCATTTCTGTGAGAATCTCTGGTCCAATTACCACTCTATCCTCAACACTATCCCAACTAACAGGAGTTCTGCACTTTCTTCCATAAAGTGCTTCAAATGGTGCCGTTTTAAGAGATGAATGATAAGTGTTGTTGTATGCAAATTAAACTAATGGAAGATACTCTTCCCATTTATACTGTTGATCCATGCAATACATTCGCAACATGTCTTCCAACACTTGATTTACCCTCTCAGTTTGTCCATCCGTTTCTCGGATGATATGCAGAACTGAAGTTTAGTTTCGTTCCAAGAGCTGTATTAAGCATTTGCCAAAATCTTGACGTCATTCTTGGATCCCTGTCAGATATAATCAATTCTGGTACACCATGCAATCTGAAAATTTTGTGTACGAATCTTTTGGCCAGCACTGGTGAATCATCCTTTAGATTTCCAGCGATGAAATGAGCTACCTTAGTCAGTTTATCTACAACTACCAGGATAACATCATGTTTATTCCTGGACATGGGTAATCCTTGTACAAAGTCCATGGTTATTACTTGCCATTTGTACTACGGTATGCTATGAGGATATAACAGTCCAGCAGGGTGCATATGTTCTGCCTTAACCCGCTGACATTCCAAACAATGAGTCACAAAATCAATGACATCCTTTTTCATACCTTTCCAAAAGTATTGTTGTTTCGCATCGGTAAGCATTTTTGTGATTCCCAGTGTGTCAGAGAAAGGTGAATTATGAAATTCAACTAACAACTTCTTCCTCAAATCATTTTGCATAGGTACGTATACCCTGTTTTCATAACGCAAGATTCCTTCATTATAAAAATGAAAACCTTTATACCTTTCATCATTAGGTTCTGCAGCAAGTACGCGTTGCTTTTACTTGCTGAAAGTAAATATCAGATTCTGAGGCACTTTTTACCTCATTCTTAAACTAAGTTCTTAATGTTATAAGAGCAGAAATGTGCCTCCTACGACTTAGAGCATCTGCTACTCTATTCTCCTTCCCTTTGATATAGCTAATATCAAAATCATATTGTGATAAAAATTCTAACCACCTTCTCTGTCTCGGAATTAAGATTAGGTGAGTGAAAATATATTTCAGTCCTAAGTGATCGGGCAACTCAAAAGGTTTCCCAAGTAAATAGTGTCTCCAGACTTGAAGTGCATGAACAATGGCAGCAAGCTCCAAATCATGAGGAGCATAATTCAGCTCATATAAATTAAGTTTTCTACTTTCATAAGCTATGACTTGATCATTTTGTAACAAAACACCTCCAAGACCTTCCCCAGAAGCATCCGTTACAACAGTAAAGCTCCCATTAGGGTCTGGTACAGCTAATATAGGTGCGGAAGTCAACTGGATTTTTAGACTTTTGAAAGCCGCTTCGCACTTATCATTCCAAATAAATTTCTTATCCTTCTTCTGTAATGAAGTTATTGGTGCAGCTACTTTAGAAAAATCCTTAACAAATTTTCTATAGTAACCAGCAAGACCCATGAAGCTTCTTACTTCGTGCACATTCTTTGGTGCAGGCCACTCAGTTATTGCCACTATTTTTGAAGGATCTACAACAATTCCTTCTTTGCTAATGACATGACCCAAATAGTGAACTTCTGAATCAAAGAAAGAACATTTGGATAACTTACCATACAACTTTCTTTTTCTCAAAATTCCCAAAACTATCTTCAAATGCTCATTGTGCTCCTCAACGCTTTTAGAATAAATGAGAATATCATCCAAGAATACAAGTACAAACTTGTCTAGATATTCTTGAAAAATATTGTTCATTAAGTTCATAAAGGCTGTGGGTGCATTAGTTAATCCAAAGGGTAGAACCGTGAATTCATAATGTTTGTACCTTGTTCGGAAAGTTGTTTTATGAATATCTTCTTCTCTAATCCTTAACTGATGATAACTAGATCGAAGATCTATCTTAGAATAAACCGCTGCCCCACGCATCTGATCAAATAAATCGTCGATCCTTGGAAGTGGGTATCTGTTCTTGATTGTTGCTTTGTTCAACATCCAATAATCAATACATAGCCTAAGTGTTCCATCCTTCTTTTTCACAAATATTACAGGTGCTCCCCATGGTGAAACACTTGGTCTAATCAAACCTTTAGACAAAAGTTCTTACAATTGTGACTTAAGCTCTAATAATTCTGTAGTAGTCATCCGATAAGGTGCTTTGGAAATAGGTTCTGTTCCTGGTTTGATTTCGATGGTGAAGTCAAATTCCTTCTTAGGTGGTAACCTTGGTAATTCCTCGGAAAACATCCTCGAAACTTTGTAGCAGAGAGCAAATCATTTCATGCAATCACCATCTTCTTCTGAAAATTTAGATATCTTTACTGCATAAAGGGTACATCCTTTGTTTTTAGCCTTTTTAAGCTGCATAGCTGATAGTTTTCTAACTGAAATTTCCCGTTTCACACCTTGAATCTCTGTTGTTTCCAGCTGATCATCTAAACATTTTATGTTCTTTTCATAGCAATCTACCTTTGCTTTATGGTCAGCTAACCAATTGACACCGATGACAATGTCATACGATCCCAAAGGTGTAACATAGAGGTCAACTTCCGTGGAGAAATTAGGTAAGTCAAGGACTGCCCCAAAAAGACACATACTCACTGTATGAACAGAGTTATTACCATACTGTATAGTCCAAGATTTATCCATTTTTCTAGCTTTTCTCTTAAGTTTAGAAGCAAGTTTATTAGAAATGAAACATTCAGTAGCTCCTGTATCAAAAAGAATAGTGACAGGTATGCCAAATAACTTACCCGAACTTCTATAGGTGTCACTTGCTTTTCAGCTTGCTTGTCTGCTACTGCAACATGTATCTTATGCTGCTGATTACGATCATCCTTCTTCAAAGGGCACTGATTTGCGTAGTGGTCTTTGCCACAATTGTAGCAGCCTCCTACAGGTCCCTTTTTAGGCTCAAAATTGCCTCCAGCCTTGTAATTGTCATGTTGTCCTCCATAGGGCTTCTGCCCATTGTTATAATTTTTGGCAAAATTATCCCTTACATTTCCAGCAGGCTTATTTACTACTGCTTTCTTACTGTTATCCCCTAGAAACTTACTTTTGTTTCCAAACTTTTTCCATGGTCCCTTTTTGGGTGCAAGAGAGGTTGAAGAAGGGTTTGCAGTCTTCTTCCACACTTCCTCCTTATGAGCAGAAATAGCCTTTAATTTTTGTTCTTGTCTTATGGCCTTTTCAACAACTCCTTCCATAGTGGTTGGACTGTGAACATCGACCTCTCCCCCTATCACGGGATTCAATCCCATGATGAATTTCCGTATTCTGAACTTCTCGTCAGTTTGATACTGCCATACATACTTGAGGAGTTTTGTAAACCGCTCCCAGTATTCAGTTACCGTTAGCTTTCCTTGAGCTAAGTTCTAGAATTCTGTCATTTTCTTGATCATAGAAAAGTTGTGGCAGCCAACGTTGCCTAAAATAGCCTTTAAATTGATCCCAAGTAACGTTGGTCTCATCAATATTTAGCTCTGCTTTACGGCTATCCCACCACGAAGATGCTTCATGGGAAAGCTGATAGGCTCCCCAAATAGCTTTGGTTTCCTCAGAGAAGTTTCTTATTGCAAAGTACTTCTCCATTTTGCTGAGCCAATTCTCAGCTCCATCTCCTAATGTGGTGCCATCATACTTAGGTGGACTTATCCTTTTTATATCATTAGTGAGTTCTGCTGCCAACCTGGCCTTTTTTTTTCGTTGGACAGACAGTGCATTCCCAACATTAACATCAACACCCATATCGGGGTTGTCCTCGTGGAGGTTACCGATTGTTATTACCAGCTTCTTCATCCTCCTCATTTCCCATTACTTACTATTCAAGTACAGCTAAACGATCTCTTGTGTCCAATAGGGCAGCAAGGATCTCATCAAGTTTTTGGGTTGTTTCCGCCCCTCCTTCAGGTGGAGCATTATTCACAACATTCCCTCTTGTTCTAACCATTTTCTGTTACAAGAAAAATTTAGGTTTTCATCAGATTATGGACACAATAGGTCCAAGAGTTAACCTTCAACCACTGATACCAAGATGTAGCATCCTCATTTTATACATTAGAACAAGTAAATTTTTTATTTTTTTATTTTTTTATAAATGCTTCCTGGTTCTAAATACATAATTTAGAACTCACAAATCAAAGCAACCATTCTTATAACAGAGATAACCATATGCAAATTGTAATGACTCTGAGTACCTCCGATCTATTCATTCCATGACTCAAGAATCTCACCGATCTATTCATGTGTATTAAGAGTTGGCATTTTTATTTAACACATCCCTCTTGCGGCTCTCTTCCCTAATATGGGATTCATAATGCTCTATCTAAGGAACCTATCTAAATAATTGTTACCATTATTCATCGGCATCTCATCCCTTAGACTAGGTGACTTAGGACAACGCAATCAATCAAAGCTTACGATACTTTGGGAAAGATTTGAAACATAATGCTTATGTCTCGTATTCCTTGACGGCATACTCGTCAATCTAGAATACGTCCTTCACCCCATTCCTATGTTATGTAGAATGTCTTATACTGACTTCAGTCAGTTTCTCCTATCCCAAGTTATTCACTCGGAAACGGATTAGTAAGGTGACAACGTTATATGGATGCTCCCGAGGACTAGGGATACGCTGACATACTGGGTCAACCCTAGTTAAACCAGTGTGTCAAGATACCCCGAGTCTCCTAGGCAGCCTTATAACGTGACCACATTCCTAATCAGTCCCAGAGTAACTTGTTCGTGATTAAGGTGTAAATCTTAACGATCAATGCAAAGGGTGTCGTCATAAGTCACCTGCATTGTTGTATCTTTGAGAAGATCCTAATCTTCTCGAAGGTACAACCCTGCAGTTGACTTGTGCCGGCAACCTTTAAATCCACCTCGAAAAGATCTACTTACTAATAAGTGTTACGCACGTTGAGTTTAAATTATACTAAAAGACGTTCCCCTAAGGTTAGCCTTTCCCGATCCCTGGGTTCCTCACCTTAGAATGACCTTTCTTAATAAAACCCAATACACAAGAGAAGTTACTAAGACTAGAGGTCCCATCAAGGAGTTCATAGAATATACATAATTCTATAACAATGAAATTGGACAATTACTCTCATCCTTCACATGAGATTGCTAACCAAACCTTTTTAGGTTTATATTAGTTCTCATAACTGAATTTATATCTTACTTATTAATATCGAGATATAGTGATTAAGAATCCAATTAAACATTGTCTTGACTTAGGTCAAGACTAGGAAGTAATAATTTATTCATCTTGTTTAACTTCCTGCTCAGGTTTATTTTAACCCTAGCTTCAAGAAAGACAGTGATCTAAATTCCAATTTTAGCTTTAGATAGAACATACCAGAACTACTAAACAATCATAAGTATTCAGTCACTTATTCTTGCAAGCTTACATTGATAATCACGAAAGTCTCCAAATTATACAATAATAACAATGCTCTCAAGATCTTTGAACCGAAGAAGGTCAAACTATCAAGATAAGAATACAAACACATAAGTAACAAATATCTCTCTATTCCCTTCAGTTAATCAAATACATTTTATGCATTCAAAGATACTTGATACAATATTTCTACGTAAAAGAACATCTTTCCTCATATAGTACATTTAGAGAATCAAGTTGTAATTCATCATAAAACCAAATTAAACAATCTAAACATCCTATCAGATCTGCGTGCTTTTACTACTTACGGCAACCATCTGCAAAAATTGTCAACATGGGTCAGTTCGATGAACTGAGCATGATAAGCACTAACTCTTAAAACAATTGCAATCCACCAACTATTTTCATTAAACAACCTGTTTAAATGAGATCATTTCACCAAACAAGTAAACATATTTCAGACTATGTTCTTGAAATACAACAAACTATACACGCGTAACTCACATTATAGTCACTAAATAGTCCTAGATACCTATCAAATATTTCATCAAAACGTTAGTGACCAAGAAGACAAATGCATCTAAAACAACTATCCATCTGAATCCCAAGGACAACAACATCAGACGGACTAATATATTCAACATAATAAATGAATATCATAACCATTCATGATTCCATCAGTATGTTAGAACAATTCCAAAAGTTAGATAAAATTATATCAACATATACTTTACAACAGAAGAGAAATAAAACGAGTCATTCATATTTCCCTTAGAACAAGCTCATGACTATACCATCTCTCCAAGAGCAAAGCATTCACCTTAAACACTTGCGAATAAATCAGACGAGACCACCAAAAGCATCACAGTTTGGTTAAAATTTAAATTAAACAATATCCTGTAGCTTACTAGCAGTACAACAGCTCTCGCGCCAAGGCAGTGATGAGTATTCTATCCAAAATAGACTCCACATAACCTTCCATATTATTTAAAAGAAACGAGAAAATAGCTAGCGCAATCGCTTGTCAAGGCACAACTGTTAACTCTTTATCTCAGTCAAGCACAAGACAAGAAAACCTCAACAACAAGGACGTAATCATGCACAAACACGACAACAATCCCTCTCAGCAACATACAGCTCATTCTAATCCCTACTAAAACACTGTAAGGTTTTAGATCCAAGGTCGAAATCAAAAGAACTTCCCTTTTATCACAGTCAACAAGAGACTCAATAACATTAAAGCAAATGATGTTTCCCTATGACTATGTAGAGATATTCATACTAAATCCACGCAACATGCACAGCCTCATTTAACTGGAATTATTCAGAAAGGAAAACATAACATACGCCTCTAGGATTAAAAAGGAGTCTTACCCATGTGGTATTCTTCAAATAGACTTCTACAGAAGTAGAAGGATACAAAACACATACCAAATTCAAGAATTCTAACCAGAATAATAACATACCGTATTCACATCTGAACTCATTCAGAGGTTGAAAAGTATGGTATTCACGACCCACTTCTACAGAGGCCAAGATACATGATATCTATATATATATATATATATATTAAGGAATCCAACAGAGCCAAAAACAATAAGTGTTCATAACCAGGCTTATATAGAAGCAGAAACACTGGTTACCTATCAAGGATTTCAACTGAATCCAAACAACAGTATTCACGATAAAGCTTCTACAGAAGCCGATATACAAGATAAATATAAATTAAGGATTCCAACCGTGTCAATAATGATAAATATTCACAATCAGGCTTATACAGAAGCAAAATACTGATTTCGTAACAAGGATTCCAACTGAGCCTCTACAGCAATATTCGCTCAAGCTTACACAGAGAGGAAACGTAAAAAGTACACCAACTGAGTCTGTACCAAAAATTCATTGCTAAACAAAGGTATTCATAACAAGATAACAGAATTCGTAATACCAGTTACCCCTCCAGGACACCGACAGAATCAAACTACCAGTATTCACATACATGGCTTCGCAGTAGTCCATAATATACGAACCATTCCATGGACTCCATAGAGTCATTTTTTATATAAATAAATATATTGCAAACTATCAATGGGTTGAATCCCATAATCGCAACACAAGGGGGAAAAACAACTTCTACAAGGTCGTATTGAAATACTGTAAACACATCAAGTTATCCGTTCACAAATAACTTTAAGTATTATAGCGAAACCCAACAAGATTCAGTAACCACCACTTATAATAACCACGACAAAACTTACAAAGAAGTCAAATTATACTGAACATTTAAACAAAAATCCAATAGTATCCTTTTCGACAAGTATCAACAGCAAGTATCAACTATAGCCTGAACCCAACAAGGAAACAATTCATGGGCTCCCAAAGAGAAGGTTAAGTATACTTTCTTGCATGCATTTCACAAACTTTATCCGAATTCAAAACACAACAAGATAGTGCAACATTTCGAAACACAATACACACCCGTCAAGGGTTTAATTGAAAAATCGAGCCAGTAAGAAGATACATAACAAAAAATCACACAAAGCTACCATAAAAACCAACTGAACCCAAAAATCATCTGAACAGAGTTGTTCTAATGAAATCATTTGAAAGAAAGCAAGATTTTTAAAGGTTAGGGCCTAACATGCCTGGTTATTTGCTTAAAAATCCGAAGAAGACCACTGAAAGAGCTCATGCCTTCTCCTCTTTTTCCACGTTAGATTCAACAACAATAACTTGTTATTTCCATGCCTTATAAACTTTCCTTGACAGAGTAAAGAGTGAGTTACACTCATTTTTGCCATGCAACACCAAGTAGACTGGTGTGAAGAACCAGTAATCAGACAGAGGGAAAACCGGAGTGCATGAAAAACCAAACAAACTACCAGTTTTCCATTTTACATGCCTTCCTGTGAAACCCGAGCTTGAAGACCGAGTTCATTAATTGCATTTACTCCAATTTTCCCACTCAATCTCCATTGCCACCGACTTCCATAGTTGGAGATGGACAAATGAAATTCAAAGACCATATCTAACTTTGGCGACTCGCCACGTCGACTCTTGTTAGCCATTTAAACTTCTACCAAATCATCTGTCCTTTATGCTTATCTATCTATTTAATGCCATTGAAACTACCACCCATGGCTCGCACCCTTTCATAGGTCCCCTTTCTTCCTTGTTCATTAGTTAGGTTAGTAACATAGGTTAGGATTTAAGATGCAACTTAGTCTAACCTCCATAGCACAAAGTTACTAACTTAGGACATTTAGCTTATAGCTTAGGCCTAGGTTAGATTAACACTAATCTAACCCATAGATCATAGTTTAGTTTTAGGTTACTAACCTTAATAAATCCAGTTTAGGTCTAACATTTCAAATGCTCAGAAAAAGAACCTATAAACATACATTCACGAATAGGATTCACTCCTACACTGCCGATAGGCTAGTGGAATAAATGTATCTGAATTTATTACCTGGCCCACGATCAAGACCTTCCTGATATTACGATATCGGGAACCAATTCATTTAACACGATCAGCCTGAGTTAGACTCCGGAATAGCTTATTCAATGCATTCAGACCTTGCAACCTGCGTAAGGTCTATAATTTTAGTTCATCCCGAATAAACTTAAAGCATTACTTGGATCAATGCCACTGATCCAAGGCTGGGTCTTATAGATGGATAACTCCATAATTCATTCCGAGATCAGATTAAACTCAGGTGTAAAATGAAAGAAATAAAAGAGTCCATCATATTCCGACTCAGTCAAAGATCTACAATTTCAAAGAAGATATAGTCCATATCAAGCATGACTTCACAATCAAAGGAACACATCCTTTTACAAAAGAAATCACATATCAACACTTGAATGCTCAGGAGGAAGTAACAACAGTTCAGGGTGTTACAATTATGGTTTGGACAACGTTTGTTTGTGGTTGATTGGAGGATGAAGGGTGATAAGGAAACATTTTCTTAAATATGTCAAGATTCTGATTTAGGGGTGCATTTAGATTGTCTAAGTGGAGGTCACCCTTGTTGATCAAATGTTGAATTACATTGCATAATGTACAACACTTTTCAATTTCATGTCCATTGATCCTATCGTATTTACAATAGTTTTTATCTAGGTACTAAATGTGCTTAGATAATCATATGTCAATGGGTTGCATGGGAGGGAGATATTTCATGTTGGAGGCAAGAAATTTTTCAAAAATTGTGCTATAAGTCTCTCCTATGGGTGTGTAGTTATGTTGTTGATGGGGAGGCTCGATGAAAGATTTTTCCTTGAGAACAAATTTGACTATGAAAACATTGGCACTGTTTTTGACTTATCAGGACTAGATGTTGACTTGGATGGGAAATCAAATTTTGGTTTCTTAGGACAAATCTTTACCCATCCATCTTCTAGAGCTCATAATTCTAGTTTACGGGCCATGGTAAAAGCCTCATCAAAATTTTGAAATGACTAGATCTGTAATGTAGATGAGATGTGTTTAGCACATGCATGGAAAAATACATCGATTAACTTTGTTTGTGGTAATTTAAATGATATTTGATTAGTCACACCCCTCCAATGGGTGAAAAAATTAGCAATAGATTCATCTTCAAATTTTTGATGGCATATAGGTCATTGATAGTGATTTTGTGGGCTATGTTTATGGAAAAATGGTCTAAGAAAAGTTGGGAAAGTTACGCAAAGGAGAATAGGGAATGTTGCATAATGTTGTTGTACCAATCTAAGGTTAGATCGGTGATTGACATGGGAAAGGTCCTCAACATTAGATCTTGATCATGAGCTATTAGATATCATGTGTGATAAAAGGAATGAATATGTTATTGGGGATATTCCTTGCTATAAAACTTGATAAACTTAGGAAGTTCCCAATGGGGTGCATATGGTTTATATGGTACTGAACGGTGAATGGGATCATTCAAATTTGATCATAAGAGAGAACATTATTAGATGAGGATGAAGCGACTTTGAGACTAGTTATTTGGCTCAAAAGGGCTTGGAGGAGATCAATTTTTGTTTTTTTTTATGAGGATGAGCGAGGTTGGAATGAGGACTAGCTAGGTTATGAGTATGTCTGCATCACGAGGAATGCCTTATTGGCGGGGAATATTTTTTTGGGGGATTTTCTATTGATATAAGGAATTATGCTTTGATAAGAGTTATTCTGCTGAGAAATATGGTATTGTAGAATATTTTTTTGAGGTGTGTATTAGTAAGGTATGATGTATTAATGTGTGTTTTGTTGACGTACATGTTGTTGATATGGAATATTTTGTTGAGGAATACCTTGATGATAAGGGATGTTTAATTGTGCGATGTTTTGATGGGACCTTTTTATGAAGCTATATGTTGTGAGGTTGGTATGTACTAATACTATAATGGCATAGATGTATAAGTGAGTGGATGTGAATATGTAGGTTTTTACCGAGAGTACATGAAAGAGGCAAATGTGAGATGATGTCTATTATGGAAGGATATGTTATGGGATACTATATTGTGTGATTTTTTGTAGGGGTGTGGATTATGGCATGGAGATTAGGGGTTGTAAAGGTTGTGGTATGCATTGTGAAATAGGATTTGTGCTAACAATGGTACTAGCATTGACCAGTGGTGTAGCTATAGGAATGGACATAGTGATGATCTAAATGGGACTAGTAACTTGTTAGGAGGATACAACATTAGAAAAGTCCACAGAACCTAATGGAGATGTTTTTGCCTATGAGGAGGCTGAAGGGGTAGATGAGGAAGTAATGGTACTACTTAGAGGACTTATAAAAGGACTTGGTTAAGATGTGGAATACTAAGTAGATGTGTTTTCTGAAAAAATCATGTGGAGATCATAAACAGGGACCGAAGAGACCTTGGATGCTTTGGGTTGATCGTTGAAGGTTGTTCATTTGATGTTTCAAATGGGTTAGTAGAGCTTGCAGATATCTCGGTGTTGACTACTATTTGGTGTTTTAGGTTGATTTGAAGTGTATAGGTACAATTGTTGGATTGTGTGTTCTTGATTTTAATATATGATATGTGCAATTGGAGGTGAAGGATTGCAAGTTTGTTGGGGTGTAAATGGTTACATCTGAACAATTCTGGCTTCTAAGTAGGCATTGAGGGTAATATGGTTTGACTCTAGAATTTCTTCAAAGATAGGGTCTCCCCTATTATAGAAGGGAGGTTTGGATGCTCTAGGAGAAAATGGATGTTCTGATTCTTGTGTATGAGGGATTCAACCATGATATTGATGTGGAGAATGAAAGGATTGTTATATTATTTTATTTTTATAGTTGACCCCTGATTCACTCCAAGTTTGTTAGGTGTCAGAAAAGGGATTAGATGTGTCTATTTGATAATATGGGATTTGTTGTTGTGTTGGTATCAAAAGTGTTGTAGTGTAAAATGGGACATGTTGTTGAAATGTAGGGGGTGGAGTAGACATGTTTTCAAAAGTCAAGTTATGATCTTGTTGTTTATTAAGTACCATGATAAAATGTTAGGAAATTAATATGTTAGTGAGCTACATTTGTATATGTGTGAATAATAATTACATTGGTAATTATTATTATAGTGAATGTTTGTAATTAGTTTATTATTATATTATGAGTTGTTTAGAAACAACTCATAATTATAATAATCATTATTTGTTTTTAATAATGAGTTGTTAAAATAACTTGTGTATTGTTGTGGGTTTTTTCCTACATTGTAGGAATAACCTCTCTTATATATTTGTAAGATCTTAAATGTATTAATATACAGAGAATTATTATTGTGTATTCAGTGAATTATCTAGTTTTCTACTTTCATTTTCTATCAGAGCGTGATTAGTTCCTTTCCTTGATGGATGCGTAGCACATTTGTGTGGGGGATGTAATATTTGTCTAAGCCCCTATGGATGTTAATTTTTTTGAGAATATTTTATATGGTATTTTCATTAAGGTAGCCTATAGTTATTAAGTACGTTAAATCCCTACAGAGGTCTATACACATTTACTCACCCTGCCTACCCAGCTTCAAAGGAATTCGATTGGCATTGGATAACTATATCATTCAATCTTGTGCCAATTTTTCTTAGATCTAATTTCCATCGGTGGATTTCTCTTGTATAGTGTGACAAATTAAGGTTGTGGATTGAAGAATCTTGGATCCAAGAAATCCACTGTTGAGCTTTGAAAAAAACACAAATCGCAGTTGATGATCACCTCTGCTTGACTCGTGGATAAGTGTCTACCTTCATGGAGTCTATTTCACATGGATACTCTCGGTGGTGACTCGGATCAAAATATTTTCACACTCGCCCTCTTGGTAACGAATTGGAATTTGTATTGGTGATTTTATCGACTCAGTGGCTCCCTCCACACTCCTTTATTTATATATTCATTTTGTTCCTCACTTTTGAAACCATCGTTCAAATTTGAGAACACGTAGAATGAAAAAATATCTACTTATCAGAGCACCACATTCAAGTCTTCCATTTTTTCTACCATTTAGGAATGTCACTATCATACATCTGTCATCCACCTTGAAGATATCTTTTTCCACATAATACTTAGTAGAATTACAGAGCTCATTTCGGGATCAACGTCATTCTACACTGATCAGCAGTCTCAATGCCATGTGAGATCTATTTCATTAAGTTCTATGCTTGAGGTCAATTTTTTGATGAGTTACTTTATTCTATCCTTTTTCATGTTCTATCTAAATTCGTTGTGTGTGTCATCTATACATTAGAATCTACATAACTTTTGTTAAAAGTTTAGAGGGTGGACTATAGGGTTAATATAATTATTTTGTATTTGATAACTAAAAGGTTTAAAAACCTTATTACCTTATTTATTTGTATTTTGGGTCTTTAGAACGTTATACGTGTCAATAAAATTATTAGAAGTCAATTTGTTAATAGAGTTGGTAACGTTCTTAGTTTTTCTTTTTTAAATCCTCATAAACATTATTGATGTTTATATTAGGTCTATAAGAATCAATATAGTAGATTATTGTTTGGTTGAAAGTCATAGTGTGGTATTAGTTGTGTTGAGTCAAAAATAACATTTCATTACTTTTTAATAGTCAAATGTTTTTAGGTGAATATTTTATTACATGAGTTTCTTATAGTTAAGTGTAAATTATAAAGTACATTGTCTAGCCAAAAGAGTCAAGTTGTCAAAATTGTAAAAAAATAAAAATTACCTCACAGCACATTTTCAAATTGAATCTGATGTCCGAATTGTAATTTTGCTTCATGATCGATTCGCTTAAGCTAGCAGTATGATGATCTTTGTAGGATGGAGGAAAACGGAGGTTGGAGGTCATTCAACGACCTCTCGTCAGTTGCCAATGATGGGGCCACATATCAACTTTGGTGACATGTGTGTGTGTGCAATTTGATTTTAGTGCTTCTAGTGTGGTACAATTTATAGTTTTCAATAAGTGGAAATTTCACATTGAGGGGGGGAACATGATCCAATGTTCCATTTCCATTATGTCAGCTTTTTCTATGTATGTATGGGCAATGATTTTGAGAGATTTTCCTATGTTATTCCCTACAGTGAGATATTGATGAGCTCGATAATAGTAATTGACACATCATGATGTGGTTATAGGTAAACCACTTGAAAACTTCGCTTGTGGTTTGTGGTAAACCAATTGAAAAACCACCATTCTTGGTTGTTGGTAATCCATTTTCAAAACCATCACTTTGTGGTTTGTGGTAAACCAATTGCAAAACTACCATTCTTGGTTGTTGGTAATCCATTCACAAAACCATCCCTTTGTGGTTTTTGGTAAACAAATTGCAAAACCACCATTCTCGATTTTTGGTCAATAGTTTGCAAAACCATCCCTAAGGTTTGTGATTATCTTGTGAAAATCACCATTAGGAGCAGTGCAAGTACAACGTAAGTTTCCCCATGTTCACACTAAGGGGGGTAATGTTAGGAAAATAATATGTTAGTGCTCTAAATTTGTATATGTGTGAATAATAATTACATTAGTAGTTATTATAGTGAATGTTTATAATTAGTTTATTATTATATTATGAGTTGTTTAGAAAGAACTCATAATTATAATAATCATTATTTGTTTGTAGTAACGAGTTGTTAAAACAACTCGTGTATTGTTGTGGGTTGTTTCCTACATTATAGGAATAACATCTCCTATATATTTTTAAGATCCCAAATGTATTGATATACAAAGAATTATTATTCTTTATTTTGTGAATTAACTATTTTTCTTCTTTCATAAACAAGCACACAAACACCTAGAAAATAAAAAATAACTAATAAGGTTGATTTACAAATAGTGGGTAAATGCAAGGAAAACATTGTTTTGTATTTATGTTGATTAATTATGAGAAAATGAATGTGTAAGATGGTTAACAAGGGTACTAGGAATTGGTAAGCTATGGATGGTTTTGGGTATGTTTAAAGTTGGAGTCCTTGATATACTCAAAGGTACATGAGGACCAACTTTGTATTGCTACTAGTACGAGCATGGTATTGGGGCCTACCCCCTCACTTGATGGTCCCACTGTGATAAGGAAGTCGGTTACTAAGGAAAAAAATACCAACAAACATGAGATTATATTCATCTAGAACACTCGAGTTGGTTTCCTATTAGGTGATGAAATCCCAATCAGCCCACCTAGGTGGGAGTTTTTTTAATATATTTTTGATTTGATAGTGATTTGGTTGTGTGTGAGGGAAAATAAGTGAATACAAAAATTTACCTCCTAATTAAAACTAAATGATCAAGAAGTATGAGATGGTTCATTTTAAAACCCAAAACAAAATGTTTATTTTCGATGAGAGAAAACAAACAAAAATGCAAAACCAAAAACAAAAGAAAGGATCTAGGACTTACCGTGAGAGTGCTCCTTTTTTATTTTTATTTTTTAGATTTTTAGCAATTTTAAAGTGAGCAAGCAATAAGTCCAACAGATGAATTCCCAATGCCCCGAAATCATATTAGAGAAAATAGAGAATAGAAAAAAACATATCATGAAGAAATGATAAAAATAAAAACACAGCTTTGATCACTGGCAATCGGGCCAATCACAATCGATTACTAGATAGTGAAAACATTGAATATTTTATTGATAAAGTGAAACAAAATAAAAAGGGACAAGGGTACCACCGAGTGTGCCAGAATGTTAAACGTTATTTTACCTTGGGGGTTTTTTTATGTGTTAAGGGGGTAAAACTTAGCTCAACCTCAGTATGGTGGGGTTTTTAGGATACCCGCAAGATGTGATGGATGTTTTTTCATCCATGAATAATGTAATAAAATTATTTTCCCTACAAGTAATCCTACAAATCAAAAACACTTATAGAAAATAGAGTTAGTAAGATAAGATGGGTAGGCTGCTTAGAAAAGGCTAGTTCTTAAAATGCAAGAGAATCCCTTATGTGGATGTCTACTTGATTTTCAAACACTTAATATTTATTGATGATAATTTGAATTACAATACGATAAATGGAAAATGTGATCAGTTGTTATCACTTATTTAGGTGATTACATCCATAAGATGATAATGATGGGAATGAAAACAATTATAGAATCCAAAGTCGAATCTAGGTGAGAACATAGGTTTTAAGATAAATTTGATCCTACAAAACATTTTAAGTCCCGATCTTCTCGTGAAGTAAGAATCAAGCTATGAGATGTATACCTCAATGAAGAAGTCAAATATCTCTTCTTCTATGTCATAGAGGAATGAAATATCAAGATCAATTTCTCAAAGGGTGATGTTTCCTTTGATGTCGATTCACATACAAAGGTGTGGTTATCCTCTCGGGATGTTTAGGCCAAATTTATAGTTGTAATCAAATTATGCAAGGTTATCTTGGATTCTCTGGACCTCATAGTATGCCTCCCAAAATTCCTCAGTTGCTTCACGAATGCGTTGAGTTGATGTGAATATTTCCTTCAAATGGTTAAGGAGTGAAACATGAATAACACGAGTTGTAAGTCATGTAGAAAATTATATTGCTCCAAGTATAAGGGGTGACAGGATGTTGGGAGTGAATAAATGTTGGTAATGGGATAATTGTCACCTCCTATGGCCATCTCATAAAATCCATTCTTGGCAACATGCTAACAATGAAAGAAACAAACAATGATGGTTAGAAGGTTGGAAGAAATGTATGATAGAAAAATATTATGCAGAATCTCCAACAATTAGGCTAATCATAGGCAATTACTATGAATTCTAAGAAACTATCAAAATAGATAGTTTAACTTAATTATTTTTAATTTTGAGGACTTCTAAATATTAAATAGGACTCAATAATGAATGCAGACGAGAAAAGTTACTGAAAATGGAAACACAATTTAGTGGAAACAAGTGATCACCTTGGATGATTGAATAGATTGAATGGTAGATAGGCAAAAATGGCTTCACAATGTCTTGATGATGATGATGGATGATACAATGGTCATGTTGAAGCAGTGTACCGATACTACTACTCTATTGAAAAGGTTTTATCTCTAAAATTCTCGTGGATGGACCTAACTTTCCTGTAAAATCCAAAACTCCTACTCCAAAGAGGCTGAGAATCATTTTTATATAGATTTCCGAGACTCGGGATAATCACCAAGTGATTTCGTAAAATTCGAGCCAAGGGACAAAAGGAGTGATTTTATTACTATTTTGATCTTTATTTGGAGGGTTTTCGAAGGAGGTTGAGATATTAAGAGGGATGAGATTCGATTAGGACTAGGTTAGTTAGGATAAATGTAGAGGTATTTTTATAAGGTTTCCAAATTTTACTTAGCTCTAATTAGTAAGGGGTGGGAAGTAGTTATATTCAAGTAAGGTTGCTAAAATAACTAGTTACAACTAGTGAGTGTAGGTAAGTTGACATGGCAAGGTGTGAGGTTGTGTTTTAATTAATTTAATTAATTATTTCATGAATGCGAGATGTGGTGGCGTAGATATTTAATTAATTAGTGAAGGTTAACCTAGGTCATGGAGTTTCATATAAGTGGCATATCATGACTATTAATGATCAAGAATGGGTTTAGATAATGAAGGTGAGATAGTGTATATTTTCCAGTGTCTACACTTCCTCCTCTACGTACATGTCATGCATGTGTAAATTTTCTTCAAGATACAAACTATTTTCTTTGGAAGATTATAGAAATATTTCATCTTATTAGTTATCTTTTAAAGTTTATTTTAGTATTGAACATACCTCATAATGAATTTATATTCAAATGGATTCTCATGAGTTAACTCTTTTAGGAAAAATTACTTGAATTTTCCCTCAATATCCTCAATAATACATCAATTTACTTAGTCACTACTGAATGCATAAAGGTAAAGGATATTTTAAATTTCCTAATCTATATCAATCAGGGCACCCACCCCCTCATTCTTAGACTCTTTTATATTTTCGACTATTCTTCTAGGATCTGAATTCTAAATCTTATAGCTCATATGAGCTTGGATTAATATCCTCTTTTATATCCATTTATGATACATTCTCCTATTAATAAATCTAAATAAACTCTCTAAAATTCATCAAGCTTGAGAAATTATTAATCAAGTAGGTTCATATTATCCTCATAACTATCAAGGGTGTTTCTTGACATCTCCATCTCTGAAAAATTTCACTATGGAATTTAACTACCTCTCTAAGAAGTTGTTAAGATTGAGTGATCAAATTATCACTTCATTCCTTAGTATATATTCCCATGCATCTTATTTATTTATCCCTATTTAATGAAAATTATTTTTTATTTTAAGTTGAGGATCTATAGAGTTAGAGGATTCAAGGGGTTTGACCATTTTCTAGATGACAATTGTGAGGTATTCAACCCTTTCTTTGAGATGCTATTTTTGGCATGATCCTTATCCAAATTTTCAAATAGTCATCCTATTGAGGTTTGTTCCTCCTCCTTGAAACCTCCCTTGTGAGCTTACCTAAACTAACCTTGGAGACTTATTAGTCATATAAATAGGTTTCTTTCTCAATCCTATTACATGATGGCATGACTATCTCCACAAAATTCTCATCGTTATAATTAATAATTACCTTTGAAATAAATTTGGGTTTCTTTACTGTTCATGAAGGGGTTGGCTTAAGGTACAATATGAAAACATCAATTGCTTCTTGTTACACCACCACCCTTCTCTTCTTTTTCATTAATTACATCAACTATTTAAGGAATGCAGGGATACCATGAGTGAGTAACAACTAGTGTCACCGACCGACCCCTAGAGGTGAGATGGTTTTGTTTATAATATTGGAAGAAATAATAGTTAGGGCTATGAAGAGAATGGGCATGGTCACTTTGAAAGGGAGTGATGTGTGATGAGTGACAAGATGGGAGCCTAACATAAGTGTTGAGAATAAAAATAAGTTTTTAGAGGAAAAAATGGAGTAGGAATAATAGTTGAACCTTTTTATAGGCTTAGAATTACTTTACCCACAAGTTTTTTCTCCTTCATGCACAAGATTAATCTTTGGTACTATGATTGGTCCTCTTGAGGATTTACTATTTGCACACATTGGTTCCCTTGTTGGTTAATTTGGAGGATTCAAACTCTACCCATTTAGAGAGGTAAAATCTAGTTGTTTTATGTTTAATCCCTTTTATTGGATCTACTTTATTGTCATTGACATCAAAATATTCATCTAATCCTTGAGGGAAGTGGATTCTACCTTAGAGAAATCAATTCTTAGTAGCTTCAAACTTTATCTACTAACTTTCATATGCTAGATTAGAAATTTTCTATCATCGGTAAAATTTATTGGGACATCAAAATATAGTGACATACAGACCAATATATTTTCCTAACCTCTTCCTTATCATTTTAATCAACCCATAAATATTTATAAAAGATAATGTGAGAATGATCATACCCTAACTAATGATGAAATATGGCATTGTTGAGAAAGATCACATGGTAACACTAGTAATTTATACATCCATGTTATTTCCCTTGATTAATGAAGGGCATGAATACCTTCTTATAGTGATTAATAAATATACTCAATATTTGTTCTTCCTAAAAAATATTTGAGAACTTCTATTAGTTGTCGTAAAAGTTCATAAAGTTCCATTTTTTCACTCACAAATCTAGGAAGCATATATAGGAATCATGTGAAGAAATCCACCCTAATGTAAGAAAATGAAGGAAATTATATAAAAATACTCCCCATCTGTCTATGTTGGTGGATACTTATATTAAAAGGCAAGAAGAGGGTAGTATTGGATTAAACATGCAAATGATATTGTAGACACGAAATTTGGGTCACACTCCCCTTGGTCCCCTTCAATTAATTAACGTAACACATTTAACTAATCATGACCCCTTCATCCCATATTAATATATATCCTCACATTATTAATGAAATTAATTATTTTAATTAATTTAACTTCATCCTCAAACCTCCACCTCATCATGACACCTCATTTTGGACTAACTCCAGGGGCATTTAAATCATAGTGACCAAGTCATTACTCTCAGAACTGAGTCATCACTCCCAATCTGAGTCACTAATTGACGTAACTAACTAAGAATTCTTCCTAAACCTAACTGGACTTCTTCTAATATCTTCCTACCTTCTCTCATGAGAACTCTACTTCCCTAAGCGGACCCAACAAAGAAAACACGCAAAATCTGGGAAGATCTTCCTATTTTTGGTAAATAAGACTATTTCACCTTAACCAAAGTTGGTTTATCCTCAGCCAACGTCACCACCTAAACCTCCATTGGTTCCTTTATATATAATTTTACAACCCTTTACCCAGGTTGGTCATTTTTGAGTTTTGAGAGTGCTATTACAATCAAGTGAATATCTCAGAACCATTGCTTCATCCAATTGATGTCTACACACCACCAGAGAGAAACAAATCCTAGGAATTCCCTTCTAGATCATTAGAGAATTCACAATAATACACATGTTGTATTGCAAGACCGAACTAGCTACCACCTCACCAATCAATCACCAGCCTTCATCTGACCATGAGATCTTCATACCATCAAGTAATTAATGTGATCTTAATTATTTGTGCTTCTTTTACTACATCTCTTTTATTCTTTTAGTATTTTATTTCTTTTGTTACCTATATATCACCTTCTTTCCACCAACACACTATCCAACCAACCTAATCCTTTAGAACTTTTCCAACCTCCTTTTTAGCATATCTAAGTCTTTTTAACAATATCATGACCTTATCAACACCACCTTCACTCTATCTGCAACCACAGAGAGGTCCAAACTCTCATTTTTAATATTTGAACTGAATTTACCCTCTTGACACCGGTTAGCCAACCGACATCAGTCTATCTCCTATATTGGCATTAGTTGACCAACCAATACCAGTCTCTGAGAATGAAAATTTTTCCTATAACAATGAGTTAACAACTTCCCCAAAACAGCTCAAAACCTTTCCTAATTTCACTCAAACCTCACCTATAGTCTCTGCTACACCTACAAACCCAAAAAAACCCATTAATTGTCTGAATTTAATTCTAACCATTACTTGTTGAGTTAAATTCACTTTTTGTATGTTAATAGGAGATACCTAAATCTTATCAACTACAATAGAACTGTTATTTCTTACATTAAGTTGTATTAAATAAAGGATTAATAGTCATTCAAAGAAGCATCATGCTTCCCAGATCTAGCCTTGTTAGGTAGTCCTCTGACTCTTGCTATTTAATACTATTTGGTGGTCTTGTTGTGTTTCTTATATAGGTCATTCCTCCTAGCCAAAGGGAAGCTCACACAATCATCTTGGATCAAAATTCTATAATGACGCGCAATGCCTTCTTCCATCCACATAACATAGGTATTCCTCTTACACCCGTTACCCACTTATCCATGTTATTGCATTTAGTTTTGAGGTGAAACATTTTGGCATGCCCGGTGGGACCCATCTGGGGTTGTTTTCATTGTTCGTTCTCAGGGAAAAATCTTGTGTGCATATTTTCATTCAAAATAAATTCACATTAAGCTTCTTCTCTAGAAATATTCTTTTCTTCTAATTGTCTTAGTGATAATTGTTTTTAGGATTAAAAATAACTCTTCTTTCTTTTCTTGTATTGCATTTAGTGAAAGTCATACCCTTAACCTCTTCATAATTTGTTCTCATCAAATATAATTTGTGGATTTGGGTTTTAAAACTTGTGCACTTGCATTTTTGATTTTTTTGCATTATAGCTCATCTAAATTGTGGGAAACCTATATGCTAGAAGTCATGCCTAGCTGATGGTTGATAAATTGAACTGTAGCTCACATTTTACACAATCTCTATACCAAATCACTAAAAATAAAATACATAGTTCTTAAACAACATCTCTCATGAAATAAGTTGTCAATGATCACACAATCAGAGGATTGAAAGTGGGCTCCAGCTAGTTTCTCTATCCAGTCATCATCTCAAAGAAGGATCTCCCACACCAAAACTTTCCCAAAACTAACTAACCATACGGAAAATTTTGTTTCGATCCCTCGTTAGGGATCCCTCGCGTCCGAAACGTTGTAAAATCCCTTCCCGAAATCTAGTTTTCGAACTCAGTCATTTTGAGCCTTTTTGGCTGGGCGCATGAAATATCCTTGTAACACTAGCTTTTGATGCGCCCCCTTAAAAACCTTTGGCGCATGGTTTTCCATGTTAACACATCTTTAGGTGCACCAAAGGATGTTGAGTCTCTTTTGCGTGCGCCAAGGCGCATGCGCCTTATTATTGACACAACTTTTGTTGCTCCGCTTTTTGATGCGCCAAAGGGCGCACATAACTTCATGTCGACAATGCTTTTGGCGCGCAAGGCGCACTTCGTCTCCTGTTGTCAAATACTCTCGTGCGCCAAACAGCGCACGCTTTCTCCTGTCGACAACAATTTTCATGCGCCAGTTCAAAAGTGGTTGGCGCATTAATGGCAGGTTTACCTATATATATATAGGTGTTTTACGCGCCCAATGTCATTTTCACTATTGCAAAGCACGTGATTTTTCTAAACCTGTCAGCTCCTGCCCATCATTTTCTTCGCCTTGTGGACCCATTGCACACTTTTGCTATTTATCAGGTAAGAGGTTCTTCTCCCCCTTGTGTGTTTGGTGTTTTCGGTTCTTGGTATTTTTGTGGTCTGGTTTTTATGCTTGCTGGTCTGGTCTTTAAAATATATGTTTTAAGTTGGCTGCCCTCCCCCTATGCTATCCTCCCTCTTTCCAGATCTGCTGGAGAAGGACGTTTTCTTGAAACAGTGGTTGTAGCCCTCCTGATCTAAACCGTTTCGTTTACCCAGCTGAGCCTTTCAAATAAGAAGTCAGGGATAAAAGAACCTACATCATAAAGAAACCCCCTTTGTAAAGAAGGTTTGTTCACTGTCTTTTCCCCTTGGCGCATCGGCGCGTCCTGCAACACTAAGAACAGTCGCCCCCTTGGTGCATCTACCCGCCCTATTACAAGAGAAAAATCCATGCCAATGGTGCACCCTTTCGGCCTGCTGCATAATGAGCTCATGCGCCCTCAAGGCGCACCTTTTCCGCGTGCTTCAAGTGTTAAACCTGCACCCCAATAGCGCACCATCCGTCCATGTTGCATCCCTTTTTCCATGCGCCCATGGTGCACCCAGCTTCCATGCAACACAAGCTTTACCTGCGCAAGTATGAAGCAATAAAGGCGCAGGCGCATCCCCGATCGCAACAACATCATGTTGTGTAAACCCTTCATGCGCGCCATATCCCTTTGGCGCCATCAATGTTACACGATCCATCCACGCGCCAAAGGGCGCACCGAATCCCAATGTAACACACAATTTTCATGCGCCCTTCTATAAAATGCAATCTGCAACATCCATGCGCCATGCGCCTTTGGCGCCAGTTTAACCTTTGTAACACCCTCTTCCTGTGCGCATTATCTATTTGGCCTGCAAGTTGCAATTTTCATGCGCCCTGCGCCCTGAGCCTTAAAATCTCTAACTCTTTCTTCTGCTAGCTTTCCAATGGAAGATCAAATGGCTAATTCAACCTTTTTGGATTGGGTCTCGCTTCTTCTTCATGCAGATCAGCAACTGAGTTCGAAAGAACACATGTCTACCTCCAGCAAGAGACCCACCAAACCAAGAGGAAAGGCTAAGCTTACTGAAGAGGAGATGAAGTACAAATATCAAAGGGTCAGGATGCCCGAATCACAGGCTGAATGCAGCATGGATGTCAGAGACTCAGAATTGGGTCACATTGACATGGAAGAATTCTGGGTTAGAACTCAGAAAGTTACAAGAAGTCCATGGATGGACAAGTTAATAGGCAGTGCCCTGCATTTCACCGGAGGAATCCCGTCGTAACACCATCAACAATGAATTCATGATGGTGATTGCACAATCTTACAACAAGGACACAAGGTGTGTCTAAAATAGCACGGGCGAGGTAGTCATAAACCTCACTACCCGTCATTTTGAGATGATACTTGGCATCCCTCACCACCAGCACTTTGTGGCCGTTAGCCAAGAAAAGAGTGCATCAAGGCACAGGGAAGAAAATGAAGACCAATGCATGCAACTATGAACGAAGTCTACTTGAAGAACAAGAAGGTGGTAACCCGGTGGCCCCAAATCATCCACCGCGGTGACTTCTCGAAGAGCTCAGCGATACTATCACTTTCTGAGCGGGGTCTTCGGCTTTCGATGCCCATTACTTCCATAAATGGATCTTTGAGGTACTTGGAAACAATGAATAAAAATGTGCTCGAGCGGCGCTTTTCTTTGGGAGAAATAATAAGCGGCACCATCTCCGAGCGGCTACAACAATTCGCCACAATGGGAGTGTTCCATATGAACTCTTACGTAGTCTACGCTGCGTCGGAGAGGGATTATCCAGGGCTAAACCGAAGTGGAATTTGGCCTCAGGTCAAAATATATGAATATTATCTAGAACTGAGGCTGGAGAACAACATCCCTCAATTCGCCAAAATTAATGATGCTTTCTTCTATCACATCATTTACATGTTGAGGCCAAATCTAACTCATGGTCGCACAACCAAGAACATTGTGTCAACTGTGGAGAAATGGGGGGCCCTGTTCACCCAGTTTCCCACATTTACCTATCTGAGGGCGGTCAACTTCTTGGGCGAGCCAACCAGGCTGCCGAGGTACGCTGGACCTAAGCTGATTCTACTAGAGTTATCAAGGTAGCTGGTCACATACCATGAGAAATGCCTCAAAAGAAAGAAGGGGGAACTCCTTTCCCCTCACAAAGGGGCAGTACACATGCTCCTCCCATCACAAGGTGAAGGAAATGTTCGCAGCGAGTGGAGTTACTCAATTTGAAACATGACTTCCCGGCCAGGCCTACCTTTGACCCAAGGAGCTTCCTGCCAAGGGCTAAGCTTGATCCGATCCATGTTCCTTAGATCGAGGATATTTACATTGACGTCATCCACGAGGTGGAACTCAGAAGAAAGGATCATTCTCGCTTAGCATTGGAGGAAATTATCCAATACGGAGTGGCCATTGTCCCCAAAGGCTTCCAAACTACGGAAGATGAAGTAGACAAGGTGTATAATGACACGAAGGGGATGATTGGCCCTTCCCGGCCATTGACAAAAGCAAGGCTCCTCAAACAATTGAAGAGAGGGTCAAGGAGACTATGCATGCGAATGTAGAGCACTTGGTGCCGCATGAACGGGCTGATCTACCTCGGGGTAGATTTCACAACCTCCCCATTGGGCAATGCACCTCCAAGGTCCAAGAAGCAGCTAAAAGGCAAGGGTGTGGAAGGTGAGCCTAGCACCATTCAGGAAGAAGCCCCTGGAAGTCCTCCTTCCACAGCGCCGAGCAGTAATAACTCTGGATTCGCCAGAGAAAGAAGTAGCAGAGGATAGTCCCATATGCCCATCCACTCAGGATGTCGGCATTGCTACAACCACAGAGGTCCCTTCTGTCCCTTCTTCTTCTCTTCCTTCCCCTCCTCGAGTGACTCAGACGACCACCCCTTTGGTCGTGTCCTCCGCCCCTTCTTCTACTCTTTCCCCTGCCTCTTTGTCTATCTTCTCCTCCCTCGCTGATCTTTCCTCCTCCATTTCTTCCCTCATTTCGGGCTCCCTTCCCTTCCTTTGTCTTCTGCAGCTGCGGTAGTTTCCCTTCCTCTCGTGGGCACTTCTTCGGCTATTCTCTCAATGCCGCCTCCGCGTGTCTCCACGTTTTTCCCCTCTTCTACTGCAGTTGTCCCCTCTTCTGTCTCTGGTCCTTCTTCCATAGGACCAGCATGGATCTCTCAGCAGCTGAGCCAGCAAAAGAGGAAAGTTCCCATCGCTCCGATGGACTTTTCAGTAATTCCAGCCAAAGGGGCAAAGAAGCTGAAGCCTGTTGCACGCTTCTCTAAAAGTGCTGCAGGTGAGAGGATCATGGAAATTGCATACCCCAATCCCCTCAAAGAGAAAAAGGATCTGTCTCCGGCAGATTTTACTGTGACCCAAGTCACAATGGGGACATCTTCTGAAAGTCTCCAGGGGGAAGCTCTTTCCGCGGTCGACGCCCTTTGTCAAAAGCTTCAGGAAACAAAAGAAGAGAAAAGGCTACTGAAGGAGCAGAACAAATATCTGCTTCAAGCCTTACAGAAGATGGGTAGTGCACCTCCCACGACTGCCACCGAGACTTCTGAGCTTCTCAGCCAGGAGAAAATCAATGAATATTCAAAGATCGGCGAGCAGGGTATGGCCGTTTCTGCTTGGAGGAGCCAGATCCTCAAGGACAGTGAAAGAGTGATCGCCGAATATATCAATTCATATCTAAACATCAAAAAGGTGAACAAGGAACTCCAAGTATTAGCGGGTCCCATATCAGAAGAGCTAGATCATGCTAGACTCCAACATGAGACCTTTCAACAAATGTTCGACTGTTCAGTCGAAGATCTGGTCAAGTTCGGAGTTTTCGGCCATCCAAGGGCTCTCAACAAAACCATGTCCACTTTGGACTATCGGATAGATCAACTGGAATTTGTTCTGGAAAAGATAGACAAGGTGAAGGAAGAGGCCCTAGATGCGATGCATCAAATGGAGCGAATTGTCCTTAACATGTCTCCAGGGCTGCTCACTCCTTCCTTTACCATGAGATCAGCTGATGAAACTATCCAGATCTTGAAGGAATCACTTCTCAAGGAGAGCGGGGCGGAGGTCACATTTGACACTTTGAATCTATCAACAACCCCTCTTGCTGTAGGGACTTCATCGGGTTTCTCATCGAAGCGGAGAAGGATTATTCTAAACTCCCAGAAAAGCTCATAAGCGAGCGGGAGACTTGCGAAGCAATCAGCGAACGGCACAAGGATCCATCACAGGATCAATTTGGGCCCATGATTAACAAGTTTTTGGAATACCTCACTCGGTTCCACATATCATCTCTGAGCGGCATCGAAAGGGCAACCCCTTTCGGCGCGCGATGACGATGACGAGTAGCTGCTTCTTCTTCTTCTTCTTCTTCTTCTCTCTCTCTATTCTCTGACTTTCTTGTTGAAATGTCTAAAGTGTGTTGGCACAAATGATGACATCATCCATGTTGCATCATGGGATGATGTCATCCATCAAGTTGTCAAAAGTCAACATGACTTTTAGATATTTTGTAAATATCTTTGTAAATATTTGTTGGCTCCTTTTTGCTTTTCTTCTCCTCTCTTCTATAAATACTGGAATACTTGTTGTATTCGGGGTGAACATTTTTTAGATGAAAATAGAAGTGAGGAGAGAAAGACTTTGAGCTTTCTTGTAACAGAAGAAAACAGTAATACAAATATTAAGACTTTGTGCTCAATAGCTGTGTTATGCATTAGATCTTTCTTACGTTAGATCTGTATGTGTTTAATCTGTTGGATTCATATCTACTTTTCTGTCATTTGCTCATCAGTATTGCTTTGTTTATTTATGCAAAGTAGGTTTGGCTCATTTACTACCAAACTAAAAACATAAATCTTCTGACCTTTCTGCTTTGGAATTCATTTCTTTTCTCCCTTCGGATCTGTTCTTTCTCTTCTCCCTCTTTCATTCCTTTCTTTTCGCAGCCTAGAACACTCTACTGGGATGAGATCCCAACCCCGAAGGCGAATCATGAGACTTGCATAGATTCCTGCTGGTAGAATAGCAATAAACCAGTTTCGCTTTGCTGACTCAAAGAGGGGCTAAGCCCTGCACACTGTTGGCTCGTCTATCCATAGATCTGTCTAGGCGACAGATTTTCGGACCAACAGTTTTTGGCGACTCCGCTGGGGATCGAATAGATCTGTCAGATCTATGGTGGTGGTAAGATAAAAAATCGAAAAAATCAGCAGATTGCTGCCTGTTTGCAAATCTCAACTTTTTGTAAAAATCTAAATTTTTTTTTGCAAAAATGCTCAAATCGAAAAATTTTCTTCTGAGAGTCATAGATCTGGTCCAGTTAAAGATCTTTAGTTCGCTGAGTTTTTGAAAAAATTAGTATTTTGCCGTAGATCTGAGTTTTTAATTGTTTGCAAAAAGTTTGAAACCCTCTGAAAAAGTTAAAATCAGATCAGAAAATCAGCCTACTAATCTTCCCTGCCATCTTATCCTCATTATAATTTGTCATTTAACCGCAATCGGTTTCTGAAGAGGATAATTTTAAATATTTAGAAAAGTATTTGCTGCTGGTTTTTGTCAGAAAAACCAGAAAATCAGCCAGTACAACCAAAAAGAAAGTTTAAATCTGCGCCATAACATTGCAGATCTGGAAGGTACACTGGCGAGTGAACCTTTTACGTGCAGCAGGAGAGCCCGTGGAGAAGCTGATCCTACTTTCGATCTGCTTCAGAGGCACAATTTCAGCGTAACACCGGCACGTTTTTCAGCGCTAAGCTCAGCTAGCCGGTCATCCAGGAGTGTCTCACCTCCACGAAGAAAAAGTCTTTACAAGGAGCATCTACGTCCCTTTGTAGTGCCTTGCTACTCAGCGGAACTACACTTCCAGCTCGTGTTCTCTTTCCGGCTTTTCAAATGGCGGTTCCATGGGGAAACGCGATGGGTCCGTTGGCTTTACCACATCCAGTTCACGCTCTCCCTCACGGAAATCGAAAGAATTTTCCCAAATTTGACGGGAGCGGAAATCAAAGCACGGATTCCCACATATCTGCATTCATTATGTCATGCAGTATTTTGGATGTGACCCACGAAGATGTGTCGGTTCACCTTTTTCTGGAAACCCTACAAGGGCCTGCAGCTGAATGGTTTCAGCATTTGCCGGCCGGATCTATCACCAGTTGGGCCACCTTACGGGATGCTTTCGAAGACAGATACAAGCCTTCAGAGGATGCATTTGCATTATTATCACGAATCACTCACCTGAAGAAGGAGGCGAATGAGACCATGCGCGATTTTATCACCCGGTTCAATGCACTAATCAACCGTGTCCCTGTTGCCATGCTTCCAACGCCGGAAAATCAAAAGTGTTTCTTCGTAAACGCCATGAGCTCAAAAGTTAGTTTCTTGCTCCTTCAAGAGCGAGTTGCCACCTTGATTCTCGCTCAAGCCGCTGCCATTCGCATAGAGGATAATCTGATAATATCTGGCGAATTAAAAAAGGAATCAGCAAAGCCTAAATCTTTGGGCCCTTTGCCCACCACTTCGTCTGATCCAGCATTCCAAAAGATGGCGAATGATTTGCTCGCATTAAAGAAGCAGTTGGCCCAGGCCTCTCCCAGTTCCTCATACCGGGATATTCCACGGAGGAATTTCGTTCCTAACAATGTCTCACAAAGGCCACGTCTACCTACAGCTGCTCCGCGGTTGGCACTTGAGGCCCCTCCGATCAATGCTCTGGCCGAAATTGAAGAAGAAGAGCAGTATTATGAAGAACCTTCGTCTCAAGGTGAAGATGATCAAGATGTCGGTGAACCGACTGGTGACTCTACTATCGGGTATATGGAATTTGATGAGGAAGAATCCGATGAAGAAGAGGGTACCCAGGGATATGCAAGCGGGCAGTCATATGCTGTTTTTACTCACTCGCAAGGAAAAGAAGCGGAAATTGCTGCCCATGTCCAGCAGGAGAAGGCCGTGTCAAACGCGCCTCCGATCATTGCTAAAAGAGGTAATCCTCTTCCTACTCAACTCCCTGGCAAATCTTTTGCAAAGAAGTCTTTTCCCCCTATCTCTCCTCCAAATCAATCCTCTCACATTCCTCCTAAGACCACCAATCCTTTTCCATCATCGCGAGGTGAGGGACTCATTCCTTTACCAACGCAACCCTTGGCCGCGTTTGATATTATAGATCATGCAAAAAAGACCAAGATCCAAATGTCTGAAGCTGAGTATCTTCAGTCAAACCCCGAACAGCTCGTAAGATTGACTAAGTATATCCAAAGTCAAGCTGTTATATCTAATCAGGTTTCCCCAAAAGGAATCCTATCCACTCCCCCTGAATCTCATATAAATGTTGCTTCAACATCTGCGTCAGGCAAGATAGAACCTTTCTATCTCTCTCTACTGATCAATGGACACAAGCTGAGTAATTGCATAATTGATTCCGGAGCTTCTGATAACGTCATGCCGGAAAAAGTCGCCCATGCTTTGGGCCTCACTCTTACCAAGCCTTTCGGCAGGTGTTATTCTTTGGAAACTAAGCAAGTTCCGTTGGTTGGCCAAATCAAGGACGCGCAATTTGCATTTGCGGCTTTCCCGGATAAAAGAGTAAAAATGACAGTCCTCGTTGCTGACATTCCGGCAGCCTATGGAATTTTGCTGGGAAGGAGTTTTTGCAGCGAAGTTGGTGGAGAAATTCATATGGACTGGTCCAAAGCTAGAATTCCAGTCAAAGGCGTAATGCAGACTTTGGAGCCTGAATCACAAAAGAAATACTTGGTTACCAGCTCTGAAGACCCCAAAGCTCAAATCCTTTTTGAATCATCAGGGATGGGGAATTACTTCTTATCTACTGAGACGGATAAAACAGGGGCTGTTCTCGTTCAGGAGGAGATCTTAATAAGATCTGGACATTGCAATTCGATGGGAGCTGTGCAACTAGTGGATGTGGCGCTGGGGCCGTGCTGATATCTCCTGAGGAAGAAGTCATTCCTCTCTCTTTCAAATTGCAGTTTTTCAACACTAACAATACTGCTGAGTATGAGTCTCTCTTACTCGGTATGCAAGCCGCAAAAGAAAGAGGAATAAAAAATCTAAAAGTACAAGGTGATGCTGAGCTAGTTGTAAATCAAGTCAAAAGGATTTACCAAGTAAAGAATGAAAGGCTCAGGCACTACCGTAATGCGGTATGGGACAGCATTGAGGAGTTTGATGCCTTTTCACTTGAATCAATTCCAAGAGCTCAAAATGACATGGCTGATTCATTGGCTGTCTCGGCATCTCTCATGCTCCCACATCCAGGTTTGAAAATGAACAAGTACACCATTGAGGTGGTTTTCCGCCCGAGCGTGCCGGATAATTCTCAGCATTGGCAGGTGTTCAACGATGACAATCAACTCATTGCCTTTCTGGAAAAATCAGAAAATTTTAACGAGTTGTATTTCGAAGGATCCACCTCTACATGCCGTGAATCAATCAACGGTCAAAACCATGAAACAAAGGAGAACGATGGCATATGTCAGCTCAAGGGAAATAAAATTCCAAAGGGCCTGGTTTCTCTGGAACGCCTGTTCGACAGGCATGACCGTTTTGTAAAAAAGAAGAGGCGGGATGATCCTGACTCATCCCCAGAGACCGAACCGGTCAATTTAGGTTCGGAGGCACATCCGCAATTTGTGAACATCGGGAAATGTTGCACGCCAGAAGAAAAGTGGAAATTTGTCAAGCTGCTAAAAAAATATATGGATGTATTGGCATGGTCTTATGCCGATTTAAAGTCCTTCAAGCCAAAGGACGTTCAGCACGATATTCCGTTGAAAGACGATGCCAAAGCCTTCCGCCAGAAGCAGAGGCACTATAATCCCAAGATTTCGGGCACCATCCAGGCCGAAATTCAGAAGATGCTAGACGCAAGAATCATCTTCCCTATCCATCACAGTACTTGGGTAGCAAATATTGTGCCAGTGCGCAAGAAAAACGGTGAAATACGCATCTGCGTAGACTTTCAAAATTTGAATCAAGCTTCGCTGAAAGACAACTACCCTCTTCCGATAATGGATCAAGTTCTGCAAGCAGTAACTGGATCAGAGATGTTGTCCATGCTCGATGGTTTTTCAGGTTACAATCAGATTGAAGTTTCACCTGAAGATCAGTTTAAAACAGCATTCACTACTCCTTGGGGTACATTTGCCTACAGCAGGATGCCTTTCGGCCTAACTAATGCCGGCGCCACTTTTCAGCGGGCCATGGACTTTGCTTTCAAAGGTATGATGGGGAAGGTCATTGTGGTTTATTTAGATGACCTGACTGTGTTCTCCAAACAACGAAGCGATCATTGTGATCACTTGGAGCAAGTATTGGCCAGATGTCGAGAGCATGGGATTTCCTTAAACCCAAAAAAGTCTGTTTTTGGAGTCACGGAAGGGAAGTTGCTAGGCCATGTGGTCAGCAAAGAAGGAACAAAGATAGATACTGAAAGAGTTAAGGCTATTCAAAGCCTTACTCTGCCTACAAGCAAGACTGGTGTTCATTCTTTCTTTGGAAAGGTGAACTTTCTCAGGCGTTTTGTTCCTGACTTTGCTGAAAAGACCCGTCACATATTGAACATGATGAAGGGGTCACCAACTTTCAGATGGAGTGAGGAGGGGAAAAGGTCATTTGAAGAAATAAAAACTTCTGTTGCTCATGCACCAGTCCTGGTATGTCCCGACTTTTCCAAGGACTTCATCATGTATAGTTATGCATCTGAGCATACTGTGTCTGCCATCTTAATGCAAAAGAATTCAGAAGACATTGAATCCCCGATTGCATTCATGAGTTCTCCCCTCAAGCCTCACGAACTAAAGATGACTCAGCTGGAAAAGCATGCCTTTGCCGTTGTCAAAGCAGTGAAGAATTTCAGGTATTACATCCTAAACTCGCATACGGTGGTGCTGGTTCCAGACACGGCAGTGAAATCAATTCTAACTCAGCAAGAGTTAGGAAGCTTGCGAGGAAATTGGATCGCAAAGGTCCAGGAGTATGACCTGGATATTAAACCAACCAAGCTGGTAAGAGGCAAGGGCTTGTGTCAGCTAATGGCTGAAAACAAAGATTCAGAAAATCCTGATGAGAGGGGTGACTACATCGAAGAAGCGCAGGACCGGCAAGAAGGGCCTGATTCTCTGCCTCTGGTTCTATTTGTTGCAACTAGTGATGAGTGGTACTCCGACATCGCTTTCTTCCTTACCTACGGCGAATGCCCGATGCACCTAACTGCAAAGGAGAAGCGCACTATAAAGCTCAGGGTGGCTAAATACGTCATCTGGGATGACGGCTTATATAAGCGCGGGATAGATGGCATCTTCCTGCGATGTGTCGACAAGCCCCAGCAAGTAAAACTACTGGAAAGTTTTCACAATTCAGCTTGTGGAGGACATTTTTCTTCCTCCGTGACGGCACACAAGATCATTCGGGCCAGGTACTATTGGCCAATGCTCTTTCAAGATACAGCCACCTGGGTGGCAAAGTGTGAACCCTGTCAGCAATTCGTCGGCAAGCCCAAGTTGGCTGCCTTTCCCCTAAGGCCGGTCATTATCAATGAACCATTCAGGCAATGGGGAATTGATTTTATTGGCGCACTCAATCCTCAATCGAGTGCGGACATAGCTATGTCCTTACAGCAACGGACTACTTCACAAAGTGGGTGGAAGCCATACCTGTCAAGCATGCCACTTCTGAGGTGGTTTGCAATTTCATTAAAGAGAATATCATTGTCAGGTTCGGCGTTCCAAACAAAATCGTTGCTGATAATGCTTCTAACTTCTCCTCTCGAGAAGTTATTAGTTTTTGCTATGAATATGGGATAACTTTGGCTCATGCCTCAGATTATTATCCTCAAGGAAACGGTCAAGCGGAATCCAGCAACAAGAACTTGGTGGCCATCATACGAAAACTGGTGGAATCAAATCAGCGAATGTGGCACAAGTCTTTGTACGACGCTTTGTGGGCGGACCGCATTACTCCCAAGAGATCGCTCGGCATGTCACCTTTTCAAGTGTTATATGGCACTGATGCCGAACTTCCCATTTCCGCGGAACTTCCTGCTCTGCGCTTGGCACGAGCGATTGAAGATGAAACTTTCCAGAATTCTCTAGAAAAGAGAATCATGTATTTGGCAGCACTTGAAGAAAAGAGAGTGAGAGTGATCGACAGGATCACTGAACATCAGAATCAAGTTAAGAGGCTTTTCGATAAGAAGGCCAAGCAAAGAGATTTTCAAGTGGGAGATCTCGTCCTTTTGTGGGACAAGCGAAGAGAGCCAAAGGGCATGCACGGAAAGTTTGATTCCCTATGGAGAGGGCCCTTCAAAATCAAGCAACTCAACGGAGAGAATAGTTTCTATCTCTCGTATCTGGATGGAACTGAGCTCCCACTTCCCTATAGCGGGCAGCATCTGAAGATCTTCAGGAAGTAGAGCTTGCTCTCTTCTTTGTACAATTTTCTTTAAGTTGTGTGTTTGCTTTCGTTGTGTGTTTGCTTTAGTTGTGTGTTTGCTTTCGTCGTGTGTTTGCTTTCGGTTTGTTGTGTGTTTCCTTTGTTCTCCCTCCGGTCCCCCTTGTTTTTGACTCTGTTACCCAATGGATAGGCACAAGTGATCTGGGATTCTCTACCCCTGAGTTTGCTCAGGGATAGTCCCCAGAAAGAGCCAGCTTGTTATCCCGTAAAATTGACAAGGGCAATTTTACCGATAACCATACGGAAAATTTTGTTTCGATCCCTCGTTAGGGATCCCTCGCGTTCGAAACGTTGTAAAATCCCTTCCCGGGAAATCTAGTTTTCGAACTTAGTCATTTTGAGCCTTTTTTGGCTGGGCGCATGAAATATCCTTGTAACACTAGCTTTTGATGCGCCCCCTTAAAAACCTTTGGCGCATGGTTTTCCATGTTAACACATCTTTAGGTGCGCCAAAGGATGTTGAGTCTCTTTTGCGTGCGCCAAGGCGCATGCGCCTTATTATTGACACAACTTTTGTTGCTCCGCTTTTTGGTGTGCCAAAGGGCGCACATAACTTCATGTCGACAATGCTTTTGGCGCGCAAGGCGCACTTCGTCTCCTGTTGTCAAATACTCTCAAAGCCCAAAACAGCACTTTTCTCTGTCGACAACAATTTTCATGCGCCTGTTCAAAAGTGGTTGGCGCATTAATGGCAGGTTTACCTATATATATATAGGTGTTTTGCGCGCCCAATGTCATTTTCACTATTGCAAAGCACGTGATTTTTCTAAACCTGTCAGCTCCTGCCCATCGTTTTCTTCGCCTTGTGGACCCATTGCACACTTTTGCTATTTATCAGGTAAGAGGTTCTTCTCCCCCTTGTGCGTTTGGTGTTTTCGGTTCTTGGTATTTTTGTGGTCTGGTTTTTATGCTTGCTGGTCTGGTCTTTAAAATATATGTTTTAAGTTGGCTGCCCTCCCCCTATGCTATCCTCCCTCTTTCCAGATCTGCTGGAGAAGGACGTTTTCTTGAAACAGTGGTTGTAGCCCTCCTGATCTAAACCGTTTCATTTACCCAGCTGAGCCTTTCAAATAAGAAGTCAGGGATAGAAGAACCTACATCATAATGAACCCCCCTTTGTAAAGAAGGTTTGTTCACTGTCTTTTCCCCTTGGCGCATCGGTGCGTCCTGCAACACTAAGAACAGTTGCGCCCCCTTGGTGCATCTACCCACCCTGTTACATGAGCAAAATCCGCGCTAATGGCGCACCCTTTCGGCCTGCTGCATAATGAGCTCATGCGCCCTCAAGGCGCACCTTTTCCGCGTGCTTCAAGTGTTAAACCTGCGCCCCAATAGCGCACCATCCATCCATGTTGCATCCCTTTTTCCATGCGCCCATGGCGCACCCAGCTTCCATGCAACACAAGCTTTACCTGCGCAAGTATGAAGCAATAAAGGCGTAGGCGCATCCCCGATCGCAACAACATCATGTTGTGTAAACCCTTCATGCGCCGCGCCATATCCCTTTGGCGCACCGAATCCCAATGTAACACACAATTTTCATGCACCTTCTATAAAATGCAATCTGCAACATCCATGCGCCATGCGCCTTTGGCGCCAGTTTAACCTTTGTAACACCCTCTTCCTGCGCATTATCTATTTGGCCTGCAAGTTGCAAATTTCATGTACCCTGCGCCCTGAGCCTTAAAATCTCTAACTCTTTCTTCTACTAGCTTTCCAATGGAAGATCAAATGGCTAATTCAACCTTTTTGGATTGGGTCTCTTCTTCTTCTTCATGCGATCAGCAATCGTTCAAAAGAACACATGTCTACATCCAAAGAAGAGACCCACCAAACCAAGAGGAAAGGCTAAGCTTCTAAAGAGGAGATGAAGTACAAAATATCAAAGGGTCGGGATGCCCAAATCACGAGTGAATGCAATGCGATGGATGTCGAGACTCGGAGTGGGTCACATTGACATGGAAGAATTCTAGGTTAGAACTCAAAAAGTTACAAGAAGTCCATGGATGGACAAGTTAATAGGCAGTGCCCTGCATTTCACCGGAGGAATCCCCGTCAGCGCTGTCAACAATGAATTCATGATGGTGATTGCACAATCTTACAACAAGGACACAAGGTGTGTCGAAAACAGCAAGGGCGAGGTAGTCATAAACCTCACTGCCCGTCATTTTGAGATGATACTTGGCATCCCTCACCACCGGCACTTTGTGGCCGTCAGCCAAGAAGAGTGCATCAAGGCCTGGGAAGACAATGAAGACCAATGCATGCAACTAATGAACGAAGTCTACTTGAAGAACAAGAAGGTGGTAACCCGGTGGCCCCAAATCATCCACCGCAGTGACTTCTCAGAAGAGCTCAGCTGATACTATCACTTTCCTGAGCAGGGTCTTCGGGCTTTCTGACGCCCATTACTTCCATAAATGGATGCTGAGGTACTTGGAAACAATGAATAAAAATGTGCCTGAGCAGCGCTTTTGCTGGGGAGAAATAATAAGCAGCACCATCTCCGAGCAGCTACAACAATTCGCCACAACGGGAGTGTTCCATATGAACTCCTACGTAGTCTACGCTGCAGCGTCGGAGAGGGATTATCCAGGGCTAAACCGAAGTGGAATTTGGCCTCAGGTCAAAATATATGAATATTATCCAGAACTGAGGCTGGAGAACAGCATCCCTCAATTCGCCAAAATTAATGATGCTTTCTTCTATCACATCATTTGCCTGTTGAGGCCAAATCTAACTCATGGTCGCACAACCAAGAACATTGTGTCAACTGTGGAGAAATGGGGGGCCCTGTTCACCCAGTTTCCCACATTTACCTATCTGAGGGCGGTCAACTTCTTGGGCGAGCCAACCAGGCTGCCAAGGTACGCTGGACCTAAGCTGATTCTACTAGAGTTATCAAGGCAGCTGGTCACATACCATGAGAAATGCCTCAAAAGAAAGAAGGGCGGAACTCCTTTCCCCCTCACAGTGGGCCGGTACACATGCTCCTCCCATCACAAGGTGAAGGAAATGTTCGCAGAGCTGGAGTTGCTCAATTTGAAACATGACTTCCCAGCCAGGCCTACCTTTGACCCAAGGAGCTGCCTGCCAAGGGCTAAGCTTGATCCGATCCATGTTCCTCAGATCGAGGATATTTACATTGACGTCATCCACGAGGTGGAACTCAGAAGAAAGGATCATTCTCACTTAGCATTGGAGGAAATTATCCAATACGGAGTGGCCATTGTCCCCAAAGGCTTCCAAACTACGGAAGATGAAGTAGACAAGGTGTATAATGACACGGAAGGGGATGATTGGCCCTTCCCGGCCATTGACAGAAGCAAGGCTCCTCAAACAATTGAAGAGAGGGTCAAGGAGACTATCCGCGAGAGCAGCACTTTGTGCCGCATGAACGGGCTGATCTACCTCGGGGTAGATTTCACAACCTCCCCATTGGGCAATGCACCTCCAAGGTCCAAGAAGCAGTAAAAGGCAAGGGTGTGGAAGGTGAGCCTAGCACCATTCAGGAAGAAGCCCCTGGAAGTCCTCCTTCCACAGCGCCAGAACAGGTAATAACTCTGGATTCGCCAGAGAAAGAAGCAGCAGAGGATAGTCCCATACGCCCATCCACTCAGGATGTCGGCATTGCTACAACCACAGAGGTCCCTTCTGTCCCTTCTTCTTCTCTTCCTTCCCCTCCTCGAGTGACTCAGACGACCACCCCTTTGGTCGTGTCCTCCGCCCCTTCTTCTACTCTTTCCCCTGCCTCTTTGTCTATCTTCTCCTCCCTCGCTGATCTTTCCTCCTCCATTTCTTCCCTCATTTCCGGGCTCCCTTCCCTTCCTTTGTCTTCTGCAGCTGCAGTTTCCCTTCCTCTCGTGGGCACTTCTTCGGCTATTCTCTCAATGCCGCCTCCGCGTGTCTCCACGTTTTTCCCCTCTTCTACTGCAGCTGTCCCCTCTTCTGTCTCTGGTCCTTCTTCCATAGGACCAGCATGGATCTCTCAGCAGCTGAGCCAGCAAAAGAGGAAAGTTCCCATCGCTCCGATGGACTTTTCAGTAATTCCAGCCAAAGGGGCAAAGAAGGCAAGCACTTTGCACGCTTCTCTAAAAGTGCTGCAGGTGAGAGGATCATGGAAATTGCATACCCCAATCCCCTCAAAGAGAAAAAGGATCTGTCTCCGGCAGATTTTACCGTGACCCAAGTCACAATGGGGACATCTTCTGAAAGTCTCTAGGGGGAAGCTCTTTCCGCGGTCGACGCCCTTTGTCAAAAGCTTCAGGAAACAAAAGAAGAGAAAAGGCTACTGAAGGAGCAGAACAAATATCTGCTTCAAGCCTTACAGAAGATGGGTAGTGCACCTCCCACGACTGCCACCGAGACTTCTGAGCTTCTCAGCCAGGAGAAAATCAATGAATATTCAAAGATCGGCGAGCAGGGTATGGCCGTTTCTGCTTGGAGGAGCCAGATCCTCAAGGACAGTGAAAGAGTGATCGCCGAATATATCAATTCATATCTAAACATCAAAAAGGCGAACAAGGAACTCCAAGTATTAGCGGGTCCCATATCAGAAGAGCTAGATCATGCTAGACTCCAACATGAGACCTTTCAACAAATGTTTGACTGTTCAGTCGAAGATCTGGTCAAGTTCGGAGTTTTCGGCCATCCAAGGGCTCTCAACAAAACCATGTCCACTTTGGACTATCGGATAGATCAGCTGGAATTTGTTCTGGAAAAGATAGACAAGGTGAAGGAAGAGGCCCTGGATGCGATGCATCAAATGGAGCGAATTGTCCTTAACATGTCTCCGGGTGCTCACTCCTTCCTTTACCATGAGATCAGTGATGAAACTATCCGGATCTTGAAGGAATCACTTCTCAAGGCACGGGCCGGAGGTCACATTTGACACTGAATCTATCAACAACCTGCTGGCCTGTAGGGACTTCATCGGGTTTCTCATCGAAGCGGAGAAGGATTATTCTAAACTCCCAGAAAAGCTCATAAGCGAGCGGGAGACTTGCGAAGCAATCAGCGAGCGCACAAGGATCCATCACAGGATCAATTTGGGCCCATGATTAACAAGTTTTTGGAATACCGCGCTCAGTTCCACATATCATCTCCTGAGCAGCATCAGAAGCAGGCAACCCCCTTTCGGCCGCAGGATGACGATGATGAGTAGCTTCTTCTTCTTCTTCTTCTTCTTCTTCTTCCTCTCTCTATTCTCCGACTTTCTTGTTGAAATGTCTAAAGTGTGTTGGCACAAATGATGACATCATCCATGTTGCATCATGGGATGATGTCATCCATCAAGTTGTCAAAAGTCAACATGACTTTTAGATATTTTGTAAATATCTTTGTAAATATTTGTTGGCTCCTTTTTGCTTTTCTTCTCCTCTCTTCTATAAATACTGGAATACTTGTTGTATTCGGGGTGAACATTTTTTAGATGAAAATAGAAGTGAGGAGAGAAAGACTTTGAGCTTTCTTGTAACAGAAGAAAATAGTAATACAAATATTAAGACTTTGTGCTCAATAGCTGTGTTATGCATTAGATCTTTCTTACGTTAGATCTGTATGTGTTTAATCTGTTGGATTCATATCTACTTTTCTATCATTTGCTCATCAGTATTGCTTTGTTTATTTATGCAAGTAGGTTTGGCTCTGTTTACTACCAAACTAAAAACATAAATCTTCTGACCTTTCTGCTTTGGAATTCATTTCTTTTCTCCCTTCGGATTTGTTCTTTCTCTTCTCCATCTTTCATTCCTTTCTTTTCATAGCCTAGAACACTCTACTGGGATGAGATCCCAACACCCGAAGGCTGAATCTGTGAGACTTGCATAGATTCCTGCTGGTAGAATAGCAATAAACCGCTTCGCTTTTCGACTCAAAGAGGGGCTAAGCCACGCACACTGCTTGGCTCATCTATCCATAGATCTGTCCAGGTGACAGATTTTCGGACCAACAAAGCCATAACATAAAATCTACTGACTTAGGATTTCATGTTTTGAAGCTTTTGTCCGCTTGAGTTTTAAGGTGTGAGTTTTGTTTCTTCATTCTTTCTCATCCTTTTACACCCCACATCATGACTGGTGTATTCTAGTTTTATTCTGGGTGTATTAGGAATCCTCATAGCCATACTCAGTCTCTAGGTTGGCCCTTTTATTTGATCTAAATCACCAAAACTTCATTTTTCCTTCTCTTCCCGATTTCACAAGATAATTGATGTCACCCATGTACCTCCACTAGTTAACTAAATGACGTTAGTTTTAGGATTTTTGGTTATTTTTACCAAAATAGTATTCTCCACCTTTCTATTCTTTTCATGTCTTGTTCTACCATTTTATCACACTTTTGGGTCTCTAATATCATCTTCAAAGTCCAAGTTGACCCATTTTCACCTTTCATTACAAGATCTTTGAATCTCTTATTTTTCATAGTAATCGACATCGGTCTGAGATGACTAGTGACAGCTTAACCTCATATTAGCATTGGTTACCCCAAGTGACGCTGGTCTCTATGTTTTTATTTTCCAATCATAACATAAATATAATAACTCATTTTAGACTAATTTTTCTCCATCACTTCTATGCTTCTATGTCATCAACGAAGCTCAAAATACATGTTCTATCGTCAATCACATGGTTTTGAATCATAAACAAGTTGATGCTCTCATTTTTCATGCTAGCCGCCAACCTCTCCCACCTATCCCATCGCCCCCTTCAATCTCATCACCTATGGACCCTAATCAAGCTCTTTTCATACCCACTGGTGATGAGGAGTTTGTGAGACTCCTTGATCATAACCCCACCGCTCTACAATACTATCTCGCTCATTCATCTACCCATGATTCATCAGGGTAGCTTGTATATGGCATTCCTTTTCCATTCCTCCTACCTTGCACCCACTTCTGCATCAGCTACTACTAGCTTGGCCTTACCCTCTTCCACCTTACCACATGTGGTTTCCCAACTTGACCCTACATCATCGATATTTGTTGCACCTATGGCATTTGTCATGCCTTTGACATATGTCACTCCTATGATGTCAACCATGCCTTTATCAACCACCTTGAGTGTAGGTCTATCTACACCCACCACCTCTCATATACCTATTACATCTCACCCACCATTGGTGTCGAAAACCCATACTCCCTTCCAAAACATCATCCTTTCCATCCCGAGCCTCTTCCTCCTATTAGTGTGAGAGTCTTTACATCCACTCCACTGCCATGTTTCTCACCAACATCTCCCTATTGCACCACCATTTATTCGGATACTTTTCATCTACATATATTTTGGCCTATATTCCTTCTTCACAATTTTCATACTCGGCACCACCACATACTAGGATTTTTCCCACATCATACCCACCTCATCTACCCCTTATACTGTAGGCAGTTCCTAGTCATCATAACCTACCAATGATCTTATCAAAATGATGATGGACAAGATATAAACATCGGAAGCATCTGTCTTCGACTCATGTAACTCTTTGACAATGATGAGATTAATAATGAGCCCATTCGCCCATCCATTTTGATTCATCCATATCCTCCCCATTGGGAAATGCCTAAATTTAACCAATTCAACAGTAAAGAAGATCCACAATAACACTTATGGTATTTTAAACATGTTTTTTATCTGATCGCTCATGATGATGCTTTGCTCTTGCATACATTCCCAATGTCCCTGATAGGGCCGGATTTAGATTGGTATAGTGCTTTACGTAGGAATTCCATATTTTCATTTAATGAGGTAGCTTAATCTTTTCAAGACAACTTTTCTATCAACATTGTCAAGAAGGTCACCATGATTGACTTGTATGTGACATGCCAATATAAAGACAAATCTCTTGTAGATTTTTTCACTCATTGGCAAACCCTAATACACCAAATCACATTCCAACTTCCTCAAATTGAGTTAATAGAGTTTTTCACCATAGCTTGTGCTAGACACATCGCACCAACTATCCAAGTTCAAACCTTCTGTACATTTGACGAGGCATTCACCATGACCTAGAAACTTGAAATTCATGTAATTTAAGAGAAAAAGATATAATTGCATAATAAGAATGCTACATTCAAATAAAATAATACCTCTTCTTCTTCCAAACCACAAAATAATTATTCTAAAGAAAAAGGATCTACCAATGTAGTAGTTTTGAAATCCATCCCATCTCATCCATCCAACCAATCAAATCCTTCTTCCAATCTTTCTCCTATTCAAGATTTTCAGTTCAAGCAAGAACAATGAAAATATACTCCCATAGGAGAACCCTACTCTTAAATTTTAGAAAAATTCCAAATTATAGAGAAATCACTCTTCCACCCATCAAATCACATACTAGTTTTGAACCCTTTTGTCTTGTGCATGCATGGTACAAAGAAAATGATTACTGTAACTATCATCATGTTAGAGGTCATATCGATGGTAATTGTATAAATTTCAAAAACATTGTCCAAGAAATGTTAGATAATGGAGATCTCGTCTTGGATAACCCTAATGCACCGATGATTAGAACCTTCACATATTCAATAAATCATTCCCAAATCACACACCCTTATCTAAGTAAACCGAAAAAACCTCTACCAATGATAGTAATGTTCGCGAGGTTCATGCTTTTTGACATCATACTAGCTCTTCCTACTCAATTTCCCCTACTCCATCTATCAAGGAGATTCTTGCACAAGATTCTTCATCCACGGAGGAACTTGTTTCGTCTGCTCCTTTACCCATGGAGGAGTCTCCCTTATCTCCTCCTTCACCCACGAAGAATTCCACCATATTTGTTGATGTAGTTTCCATGCTCACCTCTCAACCTAACAAACAACCCATAGTATTTACTCTTCTACCCATAGGAGATTCATGCTTACCTTATTCTTCACCAAAAGATGAACTTACCTCATCTAAATTTTCATCTCCCCTACCCACAGGGGATCCATTAGTAGTGTCCCTTCCTATTGGTGATAATTCTCCATTGGCTTTCAAGGATCCTATTGATCTAATATTGTCTCTTCTATCCATAGAGTTTGAATCCAACCATTTCCATGTCTCACATACATTATTTAAACCTACCAAATCAACATCATCCCCCTAAATTGTTATTGTTCTCACATTTTCCCAAATGCTAGGATTATGTTGACAATTCCATTCCTTTGGGACATCCTCAACTACCTGCTGTCTCAACTCAAATGTAGATGTCATCTACCGATACTTCCACGATCTATCAAAAGGTGTATCGAAAAACCAAATCCACCATGCCCATGCTAGTTGTAGTCGCCCCTTCTTTATCAACCTCACCCACATCTAAAATTTTACCAAAAACCAAAAAAATTCCTATGCCTAAAACCTTACCTATACCTATACCTTCCTCCACATCTAGACCCATTACCACATTAGGATTCATGCCAACATCAAGTCTAGTCCATCCTCCTATCAAAATAGATTTATCCACATCCTCACAATCCATCACAAAGACTATTCCCCACCTAAGAAGAATACCTAACCTCTTAGGCCACATACACTGGCTTCACCCACCACCCCTCTATCACCTTCACCACTTCCATCTATCTTAGGTCCCCACCCATCAACCTTGGCCAAGTAGCTTCCTACCCAAAGTAAACCAAAAACACATCAACCCACCTTGTCATGATCCTCTGTTACATAAAAATTACCTTCATATCTTATGCCTTCGATGTCACATACATCTTTTCTACCTTCTATTCCTACACCACTTCCAGATCCTCATCATTACCCATGCCATTCCCTTCCCATCAAACAATACATTCAACATTGACTTTTACCACAACCTTCACCACCTCCATTATAGCCTTGGCTAACCCATCCCCTTCCACCATATTCCTTCCCTTATATATCACACACTTCTTCTTCACCTTTACCCAAGAAGGTGCAACCAAATCTCAAGAAACCACTACCTTCCAAATAGGTAGTTAAACATATACCACCTTCAACAACTAGTTCACCTACTACATATTTACCCAAGAAGGTGTAATCCAAACCTAAAACTATACAATCTACCAAATAATTATTCAAATTTAATCTACCTCTGATTCCACATCCAATGATGCCTATCCTAACAAAGTTACCCACACTTCCATCTAGACCCACACTTACTTCACATTGTGATCCATTGGTAGGGTCTTACGCCAACATCTTAGCTAACCTTTTAGAAACCTTTGTCATCACATTACCACCACTTAGACCTTATGACCCACTTAAACCTAAAATAGAAGGGTTTTATGATACTAAAATTTGTGCTTACCATCATGTGCTAGGGCATGATGTGGAAAACTATAAGGTTCTTAAGAATATTCTTCTCCAACTATGTCCTCTCGAAGAAAACTTTGACAATGATGATCTTGTAGTTGAGGACCCTATTCCACCCACACTTATAGCCACACATCCTTGTCTCGTACTTATTAAAATAACTTTATTTCCCCCTCCATATTATCCTCCTCCAGTATTTGAGATCAATATGGTCCGTATAATAGAGCTAGCCAAACCTACACCAAAATGCCAATGTGCTGCATTTTTTTCACAAAACTAGTATATTCCCTCACCATATTTTTTCCATCCTATCGCTACACCTATCACGACACACTTTATCCTTTACCGCATGTCAATATGGTTCAAATTTCCACTCAATCCCGAAAGGAAAAATTAAAGGATAAAAAAACTAGCTCATCCACTACTCTTTTACTTAATATTCCATCTACACCCGCACCCAAAATCACAATCTGTGGACCCACATAACCTATTTCCATGCGAGGGTTTTCCATCATATAATTATTAAACAAGTGCACTAGTCTCCTCTCAAAATGTCTTTGTATGACCTCATCTAAACCTATAAGTCTCATCATCGGGCCCTCATTCAGGTCCTGTAATCTATACATGTCTTACCGAATGAGCCTATGCCTATTGCATCCATTATCACTCCCGACCATGTCGCCACTCTCAGCCCAGTTCATCCGCTTCCTCTACTCCTACTACCACTCATAAAATATCCGCTCTTAGTTTCTCGACAACAAGATTGTACCTTTCTAATTAGATGATACTAACCCCTCCCTATTTATTTCCATTTACATTGATAATATAGGCATTTGACACATTATGATCAATAGAGGTACAAGTATTAACATCATTTCCTCCCATGCATACAACCAAATGTGCATCCCTACCAATTGTATGCATAATAAACTAGTTATGCTACGTTCATTTAACGATGCCATGAATTCCACCCTCAACACCATAATTCTCCACATTTGTATAGTTCCCATACCATTCCTAAATTATTCTATGTCTTAGAGGGGGAATTCTAATACAACATGCTACTTGGTTGACCTTGGATCCACACCATGGGTTATGTTCCTTCAACCTTACACCATTGTTTAAAATTTGAACATGAAGGGAACAACTATACCATTCCACCGAACCTTTACCTTTCAAGACCTATGACATTTTGTATCGACCCAATGATGTCCTTATACCAATTAAGGAATCTACCACCATGACCACTTCTTCAATTGTTGCCTCATCTACCACTTTTTCCACTCCATATTTCATAACTACCTCCTCTATTCCCACTACTTCTATAACTAACCCATTAACCAACCCATCTACTTCTCAAACATCCAATGCTTCTTCTTCCCAGCTATCTAGTGATTCATCCATTCCTGCTACTCACATACCCACTACGATACCTTACAAGGTGTTTTTCAACACCTCGGTCTAGGGAGTGCCACCTTTATAACATTGACACATTCCTTACTCAAGAGTATGGTAACATTCACCAACATTTCCACTATGATCATTGTATAGGCAATGTTTTCCCCTATGGTCCTTCCCACCTTCACACCAACTTAACTTCTAGGGGACTTGATACTTCTAGCTACTCGCCTAAGCCACCTTCCCAAACTCGACCATTTTCGTCTAACGTTCAATCTCTCACAAACCGCTACTTTGCCCATGCCTTCCTCCATCATTTTTCTTGGAAGGGAATTTTCTTTGGTTTCTTTAAACAAGGGCACAATCATGTCATTCCTTGTACCACTCGTAAGCATAAATACCGCATTAGTATTGGATTTTCTGAACCACCTCCCAAGAAGGCTCGATTTGAACTCATTGAGGACAATAAACATTCCTAATCCCATTCACCTACAAAGTCTATGGATCTAGAATCCATTCCTCCTAACTATTTTTTTCATGAACACCATTTCCTGGGGCCTTTGACTTATCAACATGATGGTGAGGCTCCCTCTTCTCTTCCCTTCATGTATCCTAGACATGATTGATGACGATACACCTTCTATTAATGTCATTCAATGTCAAGACGATGAGTCTATTCTCACCTATCTTGGTGTGGAAGATTCTTATATTCATCAGTCATTACCTTATGAGACATAAACCATGTTGAATGAATCGATGATTAAAATCAGCATTCAAACTCAGGACGATCCGCACATTCTAAAAATAGTCCAATATTTAGATGTTACTGAACATGAATATTTCACTTCTTTCCTTTGGGATCATAGAAACACTTTTTCTTTTTCCTAAGATGATATTCCCAATATTGACCCAAAAATTGTGGTCCATAATATTGTAACCATTCTTGATGCCAAACCCATGAAACAGAAGCTGTGAAAAATGCATCTTCACATTGCCTTTCTTATCAAAGAAGAACTCCGGTGCCTTCTTTCAGTTTCCTTCATCCTACCCATTATTTATTCCAAATAGATCTCTAGCATCATTCCTGTCACAAAAAGTGACGGGGACTTTCCATTTGGATCAATTTCTACAACCTTAACTTTGCTTGCCCCAAAGACAATTTTACTCCACCTAGTATTAGCCAACTAGTTGATCTCACCACCGCCATGAGATACTATCACTCATTGATGGTTTCTTGGGTTATAACCAAATATTACTTACCCCGAAGATCAACAAAAACCCACATTAATCACTCCTTAGGGTACCTTCTACTATCATTTTATGCCCTTTGGCCTTAAACATGATAGTGTTACATATCTATGAGATATGAATTATATATTTTAAGACATCATGCATAACATATTGGAAGATTACATTGACAATATTATTACCAAATCTAAACATCAAGCAGAGCACCTTATTGTCCTTAAATTTTTCTTTAACTATCTCATCAAACATTGCATTCTCCTTCAACCTAAGAAGTGTGTCTTCATTTTTCTCTCCAACAATAGTTTTAGTTTTATTGTTTCTTTTCATGGCATTGAAGTTAATCTTGCTAAAATCAAGGCTATTCTTGAGATGCCTCCACCTACTAACCTTCATCAACTTCATAGTTTGTAAGGAAATTTGTAATCTATTCATCACTTTATTTCTCATCTTTCTAACCACTACCATCCATTTCATCATCTTCTCAAAAAGGATGTCTCCTTCAAATGGGATGATGAATGCCACAAAGCCTTTGACACCTTAAAACAATACCTCCTCTAACCACCTATGCTCATTCCACCTAAGGATGACCAACCATTTTACCTTTACATTTCTACTACTGATCATTCCTGGGTGTCATGCTCACTCATCGTGACAAGAAACACATGGAGAAAGTGGTTTATTATATAAGTCGTACACTTTTAGACTACGAAACTAGATATACTCATGTCGAAAAAATCTTCTTATCCTTAGTTTTTGTCACCACTAAATTTCGCCATTACCTACTCAACCCTTCATTGTCACCAATAATGACCCCTTACATTATATGTACACTAATCCCTACCAATATCAATGTGTTACGCGTTGGTTCATGTTTCTTGTAGACCTAGATCTCGAATTCATCCATCAAAAAAATTTCGGAGGAAAAACCATTTCACCAATTCGCAGATGCACCTCTCTCCGAGAAAAAAATCTTCTAACTTTGATTTTCCTATTAAATCCATCGCTACCCTCTCCCTGGATGCTATTTTTTACTAGATGACCTTATTGTTCAATGGTTCCAAATTTCAGCATGGGGGTGGTGCGGAGTTATCCCGTTCCTCTTAACAAAGAGCCTATGCCATTATCTTTCAAACTATATTTTGATTGTACTAATAATATCGTTGAATATGAAGCACTCATGTTAGGTCTTCAAACCACCATAGCCTTAGATGTTAAATCAATTAACATCTTTGATGACTCTCAACTGGTTATGAACCAAGTTAATTGTATATACAAGTTTTGTAATGAGATACTTTAAAATTATAATTATTATGTTGACATGCTTTTGACTACCTTTGACCATTATGAAATTCAAACCACCCCATGTTCAACTAATAAATTTTCAGACACCATTGCTTGTCTTGCTTCTCAAATTCCCTCTTCTCCCTCGAATTGAAAATATTTGTCACAATACAAAGGTTGTAATCACCTTATTATCTAATCGAGATGGAAACCTTGTAGGAAACATCAAACAGGACCCACGTGACCTTTAGTATAAGTAGTTTAATCACTACCTTTCCCTTTCAATTCTACCTCCACATCTTACTCGAAATGGACAACGATCCTTTCTCAAAATATTATCTCGTTCTGTCATCATGGGTGGTATTCTCTATAAACATGGCTTTTATGGTATCCTCTTATGATTCCTTACAAGTTTTGAAATTCCATACACCATCAAGGAAGTTCACGATGGGATTTGTGGGGGTCACTTCAATGGCTTAGTTATCGTTAAGTGCATCCTTCACCTTGGATATTATTGGCCAACCCTAAACCATGATTGTTGTGACTATGTAAAGAATTTTGTGAAGTGTCAACAACATGCTAATATTCATCACACCCCTAGTCACGCCTTATAGGTTGCACGAGACCTTTGGCCTTTCTCTTAATGGGGTTTGGATCTTGTCAAAGAGATTAACCCTCATTCTTCCCAACATCATCAATGGATTATTACCACTACCAAATATTACACTAAATGGGTGGAATCCATACCTCTTATTTCTAAAAAATCTAAGAAAATATGTGAATTCATCAACCATCACATCATTTTTTCTTTGGTGTTCCTCACCACCTCATCACTGATAATGGAAAACAATAAAAAAAAACCCTATGGAAACTTTGTGATACCTTCGACATTAAACTTAGTTTTTCTTCACCTTATTATCCTTAAACAAATGGCCAAGTTGAATTGACTAACAAAACCCTAAATAAAATTCTTATGAAGGTGGTCGATGATACTTGTAAGGATTTGCACACAAACATTCCTTTGTCCTTATGGGATTATCACACTAGTATTTGCACCTCAACTACTACCACACCTTTCTCTTTGGTCTACATTACGAGAGGTTGTCTTTCCTCTTGAATTCAAAATTCCATATCTTTGTATCTCACTCAAATATATGCTCGGTGATGATGATTTTTCTAGGACCTTTTTCACAACTTGAGTTATTAGAGGAGCGTTGTCTAAATGCTCTTGAACACCTAAAAATCTGCCAAAAATGTATCAAACGTGCCAACGATAAACATTTCCAGGAATGAGCCTTCTAGGTTGGTGACCTTGCCCGAAGGAAAATCAACATATAACAAAAGAAGAGAAAAGTAAACAGGGCAAGTTCACACCTAATTGTCCTGGACCCTATATTGTTACTCATGCCTATGGATTGGGTTCTTATTGTTAATCTCCACTTGAAGATAAACCTGAATCTAAGCCCCTTAATTCCTTGCATATTTGACCATTCTATTGTTGAACCAAGTCCTATATCACCTTGTTTCTATTAAACATTAGTCCCTTGAGTAACATTCACTTTCCACTTATCTATTTTAAGGATCAATGACTAAACATGAATCATGTGATTACCCATCACCTTTCAACATTATCTTCAATATGAGTACCATGGTTCTACTCATGGCAAGATTCTCATGGATACCTTTTGTCCTTTTCAAGATGGAATCCCATGGTTTTTGTCACTTAAAACCTCTCTTTCATAGGTAACCCTTGTGTGCTATGGTTTTTTCCTCGTAAAAGAATCGTATACTTCTTTATAGTCTTCTCATTGACCTAAAAGTCCAAAAAAACAATTCAAAAGTAATATACATGATTTTAAAATTCAAACTCCTTGAGTCAAAATTATAGCAAATAGATGAATCCCTCAAAAATGACATCTATATTTATATCTTGTTGTTCTAAATAAACTTATCCCTTAAAGGACAACTATATAAAGCTAGCCATATTATACATAGTCTATCATAAAAAGAAGACTATTTCTACAAAAATAAAATAAAAATATTCTGAAGCTTCCCACATTGATCAACTTCACGAATACCTCAAGGAGATATTCTATTCATCCCACATAGAATTTCCACATCGATCAGTCTATAAAACAAAAGAAAAAAGAAAAAGATAACTTTTTTTTCATGGACTTTCCTATTCTGGTCTTGGGTATCTTGCAGAAGAGACATGTTGTCTCACACCAAGGTTATGCTAAAACAACCCATTTCACCTCACCATATTTTCTTTCTCATCTTCCACCTACTCAAGGGATGTGCCAAAAATGTGACATTTCGTGGTCATGTGAATTTCTTCACCCTTAGAATAGTCAATCGTGTAACACATTTAGGGTCTTACATTCATAAGCCAATCTTTGATATGATAGAATCATAATGGTTCTTACCAATTAGGTGATTTTTGTCTCCTCTTACCGTTCACCTATTTTATTACTTATTGATCCTCCTTCACAAGACCATACCTTTGACACCTACATTCTGGGAATTCCTCTTCCTATAACACCCTCAACAATTGTTATATTCCTCTTTTTCATTTCAAGTGTTGACATGTGATTTTATTCTAAAGAAGTGTTCTTTTGATTGTTGGAGACCATGTTGGATATGGATAAATCTTTTCTATTCTTAAGATATTTAGAATGGAATGGAATGGCTTCCTTGAATCCATTTTTCACTATTTGTAGGTGAGTTGTAATCTAGTTTAAGAGTTGTAAACATATCTCTTTATCTAACCCATCCTTGGATCAATTTCATGATCCAAGGAATGTTGTAAACCTTCTCGAGTTGAATGAATGGTAAATTGACATTCCATAATTCAAGGACATGGTGGACTAAATTTTTTTATCACAAGTTCTTTAATCTTGTGTGAATGTGTTTCCATTCAGTTGTATGTTATGCTTAGGTTCTTCAAGACCGATCTTGTTAGTACATTGCTAACATAAATGAAATACAACCTGCTCATGACCTAGGAAGGATTCAAAATCCTAAAACTAAAGGATTATCCTACGAATCCTAAGCTAGGTAAGAATATTTAGTACCTAGCTATGTTACTTAATTGAATTTTTATTCTAACCTAAGCTTCCTATTCTACTTTTTTTGGGTTCACGTCTAGACCTAAGCCTTGTGCTAAGAGAATAAGGAAAGGTTGCTAGGCTATCTAAATTAACCTAAAACCTAATGCTATAAGGTTATGAGATAATCTAACCTATTGCCTAAAACTAAAAGGCTATGAATTAATCTAACCTAATGTTGGAATTACCTAAGGTAATGTGTTAAGGCCTAAGGTAATTATTCCTAAACTAACCTAAGTTTTAAGGGATCTATCCTAAGCTATTTTAATGGGAACCTAAAAGGGTTGCATGCCTTTATGGCGACGGTTCCAATGGCATTGAACTTTTTGATAAGGTTCTTAAAGGCATTAATTACTACCAGTTTTGAAGGGGCTTGGCGAAGGCTTATGTGGAAGCTCCACTAAAAATGGAATTGCATTTTAAATAGGGATTGACATTCGCCATATTTGGGAGGTGGTGGTAAGGAGATATAAGTGGGAAAATTTGAATTAATGAAATTAATTGGCCTCGGGTTTTAGTCACAAACCTGTCTTTAGAAACTTGGAAGGCGGGTTTATGGGAGGTTGTTGGTTTTTACATGATTTTTAGATTTTTCTCTACATGGAGCAAAGTAGTTCTTTGAACTAGAAGTTTGACTTTCACTTCATTGCTATTTTTAACTCACCTGGTCTATTTTTTAATCATGGGAAGGTATATGAGGCATTCTGAGGAAAGTTGTTGGTTGGTTAATCTTTCATGGAGGAGAAAAGGAGTTGGAAGCTCATCTAGAAGTCTCCTTTGATTTTGGAAAAGTGCTATTAGGCATGATAGTCTCTAAAAATTAAGATCTCTTAGTTTCTTCTAAATGTTTCATTAAAATGACTCTGCTCTTTTGAGATTCTTCGCTTGCATGTTTTATCTGGTTACTTACTTGCTAGGTTTTTGTAATCTCTGGTAAATTTGGGTATGAATCCATGGAAAAATTAGTGTATGTCTTGAAAACCTTCTTTCTATGGGTTAAATAATGAAGCATGTGTGAGAAACTTGTTTATGTGGCTCTTCTTGTCATTTCTTGAACTGGTATTTCAAGAGTTACGTTTATGACTAACCTCCATCGTTGTTTACTTGGTTTTGAGCTTTTGGAAACCTTGAGTCCCATCTGATCTTTCATTGGATCTCATGTTTTTTTCAACTTGAGCTTATATTTTAGCTCATGGTTGTTTGAGCTTGAGCTTGTGTTTGAACTCGTATTTCATTGGAGCTGTATTTAGGTTCATGTTTTATTTGAGATTTAACTTGTATTTGAGCTTGTGTTTCATTTTTAGCCTATATTTGAGTTCATGTTTAGTTAAATCTTGATTTAGGGTTAACATTTTGATAATAATTTGTGTTGGAGGTTCTTGTTACTTTGAAACTATGTTTGGATTCTTGAGTAATCCTAGACTATTGTTTGAAGTATGTATGTACTGAGATGTACTTGTTATCCGGTAAAATTGACAAGGGCAATTTTACCGATAAACATACCGAAAATTTTGTCCCGATCCCTCATTAGGGATCCCTTGTGTTCGAAACGTTATAAAATCCCTTCCCGGGAAATCTGGTTTTTCGAACTTAGTCTTTTGAGCCTTTTTTGGCTGGGCGCATGAAATTGCTTTGTAACACCAACTTTTGGTGCGCCCCCTTTAAAACCTTTGGCGCATGATTTTCAATGTTAACACAACTTTCGGTGCACCAAAGTGTGTTGAGCCTTCCCTGCGTGCGCCAAGACGCATGCGCCATTGTGTTGGCACAACGTTTGTTGCGCCACTTTTTGGTGCGCCAAAGGGCGCACATAATCTTATTGCAACACAATGTTTTGGTGCGCCAAAGGGCGCACATAACTTCGTGTCGACATAGCGTTTGGTGCGCCAAAGGCGCGCTTAATTTCCTGCTGTCAAATATTTTCATGCGCCAAAGGGCGCACGCTTTTCCCTGTCGACAGCAACTCTCATGCGCCTTTAAAAAGTGGGTGGCGCATTAATGACTGGTTCACCTATATATATGTGTTTGCGCGCCCAAATGTCATTTTCACTTTTCGCTGAGCACGTGATTTTTCTGAGCCTGTCAGCCCCTGCCTCGTCGTTTTCAACGTGTTGTGGACCCGTTCTCGAGCTTTTGCTATTTATCCAGGTAAGAGTTTCTTCTCCCTCTTGTGTGTTTTGCGTTCTTGTTTCTTGGTGTGCTTGTGGTCTGGTTGTGGTTTAGCAGTATTGAAATATCAAATGTTGAGCTAGCCCTCCCCTGTGCCTTTGTCTTTCCTTATTTTTTTCCTCCCACCCCTCTTTCCAGATCTGCTGGTAGAGGGTGTTAGTTTGAAAGCTTGGTCTGATAACCCCTTTTGGCTTAAAACATTATATCTTCCAAAGCAATCTTGGAAATGAAAGAAAGGAAAAGGAGCTGAACCATGTGAAAACTCTGTTTTTCCCTTGGGCGCACCAGCGCGTCCTGCAACATCATAAACAGTTGCGCCCCCATGGCGCATCTGTCCCCCTTGCAACATGGCCAAAACCCGCGCCAATGGCGCACCCATTTTGCCTGCCACATCATGAACTTCTGCGCCCTCAAGGCGCGCCTCTTTCACATGTTGCAAGTGCTACACTTGCGCCCCTTTGGCACACAATCCTTCACCTGCTGCATCACCTTCCCATGCGCCAATGGCGCACCCGGCATCTATGCAACACAAGTTCTATCTGCGCCAAGTATAAAGTCGTAAAAGCGCAGGCGCATCCCTCCTTACAGTAACATTTGTGTTGTGCAAACCCTCCGTGCGCCGCGCCATATTCCCTTTGGCGCACGAAAAGTCCTTGTTACACGAACCATCCATGCGCCAAAGGGCGCACCAAATTCCAATGTAACATTCAATTTTCATGCGCCCTTTACTAAAATGCACTCTGCAGTATGCATGCGCCATGCGCCTTTGGCGCCAGTTTAACTCTTTGCAACAACCCTTTCCCGTGCGCCCTGCCTATTTAGCCCTGTAAGCTGCATTTTTCATGCGCCCTGAGCCTAAAAATCTCTAACTCTTTCTTCTGCTAACATTCCAATGGAAGATCAAATGGCTAATTCAACCTTTTCGGATTGGGTCTCGCTTCTTCTTCATGCAGATCAGCAGATAAACTTAGAAGAACATATGTCTACATCCAGCAAGAGACCCACCAAATCGAAAGGAAAGGCCAAGCTTACTGAGGAAGAGATGAAGTATAAATATCAAAGGGTCAGAATGCCCGAGTCACAGGCCGAATGCAGCATGGATGTCAGAGACTCAGAATTGGGGCATATCGACATGGAGGAATTCTGGGCCAGAACTCAGAAAGTTACAAGGAGTCCATGGATGGACAAATTAATAGGCAGTGCCCTGCACTTCGCCGGAGGAATCCCCGTCAGCGCCGTCAACAATGAATTTATGATGGTGGTTGCCCAGTGTTACAACAAAGACACAAGATGTGTCGAAAATAGTAAGGGCGAGGTAGTCATCAACCTCACTGCCCGTCATTTTGAGATCATACTCGGCATCCCTCACCACCGGCACTTTGTGGCCGTTAGCCAAGCAGAGTGCATCAAGGCCTGGGAAGATAATGAAGACCAATGCATGCAACTAATGAATGAAGTGTATCTGAAAAACAAGAAGGTAGTAACCCGGTGGCCCCAGATCATCCACCGCAGTGACTTTTCAGAAGAGCTCAGCGATACCATCACCTTCCTGAGCAGGATCTTCGGGCTTTCTGACGCCCATTACTTCCATAAATGGATGCTGCGCTACTTGGAAACAATGAACAAGAATTTTCCTGATCAGCACTTTTGCTGGGGGGAAATTATAAGTAGCACCATCTCCGAGCAGCTACAACAATTCAGCACAACGGGAGTATTCCATATGAACTCCTACGTGGTCTACGCTGCAGCGTCAGAGAGGGATTATCCAGGCCTAACCCGGAGTGGAGTTTGGCCTCAGGTCAAAATATACGAGTATTATCCAGAATTAAGGCTGGAGAATAGCATCTCCCAGTTCACAAAAGTTAACGATGTGTTTTTCTATCACATCATCTGCCTACTGAGGCCAAATATGACTCATAGTCGTACAACCAAAAACATAGTGGCAGCCACGGAGAAATGGGGAGCCCTGTTCACCCAATTTCCTACATTCACCTATCTAGAGGGCTGCCAACTTTTTGGGAGAGCCAACCAGGCTACCAAGGTATGCTGGGCCTAAGCTGATTCTGCTGGAACTATCAAGGCAGCTAGTCACATACCACGAAAAATGCCTTAAAAGAAAGAAGGGTGGAACTCCTTTCCCCCTCACAGTGGGCCGATACACATGCTCTACCCACCACAAGGTGAAGGAAATGTTTGCAGAGCTGGAGTTACTCAATTTGAAGCATGACTTCCCAGCCAGGCCCACCTTCGACCCAAGGGGCTGCCTGCCAAGAGCAAAGCTTGATCCGATCCATGTTCCTCAGATCGAGGATATTTATATTGACGTCCTCCATGAGGTAGAGCTCAGAAGAAAGGATCATTCTCGCCTAGCATTGGCAGAAATCATCAATATGGGGTAGCCATTGTCCCCAAAGGCTACCAAACAACAGAAGATGAAGTAGACAAGGTATATACTGATACAGAGGGGGATGATTGGCCCTTTCCGGCCATTGATAGAACTAAAGCTCCTCAGACAATTGAGGAGAGGGTCAAGGAGACTTTGCGGAGGACAGAACATTGGTGCCGGATGAACGGCCTAATCTACCTCGGGGTTGATTTCACAACATCCCCATTGGGCAACGCGCCTCCACGATCCAAGAAGTAGCTTAAAGGCAAAGGTGTAGAAGGTGAATCCAGCACCATTCAGGGAGAAGCCCCCGAGAGTCCTCTTTCCACAGCGCCAGAACAGGTAATAACTCTGGATTCGCCAGAGAAAGAAGCAGCAGAGGATAGTCCCATAGGCCCATCCACTCAGGATGTCGGCATTGCTACCACAACAGAGGTCCCTTCTATCCCTTCTTCTTCTCTTCCTTCCCCTCCTCGAGTGACTCAAGCGACCATCCCTTTGGTCATGTCCTCTGTCCCTTCTTCTACTCTTTCCCCTGCTTCTTCGTCTATCTTCTCCTCCCTCGCTGATCTGTCCTCCTCCATTTCTTCCCTCATCTCCGGGCTCCCTTCCCTTCCTATGTCTTCCGCAGCTGCAGTTTCCCTTCCTCCCGTGGACACTTCTTCGGCTATTCTCTCAATGCCGCCGCCGCGTGTCTCCACGTTTTTCCCCTCTTCTACTGTAGCTGCCTCCTCCTCTGTCTCTGGTCCTTCTTCCATAGGACCGGTCTGGATCTCTCAGCAGCTAAGCCAACAAAAGAGGAAAGTTCCCATCGCTCCGATGGACTTTTCAGTGATCCCAGCCAAAGGGGCAAAGAAGCAGAAGCCTGTTACACGCTTCTCTAAAAGTGCTGCAGGTGAGAGAATCATGGAAATTGCATACCCCGATCCCCTCAAAGAGAGAAAGGATCTGTCTCCGACAGATTTCACTGTGACCCAAGTCACAATGGGGACATCTTCTGAAAGTCTCCAGGGGGAAGCTCTTTCCGTGGTTGACGCCCTCTGTCAAAAGCTTCAAGAGACGAAAGAAGAGAAAAGGCTACTAAAAGAGCAAAACAAATATCTGCTCCAAGCCTTACAGAAGATGGGTAGTGCGCCTCCCACAACTGCCGCCGAGACTTCTGAGCTTCTCAGCCAGGAGAAAATCAACGAATATGCAAAGATCGGTGAGCAGGGTATGGCCGTTTCCGCTTGGAGGAGCCAAATCCTCAAAGACAGCGAAAAAGTGATCGCCGAGTTCTCTGACTTATACCTGAATATCAGTAAGGCGAATAAAGAACTCCAAGCGTTAGCAGGGCCCATATCAGAAGAGTTGGAACATGCTAGACTGCAGCACGAGGCCTTCCAACAAATGTTCGACTGTTCAGTCGAAGATCTGGTCAAGTTCGGCGTCTTCGGCCATCCAAGGGCCCTCAACAAAATCATGTCCACTCTGGACTATCGGGTGGATCAGCTAGAATTTATTCTAGAAAAGATTGACAAAGTAAAGGAAGAGGCCCTGGATGCGATGCATCAAATGGAGCGAATTGTTCTCAACATGTCGCCAGGGTTGCTCACTCCTTCCTTTACCTTAAGGTCAGCTGATGAAACCATCCGGATCTTCAAGGAGATCGCTTCTCAAGGAACGGGGCCAGAGGTCACATTTGACACTGAATCTATCAACAACCTGCTGGCCTGTAGGGACTTCGTCGGGTTCCTCATTGAGGCGGAGAAGGACTTTTCCAAACTCCCGGAGAAGCTCATAGATGAGCGGGAGACTTGTGAGGCAATAAGTGATAGGCACAAGGATCCTTCTCAGGATCAACTTGGGCCAATAATTAACAAGTTTTTGGAATACCGCGCTCAGTTCCATATCTCATCACCTGAGCAACATCAAAAGCAGGCTACCCCCTTTCAGCCGCAGGATGATGACGACGAGTAGCTTCTTCTTCTTCTTCTCTCTCTTCTCCGACTTTCTTGTTGAAATGTCTAAAGTATGTTGGCACAAATGATGACATCATCCATGTTGCGTCATGGGATGATGTCACCCATCAAGTTGTAAAAAGTCAACATGACTTTTAGATATTTTGTAAATATCTTTGTAAATAGTTGTTGGCTCCCTTTTGCCTTCTTTCCTTCTCCTCTTCTATATATATTGGAATACTGGTTGTATTCAAAGGGTGAACATTTTTTAGATGAAAATAGAAGTGAGGAGAGAAAGACTTTGAGCTTTCTTGTAACAGAAGAAAACAGTAATACAAATATTGAGACTTTGTCTTAGAATACTGTGTTATGTGTCGAACTTTCTTATGTTAGATTTGCATGTGTTTATTCTGTTAGATTCAAATCTACTTTTCTGTCATTTGCTCATCAGTATTGCTTTTTTATTTATGCAAGTAGGTTTGGCTCTGTTTACTACCAACCCAAAAACATAAATCTTCTGACCTTTCTGCTTTGGAATTCATTTCTTTTCTCCCTTCGGACCTGTTCCTTCTTCCTCCTCTCTTTCATTCCTTTCTTTTCGCAAATAAACCTACTGGGATGAGATCCCAAACCCCCGAAGGTAGAATCTGTGAGACTTGCATAGATTCCTGCTGGTAGAATAGCAATAAACCAGTTTCGCTTTGCTGACTCAAAGAGGGGCTATGCCCTGCACACTGTTGGCTCGTTTATCCATAGATCTGCCCAAGCGACAGATTTTCGGACCAACAATACTCATGTTTATTCTTGTGTTATTTTTGATCATTATGGGAATTTATAATGTACACAACACTCGTATTTTGTTACGTGAATAATTATGAACTCGGTTAGAAGCTCATGGTTTGTTTTAAGCTAGTATGAGTTTTCTTTGTTTGAAATACAAACTAGAATGGAAACTTATGGTTACCACCGAACTTGAGAATAACCACTTGAATGGATTTGAACTCTTCTCGTGAGAAACTTGTGTTTTATTTTGAGTTGGAAATGTGATTTCTTGGTTATGCTATAAAATGGTTAACGTTGTTTGTATTATATTCTGTCTTGTATCATGATATTTGTATATATCTCGTGCTCATGTTTGATTTTGAGATTTTGTGATTCGACATTTGTACATGAAATTTGGTACTTAGTGTTTGTGTAACATCCTCAATTTAAAACACCAGAACAAGGGAAATATTTTTTTTTTTTTTTTTTATATAACGTTCTCTGTTATGAATTATAAAATTCAAACACACGTTCAAGATTTAATAATTGTTCTCTGCCCAAACAACACAGTTTGGATCATACAATTTCTTTTTAAAACGAATGTTCCCTGTTCACATATTTACAATATGGAACACACATTCAATGCCATTCAATCTTATAACAGATTCTATATGCTGCTGTAAATGACTCGATGAACTGCCGATCCTTCCATTTTCATGGCTCGGAGTTTCAACGATCCTTCATTTCATGACTCGGCAACAACCGATCCTTCATGTACATGACTCGGCAACAACCGATCCTTCATGTTTGTTTATGCATAGTATATTTTATATACTTGTTCTCATAACCTTCCCCGGTTATCGAAGTGATCCATTTAAGAAGCCTATCTGAATATCTGTTACTGATATTCATCTGACATCCTGCATCTTAAATTAAGTGATAAGGACAACGCAACCAGCAATTGCGATACTTTGGCCAAAGATTTTCACATGCTTTGCATGATCATATTCCTGGATGTGATACACATCTACGGAATACGTCCTTCACTTCACTTCACCTGTTATCTAGAATGGTCTTTCCTGGTTCCTACCAGTCCTCATCGTTTAAGTTCAGTTTTTAAATTTTCAATTCCAGCTAGTAATATGAACGGGTATAGGAAGGCACTCCTGGTAACTAAAGATACGCAGACATACGGTGTCGTTACCCCACGACTCCGTGTGTCTGATTATCTTTAGTATTCCGGAGTCACTCCGTATACCAGATCATACCCTATCTCCACCCCAGCTAAGATCTACACATTCAGCCTATGTATTCTAAATGTTTTAATTCGGGAGGGCATTGCTATATGTCAGCTGCAACATTGTGTCGTCATGAAGACCCCGTCTTCATGAAGACACCTTGCTGTAGCTGGCGTATGCCAATGTCCTGCAGAATCCTCCCATCGAGAATACACATCCTGCCCAAGTGACTTAGCCACGAGTTAATAGTTTAAGCAATTTTCAGCATCCACGCTGATCCCTTGATCCTCGTTTCCGTTGCAGTTGTATATAACTAAGAGGGACTAAACTGTCCATTAGTTTGCCAAGTATCGTCTCCTTCGTATCGAAGGGCTACATTTCCTTACTTGGTTCATTTCTTAATCATTGGATTAAGCAGCCCGTACCAACGGACGTAATAAGTTTAACCTATTAAACTTAGCCAAGATGTTTCCAACTGCAACTAATTTCAGAATATTAACTTATTAGACGTCATTCAAACGAGGTCTAATCTTCGAGAAATGAATTCATTTGTTCCCCTTAACATTATATAGTTAAGGATCATTAGTTATGGATATATGTATCCTATATCCTTTAATCTGAATTTTATCAAACGGGATCAATGATGGAGTTCGAAAACGAAGTTCGAATACTCCAAATTTAAATTGATATTCCTTAGCTCCTAAGCTAATCCTGAATACCCTCTGATTATGAAATCATATTCTTCTTAATCCTTTTTAATGTCAATTAAAAATTCATCTTTACCCAAGTATGAACTAATTGCATTGTTCAACTTAAAAGTTGTATTTAAGTAAGAATAGATATCAGTTTCAATTCAACATCCATCCAAGGATAATGAAACAATTCCAACTCAGGAAATAACATCATATTTCCAATTTAAACAACAATATCAACTGATATAATTATTGAAAATATCACACTTGTAACTGTATTCAATATTGTAAGTCATAATTTGTACATTTGCCAATCCAGCTGATTGGGTATAGTTTTTACAAAGCATCCATACAACTCATGGACAGAAGAATACATTTTCTTCTTTCACAATTCCTCAAAGAGGAATGAAAGCAACAGTTACAATTTAATTTACATCTAATCAAGATGCATCAGAAGACAGCCAAGTCTTCATTCTAATCAAATTCCATCTGCAAAATGAATTGCACGGGTCAGTTCAATGAACTGAGCACATTAAGCACTTATCCTTAAAATAAGATGCTTCAACAAATTGTTTCAATAAAAGAACCCTGCTTTTATGAAACAACAGCAAAACATCAATCTCGAAAGGCACAAAAGAGAGATCAGCATAACCACTGAGCTATCACAAATATCATCACAATCAGCCAAGGGACTGCTGTCCCGTTTCCACATAATCAATGCAAATATCAATTTACAATATTTGTCAAGTTAGGAATACAAGTAGTTTGCTGCCTATATAGCATACAGTTATCCTTTCCACGCCTTTCATTAATAACCAATGCAAAGGATGAAACTAACTGAATATAAATCCATTACTTTCCCTTCCGTTCATGAAGCATGTTAAATTTAAAGCATTCAAGTTCAAACAAGAAAGCGAACAACAATGCATATAGTAGCTCCCATCCAAACACTATAAAATTCATCATTCACGAATTCCAGATTTCCAACTGAATGAAAGAAGAAAGATCATTTTTCTAAAACATTCATTCATATCTCTATTTCCTTCCACATGACTGTCCTAACAGTGGAATCCAAACAAAAATCAATTCAAGATAACAGTTCAGAGTGAAACTTACAAAATCCACTCGGAATTCACTTTCCGGCAGCAAGAATAATTTCATTTTATTCCAGTTCATATGAATACCAAACAGGTTAGTAAGACATTATATTCATCGTTGGGCAAGCCATATCAATATGCATACTATGTATTTACTGTACTAGAAGGTTCCATACTTCCTTCACTGTAGTGTTAACCAAACAAACAATTAAGCAATACGTCATTATTTATTCTTGTGATCTAATATATTCATGAACGCATATTCAAACAATATAAATTTGCACATTCATTGCACATAATGATCTAATTCAAAATCAATTCTTACGCATATTAAGGTCAATATTACTTTCAGAGTCCAAAATAGCAAAAAGAGAAGAATTTATTCTCTGTAATTTCATTGAGAAATAATCGTTTAATTTCCAATGGAATAAAAAGAAATCAAACAACAAGACGAGTTTCCATGCGTCACTTTTTTTTTCACTTGTTAATTCAAATTCATGCTCTCATTCACAAACAGTTCAAAACAAGGTCAAACCACAACTACATGGCGCAATGGAATCATCTTTCCAACACAAACTCTCGAAGAAAATGTTTAATCATTTAAACATTCATATTCAAGAAGACAAAGCCAATTTATAATTGCATCTGACATCCGAACAAAGAAGACCGAGAAGCATCAATGAACACAATAAAACCATCTTATTCTCACGAATTCCATTAATATGTTTAAGAGAAAAATTAACTTTTCTATCCCACAAAATAACCAATACATATCCGCTTATTTCCTATTCAAGAAAGACAAACCAGCATTTAAATATCGGTGAATTACTTCCTTCAATCAAATCGAGATACTCATAGGGAACCCAAATACCATTTTCATTAAAATCCATAAGGAAAAAAGGGTGAGGATCCATTTATTCTTGTAAAAGGAATTTTCATTATAAAACGACCTCATGCAACCCGCCATATTTTATTACACTTATAACACAAGTTCGAGATAACAAAAAACAATATGACAATGAATAAAATACCCATCTTCCTATGGTTTCACCTTCCATTTCACAAGAACACCCAGTAAAAATTTCATATAATACCCATAACCAGCATCACATGGAGGTAATTCCATTCAAGAAGAGCAAAACGGTTAATCACAGCAACTGGGAAACATCTTTCCTATCATTTCCAAAGGAAAAGACAGTAAGGGTCGACGAACCCAATTCATAGCAACACGACTCATATATCAAGCACAGTTTTAAGATATATATATTACGTTTTCCATTACTGTCAAACACCCAGCTTTACAGGAAGGAATTTCGTTCAATAAAATACAAGGACAGTCGAATTCAGCGACCCATAAAGATGATTCATATGATTTCCAAATAATACCAAGAGTTATCGATCCCCAGTCATAGCAATATAATCACGACTGTAATTCCATTTTTCTCTTCACATGTATTAGCAGTTCCAAGCACAACAACAAAGAGAACGATTACATTTTAAGGAAAAGATTGAACAGTCTGTCCACCTCATACCACATGTACAGAGAAAGAAAATGTTTATTCCATTCCACAATACTGTCAGCAACCACAACAGTAATTCATATTCCAATCCAATTCCAGCAACAACGAATCAAGGCCGAGCAACCAAGAGCAATTTCTTATCATTTCCCAAAGAAAAAAGCAAGAATCAACAAAATCTATATCAAAATCAACTCAACAACAATCATGCAATCCCAACCCAAGAGCAGGGTTGTTTTAATGAAACATTTAATCAAAGCAAAGATTTTAAAGAGAAGGGCTTAACATGCCTGAAACCTCTTTTCCAGAGCTCGAAGAAAACGTTGTTTGCCGTGTTTTTCCTTCCACAGCGACAGCACAAACTCTCCAACACTTCCTTCCTTCTTCAGGCTTAACAACAGCCTCCAAATCTCCACAAAAATGTCAAATGCCAAGAGCTGATTCGACCAAACCAGACCAAGAAACCAAATGCAGAGCAACTTCACAAAAGGCTCGAACCAACAAAAATGAAAATCAATTTTTCCTCATGTTGTTTCCAAGGTGAACTGGTCGCGAGGATCAAAAACCATTAATGCATTAAAGGCTTTGCCTTTTTCCTCACTTTCACGCCACCGCCACTTGGGTTGGCGAGTTCTAAGTTTCAAATTTTCCAAGCAAACTGAACTTGGCTCTATTTCAAAATAGATGCCTCTAAATTCCTTACCTGCCCCGCCAAAACTGGCGCCGTCCACGAAGGGACAGTTCATTTAATTCCAATGAATGCCTCCTTCCCATCCTTATCCCTTTCTTCCCAAGGGTCTGCGTACCCCTTAGTTTAGGATTAGTTTAGGTTACATAACTCATTCGACCTAGGTCTTAGTTAAACCTTAGGTTTTAGAATTTAGATTTATTTTTTTCCCTCTTTTTTTTTTTTGTAATTTAAAAATCCACTTAGGATAGTAGTGTAGGATGTATGTTAGGTCTTAGGGTTAGTTTAGGTTTAATTCACACTAACCACTAACACTAACAACTTCCTTCCCGCCCCTTACTAACATTCACGTTAACGCAGAGCAGGACGTTCCGTCCTTGATTACGAGCCAAGGCCACCGTGTCAGGCGTTTCTCCCCACGAGGTCCCAAATTCGACAGTACAGGGTTCAAGAATCGAACCCCTGTCGTTGGCATTTTCGTGCTAGCTATTCACACCTGTAATCAGGCGCTGCACGCTCATAATAATCCTAGTCCAGTTCAAGTGTGAATTAACATAGAAAACACAAGAGGACCTCAGCATACTTGAATCAATGGAGTTGATTCAGGGTATGCTGTCAATCAGCACAAGAGCAAGCAATTATACGACAATCTGTCGTCACATCAGCAAACACACAAGTACAATATTTGCTGTCCCATGCAATAAATCACAGTATGCAAGAATCCAAATTAGCAACACATTCTCTTAAGATCAAGACGTATCTTAACATGTTTGCTTTCATTCCAAGAGCTATAACAGTATGTAAAACATTTACCAAGTTAACATACAAAATCAGAGTGTTACATTCTTCCCTCCTTAAAGAATCATCGTCCCGATGATCAGATTAACAAGTCAAGGAGTTCCTAGGACAAAGTTCAGTTATTGTCCTTCCTTCATAAGTTCATACCAAAAACAGATTCTCTCTTAAAAACAATGTTTTAAGACAACTGTACAGTAGACTAATAATTGTCTAAATTTGGTAGAATTTTCAGTTCTCTGAATTTCAAATTCAGTTAAACAGGTGTGGAAAAGTAGATCTCATTTCTTCGAGATTCTCCCAAGTTGCACTTTCTTCGCTGAACTGGTCCCACTGGACCTTACATTGGTTCACTTCGCGATTTCTCAAGTACAACTGGCGAGTTCCCAACACTCGAATGGGCTTAACCACGATTATTCCTGGGTCTTGGACCTGCAAGGAATTCCAATTTAGCACATGTGATAAATCTGTCACGTATTTCTTAAGCAAAGAAATATGAAAAACATCATGCATTTGAGACAAAGCAGGAGGTAATGCTAGACGATAAGCTACAGGGTTGATTATTTCAATAATTTCAAAAGGTCCCACGTAACGTGGCGACAACTTGGCAGCCTTGCCAAAAGTTATGGAGCTCTTTTTCGGCTTCACCCGAAGAAAGACCTTCTCTCCAAGTTTATAATGCCTGTCAACCCGCTTCAAGTCTGCATAGCTCTTCTGCCTATTGGCAGCCTCCTTTAGATGTTCCCGAATCATTTTGATTTGCTGTTCCATTTCCATAAGGATTTCTGGCCCAATTACCTCTCTGTCCTCAACGCTGTCCCAGCTGACAGGGGTTCTGCATTTTCTTCCATACAATGCTTCAAAGGGCGCCATTTTTAAAGAGGCATGATAGGTGTTATTGTAAGCAAATTCTACCAGCGGAAGGTATTCCTCCCATTTATACTGCTGGTCCATGCAATACATCCTTAGCATGTCCTCTAAAACTTGATTAACTCTCTCAGTCTGTCCATCCGTTTCTGGATGATATGCAGAACTGAAGTTTAATTTAGTTCCCAAGGCTGCATTAAGCGTTTGCCAAAACCTTGATGTCATCCTCGGATCTCTGTCCGATATGATTAATTCCGGTATTCCATGAAACACGAAGATTTCATGCGAATCTTCTTCTTAAAAGCTGGTGCATCGTCCTTAAATTACGGCGATGAAGTGTGCCACTTTGGTCAATTTATCGACTACAACCGAGGATAATGTCATGTTTATTTCTTGACATAGGCAATCCTTGAGCGAAATCCATCGTTATCACTTGCCACTTGTCTTTGCGAATCTTTGTGGGGATCTGATAATCCGAGAAGGGTGCATATGTTCGCTTTAACACGCGACATTCAAAGCGGTGTGTTCTGAAACTCTACCACATCCTTTTTCATTCCCTTCCAAAAATATTGCTGCTTAAGATCAGCAAGCATTTTTGTAATGCCAGGGTGCCCAGAAAAAGGTGAATTATGGAATTCAGTTAGCAATTTCCCTCTTAAGTCATTTGCCACAGGTACATATACCCTGTTTTCGAACCTCAGAACTCCTTCGCTATCAAAACGAAATCCCTTATACCTGCTGTCCTGCGGGTCTGCAGCAAGTGCTGATTTGACTTGCTGGAAATAAGGATCCGATTCCAAGGCATCTTTTACCTCATCCTTAAATTGAGTTCTTAACGTTATAAGAGCAGAGATATGCTTCCTTCGACTCAGAGCATCTGCTACTCTATTTTCCTTGCCCTTAATGTAGCTTATATCAAAATCATACTGAGACAGAAATTCTAACCATCTTCGTTGCCTTGCATTCAGATTTGGCTGAGTAAAAATATACTTCAGCCCCAGATGGTCTGTTTTTAATTCAAAGGGCTTGCCAAGGAGGTAATGCCTCCATATTTGAAGCGCATGTACAATGGCAGCGAGCTCAAGATCGTGTGGAGCATAGTTCTGTTCATGTAACTTAAGCTTTCTGCTTTCATAAGCGATAACATGGTTGTTACATGTAGAGAATACCTCCAGGCCTTCTCTGAGGCGTCAGTTCAACCATAAAATCTCCATTTGGATCGAGTGCAGTCAAAATAGGTCTTTGTAGTTAAGCTTGCTCCTTTAACTTTTTAAAGGCAGATTCACATTTGTCTGTCCAGACAAATTTCTTTTCTTTCTTTTGCAACGAAGTGATTGGGGCAGCAATTTTTGAAAAGTCCTTAACGAACTTTCTATAATATCCAGCCAAGCCCATGAAGCTCCTCACTTCGTGCACATTCTTAGGCGCAGGCCACTCAGTTATAGCCGTGATCTTTGAAGGGTCAACAGCTATCCCGTCTTTGCTTATAACGTGTCCCAAATAATGCACCTCTGCATCATAAAAGGAACATTTGGACAGTTTGCCATACAACTTCCTCTTTCTTAAGATTTCCAGCACTATCCTGAGATGTTCTTGGTGCTCTTCGACATTTTTAGAGTATATAAGAATGTCGTCTAAGAATACAAGCACAAACTTGTCTAAGTATTCTTGAAAAATGTTATTCATTAGATTCATGAAGGCGGCAGGTGCATTAGTCAGCCCAAAAGGCAACACCGTGAACTCATAATGCCCATACCTCGTTCTAAAAGCTGTTTTATGAATATCTTCCTCTTTTATTCTCAGCTGATGGTACCCTGACCGCAGATCTATTTTTGAATAGACTGATGCTCCTCGCATCTGATCAAACAGATCATCGATTCTTGGAAGTGGGTATCGATTTTTAATGGTTGCCTTGTTCAGCATTCTGTAATCAATGCACAACCTCAAAGTGCCATCCTTTTTCTTTACGAAGATTACCGGCGCTCCCCAAGGTGAGACGCTCGGTCTGATCAGCCCCTTAGTCAGAAGTTCTTGTAACTGAGCCTTCAGTTCTACCAGCTCAATGGTAGTCATTCTATAAGGTGCCTTAGATATGGGTTCCGTTCCTGGTTTGATCTCTATAGCGAAGTCAAACTCACGTTTGGGCGGAAGACCCGGCAATTCCTCCGGAAACACATCACGGAAATCCCTCAACAATGGATATCTTTCCATGAAATCATTATCTTCCTCTTCATTTTCTGTCATTTTTACCGCATACAAAGTGCAGCCTCTGTTTTTAGCCCTCTTTAGTTGCATAGCCGTCAGTTTCCTAACTGCAACTTCCCGTTTTACACCTTGAATGATTGCTGCTTTCTGCAGGTCATCAAGGCAACTGATTTGTTTTTCATAACAGTCAACCTTTGCTTTATGTTCAGCCAACCAGTTAACTCCAATAATGATATCATATGATCCTAGAGGAGTGACATACAAGTCAACTTCGGTGGAGAAACCAGGCAGGTCAAGAATTGCCCCAAAAAGGCACATTTCAACTGTATGGACAGCATTATTCCCATAATGCACTGTCCATGTTTTATCCATTCTTGCAGCCTTTCTTTTTAATTTCATAGCTAGTTCAGTAGAAATAAAACATTCTGTAGCTCCAGTATCAAAAAGTACAACTACAGGTTTACCGAATAACTTACCCGTAACTTCTATGGGCGTCACTTGCTTTTCACTGACATGCATTAGACAACTGCGGCATGTATCTATCTTTGCTTGTCCGCGATCATCCTTCTTCAGAGGACAGTGATTCGCATAGTGGTCCTTTCCACAGTTGAAGCATCCTCCAGCTGGCCCTTTTCTAGGTTCAAATTTATTACCAGCCTTAAAGTTATCGTTTTGACTTCCATAGGACTTACGTCCATGCCATTAACTTTTGGAAAGGCATTCCACTTTTACTATTTACTGAGTCATTCATCACGGGTTTCTTGTTGTTATCAACAACAAAATTTTATTTTCACACCAAACCTTTTCCAAGGTCCCTTTTTGGTGCGAGAGACGAAGAAAGATTGGGAATCTTCTTCCTTATCTCTTCCTGTGAGCGAGATATTGCTCTCAATTTACATTCTGTCGATTGCCTTTTAAACAACTCCATCCATGGTGGTTGGGCCGTGGACATCCACTTCGCCACCAATGATGGGATTCATCCCATTATGAATTTCCGTATTCTAACTTCTCGTCGACTTGATGCTGCGGCACATACTTAAGGAGTTTAGTAAACCCTTCCCGATGATCATCATCACACCGACGACCTTCCTTTGCGACCGTTCTAAAATTCAGTCATTTTCCTATCAAAATAGAGTTGAGGCAGCCATCTTTGCCTAAAATAACCCTTAAATTGATCCCAAGTTATGTCGATTCGACAATATTCATCTCAACCTTACGGTTGTCCCACCGAGATGATGCTTCATGAGAAAGCGATATGCTCCCCATATCGCTTTAGTCTCTTCGGAGAAGTTTCTTATTGCAAAGTATTTCTCCATTTCACTGAGCCAGTTCTCAGCTCCGTCCCCAAGAGTTGTTCCATCAAACTTTGGAGGACTTATTCTCTTTATATCATTTGTAAGTTCAAATTTGCTAATCTTGCCCTTTTATTTTCAGGGGGATTAGGAGCAATTACATTATTATCATCAACACCCGGATTCCCTCCGTTGATGTTGTCCACAGGAGGCGGCTGATCATTTATTTCAGCTTCATTCCCCTCCTCTTCATTGCCCATTGACTGCTGTTCCAATACAGTCAAACGATCCCTCGTATCAAGTAGGGCAGCAAGGATTTCATCCAGCTTTTGGGCAGTTGCTGCTTCTCCACCCTGCAACGGGTTATTCGCAGCATTCCCTCTTGTCCTGACCATTTTCTGTTCAATAAGAAAATGTAAACTTTATTAATAACGTGGACTCATTAGGTCCAAGAGCTGCAACCTTCAGCTCTGATACCAAGATGTAACATCCCCATTTTAAAACACCAGAACAAGGGAAATTTTTTTTTTTTTTTTATTTATATACGTTCTCTGTTATGAATTATAAAATTCAAACACACGTTCAAGATTTAATAATTGTTCTCTGCCCAAACAACACAGTTTGGATCATACAATTTCTTTTTAAAACGAATGTTCCCTGTTCACATATTTACAATATGGAACACACATTCAATGCCATTCAATCTTATAACAGATTCTATATCTTTGCTTTGTAAATGACTCGATGAAGCTGCCGATCCTTCCATTTTCATGGCTCGGAGTTTCAACGATCCTTCATTTCATGACTTCGGCAACAACCGATCCTTCATGTACATGACTTCCTTCATGTTTGTTTATGCATAGTATATTTTATATACTTGTTCTCATAACCTTCCCCGGTTATCGAAGTGATCCATTTAAGAAGCCTATCTGAATATCTGTTACTGATATTCATCTGACATCCTGCATCTTAAATTAAGTGATAAGGACAACGCAACCAGCAATTGCGATACTTTGGCCAAAGATTTTCACATGCTTTGCATGATCATATTCCTGAATGTGATACACATCTACGGAATACGTCCTTCACTTCACTTCACCTGTTATCTAGAATGGTCTTTCCTGGTTCCTACCAGTCCTCATCGTTTAAGTTCCGTTTTAAACTTTCGATTCCAGCTAGTAATATGAGCGGGTATAGGAAGGCACTCCAGGTAACTAAAGATACGCAGACATACGGTGTCGTTACCCCATGACTCCGTGTGTCTGATTATCTTTAGTATTCCGGAGTCACTCCGTATACCAAGATCATACCCTATCTCCACCCCAGCTAAGATCTACACATTCAGCCTATGTATTCTAAATGTTTTAATTCGGGAGGGCATTGCTATATGTCAGCTGCAACATTGTGTCGTCATGAAGACCCCGTCTTCATGAAGACACCTTCTTTATAGGGCGGCGTATGCCAATGTCCTGCAGAATCCTCCCATCGAGAATACACATCCTGCCCAAGTGACTTAGCCACGAGTTAATAGTTAAAGCAATTTTCAGCATCCACGCTGATCCCTTGATCCTCGTTTCCGTTGCAGTTGTATATAACTAAGAGGGACTAAACTGTCCATTAGTTTGCCAAGTATCGTCTCCTTCGTATCGAAGGGCTACATTTCCTTACTTGGTTAATTTCTTAATCATTGGATTAAGCAGTCCGTACCGACGGACATAATAAGTTTAACCTATTAAACTTAGCCAAGATGTTTCCAACTGCAACTAATTTCAGAATATTAACTTATTAGACGTCATTCAAACGAGGTCTAATCCTTGAGAAATGAATTCATTTATTTCCCCTTAACGTTATATAGTTAAGGATCATTAGTTATGGATATATGTATCCTATATCCTTTATTCTGAATTTTATCAAACGGGATCATTAATGGAGTTCGAAAACGAAGTTCGAATACTCCCAATTTAAATTGATATTCCTTAGCTCCTAAGCTAATCCTGAATACCCTCTGATTATGAAATCATATTCTTCTTAATCCTTTTTAATGTCAATTAAAAATTCATCTTTACCCAAGTATGAACTAATTGCATTGTTCAACTTAAAAGTTGTATTTAAGTAAGAATAGATATCAGTTTCAATTCAACATCCATCCAAGGATAATGAAACAATTCCAACTCAGGAAATAACATCATATTTCCAATTTAAACAACAATATCAACTGATATAATTATTGAAAATATCACACTTGTAACTGTATTCAATATTTCAAGTCATAATTTGTACATTTGCCAATCCAACTGATTGGGTATAGTTTTTACAAAGCATCCATACAACTCATGGATAGAAGAATACATTTTCTTCGTTCACAATTCCTCAAAGAGGAATGAAAGCAACAGTTACAATTTAATTTACATCTAATCAAGATGCATCAGAAGACACCCAAGTCTTCATTCTAATCAAATTCCATCTGCAAAATGAATTGCAGGTCGGTTCATTGATGGCCCGAGCACATTAAGCACTTATCCTTAAAATAAGATGCTTCAACAAATTGTTTCAATAAAAGAACCCTGCTTTTATGAAACAACAACAAAACATCAATCTCGAAAGGCACAAAAGAGAGATCAGCATAACCACTGAGCTATCACAAATATCATCACAATCAGCCAAGGGATTTGCTGTCCGTTTCCACATAATCAATGCAAATATCAATTTACAATATTTGTCAAGTTAGGAATACAAGTAGTTTCTTTGCCTATATAGCATACAGTTATCCTTTCCACGCCTTTCATTAATAACCAATGCAAAGGATGAAACTAACTGAATATAAATCCATTACTTTCCTTTCCGTTCATGAAGCATGTTAAATTTAAAGCATTCAAGTTCAAACAAGAAAGCGAACAGCAATGCATATAGTAGCTCCCATCCAAACACTATAAAATTCATCATTCACGAATTCCAGATTTCCAACTGAATGAAAGAAGAAAGATCATTTTTCTAAAACATTCATTCATATCTCTATTTCCTTCCACATGACTGTCCTAACAGTGGAATCCAAACGAAAATCAATTCAAGATAACAGTTCAGAGTGAAACTTACAAAATCCACTCGGAATTCACTTTCCGGCAGCAAGAATAATTTCATTTTATTCCAGTTCATATGAATACCAAACAGGTTAGTAAGACATTATATTCATCGTTGGGCAAGCCATATCAATATGCATACTATGTATTTACTGTACTAGAAGGTTCCATACTTCCTTCACTGTAGTGTTAACCAAACAAACAGTTAAGCAAGCACGTCATCATTTATTCCTGTGATCTAATATATTCATGAACGCATACAGTTCATAATATAAATTTGCACATTGCTGTTACCTACAGCAAAATCAATTCTTACGCATAGTAAGGTCCAATATTACTTTCAAAGTCCAAAACAACAAAAGGAGAAGACTTTATTCTCTGTAATTTCATTGCGAAATAATCGTTTAATTTCCAATGGAATAAAAAGAAATCCAAACAACAAGACAGAGTTTCCATGCGTCACTTTTTCGCACAGTAATTCAAAGTCATGCTCTCATTCACGAACAGTTCAAAACTGAAGGTCAAACCACAACTACATGGCGCAATGGAATCATCTTTCCAACACAGCAAGAAGAAAATGTTTAATCATTCCTTGCACAGAAGACAAAGCCAATTTATAATTGCATCTACAGTCCGAACAAGAAGACCGAGAAGCATCAATGAACACAATAAAACCATCTTATTCTCACAGTCCATTAATATGTTTAAGAGGAAACAGTTAACTTTTCCTATCCCACAAATAACCAATACATATCCGCTTATTTCCTATTCAAGAGAAGCACAGCAAGGGAAATATCGGAATTACTTCCTTCAATCGAAATCAGATACTCATAGGGAACCCAAATACCATTTTCATTAAAATCCATAACAGTAAAAGGGTGAGGATCCATTTATTCTTGTAAAAGGAATTTTCATTATAGAAACGACCTCATGCAACCCGCACAGCTGTTACACTTATAACACAAGTTCAGATAACAGCAAAACAATAGTACAGCAATAAAATACCCATACTGTCTGTACAGTTTCACCTCCCATTTCACAAGAACACCCAGTTAAAATTTCATATAATACCCATAACCAGCATCACATGGAGGTAATTCCATTCAAGAAGAGCAAAACGGTTAATCACAGCAACTGGGAAACATCTTTCCTATCATTTCCAAAGGAAAAGACAAGTATAGTTTAAACGCGAACCCAATTCATAGCAACACGACTCATATATCAAGCCTTCCATTTTAAGATATATATATTATGTTTTTCCATTTTCCATTAAATATCCAAACACCCACTTTACGAGAAGGAATTTCGATTCAATAAAATACAAGGACAGTCGAATTCAGCGACCCATAAAGATGATTCATATGATTTCCAAATAATACCAAGAGTTATCGATCCCCATCATAGCAATATAATCACGGTATTCCACTTCCATTTTTTCTTCACATGTATTAGCGATTCCCAATGCACAAAACAAAAAGAAACGATTACATTTTAAGGAAAAGATTGAACACTCTGTCCACCTCATACCACATGTACAGAGAAAGAAAATGTTTATTCCATTCCACAATCCATCATCAAGAATGACAATACGGTAATTCATATTCCAATCCAATTCCAGCAACAACGAATCAAGGCCGAGCAACCAGAGCCAATTTCTTATCATTTCCCAAAGAAAGAAAGCAAGAATCAACAAATCTATATCAAAATCAACTCAACAGCAATCATGCAATCCCAACCCAAGAGCAGGGTTGTTTTAATGAAACATTTAATCAAAGCAAAGATTTTAAAGAGAAGGGCTTAACATGCCTGAAACCTCTTTTCCAGAGCTCGAAGAAAACGTTGTTTGCCGTGTTTTTCCTTCCACAGCGACAGCACAAACTCTCCAACACTTCCTTCCTTCTTCAGGCTTAACAACAGCCTCCAAATCTCCACAAAAATGTCAAATGCCAAGAGCTGATTCGACCAAACCAGACCAAGAAACCAAATGCAGAGCAACTTCACAAAAGGCTCGAACCAACAAAAATGAAAATCAATTTTTCCTCATGCTGTTTCCAAGGCGAACTGGTCGCGAGGATCAAAAACCATTAATGCATTAAAGGCTTTGCCTTTTTCCTCACTTTCCGCGCCACCGCCACTTGGGTTGGCGAGTTCTAAGTTTCAAATTTTCCAAGCAAACCTGAACTTGGCTCTATTTCAAAATAGATGCCTCTAAATTCCTTACCTGCCCCGCCAAAACTGGCGCCGTCCACGAAGGGACAGTTCATTTAATTCCAATGAATGCCTCCTTCCCATCCTTATCCCTTTCTTCCCAAGGGTCTGCGTACCCCTTAGTTTAGGATTAGTTTAGGTTACATAACTCATTCGACCTAGGTCTTAGTTAAACCTTAGGTTTTAGAATTTAGATTTATTTTTTTCCCTCTTTTTTTTTTTTGTAATTTAAAAATCCACTTAGGATAGTAGTGTAGGATGTATGTTAGGTCTTAGGGTTAGTTTAGGTTTAATTCACACTAACCACTAACACTAACAACTTCCTTCCAGCCCCTTACTAACATTCACGTTAACGCAGAGCAGGACGTTCCGTCCTTCAGATTACATGCCAAGGCCACCCGTGTCCAGGCGTTTCTCGCCCCACGAGGTCCCGAATTCGACAGTACAGGGTTCAAGAATCGAACCCCTGTCGTTGGCATTTTCGTGCTAGCTATTCACACCTGTAATCAGGCGCTGCACGCTCATAATAATCCTAGTCCAGTTCAAGTGTGAATTAACATAGAAAACACAAGAGGACCTCAGCATACTTGAATCAATGGAGTTGATTCGGGTATCTATCTTGTCAATCAAGTAATTACAAGAGCAAAGCAATTATACGACAATAAATCATAGCCGTCATTCATCAGATCAAACACACAAGTACAATATTTTTGTCCCATGCGATAAATCACGGTATCGCGAGAATCCAAATTAGCAACACATTCTCTTAAGAAGACAAGACGTATCTTAAGATTCCAAGAGCGTATCTTAACATGTTTGCTTTCATTCCAAGACTAATAATTGTCTATTTGGTAGAATTTTCAATTCTCTCGAATTTCAAATTCGTAAAAAAAGTAGATCTCATTTCTTCAAGATTCTCCCAAGTTAAACCGGTCCCACTGAACTTTGTCCCAAATGACAGGGGTTCTGCATTTTCTTCCATACAATGCTTCAAAGGGCGCCATTTTTAAAGAGGCATGATAGGTGTTATTGTAAGCAAATTCTACCAGCGGAAGGTATTCCTCCCATTTATACTGCTGGTCCATGCAATACATCCTTAGCATGTCCTCTAAAACTTGATTAACTCTCTCAGTCTGTCCATCCGTTTCTGGATGATATGCAGAACTGAAGTTTAATTTAGTTCCCAAGGCTGCATTAAGTTTGTACCAGTTCTTAGAAATTGTAGTGGAAGGAATACATAAATCATTTTAGTTTGATTTTGTTTTATAGTTTTAAAAGAATTATGAACCACCTACGCTTTAGTACAATGTTGAGGAGGTATTTTAAAGGAACTTCGGTTCAAGTTCAAGGATACTCTGAACTAGTTTAGTTTAAGGTTTCAAGTTTTCTAATCTTGTTGGGATACATAAGTGAATGATTGAGTCTTTTAAAATAAAAAGGAAATTGAGAACCCTTAGGGATAGTGTGTTGTTTCATAACTTTACCAAGTTATGCTTTGTCTGAATCAAATTAGAAATCATGCTTTTAATGATAAGGATTGTAAGGGGGACTTGTAGTATGTTTTCTTTGCAATGAGTTGGTTTTGTTCTCTCTTCTGGGAACTAGTGTATGAGCTTATTGTTTGGATTAGAAACGGGAATTTGTTGTTAAGTTTAGAGAAATAAATTAAGGATTGAATCAAATTCTGATAAGATTCCTTTTCTAACCTGTAGGGATTAGTTCATTTGATTGAACCCTTATGTTATTAGTTCTCTTGTGAAATGGAGATTTATTATAATTGTTTAGTCTTCCTTGTGCATATCATTTGTTGAAGTGATGTAGGAAGAGATTTGATGTTCTAGTTTTGTTGAATAGAAAATATAATCTAGTTTGTAGACTGTTTAAATTCTATATTCCTTCTTAGATTGATAAAGGATTCTATTCTGTTTAAAATCTTAAATGTTGTATTTAAAGATAGTTGTCCTTTAAATGAAACAATTAAATTCATGTTATGAACCTATTCTGTTTTTAGATATTTTTGTGGAGCATAGTTTGGAATGAATATTCTTCTTCCATGCTTAGGAGCTAGATGAATCATCCTAATGAGAACTATGTTGTAAACCCTTTCTATGTCTTATAGTAAAGTTAAATGTTGTATTCCATTATGATAGAATTGGGAACAATATGATGTTATGATCTGTTGTTTGTTTAAAGGTAATTGATAGGATCAATTAAACTTTAATTTGTGAGGCAGATGTTGTGGATTAAATTGTGTTCTTCTGTTAGAAGTAAAGTTAGATTGGTTAATGTACTTCTTTTCTGATTGTTATTACTTACTGATATGTATGATATATTAATTGTTTCATTAAAGAAAAGTTGTTTTAATAGAAAAATTAGTGGAATGCACTTCGTTTAAGGCTTAGTGCTTATCATGCCCAGTTCATGGAACCGCCCATGCTAGAAATTTTTACAGATGGACTTCGTAAGTTATAAAAGAAGGAAAACTTATAGGATGCATTGGCTGATTTAAGTATGATTCTTTGTGAAGAATTCTAATTCATTCTTGAGATTGTATTGAAAAATAAAAGTTGTACTCTTTTTAGAATGAAGGCAGTTGTTATGCAAGATGCCTAAAATGTATAATTCTTGTAAATTTATAAGTTATAAAGATGAATTGAAAGTTGAGAATTTACTTGTATTGGTTGTGTAAATTATCTTGTACTTGTATAAAAGAGATGGATTTCTATCTTGTTGATATTCTTCATATTATTTATATACCCACTTGGTTATCCTTTGATAAGTTGGATAAAGGGATTTAATTCAATTTCCCTAATTAAGATGCAACTCGTTAAGTTGTAGAATATGATGTTTATTATCTAAACTATTCAACATAGTAATGTAATGTGTGATGAACATACATTAAGAAATATGGATATTGGGTAGGATATACCCTAACACTCAAATATGTAGAGAAAGACTCTTTCTCTTTCTTAATTGAATATAAACCCAAAAGGTTTGGAAATATGAATAAAATTTAATGGAATTCATTTTGTATGAAGTCTACTTTAATTAGATATATTCGAGACATTGAACCTTTCAAAAAGTTATGGTACTTTTTAAATGAAACTTATGATAATGATGTTACATTGCGGTTAATTGGCGCTTTAACTAAGAAATCATACAAGAAAAACAATCATAAGTATAACAAAGTTTTTCATGGACTAAATGAAGCAAATTTAGGAAATAACTTATTGAGTGTTGGATTAGGGTTTGGTAGGGTTGTTATAATCAAGAAATAATCCAAACTAACAATGTATTAACAATCTCCTTGGGGGTATGTACATCTTGATGAGGTAGTTTCTATAGGATGTTGGCACATGCCAACTATAGGGCTATACTTTTGAGAAGGCTTGGGTCTTCTCGAGAATACAATGTTGTAGTTGACATGTGGCATCACCCTTCGTATTGATAATCTAGATCTACACACAATAAGAACTCAAACTTGACCTTAGTTTCTCTCTAGGTCAGGATATGAGCATATTTAGGATAGAAATTACCTTCCAATGGCTTAAGGTACATTGGCACATCTAGTCGACTTAGGTCAACCGAGTATGCCCATTTACCCTAAGCCATTGTGAGCATCTTCCTATAATAGGTTATGTTTCTATCTAGGGCTAGGGTTAAACTTAGAACAAGTGGACTGATGGTAGTTAGTAAAGACCAATCATGATAATAGAGGAGTGAGGTGAAGGACGTATTCCAATATGACGAGTATTCCATCTAGGAATAGTGACATACACAATATGTTGTAAATCTTTGGCCAAAGTATCACAAGTTGCTAGTTGCATTGTCATATGTCACCTAGTTTAAAGTAATGTGATGTCAGATGAATATTGGTAACAAATATTTATATACGTTCTTTAAATAGATCACTCAATACCTAGAATATGGTAAGAAAACAAAGTATACGTAGTATACGACAAGTATTTAATACTGAAGTTAAACATGAATAGATCGGTAGGTAATCGAGTCATGGAATGAATAGATCGGTGTATCATCGATTCATTCATAGTTGCATATGGTTATCTATTATGAGATTGATTGAATTGAATTTGTATTCTAAATAATGTTTTATTTAGAACCGTGAACATTATAAAAAAAAAATCCTTTGTTTCTAAAGTCTTAAAATGGGAATGTTACATCTTGGTATCAGAGCTGAAGGTTACAGATCTTGGACCTATTGTGTCCATAATCTAATGAAACTTAAATTTTCTCGTAACAAAAAATGGTGAGAACAAGAGGAAACGTTACAAATAACCCTCCTCCTGAGGAAGGAGTAAGTAAAGTGCCTAGAAAATTGATGAGATCCTTGCTACCCTGTTGGAAACAAGAGATCATTTAGATGTGCTTGCACAATAAGTAATGGGTAATGAGGAGGAAGAAGAAGCTGATAACAATAATCAGCCACCTCCAGGGGACGACACCAATGTGGGTGTTAATAATAACAATGTTAACATACCTGTTCAGCCTGAGAACAAAAAGTCTAGGCTAGTAGCAGAACTCACTAATGACATAAAAAGGATAAGTACACCCAAGTTTGATGGCACCGCATTAGGAGATGGGGCTAAGAAATGGCTCAGCGAAATGGAGAAATACTTTGCAATAAGAAATTTCTTAGAGGAAACAAAGGTGATATGGGGAGCAAATCAAATTTCTCATAAATCATATTCATGGCGAGATAGCCGCAAGGCTGAGTTGAACATTGATGAATCTAATATCACATGGGACCAATTTAAACATTACTTCTGGAAACGATGGCTGCCACAACTCTACTATGATAAAAAATGACTGAATTTCATAACTTAGCTCAAGGAAAGCTAACTATAACTGAGTATTGGGAGTGATTTACAAAACTCCTTAAGTATGTGCCTCAGTACCAAACTGATGAGAAGTTTAGGATATGGAAATTCATCATGGGATTAAATCTCATTATAGGTGGAGAGGTGTATGCTCACATTGACCATGATGGAAGGGGTTATTAAAACATCCATAAGGAAGGAACAGAAATTAAAGGCAATTTCTACTCACAAGGAGGAAGTAAGAAAGAAGAATCCTAACTCCTCTTCATCATCTCTTGCACCCAAGAAAGGACCATGGAAGAAATTCAGAATGAAAAGTAAGTTTTTATCTAATACAAATAAGAAAGAAGCAACAAACAAATTTGCTGGTAATGCATGGAACAACTTTGCCAAGAACAATAATAATAAACAAGTCCTATGGGGTCAGAATGATAACTCTAAGGCTAGAAATAAACCTGAGCCTAGGAAGGGACCTATAGGAGGCTGTTATAACTATGGAAAAGATCATTACGCAAATCAATGTCCTTTGAAGAAGGATGATCATAATCAGATAGCACAAGATACATGCTTGTAGTAGTTGACAAGTAGGCTGATAAATAGGTCACACCCATAGAAGTTACGAGTAAGTTATTTGGCTTACCAATAACTATTATTTTTTATATCGAGCTCTTCAATGTTTTATTTCTAGTAAATTAGTATCAAAATTTAAAAAAAAGATGGAAACATGGATAAAACATGGACTGTATAGTATGGGAATAATGTTGTTCATATGGTTAGTATCTGTCTTTTTGGAGCAATCCTTGACTTACCTAACTTTTCCACTGAGGTTGATCTTTATGTTGCACCCTTGGGGTCTTATGATGTAATCATAGGTGTTAATTGGTTAGTAGAACATAAATCTAAAGTTGATTGTTTTGAAAAACACATTAGTTGTTTAGACGACCTGCAAAAAAACAAAGATTCAGGGTGTGAAACGTGAGATTTCTGTTAGAAAATTGTCAGCTATGCAACTTAAAAAGGCCAAAAATAAAGGATGTACCTTATATGCAGTAAAAATTATTGAATCAACAAAAGAGAGTAGCAATATTATGGAACAATATCCACTATTATGAGACTTCAGTGATGTATTTCTAGAAGAATTACTAGGTCTTCCACCCAAAAGGGAATTTGATTTCACAATTGAGATCAAGCCTAGAACTAAACCTATTTCTAAAGCATCGTATCGAATGAGTACTACAAAATTAGTAGATATTAAGGCTCAGTTTCATGAAATTTTGTCTCAAGGTTTGATTAGACAAAGTGTTTCACCTTGGGGAGCACCCGTAATTTTTTTGAAAAATAAAGATGGAACACTTAGATTGTGCATTCATTACAGAATGTTAAACAAGGAAACAATCAATAATAGATATCCACTTCCTAGAATTGATCATTTATTTGATTAGATGTGTGGAGCAATTCTAAGTAAATTAAGGATGAGGATATTCATAAAACAACTTTCGAACAAGGTATGGACATTATGAGTTCACGGTTTTACCTTTTGGATTGATTTAATGGACCTGTAACTTTGGTAAACTTAATGAATAATATATTTTAAGAATACTTGGAAAACTTTGTGCTTGTGTTCTTGGATGACATTCTCATATATTCTAAAATCATTGAGGATCATTTGAAAATAGTTTTAGAAATATGAGAAAGAGATGGTTGTTTGGTAAGCTATCCAAATGTTCTTTCTATGACACAGAAGTCCACTATTTGGGTCATGTTATAAGTAAAGATGGGATTGTTGTAGATCCTTCAAAAATTACAGCTATAACAGAATGGCTGCACCAAAGAATGTACATGAAGTTAGAAGCTTCATGGAACTTTCTCTACTACTATAGGAAATTTGTAAAATATTTTTCCAAGATAGCTACACCAATAACTTCCTTAAAGAAGAAAGATACAAAGTTTTTTTGGAGTGAGAAATGTGAAATTACATTTAAAACCTTGAAGGAACAGTTAACTTCAGCACCTATTCTTGTAGTACCAGATCCTAATAGATATTTTATGGTGGTAAATGATGCATCCGGTGAAGGTCTAGGAGGTATTTTGTTACAAATTGGTCATATCATAGCATATGAAAGTAGGAAACTTAAGTTACATGAGTTGAATTATGCTCCACATGATTTAGAACTTGCTGCCATTGTTCATGCACTACAAGTTTGGAGGCATTACCTTCTCGGTAAGCCTTTTGAATTGAAAACTAATCAGCTTGGACTGAAGTATATCTTCACTCAGCCAAATCTTAATGCAAGACAATGAAGGTGTTCGAGTTTTTTTCAATATGATTTTGACATCAGCTATATAAAGGGTAAAGAAAATAGAGTGGATGATGCTCTAAGTCGTAGGAAGCACGTTTACTACTCTTATAATGTTAAGAACTCAGTTTAGGGATGACATAAAAGTGTTATGGAATCGATTCTTACTCTCAGCAAGTAAAATCAGCACTTGCTATAGATTCGAATGATTCGAGGTATAAAGGTTTTTTCTTTGATAAAGAAGGAATCTTATGATTTGAAAATAGAGCCTATGTACCTTCGCTAAATAATTTGAGAAATAAATTGTTAGTAGAATTTTATAATTCACCTTTTTCTAGACACCCTGGCATTACAAAAATGCTTGCTGATATAAAATGACAATATTTCTAGAAAGGAATGAAAAAGGATGTTCTAAACTTTTTGAAACATTGTCTTGAGTTCCAAGGTGTTAAGGCAGAACATATGCACCTAGTCGGTTTGTTGTATCCTCATAGCATCTTTGTGATACCGCAAAGTACAAATGGTAGGTAATAAGCATGGATTTTATACAAGGGTTACCTATGTTGAGAAGTAAGCATGATGTTATATTAGTAGTTATGGATAAACTAACAAAGGTAGTAAATTTTATTGCTAGAAATCTAAATGATGATTCTCCTATTTTGGCAAGAAGATTTGTACATGAAATTTTCAGATTACATGGTGTACCTAAGTTAATCATTTCAGATAGAGATCCTAGAATGATGTCAAGAGTTTGGAAAACACTTAATGCAGTGCTAGGAACTAATTTGAATTTCAGTTCTACGTATCATCTGGAAACAGATGGGTAGACTGAAAGAGTAAATCAAGTTTTGGAAGATATGTTACGAATGTATTGCATGGATCAATAGTATAAGTAGGAAGATTATCTTCCATTAGTTGAATTCACATACAATAATACATATCATGCTTCTCTTAAGATGGCACCTTTTGAGGCATTATACGGAAGAAAATGTAGAATCCTTGTTAGTTGGGATAGCATAGAGGATAGAGAGGTAATTGGACCTGAAATTCTTACTGAAATGGAACAACAAGTTAAATTGATTCGTGAACGCTTGAAAGAAGCAATAGATAGGAAAAAGAGTTACGTTGACTTAAAGAGGGTGGATAGGAAATTTGAACTTGGTGAGAAAGTCTTTCTTCAGTTAAACCGAAAAATAGTTCTATAACTTTTGGCAAGGCTTCCAAGTTATCACCTCGTTATGTGGGACCTTTTGAGATAGTTGAAGTAATCAACCCTATAGCTTATCGTTTAGTATTACCTCCTACTTTGTCACGAATGCATGATGTTTTCCATATTTCTTTGCTTAAGAAATACATTTCATATTTATCACGTGTTAAACTAGAATTCCTTACAGTGTCTAAGACCCGGGAATAATCGTGGTTAAACCCATACGATTTCTTGAAACTCACCAGTTGCATTTGAGAAATTGATAAATAAGTCAATGTAAAGTCCAGTGGGACCAGTTTAATGAAGATAGTGCAACTTGGGAAAACCTAGAGGATATGAAAACTTCTTTTCCATATCTATTTGAATAGAATAGATTTTGTAGACTGTTAAAAAAAAATTGATTTTCTTATTTATATGACAATAAGTATGCTAGTTTTGGATAAATATTTATATAAATTGAATAAACAACTATTTAATGTTGATTTCTAGAACTCGTAAGGTTTTTATATATTTGACTTATGGTAAGAGAAGTGAATAAATTGATTGTCCTTAATGTAAATTTTTTAATGAGGTAATCATTAGGATGATGATACATTTTATAAGGGAAGCATGTAACACCCTTGATAATTGTTATATTCCTATTTTGCATTTCAAGTGTTGACATGTGATTTTATTCTAAAGATGTGTTCTTTTGATTGTTGGAGATCACGCTAGGTATGGATAAATATTTTTATTCTTTAGATCATTAGATGGAATGGAATGGATTCCTTGAATCCATTTTCACTTCTTGTAGGTGAGTTACAATCTAGTTTAAGAGTTGCAAACATATCTCTTTATCTCGATAAATCCTTGGATCAATTTCATGATCCAAAGAACGTTTAAACATTCTCAGTTGAATGAATGGTAAATTGACATTCCATAATTGAGGGACATGGTTGACTTAAATTTGTTATCACAAATTCTTTAATCTTGTGTGAACATGTTTCCATTTAGTTGTATGTTGTGATTAGGTCCTTGAATATTGATCTTGGTAGTACATTGCTAACATAAATGAAATACAACTTGCTCATGACCTAGGAATATTAAAAATCCTAAAACTAAAGGATTATTCTACAAAATCCTAAGATGGGTAAGAATATTTACTACCTAGCTATGTTACTTAATTGAATTTTTATTATAACCTAAGCTTCCTATTCTACTTTGTTGGGTTGGCATCCATACCTAATCATTATGCTAAGATAATAAGGAAAGGTTGCTAGGCTATCTAAAATAACCTAAAACCTAATGCTATAAGGTTATGAGATAATCTAACCTATTGCCTAAAACTAAAAGGCTATGAATTAATCTAACCTAATTTTGGAATTACCTAAGGTAATGTGTTAATGCCTAAGGTAATTATTCCTAAACTAACCTAAGTTTTAAGGGATCTATCCTAATCTATTTTAATGGGAACCTAAAAGGGTCACATGCCTTTGTGGTGATGGTTCCAATGGCATTGAGCTTGTTGATAAGGTTCTGAAAGGAATTAATTACTACCAGTTTGGTAGGGTCTAGTTAACTTGGCGAAGGCTTATGTGGAAGCTCCACTAAATATGGAATTGCATGTTAAATGGGGATTGGCATTCACCATATTTGGGAGGTGGTGGAAAGGAGAGATAAGTGGGAAAATTAGAATTAATGAAATTAATTGGCCTTGGGTTTTGTTCACAAACCGTCATGGAAACTTGGAAGGCGGGTTTATGGGAGGTTTTTAGTTTTTGCATGTTTTTCATATTTTTCTCTACATGGAGCAAACTAGTTCTTCAAACCAGAAGTTTGAATTTCACTTCATTGCTATTTTTAACTCACCTGGTCTTTTTTTTATCATGGGAAGGTATATGAGGCATTCTGGAAAGTTGTTTGTTGGTTGATCTTTCGTGGAGGATAAAAGGAGTTGGAAGCTTGTCTAGAAGTCTCCTTCGATTTGGCAAAAGTGCTATCAGGCATGATAGGCTCTAACCATTAAGATCTCTTGCTTTCTTCTAAATGTTTCATTAAAATGACTCTGCTCTTTTGAGATTCTTGGCTTGCATGTTTTATTTGGTTATTTGCTTGCTAGTTTTTGTAATCTCTGGTAAATTTGGGTATGAATCCATGGAAAAATTAGTGTATGTCTTGGAAACTTTCTTTGTATGGGTTAAATAATGAACCATGCATGAGAACCTTGTTTCGTCACTCGCTTGTCATTTATTGAACTAGTATTCAAAGAGTTACATTTCGACGACCTCCGTCGTTGTTTACTTGGTTCTGAGTTTTTGGGAACCTTGAGTCCCATCTAATCTTTCATTGGAGCTCATGTTTTGTTGAACTTGAGCTTATATTTTAGCTCATGGTTGTTTGAGCTTGAGCTTGTATTTGAACTCGTATTTCATTGGAGCCTATATTTGGGTTCGTGTTTTGTTTGAGCTTGAACTTGTATTTGAGCTCATGTTTCATTTTTAGCTTGTATTCGAGTTCATGTTTAGTTAAATCTTGATTTGGGGTTAGTGTTTTGATAAGAATTTGTGTTGGAGGTTCTTGTTACTTTGAAACCATGTTTGGATTCTCGAGTAATCCTGTACTATTGTTTGAAGTCGGTATGTACTGCTTTGTACTCATTTTTATTCTTTTGTTATTCTGGATTGTTATGGGAATTCATAATGTACAAAACACTCATATTTTATTACATGAATAATTCTGAACTCTGGTCAGAATCTCATGTTTCATTTTGAGCTAGTATGAGTTCTCTTTGTTTGAAATACAAACCAGAATGGGAACTTATGGTTACCCTAAACCTAAGAATATCCACTTGAATGGATTTGAACTCTTCTGTGAGAAACTTGTGTTTCATTTTGAGTTGGAAATAGGATTTCTTGGTTATGTTATAAAATGGTTAAGGTTGTTCGTATTATATTTTATCTTGTATCATGATCTTTGTATATATCTGTGCTCATGTTTGAGATTTTGTGATTCAATATTCTACATGTAATTTGGTACTTAGTGTTTGGAATTTATAGCTTGAATGATGTGTTGGTTCTGTTCTGGTAGTTTTGAGTTGGTTTTATATTACATTCAAGTTGAAACCTTATAACTCTTTTAATTCAAAGTACTTACTCAAAGAAAATCTGGGGAAGTAGTATGACTGAGCTGTTTGAATATCTCTTAGAGATTTAACTGGAAATACTTTTGTTTGATAGTAGGATTTTGAATTTCTTTTAAAACGAGTTTGTACCAAAGTGCTTAGAAATTATAGTGGAAGGAATACTTTAATCAGTTTATTTTGATTTTGTTTTATAGTTCTAAAAGAATTATGAACCACCTACACTTTGGTACAATGTTGAGGAGGTATTTTAAACGAACTTTAGTTCGAGTTCAAGGATACTCCTAATTGGTTTAGTTTGAGGTTTCGTGTTTTCTAATTTTGTTGGAATTAATAAGTGAGTGCTTGAGTTTTTTAAAAGGAAAAGGAAATTGAGAACCCTTAGGGACAATGTGTTGTTTTAGAACTTTACTTTGCTATGTTGTCCTAAACTCAAATTATAATGATAAGGATTGTAAGGGGACTTACAAGACATTTTCTTTGCAATGAGTTAGTTTTGTTCTCTCTTCTGGGAACTAGTCTATGAGCTTATTGTTTGGATTAGAAATGGGAATTTGTTGTTAAGTTTAGAGAAATAAATTAAATATTGAATCAAATTATGATAAGATTCCTTTTCTAACCTGTAGGGATTAGTTCATTTGATTGAACCCTTATGTTATTAGTTCTCTTGTGAAATGGAGATTTATTATAATTGTTTAGTCTTCCTTGTTCATATCATTTGTTGAAGTGATGTAGGAAGAGATTTGATGTTTCAGTTTTGTTGAACAGAAAATATAATCTAGTTGGCAGACTGTTTAAATTCTATATTCCTTCTTAGATTGATATGGGATTTTGTTCTATTTAAAATCTTAAATGTTGTATTTAAAGGTAGTTGTCCTTTAAATGAAATAGTTAAATTCATGTTATGAACCTGTTTCGTTTTCAGATATTTTTGTGGAGCATAGTTTGGAATGAATATTCTTCTTCCATGCTTAGGAGCTAGATGAATCATCCTAATGAGAACTATGCTATAAACCCTTTCTATGTCTTATAGTAAAGTTAGATGTTGTATTCCATTATGATAGAATTGGGAACAATATGATGTTATGATCTATTATTTTTTTAAAGGTAATTGATAGGATCAATCAAACTTTAATTTGTGAGGTAGATGTTGTGGATTAAACTGTGTTCTTCTCTTAGAAGTAAATTCAAATTGGTTAATGTACTTCTTTTCTGATTGTTATTACTTACTGATATGTATGACATATTAATTATTTCATTAAAGAAAAGTTGTTTTAATGGAACAATTAGTGGAATGCACTTCATTTAAGGCTTAGTGCTTATCATGCTCAGTTTATGGAACTGACCCATGCTAGAAATTTTTGCAGATGGACTTCGTAAGTGATAAAAGAAGGCAAAAGTTATAGGATGTATTGGTCGATTTGAGTCTGATTATTTGTGAAGAATTATGATTCATTCTTGAGATTGTATTGAAAAATAAAAGTTGTATTCTTTTTAGAATGAAGGAGGTTGTTATGCAATATGCCTAAAATGCATAAGTCTCGTAAATGTATAAGTTATAAAGATGAATTGAAAGTTAAGAATTTACTTGTATTGGTTGTGTAAATTATCTTGTACTTGTATAAAAGAGATGGATTTCTATCTTTTTAATATTCTTCATATTATTTATATACCTAATTGGTTATCCTTTTATAAGTTGGATAAAGGGATTTAATTCAATTTCCCTAATTAAGATGTAACTTGTTAAGTTGCAGAATATGATGTTCTTTATCTAAACTATTCAACATAGTAATGTAATGTGTGATGAACATACATTAAGAAATATGGATATTGGGTAGGATATACCCTAATACTTAAACATGTAGAGAAATACTTGTTTCTGTTTCTTAATTGAATATAAACCCAGATGGTTTGGAAATATGAATACAATTTAATAGACTTCATTTTGTATGAAGTCAACTTTAATTAGATATATTCAGATGCTGAACGTTTCTAAAACTTATGGTAATTTTTAAATGAAACTTATGATAATGTTGTTCTGTTATGGTTAATTGATAGTTTAACTGAGAAATCAAATAGTAAAAATGATCGTAAGTATAATGGAGTTCTTCATGGTGTAAATGAAGAAAATTTAGGAAAGAAATTTTTGAGTGTTGGATTAGGCTTTTGCAAGGTTTCTGTTATCAAGAAATAATCCAAACTAACAACGTATTAACAATCTCCTTGGGGGTACGTACATCCGGATAAGGTAGTTTCTACGTAGGATGTTGGCACATGTTAACGTAGGGTTTTACTTTCATGAAGGCTTGAGTCTTCTCAAGAATACACCATTGTAGTTGACATGTGGCATCACCCTTCCGCATTGATAATCTAGATCTACACACAATAGGAACTCAGACTTGAACTTAGTTTCTCTCTAGGTAAGGATAGGAGCATATTTAGGATAGGAATTCCTTTCCAATGGTTCGGTATGTTGGCACATCCGGTCGACTTAGGTCAATCGAGTATGCCCATTTACCCTAAGCCATTATGAACATCTTCCTATAATAGGTTATGTTTCTATGTAGGGCTAGGTTTAAACTGGAACAAGTGGACTGATGGTAGTCGAAAAAGACTAATCATGAAAATAGAGGAGTGAGGTGAAGGACGTATTCCAATATGATGAGTATTCCATCTAAGAATAGTGACATAAACATTATGTTGTAAATATTTGGCCAAAGTATTGCAAGCTACAGGTTGTGTTATCCTATGTTAGCTAGTTTAAAGTAATGTGATGTCCGATGAATGTTGGTAACAAATATTCGATAGGTTCTTTAAAAAAATCACTCAAGACTACCGGAATAGGGTAAGAAGTATACGTAATATACAAGTATTTAATACTCAAGTTAAACATGAATAGATCAATAGGTAACTGAGTCATGGAATGAATAGATTGGTGTATCACCGAGTCATTCACAACTGCATATGGTAATCTGTTATGAGATTGATCTGCATTGAATGTGTGTTCTAAATAATGTTTTATTTAGAACCGTGAACATTATAAAAAAAATCCCTTGTTTCTAAAGTATTAAAATGGGAATGTTACACTTCCACTAAAATTACCCACACCTATTCAACCTAGATGACAACCATGCCTATTCAACCTATACTCAACCATGCCTAAATGACCTAGACTCAACCATGCTTATTCAACCTATACTCAACCATGCCTAAATGACCTAGACTCAATCATTCCTAAAACCTACCGACCCATTTATCTCCCTTATCATATTCTTCCCTAGCTTATGGGAGAACTACATTGGCCTAAGGCCCCTATTTGTCAGGGATATTTAGGTAGCACTCCAAGGGCATGAGGCCCTTCGAGGTTAGCTCGGCCACTTTTATCACTAACCAATTTTCCCTTTTTTACATTCACATTCTACCCCAGCTTAGTTTCCATTTACAAAACAATTTTGAAATTAATATATCATCAAAACATACATAGCTACCATTTTATCATCACAAACATATTCTAATTAAATCATTTTATATTTTCATGATATTGATTACTTGGAAATTTAACCACAACATACATATAATCAATTATTTCTATAAGATCATTAACTTGGAAATTAACTAGATTCCACCATGCCTATACCTAACTAAACCATGTATATACCCAACTCCATCATGCCTACAAGACATTGAATCAATCATGCCTAACTCACCTAGTTCCCATGATACACAATAACAATAACAATGGAAATTAAATAGAGTACATCATCCATCCAATAATAATCATCAACTATATAAAGAGGAATGTCTATGTATCAATACATATATACATAGGGATAAATAATCAAAGTGTCTCAAAATTCTCATATATAATCTCAAAAATATTTAACTCGTAGGCCAGTATATATAAATAAAAATCATCATACAAGTATCCAATGTCATGATCAATAAACCCCACTTGAGACCCTCCTCTCCACTATCACCCATCTCCTCCTCATATCTCTCACTGGGCCCATGTCTGCAAGAACTAGTAACCTCACCTTGACCCTATCTTTGGGGCCAATGACCCCCTGTGCTACCTAAGTGTGAGTCCTAGACCTGGTCCTCTCACTAGCTTCTTATTGGGCCCTATGCTCAGCATATGAGGGAACATCAATACCTGTAGTGGCTAGATGGTCCTATAAATAATGAGCCTCAATTAAGGTATCCCTAAACCTTTCCATAGATATGGTTTGAGGTGGTGTCATTGCCTAACTACCACCTGTGAACTCTTCCATACCAATAGAGGACCTTGTCCTAGTGTTGATGCCTATACTATAGGACCCTGTCTCAGTGCCTGTGTTGGTACCTGTGTAAATACCTGTGCTTGTAAGGCCATGACCTATTCCTACACGGATGCCAACCATACATGTAAACAAGTAACTTGCACATGTAGCACTGCTACCTGTGCACCATCCCCTACAGGAGCCTCATGCACTGCACTCTATTCCTATGTCTAGGTAGTAGTTAACTGACCCTATAATGTAGTCACATTCCCTATCAAATTAAATACCTGATCCTATTCTATTGTCAACTAAACTCCCAACATGGTCACCTATCCCTGTAGAGCATCCCTCTGAACCATCACTATGGCTAAGTCCGGCTGACTTGGCCATGGTGGTGTTACCTGTAACTCCACTACCCACCACTATCTATATACCACAATGGTCCCTACATCATCCAATATCATATCCACTAGTACCTCCTCATGTCTTGAGGGTTTTGTGGGCTGGGGTGGAGAAAAAAAGTCTCTCCACATCATCCCTGCGGTACTATGGGAAGGGTGGTGGCACATCCTGTTGTAATCTGAACTAGCGTTGAACTCTGTCAATTAGGATCATCTCATGCTCTCTAGCATGTCTGCCTTATATCCACCACACTAACTATAACTCTTGTATCTCCTTATTCATCCCTCTAAAATATGGAAAACCAACATAGGGCCGTCGACTATGTCCATCACATACAAGCCCTCCAACTCCTTCCTATAGTATACTACATCATGAGCTGCCTCCTCTACTCGAGGATGACCACCTACAGCCACCCACCTCTTATAACCTACCCTTTATCCCCCATGGTGCCAATCTGGTACCGGTAGTCCTTGTGGCTGCACTACCACAATATGCTCGTATGCCCAATAGTGTAGTAAGAATGTACAACATATGTCGTAACATCACATCCTCTTATAAGACCAAAAATTCCGATATAGCTACACTAAATATGTAGGTGCCCATGAAAATAGACCCGATCCTCAATCATATATCATGATACTCTCATCATCTCTCTAGGAAACTAACCACCCTCTGAATCAAAAAGTGCATATCACACCACCACCATCATCATCAACATTGCTAACCATGTCTCATGGTATGCAACATACAAAGCCTCATAAATAAGACTAGAATTTTTCTCTATCAGGTCACTCGTCATCTCCCCAAATACCTCAATCATCTCCTTGAAGGGTCCATCTGCAAATACCGAATATACTAGCTCACTAACAATAGAAAGTCAGTAGAATCATTTATATGTCCTCTAGTGTGATTGTAATCTCATTGGTGGGTAAATGAAAGGTGTTGGTCATTGCATCCCATCTATCGATGAGCATGACCATGAGACTATGATCCCATTGGATCCTCCTGTAGTGCCTAATGCCCACCAATCTGACATCTCGCATATGTGTTCACTCATCCTCAGTAACGTTGGGACACATATCCCCTAATAATGGTTGGACATGGTCTTGCATCATTAGTTGATGTCATACCTACATCCATACCACTCAACAATGTCAAAGACTAAACTACTTTTCCCATTTCTTTACAACCTAATTACCCCACCTATCTATTTCCTAACTACTTCCCTGGCCTATCATTTCTTCTAATTTAGCTTACCAAGTTCCCATAACCCATTCCATCACTATGACCTAATCTTCCTCTATTATCCACCTATGTTTACCTATATTTCCCTTATTCACTACCTATCTACCCTCCAATTTAATTTTTTACCCCATTTTGGCCTTCTCAACTTAACCTATTTAGACTAAGTCACTTTTCACACTACTAGCATTGGTCACATTAACCATACCGGTCACCTTGAACCGACGTCGGTCCGACTATTTTCCCACCGATGTCGGCATGCTGGACCGACATCGGTCTTTGTTCAGCTCCAAAGTTGAACCCTATGCCCCCAACTTTCTAAAATTAAAAAAAAAAAAAGCTTTAAACCACCCAAAAACTGACCCAACCCTACCCATTTCCATTTTACACCCTAATTAATCTACATTGCACCCGCCCCATACCCAAATTATTCCATTTTAACTACATTTTGAATTTTTAATTCCCCCCATTTTATTTCATTTTTTCCTATAAATTCAATCAAAAACAACCAGAAAGGATTTAATCGCACTCTACATGCCGATGTTGCCTTGTTGGGATCTCTAAGCTAGTGGTCCTCCCTCACCACCTCCTACTCCCATCATGTCTGAATCAAACCTCTGGTTCTCCACCAATCAAATCATACCAAAATATCTCGTAGGCTCACCTCTAAACCTCTCTAACCACTCACCTCTCTCCAAATCAGCCTATAATCTAGCCTAATCATGGTCACTCTTGTCAATGGTATGAAAATGAATCTCTACTTGTTGTTTTCACAAATGAAAAAGCACAAATGAATCTATAATTCACATATTTTACCTTTTTATCCCAAATCCAACCTGACCGACATCGGTTTCCCTAAAATGACATTGGTCATGTGCCTAATACACAAAGAATCGGTTTCTATTAACTAATATCAGTTAGACATGACCACATTTGGTTAGCCTTTTTTACCTCATTGCACCATATAACACCAACTCGCCTGCCCAAAACCTTTTTCTTCCTAACCTAAAGTTGACCCTAACCTTACACCTCACCCTCATGACCTTATTACCTATCACCCAACCTCATAATCAGTTGGGGCATTTTTTTCCCTACCATGGCCTTACCTATAGCCTTACCTAAATCACCCAACCCAACCTCGCTCATTGTGACACTTGAATTCATGTACTTGTTATACCTTACCATATGATACTCGTGTTGTTCCACCTAATGACCATACCTTGCTAGAATTTGTGTTGTTTATCTTGACCATACCTTTGATGCCATGGGATAAAACATATTTCCCATTCCTACACCTGGCCTAATGGTGTTTCAAGACCCTTAGATACCTAAACCACTTCAACCTTGTTTAGATAAACCTATTGACCTTTGATAGCATAGAGTTTGCAAGCTCTTCAAATTTGTACCTTATTATAATCTATATATATGCGTGTGTTAAATTGCCGCTAGCTATTACCCGATTAAAAACACCTTTATCTACAACCAACCTACCATCCTTTTCAACACCTACCCATTTATCAAACCACTCACCGACTCTGTTTAACACTTCATCAATTCTATATTTGAGGGGATCACCTCCACCCACACTTGGGGCAACCTAACCCTCACTCATACCTAGAGCACCAACTTCCTGTTTTAGTTAGCGTCGCTTATCAATACAAACTATGCGACAAAAAGGGAAAAATGTAGACACCAAATTTGGGTCACACTCCCCTTGGTCCCCTTCAATTAATTAACGTAACACATTTAACTAATCATGACCCCTTCATCCCATATTAATATTCATCCTCACATTATTAATTAAATTAATTATTTTAATTAAGTTAATTTCATCCTCACACCTCCACCTCATCATGACACCTCATCCTGGACCCATTCTAGGGGCATTTAACTCACAATGACCAAGTCATTACTCTCAAAGACTGAGTCATCACTCTTAGTGTTTAGTCATTACTTGACCTAACTAACTAATAATTATTCCTAAACCTAATTGGACTTCTTCTAAGATCTTCCTACCTTCTCTCATGTGAACTCTACTTCCCTAAGTGGACCTAACAAGGAAAACACACCAAATCTAGGAAGATCTACCTATTTTTGGTAAATAAGACTATTTCACCCTAATCGACGTTGGTTTATCCTCGGTCAACGTCGGTCACCTAAACCACCATCGGTTCCTTTATATAGAATTTTACAACCCTTTACCCAGGTTGGTCATTTTTGAGTTTTGAGAGTGCTATTGCAATCAAGCGAAGATCTTAGAGCCATTTCTTCATCCAAACGATGTTTACACACCACCATACAACATCAAAACTGAAAATTCCCTTCATGATCATTAGATCATTCACAGGATTACACAGTCATACTATTATGGTACTAAACCAACTACCACCTCACCAATCAATCAACAACCTTCATCCCACCATGAGATCTTGAAAACAACAAGTAAGTAATGTGATCGTAATCATTTTTGTTTCCTTTATTCCAAATCACTTTTATTCTTTCTATATTTTAATTCTTTTGTTACCCATCTATCACCTTCTTACCACTAACTTATTATTCAACCATCCCAAGCCTTTACACCCTTTCCAACCTCCTTTTCAGATACCCGGGTCTTCTTAAAATATCACAACCTTATAAACACCACCTTCACTCTTTGTGCAACCACAGAGAGGTCAAAATACCATTTTTAATATTTTAACCAAATTTCCCCTACCGACACCGGTTAGCTAGCTAGTATTGGTCTATCTCTATACCAAAGATCGGTTTACTAACCGATACTAATCTCTCGAGACCGACAATTTTTCCTATAACAACGAGTTAACAAATTCCCAAAATAACTCAAAACCTTTCCTAATTTCACCTAGACCTCACCTACAGCCTCTGCTACACCTACAGACCCAAACCAGCCCATTAATCATCTGGATTTAATTATAACCATTGCCTATTGAGTTAAATTCACTTATTGTATGTTAATAGGAGATACCTAAATCTTATCAACTACAATAAGAACTGTTATTTCTTACATTAAATTATATTAAATAGAGGATTGAAAACCATTCAAGGAAGCATCACGCTTCCTAGATCTAGCCTTGTTAGGTAGTCCTCTAACTCTTGTTATTTAATACTATTTAGTGGTCTTGTTGTGTTTCTTATACAAGTTGTTCCTCCTAGCCAAAGGGAAGCTCACACAATCAGCTTGGATCAAAAGTCTACAATGCACAAAACACCATCTACCATCCACATAACATAGGTATTCCTCATATTTCCTTTACGCACTTATTTGTTTTATCACATTACTTTTGAGGTGAAACAAATATGATAGAAATATTAATCATTGACTCGGTGAAAATGTAAGGCACTAGCTTTTAGGGTCAACTATGGGTATAATTCATATACCTTTGTAGAAATTATTTTAACAAGTCAATTTAACCATGTAAATTTTTTAGATTTGGTTGGAATGTTTATGAGGTAGGACGTCATGTAGAACAAATTTATTTTATACCTTGATGAGATACTTATGACTTGAATAACTGATTAGTTTAGCCTAAATGACATGTTGTTTATTATTTAAAATGGTATGGATGTATTTGAACATTAATTCATGAAATTCCCTTGTAGTGGTATTTTTTCTCTTCTATTGAGAAGAGTGATGAGGTCATTTATTTCCTACTTGAAGTTAAAATGAGGAAGATTTTTCAGCTATCTTGAGACAAATCCTTTGGTTTATCCAACAAAAACTTGTTTAATATTATGGTACACAATGTAGCATTTTCTTGTAAGAAATGATTAAACGATTTAGGACTGATAGTGACATAGGCCTCAAAATTGGGAATTTTTAGCATCTCTTCAATATAGTCCATGTCTACTCCTATGAGGTAATCCCTATCAACATTATTCATCGACATAGTGTTCATATCATAGTTCTTTGATAATTCAATAAGAAGTTTTAGGAATGGGTAGATATGGGGAAAGCTTCTACAAGGGTAATATTGCTATCACATATTCCTTGTACCCTATTTGACTTGTAATTTATGTTTATGAGAGACCATAATGTGTAAAGGTTGATGTGTTTGAGGTAGATAGAAGAGTGACCCCATAAAATTGATACTTAATGTCATTTTTTCTTCTTAATCCTTCATACATATGAAGAAATCAAAGAAAAATAATTGAAAATAGCCTTACAAAGAAATTAGGATTTAGGGCATGTAAAAAAGCTTAAAACTATAATCCTTTTTAGATCAAACTTTGAGAAATGTCTAAGAAAAAAATTATGACCACCTTTGAGTTATGATTTTGAACTATGAGAGCAAGATAAAAATTTGATTGATCTCTCGTCAAGATTTCAGAGATGAAAAGTTGAATTAAACTTTAGTTTTACATTTTGGAAAGTCTAATTGGACAAAAAATATGATTGAGCAGAAAACCTCAATTGACCAAGAGTCGGTCTTTTGCAGGTGTATAAAAATTTTGAAGCCTCAACTCTAACTGGTCGAGCTTTTAAAAGTGTTTGAAAAGGACAAATATCCATTTGTCTTTTAAAATTATGCCTTGAAAGAAAAAATCAACAATGATATTGAAAAATATCGCTTTAATGAAAATAAAATATGAAAACAACAATCACTCAAATATTTTATGAATTAGAATGAAAAATCTAGTTGATCTTTTCCGCCAAAAAACAAATGTGATCAACCCAAAAATTTATGGCACGTGAGTTGGATTTTGCACCATGTCATGTATGGTGTAAAGTTTTATATAAGGAGGTTGGTAATTTCATCTTGTTATACATGGTGAAAAGTATGATCTAAGGGGTTTCGGTTTTCACCGTGTTAAACATGGTGAAAAGTATGATTTGAGGGTGTTGGGATTTTCACCGTTTTGTACGTGGTGAAAATTTTGATCCGAGGGTGTCAAGAGTTTCAGAATTTCAAACAAGGTGAAAAGTATGATCGGAGGGGTATATATTTTCACCATGTCAATCATGGTGAAGAGTCTAATTTGAGGGGTTAGGATTATTAGTGTGTTTTTCATGGTGAAAATCATGATCTAAGGGGGATGAAATTTTCAGCATTTCAGACATGATAAAAATTATGATATATGGGGGTTAGGATTTTCACCATTTCAGACATGGTGAAAATTATGATCTATGGTGGTGAGGATTTTAGCCATGTCAGACATGGTGAAAATTTTGATCTGAGATGGTCGGGTTTTTAACCATGTCATATATAGTGAAAGGTGTTATTTGAGGATCAAATCTAATTAAATTGATTGAAAAATATGGAAACCCTTATCAAATTTATTAAAATTTCTACTTCCAAACCATTTTGTGAAAAATTATATGTTTACAACTAACTTATCATTGTATTTTAAAATTGGGGATAATAACTAGATCGAATGGGGACATACTTTGGATTATTAGTTGGATGAATAAAGTATGGATGAGCCCAGAAAATTTCATTAGATTTATCCATTAAGCATGGGGTATAGATGAAGGAAAGAGAAAATATGAGATCAAGGAAACACAAAACATTAAATAGAAACATAAAATAGGAAAGGAAAAAAAGGGAAACATAAACTATCCTACAAACCTGTATGAGTTATCCTTCTTTACAAATTATTAATTTTAAATTATTTATCATTGTGGTATAATCTTAGGTACGTACTATCTATATATTTCATGTATAATAACTTTTTCCTCACATATAAGTTAGATCTTAAAAGGTCCCTTCCAGAGTGAATCAAGATTTATATGTATCTGTTTAGGATCTCACCTCTTATCCTATTCTAAGACAAGGTCACTAACATAGAAATACGTTGTTTTGGAATTATTGGAAAATAACTATTTAACCTTTGATTTATGTTCAAAACTTCTGTTAAAAAATTTTATTCTCTTTTCATCTAACTCACCGAGGTACACCATTCTCTTCTCCAAGTGGATCCTTGAATATCTCATCTTTAATAGCTTTGCCAATTTTAAGGATGGAAACTCCATAGATATAGAAATTTTGGCATTAGTACTATACAATAGTAAAAAATGGGGCATACCAAAGACCCTTTTTGTGTTGATGCAAATAACCCATAATGCATCATACAACATTTTTTTATCAAGTGTGTCGATTGCCATCCACAAGCTTATGGATAGTAGTGACAAGATTCTTGTTAGTATATTCCGCTTGACCATTTCCATGAGTATAATAATTAGATGCATGTCTTAATGATATACCATACCTATAATAAAACTCAATCAATTGGATGCATTATCAAGTACCACCTTATGCGGTATGTTAAACCCGGGTTATTATATTCTCCTTTATGAAGTTGAAAACCACCTCCGAGGTATCCTATTCAAATGGTATGACCTCTACCAATTTCTAAAGTATTTCTTGTAAATCAACACATACAAATTAATTTCACTATATAGGGGGTTGCTAACACCTATGAAATCAATTCCCTATTTCCAAAAGGTTTCAACAATGATTATCGGTCTTAAAGGTAGAGATGCCAATTTGGGCCTTCCTATGAACTATTGACATGGTTCACACTTAGGTACACATTTATAAGAGTAATGAAAATTCATGGGCTAATAGTAACATACAATATTTTATGTGTTATGAATGATGCTAAAAAGTTTCATTTGCAATATTGATCATGAAATGATTGGAACAACCTATTTTTCTATTCTCAGTAACCACACAATGAAGAGAAACTCCATTTATTCCTCTCTTGAAAAGTGTTTTATCCCACAAAAATATTTTTTCAGATGGGTTTTGAAAATCATTCTTTCCTTTGGTCCTAAATGATTAGGGCAGTATCCATAGGGTAGGTAGTTACAAATATCTATGTACTATTCCTCCCTACTACTTAGCAATAACACCACGAAATTATTCCAACATGTTTGAATCTTCACGTTTGGTGTTGATTTTATTTTCCACCATAAATTGGAATAAACCAATTCAATAAGCCAACTTAGTAGGTTTTATATCAATGTTACATTCTCGATCTTTGGAAATCCATCATCCCCTTTGTGATCATGTTTCTTGTTGTTTTAGTATGGATTTGACATCTGCATCTAAGACCAACCCCAACATATGGGAATTAAGGATGTAATACCTGAAATGCTTTACTACCACTACCACATCATAAACATGTTTTTCAATTGGGGAGTATTTCAATTCATGACCCTTTAATGTGTAAATAATGAAAATGATTAGTGATTCAATTTTTCATTCATTCCTCTAAACCAAATTTTTTTATAGGGTATGAATCAATGTATAACTATAGATGATGATGTCTTTTGATAAATAGAGGAAAATGAAGATATTGATAATGAAATTGATGTTTTTAAATACTTCCTTTCAGTTTTTTCTAGTGGAAGGTCGCCTTACCTTTCATCATGGCCATGATATGTTTAGTGAGTTTTTGAAGTCTAGTATGAATCTCCTCAATAATTTTACTCTATTGAAGAATGAGTGAAATTTTGTCTTTCTTGTAGGGAGAGAGATATATATTTTAAATAGTGATGATCTAATTTTGACCAATCTTAGTCTCCTTCTTTAACACAATATGATTGAGAATTTTACCTTCTATTACTCCAAATATAGACTTCTTAGGATTTAAGGAAATCTCATGGATACAATAATTTTAAAGGAACCTCTTGATATCATTGCAATGATCTTATTGTTTTTTAGATAACATCATCAAATCTTTGAGATATACGATAATGTATATATTCTTTAAATTGTCGACCATGAGATCCATGGATTATTGAAAATTTTATCCTAAATTGATTAACCCAAAAGGCATCCTATAGTATTCAAAGGTATCCCATGGAGTGGTAAAAGTGGTTTTATGTTAGTATTCAACAACCACCTTGACTTAGTTATATCCAGAGAATCCATCCAACATGGTAAGAATTTTTGCACCTCTCGACTTCTTAAATTACCTAATAAAATGGGTAGTTGTCCTTTAACGATGCTTGTTTTAGATTTCACAAATCCACACAAATGCAGATCTCTCTATTATTATTACACATTAGGATGATGTTGGCTATCCATGTAGAGTATTGGATTGGGAAAATAATTTTAGAATCCAACATCTTTTATACTTTAGCTAGGATGGTACCAAAAATTTAGATTATAGTGTCTTTATTTTTCTTATAGTGATGAGAATCAAGTTTAATGGGGGTGATATGTTGCATATCTTTAGGATAAAAAAACTTATATCAACATAATATTTATTAAGAAATTATACAAACCTTTACTTTTCCTTATGTAAGTAACATTTCCTAATGTTTATCATACATGGTTGTTCCTAGTTCTAGTATTCACCGAATCTATCTATACATGAAATAATTTGTTGTTGTCAAAACTATTGGTTTCCACCAACTGTCAAGGGGCTAGGCCCATCCTTCTTAGGTATGTGGAGGCTCACATTATTGAATGTAAAATAATTAAAATTGTGGGGTTTCCATTAGGTTAGGGATCACACAGAATGCTCCACTAAACTCAGGAAAATTGTTTGTATAGTGTACAAACGATGAATTTTTTTAAAGAGAGGTAAGGGGAGTAACATAAATATAGAGATAAGGTTGATATTGTGAGTAGGAACTTGTATATTCTCACCAATAGTAACCAAAGTAGGTCCACATTCAATAGAATAAAACAACCATCTAAGCAATAATAAGACTAATAAATCAGAGACATAAAGTTATATGAATTCATTAATCAAGTATATAAATTTCCTTTTTGTTTTTACAAGATCAAATGGTTGACATTTTGGAAAAGAAAGTATGGAAGAACATAGGAAAGTAAAGGAGATAAAAGAATGTATCTTATTTATTTTAGTAAAAGTGAAAGCCAACACATAGTAATAATAAACCAATTCTAACCCTTTAGAATGGAGAATCCATCCCAATTTATAACTTACAATATGTCTCTTCCTCTACCTCCATGTGAATTTTCATCTCACCACCATATGAATTTTCAAAGTCCCTAGGAATGAAAATAAGTCCTTTTAATATTTTTGAAAAGGGGATTTTACAATGAAAATTTAAGTCGTTTGAAGTGAATAGATGAAAGAGTGAAAAAGTACATTTCCAATGAATAAAAAGAATGTTAAAGAGAGAGGAACGGAGAGAGAGAATAGGAGATAGAAGTGAACTATGGATATGGGAAAGATACTTTTTAACAAATAAATTTCTTCCAATGGATCTTGAGTGATGCTCCATGAATGAAGTTTCCTTCCTTTAACCATTTGTTGAATTAGAACACTATGAATGCAAATACCTCCTACTTTGAGATGCAAAAATAGGCCAAGTGATTGAATGAGTGTTTACAAAAATCTCTATGGGACTTGCCTATCTGAACTTGAGATTTTTTATTATTCTTTCAAATATGATGATCTCATTTAAACACGAGGTTAGAGTTAGGAGATGGGAATAATCACCTTATCCATTTTGGCTTCAAAATTCACCTTTGTGATAAAGATGTTTCCTTTTTAAATGGATTAAACCTTGGGATTCTTGGAAACATTCTTTCTCATCTTCCCCTCATTAAAATAGGTCCTTTTCTTCCAAAAAAAAGAAGTACTCCTTTCAAATGAAAGTGCATAGTGTGAAATTATGAATTTTTCAAGTCACTATGATCTTCTTAATTATTTTAAACACATCTAGGTGTTATGTTTTCAACACGAGAAGCTCAAAATACTTATTTATTGACCAATATCCTGATACTTACTATTTTTAATAAGAACTATTTTGAGAATTCCATTTTAGTTACCATCTTATTAATTTGGCACTTTTGAGTTTTCTTGATGTGCAAGGGTAATGTAAACTTAGAGAATTAATTGCTTATAACACTTAATATTTATAGAAAGTGAGGATTACTTAGTATTAATAATTTTAGAAGTGGGTTATCCCAGTGTCATAATGGAATGAAAGTGGTATAAAAAAATTCATTTCATGAGGATGTTTTTCTCCAATTTTTATATGAATTTAATCACCTAAATTCTCAGTATTTCCAAAAATGAGTGTTTATTTCCAAAAAAATGTTTGACCACTAAAAATATTATATTAAACCATTGGATGAAAGGTTATGATCATTTGAAAGAAGTTTTTGAGGAGGAGATATTGTTAAAATATCATGGTGATCAGAAAACAGGTTTAGGAGATATGAGAAACTTTCCATTTTTAGCATATCAGGATTTCGACATATTTTTAGCAGCATAACAACAAGCGTAATGAGATTTTGGAGGAAACATGAATCTTTAAAACTTAAAAATATCTAATTTTTTGAATATGAAGTTTTTTTATCTCACTTGCACACCTTAACCCAAGTTTTATTCAATCATGCTTAACAAAATTTGGATGAGGGTGGTGAGGAGTTACACCCTAAAAAATAAGATACAAAGGGAAAAAATGACTCTCCATGATCCAAAATGTGGTCAAGTGAAAATGCAAGTTTCTAACTTCTTAGGTGTAAAATTGGTGTTGGGAAAGTTTTTGAGTGAGAAGATTCATGGAGGAACACACTTTTGTGTCCGTCATGTCACTTTACACCTCGGGAACAATCCAAGAGGACATCATGGGTAAAAATGTGCCATGATGTCCCAAGAACATGAGGAAGGGGCCAAGGAACTTGAAACACTACATGCACCTTCTAACACTTGCAACACTTGAAGTTGATGATTTTAAGTGACGAAGGCTTAAAATGGAAGGGGGTGTAATTTTGTGTCCCGCATATCCCTTTGTACAATAGGAAAAATCCACAGGGACACATAATGATCAAAAGTGTGCCAAAAGGGTCTTCATCATGAGAAATTAGTCTACTTTTTGCATTTTTCTCACCTAACCACTCAAGTCACAAGTTGTAAGTGATGAAAACATAACACACATAAGGAGAGTGAAATTTTATGTCCTCATGTCCCATTACACTTTGGGGAAAAGTTAAAAGGGGCACATGACCTTAAAAAGTGCACCAAAGCCTTTAAGTGGGGTTGAAATCATCATATCAATGAAAAATTAGGACATACACACCTTTCCTTGTCTTCCTTGAGAGTGAAAGTTGGAGTTAAGAGGTGAAATATTATATGATTTTAATTATAAATAATCTACTATATTCTTTACCAAAGCATTTTCAAGTCCCGATTTGGCTTGAAATTTGATTTGTTTTCACAATTCACCCTTTTGGCATGGAGTAATAACAATGACTTGAGATATCACATGAGATATTGAATACTTAAAAAAATCATGTTTCTACAATATGAGGAATTACAAGATATTTACATTGAGTATTTAATGAGACCGAAAAATCCTCTTGGTACTCCCAAAATCTTCTAGATAAGTTGAACTTCTCTGTTAGAGATTTCATTCTCTATACAAGCGTAAATTTTAAAACACCCCCAAAAAACACCATATATATTACTTGGTGAAAATTTTAAAATAACTTATTAAATATTGGTGAATGCCATGAATTGAAAGGAATTTTAGTTGGTTGTTAGAAGTATCATATGGCAGCATAATGCTACCAACTAGTAGAAAAATTCTCTTTTGTTCATGTGGTAAAGGTGATTTGAATATAAAAATTTGGCTATTGATGTAAACGTTAGGTGAATCAACCCAAAAAATTAACTTGTACCCAAAACATTTAGGAAAAATAATAAGTGAATTAACAAATCAAAATTAGCAAAATCTAAATTTCAAATACCTAAATATTTCAATTCGAGAAGATTAACCACTAAAATTTACAATGCTCTTTTCCCAAAATGAGCTCGTTTTCTTAATTTTTCTCGACAAGAGTTATCTCCATATATTATCCCTAAACAACCTTAGATAAATTCATTTCTCTCTTGTACATATTCCTTATGGTTTAAGTATTCTTTTCCAACTTCTAGAGGATGTCCATATGTTACACTATGGCTAAAAATATCAAATTAAATGCTTTGGATAACACTATTCCATCTCAAATCTTAGTCTTATCATGAAATGATCACCTTAGATACATTCCCTTCACATTAAAAACACTTCAAAACCATGTTAGAACTTTCCTCTTAGTCGAATGAGGATGACATAGACCTAGAGGGGTTACATCAATTGATAGGATGACCGGAGAAAAGATTCACAATGAATGGGAGATAGGATTTCATATGGTGGGCTTAGTTGTCATGGAAAAAAATTCAAATTTTCATTCTCTACATTTTCATGAAAACAAGTTATCTAAGTGGATGACTCGAGAAAATTTCTTTTCACGAAGAAATCATGTTTATCAAATAACTCTTATAGGGATACTCACTCCTTTAGGATCCTATTGAATTTTGATTGCACTATTTCCTCATTACTTATATCTCCTTGTGAACCCAAATTATACTCACAAAAGGAAGAGTGGATACCTTCAAAGTATGGTTCACTAAAATTATCCAAATTTTCAAGAAAAGATATAATTTGGCTATCATCATTGAAAAATTTCAATTCTCTGAATTATCTAGTACACTAAGATGAAATACAATTTCAATGGTGTATTTTTCATCTATATTCTCTAGGTATGAGATGAAAGAGGATGTAGATATTGCTAATGCATAAAATTTATCATTTGTTTCCCTTAGTACAAAATTGATGGAAAAGTGTCAAAATCTTCAATACAAGTCCCAAACTTGGTTCCTATAAGGTTGCAATTGATCATTCTTCACTTGATATATATTCCTAATTTTATTCATGATTAACTTGGAATCACCTTAAGCTCATAAATTTTTATTCCTCTTTCCTTTTATAATTTCATGCCCACAAAAAGGCCTCATATTTTGTTATATTATTTTTTTGTCAAACTGAACCTTGAAAGAATAGGGAAACACTTTGTTATCGGGGAGACTAATAAAACTCCCACTCTTGAGTTGACAAATGAGTATCTACTATTGAATTATAGGAGCTATATTTTATCGTAGAAAACATGGAAAATATTGGGAATCACTTGATATTATTTGATTCAAAGGAAATACGTGCAATTATTTGTTTCTTCAAAAAAGCATTCAGCCCTTAGATCATTGGATTTTGGTATAATACATTTTGATTTTTCTTTAATATCTTCAGATGAAATCTTTTCATGATGGCTTTCACTGAAATATCTGTGTGACCAATTCATCTAGATTTATTCACCCACATATCTACAAAACATATATCTCAATATCATCAAACATGACTCTAGAATATCATCTACTAGAATAGTAATCTTTACTCACTTTTCTAGGATGGTAGGTAGTATTGTTTCTACATCTTTTATCTATCCCACTAGTAGTACCTTTTTGGTTTTCATGTAGAAGCAACATTCAAAGGTTCTTGTAAGGGTAATTCCCATATTAAGATCTAATTTGGCCATAATTAAATTATCGAAGATCCTAAATAAATTATACACTCGTTAATTTTGAAGATATTAATGAGTAGGGATAAATAGAATGGTTTTGATTTACTTAAAGAGGATGAGATATTTGATATCTTATTTTGGAAAATGGGGTCATTTGGACTAGGGAGTAGGCCTTTAGTAAGAGGATGGATTTTATGTTTTTACAAATCTATTTATCCTATCAAATTTCTTGAGATTATCCTTTAAGTATTCAGCTTCCTACATTTGGATATGAGATCTCTTTATGCAATTAATAATGTCAAAATAAGTGATAGATAAAGAAGTTGAGTTGGAGTTTTGAATAATGGATGTTTTATTATTAGGTATGATAATGATTTTAGGAATACTAATGGAAGGTTGGGGTATGGAGGTGGTTTCTATTTTTTAAAATGTTTTTTTTTGGGTTGAACTAGAAGATGAGTTCCTTTATGAGAAATGGATGATATGTGTTTGGGTGCTTGTTTAGAATTTTCCTTCTCCTCGACTGTCACCCTCTTTATTTTGATTGTGAGATCTAGTGAAAATATCAATTTAAGTGTGGTAATTCACATACCACTTCATCATAATCAAATTCGTCAAACTCATATTCCATAAACCCAATGTTGGATTCATCAACAAGATTAATGACATCTTCATTGTTATATCCAAATTTTTATGTTATTTCTCTAATTTTGATGATTTATTCATCATCATATTACTATATTTCTACAGGTACATTTATATGATTTGATTCAATGGATAACCTTGGTGGGGGTACAGAAACATATTTTGGCCAATATTGTTATCTGTTCCAAACCTTCTTCTAGGAACATATTTGTATGTATTAATTAGAGTTTTATTTGACACTTAATTTTTTTAAGCCAATGAATCATTTTCTATCCTTTGGACCACTAGATCAATCACCATGTGAGATAAATTTTGTGTTCTGTTCCTTTTTGGTTATTTTTGAATCTTAATCTCCTTGATAAGATCATCTTATATTATAATGACTAAATACTACATAATGATCAAATCAGCCACTTTAGATCCTTTAAGGAGAAAACCAACTTTCAAAAATTGAGCATTGATGAAGAAACACTATTGATTTTCTAGAATAAGAACTTTGTTCACTACGATTTTATGTAATACTTAATTGAATTTTTATATGAACTCAATCATAGGCTCACGTGGTTCATTCACTTGTTTTAATTGATCTAGAAGAGAATGTGCATCTTCTACTAACTTAAATATTTATTAAAAATTCTATGCATTGTTTCCCAATTAGTAATAGAGGATGTTCGTAAAAGGTAAAACCATATTTTATATCTCCTTATATTGTTTCCACAAAAACACAAACCTATACATATTAATTTCGTACACCTAACACTCGCATGTGATAAAAGCTATTGTAATATGATCATTTGGGTATTTCCTATCTCCCTTAAACTCACATTCCATAAACCCAATGTTGGATTCGTCAACAAGATTAATGAAATCTTCATCGTCATATCCAAATTTTTATGTTATTTCTCTAATTTTGATGATTTATTCATCATCATATTACTATATTTCTATAGTTACATTTATATGATTTGATTCAATGGATAACCTTGGCGGGGTACAAGAAACATATTTTGGCAACTATTGTTATCTCATGCCAAACCTCCTTCTAGAACAATTTTTTATGTATTAATTAGAGTTTTATTTGACACTTACTTACTTTTTAGCCAATGAATCATTTTCTATCCTTTGGACCACAAGATCACTCACCATGTGTGATAAATTTTGTGTTTTGTTCCTTTTTGGTTATTTTTGAACATTACTCTCCTTGATAAGACCATATTATATTTTGATGGCTAAATGCTACATAATGATCAAATCAGCCACTTGAGATCCTCTAAGGAGAAAACCAACTTTCAAAAATTGAGCATTGATGAAGAAACACTATTGATTTTCTAGAATAAGAACTTTGTTCACTAGGATTTTATGTAATACTTAATTGAATTTTTATATGAACTCAATCATAGGCTCACGTGGTTCATTCACTTGTTTTAATTGATCTAGAAGAGAATGTGCATCTTGTACTAACTTAAATATTTATTAAAAAATGTTATGCATTGTTTCCCAATTAGTAATAGAGGATGTTCGTAAATGGTAAAACCATATTTTATATCTCCTTATATTGTTTCCACAAAAAAACTATACATATTAATGTTGTACACCTAGCACTCTGCATGTGATAAAAAATATTCTAATATGATCATTTGGGTATTTTTTATCTCCTTAAACTCACATTCCATAAACCCAATGTTGGATTCATCAACAAGATTAAAGACATCTTCATTGTCATATCCAAATTTTTATGTTATTTCTCTAATTTTGATGATTTATTCATCATCATATTACTATATTTCCACAGTTACATTTATATGATTTGATTCAATGGATAACCTTGGTGGGGGTATAGGAAACATATTTTGGCCAATATTGTTATCTGTGCCAAACCTCCTTCTAGGAACATATGTGTATGTATTAATTAGAGTTTTATTTGACACTTACTTTTTTAAGCCAATGAATCATTTTCTATCCTTTGGACCACTAGATCACTCACCATGTGAGATAAATTTTTTGTTTTGTTCCTTTTTGGTTATTTTTGAATCTTACTCTCCTTGATAAGATCATCTTATATTTTGATGCCTAAATACTACATAATGATCAAATCAGCCACTTGAGATCCTCTAAGGAGAAAACCAACTTTCAAAAATTGAGCATTGATGAAGAAAAACTATTGATTTTCCAAAATAAGAACTTTGTTCACTAGGATTTTTGTAATACTTAATTGAATTTTTCTATGAACTCACTCATAGGCTCATGTGGTTCATTCACTTGTTTTAATTGATCTAGAAGAGAATTTGCATCTTCTACTAACTTAAGTATTTATTAAAAATGTTATGCATTGTTTCCCAATTAGGAATAGAGGATGTTCGTAAATGGTAAAACCATATTTTATATCTTCTTATATTGTTTCCAAAAAAAAAAACTATACATATTAATGTTGTACACCTAACACTCTACATGTGATAAAAATATAGTAATATGATCATTTGGGTATTTCCTATCTCCCTTAAATTTAGGAAATTTCTTTCTTGATTCCTTGAGAAGCTCATGTAGGGGTGACTCAAATAAAAATGGTTTGATTTATCTCCCCATGGTAATGGTACTAATGGTACTACCATTGTAGTGAAGATGGAAATTAGCGTGACCTTGCTAATACTTAGAAAAAGTGCCTCACACAAGATCAAGACTCCTTCAACTTGAGCTCATTAACGTATAGGTGAAGTACTAGTAGACTAAATTTTCATCTTTTGTTTAGGTGGAAGAGTAAAATGATGTTTTTATTAAAGGTTAAAGATTGTATCAACCATTTCTCACACTCTTCTACCTCACATGAATCTCTTCTTAGCCAATGATCCAAAACTCGGTGGGTTTTGGGATTAAAGGAAAAATAAAAAATGCGCGAGATGTAAACATAAAAATATCTCTAAGGTGACACATATATTGCTCAAAAATATCTCTGAAAAATATATGTATATTTTTCAAAAGACTATGATTACAATAGTTATCTCTACAAGGAGATGTGTTTCCTTCCCTTGCAGGTTACATATACTTATATACTAATTTTAGAAATATGAAGAGACATATAGAATAATGTGGAAGGTCACCAATATTGAGGGAGATGAGGTGGTTCACCTTATGTGAATTACATATGTGAAAAATTTGTAAAATTACTATTTTTAGACAACACTACAAAAATTACATTTTGAGGCCTTTAGATGCAGATTTCTAGGGTCAGAATTTTTTTGTACATAGTTCTACAAAATTTCATCATAGTCTACACTTATAAACTTTCCAATTCATTTTGAACAAAATAAATCAGAGCTATGGTGTTAACATTATGCTTCTTCGAAAGTTTCCCCACTAGAATTACCACCTAGGTCATTTTCTGGATCAATATCACTACTACTGCAAGTAATAAAGATACATTTCTTCTACTCTCCAACTTTGCAAGAGATTTAATCTTGTACAACAAAGAAGGAACTTTGTGACTTTTATTAATGAATCTATATAACTTTGTCTATGATTTATTAGTGTTTCTAATACTTACATGGTTTATTTATTATATTAGATGTAGAGCTACTATAGTTACTATTGGTGATAATAGTCTATTGCCTACTTACAACACTAAACCTCTCTCCCTATTTTTCCTACTCTCCTTTACCTCTCTCTAAACTAATTCCTCTCTTTTACATTATATACACACTTTACCACATGTTTAGTGTAGTATTCCTATTTGATTCTTGACCTAATGGTTGTTGCATAGTTTTAGTTAGTTTACATTCAATAATGGGAGCCTCCCCATACCAAATGAGGGCTTAGACCCAAAATATTTGGTGAGAAATAACTATCTACCTATAACAAATTATTTATCCAATAGGTTATAGTGACTTTACTAGGGAATATTTTCACTCATACACCCTATAAATATCTCTAAAAACCCAAAACAATATATATCCTAAAACCCATAAATATTGGAAAAATGAAAATACCAATAATACTATCCAAATGTGCTTAGGCCCCATTGATTCCTTTGAAAAATTTGCATTTTTATTTCATTACTATCTAACACTTTGATCAAAATTGGTAGAAACAAGGTATACTCAAGTTGATCATGCAAGTGAAATTGTTTATCCCACATTAGAAGATCAACAATAATCTGATTTTAGACATTCTATTGTCTAGGTAGCAAGGATAGTTATGAAATATTCCTCTAAATTTGATCCTAAATTTCCTCTTTATTATTCTATTTAAGATCCAATTGGATAACCATTGGAGATCATTCCTCTGGACGAATAATAAGAATAAGAAGTGGCTACACCTATACCTTGGGGCTGAAAAAATTATTCATTAGTGTTGGCTTCTCCACTTCATGAATTACTAAAAGGATAAAGAAACAATTTTCCCAAATTCTATGGAAATGGAAAAAGCATAAAAATGATCATATTATAACTTTTATCATAACACGTGGCATTCTTGAAGTGGTACATGAAGATAATGAATTATAACAAGGAAATCCCGAGGTGATGATTAATGTAGATCATAACTAAGAAGTGACATAAAATGACTTATTAATAGCTAAATCACAAATTTCTAATCATCTTCTCGAAGTCCAACATGAAGGATTATTTGGTTAGTATGAAAATGATTGTGAATATTAATCCTTCTTTTTCCCATTAGGATAAGATAATGACCTTCTTAGTAAAGAACAAATATATGGAAGGGTGATTTATTATCCCAAGGATTGTAGTCACTTTTGCACCCACTAAGATCAAGGGAACCCAATGCGCATTGGCCTATCACCCAGCGGGTGCTTTGGGCACTCACCGAGGCGCACGAGAGGGAGATGAGTCTCTCTTTATGTGAGTCTACTTTGGAAGGCATAGCTCATGATTCTCGGCTTAGTGATTTAACAGAAATGAAGGGGTATAGAGCTCAGGATGGCTTCTACACCCCTTCAGTCATAATAGAACCAAAGTGTGCAACAGAAATAATAGAACTAAGAGTTGTATATCTACTACTATACTTAACCATTTAAGCAAGATTCATGATTATATAAGAACAAAATTGCAATAGTAATATGCGGAAAATATAGAGAGAGATTCTCGATACCTTTGTCACGACAATCTTATAACATTCATTCATCACATTTACTTATAAAATATTACAAAAGACAGATCAGTAGTCATGCACCATGTGTGCATCCATACATGTATCCTCACAAGACAAAAAAATCACTCCCAATTTCCCCATTACATCCTTTCTTGAATTCTGTACCTATTTTCATCCCATAGTTCTTACAAGTAATCCCGCAGAGCTTTTCTACTTCACTTGTGTCCCCTTCTTTGCCAAGGGTGCGCATATAAATAGGCCTCTGAGCTCTAACAAACTCCTCTATAGCCTTAGATCTGGCCCCAAGTGTCAAGGTGTGGGTCACCCGAGCACATGCCTCTCCGTGTCATGATTAACTTTTTGGATCTTTCTATCGTAAGGTATATTCCTTCCAGGACACCCTGTCACTAGGCTGGAACCTTATCCAAATGGAACACGTTATTCATGTGTTTTGTCCCAAATACCAAAAATGGCTAAGTCTTGAATTTTTCTTCACATGGGGCATGCATCCTAGGTTCTTCAAGAATATTTTTGAACTCTGCCTTACACACCTACACCTGCGTGCTTCCTTTGGTCATGTGCACCTATGATCCCTTAAGATTTGGAAGTTAAATTAGGAGCCCAACATTACGACACATATCACCTGTTCTCCACCCTTGGGAACCTTCTCAAAGAATGCAGTACAAAAGAATGCAAGGCCTTTCCTTGGAAAAGAATGGGGGGAAAGAATAAAGAAAGGGGAAGAGAATGAATGGGGGAGAATTTCCTAAAGAAGGAGAGGAAATTTTTACTAGAGGTCAACCTCTAGTGTACTTGAAGCGCTAACTTCCTTTTGTGCTTTAGTGTAGACGTCACCAACCAAGGTGCTCACCTCGTCGTAAGTTAGCCCCTCCCCCTATGTGGTAATGGTTTCCACCACAGTCTCCAGTTCTTTAGCGTGGTCTTCCAGGGCATCCATCTTCCTTATGATGACCTTGTAGAGCTCTTTTAGCTAGGTTTTGATTGAGACTCGCCAGTTATCAATGGATTCATATTTATTTTATACCTCAGTTATGATCCTTTCCCGCTTGGCTCTATTTCCCTTATTCTTCTCTCTGAACTCCTTCAACTCTGCCTCATCACGGTAAGTGGTATGCTTGTCACTTTGTCTTGATCTACGTAGTGGTCGTAAGTAACCCCGTGGTTTATGCAGTTGATCTCACATTGGTGAGCAACTTGCTATATTCAACCACAAGTGTGATGACCTTCAACTTGTCTTCTTTCTCCAAGCATGACCCTACCTCTTCTATCGATTCTAATGCCAAGGGTTGTCTCTCCATGGTGAGAATCCAGAGTCGAGTCCTCTAGGCACTCCAAGGAAGATCTATAATTTTTCATAGGGGGGTTAAGGTCTCGAGTGCCTCATGATAATTAATTGGGAGATGAGCTCCACCTTCTTAGAAACTTTACACACCCTAGACTTTTCCTCCTGAAGCTCCCTCTGTAGTTGAGCACTGATTAATTTCTTAAGGCTGAGATCCTTCGTTAGCTTCACCACTTCTTCCTTCCTCTTCTCCAACTGGTCCTCCAAGACTCTAACCCTGTCATTTCTACTGAAGAGCCTAGCCTCGATTTCCACTGAGACTTTGTTTAGCACGTTACATAGTTTCTCATATGATAGTTACTATGCGTTACAATGGGGTTGTCCCCCTTTCCTTTGGATAGCTTCAATACTGCTCCTTGGTTAATTTTGAATTCAGGCTCATCGAGGTGGGAGTCGAATGCCCAAGATAGCATTTTCCTTGTTCGCAGGTATCCTCCCTCAGGGTCAAAGGACTCCATGGCAGTGAGCTCCTTAGTGGGCATGGTACTTTGGAAATGCGCGTGCAAAACTTTGTTGGGGTCATCAATGTAACTCATCATTGTTCTTCCCCCTCTACGTGCTTACTTCCCATGCACACGCCTTGGGAATAGTTACCGAGAGAGTTGGTCCTTTAGTGCTACTTCCACTCTTCTCCCTCTACTCCTTGAACTCACCAAGCATGAGCTTCGTGTTACACCCCAACTCTTCATTGACCAAGGCATCAATTATCTTCTCTGCCTCTCTTGTTGCCTTCTCATCCACCTCCTCCTGAGTGAGCTTGGGCATATCTGGTTCCTTGGTACTAGCCCCTTCACTCCCCTCTTCGCTGTGCGTGCCTTCCTCCCTTTGGGTGCCTTTCCTTCTTACAAAGATGAAGGCATCATTTACATTCTCAACCTCCTCTCCTTTTGAGTCATGGATATCAATTGGCTCTTGGTCCACCTCCAGCTCCTCCCCTTCATCGTCATCCCTTTTGCCTACATAGGCATTCAGGTTGTTTATATCTTCAGACCCTTGTTCCTCTGTTCCTTGTTCTTCTTCTCTGGTAGAAAATTCTAGAGTGGGGGATGTTGTCTTTTCTTCATCTGAAGGTTCTTCAGGGGATGGTGGCTTTGCAGGCTCCAGGGTCTTTTCCTTGACCACCGTTCTTCTCTTCTTCCAAACATAGGTACTTAGCCCCACAGTACCTACATCCTACCTTCCCACCACCCCTTGTTCTTCCTCTTCTTATTATTTCTCCTTACGCTTTAGCACTGGCTTCTTCCTTCCCATGGGGTCATCTAGGATGGATATTTCATTTTCTATGTATGTGCCCTTCTCGAACTTTCACCTTATGCATAGGTAGATTCTGGCAGTAGCACTTTCAACAATTGGTAAGGTCATTAGCCTTACTATGTGCACATCCTGTGACATGTATCTTTCAACATATGCATGCTTCCCTTGGTAAACTATCTTCTTTCTCATCTCTCTATTTTAACTATCAAGGGTGGATAGGTCGAGTCTTAACTTCTTCAATTCCTTATATCTGTTTACCCTGCTGGAAGAATTGGGTAGTAAAAGAGAAGGGGAGTTTGTACCAGGGATTCCAACTACCATCCACCAAGATGAATCTACCAATGCAGAAATGCTTTGGTACACCATGAAATTTGATTCTCCTTTAGTTATCACGTGGAGCTACTCGGGATCTACCATTCTACCCCGAATGCATTCCTAAGGCACGTATACCATTTATCCAAATGCACCTTGTGCACCCCGTCATTGACTCATAAGTATACTTCTGGAACCTATCCGTGGGTGAAGGGTCTTCATCGAGGTACTCCCATACAAACTTATCAGATGCATCTGGCACCCTGATTTCTAAGAACACAATGATTAGTAGAATGTTCCCAAACAATATTTTTCCTTCATCCTATGCACTGCTTATAATCTCATCTACTATGTACTGGGAGATATTGTACATGGTTCCTTCCATGCAACCTTTACGTAGACATTAAACTAGGGCTTGCTCACAGGTCCACTTCTCTTGTCTATTTAGCTTGGAAACAAGGTGAGAGGCCATTTTCATCAACTGGATCAGTGATATCCACGATGTTGTAGTACCTCGATCCCTTCTTATAATCTTGGGATGCAATGGTTTCTTTAATTTCCTCCTCATCCTAGAGGTTGTCTAGTTCGCGTCCCATTTACTGACTCGGCTGTAAACTTTGAGATTAATTATGGGGTTATGCACATCTTGTGCCCTGTGAAGTAGAAGAAATATTCATGCACACACATCATTAACCATTGGTACAGGCACTCGGGCTTCCCGAAGTAGGGCAGCTCATAAATTTGGAGAACCCCTACCTTTTCCATTTTTACCTTAACTACATCACTGTAAATCGGCATCCCATCAAGTGTTCATTTATTTGTGGGGTGCACTAGCTCCAGCACCATTTCCTTCATAATTATACTCGACCAGGTGATTGTAATCAATTACGGTCATTTGTCTAATGTGGGACTCCCACTCTTGTCCTAGCAAAACCCCATCCAGGTATTGCATCTCTGAGTACCATTCCTCATTGGTATCCAAGGGGATTTCATCTTCTTTCTTCTTTCCTTTTCCCTTCCCCTTTCCCTTTTTGGATTGTACTATAGGCTTATCAACTAGTTTCATGGCCATCATTTTACCCTTTGCTTTCATTCCTTGGTTACCTTCGAGTTGTCTGAGAGTTTTCTTCACACACCCCGTGCCCTAGGGTACAAACCCTAATTTCTGATTTCCCTCTTTTAATCACGGTGCTATTTTCCAACATTACCCATAACTTTGAATCACTTCTTCTCTAGTTTCTAGATCAACTGACTGATCGCGTGGAAGTTTATGAAATTATCCTTCGCATGAGTTAGCTCTCGAAACCCTAGCTCTTAAAAGAAAATTGTTCTCCTTATTTTCACAAAGTAAAATAATGAACTTCCCATCCTTGTATTTACATATTTTACCACTTGTACACATTAAAGGCTAGGCTACCTACCATTGTACGATAATATTTAATGTGGAATTTTCAAACAAACCCGACTTTAGTGTTTTTCCTCGCGTGCCCAATCCTTGCACGAAATGTTTTTCACCCACTCCCAATCCTTGCGTGAAAATTTTTCTAGCCTTCTCGGCATGAGACAATCCATCTTGATAGAAGACTTTTACACAAGTGTCACCAGTGCCAAAGGCACGTCTTCCATCCTCATGATTCTTGTTTTCACCTACCTCATGTTATTTATGCTTTTTCTCCTTTGTACATGGATTTCCAATGGAACTTTATTTTTCCATCCATCAGCCTTCCAAATGCATATTTTCAACGGGTGAGTTCGAATGGTCTACCAACTCAATCTTCCTACAGAATAATTTCATGCCTCTCTTAATCACTTCACCCCATACTAAATCGATGTGCAGTCCTCTACGTAATCATAAGCTTAAAAAGTAATAAGGTTTCCGGAACCCAAGGCACAAAACAAGACAATGACGTGAAAGGAAAAACAAAAATGAAAAGCATAAAAGGAAACTCTAGACTAACTAGAAAAACTACCTTATTTACAAAAAGCAAGAAGCATTATTTATAGTAGGGCTTTAGCATACTCCCATTGAAGTGTCCAGGTAATTTTTTTCCATCCAACATTGTAGGCTTACGTGCTGAATCAAGGATGTATGAAATTACATAAGGACCCAACCAATGCACCTTCAACTTTCCAGGATGGTGTAGAAATTTAGAATCATATAACAATACCATCTAGCCAACCTCAAACTATTTGTTTTTAATGTGGCGGTCGTGCCATGCCTTTTGTTTAGCTTTTTCAGTTGTTTGGCTCCATCTTGCTAGTGAGCACCTTTCATCCAACTTTATTAATTCATCAATTATTTCTTCTAGTGCTTGTTCATTATCCAACCCTCCTGTGTGTGCTATACGTAGTGATGGTAGCATAAATTCAACCGACAAAATAGCCTTCACACCAAACACCAGTTGAAATGGTGTGGTCTTGTTCAACCTTTTATACATTTTTCTCGTATGCGAAAGGATTTGCGCCGATACCTTTTCATCCCAATCCCTCGTACTCACGTCACATATCTTAGTCAATGTGTGACTAAGGATTTTTTTGAATGCCTTTACAGTCCCGTTTTCTTGAGGGTGATAAGGGGTATTCTTGTGATGGGCTACCATGAATTTTGCTAAGAGAACCCTAATTGTTTCATTTAAAAAGTGAGTGCCCTTATCACTTGTTAAACTTAATGGGCACCCATACCTGTTGATAATGTTCTCCCACAAAAATCTAGTAGTTGTGGCTGCGGTGCAATCCTTAGTGGGTACAGCATTTGCCCACCTTGTCAGATAATCAGTACAGGTAATAATATACCGTGAGTTATTCCTTCACGTAGCTGGTGAGATTGGTCCAACAAAATCTATTGCCCACTTTTGAGAAGGTTCCACACTTGTGGTGATGGGGCGGAAGGGCATCTCGTCCATTTTCTAGGTTTTTGAAGGCATTAGCAGTGGTCAGAGGCCTTGTAAAACTCAATACAATCCTGGTGAATCATCTCCCACCATAGTCCAACGACTAGGATCTTGTGCATAGTTGCATTCCCTGCATAATTTCCTTTGGCAATCCCACCATGGACCTCTTCTATTATAGCTACATGTTCATGTTCTAGTACACACCAGCATAAAACCTCATTGTGGCCCATTTTATATAAATCCCCATTGATTAACATGAAGGGCATTGCGTGTATGGCTAACCTTTTCCTTTCCAAAGCATTCATCCCTTCGGTGCCACACCTTCCTTGAGAAAGATAGCAATGTCTTCTAGTTCGAGGGTGCATGCTTTATGTCTGAATAGTTGTGCATCTGGCATGGTTTCCTCGATACTCTACGCATCCTCTCCCGAATCAATCCTTGATAAATGATCTAGCCCACAATTGTTCTTTCCTGGTTTTACCACCACTTTGAATTCAAATTCTTGAAATAGAAGAACCCAATGGCATATGCACCCTTACAACACTGATTTTTTTAACAAATACTTCAAAGCCATATGGTCAGTGTAGAATATGAAAGGAGTTTCTAGTAGATATTGCCTAAATTTGTGGAGTGTGTAGATCATTGACAATGCCTCACACTCGGTCGTTGTATAATTCTATTTTGTTGGTGTCAACTTTCTACTTGCAAAACACAAAGGATGATCAACAATCCCCTCTCTTGGTTGAGAAATAATGACTCCTATTGTTGTACCAGAGGCATCCACGTGGACATGGAAAGGTTTATCCCATGATGGTAATCATAGAATAGGTTTAGTGATAAGCCTTTCTTTTAGAGTGTCAAATGCCCTCTGCTGCGCCTCTCCCAACTGAAAGGTACTCTTGTGTTTGAGCAATATCTCCAAAGGCACGGTAATCTTGGCATATCCCTTAATGAACTTTCTGTAGTACCTAGTGTGTCCAAGAAATCCATGCACAATGCTTTGGCTAGTAGGCTCCCCTAATCCCACAATAACTGCAACCTTCGCGGGATCTACCAGTAAGCCCTCTTTACATATGATATGCCCCAACAACATCCCAAAAGGAGTTACAAAGATACATTTCTTGATGTTGAGGGAGATCCTCAACTGCCGACATCTCTCAAACATCAACCTTAAGTTGTCACAATGGTCCTTTACTAATCCATACACTGTCCAATCATCCAAATATACCTGAAGGAACTTGTGGATGAAGTCCTTAAATTCTTGTACCACTATGCGCGAAAATACAGTGGGTGCATTCTTCAGCCCAAAGGGCATGACTGTATATGCAAAGCTTCCCCACTTAGTGGTGAAAGTTGTCTTATCTTGGTCTTCCTTAGAAATCCTTACTTGGTGATATCTCGAGAATCCATCTGTAAAGGAATAGACCTTGCACCCAACAACTCCTTCCAAAATCTCTTTAGTAAAGGGGGTGGGAAAAGGATATATGATACAAACAATGTTTAATTCCTATAATCCACACATATCCTAATCTACCCATCCTTCTTTATGCTAATCACCATTAGACTTATCCATTCTGATTCCTCCACAACCTCAATGATACCAGATGCTATCATCTTGTCTAGTTCTTCTTTAACCCTTATACGCATGTTGGGATTCATCCTATAAGGCCTTTTCCTGACCGGGCATGCACCATCTTTCAACCTTATCCTCATTTCCCCCAATGAATGGTGGATGACTTTCAGCTCATGGTATCCATGCGGGAATAAATCCTCAAATTTACATAAGAGATTGATGATCTTTGATACTTCCTTTCTCGACCAATAGTCCCCAATGATAGCCTCCTTGGGCTCCTCTTCCGATTCGATGTTAAATTTCTTGGTTTTGAGTGGTTCATGATACGTGTGCGCACATGCATCCACACTGTCAACTACTTCATGCACCCCAACCAAATGGTTGACATTCAAGCTCTCTATCTCCTCTCCATCAACAAGGTATACCATCTTTCCTTTCTCCTTTTCAGCACACGCGTGCTCGAATTATATGTCTTCTGGTTCTTCCTCTTCGAACTGTGCTTCTAAAATAGGTTCACCGAGTAATTTTACTAACCTATCTTCCACCATGGTGCAGTCCTCCAGAGTGAGGTTCTTGATAGTCTGCAACACCTCATCAATCAAGTTACTTGGTACTTTGGTACTTGAATGTGTGTACTAAGTCAATAATTCTGCCAACTTCCCATTTGGCGGCATGTTTTAGAATGGATATACCAAGCATGTGCACAACCTTGTAGTGTCGAATATAGCTTATGCACCCAAAGAGAGGGTGGTAGAGCTTTTGTGCCTTCTCCCTAGACCCTCTCACATTCCTGGATGTGGGAAGAGGTGGGTCCATTACCACTGTAATTTCTAATAGTGATGGTTATGTTACTTTTCGAGAATTAGACAGTAAGCGCAATTCAAACTTCATGCCATTCCAGAAAGTTCTCACTATGTGCAGCCCACCACCTTGCTATTGTGTTTATCAAAACATAACCTAGCATACTTCGTCACTCTTCCTACCTCCAGTGAACTTCCATCTCTCTCAAGAAGACCTTAGGGTATGCATCCCCAGAATACTTTGTTATTGTCTTCCCTCCTAGGTGCCGAACTATACACACTATTGTTACCTTGGTTACTGATCCTTTCAAATGTCACCCAATCAATTCATAAGTCCCATGCACCCAATTATCACATGCTATACTGGTAGTATCACTGTGAGATTGAGCATCATCAAACTGGATGACTCCTTCTGTAGGGTGGATGGTCTCTGGATCTCTTATGGAGCACACATATATTCTGTCTAGGACTTCCTCCCCAAGGGGTTCAGTATAGGGGTGGACTTCCCATCAACCAGTGGTATAACTACCCACTCTTCCTTGTTTTCAAATCTTATGTACCCCTTGTTAAACCAGAGATCTACATTATTCTTATAACACCACGGGTGCCCAAGTAGAGCTGGGAAATTATCTGCCTCGGAAAGCACCAAGACTTCAAAATCCCCAGTGAACCTAGTCCCCTAAATTGTAATGGTTACATCCTTCAAGACACCTATGGGCATCACCTTTGTTTTATTTTCCATATACAACACATTCGAGGATGGCTATAATGCATGTCTTCCCATTTGATGCCAAGCATCCAGAGTGAGAACATTAACCTCCACACTGTGTCAATGAGGATGTTGCTAAGAAACCATCCATCCACTACTGCATTCAGGGTAATCTCTTTGTCATAATCAAGGCTATGAGGTGGGAGGTTTGCATGTAGGATCTACCTTTCATGTTCTTCCCGATGCATGGCACCTTTTCTCTCAACCATGCCCCTAGCAGGGGAATAATATTCTCCTACCTCATCCTTACTGAGACCTCCTTAACCTCATCCAAGTCATCCCTTGGTGCTTCTACTAGTCTCCTTTTCTCATCTTTTCTAGTCTACTCTTTTAAGCATTGGATCTCCCCTTGTAAACTTCAAATTACGTCCATGGTTTCTTGGTAGACTTCTTTCTAGTGAGCTGGTTTGGATACTTCCCATGTACTTCTTCTTCTCTCGAAACTAGATGTCTCTACCTAGGCACTTCCCTTGCATGCACGGATTCTGCCCTCGTTGTTACCATAACAGGCTCTAGTTCTGATTCTCATATTACTTATGGAAGCCATTGCACGTCAGCCTTCTTAATACTCACCATGGCAGTGCCCTTATCCTTCCAGTACTGTTGACTCATATGTTCATACAAATCTGGTAATTCTTCGTACTTATGTTTTTTTCCACACCAGGGAGCATTATAAAATATCTAGACATTCGGGCTTATAGTGGTCTATGGCTCCAAATAAAACATGTCCCACACAGAACTCACTTCTTCCTCCTCGGTTACCATGACCACAAAATCCTCTGTGAAACCCTCTTCCACACACATCTCCATCTCTGTGCTCCTCATATCAATGTTCATCTCCTTTGGAACTACTAGCAATGTTATTCTAGTGCACACCAAGATTAATTACCTCATGAATCTGGTCAATCAATCTATAATCCTTGGTGTCATGTGTGGTTGAGGTACATATCTTGCAATAACAAGATACATTTTTATGGATCACGTGCTATCAATAGGGGGCACCTACTTGCATCATGGTCCTCGTGACATATTTCATAGTTTACTGCCATAGCATGTACCACCTTCTAAGTACATATCCCACCATTATCCTTTGTGTGTCCTTCTACATTACAATCTGTGGACCACATTCCTCTGTGAATCTCTGGAACTGTGTTGGCAGAAAATTTCTCCAATTGCTTAGCCATGACAACAATCTGAGCCTCTAGAAATGGGCTAATACCAGTGTCAATACTACTAACTGCTTCAGCAAGTAAAGCAGCTTCCAATGCTTCGCACAGGTCCGTGAACATTTTATGAGATAAGGCCCTCCTAAAGGGTGTGATCAATCCTCCAACAAACCATTGAGCATGTTGTGAAGGGTGGATATCATAAGACAACTTAGAAAAAGAGTTTTAAAGCATGCATCATATTCCCGCATGCTCTCTGTCATTCCCTGCTAGATTTCTTTGAGAGAGCTAATGCTCTTCTATTCAAACTCAAGTATGTGGAATTCCACCAAGAATGCATTTCTCAGTGCGGTATAATCCATAACAGTCTAATGAGGGTCATAATTTCTATACCAACTATGTGCGCATCCTTGCAAGGTCGTCATAAATTGACTGGCCTTTCGATCTTGGGTCATGATTCCTTTCACGCACCATAGTAGCTTGTACTTATGCACATGCTCCACAACATCTTCTATTCCAATGTAATCTAGAAAGTGTAGAGACATCTCGAAAAAGACTTGAGGAGGTGGCTAAGGCCCTTGCCCTCCCAATCCAGTCCCTTGGTTTCCTTTAGTGTTTCCTCCTTCCTGCCGGATCCACTAGATCCTAAGCCACCAGCTCCACCACTCCCACCTCCATATCCTCATGTATTAGGTACAGGGGCCTATTTTTGTTGTGCCAAGCAAGCACTCCGTCATCCCACCGAAATGTGCGTTGAAAATTTGTGAATTAGTACCACTCCCACTCATAGTTCCTCCACCACTTCCTAGCATGCTTCCAAAACTAGATGTATATGTGCCTTGTCCAAACATTCCACCAAATACTAGAATAATGTGTGAAGCCATAGAAGTCCCAAATGAGAAATTTTATGTTCTAGGCGTTGATCTATTGCTTCCACTAATATCAAATGGATTAAATGTACTCTTCCCTCATTCAAACAAGCCAAGCACCAAGGTCCAATCGCTAGGTGGGGTCATATGTGTGCCAACGAATCTTCTCTCTCTACATGACGGACTCTCATCGGAAGCTGCAAGGTTTTCTCTTCCGTGCTTACCAAGATGGGGTACCACAGACTATTTGGGTTTGACATCCTCTGCGTGAACCTCAAATCCTTTCCACCATGTCTGGCTCCATAACCCACTTGTAATCCCATGTTGTCTATTGATATCCCTTTCACGTGCTTCGTTATACTTGAGCCACCTCTCCTCCCTTTCTTGTTTAGTCGTTAAATCAGCCATCCTTCCCCAACTTGGCTTCCTCACCTAACACTCTTGGTGGTTTAGCCGGCCATAGGAAATGCCTCTAAATCCATGGTTACCATCAATATTTTTATTGCAAGGGGAATAACACGTAGAAATGATCCCTGGCTCTCACAGGAACTGAAATTCAGCAACTTCTCGGACAGGAATACGTGGAAATGGCATATTCCAAAGTGTAGCTAGCTAGTACTCCCTTCCACCAATGATCTATAGCACGAGTCCACATTAGATCAAAATATTGTAGGTTCTGATATGTTTCTTGGGTCCAAGGGTATGATCTATAACACCACCTCGATCTAGATGTATAAGCCGAGAGCCATTCGAATAACTCTACTAGGAAACAACAGAAGAAGGTTTCGTACAACTCATGATAAAGAGTGTCTTCCACCCATCTTTGCATATCAAACCCAGATCCGGTACTAAATCTCTGAGAAAATTCATCCTCCATGCTCTTAAACCAATCTTCAACACCTTCAAGTGTTAAGTGCTCCGCCATCACTTTTTACAGAGATCATGATATATGCCATGTTCCCCTACAACTTTGAAAAGAGGTCCCAACAATGGAACCAAGATGTAGTCACTTTTACACCCACTAAGAACAAGGGAACCTCATGCACACCGGCCTATCACCCAACGGGCACTGGGTGCTCACCCAAGGCGTGCGAGAGGGAGCCGAGTCTCTCTTTTATGTGAGTCTAGTGGAAGGCATAGCTCATGATTCTGACTTAGTGATTTAATAGACATGAAGGGCTATAGAGCTCAGGATGGCTTCTACACCCCTTCACTCATAATAGAACCAAAGTGCGCAATAGAAATAATAGAACTAAGAGTTGTATATCTACTACTATACTTAACCATTTAAGCAAGATTCACGATTATATAAGAACAGAAGTGCAATAGTAATATGCAAAAACACAGAGAGAGAGAGTCCTAATACATTTTTCACAAAGCAACCTTATCACATTCATTCATATTGTTTACTTATAAAAGATTATAGAAAGTAGAATGTAGTCATGCACCATGTGTGGATCTATACATGTATCCTCACAAGACAAAAATTTCACTCCCCATTTCCCACATCCTTACTTGAATCTGCACCCATTTTCATCCCATAGTTCTCGCAGAATCCTGCACGATCTCTACTACCTCACTTGTGTCCCCTTCTTTGCCAAGGGTGCACATATAAATAGGCCCTTGAGCTCTAACAAACTCCTCTGTAGCCTCGCACCGGCCCCAAGTGTCAAGTTGTGGGTTACCCTGTGCATGCCTCTCCGTGTCATGATTAACTTTTTGGATCTTTCTATCACAAGGTATATTCCTTCTAGGACACCCTATCACCAGGCTAGAACCTTATGCAAATGGAACACATTCTTCATGTGTTATGTTCCAAAGGCCAAAAATGGCTAAGTCCTGAATTGTTCTTCACGCGGTACACACATCCTGGGTTCTTCAAGAAGCCTTTTGAACTCTACCTTACGTGCCTACACCTGCACACTTCCTTTATTCATGTGCACCTACACACCCTTAAGATTTGGAAGTTATATTAGGGGCCCAACAAGGATAATTCCATTCGATATGATGACCTTATCGATGATGAATATATGAATAAGAATATGATTGAATATTTTCAAGTTTAATGTACTAAAGAAAATTATGTTTTCATCACGAAATGGATTTTAAGGCTCAAAATGATCAAGATGGGGAAAATGATGATTTACATATTTCATGCCTAATATTGTGCTCATTTTATTTCCAAGAGGATGAAACACTATGCACATCACATCATAGTGAGAAGTGGGTCAAGGGTGAGAATTTTTATGAAGGATAGTTTCTTGGAGCAATTGAGAAACATGGAGAATCAAGAGATTTATGATAGTGTTTAGAATCTTATAGTACCTACTAAGAACCAAATCATACGAGACTACATGGATAGGAAGCAGTAACAATTAAAGGTCAAATTCGCATCAAATACCAAAATCCTTGGTGTGAAAATGGTAATCTTGGTATGATCAAAACTCATATTTGTAAAAGCAATAGAAGACCATAAATTGGGATTAATTATCAAATGGATAAGTAGATGAAAAAATAATACCATAAAAACAAAGGAAATGATATGTCTAAGTGGACCCTTACTTATAAGAACAATCATGCAAATTTCCTCAAGAAGTTGAGAAAGGGGTTATATCTCAAAGATCTAGTTAATGGATTTATAGAAAAGGCATTTGGAAATACCCGAGCATAGGTAAAAATTTAGTGAAGAATTAGTGATATAATGAAATTAATTTTTCCCCTACATGTAACATAGGTGATGTAGGTATATTGTATCATATTTTCCTTTTCTTTTATGTGTTCGTGTTGTTTTTCTCTTGGTTGTGTCAATATATTTGCAAGTTGTTTAGTATGGTGAGTCTATGGCCCACTACATAAGGCACTTCTCTACCACACCAAAAGATACCTGAGGTTATTCATTACCTATTATGATCTAATGCCCCCAAGCTAGAGTGAAAGAAATATTAGTGGTGAATTTTCGTAAACTCATGAATATTTGGATTTTTGAAAATTAGAAATGATGAATTTTCAGTAGTCAAGTGGTTGCCTTATTCACAAATATTTTGGCTGAAAGGTCCTTAATATGGCTCTGGCTTCTCCTAGTATTTACACATATAAATGAACTTATGCATGTAATTCACCAACATTTTGAATCAACCTATGCACATATTCACCAAAGTATACTATAGTCTACTATATATAGTGCCTAGGTATCCATATAATACATATACAACCATCCAATCTTTTTTGTAATATTTTCTACCGAAGTTGAACATCAACCCATCCAACCTCTACTAGTTTGACTACAAGGTTTTCCACCAAACCCAAATTCATCCAACTATGACTGTAAGTAATCCGACTGTAATATCACAATTTGTCTAACCTAATTTTTTCAACCACCAAAGTAACTACAAAATTTCCAACAAGGCATCCAACTACAAATGCGTCTAACTTCTAGCCATCCTGACCGTAAAAACAATTTGTCTTATAGTTAACTATCTAACTTAGCTCCCAACTACCAGCCATCCTACCCCAATTTGGCCAAAGGTGAGCCATCCGATCGTAATATCCTCGCTTGTCCAACTTTTTTGTCGAACCCCAAACCCGTCTGTACCTATTTGGCGACATATTCATGGATTCTAAAAAAACGTAATAAGGTTACATCTAATTCAAATAAGGGTACTAAGACATTGTTTGGCTATTTTGGAAACTCACAAAAAATGAAGGTTGTGTTTGGATCTGCTAAAAATATCGATATGTACTATTTACAGTTTACTAATTTATAGAATTTTATTATTATATTTTTCATATTATTTTTCAAACTCTTTGCACTCTTGTTTTATTTTTATTCAGTGGTATTAATAATATAAATAATTAATACTATTTGTAACACTTTTATAAAATTATATGTAGACATTTCTCAAACACCTTCACAAACTAATCCATTTCTAGATGTCGATGATCCTTTATATGTTGATGAAAACATTTGTTCCCTTGATGACATCAAACTAGAAGAAGATTCATCAAATTCTCATTCAACACCAACAATAGAGGAAGATTCTACTCCAATGTCTATTTCTAGAAAAAGGAGATGTGAGGATCAATATATTCCTGCTGAGAACCCAGATGCACAAGTTGAATTCAAAGAACATAAATAAAATATATCAAAAAAAAGAGGAAAAACTAGACAATAGGAAGGAATTTTAGGTTCGACTAGGTAGACAAATATCCTTTTATTGAACCTGTGGAGCTGAAAAATAGTAATGATGTTCCAACTCAATGTCGATGTAAAATATGTAGTTGGAAATAAGGGAAAGATCACACAATGTAACTCAAACTAGACACCATTGAAAACACTGTGGAAAATCTATTTTCCCAAAATAAAAATGAAGGTAGCATAGTAAGATCTCATAAATTGAAAAATGAAAAGGATTGTTTACATGTAAAATACGTATAAGAATATGAAAAATATTTTTTTTTTTGAAAAATCTAAATGAAAAAGGTGGCATAATTGTATAAACATTGAAAAAAACTATGGATACTTGAAATGCATGCCAAAAGTATTCAATTTTCTATTGTATTCCATATATTGAAAAAGGGAAGACCCATTTCATATTTCTCATAAAATAAAATTTTGTATCAGGTTATTAGCTTACAAAATGTTCCACAATCACATTGGTCAAATACTAGTGGCTGGGAAATTGTAAAATGTCTTGCTTTGGTAGAAAAGGAGGATCTAAAAGAGTTTATTCAAAATGTAAAGTTTATTTCCCTTTCAATTGATGAGGTTACAACAATGGACAATACTTCATGGGTTTGTATTCATGTATACACATTTGCAAATGAAGTAAGAACTCCCCATCTCTTAGTAGTTCATAAAATGAGTGAAAATTGTAATTCTGAAAAATTTACAAATTATTGGTATCAAGTCTGAAGGATGTTGTAGGTATGGATGATTTTTCCATTACAATAAAGTTAGTTTGTGTTGGAAATGAATGTGTAGCTATAATAAAGGGGGAAGAAATGGTATTTGCATACAACTATAGACCATTTTTTCCCCTTATATGACCATAATTCATTGCATGGCTCATAGAATGAATCTGGACTACAAAATTGTGAGCACATTTTAAAATGTTTCTAAAGTGGAGGGGTTGATTTGTGATTTTCATGATTATTATTCTAGTAGTCCAAAGATATTTTTAAAATTTTAGAAATTTGTAGTTGATCTAACAGATGGGAAAATCCTTCTCAAATATGTAGATACCGATGGTTTTCAATGTATGAACTTGCCCATAGAATCTTTGAAGAATATCCTTCATTAAAAAAAATTATGTATAAATATTGTAGGGATGTAGATAAAGCTAAAGATATGTTGTACCATCTAATAGACATTGAAACTTTACTCACATTATGTGGTATTTTTCCTATGTTGAAGGATTTTAAATTATTTAATGAAACATGCGCAAGAGCATTGCATCTACATAACAGACTTCATAAGACTAAGAAAATGTGTGTGCTTGAGTCTAGATAATTTATATTTTTCAGATGGAATTTTTCAAGGTCCTATTTTTGAAATTTGGAATGCATTAACAGACCTTAAGAATCCAATTTTCTTCTTAAAATTCAATATACATGATCATCTGTGTATAACAACACATGGGAAAGAGATACCACTTCATACTTTTCATAAAAGAGTAGATTTGGCTAGGTCAAAATGGAAGAAGTAAGAGTGACACATAATTTATTTGAAATAGTATTATCTGACACTTGAAATAAATTGAAAAATATTTCTCAATCTTTATCTACAAAGATCCGTGAAAGATTCAAAAAGGATAAATTACTTGAAGCAATGGGAGTTTTCAATCCATGAGTTTTGGAATACAGACTGGAGGCACACTTCAAACATCCATCAATACTTTATTTATCAAATACATGACTAGCCTAATGCACTATTTATGTGAGCGTGAAGATATAAATAGAGTTTTTTTCAAATTTAATTTACAAAAAAAAGTTACTTAGTTCTCAGTCAATGGATTTTGCTACCACTATGCTAGAGAAATTTTGGTTTTTGGACGAGCCAAATGAAAATGGTTCCATTAGAAGACTTTGGAAGAAGATTTATTCAAGTAGTATTTTGCAAGAGGATTTGAGTGAGTATATTCAGCTATATGAACTTTTTCAAATAATGATTATGGGTTTTGTCGAAGATGAGAGGGTATTCAATGCATTTTCCTTTGTAAATTCAAAATTCTAAAATAGATTGGATATGAATTTAGAAATTTGTCTGAGATTGTATGTATCTAGTTACTCTATGGAAAATTTTCCTTATGAGAGAGAACTTGCATTATGGAATTCACTCATAAAAATAAGATGATTCAGGATATTATTCTAACTGATTCGGGGATCCAAACACATCCATCAACCATGTTTCCGATTCAATTGAATTCCAAGACACAAATGAACGTATCGCTTCAGGACTATTTTAGTTGCCATAGTTATAATTTCTTGTATACATTGTTGACGCTATTGAAAATGATTTGATGCATTGATATATTTAATATTCATTAATGATAATCAACTAGTCTTAATAGACTGGGTTTTTACTTGAAAAAAAAAATTATATATTTTGTTTTATGATTGAAATAAATACTGATTTATTTGGATCTTTCTATGTGATTATTGATTAATGTTTTACATCTGCATGAAACATAAATATTTTAAAAAAAAAAATCTAAGCATATTAAACCATGCTTTATTGTTTACATCTCTAAATAGTAGCATAAAAATATTCACAGTAAGTAGAAATCTAATTGAAATTTGGCATCTTAAATTGTTGAAAATTTTCAATAAATGTGATACAATAGTAAATATAGTTACAATTCAAAATTAGTCTTGTATTCATTCTATCAATAGGTGGATTACTTTATGAATACATGCATCTTTTCATAAAGCATTTTCAGCTAATAAAATTGTAAAATGGTGGGTTGTCAATGGTTTTCAAAGCTTCCAGGAAAGTTCTTTCATATAATAGCACATTACAAGGGAATCCTCTTTTCTTCCTATGATTTTGAATCATAGTTTTCCTTGCATCTTCCACGTGAAATAAAAAATGAAAAAATTGCTAGCCACTATCTTTTAATTCCTACACTAGTGTCAAAATTGTGACAACACACCTATCACATGGTGAGACAAGAGTCATTTATTTACCCTTAATACTTCATTCTAACCTCAAATGAACTGGCCTATTACCCAGCTTGGCATTGGGTGCTCACCCAAGGCACACGTGGGCACCGAGATCCTCTTTTATGTGAGCTTTGTGAGAAGGTTCCACCATTAATGGAGGATTATTTGTAGAAGCAGAAGTACATTCACTTACTTAAAAAGGTAGAAGATGCAACTAACAAATCTACACATTAATGCATCATAAAAGCTAAATAACATTGTAAGAAGTATAATAAACTAGATCTAAGCCATGATAAGTCATATAACACAAGGGTTTACACCCATAAACAAGTTATACAGAACAAACCCACATATATATTGATTTAAAAGAGTTCTGGTAGCCACATTATCACAAAAGGGTCATCTAAGACCATATATATTAAATGAAAAGACTTGTCTCTTGCAAACCTTCCTAATATGAGATCCTAACTATACTTTTTCCCATTTTATCCCTTATTATAGATCCTAGTACCCATACATATGCTTATGGCATCCCTTATAACCCTCTAGCACTAAGTGCTCTAAACCCTAGCATTACTTGTAACACTTTGTTACTCTATGTATTTTTTTCCTTAGTGTCTCGTTTATCTCTAGTATGTCTCTATCTCTAGGCCGAGAATTTCTTTATATAAGATCAACACCCACTACCATGCCTTCTCTAAGCATAGATTGTGTGCCGAGGTTTCAATGTGTTATTCCATAGGTTAATGATTATCCCTTTGCAAACCATCCACTCTCTGTAATTATGTCTTCTTGAAATATTCTCTGTGGGGAATATCTTTTATTGACCTCCAAGGTTCTAGGCTGGCACCTTATCCACTCATCACACCTAGTCAGGTCCTCACATTTTTCCTCAAGTGCCTCTAGAACGTAAAATATGTATAAGTCCTTTAAACCCATGTTCTTCCTCCTACGCGCACCTTGATTTCACTTAAACCCTCCTTAAACCACTTTTTCCTGCGCACTTTCCCATAAACACCCTTCTTTTCACTAGTCCTGCGCAAGCATACCTCTTGGTACTTAGCCAATATTTAGGGTCCAATAAAGACTCACAATTTTTTTCAATTTATGTTTTAGGGGAATTTCGATATTTTTATTTCATAAGAGGAAGAGTTTTCTTAGTCAAGATAGTTCTCTCTCGCTATAACTCCCAATGCATGAAAATCGTGCGATATGGTATTGATATTTTGAAGAATATTTTTCTCCTCCCTCACAACATCTCTTGATGAAAAAAGTGATGGATTAACATTTGTATTTTCCTTTAGTAATATTTATGGATCCATCTTATGCTCCTTGATTATCCTTTTCAATGTATTATTTTGTTTATTTAATAATACAATTTTTTCCTTCAACTATATAAATGCATTCAATATTTTTGAGCATTCTTCAAATGTGCATCAAATACAATTACTTCTTTCTTTAAATTTTCATATTTTTCCTACAAAACAAAAATACAAATGTATTAGTAGTCTATTAGATAAGTCTTAATAATTTATTGCAATGCTCATAATATCATGATTTTATGTGTAAAATATAACCTACCATAACTTTCTCTTTTTCTACATTTACAATTAAAAAATTGTTTTTGTCCTTAGCCCATTTATTGTAGTACACTTGGGATTCTGCATTAAGATTCTCCAACCTGTTTAACATTATATCAAAAATATCATCATCATAATCATTATTATAAAAAAATTGCCTGATTGAGCTTTGTTTAGAAAAATATCAAACCTAGTTGGTTGGATCTCTGTAGAAGTGAAAAATGAATGCCTTTTAGTGTGATTATAGTATCGGGTATTTATTTATTTGATAAAAGAAATCCCTTCTCTCCTAATTGCACATTGATTCCATATCAGACATAACAACTTCCCCGAATTGTGCCCCCATACTATCTGATATCATATTTTTGAAGGTAAAAACCATATCCTGATCATCTGTGAGTGGATTTTTACTTGGAGGAGGAGGAAAGTCTATTATTTGTTGTACATCTTGTTGTGTTTGTGGTTGAGGAGGTGGGGTATATTATATCATATCATGTCTAAATAACTACCCTTCTCTCGCATCAACACTATCAAAACCCAAATACTTGTCTTCGAGCTTGATCTGGTTTAAAGTTTGGGTGACAGTCATGCTAAAGACACCACCTAGTTAAAAAGTAGGAAATATGAGGTTACTTTGGATAAACATATCCTATAGAATCTATAGGAAACCTTATATATTTTTCTTGCAAATTTATTGTTGTTTATATAGTATGTGTTGGCGGTATTGGAGGAATTTTTGCAATCTTTTGTGAAGTTATATTCAGTGAAAGAAAAAAATTGCAATGTATTAGAAACCTAATCAATAAAATATTTGCAAATAAACAAAAGATGTTAAATATTATTAATTATACAATACCTTGCATGTTTGGAGACGCGACGACTCAATCTTGACACTGAGAATGAGTTTGATCTATACCATCAAACTCGAAATTTTTGAAAATAAAAAATGTAGAAATATTAAAATATTGTATGGCTTACAGAACATATAACTTGTTTATAGTTCCTCCTAGTAGCTTAATTAATTATTATAAATAATAAATACTAATGTTTATACCTATAGAGAAGTGTGATGGCATAGAAGATAGGAGCGGTGGAGTTATCGACCCCGTAGGTATTTTTTGATGAGGAAATTGTATTGGGGTTGATTCCTCTCCGAATATATATCCGAATCAACAGATACCTCACGAGGGGATTTACCCCAAGTAATAGCTTCCTTATGAGATATTGTAGTCATAATTCTTCTTTGTAAAAGATAAAATTACTATTAGTATTACATTAAAAAATAATTAATCGATATAATGTGAAAATTAATTATTACCTATTATTATTCAAGTGAGATACCGATCATTTTGTCATTAATTGCAGTCATAACTTATTCATTCTACAATTGGTGGAAAGATTCTTGATAGAATGTAAGTAGATAATTGGCAGAAGAGAAAACAATACTGGATTAATCAGTTGTATTCGTATTTATAAAGGGCATTTTTGAAATCTATTTTAATTTTATTGGAAAAATATGTTCACTAATCGAATTATTTCCTTGCATGTGTACACAATATATAATAAACTTCCCAAAGAGGAATGTTTGTGGATCTTCCTTGCATGCACAATCTTGTTTTGAAATAGAGATATCATTGCATGAAAGAATTATAAAAAGGCCTCTTTTAGAACAATTAACAAGATTTGCAATAATATACAAGATATGTTAGATTCTTGATACCAATTAATATTAGGAAAACAAATAATTGAAAATAATATTGAACTTACCATCAACTTGCACATTGTAATGAGACTCCAAATTTATATTTTCTTCATCAGTAAGCACCACCTTTATAGTCACGGGTGGCTGGTTTTTTAAAGGTAACCCAGCTTAACAGATGGACATTTATGGGCTTGACGGTGAAAGATACCATATAATCTATTAGGGGAATGGAAAACTATGCATATTTCTAGTTGTAAAAATCCAACAGTAATCGGGGACAAAAGTATCTGTTTTGAATTGGGGCATGTGGAAAAGCCCCATGAATTGTGTTTTTTACATCCACTCCTTTGGTGTGTCTTTCAGTTTATGAGCATTGTGATCTGAGGACACATGAGATTTTTGTATTGGAATTTAGAGGGAGTGACGAGTAATAGTGGTGCTAGCCATTGTTGAAAGGTTTGGAAATTGTTGCTTGTCCATAGGTGGTTGCAGGAGAGGGAGGTGAACCAAAAATATTGTAGGTAATAGAGTCTAGGAACACGTTCATTCAAGATAAAATTGGAGAGCTCAAAGCGTTGTCGATTTGTTGTGGAAAAAGTGAAGAAATGAACCTCGTATGGGTATATATATGTCTTGGGATCATGACACTAGACATGTGGTGACAAACGATTGGTGGAGAAGTTTGAGGCATGTATCTGGGGACTCATGCCAAAGCCTTCCCATCTAAGTGTGTTGGCTAGACTTTCGACTTATGGAGAATGCCCGGATCAACTTTCTCGAAAAGAGAAATGAACTATTAAACTAAAGTCCAAAGACTTTGTTCTTTGGGACAATGGTTTATACAAAAGAGGAATTGATGGCATATTTTTCCGATGCGTAGATAAAGCTCAGTAGGATCAGCTCTTAAAATAATTTCATAACATGGCTTGTGGTGGTCATTTCTCAGCCCGAGTCACTGCTCACAAGATCCTCCGAGTAAGGTATTACTAGCCCACACTTTTTCAAGATACTACAGAGTGGGTATCTAAGTGCCAAGCATGCCAACACTTTGTTGGACATGTAAAATTACCCACATTACCTTTAAAACTAGTTATAATTGAAGAACCTTTCTAGCAATGGGGAATGGATTTTATTGGTATGCTCAACCTAGCCTCTAGTGTCGGCCATCACTATATTCTGACAACTACTGATTATTTCAGTAAGTGGGTAGAAGCCATTCCTGTTAAGAACACCACTTCCACCAAGGTGTGTAACTTTATAAAGGAAAATATTGTTAGGATTGGCGTGCCCAATAAAATAGTAGCATACAACGCTCGAATCATCTTCTAAGGATTTGGTTGATTTTTACTACACTCATGGGATCCAGCTAGTACATTCCTCCAACTTCTACCCATAAGGGAATGGCCAAGATGAGTCAAGTAATAATAATTTGGTGATTATCATGTGAAAGCTAGTAATAGAGAATCAAAGGACTTGGCATAAGAATTTATTTGATGCATTATGGGCCGATAGAATTACACCAAAGGGGGATATAGGCATGTCTCCTTTTCAGCTATTATATGGAAGAGACACAGAGTTATCTCTTACCTTGGAACTACCTACCCTATGACTTTCTAGAGCCCTGGAGGATTCTACATTCAGTGATGTTATTGAAAAAAGGATAATGTATCAGAATGAATTGTGGGAGGTACAAACTCCAGTTACAGATAGATTTTTAGAGCATCAAAGGAAGGTGAAATTCATCTTCGACAAAAATGCTAGGGAAAGAAAATTTGAATTCAATAACAAGGTCCTGTTATGGGACAAAAGAAGAAAAAAAAAGGCATGCACAGGAAATTTGATTCACTATGGAAAGGGCATTTTGTGATTAAAAAGAACGCCAGAGAAAATATCTTCATTCTTTCTCACCAGGATGGATTTGAATTTCCATTTCCTTTCAATGGGCAACACTTGAAGCTATTTCGGACATGAAAGCAGGGTAAAACTTCTATGTATACAATAAAACTTTGTTTTTTTTTTTTTTCCTTGTTTTATTTTTGTGTTGTGTTGTTTTTATTTTCCTAACCCCGTGCCCAAAAGACAAGATATGAAACTAGAGATGTTGGGATCTCATATTTTCCCTTTTCATTCTAACATAGGAAAAGATGTCCACAGAAGGAGCTAACCGGTGTCCCCAAATTTCACCTTGAAATCTGGGACTACCCTATGTAAAAAAAATTCATACTTTTAAAATAATGGGTCATTTTTTGTTTTTATTGCCAAAAATTTCTTGTATTGTGTCAAGATATTCCCAAGGAGCCATATAAGGAAATTTTGCCAAATACCAGATGCCCAAAATTTTTATATTCTGTTGCTGGGGTTTGCCTACGGGAAATTTGTATTTAATTATTTTGATCCCCATTTGAAGCAAATTATGCATCGGCTTAACTTTGTTGTGATCGTACATGTCAATTTTCCCATATACCAATAGGGTTTTAACCAAGAATGAATCCTGGGTTTTATTTGTGACTTCTAGCAACATTTTGTGTTTTTGGGGTTTTCTCGTTTCATTTTCTGTGAAATTTCTCTGGATCAATTCCTTTACTAGTTTTGTCTAATTCTTTTCCTGGAGTATCTGGAGATCACCTATGCACATTATGCCAAAAGGAATTCTCTGCTGGAGGTCTGGTTCTCTCGAGAAAAGATGAAGTCGTGCACAAAAAAAGCTTCTTCTGGGAAGGCCGCATTTTTGGAAAAAGAGGGTTTGAAGTGGATCATGGGATTTTTTGAAGCAGTAGGCAAGTGGGAATTTTGTACCTACCTAGCAGGTACTTTTTTCCATGGAAGCAATGCCACTTAAGTCACAATGGAAAAATCAGAGGCAACAAGTAGGTGGGAATTTCTTACCCGCCTCACAGCAGGTAAAAATTCCCATTGTGAAATAAAAAAATCACGCAAGGCATTAATGGGATTTTATCACCTACCTTACAGGTAAATAATCCCATTATGAAAGTCAAACAACTTAAGTAGATCGTGGGATTTTGGAGCTGCGGTGTAGGGTGAATAACCTCATTGTTAATTGGCTTTTAAAAATAGAAATTACTTATGTCAAAAAGTGTGACCCTTTTGGGAAATAAGGGCAGCTTTAAAAGCATTAAATTAATTAATTTCTTCTCCAATTTTGGTGCCCAGCATGTGGAAAAGTCAACAAAGAGAAGTGGATAAAGGAAATTGGAATTAGAAGTTCTAAAATTAAATAAATATTATTTATTTAATGCAGCCCCTTCATGTCAAAAAGTGTGCCCCATTTGGGAGAGAAATAATACTTTTAAAAGTATTAATTGATTTAATTATTTCCTATTTTCAGTGGTTGAGGTCAAAGCATACTATGAGGATTAAGTTAAATGGAAGTAGAGAGCTAAAATTAAATAAATTTAATTTATTTAATGGCAGCCATGAACATGCACAAAATAGGAGCCCCATTTGAAGAGTAAAGCTTATTAATTAATTAATTAATTTCCAGAAATAGGAGGGGTAATAATGAATTATAGAATGATGAGGGTTATATAAGCAAAGGCTTCCGTAAAGATGAATTAATTAATTCAATAGCAAAGAAGTGCATCCTAGACAAAAATCTGCGCCCATTTGAAGAGGAATTTTTCTCAAAAGAAGGTGTAATTACTACCGAAAGCTTCCAAATTTGGCACCTAGGTTTGAAGGATCTTGATTTGTGTCTGAATAGTTATCTACATAAGTATTACAGTGTGCTCGGTGAATTTGGAAAAATTCATGCTTGCTTTGCATGCAAATGAAACATCAAATTTTGGGACAAAGATGCTTGATATATGCAGATTTTAATGATTAAAATCCATTGTTCATTTTCCGGTTGCCATCTTTGTCTGAATTAATTGCAGGAATTCATTATAGGTGATTTTATAAGAGAAAGGGAGCTTAAATCAATGTCTAATACATTGAACATATCCTCCGAATCTGAAGAATTATCTAGATCTCGCACCGTTGTGAAGAATTCCAAATCGAATAAAGAGAAAAAGAATTGTTCAAACAAAGATAGATACAACCATGGCAAAGAGGGATGAAAAAGAAAGCACAATAGAGTCATGCATCACTTCTAAGTTTGTAGACATTGGAGACACAGATCTAGGTCCGGAACCTCTTTTTGAATTGATTGACAGATCCAGAGCAGGAAAGACTTCCCTCATGCGTGCAGTCAAAAGTAGTGGAATCATTCAAGCTTACAACATTTCCATTCATAGCATAGTTGCTAGAATTTTTCATGGAGAGTTCTAGGTCTTACCATCCATAATCTAGATCATTCGGAGATGTTGTAGGAAAACAATATTTTGGTTGGATGCACGGTTCATCAATCATTGTTTGAAGATTCCGGCATGAAAAGTGGTAACTACTATTAGCATACAGGATGCCAGAACAGATGGGAAAAGCATAGAGTTGACTACATGGGCATAATGAACAACAAATACATGAAGAAGACCAGATCTCATTCTAATTTCCGAGAAATCTTCCGCGGTCTAATCTAGTACAAGAGGTAGATGATATTGCCAAATTGTTATGCGGGATAAATGGAAAAGTGAACACTCACAACTTCGTGTATGGATGTATGCTTTCATCAGACCATTGAAATCAACAAAGAAAATTCAATAATCGATTGGTCGAAATCATTAGAGACAACATTGGTGAGCAGCTTTCTCAGATCATGGTGAGGCATACTTTCAGCTTCAAAATGACTTCCTATTTTGTATATGCAGAAGCTTCACAAGGCATCTTCTCCAAGCTAGATAGATGTGGTGTTCTTTCCAAGGACCCTATTTTCAAGTGCTACCCACAACTTACTATACTTGTGTGCAAGAAATATTACAAGGTAGTAAATGATGGATTATTCTATGAATTAATTTGTAGGATGGATGGCGATCTAAAGGCCAACAGGGTGAGTAAGGAAGTGTGGAAAGTTGTGTCCAGAATGGTAGTCTCGCATTCAGCTTTACATATTTCACATACCTCAGGGTCACTAGATTTTTTGGAGAACCAGTTAAGTTTCCTAGATATCTAAATGATAGATTGGTCACCATGGAGCTGAGTAGACAAGTTATGGAGATTCATGACCTTCTAAAAATGGCACATGTCTATAGGTTTCTTCTCAATCATTGTGGCCATTATAGTTGCTAGAGAATTCATAAGGCCCGAGGAATTAAAGTAGAGATGTTCTCTCGAGTACAACCAAGAGGTCTTCCCAAAGATGGCTGAACTTTGATCCATCCGGGAGTGGAAAGGAATACAATCTCTCATGAGTACGCTCACATGCTTTCATTAGAAGATTTATGGATGAAGTACATAAGTGAGTATGACGTCGTAAAGAAATATTTTAGCAGTTATCAAAGGTGGCAAGTGTTTTAATTTGGATTAGCACATATACATGTGGATCTTAAGGATGATGGGCCTCAGTATTACTTGACACTTACCATCGAATGGGAGGTGATATATATGTACTTCAAGAGAGCATAGGGGCTGCCATATGATTAAGGAAAGGTCTGCACAATGTTCTAGTCGATACTTAAAATTAGTTGTTGATGAAAGGATACTACCTTGATGAAGAATCAATGAATCAAATCATGGGAAAATTTGGCACAAGATATCCCCTCAAGAGGAAGCATGGAGGAGAAAGAAACAGAATTCCTGAGAAGATTAAAGGGCATAGAAGGTCACATTCAAAAGAGAAGATCACTACTATGGTTATGATGTTAGTTTTGGCTTCTCCAAAGATCCAAAGATTTCACCAATTGTTGCACCTCGGTAGGACACTTCCATTCCTCCGTTTAATCTAGAAACATTCATCTTTTCTCCTTAGCCACTCCATTCAGAGCCTCTTCCTGAAGAAATTTTGAAGTTGCAGATGGTAGAGTTTGAAAGATCTTTGTCTTTGTATGATTCGAGGATGGCAGTCACAACACCGTATCAATTTCAGATGGAGAGGAATCTCGAACGTGAGATAGTGGTACACTCAATAACTTCTAATTCTCTGAGAATTAATTTCTCAAAATGGTTGACTTTTCAGTTGGTTCCAGAGGCTAGAGAATAAATCAACTTGGAGGAACATGACTTGCAGCTGCTCCTGAATCTAAGTGGGAAAGATAGAAAACCTAAAGTTGCTAAAGTAATGTAACACCCTTTACTTTTGTTATTTTCCTCCTTTGCATTCAAGTGTTGATATGTGATTTTCCTTATAAGGATATGTTCTTATGATTTTTGGAAATCATGCTTGATATCGATAAGTCTTTTCTACTCTTAATCTCCTTTGATCAAATTGGTATGACTTCTTTGAATTCATTCTTCACTTCTGGAAGGTTGTTTGCAATCTGGCTTAATATTTGTGAACTTGTCTTATATCCGACTCACCCTTGGATCAATTTCAGTGATCCAAGGAATGTTTTAAAACTACTCTATTGAATAAATGGTAAAATTGACATTTCATGTGTTAAGCTACACGTTGGGATTAACTTTTTTGTTGGAAGTTCTTTTACTACTGTATGAATGTATTTCCATTCAGTAGGTGGTTTGACTTATGTCTTTGAGGATCGACCAAGACAGTTCATTGTTGATAAAAATAGGCATGCAGCCTGAACATGGCATAAGGGATACCCAGGACCCTATTGAGGATTGACTTACAAAATCCTAAGCTAGGTGGAAATATTTCCTACCTAAGCTATGTTACTTGATATAATTTTGTTTCTAACCTAGAACCTGACACTACAAGGTTATTAAGTGATCTAACCTAGTTTCTAAAAACTATTGTATTTTGATTACTTACCTATGTGGAGTTACCTAACCTAAAAGCTAAGGACTTATGTTGGGGGTTAGTGGTTAGTGTTATATCCTAAGGTATAAACTCTAAACTACATAAGATATAACCTAAGTTAGTAATCTACCCTAAACCAATGGCATGAAGGGGGACCTAAAGGGTCGCAAAGACATTTACGATAGGTTCCAAGGCATTTATGAAGAGGATAAGGTTTTTTAAATTCTACAGACTGCCAACTTTGGCAGTGGCTAGTTTGGTTGGCGAAGGCCTAGGTGGTAGCATCGCTAGAGATGGAAACACATGTTATTTTAGATTGGGAACTTTCCAGACTTGGCAGGAAGTGGTAAGGAATATTGGGCGGGAGATATGGAATTAATGCAATTAATGAATCTTGTTTCATGAGCCCAAACTACTTTGGAAGGCATGCCATTAGATTTTTGTTTAGTTGTTTCATTTTGCATGCTCTCTATTTTTCTCTCTCCATGCGCTCTGGTTTTCGAACTAGCAGTTTAAACTACACTGCATGGCTATTTTGGAGGTTTCAAATCTATTTTTGCTTCGTGGAGAGTATATGAGGCATTGTGGAAGAAGTATTTTGTTGTTTGATCTTTCGTGGAGAAGAAGGGAAGAAGCGAGCTATACTAGAGGCCTCCTTCAATTTTATAGCAACACTATCAGGAATGATAGACCCTAACTATTAAAATATCCTACTTTCCTCTAAGTGTTTTCATTAAAACAACTTTTCTCTGATGAATATCGTGCATTCATGCTTAACTAGTAAATTGATAGATGGGTTTTTTAAAAAAACTTGTATTCTATGTTTTTGAATCTGTGTGTTTCATGATTCTATTGAAAGCTTACTTTGCATTGCTTTTTCATAGAGGAACCACGTATACTTAAACTAAACTGGTAGCACTATTTGTTTCTTCAAAGGGTTTGAAATTCTTGTATAAATAAATGAACCCTGGCAAAGACTTTGTTTGTTTCTTCAGTGGTTTGAAATTGATTGTTGGTTTCGACTTCATTTGCGACCATTTAATGTTACAGAGATCTATCTGTATTTGTTAGAGGTTAGTGTTGCAAACTTGTTGTGTTTTATTTACATGAGCTAGTAAACAACTCTAGTTCTTATTGATACTACAAACTGGTTCGAACTATTTGATTTGAAAATGGTTTCAGTGGAAGGAACCATTGTAGAGATTATTTTCTCTATGATGTTAGTGCTTTTGTTTCATGGTTATTTGGACTATAAGTAAGTCTATAAATGGCTTGTTGTGTATCGCCATGTGGAAACTCGACTATCACAAAATTTTGTATGCATAGCTAAAACAATGTATGGTTAGTTTTGCTTTTCTTCTTGTGAAAAGTATTGATTGTTATTATAAATCGCAGTAGTGTGGATAAGCTAGTATATGGTTTGGTTTGGTGTTTTATCCTATGCAAATTGATTTTTTTACAATAGTATTGAACTTAGAACTTGGGTTTGTTATCTTTGATATTTGGTACTGTAATTCAAAGTCTCTTTGGCAAGGTGCTTGGGAAATATTGTTCTTTTGACCACCTTAATGGTTTTTGGAGATTCTTTATGAACTTGACTTGTGAGTCATCTAGTCTGGGCTCTATCAAGTGTCTTACATTTCATTTGAGTTTGAAAATAGGGTTGAAAGGATGCTAATAGAGAATGGAAACATTTCTTCTTATTCTGTATTATATGTAAATAAATTCATTGCACTCGGTCTAGTCTTCCGGTGCTGGTGTATTATGTAATTGTGTTTGTGATATTGAGATGTGCCACTGTACAATCCATTTAATACTTGGTGTTTTAAATAGAAACTTGAACGTTGTGATGGTTCAGATATTATAGACTTTGGTTTATTCTATAAACTGTTGAGGGAACTTGTTGTTACCCTAACTAGGTTACATGTATTTGAATGGTTTGATCCTTCAATGGCGTTTATACTTTGCCTTGTGCTTGAAATTGTAAATGAGCCCTAGATTGTATGTGTTAGTTATATGAGGTTTGATTTAGTCGTTTTCCTAGAAACCCAACCCGTAGTCCTTATAGCAATATACTATTGAGATAGCTCTATTTACCCGAACTGTTGGAAAGTTTTGAGTGTACAACATCTACTCTGACTTCTTACCTCTTGAGGGTCCAGTAAATGAATGTTGGGTCTTGGAAGCTTAAGTGTGATTCAAGTCCATTGGACTGTGATGGAACTTCACTTTGCTGATAGTTTAGAGTTCTAAGAATGAGCAATGTTATTATGATTTATTCTTATCTTGAGGCTGTTCTGGTCCAATGGAAGAATGTTAGGTCTTTAAAGAAATACTCTGTGAATCCTTACCGGCATGTCATGGGTTGTGTATGAGTTTCATTGATACACTGTCCCTAATGGAAAGTAGTATTCATGTATTATAATGAGAAGGTTTAGAAAGGAAGACATTTTTAGTATTCTCTTTCTTTGAAATGGTCATTGTTCTCTTTCCTTGGAACTCTTGAATGAACTTCAACTGTATGTAGGAGAGGAAGTAAAACTGCTTTATTAAGTTGTAAAGAAATGATTATAAATTGGGATCATTTTCTGTTAGGTCTCCTTTTTAAATTCAGTTGGATTATGTTCATTGGTTGGAACCTTCTTATTTTGATTCTTATTAGAAAAGGAAATCAGTGTATATTAGTCTCGTATACTTTTCATTTGACCAAATGGATTAGAATGAGATTGAAGTTAGTTCAAAAAATAAATTGTAGATTGTTGTTAAACCATCACTTCTTCTTGAATTTCTTTCATATGAATCTATTTTGATGAATACCTTAAATGGTTAAATTTTAAAGTAGAGTTACTTTAAAGAGATTTTTCTTGTGATATTCATTGTTTTAGCTTTGTGGATGGTTATTTACCTTAGTAAATGGAATGCTTCTTTTCTTCCTTACATGAAAGTGAGATGAATCACCCAAGAAGAGATAGGTTGTAATTACTTCGTATCTTATAGTAAATATATGAGTTGTATTATATTTGTTATATTGGAAACAATGGTATGTTATGTTTTGTTGTTTGGTAAAGATAATTGGTCGAATCAATTATACTTTAATTTATACGACAGGTAGCATAGATTATATTTTGTTCTTCTTTTATTAAAACTATTTAGTATGGCTCTTCTTTTTATTAATATTACTTATGCTTAGGGAGTATGAATTACTTGTTGTTCATTAAATAAGGGTTGTTTTATTGGAACAATTAGTGAAATGCACTTCATTTTAAGGATTAGTGTTTATCATGCTCAGTTCATTGAACTGACCCATGCTAGCAATTTTTGCAGATGGACTCCGTAAGTGATAAAAGAAGGTAAAAACTTATATGTTCCATTGGCTGATCTAAGTTGATTCTTGTGAAGAAGTCTGATCTATTCTTAAATTGTATTGAAAAATAAAAGTTATTCCCTTTTTAATGAAGGTTGTTGCTATGCAGTATGTATGAAGTGCATAAGTTGTAAATGTATAAGTTTGAAAGGAAATGTAGAATGAGAATTTACTTGTATGGATTATGTAAATTATCTTGTACTTTGCAAAAAAGGAATCCTATTCTGTTGATGTTCTTCATGTTAGTTATATGTTTAAATGAGTGTTCTTGGATAAGTAGGAAAAAGGGAATTAGAGTATTATCCCTAAACATGAAGCAACTAATTAAGTTGTGGATAATCATTGTTCTTATCTAAACAATTCATGCTAGTAAGGTAATGTGTGATGAACTTACAATGAAAACTAAGAACTTTGTAGGGGACAAAAAGGGTGTGTTAAACCCTAGAACTTAAGAGAAAGACTCTTCCTCTCTTATTAAAAAAGTAAGCAAAAAGGGAAATATGAATACAATCATTAGACTACTTTTAATAAAGTCTACTAAGTTACAACCTCGGTGGTTATTACACTTCCTTGAATAGTTAATTTACATTGAAAGAAACTTAAGATGTTGCTGTCCTTAATTTTGGGTTGATGTTGTTTAGACAAAGGTTAACAAACATCTAAAGCAACCTTAACAAAAAGGAAGTTCTGCTAGGGTTATTAGAATCTGGTTGGGAAGGAACTTAGGGAGAGTTGGATTAGAGTCTGGGCAGGGTTGCTGAAATCTACCTTTAGGAACCCAAATTAATTAACTTTAAATAATCTCCCAAGGGTATGTATATCTCAACGAGGCTATTCTATAGGATGCTGACACATGTTGACTGCAGGATTGTACCTTCAAGAAGATTAGGATCTTCTCAAGGATACAACATTGTAGTTGACATGTGGCAACACCCTTCCACATTGATCATCCAGATCTACACACTTTTGGACTTGAACTTAGTTTCTCTCTAGGACTGGGTAGTAGTGTAGTTGTGATACGAAGTAGCCCTCTAGGACTCAAGGTATCTTGCCACACGGGGTTGACCTAGGTTGACCATGTATGTCAACCTATCGTAAGTCTTTATGAGCACCTTCCTTTCATAACCTACGATGTTAACCAGAACTAGGGATAAACATTGGGCAAGAGGAATGATGGAAGTCAAGAAAGGAAATTCTACATAATAATAGAGTGGGGTGAAGAATGTATTCTGGATTGATGAATATGTCATCAAGAATAAGTAATACGAATAATAGTATGTTAAAAATCTTTGGCCAAAGTATTGTAAGTTGCTGATTGTGTTGTCCTATAGCACCTAGTCTAAGGATCATAATGCAAATGATTATTGGTAACAACTATCCAGTTAGGTTCCTTAAACAGATCACTCAATACCCAAAACAGTAAGAGAACTATGTATACATAGTATACGTAAAAGTATTCAATACTTAGTGTTAAACATGAATAGATCGATAGATTACCGAGTCATGAAATGAATAGATCGGCAGATTACGAGTCATCACAAATTATATATGGTTATCTATTATAAGAATTATTGTTTGGAATGTGTGTTCTAAATTACGTATTTAGAACAGGGAACCTTACGTTAAAAAAAAATCCTTGTTCCTAAAGTCTTAAAATGGGAATTTTACAAGTAACTTCAAGGTTAATCATTGAGGAATCAGAAATAAGTTTGCTAAGATGTTAGTTCCAAGAGAAGGGAAGAAGGAGGATGAGTTCACAATAGAAGACATAACATCACCAGAGAGTACCCATAGGTCAAGCTACCATAGAAGGATTGAAGTAGGGCACACAAACATTGATAGATGATCTATTCCTTATGCTTGACAAAGAAAAGGTGGAGAAAGTTTAAATTAAGAAGAAGGTATCTCAGTTGTGTGAGATCATTGACAAGGTTTCTAAATCTTCCACTCAACCCATTTTAGTAAAAATAAGGTGAGTGATCATCTGATGTAGGAAATTGAATATGCAAGCAAATAGGTTAAATTTATCGACGAATGGAAAATTCTGATCATTTGTCAAGATTCTGTACAACTTGGAGAGGTGCCATCCCACCTAAAGGTTATTGAATATGCATCAAATCAGCTAAAGTAATGGGTGATGAGCATGGTAGATATGAACACAACTGCTGAGAGTAACCTGAGTACTTTGGCCAAAATAAGTAAGCTACCAAGAGAAGTGTTGATTATGGAACAAATTGTACTTTACAGATCAGTTGAGAAGGGGAAGCATCTTGAGTTTGTAGTATCTTTCCATTTGGATATCTGTAGAATTATGTTGAAGAGGATATAGGCACTTGAGAGTATGTCATCATCTTTACTGTATTAATCGTCATTTCTTTCACTCATAAGGAAGTGGATGGGAACGTTACTTCATACACATGGATCATTCCTAGCAAAGTGCCTAATTCCCTGGAAGGATCTCTTCTGATGGTGCAAGGGAGAATTGATGGAGCTGTTAAGCCTTTCACAATGAATTCCATCAGTAAGCTGGTGGCACTGCAGTCAAATATTGAGAAGTTCGGGCCTAGCTTGGAGGATGTGGAAGCATGTATCAGGGTATTGAATGAAGGCTTGCTGTAGTTTAGGATAGAAAAGGAAGTTGTGGCTAAGACAGATGGGAAGATGTTGAATTACATGTTCGACAAGTATATTCAGTATCAAAACAAAAAGAAGATATAGATGTTATAGCTGGCATGTCTTTCTTCTTCTACTTTTTCTTCTTCTATTTTCCACGTTCCCGATATAATTGTAAACATTTTATAGTTATTGGTTTTGAAACCATTACTTTAAGTTATGTGGAACAATTCTATTAGTTAAGTGACAAATGTGTCACTTGAAGAGGAATTAGAGGGGGATGATTTCCAGATGTTATCTTTACCTTTTGTTTATGTTTCAGTTTAGTTGAGTTTCCCATTTGTACTTTCCCTTCTACATTCTATAAGTAGGAGAAGAACCTTCGGGTTAAGGATCAAAATTTGTAAGCAACATTCTTGTGTTCTAGACTTTTTGCTGAAACCCTTGATAGCTATTTGAAGCAAAGGAATACAAAGGAGTAGATTTCTAGAGAACTTTGTGTCACGGTGCATTTTGTTTCTAGCTTTTTATCTCGTATCTTCTAATAAAATTTGTGTTATTTTAGATGTAGATATGGAGTTTCCTTTACTTATAATTCTCGTGTGTTGATATCTATTGCTTTATTGGTTGGATATTTTGTCAAGCCAAAATATGAGGTTCAACCATAGTACATGGGATTAAATCCCTCCTCAAAGACAGTGAGGCTGCTTGTTTATTACTAATCTAAAACACAACAAAAATAATATATACAATATTCACACTATTCTAACCATTGGGGTTGGGATAGAATCCTGAAATCCATATCCACACTAGGTGAAGATGTTGCAGTTTTAGAAATGGAATGGATTGGAAAGGAAATTATTATTATGGAAGAAACACAATGGAAAGGAAATGAGAGGAATGCATTTTATTTTGAGCAAACATAGATCATGAAATGATCATACGATTTTTAGATAACAAATGTAATGTTTGAAATAATTAAAATAATTGAGAGACCTAAAATAATATTAGCTTAAGATTATGAACATAAGAACAATATCTTAAGAGAGAGATGAATCTCACAACAAAAATTTCTCAAAATAGCAGCGGTTTCTATTCCTCAAATGATTAAAAGAAAACACAGCTTTTCTTCTTTACAATAGTTCTCAATATTCTGAAAATCTCAACCCTTTGAATGCATAAGTATCCCTTATTTATAATAAAAAGAGTTGAGAGAAAATAGGATAAGTCCTAGAAAATAGTCTTTTAATGAGATTCCTTTTTTCGACTCTCATGCAGAGACCAAGTTAAAATTTGGTTCCTACATGATGAAACGAAAATGAAAAATACATGTCGATTTCAAGATTAAAATGACATGAAACATTATGCCTATTCTATTTCATCATCTTTGTCTTCCTCCAACAAATCCTCGCTTATCAAAAAATTCTTGGAACTTTCGATTATGCCCTACATCTCATCTTCATCAGCATGGTGGAGTGATTGCTCAAGACCTCACATGTTTCCTGAGTATTGTTCATGTTACTCGAAGTTTCTTCAATCTATTGTCGAGTTTTCTCATTGATTACAAATCATGTTCAATTCTTCACGAACCTATCAATGATTTCCAAACTAAAACCGTAAGTTGGTTCATCTAAATTGATTCTTGAATCTACTTGTATAGATCATTAGTGGGCGAGAATACTCGAGCTTTAATTCAACACTTTCATGTAGATCTTGGTTAGCTCTTCTTTTATGTCATTTGTTGCATCAATAAATTCATCTCTTGATTCCCTCAATTTTCTCGCAAGCTTCATTAAGAATATTTATTCTAAATATAATGGCTTTGGTTAGTTGAAAATTCCTTTCCCCATGTGGAATAATTCCTTCTTCGATTAAGATGAGCGACGAAACCTGTTTCAACGTATTGAGAGCTTCAAAAGTTAACTCTAGGTTCCCAACTTCTACTAAAAACTCATCATCCATTTTCTCACCATCCTTCTTTATATTCTCCAAGGATTTGTAGACTTCCATGGTGTCATCAATGACCTCTTTTTCTTACAGAGTAGCCTCTGGATCCATTCATCAACCGTTCTCCCCTTCTCATTAATCTTTTCAATCTTGGGTACCGATGAGAAATCAAACCTGATAGGAGTAGGGGTAGAGGATGATGGTGTTGACTCAAGAGGATTTGAGAGCTTGAGTAGTACTTTTGTCAGCTACTCTACTTTCTCTTTTATCTCATCTCTACTTGCCTTCATTGCCTTCAGTTTCTAGCACAACACATTCATGGCATCTTGTGCATCCTATTGCGCTCCTCTCCATTGTTACTTTTCCTAGATCAACCCTTATGATCTAATAATCGTGAAAATTATATAATTCTTAGTTTTGTCACCAAGGGAGTGGAAATATCTCAGAAAATTATGCCCCGAGGCATCCACTAAAACCCTTGAAACCATTTTGGGTTTCTTGCGACTTAATAGGGGTGACCTTGAGGCAACTAAAATCAAAGGCTAGTAGGGGGAAAAACCACCTTCCTCTTTCTTGGGGTCTGATCTATTAACCATTGAGGCATACTTTGGAAGAATTTTTTTCCCATCGTAGGTGTTACGGTCACATCCGTAGCCGGAGGAAGGTTTTCTTATGGAGTGGTGATCACTACAAGTGTAGTGTCCATGGGAATGGACTCAGGGAATGACAAAGATAGAAGGAGGAGGTATATCCATGGTTAACTTGGGTCTAGTGGGGAGAGGTCAGAGGTCAGAGAAGATGTTGGCCATGGCTAAGGAATTTGGTGAAGAAATATGAAGCAAGGAAGGCTTAATGGGAGGAGGTAATGATTCTGAAATTAAAGCTTGAGAGGTAAGAGGAAGACTTACCTCTAATGAGCTACCAACCAAAAGGGGAATGAGAGGTTGAACAACCTCTTCTCTTGAAGGAATATTTCCTTGTTCTGGTGGTGGAGGTGAATCAAGTATCTCAACCATTTGTGGGGGAGTGGTCAATAATGTGGTCACTTTCTCTTCTCCCTTTTTGACAATTTAAACCTTTATTGACCTCTCCTGGGAAGGGTCCTTCTCCTTTTCCTTTTTTTTCTTAGAGGGTCTTGCTTCCAAAGTAGCTAGCTTTGAAAAACTCTTTTCTTTATAACTCATTCCCAAGAAATGAGCCATTCCTTAGTACGAAACAAGAATTTGAGTAGCTCTTCCCGTGATAGAGCTTTCTCAAAGAATGGACCAATCAATGGCAGGGAATACATATTGGTCCTCATTTAACCCATCATATGAGATATCAAGGATAGTTTCATCATCCATGGTGCCTTTTAGGATGTCGATAGATATAACATTTGAATCTCTTCAAGTGTTAACCTACTATTATCCTTTCTTCGAATGGAAAATTCATCCTAAATATCAACCCAAATGTCTTCTATGTTGGGAACATATAGATATAAGGTCCCGTATTTACTTAAGGACTCTCAAAACTAGACCCATCTATGTGCTTCATGTGCTTCTTTAACTTGTCCTATAGCTCATGCACCACATTCTTGGCTTTAACCACTATTGAGCATGTGTACCTTCCGATGGAAATAGGGAAGGAGATGGCAGCTTTGTGCTTACTCTATTAGAATTTGTGAAAATCCAACAATTGTCTAACCAACTCCATCAGGATCAGCTTATCACCCGAAAAACTTGTAAAATGGAAAGGATCACCCGGGTACTATTATCACCGAATCACAAAGACCCTTATGTTTGTACAAGTGCATATACTTGAACTCACGGTGTGATTGGGTAACATGGGTACTATCTCCAAGTTGTGGGACTTGCTACTTGAGATAGACCTCCGCAGAAAGATGGTTCTTCCTCCTAAACTACCGCCACAATCTACTCTAATGCAGGATAAGCTAATTGTTCTAATCTAAATTTCCAAGGACCAGGAGAGAGAATGAATAAAATGAAAGCCTACACTAAAGCAAAGATACACCGTAAAAGGAGGGTGTGAGAGTAGTCTCCAAATGTGTGAAATACAGAGGGAAAGTGCACACTAGAAGAGGTGATGACAGTTCACCATGATCTAGCAAAATGCATTCACAACAATTCCAAGCATACACAATGATAATGAATCCTCGCAAGAACATAATAAATAGACACAATATTCTTATAGAAATATCAAAGGGGCAAGAAGAATGCAAGAAAACACAAAGAGGAAAGATACATCCACAAACCGGTATTTTATTGCTTCATGATATGTACAGCTTCAATCTATTACAAGATAAGGGCCTGGATCACCATGCAAGGATTCCACTACAAGGGTCTCGCAACACACTCGGGCTTCACAAAGAAATTTTGGCAGAGCTTTGCTACCCAAAAAACTCTCTTCTTTACAATGAGCCCAACACTCCAATTTATAGAAAAATGAGAAGGAAAAGAGAAGGGAAAATGGAAATCCTAAAATCTGTCCTTCAACTACCTTGTAAGAGGCATTAAATTGAGTGAAATGGTTATAAATTACTTGCAAAAGGCTCCCCATACTGTCCCATGTGCTGCAGCAGAGAGAAAGAATGATGACCATGCCTCTTAATTGCACTCCCAAACTACCAAATAAAACACCGCTTCGAACCCGGCCACGTTTTCTTAAAAACTCAATCAAATTCTGATCAAATCTGGAATTACTTGATTGTTGTGCATCGCTCTCGGAACCACGATTCCAATGGTACCAATTTTGTGTGATTTTGTGGAGAAATGCAAAAGTTATGGCCTTCTCGAGTGCGGGCAGCTATTTTGGGTTTAGCGCAGGGCATTTTCTCATTTGATGGGAATGAGCATTGATCGATCGAGCCGAATATGTTTCCTTTCATCAAACATATCTACCCTCATTAGAAATCTAGTTTTTGTGGCGTAGAGGACGTCGTGCTCGTTCTCCGTAAAAGTCCAATTTTGTGAAAATCGGAGCTCGAGTCAAAAGTTATGGCCGCTTTGAAGTTTCACGGGCCAAACGCTTGACTTTTCTTCTCTCGCTGGCTCCTTCAGCTATCCGCATCTCTGCGCGTCCCTCCGTCCCACTTGGAACAAAGTGCTGAAATTTCCCATTTTGGCCGAATCGGCCGGTTCGCGTGACTCAAGCGCCCGATGTCCCATTTGCTTTCAGCCGTTTGGGACAAATTTTCCCGATTCGCCTGGTTCGGCCGGGGTTCGCGATTTTTGTCCCAAGGCGTCCCGATCGAAAGTTCTCATTTCAGCTGATCCGGCTAGTTCATGTACCTCACGTACCTTCGGCCCAACTATTCTCGGCTGCCTTGACTCATTTCGCCGGCTGATTTCCGGCCCCGCGCGTCCCTTTGTCCCAAATGCCGTGATGTAGACCGCTCGCGGCCTTTCGGCCGGTTCGCGTACAGATGTCCCTCATGTCCCAACTATTGCAAGGACTAGGACTTAGCCATTTTTCATGATTTTTCCTGGCCCGAGCTTGTTTTTGCAATTTTTTCACATTTCCTGAGAACTTGCTCTCTTCTTCTTGGATAGGGGAGTTAGAAAAAAAATACGAGGGGACCCTAGAAACATGACTTTTTGTCCGGACTCAAAAGAATTTGATGCATGTTATCAAAATTACCTTGAGGGTGAATTTTGGATAACAATTTTGGCGACTTAGCGGGGTCATCTGCCTGCCAGATGAAGAACGGCTAGCTGCTTGTAGCAATCCATTGGGCATGGAGTCTATTTGATAACCTCTCAGCTGATCTGAAATTTGAAAACCTGTGTCCTTGAGCCATCGAAACATTCGTTGAGCTGGTTTTCCTGTGGCTGCAAATTCTTTTCCAGGAGCTTGATGAACTGCAAACATGCACATACTAGAAGCAATAGGACATGTGCACAAGCACTTAGGGAAATAAAAACTACTACCGCGACTCCAAAAGAGGCATAATCAAGTAACCTCCATCCAACTTCACTATGGTTTCTCCCCGCTGATTTCTCACTGAGTGGAAAGCTGAGTCATAATTGGAAGTGCAAGCCCAAATGAAATTGGGGCATTGAGTGAAAATTAGGAATCTTGCTGCAAGAGGGAGGCCACTATCGACCATTAACTTCATTTAGGGACTTTGAGAAGAATCCTTGATTGTGTTCCAAAAGTCTTCCATGTCTATATTACCAAGCTCCATGTCTCGAATGTCATAATTGCAATCTATGTAGGAAGGATACTCCATCTTCTAGTACTTGTACTTCATCTTTCCCGACTGTCCCGAGTTATCCTTAGATTGTCCAGATCCGACAATCGAGCTTGAAAGATTGCTGAGAAACCCTACAAACCCGCCAAACTAACCAGACTTTGGGACTTGCAAAGCACTTTTTGAAACCCAACACACTACAATGTATATTAGAAATTAGGTTGTGTTGAACACTTTGTGAAACCCGACACAAAGGTGAAACTCAAGGGATGTTAATCACTTCACAAAACCTGATATATTGTGGAACCAAGGTGATATTGAACACTTCGTGAAACTTGATACAAGCATAAGTCAAAGGATGTTGATCACTTGGAGAAACCTGATACACTGTTGAAGCCGAATGATTTCGACACCCTATAAAACTCAAAACAAAGGCGTTGAGTTTATAGGATGTTAGAACATGTAAAATTCCCAAGTTTGCAAGTTAGGATTTCTAGATTCTTCTCAAAAATAAAAAGAGTATATCCCATGGGAAAATTAAGGAAACACCCAAAGGATGAATTTTAAACAAGAGGTTTCATGGGAATACAACAAGAAATGAAGAAAAAAACAAAAATCCTAAACCTACAAGAAAGAAAAAGAAAAGAGGGAAAACCATCAAATGAACACCTCAAAAATAACCCCAAAGATCTCAAAGTAGTAAGAAGAGAAAATACCTTCAATAAATATGAAAAAGGTCAAAGAAAGATCACGAAATTGATCAAGAATTTCAATGGGTTTGGAGGTCAAGGAACATGCACGAAAAATCCACACAACAAAAATATACCAAGTAAAAATGACGTGTAAAATAACTATTTATAAATCCCTAACATTAATTACACCTCATCCAACACATGTGCCAACTACCAAAAACTTGACATTAATGCCATGTCATCATGCTTGGAGTGTTTAAAAACCTGATACAAAGGTTTTACTTTTAAATCAGGTTTTAGGAAACAACTGTCATGAAGCATGAGATGTTTGGATGTTATCAAGTTCCGAAAACCTGACACAAAGGATCATTTCAAGTTTCAGGTTTTGGGAAACAAGTGACACAGAGCATGTATTTTGCAAGGTATGTTCTGATGTTTCGAGTTCAAAACCCAATATATTGTCTTGTAATCGTTTTTGGTTTTTGGGAAACAACCGTCATGAAGCATGTAAAGTATATGTTTCCATGTGAAGGAAACTCAAAAGTATGAAAATATCCTTCAAAGGGTATTTTGTCGAAAAAAAATTCTATGGTTATCTCAATTTTAATTGAAATCACTAAAAATGAGATAACAAATGGCTCTAGTTGGGGAATTTCTTTGAGACATCAAAGGAAGAGAACTCATATATCAAAAATATTTATCCATTGGGCTATGGAGTTTGAAGAAGAAAACTTAAAACAAAGAAAGAAAGAAAGAAAGAAAATCAAACGCACAACAGAAAATAAATTATGATACAATGCAAGAGAGTGTCTAGCATTACTAATGGAACAACTTCAGATGTTGACCACTGAAAGGTAGAGGGAGTAACTCTCCATCTAGATACGATAGACAAAAGCTATTTTCACCATTCAGCTGATGTATTTTGAAAGGACCTTTCCATAAGGAGTCAAACTTGACATGCATCCCCTTCCGGTCTCTTCTCTTGTCCCAGAGAAGTACTAGATCTCTGACATGGAAATCACGTTGCTTTGATTTTTTATCAAATATATTTTTGACTTTTCTCTGATGATCTACAATGTGATCCACTACCTTGCTCCTTTCTTCTTCTAGCTTAGCTAGGTACCTTATCCTTTTCTCAATGGAATCTTGAAAAGTTTCATCTTCAATTACCTTGGCTAACTGTAAGGCTGGAAATTATACAGAGATAGGAATGTTATCAAGTTCCAAAACCAAACACAAAGGATCATTTCAGGTTTTAGGTTTCGTGAAACAAGGGACATGGAGCATGTATTTTGTAAGGTATGTTCCGATGCTTCGAGTTCTGAAAACACGATATACTTGCTTGTAATTGGGTTTTGGGTTTCGGGAAAAACTTTCATGAAGCATGCAAAGGATATGTTTCCATGCAATGGAAACCCAAAGCCCGAAAATCTTGTTCGAGGGCATTTTGTCAAAAATATTCTATGGTTATCTCAATTTTAGCTAAAACCACTAAAAAAGAGATAAATGCTTTGGCTCCAAGCTAGGGACTATCTTTGAGACATCAAAGGAATAGAACTCATATATCAAAAAGCTTTATCCATTGGGCTATGGAGTTTGAAGAAGAAAACCGAAAACAAAGAAAGAAAGAAAGAAAAGAAAGAAAATGCACAACAAAAAATAAATTATGATACAAAGGTGCAAGAGAGTGTCTTACATTATCGATGGAACAATTGATGTTGACCAATGAAAGATAGAGGGAGAAACTCTCCATTCAGATAGGATAAACAGAAGCTATTTTTTATGTATTTTGAAAGGAACTTTCCATAAGGAGTCAAACTTGTCATGCATCCCTTTCTACTCTCTTCTCTTGTCCCAGAGAAGTACTAGATCTCTGACCTAAAAATCATGTTGCTTTGATTTTTTGTCAAATATATTTTTGAATTTACTCTGATGATCTACAATGTGATCCACCACCTTGCTCCTTTCTTCTTCTAGCCTAGCTAGGTACCTTATCCTTTTCTCAATGGAATCTTGAAAAGTTTCATCTTCAATTGCCTTGGCTAACTATAAGGCTGGTAATTCTATAGAGATAGGAATCTCAGCATCAATCCCATATAACACTTAGAAGGGGGACATTCCAATAGCTCTCTTGGGAGTAATCCAATCTTCCCATAATGCATCATACAATGCTTTGTGCCATGTCCTTTGATTCTTGTCAACCAACTTTCTAATTATGGTCACCATGTTCTTGTTGCTTGATTCAAAGATGACCATGATCTTGGGGTAATAATCGATGAATGAGCCAATGTGATCCCAAAGCCATAAAATTTTTTTGTCAACTCATGGGATGAGAAATTGGAAGTGTTGTCAAATAACGATCTTGTGAGGCACACCAAATCTAACAATTATATTCTCCTTGAGAAATTTACACATAGCTTTTGAGGTTTCTTGCTTGATTGACATAGCTTCAACTCACTTGGTGAAATAGTTTGTGGTGGTGAGCACATAATTATCACCGACACTAGAGGCAGGTCTCAACACTCTAATGAAATCAATTTCCCATTAGAAAAAGGTTCTTCAATCACCACAGTTTTCAAGGGAAGAGTCATTAGCTTAGCACGACCAATGAAATGTTGAAAAGCTTCACACTTGGCTACCCCTTCACTGAATCTCGAAAGAGAGTAGGCTAATAGTACCTAATCTGTAAGATCTTGTAAGTTGTTACAAACAAAGAGAAATGACCTCCACATTCTAGATTGTGAAATGACTTTAGCAACATTACCTACTAAGGCTTATCAACATAGTGTAGGAATACACCATCAATACCCTTCTTGTATATACCATTATCCCATAAAATGTATCTTGCAAACCTTAACCTAACTATCCTCTTCTCCTTTTGGCTTAAATGTAGAGGGCATTCACCATAAGTTAAAAAGAAAGCAATATCCGTGTACCATTCATCTTTTGTGCTTACAAAAAGTGCCATGGGAAATTTTGAAGAAGTACCTTCGCTTTCTTCATATTCCGTCTCAAAGATTATTTTCCATGATCAATCGGCACAAGCCTCATCCTCATACTAACTTGGTAGGTATGATGTCCAAGTCATACTCCTGGAATTTGGCTATCTAGTTACCCCATTGACTACCCAACTCCTGTTGAATCAAGATGGATTTAACTATGGTATCAAGAACAAGAACGAGAGTGTGAGAACTCAACACATAATACCTGAAATGCTTCATACTCTCACCACTGCATAAGCATGTTTTTTAATTTGTGACATCTTCAATTCATGTTCCTTTAATGGGAAGCTCATAAAAGCAATGGGAACTTCAATCCCTTCTTCATTCTCCTATATCAAAATGGCTGATATTGTATGTGCGGAAGCATACCTGTATATGATGAAATATTTTTTGAAATCCAGGCACACCAAGATGGGAGCGTGAGCAATTTCCCTTTTGAATTCTTCAAACGCAATCTTCCCTTTAGTGCTCCATCAAAATGGAGTTTTACCTTTCATCATCCCAAGGATATCCTTGGTTTTATAATCAAATTTAGGTACATATATTCTTAGGAAATTGACCTTCCCGAAAAAGGAGTGCACCCCAGTTTTGCTTGTGTGAAGGGTAAGGCTTTGATATGGCCTTCAACCTATCTCGGGTCAATCTTGGTTCCTTATTTAATCATGATATGACCCAACAAATTTCCTTCTGTTACTCCAAACATGGAATATTTAGGATTTAATTAAATCCCATGATGCCTGCACCTTAAGAGTACCTATTCTAGATAATCATAATGATCACTTCAATTTTTAGAGAAGACCATCAAGTCACGCAAGTACACAACTATGACCTTTCCCATAAAATATCTGAAAGATAAGTACATAGCTCTTTAAAACTTGGGTCTCGCATTAATCAAACCAGAAGGCATCCTCCTGTAAGCAAAGGTTCCCCATGTTGTGGTGAATGTCATTTTATGTTGATCTTCAACAGCTTAACTCAATCTAATTATACCCAAAAATACGTCAAGAATGGACAGAATTTATGCTCCAAAGGATACTATAATACTTAGTCCATGATGGGAAATGGATAATTATCTTTCAATGAAGACTGATTGAGGTTCCGAAAGTCAACACAAATCTGGATTTCACGGTTCCTCTTTCTGATAGGGATAATGTTAGCAACCTAGGTGGGATGATGGATTCGAAAGATAATCCTTACATATAACATATTTTGAATTTCTACAAGGATAGTCCATAAGATCTTTGGGTTGTAATGCCTTTTCTTCTACCTATAGGGTTTAACTTCAGGCTTTAAAAGAATGCTATGTTGCACATCCTTGGGCTTGAAAGATTTCAGTCCCCATAGGACCATGCCAAGACGTCCATATATCTCTTCAGGAGTGAAGATAATCTTTCTTTTTCCTCTAGAGAACAACATTTACCAATGTTTACCATCTGCAGTGATTAGTAATGCCTAGGTTAGCTTGATCTACCTCGACGAGGAAGCACCTTCAGCTTGCCTTTTATTTTGAATGAAATGGTCATGCTTTTCAAACAAACCTTTCGAGAAAGTAATCCCTTCAAAATATTATTCCCTTTGAGCTATATGAATTCACCATCAATTTCTTGATATGAATTCGATATAGACTCATAGAAATCCAATTTAGATCCTTCAAAATAAATCTCACTAAAATTATCAACTTTCTCAAGAAAAGACAATACTTGTTGATCATCATTAAACACTTGGTACTATGCTTTGATTTATCTGGAACACTTGGACGATACATAATTTCAATGATATATGTGTCCTATTTGAACTTTGGGTGAGGAAGGAGAAGAGATGCAAATACAAATAGAGAATCAACTTTATCATTGTAATCTCTTAAGACTACCTTAATGGAAAAATCATCAAAGCATTCTATATTGTCCCAAACTTTTTTCCTGTAATGTCTTAGGTGATCGTTTTTTACCTAATAGGTCCCCCTTACTTGATTCACAATCAACTCAGCATCTCCCTGCACTTTAAGATTTCAGATTCCTTTTTTTCTTGTCATTTCTAATCCTAATAACAAAGCTTTGTATTCAGCTATGTTATTAGTATTATCAAACTACAATTTGAAAGCAAAAGGAAAAATCTCAAAATCAAGATATGAGAACCATGGCAAGACTGACCCAAGTAGTTAAACAACTCCCGTAAAACTCAAAGGTCCAAATATCATTAGGATCTTCTTATTTGACTTCTACAGGGGCACCTTAGATGTCATGAAATAATTACCCAAGCCTACATCTTTGAAGAGAATTATGGCCTTAGGATCATTCGATTTAGTGAATGTACTTCTCCCGTGCTTTAGGATGAAGGACACAAGGAACTCCATTCACTAGAATTTTAGCTTTGGTCCAATCCATGTTGATTTATCCTCCAACATCTTTGAAAAACCTCTTCCTAAGAGAATACCATAAATGTTGGGATATCAGCAATAAGGATAGTCATTTTCACTCTCTTTTCAGGGAAGGCAACAAATGCAAATTGTGCATCCTTGATTTGTCCAATCAAGGGGACTTGTTTGGTTTCCATGGAATAATAACTCCCATAATATTTATTCAAGGTGATTCCAAGGGCATGAGCTACTTTTACGGGCATTATGTTATGAAAGGCTCCCGAGTCAATTATGTAATTATCGAGTTTAAAACTCTGTTTATAAGTAAGGACAAATAAAACAGCTTAAATCTTCCTTAAAGAAGTAGCAGAGGTCATATTACTCGAGGTAAAGGCTGGGTGGGGCTAGGTAAAATGCCTTTTAAAGCTGAAGGAATAATAACCTTACTTCTAATGAATTTGGAAAGTTTCTCAAATTGCTCAAGGTTGAACTTCAGATACTCGGCTTTCGACATTTGGATTTTAGTTTTCTTTGCATTATCAATGATGTCGAAAGCGGTATACAAAGGGATGGCAGAGGGATTAGTTCTAGTTACACTGGTCTAAGCCAAGGTACTAGCCTTGAGAGAAGGAGAAAAAGAATTAGAAGACGAAGTTACCTTTTTAGCTGTCTCCTTTTCAGTTTGTACTAAGATAGGAGATCCTTTTTTAGCCATAACCATGGGAGCTTATTTACTTTTCTCCTTAGAGCCTTCAACTAGATTTATGGGGTTCTAAGATTGGGATTGAATGAGAAAAGAAAATTATTGACCATCATTCTCACCTTCATCTTCCTCATACTCCAAGTATCCAATGCTGGAGTTGCACTAAATAATCAAAAGGCTCATCAGAATATCTTGAAGCTTTGAAAGCTTCATGAGAATCTTGATTTTCTGACTCTTCACCCTCCTCAACTATTTCAACTATCGTGTTAATAGGATGAGCTTCTATGGCCATCCTAGTGGGAGCAGCGATAAAACCGATTCCTATCTCTTACAGGGGTGCCATTGGCATTGTTAAAATTCCATCTAGGAATATCCCGATAAGGAATGTTGGTTTCTTGTTAAGACATCTTCTTCTTTAAAGTGATCAATTCATTATCCATCTTCCGAATCATAGGATTAGTATTACTCTTAGAAGAACTTCAATTTTTAGGCTTAGATGATTCTCTTCTCGATCTTTCCACCAAAATAAGATCATCTTCTATTTCGATGGTCAGTAGCTTGAGCAATGCCAAATCGGGGATAATAGATCTTCTCAACAAGAAGCTCACATATGGGGGCTAAGCATTGCTGAAGAAACACTTTTGATTTTCAAGAGTGGGAACAACTAGCTCTAGGATCTTATGAATCAGGTTGTTAAATTTGGCTATGAAATCCCACATGGGTTTGTAAGACTCCCTCTTCGTGTGTGTAAGATGTGTTAACAAGGCATGAGAGTCTTCACCGGTTTGAACCTTCCTTCGAATATAGACCGAATGGTATTCTAGTTGGTAATGCATGCATTTGGAAGATGGTAGAACCATTCTGCTACTACACACACTGCAATCTCTCAATGAAGAGTCAATAGAGACATCTTCATGAGCAACTCCAATAATGCCACATGCGACAAAGAATGAAGTGATGTGTTCATCAGGGTATTGCTTCCCATCATCACTGAACTTGGGAATATTCTTACGTGACCCATGTCATACATTGTGCAATAGTGGAGCAAGGGAAAGAGGACCAATAACTACACCCCAAGGAATAGGTTGTGCAGCCATTCTTCTGAATGAAGTGTGTATAGGAATCTGAGTATTTGACAAGAATAATGCATAGTAGGTTGTAGAAACTTCTTCTTCTAGAAGAACCCGAGTTCTTCGGATAGGTGAAGAACTTCTCACTTGGCTAGATGCAACACTATTGGGTGAAAGTCTGAAATTATGTTGTTGAATCAAATCAAAGAATAGATCAGTTTCACCCCTAGCTCAGCTTGACCGAGTGAAGATATTTCTGCTAGCCACTTGAACTGGAAAATAGATCTTCTGAAAATAAGGAAAATATGGAGTTTCTAGACACCAACAGGATAATCTTAATCTTATCAATCTGTATATCCCCAGCGGAGTCACCAAAAACTATTGGTATGATATTTTTCAAACCAAAATATGAGGTTCAACCATAGTACATGGGATTAAATCCCTCCTCAAAGATAGGTGAGGCTGCCTGTTTATTACTAATCTAAAACACATCAAATACTATATACAATAGTCACACTATTCTAACCCTTGAAGTTGGGATAGAATCTTGAAATCCATATCCACACTAGGTGAAGATGTTGTAGTTTTTAAAATGGAATGGACTGAAAGGAAATTATTATTATAGAAGAAACATAATGGAAAGGAAATGAGAGGAACATATTTTCTTTTGAGAAAACAAAGATCAAAAAATAATCATACGAGTTTTAGATAACAAATGTAATGTTTGAAACAATTAAAATACTCGAGAGTGCTAAAAAAGAATAGCTTAAGATTTTGAACATAAGAACAATATCTTAAGAGAGAGATGAATCTCACAACAAAAAGTTTTCAAAATAGCAGCGGTTTTTATTCCTCAAATGATTAAAAGAAAACAAAAAGTTTTTCTTCTTTATAATAGTTCTCAAAATTCAAAAAATCTCAACCCTTTGGAAAGCATAAGTATCCCTTATATATAATAAAAAGAGTTGAGAGAAAATAGGATAAGTCCTAGAAAATAGTCTTTTAATGAGAGTCCTATTTTTCTTGACTCTCACGTAGGAGACCAAGTCAAAATGTTCTTCCTACATGATGAAACGAAAAATGAAAAAGACATGTTGATTTCAAGATTAAAATGACATGAAAAATTATGCCTATTTTGTTTCATCATCTTTGTCTTCCTCCAGAAAATTTTTCTTGTCTCGAAATTCTTGGAACTTTCAGATTATGCCCTACATCTCATCTTCATCAGGCATGGTGGAGTGGTCGTTAAAGACCTCAAATGTTTCTTGAGTATCGCTCATACTGTGAAGTTTCTTCAATCTCTTGTTGAGTTTCCTTAGTGATTCCAAATCATGTTCAATCTTCACGAACCTATAAATTATTTCTAGACTAAAACCATAAGTTGGTTCATGTTGAATTGATTCTTGATCTGCTTGTAAAGATTTTCAAAGGCGTAAATACTCGATCTTTCATTCAACACATTAACACAGATCTTGGTTAGCTCTTCTTCTATGTCATTAGTGGCATCAATCAATTCATCTCTTGATTCCCTCAATTTGCTCAAGCTTCATTGAGAATCTTTATTCTCAATCTAATGGCTTTGGTCAATTGAAAATTCTTGTCCCCATGTGGAATAATTCCTTCTTCTATTAAGATGTGGGATGGAACTTATTTCGGTGCATTGAGAGCTTCAAAAGTTAACTCTAGGTTCTGAATTCTACCGAAACTCATAATCCATTTTCTTTCCATCCTTATTTATATTATCCAAGGATTTGTAGACTACCTTGGTTTCATAAATGACCTCTTTTCCTTGTAGGAGTAGCCTCTGGATCCATTTGTCAACCATTCTCCCCTTCTCATTAATATTTTTAATCCTCGGGTACCGATGAGAAATCAAACCTGATAGGAGTAGGGGTAGAGGATGACGGTGTTGACTCAGGAGGCTTTGAGAGCTTGAGTAGTTCTTTTGTCAACTTCTCTAATTTATCTTTTAGCTCATCTCTACCTGCCTTCATTTCCTTCAACTTCTGGCACAACACATTCATGGCTTCTTGTGTGTCCTATTCTACTCCCTCTATTGTTACTTTTCCTAGATCAACGCTTGTGATCTCGATAATCGGTGACCATTATATCATTTGTGGTTTTTTCAGCTGCAGGAGTGGAAATCTCCGTAAACTTATGCCCTGAGGCATCCACTAAAACCCTTGAAACCATTTTGGGTTTCTTGGTAGACTTGGTAGGGGTGACCTTGAGGCAACCGAAATCAAAGGCTGGTAGGGGAAATACCACCTTCCTCTTTCTTGGGTTCCGATTTATTAACCATTGAGGCATACTGGAAGATGTTTCTCCTATCCTAGGTGTTATGGTCACGTCTACGGTTGGAGCAAGGTTTTCTTATGTAGTGGTGATCACTGCGAGTGTAGTGTCTATGGGAATGGACTCAGGGTATGAGGGTATAGAAAGAGGAGGCATATCCATGGATAACTTGGGTCTAGTAGGGAAAGGTCAGAGGTCAGATAAGTTGCTTTGACCATGGATGATGAATTTGCTGAAGAAGTCTCAAGCAAGGAAGGCTAAATGGGAGGAGGTAATGATTCTAAAATTAAAGCTTGAGAGGTAAGAGGAAGACTTACCTCGATGAGCTGCCAATCAAAGGGGAATGAGAGGTTGACCAACCTCTTCTCGTGATGGAAGATTTCCTTGTTCGGTGTGGAGGTGAATCAATTATCTCAACCATTTGTGGGGAGTGGCTAATGATGTGGTCACTTGATCTTCTCCCTTTCTAACCAATTTATCCTTTATTAGCCTCTAGGAAGGGTCCTTATGCTTTTCCTTTTTTCCTTGGATGCTCCCGCTTCCAAGGTAGCTAGCCTTGAAAAACTCTTTTCTTTATAACTCATTCCCTAAGAAATGATCCATGACTTAGGATGAGAAATAATTTGAGTAGCTCTTCCTAAGATAGAAATTTTCTCATCAATGTTCCAATAAATGGCTAGGAATACATATTGGTCCTCATTTAACCCATCATACGAGGTGTCAAGGACACTTTCATTGTCCATGGTGCTTTCTAGGATGTCAGATAGATCTAACATTTGAATATCTTCAATTGTTAACTAGCTATTATCCTTTCTTTGGATGGCAACTTCATCCCAAAGATCAACCCAAATGTCTTCTATGTTGGGTACATGTAGATATACGGTCCCGTATGACTTAAGGACTCCTCTGAAATCAAACCCATCTTTGTGCTTCATGTGCTTCTTAAACTTGTTATGTAGCTTATGTAACATGTTCTTGGCTATAACCACTATTGAAAATTTGTACCTTCTGATGGAAATAGGGAAGGAGATGGCAGCCTTGTGCTTACTCTGTTGGAGTTTGTGAAAATCTAACAATTGTATAACCAACTCCATCAGATCAGCTTATCACCTTGGATCCTGGAAAATGGAAAGGATCACCTGTACATGACCACCCAAAGGTAAGTGAACTTCTCTAATCAAGCAAGAAGATACAACCCCATTTCGATATTTTGGCCCATGCCTCATCAAAGACTCTTCTTTTTCATAGATCGGGGTTCATCCTATAGATGTTTTCATAAAATAAGGTATCTTTCACTCTTCTAAATTGATCGTCAAACCCTTCTTCATCAGTCAGTTGAGGGAAGTATTGATATATGTGCTATGTTTCCCTATTTCCTTTTGCATCCAACCCTGATAATTTCTCATGTCGATGCTGCATAGGTGACGTATGAGGACATATAGAACTTGTCAAGAGACAAGATTTTTTTCATCCGGGAGTCTATCTCATCACTCATAAGATTGCTCCAATCGATCCCTTGGTCATTCTTCTTTATTATGACCATGAATTAATACATCAACCCTTGAAGTCTCTCGACTCGGGAGTCCAAATACTTGACTTAGCAGGGGTGATTATGTCACTAATTTCAAGGATGAAATCAATCCTAGGGAAAATCTTGGGAAACCTAGAGACGGTGGCTTGGCCTTGATCAAAAACTTTTTATTTACATGTCTGATATAATCTTCTTGATCATTATCCCAAGACTTTTTTGCTGATTGAAGATTCATATCAACATATTCTTGAAAGTTGGGCAATCTTAAGAGGTCATCAAAGTAACCTCTATCCAACTTCACTACGGTTTCTCCTACTTGATTTCTCACCGAGCGGGAAGTCGAGTCATAATTGGAAGCATAGGCCAGAATGAACTCAGGGAATTGAGCATAAATTGGGAATCTTGCTGCAAAAAAGAGGCCACTACTAGCTATTGACTTCATCTAGGGACTTTGAGATCCTTGATTCTGCTCCAAAAGTATTCCATGTCTATATTACCATGCTCGTGTCTCGGATGTCGTAATTTCAATCTATGCAGGAAAGGGGCTCCATCTTCTGGTACTTGTACTTCATCTTTTCTAACCTGTCTGACTTATCCCTAGATTGTCTAGGATCCAACATGAGAAGTCTTAAAGAAAGAATGCCTAGATGACTTCGCTTTTAAAGATCGGGCTTGAAATCTTGCCGAGAAACCCTATAGACATGCCACACTAACCGAACTTTGGGACGTACAAAGAAATTTATGAAACCTGACACACTGCAATGTATATAAGAAATTAGGTTGTGTCGAACACTTTGTGAAACCCAACACAAAGGTGAAACTCAAGGGATGTTAGACACTTCATAAAACCTAATATACCTTTAGAGAATCAAGGTCATGTTGAACACTTCACGAAACCCGATACAAGTAGAATTAGAGGATGTTGAGAACTTGGAGAAAACTCGATACACTACACAAGCTGAATGATATCAGACACCCTGTAAAACCTGAAACAAAGGTGTCGGGTTTCTGGGATGTCAGAACACATAAAATTCCCACCAAGTTTGTAAGTTAGGATTTTTAGATTCTTCTCAAAAATCAAAAGAGTATATCCCATGGGAAAAATAAGAAAACACCCAAAGGGTGAATTCCAAACAAGAGGTTTCATGGGAATACAATAGGAAATGAATAAAACAACCCTAAACCCTAAACCCGGAGAAAAGAGAAAGAAAAGAGGGGAAAACACCAAATGAACACCTTAAAAACAACCCCAAAGACCTCAAAGCGGTAAGAAGAGAAAAATACCTTAAAAAATTCAAAAATGGTAGAAGACGGATCACAAAATTGATCAAGAAGTTTAGTCAGGTTTGGAGGTCAAAGAAACATGCATGAAAAATCCACGCAGAAAAAATATACCAAGTAAAAATGACATGTAAAATCAAACTATTTATAAAGCCCTAGCATTAATTACACCTCATCAAACACGAGTGCCAACTACAAGAAAACTTGACATTAATGCCATGTCATCATGCTCAGAGTGTCCAAACACCCGATACAAAGGTTTTACTATCAAATTAGGTTTCAGGAAACAAATGTCATGAAGCGTGAGATGTTTGGATGTTATCAAGTTTTGAAAACCTAACACAAAGGATCATTTCAGGTTTTAGGAAACAAGTGACACAGAGCATGCATTTTGCAAGGTATGTTTTGATGCTTCTGAGTTCTGAAAACTTGATATACTAGCTTGTAATAAGGTTTTAGGTTTCGGGAAACAACTGTCATGAAGCATGTAAAGTATATGTTTCCATGTGAAGGAAACCCAAAACCCTGAAAATCTCCTTCAAAGGGCACTTTGTCAAAAAAATTCTATGGTTATCTCAATTTTAATTAAAATCACTAAAAACGACATAACAGATGGCTCTAGTTGGGGAATTTCTTTGAGACATCAAAGGAAGAGTACTCAGATATCAAAAAGCTTTATCCATTGGGCTATGGAGTTTGAAGAAGAAAAACCCAAAACAAAGAAAGAAAGAAAGAAAAAAAGTAAACGTACAACAAAAATAAATTATGATACAAAGTAAGAGAGCGTCTGGCATTGCTTAATTGAACAAATTTAGATGTTGACCACTAAAAGGTAGAGGGAGAAAATTTCCATCTAGATATGATAGAAAGAAGCTATTTTCACCATTCAGCTAATGTATTTTGAAAATACCTTTCCATAAGGAGTCAAACTTGCCATGCATCCCCTTCTCGGTCTCTTTTATTGTCTTAGAGTAAGTACTAGATCTCTGACCTGGAAATCACGTTGCTTTGATTTTTTGTAAAATATCTTTTTGAATTTTCTTTGATGATCTACAATGTGATCCACTACCTTGCTCCTTTCTTCTTCTAGCCTAGCTAGGCACCTTACCCTTTTCTCAATGGAATCTTGAAAAGTTTCATCTTCAATTACCTTTCCTAACCGTAAGATTAGAAATTCTATAGAGATAGGAATCTCAACATCAATCCCATATAACACTTAGAATGGGGACATTCCAATAGCTCACTTGGGAGTAATCTGATCTACCCATAATGCATCATACAATGCTTTGTGCCATGTCCTCTGATTCTCATCAACGAACTTTTTGATTATGGTCACTAGGTTGTTGTTGGTTGATTCAAATTTGACAATTGCCTTGGGGGTAATAATCGATGAATGAGACAATGTGATCCCAAAGCCATAAAAAAATTCTCACAACACATGGGATGAGAAATTGGAAGCGTGTTCAGCAATGATCTTGTGAGGCACACCGAATCTAACAATTATATTCTCCTTAAGAAAGTTACACATAATTGCGGAGGTTGCTTGCTTGATTGACACAACTTCCACTCACATGGTTAAATAGTCTGTGGTAGTGAGCACATACTTATTAGCAGCACTAGAGGTAGGACTCATCACTCCAATGAAATAAATTCCCCATTGGTGAAAAGGTTCTTCAATCACCATAGGTTTCAAGGGAAGAGCTGCCAACTTAGGATGACCAACGAAATGTTGACAAGCTTCACACTTGGCTACCCATTCAACTGAATCTCAAAAGAGAGTAGTCCAAATAGTACTTGGCCCGTAAGATCTTGTAAGTCACACTGAGGAAGAGAAATGTCCTCCACATGCTAGATTTTGGAATTACTCTAGCAACCTTACCTGCTAAGTCTTATCAACACAACGCAGAATACACCATCAATACCCTTCTTGTATATACCATTATCCCATATAATGTATCTTGTAGACCTTAACCTAACCATCCTAATCTACTATTGGCTTAAATGCAGAGGGCATTCACCATAAGTTAAAAAGAAAGCAATATCTATGTACCATTCATCAGTTGTTCTTACAAAAAGTGCCATGGGCAATTCTAAAGAAGTACCTTCAGTTTCTTCGCATTCTATCTCAAAATTATTTTCTGCAATCAATTGGCACAGCCTCTTCCTCGTAATAACTTGGTAGGTATGATATCCAAGTCATACTCCTGGACTTTGGCTATCCAGTTACCCCATTGACTATGCAACTCTTTTTGAGTTAAGATGGATTTAACTGCGGTATCAGGAACAAGAACGAGAGTGTGAGAACTCAACACATAATACCTGAAATGCTTCACTACTCTCACCACTACATAAGCATGTTTTTCAATTTGTGACATCTTTAATTCATGTTCCTTTAATGGGTAGCTCATGAAAGCAATGGGAGATTCAATTTTTTCTTCATTCTCTTGCATCATGATGGTTGATACTATATGTGCGGAAGCATAGTTGTACATGATGAAATATTTTTTGAAATCCAAGCACACCAGGATGGGAGTGTGAGAAATTTCCCTTTTGAATTCTTCAAATGCAAGGTTCCCTTCATTGCTCCATCAAAATGGATTTTTACCTTTCATCATCCCAAGGATATCCTTGGTTTTATCAGAAAATTCAGGTAAAAATCTTCTTAGGAAATTGACCTTCCCAAAAAGGAATGCACTAGTTTTGTTATGGGAAGGGTAAGGCATGGATGACCTTCACCTCTCTAGGTTAATCTTGGTTCCTTCTTTAATCATGATATGACCCAACAACTTTCCTTCTATTACTCTGAACATGGAATTTTTAGGATTTAATGAAATCCCATGACGCCTACACCTTAAGAGTACCTATTCCAGATGATCATAATGATCACTTCACTTTTTAGAGAAGACCGTCAAGTCATCCAAATACACAACTATGACCTTGCCCATCAAATCTCTAAAATCTAAGTCCATAGCTCTTTGAAATGTGGCTCTGACATTAATCAAACCAAAAGGCATCCTCCTGTAAGCAAAGGTTCCCCATGGGGTGGTGAATGTCATTTTATGTTGATCTTTAGCAACTACCTCAACCTGATTATACCCCAAAAATCCATCAAGCATGGATAACATTTCTAATCCAGTGACGGTCTGTAATACTTGGTCCATGATGGGAAATGGATAATTGTCTTTTAATGAAGACTAATTGAGGTTCCGAAGTCAACACAAATCCAGATTTCACCATTCTTCTTTTTGGCAGGGATAATGTTAGCAACCTAGGTGGAATGATGGATTCGAAAGATAATTTTTACGTCTAACATCTTCTAAATTTTTGCAAGGATAGTCCTTGAGATCTTTGGGTTGTAATGCATTTGCTTCTACCTGTAGGGTTTAACTTCGATCTTTAAAGGAATGCTATTTTGCACATCCTTGGGCTTGAAAGATTTTAGGTCCACATAGGACCATGTCAAGACATCCATATATATCTTCAGGAGTGAAGATAATCTTTCTTTTTCCTTAAGATAATATCATTTACTGATGTTTACCATCCGTGGTTGATCAACGGAGCCCAAGATAACTTGATCTACCTCTAACAAGGAAGCACCTTCAGCTTGCCTTTTATTCTTAATGAAATGGTCATGCTTGTCAAACAGACCTTCCAGAGAAACTAATCCCTTTGGAATATTATTTCCTTTGAGCTGGATGAATTCGCCATCAATTTCTTGATATGAATTCAAGACGAACTCATAGAAAGCCAATTCTGATCCTTCAAAATAAAGCTCACTAAAATTATCAGCTTTCTCAAGAAAAGACAATACTTGTTGATCATCATTAAACACTTGCCAATGTGCTGAGTTATCTAGAACACTTGGACAATACACAATTTCAATGGTATACGTGTCCTATTTGAACTTTGGGTGAGGAAGGAGAAGAGATGCAGATATGGCTAGAGGATCAGCTTTATCATTGTAATCTCTTAAGACTGCCTTAATGGAAAAATCATTAAAGCATTCTATATTGTCCCAAACTTTGTTCCTGTAATGTCTTAAGCGATCATTTTTTACATGATAGGTCCCCCTTACTTGATTCACAATCAACTCGACATCTCCCTGCACTTTGAGATTTCGGATTTGTTTTTGTCTTGCCATTTCTAATCCTAATAACAAAGCTTCCTATTCAAATATGTTATTAGTATTATCAAACTACAATTTGAAAGAAAAAGGAAAAATCTCAAAATATGGAGATATGAGAACCATGCCAGCACCTGACCCAGTAGTTGAACAGATCTCGTCAAACTCAAGGGTCCAAAAAGCATTAGTATCTTCTTCTTTGACTTCTACATGGGGCACCTCAAATTTCATGAAATAATTACCCAATCCTGCATCTTCGAAGATAATTTGGGCCTTGGGATCATCTCGATTTAATGAACAGTACTTCGCTCGTGCTTTAGGGTGAAGGACATGAGGAACTCCATTCACTAGAATTTTAGATTTGGTCCAATCCATGTTGATTTATCCTCCAACATCTTTAAAAAACATCTTCTTAAGAGAATACCATAAGCAATCGGGTATCAAAGCAATCAAGATAGTCATTTTTACTCTCTTTTTAGCGAAGGAAACAAATGCAAATTGTGCATCCTTGATTTGGACAATTGAGGGGGCTTGTTTGGTTTTAATGGAATAACAATGCCCATATATTTAGTCAAGGTGAGTCTAAGGGCATGAGCTACTTTTGTGGGCATTATTTTATGAAAGGCTCCCGAGTCAATTATGTAATTATCGAGCTTAAAATTTTTTATAAGTAAGGACAAATAACATGGTTCAATCTTTCATAAAGAAGTAGCATAGGTCATATTACTCGAGGTAAAGGTCGTGGGGCTAGGAAAACACCTTTTGAAGATGAAGGAATAACATCCTTACTTCTAATGAGTTTGGAAAGTTTCTCAAATTTCCTGTGGTTGAACTGCAGATACTTGGCTTCTGAAATTTGGATTTTCATTTTCTTTGCATGATAAATGATGTTGAAAGTGGTATACAAAGGGATGATGGAGGGATCAGTTCTGGTTACACTAGTCTACACCGAGGTACTAGCCTTTAGAGAAGGATAAAAAGAGTTAGAAGATGAAGTAACCTTTTTAATTGTCTCCTTTTCAGTTTGCACTGAGATAGGAGAGCCTCTTTTAGCCATAACCATGGGAGCTTCTTTAATTTTCTCCTTAGATCTTTCAACTAGATTTATGGGGTTCTAAGTTTGGGAACGAGTGAAAATTTCAAATGATTGACCATCATGCTCACCTTCATCTTCCTCATAATCCAAGTATCCAATGCTAGAGTTGCCAGTTGAATCGTCAAAAGACTCATCAGCATATCCTGAAGCTTTGAAAGCTTCATGAGAATCTTGATCTTATAGTTCTTCACCCTCCTCAATTATTTCAACTGCTGTGTTGATAGGACAAGCTTCAATGGCTAGCCTGGTGGGAGCAGTAATAAAACTGATTCCTATCTCTTGCAAGATTTCCATTGGCATTGTTGAAATTCCATCTAGGAATATCCCGATAAGGAATGTTGGTTGCGTGTTGAGACATCTCGCTTCTTTAAAGTGATCAAGGCATTTGCCATCTTCGATTCATAGGATCAGTAGTACTCGAGAAGAACTCCAATTTTTAGGCTTAGATGATTCTCTTTTGATCTTTCTAGCTTAATAAGATCATCTTCTATTTCGATGGTCAGTAGCTTGAGCAAAAGGCCAAATTGGGGATAATAGATCTTCTCAACAAGCATATCACATCAGGGGGCTGAGCATTGATGAAGAATCACTTTTGAATTTCAAGAGTGGGAACGGCTAGCTCTGGGATCCTACGAATCAACTTGTTGAATTTGGCTATGAAATACTTGCATGGGTTCGTAAGACTCCTTCTTCATGTGTGTAAGCTGTGCTAACAATGTATGAAAGTATTCAACTGGTTTGAACCTTACTTTGAATATAGATTGCATGGTATTCCAGTTGATAATGCATGCATTCAAAAGATGGAAGAACCATTTTGCTGCTACACTGTGTAATGTCTCAATGAAGATTCGAACAGAGACATCTTCATGAGCAACTCCAAGAATGCCACATGCTATAAAGAATGAAGCAATGTGTTCATCGGGTGCTACTTCCCATCATAGTTAAACTTGGGAATATTCTTACGTGACCCATGTGGTAGATTGTGTAACAATGGAGTTAGGGAAAGAGGACGAATAGCCACACCCCAAGGAACATGTTTTGTAGCAATCCTTCTTCGAATGAAGTGCATACATGAATCCAAGTATCTGACAAGAATAATGCATGGTAGGTTGTAGAAACTTATTGTTCTTGAATAACCTAAGTTCTTCGGATAGGTGAATAACTTCTCTCTCGGCTAGATGCAACACTGTTGGGTGAAAGTCTGAAATTATGTTGTTGAAGAAAATCAAAGAACGGATCAGTTTCAACCCTTTCTCGGCTTGACAAAGTGAAGATATTTCTGGCCAGCTTGAACTTGAAGATAGATCTTTTGAAAATAAGGCAAATATGTAGTCACCAAACACTAACAAGATAAGCTTAGTATTATCAATCCGTATATCCCCAAATGAGTCACAAAAAATTGTTGTTTGGATATTTTTTCAAGCCAAAATATGAGGTTCAACCATATTACATGGGATTAAATCCTCCTCAAAGACAGTGAGGTTGCCTTTTTATTAATAATCTAAAACACAACAAAAATAATATATACAATATTAGCACTATTCTAACCATTGGAGTTGGGATAGAATCCCGAAATCCATATCCACACTAGGTGAAGATGTTGCAGCTTTAGAAATGGAACGGATTGGAAAGGAAATTATTATTATATGGAGGAAACACAATGGAAATGAAATGAGAGGAACGTATTTTCTTTCAAGTAAACAAAGATCACAAAATAATCATACAAATTTTAGATAATAAATGTAATGTTTGAAATGAATAAAATAATCGAGAGTTCTAAACAAAGAATAGCTTGAGATTCTCAACATAAGAACAATATCTTAAGAGAGAGATAAATCTCAAAACACAAATTTTTCAAAATAGCATCAATTTCTATTCCTCAAATGATTTAAAGAAAACAATTTTTTTCTTCTTTATAATAGTTCTCAATATTCCAAAAATCTCAACCCTTTGGAAAGCATAAGTATCACTTATTTATAATCAAAAGTGTTGAGATAAAATAGATAAGTCATATAAAATAGTATTTTAATGAGATTCCTATTTCTCTTGACTCTCACGTAGGAGACCAAGTAAAAATTTGCTTCCTACATGACGAAACGAAAATGAAAAAGTAATGTCAATTTTAGTATTGAAATGACATGAAACATTATGCCTATTTTGTTTCATCATCTTTGTCTTTCTCCAGAAAATCCTGTTTGTCCTGAAATTCTTGGAACTTTCAAGATTATGCCTTGCATCTCATCTTCATCAAGCATGGTGGAGTGGTCGCTTAGGACCTCACATGTTTCCTAAGTATCACTTGCATTACCAGGATGTTTCATCAATCTCTTGTTGAGTTTCCTCAGTGATTCCAAATCATGTTCAAGCTTCATGAACCTATCAATGATTTCCAAACTAAAACCATAAGTTGGTTTGTGTTGAATTGATTCTTAGATCTTCTTGTAAATATCATCGTGGGTAGAATATTTGAGCTTTCATTCAACACTTTAGTGTAGATCTTGGTTAGCTATTCTTCTATGTCATTTGTGGCATTAATCAATTCATCTCTTGATTCCCTCAATTTTCCGTGAGCTTAATTAAGAATATTTATTCTAAATCTAATGGCTTTGGTCAATTGAAAATTCTTGTCCCCATGTGGAATAATTCCTTCTTCGATTAAGACACAGATGGAACCTATTTCATCATATTGAGAGCTTCAAAATTTAACTCTAGGTTCCCGATTTCTACTAAAAACACATCATCCATTTTCTCGCCATCCTTCTTTATATCCTCTAAGGATTTGTAGTCTTCCATAGTGTCATCAATGACCTCTTTTCCTTATAGGAGTAGCCTCTAGATCCATTCATCAACCATTCTCCCCTTCTCATTAATCTTTTCAATCCTAGGTACCGATGAGAAATCAAACCTGATAGGAGTAGGGGTAGAGGACGATGGTGTTGATTCATTAGGCTTTGAGAGATTGAGTAGTACTTCAGTCAGCTACTCTACTTTCTCTTTTATCTCATCTCTAGTTGTTGTCATTTCCTTCACTTCTAGCACAACACATTCATGGCATCTTGTGCATCATGTTGTGCTCCTCTGTTGTTACTTTTTTGAGATCAACCCATGTGATCGATAATCGGTGACCATTATATCAATCTTGGTTTTTTCAGCCGAGGAGTGGAAATATCCAAAACTTATGCCCTAAGGCCTCCACCGAAACCCTTGACACCATTTTGGGTTTCCTAGTAGACTTAGTAGGGGTGACCTTGAGGCAATTGAAATCAAAGGCTGGTAGGGGAACTACCACCTTCCTCTTTCTTGGGGTCCGATCTATTAATGATTGAGCCATACTAGAAGATGTTTCTCCCATCTTAGGTGTTATGGTCACATCTGCAGGTGGGGGAAGGTTTTCTTATAGAGTGGTGATCACTACGAGTGTATTTTTCATGGGAATGGAATCAGGGAATGAAGGTATAGAAGGAGGAGGCATATCCATGGTTAACTTGGGTCTAGTGGGGAGAGGTGAGAGGTCAAAGAAGATGTTGGCCATGGCTGAGGAATTTGGTGAAGAAGTCTGAAGCAAGGAAGGTTGAATGGGAGGAGGTAATGATTCTGAAATTAAAGCTTGAGAGGTAAGAGGAAGACTTACCTCTAATGAGCTGCTAACCAAAAGGGGAATGAGAGGTTGACCAACCTCTTCTCCTGAAGGAATATTTCCTTGTTCTAGTGGTGGAGGTGAATCAATTATCTCAACCATTTGTGGGGGAGTGGCCAATGATGTGGTCACTTGCTCTTCTCCCTTTCTAACAAACTTAACCTTTATTGGCCTCTTGGAAGGGTCCTTATCCTTTTCCTTTTTTTCCTTGTAGGTTTGTGCTTCTAATGTAGCTAGCTTCAAAAACTCTCTTTTCTTTATAACTCATTCCCTAAGAAATGAGCCATGGTTTAAGTACAAGCAAGGATTTTAGCAGATATTCCTACGATAGAAGCTTTCTCAGCAATGGACCAATCAATGGCTAGGAATACATATTTTTCCTCATTCAACCCATCATACGAGGCATCAAGGACACTTTCATTATCCATGGTGCCTTCTGGGATGTTAGATAGATCTAACATCTGAATCTCTTCAAGTGTTAACCTGGTATTATCCTTTCTTCAAATGGGAACTTCATCCCAAAGATCAACCAAAATGTCCTCTATGTTGGGCACATGTAGATATAAGGTCCCGTACGACTTAAGGACTACCTAGAAATCGAACCCATCTCTGTCCTTCATGTGACTCTTCAACTTGTCATGTAGCTTGTGGACCACATTCTTAGAATTAACCATTATTGAGCATGTGTATCTTTCGATGGAAATAGGGAAGGAGATGGCGGCCTTGTGCTTACTCTATTAGAATTTGTGAAAATCCAACAATTTTCTAACCAACTCCATCAGGATCAGCTTATCACCTGGGAACTTGGGAAAATGGAAAGGATCACCCGGGTACATGACCATCCAAAGGTATGTGAACTTCTTGAATTGTAAGAAGATACAACCCCATTTCGATACTTCGTCCCATGCCTCATCAGAGACTCTTCTTTGCTCTAGATCGGGGTTCATCCTGTAGATGTTTTCATAAAAGAAGGCATCATTCATTCTTTTGAATTAATGCTTGGACCCCTTCTTTGTAAGTTGATAGAAGTACTGATATATGTGTTTTGTTTCCCTATTTCCCTTTGCATCCAACCCTAGATAATTTCTCATTATGGATGTTGTATAGGTGACGTAGGTGACATATAGAACTTTCTAGTAGACAAGACTATTTTCATCTGGGAGTGTATCTCATCACATATAAGATTGCTCCAATCGATCCCTTGGTCATTATTATTTATGATGATCATGAATTGATACATCCACCCTCGAAAGTCTCTCGACTCGTGAGTCAAAATACTCGACTTAGAAAGGTGATGATGTTAATGATTTCATGGATGAAATCAATCTTAGGGACAAACTTGGGAAACCTAGAGATGGCTGACTTGGCCTTGATCAAGAAATTTTTATTTACATGCCTGATGTAATCTTCTTGATCGCTTTCCTAGGCCTTCGCACCGATTGAAGATTCAAATAAACATATTCTTGAAAGTTGGGCAATCTTAAGAGGTCATCAAAGTAACCTCCGTCCAACTTGACTATGGTTTCTCCTACTTGATTTCTCACTAAGTGATAAGATAAGTCATAATTGGAAGTGCAAGCCAAAATGAACTCGAGGCATTGAGCGAGACATTGGGAATCCCGCTTAAGAGGGAGGCCACTCGCGGCTTTTGACTTCATTTAGGGACTTTGAGAAGAATCCTTGATTCTGTCCCAAAATTCTTCCATGTCTATATTACCAAGCTCCATATCTTGGATGTTGTAATTACAATCTATGTAGGAGGGGGAATACATCTTTTGGTACATGTACTTCATCTTTTCGGACCTGTCTGACTTATCCTTAGATTTTGCAGGATCCGATATGAGAATTCTTGAAGAAAGAATGCCTAGATGAATTCTATTTGAACAATCAGGCTTGAAAGCTTGCTGAGCAACCCTATAGACCCACCACACTAACCAAACTTTGGGACTTGCAAATCACTTTGTGAAACCTGACACACTATAATGTATATCAGAAATTAGGTTGTGTCGAACACTTTGTGAAACCCGACACAAAGGCGGAACTCAGAGGATGATAAGCACTTCATAAAACCTGATATACTATTGAACTAGGGTCATGTTGAACATTTCGAGAAACCTGATACAAGCGGAAGTTAGAGGATGTTGAGCACTTGGATAAAAATTATACACTGCAAAAGCTGAATGATGTTAGACACCTTGTAAAACTTGAAATAAAGGTGTCGGGTTTCTGGGATGTCAGAACACGTAAAATTCTCACCAAGTTTGTAAGTTTGGATTTTCAAATTATTCTTAAAAATCAAAAGAGTATATCCCATGGGAAAAATAAGAAAACACCCAAAGGGTGAATTCCAAACAAGAGGTTTCATGGGAATACAATAGGAAATGAAGAAAACAACCCAAAACCCTAAACCTAGAGGGAAGAAAAAGAAAAGAGGGAAAAAGCCAAATGAACACCTCAAAAACAACCCCAAAGACCTCAAAGCAGTAAGAAGAGAAAAATACCTTCAATAAATTCAAAAAATGGTCAAAGACAGATCACAAAATCGATCAAGAAGTTCATTAGGTTTGGAGGTCGAAGGAACATGCACGAAAAATCCACGCAGTGAAAATATACCAGGTAAAAATGACATGTAAAATTGAACTATTTATAAAGCCCTAGCATTAATTACACCTCATCTGACATGTGTGCCAACTACTAGAAAAATCGACATTAATGCCATGTCATCATGCTCAAAGTGTCCAAAACCCGATACAAAGGTTTTACTATCAAATCGGTTTTGAGAAACAACTGACATGAAGCATGAGATGTTTGGATGTTATCAAGTTCCGAAAACTTGACACAAAGGATCATTTCAGGTTTTGGGTTTCAGAAACAAGTGACATGAAGCATGCATTTTGCAAGGTATGTTCTAATGCTTCTGAGTTCCGAAAACCCGATATACTAGCTTGTAATCGGGTTTCGGGTTTCAGGAAACAACTGTCATGAAACATGCAAAGGATATGTTTCCATGCAATGGAAACCCCAAATCCTGAAAATCTCTTTCAAAGGGCATTTAAAATTCTATGGTTATCTCAATTTTAGCTAAAATCACTAAAAATTAGATAACAATTTCTTCTATATGCATGCAATCAACTCTGTTATCTATTGATTGGGTTGCACATCTTCCCTATTTCTTCCCTATGTTTTATTATTTCCTTCTTCTATAAATATTTCCTTTCTTAAATAGTTGCTTACTTGCTGCAGAGCTATACAACTATGGTTCATGAGCTGCATAGTTAAAGTAAAACCCCCATATAGATACTATTATATTTTAATTGACAAATCTGACATGGGAGCCTCACCGGTAAATGAGGGAGATTTATCTCATGACTGCCTAGGTTTTCAGCTATGCAAAAATCTAGCCAACAAAGTGTTAGCAGGTGATAGATCCCACTATTTGTCTAACAAGAAAAATAAAGATAGATGTCCAACTTGATCCATTCAATAACGTCCGGACATGAGGAGGTCATCTAACTTCTTGAGCTAAACCATTTAACCACCCCGAGATAATCATCCAACTAGGTTAGGAGACCGAGAGGCTCCATCCAATAAGCATATATGATGGATGTCCAAAAAAACAACCATCCAAAAAGTTAACGACAACCTTCTAATAATAAAATAATGACCATCCAAGTAAAGAAATGATGGTCTTACTTCCTTTCTATGACATACGTCTAATATGGGTTAGACGATGGTATTAAAGATCATTCATCCAATCTAATAAGTTTTGTTCAATGCACACGTGGAATATGTATAACCATAATAGACATTCATCTAATCTGAGTTGGATGGGTGAAAAATAGCATTACATCATCCAATAAGAATCCTGTGGCAAATTTGCACTACAATGTCTCCATGTCAAAACCGTCTAAATGTATGAAACCGTTGTAAAAGATCTCTTCAAATTTTCCTTTTTCGCGAATCAATTTTTTTGAGTATTCTCCATCATTTCAAAAGTCCAATTTGGAAATTCACCACTCATTATATAATATTTTTTTAGGGGGAGTCTTAAAATGAACCCTTCAAATAATACATATGGGATAGTGTATGCACATAGTTCCTTTGATATGTGAGGATTTACACCGACTCTCTCTCCCCGATCCTAGTGAGAAAACATCTCATCTTCTAATTATCCTCATATATGGTGTACAGTTGGATCGAATGTATTTTGTAAACTACTCATGTGGGTAATACATATAATCTAATTCTATAATACCCTCTAGGGATGCTTGACCGTATCTTTCCGGTCAGATTTTTCTTGGGTCGCTAACGTGGTTGTTGATCATTGATCACTCCACCAATGATCTTATTCCTCTCATAAGGAACCTTTCTCTATTAAATTTTTATGGTGAAATTTTTTTGGTGCATGCTATTCCAAGATTTTATCTAACCCTACCATACTCCCTTTTTAATAACCCATTCATATCCAAATTTAAAAATTCCCCCAAAACCTCGTCTTTCATATTTTACTCTTGTTTCTATTAATGTTTACGCTACATGTGTAAATGTTGACTATGAATATTTTGAAATTTAATTTAACATAAAGAGAGAACATTTGGGGTGATTAAAATGATGAGTAATGGAGAAAAAAATATGGAGAAGGCGTGTTTGTGTAGACACTAGGAAAATAAAACAATGAACAATAGAAATAAAAATAATAATATTACAAATAAAATAGATTATTGCAAACTCAAATCAGCACTTTTGTGCATATATATCTTCTTCCTCTTCCAGAGCTTCAGCTCAATACAATATATGTGTGTAAAAACACTTACAATTTCCTCCAATACATAGAGGTCTTTCATCTAACAATAGAACACTCAACTCTTAAAAATAGAACATCAACTAAAAATAGTGCATGCTTTTGTGCATGAATACAAATATTTTTTATTTATTTAATTTTACTAAAATTAAAAATATAAAAATGAATTATTTAAAATCAAAATCTTGTAAAAAGTAAACTGCTATTTTCTTTTCCTAATAATAGACAAGGGAAAACATTAAACATTTTTTCTCATAGTTTACTAGTGGGATTGGGTATGAATTGCCAAGGAATCCTTGCTACGACATTTTTATCCCTTCTATACCTTCTTATATCTCTTTTTCCTTATTTTTGGTCTCATATAATTTCCCTTAGAGCTCTTACTTTTATATTATCGAAAATCCTTTGTCAAAAACACAAGTTCCTTTTCTCATTCATGCATGTTTTCCGTATTTAATACTTTGTTAAATCTCTCGGTTAAAGGCTCAAGAGTGAAATGCCACTATTAAAACTTTCTTTCGAATGATTTATTGTGACCTTATAATTCTAAGTTAGTTGGATTTATATTTTTGGAGTTTCGTTTCATTTTGTAACACATTATGAAAATTTTCAAAATGATTTTGGGTTGTTCAAGCTCCTGAAGACCCACAACTCAACCAATTAAATTCGTCTTGCAGTAAGCTTGAGTTAACCAAAAATTACTTATGCTTAGATTTAATGTGGTGGCGGTTATTTTTGGAAGTATCAACAGCTTTTCCAAAATATTTCATCAGTAGTGTGTTGAGTTATTTTGGTGAGTACTTTTTTGTTTTTAATCCAATAGGGGATTTGAAAGGAAATATTAACGTTATAAAAACTCGCTTTGACACATTCATGACTTATGGCTTGATGATCCTAACAATTATTTTTTTAGGATTGTATCTATACGGTACAAAAATCAACTAATGAAAGAGCATAGTGAGCTGAATATTGTAACATCCTCATTTTAGACAATAGAACAAGTCAAATTTTTTTTTTTTTGATAATTGCATACTGGTTCTAAATACATAATTTAGAACTCACAATTCAAATAACCATTTATATAACAGACAACCATATGCAATTAATGACTCTAATACCTCCGATCTATTCATTCCATGACTCGGTAATCTACCGATCTATTCATGAGTAAAAAGAGTTAGTGTTTTTATTTAACACAATACTCTGGCGGTTCTCTTCCCTAATCTGGGATTCAGAATGCTCTGTCCAAGGAATCTAACTGAATAACTGTTACCATTATTCATCGGCATCTCATCCCTTAGACTAGGTGAATTAGGACAACGCAATCAATAGCTTGCGATACTTTGGCCAAAGATTTGAAACATACTGTTCATGTCTCGTATTCCTTAACGGCATACTCATCAATCTAGAATACGTCCTTCACCCCATTCATATGTTATATAGAATGTCTTATACCGACTCTTTGTCACCCTTTCTTTCACAAATTTGAATCACTCGGAGGCGATTAACAAGGTGATAATGTTATATGGATGCCTACGAGGATTAGGGATATGAGGACATACTGGTTCAACCTTGCAATTCAACCAGTGTGTCATGATACCCCAAATCTCCGAGGTAGTCTTATAACATGGCAACGTTCTTAATCGGTCCCAAGGTAACTCGTGCGAAAATCAAGTGTAAATCTTAGCGATCAATCAATGCAAAGGGTGTCGCCATAAGTAGTCACCCGCATTGTTGTAACTTCGAGAAGATCCTAATCTTCTCGAGGTACAGCCTACGCAAAGGGACCTTATGTCGTCATCCTTTAAATCCGCCTCGAGAAGATCTACCCAAAACAAGCGTTACGCACTAGAGATTAAATTACTTTAAAGACTTTTCCCTAAGGTTAGCCTTTCCAAATCCCTCGATTCTTTGTCTTAAGACGACCCTCCTCTAAAAGACTCATTACAGGTAGAGGTATTACGGTCACGCTCTCATCAAGGAGTCATTAGAATACACCTGATTCCAAAGCAACAGAACGGGACAATTTCTCATAACCAATGCTTGAGAATGCCATCTGATCTCCATTGATTGCCTATCAGTTCTCTTAACTGAATTTATATCATACTTTTTAGTTTAAAGATATAAATGATTTAGAATCCAATTTACTATTGTCCTGTTATACTTAGGACTAGGGATTAGTAATTCAATCCAACTTGTTTAGCGTTATCTTTTAGGCTCAATTTTAACCTATCCCCAAGAGAGACAATAATTAAATTACAATATTGCTTTTGCCAGAGCAAACTAGAACTACTAAATACTCATAAGAATTTAGTCTAATTACTTACAAGCTTTCATTGTCAATCACAAAAGCATCCATATTATACAAAGATAACTATGCCTCTTCGTTACGTAACCGAAGAAGTTCATCATTCAGAATAGAATACAACACATAAGTATCAAACACTTATTTTCATTCCTTTCGAAACTCGTACAATTACATTTTATGCAACAGCATACTTGATATAATGCTAACGGAAAAGAAACATCTTTTCTCATATAGTACATCCATAAAATCAAGCTGTAATTCATAATAAATCAAATAAACAATCTGATCAGCCTATCAGATCTGCATTGCTTTTACCCTCTTACGGCAACCATCTGCAAAAATAGTCAACATGAGTCAGTTCAATGAACTGAGCATGATAAGCACTAACTTTTAAAACAATTGCAATCCATCAATTGTTTTCATTAAACACCCTGTTTAAATGAGATCAGATATTCACATAAGTAAACATAATCAGACTATGCCCTTGTAATACAGAATGATTACAATTATGTAACTCTATCATTGTTACAATTAGTCTTAATCATTTCCTAATATTTCATCAAATATTAAGAAACAAGGAACGAATGCACACAACAATCATTAAACCCAAAATCACAACATTGGTCAGATTGTTTCATTCTCCAAAAAGGAAATAACATAACAATTCGGGATTCCACCAATATGTTACAAACAATTTCCCACTGATAGTCCATTATCAATAATATTAAATAAAGGAAGAGAAAGAACCAAACCATTCATACTTCCTTTCACATAAGTTCATCACTGTACTGCCTTCACATATGAAAACAGTCAACCAATATATAAATGAACAAGTTAGACAAGCCGCAAACAAGATCACTGTTTAACTAAGAACAGAAACACAGCAAACTCTTGTATAGCAACTAACACATCAACAAATCATGTATCAATCCTAAGCCCAATGCCAGTTCCTTTTACACAGTAAGGCTTATCACCAGTTGAAAACAAGAGCTACAAGTGTATCGCTGAAAACAACAACTATTGCATCAACAATCTAAGGTTTCCCAAAGGACTATGCTATGTTGCCCACACGGTACTTCCAAATCATGCACAATGATCGGACAGATCAAAATGGAAGTAAACATAGCATACATATTCTTGCTCACCAAAATCGGATCAAGTGAAGGAAAGGAATTCAACCAAACGATCCTTACCTTGCAGCATGCAAGTCTTGGTGCGTTATTCGCGACTTACCCTAACAAGGTCAAAACACGAAACAGTCATCCAAACTAAGGATCTCAACAATGACAAAAAATAGTGTCTAGGGTCGAATTCAGAAAGAGACAGATGTACTGGTTACCCTTCCAGAAGTTCTATGATTCAAACGGATGTATCAATTCAAGCGAATGCATAAGAATTCATACTGTCATTCATCAACCAAGCATAACAATAACCAGCCAATAAATTACTCTCAGCCAGTCGCTTTATACTAATTTGCACAGGTTGAAGATATACATGTCTACATAAACATCTGTAACTCAAAATCCCAAAAACACGAAGGGATCCCAATGGTTCAACAAGATCGAAATGCATGTTCATCCATTAAGTCACTACAACTTAACTATATTTGGTTCAAAATATACAATGAATTATTCAATCGACTCCTCAGAGTCGTCCAAGTCACACTAGTATATATATATATATATATATTCGCACTGTAACTGTTAAGGATTTTGCACTCATAACCACTGAACCCAACAGCAACGTACAAGAAATTGGCCGATAAATCAATAGACGCCATTCATGGTTAACAATCAACATCAACCAAGTAAAACAAGTCGAATACCCTTATCAAGCAAGGGAATCTATTGGGCCGCTTCGAAACTTTCGAAGAGTTTTCACATGAAATAAAAATGCATACACAGGAAGTCTTTATCCTTCAATTATTTCAATATAACAGTAATCAACCAAATCATTTTATACAGTTTCTATAACAAGATCAACGACCACGAAACAAAGACATACTGTGGTCTCATACTACGCATAGGTATATTCCAAGGGCTCACGCCAAACAGGCCGAACACTCGCATATTGTTAATAAATACCTCTCATGCATAATCCAGGAAGAATGCACAAACAAGTAGAGTTAAAATTCGATTTCTACAAACACCCAACAAACGGATTTGAAGAAAAATCGAACCAGAAGAAATACAGTGCCAATAATCAAACTAGATCTCTTAGAAAATTCATCTAATCTTCACAAAACAAATGAACAGAGTTGTTTTAATGAAGACATTTGAAAGACAGCAAAATATTTAAAGGATAGGGCCTAGCATGCCTGTATTTTGATCGAATTTCCGAAGAAGACCAGAGGAAGAGCTCAAACTTCCTTTTCTTTTTCCCAAATACAACGACCAACAAAATTTCGCTGTCCCATTTACAATATATCCTCCATGGCAGAGAAAAGAGCCAGAGAATTTCATTCTCGCCATGCAACTCAAAGAGAACTGGTGCTATGAACAGTAAACTAGCAGAGAGAGAGAGAGAAGAAGACCGAAAATCGCGATACACCAAACAAACCTTCCAACTTCTCGTTTGCATGCTGTTCCGCGAGCTCCGGCTCGACTCCCTAGACATTAAATGCCATTAAACCAATTTTCCCGCTTAATCTCAACTCCCACCGATCCGAAATTGGCGACAGTCCATCCAAAACTCAAGTTCATTTCTAAACTTAGTAATTGCCAAGTCTGCCAAGGTTAGCCGCTGCCTAAGCCTCCGCCATATGCCTGTCCCTCATCCTTATCCTTCCCATTTATTGCCATAGAGAATAGCGCCCATGGTTCACCACCCTTCAAAGGCCCCTTCCCAAAAACTCTTAGTTAGCTAGGTTAGTATCTTAGGTTAGAGTTTTAGGGTAATGACCATGCTAACCATTTTACACTTAGTTATTATTTTAGGATCATAACACATAGCCTAGGTCTAGGTTAGACTAACAATAATCTAACCCCTAGGTTAGGTTATTGTTTTAGGTTACTAACCCTTAGTAATTCAGTTTGGTCCTTCTCCTGAAAACTCGGAGAGACCTGCATCATACTTTCTAGAACAGAGCCACTCCTGTTCTTATTACAGAGTTGTATGTCAATGAATTATTACCTGGTCTTTAATCGAGACCTTCCAGATATACTAGATATCGGGAACCGTTTCATTTCTCAAGATCAGCCTGAGTCATACTCCTGACCAGCTTACTAAATGCTTCCATACCTTGCAACATGTTCAAGGTTCGTGATCTAATTTTATCACTTCACAAAATTAAAGCATTACTTGGATCAATTCCTCTGGTCCAAGTCTAGATATTATTGATGAATACCTGTATAATTCATTCCGTGATCAGATTAATATTCAGTCACAAAATGAAATAAATAAAAGAGTCTATTTATATTTTGACTCAGTCAAGATCTGCAATCTGCAAGAAATTTAATACATATCAAGCATGATTTCCGAATCGAAGTACACAATCCATTTACTAGAAATCACATATCAACACTTGAATGCTTAGGAGAAAGTAACAACAGTTCAGGGTGTTACATGCTTCCCTCCTAAAAGGATTCATCGTCCCGATGAATTACATATTAAACTTAACCTTCCGGTCAATCAATTTATTAGTACACAAACAATGTGTTTACTTCCATATTTAATAGGTTCAGAAATCAATGTCACCACACTTTTATTCAACCTGAATAAAGTCTGCCTTAATCAGGCTTTCATAAATACTTAAAAACAATCAGTTCATAAAAGTATTTCATCAACAGATTTCATTCTGTTGCAAAAAGAGAAGGAAAAGCAATTTTCATCTCTTCCAGGTTTTCCCAAGTTGCACTTTCTTCGTTAAACTGGTCCCACTGGACCTTACATTGCTGTATATCACGATTTCTTAAATGCAATTGGCGAGTTTCCAGCACTCATGTGGGTTTAACCACGATTATTCCCGGGTCTTGACCTGCAAGGAATTCCATTTAAAACATGTGACAGATCTGAAACGTATTTCTTAAGCAAAGAAATATGGAAAACATCATGCATACGAGATAGAGCAGAGGCAATGCTAAACGATAAGCTACAGGATTGATTATCTCGACAATTTCGAAAGGTCCCACATATCGTGGTGACAACTTGGCAGCCTTGCCAAAAGTTATAGAACTCTTTCTGGGTTTAACACGCAGAAAAACCTTATCACCAAGCTCAAACTTTCTATCAACCCGCTTAAGGTCAGCATAGCTCTTCTGTCTATCCGCTGCTTCCTTTAATCGTTCACGAATCAGCTTAACTTGCTTGCCCATCTCTCGTGAGAATCTCTCGGTCCAATTACCACTCTATCCTCTACACTCGTCCCAACTTACAGGGGGTTCTCGCACTTTCTTCCATAAAGTGCTTGAAAGGTGCCATCTTAAGAGATGAGTGATAAGTGTTGTTGTATGCGAACTCAACTAATGGGAGATACTCTTCCCACTTATACTGTTGATCCATGCAATACATTCGCAACATGTCCTCCAACACTTGATTTACCCTCTCAGTTTGCCCATCCGTTTGGATGATATGCAGAACTGAAGTTTAGTTTCGTTCCTAGGGCTGCGTTAAGCGTTTGCCAAAACCTTGACGTCATTCTAGGATCCCTGTCAGAAATAATCAGTTCAGGTACACCATGTAATCTGAAAATTTCGTGTACGAACCTCTTGGCTAGCACTGGAGAATCATCCTTTAGATTTCCAGCGATGAAATGAGCTACCTTAGTTAGCTTATCTACAACTCCCGGATAACATCATGTTTATTCCTCGGACATAGGTAGTCCTTGTACAAAATCCATGGTTATTACTTGCCATTTGTACTGCGGTATGCTATGAGGATACAACAATCCAGCAGGATGCATATGCTCTGCTTTCACCCGCTGACATTCCAGACAATGAGTCACAAAATTTATCACATCCTTTTTCATACCTTTCCAGAAGTATTGCTGTTTCAAATCAGCTAGCATTTTTGTGATACCCGGGTGTCCAGAGAAAGGTGAATTATGAAATTCAACTAACAACTTCTTTCTCAAATCATCCAGCACAGGCACATATACCCTATTTTCATAACGCAAGATTCCTTCATTATCTAAATGAAAACCTTCATACCTTTTATCTTTAGGTTCTGCAGCAAGCGCTGCTTTTACTTGCTGAAAATATGTATCTGATTCTGAGGCACTTTTTACCTCGTCTTTAAACTGAGTTCTTAATGTTATAAGAGCAGAAATGTGCCTCCTACGACTTAGAGCATCAGCTACTCTATTCTCCTTTCCTTTGATATAGCTGATATCAAAGTCATATTGTGATAGAAATTCTAACCACCTTCTTTGTCTGGCATTCAGATTGGGCTGAGTAAAAATATATTTCAGTCCCAAGTGATCAGTTTTCAACTCAAAAGGTTTCCCTAGTAAGTAGTGTCTCCAGACTTGAAGTGCGTGAACAATGGCAGCAAGCTCCAAATCATGAGGGGCATAATTCAGTTCATGAATCTTAAGTTTTCTACTCTCATAAGCAATGACTTGATCATTTTGTAGCAAAACACCCCCAAGACCTTCCCCAGAAGCATCAGTTACCACTGTAAAATTTCCATTAGGGTCTGGTACAGCCAATATAGGTGCAAGTCAGCTGGTCTTTCAGACTTTTGAAAGCCGCTTCACACTTGTCATTCCACATGAATTTCTTATCCTTCTTCTGTAATGAAGTTATTGGTGCAGCTACCTTAGAAAAATCCTTTACAAATTTTCTATAGTAACCAGCAAGACCCATGAAGCTTCTTACTTCATGCACATTCTTTGGTGTAGGCCACTCAGTTATCGCCACTATTTTCGAAGGATCTACAGCGATTCCTTCTTTGCTTATGACATGACCCAAATAGTGAACTTCTGAGTCAAAGAAAGAACATTTGGATAACTTACCATACAGCTTTCTCTTTCTCAAAATTCCCAAAACTATCTTCAGATGCTCATTGTGCTCCTCAACGCTCTTAGAATAAATGAGAATATCGTCCCAAGAATACAAGTACAAACTTGTCCGTATTCTTGAAAAATATTGTTCATTAAATTCATAAAGGCTGCAGGTGCATTAGTTAACCCAAAGGCTAGAACTGTGAATTCATAATGTCCGTACCTTGTTCGGAAAGCCGTTTTATGAATATCTTCCTCTTTAATTCTTAGCTGATGATAACCAGATCGAAGATCTATCTTAGAATAAACCGCTGCTCCACGCATCTGATCAAACAGATCATCGATCCTAGGAAGTGGATATCGGTTCTTGATCGTTGCTTTGTTCAACATCCGATAATCAATACACAGTCTCAGAGTTCCATCCTTCTTTTTCACAAATATCACAGGTGCTCCCCAAGGTGAAACACTTGGTCTAATCAATCCCTTAGACAAAAGCTCTTGTAACTGAGCCTTTAGCTCGACTAACTCAATAGTAGTCATTCGATAAGGTGCCTTGGAAATAGGTTCCGTTCCAGGCTTGATTTCTATAGTAAAATCAAATTCTCTCTTGGGTGGTAACCCTGGTAATTCCTCAGGAAAAACATCCCTGAAACTTTGTAACAGTGGGATTTGCTTCATGAAATCACTATCTTCTTCTGCAGATTCAGATATCTTTACTGCATAAAGGGTACATCCTTTATTCTTAGCCTTTTTAAGCTGCATAGCTGACAGCTTTCTAACTGAAATTTCTCGTTTCACACCTTGAATCTCTACTGATTCCAGCTGATCATCTAAACATTCTATGTTCTTTTCATAGCAATCTACCTTTGCTTTATGATCAGCTAACCAATTAACACCGATGACAATGTCATACGATCCCAAAGGTGCAACATAGAGATCAACTTCCGTGGAAAAGTTAGGTAAGTCAAGGACTGCTCCAAAAAGACACATACTCACTGTATGAACAGAATTATTACCATACTGTACAGTCCAAGATTTATCCATTTTTCCAGCTTTTCTTTTAAGTTTAGAAGCTAGTTTATTAGATATAAAACATTCAGTAGCTCCTGTATCAAAAAGAATAGTAGCGATGTATGCCGAATAACTTACCCGGAACTTCTATAGGTGTCACTTGCTTTTCAGCTTGTTTGTCCGCTACTGCAGCATGTATCTTATGCTGCTGATTACGATCATCCTTCTTCAAAGGGCACTGATTTGCGTAATGATCTTTACCACAAGTGTAGCAGCCTCCTACAGGTCCCTTCTTAGGCTCAAAGTTGCCTCCAGTTTTATAATTGTCACGCTGTCCTCCATAGGACTTCTGACCATTATTATAATTTTTAGCAAAATTATCCTTCACATTCCCAGCAGGCTTATTTACTGCTGCTTTTTTATTGTTATCTCCTGGAAACTTACTCTTGTTTCCAAACTTTTTCCATGGTCCTTTTCTGGGTGCAAGAGAGGTTGAAGAAGGGTTTGCGCCTTCTTCCGCACTTCCTCCTTATGAGCGAAAATAGCCTTTAATTTCTGTTCTTGCCTTATGGCCTTTTCAACAACTCCTTCCATAGTGGTTGGACCGTGAACATCGACCTCTCCCCTATCACAGATTCAATCCCATGATGAATTTCGTATCCCGAACTTTTCGTCGGTTTGATACTTGCGGTACATACTTGAGGAGTTTTGTAAACCGCTCCCAGAATTCAGTTACTGTTAACTTCCCTTGAGTCAAGTTCTGAAATTCTGTCATTTTCTGATCATAGAAAAGTTGTGGCAGCCAACGTTGCCTAAAATAGCCTTTAAATTGATCCCAAGTGATATTGGTCTCATCAATATTTAGCTCAGCTTTTCGGCTATCCCACCACGAAGATGCTTCGTGAGAAAGCTGATAGGCTCCCCATATTGCCTTGGTTTCTTCTGAGAAGTTCCTTATAGCAAAGTACTTCTCCATTTCGCTGAGCCAGTTCTCAGCTCCATCTCCTAATGTGGTGCCATCATACTTAGGTGGACTTATCCTTTTGATATCATTAGTGAGTTCTGCTGCCAATCGGGCCTTTTTATTTTCTGGTTGCACAGGTGCATTCACAGCATTAACATCAACACCCGTGTCGGGATTGCCCTCAGGAGGTTGCTGATTATTATTATCAGCTTCTTCATCCTCCTCATTTCCCGTCACCTGCTGTTCAAGTACAGCCAAGCGATCTCTTGTGTCCAACAGGGCAGCAAGGATCTCATCCAGTTTCTGGGTTGTTGCCGCTCCTCCTTCAGGTGGAGCATTACTCGCAACGTTTCCCCTTGTTCTAACCATTTTCTGTTACAAGAAAATTCAGGTTTTTATCAGATTATGGACTCAATAGGTCCAAGAGCTGCAACCTTCAGCTCTGATACCAAGATGTAACATCCTCATTTTAGACAATAGAACAAGTCAAATTTTTTTTTTTTTGATAATTACATACTGGTTCTAAATACATAATTTAGAACTCACAATTCAAATAACCATTTATATAACAGACAACCATATGCAGCTGTAATGACTCGGAATACCTCCGATCTATTCATTCCATGACTCGGTAATCTACCGATCTATTCATGAGTAAAAAGAGTTAGTGTTTTTATTTAACACAATACTCTGGCGGTTCTCTTCCCTAATCTGGGATTCAGAATGCTCTGTCCAAGGAATCTAATCTTGAATAATCTGTACCATTATTCATCGGCATCTCATCCCTTAGACTAGGTGAATTAGGACAACGCAATCAGCAGAGCTTTGCGATACTTTGGCCAAAGATTTGAAACATCTTGTTCATGTCTCGTATTCCTTAACGGCATACTCGTCCAATCTAGAATACGCCCTTCACCCCATTCATATGTTATATAGAATGTCTTATACCGACTCATGTCACCCTTTCTTTCACAAAATCACTCGGAGGCGAGATTAACAAGGTGATAATGTTATATGGATGCCTACGAGGATTAGGGATATGAGGACATCTTGGTTCAACCTTGCAATTCAACCAAAGTCATGATACCCCAAATCTCCGAGGCGATCTTATAACATGGCCACGTTCTTAATCGGTCCCAAGGTAACTCGTGCGAAATCAAGTGTAAATCTTAGCGATCAATGCAAAGGGTGTCGCCATAAGTCACCTGCATTGTTGTAACTTCGAGAAGATCCTAATCTTCTTGGAGGTACAACCACTGCCCGAGCTTGACCTTATGTCGTCATCCTTTAAATCCGCCTCGAGAAGATCTACCCAAAAACAAGCGTTACGCACTAGAGATTAAATTACTTTAAAGACTTTTCCCTAAGGTTAGCCTTTCCAAATCCCTGGATTCTTTGTCTTAAGACGACCCTCCTCTAAAAGACTCATTACAGGTAGAGGTATTACGGTCACGCTCTCATCAAGGAGTCATTAGAATACACCTGATTCCAAAGCAACAGAACGGGACAATTTCTCATAACCAATGCTTGAGAATGCCATCTGATCTCCATTGATTGCCTATCAGTTCTCTTAACTGAATTTATATCATACTTTTTAGTTTAAAGATATAAATGATTTAGAATCCAATTTACTATTGTCCTGTTATACTTAGGACTAGGGATTAGTAATTCAATCCAACTTGTTTAGCGTTATCTTTTAGGCTCAATTTTAACCTATCCCCAAGAGAGACAATAATTAAATTACAATATTGCTTTTGCCAGAGCAAACTAGAACTACTAAATACTCATAAGAATTTAGTCTAATTACTTACAAGCTTTCATTGTCAATCACAAAAGCATCCATATTATACAAAGATAACTATGCCTCTTCGTTACGTAACCGAAGAAGTTCATCATTCAGAATAGAATACAACACATAAGTATCAAACACTTATTTTCATTCCTTTCGAAACTCGTACAATTACATTTTATGCAACAGCATACTTGATATAATGCTAACGGAAAAGAAACATCTTTTCTCATATAGTACATCCATAAAATCAAGCTGTAATTCATAATAAATCAAATAAACAATCTGATCAGCCTATCAGATCTGCATTGCTTTTACCCTCTTACGGCAACCATCTGCAAAAATAGTCAACATGAGTCAGTTCAATGAACTGAGCATGATAAGCACTAACTTTTAAAACAATTGCAATCCATCAATTGTTTTCATTAAACACCCTGTTTAAATGAGATCAGATATTCACATAAGTAAACATAATCAGACTATGCCCTTGTAATACAGAATGATTACAATTATGTAACTCTATCATTGTTACAATTAGTCTTAATCATTTCCTAATATTTCATCAAATATTAAGAAACAAGGAACGAATGCACACAACAATCATTAAACCCAAAATCACAACATTGGTCAGATTGTTTCATTCTCCAAAAAGGAAATAACATAACAATTCGGGATTCCACCAATATGTTACAAACAATTTCCCACTGATAGTCCATTATCAATAATATTAAATAAAGGAAGAGAAAGAACCAAACCATTCATACTTCCTTTCACATAAGTTCATCACTGTACTGCCTTCACATATGAAAACAGTCAACCAGTATATAAATGAACAAGTTAGACAAGCCGCAAACAAGATCACTGTTTAACTAAGAACAGAAACACAGCAAACTCTTGTATAGCAACTAACACATCAACAAATCATGTATCAATCCTAAGCCCAATGCTAGTTCCTTTTACACAGTAAGGCTTATCACCAGTTGAAAACAAGAGCTACAAGCGTATCGCTGAAAACAACAACTATTGCATCAACAATCTAAGGTTTCCCAAAGGACTATGCTATGTTGCCCACACGGTACTTCCAAATCATGCACAGTCGATCGGACAGATCAAAATGGAAGGAAACATAGCATACATATTCTTGCTCAGTCAAAATCGGACTGAAGTGAAGGAAAGGAATTCAACCAAACGATCCTTACCTTGCAGCATGCAAGTCTTGGTGCGTTATTCGCGACTTACCCTAACAAGGTCAAAACACGAAACAGTCATCCAAACTAAGGATCTCAACAATGACAAAAAATAGTGTCCAGGGTCGAATTCAGAAAGAGACAGAAGTACTGGTTACCCTTCCAGAAGTTCTATGATTCAAACGGATGTATCAATTCAAGCGAATGCATAAGAATTCATACTGTCATTCATCAACCAAGCATAACAATAACCAGCCAATAAATTACTCTCAGCCAGTCGCTTTATACTAATTTGCACAGGTTGAAGATATACATGTCTACATAAACATCTGTAACTCAAAATCCCAAAAACACGAAGGGATCCCAATGGTTCAACAAGATCGAAATGCATGTTCATCCATTAAGTCACTACAACTTAACTATATTTGGTTCAAAATATACAATGAATTATTCAATCGACTCCTCAGAGTCGTCCAAGTCACACTAGTATATATACATATATATATATTATTCGCATCAGAATCAAGTATGGATTTTGCACTCATAACCACTTTGAACCCAACAAGCAGAACGTAAGAAATTGGCCGATAAATCAATAGACGCCATTCATGGTTAACAATCAACATCAACCAAGTAAAACAAGTCGAATACCCTTATCAAGCAAGGGAATCTATTGGGCAGCTTCAAACTTTCAAGAGTTTTCACATGAAATAAAAATGCATACACAGGAAGTCTTTATCCTTCAATTATTTCAATATAACAGTAATCAACCAAATCATTTTATACAGTTTCTATAACAAGATCAACGACCACGAAACAAAGACATACTGTGGTCTCATACTACGCATAGGTATATTCCAAGGGCTCACGCCAAACAGGCCGAACACTCGCATATTGTTAATAAATACCTCTCATGCATAATCCAGGAAGAATGCACAAACAAGTAGAGTTAAAATTCGATTTCCACAAACACCCAACAAACGGATTTGAAGAAAAATCGAACCAGAAGAAATACAGTGCCAATAATCAAACTAGATCTCATAGAAAATTCATCTAATCTTCACAAAACAAATGAACAGAGTTGTTTTAATGAAGACATTTGAAAGACAGCAAAATATTTAAAGGATAGGGCCTAGCATGCCTGTATTTTGATCGAATTTCCGAAGAAGACCAGAGGAAGAGCTCAAACTTCCTTTTCTTTTTCCCAAATACAGCGACCAACAAAATTTCGCTGTCCCATTTACAATATATCCTCCATGGCAGAGAAAAGAGCCAGAGAATTTCATTCTCGCCATGCAACTCAAAGAGAACTGGTGCTATGAACAGTAAACTAGCAGAGAGAGAGAGAGAAGAAGACCGAAAATCGCGATACACCAAACAAACCTTCCAACTTCTCGTTTGCATGCTGTTCCGCGAGCTCCGGCTCGACTCCCTAGACATTAAATGCCATTAAACCAATTTTCCCGCTTAATCTCAACTCCCACCGACCGCCGAAATTGGCGACAGTCCATCCAAAAACTCAAGTTCATTTCTAAACTTAGTAATTGCCAAGTCTGCCAAGGTTAGCCGCCGCCTAAGCCTCCGCCATATGCCTGTCCCTCATCCTTATCCTTCCCATTTATTGCCATAGAGAATAGCGCCCATGGTTCGCCACCCTTCAAAGGCCCCTTCCCAAAAACTCTTAGTTAGCTAGGTTAGTATCTTAGGTTAGAGTTTTAGGGTAATGACCATGCTAACCATTTTACACTTAGTTATTATTTTAGGATCATAACACATAGCCTAGGTCTAGGTTAGACTAACAATAATCTAACCCCTAGGTTAGGTTATTGTTTTAGGTTACTAACCCTTAGTAATTCAGTTTGGTCCTTCTCCTGAAAACTCGGAGAGACCTGCATCATACTTTCTAGAACAGAGCCACTCCTGTTCTTATTACAGAGTTGTATGTCAATGAATTATTACCTGGTCTTTAATCGAGACCTTCCAGATATACTAGATATCGGGAACCGTTTCATTTCTCAAGATCAGCTGAGTCATACTCGACCCGACCTTTACTAAATGCTTCCATACCTTGCAACATGTTCAAGGTTCGTGATCTAATTTTATCACTTCACAAAATTAAAGCATTACTTGGATCAATTCCTCTCGTCCAAGTCTAGATATTATTGATGAATACTGTATAATTCATTCCGTGATCGATTAATATTCGATCACAAAATGAAATAAATAAAAGAGTCTATTTATATTTTGACTCGGTCAAGATCTGCAATCTGCAAGAAATTTAATACATATCAAGCATGATTTCCGAATCAAGTACACAATCCATTTACTAGAAATCACATATCAACACTTGAATGCTTAGGAGTTATTTTGGTGAGTACTTTTTTGTTTTTAATCCAATAGGGATTTGAAAGGAAATATTAACGTTTATAAAAACTCGCTTTCGACACATTCATGACTTATGGCTTGATGATCCTAACAATTATTTTTTTAGGATTGTATCTATACGGTACAAAAATCAACTAATGAATGAGCATAGTGAGCTGAATATAGTGTGTTATGTTAGGACGTGATACAACATATATTATATGTAAGTGTTTGAGAAAAATATAACATAGATGGAGAAAACTACTTATGACCTATAAGTCAAGTATCCATAATGCATCCACAAAGCCACTTAGGACCTATAAGGCAAGTATCCCATTCTATTACATTAAGATTTTAGTAATGCATCCACAAATCCACTTACGACTTATAAGTCGTATCCCCAACAACAAAACTATTTTTCATTAGAATACGTAATAAAGTATTTGTCCACATTAATACAACTTTAATTAATTTATCATTTTATGAATAAACACACTAACATAATAATATAAACCTCTTAGCAATTCAACAACAACAATGAGAATGTCATTGTAAAAAAATGACAATGCACCATATAACCAATGCTAGATGTGACATTGTGTTCTTTTTCGTAGTAAGAGAACTCGATGCCCATCATCATTTCTACCCAATTAACAAACCCATTACCTAACACTAGTAAAGGAACTAAACTAGAAATAAAATCTAATGACTTTTAGTAACAATTCACTTTATTTTCCATGCACATAACACACATGTCAATCTATATATTCATACCCATTCCTACATATGTCTTCCTCCTCGAAGATACTCTTTCCTAAGATAGAAAACACGTGCACATGCAAAAAAAAAAGAGTATTGTTGATGTGCAAAAGTTATCTCCTTAGGATTTTTTTATGGAAGATCAATACTTTTGCTAACATGGGATTGTATCCAAGTGTCATACCTTTCATCTTGAGAGAAAGCTTCGAGAGAAGGTTGGTTCCTCTACTTAAAACAAATGCTAACGCTACTCCTATAACTAATCATATTCTAACACATCCAAGTAACCAGGGAGACAAAGAGAGGGAGAGGGGAAAAATAAATAATTAAGCTAAAAAAATGTGATATCACCAAGAAAATGGGGTTGAACACTCTCCATGAGGGGAAAATGAGAAAAAAATGAGGAAGTAGAGGGAAGACATGTGTGCTATAAACCAAACTAGATTTTACCCTCCATTTTTCACACAAAACACAACAAAAATGGAACCTGCAAGGGATAAATAATGCACAACACACCATAACAATAATGGAGAGGAAATAATGCAATGAAAACAAGTTAGGGTAGAGAAATAACCACAAAACCATATTTTATTGTAATAAAAGTATGCACGTTGATCATTACACTAGAAGTGGAAGGCACAAAAACACATTACAAAAGTCCAAATATGAGGTATGTAACTCATATCTCCCCGAGAAATTTTTTTTGGCATGGTGCTCCTACAAATTTGAAGAGTCTGTCTCCTTTACAAATGAGAAATTTGTAAAATATATAGAGAAAGGGGAGAGAAAGAGGAGGGTAAAAGATATGACACACCAAATCCAAGTTTAACCCCCGACCAAACATAATAAATCTCTACAAGACCATGTGGGTGCATAAAAAGCCATCTTTTTATGTCATTCAATTTGCAGAAGGAGATATAAGTGTCATTCATCATTAAATTTGGGTGGTTGAGTGCCAAAATTATTAAAACTTGCATCTTTTCTATCTAAAATATGTGTAATCGTAGTGCGGAGGCTTGATATTTCAATGTGGAACCTCAAAGTATTCCTTATGAAGATGTAACCAAACTTTATCACCAACTCTTAAAACATATGAGACATGTGATGCACATTATGGTTCTCTTTGTACTTATATTATGAGGGCTAGAACATACGTTGAAATTTCAAATGAAAGGATTTTATGTGTTGTAAAAACTTCTACACTTTTCTCACTTTGTTGCAAAGATAAGTTCATAACCAAACATTTATGCAATCATTCACATTTTTAATGTATTTTTCCAAATATTGTCTTGGTGAACTAGTACATGATGATATCATGACTTTACATATATCTTTGAGAAGTATTTTTCATGTTAGATATAGTGTAGGATTTCATCAATGTATAAAAGTGGATACTGATTATTTATCATGATATAGTTGAGTGTGTGAGTCTATACGTAGATTCCCCATCCCATATTTATTAAGAGAAAGGGCTATTAGAATCCTAAAAGGAGAAAATATGATTGGTCTGGCACTGGTCAAGGAAATATTATATTTGGCACTAGACCTCACCATTCTTCCAAATTGATATGGGGTATAAAGGGTTGTTATGAAGGGGGATCCATAAACCAAATATAAATGTTATTGTTGTTGCAAATCGGGAGCACCCACGATGTTGATTAGAATTCTAGTTTGACATTTTGGACATCTAGTGTGATTGCACCAACATTGAATCCTCTCCCCAGTGTGGGACTTGAAAAATGGGAAAGGAATCTCTAGGTTAGAGGCTGATTCCTCAACTCCCCGATCAAATATATCACTTACAAGTTGCGAGAGGTTTTGAATTCAAGATCCTACTCTAAATTCCAAGGGGACAGAGATAGGGAATGCAAAAAACTGAAACTAATGCTAATGAGGTGATGCTCTACAGGAATGGTGAACATTTTTTTTTCTGTAGATTGACACAGATCATGAAAATGCAACAAAACATCATGCACAAACTAATGACATGTAATGAAAGATCAGAAAGAAAACAAACAACATAAACAAAGGATTGAAACCCATTCATAAAGCCTACATTGTCATTTCCAATATCAAAATACATACATTACAAAAAGATCTCGGGAGGCGTAAAAAACATGTTACAATCCTAGAAGAGGTCTGATTTTTCCACAAAATCACTTTCAAGGTGAAAGAGGGATCCTGCAATACATAAAAAATGTTCAACCCTTCAAAATGAGCCAAATTTGGCTTTTACAGTGCAAGGGACGAGCCCGGGAGAGAGAATGTGGGAAAACATGGGAGGGCTTTAACCATCGACCAAAAACACAATCAAACAAAGATGGACATCATTACAGGCCCATCCCCTAACATTTTTGCCATGCTGGGAGAGAATGCGAGCCATTCTTCATTAAAAATGGTGGTTGAAATGTCATTTCTATCCATGACCACATGCCAGAGGCATTTTTTTATTTTCTCTCTCTAAACTCCATCAAAATACAAAAATGACCCCAGAATCTTTTAGAGAATTTCACCAGCTTTCCATTTATATAAAGAACGTGAAAAACTGAACTTTGGATCGAAAGATATGGCCTTTTGAAATTTTAGGGCAAAATAGGGCCAAATTGGAAAAATCCCTCACGCTCTGCCATTCCAGGTGCCACATGGCATGTTTTGATTGGGCGCGGGCCTTTAATGCTTCATTTCCATTGTTTTTCCTTTCGAAAATTTTCTGAAAATTCCCACCAGGTTAATGATCTCGAGGACATGGCACTTGCTGATTGGGTGCAGGCCTATCCTCCTAAATTTTCCATCATTGTTTGATCCTATTTCTTGACTCGTACACGTGGCAAAATCTCATTCATTGTGGGACTTTTCCTTCGAATTTTCTATGTGGTCTTGTCTTGTATCTTTTTCTGCCACCTGACACGTGGCAAGATGTGATTGGTTCATGTTCGGGGGGGTGATTTTTCCTTTGAAATTTCCTTCCTTTTTCCTTTTAGAAAATTTCCCAAATTTTCCCCGTCTCCCGCATGTCCGGGACATGTGGCGGCGGATTACTGGACGCGGGGCCTGGGTAAACATTTTTCCTTTTCATTTTAGCTTTTGGGAAAAAATCCCAATCTCCCCGCGCTCCGCTACCCCGCGTGCCCATGGACATGTGGCATAATATGATTGGTCGATGGGCGTTGGGATATAAAATTCTCCATTCCCTTTTACCAAAACACTTCGCCAAAATTCCAATCTTTCCTCCACCCTCCAAAGGTCCGATGCCATAGGACACGTGTCATAACATGATTGGTCGGCGGGCCTTCCTTTTGAAATTTTCCATGGCGCTAACACTTAGTCGATTTTTCAATTTTTTCCCCTAGACACGTGGCATAATCTGATTCGTCGGTGGGCCTGTGGGGAAAAATATCCCTTTTGAAAATTTTTCCAAACACTTGGTAAAAAACCAAGTTTTCCTCCGACCCTCGCCACTTCCTTGGAAACGTGGCACCATTTCATTGGCATGGGCCTTTCAGGGGAAAATTTCCCACAAAAACTCCATCGGGCCATAACTTCAAAAATACATGGAGTTAGGAGGAAAACTTTACCTTTCTGGAAATATGAGAAAGAGCTCTATCTAATGGTGCCATTTTCAGAAGATTTGAGTGCATGAAAATCAAAAATTATGACTGAGGCACAAAACAGGGAAGAATGAAAGGAGTTACCCAAAAACAAGCAAGGGGTACATTTTGGATAACACATTTGGCGACTCGGACTAGTCATCTCCCTCTTTGGATGAAGTTACCAGTTTCCTAAAGCAATCCATTGGGCATGGAGTCATCAAATTCTCTATTTGGTACCCCAACTAACTAGAACACTGCAAGGAGGAAAATGGAGCGTGGAACATCATCTGATTGGAGCAAGGCCTGCAAGACACATTTCCAGGACATGATAAGCTGCAAAAGCAAAGCACTTAGGGAAAACAAAACTAATCTTTAGCAAAACAATGTGCATAAGCACTTGGAGGAATGAAAACCTAGCTAATATGTACAAGGTGGAGAATTCCCTTTAGTAGCAATGCTTTAGATAGATCCCATTGACTGGAATCTACAGTTCTTTGCCATCCAATGAAGACAATTAGAAAGCATTGTTGTCCTTACACTTTGTGACCATGTATGGGCCACTCCAAATGGCATCAAATTTTGAATGCTTTCCCAATTTTTCTTTGTCTGCATCCCATTTTAACACTAGATCTCTAACTTGGAAAGATCTATTCTTGGCCTTCCTATCAAAGGTCTTCTTGATCAAGGCTTGATCCTTCTCCATTGCTTGGGATGCCTGATTTATGACTTCTTGGAGCTCCATCAATTCTGCATATCTGACTTCCATGGGCTCAAACTCGACAACTCTAACTATTTCATGACTTTCAATGTTGGCAACTCAAGTGACATGGGAAAATTTCCTCTCTTCCATAAACAAGCTTGAATGGGGAGTTACCTGTAGATCTTTTAGGAGTTATCCTATCATCCCATAAGGCTGATTTCAACTTAGTATGCCAAGATCTCTGATTTTCATCAAGGGTCCTCCTAATGATTCTTAACAAGTTCTTATTTGTAGATTCATCCTAGCCATTACCCCGAGGGTAATAGTTTGATGAAGTGCTTAGGTAGATCCCATTCTTGACATCCCATTCAGTCACTTTGGACCCAATGAATGCCAATGCATTATTTGATATTATTATACCAGGTATGCCAAATCTGGTTGTTATTCCCTCATAGAAGTCCTGGATGCTAGATTAATTTACTTCCTTGAGTGCTACTGCTTCAGTCCACTTGGTGAAGTAATCTGTGGTTGTTAAAATCCATTTGTGCCCTTGGCTTCAATTGGGATTAATGACTCTAATGAAGTCTAAACCCCATTGCATGAATGGTTGGTCAACTGAAATTGTATGAAATGGAAGGGCGGCTAGCCTCTCTTTACCCGTGAAGAATGGACAATTCTTGCACCTCTTGATCCATGCATAACAATCACTGAAAAATATTGGGCCAATAATAGCTAGCCCTCATTATCTTTAGAGCTATCACTCTTAGTGCAAAATGACCACTAGCTGATCTGTCATGGAACTCTTCCAACACCCTATGAAATTGATTTGTACCAATGCATCTCAACAGCACTCCATTCACATCCCTCTTGAACAAAACACCATCAACAAGGGCATATGGGATAGCTTGTAATCTGAAGTGTCTTCTTTTGGTCTTTTTCATCTCTGGAGGGCATAGACCTATGTTTAGGAAGTGCATTATGTCTCGGGTCCAGCAAGGAGTGAGGACACCATCATTCTCCTCTTGAGTGCTTCCTTGCTCATGGTTGTCTTGCAATGCCAAAACAACCTCCTTCTCATTGCATGCTTCCTATTTTTTGCTCAAAATCGGCTGCTCACACAATCATTTTCCTCTGACCAACTTGGTGACTTTGATCTCAATTTCATACTCCATGACATGAGTACTCCAACCTACTCTCTTTTCATTCAAGTCTTTGTTGAGGAGGAAGTCTTTAACTCCCACATGAGAAACCAGCAACTGAACCTTGTTGTTTGAAACTAGATGCTTGAATTTCAAGCTTCTGATTACTATAAGGACATGATTTTCAATGAAATAATATCTCACCTCATAATCCTCCGTGTTTTGGCTAAAGAAAGCAATTAGTTACTCATCATTGTCTTTGTTCTGTTGTACCAAAATTGCAGAAATAGTATCATCACCCCCAAATGCATAGAGGATGAAATCCTTGGAGAAATCCGGGTTGATAAGAGTTGGGGCTTGAGAGGTGGCTTCTTTGATTGCTTCAAAACTTTCCTTACCTTCTGTTGTCCATTTGAAAGCCAATCTTTTCTTTAACATCTTGGTGATAGGCTTGATAAGGGTTGCAAAATTTAGGACAAACCTCCGAACAAAATTTATTGTCCCCAAGAAACTTTGAAGGGCCTTCTTGTGGCTTGGCAATGGTAGTGCTGCTCTTATGGATTCAACTCTTTCTCGGATCAATTTCTAATCCTTCTTTGGAGACAATGTGGTCAAGGAGTTTTCCTTTATGGGCTAGAAAAATACACTTTTTACGATTCAAGGATACTCCAAATCTTCGTACCTTTGGAACACTTGTCTCAAATGAAAGAGGTGGTCTCGCTGAATTTTTGAAAAGACAAAGTGATATCATCAAGATATATCAGCACAATGTTGTTAATCAAATCCTTGAACACCATGTCCATTACTCTTTGGAAAGTAGCTCCGGTGTTGGATAGCCCAAATGACATTTTCCTATATGCATAAGTTCCCCATTTGGTTGTAAAGGCTGTCCTAAATTGATCCTCTTCTTTCACCATAATCTGATTGTACCCTGAATAGCCATCAAGTAATGGAAACCTCTTAGAGCCAGCAACAACTTGCAAAATCTGCTCCATGGAAGGAAGTGGGTAATGATCCTTGAGAGATGCTCTATTCAAATCTCTGAAGTCAACACACAATCTGATTTCCCCACTCTTCTTTCTAACTGGAACCGGTTGGCTACCCAAATAGAATGCTTGATAGGGAATATGATTCTTGATTCTATCAACTTATTCAATTCCTTTCTCATGAGAGGCTCCATGTGTGGATTGACTGGTCTTTGTTTTTTCCTGATGGGTTTAGTACTTGGATCCAATTCAATTGTGTGTTGAGCTAACTTGGGATTGAAACCTTTCAAATCTTCATAGCTCCAAGAAAACACATCAAGGAATTCTTGAAAAAGTTGTATGAACTCATACATTTCTCGCTCATTTGTCACCTTACAAATTTGGAGTGATTTTCCTTCTTCCACCAAGATGGACACTGAATCTTCTCCCTTGACTTGAATGTTTACTTTCTCCTTCCTAAACTGATCATTAGGATTGAAAATGGACTCCAAAGTAATAAGTCCCTTTGGTAGTTTGTTGGTTCTCAGCTGTACCACTTGGTCACCATACTGCTGCTCTAACTTTTCTTGATTTTTAGCTGAGAACTCAACCTCTTCTTGCAAGAAATGGATGATTTGCTGATCATTTTCAAACACTTTCCAACTTACATTGTTGTCTGGTACTGAAGGCCTCATAATCACATGGATGTTTAGCTACACCTTGTCTTTTTGAATGCTTTGAAAATGTCAAAGGCCGCCCCAATTGCTGCAAGCCTTTCAGCAACTTGTTTCTCTTTTCTAGGAATGGATTTTATGCCAAAGCCCTCAAAATCTTCAATGAGGTCCCACACCCTATTTTTATAGCACTTGAGTAGATCATTCTTGATAGCATGTTGCCCCTTAACTTGGTTGACAATTAAATCACTATCACCAAAGACTTGCAAGTTCTTTATTCTTCTCTTGATTGACCAATGCAATCCTTGTATCAAAGCTTCATATTCAGCCGTGTTGTTAGAGAATGCAAACTGGAATCTAAAAGCTAAATAATAATTAACTCCTTGAGGTGAAATAAGAATATCTGCCCCTCCGTCACCGTGTCTACTCCTTGATCCATCAAAAAACAACTGCCATACCTCATTTTCATCCTTGTGGTCTAGCTTTGTGATGCTAGGAATGGGCTGATTTTTTTCATGCATGCAATAGACTCCTAGCTCGGATTCTTCTACCTCTTGATAAGGATCAAAAGCATGCACCTTGTTTACCCATTCATCAAGAGTCATATCTTGGATACTTCCAACCTTGGTTTCAACACCATCGGTGTTTGGATAATCCTCTTGATCAAACACTAAACAAATGGTATTGATCTGACTTGGAGTGTAAGGCTCAATGTGAAAATTTGCAATAGGTTCAGATCTCATTGTGGCCTTGGTTCCATATCTCATTCTCGAACAACATGTGTGTCCAATCAGCAGAGATAAGTAACCTCCAATGTTGGTTGTGAAATCCCTTGACAAACATAAGGTGTAGAGTGGTGGAAGGTCTATTACTAAGACATCTTGCAAAACAGCCACGTTGGGGCATGCATGCAAAGTAAGACTCAAGTTTTTTATCACTCCAACCATTGTTACTGTTGTCCCATCCAATTGCACTACCCCTTTGGATATGACTTCATATTGAAGCCCTAGCTGATTAGCTATTTGCTTGGGCATTACTGAATTACTTGCCCTGGAATCAATCATGCAATTGTGTACTAATTGGCTTCCAATGATCAATGAAACATAGAATGGAGGGGGATTCAACATTTTACCTTGCTGTCCTCTATGATTCCCCTTAGGCTGGGTAGCATTTGTGAGCACCTTCTCTTGCATCTGGACTTGCTGATTTGAAGTTGACTAGTCCTTCATGGCAGCTTGTAGCAAATCTCTTTGGCCTGGGATAGATAGTGACTCCCACATTGATATGTTTACATTTGTCTTTTTCATTTGATTAATGATGTTGAATGGAGATGGAGAATCTCTTTTTTGTCCCTTGGTCTACACATTCACTCCTTGCATATGGGCAGCAACAACTAGTGTTTGAGTTGGCTTAAGAGTTGTTTTAGGCAACCCTTGTGTGTTTGGAACTGAATTTTGCTTGCCAATAATTTGTGGAGTAGTAGGAGGTTGTGGATTATTTGGAGCCAATGGCTTTTCTTCACCAAATTTCCTCATTTTTGACCTTGTGTTGGCTGCAACACTTTGGGAAATTGTTTGATTCATGCCACAAAAATCTTCTGCCTACCAATTTACAAGTGTGGTATCATTTGGAGCTGATTGCTACTGGAATGTGTCTGGTTGTTGGTTATTTCCTTAACTACCTTCACCCTCCACACCAAAGTAGTTGTCACCATTAATGTTTGATTCAAGGCACCGTTGAAGCACATAGACTAGTTGTGAGGTTCATTTCATGGGAAACACCAATCATACTCTTGAGCTATGTTTTACACTGGGTACTAATGCCTTCGAGTCAGATATAACATTGAGATTATAGGGCTAAAATGGTCTATTGGCAGGAGGTCTTGCTTGGTTTAAATTTTCAGCTAGATTGGGTGGTCTTTGAGGTTTGTATGGCTGCTGTTAGGCCGAGCTTGAGGCTAGAAGGAGGTCTAAAACCTTGGGTGTAACATCCTCATTTTATACATTAGAACAAGTCAATTTTTTTTTGATAAATGCTTCCGGTTCTAAATACATAATTTAGAACTCACAAATCAAATAACAATTCATATAACAGAGATAACCATATACAAATTGTAATGACTCAAGTACCTCCGATCTATTCATTCCATGACTCGGCAATCTACCGATCTATTCATGAGTAATAAGAGTTAGCGTTTTTATTTCACACATCACTCTTGCTGTTCTCTTCCCTATTTTGGGATTCAGAATGCTCTGTCCAAGGAACCTAACTGAATAATTGTTACCATTATTCATCGGCATCTCATCCCTTAGACCAGTGTGACTTAGGACAACGCAATCGCCAGAAACTTGCGATACTTTGGCCAAAGATTTGAAACATACTGCTTATGTCTCGTATTCCTTAACGGCATACTCATCAATTTGGAATACATCCTTCACCCCATTCTTATGTTATGTAGAATGTCTTATACCGACTTCTGTCAGTCCCTCCTATCCCAAGGTTAATCACTTGGGAACAGATTAGTAAGGTGACAACGTTATATGGATGCACTCGAGGACTAGGGATAAGATGACATACTGGGTCAACCCTAGTTAAACCAGTGTGTCATGATACCCCGAGTCTCCTAGGCAGCCATATAATGTGACCACATTCCTAATCGGTCCCAAAGTAACTTGTTCGAGTTAAAGGTGTAAATCTTAACGATCAATGCAAAGGGTGTCATCATAAGTCACCTGCATTGTTGTATCTTCGAGAAGATCCTAATCTTCTTGAAGGTACAGCCCTACAGTTGACTTGTGCCATCAACCTTTAAATCCACCTTGAAAATATCTACTTACTAATAAGCGTTACGCACATTGAGTTAAATTATATTAAAAGACATTCCCCTAAGGTTAGCCTTTCCCGATCCCTGGATTCCTCATCATAGAATGACCTTTCTCAATAAAGCTCACTATATAGAGAAGTTATTAACGCCAAGGTCTCATCAAGGAGTTCATAGAATATGCATAATTCTAAATCAACGAAATTGGACAATAGCTCATAAACTTCACATGAGATTGCCATCTGAACCCCATTTAGGTTTATATCAGTTCTCATAACTGAATTTATATCGTACTTACTAGTATCAAGATATAATGATTAAGAATCCAATTAAATGTTGTCCTGGCATAATCAAGACTAGGGATTAATAATTTAATTCAGCTTGTTTAGCGTTCTGTTTAGGTTTATTTTAACCCTAGTTTCCAGTAAGACAGTGATCTATATTTCAATTTAGCTTTAGATAGAACACACTAGAATTGCTAAACAATCATAAGTACTCAGTCACATATTCTTGCAAGTTTACATTGATAATCACAAAGGTTTCCAAATTATACAATAATAACAATGCTCTCAAGATATTTGAACCGAAGAAGGTCAAACTATCAAGATAAGAATACAAACACATAAGTAACAAATATCAATTTCCATTCCTTTCAGAACTAATCAAATACATTTTATGCATTCAACATACTTGATACAATACTCAACGGATGAAGAACATCTTTCCTCTTATAGTACATTTAAAGAAAATCAAACTGAATTCATCATAAACCAAGTTAAACAATCTGAACATCCTGTCAGATCTGCATGCTTTTTACCACTTACAACGACCATCTCGCAAAATTTGTCAACATGGGTCGCTTCAATGAACCGAGCATGATAAGCACTAACTCTTAAAACAATTATAATCCACCAACTGTTTTCATTAAACAACCTGTTTAAATGAGATCAATTCACCAAACAAGTATACATGTTTCAGACTATGCTTTTGTAATACAAAAATGACTACAAACGTGTAACTCTATTATCGTTACAGAATAGTCCTAACTACTTCTCAAATATTCCATCAAAATATTAGGGATCAAGAAGAATGAAAGTATCCAAATCATCTATCCATCTGAATTCCAAAATAGTAAACTTCAGACAGATCATTTCATTCAACAGTAAAAGGAATATCATAACAAATCATGATTCCATCAATATGTTAAAAACAGTTCCAACGGTTAGGTAAAAATATCGACATATATTTTCATAATGTAAGAGAATGAAAACAAGTCATTCATATTTCAATTCAACAAGTTCATGACTGTACCATCTCCTCAAATGGAAAGCATTCACCTTACATGCATACGAATAAGTCAGACGAGCCACAAGAAGAACCATTGTTTTGATAAAATTGAATATAACAAAACTCCTGTACAGTAGCTAACACACCAATAGTGATGACTATCTACCAAACAGACTCAGCATGACCTCCCACACGAAGCGACATACAAGAGGATATTCACTGCCATTGCCTATTGAGGTGCAGACAACAACTCCTAAGTTCAATCAAGCTCAAGAATGGATATCCATACAACAGAAGACGTAAACATGCCAACAATCCCTTACATCAACCTACAGCCCATGCTAGTCCCTACTAAACACAGTAAGGATTTTCGACCCAAGGTCAAAATCAAAGAACTTCTATTATATCGCAATCAACAATAGACTCCATGGCATTAAGCAATTTGATGTTTCCCTAAGACTATGCAGAGATTATCATACAAAATCCGTAACATGCACAGCCTCATCAAACTGGGATAATCAGAAAGGAAACATAACATTCTGTATTCACATCTGAACGTATTCAGAATTTGAAGTATGGTATTCACGACCCATTTGTACAGAGCCACGATACTTGATATCATTCAATACTCAAGGAATCCCAACAAAGTCAAAATGACAAGATATACAAGATAAATAATAGATAATGATTCTAACCGTGCCAACAATGGTAAACATTTAAATCAGGGATTATTCAAAAGCTAAAAACTGAATTTGTAACAAGGAATCCAACCGAGCCTCTTCTATATTTTTCTCTCAAGCTTACACAGAAAGGAAACGTAAAAATACACCCAAAGAGTCTGTACCAAAAATTCCTTGCAACACGAAGGTATTCATTACAAAATAACAGAGGTCGTAATACTTGTTACTCCTCCAAGACTCAGATAAAAATCAAATTACCAATATTCAAATATATATATACGAAGTTTCAACAGTGGTCCACAATTTACTAATCATTCAATGGACTCCACAGAGTCGTTTTGAATACAATAATATATGTATATTGCATACTATCAACGGGTTGAATCCCATAACCTCAATGCAAGGGAAACACAATTTCAAAAAGGCCGCAATGAAATATCAAACACAAAGAAGTTATCCATTCACAAATAACTTTAAATACCATAATAAACCCAACTAGATTCTCAGTAACCACCATCTATAATAACCACGAAAAAAACTTACAAAGAAGTCCAATAAAACTGAACATTCACACAAAAGTCCAACAGTATCTTTTCCGACAAGAATCAACAACAAGCCTCAATCAACAAGTATCAACAACAAGCTTCTATCAGCTCAACCCAGCAAGAGAAGCATGCACGGGTTCTCACAGAGCAGGTCAAGTATCCTTCTCGCATACATTTCACAGACTTACGCCGGAATGCAAAACACAATAAAACAGAGCAACAGTTCGAAATACAACACACACCCATCAAGGGTTAAATTTGAAAATCAAACAGCAAGAAGATACAGTAACAAAATCACCCGTAACTTCCATAAAATCATCTAAACCCATAAATCATCTGAACAGAGTTGTTCTAATGAAATCACTTGAAAGAAAGCAAGATTTTTAAAGGTTAGGGCCTAACATGCCTGGATATTTGCTTAAAATTTCGAAGCAGACCACTGAAAGAGCTCGAACCTTCTCCTTCTTTTCCAAGTTAGATCCACCAACAAAAATTTGTTGTTTCCATGACTTATAAATTTTCCTTGCCAGAGAAAAGAGCTAGTTACGCTCATACTTGCCATGCAACACCAAGAAGACTGGTGCGAAGAACTAGAGATCAGACAGAGGGAAAACCGGAGCGAAAGAAAAACCAAACAAACCATTAACTTTCCAGTTTGCATGCCTTCCCGTGAAACCCGAGCTCAAAGATCGAGTTCATAAATGGCATTTACTCCCAATTTCCCGCTCAATCCCCACTGCCACCGACCGCCATAGTTGGCGATGGAAAATGCACACCAAAGACCATTTCCAACTTTGGTGACCTGCCACGTCGGCTCAAGTTAACCGCTTTAAAAACCTCCACCAAATTACTTGTCCCTCATGCTTATCCATGCATTTAATAACATAGAAACTGCCACCCATGGTTCACACCTTTACATATGTCCCCTTTTCTTGCTCAATAGTTAGGTTAGTAACTTAGGTTAGGATTTAGGATAACACCTAGTCTAACGTCATAGACATAGATACTAACTTAAAACATTAGCTCTTAGCCTAGGTCTAGGTTAGATTAACACTAATCTAACCCCTAGGTTATAGTTTAGTTTTAGGTTACTAACCTTAATAAATCCAGTTAGGTATAATATTTCAAATGCTCAAAAAGAACCTACAACATACATTCTCGAACAGGGTTCACTCCTGTACTACCATTAGGCTACTGAATTATATGTAATCTGAATTATTGCACTGTCCGTGATCAAGACCTTCCGTATATATCACGATATCAGGAACCAATCCATTTAACACGATTAGCCTGAGTTATACTCCGGACTAGCTTATTCAATGCATCCAGACCTTGCAACCTACGTAAGGTCTATAATTTTTAATTCATCACGAATAAACTTAAATCACCACTTGGATCAATACCACTGATCCAAGGCTAGGTCTTATAGATGGATAACTCCATAATTCATTCCAAGGTCGACTAAACTCGTGTAAAATGAAAGAAATAAAAGAGTCCAATCACATTCGACTCGGTCAAAGATCTCGCAATCTGCAAAGAAGATACAATACATATCAAGCATGAATTCTCAATCAAAGGAACACATCCTTTTTACAAAAGAAATCACATATCAACACTTGTATGCTCGGGGAGGAAGTAACAACAGCTTCGAGTGGTGTTACATGCTTCCTCCTAAAAAGATTCATCGTCCCGATGATTAGATATTCAATTAACCTTCAGTCAACCAATTTATTACTTCACAAAACAATGCGACTATTTTCCAACTTGCATAGTTCCGTAAATCAATGTCACAACACATTTTATTCAGCTCAATAATGTTTGCCTTCATCCGCTTTCATAAATACTAAAAAAATAAGTTCATAAAGAATGTTTTGTCAATGATTTCATTCTGTTGAAAAAGAAGAAGGAAAGCAATTTTCATCTCTTCCGATTTTCCCAAGTTGCACTTTCTTCATTAAACTGGTCCCACTGACCTTACATTGATGTATTTCACGATTTCTTAAATGTAATTGGTGAGTTTCCAAAGACTCGTGTGGGTTTAACCACGATTATTCCCGGTCTTGACCTACAAGGAATTCCAATTTAATACATGTGACAGATCTAAAACGTATTTCTTAAGCAAAGAAATATGGAAAACATCATGCATGTGAGATAAAGCAGGTGGTAATGCTAATCGATAAGCTACAGGATTGATTATTTCGACAATTTCGAAAGGTCCCACGAATCGAGGTGACAACTTGGCAGCCTTGCCAAAAGTTATAGAACTCTTTCTAGGTTTAACACGAAGAAAAACCTTCTCACCAAGCTCAAACCTGCGATCAACCCGCTTAAGGTCAGCATAGCTCTTCTGTCTATCCGTTGCTTCCTTTAATCGTTCACGAATCAGCTTAACTTGCTGTTCCATTTCTGTGAGAATCTCTGGTCCAATTACCACTCTATCCTCAACACTATCCCAGCTAACAGGAGTTCTGCACTTTCTTCCATAAAGTGCTTCAAATGGTGCCATTTTAAGAGATGAGTGATAAGTGTTGTTGTATGCGAACTCAACTAATGGAAGATACTCTTCCCATTTATACTGTTGATCCATGCAATACATTCGCAACATGTCCTCCAACACTTGATTTACCCTCTCAGTTTGTCCATCCGTTTCCGGATGATATGCAGAACTAAATTTTAGTTTCATTCCAAGAGCTGTATTAAGCGTTTGCCAAAACCTTGATGTCATTCTTGATCCTCGCCGATATAATCAATTCTGGTACACCATGCAATCTGAAAATTTCGTACAAATCTTTTGGCCAGCACTGGTGAATCATCCTTTAGATTTCCAGCGATGAAATGAGCTACCTTAGTCAGTTTATCTACAACTACCAGGATAACATCATGTTTATTCCTGGACATGGGTAATCCTTGTACAAAATCCATGGTTATTACTTTCCATTTGTACTGCGGTATGCTATGAGGATATAACAGTCCAGCAGGGTGCATATGTTCTGCCTTAACCCATTGACACTCCAAACAATGGGTCACAAAATTTATGACATCCTTTTTCATACCTTTCCAAAAGTAATGCTGTTTCAAATCAGCAAGCATCTTTGTGATACCCGGTTTCCAGAGAAAGGTGAATTATGAAATTCAACTAACAACTTCTTTCTCAAATCGTTCAAAGATAGGTACGTATACCCTATTTTCATAATGCAAGATTCCTTCATTATCAAAATGAAAACCTTTATACCTTATATCCTTTGGTTCTGCAGCAAGCGCTTCTTTTACTTGTAGAAAATATGCATCCGATTCTCGAGGCACTTTTTACTTCATCCTTAAACCGAGTTCTTAATGTTATAAGAGCAGAAATGTGCCTCCTACGACTTAGAGCATTAGCTACTCTATTCTCCTTCCCTTTGATATAGCTAATATCAAAATCATATTGTGATAAAAATTCTAACCACCTTCTCTCTCTGCATTAAGATTAGGTTGAGTGAAAATATATTTCAACCCCAAGTGATCGGGCCAACTCAAAAGGTTTCCCAAGTAAATAGTGTCTCCGACTTGAAGTGCATGAACAATTGCAACAAGCTCCAAATCATGAGGAGCATAATTCAGTTCATGTAACTTTAGTTTTCTACTTTCATATGCTATGACTTGATCATTTTGTAGCAAAACACCTCCAAGGCCTTCCCGAAGCATCCGTTACAATAGTAAAAACTCCCATTAGGTCTCTGTACAACTAATATAGGTGCAGAAGTCAACCGGTCTTTCGACTTTTGAAAGCCGCTTCGCACTTATCATTCCATATGAATTTTTATCCTTCTTTTCAATGAAGTTATTGGTGCAGCTACTTTAGAAAAATCCTTTACAAATTTTCTATAAGTAACCAAAGCAAGACCCATGAAGCTTCTTACTTTGTGCACATTCTTTGTGCAGCCACTCGCTTATTGCCACTATTTTTGAAGGATCTATAGCAATTCCTTCTTTACTTATGACATGACCCAAATAGTGAACTTCAGAATCAAATAAAGAACATTTGGATAACTTACCATACAACTTTCTTTTTCTCAAAATTCCTAAAACTATCTTTAAATGCTCATTGTGCTCCTCAACACTTTTAGAATAAATGAGAATATCGTCTAAGAATACAAGTACAAACTTGTCCAAATATTCTTGAAAAATATTGTTCATTAAGTTCATAAAGGCCGCAGTGCATTAGTTAATCCAAAGGGTAGAACCGTGAATTCATAATGTCCGTATCTTGTTCAGAAAGTTGTTTTATGAATATCTTCCTCTCTAATCCTTAACTGATGATAGCCAGATCGAAGATCTATCTTAGAATAAACCGCTGCTCCATGCATCTGATCAAATATATTGTCAATCCTTGGAAGTGGATATCTGTTCTTGATTGTTTCCTTGTTCAACATCCGATAATCAATACACAGCCTAAGCGTTCCATCCTTCTTTTTCACAAATATCATGGGTGCACCCCAAGGTGAAACACTTGGTCTAATCAAACCTTTAGTCAAAAGTTCTTGCAACTGTGCCTTAAGCTCGACTAACTCTGTAGTAGTCATCCGATAAGGTGCTTTGGAAATAGGTTCTATTCCTGGTTTGATTTCAATGGTGAAGTCAAATTCTCTCTTGGGTGGTAACCCTGGTAATTCCTCAGGAAAAACATCCCTAAAAATTTGTAGCAGAGGAAATCGTTTCATGGAATCATCATCTTCTTCTGAAGATTCAGATATCTTTACTACATAAAGGGTACATCCTTTGTTTTTAGCCTTTTCAAGCTGCATGCATAGTGACGAGTTTTCTAACTGAAATTTCCCGCTTTCACCCTTGAATCTCTCGCTGATTCCAGTGATCATCTAGAAATTTTATGTTCTTTTCATAGCAGTCTACTTTTGCTTTATGATCAGCTAACCAATCGACACCGATGACAATGTCATAAGATCCCAAGGGTATAACATAGAGGTCAACTTCCGTGGTTAAATTAGGTAAGTCAAGGACTGCCCTAAAAAGACACATACTTACTTTGTATGAACAGAGTTATTACCATACTTTATGCAGGTCCCAAGGTTTATCCATTTTTCCAGCTTTTCTCTTTAGTTTAGAAGCAAGTTTATTAGAAATAAAACATTCAAGAGCTCTGTATCAAAAAGAATAGTGACAGTATGCCAAATAACTTACCCGAACTTCTATAGGTGTCACTTGCTTTTCACTTGCTTGCTTGTCATGCAGCTACGCAAAGCATATATCTTATGTCATTGCTGACACGATCATCCTTCTTCAAAGGGCATTGATTTGCGTAGTGGTCTTTGACACAATTGTAGCAGCCTCCTACAGTCCCTTTTTAGGCTTGAAATTTCCTTGAACCTTGTAATTATCACGTTGTCCTCCATAGGGCTTCGCCATTGTTATAATTTTTAGCAAAATTATCCCTTACGTTTCAAAGAAGCTTATTTACTACTACTTTCTTATCATATCTCCTGAAACTTACTCTTGTTTCCAAACTTTTTCCATGGTCCCTTTCTAGGTGTAAGAGAGGTTGAAGAAGGATTTGCGCCTTCTTCCGCACTTCCTCTTTATGAGCGTAAATAGCCTTTAATTTTTGTTCTTGCCTTATGGCCTTTTCAACAACTCCTTCCATAGTGGTTGGACTGTGAACATCGACCTCTCCCCCTATCATGGGATTCAATCCCATGATGAATTTCTCGTATTCTCGAACTTATCGCCGGTTTGATATCGGTACATACTTGAGGAGTTTTGTAAACCGCTCCTGCAATCTGATTACTGTTATCTTCCCTTGAGCTAAGTTCTGAATTCCGTCATTTTCTGATCATAGAAAAGTTGTGGTAGCCAACGTTGCCTAAAATAGCCTTTAAATTGATCCCAAGTAATATTGGTCTCATCAATATTTAGTTCAGCTTTACGGCTATCCCACCACGAAGATGCTTTGTGGGAAAGCTGATAGGCTCCCCAAATAGCTTTGGTTTCCTCCGAGAAGTTCCTTATTGCAAAGTACTTCCCATTTCACCGAGCGCTTCTCAGCTCCATCTCCTAATGTGGTGCCATCATACTTAGGTGGGCTTATCCTTTTATATCATTAGTGAGTTCTCACGCTAATCCGCCTTTTTGTTTTCTCGTTAGACAGTGCATTCCCAACATTAACATCAACACCCATATTGGGGTTGTCCTCAAGAGGTTGTTGATTGTTATTATCAGCCTTCTTCATCCTCCTCATTTCCCATCACCTGCTTGTTCAAGTACAAATAAACGATCTCTTGTGTCCAACAGGCAGTAAAGGATCTCATCAAGTTTCTAGGTTGTTGCCACCCTCCTTCTAGTGGAGCATTATTCGCAACGTTCCCCCTTGTTCTAACCATTTTCTATTACAAGAAAATTTAGGCTTTCATCAGATTATGGACACAATAGGCCCAAGAGCTGCAACCTTCTGCTCTGATACCAAGATGTAACATCCTCATTTTATACATTAGAACAAGTCAATTTTTTTTTTTTTGATAAATGCTTCCTGGTTCTAAATACATAATTTAGAACTCACAAATCAAATAACCATTCATATAACAGATAACCATATGCAGCTGTAATGACTCGGAGTACCTCCGATCTATTCATTCCATGACTCGGCAATCTACCGATCTATTCATGAGTAATAAGAGTTAGCATTTTTATTTCACACATCACTCTTGTGGTTCTCTTCCCTATTCTGGGATTCAGAATGCTCTGTCCAAGGAACCTAACTGAATAATTGTTACCATTATTCATCGGCATCTCATCCCTTAGACCAGGTGACTCAGGACAACGCAATCAAGACTTGCATACTTTGGCCAAAGATTTGAAACATATCTGCTTATGTCTCGTATTCCTTAACGGCATACTTGTCAATCTAGAATACGTCCTTCACCCCATTATTATGTTATGTAGAATGTCTTATACCGACTTACATGGGTCCCTCCTATCCCTAGGTTAATCACTCAGAACAGATTAGTAAGGTGACAATGTTATATGGATGCACTCGAGGACTAGGGATAAGTTGACATACTGGGTCAACCCTAGTTAAACCAGTGTGTCATGATACCCCGAGTCTCCTAGGCAGCCATATAATGTGACCACATTCCTAATCGGTCCCAAAGTAACTTGTTCGAGTTAAAGGTGTAAATATTAACAATCAATGTAAAGGGTGTCGTCATAAGTCACCTGCATTGTTGTATCTTTGAGAAGATCCTAATCTTCTCAAAGGTACAGCCCTGCAGTTGACTTGTGCCGTCAACCTTTAAATCTACCTCGAAAAGATCTACTTACTAATAAGTGTTACACACATTGAGTTAAATTATATTAAAAGACGTTCCCCTAAGGTTAGCCTTTCCCGATCCCTGGATTCCTCATCATAGAATGACCTTTCTCAATAAAGCTCACTACATAGAGAAGTTATTAAGGCCAAGGTCTCATCAAGGAGTTCATAGAATATGCATAATTCTAAATCAACGAAATTGGACAATAACTCATAAACTTCACATGACATTGCCATCTGAACCCCATTTAGGTTTATATCAGTTCTCATAACTGAATTTATATCGTACTTACTAGTTTCAAGATATAATGATTAAGAATCCAATTAAATGTTGTCCTGGCATAATCAAGACTAGGGATTAATAATTTAATTCAGCATGTTTAGCGTTCTGTTTAGGTTTATTTTAACCCTAGTTTCTAGTAAGACAATGATCTATATTTCAATTTAGCTTTACATAAACACACTAGAATTGCTAAACAATCATAAGTACTTAGTCAAATATTCTTGCAAGTTTACATTGATAATCACAAAGGTTTCCAAATTATACAATAATACAATGCTCTCAAGATATTTGAACCGAAGAAGGTCAAACTATCAAGATAAGAATACAAACACATAAGTAACAAATATCAATTTCCATTCCTTTCAGAACTAATCAAATACATTTTATGCATTCAGCATACTTGATACAATACTCAACGGATGAAGAACATCTTTCCTCTTATAGTACATTTAAAGAAAATCAAACTGAATTCATCATAAACCAAGTTAAACAATCTGAACATCCTGTCAGATCTGCATGCTTTTTACCACTTACGGCGACCATCTGCAAAATTTGTCAACATGGGTCAGTTCGATGAACTGAGCATGATAAGCACTAACTCTTAAAACAATTGCAATCCACCAACTATTTTCATTAAACAACCTGTTTAAATGAGATCAATTCACCAAACAAGTATACATGTTTCAGACTATGCTTTTGTAATACAAAAATGACTACAAACGTGTAACTCTATTATCGTTACAGAATAGTCCTAACTACTTCTCAAATATTCCATCAAAATATTAGGGATCAAGAAGAACGAAAGTATCCAAATCATCTATCTATCTCAATTCCAAAAACAAGAAACTTGATGCATCATTTCATTCAACAGTAAAAGGAATATCATAACAAATCATGATTCCATCAATATGTTAAAAATAGTTCCAACGGTTAGGTAAAAATATCGACATATATTTTCATAACAGAAGAGAATGAAAACAAGTCATTCATATTTCCCTTCAACAAGTTCATGACTGTACCATCTCCTCAAATGGAAATCATTCACCTTACATGCATACGAATAAGTCAGACGAGCCACAAGAAGAACCACTGTTTTGATAAAATCGAATATAACAAAACTCCTGTACAGTAGCTAACACACCAATAGTGATGACTATCTACCAAACATACTCAGCATGACCTCCCACACGAAGCGACATACAAGAGGATATTCACTGCCATTGCCTGTTGAGGTGCAGCCGACAACTCCTAAGTTCAATCAAGCTCAAGAATGGATATCCATACAACAGAAGACGTAAACACGCCAACAATCCCTTACATCAACCTACAGCCCATGCTAGTCCCTACTAAACACAGTAAGGCTTTTCGACCCAAGGTCGAAATCAAAGAACTTCTATTATATCGCAGTCAACAATAGACTCCATGGCATTAAGCAATTTGATGTTTCCCTAAGACTATGCAGAGATTATCATACAAAATCCGTAACATGCACAGCCTCATCAAACGGGGATAATCAGAAAGGAAACATAACATTCTGTATTCACATCTGAACGTATTCAGAATTTGAAGTATGGTATTCATGACCCATTTGTACAGAGCCACGATACTTGATATCATTCAATACTCAAGGAATCCCAACAGTGTCAAAACAACAGTATACAAGATAAATAATAGATAATGATTCTAACTGTGCCAACAATGGTAAACATTCAAATCAGGCTTATTCAAAAGCTAAAAACTGAATTTGTAACAAGGAATCCAACTGAGCCTCTTCCATATTTTTCGCTCAAGCTTACACAGAAAGGAAACGTAAAAATACACCCAAAGAGTCTGTACCAAAAATTCCTTGCAACACGAAGGTATTCATTACAAAATAACAGAGGTCGTAATACTTGTTACTCCTCCAAGACTCAGATAAAAATCAAATTACCAATATTCAAATATATATATATATATACGAAGTTTCAACAGTGGTCCACAATTTACGAATCATTCAATGGACTCCACAGAGTCGTTTTGAATACAATAATATATGTATATTGCATACTATCAACGGGTTGAATCCCATAACCTCAACGCAAGGGAAACACAATTTCAAAAAGGCCGCAATGAAATACTGAAACACAACAAGTTATCCATTCACAAATAACTTTAAATACCATAGCGAAACCCAACTAGATTCTGTAACCACCATCTATAATAACCACGACAAAACTTACAAAGAAGTCCAATAAAACTGAACATTCACACAAAAGTCCAACAGTATCTTTTCCGACAAGAATCAACAACAAGCCTCAATCAACAAGTATCAACAACAAGCTTCTACTGTAGCCTGAACCCAGCAAGAGAAGCATGCATGGGTTCTCACAGAGCAGGTCAAGTATCCTTCTCGCATACATTTCACAGACTTACGCCGGAATGCAAAACACAATAAAACAGAGCAACAGTTCGAAATACAACACACACCCATCAAGGGTTAAATTTGAAAATCAAACAGCAAGAAGATACAGTAACAAAATCACCCGTAACTTCCATAAAATCATCTAAACCCATAAATCATCTGAACAGAGTTGTTCTAATGAAATCACTTGAAAGAAAGCAAGATTTTTAAAGGTTAGGGCCTAACATGCCTGGATATTTGCTTAAAATTTCAAGCAGACCACTGAAAGAGCTCGAACCTTCTCCTTCTTTTCCAAGTTAGATCCACCAACAAAAATTTGCTGTTTCCATGACTTATAAATTTTCCTTGCCAGAGAAAAGAGCTAGTTACACTCATACTTGCCATGCAACACCAAGAAGACTGGTGCGAAGAACTAGAGATCAGACAGAGGGAAAACCGGAGAAAAATAAAACCAAACAAACCATTAACTTTCCAGTTTGCATGCCTTCCCATGAAACCCGAGCTCGAAGATCGAGTTCATAAATGGCATTTACTCCCAATTTCCCGCTCAATCCCCACTGCCACCGACCGCCATAGTTGGCGATGGACAAATGCACACCAAAGACCATTTCCAACTTTGGCGACCTACCACGTTGGCTCAAGTTAACCGCTTTAAAAACCTCCACCAAATTACATGTCCCTCATGCTTATCCATGCATTTAATAACATAGAAACTGCCACCCATGGTTCGCACCTTTACATATGTCCCCTTTTCTTGCTCAATAGTTAGGTTAGTAACTTAGGTTAGGATTTAGGATAACACCTAGTCTAACCTCATAGCACATAGATACTAACTTAAAACATTAGCTCTTAGCCTAGGTCTAGGTTAGATTAACACTAATCTAACCCCTAGGTTATAGTTTAGTTTTAGGTTACTAACCTTAATAAATCCAGTTAGGTCTAACATTTCAAATGCTCAGAAAAAGAACCTACAACATACATTCTCGAACAGGGTTCACTCCTGTACTGCCATTAGGCTACAGAATTATATGTAACTGAATTATTACCTGGTCCGCGATCAAGACCTTCCAGATATATCACGATATCGGGAACCAATCCATTTAACACGATCAACCTGAGTTATACTCCGGACTAGCTTATTCAATGCATCCAGACCTTGCAACCTGCGTAAGGTCTATAATTTTAATTCATCACGAATAAACTTAAAGCACCACTTGGATCAATACCACTGATCCAAGGCTAGGTCTTATAGATGGATAACTCCATAATTCATTCCGAGGTCAGATTAAACTCAGGTGTAAAATGAAAGAAATAAAAGAGTCCAATCACATTCCGACTCAGTCAAAGATCTGCAATCTGCAAAGAAGATACAGTACATATCAAGCATGACTTCTCAATCAAAGGAACACATCCTTTTTACAAAAGAAATCACATATCAACACTTGTATGCTCAGGAGGAAGTAACAACAGTTCAGGGTGTTACATTGGGCTTGCTATCTCTTGAGTGTAACCAGCTCATTACCTAAATTTTTCAATTGCTTCATGACTTTTTGAAGTTCATTTGAGGCACTAGAAGATCATTTGAGGCACTAGAGGATGAAGTAGAAGCTTCACTTAAATTCTAATTTCTAAGTGGGAATAGGAGCGAAATTAGGCACTTGGCTAGTACTTGGGCTCTCTAAACTTTGAAACAATGGCATTGGAGGCCTAGGAGCTAGCTTGCAGGCTTGAATCAAACAATTTTTAGCTTTAATGGAAATGCTATAAGCAACAGGGATAGATGTGCCTCCCATGGATTGAATCAACATAGAAATATCAGAATTTAAAGCTTTAAGGTAATATAGAAAATCACCTTCTGTTGTTGGCCATACTGCCACTGGAATTCTCTTCCAAGTCATTTGAAACCTGAAGTTGAATTCGATCACCGCTCATTGGGAGCTCTCTTGGTGGTTATCAGTTGTTCCAAAAGGGACAAGTTGTCTCCCTTTTCCCCAAATTTGCTCATGGAGGGCTATGTATAGCTGGTTCTAATTTTGGATAGAACTTGGGGCAAGACTCTGAACCATTACAAAGCTTTCCTTTTTTATGAAGATGCCAACAATTTGACAATAATTTACATCTCATTGATCTCATGGATTGCACAAATATTAGCAATATCCTTGACATGATCACCAGGGATCTGTCCGATTCTCTTCAAAGAAGTATGGAACGTTCTTCAATCTGTAATTGGGATTGGATTTTGTGCATTGAGAGAAAGTGGGTTGCTTAGATAAAAGTGACATAGGGGTTGTGTTTATGCCATTCGATCGGCCTTAGAACCCTTGTTGATTGAATGAAAGGCCTACTAGGTGGAGGAGTTGATAGAGTTCTGTTTGGTGGAGATGGAGACCTTTGAATTCTGCTCCCTCTTTGCCTTCTTTTGGGAGATAAATGTAGTTACTCAAACAACACCTCTTCTTCTCCAACTCTTAACCTCATGGTGATTCTTCTCATGAGTTTTTAGGTCTGCACTGCTAAAACCAACTGATTCTTCTTCCTTGGAGTCACGAGATGTGTAATTTAGGGCTCTTTTAAGCAAGAAAATTGTAACAAATGCACATTAATTTTTTTTCAAAGAATATGAATACCTCTAAGGTCCCACCTGGTGTGCCAAAACTATTGTTACAAATCAGTAGCACCCCTGGATGTTGATCAAACTTCTAGTTTGACATTTTGGACATCTAGTGTGATTGCACCAACATTGAATCCTCTCCCTAAGTGTGGGACTTGAAAAATGGGAAAGGAATCTCCGGTTAAAGGCTGGTTCCTCAACTCCCTTGATCAAATATATCACTTACAAGTTACAGAGGTTTTGAATTCAAGATCCTACTCTAAATTCCAAGGGGATAGAGATAGGGAATGCAAAAACTGAAACTAATGCTAATGAGGTGATGCACCAGAGGAATGGTGAACATTTTTGCTTCTGCAAATTGACACAGATCATGGAAATGCAACAAAACATCATGCACAAACTGATGACATGTAATGAAAGATCAGAAAGAAAACAAACAACATAAACAGAGGATTGAAACCCATTCATAGAGCCTACATTGTCATTTCCAATATCAAAATACATACATTACAACATCTAGGAGGCAGAAAACATGTTACAGTCCTAGAAGAGGTCTGATTTTTCCACAAAATCACTTTTAAGGTGAAAGAGGGATCTTGCAATACATAAAAAATGTTCAACCCTTCAAAATGAGCCAAATCTGGCTTTTACACGGTAAGGATGAGCCGAGGAGAGAGAATGTGGGAAAACATGGGAGGGCTTTAACCACCAACCAAAAATGTAATCAAACAAAGCATGGGCATCCTTACAGGCCCATCCCGACATTTTTCACCATATACCGGGAGAGAATGTGAGCCATTCTTCATTAAAAATGGTGGTTGAAACGTCATTTCTGTCCATGACCACATGCCAGAGGCATTTTTTTATTTTCTCTCTCAAACTCCATCAAAATACAAAAATGACCCCAGAATATTGTAGAGAATTTCACCAGATTTCCATTGATATAAAGAACGCAAAAACCGAGCTCTGTAGCGAAAGATATGGCCGTTTTAAATTTTAGCGAAAAATGCAGTGCCAAATCAGATTGGTGGGGAAATTTTTTAAATTTTCCACTTTTTGGTCATTTGGAATATTTTCCAAAAATTCCCCCATGCTCCACCATTCTGAGTTCAATCTGGAATGTTTTGATTGTGTGCGGGCCTTTAATGCTTCATTTCCATTGTTTTGCCCTTTGGAAAATTTTCTAAAAATTCCCCGCCGGGCCGATGATCTGAGGACACATGGCACATGCTGATTGGGCGTGGGCCTATCCTCCTAAATTTTCCATCGCTGTTTGATCCTATTTATTGACTCGGACACATGGCAAAACCTCATTCATTGCACGCCTTTCCCTTCGAATTTTCCATGCGGGCTTGTCTTGTATCTTTTGCCGCCACTGGACACGTGGCAAGATGTGATTGGTTTGCGTTCGGGGGTGATTTTTTCCTTTGAAATTTCCTTCCTTTTTCCTTTGGGAAAATTTCCCAAATTTCCCCCATCTCCCGCCAGTCTAGGACACGTGGCGGTGGCTTACTGGACGCGGCCTGGGTAAACATTTTCCTTTTCATTTTAGCTTTTGGGAAAAAATCCCAATCTCCCCGCGCTCCACTACCCCACGTGCCCATGGACACGTGGCATAATATGATTGGTCGGCGGGCGGCGGGCCAAAAACTTCTCCATTCCCTTTTACCAAAACACTTCACCAAAATTCCAATCTTTCCTCCACCCTCCGAAGGTCCGATGCCATAGGACACGTGTCGTAACATGATTGGTCGGTGGGCCTTCCTTTTGAAATTTTCCATGGTGCTAACACTTAGTCGATTTTTTAATTTTTCCCTAGACATGTGGCATAGTCTGATTGGTTAGCGGGCCTGCGGGCAAAATATCCCTTTTGAAAACTTTGCCAAACACTTGGTAAAAAAACCAAGTTTTCCTCTAACCCCCGCCACTTCCTTGGACATGTGGCACCATTTCATTGGCTACGGGCCTTTCAGGGGAAAAGTTTCCACAAAAACTCCGCCAAGCTAGAACTTAAAAATACATGGACTTAGGAGGAAAAATTTACCTTTTTAGAAAGTTGAGAAAGAGATCCATCAAATGGTGCCATTTCTAGAAGATTTGAGTTCTGAAAAGCAAAAATTATGATCGAGGCACAAAAGAGGGAAGAATGAAAGGAGTTAGCCAAAAAAGCGAGCAAGGGGTACATTATGGATAACAATTACATTACTACAAAGTGTGTATGAAGATATTCAGGCTATGTTTCAATAGGTTCTCTATTTGTTGTCATGATGATGATGATTTGTATGTGAACACTATAAATTTATACTTCTTCTCCCATATAGATGCCTTAGGGAAAACCATGAGCAATGCAATATTAAACATAAGTGCCACAATCTTGTGACATTATTTGATAGTGAGAAAATTGATTATGGATGTTGGAATTAATTTTGAGAGCTTAAAGAAGTGATATTTTGTGTATATTATTTGTCACCATGATTTGACTTGATATGTACCATATGGTCTTCCTAGAAATATGTTACATAATTCTAGAGGCACAATGTCACAATTGATTTTCCTTCATAATATTGAATTTGTACATGAAAGTACATTTCTATGGACTACATATATTTTCCCTACTAAAGCCAATCTAAAGAATATGAATTGGGATGCATAATTGTGGATATTCCTATGTATTAGGTTATTCTTGAAAAATTATGTCGTTTTAACATAGACTATCAATGATACCATGAAGAGGCTGAACCTTCACCTAAACATTATTGTGAAAGAAATGTATCTACTTTTAAGAGGTGTATATGGTAGTGGTGTTAGTGCTCAGACATGAAAATTTTGGATTAGTGTAAAATATTTGTGCATGAATTGATGTAGATTGTGCATTCAAGGATTGTAACATGAGACATTCAAAGTACTTATGGGTGTGTGAGTGATATTGATGACACCACATGTCATATTGATTTTTTATTTCCTTTTCTCCATTTTGGAAGGAATTTTCAGTGTTATGTTAATGTATAACCTTCTTAGGTGTCTCTCCTTTGCATATAATATTCTTATTTTTCTATAAAATATGATTAGATGGTTGATTTTCTGTAATAGTACTCTTTTACATGTTGAAAAATAAGAAAGAAACATTTCTACTTCATATTTTCCCTAGCATTGATATTAAAAATGGTTTGGTATACATCTCCTAAATATTTAGAATACAATAAATCCATCTTGGTTCATATATTAGGCTTGACACCATTGATGTACTTCATCACCCTATGTTGCTTTATGATTTCCTTATGTAGGAACACATTGTAGTCATGGAACTTGTTTGTGTAATATTATAGTAGCTACTCTTGGTGTTGTCACAAGTATTGTAGCTTCATGACTGTAACCTCATATTATTTGAGAGGGTAAAAATCCTTCTACTAAGAACTAAAAAAATCCTCCCAATTTTGAATGGGATCAAATATTTCTTGTGTTGTGTCATGAATGTCTCCCACTAGAGGGACATTGAAATGGAAATATTCAATGTTGAATAAGTAATAATTTCATTTCTATCAAAGAAATTTATAAAAACATAGACCTTAAGTTGGTAAATTCACTTATCTAATGTTGCAACATCAATATTGCATTCAAACATCATAATTTTTAGATTCATATGGACATTGAAAGGGGTATAATGTTGAAACTATTGTTGATATGTATGTTAAAAAATGGTGTTTTAATAAGGTTGAGATGAAACATAAATTTGTAAAATTTGCCCAAGATTTTAGTACATCGTGCTTCAATTGAATCATTAATGATAGTTTGAATTTCAAGGGATATATTAGGTTTCCTCTTATTATGGTTCTTTTTATCTTCCTATAAAATTGTTTTTAGTAGGTAGAAAAAGTTAAATTATATTTCTTCCTTCTTATATTGTTTTCACATGTTTACAAGAACAAAATATTATTGTTTAAGGGTATCAATCATTCATACCATGGGGTCAAAGACCCTATGTGGGAGATACATGGGAGAAATTTTCATGCTTAGATATAAGTTGAAAAGGTCTAGGAGAGTACACACTAATTAAATTTCATAAGTAAACTAAAACACACATTTGATAGGAATAACATGTCCAATTGTAGGAAATGAATTTGATGTTCAATATTTTATATTAGGGATAAATTAAAAGGGTATGTAATGTTACATCAAGTATAGAAATGTAAGTTCGTGTGACTGAAAGGGAAAAATTCCTATACTTAACATGCAAATACATACATTTATGAGAAATATTATATTCTCATGGAATTTGATTGATGATTACCATATCCTTTAGCTCTCAAATTCATCAAAACGTATCTAATTCATTAATTTGTAACTACCTTATTGTATTTTTACACACACACAAGTATGTATGTATACCTACATACAAGCATACATATATGCATGCATGCATAAAATAAGGTAGTTACAACTTTCCACGATTACAAAAATAATGGATTCAATTTGTCTCTTCTTGTAACCAAGTAAATTTTTAATTTCTTTCAAGTGTTGTAATTGAATTTCATGTCAATAAGTTAGTAGTGATATTACTACACACTACTAGAAATAAAAAGTTACACCTATCAAGAACAACATGTAACTTGGTAAATAATATATAAAGCATCCGTGATCATGAGATTCTAAATATTACCCCTTATTTTAAAGATTTACCACTACATACTCTCATTATTGGGCCCCCTTTTTACACTAACACCCTTATCTATATTGATATATTGTTGAAAAAATGTAAATAGATATTATATACTATATGATTTCATATTTTATATCACGAAAAAATTTAAGACCCCTTACCAAAATCCAACATGGATTTTTTTGGCGAATTTGTAAAAATATATTTCGTATTGATCATGAATAAGAGAAATATTTATATAGTGACACATGTGAAGAAATTTTCAAGGAAAAGGTGTGTTGGGAAGAAATCAAACACATTGGTTATAGGCAGTGACCACAAAACAATATGAAAATGAATCATTTATATAGAGACTCATCCATTCATGTGTATGCTTACACATACACATTGTCTATACGGAGGCTCATCAAGTCATGTGTTGGTATACACAAACACCTAATAAATATAGAGGTTCTAATAGTAAGGATTTTACATATAGAGATTCCTAATTGTGCATGTAACTGAGAATATATATAAGAATATGCTCATATATGTATTTTTGGATGGACACAAATGGCCTAAGTGTTGGTCATGTGAATGTAGGGAGTGCGCGACGCGTTACAATATACTTGAAGCACCCAGGATCAGGACTTATTCATTTCTATTTTAAAGGCTATTTTTGGAATTAGTGTGCTGAGCACACAAAGACATGAAGTCTTGCATTCCACATAATGGTATTTTGGGAATAAACAACAACTGAGCGCCATGCATATTTTAAGCTAATAATAGGATTTCTACTCAAATTTAAATATAGCAAGTCTATTCTTAAGAGTACTTACATGTTGTACATCATTCTTTAAAGGTGCATGGCTATTTATTAACATGTGACCTATTTTGAGAAGTGCATGGGTGGTGAAGGGAAAGTCCCCACCCCTATATATATGTATTGATTTGCATGGTTTTGTGTGTGTCAACTTGTAGAGTTATGATGTTGGTTTTGTCACATGCATGACTCATGGAGATACTTATGTAATGTAAGAAGCTTTTTTGTCTTACAATATTTAATAAAATGGTTAAAATTGGTTGAATAATGGAGTTGAACATGACTAAATCTAGTTTTTTCATGATAAATCTTGTTATAGTCATTTTTAGTTCATCTTACATATACTCTAAGATCTAGATCTAGTTTATGCATTGTATGTTGTTTACTATTGGTAATGAATCTGAATACCTATATGCACCATCATGCTAACATTTTGTACAAGAAACTATAAAGAGGGACTTGGTGCCTTTGCATACTTTGGGTGAGCACTCAGCTCAGGCTAAGTGATTTGCCAACGTACCTAGGTTATTCATAGTAAATTCAAGGCTACATCATTGGTTCCATTTTCAGGACCTCTTTTTCAATTATTTTCAAGATGTTGCATGATGAAGACGTACTCGATTGACCTTAGCAAGTGTTGAAGAGTGGATAGTAGATCTAAAAGAAGAGTATGCTCGGAGATTCAACACTAGATCTGAGTTTGATGCATGCATGTGGGTTGAGAAGAATATGCATGTCTACTTATATGAGAGCTTCTTTGCTATCTTCCCAATAGAGCTATATGAGTGGATAGTTTCTTATGTGTCTAAAAGTAATTAGAGGTTTCAAACAATTGTTTGGACATAGGAACAACTTCAGGACCTCTATGATGTTGATCTGATTTAGACACATGCTTTGTGGATACTTGGTTTCATGGTGTTATAAATAGCTATATTTTGGAGTACGCAATTTCCACTTTCTCTTATTTAGAGGTAGTTGAGTTTCAATTTTTACATTATCCCGAGTGGAGCATATCTACACGAGATTACATTGGTGATCAAGATATTGATGGTAATCCTAAATTTGGAAGAGAATTCGATGGCTAGCTAAATCCCACCACATGTGGGGGTAGGAGTAGGTTTGGTGAAAGATGGCAGACCTAGTGGTAGAGAGGAAAATAGAAGAAAGGTGGCTTAAGTTAAATAAGGCGTGCGAGATGGATTTAGAGAAGTAGCGTGAGATTGTAGAATAGATGGCATTGAGGAGAGATATGGTTCATGAAGGATTTGGATCTCACACAAAGGATGTGGAGCCAAATCATATGGAACTATTCCATTTGGGAAATCATGACAGGTAACCCTCATTGTGCTCTTAAGAGAATGTGTAAACAAAGACAACATGGGTCGTGGGTGTGCATCTAAATCTACCTAGAAACCTAGCCCTTGCGCTTGGTTTTCTAGTTTCTAGTACAACTAGTAGTCAACAAGATAGTTTGGGAAGTAGATTATCAAGAGATAGAGTTGACTTATCAACAAGTTCTCGAGTGAATATCTAGCGAGACTTCTTCCTTGTTATTTGGAGAATTGGTTGGATGAACTTTTTAGGTGCATCATCGATGCAAAACACAAAGCCATGACGAACTTTAGAATCACATCCGGGAGTAGCGTAACTTTTTATAGTGTAGGAGTTATGTTTAGCACAACTATTAGGACACAAGGTGGTGCATCCCCTGGTTCAATTCCTATTATATGTGTAGTATTAGGAGGAACAAGTGGCTCGAGATCTAGCAGATCTGGAGGTAGAGGTGACATATGAGATTTTGGATGTAGTGGGCATGGTCCTCATTAGCCCTAAAATATTTACATGGAGATGTCGCTTCATCTTCTAGTATATATGGGAATAGAAGATGTTGTTGAACATGTGTATATGTGTGATATATTTTGGCACATGAAGGGAATTATAGCTTTTGAGCAAAAGGAAAGTCAGTTTGCAACTATGTTATAGGGATGCACACACAAATGGTACATGAAGTTTTACCCTAATCATACTTGTGTGGATTATACAACATTACAAGATGCTTTCATTAAAGAATTTTATATCCTTGAGTTCGAGAAGAAAAGTATAAGCACATTTAAGGATATCAAATAGGAACTACTGAGAGTGTCCGAGAATATGATGCTCATTTCAAAACACTCTTGTCTAAACTATGTTATGATATCCATGCAATTCAGCATGCACAGTGGTTCATCGGAGGCCTGATCATACCTTTTAGGAGGGAATTTTCACATAAGACATATACAGACCCATGTGAGGAACTTGAAGGAAATTTGTGCATTGAGGCGGTCGAGAGCATAGAAACTAGAATGATCCCATTCTTAGAAGCTTAGATTGCGGTAATGGAAAAATAGTTAGAGAAACTATTAACCAATCCAACACATGAGACACAATAGAATTTTGTGCACATATTGTGAAGGAGAGGGGCATACTAAGGATAGTTTTCCTCACAGATTGGTGCGCTCCTTACTGTTAGATTGTGAGATATGTCATTTAGACCATGATATAATTTGTTGTCCATTGTTTCAATGTGTAATAAGGAAGAATGTGTCTTGCTACTGTAAGATTTTCCAGTCCACAACTCATAATAATGAATATTTCAAGTTGATTAATCATATCTTTGGTGCCATTGATATTGGTGTATGACATGGATGGGAGTTTTGAATAACTCTAAGGATAAAATTCAGCAACATGATCATGATCACACTCAAGGGCGCTATGATCAAAATGAAGGGTGCTTTGAGGTAGGCCGTGGTAGAGGTCAAGGATACCATGGTGGATTCAGAGGCTAAGGCAGTGGTGGTGGACAAGGTGAGTTCCCTCATGAAACATGTTATACACGTGGATCACTTGACCATTACAGGTGTGAGTTCCCTCAGAACATTACTTGTTATTTTTACCAAAAAAAACATAACTATGAGAGTGCCTAGAATTATGTGAAAATATGAGAAAGAAGCACAAACAAAAGAACAAGGGTGCAAGGATGGTTAGAATACAACTCACTATGGAAAAACAATGGATTCTCGATTTAGCACCAAATTATAAGGTAGTACTCAGAAGATTACTACACACATTGAGGCTATGTGCATCGAGAGAAACATTACAACAAAATCATACCATTACTACAAAGGAGGTTTTACATGTAAAATAACCAGACCCTACACATCGAAGGATGTTTATCAGGAAACCATGGAGGTTCACAAAAATTTATAGGGTGAAATACAGTGTTTAAAGGAACAGTCACAAAATTTGGAATAGAAGAAGGTAGCTAAGATTTTTCAGTCGAATGTTGATGATCTAAAGGAAGTATGTAAGATGTTGCATCAGGAGAATATTATTCCATTACTAGGGAGTTGGTTATAAGGAAATACTCTGCATGTTGGTATTGAGAATGGAAAACAAATTTTGCATGCCAATCTCCCTCCCCATAGCATGGATTATGATAAGGATATCACTCAATGTTGTTATGGTTGGATGGATTTTAAGTAATATATTAATTGAAACATGTGTGGAAGTGAATGTGCTTACTTTAGATGCATAGTTTTAGATGGGAATACCTCCATTACAATCATCTTCCAATGTGATGTATATGGAAAATCAGACTAAGGCCATGCTAATTAGAGTATTGAAGGATACATCCATTACTATATAGGGGGCCAAGTTCACTAGGGACTTTGAGGTCTTAGCACTTGCAGAAGTGGATAGCTTTCCAGATCTACTTGGGAAACCTTAGTGCTATGCAAATAATGTTGATCTATGGTTCAATCACGGATATATCAGTTTTGAGGATAAGGAAGAACAAGTTATTATCCCTTTGACAGATAGTAAATATGCACCTTACATTGAGCCCTTAAGTAAAGAAGACCTGAACAAAATTTATGTGTGCACCATTCGTGATCCAGAAGCGCTTGATCCATCTAAGGGATTATCTAGTGGGATAATATAAAATCCATCAATGAAACTACAAGTATTTTTTGTGAAAATTGGGAACATGGCACATATGAAATGGTTGGACGCAAGGTAAGAAGCACAACTATGCATGTAAGCAGGCCACGTTGTGTTAGGCAGTTAGGAAACAACACGATACCTTGGTACAATGATGAAGGAAATCCTAAGGTATTCCTACAAGCCATGGAAGTATAGTGGAAGGATAAAGTGAATAGAAGGAATATGTTAGTTTCTACCCTATGTGATACATTAGCTCATTGATGGATGGTTCATAGGGATAATCTTATATAATGGAGAGAAGTGAGAATTGATCTATCAACTTAGTTTCTCAGGAGTAATGTACTTACTCAAATATGTGAATATCATGGTAATAATCTTATTCAACACCACATTCAATAGTTTCAGATACTCTAGATAGAATGGAAGGAAGATTTACCACCTTTTTGGTGGGTGCACAAACTTTATTTCACCTTGTGAGGTTACGCGCATGCTTGGTATGTTTATGTGGAGTTATATAGAGAGACTGGAAATTGGTAAGACTTAACGATAGGAATGATTTAGAATGTTTACTACTTCTCCACTAAACCTCTGGTGAAAGAGGAATTATAGGTTATTAAGTGATTGACTATGGAAGATAGTGAAAAGGCTGAAGAAATCATTCAGGGTTTATTTGGTGAGACAAATCTAGAAGCACATTTTCACAAAGTAGATGAGACAGATGTAGAATTTCTTGAGCACGCTTTCCTAAACAAGAAGAAAGGAAATATGGTCTACATGGTGGATGATGAAGGAGTGGAAAATTTGTACATATATCATTTAGAGGGTATGTGTGAGGACTTAGATAGTGCGGATGAGAAGGCATGCACCTACCTTGAACCTATGAAGACAAATAAAGTGAACATTGACACAAATGTTGAACCTAAGGACGCCATAATTAGAGATTACTTATCTAAATCTGAAGTGGCTAAGATAATTGAGTTGCTATGTGATTTCTAGGACTTATTTCCTAGGGGATACCATGAGTTGAAAGGAGTGCATGAATATTTAGGTGAGATGAAAATTAACTTAAAGAAATATGCGTTTCTAGTTAGGAAGATACCTTATAGGATAAACCCTAACTTGTGCATAAAATTTTAAAAAGAGATTTAAAAGATTTTGGAATCTAACATTATTGATCCCATAGAGGAATTAGAGTGGGTTAGCCCTATGGTGATCAATATGAAGAAATATGGAAGAATCATGATTTGTGTAGACTACAAGGAGTTGAATGCTGCATGTTTGATTGATCCTTTCCCTACAACATTCACTGAGGAAATATTGGAAGGCATTGGAGGGCATAAAATTTACTCTTTTATAGATGGATTCTATAGGTATCATCAATTAAGAAGTGCTTAATAGAATCAAGAGAAGACAACTTTCACCACTGAATGGGGAAGTTTTTCATAGATAGTGATTCCCTTTGGATTGAAGAACATGCCTACAGTATTTTTATGCACTTTTGATCAAGTATTCCAATATTTTATTCACAAATTCTTATAGGTTTACTTGTATGATTGGATCATGTATGGGCTCACCAAGGATCTATGTGACAATTTGAGGTTCTTGTTTTAGAGGTGCAAAAAGTTAAGCATCTATTTCAATATCAAGAACTGCATATTTAATACACCTTTTGGAACTTTTCTAGGGCATATCATCTGCAAGGAGGGTTTGTTAGTAGATTTAGCTAAGATTGTAATCATTTTAGGCTTGGAGGAACCCACTAGTCAAAATGAGGTACGTCAATTCTTGGGCCACACAGGGTATTACATGAAGTTTATCAAAGTATATGATAAGATTTATGCACCCTTGGAAAAGTTATTAAAGGTAAATATAAGTTCTATTGGGGAGAACTATATTAGTGCGCATTCAAAGAGCTGAAGGAGAGGCTTCCTACAACACCTATTCTACATTTTCATTCATGACATATACCATTTCATGTACATGTCGATGCCTTTGGCATGGCCATTGGTGCCATTCTGGATTATCCTAGAGCAGGTATTGAAGATCATCCAATTTTCTTTGCTAGCAGAAAGTTGACTCCTACAAAACAAAATTATTAAACAATGGAGGGTGAGGCTTTGTCAATGATCTATGCATTGCATAAGTTTCGTATTTTCTAACAACACATTTTTTTCTATATAAATCACATGGCATTGAGATACTTAGTAAACAAGACCATTTTACAAGGGTGCATATGTAAATGGGTTCTCTTATTCTAGGAGTTTGACTTTATAGTGGTGGTAAAGCCAGGTAAAAGCAAATATAGCTGGATCATTTGTTAAGGATTCAATCGGAGAGGATGTGCAGAGTATTGAAGATACAATGTCGTATGCATAGTTATAAAGGTTGAACTACATGCCATCGGAATTAGAGGATATTACTGTCTTTTTACGTACATGTATGATGACTAAAGGAATGAAGTCATTAGAAAATAAACAACTTGCAATTTGTGTCACACCTTTCATGTTGATCAGTGGTGACTTATACAAACTAGGTCAAGATTAAGTATTATCTTTGGTGTGTACTAGAACATGAGCATATGAAAATCATGGAGGAGGCTTATGGCGTATTGCAAGTGGAAACTATTGATGTCGAATCGCAGCACCCCAATTTCTACAACACGATGGGTTAAGACTCTCGATGACGATTGCATAAAATGTAGCTTTTCCCAAGTGTGGGACCTTGCGAAAACGGAAAATCTCTCCGTATGAAGGCCGGTTCTATTCCTCTATTCGAGATGCACACGTAGAAGATGCGAGAGGGTTTACTCAAAAAAATAATCTAACTTGCCAAGGAGACAGGGGTAAGAAAATGCATAAAACAAAACCTAAACTACAAAGGTGATGCAGGAATGAAGAACACTGTCTTGCCAATAAACACAGAGACCATTAAAATGCAATACAAGATCATACACAGATAGCCAGATTCACATTGAAAGATCAAGGGGATGCAAATGAATACAGAGAGGGTTGAGAATTATCCACAGACATGCATTAATTTTCTATAAAGATTGATACAACACACTGCAAAATGCCAAGAGGCAAGGTTGCATTACAGTTTCAAATGGGAGGTTTTAACTCCATAAGTTCACTGCCAAAGAGAAGAAGGGAGGGGCAAAACATAAATTTCCAACCTTTAGAAAGAAGCCCCTCCCTATAATTTATAGGAAGAATGAGAGAGAAAAGAGAGAGAAAATTGAAATCTGCCCCAACCACCTCCAAAATGCACTTAACTCATCTCATAATGATGGTAGGTGAGAACCCAGCGAACCCAAAAGTGGAGAACTATATTTTGAATTTTCAAGAATTTTTTCTCATCCAATTAAATATATCCAGTTGTATTTGGACATAGGACCTTGTAAGATTTCCGAAAAGTCCAACCTTGCATGAATCCGAGCTCCCAGTCAAAAGTTATGGCCATCTGAATATCTGCACCAGGGTCTGCTTCCTGTCAGCGCTCAAAATGTTGCGCCTCTTGAAGGTGCGCCAAGGGCACATTCATGTGTGTGTCATCATCCTCTTCCATGTGCCAAGGGTGCACCATTTACCTTGTCAACACTCTATGTCATGCACCCATTCTGTGCGCCAAAGGCGCACCATTTACCTTGTCGACACTTTGTGTCGTGCGCCCATTCTATGTGCCAAAGGCACACCATTTACCTTATTGACACTCTATGTCATGCACCCATTCTATGTGCCTTGGGCGCACCATTTCCTCTATTGACACTCTGTGTCATGCGCCCATTCTGTGCGCCTTGGCGCACATTTCCTCTGTCGACACTCCGTGTCGTGCGCCCATTCTGTGCGCCTTGGGCATGTCAGGGATTTGAGCTTCTTTGATTTCTCCATTCTCCTGCTTGTCTATATCTACCCGGGGAAAAGATATATACAACAATTTGGCGACTCAATGGGATCACCTGCCTGCTAGGTAGAAGATCAGTGGCCTTTTAGCAATCCATTGGGCATGGAGTCATAAGCAATAACCTGAAACCAACCTGATATATGATCCCGAACCTGATACCACAACTTCTTCTCTGACAACATTCTAAATTGTAGAAATCAACCTGAGAGCAACAAAACCTGTGTCAGAGCACTTAGGGAAAATGAAACCTAACTACAACAAGACAATGTGCATACGCACTTAGAGGAATTGAAAACTAAGCTAATATTTACAAGGGTAAATCTTTTCCTTTTAGTAGCAATGTTTAAGATAGATTCCGTTAACCGGAATCGAAGTTCCTCTCCATCCAATGTAGACAATTGGAAGGCATTACTACTTTTACATCCCATGACCATGTAGGGGCCACTCCAAATGGCATCAAACTTGGAATGCTTTCCTGGTTTTGCTCGATCTGCATCCCATTTTAGAACTAGGTCCCCTTCCTGGAAGGTCCTTGCTCTCGCTTTCTTATCAAACCATCTTTTTACTAAGGCCTGATCCTTTGCAATCACCTAAACTGCATGTTCTCTTATTTCTTCCAATTCCATCAACTTTGCATACCTAACCTCCATTGGTTCGAACTCACCAACTCCAACCGCTTCATGAACTCCAATGTAGGCGGTTCTAATGATATAGGCACAATCGCCTCTTTTCCATAGACAACTTGTAAGGGGAATTACCCTGTAGACCTCTTTGGTGTTATTCACACCCATAATGCTGATTTTAGCTTGGTATGCCATGTTCTTTGATTTTCATCCGAGTCCTCCTAATGATTCTTAGCAAATTTTTGTTTGTGGACTCAGCCAGTCCATTACCCTGCGGGTAATAATTTGAAGAGGTGCTCAAATAGATTCCATTCTTGACAGCCCATTCATAATCTTGGAACCTATGAATGCCAATGCATTATCTCGATATGATAGTGGTCGGCACACCGAACTCCGGTCACTATTCCTTCATAAAAGTCTAGTATGTTAGACTCATTTTCTTCCTTGAGCGCTCTTGCTTGATCCACTTGGTGAAATAGTCCGTTGCCGTGAGAATCCACTTGTGGCCTTAGCTTGAGTTTGGGTTGATGACCCTGACGAAGTCCAATCCCCATTTCATAAATGGTTGGTCAACCAGAATTGGGTGCAATGGAAGTCTTTGCTAGTCTTTCTTTTCTGTGAAGAGTGCACATTTCTTGCACTTTCTTATCCATGTATAGCAACATCAAGACCGTCGACCAATAATACCACCTGCCTTCATTATCTTGAGAGCTGTTACTCATGGAGTGAAATGTCCTCCAGAATCTCCATCGTGAAAATCTCGTAACACCCTCTCAATTTGACCTGTCCCAATGCACCTCAATAGAACTCCATTGATGTCTTTCTTAAACAAAACACCACCAACAAGCACATATGGAATGGCTTGTAATCTGAAGTATCTCCTCTTTGCTTTTCTCATTTCTGGAGGGCATAGGCCTATCTGTAGGAAGTGTATCACATTCTGAGTCCAACAGGGAGTGGGCACATCATCATTTTCTTGTTCTTGGTTATCCTGTAGTACCAAGACAGCCTCTTTTTCATCACCTGCTTCAACTTGTTGACTCAAGGCTAGCTGCTCACATAGTCCCTTCCCACGTACTAGTTTGGTGACCTTGATCTCGATGTCATATTCCATGACACGAGTTATCCATCCTGCACGTTTCTCATTTAGATCCTTGTTTAGAAGGAAGTCTCTGACTCCCGCATGAGAGACCAATAATTGGATCTTGTTGTTTGAGACTAGGTGCTTGAATTTCTTTAAGCTCCTGATTCTTTGCAAGGACATGCTTTTCAATGAAAGAGTACCTAGTTTCATATTCCTCCAAGCCTTGGTCAAAGAAAGCAATCTGGTTGTTCTAATCCTCCTTTGTTTTGTTGTACGGGAGATTGCGAAATCATGTCCCCACCACCAAAGGAATATAGCACGAAGTCCTTGGAGAAGTCTGGATTGATGAGAGGCGAGCTTGAGATATAGCCTCTTTTATTGCCTCAAAACTTGCCTTGCCTTTAGATGTCCACTTAAATGCCATACTCTTCTTTAACATCAGCATTATTGGCTTCACAAGAGCAGCAAAATTTGGAACAAATCTGCAGACAAAATTGATCCTTCCCAAGAAGCTTTGAAGAGCCTTCTTGTGACTTGGCAATGGCAATGCTCGAATTGCTTCAACTCTTTCTGGGTCAATCGTCAACCCTTCCTTTGAAACAATATGGCCTAGAAGTTTTCCCTCGTGAGCCAAAAATATGCATTTTTTGGGATTCAATGATACCCCAAATCTTCTACACCTCTGAAATACTTGCCTCAAATGACAGAGGTGATCCGCTGCATTTTTTGAGAATACAGTGATGTCGTCAAGATATATCAAAACTATTTTATTGATCAACCCCTTAAATGCCATATCCATTGCCCTTTGGAAAGTGGCCCCAACATTTGATAGCCCAAATGGCATCTTTTTGTAGGCATAGGTCCCCCATTTGGTGGTGAAAGTCGTCTTGAATTGGTCATCTTCTTTCACCATCACCTGATTGTACCCTGAGTAGCCATCTAGGAGAGAGAATCTCTCTGAACCGGATACTACTTGCAATATTTGTTCCATTGAAGGAAGTGGGTAATGATCTTTGAGAGATGCCCTGTTTAGGTCTCAGAAATCCACGCACAACCTGATTTCTCCACTCTTCTTCTGACCACCGAACCAAGTTTGCAACCCAGCTTGAGTGCTTGATCGGGAATATAATGCTTGCCTCTATTAGCTTATTTAGTTCTTTCTTCATTAGAGGCTCAATGTGAGGGTTGACCGGTCTTTGTTTCTGCCTGACGGGCTTAGCATCTGGATCCAATTCTATGGTATGTTGTGCCAAATTTGGATCGAATCCTCTTAAGTCTTCATAGCTCCAAGCGAAGACATCTGAAAATTCTTGGAAAAGTTATATGAAATCTGATTTCTCTGTCAAAGTGGCCACTTTGCCAATTTGAAGTGTTTTTCCTTCCCCAACCGGAATTAGCTCTGAATCTTCTCTCTTGACCTGTATGTTTGCCTTTTCCTTACGAAACTGGTCGTTAGGGTTGAAGATAGACTCCAATGTTACCAAACCCTTAGGAAGCTTGTTTGTCCACAAATGTACTACTTGATCCCCATCTGCTTGCTCTAATCATCCCCGATTCCTAGCTGAAAATTCAGCCTCTTCTTGTAATAAATTGAAGATCTGCATGATCGTTCTCAAACACCCGCCACTTGTGTTATTATCTGAATCGCGGCCTCACAATCACATGGATATGTGGCTGTGTTTTTCCCCTTCTAATGTTGTCAACCACATCAAACGTTGCTCTAACTGCTGCGAGCCTATCTGCGACTTCATTTTTCTTCCTGGGTATGGACACAATGTTGAAAGCTTCGAAATCCTCAATGAGGTCCCATACCCTATTCTTGTAGCTCTTTAGCAAGTCATTCTTTGTAGCATGTTGTCCCCTAACTTGGTTGACAATCAACTCACTATCTCCAAACACCTGCAAGTTCTTTATGCCCCTTTTCTGAGCCCATGAATTCCATGAATCAATGCTTCGTATTCACCGTGTGTTGTTTGAACAGAAAACTGGAAACGAAAAAGTGAAAAATATTTGATGTCTTGTGGTGAAATCAACATTGCACCACCTCCAAGACCTTATGCGCTTCTCGAACCATCGAAAAATAATTTCCAAACTTTGTTTTCATCCTTTCGTTCAGCCGAATGATGTCGGGAATGGGCTAATTTTCTTTGTGTATACTACAATACACGCCCAATTCAGATTCTTTAATTTCCTTGTATGGGTCAAATTCATGACTCTTGTTTTCCCATTCATCCAAAGTTAAATCAAGAATTCCCTTGACCTTAGTACCTATTTCTAGATCACTTGAACACTCCTCTTGGTAAAAAGCGAGAAATTTGCATTGATAGGATTTGGTACATGAGGCTCAATATGGAAATTGGCAATTGGTTCTGACCTGATTGTTGCTTTGGCTCCATACCTTGTCCTAAAAATCATGTGTGACCAATCTGCAGATAAATATCCACCGATTTTTGCAGTGAAGTCTCTTGATAGACACAACGCAAAGAGTGGTGGAAGGTCAATCACAGACACATCTTGCAGAACTGTAACATTAGGACAGGAATGTAGTGTTAGGCTTAACCCCTTGATGACTCCAACAGTTCCTACTGCCGTTCCATCTAGTTGTACTACTCCTTTCAGCACTGGCTCATATTTCAAACCCAGTGATCCGCTATTTGCTTCGGCATCACTGAACTACTTGCCCCAGAATCAATCATGCAATTGTGTACTAATTTATCCCCGATGATTAATGAAATATAGAATGGAGGGGGTTTCAAAACTTTACCTTGTTGTCCTCCATGATTCCCTTCAGGCTGAGCAGCATTCGTGAGGACCTTCTCTTGCATATGGGCCTGTTGGTTCGAAGTTGACCAATTCTTCATGGCAGCTTGTAGAAGATCTCTTTGTCCTGGGATGGATAAAGATTCCCACATTGATATATTCACGTTCGTCTTCTTCATTTGATCAATGATGCTGAAAGGGGATGAATTGTCCTTTTGTTGTCCCTTACGGTGTAAACTTTTGGAGCTTGAGCATGTGCGTGTATTGCTACAACAGTACCTTGGGTTGATTTTGCACATTTGGAGCTGCATTTGGTCTCTTTGACCCCTTGTTGTATAAGAGTGGGTTGAGAAACAACTGGATTACATGGTTTTCCTCTCCTATATTTCTCTTCTTTGACCGTGTGTTGGCAGCCACGCCTTGAAAACGTTATTGGTTAACTCCACAGAAGTCTTTCGTTTGCCAATTTGCCAATGTGGTTTCTGATGGAGGTCCTTCTTGCTACGTTTGTTGCTGTTGATTCTCCTCCTGGCTTGGTTCTTGAGCAACACCAATGGTTTGCACCATCAAGGCCTGATTTAGTGCACCATTGAAACATGCTGACTGATTGTGAGGTAGATTGCAAGGGTAACACTAGTCATACTCTTGTGCCATGTTATTTTGTGTCGGGACCAAAGCTCTTGAGGACGTTGTTGCATTTGGATCATATGGTCGAAATGGCCTGGCAACTTGAGGTTGTCCTTGGTTTTGGTTTTGATTTGCAGCCTGAGGTGGTGGTCTATTTTGTTGGTATGGGGGCCTAGCTTGGTACTGTGCTTGAGGCTGATACGGTCTAGCACTTTGAGCTTGTTGTCTTTTGATAGTCACAAGCTCATTTCCAAGGTTCTGCAATTGTTTCATGACCTCCTACAATTCCTTTGAAGTATTTGAAGAAGTTGACGCCTTATTATTGCTTTGATTTCTAGGAGTTGGAATGGGATTCAACTTTGGTGCTTGACTGGTTGTAGGATTTCCCATGTCTAGATAGAGAGGCATTGGTGGCCTTGGTGCAAGCTTGCCGGCTTGGATCAAACAGGTTCTACTGCTCCGATAGGCGTGTGTCGTAGGCCCCTGCAGATGTTGTTCCTCCCATTGATTGGATCATCATGGCTATGTCTGAATTTATAGCCTTTAAGAAATAAAGGAATGCTCCTTCACCGGTTGGTCTAACGGATATTGGAATCTTGTCCCATGTTCGTTGGAATCTGAAGTTGAAATCTTTCATTTGTTCGTTAGGAGCCCTTTTGATTGTTGTCAAATTTATTGATAAAGATAAATTGTCCCCCTCTCCCGAATTGGTTGCAAAGAGCTGAACAAAGTTGGTCCCAATTTGTAATAGACCCTGCTGCTAGGCTCCTAAACCATTGTAAGGCCTTACCTTTGAAAGATGAAGCCAACAGCTTGACCGCAACATCCATTTCATTTATTTCGTGAATTGCACATGCATTAGCAATATCCTGGATGTGATCAATAGGAGTAGTATGATTTTCTCCTGTGAAATAGGGTATGTTCTTTAGTGCTGCAAGTCGGATTTGACTCTGAGCATTTAACGCAAGTGGACTACTACCCATGAAATTGACAAAGGGATTCTAGTAGATGTGCCATTATGATTGGCCTAAGAACCCTGGTCGATGCGAGAAAAGGCCTACTAGGTGGAGGTGTAGACAAAGTCCTGTTAGGTGGAGATGGTGATCTTTGTGGTCTTCTTCCTCTCCTTCCTCTACCTGGTGAAAGTTGCAAGTGGAAAAATAGCCCCTCTTCTCGAGTATTGGACCTGGTTTGAATTCTTCTCATATGCCTGGGCAACCTTTGCTGCTACACCGCTGAATTCTATCCCCTTCGGAGTCGCCAGATGTGTTAGAAAAAATGAGCCTCAAAAGGCAGACTTCTGCCAAGTTACACACCAAACCTGACAATATTTAAAAATAGAATTTTGAAAGACCTGTATTTTTTGATATTTTAGAGTTTGGAATTTGATTTGGAATGACAGTCCCGAAAATCCTAAAATGCCAGACTTCCGAAAACCCGAAATCTGAAAATAAAAAAACCATGAAATTTTGAAAGTCAAAATCTCAAAAATATAAGAATACCCTTTTGTAGATTATCCCCCGATCTATCAACTGGTGAAATTTTGACTTGTTTTGAGCAAGTTAAGCCCTTGAAAATTGATTTCAAAGTTCAGCCTGGAAGGTTGAAAAAACTGAACTGTAAAACCTGCAATTTTTTAAGTCCGAATTTCTTGAAAGTTCCTTCAAATCATGGAATGACCTCTTGGTCCCACCGGGCGTGCCAAAACTGTTGATGTTGAATCGCAGCACCCCTGAATGTCTACAACACGATGGGTTGAGACTCTCGATCGATTGCATAACATGGAGCTTTTCCCAAGTGTGGCCCTTGCGAAAGCAGAAAAGCTCTCCGGATGAAGGCCGGTTCCTATTCCTCTGTTCGAGATGCACATGTAGAAGATGCGAGAGGGTTTACTAAAAACCCTAATCTAACTTGCTAAGGAGACAGGGGTAAGAAAATGCATAAAACAAAACCTAAACTACAAAGGTGATGCACCGAGGAATGAAGAACACCTGTCTTGCCAATAAACACAGACCATTAAAATGCAATGCAAGATCATACACAGATAGCCAGATTCATAGTGAAAGATCAAGGGGATGCAAATGAATACAAAGAGGGTTGAGAATTATCCACAGACATGCATTAATTTTCTCCAAAGATTGATACAACACACTGCAAAATGCCAAGAGGCAAGGTTGCATTACAGTTTCAAATGGGAGGTTTTAACTCCACAAGTTCACCTGCCAAAGAGAAGAAGGGAGGGGCAAAACAGAAATGTCCAACCTTTAGAAAGAAGCCCCTCCCTACAATTTATAGGAAGAATGAGAGAGAAAAGAGAGAGAAAATTGAAATCTGCCCCAACCACCTCCAGAATGCACTTAACTCATCTCATAATGATGGTAGGTGAGAACCCAGCGAACCCAAAAGTGGCGAACTGTATTTTGAATTTTTAAGAATTTTTTCTCATCCAATTAAAGATATCCAGTTGTAGTTGGATAGAGGACCTCGTAAGCTTTCCAAAAAGTCCAACCTTGCATGAATCTGAGCTCCCAGTCAAAAGTTATGGCCATCTGAATATCTGTGCCAGGGTCTGCTTCCTGTCAGCGCTCAAAATGTTGCGCCTCTTGAAGGTGCGCCAAGGGTGCATTCATGTGTGTGTCATCATCCTCTTCCATGCGCCAAAGGCACACCATTTAACTTGTCAACACTCCGTGTCGTGCGCCCATTCTGTGTGCCAAAGGTGCACCATTTACCTTGTCGACACTCTATGTCGTGCGCCCATTATGTGCGCCAAAGGCGCACCATTTACCTTGTCGACACTCTGTGTCGTGTGACCATTTTGTGTGCCTTGGGTGCACCATTTCCTCTATCGACACTCTATGTCATGCACCCATTATGTGCGCCTTGGGTGCACCATTTCCTCTGTTGACACTTCAGTGTCGTGCGCCGATCTCATGCGCCTTGGGTATGTCGAGGATTTGAGATTCTTTGATTTCTCCATTCTCCTGCTTGTCTATATCTACCCGAGGAAAAGATATATACATTTGAAACTATGTAGGTGACACCACCACACACAAGATTCTACTAGCTGGTTTATGGTGGGAGACCTGTATAAGGATTAGAAGGATTATTGTAATCCATGTGATCACTTTGTCAACGCCTTAGAAAACCTAGCCGAGAGAGATGAAATGCCTCTTAGGACTATTTCTAGCACAAAACCTTTTGAGAAATGGTAAATTGACTTTTTGGGTCCTATTTCCCCATCCATGCGTAGAACTAGATCACACTACATAATTACTTGTATAGATTATCTTACAAGGTGGGTGGAAGTGTCACCTACCAAGGATTGTACAATTTCTAAAGTAGCAAGGTTCTTGTGGGAATATATTCTTACCAGGTATGGATATCCTTTAAGTTTAACAAGTGATAAACGAACTCATTTCCTTAATGAGACCATAAGGATATTATTGGATGAATTTATGGTTGCATACCATAAGACAACACCTTATCACCCTCAATAAAATGCGACTCTTGATGCTTTAGACAAGATATTGAGCAGGACTTTGACAAAAATTTGTTATGTTGGAAGGAAAAATTGGTATGATAAAGTTTCTGCTATACTTTGGGCATATAGAACCACCTACAAATGGTTGAATAAGGAAACACCCTTTCAGTTGGTGTTTGGTGCACAAGCAGTTCTTCCCATGGAATTCATGTCACATTCTTTACGTATTGTGTGCACGGGATGTCTAGATGATGACTAAGCATTGGAAGATAGAATTAACAAGTTGATATAGCTAGATGAGAGGTGCACCATAACATGATGTAGTTAGAAATAAGAAAAATCTAGGAAAAAGGCATGGAATGATAGGAACATCAGGGAAAATTAACTTGAGGTTGGGTAGATGGTACTTATGTATGATTCAAAGTTTCTTCGCCACCCAAGAAATCTTAAAATGTATTTTTTGGGACCGTATGTTATCACTCATATACTTGACTCAGGCACTTTCCAGCTAGAGGCGCTTGATGGAACATGGTTACCTAGTTACTTCAATGGGAGTAGGCTAGAGACCTACCATAAATAAGTCTTCTTGGTGTTTGTAATAAGTTAGTATTTCCATTTAGATTAGATTTCCCTTTTTGTATTTCCTTCGTATGTGTTTCTTTCATTGTCACCATGTTTTGCCAATTTAGTTCAGGTGTTATGTGTAATAAACGCACTTTCGCACCCAAAGATGATTACAATCTCAAGTATTTTTATGCACGGGAGTCACATACCCTTAGTACGGGGTGGATAAAGAAGGTTAGTCTAGTATATAAAATAAATAAACTCACAAGTGACCATAAAGGGAACAAGTTATAAAAGGTGATGAAAACTTCGACATGATTTCTCAAAGTTAAAGACCACATGTAAGGTGGTGAGTGCTCAATATAACTCAAGGAGGCTGCAACATTTTAGGCAATGTATTTTTGGGTCTCATTGGATAAATACTTCAACTTAAGGAAACATGGGTATAGGATATCTATGATATATAAGTAGTGGCATGCCGAAAAGTTATGACTGAGGTGAAAAAACTTGAGGCATTAGAGATTGGGGTGTGGGACAAAGAGGCACAAAATGCACTCAAAGGGAATTAATTTCATTTATAGTGGTAGGTGGAGTAATTAATTAAGGGTATTTTTTTAAAATTGGTTTAAAAAGATGTTTGAAATGACATTTTTTACCTTGCAAGTTCAAAGGAAATTGTGAAGTGTGAAGAAGGTGCAAGAGTAGTTCAAGTTGGAACTTCATTACATCTGTACAACAATTCATTTTATTTTAGAGGATGAACTAGTACACCTCCTAAACCAAAAGATGTTGTACAAGAAGCATCAAGGGCCAAGGATTAGATTACAAGGAAGGTATCTAGATATGAGGCTATTTTACAAGCCATAAAATTTGAAATGAAAAAAAAAGATATAGTATTGGACATGTGTATAAAGCACTGATAAAGTAATACATGTAGGGAAAAAGGAATAGGAGAATGAAGTTCTACAAGAAAACAAAGGATGAAACACTCGGGCACACAAAATGAGTTACCTTGGTAGAGACAAAATGTGATGCACTTTGGATTCTGCAAGGAAACAACACATGGATCGGATCAAGGGCATTGGGAAGCTCATTTCCGTGAAGGTGGATGTCATGGAAGGGATGGTCTCAGGTATGGCCAACATCCTTAGAATTTTGAAAAGTGAGGGAGAAACATGACTCTGGATGAGTTAGATGGTGTCATTGTGGACATCCCTGACAAGGAAAATGCAACACTTAAGGAATGGTACAAATTTGAGGGAGAAATTCAAAGTGAATATCCGAATTCATTCTTCTAGAAGAAGAAAAGGGTACACAATAAGATGACTCACCATATTCTTTATTCTTTGTTCTTTCATTCATTTATCCTATATTATTTGGAGTGACAAGGTGATTACCCATTATTGGGGTGGCAATCCATTTTAGTGTGGGGTAATGTTGGATGGAAAAAAATTCCTAAGTGTTGGGTGCGTGAATGTAGGGCGTTGGAAGAGTGCGTAACACTACAATATATCTGAAGCACCCAGGATAAGGACTTAGCCATTTTTGTTTTAAAGGCTATTTTCAGAGTTAGTGTCTTTGAGAACACAAAGACATGAATACTTGTGGTCAATGAAATGGTATTTTGGGAACAAGCGATAGCTAAGCACCATACATAGTTTAAGCTAATAATAGGATTTCTACTCAAATTCAACTTTATTAAGTCTATTCTTAAGAAATTTGTATATTGTACATCCTTTTGTAAAGGTGCATGGCTATTTATTAGAATGTGACCTATTTTGAGAATTTCATGGGTGATGAAGGGAAACTCCCCACCCCTATATATATATATATATATATATACATGTATTGATTTACACGATTTTATGTGTGTCAACTTGTAGAGTTATGCTACCGGTTTTTCCATGCACATGACTCATGGAGATACTTATGTAATGTAAGAAGCTTTTGTGTTTTATAGTATTTAATACAATGGTTCAAATTGGCTAGATAATGGTGTTGAGCATTTATGAATCTTGTTCTTGCATGGTAAATATTGTTATAGTCATTGTTTAGTTAGTCTTATATATATTCTAAGATCTAGATCTATTTTATGCATTGTATGTTGTTTACTATTGGTAATGAATCTAAATACCTATATGCACCATCATGCTAACATTCTATACAAGAAACTCTAAATAGGGACCTGGTGCCTTTACGTGCTTTGGGTGAGTTCTCATCTTAGGTTGAGTGATGTGTCAGTGCAACTAGGTTATTCATAGTAAATTCTAGGCTGCATCAAGTATACAACCAAGATGTTACATGTGTTGATGTTAGGCTACACATGCAACTCTATGGCTGCATATTCGAATGTCTTGTTACACATGTAGTTGGGAAACAACATACAAAAATTCCCGATTACATGTGTAGCTGTGACAAATGCATATATAGTTTCCTAGTTGCATACATAGTTCAACGTCAACGTATGTAGTTTCTGACTACATAAAACCATCTCCTTTAACCACATGTCCTCACTCACCTATATATTTAGGCTTGGAGCATAATTTTTCCTCACTTACTCCTCCACACTCTATGTCGATATCTACCTCTAGGCTCATAACAATATTGTATTATGATCCAAAATCAACAAAAAAGCTTGAACAACGTATATACAATAAAAAAATGGCATCCATTTCTATATCCTCTAATTCTTAACCCAAAATTCAATTACAAAACCTTATGTGGTCGCAAATTTCCACATTTCTCAAATTGAAGGACACATTTAGTGATTGGGTAGATAAATGTTGTTTTCAAGCACTAATTTACATGCCTTAATATTATATTGATGTTTGTTTGCTTCTATTTATTTAATCCAATTATGACATATCCACATGCATCTTCACAATTATAAGATGAAAGGTGTATACGATATAAAGGTGAAAATGAAGATTTAAATTGAATGTGATCTCTCTAAGAAAATTATATATAATGTTCCATTTTGGTTTTTGAAGATTTCCCAATTTATTTACAAGATATATTCTTTTAAAATTCCAGATTAAATTTTAAATAGAACTTTCATTTTGTACATCATTACATTTATTTTCAAAAATATGAAGTCTAACAATTTTGTGCTTCCCGATGTAGTATTTTATTTCACCTCCGTAATATGTGCACTAACACTTCATTCGAGTAGAACCGAATGCTCACCCAAATCGTGTGCAACTACTAGGTCCCTCCTTTGTTATTTCTTGTCAAGATGTTATCATATGTGTTCATGATGATAATTAACCAAGTACTCATTTAATTGTATTAAACCATTTCATGCATTCACTTAGAAACACATGTAATAAGGAAACATAATGGATCATACAATTACCGATATCAATTTCATAAACACATCTCCATATTCAATCACACCAATGATCATAATCCAACCATAATTATCCACTTATCTCTCGAAAACATCTACATAATGGAAATTTGTTACATAAAATGTGAATAAAGCGTCATGTGCTCGAGATACAATAGAGAAGCATAACCCTAACATATAGAACCTCATGCATAACCATTCCTAAGCCTAGTATTTATAGGGATGGGGACTTTCCCTTCACCGCCCATGCACTTCCTAATAATAGGCATACTTGAAAAAATAACTATGTGTCCTTACATGCATGTTTCAAACACATTTAATAATATGCATTCTTATAAATAAGTATTTCTTTAATCCTATTGATATCTCATTCATGCATGTACTTTTTCCAAAAATAGCCAATGCTTTCTTGCTAAAATAGTCTTTGCGGGATGAGCACTCCAAGTCTATTTTTACCTTGTTCCCTAAAAATGGATAAGTCCTTAATTTGCCTTTCTGTGTAGTCCTACACGTAATCTCAATCCTCACACATGCATACCCTCCTACACACTTATCAAAACCCTCTACACATGCATTCTTACATGCCAACCTTCATCCACCTTGATACTTAGCCAATTATGGAAACCAACATTACCCCACACTAGGTATGTTTTCCGTCCTTAGCAACACTATAAACATCACGTAAAAATAATAGTAGTACACCCACCATGAATCAAATAATGAAGTTTAAAGAATAAATATTGCACCAAAAGAATTAAATAATCAAACCTCCATAGGTGGAAATAGGATTAGAAATTCCTTAACCAAAATTTTTTCCAACTCTCTCCACCCTTATAATTCCTTAGTCACATTGATGGGCATGACATCAACTATATTGGGAACCTCTGTAGGGTTCAAATCATCAATCTTATCTTTTAGTTGTTTAATGAGGCATTCTATCTATTTTGTTGCATCGTCTAACGTATCCATCTTGTGCATAACCCGAGGGAAATTTTCCTTTAGTATATCCTTATATGCACTCTTCAGGATCGTTAGACTATCCCTTTTTATTCTACCTTTGCAAGAAAATTTTACCTTTCCACCATGTTATTTCTCATGTTGGCATGGATTTCCTTCAACTTCACCTCATCCCTTGTGGTGAGCATGCTTACTACCTAGTCAAAATCTTGTCACTACTAAAAAACCCTACCTTTTCCTCCTTATTAGCCTCTTCTACTAGTGCATCATATTACGCAAGGTGTTCTTCGACATGTTCTCTAACACTTTTATTTTTTCACGTCAGGGAATATTCCACAGACTCTATTGTGAGGACCTACTTCTCATGTATGATCATGCACGCCAATTTCTCTAAACAATGAAGTGCATTTTCATAAGAGGGTTGGACTTGATCAAGAAGTGTTATCCATTTTCACCTCCTTGGGTGAAATGGATAACTGTGAAGGCTTGGAATGAAGTAATTGACAAGACCTTCATAGATGAATATGAGGTTTACAGGTGAGTTTACAAATTTTGGGAGAATTTTAATTGTTCAAGGAAGGTTTGGAGTCATAAGAGGTATTTTTTCCTCTTCTGGGTTTCAAAGGTTCAAGAGCTTATCTAGAGTAAGAAGGCTGGCCCTGAGGCCCACATTTGGTTAAAAATGGAAAAAATGGGATAATGTGTTTAGGAACATTATTATGTGTACACATGGTCCTAGATAGGTTGAAAAAAATCTATAAAAATTCAAAGAAATTCAAAGGAAAATGGAGAAAGAGATCAAATCTTTCCTAAAGGGCCCAAACATCTTGTTGAGATATTGTGCAAGTTGTTTTATGAATCTTTGAGTTTTTGTATGTTGTGGGGCTGTAGGAGCTGGTTGGGAGCTCATTCGAGATGGTTTCATTATTGCAGGAATAGGATATGCCGTTTGTGAGCTCAACATGTTTGTCAAGTTGATCGGTGAAAACATAGAATCGACAAGTTCCAGGTGAGGTAGATGTGCCCACGTCGAAGAAGCGAGGCCGAGTGGGCCTGATAGAACTTAGGCCTTTGGTTCTCCAAAACCTTGGGATCACCCTACATAGAGGGGAGTTCAAGGTATTATTGTTTGGGAGGCTTTGCATGCACGATGAGTCAAGTGGTCTCGAAAACTCGGGTTAGATGATGGATCAAGGTGGAGGATTAAAACCCCGGGGCACATGGGATGGGCAAGTGTGCCAATCCTAATGTAGCTGTAAATGGGTTATAGGGAACAATTTTCCTTGTAAAAAAATTTCCCCACGAAACATCTCGAAACATGGAGGGAGTGGATGTCGAGTCAACGTTGAGTTGAAGAGGGAGTCGGTCGAGGTGAGTTGAATTCGGGATTTCTAGAATAAGATGACAAGGTAGTGTAGGGATGAGTTGTTGTTTAAAAATATTGGGGGTATAAGAGTATCCACGAGAAGGTGTGGAGTGATACACACTACCATCTCGATTAGATGGCTCAGAGCTTTCTCTAAAATTGAACCCAATCAACCCCTCATCCTCCCTCATTTGGGAAATTTTAATGCTATGGGTATCACCAGTTATTTAAAAGCGCCTTCCTAGTACATTTAAAACATCAAAAGAATTATGAAGAGGGAAAATGGAAAAATAATTATTTCCAATGACCAATTTAATGCTTTGAGTCCCGTGAAATAGTGAACAAGCCAGAAAATGCGCAAAGAGTGACCTGCATTCAAATGGCCATATCTCACTCATTTTTCACCAAATTAGACAAAATTAGACTCATTAGAATTTTGATCCTATCCTTTACACTCAGAATTTAAGAAATTATAGATTTTTTGGAGTTTGGTGGGTTAAAATTTTAGAAAACTATCCTAGTTCTAAATGATGGATTCTAGGTAGTTGTAAATGCATTTAATAAGCATGGGCAACCATTTTTTCTTCACGTGGAAAGTTATAAGACAACAAGGCATGGGTTTTTTAGGCTCTCCATCATGTTTTTCAGCCATTTATTATACTTTTCAAGTGGGTGAAAGGGGTATTTTGGGATTCAATAGCTCTCAATATCTTTCTCTCACTTTCCTTTATATAATGTAACACTTCTCATTTGAGAATGGGAGATATTTTGGGAACTTGGGGAGACTTTATCAAAATATTTTCTCATTTTCATTAAGTTGTAAACCTTCATATAAACTTTGAAATTGTATCTATTCCTATATTTTACAAATATAATGGATTGTGCATTATTTGAAGTAATAAATCTGTGTATTGTGGTTTCATCTTTAACCCTTTCTCATTTTTCTTGTAATTTCATATCACTCCATTAATGTTGTTCTATTATGTGAATGTTTTCTTACATTTACGGGTTTATGTTATTGTTTTTATGGGATATTTGGTGGTGGGTGCATGCTTAGGACTATGTTAAATATTGCCTAGCCTCTCTCAATTGTATTTCACTCCATTTTCTCCCTCAAAAAATGTTCCACAACCTTCTCTTGGTGCTATCACCACTATTAGTGTAGAATTTTCTTTATTTTCATGCTCTCTCCCTTTCCCCGGTCCTTTGGAAATCATAGATTAGGAGTACTTAGTTGTATTTCCTTCATTAGGAGTAGTTTTAGCATTAGATTAGGAAAAGGAACCAATCTTCTCTAGAGGTATATCTCAAGTAACAGGTCCCATAACTTGAGAGATGGTCCAATGTTACCCAATTACACTGATTTCCTAGTAAACTCACATGCTGGAAAATCAGCGGGTGTTGTAATTTGGTGATAATATTTCTAGCACACACCGGGTGGGACAAGAAGTCAGTGTTTCCATTTCATCAGGATTGGATGTGTGCCTTGATAAAATCCTAGCCTTTAAAGGCTCATTTTCAACACATATGATAACTCCTAAGATCAGATTTCAGTGGTTTTAGTAGCATAGGTAACTCAAATTGATGAGAAGGATCCTAACATAGTTATGAACTAGAGAAGAAGGGATATTTGAATACTTGCATCTATCTCTACGAAGAGCAAGAAAAGTTTAGAGATCTCCATCTCCACCAAATATAACTCTTTCAACACCTCCACATGGTAGGCCATTTCTACAATCTACTAGAGTTCTTAGACCAATTAGTATGGCTCAACAAAAACTACCAAATCCTTTTTTTAATTTCACGGGAAGTAGTCCACTTAATCTCAATGATCATAATGCAATTACGGTGGGTGGAATTGAAAAAAATCCCATATTTTATTAGGAGAACTGCACAACTCAATTGATCTCATTCAAAACATTGCAAATGTTTGTGCCATAAATGAGGTTGTTTAGATGGATGTGGCGGTGAAAATGTTAGATTCTTATTTTACAATAAAATCTTTGTAGTGGTTTAGAAGCTTGAGAGTAGGGTCAATTTAGAATTGGGATCAATTGTGAACAACCCTTTGTGACTAGTTTGGAGAAAGGGAATACAATCTATCTCTTTTGGAGAAATTGAAAAAAATCAAAAGAGCACCAAACGAGTAAATGGTGGAATTCAATTTCAAATTTCAAAGGACATGGGATGGGATTCTGATTGCCATAAGACCAACTTGTTGAAGGTGCGTTCCTCTATTTCCTAAAAGCTCTTAATTTTGGCATAGCTATGATGAGATAGTCTATCAAAAGGACAACATTTCTAAGAGCCTATAACATAGCCATTAGAGCTTAGAATTACTTAATTCAAGCTGGTAAACTTGCACCTAGGCCACCTATGCCTATTTATTTGGAAATGGGGAATCCTATTACTAGTCAAGCACCAATAATAGCTCCTACCCCAACCCATAATACATAAAAATTCTAGCAGAGATTCTACTTCTTCTTCCAACACATCAACTAAGCTCCATACATTTATGAAACAATTACAGAACTTAGGGAATGAGTTGGTAACCCTCAAGAGGTAACATACCTTGAATTTCAAACCATATCAGCCTCAAGCCCAATCTAATAGGCCTCATTATCATCCCAATATACCTCCAATTACAAATAAAAACAATAACAAAGGACAACCTCCTACTACTAGGCCATTTCAACCATATAATTTCAATGCATCCTCAACATCTAGAGCCTTGGTCCCAATCAAGAATAACTTGGCACAATAATATGAATGGTGTTTCCCTTATGGGAAACCTATAATAAAGAAATGTTATTTAATGGTTCTTTCAATCAATACTTAATGGTACAACCCATTGGTGTGTCTCAAGAAATAAATTAAGAAGGAAATTAGCAGCAAGAAAGCACTCAAGAGAGGTACCTCTAAGTGATACTTCACTTGTGAATTAGTAAGTTGATTTTTTTTTGGATAAATCAGTCTCCTTCTCAAATTTTGGTTGAAAATAAGAGATATAAGAAAATAGATATAGGGGAAGGACAATCATAAAATAAAAGTGCTTCTCAACCTTCTACCCCACCACAAGGATTTAGTAGTTCAAACGTAGGTCCAAGCTCAAAAAATCAACCTAAAGTACAAATTGTAGCAGCTCATGTGCAAGAGAAAGTTTTTCTAAAAAGGGTAGGAGAAAGAAAACCCATTTTCTTTCAACATCATTGACCAAATGAAGAAAAAAATTCAAGCATATCAATGTGTGAGTCATTGAAACTTCCTAGGCAAAGGGATTTATCGTAGGCAACCATGAAAAACTTGTCCATCTCCAATCATGCACCCAAAGATCAAGACAAGGTGCTAACTAATGTAACTCAAGTAAGAAGGGGGTCAATCAGGTAGAAACATGAAACCTCCTCCATTTTATGTATCTCTAATAATTGGAAGCAACATGTACACAATTACATGATATACTTGGGTGCAAGTAGCTCAGTGATGCCTAAACAAATTATGGATCAACTAGGTTTAAAATATGAAACCATATCTAAAGGAGTGGTACAATTGGATGGGAAAACAATGAAAAATTTTAGAGTGATAAAGGGATTGAACCTTACATTGCATGCGTGCAGTTTCACACCCAACAAGACATATTAGTGATTGAATTTCCACCACTCTTTTCCTTGTGCTTATCTCAAGATTTTGCTGCTAAGATTGGCGATACTTGTCTATTAATTAGTAACATATGATTTTTAGAACAAGATATGGAGCTAAAGCTATAATCAGATATGAACCTATTGCAAATTTTCACATTGAACCTCATGTACCAAGTCCAATCAATGCCAATTTCTCATCTTTTAACTAAGAAGAATGTCCAAGCATTCCAGAGATAAATAGTGAAATTGGAGGCATTCTAGATTTGACATTAGACAAAGGGGAAAACAAAAATCATGGTTATTATCCATATAAGGAGATGGAAGAAGTTGAGTTGGGTATCTATTTCTTGCATGAAGAAAATCCACCCATCCCTAGCATCACCAAACCGAATGATAAAAATGACAATGAAGTATGAAAATTGTTCTTTGATGGTTCAACAAGTAGACAAGGTGTGAGAGGAGGTGAAAATGCTTGTGTCACCCCAAGGTAACAAATTTTACTCATCCTTTTGTTTTTAGTTCATTTTCTCGAATAAAACAATTGAATATGAAGCTTTAATCCATGAATTACACTAGGTAAGGAAGAGAGGTTTAAATAACTTGCAAGTTTTTGGAGATAGTGAGCTAGTTGTCAATCATATTAGAGGGCTCAATGCTTCTAAGAATTATCTCCTAAGGAGATAAAAACATCGGGTATGGGATCTCATTAAATACTTTGAAGCTTTTAACATTAATTGTATCCCAAGAAAAAAAAAAAAAAGTTGCGGATAGGATTTTAGTAAATGGATCAGCGTTTGACTTGGTTGAAAGTACTATGAAAGATCAAACTTAGCCTCATATCAAAGTGGTTATGAGACAAGTTGTTCCAAACAACAACACTAGATGACAAGTGTTCAAAAGTGAACAAAAAATCATCAATTTCCTTTAGGAATAAGTAAATTTCTCTTCCAAGAATTAAGACAGTTGGAGTAGTAGTATGGTGATCAAATTTTCTAGTTGAAAACAAGCAAGCTCCCAAAAGGTTTGGTAAATTTACAGTCAATATTCAATCCTAATGACCAGTTTCAAAAGGACAAAGAAAACATTAAGGTCAAGGGAGAAGATTCATAGTCCATTTCAGTAGATGAAGGCAAGGTACTCAAAATTGGAAAAGTAAGTATTCACCAAGAGAAATCTGATTTCGTTCAAGTTTGTGAAGAATTTCAAGATATATTTTCTTGGAGTTATAAATATTTGAGAGGTTTTGATCCAAGGTTAGCACAACATACCATTGATTTTGATCTAGAAGACAAGCCCATCGGGTAAAAGAAAAGGACATTAAATCCCCACATAAATCCTTTAATGAAGAAGGAATTGAACAAGATCATTAAGGAAAGTATCATATTTCTGATCAAGCACTCTTTATGGGTTTATAATATTGTTGTACTTAGGAAAAGAAGTAGAAAAATAAGATTGTGTGTGTATTTTTAGCATTTAAACAAAGCTTCACTCAAATAATATTATCCACATCCTTCCATGGAGAAAATATTACAAATAGTAGCTGGTTCAGAGATATTCTCATTGTTGGATGGTTACTCAGGCTACAATCAAATTATGGTGAAAGAGGAAGACCAATTCAAAACAACCTTCACCACAAAATAGGGCACTTACGCTTATAGGAAGATGCCTTTTGGATTATAAATTACTGGATCCATATTCCAAAGGGCTATGGCTATGGAATTTAAGATGTCAATTAATAAAATGGTTACTTTTTATCTTGATGATATAACTTGTATTTTCCAAGAATGTAGTAGATCACCTCTATTACCTCGATAAGTGTTCCAAAGATGCGAGAAATTTAGAGTGTCTTTAAATCCAAATAAATGTATATTCTTTGCATATGTAGGAAAGATCTTAGGTCACACTATTTCAAAGGAAGAGTTGAATATTTATCCTAAGAGATTTGAAGCCATTTGTGCTCTACAATTTCCAAGTCACAAGAAGTATCTCTAAAGTTTCTTGGGAGAATAAATTTCATCCGAAGGTTTGTGCCTTATTTTTCCATGATTATCCCATTAACAATGGTGTTGAAGAAGAGTATGGAATTTAAATAGACATCAGAGGAAAAGGAGAGTTTTGAAGCTATCAAGTATGCCATATCTCAAGCTATAACTCTCATTAAACCAATAATTCTCCAAACACTTAATTTTCTGTCTTTGGTGGCTCAGACACCATCTCTGCCATTTTGGTGTAGCTAAACAAGGAAGAATTTAAGTAGCTCATCACCCTCTTGAATAAAAGATTTGAATATTACGAGGTGAGGTAATATTTCATTGAAAATCATGTGTTATCCATTTTTGGAACCCCCCTACAAAATGGATAAATTAGCAGTCGAAACATCAACAATTGATGGAAAAAGGGAAATGATTTTACACTTTGTAGGGCAGCTCATGTTTTGGCTCAACCGAGTTGGTAATAATTCACAATGAGATGGCTCACCACATTAGTGACTGAGATTATTAGAGAATTGGTTGAGTTTGAGGGTTGGTCAGCTCGGTTGGATGGGTGACAGGTTGGTAGGCTCAATTGGATGACCCATGGGTTGGTTGGCTTAGTTGGTCGGGTGTGACAAGTTGGTTGGCTCGAGTTGGACAGTCCATAGGTTGGTTGAATCGAGTTATACGGGTGATAGGTTAGTCAACATGGTTACGTGGAAGGTAGGTTGGTCTACGTCTAACCACAGTACAAAAGATAGGTTAGTCGACATCTAACCCCGGTATGGAAGATAGGTTGGTCAAATGAGTTAGTCAAATGGGTGTGTCGGATGACTTTTGTGGTGGCTCTGGATGATAAGGTTATGATTAGTTAGATGATCGGTGTATAAAGAGGTTTTTCGACATACATAGATGTTATCCAAATTCTTATGGGTTGACAACCAACACATATGGAATACTCACGATTATACAACATGGTTGGTTGATTTGTCGTGGTTGGTTGACTTGTAAGTTCGTTAGCTACTAGAATGGATGGGTAGTGCATCGTATGGGTAGAGATAGACAATCATCCAACCTCCTGGGTAGGATGGCCCATAATGTGAAGATGGAAACTCCTAGGTTGGTCGGTGACAAAAAGCATGTATGGTCATGAAGTTAGACGTCATCCAACCCCAATAAGTTGGATGAAAATCAGGTTAGACGGCCTACTCACAATTATACGGATCATGGTTAGATGACTGTCTAACCCAAATATGGAAAAAAACTCACACGCTAAGAAGTTTACTCAAAGAGGGTCACCGACGTATAACCTAACGTGGTTGGAAAACCCATAGGATGGACGAGTTACACTTCAAATGAGGGTAGGTGAATGAATGAAATCCCAAAAACTAGAATTAATGAGGCATGATGCCCATGACCGTACATGTAGGAAAAGTACCAAAATGAATGGTTGCACATACCTCTTTAATGCATCCTACCGTTGGTGACCCAAATTGCCTATATATTGTAAAATTCACCTCATTTTGAGGGATATTTTCGGAAAATAAAAGGAACTTTGTAAAAATTGTTCCAGAGCTATTGTGAGCTAAAGGCCTCGAATTTGGGCTTATTGTAAAGGATTTTGTCTTGTGCTTATGATATGATGGATTGTGCATGTTTTTGAGAAATAAAATTCATGTTTTGTGGCCATTTTTTCCCTAACTTGTATGAATTGCATCTTTTTCCTTCCATTATATTTATAAGTATATTGTGCATGTATCTATCTCTTTACGAGTCTGTAGTTTGTTGTGTTTTGTGAATATAAGGAATTGAATATTATCTTGGACTGTGGCACTTCTACCATCCCTCTCCTTCCCATTTTCCTCTTTGTATTTCACTTACTTGGATTGTCTCACCATTTATTGGTGCATCACCTTCACTTAGAGTAGTTTTATTTCATGCATATTTCTATCCATGTCTCCTTCAAAACCATTAGGATATGATTGGTTTAGATTTCCATTCTCTGCACTTTGGATAGGTTGGCACTAAATTAGAGGAAGAAGCCAAATTTCTTTAGGGGATTATCCTACTTGCAAGGTCATACACTCTAGGATAATCCCATGTTATGCGAGTTGTCCTGATTTCCTCATACACAAAATCACAAGCAATCAGGGGTGTCATAATTTTGCATTAACAATGTTGGCACACTCGGTGGGATAGAAGAAATTTATATTTTTGTTGTAGCAAGTTTGATGTGATATTTTTTGAAATTATATCTTGTAAGAGTCTTTGAAATAGCACATCTGGAAACTCCAAGAGGGCAGAATCCACTTGTTTAAGTAGTCTAAGCTTAGCATATTTATGAGAAGAATTCAAACAAGGTCAAGAACTAGAGAGGAAGGAATTTTTGAATACTTGTAGTTATCTCTAGGCAAAGGAAGAAGGGGAAGAATAGCTCAAAGGTATCCATCTCCACCAAATAGAACACTATCCACACCTCCACCTAGTAGGCCTTTCATTCAATCAACTAGAGTTCTTAATCCAATTATAATGGCACATCTATAACAACCACCACCATAAGGGGAACTGAATCCCTATGTCAATTTCAAATATGGCAGTCCACTTGCCCTTAATGCACATAATCCTATTCTAGTGGTAGTATTGAAGAGCATTCATTACTTCACTAGGGATAATCATACAACCCCCATTGATCATATTCAAGACATTGCGAAAGTTTGTGCCATTCACAAGATCAATGAGATGGATGTTACAGTTAGGCTCCTTGATTCTTCTCTTAAAGGTAAGGTGTTGCAATGGTTTAGGAGCCTAACAGTAGGGTCAATTATGAACTATGATGATTTTTTCAGCCTTGTGAAACCATTTTAGAGAGAAGGTAGAGAATTTATCTTTGATGGAACACACTCAAGAGGACCCCGAATGTGTAGATGACTGACTTTAAATTTAGGTTCCAGCAGACGTGGGACCAGATTCCAATTTCCATGAGGCCAGTAGTGGAAGGTGCATTCCTCTAATTTTTGAGGGCTCTAAATTCCAACATAGCTATGATGATACAATCGATGGGGGAACAACATTGTCAGGGGCATATGATATAGCTATCAGAGAAGAGAAATGCTTAATTAAAGTGGGTAAGATAGCACCTAGGCCACCTATGCCTCTATATCTATAACTGGGGAACCCCTCTACAAGTCAAGCACCTGAAATATCCCTCATTCTAGCCCCTATAAATCATAGGAATAGTAAGGCCTCCACTTCTAGTACTTCCAAGGAACTCCTAGAAGTCAAGAAGCAATGAAGAATTTGGGGAATGAGTTGGTGACAATAAAAAGGCAACAAGATCAAAGCTCTAGACCTTACCAGCCTCAATCTCAAATGAATAGGCCTCCATATCAGCCTAACAAGCCTCCCACTTAGGAAACAAAGCAAAATCCAAACCAAGGGTAGTCTCAAACTACCAAGCCATTTCAGCCTTATAACCCAAATGCAGTTTCAACATCAATGGATTTGGTTCCTAATTAGAACAACATTTCTCAAGAGTATGAATGGTGTTACCCCTGCAACCTACCTCATAACCAACCAATGTGTCTCAATGGTGGTCTGAATCAATCCTTGATGGTGTAGATCGTTGGGGTGACCCAAGAGCCAAAACTAGGAAGAAAATCGAGTAAGAAGCTCGAGTAAGATACTCCTCTAACTAAAAATATGATGGTTAATTGGTATATGGAGGAATTTTGTAGGGTAAATAAATATCCTTTTTAAGGCATGGCTTCCAATACATGGTCAAAGAAAAGGAACATAGATGAGGGGAAATCATCTAGTCAAGTTATTTCTCAATTCACTCTCACTCAACAAGGAGTTGGTAGGCCAAATCTTGCTCCTAATACACAAAGCCGGCCCAAGGAAGCTATTGTAGCAGCCCCCATTGTGCGAAATCAGCCAAGGATACTAGTTGTGGTAGCTCATAGACCAACCTAGGTACCGGAAAAACCCATTCCCATCAAGGGACAAAAAGATAAAACTAATAGAGTTGCTTCCAATTTGCTATTGTGTTGTTGTCGGGAAGATGTTTTCTTACTTTTTGAAGTTGTTTTGTCTCTATTTTGTTCCTTTTATAGTTCTTAGTTAAAATATATTTGGTCCTCTTTTCTTCATGGATTCTAATAATTTTTTTGTTTTTATTGTTGTATATGGCATTTGAGCCTCATTGTAAAGGGATTTAGTCCCTTTTATCTTTGGATTGTTTTTACTTCTATCTCTGGATTTTGAGCCTTTTTGTAAACAGGGTATAGTCCCTTTAAAAATTATTTATCCTTAGTTAAAAAAAAAAGATAAAACCCACCCCCTTTAAATATCAATGGTCATATGAAGAAGACCAATGTCAGTATTTCCATGTGGGAATCATTGGCAATTCCAAGGTAGCGAGATTTGTTGCAAGTAACTATAGAAAATTGGTCCCCTTCTAATGAGCCATCCAAAAATTAGGAGAGGGTTCTTACTAACACCCCATAATAAGGATAATTTCATTTAGGTAATAATGTGAAGCCTCCACCATTCTATGTCTCATTGATTATTGGGGATAAATTAGTGCACAATTACATGATTGACTCAGGGGTGAGAAACTTGGTAATGTTGAAGAAAATCACTAATAAATTGGGCTTAAAATATGAGCCAAGTATTAAAGGGAGTAGTGAAATTGGATGGGACAATAGGATGTATAGTTGGAGTGATAAAAGAACTAATCCTTACACTCCATGTTTTCTTGAATGTCGCAGATTCTATAGGATGTATTGGTGATTGAATTTCCACTGATATTTTCCTTGTGTCTTTTGAGGTATTTTATAGCCAGGATTGGTGGGTACCTATCACCGATTGGTCCCACATGCTATTCCGATAAGGTATGGAGCTAAGGCTATAATTAGGTCAGAGCCAATTACCAATTTTCACATTAAGCCTTATGTCCCCACCTAATCAATACAAATTATACCATGTTTGACCAAGAAGAATGCTTGCAAGCTCAAGATGCAAACACAAAGGTTAGGAGCATCCTAAACCTAACACTTGATGATTGGGCTCGGAGGAGACATGTTTTTATCCTTAGAAGGAGATGGAAGAAGGTGAGTTGGGAGTTTATTGTCTACATGGGGAGAATTTTCCCACTCCCAGCCTCACCAAGCTAGGGAAAAATATGAGAATGAAGTTTGGTAGATTTATTTTTATGATTCAAAGAGTAGGCAAGGTCTTTGACGAGATGTAATGATTTTTCACCACAAGGTATGAATTACTACTCAAATTTATGTTTTCAATTTTCTTGTTCAAACAATACAACTGTGTATGAGGCTTTGATTTATGGCTTGCATTGGGAAAGAAAGAGGGGTATTAAAAACTTGCAAGTGCTTTGAGATAGTGAGTTAATTGTCAAACATGTTAGGGGAAAACATGATGTTAAGAATGATCTACTCAAAGCCTACAAGAAACGGGTATGAGATCATATTGAATACCTTGTAGCATTTAATATTCGAGGCCATAGTGTGGAAGAAGAATGATGCTGTGGATAGGCTCACAAAAATTGGAGCGACATTTGATGTGGTGGACAGTATCAAGAGAGATAAAACACAACCACATATTCATGTCATTGTAAGGCCAACTGTACTAGATAATAACACAAGATGGCAGGTTTTTGAGAATGATCAGTAGATCATTAATTTTTTATAGGAGGAGGCTGAGTTCTCAGCTAAAAATTAGGATAAATTGGAGCAGCGATGCGGGGATCAAATAGTGCGATTGCGGAAAAAAATTCCAAAGAGTTTAGTGACTTTAGAGTGAATATTCAACCTAAATGATCAATTATAGAAAGAAGACCAACATTCAAGTGAACAAGGAGGATTCTTAACCCATTTTGGTTAGAGAAAGTAGTATGCTCCAAATAGGAAAGATGAGCAGTGAACAAGAAAATTACAACCTTGTCTTTGCTTTGCTTTGGGAATTCTGGATGTTTTTGTATAGAGCTATGAGGATTTGAAGGGTTTTAACCCAAAATTGGCACAACACATCATTGAGTTTAATCCGGAGGCTAAGCATATCAGTAAAAAGTAAAGGATGGTCAACCCTCATATAAATCCTCTCATGAAGAAGGAGATGAATAAGATCATTGAGGCGAGTATCATTTTTCTGATCAAGCACTCAAGTTGGGTGGAAAATTTGGTTCCCGTTAAGAAAAAGAATGGGGAAATTAGGCTGTGCATGGATTTTCAGGATTTAAATAGGGCCTCGCTCAAGGATAACTATCCACTGTCCTCCATGGAGTAGATTCTATAGGTAGTGGCTGGTTAAGAAAGATTCTCCCTCTTAGAAAAATATGCAGGCTATAATCATATTATGGTGAAAGAGGAGGATCAGTTACAAACAACCTTCATGACAAAATGGGGCACCTATGCCTACAGGAAGATTTCATTCGGGCTATAAAATGTTAGAGAAGCATTTCAATGAGCAATGGATATGACATTTGGGGGGCTGTTAAATAAAATAGTGCTTGTATATCTTGATGACATCACTATATTTTATAAAAATGTAGAAAGTCACCTCTTTCATCTTAGACAGGTCTTGGAAATATGTAAGAGGTTTGGAGTGTCCTTGAATCCCAAAGGTGCATATTCATGGCACATGAGGGTATAGTTCTAGGACATATCATGTCAAAGGAAGGACTGAAAATTGATCTAGAGAGGGTAGAAGCCATCCATGCTCTACCATTTCCAAGTCATAAGAAGTCTCTCCAAAGCTTCTTGGGGAAGGTAGACTTTGTTTGGAGGTTTGTATCATATTTTTTCACTCTTGTGAAGCGATTAGTGATGATGCTGAAATTGAATTTGGATTTCAAATGGACAGTGGAAGGAAAAGAGATTCTTGAAGCTATCAAGCATGCCATATCTCAAGCTCCAACTCTCATTAATTTGGACTTCTCCAAATACTTCTTTCTATACGCCTTTGGTGGTTCGGACACCATCTCCACAATCTTAATGCAAAAAAATAAGGAAGGACTAGAACAACCTATTGCATTCTTTAGCCAAGGCCTTATGGAATATGAGGTAAGATATTCATTCGTTGAGAAATATGTCCTTGCTGTGATTAGAAGTTGTAAGAAGTTCAGACATTTAGTGTCAATAATAGGAGTGGTAAAGAGAAGCTAATATCACCACCACTCCACCCAATCTCATTTGACTTCATTTGGGTCATCAACCCAAACTACGGCCAAGGTCATAAGTGGATTCTCACAATAACAAACTATTTCACCAAGTGGGTTAAAGCAATGGCTCTCAAGAACGAAAATGAGTCTAGTATACTAGACTTATATGAAGGTATTGTTACCATATTTTGTGTCCCAGACACTATCATATCAGATAATTCTATATCATTCCTTAGTTTAGACACTAAAATTAGGTCACACTCCCCTTTGGTCCATCGAAAACTAAGCACCCTTCATCACATTCACCTAGCCATGGCCCCTTTCACCCTACTAATATTAATTTAATTAATTTAATTAAATTAATACATTAACCACACTATATTTATTATTTAAATATATTATTTTAAATAATATCCACACATACTGATTCACTTAGACACCTTACCAAGCTAACTCAATGTAAGACCTATTCTTAGTAAGTTGTCATAACTAAGACGTAACTAAACCCTAAAAATCAATGTCTACATTTGCTCTAACCACATTCCCACATGCTCACAAGAAGTTCCGAGTCTAATCCATGGGTTAACGACATGAGACCTAAGGAAATCCGAGGATCTCCCTAGTTTTGTAAACCTAGGAAATCTGCCTTGGCCGATGCCGATTACCCCTAACCATCGCTAATTAAGCCGAACCACCGTTGGTTACCCTTTTAACCCAAAAACAACCTTATTCTAAAGGTTGGAAGTTATAAGCAAGAAGAAAAAAATTGGTGAGCATTAACACATCTCGGAGAGATAACAAATCTTGAGAGAGTGAATTCTAGTAAGAATCGCATGCAAACAAGGAGATCAAACATCTTTTCTGCCATGACCATCCCGGCCATGATCGATCTAACCAAGTAAAGAGGAATGTACATGCGGTCCATGTAGAAGCTTTCCTTCATTTGGTGATCAATTGCAACCTTCAAACCTCTTATCAACGCCTCCATCCCTCACTCACAGGGTATTCGGGACTTGAATCCAAGTAAGTATAATGTCATACTTTTCCGATTTATTTCATTTCATCAACTATTGTTTACCTAGCCACCTATTGACCTTATACAACATTTCCACCTCCATATACCCATTAAAAACCTTACTAAAACATACCCCAATCACCCAATACCTCATCCCGACCAACCAAAGTCCTTTGTCTGATCATAATGAAGACCCAAAGCTTGTTCTTTGGCATTTCCAAATTTCCACGATGCAAGCGCACTGGTTACACCAGACCGTCGTCGGTTAACCTTAACCAAAATCAGTCTTTGCATTTTCCCATATAGCCTAGAATAGGGATTTACCCACCAAATTTCATCTCACCCTCATCCACCCGTGATCTCTACCTAAGACCTCTGACAAACTGCGGAACCCAGAGAACCAATCATTTGACCTTTGGATTCTATTCTAGCCTAGCTTTGTTAGATTAGATCTATTTCTTATTATGTTTTAAGTGAGATACCTAAATCATTTCAAATTACAATAGGATTTACTTTGTTTACAACATTAAATTGTTTAAAATAGTGGACTGACATCCATTTAGGAAGTATCACACTTCCCGAATCTAGCATACTGATAGGCGGTTCACGCCAATATTTTTAATTCCTTACGGTGGTCTTGCTTTGCATTACAAGTAGTTCCTCTAGCCGAAAGGAAGATCTCACAATCAGCTATGGATTTGGAAGTCATACGCACATAACAACCCATCAACCAAAATTTGAAGAGGTATTCCTCCTATACCCGTTACCCTATTTGTTTCATTAACACTTCAAACAAACAATCTAAGAAATAAGTGAAACATTTTGGCATGCACAGTGGGACCCAACCTAGATTCCTTGCATTCCATTCATTTCTAGGAAAATTTGTGTGTTTGTTTACCTTTTGAAAAGCATACACACTAATTTTCTTCCTTGGAAACCCGCCTTTTCTTTCTATTTTCTCTAAAGGAAACTTTTCTTTTGGTGTAATTAAAAAGAACCATTTCTTCATGTTTTCTGCATTGTAGTGAAAGAGCATCCCTCTTCCTCTTCATCTTATTGTGTCATCCAATTTCACATTTTGATTTGGGCTTAAAAATAAGTGCATTGCATTCTGATTTATCGCATTAGCTCATGTTAATTGAGGGCAACCTATATCTTTGGAAGTCATGCCTAGCTAATGGTTGATAAACGAATCATAGAAAAGTACTTTCCTTTTCTCTTTCTCTGAGTCTTACCAAACCTCACAAAAATTCAAAATACATACATTCTTAAACAACATCCTACTTGGAAGAAGCTATAGGTGATCACACAATCACGGCATAGTGGGCACCCAGCTCGCTACTCTGTCGAGTCATACTTTAGAGTGAAGCCCACCCCACCATAACATATCTAAAACCTCACCTTTTAGATATCCTTCTTTGTAGGAAGCCATGCTCACCAAAAACTCTATTTCACAATTCATGTGTAGGTCCCTAAATAGCATAAGCTAAATAAACATAATAGAAAAGGCACTCCTAGGATCACATTTTCTTAGTGTTTATGCTTGGCCTACGTTTTGAGGTGAGAGATCACGTTCTTCAATTTTTGTTCATCTTGCATGCTCCTCATCACAAGTGTGTATTACGCTTCACCCGAGTGTGCACAGGCCATATCACCATCATTCTTAGAATTAAGGTGCGATTCCACACCATATTTAAATTCATAACCACTTTTATTTCATCAACTGTTTCAATTTCACAATAACCATCATTGATTAACTCGACCACCATTGGTTATATCCAACAGACGTCGGTTCGGGTCCTTTTGCAAACCTACTCAAAAGGAAATTTTTATTCATTTTATTCCACTTTTCACAGGTCCCTATCACTACCATCATACCCATTGACATTGTAAACATCATTAGATTTGGCATAACTATCAAATTTTACCTTCTACGGGTTTCACTCACTTGTCCATTTTCTATAGTGATTTGGGTAGTGGTTACTCTGACCGTGTCGATTTTCCCTAACCATCATTGGTTAGCCCATTCCACATTCAACCACCATTGGGTACCTAATCCACTTTTTTCCACCAACTTCACACGATCCTGCTATTCTCTCGTGTCATTTACGGAGAAGCGACCCTACTACTGATCGATCTTGTTCCACATGGTGATGACCCAAAGACAAGCAAGTACACTTGTCTTTCACACCGATTGTCAACCACTCCCACATAGTCCTTCACCACATTCCATTTTATCACTAGCCATGAAGCCCATCTAGCCTATTACTATCGCTACCAGAAGATGAAAAGTTCGTACGACTCCTTGACCAAAACCCTACCCTTGCGGTTCTACCTTTCCCACTCATCCACTCGAGATGCCTTAGGTTATTTGGTATACGACATGCCCGTATCTATCCCCCGACTCTCACTCCCACTTTGCCACATTGGCCCCATCTAGCTCCGTGCTACCCACATCTACCTTATCCCCAATCATTTTGTAGCTAGGTCCCATACCCACTATAACTATTGCGTCTGCTGCTTTACTTCCATGGCACCATACATCCACCATACCTATGAAAAATACCCCAAACACAACCTCATCCACCCTGATGTCTCACACATACCCATAGCTACATTACCACCTCCAATTTTTGTGACCGCTACCCCATTTCGAACGTGGTCCTTTCCATTCCACAATCATTAGCCCCTATTTCCACTAGGGTTACCACAACCCTTCCACCCCTAAATACATACTATCAACAACCTCCCATTTCATCCATTATACACACTAGATACGTACCCATTGTTTCACTACCTTTTTCTCAATCAACCTACATAGTAGCCCCATACACTAGAGTTCCACCCCTATTATATGCCCAAAACCAACCCTCTCACACTATAGGAGGCACCCAATCATCGCAACCCACCAACGACCTAATTAAATTGATGTTGGACAAGATGCATACATTGGAGGCATCGGTTTCTAGCTCATGACACTCTCACCTATGACGAGATTTGCAATGAGCCCATTCACCTATCCATTCCTATCCACTCATACCCTATGCATTGGGAAATGCATAAATTCAATCATTTCACTAGTAAAGAAGAACTGTAACAACATTTTTGGTCATTCAAACACGGGTGTTATCGATTGTTCATGATGATGCCTTGCTCTTGAGGACCTTTCCTATGTCCCTCACTAGACCTACACTAGATTGGTATAGTGGGTTACCAAGACACTCTATATTATCATTCAATCGGGTAGCCTAAGCCTTCTTGGATCATTTCTCTATCAATATCATCAAGAAGGTTACCATGACCGATCTATGAATCTATCGAAGATTTAATCGCTCATTTGGCGTAGCACAGACAACAAACTTAACTTCCAAATACAACAAACATAACTCATAGATATCTTCACATGGGCTTGTGCTAGGCATATCTCACCAACCTTATAGGTCCAAACCTTCGAACATTTGACGAAGCATTCACTATGGCACAAAAGATAGAGATTAGGGCCATCGAAGAGAAAAAATCCAATTATGTAATAATAATTCAACATTCAAGTCGAATGATACCTCTTCTTCTTCCAAACCACAAACCAATTATTCAAAAGCTAAGGGCACTGATAACACAGTGGTACTCAAGGCTGGCCTAACACATCTATCAAATCAGACTACCCTTTCATCTAATCTCTCACTGTCCAAACTTTTAAATTTAGACAAGATCGGTAGAAATATAACCCAAATAGGGAACCTTACTCTTATGTCTTAGAAAATATTATCAAAGCTAGAGCCATCACTCTTCCACCCATAAAACCACACATTGGTTTTGACCCTGCTCACCCCATGCCCACATGGTATAAAGAACACGATTTCTGTAATTATCATCGAGTAAAGGATCATAGTGATAGAAAATGCATCACTTTCAAAAATATTGTCCAAGAAATGATCGAGAAAGTTGAATTAACCATGGATAATCCTAATGCACTGCCAACCAAAACTTACACATCTTCAGAAACCATTTCCCAAGCATGCTCCTTTGTCGAGATCAAATTGGTGAGACCTCAACTCATGATACCCATACCCGAGGTCAACGCTATCTTTAATGATGTACTGTCACCTCCTAATTATCTCACTTTCCTTCCATAGAGGAAATCCTTGCACAAATCCTCCTTCCACATCAGAACCAACCTCCCCTGTTCCTTCACCCACAGAGGAACATCTTTCATCTCCTTCATCACCTATGGAGGAGTCTTCCACTAACATCAAGACCATCTCACCCCTAGCTTCTCCACTTAGAGAAGCTCTACCCACAGTACCTCCTCCACCCACAAAGGAGCACCCATTACCTCCTCCACCCATAGAGGAGCACCCATACTCTCCACCACCTATCATAGACCTAGTTAATACACCTTTACCTCTTGGCGAGCATTCTCCATCAGCTATCCAAAATCCTACTAACCTACTTTTGGCTCTCTTACCCATAGAAGCTGAAGCTAGCCAATGCCCCATCTCTAAGATGCATTTTACCGGAATTTCCATTAGGTCGTCACCAACTCCACCCACGAAGTTCCATTCTCACATTTGGCTCATCACTTAGATCATGTGGATAGGTATCTACTATGGGGCACCTTTTACTTCCCATATGAACATAGATGCATAGATCCCTTGTTGATATCTCCACTAACTACCCAAAAATATTTCGACCAATCAAACCAAACACAACCGCCTCTATCATAACCCCTTCCATGAAACACATTATAGCTCAAACCACACCCTTAACCATAACCCAACCTACATCTAAACCCTAATCCACATATACAACATCTTCCTCAACTAAACCTATTACCACTTTACGGGTCACCCCACTACTAGCCTTACTCATCCACCTATCAAATTGTATTTAGCTACATCCTCCAAAGACAACCCCACACCTAATATGACACCCAAACAGAATCATCAAACCCATATAACTCATACCCCAATTGGGCCGGTCACACACATGTACCTATCCCATCCATCTTAGAACCTCGGCTTCCCAACATGGTCAAGCAACCTCCACCCACCCATAAACCAAAAACACAACAACCCATTCCTTCCTCACAAACCTCGACCTACCTAAATTCCCAACCCGACTTACACCCACATGTATAGTATCTTTACCACCCATACCTCCAATACCCTCGGCTATTGCTTCACTACCTACTACACTTCAGATCATTGTCTCTCACACCCCAAGCACGACCCATGTCATCTACCTTCATAGCACCCTGTTATCCCCATGGGTAACTTGCCATCTTCCTCCATCTTCTTTTACTTCAAGACCTCATAAACCCACATCACCTTTACCCAAGAAGGTGTAACCCAAAAAAAGACTCCAATACCCCACAATAAGGTAGTCAAAATGACCACAAACCCTCCTACCCATCCATCTACTATACCCCTACCTAAACAAGCATGGCCAACACCTAAAACCACAACAACACCCAAACCCATGGCTCAACTCCCTCCTCTTCTAAAGACCATTCCTCAACAATTACCTACACCTACACCCAAACCCACGTTCACTTCCCATTGTGATCCACTAGCGGGTCTTATGCCAAAATTTTAACCAACTTCCTTGAGAAATTTTTCATCACATTACCACCACTAAGACCTTACGACCCCTCAAACCCAAGCCAAAAGGGTTTAACAATACTAAAATTTATGCATACCATCATGTGCCGAGAAGCGATGTGTATAACTATAAGGCCTTAAAAGCTGTCCTTATCCAATTATGTCCACCAAAAACTAGCTTTGATGATGATGACCTTCTCGACAAGGATCTGCTACACCAACACCCATTCCCACACCGCCCACTCAACAACCACAACCTCCACCCTCATAGCTCCTAGAGCCACAACCTAGATTTGAAATTAACATGGTTCACATTTGAGAACTTTCCACACCACCACCCAAATTTCATTGCGCCCAACTCACCTCACAGGGTTTTTCTCCTCGGGTTTTGTCCATCATGTCATTATACCACTCACCCTACACCTTCTCCATTTTTCAACTCCCCTCAAATAAACATGATACACATCACTACATGTGCGTAGAAGGGTAAAGAAAAGGCAACTGACCCACCAACCAATCCTATACCCAACATACCATCTGCACCCATACCTAAAATCACTATCTGTGGCCCCATGCACCCCATTTCTAATGGTGTCACACATCACACCATATTCAAAATATTACACTAATCTCCCCTAAAAATGTCCCTATATGACCTCATTTAAACCTTAGAATCCCATCATCATGCTCTCATGGAGGTTCTTCAATCTATCAAGGTTTTACCCAATGACCCTACACCCGTAGCCTCCATTATCACACCCAATCATGTAGCCTCTCTCACCAAACTACCATCTTCATCTTCACCCCACCCTATTCACCAAGTGGCCTACCTTAGCTTCTCAGAGGAAGAGATCGCGCCACACCAAAATGATGGCCCAGACCCAGTCCTCTTCATCTTTACTCACATCGATGACATATAGGTACATCATGTGATGATTAATGGGTGAACTAGCATTAATATCATTTCATCCCATGCATTTACTCAAATGCACATACCTGAAAATTACATGCATAAACATCTGGTCATGTTACGATCATTAAATGATGCTATCACCTCTACACTAGGCACTATCATCCTCCACATTCATGTAGGTCCCCGCACTATTCCATAATTGTTTTACGTTTTGGAGGGGGAATTCCAATATAACTTATTGCTTTACCGACCCTGGATCTATGTCATGGGCTGTGTTTCTTCCACTTTACATCATTGTGTAAAGTTTGAACATGAAGGACACACTTATGCCATTCCATCTGACCCATCACCTTTCATAACATTCAACATGCTTTACCGACCTAATGATGTGCTCATACCTATCAACCCGTCAACCTCCATGACCACTACCGCTTCACCTACACCTCTACCTACTAGTATAGTCGTTTCTTCTACCACACATACCTCTTCCATTCCTACCACTACCATAACCTCCATGATTAACCCATTAGCTTCCCAATCCATTAACTCCACCTCCGCATCAACCTCGACACGTTATCCATACAGGCTACCTACATACCAAGCACCGATCCCTTGGAAAGTGTTTTCAATTCCTCACTCGGGGAGTACTTCCTATATAGTGTCAACACATTCCTTAATCCACAAGAGTATGGAAGTATTCACCAACACCCTCGCTATGATCACATATAGGATAATGTCTCCTTTATGGTCCTCCTCATCTTTGTACTAGTCTCACCTATGGGGGACTTGATACTACCACTTACACACTCGAACCACCATCACAAAATTACCCATTTTTATTCACTTCCAATCACTTAACAATCACCATTTCACCCACACCTTCCTACACCGATGTGCATGGAAGGGTTTTGGTTTTGGATTTTATGAGAAAGGCAACCATACCATTATTCCATGTACCACCCATAAACATAACAAGCATAGTGGTATTGGCTTTCTGAACCACCTACCAAACATGTCCGCATTGAACTTATTAAGGACACTAGAAATTCTCAACCTTCTTCACTGCTCCACCTTCATCACCATCCTCACCAATGGAGTCGATGGATCCTAAATCTATCCCACCTAACTTTTTTTTCATAAACACAGTTTCCTTGGGGCCTCTGACTTATCAATGTGAGGGTGAGGCCCCTTCCACTCTTCCCTTCCTGTATCCTAAAATGATCGATGATGACACACCTATAATTAATGTTGTTCAATGTCAGGATGATGAATCCATACTCACCTACCTTGGTGTAGAAGACTCATATATTCATCGGTCATTACCCTCTGAGATGTAAACCATGTTGAATGAATTGACTATCGAGATCAACATTCATACTTAGGATGACCCACACATCCTAAAGATCAGAAAATCTTTAGATGCTACTGAATAGGAAGCCATCACTTCTTTTCTCAGAGATCATAACCACGATTTCACTTGGTCTTACATAGACATGCCCAGTATTGACCCCACCATAGTGGTCCACAATATTGTAACCATTCCCGATGTCAAACCCATCAAACAAAAGCTAAGGAAAATACACCCTCGCATTTCTCTTCTTGTCAAAGAAGAACTTCAATGCCTTCTTTTTGTTTCCTTCATCTTACCCATTTATTATCCTCATTGGATTTCTAACATTGTCCCTGTCACTAAAGCAATAGGGGGACTCTGCATTTACACAGACTTCCATGACCTCAACCTAGCCTACTTGAAAGATGACTTTCCCTTACCCGGTATTGATCAACTGGTTGACCTCACCACTAGTCACAAGATGCTATCACTCATGGATGGCTTCTCGGGTTATAACAAATTTTTCTTTCTCTAGAATATCAACGTAAGACTTCATTCATCACCCCTTGGGGAACCTTCACTATTGAGTCATGCCTTTCATCCTTAAAAATGCCGGTGCCACATATCGGTGGGCTATGGTTTACATCTTCCATGACATCAAGCATAAGATATTGGAAGATTATGTGGATGATCTTTTGGCTAAGTCTAAACATCGCTCTCAAGCACCTAACCATCCTCAAAACCATATTTAACTACCTCATTAAATATTGCATTTGCCTTTAGCCAAAGAAGTGTGTCTTCACGGTTCTCTCGGGAAAGCTCTAGGGATTTATCATTTCCCTCCATGGTATAGAAGTTGAACTGCTAAAGTCAAAGCTATTCTCAAAATCCATCCACCTACTAACCTTAAACAACTCCGTAGCCTACAAGGTAAGTTTCAATCTATTCGATGTTTCATTTCACAATTCTTGGATCGGTGCCCACCTTTTCATCATCTAATAAAAAAGGATGTCTCCTTTAAATGGGATGATGACTATAATAAATCTTTTGAGGCCTTAAAATAATACCTTCTCCAACCACCCATACTCATTCCACATAAAGACAATCAACCTTTTTACCTATACATATCTGCTACCGATCACTCCTTGGGAGCCATGCTCGCTCATCGTGATGAGCGACACGGGGAGCAGGAAGTTTATTACATAAGTCATACTCTTTTGGAATATGAAACCTGATACAACCATCCTGAAAAACTTTGCTTAGCCTTAGTCTTCATTGCCACCAAACTCCATCATTACCTACTCTACCACAAAACCTATGTTGTGACCAACACCGACCCCTTATTCTTTATGTACGCAAAAACCTTATCAAAATCAGCGTGCCGTATGATGGATTATGTTTTTAGATGATATTGACCTCGAATTTATTCATCAAAAGTACATCAAGGGCCAAGCTATCACCGACCAACTAGCTGATGCACCTATTTCCGTGGATCAACCCTCTAATTTTGACTTTCCAAATGAGTTGATTGCTACCCTTTCCCTGGACAAACCTCCTTATCAAATGAGACTATTTTTTTACAGTTCCAAGTATCAGTGTGGGGGTGGGGCTGGTATTATCCTCATTCCTCTTGATGGTGAACCCATGCCTTTGTCTTTCAAATTGGATTTTGAATGCACAAACAATATTTCCAAATACAAAGCACTCGTCCTAGGTCTCTAAGCCACCTACACCCTAGATGTCAAATCAATCAACATCTTTGGTGATTCTCAATTGGTCATGAACTAAGTCAATGGTATGTACCAATGTCGTAACAAGATACTTCAAAAGTATAAACATCATCTAGACATACTTTTGACCACCTTTGATCATTACACCCTTTAAACCATCCCACGTTTAACCAACAAATTTTTAGATACCATGGCCTGCTTAGCTTCCCAAATACCCGCTTCACCTGCTGATTCTATAATCTTTGTTATTGTCAACGACTCCAATCATGTTCTTATTTACCTCACGATGTTTACTTGATCAAAATCTGCTACCCCTATGTTTCACTCGGAATGACTCGTTCCTATAGAAACAGATAAGAGTTATGGGCTAGGAGGAATACCTGTGGAATGTCGAGATGGTGTGCGCGTACCATAGAGAAAGATCAGGCTGACTGCGAAGAACTCCTTTTTGTCTTGGAAGGACTACCTGCAAATAAGAACACAAGACCACAAGATTTTAATTAGACAATAAATGAGGAAACTACCTTGGGCCCAGGAAATATAAAACTTCCTTTCGAAGGTGGTCAGTTCCCCTGCTAATATGAATTAACACAAAAGACTGTAAAGTATCAATTAAATTGTTTCGTTGAACTGGGTAGGGGAAAGGCTGGTTTTCTGGTTTTGATCAGAGGAACCGATGGCGGTTACTGATAGCCGATGCCGGTTATGATAGCCGATGCCGGTTACTGATAACCGATACCGGTGGGTTCTAAGATCTTCTTAGTAGCTATGGTGTTTGTAAGGCTGGTTTATGGATGATATTAGGAAATGAGATGATGAGGGGTAAAAGAATGACAGTTAGATGCAATGGCACGTTGGGTAGTGGATTCAGAAACGGATTTAGGAGGACTGTGATTCAAAGAGCATAAGAAATGTTATAACAGAGGACATGCAAGATATGACTTACTGGTTTTGACGAAGATGCAAGTTGATCTCCTCTACTGCAAGCACTTCTGGTTTCTTTACTCGTCTCTGCTTGATTAAATGAAGATCAGGACTCTGTTCCTCGCTCGCAATGCTCTCTGTTGATCCAGAAATCCTTTGACTGATCTCCAAAAATGAAATTCCGATCCATTGTTTTGGTTTGGGGAGCCCATTTATAGGGAACCGACGGCGGTCGAGTAGGAACCGGCATCGGTAAGGAAAAAGTAGGCTATTTTTAGTAAAATAGCCCACCTTCCCTACTTTTCTCCCGAGAGATCAGTTGCGGGCTTGGTCAAGTGGCTAGAAGGTCGGCTTTGGGTGCGAGTAAGGAGGCATTAGTTATGGATGTGAGTCTAGACCAAGTCATGGGTCTTAATTAGGTTAGTTTAGGGTTAGGGCTAGGTCATGATGAGGTGGCAAAGTGAGGTGGCGGGTAAGGTGATGTGGATTTATCAATTATAAGGTAATTAATAAATAATTGTGTAAGGTTTAGGTAATGAGGTTAGGTTGCGAAATGGGATGCGGGTCACAAGGGGTCGTAAGACATGAATTTGGTGTCTACATTAGCCCCTTATTGTCGTGTAGCTTGTTCTGTAAAGCTGCGCGGACAATAATATGAAGTGGTTTCTCATGTTAAGGATATAGGTAATCCCCCTCAAATCTATCGCAGATTGAGTGAACGGGAAATCAGGGATAGGGTTGATAAAGGGTACATGTTGTAGAGAGGATGGTAAGGTGGTGGGGTAGGTCCAAGGAAGCAGACGCATGTTGAAATGCAATAGTACGACTAGGGTACGTGAGTTGACGAGCAAACCAGCAGTGCAGAGGCAAAGGTCGATAGTTTATCCAAACAAGGGTGATATAATCCTGGTATCCAAGGCAGAGGAAGTAGCCCCAGGGTATATAACAGGTAAGGTACAGGAACGTTTAGGCATGTTCGGCAGTACCAAATGGTTGGTTTGGTTGAGATAAACATCACGGTCTAGGTCTAGGCAAAGTTGGTCGACAGATCAAGTCAAGGACCCTAATCATGCTAAAACATGAACAGGTGAGCTCGATTGAACAAAAGGTACATGATGGATGGATAAAATAAAACGTTGATTGTGGGTATGGTATTGAAGTGATACGGCCTTGGGTCGGGCCAAGTTGTTAGGTTGTGGCCTTGCGTCGGGCCGAGAAGGGTAAATGGAGGCCTTAGGTCGGGCCAAATAGTGAGAGCGAGGCCTTGGGTCGGGCCAATGGGTAGGTTGAGGCCTTGGGTCGGGCCGGATAGGTAGGTTGAGGCCTTGGGTCGGGCCTAATGGTTAGGGCGAGGCCTTGGGTCGGGCCTAATGGGTAGGTTGAGGCCTTGGGTCGGGCCAAATGGCGAGGCCTTGGGTCGGGCCGAATGGGTAGGTTGAGGCCTTGGGTCGGGCCGAATGGGTAGGTTGAGGCCTTAGGTCGGGCCAAATAGGTAAGTTGAGGCCGTAGGTCGGGCCGAATGGGTAGGTTGAGGCCTTAGGTCGGGCCAAATAGGTAAGTTGAGGCCGTAGGTCGGGGCGAATGGGTAGGTTGAGGCCTTAGGTCGGGCCAAATAGGTAAGTTGAGGCCGTAGGTCGGGCCGAATGGGTAGGTTGAGGCCTTAGGTCGGGCCAAATAGGTAAGTTGAGGCCGTAGGTCGGGCCGAATAGGTAGGTTGAGGCCTTAGGTCAGCCGGACAAGTGAACAAATGGTGTGCAACAAAGGTGGATAGAGGCGATATTGGTGAAAAAGAGGCAAGGAGTAAATAAGGGCAAAGAATGGGGTGAAAGTTGGGTAGAGAACCGATGTCGATTCTGCATGACCGATATCGATTAAGGGACCGATACTGGTTCCTTAGGGCAAAATGAAACCGATATCGGTGAAAGGCGAAAAACCTATAAAAAGAAAAATACGGCTTGTCATTGTCACTTTTGTTATTTGCAAACCAAATCGACTTGTCTGACGTGGAGAGTTGGGATTAGAGGCTTGATTGAGTGAGGTGGAGTTATTGTATTGGCGGAGAGAGTTGATAGTGGGCCCGATTAAGGAGGAGGCAGCAGTTGATTGGCCGGGGACCCAGCAGATCAGGATTGGAGCCATGGCACAGGCAGGAGGAGCTGGAGGGGCTGGACCAGCTGGACCGCCACCACCCATCCCACCACGACGACGTGTCGTCGTTCGGGTAGATTCGAAACTCTTTAATTTGGTGATTTGGTTGTATTATGCTAAATTGGGGGTTTGGGTAGGAATTAACCTTTTTTAGGAAATAATGAGAAAATGGAAATGATTTGAAAAAGGGAGAGGGTAGATAGGCTAGATAGGCTAAGGTGGGTAGGTGGGTAAGTTTTTAGGGTATTTGGGTGGGTAGATGGGTAGAAATAGGTAAAAAATGGGTTTTGGGGGCCGCGCGGGGGTTCGGCTCCGGGAGAAGACAGTGACCGATGTCGGTCACTAAGCGACCGGCATCGGTCGCACAATTTTAGGGAAAGGGAGACTTGTTGGTGACCGGCGTCGGTCATGTATCGGCCGGCGTCGGTGGCTTGTATGTTTTTTGGGTTTTTGGGTTGGGTTGTGGGTGGGAGTGGGGGTTGGGTTGGGTTGGGTTGTTATTTTGGGTTGTAGGGTGGGTTGTGGGTGTTGGGTTGGGTTTGTTATTTTGGGTTTTTGGGTTGGGTTGTGGGTGGGAGTGGGGGTTGGGTTGGGTTGGTTGTTTTGGGTTTTTGGGTTGGGTTGTGGGTGGGAGTGGGGGTTGGGTTGGGTTGGTTGTTTTGGGTTTTTGGGTTGGGTTGTGGGTGTTGGGTTGGGGGTTTATTTTGGGTTTTTGGGTTGGGTTGTGGGTGGGTGTGGGAAGGGTTTGGTGTAGGGTTGTTTTGGGTTTGTAGGGGTGGTAGGTTGTTAGAGGGGGTGGTAGAGAGTCAGGGTATGGTCGGGGGGATAAAAAGGGGTGTTTAGATGATAAAGTAGATGTTGTAATAAAGAGTAGGTCTAAGGATGTGGGTTGGTTTTGCAGGCACGTCAGCAGTTGACGATGCGGGATAGGATGCCCCCGTTGTTGGTGCGGATGAGGCCACACGTATCTGCGGCTCATTGGGCCATCATGCATGAGGTGGGACTCGGTGGAGTCCAGAGGTACAGAGTGATAGAGAGAGATCACAGCCTGATGGTCGCCCTCATCGAGAGATGGGATCCGGCGACCAATGTGTTCCATCTCCCGACTGGGGAGATGACCGTCACATTGGAGGATGTGTATCGCATCCTTCGGTTACCTATCGAGGAGGGCGATCTTCGGGTAGATTCGAGAGACTGCATGGACAAACTACCGCAGGTTTTGGGGATACGGCCCACGCCACCGACCTACCATAGCGCGAGTATCGGGTACGGTGACATGTACCATGCGCATCGACACGAGACATGACTGGCTGTGTTGATGATGGTTGGGATCACCTGCTTCGCCCTCCCGGACTCAGAGGGAGGCCGCTTCCCACGAGCATTGATGGGGGTGCTGCTTGAGATGGTGGAGGAGCACACCTGTTACGCCTGGGCACCAGTATATCTGGTGCAATTATACAGGGAGCTATGGGGCTATCGCCGGAGGAGGCGATTCGGTATTTGTTCTACATTTTTGTTGCATTGTTGGGCATACGAGCACATCATATGCATCAGGCCAGTAGGGTTACCCCAGCAGCCAGGGCCACAGGTCATATACCGATATGGCTTTCAGAGGTGGTTGGGGGTCGTGGGCCAGCCACGAGCAGTTGTTGCAGGTCGGGATGTGGCATACTATAGACACTTGCTAGAGGGCCTGACAGCAGTAGACATTGTATGGAGACCCTACAGAGGTCACCACCCTGGCAGAGGAGCCCGCTTACAGTTGCGCCTAATCCAGTACACATTCTGGATAGCAGGACGGAGGCCAGGAGAGTACGAGCGGATACCCCTGGAGAGGGTACGCAGGCAGATGGGGCTGCGACAGGACGAGCCACCTCCCGTTCCTCAGTACAGGAGAGATGATGTAGAGGCCCCACTGCCTGCACCACAGCCTTTGGATCCAGATTGGGTAGCAGAGAGGCCAGCAGGTGAGGGTGTAGATGATGCTGGGTGCACGGGAGCATACAGGGTGTGGTGGGCTGGGCAGAGAGCAGCCAGATAAGTACACCCGCACAAAGACTTGGGCTGCAGTTATAGGAGAGAGAGATCAGCTCGGGGTCAAAGCAGGCTCTTACGGGGCAGCAGCTGCTGCAGCACAGAGCACGAATGTATAGGTGTCTTACGGGCAAATAGCCCAGCTCGAGCACAGCACGAGCAACACCACCACCAAAGACTACACCCACAGTGCAGTATAGATACGAGGCAGCGAAAGCACAGTACCAACACCACCACCAAAGCAATGCAGTACAAACAACACGGCCCGAGACATAGAGCATGCAGCAGTACCACAGCCCACGAGCACCACCAATGGCACTGCACTGCCCACGAGCACGGGGAGGCACTGGTAGTAGGTGTCAGGGGACCAGCCCAGTACCTATGGTGGCTCGAGAGCGTTACATGGAGGCTAGAGCGGAGGCCCGATACTATCAGGATATTCTTGATGGTACCGGGGCTGATTATCAGCCCTATGCGGCACATAGAGCAGAGACCTCTCGAGCCGAGGGTCTCAGGGAGGTGCAGCCACAGCTGGTGGGTCCGTCACAGGCAGGAGGCGAGAGGCACCACAGGGACCAGCGGGGAGAGGTGCCGAGGGCGGTGGGGAGAGCTGAGGGATCCCAGACATGGTTTTGTATTTAGAGATGGGCACCGGTCTGCGAACCGGGTGTATTGATAGAGGCCTGCGTGCCTATGTATTATTCATGTATTCATTTATTCATTTATTGTATACCGGCCTGCGAGCCGAGTAGGGGTTGTATAGTGGATACCGGCCTGCGAGCCGAGTATATATCTATTTTTGATACGAGGGACCGGCCTGCGAGCCGAGTCGAGATTTTTTGACAGTTATTGCGGCCTGCGTGCCGGCTTTGGTGGATTATGAGATCACAGAGGCCCCGATGTAGGGCACATTGTATTTTTGAAAATTTGTATATATATAGAGACGATGTTTTGATCCACATGCAGTGTTCAAAATGTGTTTAAATATTTTGTTAATGGTTGGTAATATATAATGTATGATAAGTTTTAGTTGACATGTTGATAGATGGATGATGTTGATGTTTTTGTTTTTGCACGTATATATGAATGACAGGTTATGTGATGAATTGTTGGTTTTGTGACATTGTGATATATGTAACTGATGAGTTGGATCCAAATGATGTATAGATTGATAGTTGCTTGATATCCGTAGTTGATGGTTTGTGTATTTGTATAAAATAAATGATGTTAATGAAAGTGTAATGCTATATGTGGTGGATGAATAAATGTGGTAAATTGTGTTGTTTATGCAGGAAAAGAGGCGGGCGCGACAAAAATTTAGGTGAGAAATGAAGAAAAGAACACTGTTGAGAAAAGATAGGTGTGTAACCGATATCGGTTAAGGAACCGATATCGGTAGCTGATAGACCGATATCGGTTAAGTAACCGATACCGGTTATTTAGGTATGAGCTTTTCTAAAAATAGAAAAGCTAGGGTGGCAACTTAAGTTTTAATTTTAGAGCCATGCAAGAGGTTAAATACGCGAACGCGATGCTTTTTGACGACTGAGACAGGTATTTGCATGAGAGATTTGAGTGATAAGGAGAAAAGAGACAGGAAATTGCATGAGAGATTTGGGTGATAAGAAAAGAGACTGGGAAGGTGAATGCGATCTGAGATTCAGAAAGTAGAAAGGTGAATTTGAAAAGGGTGGTGATCATGGCAGAACGAGGAGAAGCATCCAGCAGGCAGGGACAAGAGGGAAGACAAGGGCCACCTCAAGTGCTGCAACCCAAGAGGTAACGTTTTGTTTGTGATTTGACTACTGCATGTTTTTGTGAATAAGATGGGGGAGAGTAGGTGGGTAGATATGAGAAAGAAAAGATGATAACAAGAGTTATAAATGAGGTGAGTGTTACGTGGTAGGTAATCAAGGGTTTCGGGTATGTCTGTGTATACAGAGAGGAATAAACGAGTAATTTATTGTCGTAGGTGGTTGTTTAGGCAAGGTGTATGAAAGTAAACCGTGGTGATATCGGTTAGGGATAACCGGTATCGGTTACTCAACCGGTACCGGTTAGCTGTAAACGATACCGGTTGCTGTAGGAATTTCCAGAATTTGAGAAAAAACCCGTGGTGATTTGATTTATTGAACGGCTATTTGTTTTTGTAACGTATGCAGGCAGAGGCGGGGATAAGGATGAATGATAGTGTACCGGCGCTGCTGTCACGGATCCGAGCGGATGTAACACCAGCGGAATGGACATTGATAAATCGTTTGGGGTTAAGTGGAATCCGTTATTATTCACGAATCACACGTAACCATGGTATGTTACAGGCGTTGATTGAGAGATGGAATCCCGAGACAAATACCTTCTATCTGCCAACAGGTGAAATGACAGTAACATTGGAAGATGTGTTCCGTATTTTGAGACTCCCTATTACAGGAGAACCAGTATATCAGGCACTACCTAGCGCGGCACGGGGAGCGATAACCGCAGTATTTGGTCCATACGCACGAGATTTGACACAGCGAGGTTTATCATTTACGTATGGGGTAATGTATGCAGCACATCCTGAGGAGACAAGGTTAGCAGTAATATTAATGATAGCGGTAGGGTATTATGCATTACCGAGGGCGGAAGGGGGAAGATTTCCAAAGGCATTGATGTGTGTTATTTGGGAGATGATAGAAAGGAACGTGACTTTTCCCCGGCACCTATATATTTGGCGGAGCTATACAGGGTTTATGGGCTTGTAGGTGAAATCACGGGATCGACCTTTGGATTGCTCATACTTATTACACACTGTTGGGCCTATGAGCACATTGTTTGTGTGTGACCAGTAGGCCAACCCCTCCGGCCAGGAGAGACCGGAGTATAGAGGTTGGGATTCAGACGATGGGTCCAGACAGAACAAGAGGCAAGATCTCAGGCCGTGACGGGTGACATTGAGTATTACAGGCAGGTATGGGAGAGAGTGACGGTTGCGGATATCTGTTGGAGGCCTTACGGGAACTATATGGTAACAGAGAACATAGCTGAGGAGTTGAGGGGTGTAGAGCGACTGAGGTGGATCGCGGGGCACAGGCCAGGTGAACATGAGAGGATTCCTATAGATCGCGTGTGGCGATAATTTGGATTTGTGCAGGATATACCCCTGGCTTATAGACCATATATGAGGATCGACGCCGAGGCAGCATTCTCACCTCCCCGGCCAACACCTCCAGAAGGGCCTGAAGAGGTAGCAGCCGATCGCAGGGTAATGGATGTAGGAACGACAGAGGCCTATAGATTGTGGTGGGTAGCAGAAATGCGAGGTGTACATGAGCACCCTGACATAGTGGTGATTACAGCAGAGAGGGATCGTCTGCAGCGTTTGGTTCAGCAGCTCCAAACGCAGGTGAATGAGACAAGAGGATTGTTAGTGGTTGCGGAGTCACGGGCGGAGAGACTAGAGGCTGGAGTCCTCCATGCGAGAGGGCATATTCATATGTTACAGGAGAGATTGGTAGATCAGTGGGCGGTACCAATAGCCGTGGTACCTTTGAGGACAGAGAGGCCCGGCGAGAGGGGTCGATGATCACGATCATCACCTAGTTCGGGATGAGGCGTGAGGGTCTGAGTAAATGTTAGCAAGGTATAAGAATAAATAAGAGTACCGACCTGCGTGTCGATGATAGAGAAGATGTATTTGTTTAACATCTAAATAAAACGAGATATGTATGTTGATTTGAGTTATAATAATAAGAATGTTTTCGTTTTGACTTTCGGTGTTTTGAAAAAGGATAAAGAGGAATGTGATTAAATAGAAATACACAAAAATATTTATATTTACCACACATGATAGGTTATGGTAGGGGATGGTCGAGCTAACCTTGGGAGACCCCATGTCTCCGAAGTGCTGCCTACATAGCCCATTGCACAAAGCAAGGAGGGGCCTCAGACCGATGTAGTTCTCCCTTAGGATCAGGGAGAGGTGAATTCAGGCAATTTGGTATGGTTTAGGCAATTGGTTGGTTGGTAAAAATATTAAGATTAGTAAAGGTAAGGTTGATGGTGTTGGTAATGAATTGGTGATGTTGTAAAAGGTATAAGGGAAGCGAAAGTTAGCCTACCCAAGTAGTAGGGAATCGTGTCCTGATTAAGGTCAACACACAATCCTAGATGCGAGGCAAAGCAGAAAGAGTGCTCCGTAGGTGAAAAGAGCTAAACAAACCACACAACGTAGAATGAGCTTGGAGCCCTAGGTACCGTGCATAGACGAGAAGTCAATCGGTGAAAAGAGTTGTGTGATCACAATATATCGAGCGTACATTACGTCCCTTGAGTTGAAACAAATGGTGAGGTGAGGTGGATGATATAGCTGAGGTACGGAGAACTTATTACAAAGTGAGTGTTCTGACGGAAGAGAACCTACCCTAAATAGACAAGTCCATGACTCAAAAGTTCTTTTGAATGAGGCTTTTATTTTATTGAATGTAGACTGATCGATGCGGGAAGTCTACAAGGGATATTGATTGTTTTATTCTTGAGGTCTTCACGGTGATCAATGCGAGAAGCTTCTCGAAAAGGTGACTATGTATATAGCTGTCCTTCGAGGGAGCAGTCTATTTATAGTAGCAGATATGATTTAAATGCATAGCTGTCCTTCGAGGGAGCAGTCTATATATATAATAGCATCAATAGTTTTTGGCATATAGCTGTCCTTCGAGGGAACAGTCTATATATAATTTAGATAGCTAGATGTTCTTTTGGCGTGAAGCATCTAGTTTGGGAGGAAGTTTGACTCAAGAAAATCCCATAAGAATACGGCTTATTTTAAAACTTTGAAGTCATGGACTAGACTAAAAAGGGGAAGGCATCGTTAAGGGGAGGTGAGAGGTGAGCTTGATTTTATTTCGAGATGTAGGAAACAAGTGCATGTGGTGGTATGGGAGCTCAAGGGACGAGCAGTAGGCGGATAAGAAGTGATATAACACTAATTTCAACAATAGAATGGTCGAAGATGCAAGGCATTAAGGGGCTCAGGCTCAGGTTTACCATTAAGCGAAGCTAAACGATAAGTGCCTGATCCATAGGTGTGAGTGATTATGTAAGGCCCAATCCAATTGGGAGCAAATTTTCCACGTTTGCTCTTTTCTAGTTTGGTTACATGTTGATTCTCTTTGAGGACAAGATCACCAACCTTAAAGGTATGCTCATGAAGTCGCTTATCATAAGCACGTTTGATGCGTTTTTGATAGATTTGAAGGTGATCAAGAGCTGTAAGATGGCGTTCATCAAGAAGCTCCAATTGGGCTAACCGCTCTTGGCGGAAATCATCGTTGGTGAGAATATCCTGAAGAGATATTCTAAGGGAGGGTATTTGTATTTCGAGAGGAAAAACAGCCTCGGTACCGTATACCAAAGAAAAAGGTGTGGCATTAGTAGAGGTACGAATGCTAGTACGATAAGCCCAAAGGGAAAAGGGAATGTGATCGTGCCAATTTCTTCCGGATTCATTGACAACTTTCATGAGGATTTTGGTTAGTGTTTTATTAGAGGACTCGGCTTGCCCATTGGCTTGTGGATAGTAAGGTGATGAGAAACTAAGTTTGATACCAAAGTTGTCACAAAGGTCTTGCAACAACTTGTTTTTAAAAGATTTACCATTATCTGTTATCAGGCGATGAGGAACACCAAAACGACAGATAATGTGGTGGTTAATGAACTCGACAATTTTTTCTTTTTTGATTGAAATGAGTGGAATAGCCTCCACCCATTTTGTGTAATATTCGGTCGCTGTGATTATCCAACGGTGACGTTGTGAAGAGGTCGGGTGAATCTCACCAATAAGGTCTAAACCCCATTGTGAGAAGGGCCAAAGATCTCGAGCGACCTGGAGCGGGTGGCTAGGAGTATGTTGAAGGTTGGCATGTTGCTGACACATAACACAACGCTTAACATATTTGTAGCAGTCATTATTGAGAGTAGGCCAATAATAACCAAGGTGAAGGATTCGTTTGGCCACGGCAAGGCCGCTGAAATGTCCACCACAAATACCGTCATGGACCTGTTGGATGGTATGAGTGGCCTCCGCGCCAGTTAGACAGCGAAGGAGGATGCCATCAAAGCCACGTTTATAGAGGAGTCCCCCACAACAACATAACGTGAAACACTTTTAAGAAAAGCACGTTTTCCGTTACTAGTAAGGTCAGGTGGGAGGACAGAGATTGTAAGGTAGTCGTGAAATTGGTGATACCAAGTATCCTGCGAACTAGCAGACATATTATTTATCATACAAACAACCGGGGCTGAGTAAGATGGGGCAAAAAGTTGCTGGACCACAACGAATAATTCAGAGTCAGTTGGTGCGGCGGGAATTTGCGAGGCTAGGCAAGCCATAGTGTCCGCAAATTTGTTAGTGGAGCGTGGAATGGTTTGTATAGAATAGTGAGTAAATAAGGCTAGAAGTGAATCCACGTAGTGTTTGTATTTTTGAAGTTCCTCGTTTTTGCATTGGTAGACGCCCATAACTTGATTGACTACCAATTGAGAGTCACCAAAAATGTTGATAGATTTGATACCTAAGTGCAGCGCAACCTGGAGACCCAGAACAAGGGCCTCGTATTCCGCTGTATTATTAGTGCAAGGGAAATCGAGTCGGAATGAAAGAGGCATAGGCTCAGCGTCGAGAGGAATAAGAACAACGCCAGCTCCTCCGCCACGATGGCATTTGGAGCCATCGAAGAAGAGGGTCATTGGGTACGACTCCTCCGTGAGGGAAAGAGTAGCGATGAGTTCGTCGGGAAATGTGAAATTGGTAAATTGTTCCCCAGGTAAAGGAGCTTCCGCAAGTTGGTCTGCGATGGTTTGTCCTTTGATTGATTTCTGGTGGACAAACTCAAGGTCGAGGTCGGCGAGAAGCATGAGCCATCTGGCAATGCGTTGGTTCAGATGAGGTTTGGCATACATGTAATGGATGGGGTCTGTATTGGTGATGACGAAAGTCTTGTGATTTAGAAGGTAGTGTCGGAGTTTGGTGGCCACGAATGATAGGGCTAGGCATAACTTTTCTATATGTGTGTACCTAGTCTCATAGTCCACCAAAGTACGACTTATATAATAAATGGCTTGTTCGCGATTCTCAGAGTCACGATGTGCAAGCATGGCTCCTACAGCGTGGTCGGTGGCGGAAAGGTAAAGGTAGAAAGGGCGGTCGTCTTGGGGTGGGATAAGCACGGGTGGCTGCAAGAGATAGGATTTGAGAGCTTCGAAGGCTTGGTGACATTCTTCACTCCATTGGAATGCAATATCCTTTTTAAGGAGGTGATGGAAAGGTTGACATCGATCCGAAAGTTGGGAGATGAAACGTCGGATAGATTGGAGCTTACCTTGTAAACTACGCAATTGTTTGAGATTTTTGGGTGGGGGCATTTCTAGGATAGCTTTGACTTTAGATGGATCGACCTCAATGCCATGCAAAGAGACGATAAAGCCAAGAAGTTTTCCCGAAAGAACACCAAAGACACATTTCTTTGGTTGAAGGCGGACAGAATATTGTAACAGGTGATCAAAAATAATGGTTAAAACATCGAGATGTTCACTACGATGTTTAGACTTGCCAAGAAGATCGTCGACATAATCTTCAAGGATAGTGTGCATAATGTCATGAAAAATGTAGGTCATAGCCCGCTGATAGGTAGCACCAGCATTCTTAAGGCCAAATGGCATGACACGATAACAGAAGGTTCCCCAAGGAGTTATGAAGGCAGTTTTATGTTGATCGGCAGGGGCAACCAAAATTTGGTTGTATCCTGAAAAGCCATCCATGAGAGAGAGCATCTCATGACCTGCAGTTAGATCAACAAGTTGGTCAATGCTAGGTAAGGGGAAGTCATCCTTGGGGCAAGCGAGATTAAGATCTCGGAAATCCGTGCATATCCGAAGTCCCCCTGTCGCTTTAGTGACAGGTACGATGTTAGAAATCCATTGAGGGTAGTCGATAGGCAGGATGAAGGAAACAGAAAGGAGTCGTTGGAGCTCCTCTTTGACCAAGAGAGCAATGCGTGGATGCATTTTTCTCAATTTCTGTTTAATTGGCTTGGAATCGGGTTTCAGGGTGATGTTATGGACAGCAATGTCAGGATCAATTCCTGGCATGTCAGCGTAGGACCAAGCGAAAGCTTGGTTGCGAGCACGGAGAAAGGTAGTAAAGGCGGCTTGTTCTGATGTGTTAAGGGATTGTCCAATCTTCACAATGTGAGGATCCTCCTCCGTGTGGATGTTGATTTCTATGGTAGATTCGTTCAGCATGGTTTGGGTTTCAGATGGTAAGGCTCGTTGAATATAAGAATCATCCGCGCCAAGGTAAGTGAGGATGGATTCGTCATCCTGACACTCAACAACATTAATCAAAGGTGAATCCTCTTCGATCATGTCTGGATAAAGAAGGGGCAAAGAAGATGGGTCGTCATTATCGCGTTGATAAGTGAGAGGACCTATGAAGATAGCATTTATGAAAAAAAAAAGTTAGGAGGGATGGATTCAGGGTCTATAGATTCTGCGGGTGATGATGGCAAAGTGGGTGATGATGGTTTGGTAGGGGCGATGTCTTCTTCTTCCAGGATACAGCTGACAGGAGGTGTCTCCTGTGTAGGTGTTTCGGGAAAACCGAGACCACTGCGATCATTATGTTTACGGGTAGTCACGGGAATGAGTGTATGTCGGCCTTGTTCGTAAAGGCCAAAACCAAAGCCTTTCCACGCACAGCGAGTCAAGAAGGTGAGGGTGAAACGACGATTTGTCAAGTATTGAAAATCAGATTGGAAAGGAACCACACCAAGAGGAGGTTCAGGGGTAATGGAGGATGCGTCAACACCCCCATACATTAGGTTAGTGCGGCAATGGGGTGGTCCGTAAGAGATTACCTCCCCCACGTGACGGTCGTAGGTGGGATGTGCATGTAATTGTCCGTACTCCTGTGGGGTAGGGAAAGAACTAACGTTATATAGGCGGTACTCCCCCAGCGTAAGGCACTGAAAAACATCTACTAAGGGGTCGGAGGTTGGAATGTTAGCTACGGGAAGGGAAGTGGTTTTTGCGATGGTGGTTTCATCAGTTGAAGGCGTAGGCGCGGTTGAGGTGGATGGTTGAGGTACATTTGAAGAGGATGGTTGGGTTGAATGTATGGGTGTCTTGATTGGTATAAGCACATCGTTAGGGCGGTATAACATATTGCAGGTTTTAAAGGGGGGAGGGTCAGCTTTTACGGTGTAGGACTTCCCCTCGTACTCAAATTTTATGCATCTATGTAATGTTGAGGGAACGCATCCCATGGCTTGGATCCAAGGACGACCCAGCAATATATTATATTGGAACTCTCCCTCCAAGACATAGAAGAGTTCGGGTAAAGTACGTGGTCCTACCCGAATGTTGAGGATCACGGTGCCTAAGGTAGAAGTAATAGCGTCATTGAATGACTCGCAACATGATGTGGTTGGCACACATGCAACTAGAAGGGATATTCATTTGTTGGAAGGCTTTTGAAGATATGATGTTTAGGCTAGCGCCCCGTCAATCATAACCCGACGCGTACTCGAATGTCTCGACGTAAGCGGAAATGAAAAGGGCGAGGTCGGGTCTTACTGTACCAAAGTCAACAATTTCATCTTCGAGAAACCGATCGCAGCAGACTTGTGGTATAGAGACAAGTGATTGGAGTAGTGGGTAAGTGGGCTGTTCAGTGAGAGAGGCAACGTGATTGGGTGTTAGAATGGAGGTGACAGAGCGGGTTTCATTAGGTAAAACCTCTATCCCTTGAAGGATCTCAACGAGAGCTTGTCGATGAGATTCAGAAGTCTGAATGAGATCATACAGTGTCATTTTTACGGGCGATTGGTGAAGCTGTTTAATCATATTTCGGTGGGCAATGCCATTAGAGACGGGATAGGCGGGTCCGCGAATGACCACTTTAGGTGGTGGTGCAATCGGGATGTTTGACGGAGAAAGAGATGCCGCAGGTGTGTTTTCTTTTGCTTTCCCATTGTTTTTCTGCCCTCGAGTAGCGACACTAATCATATTAATCTCGTAGACCTGAGATGAGGAAGATGGTTGGGATAACTCATGGTCTTCAAGAGGTGGGGTTGTAATAATGATAGATCTTGGTGAGGCGGGGACAGATGGTATAGGAGAGGGAATGGAAACTAAAGGTCTCTCCCTTCGTAAGTTGTCTTTCTTAATCTTTCTATCTAGGAGAGGTGACTGACGAAGGATGGTTTTTAGAGCTTTGCATCCCTCCACATCATGTCCTGGTGTGCGGTGATAAGCACAGATTTTAGACTCATCGTAACCCATGGGTCGGGGTTTAGACGGGTCATAAGGTCTAAGTGGAGGTAGGGAAATGGTCGCATTCTCCACCAACATAGCAAGGATTTTAGCGTAAGATCCTTTGAGTGGGTCAAAATTAGAAGAGGATGAGGGTATTGGTTGTGCGGGTTTTGGTAATGTTTGGGCGTGGTTGGTTTGCACGGGTGGTGGTTTAGCCGAGGGGTGTTGATACGTGGTTTTCACTAAACGTGATTTCTTTGGCGCAGAAGCTATGTTGGATGATGAGGCCGCAGATGATGTGGTATCAGAAAACAACCACGGGGAAATAGGAGTGACCGAAAACAAATCTTTTGATGATGGAATTTGTTTAGGGTTGATAGGTGGACAGGATACGCGGAGTGACGGTGTTGCTATACCCTGGAATTTCTGTATAGGTGCGGAAGGCGTAGGTTGTTTTGAAGAAAACGCAGGAGGTATGATATATTGATGTAAGGTAGAGGGATGGGGTCCCAATATGGAGGGTAGGTATGATGATGATGGTTTTGATTGTGATAGGGGCACGGATTGAGTTTGTCTCCTAGGTGGCGGGACGGATTTATTTTTGGATAGATCGAGTCGCTTAGGCGGGTGCGTTAGACTGGGCATTGGTGAGGTCCCAGCGTAGGGGAAGATCCGGTTAAGTTGATAGAAGTGGACGGGGCATTTGGTAGAGGTGAGGGGGGTGAAGGTGAGAACAGGGGCATTTTAAGCTTCTGTAAACACTTCGGGTATATGGTGGAGACATCAGGATCAGTCATTTGCATTTGAGTAGAAAAAGGGGTACTCAAACGTTCCCATAGGGCCTGTCTATCTTCTGTGGAATGACAGTCTCAAGGTGTGATTTGTAATTGTTGTACGGAAGAAAGGTGGGTTGTAATTCCAGTCCACTGCGGGTGTGATACAAGGGGTAGATGAGGCGCTGTATCAATAGATGTTAAGAGGTCAACAGGTCGCTGAAAAGATTTAGGCGATGAAGAACTAATAGGTAAGAGGGCGTGTTTGAGGGGGTCCGTTATGGTTAAAGAAGTTAGTGATGTCGGTGTAAGAAGTTTCTCGTCTAAAGGTGACAAAAGGAGTGGCGAGCTCTCCTCTTGTGCAGCAAGAGCGGTAGAAGGGGACGTTTGGGAAATAGATAAATTAGATAACATCCGCTCACAGTCTTGTAGGGATGTGGTGTAAGAAGACTCGTCGATGAGAAGAGAAGTCCGGGCAGTTAACTCTTCTATGGGTAAAGGAATGATTTCACTTTGGCTTGATGGTGGTGAAGGAGGTTCAGACTCCTGTGTTGGTGGAGAGGCTTGATTCAAAAAATTTTCAATAGAGGCTTTTGGCTGAGAATCGAAGACTGCATGGATCTCATGAACACTCTCCTCGGCTAAGATATCTTGGTTTACGTTACTGTTGGACGAGTGATTCGGGAATGGCTTGTTGAAAATTTTCAGATTTCGGTTAGCAGGGGCATTAGGATTATCGAGGGTTATATCCCCTGCATCAACCATTTCCTGCACTATGTTTTTCAACATCTTGTAGTTTTCATGACTATGTCCTTTTACGCGGTGAAAGTTACAAAAGTCATTTTCTTTGTACCAGGAAGGTATTGCGCGGGTGGAGTCAAACCCAGAGTGATGTTTAACAGGGGGCAAGGTGATAGCCCCAGCTTTGAGCAATTTCTCCAGGATGACGCCATAAGTTTCTCCCAAGGGAGTGTAATTGGTGGGCTCGGCCTTGTACTTATAAGTGGTTTTCGGCGGAGTATTGGACGGTGTTTGAGATTTGACCATTACCGCGTGGATAGCTCCTTTTGATTTAGAAGAAGTGCATGCGTGAGGAGTGGTGGTGTTTGGCTTGTTGGTAGAATCAGGAGTTCGGAAATTGGGGTTTTTGTTACGCAACCGCAATTTCTCCTCTTCTAAGGCTCGAATTTCTAATTTTCGGGCCATGGTAAAGGCCTCGTCGAATGTACGGAAAGTTTGAATTTGGAGGGTGGGGGAGATGTGCTTAGCGCAGGCCCGCGTAAATAGTTCGATAAGTTCGGTTTGAGGCAAGGCATACGTAAGTTGGTTGATAAGGCCCCGCCATCGTCCAACAAAATCTGCGATAGATTCGTCTTCAAATTGTCGATGGCATAGAGGTCGGTAATAGATACTTTCTTGGCAATGTTAATGGAGAAATGATCCAAGAAAGATTGGGCTAGTTGGTTAAAAGAGAAGATCGAGTGCTGGGTTAAAGCACTGTACCACTCCAAGGCGGGTCCTGATAAGGACATGGGAAAGGTGCGGAGTAACAAGGTCATCATGGGCAAAAAACGAGTAAATTTTGGCAACTCCCATTGAGGAGGATATGAATGAAGGGGGACAGAAGGGTGAATGGGCTCCCGACAAACTTGCTCGTATGTCAAGGCGCTACGACTTCCCGAAACCGAAGCCTCCAGGTTTTGCATTTTGTCCATCATTTGTTTGATGAAATCTGTGGTTGGATGAGATGATGGTGCAACAGAATAGGGATGTCCCATATAAGGTGTTGAGGTTACTGGATACGTGTATGGGAATGAAAAGGTAGGCGGAGCTTGAGAAGGAAAGCTCGTGTGAATAGGTGGCAGAGAGTAAGTCATGAATGGAGTGGTCTGAAAGAGAGATGAGGTAGGGGCAGTTGGTGGTAACGATACGTGGGGTCCAAGATTAACCAAAGGAAAGCTAATCGGGGTCGTATGAACCTCTGAAGCCGTCGGATTGGGAGACGGGGCTAGAGATGCAGGAAGTAAGGCAGTGTTATCAGGAGGAGTGGGAGCTAAATGAGCAGCTATACTAATAGGCATGCCAATAAGGAGCTGACCATCAGGCGTACGGTCGGGGGCATGAGACAAATAGTATTGTACAGCGCTGGGATTAGCATCCAGAAATTTGGCAAAGTCCTTGTCTCCTACAGGAATTTGGGGGATCTCACTGGTGTCCGTAGGGTTCCCTATAGAATGTGAAGGGGGTGATTCAGGAAAAGACACAGAGCAGGCATGTGAAACCATGGCGGCGGCTTGCTTCCGAGTGATGACAACCATGGACAAGAACACACAGGAAAGTTTCAATCTATCAAGAACAAAAACAACCTCAGAATGATGAATTTGGCGAGTTCTTTGGTTTGTCGGGATCCCGATGAAGACAAGATGATATCGGTTTACTAACCGGTGTCGGTCACAGAGAAAACGACGTCGGTCCCTTAACCGATGCCGGTGTCAAAAGTCTAGGATAAGAAGATATAAAACGCTGCTAATTTGATTTTTAGCAACATTGAGTATATTTATCAACTTATTGATCACAGAAGACAAAGTATGACAGAGAAAACAGAATTTGAAAACAAGCAAGATGCACACGCAAATCCAAAGACTAATCCTAGGGTTAATTTTAGTTATCGTGGGCTTATGCCTTTAGACGTAAGATGATGTCAGAATCCTAAACAACAAGACCTAGGGGAAATGTCAAGTTTGTTTTGGCTTATAAGGTTACCTCAATCGGGTGGAGGAATACCGCGGAAAAGGGGGGATGTTTGAGCTGTTGTGTTAATTGTGAAGTGATTCGGTATGTGTTGTGCAGTGAAACTAGGGTTAATTTCCTGTCAATACCGTGGATATCACCCCCACGTGTACGACCTGTTACTTAATCTATGTTCACTAGAATTGAAGAACAACAAGCAGGAATGCAATGCATGTGTTTTAAACCCAAATCGAAAATTATGTTCGATGAAGCAAGAGAGATGACTTTCACTAATGCGAAACTAGAAAAGCAAGACAAATACTTTACGAAATATATAACAAAAGCAGCAACAACAAATATGCTTCCTAAAATGAAAATAAGCAAAAGAAAGAAACCCAAAATGGGTCCCACCGGGCGTGCCAAAATGTTTCACTCGGAATGACTCGTTCCTATAGAAACAGATAAGAGTTATGGGCTAGGAGGAATACCTGTGGAATGTCGAGATGGTGTGCGCGTGCATCAGAGTAGAAAGATCAGCCGATCGCGAAGAACTCCTTTTTGTCTTGGAAGGACTACCTGCAAATAAGAACACAAGACCACAAGATTTTAATTAGACAATAAATGAGGAAACTGCCTTGGGCCCAGGAAATATAAAACTTCCTTTCGAAGGTGGTCAGTTCCCCTGCTAATATGAATTAACACAAAAGACTGTAAAGTATCAATTAAATTGTTTCGTTGAACTGGGTAGGGGAAAGGCTGGTTTTTTGGTTTTGATCAGATGAACCGATGGCGGTTACTGATAGCCGATGCCGGTTATGATAGCCGATGCCGGTTACTGATAACCGATACCGGTGGGTTCTAAGATCTTCTTAGTAGCTATGGTGTTTGTAAGGCTGGTTTATGGATGATATTAGGAAATGAGATGATGAGGGGTAAAAGAATGACAGTTAGATGCAATGGCACGTTGGGTAGTGGATTCAGAAACGGATTTAGGAGGACTGTGATTCAAAGAGCATAAGAAATGTTATAACAGAGGACATGCAAGATATGACTTACTGGTTTTGACGAAGATGCAAGTTGATCTCCTCTACTGCAAGCACTTCTGGTTTCTTTACTCGTCTCTGCTTGATTAAATGAAGATCAGGACTCTGTTCCTCGCTCGCAATGCTCTCTGTTGATCCAGAAATCCTTTGACTGATCTCCAAAATGAAATTCCGATCCGTTGTTTTGGTTTGGGGAGCCCATTTACAGGGAACCGATGGCGGTTGCGTAACCGACGGCGGTCGAGTAGGAACCGGCATCGGTAAGGAAAAAGTAGGCTATTTTTAGTAAAATAGCCCACCTTCCCTGCTTTTCTCCCGAGAGATCAGTTGCGGGCTTGGTCAAGTGGCTAGAAGGTCGGCTTTGGGTGCGAGTAAGGAGGCATTAGTTATGGATGTGAGTCTAGACCAAGTCATGGGTCTTAATTAGGTTAGTTTAGGGTTAGGGCTAGGTCATGATGAGGTGGCAAAGTGAGGTGGCAGGTAAGGTGATGTGGATTTATCAATTATAAGGTAATTAATAAATAATTGTGTAAGGTTTAGGTAATGAGGTTAGGTTGCGAAATGGGATGCGGGTCACAAGGGGTCGTAAGACACGAATTTGGTGTCTACACCCTAACCTGAGTGACCTATGGTATAAACAATACTCCGACTACCTTTCTCTCTCCATCTTACCTCTTGATCTCTCCCATAACAGACAACGAACCTTCCTTAAAAAGGTCTCTCGTTACGTCATTCTAGGGGAACTCCTCTATAAATGCAGATTTGATGGTATTCTCTTACGATGCCTCACAATTTCTAAAATTCCTTATACCATTAAGGAGGTTCATGATGGCATATGTGGAGGTCACTTTAGTGGCCTTGTTGTTTCTAAGTGTATTATTCACCTAGAATGTTACTGGCCAACCCTTAACCATGATTGTTGTGACTACGTCAAACATTGTGTAAAATTCCAACAACATTCCAATCTTCATCATACACCTAGTCATGCCTTATAGGTCACTCGTGACCTTTGGCCCTTCTCTCAATGGGGTTTGGATCTTGTTAGAGAAATCAATCCTCATTCTTCCCAACGCCATCAATGGATCATCACTACTACCAAATACTATACAAAATGGGTGGAAGTCATACCACTCATCTCCAAAAATGATGAGAAAATATGTGAGTTTATTAACCACCACATCATTTTTCACTTTGGTTTTCCTCATCACCTCATCACTGACAATGGAAAACAATTCAAAAACAAAACATTGCAAAAACCTTGTGATGCATTCAACATTCATCTTAGTTTCTCATCACCTTATTACCCACAAACCAATGGCCAAGCTGAATCCACTAACAAAACCTTAAAAAAAATTCTCATGAAAGTGGTTGACGATACTGGGAAGGATTGGCATACGCACATTTCTTTTACCCTATGGGCATACCACAATAGTATTTGCACTTGCACTACGGCCACACCATTTTCTCTGTTCTACGATACAGAGGTTGTTCTACCTCTCGATGTCTAGATCCCATCACTCCATAGTTCTCTTCATGACATGCTCACCGATGATGACTTTCATCAAGACCATTTAGCACAAATAGAGTTATGAGATGAGTGTCATCTTAACGCTCTGGATCACCTTCAATTTTACAACCAATGTATCAAATGTTCCTATGATAAATGTGTTCATGAATGAACCTTCCAAGTTGGTAACCTTGTCCTAAAATAAAATCAACACGTAACCAAAGCAGAAAAAATTAAACAGGGAAAATTTTTTCCTAATTGGCTTGGACCATACATCGTGACTCATACCTATGGATCAGGTGCTTATCGTTTATCTTCTCTTGAGGGTAAACCCAAACCTAAGCCCCTTAACACCTTGCATCTTTGATAATTCTATTGTTGACTCATTGTCCTACCTCACCCTTTGTCTCTTCCCATGCTCGTCCCTTGAGCATCATTCACTCCATACACCTCCCTAATGATTAAACAAGAATCATGTGAGTACCTATCACTAGTTATCTTCTCTTAAATATGTGTACCACGGCACTACACATAGCATGATTCTCATGGATACTTTTCATCTACCTTTAGATGAGATCCCGTGGTTGTTTCACCTTTCCTTGTGAACAAGATTCCTATCTTTCACCTTAGTCTTGTCCATGACCGCAAATACCTCAATGGGACCAAACTCCTTGAGTCAAACTTCTAATAAAAATATGACTCCCTCAAAAGGACATCTTCCTCTCGATAATTACTACTTTAAATAGACTACTCCCATAAAGGACAGCTATGTAAAGGTCTTCAAAACAAAAAAAAAAAAAAAAAGAGAGCAATTGAAGCTTCCCGCATAGATCATCTTCACAAACACCTCAAAGAGTTCAATTTTTCACATATAGACTTCACGCATCAATCATTCTATCTCGGTTATAATTCAAAACACTCAACCTTTTTGTCATGGAATTACCCATTATGACCTCGGATCTCTTGTCCAAAGTGAAAACTACCTCATATCATATAAAAATTACCTACTCTTCACCCTTTGAACCATGCCCACTCTCATTGCCCTACTTTTGCCTCATGGGACTTCTTGGAACTTAGACATTTGGTGATTAGGTGAATACTTTTCACCGTAAAACAGTCCATCATACAATGTCTTTAGGGTCTTACGTTCATCACCTCCATCAAGGTATGATCTACTCGGTATGATCCTACCCCATCAGGTGGCTTTATTACCCCCTTTTATCTTTTCACCCTCTTTGTTCACATTTTACTTACCTTATACTAGAATTGCTCCTCGACACTTACTTTTGGGGTAATCTCCTTCTTCAACCACAATCGCCCCCATCTACATAATTTTACCTATAATCTACCCACACCTAGTAAATCCAAATCCATAACATACCTAAAAACCTACCAACTCATTTTCACGCCTCTTCATTTTCTCCCCTAGCTTATGGGAGAACTACATCGACTTTGAGGTCCCTTTTCATTGGCACTATGTATGAAGCACTCTAAGGGAATGGGGCCCTTAGAGGTTAGCACAACCAACCTCTACCCTAAATAATTCATCTTCCATGTTCCCCACCATTACATCACACCTTACTCGCTTCCTTTTGTATATAAAATTGGAAATTAAGCCACATACATAAAAGGTTGCTTCATATTTTATACATTTATTACACCTACCATTTCTCTATCATCACTATGCATAGATTATATCACATCTCACATATGACTCATAGTATCATTCATTGCAAAAAAATAATGAATCACAACTTCACCTACTTTCAACACAACCATGCCTAACAAACATAACTCAATCATGCCTAAAAAAACCTATCTTGATCCATGCCTAGCCATCCTAACTCAATCCATGCCTATAACCCGACTCGATCCATGCCTAACTAACCCGACTCAACCCATCCTAAATCGACCTAACTTGATCCATGCCTAAACCGACCTAACTCCACCATGCCTAACTCACCTAATTTCCATCCATATCAAAACAACAAATCCATATCTCATCTAACACAACCCATAAATCAAAATCTCATAAGCACATCAATAAATCAAAAATACCATGTATATTATCATATAAATAAATAAATATGTATCTCCAATATACATGGCTATCTCATCATGTCCATCATCTCAAAATGTCAAGCACGTAGGTTGATATTGAAATACAAAATGTCATCGGAATGCAAGACGGTCTCATATATACAAAAAAGAATGAATCAATACAAAATATCTCCAGCACACAAGCCAATATATGTTCAAAGTATACAAATCACTCATACATCCTCACTATCTTCGGCACGTAAGCTAGTATATGTATAAAAAAAAAACTAGTATACATCAAAACCAGGTGACAAAGATATCAGGGAATCTCATCGATGTCCTCCATCTTTTTGTCACCCGTACCCTCAACCTCTTGTGTCCCTACTAGCACGTCACCTAGGGATGGTCACCATGCACTGGTGGCCTCCCTTGATCGGGCTTGAGCTCACCGACCTCCGGTGATCTCCACACTATGAGTGCGGGATCTCGTCCTCTCACTAGACACTTATCAGTATCATGTACTCGGCATAGGATATGAAATCCATACCAGCTGCCGAAGCTAGTTCTGATAGTATCTCACCTCACCTAAGGAATCCTATAACCTAGATAACATGCATGGTCTATGGTGGTCCCATAGGTTTCAGCCCCTATACCTTCCCCCTGTAGAACCTCGCCTTGTGCCTTCCTATGAACTCGGGAACCTACTCCCGGGGCCTGTGGTGGTGCTCTACCCATCTACTGTATCCGGGCTGTAAGGCCCCATCTATGCCTCGGGATGTGGCCAACTCTCCCTCTAAACCTGCCACATGAGCACGAAAGGTTTCCACTTGACCATCCCCCTTAATCATCTCCATCTCCTCCATCTTTTATTTAGGCCTGCAGACTGGCCACTTGTATGTGTAGCTCTACTACCTCTACCTCCAAACCCTCCAGCTATGTCTGCAGCATACCCAAATGGGTAATCGGTGTAGTTACACCTTTTTGTAGAGTGTCTCTCTACACTATAATGGTAGCTAGGTTTGGCTGCCCAAGATGAGTGGTATGGCTCGAATCGAGCCGCCCCTGACTTCTTATACCTATCTATACATCCGGCATCATCTATCCACCGATCCACTGGTTGCTCCTCCTCCCTTATGGGCACTATAGGCTATGGTAGAGGTAAGGGCCTCTCCACGTCAACTCTCCGATACTGTTGGAAGGTGGAGGAATGTCCTGTAAGAGCCCAAACTACCGTCAGAAACTTTCTACCAGGATCATCTCATCCTCCCCAAGACAACAACCATGTATTCACCTCTATAGCTGGAGCTTAGCTAGCTCCTCATGCATATGCCTATATGAGGGGAATCCCACACATGGCCTCCATATAATTTCCACTCTAGGCAATCACTCCAAGAACTATCAAAAATGGGCCACATCATGTGGAAGCCTATCTAATCTCCACCCTCATATGACCAAAACCCATCTCCTGTATCCCACCCACACAAATCTAGCTGGGAATGCATCTTCTTGGGGCATCCCTATAAGTCACACGCACACTATGTGCTCATATGCCCAACAGTGTAGTATAAATGTACATCATAGGCTAAACATGTGCAACTGTCCATATGCCCAAAACTCTCAGATAGCTTAGCTACACTAATAATGCTTGGTGCCTGAATAAGTGTGTCTCATGCACCATCATATCGTGGAGTACCCCCATTAGTGATCGGGGAAAGCATCCACCCTCTGCATCTGGCAAAGCATAGCAACACACTTCCTCCATCAATAGAACCACTAGCCTAATCTCATCCAGACGAGCTAGGTACATCTCTCCATAGCTCAAACTGGTGTTATGGAATCTCAGATCAGCCATTCCCTCACCAAAAATAGTCTCAATAAACTCCTTTGATGCCTTGGAGGAGATAGAGTACACCTGGGCACCCAATATGGGTAACCACAAAATCTAGAACACGTCCTCTAGGGTGATAGTCATCTCACTCGTTGGCAGGGGGAACGTGTTGGTCATGGGATCCCATCTATCGATGAGCAAAACCATCAAGTTATGATGTCGAAAAACATGTCTATAGTGACAAACCCCACACAAGCCCACTACCTCCACATGTTGTAGCTTCAACAGTGGTCGCCGCACCATGCACTTTGTCACCGATAGTGGCGTACCTTATCTCACATATGTAATCGCACTCTCCCCGCATCTAATATAGAAAATATTAATTTACCTTTACCATAACCATATTCACTAATTATCTTTACCCTCCACTTATTTTCACCTTACCCATCTCAACTACCTAGCCCACATAATTTTTTTGCACCCTTGTGCCTAAAAGCTAGACCCGATGTCGGTTCATCCTAGTCGACTCCATTCACCCTTAAATCGGCATTGGTCACCTGCTTGGTGATCGATACCGGTTCACCCTTACTGACCATGATTACCCCTTAACCAGAATCTATCACCTATTTGGTGATCAATACCGATTCCACCTAATCGACGCCAACCACACTTGACCAACGCCGGTCACTATCGTAGAAAAACCCGCGACTTCCCAAAACCCCCTTTTCTAAAAACCTCCCCCTTGCCCCTTTTTCCCCACCTACAATGACCTAAACTACCCCTAGACCTCTACCCACCCCACCTATACCATTTACCACCTTCCCCTTCCTCGTTTATCCCACTATTCCCCCCATACCCAAATTTAATTTTCACCCACCCACAAAAAAAAAAAAAAAAAACCGACAAATAAAATTACTCTACTCCTTTAATCTATCAAATGCACAATGTAGAGTAGGGTGCTTACCTTATACATTGCCGTCATCTTGGTGGCACATATGGCCACCGTATCGGTGACTCGCCCAATCCCTCTCGACCTCTTCCATCACCGAATAGCTACCCACAACCTCTGATCAATCAACTCTCTTGCCTTGATCTCGTGGACCCGCTGCTCACTAACCAAACCCTCGTCCAATCACACTACCATCTCACTTTGTCCCATTTTCTCTGGAAATTTTTTTCTCTTTTCTTCCATTTTTTTCGTTTTCTCACTTCACAAATAACAAATGAATACCAAAAAATGTGGATTTTTTTGTTTTTATAACCAACTCGACCTAACCGACATCGGTTACCCTTGATTGACATTAGTTGTGTGCCCTACTTGACCATTTTTGGCTGCCCTATACTGACGTTGGTTATCCATGACCAGCATCACACCCTCACCTACACATTACCTTCCCTTTTTCCCTTTTACCCCACCCTTTACCCCAATCCTTTAACCAACCCCACCTTTACCGAACCCATTTACCTTACCTTTCCTGACCTCCTCATTTCCTACCTCCCTTTTTCCTCCTTTGGGGACTCATTATTTTACCCCTACCTTGGCCTTACCCATGCTGTGACCTCACTATTTGGACCTAGACCATCGCTAGTGACCTTTGACCTCATGTGTTTGCTATACCCTATGGCACTGTTACCTATGTTGTTGACCTAATGACCTTACCTAGCCTATTGCCATGACCGTTTATCCTGACCCAACCCTTGGTGTACCGGAACATACCTAAACATTCCTACACCTGACCTATGTCATGTTTCCTGACCATATCCTATACCTTGGATACCGAAACACTTCAACCTTGTTTGGATAGACCTATCAACCTTAGACGATGTAGAGTTTTCCTGCTCTTCAACCCAGTAGCATGTAGCAGTTTATATGTGTGTGTGCATTTGATTATTGCTACCTTTGACCTAGACCCATTACCTAGAATGGCCCAAGTAGACCTTTTACCCTTTTTCCCCGTGCCCACCTACCTTTTCCTCACATTCACCTTTTTATCAACCCACTCACCAATTCTACCATCGGCCTCGTCAATTCCTGGTTATAGGGGGATCACCTTCACCCACACATGGGGAAACCACATCTTATTTTTGTTAGTGTCACTTACCAATACATGCTACGTAACAAAAAGGGGAAAAATGTAGACACAAAAATTAGGTCACACTCCCCTTTGGTCCATCGAAAAATAAGCACCCTTCATCACATTCACCTAGCCATGGCCCCTTTCACCCTACTAAAATTACTTTAATTAATTTGATGAAATTAATGCATTATCCACACTATATTTATTATTTAAATATCTTATTTTAAATAATATCCACACATACACTGATTCACTTAGACACCTCACCAAGCCAACTTAACCTAAGACCTAATCTTAGTAAGTTGCCATAACTAACGAAGACTTACCCAAACCCTAAAAATCAATGCGTACATTTCCTTTAACCACATTCTTGCATGCTCACAAGAAGCTCCCAGTCTAATCCGTGGGTTAATGACATGAGATCTGAGGAAATCAAGAGGATCTCCCTAGTTTAGTAAACCTAGGAAATCCCACCTTGACCGACGCCGGTTACCCCTAACCATCGTTGGTTAAGCCAGAACCACCGTTGGTTACCCTTTTAACCCCAAAACAGCCTTATTCTCAAGTTTGGAAGTTGGAAGTAAGAAGTATAAGGTTGGATTTCATTAACACATCTCAGAGAGATAACACATCTTCAGAGAGTGAATTCTAGTGAGAATCTGCATGGAAGGAAGGAGATCAAACATCTTTTCCTGTACAACCATCCCAACCATGATCTGATCTAACCAAGTAAAGAGGAATGTACATACAGTCCATGCATAAGCTTTCCTTTAGTTGGTGATCACTTGTAACCTTCAAACCTCTCATCAAAGACACCTCCATCCCTCACTCACAGTATTCAAGACAAGAATCCAAATAAGTATAACGTCATACTTTTCTCGATTTATTTAATTTCATCATCATTTTATCATCTATTGTTTACCTAGCCACCTATTGACCTTATCCAACATTTTCCACCTCCATGTACCCATTAAAAACCTCACTTAAACCTACCCGAATCACCCAATACCTCATCCCGACCAACCAAAGTCCTTTTTATAATCACAAAGGAAACCCAAAGCTTGTTCTCAGTGGCATTTCCAGATTTCCATAGTAGCTAGCACCGGTTATACTAGACCCTCTGTCCCTTTAACCGACATCGGTCTCTGTATTTGTCCATACATCCCGCAATGTATCTACCCACCAAATTTCATCTTACCTTCATCCACCCGTGATCTACCCAAGACCTCTCGACAAACCCGTAGAACCTAGAACCAATCATTTTACCTTTGGATTCTATTCTAGCCTAGCCTGTTAGATTAGATCTATTTCTTATTGTGTTTTAAGTGAGATACGTAAATCATTTCAAATTACAATAGGATTTACTTTGTTTACAACATTAAATTGTTTAAAATAGTGGATTGATAGCCATGTAGGAAGTATCAAAATTCCTGGATCTAGCATACGCTAGGTAGTTCATTGCCCATATTGTTTAATTCCTTCTGGTGGTCTTGCTTTGTATTACAGGTAGTTCCTCCTAGCCAAAAGGAATCTCTCACGATCAGTCAGTGGATTCAAAAGTCGTGCGCGTGCAACAACCCATCAACCAACATTTGAACAGTATAACTCCTACACCAAGTTACCCTATTTTTTTCATCAACGCTTCAAAGAAACAATCTAAGAAATAGGTGAAACACTTGGCACTAGATTATCTAAATGGGATGTTAGAAATGGGATATACCTAAGCACTTCATATAAATATTACCCCTAGAGTAATGGATAAGTTGAGTCCACGAATAATAATTTGCTAAGAATTATCAAAAGGAATCTAGATGAAAATCATAGGACATGGCATACCAAGCTCAAATCATCCTTGTGGGCTAATAGAATCACACCAAAGAAATCAACTGGCAGCTGTCCCTATAAGCTAGTATATGGAAGAGAATCTAGGATGCCCATATCTCTTGAGTTACTAGCATTGGAGCTTCTCAAGCAACTAGAATTATCTAAGTTTGAGCCCATGGAAGCTAGATATGTAGAAATCATAGAGTTGGAAGAGCTAAGAGAAAATGTAATGCAAACCATAGAGAAGGATCATTCCTTGATCAAGTGTTCTTTTGATAAGAAAGATAAAGCCAATAACTTCTAGAAAGGTGACTTAGTACTAAAATAGGACACCGACCGGGAAAACTGAGAAAAATTCCAAATTTGATGCTATATGGAGTGGTCCCTACATGATCATGGGATGCAAGAGTAACAATGATTTCCAATTGTCTAAGTTGGATGGAGAAGAACCAAATTTCCCAATCAATGGAATCTATCTCAAGCATTGTTACTAGAGTAAAATCTCATCTTTCTACATATTATGTCGATTTCTAATTAATCCAAGTGCTTGTGGCACATTTTTATTTTTTGTAGAGTGTAGTCATTTTTACCCCCATCACAAAGGAAAGAAATCCCATGCGCATTGACCTATCACCTGCATGGAATCTGGGCACTCACCCGAGGCATGCACGGGCACCGAGTCTATATTTTATGTGAGTTTGATGGGAAATATCATCTATGATCTGCATGTAAGATATTTTTAAAGGAAATAAGACATACAAACACCATAGAGCTCGTAACAACTTCTAGATCCTTACAGGTCATTCTAGACATAAAGTACTTAATATATAATAGAACTTAAACCAAAATAGAAAGGAAGTCATACAAGCATTTATAATTAGTTAATAAACATCAATGAAAAATAATTATGAAGAAGTTTGTATGCATCAAAACCATTAATTCTCATATTCATATCAACTTGGTAGCCTTATTACATTCATTAGGCTATTACAAAAATGTCACAGAAAGGCAAACCATAGTCCTGCATTATAACTAGACTTATATAACTCGGGCCTTTAAAAGAAACTTTATAATTCCCAACCCTTGATACATCCTTTCCTACCCTTATTTGCCCAAAATAATAGATTCCTTACAGTATTTCTACATATCTCTACCCTTTCTCTATATGTTATGTTTACTTCAATAGGCATTGGTATATATAGCCTCTTTGATCTGCCAACTCATTCTCCTGTGGCCTCAGATCCGTCACCAAGTGTCTGAATGTGGTCCTCCAAGAGCACATGCTCCTCCAGGCCTGAGCTCACCACTCCATGCCATGATGTCCTTCTAGAAGCCTCTACCATAGGGCATATTCCTTCCTAGGCCAACTTGTTGTTAGGCTGGCACCTTATCCACTCCACATGCACAGTTGGGTCACATTTTCCTCGTATCCTGCCCAAAATACCCAATATGGAAAAGTCATGGAACCTTGGCTTTTTCCTGCGCGCATGCCATGAGTTTCCTTAAACCCTTTCCTATGCGCCTTCTCCTTGTGTGCCTTTCTTCAACTAGGCCTTGTGTGCCTACGTGCCATTTTATACTTAGCCAATATTTCAGGGGCCCAAAATCACCCCACACTACACCTGTTCTCTGTCCATGGGAACACTTCTTAAATAGATAAGGAATCATAGTAGGCTTACGCCTTGGGAAAATAATAAGGGGATGAAGAATTTGGGAAATAAGAAAGAATGGGACAATGATGGCATCACTGTAATAAACTAGAAAAATCTTTTTATAAGTCACCTCCAACTTGTTTTAGGAATCAACTTCGTTCTACACTCTCTTGCAAAGATCACCCACTAAGGTGCTCACTTGTTCAAAACCTATCCCATCTCCCTTTGTGCTCATGGTGTCAATAATCTTTTCTAACTCCTTACCTATATCCTCCAGTAGCATCCTTCCTTCGTGTAACCTATGGGTATAGTTCCTTCAACTGCTTTTGATTGAACCCCTTACAGCTTTCAATGGCCTTGGATTTCTATTCAACCTTAGCTAGGATATTTTCCCACTCCACTTTGTTCCCCTTGTTCTTCTCCTGGAACTCTTTAAGTTTCACTTCATCATTGGCGACTAGCATGCTCGCAACTTTGTCTTTGTCCACATAGTTATTGTATGTGGCCTCGGCATTCCGAGAGTCAATCCTTACATAGGTAAGGAATTTTCTATATTCTTCTATGAGCACCACAACTTTTAATTTGTCCTCCTTTTCTAAGCATGTGGCCACTTCTTCTGCAGACTCCAAAGCTAGTGGTTGCCTCTCCATGGTGAGGGCTCTTATTAAGTCCTCCAAGAAATCTAGGCCAGATGCATAATTATGCATGGTAGGTGTTAGGTCTAGATGCTTCAACACTATGGCATCTATAATGGACTCCACCTTTTTGTAAACTTCGCGCACTCTAGCCTTTTCATCCCTTAACTCTCACTACCACTGGGTGTCAATCAACTTCTCTTGATTTAGCTCTTTTGTCACTGTAGCTAGATCTTCCTATTTCTTCTTCAGTTCATCCTCTAGATATTTTATTTTATCATTCTGCCCAAAGAGTCTAGCTTCGACCTCAATGGAGACCTTGTTGAGTGCATTACACAATTGTTCATCTGAGAGCTATTGAATATTCACCAATGGGTTGTCTCCTTTTGATTCTAACAATGTTATAATTACCCCATTGCTTACTTCAAATTCTGGCTCATCAAGATGGAACTCAAATACCCATGAGAGCATCTTTCTTGTCCATAGGTATGTAGCCTCCTTATCAAAGGATAACATAGCCATGAGCTCCTCTATTAGAATTGTGCTTTGGAACCGTGTGCGAAAACTTTTTGGGGTCATTAATATAACCCATCCCAGGCCTCTCCTTTGTGCACTTGCCTCCCAAGCACGTGCCCTAAGGAATAACTACAAGTCAAAGTGGAGCCTCTAGTGCTACCATGGTCCTTTTCTATGCTCTCTTCCTTATCCTCATTCAACACCAGCTCAACGCTGTGTTCCAACTCCTCTTCCACCAAGGTCTCAATGATCTTTGTTGCTTCTCCTTCTGCCACCTTGGTTATCTATTCTTGCATAAGGCTTGGAGTCCTCTACTTCTACGCACCAACCTCCTCACTTCTTCCTATGTCTTGGGTGCCTTCCCCTCCTGACTACCCTTACGCCATAAAAATGGAACCCATGTTCTTCTTCTCTACCCTCTTCTTCTGAATCATACATGTCAAAGATGGGTGTCTCTTGATCTCTTCTAGGATCATCTTCTTCACTACCATCTTCCTCATCGTCATCTTCCTTTTCCCCTATGTACCTCTCCAAACTCTCAGTTTCTTTCGAGGCGGTCTCTTCTTCTACCCTCTTCTTCTTCCTAACCGAGGATTCCAGTGTAGGTGAATCTATCTTTTCTTCCTCCGATGACTCCTTGTCTAATGTATTTTCTGGCTCTGAGTCTTCTCTTTGATTATGGACTTCTTCTTGCGTGAGTACATATTGGTTCTGGTACTTGTCCTAGGGGAACCTATTACTTATGTATCCACTACACTTGGTATTTTATTCTCTGGTTATTTTTCCTCCCGCATGGGCACTGGTCTTTTCCTACTAGTTAGGTCCTCAGGTATGGATATCTCATTCTCAAAATACGCACCCTTTTCAACTTTAGGTCTTATATCGAGGTATACGTGTGCCACGGATCCTCCTGCAATGGGAAAAGTTATGGGTCTAACCATTTGGACCTCATGTGACATATACCTCTCCATGTATGCATGCTTGTTGGGGTAGACCAACCCTTTGTGCATTTCCCTGTGGTCCCAGTCCAGATTACCAAGGTCCAACCTCAACTTCTTGGATTCTTTGAACTATTTCATTCTCGCTTGGAAGTGTTGAGCTGTGAAGGAAAAATGGAGCTTGCACCATGGGCTCCATGTCTCATATATCAATTTGAATCTCCCTACGTAGAAATGCTGGTACACATAAAACATGGCCTCTCCCTTAGTGGCCACTGGAAGTTGTTCATGGATCCTCCATTCCACCCTAAACACATTCCTCAGGTGCGTATACAACTTCTCCAAGCGTGCCTTGTACAGGGCGGTCATACCATCATAAGTGTACTTTTCAAATCTCTTCGTAGGTGAAGGTTCCTCGAAAGGTACTCCCACATGAATTTTTCCAATGCATCCGACACTCCAACTGCATGAAAATACAATGGTTAGTGGGACATTACCAAAAAGGATTTTATCACCTTCTTTTGTGCTACTGAAAATTTCATCCGCGATGAATGTAGACAAGTTATAGATGGTGCCCTCTGGAATTTTCTTGTAAACATGTGACCATGCCTTATTAACTTGGGATCATATCTCACGCCATTTATCTTTGTTACAAAGTTGCACGACCATCTTCATCACCAGGTCCTTGATGTCCGTGATATCAAAGTACCTCGACCCCTTTTTGTATGCATAGGTGGTGACAGTCTCCTTAATTTCCTCTTTGTCGCTTAAGTCATCCTCCAAACTATCTCCTTCACAGATGAGGCCTGTGAAATGCAAAATGAGCTGAGGGGTAATGCACATCTTACACCCTATGAAGTGGAAGTAGTCTTCGTGCACGCACACCATCAACCATTGATAAAGGTGCTCAAGTTTCCCAAAGTATGGAAACTCAACAAGTTTTAATAATCCCGACTTCTCCACCTTGACGCTCATGTCATCATCATAGATGGGCAAACCCTTTGGTGTCCTTTTATTTGTTGGGTGCACTAACTCCAGTGCCATATCCTTCTCAATTGTGCTCAAATGATGATTTTAATCATTTACAGACATGTTTCTCAAATGGTACTCCCACTCCTTTCCCAGTAATACTCCATCTGGGTACTGCATTTATGCATACCACTCTTCATTTGTATGTGCGATAGTTTCTTGTTGCTTTCTCTTTCCCTTTCCCTTCCTAGGTGTGCCAGCTGGTTTCTTGGGTGCCATTACCTAGCTTCTCTTATCACTTCCTATTACTTTTTTCTTCCACTCCCTCCAACCTTAGATCTCGAACTTATGAAGAAAACCCCTTAAACCCACTCCCTAGTTATTTAAACCATAACTAGGATAATTCTTTCACAAACGGCACACTCTTATTATTTCTCTTACGCCCGAGAAATACCTTCTCTCTAGTTTGTGAATCCAAACTAGTGACTCATGCTCACACTTTTCAAATTTTTCTTCACATAGATCAGTTCTGGAAGCCCTAGTTTACAAAGATGTACAAGTGCTTCTTTCTCCTTATACACAAAGTGAATAATGAAATTCCCAAACCTTTATTTATAGTTTTTCCCACTTTTAAGCATTAAATGCTACTTCACCTACCATCATACTTTTAACATTTAAAGTGGCTTTTTCAAACAAATCCTAACTTATGTGCCCTAACTTACGTACCCAACCTACGTGGATAATCCCCAACCTTCTAGCACACAACCAATCCATCTTGACAAGAGACTCTTGTGCACACATCACCTGTGCAAAGGCACTTCTTCTGTCATGATTTTTCTCTCACCTACCTCGTGTTGTTTATGCAATTCTTCCTTCTCTGTACGTGGGATCCGACAAAGAGCCTTATCTTGACACCAACCATCCTTTTCCACCTTTTCTTTCATGTACCTCTTTCAATAGGGCCATTCAATTGGGATTTCCAACCAAATCCTCCTTGGCCCTTTACCCATGCTTTCCTTCACATCGCTCCACCCCACACTTAAATGATGCATTAACCTTTGTGTATTCAAAACTTTCAAAAAGTAACAAGGTTACTGTATGTACCTAAAATTGTAGGGTACTACACCACCGAACAATGTTACACGTGCCTCGAATGATGATACAGTCTCCTCGCAAGGTGTTTGGGATCCGAGAAAGCTCTCTAAGTATACATTAACATCCTACATACCACGCTTAACGCTGCGTGCTTTACTTTTTCCTTCCCCTCCTTTTCTTTGCTTTTTGGTCTTCCATGACGAAATCGCCACCCAGCAGAGTGGCGAGTCCTATAATTGCCACCCTAGTCAAGGCGGCGATCCTTCACGCATTTTCCGAATGCTCTTTTAATGTGACTCATGTAAATTTTCAATATTTACCATTTTTTTTTCACCACCTTTGCTTGTATTAATGATTCTGGTTCCCTGGAATAGTGTTTTGGCATTGTTTATGGTTTAGGAGATCAATTTGGTTTTCACCATTCGATAAATGGGATTCTATAAATAGCTAGCTTGTGCTAAAGAAAATGGCCCCACAAATTTTCCTCTAAATTTCTCATTTCAATAGCATAGCCCTTTCAATTTTGGTTTCATTTGTTGGATGCATGGTAGTGTTGTTTAGCTATTAGAAAGCCACATATTCTCCTTGTGCAAGTGTTGTTATTATTTCATCCCATCAATTGGAGTAGGATACCTTGATTTTTAGTAGGGAGCCATTAAAGTTACAGGTTTTTCTCGTAAAATAGGATAGTTTTAGGTTCGGATGTTTTATTTTGCATGAATCGCAATAAATCCCACTAGGAATTGTATAAGCCAAGCTCTGTTCACTTGTACTATCCCTCTCCTACTCGCATTGTATTCAGTCTGCATCCTAAGCTTCCTCTATTCCAATATCTACTTTTGTTGATGCTAGCATTACATGCTTTTTGGATCCTCGTGAGCACAAAGGAATAAGGAGATCACATTAAGGGGATACGGTGCCACACTATCAGATTCACCACTATTCTACAAAATCTAGGTTCAAGCTTTCAAAGTTCTAGTTAAAGCATATCAAATAGAGTAGCCAATCATTTCATTTTAGTTAATTTTACTTTCGATATTGCCGGGAAGTTGTGGGGATTGATACTTTCGATAAACTATGATTCACTCCTCACTCCTGAGGTAGGATTGAGAGTATTTCAAATATATTAGATTACTTATCTAGTTACTTAGAATAGATTCACAACTGCATAGACAAGTAGCTATACTCGGCTACTTTGTTTGTTTTAATTTTGTTATTAGTTTAGTTGTCAATTTCTAGATATATTAGATAATTGCTCTTTTAAATTCTGTTTAGTAGCTTTTTTAAAATGTTAGATTTAGAAATATACATAGATATATCTTGCGTAATCGGTTTATTCTGTCATTAATTAGCTTTACATCATTTCCTTTTGCATGACAATCACAGGACCTAGGGAGCCTAGAGAATACCTATTTGAGCCTATCATGCCTCAACCAAATCTTGTCACAGTAATAACCGATATAGACCAGAATCTTAGAATCCAAGTCTTCCAAACAACAACAGACTTACAACAGATTAGCTTGCAGTTAAGAGGGTTAAACATAGAAGACGACCAAGCACACATATTCTGGTCAAAACTAGCCAAACTATAGGTTACCTTAGATAAACATCCACATGACTATAGAAGGGCTTGAAAGAGAGAAAACATTCGATTCGACCCTTTGGTCACACAGCCAAATGCAAGAGATTATCTCATTGATATAGACACTAACTTAAGAATTCGGGTTGTAGAGCGCGCTGTAAAGATACTCTGAAAAGATTACACAACTGTTAATTCTTAACATAGAAGCTGAAAAGGCATACAACTATTGGATACTAGGGATTAGGGACTGATTCCGCATATGATCATAGCAGGTCCATAATAACCACGAATATACGGTTGTGATCCACAAATCCCACAACCCAACGAATCCACAAGTCAATCCGACATTGACGCTAGCTTACGCACATTAGTATTTAGATCCACTCCACTTCTACCTATCATTATCACATAGTTATCCTTGTTGGATATAACAACTAAAAATGCTAAGGATTTCTGGACTAGAGCGGAGAATCACTCGTAGAGTCCACTATATCCATCATCCATCCTATGACCCTATCTAGAGATATACATGAAACAATCCCAAGTCATTTTCCTCGTATCCCACAACCTATAGATCGGATCACGCCAGAGCTTGATATTGATTGGAGCCTTTGAGAAGTCATCCTCGCTGACCGATCTATCATGCCAATTCAGGTTAGGAGGGCCTTCTTTTCCTTAGATTTGTAAATTCCATTAGTGCATGTCAAAGATATAAGATTGCCTAACTAGTTTACCCATACCCCACGTATAATCCATCCCCACCGGCTATCTTGGCACGACCTCGGGAGGTCGGGTGCAAGGAAGAGTTACTTGTAGATTCCCATGCTCACTTGTCGCTTTTCCATTGTACAAAATTGGTGAACCCGATGTGAACTTCCTACTTTCTTGTTTGGAATCATATTTCTACTTGTTCTTCTAATTAGTATACTTTTCATCTTTTCCACCTCATTAGCCTTCACATTAGCTTCACCAAAAAATTGGTGAACCCGATGTGAAACACACAGTGCTTTCCCTTTTCTTTATTACCTCTTTCTTCCAGATTCGCTCTTTCCCATTATTCTACAAGTATTCATATACCCCTCGAATATGTCGAGATTCGATGCATATGGTAGACCTCTCCTAGGTCTTCGGGCATACTACGCTCAATCGAATAGACAGTCATCACCATCGCTCTCGGTATGGGATGAAAACTATTCAAATAACCAATTATCAACACAAGCTCCACCTCCAAGGACTAGATACAGTTCATCTTTCCAAATAGAGGAGTTGGATCAACTTGAGAAAACGTAAAAATAGAGCCTTGAGCTCGAACAATATGACATTCACAAGAGAATCTGGTTCATCTCCTTAGGTGTTCCTTAGACCACAAATTAGCAAACAATTAGATCCATACCTGGTTTTAGATGATGATCATTCAGTGCGTTACGCCAGGAATGAACAATGCTCTAGAAGTATGTACCCACCTATAGGAAGTTTACAAACATGACCCGAGGTCTCTTTTCAAGAAAACACCTCCATACCACTACCTATAGGAAATGCCCTTGGTGAAACTTGGTAGGAAATGATCAATTCATAGCGGGGTATCACATGACTATACAACCTCAAAATATACAACAAACGCCACCAAGGAAAATACTGGGACTTCACCAAATGAAGTCATTTTGACTTTAGTAGAAAGAATTAGAGGGTTAGAACTTTCTCAAGCAAGTCAAACATCTCAATTCATGCAGGTAGGAAATTCCAATCCTCCACATCATCCTAGCCAAGTAGACCTCCTCACAAGAATAGGCATGTTGGGCATGCCTCCTCAGTATTCGCAACAAACACCAACTAGAACTGCCACCTATAACATCATTCGGGTGGGAATATGATACCCCCCGGTCTTGTACAACACAATCCACTCTTGGGGAATACTCCTTCATACTTAAACATGTACTCCAAGTCACCACAAGAAGATATGTTCTCCTCTCCCATGCTTGCTCAACCACAGGGGCTTCCTTATGCCCCTGCAAATGCATACACTACGCCGTATCAACAACCCATTCCACCTCCCCCCCCTCAATAGGAACCATCAATGGTTGAAACCTATGTGATAGGGACTTACTCAGAGTACTTGAAAGAGCCCTTAGACTTCACCATATGAAGCATCATGCTTCCGAGACCTCTTCCCGATTTTCCCAAATACAAAGGGGAGGGAGACCCGAATACACACATTAAGGCCTATGCTACAGCCATTCGAGAATTACTTCCTTGGGATGGGGTTGTTGCCAAAATATTCCCCAAGACCTTGGAGGGCATCGCCCTCGATTGGTATTACAGAATACCTGAAGCTTCCATCCATTCGTTTAAACAACTAGTTTCAGAGTTCATTAAGGCATTTGACATGAACAAACTATTAAGAACAGGAATCAAGGAATTCTTGCACATTAAACAAGAACATAATGAATCTATCGCTCATTTCATCCAGAGGTGGCACACATGTCCTTTATTCTTCAGCTAGTGCTCCAAACATGGACCAAATGGAGCTATGTAATTTATTCCTTCATTCTCTCAGCAGAGAGGTGAAGGAAGAAGTCTAGAAGTTCCCACTAAGGACTTACGATGAAGTACTTAAGAGTTCTCTCCGAATAGATCAAGCGGTAATAGATAGTAGTTGCAAGATGTATGGAGCAAATGGGAGGTTAATCACCCCCAACTAGAATACTACGACTTACCCTACTACCACAAATATCAATCAAGGACCTAAAATCCTTAACAAAAATCATGGTGCAACAACCGATGGGGTAACTGACCAAGCTAAAAAGGTCAATGTTATAAATACTCTGCCATCCGGTTAACAATCAACAAAACAAAAAATTTACCCCAACAATTAATTCGAGGATTTTAATCATCCACAACAAAAACAACAACAACGGCGGATCCAGACACAGGGTCCAAGCCAAAACTCAATTAGATATCAAAATCAGAACCAAAACCAAAAACAATAAATACAAAACCTTAATCCTAATAGATAGTGGTTTGATCAGAGTCTTGGACCACAATATACACCAAACCAGAAACCTAGAAATTACAATCCTAACTCGTATTGTGGTTTTCACAAGATTTGAGGGCATGAAACTAGAATGTGTTGTGACTACAATAAATTCATGCAAAATTTTCCAGAGGAGTAGAGACAACTTTTCATAGATATGTTCTTTTTGGATCCTCGTTACAAAGACTAAATGCTTTTAGAGGGGTAGATTCCCTCAAAATGCTCCACTCAAGATCTTCAATGATCCGCTCCCAAGTCACAATAACAACAAATTAAATCCAAATGGGACGAACAAAGGTGTAATGGTAGGAAATAATGATTATGAAGCCTCGACTTCACTAAATCCACATGTTGCACCACAATTAGGAAGTCAACCATGGCCCAAGATAGTCGGTTTAGTAGAATTAGATACCGAACTACCCATGGAAGCCGTAACAAGGACACGAGAGTATTCCTCTTAGCCAAATCCAAGTTTTCCACTAGAGACAGATAACATCCAACAAATATTAGTGAAACTCGTAGGTGCCTATGATCTGATTAATGACCTAACAAAAACCTTCTCTCACATCCCACTCTTCTACCCACAGGGGCTGCTATTTTAGAGGCATTAGGGTTAGGTCATTTAATTAACATCACTCCACCTCCCGAAACATAGGTAAACCATATATACTTTGATATCTACCCTCCGGGGCAGCCGGAGAGGGATGCCGAGTTTATATTCGAAATAAACAAAATGCCGACAGACGTTGAGATTGTATACAGAGGTGATCCGGCCTTACATTTGCAAGTATGGGTTTATAAAAATTACGTTAAACACATAATGGTTGATGATGGGGCAGTAGTTAACATAGTCCCCTTCTCTTTCCTTTAAAAGCTAGGGTATGGAGAAACAAACTATTCCACAACTCGGAATACGCTAAGAGGCTATGATAGCCTTAAGGCCACTTTGATTAGAACTATAACACTACCAGTTACCTTAGGACCCAAAACAATCCTGACTGAGTTTTATATTATAGATTGGGAAACCAATTATAATATGATCCTCGGCTGACCATGGATACACCGTATGAAGGCAATCCCTTCTACGCTATTTCAAGAAGTAAGGTTCTTACACTTAGGAAAGGTATTCATAGCCAAAGGTAATCCAAAACCATTTGATATACACCTAGCTGACTTAAAGAAAATACCGGGCATTCACTTTGAGTTTGAACTCCCAACAAACCAACCGACGTGAAACCAAAAGAAAATTTGGTACCTACAATAGATCTTGAGACTATGAGTCTAGTCAAAGTTATCCTAGCCCTCAAGGATGAAACTAACATTATAGAAGCGTATCATTAGGAACTACCGCAAATATTTTGGACTTACTAGAGCAAGATCTACCAATTTTCCTACCATTTGATTCTATAGGTATGGGATATACCCTAGGTGTTGGTGCTCTTCCAGCAGAGGATCTCTGCACGGTAGAAGTGACCAAAGTAGAAAAAATTGACATAGCGAATGTCCCAATGTCCATCTTCCCAACTAAATATTAGACTCTCCATTTTGATGGAGCAAGATGTCGTTATGGGGCTGGGGCAGGTGTGATCTTTACTTCTCCCAAGGGAAAGATCCTACCATTCACCTTTAAACTAAATTTTGAATGTACAAATAATGGCACGAGTATGAAGCCCTCCTCCTTGGCCTCATCATAGCTAAAAGGCTCGGTGTTAACAATATCAGGGTGTTAGGAGACTCTCAATTAGTAGCGAACCAAGTCTCTGAGGTGTATGAAACTAGAGTTGAACACTTACAACTCTACAAAATAGCGGTATTAACTTTGAGCAAAGAATTCGACTTCATATCCATTGAAGCAATCCCATGAGAAAAAAATCTTCTTGCAGATTCTATAGCAACCTCAACGTCATGCTTCACCCCAAACAGTGAGTTAGAAGATACCCATTTCGTGGTATCCCTTCGTACTAAACCATTAGTGAAAACAATGTCAAACCCTCTTTTAACAAATATAGCTGAGAACAATTCTATTATCCTAGACCACGTTGATAGTGATAGAGCCACTCTGGATTACTTAAATGCCTATGCAACATTACATCTCACCCATCATAAGGTAGATTCATCCTTAATCCGACATTCATCTTCCTACTTGAAATCCCATGATAGAGCTTCCCCCACAAAAGGAACTCAACATGTACACAATAGAGAATGGAGATGATCTGGGATTACCTCCAGCCTCGCCTGAGTTTGAAGAAGGTAACACTTCTTTAATCGAAGAAACAATTGATATTAACATTGGAACGGAGGAAGACCCAAGGATCTTGAAACTAGGATCTTCGTTAACTCCAGAAGAAATAGAAATACACACTTGAATCCTCAAAGAACATCAAAAGGCTTTTGCATTTAATTATAAAGAAATGACAGGGGTTGCACCACACATTACGGTACATAATCTCATCACCAAATCAGATGTAAAGCCAATTAAACAAAAATTGAGACCAATTAAACCTAAGGTAGCTCTCATGGTAAAAGAAGAAGTAATGAAACTCCTCCAAGTAGGATTCATCAAACCAGTTGATTATTCTCAATGGATATCTAATATCGTTCCCATTCTCAAAAAGAATGGGAAGATATGCATTTGCATAGATTTCCGAGACATTAACAAAGCATGCCCCAAGGATGACTTCCCATTACCATCCATTGACGTCATCGTTGATGCAACAACTAGCTTTGAGATTTTGTCTCTCATGGATGGATTCTTAGGATATAATCAAATCAAAATATCCGAACAAGACCAAGCCAAAACCATGTTTATAACTCCTTGGGGAACCTATTGCTACGTTGTTATGCCATTCGGTCTCAAGAACGCTGGTGCCACATACCAACGGGCAATGACATACATATTTCACGATCTTATTCACAAGATCATGGAATCCTACGTAGATGACTTGTTGGCCAAGGCCAGGAAGTGCTGTGATCACTGGAAGTTCTCCGTATCATTCTTTCATGTTTGATAGAATACGGAGTCACACTAAACCTAGAAAAATGCATATTTGGTGTGACAGGAGGGAAGCTCCTAGGTTACATTATATCGTCACGAGGGATCAACGTAGACCTAATTAAAATCTGCATTGTTCTTGAAATGATCCCACCATCAGATGAATCTAGAATTAGGTCATTTCTTGGGAAACTCGGTGCCATCCGAAGATTCATCCCAAATTCAAGCATTGCCATTAATCCAATCAACAATCTACTCAAGAAAGAGTACAACACCGATTGGATTGAAGACTGTAAGGAGGCTTTCAAGTAGTTAAGCATTTCCTGTTGTCACCACCCATGCTAATGCCACCTAAACCAGATCACCCTTTAATCTTATATTCACGAGCTACCAATGTCTCACTAGCCTATATGCTGGCTCAAGAAGACAATGACATGAGAGAATGCGCAATTTATTTTATAAGCCACACATTACTCGATTATGAAACACACTATACGCAAGCAGAATGAGAATGCCTTGCCATAGTCTTCGCAACCAAATGCTTAAGACATTACATGCTAAATCAAGAAATGAGGGTCATTGTAAAAACAGACCATTTACGAACCTTTCTCATGCAAGGGTCCTTGTCTAAAAAGGCTAGACGCTTTATGACCTTAATGGGTGAGTTTGAATTAACTTTTGTAAATCAAAAGTCTGTTAAGGGAAAAATCATAGCAAATTGGTTAGCTGACAACCCATTAGACGGAGGTGATCTAGTCGATTTGGACTTTCCCGATGAATGCATATATTACGTCAAAACTAGACCTCCCATCTCTGAATGTCCTTGGTATACTGATATTATTAATTATATCATGAGCCATACCTATCCAGAAAGTGCTACACCACAACAGAGAAGACGGTTACGCATTATCGTAGCTAAATACGTTATTATAGAACAAGTGCTCTATCGTAAGGATTTCGATGGAATGCTTCTAAGGTGTGTTGACACAGAAGAATCCAAGAAGATTCTCCACGAATCTCATAGTGGAATATGTGGAGGCCACTTCGGTGGTCATGCCACCGCCCACAAAATACATCGATGGGCTATTTCTAGCCCACTCTAGAACACGACGTAGTAGAGTTTGTACGTAGGTGTCATAAATGCCAAGAATTCTCCCACGAGATTCACATGCTGGCACAAGCTCTACAACCAATCACTACTCCATGGCCCTTTTCTACATGGGGGCTAGATTTGATAGGGAAATTCTCTCCCTCATCTATAGACGGCCATAACTTCATAATCACAACCACCGAGTATTTTACCAAATGGGTAGAGGCTATGCCTCTCACCACTGTACCAGGTTCCGTGATCACCAAGTTCATTTTGAACCAGATCATTTATAGGTATGGTGTCCCACAAACCATTATCATAGATAATGGGACTTCTTTTAAGAATGACGAGGTTCATGAGCTATGCAATAAATTTAAAATAAACCATCATACAACCTCCCTGTATTACCCTCAAGCCAACGGATAGGCTGAAGCAACAAACAAAACATTGAAAGCCATTCTCCTTAAAACGGTAAAAGAAAACAAAAAATATTGGCATTTAAAGTTATACCCAGCCTTGTGGGCCCACCGAACCTCAATAAGAACACCAACAGGAGCAACTCCTTTCTCGCTGGTATTCGGAGCGGAAGTAGTTCTCCCACTTGAGGTTGAAATACCCAGTCTCCGCATCTCATTACAAGGGATTCTGGATGAAGAAGCTTATAGAGACGTCTCTCTCAACTAGAAAGCCTAGATGAGGCCAGAGCTAGATGCTCGAACAGGTGACATAGTGTCTACATCTTTGGCCGACCTGATGTGGTGGCAATCTGACAACAAGGTCTATGAACGAGACATATACGAAGGTGATCTAGTTCTAAGACTAGACAACTGATCGATAAAAAGACCGGTGAAGGGAGGAAATTCCAGCCCAAATGGTTGGGCCCATACCAAGTCATGAAGGACTATGGAAATGGTGCATATCTCTTATGCACACTAGAGGGTGAGGAATTTGGTGAAACTATCAATTCCCTACACCTTAAACGATTCTATGCATAAGTGACCAGCACTATCTATATAATTATATCTATATTGCATCTTCATGTAGTTAGGTTCATTTCGTCCGCTTGTTTCGTACAAATCTTGTTTCGTACATACTAACATTTTACTCAAATAAACAAGTCAAATATAGATCAAACAAAAAAATTTATTTTTACACATTTCCTTACCCTACCAACCTTTGGTGATGAGCTTGCATCTCTTAATTATGGCCTCCATATCATCATTGGTTAGGGAGGAAATTGGCTGGTGAGGTGCTCTAAGCACCGACATGTTTTTCCATCTGGCTGCCCTCATAGCTCTAGGATCTACCACCTCTACACCTCTCCCATAAGGGATGAAACGCTCATAGACCTAGCTCATAACCAGGGTCGGATGGCTCAATGAATGCCCCTGTAAATGGATCACTTGGTATAAATCATGATAGGTGGTCCTAAGAATGTCGGCACCCCGGGAATAAATCCAACCATGTCCCTCAATCTGTGCAATGATGGGGGACCAATAATATAATAAGGTGTCTCCTCCCTTATCCTTGATCAATCTTGAGGTAAGGATCCCCATAATGGCTTGACGAATCAAGGGGATAGGCAGGCTAGGAATAGATCGGACCCTCACCCCATTCTTCAAACCAGTGGAGATAACTGCGTCTCCCATATATGAGGCCCACTGTGCTATCTAAGCCCGTGACCCTGTTGTCTCAAGAGTGAGCCATCTCCCAATAATTGGAACCCCTAAGATATGGTAAACATCCTCCAAGGTAATGGTCCACTCACCCCGGACTCCTGCGAATCATAAAGTGTTCCGATCAACATCCCAATATGAAAATAAGTCACAAAGTATGTGAATAGATGATGCAACATGCAGGACCCATGAAATATACAAGATATAGGCCCTCTAGAAGAGTGTCCTGCTCATCCTGAGAAAGGGCATCCAATACTGCCGGAAGCCAATCACACTCTCTCTCCCGACTCCATCGGATATACTCCTTCTCCTACATACACCCAAAAACACACAAAACAGAGTAAGTTAGTATCCAAATGACATTAGAAAAATCGTGAAAACATATAAGAGTGCTAAAAATGCAAAAGCAAATTCAAATAAGTATTATTTATGCATTCTGAGCGAATCGCCACCCCGAGTAGAGAGACAGCCTCCAATTTCCTCCATAAAGGCGGTGATCTTGTAAATGCCACCCCGATCGGGTGGTGGTAGTCTCATAACCGATGGCCTTCTCGGGGCAACGGTCATGTCCTCGAAAACCCACATAGGTCATGCGCCCTAAAAATGCCTAAAAACACAAAATAAAGACTATTTTTATTAAAAAAATCCTACCCAGTAGGTGCCCCCCTAGATAGACCTATTAAAACTAAAATTTTCTAAAATAATCCCCCCATGACAATTTTTTTGTCATTTTAACATTTTGGGGATAAAAATGATAAATCGAGAAAAACTAACCTGTGATCTCGTGGGTCGGTGTTCCACTCATGGAGGCATGATCACGATCTCATCCCAAATGTTTTGACTATACTCATGTGAGAAATGTCACCGTGGGTCCCAGAGCTCAAAATCAACCAAATCAACATGCGCAAATGAATAGGAAAATGGGCCCACTTTTACATATATAAAGAACTCCGACGTATTTTGAATGCCCTTTTCACAGGTTTGGAGCCCCGACGGAGGTAAGTTCTTATCCCTGCACAAATGGTACGTCCTCATTTCATATTATTTTAGTATTTATTCTTCGATCTATTTTGTCTATATGCACTTGAGTCCTCTTTTCATTTTGTAGGTGGTGGGAATTTTGGATGGCGTCATTCTAACACATAGACATATCAAGTATAGCTTCTAACTTCCCATTTTCGGGACTTCCAATCTCAGACCCACCATTTTATGTCTCTTCATGGCTAAAATGTTTATCTGAAGGGGCAATATGTACGTACCCAAAATTATAGGGTACTGCACCACTAGAACAATATTACACGTGCCCCAATGATGATATAGGTCTCCTCGCAAGGTGTTCGGGATCCAGAAAATCTCTCCAAGTATACGTTAACATCCCGCATACCCCTCTTAGCCCCTGCATGCTTTAATTTTTCCTTCCCCTCCTTTTCTTTTCTTTTCGGTCTTCCGTGAGGAACACTGCCTGACAGAGAAGCGGTCATGTAACCACCACCTGTTCGGGCGGTGGTCCTTCACACATTTTCCAAAATGCTCTTTTAACATGACTCATGTAAATTTTCAATGTTTACAAGTTTTTTTCACCAACTTTTCTTGTATTAATGATTTTGGTTCCCCTGAATAATGTTTTAGAATTGTTTATGGTTTAAGAGATCAATTTGGCTTTCACCTTTGGGTAAATGGGATTCTATGAATAGCTGGCTTGTGCTCAAGCAAATGGACCCTCAAATTTTCCTCTGAATTTCTCATTTCAACAGTTTAGCCCTTTCAATTTTTTTAGGATTCATAGTTTCATTTGTTGTATGCATGGTAGTGTTGTTTAGCTATTAGAAAGCCACATATTCTCCTTATATAAGTGCTTGTTATTATTTCATCCCATCAATTGGAGTACGATAGCTTGATTTTTAGTAGGGAACCATTAAATTTTTAGGTTCTACTCATCAAATAGGATAGTTTAATGTTCTGAATGTTTTATGTTGCATGACTCGTAATAAATCCTGCTAGGAATTGCATAAACCAAGCTCTGTTCACTTGTGCTATCCCTCTCCTACTCGCATTGTATTCAGTCTGCATCCTAAGTTGCCTCTGTTCCAATATCTACTTTTTTTGATGCTGGCATTACACGCTTTTCTGGATCCTTGTGAGCACAAAGGAATGAGGAGATCACACTAAGGGGACAAGGCCACAAACCATCGATTTGCCACTATTCTGCAAAATCTAGGTTCAAGCTTTCAAAAGTTCTAGTTAAAGCATATCAAATAGAGTAGCCAATCATTTCATTTCAGTTAATTTTACTTTCGATATTGCTAGGGAAGTTGTGGGGATTGATAGTTTCTGAGAAACTATGATTCACTCCTCACTCCTGAGGTAGGATTGAGAGTCTTTCAAATAGATTAGATCAGTTATCTGGTTACTTAGAATAGATTCACAACCGCAAAGACAAGTAGCTATACTTAATCGATTTGTTTGTTTTAATTTCATTATTAGTTTAGTCACAATTTATAGATATATTAGATAATTGCTCTTTTAAATTCATTTAGTAGCTTTTCAAAAATGTCAGATGTAAAATATACATAGATATATCTTGCGTAGTTGGTTTATTCTGTCATTAATTATCTTTACATCATTTCCTTTTGAATGACAATCACGGGACCTAGGGAGCCCAAAGAATACGTATTCGAGCCTATTGTGCCTCAACCCAATCTTGTCACAACAATAACCGATATAGAATAGAATCTTAGAATCCAAGTCTTCCAAACAACAACAGACTTACAACAGATCAGCTCGCAGTTAAGAGGGTTAAACATAGAAGACGACCAAGCACACATATTCTGGTCAAAACCATCCAAACTACATGTTACCTTAGATAAACATCCGCATGATTGTAGAAGGGCTTGAAAGAGAGCAAACATTTAGTTTTGACCCTTTGGTCCCACAGCCAAACGTAGGAGATATTCTCACTGATATAGACACTAACTTAAGAATTTAGGTTGCAAGAACACCTTTAAGATACTCTAAAAAGATTGCACAACTGTTAATTCTAAACATAGAAGCTGAAAAGGAATATGACTATTAGATACTAGGGATTAGGGATTGATTCCACATTTGACCACCACAACCCAATGAATTCACAATTCAATCTGACATTAATGTTGGCTTACGCACATTAGTATTTAGATCCACTCCACTTCTGCCTATCATAATCACACAATTATCCTTGTTGGATATAGCAGCTAACAAAGCTAAGGATTTCTGGACTAGACCGGAGAATCACCCGTAGAGTCCACTATATCCATCATCCATCCTATGACCCTATCTGGAGATATACATGAAACAATCCCAAGTCATTTTCCTCGTATCCCACAACCTATAGATTAGATCGTGCTGCAGCTCAAAATTGATTGGAGCCTTCAAGAATTCATCCTCACCGACCTATCTTTCATGCCGCCAAGTTAGGAGGGCCTTCTTTATCTAAGATTCATAGATTCCATTAGTGTGTGTCAAAGATATAATATTTCCTAACTAGTTTACCCATACCCCAAGTATAATCCATCCCCACCGGCTGTCTCGGCACGACCTCGGGAGGTCAAGTGCGAGGAAGAGTTACTTGTAGATTCCCATGCTCGCTTGTCACTTTTCCATCGTACAGTTACCGGTGCCCAAGGCACAAAAAAAAAACAATGTTAAAGGGAAATATAAGAAAGGAAATGCATAAAGGAAATTCTAAATTATTTGGAAAAACTACCTTATTTACAAACACCAAGAAGCCTTATTTATAGTAGGGCTTTATCCTACTCCCATTGAAGTGTCAAGGTAATTTCATTCCATCCAGCACTTGTAACTGGAATGTGCCTGAATCAAGGATGTACAAGATTGTGTAGGGACCCAACCAATGGAATTTCAACATCCCAAGATGGCACAAAAATTGAGAATCATACAGTAAGAAGATCTGCCCAACCTCGAATTTCTTGTTCTTAATGTGATGATCATGCCATGTTTTTTGCTTTACTTTTTCTACTATTTGGCTCTACCTGGTGAGTGATCATATTTCATCTAGCTTCATCAATTCATCAATTCTCTCTTCCGAAGGCTCGCTCATTAGCTAGCCCTTGTGCACACGCGATTCACAAGGAAGGCATCATGAACTCAACCAATAGAAAAACTTCCATGCCAAACACCAATCAAAACGGTGTGTATTTGTTCATTCTTTTATTAGTTTTCCTATAAGCCCATAATACGCCCGATACCTTGTCATCCCAATCGTTTCTTCCGACATCACAAATTGTTGTCGGATATGACTCGATATTTTGTTAAACACTTTCATCGTTCCATTTTATTGTGGATGATAAGGTGTTGTCTTATGATGAGCCACCATGAACTCTACTAATAGGATCCTCATGGTATCATTCAAGAAATGTGTATCCCTATCACTCGTTAAACTTAAAGGGCATCTATACCTTTTTGATCTGTTTTTTCCCATAGAAACCTTGTTGTTGTAGTTGTTGTCAGAAAATTCCCATTTTAAGAATTTAGAATCAAGAGAAAATTTTTATTAATAATGTTCACTTTTCTAAATAAAGCAATATTTAGTACAAGAATTCCATGCCAATCAATTTAAATGGATAAACATATGCAGTTGTAATGACTTGGTGATTCACCGATCTATTCATTCCATAACTCAGTAAGCTACCGATCTATTTATGTTATCTTATGTATTGAATACATATTGTATACTTCATATACTTTGTCATCCTACCCTACACCAGGTACTGAGTGATCTATTTAAAGAACATATCTAAATATTTGTTACCAATATTCATCTGATATCACGTTGTTTTAAACTTGGTGACATAGGACAACGCAACCAGCAGTTTGTGATACTTTGGCCAAAGATTTATAACATAATGTGTATGTCACTATTCCTAGACAAGATACTCGTCATGTTAGAATACCTCCTTCACCTCACTCCTTAATGATTGGTCTTTACTGACTACCATCACCCACTTGTTCCAGTTTTACCCTAGCCCTAGATAGAAACATAATCTATTATAGGAAGATGCTCACAAAGGCTTAAGGTAGATGCGCATACTCGTTTGACCTAAGTCATCTAAATGTGCAAACATACCCTGAGCCTTTGGAATCTAATTCCTATCCTAAATATGCTCTTATCTAGACCTAGAAAGAAACTAGGTTCAAGTCCGAGTTCTAGATGTGTGTAGATCTAGATGATTAATGTGGAAGGGTGATGCCACATGTCAACTACAACACTATATTCTTGAGAATACCCAAGCCTTCTCGAAAGTAAAACCTTACAGGTTGGCGTGTGCCAACATCCTACAAAAACTACCTCATCAAGATGTACATACCCCAAGGAGATTATTAATACATTATTATTCTTCGAATTAAATCTTGATTACAACAACATCGCTAATCCCTAATCTACCACTCAATAAGTTCTTTCCTAAATTTGCCTCATTTATCCCATTAAGAACTTCATTATTTTCATGGTCGCTTTTAATATTTGATCACATAGTTAAACTATCAATTAACCATAACTGTAACGTTATAATATGTCTTATTTAAAAAGTACAATAACTTTTTGGAAAGGTTCAACATCTCGAATATATATCCATTTTAAATTAGACTTCATACAATTTGAATTCTAATAAATTGTAATCATATTTCCAAACCTTTTTGGTTTATAAATAATTACGAAGGAGAAATAGTCTTTATCCCCATGTTAAGTGTTAGGGTTTATCCTACCCAATATCCACATTTCTTAATGTATGTTCATCACATGTTACATTACTATGTTATATAGTTTAGATATCGAATATCATATTCTGCAACTTAACAAGCTGCATCACAAGTAGGGAAATTGAACTAAATCCCTTTATCCAACTTATTAAAGGATAACCAATTAAGCATAAAAATAGTATGAATAATATCAACAAGATAGAATCCATCTCTTCCATACAAGTACAAAATAATTTACACAACCAATACAGGTAAACTCTCAACTTTCAATTCATCTTTATAACTTATACATTTACAAGACTTATGCATTTAGGCATACTACATAACAACCACCTTCATTAAAAAAGAATACTACTTTTCCTTTTTCAATACAGTCTCTAGAACGAATCATAATTCTTCACAAGGAATCATATTTAAATTAGCCAATGCATCATATAAGTTTTTCCTTCTTTTATCACTTACGAAGTCCATTTGCAAAAAATAATAGCATGGGTCAGTTCAATGAACTGAGCATGATAAGCACTAAGCCTTAAAACGAAGTGCATTCCAATAATTGTTCCATTAAAACAACTTTGTTTTAATGAGACAATTATTACATCATAAATATCAATATAAGCAAAAGAAAATGGAAAAGAAGTACATTTAACCAATTGAATTCACTTCCAAGAGAAGAACAAAATATAATCCACTATATTTGTCCTACAAAAATTAAAGTTTAACTGATCCTATCAATTATCCTTAAGCAAACAATAGATCATAACATCTCATTGTTCCCAATTCTATCATAATAGAATACAACATTTATCTTTTCTTTAAGCCAAAAGAAGGGTTTACAACATGGTTCTCATTAGGATGATTCATCTAACTCTTAAGAAAAATAAGAAGAAGAACTATTACAAACTATGCCCAAACACAAAACATCCAAAAAATAGAAACAATTTCATAACATGAATTAACAATTTCATTTAAAGGACAACTACCTTAAAATTCAACATTTAAGATATTCATCAGAACAGAATCCCATTTCAATCCAAGAAGGAATAGAGAATCAAACAGTCTACCTGCAAGTCTAAATCTACTTCCACATGTTAGAAGTTAACATTTAAAGATCTGAAACCAACATTCACAAATCAAAGTAGACTCATACAGGAGTTAATCTCTACTCGAGTCCATCCAAGGAGGATCCATAAAAATATAGAGTGTAAGAGACAAAACTTACTCATCTCAAACCAAACAAAGCAAAGCCTTGTCAAACAAACAGTCTGCCAAACAAGCTTACATTTTCGTTAAAAAACCGAATCATCTAATCTCTTCCTACATAATTTCAACAAATGATTTGAACAAGGAATGCCAAACAACTCATAAGGAAATATCCATTTCATAAGAGAATCAAAATAGAAAAGTTCAACCAATGAACTTATCCCAATATTAGAAAGAAATGGATCTTCATTAGAAAATGATCTAGTCAATAATTCATTTAATTGTACTAACAAATGAATTACCACTTTTAATTCATACTTTGAAATTCATAAGCTAGTTCCCATAAGAGAGAACAAAATCAATTCATAGTAAGAAGAAAGCACACTGCCATTTTCCTTATAATTCTTTACCTTCAATAAACATGAGTTTCAATTCCAATCTCATAATGAAATACGCATAACAGTCCTAAAAACAACATTTTGTTCCAAAGGAATCACTTTCCTTTCTTTTACAAAGACACATGGTTTATTTACTATATCCAACAAGAGATAGAAAAAAATGATCAGTAAGCTAAACATGTTCAGAAGTATCAATGAACTCAAGGACTGAAATCCCATTATCAAGTTTCAATATTACATTACAAAAGAGTAATTAGTTCTTGATTCAATAAGTATTATAATACAAAAACAATTTAAACAGAGACAAGTAATCCCTCCATAACAATTCAGAGCACTAAAGTAATAAACTCTTCTTTTAAAAAAACCCAAAACTTATTTTAAAAGATCTGAAGATGCGGGTTTCCAAAAATTGAGGGGAAAAGAATACCCCCGATAAAATTCCATAGCCATCTCAGAAAAGATGAAATAGTTCTCAGAAAAGAAATACCAAATCCATCCATCAAACAAAGATGTTTTCAGTTAAGATCTCAAAGAGTCTACCCAACAACTCAGCCAACTATTCTCCTAGTTTTCTTTGAGCAATAGTTCAACAAAAGAGTTATAAGTTTTAAACTTTTAATACAAGTAAAACCCAACTCAAAATACCATAACAGAGTCGAACACGAAGTCTCAACAAAAGTTTAGAATTACACAAGTATTTAAATATGAGGGAAGTATAAAATATGAACTTCCAATAATAGTTCGAGCTACACAAGTCTCTAAACATAGGTTCAGGGAAACACAAAGTTCCCATTCCATTTTATATTTTAAACAAGAAGCCCTAATACCAGCTCAAAATGAAACACAAGCTTCAAACAAGAGTTCGAACTATACAAGTAACAAAATACGAGTGTGGTTTAAAACACGAACCTCCATTAACAGTTCAAAATTTCACAAGAATAAAACACGGGTATAGAGCCACATATGGGCTTCAACAATAGTCTCGAGTTACCCAAGATTCCAAACATAGGTTAGAGCATCAAGAACCTCCATCACCAACTTTCATCAAACACGAAACCAAAAAAGTTCCAAACCAAATACAAGCTCGATTAAAAGCTCAAGTAAAACACAAACTCCAACAAGATCAAATGGAACTCAAGGTTCCCACAAAATCAGAACCATATTTAAATAGCAACGAAGGTCATTTAAAATTGAACACTTCAATTACTAGTTACAGAATGAAAAGTAGAGTTACGAAATATTTTTGCATGCATTTTTTTAAATAACTAACACAAGGTAAGTTTCCAATTAGAACATCATTTACCAAGGATTCATAACCAAGATCACAAGATTTATTAAACCCAGTAAGCAAATAACAAGATAAAACATGCAAGAAAATAATATCAAATGAGTAGACTTGTTTTAATGAAACATTTAAAAGAGAGCAAGAGATCTTAAAGATTAGAGCCTATCATGCCTGATAGTGCTTCTGCCAAATCGAAGGGGACCTCTAGCTGAGCTCACAACTTCTCCTCTTCTCCACGAAATATCAAACAACCATATTCTTTTTCCACAATGCCTCTTATACATCCCATGAACCGAAAATAGGTCTAAGACTTCAAAAATAGCCATTAAGTGTAGTTCAATCTGCTGGTTTGAAAAACTAGAGAGCATGCAAAGCAAAAATCATGAAACATGCAAAGTGAAACAACCCCAAGAATTCACTTGCATGCCTTCCAAGACGTTTTATGCACGAAAATTGAAAATAATAAGTTTCATCAATTCCAATTTTTCTACCTATCCTTCCTTGCCACCACCTTCCAATTCGGTGAATGCCAAATCAAAATTAACATGAAATTCCATTTTAGTGACACTTCCACATAAGCCTCCGCCAAGTTAACTAGCCCCTACCAAAACTAGCGGTACCATATGCACTCAAAACCTTATCAATAACATAAATACCGTAGGAATTGTCACCCTTAATGCATGCGACCACCTAATTCCCCTTTCATACCCATTAGTTTAGGATAGATCAAATTTCTTAGGTAGTTTAAAATATATACCTTAAGATATAATCCTAATAACAAATTTCCAGCATATGTCCTAACACATAGCCTTAGGTAATTTCTAGATAGGTTAGATTAATTCACAACATAATAGTTTTAGGCATTAGGTTAGATCATCATAAAACCTTATAGTCTTAGGTTCTAGGTTAATTTTAATAGCCTAGGAACCTTTCCATATCCTTTAACACAGAGCTAAGATTAGGATGCCAATCAACTAACAAAGTACAATAGGAATATTTAGGTTAGAATAAAAATTCTATTAAGTGACATAGCTTAGGTAGAAAATATTCTTACGTAGCTTAGGATTCTCAGAGGATAGTCCTTTTAGGATCCTGAATCCTTCCTATAACGTGAACATGCTGCATTTCATTTACGTCAACAATGTCCTACCATGATCAATCTCCAAAGACCCAAGCACAACATACAACTGAATGGAAACACGTTCACACAAAATCTAAGAACTTGTAACAACAAAGTTCAGTCTAATATGTCCCTCAATTTTTATTGAATGTCAATTTACCCTTCATTCAACTAAGTAGATTTAAAACATTCCTTGGATCACTGAAATTGATCCAAGGATGAGTCAGATAAGGAGATAAGTTTGTAACTCTTAAACTAGATTGCAACTCATCTAAAAGAAGTGAAAAATGGATTCAAGGAAGCCATTCCATTTCATTCTAATGATCTTAAGAGTAGAAAATATTTATCCATATCAAGCATGATCTCCATCAATCAAAAGAACACATCTTTAAAAGATAATCACCTGTCAACACTTGAAGTGCAAATGAGAAATATAATAATTTTAAAGAGTTTTACATGATGTCCTCCTAAAAAGAATCATCATCCCGATGATTACCTCTTTTTTAACAATTTACATCAAGACAATCAATTCATTCACTTCTCTTACCATAAGTCAAAATATATTAGAACCTTATAGTTCAAGAAATCAACATTAAATAGTTGTTTATTCAAATCAAATAAATATCTGCCCAAAACTGGTATACTTATTGTAATATAAAGATAAAATTATAAATGTTTATCAGTCAACAAAATCAATTCTATTCAAATAGATATGGAAAAGTAGTTTTCATATCCTCTAGGTTTTCCCAAGTTGCACTCTCTTCATTAAACTGGTCCCACTGGACCTTACATTGTCTTATTTTTGATTTCTCAAATACAACTGGTGAGTTTTAAGCACTCGTATGGGTTTAACCATGATTATTCCTGGGTCCTAGACCTGCAAGGAATTCCAATTTAACACATGTGATAAATCTAAAATGTATTTCTTAAGCAAAGAAATATGAAAAACATCATGCATTCGTGACAAAGCAGGAGGTAATGCTAAACGTTAAGCTACAGGGTTGATTACTTCAACTATCTCAAAAGGTCACACATAATGAGGTGATAACTTGGCAGCCTTGCCAAAACTTATAGAATTTTTTTGGTTTAACTCAAGAAAGAATTTCTCACCAAGTTCAAATTTCCTATCAACCCTCTTCAAGTCAACGTAACTCTTTTACCTATCTTGTGCTTCTTCCAAGCATTCATGAATCAATTTAACTTATTATTCCATTTCGGTAAGAATTTCGGGAGCAATTACCTCTCTATCTTCTATGCTATCCTAACTAACAGGGTTCTAAATTTTCTTCTCGTATAATGCCTCGAGAGGTGCCATCTTAAGAGAAGCATGATATGTATTATTGTATGCAAATTCAACTAATGGAAGATACTCTTCCCACTTATACTGTTGATCCATGTAATACATTCGTAACATATCTTCTAAAACTTGATTTACTCTTTCAATCTGTCCATCTATTTCTGGATGATACGCAGAACTAAAATTTAGCTTAGTTCCTAGAGTTACATTAAGCGTTTTCCAAAATCTTGACATCATTCTAGGATCTCTATCCAAAATGATTAACCTAGGTACTCCATGTAATCTAAAAATTTCATGTACAAATCTTCTTACCAAAATAGGAAAATCATCCTTCATATTTCCAACAATAAAATGTGCTACCTTTGTTAGTTTATCCACAACTACTAAGATAACATCATGCTTATTTCTTGACATAGGCAACCCTTATACAAAATCCATGCTTATTACTTTCCATTTGTACTATGGTATGTTATGAGGATACAAAAAACCGGCTAGGTGCATATGTTCTCGCTTTAACACGTTGACATTCAAGGCAATGTGTCACAAAATCAATAACATCCTTTTTCATTCCTTTCTAGAATTATTGTTGTTTTATATCAACAAGCATCTTAGTAATGCCAGGTGTCCAGAAAAAGGTGAATTGTGAAATTCAGCTAACAATTTCTTTCTCAAATCATTAAGCAAAGGTACATAGACTTTGTTTTCAAATCGTAAGATTCCTTCCTTATCAAAGTGAAAACCTTTATACCTTGAATCATTAGAATCTATAGCAAGTGCCGCTTTTACTTGTTGGAAGTAAGAATAAGATTCCATAACACTTTTTACTTCATCCTTAAATTGAGTTCTAAGTTTTATAAGAGTATAAATGTTCTTCCTACGACTTAGAGCATCAACCACTCTATTTTCTTTACCCTTTATATAGCTTATGTCAAAATCATATTAAGACAAAAACTCTAACCACCTTCACTATCTTGCATTCAGATTTGGTTGAGTGAAAATGTACTTTAGCCCAAGATGATCGGTTTTCAACTCAAATGATTTACCAAGCAGATAATGCCTCTAAACTTGAAATGCATGAACAATGGCAAGAAGCTCTAAATCATGTGGAGTATAATTCAACTCATGTATCTTAAGTTTTCTACTTTCGTATGCTATAACATGACCAATTTGTAACAAAATACCACCTAGACCTTCACCGGATGTATCGATTACCACCATAAAATCTCAATTAGGATCTACTACTGCAAGAATAGATGTTGAAGTTAACTGTTCCTTCAAGGTTTTAAATGCAATTTCACATTTCTCACTCTAAACAAACTTTTTATCTTTCTTACGTAAGGAAGTCATTGGTGCAATGACTATCTTAGAAAAGTCTTTTACAAATTTCCTATAGTAGCCAGCAAGTCCCATGAAGCTTCTAACTTCATGTACATTCTTTGGTGCAGTCATTCCGTTATAGCTATAATTTTTGAAGGATCTATAGAAATTCCATTCTTACTTATTACATGACCCAAATAGTGGACTTATGTGTCATAGAAAGAACATTTGGATAGCTTACCAAACAACCTGTCTCTTTCTCAGAATTTCCAAAACTATTTTCAAATGCTCATGATGCTCCTCAATGCTTTTAGAATATATGAGAATGTCGTCCAAGAATACAAGCACAAATTTTTCCAAGTATTCTTCAAAGATATTATTCATTAAATTCATAAATGTCACAGGTGCATTAGTTAATCCAAAAGGTAAAACCGTAAACTCATAATGTCCATACCTTGTTTTGAAATATGTTTTATGAATATCCTCATCCTTAATTCACAATTGATTATATCCAGATCAAAGATCTATCTTGGAATATATTGATGCTCCACTCATTTGATCAAATAAATCATCAATCCTAGGGAGTGAATATCTGTTCTTGATTGTTGCATTGTTTAGCATTCTATAATCAATACACAATCTAAATGTTCCATCTTTCTTTTTCAAAAAAATTACAGGTGCTCCCCAAGGTGAAACACTTGGTCTAATCAAACCCTTAGAAAAAATTTCTTACAATTGAGCCTTAAGCTGTACTAATTTTGTAGTAGTCATTTGATACGGTGCTTTAGAAATAGGTTCAGTTCTAGGTTTGATCTCAATCATGAAATCAAATTCCCTTTTGGGTGGAAGACTGGAAATTCTTCAGAAATACATCACTAAAGTCTTGTAACAACAGATATCATTCCATAATATCACTACTCTCTTCTATTGATTCAGTAATTTTTACTGCATATAAGGTACATCCTTTATTTTTGGCCTTTTTAAGTTGCATAGCTGATAATTTTCTAACAGAAATCTCACGTTTCACACCCTAAATCTCTGTTGTTTTCTGTAGGTCGTCTAAACAACTAATGTGTTTTTCAAAATATTCCACTTTAGCCTTATGTTCTACTAACCAATTAACACCTATGATTACATCATAAGACCCTAAAGGTGCAACATAAAGATCAACCTCTATGGAAAAGTTAGGTAAATCTAGGACTACTCCAAAAGGCACATACTAACCGTATGAATAGCATTATTACCATACCGTATGTCCATGTTTTATCCATGTTTCTATCTTTTCTTTTTAATTTTGATACTAATTTACTAGAAATTAAACATTCATTAGCTCGGTATCAAAAAGAATAGTTATTGGTAAACCAAATAACTTACCCATAACTTCTATGGGTGTGGCCTGTTTCTTAGCCTACTTGTTAGGTCTTTATGCAACATGTATCTTGTGCTACTCTTGATTAAAATCATCCTTCTTCAAAGGTCATTGATTTGTGTAATGATCTTTTCCACAATTATAACAACCTCCTACTGGTCCTTTGTAGACTCGAATTATTTCTAGCCTTAAAGTTATCATTTTGACCTCCATAGGACTTTTATCCATTATTATTATTCTTGAAAAAAATGTTCCATGCATTTCCGTAGTCTTATTCATTACTGTTTTCTTATTATTATCAGTTAAAAACTTAGTTTTACTACCAAACTTCTTCCGTGGTCCCTTCTTAGGTGTGAGAGAAGTCAAGAGGGGTTTGGAAATTTCTTCCTTACTACTTCCTTATGAACAGAAATAGCATTTAATTTATGTTCCTACCTTATGGATTTTTCAAACAACCCCTTCCATAGTGGTTGGGTTGTGAACATCAACTTCTCCCCAAATAATGGGATTCATACCATAATTAATTTCAGATATCCCGAACTTCTCATCGCTTTTATCTTTTGGTACATACTTGAAGAGTTTTGTAAATCATTCGCAATACTCGATTACTGTTAACTTTCCTTGAGCTAAGTTATGAAATTCAGTCATTTTCTGATCATAATAAAGTTGTGGCAGCCAACATTGCCTAAAATAAATTTTAAATTGATCCCAAGTGATGTTAGTTTAATCAATATTTAACTCAACCTTACGACTTCCCCACTTGAATATGCTTCATGGGAAATTTGATATGCTCCCCATATAGCCTTGGTTTCCTTTGAGAAGTTCTTTATTACGAGTACTTCTCCATTTCACTGAGCCAATTCTCAGCTCCATATCCTAATGTGCTGCCATCAAACTTAGGTGGACTTATCCTTTTATAACACTAGTGATTTTAGTTTGCCGACCTTGCCTTTTTGTTTTATAGCTAGACCGGCACATTGAAATTGTTATTATCAACACCCAAATTGGGGTTTTCCTTAGGAGGTGGCTGATTGTTATTACTAGCTTCTTCTTCCTCCTCATTACCCATTACTTGTTGTTCAAGTACAACCAAATGATCTCTTGTTTCTAACACAGTGCAGGGATCTCATCATTTTTTTGGGTTTTTCGCTGCTCCTTCATTAGGTGGAGCATTATTTGCAATGTTTCCTCTTGTCCTAAAAAATTTCTATTACAAGAAAATTCAAGTTTTATCAAATTATGGACACAACAGTCTAAGAGCTACAACCTTTAGCTTTGATACCAAGATGTAACATTCCCATTTTAAGACTTTAGAATCAAGAGAATTTTTTTAATAATGTTCACTATTCTAAATAAAGCAATATTTAGAACAAACATTCCATGCTAATCAAATTCAATGGATAAACATATGCAGCTGTAATGACTCAGTGATTCACCGATCTATTCATTCCATAACTTGGTAAGCTACCGATCTATTTATGTTATCTTATGTATTGAATACGTATTGTATTCTTTGTCATCCTACCCTACACCAGTACTTGAGTGATATGTATAAAGAACATATTTGAATATCTCTGTTACCAATATTCATTTGATATCACGTTGTTTTAAACATGGTGACATATGACAACATAACCAGTAGTTTGAGATACTTTGGCCAAAGATTTATAACATAATGTGTATGTCACTATTCCTAGATGACATACTCGTCATGTTGGAATACGTCCTTCACCTCACTCCTCAATGATTGGTCTTTATTGACTACCATCAGTCCACTTGTTCTAAGTTTTACCCTAGCCCTAGATAGAAACATAATCTATTATAGAAAGATGCTCACAAAGGCTTAGGTTAGATGGGCATACTTGTTTAACAAGTCATATGAATGTGCAAACGTACCCTGAGCCTTTGGAAGCTAATTCCTATCCTAAATATTCTCCTATCCGGACCTAGAGAGAAACTAGGTTTAAGTCCAAGTTCCCGATGTGTGTAGAACTAAATGATCAATGCGGAAGGGTGATGCCACATGTCAACTACAACACTTTGTATTATCAAGAAGACCCAATCCTTCTCAAAAGTACAAACCTATAGTTGGCGTGTGCCAAAATCCTACAAAACTTCCTCATCGAGATGTACATACCTGAGGGAGATTGTTAATACATTGTTAGTCCGAATTAATTCTTGATTACAACAACACTACCAATCCCTAATCCAATGCTCAATAAGTTATTTCCTAAATTTACCTCATTTACCCCATTAAGAACTTCATTATTTTCATCGTCACTTTAATATTTGATCACATAGTTAAACTATTAATTAATTGTAACTATACAAATATAATTTGTCTTATTCAAAATGTAAAATAACTTTTTGAAAAGGTTCAACATCCGAATATATAACAAATTTAAATTAGACGTCATACAATTTGAAGTCTAATAAATTGTAATCATATTTCCAAACCTTTTTGGTTTATAAGCAATTACGAAGGAGAAAGAGTCTTTATCTCCATGTTAAGTGTTAGGGTTTATCCTACCCAATATCCACCTCTCTTAATGTATCATCATCACATGTTACATTACTATGTTATATAGTTTAGATATCGAATATCATATCATGCAACTTAACAAGCTACATCACAAGTAGGGAAATTGAACTAAATCCCTTTATCCAACTTATTAAAGGATAAACAATTAAGCATAAATATAATATGAAGAATATCAAAAATATAGAATTCATCTCTTCCATACAAGTAAATAATAATTTACACAACCAATACAGTAAACTCTCAACTTTTAATTCATCTTTATAACTTATACATTTATAAGACTTATGCATTTAGGCATACTACATAACAACCGCCTTTATTAAAAAAGAATACTACTTTTCCTTTTTCAATACAAATCTCTAGAAACGAATCAAATTCTTCACAAGGAATTAGATTTAAATCAGCCAATGCATTATATAATTTTTTCCTTCTTTTATCACTTACGAAGTCCATTTGCAAAAATACTAGCATGGGTCAGATTGAATGAACCGAGCATGATAAGCACTAAGCCTTAAAACGAAGTGTATTCCAAAAATTGTTCCATTAAAACAATTACTGTTTTATTGAGACAATTATTACATCATAAATATCAAGTATAAGCAAAATAAAATAGAAAAGAAGTACATTTAACAAATTAAATTCATCTCCAAGAGAAGAACAAAATATAATCCACTATATTTTTCCTACAAAAATTAAATTTTAATTGATCCTCTCAATTATCCTTAAGCAAACAACAGATCATAACATCTCATTGTTCCCAATTATATCATAATAGAATACAACCTTTATCTTTTCTTTAATCCAAAAGAAGGGTTTACAACATGGTTCTCATTAGGATGATTCATCTAACTCTTAAGAAAAATAAGAAGAAGAACTATTACAAACAATGCCCAAACACAAAACATCCAAAAATAGAAACAATTTCATAACATGAATTAACAATTTTATTTAAAGGACAACTACCTTAAAAGATATTCATAAGAACAGAATCCCATTTCAATCCAAGAAGGAACAAGGAATCAAACAGGTCTACATGCAAGTCTAAATCTACTTCCACATGTTAGAAGTTAACATTTAAAGATCTGAAACCAACATTCACAAATAAAAGTAGACTCAATACAGGATTTAATCCTACTCGAGTCCATCCAAGGAGGATCCATAAAAATATATAGTGTAAGAGACAAAACTTACTCATCTCAACCCAAACAAAGCAAATCCTTGTGAAACAAACAGTCTGCCAAACAAGCTTACATTTTCTGTTCAAAAAAACCAAATCATCTAATCTCTTCCTACATCATTTCAACAAATGATTTGAACAAGGAATGCCAAACAACTCATAAGGAAATACCCATTTCATAAGAGAATCAAAATAGAAAAGTTTAACCAATGAACTTATCCCAATATTAGAAAGAAATGGATCTTCATTAGAAAATGATCCAATCAATAATTCATTTAATTGTACTAACAAATGAATTCCTCTTTTTAATTCATACTTAGAAATTCATAAGTTAGTTCCCATAATAGAGAAAAAATCAATTCATAGTAAGAAGAAAACAGATGACATTTTCTTTATAATTCTTTACCTTCAATAAACACAAGTTTCAATTCCAATCTCGAATGAAATACGCATAACAGTACTAAAAACAACATTCTGTTCCAAAGGAATCACTTTCCTTTCTTTTACAAAGACACGTGGTTTATTTACTATATCCAAAAAGAGATATAAAAAAATAGATCAAGATGCCAAACATGTTCATAAGTATAAACAAACTCAAGGACTGAAATCGCATTGTCAGGTTTCAATATTGCATTACAAAAGAGTAATCAGTTCTTGATTCAATAAGTATTATAACACAAAAATAATCGAGAACAGAGACAAGTAATCCCTCCATAAAAATTCAGAATACTAAATTAATAACTCTTCTTTTAAATGAAACCCAGAACTTATTTTAAAAGATCTGAAGATGCGGGTTTCCACAAAATTGAGGAGAAAATAATACTCCCGTTAAATTTCCATAGCCATCTTAGAAAAGACGAAATAGTTCTTAGAAAATAAATACCAAATCCATCCATCAAACAAAGACATTTTCATTTAATATCTCAAAGATTCTACCCAACAACTCAGCCAACTATTCTCCCAGTTTTCTTTGAGCAATAGTTCAACAAAAGAGTTATAAGTTTTAAAATTTTAATACGAATAAAACCCAACTCAAAATACCATAACAGAGTCGAACACAATGTCTCAACAAAATTTCAGAATTACACAAGTATTTAAATACGTGGGAAGTATAAAATATGAACTTCCAATAACAATTCAGAGCTACAAAATTCTCTAAACACAGGTTCAGGGCAACACAAAGTTCGCATTCCAGTTTATATTTTAAACAACAATCCCTAATACTAGCTCAAAACTAAACATGAGCTTCAAACAAGAGTTTAGAACTATACAAGTAACAAAATACAAGTAACAAAATACAAGTAAAAAAATACAAGTATGGAGTAAAACACGAACCTCCATTAATAGTCAAGAATTTCACAAGAATAAAACACAGGTACAAAGCCACATACGGGCTCCAACAATAGTCCCAAGTTACCCAAGATTCCAAACACAAGTTAGAGCATCAAGAACCTCCATCACTAGCTTTCATCAAACACGAAACCAAAAACAAGTTCTAAACCAAATACAAGCTCAAGAAAAACACAAACTCCAACAAGATCAGATGGAACTCAAGGTTCCCACAAACTCAGAACCATATTTAAATAGCAACGAAGGTCATTTAAAATAGAACACTTCAATTATTAGTTCTAGAATGAAAAGCAGAGTTATAGAAATACGATTTACATGATTTTTTTTTAAAGAACTAACACAAGGTAAGTTTCTAATTAGAACATCATTTACCATGGATTCATAATCAAGAGCACAAGATTTATTAAACCCAAGAAGCAAATAACCAAATAAAACATGCAAGCCAAGAATCTCAAAAGAGCAGACTTGTTTTAATGAAACATTTAGAAGAAAGCAAGAGATCTTAAATATTAGATCCTATCATGACCGATAGTGCATCTGCCAAATCTAAGGGGACCTCAACCAAGCTCACAACTTCTCCTCTTTTCCACGAAAGATCAAAAACCATATTCTTTTTCCATAATGACTCTTATACATCCCACAAACTGAAAATATGTCTAAGACTTTAAAAATGACCATTAAGTACAGTTCAATCTACTGGTTTGAAAAACCAAAGAGCATGCAGAGTAAAAATTGTGAAACATGCAAAGTGAAACAACCTAGACAAACCCACTTCCATGCCTTCCAAGATGGTTTGTGCATGAAAGCTGAAAGCAATGAGTTTCATTAATTCCAAGTTTCCTGCCTATCCTTCCTTGCCACCGCCTTCCAAGTCTGGTGAATTCCAAATCAAAGTTAACATGAAATTTCATTTTAGTGACACTTACACATAAGCCTCCACCAAGTCAACTAGCCCCTCCCAAAACCGTAGTACCTTATGCATTCAAAACCTTATCAATAACATAAATGCCATAAGAACCATCACCCTTAATGCATGCGGCACCTAATTCACCTTTCATACCCATTAGTTTACGATAGATCAAATTTCTTAGGTTGTTTATAATATATACCTTAGGATATAACCCTAACAACAAATTTCCACCATAGGTCTTAACACATAGCCTTAGGTAGTTTCCACATAGGTTAGATTAATTCACAATATAATTGTGATAGGCATTAGGTTAGATCATCATAAAACATTATAGTATTAGGTTCTAGGTTAATTTTAATAGCCTAGTAACCTTTCCATATCCTTTAACATAGAGCTTAGGTTAGGATGCCAATCAACCAAAAAGTAGAATAGGAAGCTTTAGGTTAGAATAAGAATTCTATTAAGTGACATAGCTTAGGTAGCAAATATTCTTACCTAGCTTAGGATTCCATAGGATAGTCCTTTTTAGGAGCCCGAATCCTTCCTACGCCATGAGCAGACGACATTTCATTTATGTTAGCAATGTCCTGTCATGATCGATCTCCAAAGACCCAAGCACAACATACAACTGAATGGAAACATGTTCACACAAAATCTAAGAACTTGTAACAACAAAGTTTAGTCCGATATGTCCCTCAATTTTTATTGAATGTCAATTTACCCTTCATTCAATTGAGCAGATTTAAAACATTCCTTGGATCACTGAAATTGATCCAAGGATGAGTCAGATAAGGAGATAAGTTTGCAACTCTTAAACCATATTGTAACTCATCTAAAAGAAGTGAAAAATGGATTCAAGGAAGCCATTCCATTTCAGTCTAATTATATTAAGAGCAGAAAAAAATTATCCATATCAAGCATGATCTCCATCAATCAAAAGAACACATCTTAAAAAGAAAATCACTGTCAATACTTGAAATGCAAAGGAGGAATATAAAAATTGTCAAAGGTGTTACATGTGTAGTATTTAATTGGGGCTGCCTCTTCCAACCTTGTCAAATAGTCCATGTAAGTGATTATGTAGCGTGATCCAGTCCTTCATGCTACTAGTGCAATAGGGCCTACAAAGTCTATTTCCCATTTATCAAAAGGTTCAGCACTAGGGATAGGGCACAAAGGAATTTCATCTCTTCTTCCTAGCTTTCCAACGCTACCGACAGTGGTCACATGCTTTACAATAGTCCTTGAAATCCTTATACAAAGTTTCCCATCACAAGCCTGCCATTAATATTTTACGTGTGGTGGTGTCACCGCATAGTGTCCACTTGCATTTTCTTTGTGTTCCTCTTCTATGATGGCAAGGCACTCATGCTATAGTATACACTGCGCAAAACTTCATCACACCCTAATTTATATAAGTCTCCACTTTGATCAACATGTAGGGCACGCCGCATATGGCTAGTTTCTTCTTCTCTAATGTCTTCATCCCTTCCGATGCCACACCTTCCTTTAGAAATACTGCAATCTCCTCCAAATCTGAGGGCGCATGATGTAACCTAAATAGTTGCATATCTGGCATTATCTCTTCAATGCTTTGTGTTTCCTCCTGAATCAATCCTTGACAAATGATCAGGTCCATAATTACTCTTTCCAGGCTTCACAACTACCATGAACTCAAACTCTTGAAATAACAGCACCCACCGACATATGCACCCTTGTAGAATGGGCTTGTTCACCAAGTACTTTAACACCATGTGGTCAATGTAAAACACAAAGGGAGTTGCCAATAGATATTGTCTAAACTTGTGAAGTGTGTAGATCATTGACAATGCTTCGTACTCGGTCATAGTATAATTTTTCTCTGGTGTCAACTTCCTACTTTCAAAGCATAGGGGATGATCAAAAATTCCCTCACTAGGTTGTGGAAGCACTGCCCTAATGGTCATTCTAGAGGCATCTACATGGACATGGAAGGGATTATCCCAAGAAGGAAAACATAATATAGGCGTGGTAACAAGCCTATCCTTCAATGTATCAAATGCCTTCAGTTGCACTTTTCCCTAATGGAAGGAACTTTTATGTCTAAGAAATTATTCTAAAGGTGCGGTGATCTTGGCATACCTCTTGATGAGCTTCTAATAGTATCCCACATGTCCAAGAAACCCATGCACTGCGCTTTGGCTAGTAGGATCCCCCAATCCCTCAATCACAATAACCTTGGAAGAATCTACTAGTAAGACCTCCTTACATATGATATGCCCCAATAATGTTCCAGAGGGGGTAGCAAAGACACACTTCTTAATGTTGAGGGATATCCTCAATTTCTGACACCTCTCAAACATCAGCCTTAAATTATCACAATGGTATTTTACTAGCCCATACACTATCGAATCATCTAGATAGACCTAAAGAAATTTGTGGATGAAGTTATGGAACACCTGTACCACTATGCGTGAGAAAATAGTAGGTGCATTCTTCAACCCAAAGGGCATGACTGTGTATGTAAAAATTCCCCATTCAGTGGCAAAATTTGTCTTCTCCTGGTCTTCCTTTGTAATATGGACTTGGTGGTACCACAAAAATCCATCTCAGTAAAGGAATATATTTTGTGCCCAACGAATCCATCCAAAATTTCTTTAGTGAAGGGGGTTGGAAAATGATTGATGACACAAATTGTTTTCAGCTCCCTTTAATCCACGTAGATCATAATACGCCCATCCTTCTTGATGCTAATTACCATTGGACTTACCCATTCCAATTCTTTAGCAACTTCAATGATCCCAAATGCTATCATTTTGTCTATCTCCTCCTTTACCTTTACATGCAAATTGGGATTCATCTGGTAGGGTCACTTCCTGACCAGGCATGCACTACCCTTCAGCTTTATCCTCATTTCCCCTAAGGAATGGTGGATGCCTTTGATCTTATGGTACCCACGCAGAAATAAATCTACAAATTCGTGCAAAAGATCAATGATCTTAGAGACTTCCTTCTCTGACTAGTAATCTACAATGATAGCTTCCTTAGGTTCTTCTCTTGAGTTGATATTAACATTTTTAGTTTTTAAAGGTTCATGGTAGGCGCATGTGCGAGTATTAGCATTATCCACTACCTCGTGCATCCCTATAGAATGGTTAACATCCAAGATTTCTACTTCCTCCCCATCAATCACATATACAAGATTTCCTTTCTCCTTTTTCACACACACATGCTCAAACTAATCCTCCTCTATTTCCTCTTCTTCAAAGTGCTCCCCCAAACCTGGTTCACCAAGCAAGTCCAACAGAACCTATCTTCTGCCATGGCACTATCCCCCATGGTAAGGTGCTTGAAAACCTATAATTCCTTATCAACTGATGGCTTGGTACTTCGATACTCGAATGTTTGAATTAGGTAAGTCGCTAGCTCTTTCCAATTCCTATTTGGTAGCATGTCTTAGAATGTATGTACCATGCGCGCACACAACCCTATAGTGTAGAATATAGTTTATGCACCCAGAGGGATGGTGGCAAAGCTTTCATGCCTTCCCTCTAGGTTCTTTCATAGGCTTGGATGTGGAAAGAGGTGGGCTCCTTACCATGGTAGTCCTTGATGGTAGTGGGCAAATTGCTTCTAGAGAAATGAACATAGAAGGAAATTCTCACTTTGCGCCATTCCAATATATTATCCCGATGTCTTTCCCACTAGCATGTAGCAGTTCCTAGTAGGACATAACTTAATATCCCCTTTCTTTCATCTTCCTCCTTCCATTGAGCTTCTATTCTCTACAAAAATACCTCAGGGGATGCCCCTCCTAAGTACTTAGGTATCTCTTTTCCTCCTAGGCACCCGATCCGTGCATGCCATTTTCACCTTTATCATTGATCCTCTTAAATGTAGTTTGATTAATTCATAGGTCTCGTGTACCCGTTATGACATGCTAGGCTAGTGGTGTAACTTACCGACTGAGCATCTTCAAATTGGATAACTCTATCGATAGGATGGATTATCTCTAGATCCCTAATTGAGTGCACACATATTCTATCTAGGACCTCTCCTCCCAAGGGTTCAATATAGGGTGTTGAATTCCCATCAGCTAGGGGTATGATGACTCGTTCATCCTCATTTTCAAAGATGATGTACCCTTTGTTAAACCAAAGATCCACATTGTTCTTGTAACACCATGGGTGCCCAAGTAGTACCGAAACTATCTATGTTGATGAGCGCCAAGAATTTGAAGTCCCCAGTAAACTTTGCTCCCTGAATGGTGATAAACACATCCTTTAAGACACCAATGGGAATTGCCTTTGTTTTTTTTTCATATATAACACATTCAAAGATGGCTATAATGCAGGCCTTCCCATCTGATGTCATGCATCTAATGTGCGAACATTGACCTCTACGCATGTGTTAATGAGGATATTACTCAACAGCCATCAATCCACTACTGCATTTAATGTGATCTCCCTTTCATAGTCAAGCCTATGAGGGGGAAGGCTTACATGTAAGACCTGCCTCTCACACTCTTCTCTGGTGCATGGTACCTTCTCCCTAAACAATGCTCTTAGAAAGGGAATAAAATTCTCTTGCCTTATCATTTTACATACTTTCCTAACCTCATCCAGGTCATCTCTTGGCGCCTCAACCTTCCACCTTTACTCCTCCCTCCTCAACTGATCCTTTAGACACTAGATTTCTCCTTGTAAAATCTGAATGACATCTATGGTATCTTGATATAACTCCTACTAATGAGAAAGATGTGGGTACTTCCCATGCACCACTTCTTCTCTTGAAACCATATTCCTCTACCTTGGTATTTACTTTACATGCATGGCCTCTGCTCTTGTTGTCACTAAAACAGGTTCTAAGTCTACATCACATGTTACTCGTGGCATCCATTGTGTGTCTATCTTCTTAATGCTTACCATTACAGTACCCTTTTCTTTCCGTTACTACTGATTCATGTGCTCAAACAACTCAGGGCACTCCTCATACTTGTGTTTCTTTCTACACCATGAGCACTGCAATAGGTCTGGGCACTCTCATTTTTAATGCTCTGTAGACCCACAATTAAAACAGGTTCCACATGGGAACTCACTTCTTCCTCCATGGTTACCATGACCATGGAATCCTCTGTGAAATCCCCTTCCATGTGCACCTCCATCTGCGCACTCCTCATAATGGTGATCATCACCTTTAGAACTAGCTAGCAATGCTGGTCTAGCACACCCCATGATCAATGGCCTCATGGATCTGATCAATAATCCTACAATCCTTAGTATCATGGTTGTAGAGGTGTAGATATTACAGTAGCAGGAAACATTTTTCCAAATTGTGCGCTGTAACAAGGGGCATCTACTTGCATCATGGTTCCCATGGAAAATCTCACGATCTCTGTCATGGCGCATCTTGTCCTCCTGGGAAACTATCCTTGACATGACCCTCTACTTCACAATCTATAAACCATAAACCACTACGAGTTTCATGGATTGATTTCACAGATAAATTTTTCAGTTGCTTAGCCATAGTAGTAATCTAAGCCTCCAAAAATGGGATGATACCAGTGTCAACACTGCCAATAGCCTCAGTGCATAGAGTAACTTCTAGCACCTTGTGCAGGTCTGTGAAAGTTTCATGAGATAAGGCCCTTCTAAAAGGTGTGATCAACCCTCCAAAAAGCACTAAGCATGCTTTGTGAAGGGTGAATGTCATATGATAACTAACTTAGACAAGAGAGTTTTAAAGTGTACATCATACTCCCACACACTCTCTTCCATTCCCTATTTAATCTCCTTCAGGAGTTAATGCTCTTCTGTTCAAACTTAAGGATGTGGAATTCTGCCAAGAAGGCATTCTCTAAAGTAGTATAATCCACTACTATTTGATGAGGGTCATATTCCCTATACCAGCTATGTGTGTGACCTTGCAATGTCATTTCAAACTGACTAGTCTTCCACTTCGAGGTTGTGATCCCCTTTGCGTGTCATAGCAGCTCAAACTTGTGAGCATGTTTTACACCATCTTCAATACCTCTGTAATATGGAAAATGTAAAGACATATCAAAGAATACTTGAGGGGGTGGCTAGTGCCCTTTTCGAGCCATAGTTCCCTCTAGTGTTTCCTCCACCGCCGATCCACTAGGTCCACTAGGTCCTATTCTTTTTGAGCCACCGGATCCAAGAACCACTAGGTCCACCAACTCATATTCCTCATGACCCACTAGATCCACCATAACAACCGAGGTCCCGTAGTAGTCATGCCAAGTTTCCGCAAGGTTCCACCGAACTATGCACTAACGGTGCAGGATAATTCCCCACTACCACTAATGTACCTTGCACCACTCCAAGAAGTGAGACCAAGGCTTTTGTAATTTCTCCTTATCCAAATAGTCCTCCAAATATTGGAATATGCTTAGCAATAGAAGTGGGAACTTAAAAAGTGTATCTCCTAGGCACAGATTTGTCACTTCCACTTATACCAACTGGGTCAATGATACTCCTTCCTTGATATGGAAAACCAAGAGCTAGGGTTTGGTCAGTGGTTGGGTTTAGATATGTGCCAATGAATCTTCTCTCTCCATGTGACGAACTCTCATTAGAATCCAAAGGGGTCTCTCTTACGCACTTGCCAAGATGGGGTAGCACAGACTACTCAGGTTCCACATCCTCCATGTGAACCTTAACTCCTTCCCATAATGTCTACCTCCATAGGTCCATCAAACTTGTAGCCTCACATCATCTAGCAATCTCCCTTTCACACACTTCACTATACTTGAGCCATCTATCCTCACTTTCTATCTCTGTCGTAATATCTGCCATCTTCCTCCTTCCTAGCTTCCTTGCTCAATGCTCAAAATGGTTTAGCCAGCCATTAGAAATGCCTCTAAACTCAAAGTAACAATCAAGATCTTCATTTCCAGAGGGATAACATGTAGAAATGATCCTTTGGGATCCCACAAATTCAAACTCAGTAACTTCCTGGACAAGAATATGTGGAAATAACATACTCCAGAGTGTAGCTAGCCAACACACCCTTCCACCAATGATACACAACACGAGTCCACATTATATCTACATCTTGTAGCCTCTGGTATTCTTCTTATGTCCACATGGGTGATCTATAATACTAGATTGATCTAGACACATATGCTTTGAGAGCCATTCATACAATTCTCTTGACGACAAGCAAAAAAATGTTTCATATAAATCATGGTAGAGGTTCTCTTCTACCCACCTACATGCATCAAACTTAGGTCCAATGTTGAATCTCTGAGAAAATTCATCCTCCATTCTCTTGAACCATGATTCAACACTTTCTAGAGTTAGACGTTCTGTCATTACTCATTACCAAAATCATGATGTATGCCATTTCCCACTACAACTTTGAAAAGAGGTCCCAACAATGGAACCAAGATGTAGTCATTTTTACCCCCATCACAAAGGAAATAAATCCCATGTGTGTCAACCTATCACCTAGCAAGCGTTGGGCACTCACCTAAGGCATGCGCAGGTGTTGAGTCTCTCTTTTATGTGAGTTTAATAGGAAACATCATATATGATCTCGAGTGTAAGATATTTTGAAAGGAAATAAGACATAAAAGAACCATAGAGATTAGAATAGATTATAGATCCTTGTAGTCATTCCGGACATAAAGTACTTAACAGATAATTGAACTTAAACCAAAATAGAAAGGAAGTCATACAAGCATTTATACTTAGTTCATAAACATCAATGAAAAAGAACTATGAAGAAGGATGTATGCATCAAAACCATTAATGCTCATATTCATATCAACTTGGTAACCTTATTACATTCATTAGGCCATTATAGAATGTCACGAAGGCAACCCATAGTCCTACATTATAACTGGAATTATATAACTAGGCCCTCAAAAGAAAATTTATAATTCCCAACACTTGATACATCCTTTCCTACCCTTATTTTCCCAAACTAACAGATTCCTTCTAGTATTTCTATTGAGCTCCACCCTTTCTCTATATGTTATGTTTACTTCAACAAGCACACACATATATAGCCTCTTTGATCTACCAACTCATTCTCCTATGGCCTCAGATCCATCGCCAAGTGTCTAAATGTGGTCCTCTAGGAGCGCATGCTCCTCTAGGCCTGAGCTCACCACTCTGTGTCATGATGTCCTTTTATAATCCTCTATCGCAGTGTATATTCCTTCCTGGGCCAACCTATTACCAGGATGGCACCTTATCCACTCTGCATGCATAGTCAGGTCACGTTTTCCTCGTATCCTACCCAAAATTCCTAATATGGCTAAGTCTTGGAACCTTGGCTTTATCCATGTGTGCACCATGGGTTTCCTTAAACCCTTCCTTAAACCCCCGTCATGTGTGTCTTCCGCTTGCATGCCTTTCTTCAACCACGTATTGCACACCTACTCACCATTTTATACTTAGCCAATATTTCAGGGGCCCAACATAGAGTATTTTTCCTTTCCTTGATTTCTCTTACACAAGTTATATTATTTATAGTGGTATCTTTGCATAACTCGGTGTGTTTCTAGAAGAGAAGTGTTGCGTTGAGAAGCCCAAGGTTGTAGGAAATAGTTATTATTCTCAAGAAAATCTAAATGTAGAGAAACTAAATCAGATGATGGGTCTCGTAATACCCTGTATGTTTCAGTTCTAGTGAGAAACCCTCTTCATTCATTCAAAGGAATATTGGGTTTTAAGCGAGAATATCAAATTTAAATCCTTCCTTCTCGGTCATTGGACCTTGTTCGATTCGTTTGTGAGAATCTTGGGTAGTTTCAAATTTTTGCAAACTTCACTAGTGTTCTAAAAACATATGTGATGACGAAAATCAATCTTAGCAGAGTCCCAAATTACTTCCCAAGTCATTATGTATTTCCAGGCTCTGTAATGCACCATATTTGTCAAGAAATCAGCTCATTTCAATGCTCCATATTGGCAAGGAATCAAATTTTTGGGTAGGATCAAATATTCATTTCAGTCCCAACAAATCATATCTGCAAAAGGTTTTGCAAAGTAAATAAATTTCTAGATTTAAGACAATTTTCCACTCTCACAAAAATATTAATTCAGAAATATTGTAAATGAGATGGTCAATTCAGCCAAGCTTTAGGTTCGGAGTTCTTCAATCAAATTTTGGGGTCAAGTTTTCAAGTGCAAAGTAGTTATGGGTTATTAAAAAGGACTCCATGCCCAAAGGATACATTCATTCTACTTGATAAACCCAATTTAGCGGGTAGATGGCCCCATGAGTTGCCAATTGTTTTATCCATTTTCACCTCCTTGGGTGAATTGATAAACTAGGAAGGCTTGGAATGAATAAATTGACAAGGCCTTCATAACTCGAATCCATGGATGTTTTTAGTGGCGTATATTCATAATATGGAAAATATTCCATTTTAGGAAATTTTGAAAAGGCAATTTTTTTGGAGTAGGTCAATGTAATGTTCGCCTAAAATTTCCATTGTAAATTTTGTAAGGGTTCAACTTTTCCTAACATTGAAAACTACTCCTATATAAAAATAGGTAATTTCCTAGTAGTATACTAGTAACTTACTAGTAACTTCTTCAAGTACCATCTAAATTACTTGCTAACGCACGACAAGAGAAGGTGTTGACACATGAAAAGAGGGTTGGTGACATATAACAAGGGAGGGTGTAGATGCATGACAAGGGAGGGAATTTACATGTGATAAGGGTATTATAGACACATGAAAAGGGAGGGTGTTGATGCTCGACAAGGGGTTGCAAATGATCAAAACAAGGGAGTAGTTTTTGGTTTCGTGCAACAAGGTTTGATGTCATATGTCTACAAGGCTTGTTGTCAAATCATAAAAATGATTGCTATTGTGTGACAACAAGGATTTCCATCATGCGATAGAAAGGCTTGCTATCATGTGATAGAAAACCTTGTTGTTTCACAACACCAAAAAAATGCTCCCCCTTAAGAAATTGACAGAAAAAATTTGACACTGAAATCCTAGAAAATGCACCTTTCTAGAGAAAGTAGTTCTAGGTATATTCTCCAAGGATTTTTCACCTCTAATTTACCAGAGGCTTCTTAAAATGAACCTTAGATGAATATGAGGTTTATAGGTGAATTTACAATTTTTGGGAGAATTTGCAGTGTTCGGGGAAGGTTTGGAGTCGTAAGAGGCATTTTTTCCTCTTCAAGGTTTCAAAGGTTCAAGATCTTGTCTAGACTAAGAAGGTTTGACTTGAAGCCCACATTTGGTTAAAAATGGAAAAAGGGTAATGTGTGCTGGGAACATTCCAATGTGTCCACATGGTCCTTGGAAGGTTGAAAAAAATTCAAAATTTTTGGAAGAAATTTAGAGGAAAATGGAAAAAGGGGTCGAATCATGCCTAAAGGGCCCAAACAACATGTTAAGCTATTAGGCGACCTATTTCCTTGATCGTCGAGATATTTCAGGTCATGGGATTGCACGAGTGTGTTGGGAGATCCTTTGATCTTATTATATGGTGGCAGGAATAGGGTGTCTCATCCACGAGCTTGGCATGTTGGCCGAGTTGATCGGCGTGAACATGGACTCGGTGGGTTCTCGGTGAGGTGGATGCACCCACGTTAGAGATGTGAGGCCAAGAAGGCCCAATGGATCTTGGGGCTTTGGTTCTCCAAAACCCCAAGATCACCGAACATGTAGGGGAGTTCAATGCATTGCAGCTCGGGAGGCTTTTGTGCACCCAATGTGTCAAGTGGGACCGACAAACTTGTTTTGGTCGATGCGTCAAGGTAGAGGATTGGATCCTTTCGTAACACGGGATGATTGGGCATGCCAAGCCTGATGCAATCACTAAGGGGTTACAACAAACAATTCTCCCCGCATAATCAACATCACCAAAACATGGAGGGGAGTGGATGTCGGGTCGCGTTGAGATGGAGAGGGAGTTGGCCAAGGTGAGTTGGAGTCGGGTTTGTGGGATAAGTTAGATGGGTGGTGCGGGGTGAGTCACTATCTATAAATATTAGGGGTATATGATTATCCCATACGGAAGGTGTGGAGTGATGCGTATTGCCATCTCGGTGAGTTAATTAGCAAGTTGGCTCTAAAATTGAACCCATTCAACACCAAGCCCCCTCTTTGGGAAAATTCAATGTTATTGATCCCACCGAGTTATTTAAAAGGACCTTCCTAGGACATTTAAAACATCCAAATTTTTATGAATAGGGAAAATGGAAAATAAATCTTTCCAAAAGCCAATTTAATGCCCATCCTATGAAATAGTGAACATGCCGAAAAATGGGCAAAGAGTGACCATCACCAAAGGGTCATATCTGCCTCAATTTTTCACCAAATTGGACAAAATTAGACTTGTTGGAATAGTGATACCATCCTCTACACTCAAAAATCAATAAATTATAGATTTTGTGGAGTTCAACATGTCAAAAAGTTAGAAAATGATCCCAGCCCAAATTATGGCTTCCAGGGCATATGTAAATGCATTTATTGAGCATGGGAAGCCATTTTTTCTTCTACGAAAAGTTATAAGACAACAAGGCATGGGTTTTGTAGGCTCTCCATCATGTTTTGAATCCATTTATTTTACTTTGCAAATGAGTGAAAGGGGGATTTTGGGATTCACTCTCTCTCTCTCCACTTTCCTTTATATAATGTAATATTTCTCATTTGAGAATGGGAGATACTTTGGGAGCTTGGGGAGACTGTCAAATAGTTTTCTCAACTTCATTGAGCTGAAGACCTTCATATAAAATTTGTAATTGTATATATGTCTATATTTTACAAATATAGTGTACTATGCATTATTTGAAGCAATAAATTTGTGTATTATGGTTTCCTCTTTAACCCTTTCTCATTTTTCTTGTAATTTCATGCCTCTCCATTATTTTTGTTCTATTATGTGCATATTTTCTTACATTTGTAGGTTTATGTTGTTGTTTTTATTGGATATTTGGTAGTGGGCGCATGTTTAGGACTGTGTCAAATCTTTCCTAACCTCTCTCAACTATAGTTTACTCCATTTTATCCCTCAACAAAGTGTTTCACACCCTTCTCTTGATCCCATCATTACCATTAGTGTAGGATTTTATTTATTTTCATGCTCTCTCCCTTTCCCTAATCCCTTGGAAATCATAGATTTTGAGTAGTTAGTTGTATTTCCTTCATTAAGAGTAGTTTTTAGCATTATATTGGGAAGAGGAACCAACCATTTCTAAAGGTCCATCTCAAGTAACAGTCCCATAACTTGAGAGATGGTCCAATGTTACCCAGTTACACTAATTGTATAGTAAAATCACATGTTGAAAAATCGAGGGTGCTGTAATTTGATGATAACAAGAAGATCGGGGGTGCACAAGTGTAATTCCATTTGCAATGCATTATGCCTTCTTATATACGGTGCACATCTTCCTCCTATCTTCCTTGAGCTCTTTCTTCACCTTCATAATTTATTGATATTTCTTCTCAACTTTCTTATCCTTTGCCTTTATCTCCTCATTTTTTTCTCCTAAATCCTTTCACATATTCCTTATGTGGTAGTCTTTATAAAAATTCACACTCCTACATCTGTCAATATTTTATTAAGTGTGTTACATGATTTTTCATCCATGATCACATGTGCATCAACTATCGAGTATGTTTTCCCTGTCTTAGAATTAAGTCTAGTTTCAATTATCATTTTTGCGCTAACATCGAACTCCTACTCTTCCATGTGTGACTAAAATTCCAAGGAGAACATCTTCCTTGTGCGTGAAAAGTCTTTCTCCTTCTTAAAGAATTACCAATAGAATATATCTCCTATTTCCACTTACTTTGATATCTTGCATTCATAAATTTTCTAACATCATCATCATACTACATCATAGGGCCTTAAGGTGTGTGGCTAGGCTTCTTATTATTCCCATGGGTCCCTTTCAGAAAACTTAGCATAAGGGTGTTCTCTACACCTCCTAATTATTCAATACTCTTTTTGTTCCTTCTCTGCACTCAATATTTTTTTCAAAAATGCGCTCCACAATGAGATCTACCTCGTGCTCTCTACGTTTCTCTACTTCTAGCTCAAAAGTGCACTTAACTCCATGTTCCTTAGTTGGATCCTTCATCTCCTCTAAAAACTCAGTAATAGGTACTTCATGTCCTGCTCCCTTTGGCTCATCGAGTGGGATCTCTTTATAACGCGCATCCCGCCCTTCCATTTCCAACTCCTCAATTTCATGTACCAAGGGGTCTTTCTGTAACACTTCCTCTTCCTCATATGTTCCATCCTCTTATTCATTCCTCATGGCCTCCTCTATTTTTGCTAAACACAATCTTCTATTTTTTCTTTACCATGGACTTCTTCTTTGGTGGCTTTTGTGTGCTTTCACTCTATTTTGTCTCCTTGAGTGTTGGTTTCTTCTTTGTAGTTACGCTATGAATAGGAGGTTAATCTTCACTTCCTTCTTCCACCTCACTAGAAGGGAGAGTATCCTTGCACGTTATTTTCAGCCCCACCATATTATTCCCTATGGGCTCTTCCGGAATGGCCAAATTATCCTCCACATACTTACCATACACTCTTCTCACTTTAGGTAGATATATACCTTTTCCACTTCCAGATTAGCAATTGCCAAAGTGATAGACTTGGTCATATTGATATCATCTGATATCAATGTCTCCTCATACTCACTCTTCTTCCTATAAAAAAGTGTCTTGCAAAAATTATGATACTCATAGTCTACTTTATCAATGTCAAACCTTAGCTTATGCACCTTATAAAATATGTTCACCGCAGATGAAAATATCACACTATGAAAGAATAAAAATATTAAACCAAGGACCCTTTGACCCATCCTTCGAGATACAATCAATTAATACAAAAGTTATGATAGAAAAGAAAACTCAATATTTCCCTCCAATTGCGTAAGTAGTTCAATTAGAATGTGTCATTCTGCTCTAAATGAATCATGCATCTTTTTATACCATTTATTTCCTCTAGAATTCATATATGCGGGGTGATATTACTATCACGGGTGTAGTTAGAAAATAGTTTTTCAAGAGATGCATTTTATTTAGGTAACTCCGATATTTTATCATTCTTCCCATATGGCACCCCAAGTTTAGAAAAATAATTAAAAGTAGGAAGTTTCCTAATGTTATCTTATCCTCTATGTGCTCCTCCTTAATAATATCTTCTGCTATGAACCCAAAAAGGTTATAGATTGTACCTTCAATTAACTTTTTCATGACATGAAGCCATCCCTTGTTTACCTAGCCCCATATCTCCTATCCATTCAAATTTTTAAGAAAATACCCATCTATTCATATAACATGATCATCTATTTTAGATATTTACATGACACGTTCTCCTGTTGATAGTTAATCTATTTGGAATTATTATTCACTTCATCATCTTCAGCCAAATCAATTGAGATCTTTTTTCTTATGGTTCGTAGAGGCCGATAAATTTTCCAATAAGAGGTGTGGTAAGATGCATTCTCCTTCTAGAAAAATAGAAGAAATATTTGTGAACGTGCGACATCAGCCATTGATATAGTCACTCGGGTTTGACAAAGTAGGGTAGTTCATATAACTGAATAACTTCCATGTTTTATAATATGTTATGTTCCTCATCATCATAAATCAGCTTATCATCTACAGTCCTCTCTTCCATCCTTTGAATTAGCTTGAATTCTATCTCACATCCGTTCACATCGGTGTGATGATTTCAATCACTAACAATCATATTGCACACATGTGAAACCCATTCCTTCCCTAAAATCACTTCATCCATGTATTGCATATCCAAATACCACTCCTCTTGTACATCATTGACCACCTTGGGCTTCTCCTTTCATTTTATTTTTTTCTTTTCCTTTTGGTGATACATTCATTGCTTTCCTAGGTGCCATTATGTGATTTAATCCAAACTTTGAGACTACTAATCATCTCGCACTAAGCATTCTCTTCACCTTATTATTTTCACACAATTTTGTGCCCTAACTTGTAAACCCTAACCAAAAAAATGCAGATGAACTTCTGAAAAACAAGATTCCACACTTCCCCAATCCTCAAACTTCCTTTCGAAGGATATATTCTACTCATTCACATCCTTATTTTGATATGGTCCATTTAATTTTCTATCTTTACACTCAATTTCACAAGATATTTCTTGAATTTTCTCTTAAAAATGCACAAAATCTTCTCAAGGTATGGTGAAAATAAAATTCCCGACACTCCTTTTATAGGTTTTCAAATTTTTATTACATTAAATTCTCACCACTAACCACCGTATGATAGCTTTAAATCTATTTTTCCTACTTTTTGTGATTTTCCAACTTCTTTTTACTGCGTGTTGCGTCATAACCTTCTAGCGTGTGTAATACTCGTTAATTCACATACCTCCTCACACACACTTCCCCATGTACTCACGTACATAAATCTATGTGCCATATACCAAGTAGTTTATCATTCTTCTTTCTATCTCACATTACATTACATTATCCTTTCCTCTATGCATGGTATTCATCCTGATTATTTTCCTTATTATCACCATCCTTCTCATTTCCTATGACGCCTTTTTCATACCTTTCCTATGCGCACAATCTGCAATCGACACACTAACATTTTTCTAATGTGCACGCTACTGGTTCAAGGTACCAAAAAGGTCTCTTTTTCACACTTATACCTGGTTCACCCCACACTAAAAATATGTTTGGTCCATTGTGCATGAACTCAAAATATAGTAAATAACTTCCTACGAGCAAGCGTGCTTATTACAACAAAACAAGAAACAAAATAACAAAGAAAAAGAAACAACTAAAAGAAATATATGAAAAATAAACCTAATATAAGTGATAATATTTCCTTATTGTTATCCATTTTTACCCCCTAATAAAAATGGAAAACTTAAGAAAATTGGACTTAGACAAATTCATGGAGTTTGAATGGAGAATCTGGAGATTACAGATTAATTTTAATGATCTTATGAACTTGGAATTATTTTAGAAACTTATTATCTTCTCCCTAGGCTTCATAGTTCAACACTTAGCTAAAAATTACAAAAATGGTTAAAATTAGGAAGATGGCGGGTTTACATAACTACTCTCTCTCGCTAAAAGTAGCCAAGTAAAGTAAGTCCAAAAACCTAGTTTATTGTTTCCTTATTTTTGCTAAAATGATTCCTCTCTATAGCTAAAGAAATCAAGTTAAGTAGTACGACAACCCATAGAAAAGATAACATGAGAGAGGAGTAATGAGGAGAAATGAAGTTGCTTTAATTCATAAAGTAAATAAGTACATCAATTAGAAAAACATGAGCAAAGTACTTGCACCTCAAAAACCCATAGAAAAGGGAAAAAGTGAGTAACTAGGGAAAAAAACATTAATATACTAATGAAACTATAAATTAAAGATCGATTAGATCCATAAGCTAAGCAATCCACCAAACCCGTAAAACCAATGAGCAAGTGACTCAATTTTGTGACTCGTGTCAACCGGCGTAGGTGGGGTTTGTAAACTTGATTTGAAGCAAAGGTGCATGAAATTTATGTAAAGAATTAAAATGGATATCTACTCGGGAATACGATGGGACGCTACTATGAAGAAATTCCAGTTCATGAACTGAGATAAGAACCTACAAAATTCTGTAAAGAAGGAGAAATAAGCATGATCCGGGGAAATGATTTTACTCAATTGTTGAAGGTAAAATAAGAACATATTACACATACACATGATTAAATTAATTCCTGAAACCCAAAAAGGGAGAAATAGAGATAGTGTTGTGGAGATACCATGTGTGACTACTATGAAGCAATGTTGACTCACAAGTTTGAGTAAATCAACTCACAAAACACCCAAAGAAAAGTGTGACATAGAAGTGCAATGCACAATTGCGACATGGCATAACTTTGAAGTAATGGGGGCTAATTTATCCAAGAAAAGTAATGCACGAGTCTCTCCAAACCCCAAGCCAAAGTGATGGAAATTATAATTCAGGGATATAACTTGCATTTAATGCAAAGTAGTTGGGGTCATAAACCCGCATTGGAATAAATTTCTCCCACAGACTCCAAATTTAATAAAATTTATATCAATGGAATCTATTTTTCACACTCTATATCATTGAACCTAGGAAATTATATTTTGGAAGGAATAAATGAGGACAACATGGGGATAACATATTTCCATGGGCTCCAAGAAAAAATCCAGCCAAGTTTAAATCATCCGATGCTAGCAATCATTTTTAAGCTTCTAGAAGGGTTAAGACAACCGATGTAACATCCATTTTTAAGACTTTAGAAAAAGGGAAATGTTTTTTTACATAATGTTCTCTGTTATAAATTAATAAAATTTAGAACACACATTTAATTGCTAATCCATCTCATAACATAAAACCATATGCAGCTGTAATGACTCGGTGAAACACCAATCTCTCATTCCATGACTTAGTATTAAAACAATCTCTCATAATGTGTATACTATTTATACTTGGTTCCTTTACCCTTTTAGGGGTACCAAATTTTTCTATTTAAGAAGCCTATATGAATACACATTCTTACGATATTCATCTAAAATCCTGCATCATACAATAGCTAACATAGGACAATACAACCAATAGATTGCAATATTTTGGCCAAAGTTTTTAAACATGTTTACCATGTTTACATTACAAGATGACATACTCATCGAAAGGAATATGTCCTTCACCACACTTAATATATTATCTAGAATAGTCTTTCTTAACTTCACATTAACCCAATCCAAGTCAAATTTTCACACTAAACAAGGGCATCTTACATGCACTAGTGTGGAAGACTACTCATGGTGACTAAGGATACATAGACATACTCAATCGACTTATGTTGATTGGGTGTGTCTAGTCACCCTAAGTAAACATGATTTGACCAAAACACTAGCTCATGTTTCTATCTCGTATTTAGGGTGGAACCATGAACCATACTTCCACTTATGTCAACCGAGTTAATTAAACTAAGTGGGGTGTTGAGGCATAGATGGTTGCATCATAGTATCCTCGTAATGACTCATGTCATTATGAAGGTACTATGTTGCAGTTGCTATGTTTCAACATCCAACTGAGTTTCCTCAACTAGACTAACATACTTAAGAATATTAGTTTATTAAATAAAGCAATTATTATCTTATAATTTTAACAATAACAACTCTATGAAGGGTCCATTAAGCACAATTTAACCCAAGAAGGTTATGAGGTGTATTTTACATGAGAGGAAGGTATGCAGATAAAATCTACATTCCTACTCATTCTAATTTCATGCTTATGTTTAACTTAATCTTAATGTTTATTACCAAATATCGATATGTCTAAATTCGACATTAACAAGGTAAGATCATTAGATCTTCTTACAACAGTTTTAGCTTGTAAAAAGCTTATTGAAACTTTTACTTTAGAATTCATAATACTTGTAAGTCTAAATATTTTTATCATCCTTTTTAAACATTCATGTCTCAATTTATAGAATTTAGCTAAGGAAAACATAGCCAATCATCCTCATGATTTAATTATAAACCCATAAAAATATCATATATAGCTCTTCATTTCATTACAAGGAAGATATATTTTTCCTTATTAAGGATCAATGTCCTATTTAAGAAAAATAAGCACCTTTTCTTTAGCATGATAAAGAAGTCACACACACACACACACACACACACACACACACACACACACATAGATATAATCTAATCATATCCCCTTCTTCTTGATTAAGGGTCTATCAAAGAGTATCAACTTAGTTGTGCTCTTTCACATGAAATTAAATCAACTAAAATCATGGATCCTTAATCTTAGAAGCTTATAAATATCACATAATTTGTTAAGTTGCATAATTCCATACTATATATATATATATATATATATATATATATATATATATATTCCCGATGAAGAATGATATTAAATAGTAATAGTACACAAAATTATGTCATGAAGGCCTCATAAGTATATCAAAAATCAACATTTTTACTAAATCAATTCATTTATCAAAAAGATAGTTCTCTCATCTCAAAACTTAGGAAGTATTTCAAAGGAATACAAAAATGCCATTACATCAACATAAAACTAGTTTTAATGCATCTTCTTTTTCCCAAAAAAATGCATTTCATGCGAATGTCGCTACATAGACATCATAAAAAAGAGATAAGTTCTTTAGTAAAATAAATGTAACTTTCTATAAGTCTTTATCCCTTCATATTTTACAAAATCCATCTGCAAAATTGTTAACATGAGTCGGTTAATAGTAATCGAGCATGATAAATGCTATAACGTTTAAAAATATGCTTTTAACTAATCAAGTTTCACAAAAGGAACCTTGTTATTTAATGAAATGGTTCCAACTCAAAAATTATATTAACAAAAGACTTTCCCAAAAGATTACATAACTGAGAAAGAGATCATAGAATCTACAAGAAGTAATGTTCAAGTAACAACTAATTAAATCAACATAATTAATTGTTGGGAAATATATTTATTAGTGCTCCATTATTTGTGTGTAAGCATTAATTAAGTTAGTATATTTGTGTAATTATTATTATTGTTATTAAGAGTTGTTATAAACAACTTAATAACAATAATATAATATTAGCATTATATTGTTTATGAGGTAGTTTCTACTCACCTTACAAATATGGTTCACGAGATAGTCAGTTTCCTATATTTTAGGGAAACTACTGCCTATATATTAGGCTATTGTATTGTGTGAAGTATATTGGAGCATATTGAATATTATTCGTAATTGTTGTGTAATACTTGCAGTCTGATCCAAATTTACATTTGGTACCAGAGCGAGAGGGATTCCTGATGGAAAACTATGTGTGTATTTTTTAATTGTTCGTGGGGCATTTGATTTTTTCTTGGTTCGAGATGCTAACAGAATTGCCTACCCCTCAGTTTTCATCACTAAAAATAAGAAGAGCAATGGCTTCATCAAAGTGTTTTCATTTGGAGATTGATGGCCTGGTTGTCTTTGTTTCAACATGCACTCTGTTCCAAGTGTTGAATCAGACCACATTATACATGGGTCATTTTCCTTGAGACACAGGCAAATATATGATTGTCAAAGAAAAGAAAGCATGATTTTTTTGGTGAGTTGGGCGTCAAAATCAGTCAAGAACAGATTTCAGATTATGTAATGAAATCAAAAAAAATTAGTACCATTGTGAAGCTATTGAAATAAGCTTTCCGGCGCATTAAACGGTTCACAAATCGAGCTCTGGTTCTCCAGTTATGAACAGATCTATGCTCTCCCAAATTCACGTGAGTTTTTTGCACAACCAACTCTGATTGGGCAATTATTTTAATTTTTCATAAAGACTATAGTTTTGAAAAATTAATTTTTCCTATAGTTTTTGTTTAATAATTGCATTTTGACGGCAATTAATGATTTTTGCCAAATTAATATTTTTTCGGTGTCAGTTCTCTAAAATATTGGTATTTTTGGAATCCTCATTTCCTCTTGATTCCAATGAGTGGTCACACAATTAATTTTCTCACCATTTTGAGAAAAAAATCTTTGTATCAATTTTAATTAAATTATACCATTTTACGGGAAATTGTAACCTCCATAACTTTTACACGGTAACTCGAAATCGAGTGTCGTTTTTTGCAAAAGTGCTTATTTTTTATTCCCATTGCATTAGTTATAATTTTGGGAGAAAATACCAATTTTGAAAATACCCTCTTTTTGGCCATCCAATGGAAGTTCCACTGGAAAAATTCAATGGGCTCAACTTTCATACTTGGAAAGTGAAGATCCAGATGTAGTTAATGAATAAAAATCTTTGGAGGATAGTAGATGGAAAAGAACCAACACCTACAGATCGACCAAATTGGCAGAATGGGAAATGAGAGATGATAAAGCCAAAGCCATTATTGGTCTTGCTCTCTCAGATATTGAGCTACACTATGTTGATCTTGAGAAATCATCTCATGAAATGTGGGAAAACTTGAACAAAACCTTTGGTGCTAAAGTAGTGAACGCAAAATTTTCTCTTAAATTACAATTGTTCAAGTTAAAAATGGGTGAAGGAGCTATAATGTCTAGCCATATTAATGATTTACGGTCTCTCCTTCGACAACTGGTAGAAGTAAAATCTCTAGTAGATGATGAAGATGCAAAATCTATTCTATTGAATAGTTTCCCAAATACAGTAATGTTGTCTTCACACTTGGTCAGATGCCTTCCAACTCATTGGAAGATATGATATCAGCTCTCCTAGCTGAGGAAAAATGGACCAAAGAAGATGTAGAAGAAGAAACAACAATGTATGTAAAAAGGAAATACAATTTTTTTCTAAATATAAAGAGGAAAGAGAATGTTTCTATTGTAAGAAAAAGGGACATACAACTTCATTTTGTAGAGCTCGAGCTCAAGATATACTTAGTGGAAAACTCAAAGGAATCGAGGCCAATTTCATTACTGAAGAAGGATCAGAGAATGGGGAAGCACAAGTACACAAAGACAGTGGCTCTGAAGACTTCTTATACTAAGCATGACACTAGAGGAAGGAGGAAAATAGTGTTTGGAGGTTAATCAAAAACCTCTCTTTAGTCACCAACAACCAGGGTGCTTCAACTGTGGTGACATCTATGTAGTGTGGGTATGTGCTTTCAGTTGTGTGTTTGCTTGATTTACGATGTTAGTATTTTCAATAAGTGGAAATTTCACATTAAGGGGAGGAACATGATCCAATGTTCCATTTCCATTATGTCAAAATTTTCTATGTATGTATGAGTAGTAGATTTTAGCATAATTTCCTATGTTATTCCCTATAGTGAGATCTGATGAGGGCTAAGAATAGTACTTGACATATCATGATGTGGTTGGAGGTAAACCAATTAAAAACCTTCATTTGTGGTTTGTGGTAAACCAATAGCAAAACCACCATTCTTGGTTGGTGGTAATCCATTCACAAAACCATCCCTTTTTGGTTTGTGTTAAACCAATTGCAAAACCACCATTCTTAGTTTGTGGTTAACCGTTTACAAAACCATCCCTGAGGTTTGTGATTATCCTATGAAAATCACTAGATCATGAGTAGGTGGATGTACAAAGGAAGGTTTTCCCCATGTTCACACTAAGGGGGGGAATGTTGGGAAATATATTTATTAGTGCTCCATTACTTATGTGTAAACATTAATTAATTTAGTATATTTGCAAAACTATTATTATTGTTATTAAGATTTGTTATAAATAACTTAATAATAATAATAATAATATAATATTAACATTATCTTGTTTGTGAGGTAGTTTCTACTCACCTTACAAATATGGTTTACGAGATAGTTAGTTTCTTATATTTTAGAGAAACTACTACCTATATATTAGGCTATTGTATTGTGTGAAATATATTGGAGCATATTGACTATTATTTGTAATTGTTGTGTAATACTTGCAGATCTTATCCAAATTTACATTAATTATATCTCAAACACAAATCTGAAACTCATTACAACGTGCTAGTCATCTTATCAACAATAAATAAGAAAGAGGTAATTCACATTTCTATCTTAATCTTAACTTCTCAATCTAGCTTTCAACTTAAGTTCTACAACTCAACCTGTTTGTTTATTCAAGAAGAAGTGAATTGATATAATCATACTACCTTTATAAAAGAAGTATATTGTTTTAATATTCAAAATGTTAACATCCTGCATTAAGCTTGTATGAAAAAACAAGAAGATACAACATGAATATCATCCATTCCAACAACCTTACCTAACTCAGCTTAGTCTAGAATATAAGGATTAGATTGATCCAAAACTATTCCCAACATTACATGTAAGAAAATTTTAACCAAACAAGAGATTAGGTATAAGACCAACAACAACATAACTCATAGTAAAAGTTCCCTAAAGGCCTACATTCATTCCAGAGTTAGAAAATTAAAATAACAAGACAACTAACACAATCCAAGCTTCTGAAACAACCAAAACTTCATGTTCAATGATTCCATAAGCTATAAAATGGAGAATACTATTACAAGAAACCTACAAGGTTCAAGTCTTACCCAAAATACTGAATTCAATTCAAACAAAGGATCTTGAGTACGAAGAGAACAAATGTTTTGAAACAAACAAAAGACCCCTAAAAGTCCCAAAAGAATAGTCATACAATTAGGTCAATATATAACAAGGTCACAAAAATTCATAAACAAACATAAGGTTTCAAGCGAGTAAGATCTCGCCATCAAAAGAATGCCTATCTACACTTAAGTAGTCAAATGTTCCACAAGTTCAAGTATTGGAACCTACTCGAAGGAGTTTACTTAACCATATGACTAGTGTATACCTCAAATATCCATGACAAAATCCCTACAAGAAAGTTAGTCTCCTATCATTAATAACAAGGAGAATAGTTTAGGCTAAATCCATATGATTTCATCAAAACTTGGTAACTATTCAAAGCTTACAAGTTACCTAGACAAGGTAACAATCTAGCAAGAAAACTATCATAGACTTCCATCAAACCCAAGAAATTTCAAGTATAACAAGTTAAAACGACAACACAATTGTTTTACCAAGAAAGGAAACCTAGAAACATGTTAATCATAAATTAAAATAGCATCACAATGCATCCAAGAAACCAAATCAAGAAACACCATTGAAGCAAGAAGAATAAACACAAACACAAAAAACAGAATGATTTCATAAAAGAGCGGAGTTCTTTTAACGAAAGAACTTAAGTAAAACAAGAATATTTAAAGAGATAGGGCATATCATGCCTCATAGTGCTCCCATCTTATTTTGCTCGTTCCAAATCTTCAAGCAAAAGTTCTTCTAAGATTTCCATGAACACACAAAAACCCACCATGAAACCTTCTTTAACTTCCTCATATAGCTTCTTTCCATACAATGCTTCGAAAGGTGTCATTTTTAAATAGGAATGATATGTATTATTGTAAGAAAATTCAACTAAAGGGAGATATTCTTCACATTTTTATTGCTAATCCATGCATTACATTTGTAACATATCTTCCAAAACCCGATTTACTCTCCTTGTTTATGGATGGTATGCGAACTAAAATTCATTTTATTTACTAAGGCTGTATTTAGTGTTTAACAAAATGAGATGTCATTCTAGGTTTCTTATCAGATATGATCAATTTGGGTACTCCATGTAATCTAAAAATTTCATGCACAAATATTTTCACTAAAGCAATGAATCATTTTTAAGATTACCAACAATAAAATGTGCTACTTTTGTCAATTTATAAACCAAAAATAAAATAACATCATGTTTATTTCTGGACATAGGAATCCCCTAAAAAAAATCCATGATAATTACCTTCCACTTATATTGTGGTATACTATAAGGATAATTTTGATAACATGCATCAAATTCTTGATCCCGAGCAAGTACATTGATTCGAGGCCCAAAATCATGTTTTTGGGCCCCCTCTGGCTTCTCTCTAACTCTCCCATCCAAGAAGAAATCCCAATGAGTTAGAGAAAATGGACAAAATGTAAAAAAAAGGTTGCGGACTGTTTTAAAGGGTTCGGGTCGTACAAGTTCGGGTCGTACTAAGGTTCGTCGTACCATGCATGGGGCCGAAAAAGCAAGAAAATCGGCTAAGTCAAACATTTTTGTCCCAGGCGGTCCGGGAAACAGTTGGGACATTGGGATGTGAGGGACGCAAAAATCTGAAATGGACAAAAACAAAGAAAAATCACCTAAGTCTTTTATTTCGCGTGGTTTGGGACATCCGGGCCAAAAGTACACGTGGGACGCGAATCGGCCGATTTACCGACAGACAGTCCATTTCGGGCGGTTCGGAGATATTTGTCCCAGAAATCCACAGGACGGTTAATAAAAAAGTACGTGAGGGATGCGTGGGACGTGAAAAGGTGAAATGGCCAAAAAAGAGAGACAAGGAAGCCCGAATCGGCCGATGCGGGAGAATGTGTCCCAGGAAGTGGCGAGCAATAGAGGACTTAGAAAATTTTCCAAGTTTCGGTCAAAGTTTTCAAAGACAACGATTTTGCCTCTTTGCCCCCACCATCGAATGGAATATTGACATGTTTCATCCAAGTGGCAGAGCACGGGGAAAATTTGAAAAATTTTACAAAGACCAAACGGGTAAAAAATTCAAACTTTTTGTCCGTCGATCCGATTCTGGCTTGTTTTTGCCCTAAAACTTGAGATCACCATATCTTTCAATCCAGAGCTCGATTTTCACGTTCTTTATATAAATGGAAAGATGGTGAAATTCTCTACAATATTACAAGGTCAATTTTGCATTTTGATGGATTTTAGAGAGGGAAAATCAAAAATGCCTCTCTCACGTGGTAATGGCGAAATGACATTTCAACAACCAGTTTTAATGCAAAATGGGTCGCATTCTTTTCAAAGCATGGCCAAAAATTTCAGGGCATGGGTCTATAAGGATTCCCATGCTATTTTAATACACCTTCATTCAATGAGGAATGGTTCCCCGTTTTTACACATTTTCTCTCTCTGGGCTCGACCCATGCATTGTAAAAGCCGATTTGGCTCATTTTTTAAGTGTTGTTCATCTTTTCTACTCTGATCTCCTTTTTTTTCTTCCCCAGGGTTGAAAATGGAGTTTGAACCTCCTCCCCTACTCTGTAATGGCATTTTTGCCTTTTACCATTAAAATGATGTTCTGTGCAAACTTCTGGAGCAGCAAAAAACGTGTTTTGTGATGCATCTGTCCATCCTTGCTCGTTTTTTCTTGTTTTCTTCTTGCCTCTCTTCATTGCAGGTATTTGTGCATGTTTAAATGTTCATTGTAAGGTTGGAGCTATGTTCATAGTAGTTTTGATAGATGTTCAGCATTTTCCTTCTCTAGTGTATCACCATTTTAGTGTAGGCTTTTGTTTTTTCTCTTTTCTCTCTCTCCCTATCTCCTTGGAGGTTAGATTAGGATTAGATTAGCTTGCCTGCACTGGAACAGCTTGTGGCAGGTAGTTTAGGAAGAGGAACCAACCTTCTCTAGAGATTCCTTTCTCATTTTTGCAAGTCCCACACTTGGAGAAAGGATTCAATGTTGTGCAATCACACTAGATGCCTGAAACATCAACTTAGAAACCTGATTTGCATCCAGGGGTGCTGTGAATTTGCACTAACAGTTTTGGCACACCCGGTGGGACCTTAGAGGTCTTCCACTTCATATTTTATAGGTTGGTGTGTTCTTGTGAAGATTTCAGCCTTTGGAGGCACTTGTAAACACATCGCAACTCCATCCGATCAAAGCAACCCATTTCTCGAAGTTGCAGACCTATTTTTATCCATTCCCATCCATTCTTCTTTCCATCACTTTCATTATTTTCCATTCCATGAAGTTGTGCAAATATGACTTCATTTCCATCACGGAACTCACATTTACAATAGCAGCAATGTTTCCCACCTCCAACATGTTTGTTAAATCCTCCAAATCAGCATTTTGAACAAATTAAAAATCAGCATACATACCCATATGAGCGGTAATGCCGAATCAGTTTGGCTATGGAGCTTTCCAAGAGCAAGAGTATGCATATAATGAATACCATCAGATGCAAGATGCTGGTCTGTTGGATAAAATTCAAAAGATGGAGGTAAACATGGTGCAGTCCAAGGCTCAAACACAAATGAAAGCATTTGGAATCAATTGTGGAGCACCCTGTCCATGGGTGGGACCTTTTCCAAGGCATTACAACCCTCAAGAGAAGCTTGACTTCATGATTGCAATGCTGCCATTGCTTGCAAAGTGGATTGAAGGAATAGAGGTGTATGAGAGGAGTATTCAACAACCTTGTCAATGGGTAAGCATGCCATCTCATGCCTTTCTTTTTCCTCTTTCCCAATCTGTTTTATCTCAGCAGTGTCAAGTTTTAAACTCTCCATCTGCTGTCCCAAGTGTTGAATCCATTTCTCCACCCCCTAGTCTTCCACCTCATCTCAATTCTTTTGTCCCTTTTCCTTCCAAACAGTCATCCCCTCCACAAGAGCTAACAGAAATACCCCCTCCTCCAAAGAAACAAGAGTTTCTACCTCCTCCACCACCACGAAAAATTGCCAAGCCATTTGAGTTACAATCCACTTCTCCTCTTGCATTCCCAAATCCATGTTGGGAGGATAAAAATTAGAATGCCAATCAAGGAAAACAACAGCAAAAAGAGAAGCCAAACAAAGATGAAGAAATTCAAAGTCTGAAGAGTTGGGCTCTTAAATTTGGGATGAAAAAGATCCCCTTGATGGTTAAGCCTTCAGAAGAGGTTGGAGTTGGAGAACAGGTGGTGGTTAAGACTGATTTTGTGGCAACAGAAGAAGAGCAAAAAGAAGAAGTGGATCAGCAGTCAGTTTGCTCAGAAAGTAATGTCCATGTTGGCACTCTATTTGAAGAGAATGCTGATTTAATTCAAGTTTCACAATCAGCCATAGAGGAAGAAAGCTTAGAAGAAGATCTTGCAGTCCCAACTTGTCCTCTGAGCAACGATCGAATAGTTTGACTTAACGAACTTCATTCAAGAGGAAGATTTCTATCAAGAGAAAGATTGTCTTCAAACATTGGAAGAAGGAGAAGCTGCTCCAAATCCAAAAGAAGATGAGAACATTCCAACTGTGGGGGAGAAAAGTGCAAATCCAAAGGCTTTGAGCACAAAGCAGGTTATAGAAGAACCTTTAGTTCTTCTTTCTACTTCATCTCTCTCAAGTTCTAGTACTGAAGAAGAGTTTGATCTCTCAAACTCAATGTTGGAGGATGAAAGAAACCATGGTGATCAAGTTGTAGATCAAGAGAACACCATGGGAGAGGTTGAACATTTGCAGCAAGATAGCAATGAGGTAGTTTACCTGTCTGATTTGGAGGACTGTTTTGATGAAGAAGAACTGGTTGAGTTTCCACCATTCTCTCTTTCATCATCCACGTTCCAAACACAAGAGCCTACTGTCATGGAGGAGAGCATTCATTTGCAGTAGCCTGCATCTTATAGCAGCTCTTTGGAATCAAGATTGGAAGATTTAAATCTTCCATGTTCTTCATTGGAGGAAGAGAAAGGGCAGAAGGGTTCTACCATTGCTTCCACACCATCCATTCAAGAGGGTCTACAAGAGAACTCCATTCTTGGAGTTGAAAATCAGAATTATGGGCATATCAAATGGATCAGACCTTGCCCAATCAGGTATTTGGCTTCATTGGAGCCAAAGGAGAAGCCACAACCAGTCATGCTTGCCTCTAAGCATGAGGATGATATGCAAAGAACCAAGGATCAGCTGTCATACCTCTTCAATTCAAATGCAGAGCAACTAAAAGAGGTATTGAATTTTCCTTCAACTGACACCTTGATGATTTGGGTAGAAGACCAGCTTCTTGTTGATTTTCCACCCATCCTAGCAGCCACACTCAGCTCCAAATCATTTGCATGGCTGCCAATTTTGAAGAAAGGAAGCTATTTTGCACAACCAGTTGCAGGGTTTGTTTAGCTCACCTTTGCTTCCAATTAGAGTAGAGTAGGTAGGTTTGCTTTCAGCAAAAGAAGTGCTTGTGCACACTCTACATGTTCCATTTGGAGCATGTATGATTTTCAGTTTTTACATAGTTTTGGTGCTGCTGGTTTTGCTCTTGCATAGTTCATTTTAAGTGGCATTTTGGTGAGAACGACTCTAAGTTCAACAGATTTCAAGTGGCTCAGAGGGAAGTTTTCAAAGTTCATATCAATTTTCAGGCTTTCTTATGACTCCATGCCCAATTTTCCTTCAACTGACACCTTGATGATTTGGGTAGAATACTAGCTTCTTGTTGATTTTCCACCCATCCTAGCAGCCACACTCAGCTCCAAATCATTTGCATGGCTGCCAATTTTGAAGAAAGGAAGCTATTTTGCACAACCAGTTGCAGGGTTTGTTTAGCTCACCTTTGCTTCCAGTTAGAGTAGAGTAGGTAGGTTTGCTTTCAGCAAAAGAAGTGCTTGTGCACACTCTGCATGTTCCATTTGGAGCATGTATGATTTTCAATTTTGTACATATTTTTTGGTGTTGCTGGTTTTGCTCTTGCACAGTTCATTTTAAGTGGCATTTTGGTGAGAACAACTGTAAGTTCAACGGATTTCAAGTGGCTCAGAGGTAAGTTTTCAAAGTTTATATCAGTTTTCAGGCTTTCTTATTGGTCTTGCTCTCTCAGATACTGAGCTACACTATTTTGATATTGAGAAATCATCTCATGAAATATGGGAAAATTTGAACAAAACCTTTGGTGCTAAAATAGTGCACACAAAATTTTCTCTTAAATTACAATTGTTTAAGTTAAAAATGGGTGAAGCAGCTATAATTTCTAGCCATATTAATGATTTATGGTCTCTTGTTCAACAGCTGGTAGAAGTAAAATCCCAAGTAGATGATGAAGATGCAAAATCTATTCTATTGAATAGTTTGCCTCCCAAATACAGAAATGTTGTCTTCACACTTGGTTAGATGCCTTCCAACACATTGGAAGATATGATATCAGCTCTCCTAGTTGAGGAAAAATGGACCAAAGAAGATGTAGAAGAAGAAACAACAATGTATGTAAAAAGCAAATACAATTTTTTTATAAATATAAAGAGCAAAGAGAATGTTTCTATTGTAAGAAAAAGGGAAATACAACTTCATTTTGTAGAACTCGAGCTCAATATATACTTAGTGGAAAACTCAAAGGAATCAAGACCAATTTCATTACTGCAGAAGGATCACGAGAATGGGGAAGTAAAAGTACACAAAGACAGTGGATCGAAGACTTCTTATCTTGGGCATGACACTAGAGGAAGGAGGAAAATAGTGTTTGGAGGTTAATCAACAACCTCTCTTCATCGCCAACAACTAGGGTGCTTCAACTATGGTGACATCTATGTAGTGTGGGTATGTGATTTCAGTTGTGTGTGTGCTTTCAATGGATTTCAAGTGGCTCGGAGGAAGTTTTCAAAGTTCATATCAGTTTTCAGGATTTCTTATTGGTCTTGGTCTCTCAGATACTGAGCTACACTATGTTGATATTGAGAAATCATCTCATGAAATATGGGAAAATTTGAACAAAACCTTTGGTGCTAAAATAGTGCACGCAAAATTTTCTCTTAAATTACAATTGTTTAAGTTAAAAATGGGTGAAACAGACTATAATTTCTAGCCATATTAATGATTTACGATCTCTTGTTCAAAAACTGGTAGAAGTAAAATCCCCTATAGATGATGAAGATGCAAAAATCTATTCTATTGAATAGTTTGCCTCCCAAATACAGTAATTTTGTCTTCACACTTGGTTAGATGACTTCCAACTCATTAGAAGATATGATATCCACTCTCCTAGTTGAGGAAATCCAGACGAAAGAAGATGTAGAAGAAGAAACAACAATGTATGTAAAAGGAAATACAATTTTTTTATAAATATAAAGAGGAAAGAGAATGTTTCTATTGTAAGAAAAATGGACATACAACTTCATTTTGTAGAACTCGAGCTCAATATATACTTAGTGGAAAACTCAAAGGAATCGAGACCAATTTCATTCTTTGTAGAAGGATTAGAGAATGGGGAAGCACAAGTACACAATGACAAAGGTGGATCGAAGACTTCTTATACGAGCATGACACTAGAGGAAGGAGGAAAATAGTGTTTGGAGGTTAATCAACAACCTCTCTTCTTGTTGATTTTCCACCCATCCTAGCAGCCACACTCAGCTCCAAATCATTTGCATGGCTGCCAATTTTGAAGAAAGGAAGCTATTTTGCACAACCAGTTGCAGGGTTTGTTTAGCTCACCTTTGCTTCCAGTTAGAGTAGAGTAGATAGGTTTGCTTTCAGCAAAAGAAGTTCTTGTGCACACTCTGCATGTTCCATTTGGAGCATGTATGATTTTCAATTTTGTACATAGTTTTGGTGCTGCTGGTTTTGCTCTTGCATAGTTCATTTTAAGTGGCATTTTGGTGAGAACAACTCTAAGTTCAACGGATTTCAAGTGGTTCAGAGGGAAGTTTTCAAAGTTCATATCATTTTTCAGGATTTCTTATGACTCCATGCCCAATGGATTGCTAAAAGGCCACTGATCTTCATCCAGCAGCGAGATGACCCCTCTGAGTCGCCAAAATTGTTATCCAAAATTCACCCCTAAAGGTAATTTTGATAACATGCATCAAATTCTTCAGTCCAGAGTAAGTACATTGATTCGAGGCCCAAAATCGTGTTTTTGGGGCCCCCTCGCTTATCTCTAACTCTCCCATCCAATAAGAAATCCCAACGAGTTAAAGAAAATGGAAAAAATGCAAAAATAAGGTTACGGAGTGTTTTAAAGGGTTTGCGTCGTACTAGTTCGGGTCGTACTGAGGTTCGTTGTACCATGCTTGGGGTCGAAAAAGTAAGAAAATTCGCTCAGTCGGACATTTTTGTCCCAGGTGGTCCACGGGACAGTTGGGACATCAGGATGCAAAAATCTGAAATGGCCGAAAACAAAGAAAAATCACCTAAGTCTTTTGTTTCACATGGTTTGGAACATCCGGGCCAAAAGTACACGTGGGCCGCGAATCGGCCGATTTGCCGAGACAGAGATCCATTTCAGGCGGTTTGGAGATATTTGTCCCGAGCGATCCAGCGGGATAGTTGGGACAAAAGTACGTAAGGGACACATGGGATGCAAAAAGGTGAAAAGGCCAAAAAGAGAGACAAGGAAGCCCGAATCGGCCGATGCGGGAGAATGTGTCCCAGGAAGTGGCGAGCAATAGAGAAGGACTTAGAAAATTTTCCAAGTTTCGATCAAAGTTTTCAAAGACAACAGTTTTGGCCCGCTGCCCCCGCCATCAAATGGAATCTTGACATGTGTCATCCAAGTGGGGGAGTGTGAGGGAAATGGGAAATTTTCCCAAAGTGGAAAATACTAAATTTTCGAAGGACAAAGTGCGCCCCTCAGGCCGAGCCAATAAAATAGTGCCACGTGTCCAAGTGGCAAAAATTTTTAAGGAAGGGCCCTGAAAGAAATTTTCAAAGGATGAGCCCATGGATGAATCAGATCCTGACACATGTCATCCAAGTGGTGGAGTGCGGGTAGAATTTGAAAAATTTTCCAAAGACCAAACGGGTAAAAATTCGAGACTTTTTGCCCGCCGATCCGATCTGGGCTGTTTTGCCCTAAAACTTCGAGATCGCCATATCTTTTGATCTACAGACTCGAGTTTTTGCGTTCTTTATATCAATGGAAAGCTGGTGAAATTATCTACAAGATTCCAGGGTCATGTTTGCATTTTAATGGAGTTTGGAGAGGTAAAATTGAAAAATGACTCTGGCACGTGGTAATGGCTAGAAATGACGTTTCAACAACCAGTTTTAATGTAAAATGGGTCGCATTCTTCTCCAGCATGGCCAAAAATGTTAGGGCATGGGTCTATAAGGATGCCCATGTTGTTTTAATGCATCTTCATTCAATGAGGAATGGCTCCCATGTTTTTACACGTTTTCTCTCTCCTGGGCTCGACCCATGCATTGTAAAAGCCAGATTTGGCTCATTTTTTAAAGTGTTGTTCATCTTTTCTGCTCTTCTCTCCTTTATTTTCTTCCCCAGGGTTGAAAATGGAGTTTGAACCTCCTCCCCTACTCTGTAATGGCATTTTTTTCCTTTTACCATTAAAATGATGTTCTGTGCAAACTTCTGGAGCAACAAAAACGTGTTTTGTGATGCATCTGTCCATCCTTGCTCGTTTTTGCTTGTTTTCTTCTTGCCTCTCTTCATTGTAGGTATTTTTGCATGTTTAAATGTTCATTGCAAGGTTGGAGCTGTGTTCATAGTAGTTTTGATAGATGTTCAGCATTTTCCTTCTCTGGTGTATCACCGTTTTAGTGTAGGCTTTTGTTTTTTTCTCTTTTCTCTCTCTCCCTGTCTCCTTGGAGGTTAGATTAGGATTAGATTAGCTTTCCTGCACTAGAATAGCTTGTGGCAGGTAGTTTAGGAAGAGGAACTAGCCTTCTCTAGAGATTCCTTTCTCATTTTTGCAAGTCCCACACTTGGAGAAAGGATTCAATGTTGTGTAATCACACTGGATGCCTGAAACATCAACTTAGAAACTTGATTTACATCCGGGGGTCTTTGTGAATTTACACTAACAGATATAATAAACTAGTTGAGCACATATGCTCATCTTTAACATGCTAACATTCCAAGAAGTATGAAACAAAATCAGTTATGTCTTTCTTCACCCCTTTCTAAAAAGATTTTTGTTTTACATTAGCAATTATTTTTGTTATACCGGGATGTCTGAGTAAAGTGAACTATGAAATTCCATCATTAACTTTTTCCTTTACTCATTTCCTAAAGGTATGTACACCCACTTTTCATATCTTATAATTCCTTTGTTATCAAAGTAAAAACATTTCTATCTTCCATCATTAGGATTTGCACTAAGTGTTGTTTTTACCTCTTTGGAAGAATAAATCGATTCCATGATACTTTTTACCTCATCTTTAAACTAAGTTCTAGAAGTTATAAGTGCATAAATATGTTTTCTATGGCTTAGTACATCTACCACTCTATATTCTTTTCTTTTAATGTAACTTATCTCAAAATCATATTGTGACAAAAACTCTAACCATCTTCATTTTCTTGTATTCAAATTTGGCTAAGTGAAAATATAGTTCAGCCCAAGGTTATCAGTCTTTAATTCAAAATGTCTTCCTAACAGATGATGTCTCCATAATTGAAGTGCATGAACTATGAAAGAAATCTGTAGGTCATGGGGAGCATAATTCAACTCATGTAACTTGATTTTTTTTCTCTAACATGATCATTTTACAACAAAATACTTTGAAGTCCCTCTCCATAAGCATCTATATCTACTGTAAAGTTTCCATTTGGGTCTGATATATCAAGAATAAGTAAAAATTTAACTAATCTTTCATATTTTTAAATGATGCTTCACATTTATCACTCCACACAAAAAAATGTCTTTCTTTTGTAATGAAGATATAGGGGAAGTGACTTTTGAAAATTCCTTAACAAACTTTCTATAGTAACTAGAAAGCCCCATGAAGCTTTTGAATTCATGTACATTTTTAGGTGTAGGCCATTCAGTTATGGAAACAATATTTGATGGATCAACTGCTATTCCATATTTTCTTATGACATGTCCTAAATAGTGCACTTATGTTTCATAAAAAGAACATTTGGACAACTTACCATACAATCTTCTCTTTCTTAAAATTTCAAGTACTATTTTCAAATGCTCATGATGTTCATCAATGATTTTAGAATAGATAAGAATATCATCCAAGAATACAAGTACAAACTTGTCTAGGTATTCTTGAAATATATTATTCATTAAATTCATAAAAGCTACAGGTGAATTTGTAAAACCGAAAGGTAAAACCATGAATTCGTAATGTCCATACCTTCTCCTAATGTCAATTTTATGAATGTCTTCATTTTTATTCTTAACTAATGATACCCGAATGAAGATATATCTTAAAATATATTGATGTGCAATGCATATGGTGAAACAAAATATCAATTCTAGGATATGGATATCTATTTTGATTGTTTCTTTGTTTAACATCATGTAATCAATACAAAGTCTAAGTTTTCCATCTTTCTTTTTCACAAAAATTATCGGTGCTCCCTAAGGTGAGACACTCGGTCTTATCAAACATTTAGAAAAAAATCTTGTAATGATGCCTTAAGCTCTACCATTTCAATGGTATTCATTCAATAAGGTGCCTTAGAAATATGTTCGAGTTCTGGTTTGATTTGTTTTGTGAAGTCAAATTCGGTTAGGGTGGAAGACCGGGTAGTTCTTCCAAAAACACATTACTGAAATCTCTTAACAACGGAAAATTTTCCAAGAAATCACTATCCTTTTCAGTTGTTTTAGAAATTTTTACTACATACAAAGTGCAACCTTTATTTTTGGCCTTTTTAAGTTGCATAGCTGACAATTTTCTAACTAAAATTTCTCATTTTACCCCTTAGATGTCTATTGTTTTCTTGTAGATCATCAAGACAACTAATGTGTTTTTCAAAACAATCAACTTTTGATTTATGATCAGAAAGCCATTTAACACCTATTATGACATCATATGACCCCAAAGGAGCAACATAAATATCTACTTTACTTGGAAAAACTTGGTAACTCTAGGACTTCTCCAAAAAGACATTTACTAACAATATGGACAACATTATTTCCATAATGTACAGTCCAATATTTTTCCATTATTCCAACTTTTCTTTTTATTTTTGTAGCTAATTTACTAGAAATAAAACATTATGTAGCTCCAATATCAAAAATTATAGTAATAGGTGTACCAAATAATTTATCTGGCACTTTTATGGGTGTAACTTTATTTTTAGCTTGTTTATCAACTACTTTGCAACATGTATCTTATGTTGTTGATTGTTTTCATCTTTATTTAGAGGGAACTAATTTGCATAGTGATCCTTACCATAGTTGAAACAACCCCCTACAAGTCCTCTTTTTGGTTCAAATTTATTTCTATCCCTAAAATTATTGTTTTGTCCTCTAAAGGACTTCTGTCCATTATTGTTATTCTTCACAAAGTTGTTTCAAATGTTTGTAGCAGGTTTATTTGTTGTTTTTTTCTTATTATTATCAGTTACAAACTTATTTTTGGCTCCAAAATTTTTCCATGCCACCTTTTTGGGTGTAAGTGATGAAGAAGAATTAGGAATTTTCTTACGATTCTCTTCTTTATGGGTAGAAATTGCCTTTAATTTTTATTCTTATCGAATGGATTTTTCTACAACCCCTTCCATGTTGGTTGGGCTATGAACATCTAATTCACCCCCTATGATAGGATTTAATCCCATAATAAACTTACATATCCTAAACTTATCGTCATCGGTTTGATACCGACAAACGTATTTCTTAAGAAGTTTAGTAAACCTCTCCCAGTACTCAATTACAGTTAATTTTCCTTGAATTAAATTCTAAAATTATGTCATTTTCTGATCATAATAGAATTTTGGATGCAATTTTTTCCTAAATTAGCTCTTGGATGATCCCAAGTGATGCTTCATTCATAAATTTTCAATTCAGCTTTACGACTATCCTATCAGGAGGATGCCTCATGAGAAAGCTGAAAATCTCCCCATACTACTTTTGTTTCTTCCGAGAAGTTCCTTATTGCAAAGTACTTCTCCATTTTGTTGAGCCAATTCTCAGCTCCATCCTTGAGATTAGTGCCATTGAACTTTGGTGGAATTATCCTTTTTATGTCATTAGTAAGTTCAACTACTAATCTTGGATTTTTATTTTCAGGCGGATTGGGTACATTTGCATTTACATTTGCATCATTATCATTGACATTCATAACCTTATTATTTTCTACATTATTATTATCAATGCCCAAATTTCTAGCATTGGCGTTGTCCCCTGGAGGTGGCTGATTGTTATTACTAGCATCATCTTCCTCCTCATTACCCATTACTTGTTGTTCAAGTACAACCAGATGATCTCTTGTGTTCAATAGTACATTTAAAATTTTGTCAAATTTTTGTGTTGTAGATGCCTCACCACCTAGAGGTGGATTATCTTAAACACCTCCCCTTTTCTAACCATTTTATATTAACAAGAAAATCAATTTTTATCGGATAACTCAATAGGTCCGAGAGTTTCAACCTTGAACTCGATACCAAGATGTAACATCTATTTTTAAGACTTTAGAAACAAGGGATTTTTTTTTAAATAATGTTCTCTGTTCTAAATTAATATAATTTAGAACACACATTCCATTGCCAATCCATCTCATAATAGAAAACCATATGCAGTTGTAATGACTCGGTGAAACATTGATCTCTCATTCCATGACTCGGTATTAAACCAATCTCTCATGTTAACTTAATAATGTGTATACTATGTATACTTGGTTCCTTTACCCTTTTAGGGGTACCCAATTGTTCTGTCTAAGAATCCTATATGAATACATGTTACTGATATTCATTTAAAATCCTACATCTTATACTAGGTGACATAGGACAACACAACCAACAGCTTGCGATACTTTGGCCAAAGTTTTTAAACATGTTTACCATGTTTAAATTCCAAGACAACATTCTTGTCGAAAGGAATATGTCCTTCACCACACTTTTTTTGTTATCTAAATTGGTATTTATTAACTTCTGTCAACCCAATATGAGTCAAAGTTTGACACTAAATAAGGGTAGCTTAAATGCACTAGTGTGGAAGACTACTCATGGCAACTAAGGATACATAGACATAATCAATCGACTTACATCGATTGGGTGTGTCTAGTCACCTTAAGTAAACATGAGTTGACCAAAACACTAGCTCATGTTTCTATCTTTGTTTAGGGTGGAACCATGAACCATACTTCCACTTATGTCAACCAAGTTAATCGAACTAAGTGGGGTGTTGAGGCATAACTGGTTGGATCATAGTATCCTCGTAATGACTCATATCATTAAGAAAGTAATATGCTACAGTTGTTATATTTCATCATCCAACTGAGTTTCCTCAACTAGACTAACATACTTAAGAATATTAGTTTATTAACCCAATCAATTATTATCTTATATTTTTAATGATAAATACTCTATTAATGGTTCACTAAGCACAATTTAACCCAAAATGGTTACAATGTGTATTTTACATGAGACGAAGGTATGCAGATAAAATTTGCATTCCTACTCATTCAAATTTCATGCTTACGTTTAACTTACTCTTAACAATTTATTACCAAAATCGATATGTCTTAATTTGAAATTAAGAAGGTAAGATAATTAGATATTATTACTACATTTTTATCTTGTAAAAATCTTATTGAAACTTTTACTTAATACTTCATAATACTGCAATTCTAAATCTTGTTATTATTCTTTTAAAACATTCATGTTTCAATTTATAGAATTTGATGCAGCCTAGAATTTACTAGGTAACACCCTAGACGTGTTGGAACATCACTCAACATAGACCGAGTGCTCACCAAGCACGCAAAGGTACCGGGTCCCTCTTTAGGGTTTCTAGAAGGATGTTGGCGTGAAGAAGGAAGAAACATATAGATCCATAGCTAATCTATCAATCTACAATGCATGCCATATTCAAATCTAGGAAAGAACAAACTTAAACAATAATCATGATTGAATCAAGAATATGCACTACTCAATTATACATAATAATGACACTTAGATTCAGCCATTATCTTCCATCTATTAATAAACACATAAGCTCCTTACAATAATGGCAATCTATACCGATGCACACATGGATCTGATACAATAATCCAGTCATATGCACATATCTCTTTATGCTTACCTCTTATGCTCTGCATATACCTATATATATCAACTACTATGTGATTCACATCATATATATAGGGTGGGGACTTTCCCTTCACCGCTTATCTATTCCAAAAATAGGTTGCATGCTATTAATAGCCACATGTTGTTTACAGGCATAACCACACATGCAAGTATGCTATCTATAGACTTCTTACATTTAAATAAAGTGATAATCCTATTCTTAGCTTGTCTCCATGCAAAAAAAATTAATTCGATCCTCTAAAGATAGATAATGCCTAGCGCGCACGTCTCTGCCTTGTTTATGTACTCTGCATGCCATCTTCTAAAAATAGTTCTTCATGCTCAAAATTGGCTAAGTCCTAAAAGATGAACTTGCCATCCACATGTGGGTTCTTCCTATCCCTCTGTGCCCTTGATCTTATCCTTCTCTCCCATGTAGACTTCTTATGTGATCTATAAAAAGTATTATCTAATCAACATTACCCCACACTAATCTCATTGTCATCCTAACAATGGTTATCTCCAAAACTGAAGTAAAGAATGTTAAATGAAAAGAATAAGAAAGAATGTAGATGAATAAAGAATTTTTATGAGGCATCCTCTTCGTATTAGTTTGAAGGATCAACTCTGGATACTCCTCCTTTATTTCAGCCTCTAAGGCCTGACACTTGGTGAATGCTTTCTCTGCCTACTCTAGTATGTCCACAATAATAGACTTTAGTTCATCTTGGGTAACTTCACCTTTTTCATTCTACAATACCAAAATAGTGTTAGAAATTGCATTTTTTTCCTTCTATCACATCCATCTTTTGTGTAATGTTATTTCCAAGTTCATCTAATCTTTCCTTGTGTGGCTCTTGTGTTGTTGCTAGGGCCTTGTGATTTTTCTTTACGAGTGTTAACCATTCTACGTAGCCTAAGGTACCATCCTTCATAGCCTTCTAGACTGCATTATCTTCTCGAGTCTTCACCTTGATCATGGCCTTTGGAGCTATCCATATATTTAAGGCATGATCCGCATATTTCAATTCTTCTTAGATTACTTGTAGTAGGCCTTTGTATGATGCAATATTTCTTACTACTGCAGCCTTATCCCTTTCTGCCTCTTCTTAAGGATTATAAGGTTTTGGCATTCTGATTGTGTCCTTTTTAATACCAAGTCCACTAAAGCTCTAACATAATGCATTTGTGAGGGGAATTGTTCTAGTACCTTAGATTTCAAATGCGGGTGTTCTTTCATCACATGATATCCAATGGCTTCTGCCATGCCAATAAGCACACTATCCTTTTTTTTTGTCCAAGTCCTTCTCTTATGTCAGGCACACTATCATTGCATCCTTCATCTTTAACTCCTCATGTAGCACTCTAATTTTTGTGGCCTTCTCTGTGTTTCTTCTTGAACCTCGGTAGAAACCTTTACCGTAGCATTACTAACCTATTCATATGACGTAATAGTAGGTTTAATTGTTATGTGCTTGGATTGAGGTGTCTTCTTCATTCGTCTTGACACACATGAAACCTCACATACATCAAAATCAGGCTCATCCATGTTGGTGTGCATTAAACATGAAGGTTTCTTTCTAGTGTGAATGGTCACCATATCCCCATCCATTAATTCCTATCTAAATAAATCCTTTTATTCTACAGTGCTTTGGAAATGGGCATGGATGATTTTTTTGGTGTCCTCTTCATATCCCATGAGTGGTGCACTATGTTACCCACTCATCCTCTTTGACCTAGGACCCTTGGGAATTGTAGCTTCAAGGTTAGGAGTCTGTCTCGTTACACCTTGAGAATTCACATGCACGAGATCCGAGGTTTCCTTCTCTCTTTATTTTCCATCCTTCATCTCTTCATCTTTTTCTCTTCCTCATTTTGTGGCTCACCTTCTTGCTTGAGTGGGGTAGGAGATGCATGCTCACTCTCCCATAATTCCTCCTCTTCTTCATCCAACTACAATTTCTTCTCCTCTTTGGCTCAATGGTATCTTTGTGTGGAGAGAGACGAGGTGATTTACTTACCATTTATTGGGTTCCACCTTGAGTCCTTGTGCATCTAAATACTTTCTTAAATCTATGCTCCCCCTATTCAACCTTTGTATCTTCCTCTTTGTTATGTTCCCGAGGTGGAGTGTTCATGCACCGTGACTCTTCTCTGTCATATGGTTGCTTTATTATGCACTCCAAGCCTCCACTATCTTCACGCTCATCTTCTTCATCCTCAAATTCATCAGGTTTACTGTGGGCCTTTGCATACTGATATGTTTTCCATTGTGTGCTTACCCTTTGATGGCCCTAAGAGTACAAATTCATTCTCCACATACTTATTGTTCTCCATATTGGGCTTCAACTGAAGATACAATAATGCTACCCCTATATCTGCTACAACCAGACTTATTGGCTTAGTACTCAACACCTCCGAAATGAGCCTCTCGACATATGCACTTCTTCCTAGATACACATACTTCTTCATCGATGTGTGGTAGTCACATTATACCTTATCTCGCATTAAATACTAGTCGGTGTGTGTCTTAGAACCTATGAATAGATGCTTAGAAATACCTTGCAGTAAATGCGTAAGGAAATTTACACCAAGGGCTCCGACTCCATCTCTCGATTGGGAAGCGTGCAATGCGAAATGTTGATATATAGCAAACTAGACTTGTTTCCCACTACTAATGGTAGGTCTTTCGGGATGTGCCACTCTTCTTCAAATTCCACGCGGAGCTGTTGTACTATTTCTCTGCACTTTTCTTAACATCATATGTCATGGACCCTTTACATAGGTACTTGTTAAACCTTTTAGCTGGTGACTTATTCTCCATGGGGTATTCCCATACCTTTTCCTTCAGCCCATCTGGTACTTCAATTTCCATGAATACCAGTGATAATAGAACAAACCCAAAGCTGATCTTCCATCCTGTGTGCGCTTCCTCAAATATTTTCTCTATAATGTACCCTACAATATTGTAGACTATTCCTTCTAACATCTTGCATGCAACATGTAACCACATAGCATTTACCTATGATCACCACTCCTGGTCATTCAACTTTGTAATAAGGTGTGTTTTTTCTTGCACAACCGGAAAGTTATTCAACTTGTATATATCCATACCACGCGGACTTTTCGGTACCCCAAATCTTTTCTCGTCTTTAAGATTGCAGCTTTATCTGTGAGATCATTCTTTATATCCTCTTCTCGTGGCCTACAAACCTATCATCATTGAGATAAACACAAATGATATTCTAACTCTATGTCTGCAAAGTAGAAGAAGTCCTCATGCACTTTTCTCATGAGCCACTCATACAAGGGCTTATACTTCTTGAAATATGGAATCTCATATAATTGGTAGACCCCAATTCTCTTCATAAGCTTCTTTCCTACATCATCATAAAATAACATGTCATCTTCTCGTATGTTTTTTCATCCTCATAGTGAGAAAGGAATTGAGCTCCTTGTTCTTTAAGGTCCTATGATTGTATTCACTCACTTTACTCTTTTTGATGTGTGAGTCCCATTCTTGGTTGATGATGACTCCTTCTAGATATTACATTTTTGAAATTTTTCTTTCAGTGTGCCATCTCTTCCTCCTCGAAAACCACCTTATTCTTTCCTTTTACTCATGCCGCAACTTCCTTCTTGGGTGCCATTTTTACCTTACAATTGTCTCCTCTTTAACTCTGTAATTTTTGAATCAAACCCTAGCTCGATTCAATCATGCCCTAGGTGGAAACTTCATGCCCTAACTCCTCTCTATCACCTTGCTTCACTCAAACCCTTCACCACTAGGGATGCAAGCTTCTTTTCGTATAGATCTATTTGTCACAATTCATTTCATACCCTTCACACCTTAAACCGATCACTCGGCTCTTCACAGCTTAGCTCTTTCCTCAAATACTCTTAGTCGGAATGGTAAAAATGAATTCGCATCCCATCCTTATATAGTTTTTCAAATTTTGATGCATTTATTTCTCCTTCCCCTACCAAATATCCTCTCATTCATTGACCAAATTCATTTTTTCCACACAAGTACATATTTGTGCCCCAGTATAACCTTCTAACGCACCTTCCTACCCTCTAGTCAAATACTTCTCTTCAATGCATGCCCTTACGCCCGAGTACCTCGTCACTATACCTTCTCTTGGTAGTTATCATGGCCTCTACTTACCTCGCATTATAATTTCCTTTCATTCATCTCCATCCTTGGTCACTTTTGAGAAGCAATATTCTTTTGACTTAAAGCACACCCGTAGTAGCTTATTTATTTCTCCTTTCAATTCCCACAGTCTTTTACTTAGATAACTATAACCACCCCACACTAAAATTATGTGCAATCCTCTACGCATAAACATTCTCGCATATAGTAATTAACATCATGCATGTGATTTCACTTATTACACAAGAACAACAACTAAATTGACAAAGCATAATGACAATTAAGGAAATACATTAAGGAAATAAAAAATTGAAAACCTAATCTAAATGGAAATACTACCTTATTACAAAAACAAAGAAGAATTATTTATAGTAGGGCTTCATCCTACTCTTGATAAAGTAACTTGGTAGCCGTGTTCCATCAAGTGCTTCTAACTAGTAAGCTCTGATTCAAGTATGTAAGTGATGACATACGGCCCCAACCAATGTACTTTGAGCTTTCCTAGATGGCGCAAGAACTTAAAGTCATAAAGAAGTATCATTTTTCCGATCGCCAACTTCTTATACTTTATATTTCTTGTTAGGAAATAAGGGATAAAATATGTGGAGTAATCCCTCACAAAATTGCAACAGTAGAAACTAATATGCAAAAAATATTTCAGATCTCAAATAAAAGTGTAGAATAAAGTAACACAATACAAAGAGATAATATTTAATGTGATTCACCCAATTTGGGCTACATCCACAAAGAATCTCTTGCTCAAATTTTATTACAAGCCACCACTCTCTCAATACAATACCCATGATCTGTTTGGAGATATGCTCAACAAACTCTCTGAAATTCACACCCGAATTCAAAACACATATGTAATGTCACATAATCCTATCATAGGCATAAAACCATATAAGTAAACAATTGCTTAAGCAGTTTTACAAAGCGTGGTATTAAAACCATGGGCCAAAACTGTCCCATAAACCTATGGGTTAAAAATCCCACCCATATGAGAAAATCATGTTTCTTGATATATCGGGCACGTTTTAAGGCCCAATTTTTTTTTGGGGGCTACACCCCCGAACCCTTGCTACGGGGCTGCCACCCAAGGATTGGCCCCAAACCACTGGTGAGAAAACTATGAAAAGTGTACAATACTCTTAGTGTACAGTCTTCAACACTTTCCCACATGAAAACAGGCTCCACAACCTAACATTTCTATCATGCCATGCTTTTTACTTGGCCTTCTCTTTCTTCTTATGCAACATGTTATGGTTTATCGCTCATCAAATTGAATCATATTTTCAATCCACTCTTCTAATGAATTCTCATCAGCTAGACCTCCAACGCGCATAATGCACAAAGAAGGTAACTTGAATTCTATAAGAAGAACAAACTTCGATGCCAAACACGAGAATGAAATGGTGTGGCCTTGTTCAATCTCTTATAAGTGGTTCTATATGCCTAGAGAACAACCGACACATTATCATCCCAATCCTTTCTTCCAACATCAAATTTTTTTGTCAATGTCTATCCCAAAATATTGTTGAAATCCTCAACAATTCCATTTTCCTAAGGGTGGTAAGGTGTAGTCTTATGGTGGGCAACCATAAACTCATCTAATAGGATCCTTATGGTATAATTTAAAAATTGTGTACCCCTATCACTTGTCAAACTTAAAGGACATCCATATCTTGTAAGAACATTCTCCCATAGAAACCTAGTTGTTGTAGCTTCAGATACAATCCTCCGTAGGTTCTCGCTTCTTCCCACCATGTGAGATAATCTATGCAAGTAATGATATAACATGATCCAGCCTCGTATGCATGCGGCTAGAGAAATAAGTCCTACAAAATCAATGGCCTATTTCTCAAATAGTTCTACACGATAATAGGTCTCGGTGGAATTTTATCTCTTTGTCTTATTTTTCCTAGGAACCGACAATGATCACATGCCTTACAATATTCTTTATAGTCTTTATACAATGTCTCCCACCGGAATCCAACAAGTAGGATTTTGCGTATTGTAGCATCCCCTGCATAGTGGCCACTTGCAATACCATCATGAGCCTCATCCATTATATCCTTACACTCATGCTCTAATACAAAATGACGTAATACTTCATCTCTACCTAACTTTTATAGGTCACCACTGAACAACATAAAATGTGTCACACATATGGCAAGTCAAGTTTCTTCTCCAATTCCTTCATTCCTTCTAGTGTCATACCATTCTCTAGAAAATAACAATGTCATCAAGTTTAGTTGCCATGCGTTATAACCTATATAACTAGGAATCCGACATGGTTTCTTCAATCATTTGTGCTTCTTCTCTTGAGTGAATTCTAGATAGGTGGTCTGGTCTAGAATTACTTTTCCCTAGCTTTACCATAACTATGAAATCAAAGTCTTGAAATAAGAGTACCCATCTGCATATGCACCCTTGCAAGATAGGATTTTTACCAAGTACTTCAATGCCATGTTATTCATATAGAATACAAATGGTGTAGCTAGCAAATCTTTGTAAAAATTATGTAATGTGTAGATCATTGACAAAGCTTCGCACTCTGTAGTTGTATAATTTTGTTTAGCAGGTGTCAACTTCCTACTAACAAAGTAGATAGGATGATCAATAATACCTTCTCTAGGTTAAGCTAATATTGCACCAATGGCCATGCTAGAGGTGTCCACATGTACATGAAATGGTTTTTCCCATGAAGGAAAATGCACAATAGGTACAGTTGTAATTTTCTCTTTCAATGTTTCAAATGCACGCTGCTACAATTCTCCCCAATAGAATGTACCTTTTCCTTTCAATAAATCTTCCGGAGAGGTGTGAAAATTTTTACATATCCCTTGATGAATTTTCTATAATATCCCGAGTGACCTAAAAATCTACATACCTCGCTCTTTCCGTGGTAGGTACTTCCAACCCTAAAATGACTCGCAACCTTAGCTGGATCAACAAGCAATACTTCATTGCACATTATGTGTCCCAATAGTATTCCAAAAGGTGTAGCAAATATGCACTTCTCGATGTTTAGAGATACTCAACTTCCCACATCATTCAAAGATTAAGCATAAATTACCACAAAGATCCTTAACAAGCCCATATATTGTCCAATCATCGAGGTAGACTTGTAAGAAGTTATGAATAAAATCTTTGAATTCCTGAACAAATATGCATGAGAATACAAATGCCATGTTTTTCAATCCAAAAGGCATCATAGTATAGGAAAATCTGCCCCATTCAGTAGTAAAATTTGTCTTTTCCTAATCCTCTTGGGCAATTTGAACCTGATGATACCCGGAAAACCCATCTATAAAGGAATAAATTTCACGCCCTACTACTCCTTCCAATATTTCCTCAGTGAATGGTGTAGGAAAGGGATCTATGACACATGTTGTATTTAGCTCCTTGTAATCAACACAAATTCAAATTCTAACATCCTTTTTGATATTGATCACCATAGGACTAACCCATTTTGACTCATCCAAAGGTCGAATGATTCCAAACTTCAACATTTTATAAATTTATTCTTTTATCTTTTCATGTAAATTAAAATTCATTCTATAGGGTCTCTTTCTCACTTTGGACACACACCTTCCTTAAGTTTTATATTCATTTCCCCAAGTGATTCATCCATGCCTTTAATTTCATGATATCCTTAAGGGAATAAGTTACGTAATCTCGTAGTAACTCGATATTCTTTTCCACCTCTGAGTCTGACCAATAGTCTCCAATTATGGGCTCCTTAGGCTCAAATTCTCCGATCCTATATTGACCTTCTTTTTCTTTAGTGGTTCATGGTATGTGCGTGTATCTTTATCTCTGTACTATCCAAGACCTCGCGCACCCCCTTTGAATGGTCAATATCAAGATTTTCAACTTCCTCATCATCCACAATATACACCATCTTTCCTTGTTCTTTCTTAAGGAAATCACGTTCAAGCAATATGGAGTCTTCTTCTTCTTCTTCAAAATGTGTGCACGATTCTATCTCGCTAAATAATTCTTGTATGAGTTCCTTCGCCTTTTCACTATCTCCCATGGTTAACCACTTGACAAATTTTAATGCGTCTTTTATTAGAGGTTGGGAATAAAAGTAGTCAAAGGTATGGATCATTCTTGTAGTCAAATTTTTACGGTTTCCGGTCTCTCAATGCAGTTACGTGTATACATACCAAGCACATGTGCACCCTTGTAGAGTGAAATACAATTTATTCACCCAGTGAAGGTGATAATGCTTCTTGTCTTTCTATATAGAGTCCCTCACACTTCGAATGTGGTATGCTGACGCAGGTTGATCACCATTATAGGTGAAAATATGCGTAGGTGCATTGCTTCTTACAAACCTAGTAGATATGGAAATTTTTATCTCCTTCCACTCCATAAGATTATTTCTATGAACTATCCACCAGCGTGTTGCTAAACCACGTAAGATATGTGCTAACATGTCTCTTATCCTGACCTGATCTATCCATTGTGCCTCCATGTCTTACAATAATATAGGAATATATTCTACTCATGTATACTAAGGTACTACACTACCTATCCATCAAATAGAAAAAATTCCATTCTTGCACATAACCACACTTTTTACTTCATTCCCTACTAGTTCATATGTACCATAAGCCCAATTTTCACAAGAAATACTCATAGCATCACTAATAGAGTGAGAATCCTCCCACTACAAGATGTCTTCCTTTGATGGCTCATCGACCTCTCGGGTCCCGAATAGTGCGTACATAGATTCTGTTTAAGTCCTCCTCACTTATAGGCTCAACATATGGTGTAGAATTCCCATCCATCAAAGTTATCACAACCCTTTTTTCCTTGTTCTCAAAGTTGATATACCCCTTATTGAATCTCAAGTCAACATTATTCACATAACACCAAGGTTGTCCAAGCAAAGCTAGAAAACTGCCGACTTCTAAAAATGCTAATACCTCAAAATCCCTAGTGAATTTGGCCCCTTGTATGGTTATAGATGCATCCTTCAAAATTCCTATGGGAGTGGCCTTAGTCCTATTTGCCATAAACAACACATTAGATGATGGTTGTAATGGAGGTCTCCCCATTTGTACCCATGCATCTAAAGTAAGCACATTGAATTTTGCACCTGTATCAATCAAAATATTGCTTAACAACCATCCATCTATAACAACATTCAGAGTGATCTCCTTATCATAGTCAATGCTATTAGGGGGATTATTTTCATGTAGGATTTATCATTCATTCTTAGAGATTTTTCATAGAGTGTTCCCCTTCAACCAATTCCCTAATAATGGAATAATATTCTCCTAGCACAACATTTTACACACCTCTCTGATGTCATCAATATCAGAGGGGACCTTCCCTTCTTTCTTATGTTCCATCTTTCTGGACTACTCTTTTAAACATTGTATTTCACCTTGAATATTTTTGAGGACCTCCATGGTCTCTTGATAGACTTCCTTCTGATGGGTAGGATCTAGGTACCTTGCATGTAGAACCTCCTCCTTAGTGATTGTAGGCTTTTGGTATGATGCCTCTCTTATGCATCTTTGCTTGACATGTGTGGTAATCTTCATAGTTAAGGCCTCAGGTTCTGGTGTTATCTTGGGCATCCAATGATTTTCCTCCACATGCTGGATCCTAACCATCCATGCACCTTTGTTTTCCTGCTTATGTTGTTTACTGAGATGCTCATATAAGTCTGGGAACTCCTCATAGCTATGATTCTTTCTACAGAAAGAACATGTAACATTCTAGGGACATTCACACCTATAATGATCAGGGGATCCACATGTATAGAAAATTTCTTGAGGAAACTCACTTCTTCCTCCACCATGGCCTCATCCTCCATATCCACCTCGATATCCACATCCTCTTCCATGACCTCCTTCAAAATGGCCCTCATTCTTGTCATAGCGCGGTTGATTATGATCCCGATCCTGGTGCTCGTTCTTGTTCTTAGAGTTATCTGTTATACTTATCTATCATACCCCAATGTCTATAGCATCATGGATCTGACCAATCAATTGAAAATCCTTAGTATCATGGGTTGCGGACCTATAAATATTGCAAAAGTAGGATACATTCTTCCTTATCGTGCACTACAACAAAGGAGATTGGCTAGTATCATGATTCAAATGACAGATTTCATAGTCTAACAATAATGAATGTATAGATTTTTTAGGGAAACTATCCTTGTTGTGACCTTCCACTTCAAAATTTGTGCACCAAATCCTTGAACGCATTTCATGCTACTTTTCCATGGATACAATATGTGCCTCTAAGAATGGACTAACGCTAGTGTCAATGATCCCAATGGCCTCATCATGTAGGGATTCCTCCAATGCTTCACATAGATCAATGTGTGTATTATGTGACAACACCCTTATAAACGGTGTAATCAATCCTGCAAAAAACCATTGTGCATGCTTTGATTGTCATGAATATCATAAGACATCTTAGATATAAGTGTCTTAAAGTGGGCATTATACTCATGTATAGTCTAAGTAGTGCCCTATTTGATATCTTTGATCGATATGATAGTCTTCTGCTCAAACTATAGGATATAGAACTCTTTTAAGAAATAATCCTTCAATGCTGCATAATCCACGTAAGTTTGATCGGGTCAAACTTCTTATACCAACTATGTGCTCATCCTGCAAGGTAGTAGAGAATTGACTCACCTTATTCTTAGAAGCTATGATCCTATTTGCACGTCATAATATTTCACACATATGCACATGTTCAGAAGCATTCCCTATAACTCTATACTCTGGGAGATGAAGAGACATCTCCATATAGATATTATGTGGTTTCCGTGGGCCTTGACCACCTAATCCAAAACCTCTTGTGTTTCCTCTGCCTCTAGAACCACCAGATCCACCAACTAGAACCACCTATACCTCTTGATCCTCCACTTGTATTTGGAATATGACTTGTAGATGTACTCCCCTATGCTCCAAAAGTAGTAATGTACTACACCCATACAGTCTATGAGGTAGTTCCACTTCCAGAGGTGAATCCAACATTCTGGGCACTCATGTTTTGTGTGGATGATGTGCTTAACAATGTTCCTCCAAATAATGAAACCGTCTAACCCGCCATTGATGTGCTTACTTCATAACTTACTCCTTATCTCCTACTTCCCAAGTTAGCTTGCTGGTTACTTGTCGTACTAGATACTGGAAAACCAAGTGCAAGGGCTAGGTCACCAGGTGGATTAAGATGCACGCCCGTGGCCCAAGTAGTATTTTTTGATGCAATTTTGTGTGAAGCCAAGGGGGGATGTCTTTCATGCTTTCAAAGATGGGGGAATTCTTGATGCTCTGGGTCCATGTCTTTTACGTGAGCTTCATTCCTTCACAAGCCATCTCTCTCCTTAACCCCATACTTTCTACAACAAGACAATTCTTCTCTATCTCCCTCTCACATGCCTCATTATACTTAAGCCACCTTTCCTCTTTCTACCTTTCTACCACTAGGTCTTCTATATTTCACCAAACCTATTCCTTCCCTTGTGCATTGTGAGGTTTAGTTAGCCATCAGTTTACTCTGCAGGTTCAAAGTTACCATCAAGATCTTGATTGCCAGTGGAATACCTTGTAGATATGCTCCTCTAGGATACCGCAAAAACGAATTCAGCTACCTCTAGGAAAGAATACATTGAAATTGAATGTTCCAAAATATAACTGTTTAGAACACCATGAAACAACATATCCATAGCGCAAGTCTAGATCATATCAGCATATAAAGGGCCTGAAATTCTTCGTATGTCTTGAAAAGTATGTGATACCTTCAATTCCACTTAGATGCATAAGTATTCAGCCACTCATATAATTATACTAGAAAGATGGTGAAAAAGCTCTCATATAAGTTGTCATACGGATTTTGTTCTACTCAACTATGTGCCTTAAACTGATATCCAATGTTGAACCGCCATGTATACTCTTCCTCTAGATCATGTATCCACTCCTCAATACTTTCTAGAGTTAACCGCTACATCCTCATTGTGAACCATCCTAAAAACAACTGAAAAGTGGTCCTGGCAATGGAGCTAATGATGGAGTCTAGAATTTACCAAATAACACCCAAGACACATTGACACATCACTTAGCCTAGACTGAACGCATCCGAAAGCATGCAAAGGTACCAGTCCCTCTTTAGGGTTGTTGTAGCAGGATGTTGGTGTGATAAAGGAAGAAACATATAGATCTATAACTAATCCATCATTCTACAATGTATGCCATATTCGATCTAGGAAAAAACAAGCTAAACAATGATCATGATTGAATCAAGAAAATGCACCACTCAATTATACATAGGAATGCCACTTAGATTTAGCCAATATATTTCATCTATTAATAAACATAGAAACTCCTTAAAATAATGGAAATCATACCAATGCATGCATGGATGTGATACAGTAATCTAGTCATATGCACATATCTCTTTATGCTTACCTCTTATGCTCTGCATATACCTATATATATCAACTACTATGTGATTCACATCATATATATAGGGTGGGGACTTTCCCTTCACCGCTTATCTATTCCAAAAATAGGTTACATGCTATTAATAGCCATGCACCATTTACAGGCATAGCCACACATGCAAGTGTGCTATCTATAGACCTCTTATAGTTAACTAAAGTGACAATCCTATTCTTATCTCATCTCCATGAAAAATGCTTCAATCCAATCCTCTAAAGATAGAAAATGTGTGGCATTCACGTCTCTACCTTGTTTATGTGCTTTGTATGCCATCTTATAAAAATAGATCTTCATGTTCAAAATCAGATAAGTCTTGAAAGTTGAACTTGCCCTCCACTCGTGGGTTCTTCCTATCCCTCCGCACCCTTGATCCTTTCCTACTCTCCCATGTGGACTTCTTGTGTGATCTTTTATAAGTACTCTCTAATTAGCAAAATCCATCTAAGGAAAACACAACTAATCATCCTTGTGATTTAATCATAAACCCATACAAGATATCATATATAGCTCTTCATTTAATTACAAGGAAGATATCATATTTCCTTATTAAGGATCAATGTCCTATTTATGAAAATAGAACACCTTTGATTTAACCTAATAAAGTCATACACATATATATAATCTAACCATATTCCCTTCTTACTATTTAAGGGTCTACCAAAGAGTATCAACTTAGTTTTTCTCTTTCACATGAAATGAAATCAACTGAAAGTGTAGATCCTTACTCCTAGAAGCTTATATATATCACATAATCTATTAAGTTGTTTAATTCCATTATATATATATATATTGTCCCCATCATTAACGATATTATCTAGTTATACTACTCATAATTATGTTGTGAAGGCCTCATAAGTATATCACTAATCACCATCTCTACCAAAGCAATTCATTTATCAAAAAGAGAGTTCTCCCATCTCAAAACTTAGGAAGTATTTCAAAGGATTACACAAATGTGATTGCATCAACATAAAAATAGTTTTAATACATCTTATTTTTCCCAAAAAAGTACAATTCAAGTGAATGTCGCTACATAGATATCATAATGAAGAGACCATTTCTTTAGGAAAACAAATGTAACTTTCTATAAGTCTTTACCCTTTCATCTTTTACAAAATCAATCTACAAAATTATTAACACGAGTTGATTCATATGAACCGAGCATGATAATCGCTATAACATTAAAAAATATGCTTTTAACTAACTATTTCACAAAAGGAACCATGTTGTTTAATGAAATAGTTCCAACTAAAAATATATTAATAGAAAGACTTTCCCAAAATATTACATAACCGAGAAAGAGAGAAAGAGATCATAGAATCTACAAGAAGTAATGTTCAAGTAAGAACTAATTAAATCAACATAATTAATTCTATCTCAAACACAAATATGAAACTCATTACAACCTGTTAGTCATCTGATCAACAATAAATAAGAAAGAGGTAATTCACATTTCTATCTTATTCTTAACTTCTCAATCTAGATTTCAACTTAATTTCTACACCTCAACCTATTTGTTTATTCAAGAAGAAGTGAATTGATATAACCATATTGCCTTTATAAAATAAGTATATTGTTTTAATATTCAAAATGTTAACATCCTACATTACGCTGTATGAATAAATAAGAAATACAACCTAAATATCATCCATTCCAATAACTTTACCTAACTCAGGCTCATTCAAAATCTAAGGATTAGATTGATCCGAACTAGTCCCAACATTACAAGTAAGAAAATTTTAACCAAACCAAAGACTAGATACAAGACCAAAAACAAAAAAGCTCATAGTAAAATTTTCCTAAAGGAATACATTCACTTCATAGTTATAAACTTAAAAGAACAAGAAAAGTAATAAAATCCAAACTTCAAGTAACCACATCTTTATGTTCAATGATTACATAACCTACAAAATGGAGCAAACTATTTCAAGAAACATACAAGGTTCAACTCTTACCCAAAAGACCAAATTCAATTCAAACAAACATTCTTGAGTACGAAGAGAAAAAAAAGTTCTGAAAACAACACATGACCCCTAACATTCCCAAAAGAATAGTAATACAATCAAGTCAATCTGTAATGAGGTCAAAAAATTACATTAAAAAAACAAGGTTTCGAGGCAAGTAAGATTTGTCATCTAAAGATTGCATATCTACACTCAAGTAGTCAAACATTCCACAAGTTCAAGTACTAGTACTTACTCAAAGGGATTTTACAGATGAAGAAGAATACATTCACAAGAAGAAATAAGAGTTGAACTAGACCAAAATACTATACTAATCATTTTTAAGTTATACCAAAACTTAGAACAAGCCAAACTAAATGTTACCTCCTTTTGCAGGCCAACCCGAAAGGGTTTTTGTTCCAAGATAACTTAATAAACAAAAGGAGAGATGATACCAGTCTCTACAACACAACTATTCCACCCATGAAGGGTTACAATTACCATCAAACAAAGAATGAAAGAGAGAGAAAGTAAGAACAATCTCCCTCAAAAAACACTCTTCCAAAGATAAAACAAATTTCACATGCCTGATAAAGATCAACAAGATCTATCTTAAAGCAACTACAAAGCCCAGATGGGTAACCAATAAACTCAACAATGAAAAAGAACTGAAACCAGAAACTTTCAACCGACATACCTTCCCAATACAACTATTTACAATGATTCTTCGCCTCCCAAATAAGGTTTATCAAAAGAGTAGAAGATTCAATACAATTCCCTTTTTATGGTGAGGATACAAAATAAAAAAACATCGAACGATAAAATCTAAATACCTCATAAACGAATATGAGTACAATCACAATAAATTTGACTAAATAATGTTGGTCTCTAATGTTATCAACAAAAAAACTGACCAAAACAAAAGAACATAAATATTTTGACCATGTCATTGGCATATACCTCAAATATCCATGAAAAAATCCCTACAGTAAAGTTAGTATCCTATTATTAATAACAAGGAGAATGGTTTAGGATAAATCCATATGATTTCATCAAAAACCTGGCAACTATTCAAGCTTACAAGTTACCCAGACAAGGTAACAATCCAACAAGAAAACTATCACAGACTTCCATCAACCCAAGGAAGTTCAGTATAACAAGTTAAAACGACAACACATTTGTTTTACCAAGAAAGGAAACCTAGAAACATGTTAATCATAAATTAACATAGCATCACAATGCATCCAAGAAACCAAATCAAGAAACACCATTAAAGCAAGAAGAAGAAACAAAAACACAAAAAACCGAAATGATTTCATAAAAGAGAAGAGTTATTTTAATGAAAACACTTAAGTAAAAGTAGAATATTTAATGAGATAGGGCCTATCATGCCTGATAGTGCTCTGTCTTCTTTTCCTCATTCCAAATCTTCAAACAAAACTTCTACAACAAGATTTCCATAAAAACGCAAAAACCCAACCACTGAAACCTTCCTTATCTTCCTCATATAGCTTCCTTTCTTATTTTCCATTACCATCACCACCATGCAAGGTGAAATTTATCATGCACATATTTGAACTAGAAGTTTGAAAATAAGAAAACCACATGCAGAGCTACAAATCTCCCAAAACCAAATGAAATAATGAAAACCAAAAACCATCTATCCCACCAACTTCTCCTATTTCCCAGGCATTTTTCACAATGGTCAAGATCATTAAATTCCAATAGGAATGACATAGTCCTTTCCTTCTTTCCCACCTTCACCAACTCCTTTTTGGCTAAAAATAAAGTTTAAAAATCCATGCAATACAATTTATCAGATTTGACAACTTAACTTCCTCCAATTTTCCATGCATTCACCAAAATTGGTGGTAACAAAGTGTTTAAATGCCTCATTCAAACCTCTTAAATACCTTAGGAATTGGTGCCACTAACACCCCTCATATCAGACACGCCATCCCCTTTAGGCTAGTCCATGCCCTTAGGTTAGGTTCAAAAACATTTAGCTTAGAAACCAACTTAGGTCCTTAGGTATAGTTTATTAGTTTAGTCTTAGAATATCTTAGTAACATGACTTAGGATTACCTCCATCCATAATCAACCATAATAATAAAATCATCTAGTTTAAACTTAGGATAGGATAACAAACTTAGGAACTTAGATTAAATTAGGTTCCCAAATAATCATAAAATTACCAATTCAACATTACCATATGAAGAACCAAAAATGATGCCCTTGGATCACTTATGAAGGACGTGTGTAGAAGAGATCACATGTGATGCTGCGACAACACGGGTTTAGAATCCAACATTCTTCCAGGCTTTCGTTCAAGATGACCTTGACGTCATAAAATTGAAAGCATGCCTTGGATCATTGAAATTGATCCAAGGTATAGCTATCATATATCAAAAATGAAATATAGTGAAGCACAAGCTCAAATGAAATATAGGCTATGGACGATTTTAGGCTGAATTAATTACCCCCATCCATATGTTGTGAACATTTAGCATAAAAAGGAATGAAATAATTCATTTTAAATTTAGAATTTACATGGTAGTATTGTATTTGTTTATATAAGATAAACATATCATCTACAACAAACATGATTGCTTAGTTCACAAGAGTACACCATGATCAAACAAGAATCACATATCAACGCGTTTTGTAACTTTGATTACAAAACTAATCATAGATATCAACCATGTTAGAGGAAATGAGCTCGAGAACTCTCTCTCTCTCTTCTCTCTGGGATTATAAATGTAAGTGATAAGGTACTTTTTTTGGGTAGAATTTTCATGTAATGGAACTTTTTCAAAAACGTTTTAGAGCAATGTTGAGTTGTAGGCCTCTAATCCAAAATTATAGAAGAATATCCTTTCCTTATTTTGCAATTGTAATGAATTATGCATCCATTTAATCAATAAATCCATGTTTTGTGGCTATTCTCTTCCCTAGCTATGTTTTATTTCATTTTCCTTTCCTTTCATTACATATTCTAGTTTTTTTGCATTCTATATTCTTCTTTCATGTTTATATTTATCGTGTTCCATAGAAATGATGTTAAAAAATGTAATTAGGGACTATGTCACTTGGGTTGAACCTCTCTCTTTCCCATTCTTCACCTCATTTTCACTCATCTGGATATTTTCCCATTCCTTTCTTGGTGCAATCACCTTTGTAGCTTAGGATTTCCATTTTTATGCAATCTCTCTCTCGGTTCCTTAGAAGCTTAGGATAGAAGTAGATAGCAGAATATCCATTCTAGGAGTAGTTTAGCATTAAGAATAGGAAGTGGAATTCGGAATTCTCCAGAAGTTTGTCTCATTTAGCAATCCCACAACTAAGAGACACTCCCATGTTTACCAAAAACATTAGTTTCTCATTCACACAAGCATGAAAAATCGAGACGGTGTTGTTTTTGGTGATAATAGTTTCTGTCATGCCTAGTGGGACAAGATTTAAAGGATTTATACTTCATAGGTGTGTATCCAAGTTATTTTATAAGGGGTTCCATTACCCTCCCTTGTGTGAAACTTTCATCATTTTCCAAGTTGATTTGTTCTTGGTAAAATTATAGCATTTAGAGGCTCTACAACAACACAAAGGAGATGGATTTATGCATGAATGTGAACACAGGGAAAATATGAAGTAATGCAGGGTCAAATTTATGGCTAAAGGAAAGACACATCAAGATCCCACGAAATAAGGGAAAATATTTGGGAGTAACTTGGGGATGCAACTCTTTCTAACTACGAATTAAAGCCCATTTGAAGGCCCGAGTAAAGCAACCCAAAAACCTCACAAATACAAGAGGACCCAGGAGAGTTATATGGGAATGCAACTTGGGAAAACTATTAAGTAGTGAAGGGTCATAAACCCACAAGGAAGGTGATGAAGTAATGTAGGGTAAAATTTATGTGTGAATAAAATACACTCGAGAAATCTCATGAATAAATAAAGGAAGTAGGTGGGGGTCACAAACTAGCAAAGAAGGATGTGGAGTAATGCAGAAATATGACCCAACATTACTAAAAATAACACTCACTCACAAATCCAATTCAAGTAGTTATACCTCACAAACCCATAAAGAAGGAAATTTGGAGAGTAATGCGGTGATACAATGTAACATTACTGTGAAGCAATGTATTCCTGAAACTCTGTAAAGAGGCATGTTCAAGCACATATGGAAACTCAGTTGATCTAACCAACCCATTCTCTTAATCGTAGAACTTTCCTTTCTATCCATTTCTTTCCATATTTTTCCATTTTATTCATTTATGAAGTTGTGCAATCATGAATTTGTTCCTTCGTGGAATTCCCATTTCTAGTTCAATAGTTCCATTCAAATCCATCTTCTAGATATTACAACACACCTCTAGATCTAATTTATGAGAAAAATTAGAATCAATATGCATATCCATATGAGAAAAGTACAAGTCAGTTTGGTCACCCACAAACCGATGGAGTTGTTCAAGGGAGAAAGTAAGAAAATTTTGGAGACCATCCTATACCTAGAGATGTTCGCTTGTAGAAAGATTAAAATAATAGAGTTGAATATGGTGCAGATGAGGATTGAGAAGACTATGAAGGAAACCAAGATTGGTTTTAGGATTCCTTATCTGTGGGCTAGTCCTATACCAAGTAAGTTCAATCCTTAAAAAAAAAATCAATTTATAATTGAAATAATGACTCAAGTTACAGAGTGGGTTAAAAGGATGGAGGCTCATGAATCTAGTGTTAGGAATCCTTGTCAATGGGGAATTCCTACACTACCATCTCACAACCCTCACATTCCTCTTTCCTAACCTACACCATCTCATCTTGAGTTTCATATCCCTATATTTTTACTTGTTTCCCTCTTGTGAGTTCCACTTCTCCATCTTCTTCCCTTCCATCCCACTTCTAATACTCTATCCTTTTCTCTTCCAAAAATCCATCCCCTCCATAAAAAGAAAGTGCAAAACCTTTCCCTTCAGCACAAGCAATGAAAAAATTAGTTGATACCCAACCCACCCCTCCTCTAACATTAACAAACCCATTTTGGGAAGAACACAATTAGAAAATTAAATAAGTAGGGAAGAAAATTGAAGATCCTAGTAGAGAAAAATATTTTGAAGTTTGAAGAATTGGGTTGTTAAGTTTCAATTCAGTCAAATGCCACTAATGACTAGGCCTTCAAAAGAGGTTGAGATTGAAAAACAAGTGGTGGAAAAAAATTTAAAGAAGAGAAAGGACAGGAGGAAAATCGTGACCAATCTCTATGATCTAAGTGAAGTGTGCATGATGGAACCATATTCATGGAGGTTGTTTTGTTTCCACAAGAATCAAGTAAAGGAAGAAAGGCTCCTGAGTGTGCAAGATGTTTCAATGGAATGTAGTGATCCTCATTTCCTTCCATGTTTAGAGTTTGTTAAAGTATTATAAGGTTATATTGATCCACCAATAACATCTTAAAATACTACAACCTATCACCAGGAACTTCATGTCATGGAGGAGAGCAAGTCAATTTTAGAGGTCTTGAGTAAAGAGCAAGTCATAAAAGAAATTTTAGATTCTTCTTTGACTTCATCATTATAAGAATCTATTGTTTTGGATGAGTTTGAGCTCTCAAAATTTATGTTTAATGATGAGGGGGCCCATGGTGAACTAATTACATAATCTGAAAACATCATGGAGGAGGTAAATTCCTTGGAATAATTACACACCGAAGAGGCTTATTTCTTATCAGATTTGGAGGATTGCATTGAAATTACCAGTTTTTTTTTTTCATCACCTATCTTCCAACAAAAAATCCCTCTTGCCACCGAAGAGAATTTCCAAGAAGATCCCTCTACTCAAAATAGTCTTCATGAGAAAGAAGTGGAGGGGTTTGATCTTCAAAAATTCATAGTGGTTTATGAAGAAACGAAGGAGAATGAGGAAAAAAATGTCAAATCAGTCATCAAGGAAGAGAATGAGCTGATTGTTGAGGCACCACAAGGTCCAAATCAGTTTACAAGCATCTCCATTCAAGAAAGTCTACATCAAGATCCTAATTGTGGGATTGAGATTCAAAGCAATGGGTACGTTTCAAGGATCATACCATGCCCAACTAAATATTTGGCTAGTTTATAGCCAAGGAAGGAGTTACAACCAATCAATCTCATATCGAGCATGAGGATGAGCTTTAATGCATCAAAGGTAAGCTTCAAAATGAATCCAACTAAATATAAATAAAATTGAGGAGGTATTCATTTTGTTTGTTGTTTATAATTTGAATAATTTTTATTGCAAGGAATGCTTGCATTTCCACCATATGATTTTTTTGCCAAATAGATCACATGGCAACATTTTTTAGGAAAGGAAGCTACTTCTATCTGCTAGTTGTAGGATTTTTTTGAGTTTTCTTTTCCTTGGGTTAGAGTAGAGTAGGTAGGTTTGTTTTCAACATAAGAAGTGCATTATGCACACTCTACATGTTTCCACTTGGAATATATATGATTTTCACTTTTGTATATAGATTTTGTTTTGTTGTTGTTGTTGCATAGTCCATCTAGGGATGCAATGTTCATGGAAAGTAAGGTATTTAGGAAGTTCCATGTGCATCCATCAATTCGGCAAGTGATTCAAAGCTCTACAATGCATCAAGAAATCAGTTCTTCATACTTGGCAAAAAATCAAATTTGGTATAGGTTTAGATGTTCATCTATAATCCCAATAGATTAGTTTGCAGAGGAAAGGGTTAAATTTAAGATTCAAAACATTTTTCACTCACATAACACCTTATTAAAAATATTTTCATAATGTGAATGATCAATTTGAGCAAGAAAATATCATCTTTAGGTTCAAATAAAGCTTCAAGTGGCTTAGGGGCAAATTTTCAAAATTCTAGATTAGTTTTTAGTTTATCCAAAAGTAGAATCCATGCCCAATGGATGCTTTAAGGCCACTTATATTTCAATATAGAAGGTAGGTTTTTTCCATGAGTCAACAAATTGTTATCCATTTTTACCCCCTAGTAAAAATTGACAACTTAAGAAAATTAGACTTGGAAAACTTCATGGAGTTTTAATGGAGAATATGGAGATTGCAGGTAATTTTCATGATCTTGGGCACTTGGAATTATTTTAGGCACTTCACATCTTCTCCCTAGGCTTCATATTTTAGTACTTACCCAAAAAAATGCAAAAATGGTTAAAATTGGGAAGATGATGGGTTTACATAGTTTCTCTACCTCTAAAAGTAACCAAGCAAAGTAACTCCAAAAACTCGGTTTATTGTTGCCTTCTTTGTGTGAAACCAATGCCTCTCTACTACTAAAGTAATCAAGTTAAGAAATTGTGATATCTTGTAACAAATAGAAAGGAAAGGGCAGGGTGGGTTGACAATAATTTAAGAAATGAGTAATGCGAAGAAACGAAGTTTCTTTACTTCATAAAGTAAATAATAAAAACACTCTGAAAATGTGAGTAAAGTACTTGCACCTCACAAACCTGTAGAAAAGGGAACAATTTAGTAACTTGGGAAAACAACGTTGCTCTACCAATGAAACTACAAAGTAAACCTCAATTGGATCCACAACCTAACTAGTCCCCCAAATCTGTAAAACCAATGAGGCAAGTGACTTAGGATTGTGACTCATGCTAGTGGGAGTAATCCTAGTTTGTAAACCTAAGTTAAAGAAGAGGTGCCCAAAATTCACACAAAGAAGAAAAGGGAGAGCTATTTAGGAATACAATGGGCCTCAACTATGATGCAATTCTAGTTCATGAACTTTTGCTAAGTAGCTTCAAAATTCTATGAAGAATGAGAAAGATGATTGATGCAGGGAAATGATGTTACTCAACTATTGAAGGTAAAATAATAAAAGCTTACTCACACGCCCGATAAAATTAATTCCCAAAACTTTCAATAGGTGAAGTAAAGAGATTGTTGCAGAGATATGATATACGACTACTATGAAGCAATGATAACTCGCAAGTCCAAGTAAAGAAAACTCACAAAATAAAAAAATCAAAGGGTGAATTAGAAGTGCAATGTGGAGTTGTGACATGGCAAAAATTTGAAGTAATGGGGGTTTGTTTCTCTAAGAAAAGAAATGTAGTCTCCAAATCTTGAGCCAAAGTGATGGAAAGTGTAATGTGGAGATCGAATAGTGCTTGTTGTAAAGTAGTTGGGGGTCGTAAACTTGCATTGGCATAAATTTCTCCCATGGACTCCAAATTTACTAAAATTTATATCAACAGATTTTTTTTTCACGTTCTATGTCATGAAACCTAGAAAATCATATTTTGGAAGGAAAAGGTGAGGAAAATGCGGGGATATCATATTTCCTTAAGCTCCAAGAAAAAACCCAACAATGTGTCAATCATCTAATGCCAACAATCATTTTTGAGATTCTAAAAGGGTTGGGACCACTTAAACAAGATCAAAAATTATCTCTCTCTTTCTCTCTATCTATGTGTGTGATTATAAATGTAAGTGTTAAGGCACATTTTTTTGAAGATAATCCTTGCCTTCTTTTGTAATTGTAATTAATTATGCATCTAGTTAATCAATAAATCCATGTTATCTGGCTATTATCTACCCTAGTTGTGTTTTATTACATTTTACATTTCTTTCCTTGCATTTTCCAAGATTTTTGCATTCTATATTCTTCTTACAGTTCAAATTTGTTGTAATCCATGGAAACAATGTTGACAAATGTAGTTAGGGGCTGCTGTGTCACTTGTGTCTCGAACTCTCTCTTTCCCACTCTTCACCCCATTTTCACTCATCTAGATGTTTTCCCATTCCTCCCTTGGTGTAATCACCTTTATAGGTTAGGTTTTACATTTTCATGCTCTCTCTCTCTCTCTCTCTCTCTCTCTCTCTCTCTCTCTCTCTCTCTCTCTCTCTCTGGTCCCTTGGAATCTTAGGATATAAGTAGATCACAAAATTTCCCTTCTAGGAATAGTTAAGCATTAGGAATAGGAACAAGAATTTGGCCTTCTCTAGAGATTTTCTTGGTTATCAATCCCACAACTAAGAGACACTCCCATGTTTCCCAAAAACATTGATTTCTCATTCACATAGGCATGAAAAATCAGAGGGTATTTTTTTTGGTGATAACACTTATTATAAAAAACAAGAAGCTTTATTTAGAATAGGGATTCAACCCAATACCATTGAAGCAACTAGGAAACATGGTGCCATCCAGTTCTCGTAATATACATGTGCTTGATTTAAGTATCATGGTTACTACAAAAGGTCCCAACCAATACAATTTGAACTTGGCTAAGTGGCACACAAATTTGGAGTTATAAAGAAGGACCATTTTGCCAACTGTAAACTTCTTGTTCTTAATATTCCTATCATGTCATGATTTCATTCATGCTTTCTTAGTATTCTAACTCCAATGCGCAATGGTGCACCACTCATCAAGTTACATTAGTTTTTCAATACACTCTTCAACATCATGTTCATCAGCCACATGCTTCTATGCAAACAATACACAAGGATGAAAACATGAAATCAACAGTATTACATCTTCTATTCCAAGAACCAATTGAAAAATATATGGCGTTATTAAACCTTTTATAGGTGGTACTATAAGCCTAAAGTACAACTGATACTTTATCATTCTAATATTTTTTTCCAACATCACATATTTTTTTCAATGTTTGTCCCAATATCTCATTGAAATATTTTGCGTGTCATTATCTTGAGGGTGATAAGGGGTGGTTTTATGGTGTGCTACCATAAAATCTACCAAGAGAATTCTAATTTTTGCATTTAAGAAATTATTTCCTCTATCACTTGTAAATTTCAATGGAAATCCATACCTACTAATAATGTTTTCTTAAAGAAATCTTACTACTTTGTGGGTGTAGTACAATCCTTCGTAGGCATAACCTCTACCCACCTTGTCAAATAATATATGTAAGTGATAATGGAACATGCTCTAGTCCTCTCGTGTGGGGACTGCAATAGGTCCTACTAATTCAATAACCCACTTCTCAATATTTTTGTGCTTACAATAGGTCTAAGTGGCATCTCATCTCTATGTCAAGGTTTTCCAAGGTGCTTGACAATGATCACATGATTTTACATACTCCTTGGTATATTTATATAAAGTCTCCCACAAAATTCCAATCATAAGAATCTTGTGTACTATAACATTACCTACATAATGTCCACTTGTTATGCCACCATGATCCTATTTCATAATAGCTTCATGCTCATGCTCTAGAACACACCGACACAAAACCTCATCTCTTCCTATTTTATACAAGTCACCTCTAATCAATTGATAAGGTGAATCTTGAATAACAAACTAATTTTTCTCCAATGTCTTCATCCCTTGGTACCAATCATGTTTGCAAAAATACAACTATTTCTTCTTAATCTATGGGCGTGTGGTTCAACCTAAAAAAATTCTCATAAAACAAAGTATATTCAATGCTTTGCGTTTCATAACTTGAATTAATCCTTGATAGATGATGAGGACCTAAATTAATATTTCCCATTTACAATAATCATGAAATCAAATTCTTGAAAGCAGTATCCAACTACAAAATTTTCCCTTGTAAATTTTGGGTTGTTAACTAAATACTTCAACGTTATATGATTTGTATAGAAAATAAACAAGGTAGCCAAAAATATTTTCTAAATTTATGCAACATGTAGATCATAGAAAAAGCTTTGTGTTTCGTGGTAGTATAATTATGATCCACGGCTATCAAGTTCCTACTTGCAAATAAAATAGGATGATCTACAATCCCTTCTTATGGTTTCGCCAAAACTATGCCAATTTCCATGCCGAGAGCATCAACTTGTACATGAAATGATTCTTCCCATGAAGGAAAGCATAAAATTGGGGTTGTGGTAAGCTTCTCCTTCAATGTCTCAAATGTCGACTATTGCATGTCACCCGAATCAAAATTTTTGTTAGCTTTGAGAAACTCTTCCATGGGCATGGAAGTATTTTCATATCCCTTGATAAATTTCTTTTAATAGCTCATATTTCCCATAAATCTATGTACTTCACTCTGATTTGTAGGTTCCTCTAAATCCAAGATCACAACTATCTTAGATGGGTCCACCAACAATCCCTCCTTACAAATAATGTGCCCAAGTAAAGTGAAAAAAGGTGTAGCAAAAATACACTTTTTAATGTTAATATATATGCTTAACTACCTCCATCTCTCAAACACGAGCCTCAATTTTTCATAGTGATATTTAACTAACCCATAAATAGTCTAATTATCTAAATATACATGTAGGAACTTGTGAATAAAATCATGAAATTCTTGTACAATGATGCGTGAGAACACTACCAATGCATTTTTCAATCTAAAGGGCATGATTGTATATGAAAAATTGGTGCTCTTCTCTTGGTCTTCTTTCATGATGCACACCTAATGGTAGCCTGAAAACCCATATTTAAAGGAATATATATTTCTCCCAACTACTCATTCCAAATTTCCCTCAGTAAAGGGCATGGGAAATGATTCTATAACATATGAAACATTCAACTCTTTGTAGTCCTCACAGATCCTAATCCACATAGCCTTCTTGATATTGATAACCATGGAAATTTGCAAAAGCTATGGGATAAGGCTAAAGAACCTCAAAGATTTGCTAACTCATCCATGCACCATAGGATTAGAGATAAACAAGAGAAACTAACATGCAAACATTATAACTTTGACAAAAACTAACATGTATACTACTCTACTCTATGAAAGCTTAATGAAAGTGAACCTAGTTAGATTCTAAGAAATCAAAGTGTGTGTTGTTTACTCTATGAGGGTGAATGAATCTCACTAAATGGCTACATGGCCAAGTTTAGCTATTTCATTACTAACCTAACATGGGTGAAAGATGAAATCATTTTAATGGTGGATGACCCAAGATCAAATGCCTTATTAGCTTGGCTAATGCAAATGAGCTCTTAAGCTTTCTTAGGCTTGTTTTGGCTTTAGCTTATGTAAAGTTGTCTGTAAAGTGGTAAGTTGAATAGGTAGGCTTGGCCTTGCATTTATAGTTTTCCAATTGGGAGAGTTTGGAATTCTTGTGCATGTGGGACTAAAGCTCAAAAATCACTTTATGATTAGGAGTTGATAAACATGCTTTAGACTTAGTTAATCTAGGATTAGGCTAGTTAAACTTGATTAGCAAGTGATTAGAGACTCATTGAGAGTTGAGAGGAGTCTGGATAACCAATTGTGGTTGATAGATAGCCTAGGAAGCCAATAGAAGTGGTCTAGAGAGAACTAGGGAGATTCTGAATGGTCAAAAGGAGGAATGTTTAGCTAATAAGTGATTTTAGGAGGAATACAACCAAGAAGGTGTCGTAAATGGGCATCCGAGGATGGAGCAAAGAATGTGGAATTAACGAAGTGTCGTTAATCAGTTGAATTGGAGGAAATGCTAAGTGTAAGCATATTTTAGGTGTCTACATTTTCCCCTCTTTAGGGTGGCGTAAGTGATGTCACTTCAAAGAAAGTAGACAAGCATAAACAAGTATAAAATTTTTGAAGGGATAGAAGAAAAATGAGAAGAATGGAGGATGCCCCCTCGATTGTCGATGGGGTGATAGAAGAACTTGATTGATGATAAAAAATATGACAGAAAGAGAACAGAAGAAAGAATAGTGTGAAGAAGTAGACAAGAAAGGGGATGTAGAAGAAAAGGGGTGTGAGAAAGGGGCAATGAGATAACATCCATCCAGTGCCTTTTAAACAACTTTATTTTTCATCATATTGTTAGAGATCTTCATCATTTGGCCTTATTAAAAAGAATGAACAAAAGTGTAGTATGACATGAAAATCCATATAGGAACAAATGTCTATTTTAAAAACACCAACTCCATGCAACATACAAAATTAAATGCAATACGAGAAAGTAAAAGATGCCTAAATCCATGCAACATACATAATGCAATGCAATACGAGAAAGTAAACAAGCTAAACCTAATAGAGAAACAAGTACCATGTTTTTGTTATCAAGCTTTAGTTCCAACCTATTCAAATTAATGAAAAGGGTTAATGATGGTGCCCCAAGAAAGGATACATGCAAAGGGAAAATGGAGGACACTTCGGTCCGATGAAAAAGCAATGTGCACTATGAAACAATACCAGGCAACTCGTTGTGCCCCAGAGTACAAACAAAGTAAGAAACCTAACTTTTGTTGATGGAGGTAGATCAAGATGATCCACGAGTCATGCACATGGATAGGTGAGAACCAAAGAGCAATGTTTTGTAGGATGATTTTCAATTTTTAGAAGTTTTCTTAAACATATTTGAATGTTTTGATTTTTCTAACATATTTGAATGTTTTTATGATTCTAACATATTTTAATGTTTTTTTTTTTTTTGAAAATTTTCTGAAACTATGTATAGGAAGACAAGGAAGCATGGATGCCCCTAGTAATAGATGGGATGTACAAGGGCATAAGGCCATGTGCGTATGAGAAAGGTGAAGATGCGAAAATTCCCCAACGATTAGGTGGGAGTATTCAAAGGAAAACTCTTCACATGTAGAAGCGGGACCCAAGGCCATTATGGATAGGTTCAACATGATGATGAACATAAACCAATGAAGTGCTTTGGGAAGAAGTAAGGATGCCCCCAGCGTAAGTTAGCCTAAAAGCACATGATAGAAAGGAAGGAGAAGATTGTTTTTGTGAAAGGGGACAAAGGTGTCTGAAAACATGGAAAAAGGTAATCTTATACACATGGATGTTCTGAATGAAGTAGAAGAATGATGTGAATGATATGAATGTAGCTTAGAAGCCTCGTGGTGAAGAAGTGATTAGCCAAAGGCACAAATCGTGAGACAAGATATGGACTAGAGTAAGAGTCTGAAAAAGGTAAAAAAAGACACTTGGTAACATACTAATCTTGTTTACTCATAGAGATCTGGTGCATGGACATGAAATTTATTACCTCTTGAAGGGAAGATTTAAAAGACAACAAGTGAAGACACCCTAGCCAATGTGTAGGAATGATTGATTTTGAAAGGTGATTTTTGGAATGGATGGTGGAAAGATAGCCATACATTACTCCACTACCAGCCAGATGTCCATAGCCCTAACGGAGATGTATTTGATTCTAATCACAACATTTCTCTACTACCAGTCAGGCATCCATAGCCCCAATAGAGATTATTGGAAATACCCCAAGAGAGAGTTATATATCAATTTACTTTTGCTTTGTAGCTTTTAGCTTTTGATTTTTGATTAATTTTGGTTCTTTTCCTTTCTGAAAAGTTATTTCTGATCTCTTGTTTGACAAGGGTTTTAAGAACCACTGATGGCTTGATGGAAGGAGGTGGAAGTGATTGTGATGATGACATTGAATAGTGTCAACAAATATGTCCAAAATTTCTTCGCAACAAGTTTATTACATGGTGAATGTGATAGGATCTCTAAGAGGTCAGTCATTCTTTAATTTACCAAGGTGATAAAAGACCAAGGTTAAATGAATACCATAGAGATAAATTTAAAAAATGTGTAAGAATAAGCTAACCAAAACATCACCAAAGGGGTGAAAATGGTAGGGAGACTTGTAGAAAAATAGCAATGGAAGAAAGAAACATCCATGTGTACATAATACCTAATTGTAATATTTGATTTTTGTACCTTTGATTTTTGTTGTGTTTTCTCAATGTTTTTATATTTTTAATTTTTTTTTTTTTTTTTAAGATTTTTAACCATTTTAAGAGGTTGGTACTAGCAAAGTCACTCGTGTGGTAAGATCCAACAACAATATTTGTGACTTCCTTAATAAGGGAGACTAGGCATGTTTTTTTATCGAGATTGATATTATCCCGATCTTGATGATTTAGGTGAGTTCACACTCAATAAATGACTGTGATTTGTTCTAAAACATGGATTTCATATGTGAGAGCTTGAGTTCCCTATCCAGAGGTTTATGCACTTTACGCCATACTTGATGGTTACGTTGATGTGTGTTCTTGAATCACGCTTGATTTAGAATTTTGAGATTTTTGATTTGTTGGGAGATATAGAGCTCATTACAGTTTGATCTGAGCTTGATTAAGAAACTGTTTGGGTTTCTTATAAGCTAATGTGTGACTTGTCTGATCCTCGAGAAGGAGAAGAAAGTGAACGTGGATGTTTATAACTGATGTGATAAATGACCATGGGCTTGCCACAACCATTGATAGAAGAAATATGTGATGGATGAAATGGATATGGTCCAAGAATTGAAGAGGAGGGGCTACCAGGAGGTGAGCTACTGATAGAAGATGATGAAGGGCTTCCAGGATGTGGCCCAAGAATAGAAGAAGGGCTACTAGGACATGACCCATAGATAGAAGACGAAGGGCTACTAGGATGTGGCCCAAGAATAGAAGAAGAAGGGATACTAGGACATGACCCATAGATAGAAGATGAAGGGCTACTAGGATGTGGCCCAAGAATAGAAGAAGAAGGGCTACTAGGACGTGACCCATAGATGTAAGATAATGAGCTATTAGGATGTCACCCAAGAATAGAAGATGATGGACTACCCGGGGTGATCCATATGTATAATATAAGTGGATAGTTAGACATGCCCCAAGAATAGAAGATAGTGGGCTACTAAAAATGTCCCACAAATAATATAGGAAGCGCTACTAGAAGGTTACCCACACCTAGACAAATATGAAGGGCTACTTGGCGTTAACCCCATAAGAGATTGTGATTGAGGAATTATGATAGACAAGGAGTGATTGGGTGATGAGAAGATAGGCCATGGATCAATGTAAGACCTGGGAGTTTCCTCACTTAATGAAGATTGTGAAGATGAAATAATAAGAGAAGGATCAAGTTGCATGATTTGAGGCTCTTCCTATGTTTCTTGATAAAAGGAATCAACATTTTTCTCATAATATGTGGGCGCATCGAAGTATAAAGAGAATCCTTTCTCATAATCTTCTAAAGGAATATCTTCATGTGCCTCTATAAATGCCCTGATTGTTTCCTCATTCTAAAAGAGGTCAATCAGTATGATTTGTTGATCGACCACCAAGGGTTGATTGGAAGAAATAATTTCACTTAGTGTGGAAGACTTCGAAGATGTTTGATGATGATTGATAGAAAAATATGACATGAGAGACGAAGAATATGTGTAGCTAGATGTCTAGGGAGTAGAAGAAGGTGGTGTGGACCTACCTATATGATGGTATATCATTTGTAAACTAATAGGATTAAGTTCAAAGTCTATAGATTGTGACGCATGGGTCGATTCAGATGTTTGAATTGAATACTTTGAGTCACACAAATCTTCAAAGAAGGAAGATTTATTGGGGGTGATTGATGAAGAAGGTCTTGTAAAGAATGGGAGGACTATGATTCAAGAATCACATTAGATGAATAATAACAAGGGTCCTACAAAGAAAGAGAGGACAATGATTCCGAATTGTATTAGATGTTTTCTTGGAGGGATTTACATTCGCATGTATCTTTAAAGGAAGAAGACGTCGTTGAGGTGACTGATAAAAGGGGTCTTGCGAAGAAAGGGAGGACAATGAAATAGGAGTCACATTAAATGTATGATAAAGAGAATCTTGTGAAGATAGGGAGGACCATGACATAGGAGTCAAATTAGATGAATCCGAATAGTAGTTTGATCTGAATCCTTAGAAGAGTCAAAGGAAATATTTGGATTAGAATTCTTGGAAGAAGAGGAAATGTTTGGATTATAATTAGAAGAAGATTGGGGGAACTCAAATAATAATTTAGATTAGACGTGTCCAAATCATACCACCGACTATGAGATGAAGGTCGGGAACAAGTTACCCATATGGGCTCTTCTCAAGCATGAAGAACCAAACGAAGTTTAGTTGTAATGGGAATTTTTGATTTGAATTGCAAAACCTAGGTTCCATATTTTTGTAAGTATGGGGAACCATGAGATATTCAACCATTTTTGGCATCATTTTAATCTCAAATATCTAGGCCTGGATAGTGTGATAAAACTTCTTCAAAGTGAAGAAGGTGCTATGTCCATCTGGGAAGCATAACAACAACCAACTAGACATTTTGTAAGTACGAAGATGCGTGTGTGATTTTCTGAAGGAGGTCTAAGGAAAATAAACATCGTGATGACACAATCTCAATGAGATAAAAATGGATTTCCCTAGAAAATTATTTATCTAGATGAATAATCATAAGCAACAATCATACAAGTGTGAAACAAAGGCAATAAAAAGGAACTACTCCCTATGAAAAATGTGTGTGCAAAATGATAATTCAATGCAAAGATGATCAACACAATGTAAATGTTTACGTCAAGATCAAAATGTAAAAGGCATAAATATTAACAAAGGTTAGATGTGACTCCCAATCAAAGATACCATGACAAGTTCAACAACCAACAAGACCTAAATGTTAAAGGGTTGGGTTTACAAATGTAAGCCAGTCACCACACCAATTGGACATGTCTATCAAGCTTCACGGAGAAGTGAGATATTAACTTCAAAGTGGTATCAAAATGATGCAAATAAATTAAGTGACACCTTTAAAGATTTAGGACAATGTTTGAAATCAAACTAAGTCAAAGTATACTAAGTATGTGTTAAAACGTGGGTAGCGTAATGCCACAATGCGAAAACTTAGATCATGTTTACAAGACACATGACATAAGTATCTTAATTATGTCAAGACAATGAAAACAAGGTAACATGTCAAAGGGAGATAAAATGATGAATCAATCCTAACTATGATGATGATATTGACGTGGGTATCAAGATCACAAAGGCTACCAATGATATAAATACACCTCCGCACACTTTAGATGTTTAACTTACCCAGCCGCAAACATGGATGGGCATAAATGGACAAAAAAGTGGCAGAAGCAATTGATTGGTAACACAAAGGTAGTCACCCTTCCTTTGATCAACAAAGTGTCAAAAGAAGGTGAAGGAGGTAGATCAAAATGGGGGTGAAAAATGTTGGCTTTACTTTGGTAGAGTTTCACCTTACCTTAAGGTAAGTGAAGAACTAGGCCAGAGTAATGCGTCACATGTTTTGTGATGAAAATTATGGCTCACAACTCAACACAATTTTTAGAATGGTCAAATTGGGATCCTAGCAAAAGTATATTTTCCTAGGTGGTTCTCTCATCCTAGGTGCTACAAAGATTATCCACGAGTGGGACGATTTACCCAAAAATTCGCAATGACTAGTTTGGGAGTATCTCGACTTTGCCCCCTTCAAGAATAATGGGTAATAAATGTGTCCAATTGTGTACTTAAAATGGTCACATAGGGACAACTTGTAGCTCTATCTCATGAAGGATTTACTAGTCAGATAGGTAGTGTGGGGCACTTCCCGTTTCATCCACAAGGTTCCCTCTTGCATGGACTACTTTGGGGTTCCTGGAACCACCCCCATTGTTATAGCTTAAGGTGTTATGCCAAAGGGGTTATGTTCTAGTTGAGTGGAGAGGGATGTACCCTTTTGAAACCTATAATATAGTGTTTTGAATATGTTGTTCATTTTATCTTTTTAATTAGATGTGGTTTGCTCGAACACCATTTGGAAACCTATATAACAACTGTATTAGTAGTTTTCGACTTTTGTTTAGATTCCTCCCTTATTTGACAAGTGGTGTAATTTTGGTCCTGTATGACGATTTTTAGTATTTTTCCATCAAAAGAGAAGGCATCATTTATGATTCTCCAGATCATCCAAGGATGCAAGAGAAGAGCATATGTGATTGTCTTCCAAAATCCAAAAATATATCAAATGGAAAAATGCTTTAATTCAACTATGCCAATTAACCAATTCCAACTCAAATACTCCTAACAAGATCAAAGCATCAAAAAGTAATTAAGAATCATCTCTAATTCCAAATATCGCCCCAAGGGACGTGAGGGAAGAGCATACGCGATCTTATTCCTATAAGTAAACAATGAAAAATATTACCTAATCAAATACAAACATGTAAAAATAGCCTGCAAAGACAAATATATGATTAGATAAACCTACAAGAATGTTAGCACATCAACACCTTAATTTCAAAAATGTAAAAGGACACCTGCACCCCTTTTTTAGTGCCTGCATGTGGGTTAGGGTGTATGCGCCAATAAACGTTGTTTTCAGCTCATAGTACACCTGCGGCACCCAAGAGATGTGTATGCCACGAAAATAGCATAAATGCCTTTAAAAACAGATTACTGCGCCACTCTATGGAATTTTTGGATTTATGAAGCACCTACGCCACCAGAGAGGTGTGTGTGCCATAAAAACCATGTATGCGCTACTCTAAGAAAAATAGACGTAACAACCACATTACTTTGGAAAAATGTGTTTACACCACTAAAACAAAGATGTGCACTCTAGTTAGGGCATGTGCGCTGATCTGATAGGTTTTAGAATGCAATGAAGGTACAAAGTATGAAACAATGTTTGTGCAGGGTTAGTGCACCTACGCGCTGGTTAGGGTGTGTGCGCCAAGGTTAGCGTGCATGAACAAGAGTTAGAAAACGAGTAACATGTTTTACAAATGTGCCTACGCCACCGAGAGAGATGTGTGCACCCTGAAAACCATGCCTATGCCATGAAAATCATGCTTGCACCCTAAAAACGTGCTTGCACTAGACTTGTAAGCAAAATATGGCGAGAAAACACAAAAAAACTCACAATATCTAAAATTTTGACAAGTTAGCTTAAGAATGGCAATAACCCATTAAAATAATGGCTATGAACATGAGGCTACACATATCAAATGAGAATTTTTTTTAAGAAAATGGACATTAATTACTACATGTGCATATCAAAAGTTATCCAAAATAATGAAACTTAAACTAAAATGCCATGGGACTAAGTGTCCCATCGGGCATGCCAAATGTGTACAAATATTTTTACAATTTAGCTAAATTTAAAGCAAGAAACTACCACCTATAAATAGATTCCTAACATAGCTAGAAATGAGAAATGTGCACCAATATGATGAAGAAATAATCAATTCCTACCCTCAACATTATAACTTTGAAATGATCAAAACATAATGTAAATTAATGAACTCTATTCTCCTTAATTGCCTAATTTAACATTAAAATGAACCTAAGTAGTTCAATGGAAATCAAATTATATTTTCTTGCTTTGATCCTTTAATGGATGCTTGGGTGTGAGGCTTAGCTCTTCAAGAATGGAGGATGGAGATCTCAAGAATGACAAAAGGCTATTAGTATGAAACTATGTGCTTTCTTTTATCTCTTGAGAGATTTAGGTGTAAGTGTAGAAGTAGAGGGAGGGTTGTTTATATAGCCCAAAGGATAAAGGATTCAACACATCCTCATGAATGTGGGACTAATGGAGATGTAGAGTTAGTTATGGATAAGGGGGGTTTATATGGGGTTGAGTTAACTTTAGGAGTGTTTAGTTTGTCCTTAAGTGGCTCATGTGGATAAAGGGGTGTATTAATTAATCAAGATGATTAATTAATACATGCAAAGATTTTATAAGATTTTAGATGGATTTTAGTGTGATTTGGAACATTAGGAAGGAATTAAACCAATTAAATAGTGATTTATTAATTTAATGAGAAGGGAGGGTAATTAATCAATAATAATTAATTAGACTAGATAGAAGGTGTTGATTAATGAAGGGTCGTTAATTAGGGTATGTGTTGGATAGGTGACTTAATTAATTAGCATAATGTAATCAATTAACAACAATGGAAGAGAAGATGAGCACTATTGACAATATGTCGTCAATTTTTGGGAAAGGAGATAATTAGCGCAATTTAAGTATTTAAATTGCTCGGGTGCCATTATAGGTGTCTACAACCAATTTAGACTCTTCAATGGGCTCAATTATTGTAGAATTGATAATCTTATCAATTTATTATTTAACCTTCACATGCAGGTTAGGATTCATCCTATAAGGCCTTTGCAAAACTGGTGCATGCCTTATTTAAAATTTATCTTCATCTGCCTAAAGAAGGATTCATACCTTTTAATTCATGGTAACATCTTAGAAAGATATCTTGAAAGTCCCACAAAATGTTAATGGTCTTGGCTACTTCCTTTTCTCACTAGCAATCCCCAATGATTTTTTAGGCTCATCCTCCATACAAATATTCACCTTATTTATTTTCATGGGGATATGGTATGCATGTTCCTTCTCATAAAATGAATCCATGACATCACATAAACCTTCAGTATGGCTAACTTCTAGGTGGTCTACTTTCTCATCATCGATCGTACACTAACTTTCCTTCCTCTTTCTCTTTTCGGGCATGACCCATCTATAATTATTCTATCTCCTTAAGATCAAGGCATGACTCAGAATTACATTCACCAAAAATCTCAAGCATTTGCTCTTCCACCTTCTTACTATCCCCCAATGTGATGTGCTTCATGATCTACAATGCTTTGTGGATTGGAGGCTTAGTAGAAAAGTAATCAAAAGTTTGAATCATACATGCAGTCATTTCTTACAATTTTGTAGTCTCCCTTTTTAGCTTAGCATGGGCATACCAAGTGCATGTACATCTATGTAATGTGAAGAAGATATTATGTACCCAAAGTGATGGTGGTAAGGCCTCCTATTCCTATAGCCATAGTCTCTCATAATTATGGACATGGAACGAGGTAGGATTCTTCCCATTAAATTCACATATGTGCATAGGTACATTACTCTGAGTAAACCTGGTGGAAAGGGTAATTATCACTTCTATCCATTCTAATATTTTATCTCTATGTGTTTCCCACCAATGCAATGATATCCTATGCAAGGTATAAACCAACACGTTTCTTCTATCCCCTCATTTTTCCACTATGTCTCCATGGCATTTAGAAATGTATCAAGCTTCCCTTCACCCGTATATCTTAGTACTTGATCCGAGTCTGAACACCTCACCATGTGGGGCCTAATCATACTTGTGACTCATCCCTTAACTTCACACCTGACCATGTCGTATGTCCCATGATCCCAGTTATCACAAGCAACACTAGTATTATCACTTATAGATTGTGTTTCTTACCACTGAAGTATGGTTTCTTTTGATGCTTCTACATTATTTGGATTGCGCATTGTCTATGCATAAATTTTATTAATCTCTTCTTCACTTAAAGGCTAAACATAGAGCTTCACCTTCTTATCATAATGAGGTATAATCACACACTCATCCTTTTTCTCAAAAATAATGTCTATCTTGTTAAAACGTAGATCAAAATTATTCACATAACATTAGGGTAATCCAAGTAATGCTGGAAAGTTGTCTTCTTTGTAAATCATCAATACCTCAAAGTCCCTAGTAAACTTGGCTCCCTAAATAATAATGGATGCATCCTTTAATACCCAATAGGCATAACCTTATTTTTGTTTTCCATATACAACACATTCGAATATGGATGCAATGTAGGCCTCCCCATATGATTCCATGCTTCTAGAGTCAACACATTTATCTCAACACATGTATCTATCAAGATATTTCTTACTAACCACCCATCAATAACCGCATCAAGTGTGATCTCTTTGTCAAATTCATGATCCTGAGGTAGTATATTTTCATGAAGTATATGCCTCTCTCATTCACCTCCGATGCATGGTACCTTCTCCTATAGCCATTCCTCTAGTAGTGGAATAATATTTTCTTGGCACAACATCTTACATACCTCTTTTCAGACATCCACGTCTTTCTATGGGAGCTCAAAATTCTTTACACATTCTCTCTCATGTGCTTTCTCCTTTAAGCATTGTATTTCCCCTAGTAGTTCTGTAACAACCCCCATGGTATCTTGATATACTTCCTTCTAATGAGTTGTATCTGGATACTTGGCATGTATCACTTCCTCTCGTGTGATGAACTTATTGGCCTTAATAATCTCACACACACATGCTAACTCTCGTGCGCATTGTAACCAACATGGATTGTAATTTTGGATCATAAATCTTCTTAGGTATTCATTATTTAGAATTCACATGTTGCACCTTGATCATCCTCATGCCCTTTTCCTTCTTATTGATTTTACTCATGTGCTCACATAAGTCCAGGAAATCCTTTAACTTATGTTGTTTCTCACAACATGAGCAAGTTGTATTATGAGGGAAAACTCATTGATAATGATTAGGGGACCTACAAGTGTAACAATTTCCTCTAGAAAACCTACCCTTACCACCACCATGACCTTGTGCTTGATATCTCCTCAAAATAATCCATTTCTATTATATCCATTGTTCCACCCTTCATTATGTTTTCCTTCCTACTCCTTTAATCCACTCACCACACTAGTTTTGTGCACTCTAGTTGTAATGGCTTCATGGATATGATCAATCAGTCTGTAGTTCATTGTTTCATGGGTATTTGCATGGTAAATAATATAATATGTGGACAAATTCTTCTGAAATTAACTCTTCAAAAGATGCTAGTTTTGGATATCACGGTCCAAGTGGAAAACATCACAATCTAGTCACAATGTGTGAACTAAATTTCATGGGTAACTATCCTTAGTATGTACCTCAACCTCAAAATCAATGTACCATAAACCATTGCACATCTCATGTGTTGAGTTAGTAGAAACCTTCTCCAACTAATTTTCCATGGCTGAAATCTGTATCTCCAAGAATGGGATCACTTCAAGATGTCAATACTTCTAACCACCTCAATGCACAGAGCAGCTTCCAAGTTCTCACGTGAATCTACATGTGTCTTATGAGATATTTATCTTTTTCTAATGATGTGGTTTTTATTTTTGGTGTTTTGTAAAGATATATCCACTCAAGGGAGTTTCGTGATGGCCGTCACTTGAGTACATTACTTGGACTATGGTTGTCAAATGATGAGTGGGATGTGATGGACCATGTCATCCTATGGAATATAGCACGAGATGGGGATGTGCCCCATAATATGCCCATGTTGACTTCATTGTGTGAGAGATGGTATGTAGACACATGCACATTTTTTCTATGTACATGCAAGATAAAAATCATGCTAGAGGATGTCTATCACATATTGTCATTATCAGTTGTTGGGGAGAGGGTATGAGTGATGGAAGTAGTGGATATGGAGTGGTATATGCACTTGGCAAGGCAATATTTTGCGGGGATCAAGTACCGCTGCTGAGTCCCATATTATTTTGGATGCGATATTATAGTTTAGGGTTCTAAATTTATGGAAATTTATTGTAGTGTTGATTACTTCATGTATAGCCATAAAGGAATATGGTGTCAAAATATTATATAAGATACATGAAATATGTTAGTAGATATAGGAGGATGATATGAAATTCACATGGGAATGTTGTGTGTTGGCCCATTTATACAAAGACTTGTATCAATTTATGTAGGATGAGCATGGTGGAGGTATAGGAGCCACCACACTGATGCATGTGTGGGCATATGAGCACATAGTTATATTGAGACTAGTTGTGGGGCCACAAGGAGAGTGGGATCAACCTAAGATATATGCTCGATGGTTGGTGGATATTCATAGCAGGAAGATGGATACTAATACCTTTAGGGAACTTATAGATAGGATAGGGCCCAAGTCAATGATAAGGCAACCATACCATGATTATGGGGGATGGCTCGAGGATGCTACATATTTGTGATGTATTTGGAGGTATATGTGGCTAGAGGACTACTTTCTATGGGTGGCAGATATTTTTTAGGTTAAGAAGGTGTCATGGTAATTTTGCATGGCATAAGATGTACCCCCAAAGCCATACATATGGTTGAGAGATATCGAGCCTCTATGAGGGATGGTGTTAGGGTAGGGCCCACAACGAGTAATTGATACCATGAGGGTTGAATGAGATAGACCCAATTCTAGTAGTTATGGATGGAGACGATGTGAGGTGTACCGAGGAGTATCGAGTGTCGTGGGAAGCACATCGGTGGGTATTACTATACCCTATATTTGCGGGTCCTATGAAGTTCCCACATGGAGGAGGATGGGAGGGAGGTTTCCCTACTCCCGTAGCAGTGGTTGTGGCAGAGCATAAGTATTTGTGTATGCTTATGTTGTGTTTGACGATTTTCTATGTTGTTTTGTATGCATTCAACTAATGTGTGGTTGTATGTTATGTTTGTAAGGGATGTGTATTGGTCATTAATAGTAGACACATCTATCCATACTTTGACACAGAATGTGCCAAAATATGTGCTAGGTGGAGGGATGGTAGTGTGTGTTGATGACATTGCGGCAAGTATGCCCATATTTTTGAGCCAAAGGGTCATAGCGGTGATGACATATATGGTGTTGCTAAGTGAGAGGGATGAGGTACATAAAGAGACTTGACATGCTTGAGAGGTGGTAGGTGGTGGTCCCTTAGCACAGGATGTGTCACATGGTATGTAGACTTGTAACATCATTTTTTAGATAATACTACAAAGATTAGTATACTATAGAGGAAGGTGGATAATTTTTGAGGCTGTGAAATGTGGCGTCACATTTATGGAGAGGCATCTAGCTCTAGGGATATTGTAATATAAGAGAGAAACAATGATGATGAGGTCTGAATGGGATTATTATATATAATGAGGCATCCTTGCCCCCTAGTTGTGATAAATGATTTTGGGATGATGATTCTATTAACAATATATGTATGGACACCTATTTTTGATAGATGTTAAATCCATGTGGGAATATTTTTCCATGGTGATGTAATGGATGTTGTATGATTCTATGGTTATTTTCCTAGCATGTGTATTTATTTCATATGATGAATATAAATTTTCATGATGATGTTAGTAGTGGTAGATAAAATGTGTATGGTGAATGATGACAATATAGATAACCAATGTAATGTGATTGATGAAATGTTGAATTAGATGACATGTGTAGTATGTAGTGTGTAATTAGTATAATGATGATAGTAGAATAGATGAAAATGTATGATAGTAAAATGAAGATATCGTAATGAATGTATGAAAACTTAATGTAGTTGTAATATGTTAATATGATGAAAGGGGGATGATTAATGATGCCCCTCGTGTGTGAATAGAAAGGCTCATGTAACTAAGACCTATCGGTAGTCAAGTATGAGCCACGTAAACAAGAGTACATCATTAGGAAATGATTAGGTGTGCTAGATAAAATGAAGAAGCGCATGATGAAAGGTTCTTATAACTAATCCCTCAACATCATGTAAGAATTGTAAGAACACAAGTGCGTCATCGGGGATAAGGTGATAATAATCACCTACCAAAGACCAAGATGATGTGTGGTAGTGGAAGCATGTGGAATGGATGCAGTGTGAGTGTATGAATAAAATGAAATGTCATGTGTGGTAACCAAGAGATATACTGAGAGACTCATGGAAAATCATGGGATGCAACAACATGAAGCGGTGGATAGTGTGGATGTAGTGGATGTAATGAATGTGATGGTGGAAATGATGGATGAGGTGGAGAACGTGCATGTTATAGTGGCTCTTGAAAAATGAAATGAATACTTTGGATAGATAAGAATCATGTGGAGTATGCCTCTCTGTTGATGGGGTAAAGGATATAATGACCTCTTGTGAGAGTTAAAGGACATGATGTCAGAATATACTAATTGTTGTATCCTCTCACGTAGGGTAAGACAATCATTGTCCGATGGCCAGTGATGTAATGATAATTACAATAGTGTTGGTCATGATGACATTGTAAGTGGTGTGGGGGATGATGCTAGTTGGAGGGTAACCAAATTAATCACTCATTGAGTAATATACGCAACACATCATGTGGTCGAGCGTGAGGGGAGAAATACAAAGGCTCTCATGATGGAGGTGGAGTGGTGGAAGTAGGAAATTGTTGTGGAACTAAAGAAGGATGGGTTGGTGGTGAAGGAGTGGGTTGAGCTTGTTTGGAATGCACTTTAGGAAAAGGTGGAGATTTCTTTGGATGCTCAACTAGAGGTGTGAGTGGAAGACTAGAGGATGGAACTGTCAGAGAAACATGTGTAGGTTCAACAATATGCGAGGACAGAAGATATTTTTCTAGATCAATGAATTTATAACACAAGAGAATGAATGAATTGTAAGTATCATATTGCAACCTTTGCTTAAGTGGAGGAATGAGGCCACGACAAAAAAATGAATTGCTTTTCTAAGTCACTAGGTTGGAATATGAGTTGGTGTATACAGGCATTAAACCATAAGATATAGTCCTAGATAGGTTTAGAGGATCCTTGATGTAAAGTAGGTATGTGGTCATAAGTAACTCTAGGGCCATTATTAAGAATGAAATGATAGAGGAAAGCATCCTCCATGTCATAAAAAGTGCTAATGGACCCAAAGGGTAAATGGGTGTACCACTATAGTGCCTCATTAATAAGACTATAGCGAAAGGCCTTAAGCAACAATCGATCATTAGAGTAAGCAGCCATAAGTGTATGGTAGTGTAGGATATGAGCATGAGGATCACCAGTACCATCAAAACATGTGAAAGTAGGCATGGTAAAGTATTTAGGGAAGGTAAAATTATGAATCTTTTTAGGAACATGATTGCCATGTAAAGAATTGTTGTCAATAGAGGCATAATAGGATTTACTTTCTAAAGTAAGAGTATGAACTTGAGATTGGAGTTGTCCTACAACATGTATGAGAGAGAGAATATCCTATGAGGGGATGGTAGGAGATGGAAATAATGTATTAAGTTATTGAAGTTTTCCATTATGAGTGATCATAGGGATATCAAGAGGTGATATAGTTGAATCGATGCTAAAGGCACATGAGCAATATGTGCCAAAGGAGCTATAGTAGATGATGATGTAGGGGCTATAGTATGGATAGTATCAACATAACCCCTGATAGATGTAGTTATTAAGGAAGAAACATCTATAGCCAAGGTTGCAGTAGGAGCTATAAAGGATGTGCGAAGAGAAGGAAAAGAAGCAATAGTTGTTGGTGACTCATGCACAATAGTAGATGCAACCTCAGGAGAGGACAAAAAGGAATAAGGAGAGATATACTCAGCAACATAGAAATAAGGAGACCCATGATGATCATTAATAGAAGATGGGGTTCCAGAAATAATGTTTTTTTCCATCAAGAGGATCAATAGGATCATCAATGTAATATGAAGGAGAATGTAAGCTAGAATGAGATGTGGGAGGAGGACTATCAAAAGTAGTAGAAGACATAGGAGTAGCTATAACAGTAGGTGGAGTAGAAGGGGAGGAGTCATGAGGTACACCTGATTGTGGATCAATGCCTAATAAGTAATCAATGATAGAATCATCTAAAGCATTGGGTGGAATATCAAAAGAAGGACCACATGCAACCGGATGGCATGGCGTACAATGAGTGAATGCAATAGGGTCATCAACAAGGAAAATACCTATAGGAGAATTAGAAAGACTAGTTGGCACATGTTGCTGGCCTTCTAAGAGGGCTTGTTGAGTATCATCGGGTAGAGTCATGGGGGTACTATATAAAGCTTTGAGTTCAGCTATGGCAGCCTCATCATAGATAGGATTGACACTAAAATGAGACATGACAGTGAAAAATAAGAACTATGCTTAACCACTAAGGTATTAAAAAGGATCCAAAGGAAAAGTATTCTAAAAGTAGGGTTCACCAAAATGATTAACTAAAAATAGAGAATATTTTTTATTTTATGAGTTAATCTAAATAGAAATAGAATGCAATACTAAAATGCTAGATCTAAATATTTTACTTTATTATTTGAATGTATTGAAATAATAGAAATAAGAGGGATATGGTACTAACCTCAATTTAAATTAACTCGCTATATGCTAGACTTAAGCATATTTTCATGCAGACAAGCTATGACTATGTGGCCTCGAGAAAGACAAAAGTTGAGTATCTAACTAGACTGAGGCACTTGGGAGGATATTGTAGCACCTTGGGGCACCCTGGTCTATGATATGGGCACTATAGACTATATAAAATCTCAGGACTCGGGTCTAGAAGAGTCTTAATATATTTGGACTATCTTCTTCTTTATCACATGGGTGTCGAATATTATTTCTTGTGTCGTTGTAAATGCAAAGTGTGAATATCCACCTACAAAATCCTATTCAAAGCATCAATTCCTAAGAAATAAAAATTCATATGAATAGGTCATACTGAACTTAGTTTCAAAATTGGTGGACTTACGACTAAGTATTGCACTACATTCTAGACCCCATGTAGTTTGTGTGTGTGTGTGTAATTTTTTACCTAGGATTCCCTAGCGCCAATGACGCAGAAGTGGGGGCAATAACTAGATGTAAAAATACAAATGGTGGATGGAATAGAAATAATACAACCCTTTCCCCCTATATTTGTGTGATGTAGATGTAGAAGAGACATAAATGTAGTCCCTTTCCTTAGTAGATAGTTTCCCTTGATAGTAAGATGTCAACGGATAATGTAGCGAGTATTCTATGTTTATATAGGGATATCTTGTTCAAATTTTGACTATAGTGACCCAAAACTGCCAACTATGACCTAGGGGAATGCACAGGGTAACAAAAAGATCTACCTTGAACAAATAGATTAGGACCAAAAATTATGAAAAATAAGGGCGCCTAAAATCATGGACCGTGGTGCAACCCTTGCACCCCAAGATAAGACTTGAGATGAGGATTGAGAAAATTAAAACACCTGAGAATCCCTAAAAGATGCCTAAAATTGTATAACCAAGCAATGAATGAACTAGAAAAATAACAATGATGACCGACTAAATGACAATAAGACCAAGGGATGGGTCACTAGTGAATACTTTTATTACGCAACATCCATAAATAAAATAATATACCCGGTGGTATAAATGTAATAGTAAGTGCATGATTTTGTAACTACAACACCCTTGTCTCATAAATTAGGACCAAAAATCACATATCTATGGATATATTTCAAACTTTTGAACCAATCAAATATTTCCGTAGGACTTAAGCCCATATTCCCTTTACGATCACAAAAATGGATTCAATATTGAGCTAAATGCGAGATGTTTATTTTGCTAAGGAAGTCGAGTACCCTAGTCCATAAAAAATAAAATCTCCCATAGTGAAAACATCATTGAGGCACTATCTGGAAAACAAAAAATTAAAAAGAGAAAAATTATAAAGCAAAAGGACACATCCGAGTGAAAACCTTTCCAATGTGCTAAATAGAGGGTAATATCCTTCAAACAAAATAGAGGATTTACATCAACCTATATCATCTTTTAAAGAAAAAGACACATAAAAATGCTATTAGAGGACACCATTAACATCAACATTGGTATAAGTGATCATCTTAAGATCTTAAGCTTGGTGTTATCCTAACAAAATCAAAAATATAATTATTTGCATTACTCCTTGTTGAATTCCAAGATGTCTTTACATGGACATATAAGGATATGTTAGGGTTGTATCCTTACCTTGTGATACATCACCTTTTGGTTCATATGGAAGCAAAGCCTATCCAATAAAAATATGGAAATGCATCCAAAAGTTGCATTATTAGTGAAATAACTACAAAAATTTTATAAGTAGGTTTCATCATACCCATTGACTAGTCAAAGTGGATATCAAACACTATGTCACCACTAAGAAAACTTTGGGCATCAAAATTTGTACAGACTTTTATCACCTAAAAATTTATGTCTGAAAGATGAATTTCCGTTACCAAATATTGATATGATTGTTGATTATATGGAAATCCATGAAATTATCTCCTTAATGAATGTTTTTTTGTTATAATCAAATACAAATTGGTCAAGAGGATCAACATAAAAGATATTGCACTACACCATGGGGTACATTTTGTTATAATGGCATGCATTTTGGTCTTAAAAATGTAAGAGCCGCTTATCAAAGAGCCATGATAGTCATCTTCCATGACATGCTACCCAACATTAGGGAATATTATGTAGATGAAGCCCTAGAAAAATCCAAAACGAGATTCAATCATTTAGAAGTTTTGAGGTGCATCTTTGAAAGGTTATTGGAATACAAGATCTAGCTCAATCCAAAGAAATGTGTATTTGGTGTGAATTTTGGAAAACCCTTGGGGTTCATTACAAAGAGGTACAGAAGTTGACCCTACAAAGGTAAAGGTTTTCATGGAAATGCCTCCTTTGTAAAATATTAGACAACAATAATGTCTCCAAGGAAAAATACAATCCATCAGATGGTTTATATCACAACTAACAAACAAGTGTCATCACTTCAATCATCTACACAAAAATATGTACAATGTAAATAGAATTAATAATGTCAAGATTATCTCTTTAAGATGAAATAGTATCTATCAAATGCTTCGGTGCTCATGTCACCTATTCTAGAAAAAAATGCTTCGTTATATGTCTACCATAAAATTTACAATTAGTGTATTGTTGGCCTAACATAATGATCTGTTATCTCATTTTAGTGATTTTAGCTAAAATTGAGATAACCATAGGAAAATTTTGGAAAAATCTCTTAAATTTCCCCTTTGGAGGATATTTTTGGGGTTTTGCTTTTTCAGTGCATGAAAGAATGTTTCTTTCTTGTTTCATTTCATGTGTTCCCTAAAACTTAAAACTCGAGGGTCTTGTTAGTATGTCAGGTTTTCAGAACCCTTGAGCATCGGAACATGCATTATCAAATGCATGCTTCATGTCATGTGTTTCCCAAAACCTAAAACCTGATCATCACCTTTGTGTTGGGTTTTCAAAGGTTCAAAGCATCGGAACATGCTTTGCATATCGCATGTTTCATGTTCCATGTTTCCCGAAACCCGTAACCTGAAAAAAGCCTAGTGTGTTGGGTTTTCGAACTCAGAAGCATCTCACCATCTCATGCTTCATGTCTCATGTTTCCGAAACCTGAGACCTGAATTGAACTAAATCCTTTGTATCAGGTTTTGCAGTGTGCCTAACATCCTCCGAACTTTGCAATGTGTCGAGATATTATCACCTGCTTGAAATCATCCAAATTCGATAGTATTTCAGGTTTTTCAAGGTGTTCAACATAGTCTATTTCCCAACACACACAATCCAATCATTTGGATTTCTGAGGCCATTTTGCAAGTTTCAAAACCCGAATAGTAGGGCGGGTCTGTTCACTTGTCCAACAAACATCCTGGACCCGATTGCTCTTTCAGGAATTTTCAAGACTCCTCATGTTAGACCCTAGCCCATCTAAGGATAAGTCAGATAAGTCTAGAAATATGAAGTACAAATATCAGAAGACAGATTCTTCTTCTTATATAAGTTACAATTATGACATCTGGGACACAGAGCTCGGCAATATAGACATGGAAGACTTCTGGAAAAGGATCGAGGATTCTTCTCAGAATTCATGGATGAATTCAATAGTTGACAATGGTCTCCCACTCACAAAGAAGGTTTCCAGTATCAGCTCAATGCCCTGAATTCATTTTGGCATGTGCTTCTCACTATGACTCAGCCTCCCACTCAGTGAGAAATCAAGCAGGAGAGTCTATAGTAAAATTAGACAGAGATTACTTCAATCAACTCCTAAAGTTGCCCAAATTTATGGAATATGTTGATTTAAATCTTAAGTCAACACAGAAAGCCTGGGACAAAGATCAAGAAGACTGCATCAAGCATGTGAACAAGAAATTCTTGATCAAGGCTAAGCCAATTATTTCTAGGTTTCCTAAGTCGGTCCCTAGAAGTGATTTTATACTTGAAGTCAGTGATATCATCACCCTACTGAGCCGGTTATTTGGGCTCCCAGAGTCAAAATAATTCCAAGGGTGGATGTATCAGTTCATGGTCATCATAAAGAAGAATGACCAAGGGATTGATTAGGGCACCTTAATAAGTGATGAGATAGACTCTCAAATGAAAATGGTCTTGTCTACTAGCAAGTTCTACATGATGTCATACATTACCTATGCAACAACAGTTTGAGAAACTACCTGGGTTGGATGCAAAAGGGAACCGAACAACTGAGCACATATATCGGTACTTCCCTCAGCTAATAATAAAAGGATTTGAAGATCAATTCAGAAGAGTGAATGATGCCTTCTTTTATGAAAATATTTGTAGGCTGGACCCTGAGCTGAGAAAGAGAAGAGTTTCTGATGAGGCATGGGCAGAGGTGTCAAAGTGGGGTTGCATATTTTTACAATTCAAGAAGTTCACCTATCTTCGTGGTAAAATTCTAGGGTAACCCTTTCCGTTTTCCCAGGTTTCCAGGTGACAAACTCATCCTTATGGAGTTGGTCAGACAACTGTTGGATTTCCAAAAGTTCCAACAAAGTAGACACAAGGTTGTTGTCTCCTTCCCAATTTCCATCGAAAGGTACACATGTTCTACAGTGGTGAAGGCCAAGAATGTGGTGCACAAACTTTAGGATAAAATGAAGAAGCATATGAAGTTTAGAGAGGGATTCGATATTCGAGGAGTCCTTAAGTCGTATGGAACCTTGTATCTACATGTGCCCCATGTAGAGGACATTTGGGTTGATCTTTGGGATGAGGTTGCCATCTGAAGAAAAGACAATAGTAGGTTGACTCTTGAAGAAATCCAAGCATTAGATCTGGTGATATCCTAGAAGGTGCCACAGATAATGAAACTATCTTGGAACCTAGGTATGAACAGTCAATGATGGAGATCAACTTGGATTCCCGACCATTGATTGGTCCGTTGCTAAAAAGGATTCTATCACTAAGAGAGCTACTCAAACCCTTGTCCGCACTAAGGCATGGCTCATTTCTTGGGGAATGAGTTATAAAGAAAAGATCTTTTCAAAGATATTTACTCAAGAAGCGGGATTGTCCAAGGGAGAAAACGAAAAGGATAAAAGCCCTACTAAAAGGAAAATAAAGTTTAAGTTTTTCAGAAGAGGAGAAAAGTAGGGGGCTAAATCATCTACTCCCACACAAATAGTTGAGGTATTGGATTCTCCTCCTCCTCCACTAGAACAAGAAGAAATTATTTCAAAAATCAAGGTTAGTCAACCTCTTATTTCTCCTTTTGTTGATTTCTCATCAGAGGTAATCCTTGCCCTTGCTTCTCAAGCTTTGGCTTTAGAGTCTTTACCCCCTCTCCCCAATCTTCCTCACCACATATTTCAATGCCACTCTCATCACCATGGCCAAAATTTTCTCTGGTCTTTCACCTCTCTCTAAACCTATGTTAGCTATAGAAATGCATCCTCCTTCTGTACCTTCATTCCCTCACTCTATTCCCAAAATCACTATAGTTGCAGTCATCATGACTCCGCAAGAAATTTTTCCTCCACCCATAGATACAACCATGACACCTCCATAGGATCAACTTCTTCCACTTTGTGCCTTAATGGTTGGTCGATTAGACTCAAGGAAGACGAAGGTGGTAGCTACCCTACCAGCCTTCTAATTTTAGTTCACTTATGGCTTCTCTTTCCAAATCCACTAAGAAACCCAAAATAGTTTCAAGAGTTTTAGTAGATGCCTCAGGGCATAAGTTTACAAAGATTTCCACTCGTGCGGCCAATAAAACCAAGGAGGACATAACAACTTCTGATTATCATATTACAAGGGTGGATCTGGGAAGGTAACAACATAAGGGGCATAACAAGATGCACAAGATGCCATGAATGTGCTATGCCAAAAGCTAAAGGAAACAAAGGTGAGCAGGGATGAGCTAAAAGAGAAAGTGGAATAGTTGATAGAAGTATTGCTTAAGCTCTCAAAGCCCTCTCAGTCAACCCCATCATCTTCTACTCCCACTCCTATCAGGTTTGACTTCTCATCAGTGCCTATTATTGAGAAGATCAATGAGAAGGGGAGAATGGTGGATGAATGGATTCAGAGGTTACTCCTTCAAGGAAGGAAAGTCATTGATGATATAGTAGAGGTATACAAATCCTTGGAGGAAATGAAAAAGGATGGTGACAAGATGAATGATGAATTTTCACAGGAGGCTAGAAACCTCAAACTAACTTTGGAGGCCCTCAATGCACTAAAGAAAATTCCATCTCGGGTCTTAGTGGAAGAAGGAGTCATTCCACATGGGGATAAACACTTCCAGCTAACCAAGGCTATTAGGTTCAAGATAAATATTCTCAGTGAAGCTTGCAACAAGTTGAGAGAATCCAGGGATCAGTTGATTGATGCCACCAGTGATATCAAAGAAGAGATATTCAAGATATTTCCCAAAGTATTGGATGAAGGTGCAACCATTCTACCTACTGATGGTTTCTATAAACAAATTTAGGAATCGATCGAGCAAGAACCAGCTTCCATCTTTGATCTAAGCATCATTGATAAATTTATAAAGATCGAGAATGTTTTGGAATCTCTAAGAAAACTTAATAAGAGATTGAAGAAACTTCCTGGCAACGCAAGTGACACATATGAAACTTGCGAGGTTCTAAGTGATTATTCTAGTGCGCTAGATGAAGCTAAAATGCAAGGCATAATCTGGAAGTTTCAAGACAAGCAGGCGTCGCTAGAAGAAGACAAGGATGAGGAAACAAAATAAGCAATGATGTTACATGTCATTTCCTTCCAGAAATTGACATGTCTTTTTCATTTCCATTTTGTCACATAGGAAGAAAATTTTGACTTGTTCTCCTACATGAGAGTCAAGCAAAATAGGACTCTTATTAAATGGCTATTTTCTAGGATTTTATCCTATTTTCTCTCTGCCCTTTTTATTATAAATAATGGATGCTTGTGCATTCCAAAGGGAGATATTTTTGATCAAGAGATATTGTAAAAAGAAGAAAAATTTGTATTTTCTTTTAAATCATTGAGGAATAGAAACATGTGTTATTTTATAAACTTTGTGTTGTGGGGATTCATCTATCTTGAGAAGATTGCTCTTACATCCAAAATCTTGAGCTATTCATTATTTAGTGTTCTTGATTCTTTTAATCAATCCAAACATTACACTCATTATCTAAAAGTCATATGAGTATTTCTTGATCTACATTTTCTTGAAAGAAAATATGTTCCTCTTATTCTCTTCTCACTCTATTTCTTCCTTAATAGTTTCCTTTCAAACACATTCTATTTCTAAAACTGTAATTTCTTCATTTCATGTTGATATGGATTCTGGGATTGTATCCCAACCCCAATGGTTAGAATAGTGTGAATATTGTACATATTATTTTTGTTGTGTTTTAGATTAGTAATAAATAGGAAGCCTCACCTATCCTTGAGGAGGATTTGATCCAATGCACTTGTGGTTGAACCTTAGATTTTGGTCTAACAAAATATCCAACCAACAGCTTTTGGTGACTCTATTGGGGAGTATGGATTGATAAGACTAAGCTTATCCCGTTGGTGTTTGCCAACTCCGTATTTGCCTTATTTTTCAAAAGATCTATTTCCCGATTCAAGTTCTCCAAAAGATCTTCACTCGGTCAAGCTGAGATAGGGGTGAAACTGATCCATTATTTGATTTTCTTCAAAGAACATAATTTTAGACTTTCACCTAATAGTATTGTATCTAGCCGAGGGATAAGTTCTTCACCTATCTAAAGAACTCGTGTTCTTACAAAAAGATTTTTGCATCTTGCCATGCATTATTATTTTTGGATACTCGGATTCCTATACGCACTTCATTTAGAATAATGACAACACAATCATTGCCTTGGGGTGCGGATATTGGTCCTCTTTCCTTAACTCCACCATTCCTTAACTCCACCATTGCACGATCTACCACATGGGTCACATAAGAATATTCCTAAGTTCAACGGTGATGGGAAGAAGCACCCTAATGAACACATTATTTCATTATTTGTAGCATGTGGCATTCTTGGAGTTGCACATGAAGATGTCTTTGTTTGACTCTTCATTGAGACATTACATGGTGTAGCAAAGATAATGGTTCTACTATCTTCCAAATGCATGCATTATCAACTAGACTACCATGCGTTCTATATTTGAAGCAAGGTTCAAATAAGCTAAATACTCTCATGCCTTGTTAGCATAGCTTATACACATGAAGGAGTCTTACCAACCCATGTTGGATTTCATAGCCAAATTCAACAAGTTGATTAGTAAGATTCCAGAGCTAGCTATTCCCACTCTTGAAAATCAAAAGTGTTTCTTCATCAACGCTAAGCCCCCTAATGTGATCTTCTTGTTGAGAAGATCTGTTATCCCTGATTTGGCCACTGCTCAAGCTATAGCCACCGAAATAGAAGATGATCTTATTTTGGTTGGAAAGATTAGAAGAGAATCATCTAAGCTTAAAAATTAGAGTTCTTCTCAGAGTACTACCGATCCTATGATTTATAAGATGGCCAATGCCTTGATCACTTTAAAGAAGAAAATGTCTCAACAAGAAACCAACCAATGGCACTCCCATAGGAGATAGGAATTGGTTGATCACTTCTCCCACTAATATGGCCATTGAAGCTCCTCCTATCAATGCATCAGTTGAAATAGTTGAGGAGGGTGAAGAACCAGAAGATCAAGATTCTCATGAAGTTTTTAAAACTTCAAGATATGTTGATGAGTCTTTCGATGATTCAAATGGGTGACTCCAAAGATTTGGTACTTAGAGTAAAAGGAATATGAAGGTGAGCATAATGGCTAATCATTTGCAATATTCACTCGGTCCCAATCATAGAACCCCGAAAGGTGGTTGAAGGCTCTAAGGAGAAAAGTAAATAAGCTCCCATGGTTATGGCTAAAAGAGGCTCTCCCATCTTAGCACAAACTGAAAAGGAGGTAAATAAAAGGTAACTTTTTCTTCTAACTCTTTTTATCCTTCCCTCAAGGCTAGTACCTCACTCGGACCCAGGGTAACCGTAACCGAGCCCACCATCATTCCCTCATATACTACCTTTGAAATTATCAATCATGCAAAGAAAACCAAAATCTAAATGTTAGAAGTTTAGTACCTTAAGTCAAATCCTGAGAAATTTGAGAACCTTTCCAAATTCATTAGAAGAAAGGTCGTTGTTCCTTCATCTTAAGAAGGCATTTTTCCTAGCCCCACTCAAATTTCTTTACCTTAGAGTAATTTGACCTCTACTACTTCTTCAGAAATATTGAACTCTTTTATTTGTCCTTATAAATGGTTTTAAACTCAGTGATTACATCATTGAATCAAGAGCCTCTTATAACGTAATGCCCATAAAATTAGCTCACACCCTTAGACTCACCTTGACTAAATCTTATGGGTGGTGTTATTCCATGGAAACCAAACAATTCCCCACGATTGGCCAAATTAAGGATGCACAATTTGCATTTGTTGCCTTTCCTGAAAAGAGAATGAAAATGACTATCTTGGTTCTTTGATATCCCATTGCTTATGGTATTTTCTTAGGAAGAGGTTTTTGTAAAGATGTTGGAGGAGAAATCAACATGGATTATATCAAAGCTAAAATTCCAAGAAATTGAGTTCCTCGTGTCCTTCACCCCGAAAACACAAGCAATGTATCTTTTCACTAAGTTAGATGATCCCAAAGCTCAAATTCTCTTTGAAGATGTAGGCTTGGGTAATTATTTCATGACATTTGAGGTTTCCTCTATAGAAGTCAAAGAAGAAGATCCTAACACTATTTGGATCCTTGAGTTTGATAGGAGATGTTCAAATACTGGTTCGGTGCTAGCGTGGTTCTTATATCTCTAGATTTCAAGATTTTTCCCTTTACTTTCAAGTTACAGTTTGATAATACTAATAACACAACCGAATATGAAGATTTATTATTAGGATTAGAAATGGAAAGACAAAAATTAATCTGAAATCTCAAAGTGTAGGGAAATGCTAATTTGATTGTGAATCAAGTAAGGGGGACCTATCAGGTAAAAAATCATCACCTAAGACATTACAAGAACAAGGTTTGGGACAACATAGAATTCTTTGATGCTTTTTCAATTAAGTCAAGTCTTAAGAGATTGTAATGATAAATCAAATTCTTTATCCATATCTACATCTCTTCTCCTTCCTCACCCAAAGTTCAAACATGACACATATACCATTGAGATTGTGTATCATCCAAGTGTTCCGATAACTCAAAGACATTGGAAAGTGTTTGACGATGATCAATAGGTATTGTATTTTCTTGAGAAAGATGATAATTTTAGTGAACTTTATTTTGAAGGATTAGAATCAGATTTCCACGAGTCCGTTTCAAATTCATATCAAGAGATCGAAGGTGAATTCATCTAGCTCAAAGGAAATAAGATTCTAAAGGGATTAGTTTCTCTGGAAGGTTTGTTTAACAAGCATGACTGTTTCATTTAGGATAAAAGGAAAGGTGAAGGTGCTTCCTCGTCAGAGGTAGATCAAGTTAACTTGGGCTCTGCTGAGCAACTGAATGGTAAACATTGGTAAATGTTGTTCTTTTGAGGAAAAGAAAGATTCACTTCACTTCTAAAGAGATGTATGGACGTCCTAGCATGGTCATATGCAGATCTAAAGTATTTTAAGCCCAAGGATGTGCAACATAGCATCCCATTGAAGCCTAAGGTTAAACCCTACATGCAGAAGCAAAGGCATTACAACCCAAAGATCTTAGGAACTATCCTTGTTGAAATTTAGAAGATGTTAGACGCAAGAATTATTTTTCCAATCCATCATTCCACCTAGGTTGCTAACATTGTCCCTGTCAGAAAGAAGAGCAGTGAAATCCAGATTTTTGTTGACTTCCAGAACCTCAATCAATATTCATTGAAATATAATTATCCATTACCCATCATGAACCAATTATTACAGACTATCACTGGATCAGAAATGTTATCCATGCTTGATGATTTTCGGGGTATAATCAGGTTGAGGTAGCTACTGAAGATCAACATAAAATAACATTCACCACCCCATGGGGAACCTTTTCTTACAGGAGGATGGATTTTGGTTTGATTAATGTTGGAGCCATGTTTTAAAGAGACATGGACTTAGATTTCAGATATTTGATGGGAAAGGTCATAGTTGTGTATTTGGATGACTTGACGATCTTCTCTAAAAAGCAAAGTGATCATTATGATCATCTGGAGCAGGTACTCTTAAGGTGCAGGTGTCATGGGATTTCATTAAATCCTAAAAATTCCATGTTCGAAGTAACAGAGGGAAAGTTGTTGGGTCATATCATGACTAAAGAAGGAACCAAGATTGACCTAGAGAGGGTGAAGGCCATCCAAAGCCTTACCCTACCCACAAAAAAACTGGGGTGCACTCCTTTTTTGGGAAGGTCAATTTCCTAAGAATATTTGTACATGATTTTGCTGATAAAACCAAGGATGTCCTTGGGATTATACAAGGTAAGACTCCATTTCGATGGAGCACTGAAGGGAAGCTTTCTTTCGAAGAATTCAAATGGGTAATTGTTCACGCTCCTATTTTGGTATGCCCAAACTTTAAGAAGGATTTCATCATGTACATCTATGCTTCCACATATACAGTATCAGCCATCATAATGCAGAGAATGAAGAAGGAATCGAAGCTCCCATTACTTTCATGAGCTTCCCTCTAAAGGAACATGAATTGAAGATGTCGTAAATTGAAAAGCATGCTTATGTAGTGGTGAGAGCAGTGAAACATTTCAGGTATTATGTGTTGAGTTCCCACACTCTCGTTCTTGTTCCTGATACTACAGTTAAGTCTATTTTGACTCAACAAGAGTTGGGTAGTCAATGGGGTAACTGGATAGCCAAAGTCTAGGAATATGACTTGGACATCAGACCTACCAAGTTGGTATGAGGAAGAGGCCTATGCTAATTGATTGTAGAAAATAAGTCTGAGACAAAATGTGAAGAAACTAAAGATATTTCTTTAGAATTGCCCATGGTTCTTGTTGTAAGCACAACTAATGAATGGTATGCAAACATCACTTTATTCCTAACTTATAGTGAATTCCCCCACATTTAAGCCAAAAATAAAAGAGGAAAGTTAAACTCAGGTCCGCAAGATACATTCTTTGGGATAATGGTATATACAAGAAGGGTATTGATGGTGTATTCTTGTGTTGTGTTGATAAGTCTCAGCAGATAAGGTTGCTAGAATCCTTTCACAATCTAGCATGCAGAGGACATTTCTCTTCCTCCATGATAGCTTACAAGATCTTATGGGCTAGGTACTATTGGCCTACTCTCTTTTGAGATTCAGTAAATGGGTGGCTAAGTGTGAAGCCTGCCAACATTTGGTTGGCCACCCTAAGTGACATCTCTTCCTTGAAGAATGTGGTAATTGAGAACCTTTTCTCTAATGGGGAATTTATTTCATTGGAATACTAAACCCTACCTCCAACACCATTCATAATTATGTGCTCACTACCACCGAATATTTACCAAGTGGGTGGAAGTTGCACCAATCAAGTAGGCAACCTTCAAAGTTATGTGTAAATTTCTCAAGGAATATATAATTGTTATATTTAGTGTGCCTCACAAGATCATTGCTGAAAATGCTTCAAATTTCTCATCACATGAGTTGATATAATTTTGTTATGGATTTGGGATCACGTTGGCTCATTCATCCGATTATTACCCGTAAGGCAATGGTAATGCCAAATAAAGCAACAAGAACCTAGTGACCATAATCAGAAAGCTGATTGATGAGAATCAGAGGACATGACACAAAGCATTGTATGATGCATTATGGGTAGATCGGATTACTCCTAAGTGAGCTATTGGAATTTCCCCATTCCAGGTGTTGTATGGAATTGATGCTGAGATTCCTATCTCTATAGAATTGCCAGCCTTATGGTTGGCTAAAGAAATTGAGGATGAAACTTTTCAAAGTTCCATTGAGAAAAGGATAATGTACCTAGCGAGGCAAGGAGAAGAATAGAGTAGGATGGTGGATCACATTGTAGACCATCAGAGTAAAGTCAAAAGGAAATTTGACAAGAAATCAAAGTAACATGATTTCCAAATTGGAGATCTAGTACTTCTCTGGGATAAGAGAAGGGAACAAAAAGGGATGCATGGAAAGTTCGGCTCTTTATGGAAAGGTCCTTTCAAAATACATCAGCTGACCAGTGAAAATAGATTTTTTCTATCATACCTTGATGGAGATTTTCTTCCTCTACCTTTCAGTGGCCAACATTTGAAGTTGTTCCACCAGTAATTTCAGATGCTCTCTTGCACTGTATTATAATTTATTTTCTGTTGTGTGTTTTCTTTCTTTCTTTCTTTCTTTTCTATTATTCTAACTTTATAGCCCAATGGATAGAAACTTATTGATTCTGAGTTCTCTTCCTTTGATGTCTCAAAGAAAGTCCCCAACTGGAGCCAGCTGTTATCTCATTTTAGTGATTTTAGCTAAAATTGAGATAACCATAGGAAAATTTTGGAAAAATCTCTTAAATTTCCCCTTTGGAGGAGATTTTGGGGTTTCAGGTTTTCAGTGCATGAAATCATGTTTCTTGCTTGTTTCATGTCATGTGTTCCCTAAAACCCAAAACCCGAGGGTCTTGTCAATATGTCGTTTTTAACCCCTGAGCATCAGAACATGTGTTATCAAATGCATGCTTCATGTCATGTGTTTCCTGAAACCCAAAACCCAATCACCACTTTTGTGTCAGGTTTTCGGAGGTTCAAAGCATCGAACATGCTTTTCCTATCGCATGTTTCATGTTCCATGTTTCCCAAAACCCGTAACCCAAAACAAAGCTGGTATGTCAAGTTTTTAGAACTTGGAAGCATATCAACATCTCATGCTTCGTTTCTCATGTTTCCAAACACCCGAGACTCAAAATGAACTAAATCCTTTGTATCAATTTTTGGAGTGTGTCAGGCATCCTCTGAACTCTGCAATGTGTTAGATATTATCACCTACTCGACATCATCTAAATTTTTCTAGTCTTTCAGGTTTTTCAAGGTGTTCGACACGATCTATTTCCCGACACACACAATCTAATCTATCAGGTTTCTAAGGCTACTTTGCAAGTTTCAAAACCTGAATAGTAGGGCGGGTCTGTTCACTTGTCCAACAAACATCTAGACCTGATTGCTCTTTCGATCATTTTCAAGACTCCTCATGTCAGACCCTAGCCCATCTAAGGATAAGTTAGATAAGTCTAGAAAGATGAAGTACAAATATCAGAAGATGGATTCTTCTTCTTATATAAGTTGCAATTATGACATCTAGGACACAGAGCTTAGTAATATAGACATGGAAGACTTTTGGAAAAGGATCGAGGATTCTTCTCAGAATTCATGGATGAAGTCAATAGCTAGCAGCGGTCTCCCACTCACAGTAGGGTTTCTAGTATCAACCCAATGCCCTGAATTCATTCTGGCATGTGCTTCTCACTATGACTCAGCCTCCCACTCAGTGAGAAATCAAGCAGGAGAGTCTATAGTAAAATTAGATGGAGATTACTTCGATCAACTCCTAAAGTTGCCTAACTTTATGGAATATGTTGATTTAAATCTTAAGTTAGCACAAAAAGCTTGGGACAAAGATCAAGAAGACTACATCAAGCACGTGAACAAGAAATTCTTGATCAAGGCTAAGCCAACTTGTTTCTAGGTTTCCTAAGTTGGTCCCTAGAAGTGATTTTATACTTGAAATCAGTGATATCATCACCCTACTGAGCCGGTTATTTGGGCTCCCAGAGTCAAAATAATTCCAAGGGTGGATGTATCAGTTCATGGTCGTCATAAAGAAGAATGACCAAGGGATTGATTGGGGCACCTTAATAAGTGATGAGATAGACTCTCAAATGAAAATGGTCTTGTCTACTGGCAAGTTCTACATGATGTCATACATCACCTATGCAGCAATAGGTATGAGAAACTACCCGGGGTTGGATGTAAAAGGGAACCAAACAACTGATCACATATATCGGTACTTCCCTCAGCTGACAATAAAAGGATCTAAAGATCAATTTAGGAGAGTGAATGATGCCTTATTTTATGAAAATATTTACAGGTTGGACCCTGAGCTGAGAAAGAGAAGAGTTTTTGATGAGGCATGGGCAGAGGTGTTAAAGTGGGGTTGCATATTTTACAATTCAAGAAGTTCACCTATCTTCGGGTGGTAAAATTCCAGGGTAACCCTTTCCATTTTCCCAGGTTTCCAGGTGAAAAACTCATCCTTATGGAGTTGGTCAGACAACTATTGGATTTCCACAAGTTCCAACAAAGTAGACACAAGGCCGCTGTCTCCTTCCCAATTTCCATTAGAAGGTACACATGTTCTACAGTGGTGAAGGCCAAGAATGTGGTGCACGAACTTCAGGATAAACTAAAGAAGCATATGAAGTTTAGAGAGGGATTTGATATTCAAGGAGTCCTTAAGTCATATGGAACCTTGTATCTACATGTGCCCCATGTAGAGGACATCTAGGTTGATCTTCAAGATGAGGTTTTCATCTGAAGAAAAGACAATAGCAGGTTGAATCTTGAAGAAATCCAAGCATTAGATCTGGCTGATATCCTAGAAGGCACCATGGATAATGAAAGTGTCTTGGAACCTAGGTATGAATAGTCAGATGGAGATCAACTTGGATTCCCAGCCATTGATTGGTCCATTGCTGAAAAGGATTCTATCACCAAGAGAGCTTCTCAAACCCTTGTCTCGCACTAAGGCATGGCTCATTTCTTGGGAATGAGTTATAAAGAAAAGAGATTTTCAAAGATAGCTACTCTAGAAGTAGGACCCTCCAAGGGAGAAAAGGAAAAGGATAAAAGCCCTACCAAAAGGCAAATAAAGTTTAAGTTTGTCAGAAGAGGAGAAAAGCAGGGGGCTGAATCATCTACTCCCACACAAACAGTTGAGGTATTGGATTCTCCTCCTCCTCCGCTAAAACAAGAAGAAATTATTTCAAAAATCAAGGTTAGTCAACCTCTTATTTCTCCTTTTGTTGATTTCTCATCAGAGGTAAGCCTTTCCTTTCTTTTTAATCTTTGGCTTTAGAGTCTTTACCCCCTCTCCCCCAATCTTCCTCACCACATATTTCAACTCCACTCTCATCAGCCATGGCCAACATTTTCTCTGGTCTTTCACCTCTCTCTGCTAGACCTACGTTGGCTATAGAAATGCCTCCTCCTTCCACACCTTCATTCCCTCAGTCTATTCCCACAGTCACTACACTTGTAGTCATCACGACTCCACAAGAAAATCTTCCTCCACCCACAGATACAACCATGACACCTCCAATAGGAGCAACTTCTTCTGCTGTACCTCAATGGTTGGTTGACCAAACTTTAAGGAAGAGGAAGGTGGTAGTTCCCCTACCAACCTTCGATTTCAGTTCACTCAAGGCTTCTCCTACCAAATCTGCCAAGAAACCCAAAACAGTTTCAAGAGTTTCAGTAGATGCCTCAGGGCATAAGTTTGTAGAGATTGCCACTCTTGCGGCCAACAAAACCAAGGAGGACATAAAACCTCTTATTATCAGATTACAAGGGTGGATCTAGGAAAGGTAACAATAGAAGGGGCACAACAAGATGCACAAGATGCCATGAATGTGTTATGCCAAAAGATGAAGGAAACAAAGGTGAGTAGGGATGAGCTAAAAGAGAAAGTGGAACAGTTGACAAAAGTATTGCTTAAGCTCTCAAATCCCTCTCAATCAACCCTGTCATCTTCTACTCCCACTCCTATCAGGTTCGACTTCTCATCAATGCCTATTATTGAGAAGATCAATGAGAAGGGGAGAATAGTGCATGAATAAATTAAAATCTTACTCCTTCAAGGAAGGAAATTCATTGATGATACAATAGAGGTATACAAATCCTTGGAGGAAATGAAAAAGGATGGCGACAAGATGAATGATGAATTTTCATAGGAGGTTAGAAACCTTGAACTAACTTTGGAGGCCCTCAATGCACTGAAGAAAATTCCATCTCAAGTCTTAGTGGAAGAAGGAGTCATTCCACATGGGGATAAATACTTCCAACTAACTAAGGCCATTAGGTTCAAGATAAATATTCTCAAAGAAATCTTACAAAGAAGTTGAGAGAATCTAGGGATCAGTTGATTGACACCACCAATGATATCGAAGAATATTTGTTCAAGATATTTCCCAAAGTATTGGATGAAGGTGAAACCATTCTACCTACTAATGGTTTCTATAAACAAATTTAGGAATCGATCGAGCAAGAACCAACTTCCATCTTTGATCTGAGTGTCATTGATAAATTTATAAAGATCAAGAATGTTTTGGAATCTCTGAGAAAACTTAATAAGAGATTGAAGAAACTTCTTGGCAACGCAAGTGACACACAGGAAACTTGTGAGGTTCTAAGTGATTATTCTAGTGCACTAGATGAAGCTGAAATGCAAGGCATAATCCGAAAGTTTCAAGAGTTTTGAGACAAGCAGGCGTCACTGGAAGAAGACAAGGATGAGGAAACAAAATAAGCAATGATGTTACATGTCATTTCCTTCCAAAAATTGACATGTCTTTTTCATTTCTGTTTTGTCACATAGGAAGAAAATTTTGACTTGTTCTCCTATGTGAGAGTCAAGAAAAATAGGACTCTTATTAAATGGCTATTTTCTAGGATTTTATCCTATTTTCTCTTTTCCCTTTTTATTATAAATAATGGATGCTTGTGCATTCCAAAGGAGATATTTTTGATCAAGAGCTATTGTGAAGAAGAAGAAAAACTTTGTATTTTCTTTTAAATCATTGAGGAATAGAAACATGTGTTATTTTTGCAAAATTTGTGTTGTGGGATTCATCTATCTTAAAAGATTTTTCTTACATCCAAGATCTTAAGCTATTCTTTGTTTAGTGTTCTTGATTATTTTAATCGCTCCAAACATTACACTCATTATCTAAAACTTGTATGAGTATTTCTTGATCTGCATTTGCTTGAAAGAAAATATGTTCCTCTTATTCTCTTCTCACTTTGTTTCTTCCTTAATAGTTTCCTTTCTAACACATTCTATTTCTGAAACTACAATATCTTCATTTCGTGTTGATATGGATTCTGGGATTGTATCCCAACCCCAATGGTTAGAATAGTGTGAATATTGTACATATTATTTCTATTGTGTTTTAGATTAGTAATAAATAGGCAGCCTCACCTATCTTTGAGGAGGGATTTGATACCATGCACTGTGGTTGAACCTCATATTTTGGTCTAACAAAATATCCAAACAACATGATCAAGGACAAGAACAAGATGTTTATTATCTCAGTAGGACCTTGATTGATCAAAAAATCAAATAATCCCAAGTTAAGAATGTATATTTATAAATCTTTTTCACATTTCACAAGATATGCCATTATTTTCTCAATCATATAACTAATATTATCGCACAAGTAGATTTATTCAAGTATATATTATCCTAACCTATTCTAAGTGAAAGACTATCTAGTTGAGTTATTCTACTCAAAGAATTCAACATTAAATTTTTCAATAAAAATACATTAAGGGACAATACATTGTCAATCATCTTGTTCCAACAAATTCCGCCAAGTTCATAACCTCTTCACTTTGAATTTCTAGATGAAGAACTCTTGTATGTTGATGCTATTTTCTCTAGGACTCTCCTTTTTATGGATCTTGTAATATTCATGGATCGAGAGCATGAATTCTATTACTTACACTAGATGGTGATATAATTCCAAAAAAATTTCACATTAGCTTCCCTTGTACCAAAAATGTTGTTGAATATGAATCTCTCATAGCTGGTTTGAAGTTTTCCATTTCATAGAATCTCAAGGAATTAACAGTTTATGGTGATTCTCTCTTGGTCATCAATCAAGTCAATGGTGAATATCAAGTAAAGGCTAAAAAATTGATCCCTTACAAGCTTATGTTTGATAGTATTAAAGGATATGTTTAACTTGTCACATTTCAAAAGTTTTCTTGCATACAAAACAAATCAGCAGATTCCATGTCAACTATTTGATCTCTTCTTGAGTTTGGTCCAAATAAAACACACAATGAGTTTCTTATAGAACGTACTATAATTTTGGCTTAGAATTTTCCTAATTCCATGATGATATGTGAGATATTTTTCCTAATAACCATTACAATGAGTATATTTACACCTTCATCCATGATATATATTTCCTTGACAATATGAAATATCAAAACAATAGATCCCTATCACAACATTCATCATGCTACACTATCCTCACCGACACCCTATATTAAAGAGGATGTGATGGAACTCTTCTCAAATGTCTCAATCAATATGAATCAAACCAAACTCTAGTCGAGGTACATTCTCATATATGTGGTGCACACAAAAGTGTTATGGTTCTAGATAAAAATATTTTACACATGGGCTATTATTGGCCCACTATGGAATTTGATTCTTGTAATTTTTTTAAAAATGTTTAATGTGTCAAAAACATAGATATCTAATTCATGCACCCTCACAAGCTCTTCAACACATCACCATAACTTGTCCTTTCTCTTAACGGGGGCTTGACCTTGTAGGCAAAATCAAACCAACATATTTTGATGGACATACCTTCATATTCACTGTAATTGAATATTTTACCAAGTGGGTAGAGGCCATGCCTCTTACTTATGTCACTGACACTAATGTTTCTAAATTTATATTTAACCATCTCATTTTCTAAAAATACCTTCCTCCTTGTTACATATAATGGTACATCCTTAAAAATAAAACTATTAAGGAGATAGCCAAACAATTTCACATCCATCTCAAATGGTACACTCCATATGATTCCCAGTGTAATGGCCAAGATGAAGCATTCAAAAAAATGTTCAAATCCATTTTAGAAAATATTTTTAACAAACATGGTCGCAATCAACATACATAACTCTATCATGCCCTTTAGGCCTATCACACATCATTGTGTACTCCAACAAGAGCTACACCCTTTTCACTTGTAGATGAAACTTTATTTGTTTTACACATAGAGGTAGAGATCCCATCACTCTATATATCCCTTAAATGATTGATAAATGAAGATGAATATATATAGGCTCATCTTGTAGAACTTCACCTCCTGGATGAGAAGAGGATAAATACCTTGGATCATTTGAAAGTGTATCAAAATCAACTTCTTCGCAACTACAACAAATGGATAAGACCAATATAATTTTAAATTGGTGACCTTGTACTGAAATAAATCAAAAGAACATTAAAAAAATCAGGAAAAGAAAGGAAATTTTGAACCAAATTGGTTGGGTTCTTATATTATCACTTCCAAATACAAATCTGATGCATACAAGCTATCCACTAAAGATGGCCAAGATCTTAAATAACGCATGAATGCAATTCATTTGAAAATATTATATTCTTTAATCAACTATACTAACCCCTTATGCTAGGGACATTATTGACACATCCACTTGTATATTTCCTTCACCGTATCCCTCTTACTATATCATCCCAAATAAAATTTTTTTATCATTTTTTCGTTATAACTAGGATATATACCATTTTCAAAATAATCATATCACTACCATTTTCATTCATCCCTTGATCTCACATATTTATTGAATTATTGATAATGTTTGAATGGGTATAATAAGATCACCTAGATTTTCCGAAAATTAAAAAACATTCAAAAAAATAAAAAATCCAAAAGACATTCAAAATAATCAGAATAAAAAAAAAACATTCAAAATCGCAGCAACATCAACACAACTCAACAATATCAAAATTTAAAATCCTATCATGGTGATTTTCATACTATCCTAGGATTATTGTAATAAATCATCTTACCCCTCGTGTGTATCCTTTCTTGGGGAAAGTTAAATCAATCCACTCCCTCACATGTATCCTCGTTTGGGTAATATTAGTTCTCATTTCCTTCCTTACATGCATAATTTCTATGGGAAATGACCCATACAATCTCATATTAAGTTTCAAATTGAATCTAACAAGAGTTTCACTTGACCCCACTCTTCAGCCTGATCCAATTCCCTTGCATGTATCCTTTCTTAGGGAATCTAGTTTTCTCACTCATCATTATGGAACACATTAGGGGCATATTTAATTGTCTTTATTTATAGTTTTATTTCATTGTTATTATTATTTATGTCTAACCAATTACAATTATTTCATTATCATCTTGGTTAGTTTATATCTATGATACATACTATTATTGTTTATATTGTGTTTGATTTACCTTTTTCTTCTATTGTTGTGTTTGAAAAATTACTTGTATTTTTGTTAATATCTTGGTTCATTTATAGCATTGGTGGATACATATGTTGTGTTTTTTAATTTTGTTACCTTTTTTGTTTGTTTTGTGTGTTTATATTAGGCTTAAAATAATTTACTCATCATGGTTCCTTGATAATCATGATGTCAACTATATTGTGCAATAGAAAAATAAGTTTATCTAAAAATCACTATCTAAATAGAAGCTCATGTTACCAGAAAAATCAATACTAATCTTATCATATATACATCAGTATCATATCTACCATTTCATCTTACCATAAAAAATACAAATCAATAAACATCCATTAATGAATAATTACAAATGTGTAAAATATGCTAATCATCATCAATATACATTAATTAAATGTCCATGTACAACATCCAAATCAAAGATTCATATAGAGAATATTGATCCAAGGGCATCACTCTTGGGTCTAATAAGAATCTTTTTGTATTTAGGAGCTTCACTAGAGGTAGTCATATGATTTTAGGAGCTTTCTAGGTGTCAAAGTGGTCTAGAATTTGAATTTGGCTTAGTTCTTCATTTTCTCACCATTTTATCTTGATAAGTGTATGTAAGGGGATTAAATGGTTAGAATTGGATACTTACATTTATATGTTCAAAATAAAACTTGATGTATTCCTTCTTGGTTATTAAAACCATTTCTTATGAGCATTTTTGTATAGGGATTTGAATTTGTAACTTAACTCAAGTTTGTGACTTGAGTAGGTGTCTAGTTAGGTAAAGTAATTAATGATAAGTACTTATGAATGAGAGATGAATTTAATATGATGGGGGAGAGCATGAGAAAATGGGGAGGAATGTGGAGAGTGAAAAAAGTATGAAGAATACCTTGTTTACATGAGAAAAGGACTAAATTTTTTGAAAATTATCCAAGGATAGGTTTTGAAAGAGAAACTTCAATTATTGTGTGAAAGGATTGAATAGTTTATTTCCTTGTGATTATTAAATTTTTATGGATATTTTTTTATTACTTCAATGTTGGAGGACCCTATATGGTGATTCAAAGGAAGGACAATGTCTTAAACTCCAAATCATGTGATCGAGTAAGATTTCTTTGAACTCTATGTGAATGTATTTTGAGATTTAGCATGTGATTAGTAAGTAAAAAAATTAATTTATTCATGTGGTTAAGTGATGTTTTTATAGATAATTCCTCCAAGTTTCAAGGTATAAAAATAAATTTTTCTTTAGATTTTTCTTTTTGATCTCTCTCGGGCCTTAACATAAACCCTAACTAGGGTTTAGAGAATTTACTTTGTTAAGGGACCAAATAATTGATTTAAGGGATAAAAATTTCAATCCACAACCTAAATGGTTTATATTTAGTTAATATCAAATCTTTAAGACTTAAAATATTCCTATGTGTGTTTTATTCTTGATAGTTTGCTCCTACGCTGGACTCGCTTTTAAGATAGGCCTAATTGGAAGAGTAAATTTAGCAAAATGGAGGTTTATATATTGATTTCACTTTTTAAACTTTGAATGATGATGAAATATGGAAATTTTCATCAGGAAGTAATTCTATTTTGAGATGGTAACCTCTAAAAAAATATATAAGAAAGAAAATCCATTGAAGTAGGGTTACAAGAAACAAGGTTTAGTATGACAATAGGTAGTGAAAGTAAAGGTGCATTAGGAGTTGAAGAATAAAATTTTTCATGAATATTGAGAAGGAAAATGGTACTAAAAATAGGTTTTACATTGGCTAAAGTGTTTGTAGATTGATCTAAACACTAACCCTTGGATGGTGGTGTTCTCAAGAACAAGGCAATGCAGTTTTGAAAGAGGTAATGAAATTTTAAGTTTTCCTTTTCTTTCCATCATTTTGAATTTTTTTATTAAATTGATTAGGGTGTATAGATTTTAAATGTGATTTAATAAAACAACCAAATTGCGTGATTGAGAGCCATTTAGGCTTGAGAAATTGGATCCTGTAGCAGGGTATAAGGACATTTGAAGTGGTTTAATCTTCACTAACTTGTTGGCTTGATAATTTTTCTCAATAGAGATCTAAATCAAATATACATAAAAATTCCACAATCAACATATATAAAAAAATCATGACTTCATTGTGATGTGTATAATAAAAATAATATACATATACATCATACATAGAGTCATCCCTAAATCTCTCCCACTCATAGACTTCTTGGTCTATCTCCTCCTCACCTCGGTGGTGACATCTAAACTAATCTAATGGAACTAGATGGTTAATGAAATTTAATTGATATCCCATATCTACTACCTACTCTCTGAATATACCCTAGTGCTCTCTGATTTGTAATAACAATAGCCTCCTATAGAGCTCTATAGTATCCCACATCATGTGTGGTTTCCAAAAATTGTGTAAAAATTATCCCATCCCACTGGCCTTGGTTGTACATCAATCTATATCCCTCTCCCACATCACCTACTACAACTATAATGTAATACGATCTCTCTCAAATTTCCTCTATTATAGCTATGTATGCCATCTATGAACCATAATCGCCGCAACATCTCTCTCCCGAATGGATTTGTCTCTTTATACTTGTGTCACTTATAACTTAGCTACCAAAATCCCTAGAAGTTATATTGGTAGAATATGAATCCATAAATTTTACTCTCCTCTATCCCCCATCCATCATCCCCATATCCATCACTATTGTTGTCTCCATCTCCATCTTCATCCCCTCCTCCTACTAGACATAAGTGGCCTCGGTGGTGAATCTATACACCATCTGCATATATAAGTACATGCTCCATTACTTATATATCCTACTCAACACATTCCTACACTTGTATAGCCTATCCATATATATTTCAGCCTCCTCCACTATTATCTCTCCATTGTAGTACACCCATCACTAGTGTTGTTATTATCATGACTACCTAAAGGATGTTCATACATGGGGAACTATAGCTACATACCATGATAAATACTCTGTTGATACCCTAAGATCCATGATATATTATCATGTATCCCATGCATTTCTTAATACTCCTCTAAAATTATCCCTCAATATACTAAACTTGATGTGTGGCCAAAACTCAATTGTCTCTCACACTACCCCCACGTACAACTTATCTCCCCTGAAAATGTCCTAAATAAATCCCAATTGTTGCATGACCCTTTTTGGTATGTACCTCTCAATAATATATATGATCGAATCCCAATAATATAGTTCTCAATCTCTACTATACCTAACTCTACACCATATATAGCCCATATGTATTGTCTTTATGACCTCCTTGTGATCATCCATAACTATAAATACTCCACACCTCATTTATAGAATCCTAAACATCCTCAATGACCTCTCGTGACCACCACCCACTATCTCCCATCCATAAGATGATGGGTCCCATGCCAAAATAAAGGATGTGGTCCCATTCCCAAATCTATAATAATGTCATTGGGCCCAAGTTCCTGTGACTCCTATATACAACCATGTGTTTATCTCTATATAAATTTTCTAGTATGCATGGATCCCATGCAAGCATTTTAGCATTATCCATAAAATCCTCTAATAAAATAATCAAACCAAGCTGAAAATGTCTCCTATTCTTATCATGAAGAAAGTATCCAATGATAAAATCCATCAAATAAATTGGCAGCCATGCTTTCTCATTATCCCTCATACACTCTGCAAGGTGCAACTCCATGCCCTCTCTATGAATATAATATACTCAAGAAATTAGTTGTATATGAGCCTAGATCTATATTGCACTCCTATTTGAATGAATCAAACAACCATACATTAAAACCCATAGTATGTAGTATACAGCCTCTAAGGTCACATACATCTCCTCGATAGGAAATATAAAATTATGAGACTCACTATACCATAACTCTACCAATGTAGTCAATAAGAAGTGGTACAATGTAATATTTGGAATTCATTAAATAAATGTTAATCCCGACACCTCCAATATCACCCATAGTCCCCTCCACTCTAACCTCTTCATCCATCTCTTGAATGATCGTAGTCATCCATATCACTCTCATACTTCCAGGGCATATAATATCTCTTGCACACAACACTTTTCTTCATTAGTCCATTACAAATCATTTTTCTTCTCATTTCATAATGTATGCATGAATTATTTAGATATGCAAAAAGAATTAAAAATAACAACTAGTATTCCTAAAACAAATCTAAACTAAAATCTATGCACCATCATGCTTAGAGTTTAAACAAGACTAATCTACCAACATATTTGCATTAAAACATGAACAAATATTCAAACTAACATGTTAGTCCATTAATATCTATCTCTATTTAATGCTAATAAAATGAAATGTACCTATTTAGATCCTTAGAAATCAAAGGGTTGATTGTATATTTGAAGCCCAAGGTTTTCAAGAATGGAGTCTTGTCAATCCATGGCTATAAGACCATTTGACATATCTTCATATGAATTCAAAACTTAGATGGATGAATGTAAGAAATGAAGATAAATAGCTCCTCTAAATGGAATAATACTCTAAGATGATGAAAATCGCTATAGCTTAGGCTCTATGCTCATTTAGGTGTGTAAAGGTGTAAATAGAAACATAGGAGGAGGTCTCATTATATAGCCCAATGGATAAAATAATCTCTACATCCCTTTACATGTGGGATAATAGCTAGGTTGAGTTAGTTGTGGATAAGGTAGGTTTAGGAAAGCTTGAATTTACTTTAGGAGAGTTTAGTTTGTCCTCTAGTGACTCATGGGGATTGAGGAGGTTTATTAGTTAACCAAAGTGATTAATTAATAGGTGTGCAAGCTTATATAAGCTTTTTAGAGGAATAATTAGTATGATTTATGTTATGGGAGGAATTTTAATCAAATAAATGAAAAATTATTGATTAAATAGAAGAGAGGATTAATTAATTAAGAATAATTAGTTAATATAAATAGAAAGGGGGTTAATTAATTAAGAATAATTAATTAACCTAGATAGAAAGGGGAGCTTAATTAATTATAAATAATTAATTAATCTAGATAGAAATTGGAGCTTAATTAATTATAAATAATTAATTAATCTAGATAGAAAGGGAGCCGATTAATGTAAGGTCGTTAATTTACATCGTTGTTGGATAGAAGAATTGATTAACTAATGTAATGTAATTAATTAACGATGATAACAAATAAAATGTGTGATATTGATGATATGTCATCTATTTGAGGGAAAGGGTATAATTAGCACAATTTAAGTATTTAAATTAATCCAATTAAATTATAGGTGTCTAAATTTTCCCCTCTTTGGGGTGGTGTAAGTGACGCCACTTCAAAGATAGTATACAGATAAAAATTTTAAGGGGTAGAAGAAACATTAGTAGAAGTGAGAGATTCCCCCTCAAGTGTCGATAGGGTGATGAAAGAAGGTGATCGACTATCAAAAAGGTGAGAGAAAATGGATACAATAATTGGTAGGGGTAGGATGCCCCAATTGAATCAAGAATAGTGTTAGGATGAGAATGATGAAGAAGAACTAGCAATCATCCTTTACATTTGAAAAATTATTTTATCATCATATATCCAAAGATCTACGTCATCGGTCCTTATTAAAAATATAAGCATAAAACAAAAGTAGAATGACATGAAAAGCCATAATAAAAAAATTGTATATTGCTAAAAATTCCAACTCCATGCAACATAAAAATGCAATGCAATACAAGAAAGTAAAATATTCCCACCTCCTTGTAAGATACATAATGCAATGCAATATGGGAAAGTAAACAAACTAATCTAACAGAGAAACATAATGCAATGTTTTTTTGTTATCCAACTTTGATTCTCGACCTCTACAAATTAACGACAAGGGTTAAAAGATGGTGCCCCAAGAAATGATACATGTAAGTGGAATAATGAAGGACACTTGGGTCCTATGAAAAGTAATTGTGTAGTATGAAACAATACCAAACAACTCATTATGCCCCAAAGTACATGGACATAGTAAGCAAACCAATTTTCTTCATGGAGTTATATCAAGATGATCCATGAGTCATGCACAAGAATAGGAGAGAACCAAAGAGTGATGTGTTTAAGATGATTTTTATTATTTTTTATTTTTTAGAAACATATTTGAATGTTTTTTATGATTTTATATAAGTTTTATGAGGCTATGTACAGGAATACAAAGAAGCGTGGATTCCCTAATGATACATGGGATGTATATTGGTAGAATGCCATGTGTATGAGAAAGTGAAGGTGTGACATGACCCAATGATTAGGTGGGAGTATTCAAATATAAATTATTCACATGTAGAAGGGGTGTCAAGGAAAATATAAAATAGGTTCATTCATGAGGGAGTAGAGATGCCCGTAGCGTAAGTGACCAATATACACATGAGATAAAAAAGTAGAAAATTATCTTATTAAAAGGTGAAAAGGTTCCCAAACACATGGAAAAGAGGACATCTGATACGTATGGATGTTATAAACATATTTTGAAGAACAAAGGATGATATGAAAATATTTAGAAGGTGGTCGATGAAAAAGTGATTAGCCCAAGGCACAAATCATGAGACAAGACATGCGCTAAAGCAAGAGTTTGAAAAAGGTCCAAAAAGTAACACTTGATAACATACTAATCTTGTTTACTCATTGAGATCCCATGTGTGCATGTGGAAATGAATTACCTCTTGAAGGAAAGAGTTGATAGATAATAAGTGAAGACACTAGCCAATGTGTAGGAATGATTTAGTTTGAAAGGTGATTTGTGAATGGATTGTGGAAGGAGAGCCATATATTTCTTTGTTGCTAGTCGTGTGTCTATAGCCCTGATGGAGACGCATTTTATTCTAATCACAACATTACTTTACTACTAGTTAGGAATCCATAGCCCCGATAGATATTATTGGAAATACCCCAAGAGAGAGTTATATATCAATTTGCTTTTGCTTTTAGATTTTTCTTTTTGATTGATTGATTTTGATTCTTTTACTTTCTAAAAACTTATTTCAGCTCTCTTGTTTAACAAGGGGTTAAGAACCACTAATGGCTTAATGGAAGGATGTGAAGGTGATTGTGATGACAACATTGGCTAAGTGTTAACAAATATATCAAAAATTTATTTGCAATAGCTTTATTAAATGCGAATTTTGATAGGATCTATAAGAGGTTAGTTGGTCTTTAATTTACCAAGGTGATGAAAGACCAAGTTCAAATGGATACCATAAAGATAAATTTCACAAAATGTGTATGAAATTAGTAGATGACTTGCAAAGGAATTTGAAATAAAGGGAAGAAAGAACATCCATGTGTTTGTAATACCTAATTGCAATGTTTAATTTTTGTACCATTGATTTTTAATGTTTTTCTCAATTTTTGTATTTTTGAATTTTTTTATGTTTTTTTATAAAAAATTTAAGTGTTTTGAGATATTGAGACCAACCATGTCACTCTGCATGATAGGATCCAACAATGATATTCACGGTTTCTTTGATAAGAGAGACTAAGCATGTTTATCTATAAAGTGTAATATTATCCCTAATCTCGATGATCATGGTGAGATCACACTCAAAAATGATTGTGATTTGTTTTGAAACATGGATTTGTATGTGGGAGCTTGAGTTCCCTATCCACAGTTTTTGTACTTTGCGCGATACTTGATGGGTGCATTTTTGTGCATTCTAGAATCGTGTTTGATTTTCAATTTTATAATCATTTGAGTTTTTGGGAGCTTTAGAGCTCTTCGGAGTTTGGGTCTTAGCTTGATAAAAAAATTTGTCTAGGTTTCTTATAAGATAGTTATTGACTTGTCCGATCTTGGGAAGTGGGAGAATAATGTAGAAGTTTATAATTGATGTGAGAAATGATGGTGGGCTTGCCACAATCTTTGGTAGAAGAATAATGTGATAGATGAAAAGGATATAGTCTAAGGATTGAAGAATATGGGATACCGGGAGGTGAGCCATAGACAAAAGATGAAGGGCTACTAGGATGTGGCCCTAAAATAGAAGGATAAGGGCTTCTAGGGCATGACACATAGCTGAAAGAATATGGGATACTAGTATGTGGCCCAATTATAGAAGATGATGGACTACCCAGGGTGACCCATACATAGAAGACAAGGGTCTAGTTAGACATGCCCTAAGAATATAAGATATTGTACTACTTAAAAATGTCCCACAAATAGCTTAGGGAGGGCTACTAGAATGTGACCAACACCTACCCGAAGATGAATGGCTACTTGGTATTGACACCATAATATGTAAAGAGTGATTGGGTGATGAGAAGATAGGCCATGAATCAATGCAAGACCCATGAGTTTCATCATGTAATGAAGAATGTGAAGATAGAATAATAAGAGGAGGATCAAGTTACATGATGATCTGAGGATCTTCCTCCATTTCTTGATAAAAGGACTCAACCTTTTCCTCACAATATGTAAACGCATCGTAGTATAAAGATAATCCTTTCTCATAATCAAATAGAGAATTATCTTCATGTGCCCATATAAATTTCCTAATTATTTATTCATTCTAAAATAGATCAATCAATATGAGTTTTTGATCGACCACTAAGGGTTGATTGGAAGAAAGGTTTAATTGGTGAGGAATACTTAGAAGATGTTTGATGATGATTCATAGAATAATATGATTCAAGATATGAAGTAGAATTAAGTCCGGATGTCTTGCGAGTAGAAGAATATGTGGATTTAGAATTGGCTAGTATAGGTTTCCCTATAAGACAACATCATGGAGGAAGAATAGGAGGATTTCGTATCCAAAATTTCATAGATTGTGATGTAGGAGTTGAATTAGATGATTGACTAGAAGGACTTTGAGTCACACAAATATTCAAAGGAGGAAGGTTTCATTGAGGTGACTAAAAAAATGGGTCCCGTGAAGAAGGGGCGGACAGCGATTGAAGAATCACATTATATTTTCTATAAAGAAGGGGAGGACTATGAATTAAGAGTCAAATTAGATGAATGGTGAAGGAGGTCCCTAAAATAAAGGGGGTAATCAAGAATCATAGTATAAGTATGATGAAGGAGGTCCTGCGAAGAAGGGGAGGAACATGACTTAGGATTTGAATTGGATGAATCTGAATAGTAGTTTGGATCTGAATCATTAGTATAATTGAGGAAACATTTGGATTGGAATCCTCATAAGAAGAGGAATTTTTGGATTAGAATCATAAGAAAAGTGGGGGATTCTCGAATAATAATTTGGATCAAAAGTGTCCAAACCATACCACTAACTATGAGATGAAGGTGGGGAACAAGTTACCTAAATGGGTTCTCTAGCATGAAGAACCAATTGAGGTTTGTTCATGATGGGAATATTTTGATGTGAAAACTAAAACATTGATTCCTTATTGTCGTATGTATAAGGTACCTTTTGATAATCAATCATTGTCAGTGTGTGTTGGGTTCAAAGGTCTAGAACTAGATTGTATGATCAAACTTCTTCAATCGATGAAGGTTTCATGTTTATTTGGGAAGCATAATGACAACCAAATAGACATTTCTTAAATATGGGGGTGCTTGTGTGATTTTACAAAAGGGAAGCTAAGGAAAACATACATCATGATGACTCAAGATTGATAATCCAACAAGGTTTGGAGGTGTAAATGTCAAAGGATTAAGAAAAAATATAGCAACATAAAGGATACAAAGGAAATATTTCCAATGTTCAATTAATGCAAAATTTTCTTTATAGGAAATGTTTCTGACAAGGTTTGAAAGATATATTCAAAACCTATCATGAATTTAGGCAAAAAAAGAAGATCAAGAGGATCAAAGACCCAAAGGATTGTCCTAAAACGAGTTTATAAGGATGATAAACACAAGGAACAGTATACGTGAATTCAAAAGACAAAGCCAAATTAATGACCAAAGAATAATGAATGATAAAGAATCAATGGATAAAAGTGATTGTCCAAAATGGATAAATCGATGTGACAAATGAGAATCAATCATGCAAATTTGTTGGTAAAACAATCAATCAAATGGAGTAACTCCTAAGTTTGTTTCCAAAAAGGTAGTTGGTGTTTTAAGATGATTAAAAAAAAATCACTACTTATGTCGAGTTCAAAGAAAAGGACAAGATGTAAGTAATAACAAGGAGTTAACACAATATCTAAATAGAGAATACTAAAAGTAGGACCAAATCCAATCAAGACCTATATTCCAAAAAGTGTTAGTCATGATTGTGAGTGACACAATAATTTCACTAAGATATGTTAACCAAACTTTGTGAGAAAGTAAGGTCTTAATATCAATATGATATTGATATAACACGCACGAGTAGTAACACTCACACACTTTTCAAAATCGAGGTAGTAATTGAAATGAAACTAAGGCTAGAGTATACCTAGGAATTATAGAAGTGTATATAGTGTATCATCACAATATAGATATTTAGGTCAAGTTTACAAGAAACAAGATGTAACTAACAAAATTGTAGTGACACGATATAAAAAATATAACCATTTCAAAATAGAATAAAAGTGATGAATCAATCCTAACTACGATGATTATCTTCAGTTTGGTATCAAGATTCAAAGGCTACTAATGATATAAAAATGTCTCCACACACTTTACATGTTTAACAACTCATCTACAAACATGGATGAGCATAAATGGACACAAAAGTGGTGAAGAAAATCAATTAGAAATAAAAGGGTAGTCACTCTTCTTCTAATCAACAAAGTCTCAAAAGAATGTGAAGGACATAGATCAATTGGGGTTGAAAAATGTTGGTGTCACATCAACAGAGTTTCACCTCACCTTAGGGCGAGTGAAAAAATAATAAAAAGTAACGCTTCACACGTTTCGTGATGAATAATGGCTCTCAACTTAATTTTTTTGATATATTCTGAGTTGGATCCTAGTCAAAGATATCTTCCTAGGTGGTTAACTCAACTAGGTTTCACAAGTTATCTAGATGTGAGCTTGATTTTCCAAGAAAATCCAAACTGACTAATTCTTAGAGTCTCTCCTTTATATGAGTTCAAAGTGGAAACACCATCTATGATAGTAAGGAGAGTGAGAGGAAATGATACATGTAATCATCATAAAACTGAGTGTTAGGAAATAAGAGATAAAATATGTAGAATAATCCCTTACAAAATCACAACAAGAAAACTAATATGCATAAAATATTACGGATCTCAAATAAAAGTGCGTAATAAATAACACAACACGAGAGACAAGATTTAACATGGTTCACCCAATTTTTGCTACGTCCACCAAGAATCACTTGCTCGATTTTATTACAAGCATCCACTCTCTCAATACAATACCTAGATCGGTTTGGAGCTATGCTCAAAAAATTCTACTGAAATTCACACCCGAATTCAAAACACACACTGCAATACATTTGCTTGTCTATGTATCATATGTATAAGACCATATAAATAGACACTTTCTTAAGTAGTTTGATACAAAACCATGGGTATAAAAACCATGGGAAAAAAATGTGGGTATCAAAACCATGGGCAAAAAACCGTGGGTATCAAAACAATGGGTACCGAAAAACCATGGGCCCAAAAACAGCCCATAACGATTACCCATTATCCATGGTTTAATAAACCACCCATGAAAATTTGCTTTGGGGGCTTCACCCCTAAACCCCCGACCCACTCACTGGTGAGTGGGACCACCTTAAAAATGCCCGAGTGTAACACATAGAAGGTGTACCACAATATAACATGAAAATAGGCTCCAGAAACATAACAATCTCCCACTTGGAGACTGATTTCCATTGAGAAAGCTTCTCAACCATTCACTATCATCCACAAAGGACAACCAAAGCTGAACATAGCTTTAGTTTATCCCTTGTGACCACCTTGGTCATCATGTCCGCAGGATTTTATCTGCTATGATATGAATCTTTTCTAACTTCAACTTATCTTCCTCCAAAGATGTCCTGATGAAGTGATATCTCAAATGTATATGCTTTGTCCTGGAGTGGAAAGAAGAGTTCTTAGCTAGGTGTATAGCACTCTGACTATCATTATGCATCTAAAATTCCTCCTGCTTATGCCCTAACTCCTCAAGTAATTTTTTTAACCAAATCATCTCTTTTCTTGCCTCTGTGGTAGTAAAATACTCATCCTCTGTGGTTGACAAAGCCACCAGCTTCTATAGTCATGAAATCTAGCTCACTTTTGTCCCACCTACAAGGTGTAAATATAACCAATTGTGCTCCTCCTACTGCCTAAATCTCCATCCATGTCTGAATATACATTACCATGTAAAGTGGTGTCTCGATCCATTATAGAAAAAAACTTTCCCCATGGTCCCTCTCAAATCTTCGAAGGATCCACTTTACTACTTGCTAATGCTCTTTACCTAGATCACCCACTGCATGGGCAATATCAGGCCTAGTGCACACCATAACATACATCAAACTACCAACTACTGATGAGTAAGGTACCTTGGACATCTGGTTTCTTTCTTACTCTGTCTTGGGACACTACTCCTTTGATAACTTAAAATGGCCTGCCAAAGGAGTCCCAACTAGTTTAGCATCCTACATGTTAAACCTATCCAATACCTTCTTAATGTACTCTTCCTGAGATAAATTCAGCTTCTGTTCCTTCCTATCCCGAGTTATCCTCATACCAAGGATTTGTCTGGCTACCCCCAAATCCTTCATATCAAAGGATTCACTTAGCTATTTCTTGATTACTTTTATTTCCTGCATGTTTTTACCTACAACCAACATGTCATCAACATAAAAACATAGGATAATATAACTTCCATCCTCAAATTTCTTTGTATACACATAATGGTCATAATGACATCTAATATAACCTTGCTCCATCATGAAGCTATCAAACTTCTTATACCATTGACATGGAGCTTGTTTCAAGCCATACAAGCTCTTCTTCAGTTTACACACCATCTCCTCTTTACCTTTGACCTCATAGCCCTCTAGTTGCTACATATATAGTTCCTGCTCCAAATCACCATGGAGAAATGTAGTCTTTAAATCTAACTGTTCTAAGTGCAAGTCTTCTACTACCACTATTCCAAGAACAGTTCTAATAGAAGTCATTTTTACTACAGGAGAAAAGATCTCATCAAAATCTATACCTTGTTTCTATGCAAACCCCTTGACCACCAACCGGGCCTTATATCTTTTCTTTCCTCCTTCATCTTTAACTCTATACACCCACTTGTTCTGCAATGCTCTTTTACCCTTCGATAGCTTCACCAAATCCCAAATCTAGTTCTCCATGAGATACTTATGCTCCTCATCCATGGCTTGCTCCCACTTCTTACTAGCATCTACTTGCATTGCTTCATCAAATCTCTCTAGCTCTCCACTATCAGTGAGTAATAAATAATAAAGAGAAGGAGAAAAACATTCAAGTTCTTTTCTTACCCTAGAAGACCTCCTCATTGTAGGAGTTTGGGGTTCCTGTTGAGTCGGTTCTTGAATTGATTCATGGGTCACTGTCCCATCCGGAAGATCCTCTACAACTACATATTATTTCTTGGATTCTTCCCTATTTTCCTGCAACTATTGCTTATACATGACTTTCTCATTAAAGACCACATCCCTAGACCAAATGATTTTCTTATCCTTAATACTCCAACATTTAAATCCAAGTCATCACCACCATAACCAATGAAAGTGCATTTTTTAAATTTAGCCTCTAGCTTGGTCCTATCATCCTTGTATATATGAACAAACACCTCACATCCAAAGACTCTAAGAAATGAATAATCAACTTTCTTACCATACCAAGCCTCCTCAGGTATGCCTCCATCTAAGGCATTTGAGGGTCCTTTGTTTATCAAGTACACAATTGTGCTCACCGCTTCTTCCCAAAAAGAAAGAGGCAGTCATGCATGTAACCTCATGCTCCTAGCACATTCCATTATTATTCTGTTCATCCTTTCTGATACCCCATTCTACTACGGAGTTCCTAGAACCATATTTTTCCTACGGATTCTATTCTTAGAACAATAATAATTAAATTCATTGCTGCAATACTCCCCTCCATTATCCGACTGAGACATTTCAAACTTAAGACTTGTTTCATTCTCTACTAAGGCTTTCTATTTAACAAGTGTCAAATACATCAGATTTATTTCTAATACAATAAACCTAAACTTTCCTTGTTACATCATCAATAAAAGTAACATAATAACTTGAGCCCCCAAGAGATGATACCTGAGCTATCCCCCACACATCAGAATGCACCATCTCTAACTTACTTTCTTTGTAGGTTCAACCTTGAGAAACCTTACTTTTGTTTCCCATATATACAGTCCTCACAGAACTCCAAACTTATTTCTATATATCCAGTAAATTATTCTTTATGATGTCCATGCCCTTATGACTCATATGACCGAGCCTATAGTGCCATAATGTTGTATCTGCATCTGAAGCCACAAGATTACAATAATTGGTACTATTAGTGGATAAATACAAGGTTCCAACCTTCTTACCTCTTGCCACCACAAGAGCACCCTTGGTAACCTTCCAAGAGTCAGCTGTAAATATCACAGTACAACCATCACTTCCCAATTGCCCCACTGATATCAAATTTCTCCTTAATGTAGGCACATGTCTGACATCCTTCAATAGCCATGTATTCTCATTCTACATCTTAACCTAAACAGAACCTTTTACAACTATACTTCAAGGCTCATCATCACCAAGAAAAACATTCCCAAAATCCCCTTGAACATAATAAAAAAATAATGCCTATGTGGAGTAGCATGAAAAGAAGCCCCTGAATCTAAAACCCAAGATTCAGTAATATTATGTAAAGAAAGAATCAAAGCATCCTAACATACATTACTTGATGCCACATTTTCCTCCTTGTTTTCTTCCTATTGTTTCTTCTTGTCCCGAAGCTCCCAACAGTCCTTCTTTGCATGCCTAGACTTTCCACAGTTCCAACATACAATCTTGCTCTTGGATTTTGACCTTGCTTGATCTTTTGATTTTCCATGGTTTCCTCTATTCTTCTGTCTCCCTCTAGTTTCCACTGTCAAAGCATTCCCTGAAGTAGAAGATTCCCCGGAGCTTTTTCTTCACATTTCCTCACTTAGAATCACCCCTACAACATCCTCAAACTTCAACTTTGAGTTAGCTAGAACCGAGTTGCTTACCGCCATTACCAGGCTATTCCAACTTTCAGGTAAAGAGCACAAAATTAATAAATCCCTAACTTCTTCATCAAATTCTATTGTAACCAAAGCTAGCATATTCACAACCATATTGAAATCATTTAAATGATCTGCTACTGAACTATTCTCAAACATCTTCATATTAAACAACTTTTTCATTAAAAATATCTTATTAGACACGAGGGTTTTTCATACAACTTCCCTAATGCATCCATCAGTTCTTTTGTAGTCTTTTCCTTTGAAAAATTAAATAATAATGAAGATGCAAGACACGACTGGATCATTCCAAGTGCCTTCCGATTCAACAATTCCCATTCCACATTTGTCATACTTGAGGGTTTATTCACCTTCTTAGACAACGGAGTATAAATATCCTTTTGATAAAGGTAATCTTCCATCTGCATCTTCCAAAGACTGAAATTCTACCCATTGAATTTATCAACCCTAGATCTTCCATCATCTACCATAGCTCCCACTCAAGATAAAACTTTCCCTATGATTCAACACTTCAACAAACCAAACCAGGCTCTAATACCAATTGTTAGGAAATAAGAGATAAAATATGTGGAATAATCCCTTACAAAATCGCAACAGTAGAAACTAATATGCAGAAAATATTACAGATCTCAAATAAAAGTGTAGAATAAATAACACAACACAGAGAGACAATATTTAACGTGGTTCACCCAATTTGGGATACATCCACCAAGAATCACTTGCTTAGATTTTATTACAAGCCTCCACTCTCTCAATACAATACCCAAATCCATTTGGAGCTATGCTTAACAAACTCTATAGAATTCACACCTGAATTCAAAACACATCTATAATACATTTTCTTGTCTATGTATCATATGCATAAGACCATATAAATAGAAAATTGCTTAAGTAGTTTGATACAAAACCATGGGTATCAAAACCATGGGCAAAAAACCGTGGGTATTAAAACAATGGGTACCAAAAACCATGGGCCCAAAAACAACCCATAACGGTTACCCATTACCCATGGGTTAATAAACCACCCATGAAAATTTGTTTCATGGGATTCACCCCCGAACCCCCCTGACTCACTCATCGGGCGAGTGGGGAACGCTGTAAAAATACACGAGTGTAACACATAGAAGGTGTACCACACTCTAACATGAAAATAGGCTCCACAAACATAACACTTTCGGACGGCTCCTAGACCAATTTAGTCATTCCAAACAGAAAGATACTTAATGTATAATGGAAATGAACCAAAACGAAAGGAAAATGTATAAGGATTCATACTCATTCCATAAAAATACATGAAACAGAACTATGAAGATATATGTATGGACTAGAATCATTAATGATCATATTCAAACAATTTAGTAACCTCATTACATTCATTATATCCATTACAAAACATCACAAGATGGAAGACCGAAGTCATACATCATAACTAGGTTTACATCCCTTAGCTCTAAAAATAAAATTTACAATCCCAAGCCCCTTGATGCATCCTTCTCCTATATTTTATCTACCCAACCCAATAAAACTCCTTATAGTGTTCCTATAGAGATTAGCTCTCTATTGATCTACATACCTTCTCTTCATGGGTGCTTGTATTTATAGGCCTCTTGAACTACCAACCCACCTTTACGTGGCTTCGATCTAGCGCCAAGTGTTCTAATGTGGTCCTCCATGGGAGCATGCTCCTCTAGGCCTAATCTATTCACTCCTTTCCATGATGGTATTCTAGAAGCTTCCAACGCAGGGTATATTCCTTCCTAGGCCAACTTGTTGCTAGGCTAGCACCTTATCCATTCATCGTGCGCAGGTGGGACAAACTTTTCTCATTTCCTACCTAATACACAAAATACAAACTAAGTCACGATACCTTGTTCTTCCAGCATGTATCACAGGTCCTTCTAAAACCCTCCTAGAATCATGCCTTGTGCACCTTCTCCTTTTGTTCCTAGCCCTCAACTTAGGCCTTGCGTGCTCATGTGCCTTTTTGTATGTAGTCAATATTTTAGGGGCCCAACATCACCCCAAACTTTACTTATTCACCGCCCTTGGGAACACTTCTTCAAAGAAAAATAATAATTACAATAGACTTAATGTAAAGGGAAAATAATAAGGGAATGAAGAATTGGGAAAGATGAAATAATGGGGAAGTGTTGTTATTATCTTTGTAACTAGAGAGGAAAATCTCTTTACAAGTCATCCTCTAACTTGTTCTAGGCATCGACTTCATTTTGTGCTCTCTAGCGAGTTCGCCGACTCGGGCGCTTACCTCCTCAAAACCAAGTCCATCTCCTTAAGTGTTCATTGTTTCAACAATTCCTTCCAATTCATTTCCTAGATCCTCAAGTGCATCCATCCTTCTTGTAATCTATGGGTATAACTCCTTCAACCATTTTTTAATTGAACTTCGTAAGGCTTGAATAGCTTCGACTTCTTCTCAACCTTGGCTGGATCCTCTCCTACTCCACCGTATTTTCTTGGTTATTCTTTTGGAATTCCTTGAGATCTACCTCGTGAGTGGCCACAAGAATACTCACCACTCTATCTCTGTATGTGCAATTGTCATACACGGTCTCAACAATATAGGTAGCAATTTTCACATCAGCAAGAACTTTTTTGTACTCATAAATGATTGCTACAACCTTCAATTTTTCCTCCTTTTCAAGGCACGTTGCTACTTCTTTCATGGATTCTAAGGCTAGAGGTTTCCTCTCCATGGTGAGGATGTGTGTTAAGTACTCAAGAGACTCGGGGTAGATCCATACTTTTACACGGGTAGTGTTAGATCTGAATGCTTCAACATAATGACATCGTGATGGATTATACATTCTTATAAACCTTGTGTACCTTTGTATTCTCATCCCTTAACTCATGCTTTAGTTGGTACTGACAAAATCTTCTTTCTTCAGATCTTTTGTTCTCCCATCTAGCTCTTCTTCTTTCTTTTCTAGTTCAGCCTCTAGAAATTTAACTCTATCAATTCTCCCGAAAAGTCTATCCTTTTCCTCAAATAATTTTTTTGAGTGCGTGACATATCTGCTCATCCAAAAGTTATTGGGAATTCACCAAGGGGTTGTCTCCTTTTGACTCTGGAACTATTATTATTTCCCCTTGGCTTACTTCAATTTATGGCTCATCTAAATGGGACTCAAATGCCCATGAGAGCATTTTTCTCATCCGAGGGTATGTACCTTCTTCATCAAATGATCTCATTACCAAGAGTTCACCATTTGGTCTTGTGCTTTGGAAGTGCACACGCAACACCTTGTTTGGATCATCAATATAGCTCATTCTTGGTCTCTGGATCTCCATGTGATTTCCTCTTGTGCACGTGCCCTTAGGAATATTTACCGTTAAACCGGGGCCTCCAATGATGCCATGATCTTTCCCAACACTTCCTTCTTTTTATTTGTTCATTATTAACTCAGTGATGCACTCCAACTCTTCCACCACTAAGGTCTCAAAGATCTTCTCCACTTATTTCTCTACTACTTTTTTTTACATCATCCTTAGTAGGGCTTGGAGTCCTCTTATTCTTTATGCCAACCTCTTCACTTCCTCCTATGTTCGACCACCCTCCTCCTCCCGGCTGCCCTTTGAAAAAAGTAATAGTCATTCTTCTCCTCTTCGCTTTCTTCTTGTAAAACCTTTATCAAACTATTATATTTCTCTTTTGCATTACAAGCATTGGCATGTGATTTTCTTGAATGAGGTGTGTTCCCTTGATTGTTGAAAATCATGCTTGTTATGGATAAATCATTTTTGCTCTTAGATTAATTAGACTGAAATGATATGGCTTGAAATAATCCATTTTCACTTCTTGTAGGTGACTTGCAATTTAGTTTTGAGAGTTGCAAATTTATCTCTTTTAACTTTGAAATAATCCATTTTCACTTCTTGTAGGTGAGTTGCAATCTAGTTTTGAGAGTTGCAAACTTATCTCTTTTAACTGACTCATCCTTGGATCAATTCTAGTGATCCAAGGAATGTTTTAAATCTCCTTACTAGACTGAATGGTAAATTGACATTCATAAGCTTGAGGGACATAGCGGACTGAAATTTTGTGTGATACAAATTCTTTGGTCTTGTAAGAACATGCCTTCATTCGGTTGTATGTTTGTGCTTGGATCTTTGGGATTGATCTCTTCAAGACATTTAATGGTGTAAGAGAAATGAAGCCTGCTTCACGACTATGAAGGGAATCTAAATCCTAAACCTAAGGGATTATCCTAATGGTATTCTAAACTAGGTAAATGCACCTACTTCCTAGCTATATCTACTTATTCAGGTTACAATCTAACCTAAGATTCATATTCTATTTTGTTGGGATGGTGTCCTAACCTAAGTTGATGTGCTAAATGGAATAAGGGGGAAATAACTAAGGAAATGCTAGGCTATTTTTAACCTATTACCTAATACTATTTGGTTGTGATTTTTATCTAACCTAAGGTGGAAATTACTTATGAAATGATTATGACTAAACCTAAGGTTATAACCTAAGTTTTGGGAAATCTATCCTAAACTATTGAAAGGGAACCTAGGGTCGCATGGAATTATGGCAATGGTTCTAATGGCATTTATTTGATTTGATTTGGTTGAATGAATGGGAGGTACAACTAGTTTTGGAAAAGGCAAGTAAACTTTAGTGGAAGCATACGTGGAGGCTTCACTAAAGTTGGAAATGCATGTTGAAGTGGAAATAACATTCACCAATTTTAGGAGGTGGTGGCAAGGAGAGATAGGTGGGAGATTAAGGATTAATTACATTAATCAATCTCACTTTTTACATGTAAACCGTCTTGGAAACAAGGAAGGCAAATTTGTTGGAGGTTGTTTAGTATTACATGCCTTGTGATTTTTTCTATGCATGGAGCTATCTAGTTCTTCGAACCAGCAATTTGAATTTTACTTTGTGGCTATTTTTGGTTTCTCTGGTCTATTTTTGATCCAAGGAAAGTATATGAGGAATTGGAAGAAAATATGTTTGGTTGTTGATCTTTCGTGGAGGAGAAAAAGAGTTGGAAGCTTAGCTGGAAGTCTCCTTCAAATTGACAGAAGCACTATCAGGCATGATAGGCTCTACCCATTAAGATTTCTTTCTTTCTTCTAAATGATTCATTAAAATAATTTTGCTCTCATGAGATAAATGTTTGCATGTTTTTTCTAGTTATTTACTTTCTTGGTTGTATGAATCTCTGTGATTTTTGGATATGAATCCATTGCATGATAATGTTTACATTTGGAAACTCTCTCTCTCTCTCTCTCTCTCTCTCTCTATTTGTAATTTCATTGGTGATAAGCTTTGTGTTTGTTCTAAACTTGTGTTTAAAACTTGTCGTTTGCACTGAACTTGTGTTCGAAAATTTATGTTTGTTTTGAACTAGTATTTGAAGCCTTGCGTTGGTTCTGAACTTGTGCTAGAGACTTGTGTCTACTTTGAACTCATCTTCGTGGATTTTTGTTTAGTACTAAACTTGTATTCTAAGCTTGTTAGTTTTGAACTTGAATTTGAACCATTATGTTTAGTTCTGTACTTGTATTCTAAGCTTTGTGTTTTACTCGTATTCAAGGTTTTGTGTTTCTTAGAACTCATATATAGGTTGCTTGAAAAATATTGAGAGAATAGTTTTGGTTTGAGTTGATCTGGTAATCTCTTTTGAGATCTTCTCCTTGATGCTTCTTGAGTTTGGAATGGTTGTGGTACTTCTGTCTCAGACTATACCATTTTCTTTGAACTTGTAAGGGCATGTAGTATGGGAGGATATTCTTCTCTCCTCTACTCTGAGAAAACCCATGTCTTGTTTGAAGGCTTGACTATTTTGTTTGAAGGTTAATGGACCTTTTATGGAACTATATCTTGTTGTGGGGCTATGGAACCTCTGGTTAGATATTTTATTGTTTTTTATTCATTGGTATGATTCAAAGCTCGTTGAAATATTCGATAACGGGGTTTCGACTTTATAGAAAAAGCATTGTTCATATTTCTTCTTGTGTTATATGATTGGAAAAAATAAATTCTCTATCTCAATATTTATGTACTAAATGGAGCAGTGAATGTAGATTATTTTGATTCTGTTTTAGTCAATTTTGAGGGTAATTTTCAGACCTTTCTTGACTTAAATGTGTGTTGAGTTTTCATACTCTCTTTTTTATTCTTTTTAATTAATATATGGTTTTTTTATTCTCTGTAATTTCACTTGAATGGAACTCTGGGTCTTTAAAAAGGAGAAAATAATGGATTTCTCTTATGGACTGTATCATGTTTCATCCAGAATTTTTACTTCTTCCTAGGGATTATACTATATACTTCTCTCTGTTGTATGAATTTGAACTTGTGTTTAACAACGTGGAATAGATGAACTAGGATAGTGTTGATATTGTTGTTTGATAAAGTTTGAATTCATAAGGGAAACTAGAAGTGTTGCTTTCTTTTTACTGTGGGTTTGATTTTGTGTTCTCCTTTGGGGACTAGCAAAAGAACTTCTGAGTTTGAAATTAAAAAAAGGGAATTCATTTGATAGTACAAAAGAAATGAAACCCTGATTGGATCTTTTCTATTTGAGATCCTTTAACTTTTGTTGAGATAAGTTCATTTGATCAAACTTCTCTATAGCTCGACTCTCTTCTTGGTTGTAGAGTGATTACTCTCTTAGGCCTGTTTGACTTCTTGGGTTTGGCCTTTCTATCCTTTCTGTCTTGTAGGAAATAGTGGGAAACCACTCTTCTGAGATGGAAATTTCCTTGTGGATTGTTTAGTCTACTTTGTACTAAGTCATTTGTTGTAATGATGTGGAAAGAGAAAAATTGAGTCGGTTATGTAGAAGAGAAAATGTAATCATGTTTTGACCAATTGCTTTGTTTGACTAAGTCATACTCCAATGGGAATGTTACATCTTGGTATCGAGTTGAAGGTTACAACTCTTAGACCTATTATGTCCATAATATAATGAAAATTAAATTTTATTGTTAATGAAAAATGGTTAGAACAAGAGGAAATGTCGCAAATAATACTCCACCCGAGGAAGGAGCAGAAACTTCCCAAAAAATCAATGAGATCCTTTCGCCTTATTGGACACAAGGGATCCTTTGGATTTACTTAAACAAAAAGTAATGGGAAATGAGATGGAAGAAGATGCTTTGGTAATAATAATCACCACCTCTTAAAGACAATGCCAATTTAGGTGTTGATAATAACAAAGTGAACATACCCGATCAACCCGAGAACAAAAAGCTAGGTGGGCAAGAACTCACTAATGATATAAAAATGATAAGTGAACCCAAGTTTGATGGCACCACATTATGAGATGGAGCTGAGAATTGGCTCAGAAAAATGGAGAAGTACTTTGCAATAAGGAATTTCTTAGAAGAAACAAAGGTGATATAGGGAGTATATCTACTTTCCTATGAGGCATCTTCATGGTGGGACAAGTTTGTAAGGCCGAGTTAAATATTGATGAAACTAATATCACATGGGATCAATTTAAAGGTTACTTTAAGCAACGTTGGCTACCACAACTTTACTATGATAAGAAAATGATGAATTCCAAAACTTAGCTCAAGCAAAGCTAATTGTAACTAAGTATTAGGATCATTTTACTAAAATCCTTAAGTATGTACCTCAATATCAAACTCGATGAGAATTTTAGGATACAAAAATTCATCATGGGATTGAATCCTATTATAGGAGCAGAGGTGGATGTTCACAACCCCACCACGATGGAAGGGGTTGTTGAAAAATCGATAAGGCATGAACATAAATTGAAGGGAATTTTTACTCATAAGGAGGAAGTTAGGAAGAAAGTCCAAAACTCCTCTTCATCATCTCTTGCACCTAAGAAAGGACCATGGAAGAAATTTGGAATGAAAAGTAAGTTTTCTGTTGATAATAATAAGAAAGCAACAATAAATAAGTCTACTGGTAATTCACGGAACAACTTTGTAAATAATAATAATAATGGACAAAAGTCCTATGGAGGTCAAAATGATAATTCTAGGGCTGGAAATAAATCCAAGCCTAGAAAAGGACCTATAGGAGGCTGTTATAACTATAGAAAAGATCATTACACAAATCAATGTCCTTTGAAATAGGATGATCTTAATCATCATTACAAGATACACGCTGCATGGTAACAATCAAATAAAAAATAGGCCATGCCCATAGAGGTTCCAGGTAAGTTATTTGGCATACCTATAACTATTATTTTTTATACCGAAGCTACTGAGTGTTTTATTTCTAGTAAATTACTATTAAAACTAAAAAAATCTAGAAACATAGATAAAACATAGAGTGTACATTATGGAAACAATGTTGTTCATACAGTTAGTATGTGTCTTTTTGGAGTAGTCCTTCACCTACCTAGTTTTTCCATAGAAGTTGATCTTTATGTTACACCTTTAGGGTCTTATGATGTAATCATAGGTGTTAATTGGTTAGCTGAACATAAGGCAAAAGTGGATTGTTTTGAAAAACATATTAGTTGTTTAGATGATCTACGAGAAAATAACAGAGATTTAGGGTGTGAAACGTGAGATTTCTATTAGGAAACTATCAGTTAGGCAACTTAAAAAGGCCAAAAATAAAGGTTATACCTTGTATGTAGTAAATATTGCAGAAACAACTAAAGAGAATAGTAATGTCATGGAATGATATCCACTTGTTACAAAAATTTAGTGACATGTTTCTAGAAGAGTTACTAGGTCTTCCACCCAAAAGGGAATTTGACTTCACAATCAAAATCAAGCCTAGAACCGAGCCTATTTCTAAGGCACCATATCGAATGACTACTATAGAATTAGTAGAGATTAAGGCTCAATTACAAGAAATTTTGTCTAAAGGTTTGATTAGACCGAGTGTTTCACCTTGGGGAGCACTAGTAATTTTTGTGAAAAAGAAAGATGGAACACTTAGATTGTGCATTGATTACAGGATGTTAAACAAGGAAAAATCAAGAATAGATACCCACTCCCTATAATTGATGATCTATTTGATTAGATGTGTGGAGCATCGGTATATTATAAGATAGATATTTGATCTAGATATCATCAATTATGGATTAAGGATGAGGACATTCATAAAAAACTTTCAAATTAAGGTATGGAAATTATGAGTTCATAGTTTTACCTTTTGGATTAACAAATGCACCTGTAACTTTTATGAATTTAATGAATAATATCTTTCAAGAATACTTGGAAAAATTTATGCTCGTATCCTTGGATGACATTCTCATATATTATAAAAGTATTAAGGAACACCATGAGTATTTGAAGATAGTTTTAGAAAATTTGAGAAAGAGACGATTATATGGTAAGATATCTAAATGGTATTTCTATGACACGTAAGTGCACTATTTGGGACATGTATTAAGTAAGAATGGGATTATTGTAGATCATTCTAAAATTGTAGCTATAACCAAGTGGTCTGCACCAAGGTTAGAAGCTTCATGGGGCTTCTGCAAGTTACTACGAAAAAATTTGTAAGAGATTTTTCTAAAGTGGCTGCATCAATAACTTCATTACAGAAAAAGGATAAGAAGTTTGTTTGGAATGAGAAATGTGAATATGCATTTAGAACTTTGAAGGAATAGTTAACTTCAGCACCTATTCTAGTGGTACTAGGCCCTAATGGAGATTTTACTATTGTAACAGATGCATCTGAGGAAGGTCTAGAAGGTATTTTGTTACAAAATGATCATGTCATAGCTTATGAAAGTAGAAAAGTAAAGTTACATAAGTTGAATTATGCTCCACATGATTTAGAGATTTCTGCCATTGTCCATGCACTATAAGTTTGGAGGCATTACCTACTTGGTAAACCTTTTGAATTAAAAATTGATCATCTTGGGATTAAGTATATTTTCACTCAGCCAAATATAAATGCAAGACAATGAAGATGGTTAGATTTTCTATCTCAATATGATATTGATATCAATTATATCAAAGGTAAGGAAAATAGAGTGGCTGATGCTCTAAGTCGTAGGAAGCACATTTTTGCTCTTATAACATTTAGAAATTAGTTTAAGGATGTAGTAAAAGTGTTATGGAATTTTATTCTTACTTTCAAAGAAGTAAAATTAGTTCTTGTTGTAGATCCAAATGATGTGAGGTATAAAGGTTTTCACTTTGACAATGAAGGAATATTAAGATTTGAAAATAGAGTATATATACCTTCGCTAAATGATTTAAGAAAGAAATTATTAGAAGAATTTCACAATTCAGCTTATTTTGGTACAACCTTGATATTATAAAGATGCTTGCAGATTTAAGACAACAATATTTCTAGAAGGGGATGAAAAAGGATGTTATTGATTTTGTGACACATTTCCTTGAATGTCAACATGTTAAAGCTAAACATATGCACCCAGCCGGTTTATTGTATCCTCATAGCATACCGCAGTACAAATGACAAGTAATAAGCATGGATTTTGTACAAGGGTTTCCTATGTCAAGAAATAAACATGACATTATTTTGGTAGTTGTTGATAAACTAAAAAAGGTAGCACATTTTATTGCTGGTAATATGAAGGATGATTCTCCTGTATTAGCTAAGATATTTGTACATGAAATTTTCAGATTACATGGAGTACCTGAATTAATCATATCTGATAGAGATCCTAGAATGACATCAAGGTTTTGGCAAACACTTAATGCAGCTCTAGGAACTAAGTTGAATTTTAGTTCTATGTATCATCTGGAAACAAATGGGCAGAATGAAAGAGTTAATCAATTTTTAGAGGATATGTTACGAATGTATTGTATGGATCAGCAGTATAAGTGGGAAGAGTACCTTCCAGGTAGTTGAGTTTGCTTATAATAACACATATAATGCCTCTCTTAAAATGGCACCTTTCAAGCACTCTATGGAAGAAAATGCGAACCCCCATTAGTTGGGAAACATTGAGGATAAAGAGGTAATTGGATTTGAAATCCTTATGGAAATGGAACAACAAGTTAAAATGATTCGTGAACACTTGAAAGAAGAAACAGATAGGTAAAAGAGTTATGCTGATTTAAAGCGGGTTGACAGAAATTTCAACTTGGTGAGAAGGTCTTTCTTTGCGTTAAACCAAAAAAGATCTCTATAACTTTTGATAAGGCTTCCAACTAATCACCTCGTTATGTGGGACCCTTTGAGATAGTTAAATTAATCAACCCAGTAGCTTACCGTTTAACATTACCTCCTGCTTTGTCACAAATGTATGATGTTTTCCATATTTCTTTTCTTAAGAAATACGTTTTAGATTTATCACATGTGTTAAATTGGAATTTCTTGAGGGTCCAAGACCAAGGAATAGTCATGGTTAAACCCATACGAGTGCTGGAAACTCACCAATTGCATTTAAGAAATCATGAAATAAGTCAATATAAGGTCTAGTGGGACCAGTTTAACAAAGAAAGTGCAACTTGGGAAAATCTGGAAGATATGAAAACTGCTTTTCCATATTTATTTGATCAGAATTGACTATGATGATTGATAAAAATTTGTGATTTTATCTTTATATGTCAATAAGTCTACCAGTTTTAGGAAGATAACTATTTATTTTTAAATAAGCAACTATGTGAATGTTGATTTCTGGAACTTTAAATTTTGATATTGTTGCAAACATATGTTAAGTAAGTGAATAAATTGATTATCCTTAATGCAATGGTCAAACATAATAAAATAATCAGGATGATGATTCTTTTATGAGGGAAGTATGTAACACACTTATTAAACTATTATATTTCTCTTTTGCATTGAAAGTGTTGGCATGTGATTTTATTGAATGAGGTGTGTTCCTGTATGATGGAAACGTGACAAGCGAGCGTGGGAATCTACAAGCAACTTTTCCTCACACCCGACCTCCCGAGGTCGTGCCGAGACAGCCGGTGGGGATTAAATATGCATGGGATGCAGACAAGCTAATTGGGCAATCTGATATCTTCGACGTGCACTAGTGGAAATTGTGAATCTAAGGCAAAGAAGGCCCTCCTAACCTAAACTGGTGTGATAGATCGATTAACAAGGATGACTACTCGAAGGCTCTAATCAATATCGAGCTCTGGCATGATTCAGTCTATAGGTTGTGGAATACATGGAAAATGACCTAGGATAGTTTCGTGTATATGTCCAGATAAGGTCATAGGGCGGATGGTAAATATAATTGACTCTATGGGTGATTCTCTGGCCTAGTCCAGAACTCCTTAGCTTTGTTAGCTGCTATGTCTAATAAGGATAACTGTTCGATGATGATAGGTGGAAGTGGAGTAGATCTGAATACTAGTGTACATAGGCCAGCATCTATGTCTGATTCACCTATGGGCTCATTGGGCTATGGGATTTGTGGGTCACAACCATAGATTCATACTTGTTGTGGTCCTGTTATGGTCATGTGCTGAATCAATCCCTAATCCCTAGTATCCAATAGTCATATGCCTTTTCAACTTCTATATTCAAAATCAATAGTTGTGTGATCTTTTCAGAATATCTTATAGGCATTTTTGCAACCTGAATTCTTAAGCTGGTATCTATATCTATGAGAGTGTCTCCTACATCTAGTTGTGGGACCAAAGGATCACAACCAAAGGTCTACTCTTTCAAACCCTTCTACAGTCATGTGGATATGAATCTAGGGTAATCTGTAGTTTGGTTGATTTGACCAAAATGTGTGTGCTTGGTCGTCTTCTATGTTTAACCCATGCAGTTGGAAACTGATTTGTTGTAAGTTTACCATTGTTTGGAAGACTTGGATCCTAAGATTCTGATCTATATCAGTTATGGCTGTGACAAGATTGGGTTGGGGCACGATTGGCTCGAATACGTATTCCCTAGGCTCTCTAGGTCCCGTGATTGTCATACAAAAGCAATAATGTAAACTAAATGTAGAAAAATAAAATTAACTATGTGAAGTATGTCTATAACATATATAACTTCTATATTTTTGTTATTTTCTAATGAATTTGAAATAGCAGCTATTTTAATATATCTAGAAATTGACAATTAACCTAGTGTCAAATTTTAAAACAAACAAAGTAACCAAGTATAGCTACTTTCCTGTGTAGTTGTAAATCTATTCTAAATAATGAAATAACTGATCTAATCTATTTGAAAGACTCTCAATCCTACCTCAGAAGTGAGGAAAGAATCATAGTCTCTCAGAAACTATCAATCCCCACATCTTCCCTGCAATATCGAAAGTAAGATTGACTGAAATAAAGTAATTAACTACTCTATTTGATACGATTCTAATTAGAACTTTGAAAGCTAGAACCTGGATTCTACAGAATAGTGGTGAATCTGATGGTGTGTGTGATCTTGTCCCCTCAGTGTGATCTCCTCGTTCCTTCGTGTTCATGTGGATCCAGAAAAGTGTGTAATGCTAGCATCAACAGAAGTAGATATTGGGACAAAGGCAACTTAGGATACAGACTGAATACAATGCGAGTAGGAGAGAGATAGTGCAAGAGTACAGAGCTTGGCTTATGTAATTCCTAGCGGGATTTATTGTGAGTCATGCAACATAAAATGTCCAGAACCTGAAACTATCTTGTTTGAAGAACAAAACCTATAAATTTAATGGCTTCCTATTGAAAACAAACTATTCTACTCCAATGGATTGGATAAAATATCAACAACACTTGCACAAGATGGATATGTGGCTTCCTAACAGCAAAACAACACTAACTAAGCATGCAATGAAAGAAACTAAGAATTCTAAGTAAAATGAAAGACTAATCTATTGCAATCGAAATTCGGAGGCAAATTTGAGGGCCATTTGCTTGAGCACAAGCCAACTATTTAAAGCATTTGCATTTACCCAAGGTAAAAATGAAATTGATCTCTTAAACTATAAACAATGGCAAAACACTATTCTAGGGAACCAGAATCATTAATGCAAGCTTATGGCAGTGAAAAAATCTGGTAAATGTTGAAATTTACGTGAGTCGTGTTAAAAGAGCATTTTGGAAAATGCGTAGAAGGACTCTGCCACCCTACTTAGGGTGGTGGTTTTGTAATTGAAGAGAAAAAGGCCAAGAAAAGAGGGGAAAATGGAAAAAAAAGCATGTGGGGGCTAAGCGGGGCATGTGGGATGTTAACGGACACATGGGGATCTTTTCCAAATCCCGAACACCTTGTAAGGAGACTTGTATCATCATTAAGGTATGTGTTACATTATCCCAATGGTGCGGTACCCTTCAATTTTGGGTACGTACATATTGCCCCCTCAGAGAAGCGTTTTAGCCATGAAGAGGCGTAAAACGGTGGATCCGAGTATGGCGGTCTGAAATGGGAAGTTGGAATTCATACTTGGTACGTCCAGTGTCGAAATGATGCCATCCAAAATTCTTGCTTCTTGCAAAACAAAAAGAGAACTCAAGTGCAGATAGACAAGATAGACTAGAAAATAAACTCTAAAATAATGGGAAATGAGGATGTACCATTTGTGTGGGGGTAAGAACTTACCTCTGTCGGCGCTCCAAACCTATGGAAAAAAAAACATTCAAAACAAGTCAAGCTACTATATATATGAAAGTGGGCCCATTTTCCTATTCATTTGCGCATGTTGATTTGATTGATTCTGAGCTTTGGGACCCACGGTGATGGTTTCTTATGAGAGTAGAGTCAAAATGTTCATGGTGAGATAGCGATCATGCCTCCGCATGCAGATCATCGACCTGCGAGATCACATGTTAGTTTTCCTCAATTTATCATTTTTACCTCCTTAATTTTAAAATGTTAAAATATTTGTTGTGGGGGTTATTTTTGAAAATGTTAGGTTCAAAAGGTCCATCTAGGGGGCGCCTACTGGGTAGGCCTTGTTTTAGTTAAAATGGTCCTCTTTTGGCGTTTTTAGGATTATTTTAGGGTATAAAACCCGTGTGGGTTTTTGGGCCACATTCGCCACCTTGCCCAAGGTAGCAGCTACACGACCGCCGCCCTTAAGGCGGTGGTTACGAAACTGCCTCCCTACTCGGGGAGGTGGTTTTGAACATAATGTCAAAAGAACACCTATTTGAGATTGTTTTTCCATTTTTAGCATTTCTATGTGTTTTCATGATTTTTCTAATGTCACTTGGATGCTAACTTGCTCTGTTTTGTGTGTTTTTAGGTGTATGCAGGCGAGGGAGGAGTACATTTGGTGGAGCCAAGAGAGAGAGTGTGACTGGCTCCTAGCAATACTAGATGCACTTTCATAGGATGAGGAGGACACTCTTCAGAGGGTCGGGATACAACGTATCTCATGCATTCCACTTATTGCACCATCTAGTCACATTATCTGTGACTTGTTCTCCTATTGGGATGCTGATCGGAACACCTTCCGATTACCAGGGGTCCGAGGTGAGTGGACCATCACACTAGAGGATGTTTACCGTATCCTGGGGGTCCCGATCATTGGGAGACGACTCACCCTCGAGACAGCAGGTTCACGGGCCCAGATAGCACAGTGGGCTTCCTATATGGGAGATGCAGTCATCTCCACGGGTTCGAAGAAGGGGGTCAGAGTTCGATCTATTCCTAGTTTTCCCATCCCCTTGCTTCGCCAGGCTATTATGGGGATCCTTGCCTCGAGATTGATCGGGGACAAGGGAGGAGACACATTACTATACTATTGGTCCCCCATCATTGCATAGATTGAGGGCCATGGCTGGATTTACGCCTGGGGAGTAGACATACTTGGGACTACCTACCATGACTTATATAGGGTAGTCCATTTACAGGGGCAGTCTTTGAGCCACCCGACCCTGGTCATGAGTTGGGTTTATGAGCACTTCATTCCTTATGGTAGAGGTGTAGAGGTGACAGATCCCGAGTTGTGAGGGCAGCCAGATGGACAGATATGTCGGTGCTCAGAGCACCTCATCAGCCAGTTGCTTCTCTGACCACCGATGACATGGAGGCCACACCATATCAGACCATGGTAGGTATATGGGGCGAGGAGGCTCTTACTTTGATCTCCTGCTCCACCACATGGCAACTTATTGACAGAGTGGGGCGAGTGGAGATACACCCCTTTGGCTAAGTTCCTCAATAGTTTGGCCTACCCTACATGGGCATGCTTCCCCTAGTAGTTCCAGTATACATGTTAGTTCGAGAGGCTAGAGGGGGTCCCAAAGGTCGAGGTTGGACAGTTGTTACTCCTGGCATTCCTATTGCGGCCAGGAGGGTAGTACGTGCCCAAGGGAGAGCCTGTGCACCTCAGGCACCCTTGCTTTAGATTTCTGCGGGTCCTGCCCATAGCAGCGATGACCCCATCAACATAGACTCCGAGTCCGAGGAGTTTACAGGGGGAGAGACAGAGGAGGAGACTGAGGAGGATAGTGATCCTAAGTGGCATGACACTCAGGATATTATGTAGGCAGAGAGGGCTGAGTAGAGTGCAGAGAGAGTTACTCTGGTTTCAGAGGAGCCACTCTCCTAAGGCCATAGTGGGGAGGATGAGTCCTTTGTAGGACACTACGTTGCTCTAGCCACGGGGGAGCACCTCAGTCAGCGGCGGCATCTATGGAAAGTGCTGACCCTAGAGATCTATCTAGGAGTCCTTGTGATTCGAGTAAGTTACCATCCTTCCTTTTGATGTTTGTTTTTAATTAGGATTTCCTTAGTTGCTATTTCTCCTTTTGTTTTCTCTTGTATTTTATATCTTGTTTTATTTCTAATTTATTTTCTCCTTTGTTTGTAGAGACCACCGATGAGTGGCGAGCCACGATTCACGAGTATGCACAAATACCACCCCGATGATCCCCATGGAGAGGACCTAGGTAGAGTTCTCTCGTGGACGCTAGGGAGCCCTCGGCGAGTTGGTAGACACACCGACATCTTTTCCCCGCCTTGCATGTTTCCGGGATGGTATCGACTCTCCGCACGAGCTAGCGGCATATAGGATAGCCGAGCGCTTGATGAGGAGTCATTCTCGTGGCGAGACTGCGGCTGCCCCCTGGATCCTGAGCCCTCCGTGCACTCAGAGCGCCGGCGTAGCCAGAGTCCTAGGCGTGGGCATGCGCCTTTAGAGGGGTCTCATAGGGATTGAGAAGCCACTTGGCTCTCCTAGATTTTGTATGATATATTCTTTTGTATATCCCGGGCTCTTTGAGCATTTTGACCATGCTTAGCGCATGATGGCATTGTACAGAAACTTTGATTATTTATATATTTATATTCTTTTTGGATCAGAATTTTGGCATTTATGGCTTTGTTTCCTTTCCAGTTTCCTCATGTAAATTATGATGTTATGCATGTATGCTCTTTAGAATGTATGCAATGGAGAACAAATGATGCAAGTGTTTACTTTCTTTTTGTATTTCATGATGCTGATATATGATAATGTAGATACAATGTGATTTTGAATCTTAGTTTCTGTAAGAAATTTTGGATACTTCATATTTGTTTTGGCAAAGTGGTGAAGAAAAACCAGTATGATGAGCATGCAGACCTGCCCCTCTCCTAACTCCACACAACTAGTAAGATGTGAGGGCTCATCACCGAGAGCTAGAAAGGGCACAAGCTATGAAATGTGTTGAAATGATATTGATGAAAGATAGACAAAGCTTTAGTGGAACCAAATTAGGATGCTACAAGCCCACTCCACTCGAGTGACTTCATAGTTTTGGATGCAACTTGCTTTGTGGTTTATCTAGACTTAGATCCGTAGATGGCCACATGGTAGACAAAATCTGGGTTTTTAGGATTTTTAATTCTCTTGGAATTTTGGACATCTGATTCATTTGTTTTTGACTCAAGACTTCAAGATTTGAATTGTTTGTCTATGACCTTTTACATTTGTTTGTCATGAGGACCCCCTACACCTTGCCCCATGCTACTAGTAAGAAGCGTGGGTTTATCACCATAGGCAAGGCATAGGCGAGTAAGGGCATTTCCATCCTTTCCCAACCCTACGTCACTAGTAAGAGATGCAAGCTTATCACCAAAGGTTGGTGGGGCAAGGAAATGTGTAAATTTAAAATTTTCTGTTTGATCTATATTTGACTTGTTTACTTGAGAAAAATGTCAGTGTGTTCTTATTTCCAAAGAGATATACGCACGGGATAGATGTGACACCATGAAGCTTCAAGAATAGACCATAGGCAAGACACCCATCCTAAGAAGAAACCAAAAGTGAGAATAAACCCACAGATCTTGGCATGGTTACTATTAAGACCTTGTCATATCTAGCTTTATTTGATGAAATGATTCCGAAATAGTTTGATGATATCATGGAAATAGAGAAGTACGATTAGAGTGTTTATGCCAACAACATCATGAGTTTGTAATGAATTTCTTTGAGAACAAATTCCTTGATCACAATTTTTGTACGAAACAAGCGGAAAAAATGATCCTAATCTATATGAAGATGCAATGTAGATATAATTATACAAGTAGTGCTAGCTACTTACGTGTAGAATCGTTTGAGGTGCAAGGAATTGATTGTTTCACCAAATTCCTCACCTTCCAGTGTACATAGGATATATGCACCATTTCTGCAGTCCTTCATGACTTGGTATGGGCCCGACCATTTTGTCGGAACTTCCTACCTTTCTGTTCTTTTTATAGATCTGGTTGTCTAGCCTTAGAACTAGATCACCTTCATATATGTCACGTTCATAGACCTTCTTGTTATACTACTGACACATCCGGTCAGCATAGACTTTGTGCATTGTTTAGCATCTAACCTAGCTTCATCTAGGCTTTCTAGTTGGGAGAGACATGCTTCTCTATAAGCATCTTCATCTAGAATCCCTTGTAATGAAATGCGGAGACTGGGTATTTCAACATCAAGCGGGAGAACTGCTTCTATCCGAATACTAGTGAGAAAGGATTCACTCCTGTTGGTGTCCTTATTGAGGTTTGGTGGGCCCATAAGGCCGGATATAACCTCAAATGCCAATCTCATTTGTTTTCTTTCACCATTTTAAGGAGAATGGCTTTTAATGTTTTATTTGTCGCCTCAGCCTGTCCATTGGCTTGAGGGTAATACAAGGAGGCTGTATGATGGTTTATTTTAAATTTATTGCATAATTCATGAACTTTTTCATTCTTAAAAGAAGTCCCATTATCCGATATAATGACTTGCAGGACACCGTACCTACAAATGATTTGGTTCAAAATGAACTTGGTGATTACAGAACCCGGTATACTAGTAAGAGGCATAGCCTCCACCCACTTGTAAAATATTTGGTGGCCGTGATTATGAAATTATGGCCATCTGTAGATGAGGGAGAGAATTTCCCTATTAAATCTAGGCCCCACGTAGAAAAGGGCCATGGAGTAGCGATTGGTTGTAGAGCTTGTGCCAGCATGTGAATCTCATGAGAGAATTCTTGGCATTTATGACACCTTCGTACAAACTCTACTATGTCGTGCTCTAGATTGGGCCAGAAATATCCCATTCGATGTATTTTACAAGTGGTGGCATGGCCACCGAAGTGGCCTCCACACATTCCACTGTGAGATTCATGGAGAATCTTCTTGGATTCTTTTGTGTCGACACATCTTAGAAGCATTCCATCGAATGCTTTTCGATAGAGGACTTGCTCTATAATGACATATTTTTCTACGATGATGCGTAACCACCTTCTTTGTTACGGAGTAGCACCTTCTAGATACGTATGGTCCATGATATAATTAATAATATCGGTATACCAAGGACACTCAGAGATAGAAGGTCGGGTTTCGACGTAGTATACGCACTCATCTGGAAAGTCCAGATCTACTAGATCACCTCCGTCTAATGGATTATCAGCTAACCAATCCATGATGATTTGTCCTTTAACCGACTTCTGATTTACGAATGTTAATTCAAATTCACCCATTAAGGTTATAAAGTGCCCAACCTTTTTAGACAAGGACCCTTGCGTGAGGAAAGTTCGTAAATGGTTTGTTTTTACAATGACCTTTGTTTCTTGATTTAACATGTAATGTCTTAAGCATTTTGTTGCAAAGACTATGGCAAGGCATTCTCATTCCACTTGTGTGTAGCATGTTTCATAGTCAAGCAATGTCTGGCTAATGAAATAGATCACACGTTCTCTATTGTCATCATCTTCTTGAGCCAGCATATAGGCTAGCAAGACATTGGTGGCTCGCGAATATAAAATTAACGGGTGATCTGGCTTAGGTGGCATTAGCGTAGGTGGTGATAACAAGAAACACTTAACTACGTTGAAAGCTTCATTGCAGTCTTCGGTCCAATCAATGCTATAATCTTTCTTGAGTAGATTGTTGATTGGATGAATGGTGAAACTTAAGTCCGGATGAATCTCTGGATCACACCAAGTTTTCTGAGAAATGATCTGATTCTAGATTCATCCGAAGGTGGGACCATTTCGAGAATAGCCTTAATTTTGGTTGGGTCAACATCAATCCCGCGTGATGATATAATGTAACCTAGGAGCTTCCCTCCTGTCACACCAAAGACACATTTTTCTAGATTTAGCGTGACTCCGTATTCTATCAGACGTGAAAGAATGATGCGAAGCACTTCGGATGGTCACAACGCTTCTTGGCCTTGGCCAACAAGTCATCTACATAGGATTCCACAATTTTATGAATAAGATCATGAAATATATACGTCATAGCCCGCTGGTATGTAGCGCTAGCGTTCTTGAGACCGAATGGCATAACAACATAGCAATAGGTTCCCCAAGGAGTTATAAATGTGGTTTTAGCTTGGTCTTGTTCAGATATTCTGATTTGATTGTATCCCGAGAATCCATCCATGAGAGACAAAATCTCAAATCTAGCTATTGCATCAACAATGACGTCTATGGATGGTAATGGGAAGTCGTCTTTAGGACATGCTTTGTTAATGTCTCGAAGTCTATGCAGATGCATATCTTTCCATTCTTTTTGAGAACCGGAATGATATTAGATACCCACTGAGAGTAATCGACTGGTTTGATGAATCCTACTTGGAGGAGATTTATTACCTCCTCTTTTACCATGAGAGCTACCTTGGGTTTCATTGGTATTGACTTTTGTTTAACCGGTTTTACATCTGATTTAGTGATGAGGTTGTGTACCGCAATGTGGGGTATAACTCCTGTCATTTCCTTATAATTAAATGCAAACGCCTTCTGATGTTCCTTGAGGATCCGAGTGTGTATTTCTACTTCTAATGGAGTTAACAAGGATCCTAACTTCAATATCCTTGGTTCATCTTCCGTTCTGATGTTAATATCAATTGTTTCTTCGATTAGAGAAGCGTTACCTTCTTCAAACTTAGGCGGGGCTGGGGGTAGCTCTAGCTCGTCTCCATTCTCAACTATGTATATGTTGAGTTCCTTTTTGAGGGAATCTCTGTCATGGGATTCCCGTAATAGGAAGATGAATGCGGGATCAAAGATAAATCTACTGCATGATGGGTAAGATGTAATGCCGCATAGGCGTTTAAGAAATCAAGAGTGGTTGTATCACTATCGATGTGGTCTAGGATAGTAGATTTGTTTTCATTTCCATTTAAAAGAGGATTTGACATTTTTTTATCAATGGTTCATCACGAAGGGATGCTTGAAACAGTATCCTCTAACTTACTATTTGGAGTAAAGCATGACGCTGAGGTTGCTATTGAATCAGCGAGAAGATTTTGTTCATGCGAGATTGCTTCAATTGATATGAAGTCAAATTCCTTGCTTAAATTCAATATAGCCATTTTGTAGAGTTGTAAGTGCTCATCTCTAGTTTCATATACTTCAGAGACTTGGTTTGCTACTAATTGCGAGTCTCCTAACACTCTGATGTTATCAACACCAATTCTCTTAGCTAGGATGAGGCCAAGGAGAAGGGCTTCATACTCGGTGCCGTTGTTAGTGCATTCAAATTTTAGCTTAAAGGCAAATGGTAGGACTTTTCCCTCGGGAGAAGTAAGGATTACACCTGCCCCAGCTCCGTAACGACATCTAGCTCCATCGAAATGGAGAGTCCAATACTTAGCTGGGAACATGGATGCTGGGACACTTGTTGTGTTAACGTTCTCTACTTCTATCATGCAGAGATCCACTACTGGAAGAGAGCCAACACCTAGGGTGCACCCCATGCCTACAGAATCAAATGGTAGGAACATTGGTAGATCCTGTTCTAGTAATTCAACAATTTTTGCAGTAGTTCCTAATGATATTGTTTCTACAGTGTTAGCCTCATCTTTGGGGGCTGGGGTTGCCTTGGCTAGGCTCATAGTTTCGAGATCTGTCGTAGGTACCAACTTTTCTTCTGGTTTCATGTCGGTAGGTTTATTAAGTTGGTTTGTTGGGAGTTCAAACTCTGAGTGCATGCCTGGTCTTTTCTTTAGGTCAGCCAAGTGTACATCGAATGGTTTTGGATCACCTTTGGCTATGAACACCTTTCCTAAATGCAAGAATATTACTTCTTGAAATAGCGTACAAGGGATTGCCTTCATACGGTGTATCCATGGTCATCCGAGGATCATATTATAGTTAGTTTCCCGATCTATAATATAAAACTCAGTCAGGATTGTTTTGGGTCCTAAGGTGACCGGTAGTATTATAGTTCCAATTGAAGTGGCTTTAAGGATGTCATAGCCTCTTAGCATATTTTGAGTCATGGAACAATTGGTTTCTCCATACCCTAGCTTTTGAAGGAAAGAAAAAGGGACTATGTTAATTGCTGCCCCATCATCAACCATCGTATGCGTTTCACATAATTGTTATAGACCCACACTTGCAAGTGTAAGGCCGGATCACCTCGGCACGTAATCTCAGATCTGTGGGCATTTTGTTTATTTCAAATATGAATTTGGTGTCCCTATCCGGCTGCCCCGGAGGATGGATATCAAAGTCTATATGATTTACCTGTGTTTCGGGAGGTGGAGTGATGCTAATTAGATGACCTAAACCCAATGCTTCTAAAAGAGTAGCCCTGTGAGCAGGGGAGTTCTTTAATAAATCTAAAAAGGAGATGTGCAAGAAGGTTTTTGTTAGATCATTAATTAAATCATAAGCACCTACGGGTTTTGTTAATACTTGTTGGATATTGTCTGTTTCTAGCGGGTAGCTTGGACTTAGCTGAGAGGAATACTCTCGTGTCCTTGTTACAGCTTCTACGGGTAGTTCGGCATCTAACTCCACTAAACCGACTATCTTAGGTCATGGTTGACTTCCTAGTTGTGGCGCAACTAATGGATTTAGTGAAGTTGAAGCTTCATGATCATTGTTTCCTACAATTACACCCTTGTTTGTCCCACTTGGATTTAACTTGTTATTGTTGTGATTTGGGAGCGGATCATTGAAGATCTTGAGGGGTGCATTTTGAGGGGAAACTACCCCTGTAAAAGTATTTGGCGCTGGTGAGGTAGGATCTGCCAAGAACATATCTATGAAAGGTTGTCTTTGTTCTTCTGGCAAATGTTGCATGAATTTATTGTAGTCACGGCATGTTCTAGTGTCATGGCCTGAATTTTGTGGAAACCACAATACGAGTTGGGATTGTAATTCCTAGGTTGTTGGCTTGATGTATATTGTGGCCTAAAACTTTGATCAAACCATTGCCTATTAAAGTTTTGCATTTGTTGTTTTTGGTTTGAATTCTAGTTTTGATACCTAGTTGAATTTTGATTTGGATCCCGTGTAGGGCTTCGCCATTGTTGTTGTTGTTGTTGTTGTTGTGGATGATTAAAATCCACTGTATTGATTGTTGGAGTAAAGTTATTGTTTCGTTGATTGTTTATTTGTGGTGGAGTATTCACAACATTTACCTTTCTAGCCTGATCAGTTACTCCATCTGTTGTCACTCCGTGATTTTTATTAAGGATTTTAGGTCCTTGATTGACATTCGTGATAGTAGGATAAGTTGTAGTGTTTTGGTTGGAGGTGATTAACCTCCCATTTGCTCCATATGTTTTGTAACCAATTTATTAATTTCCACTTGATATATTCGAGAGCACTCTCAAGTACTTCATCATAAGTTCTTAGTGGGAACTTCTGACTTTTCCTTCACCTCTCTCTTGAGAGAATGAAGGAATAAATCACATAGTTCCATTTGGTCCATATTTGGAGCACTGGCTAAAGAATAAAGAACTGTACGCCACCTCTGGATGAAATGAGCAATAGATTCATTGTGTTCCTGCTTAATATGCAAGAATTCCCTGATTCTTGTTCTTAATAGTTTGTTCATGTCAAAGGCCTTGATGAACTCTAACACGAGTTACTTGAATGAATGGATGGAAGCCTCAGGTATTCTATAATACCAATCGAGAGTGATACCTTCCAAGGTTTTGGGAAATATTTTAGCAACAACCCCATCCCAAGGGAGTAATTCTCGAATGGCCATAGCGTAAGCTTTGATATGTGCATTTGGATCTCCCTCACCTTTGTATTTGGGAAAATCGGGAAGAGGTCTTGGAAGCATGACGCTTTGTATGGTGAAATCTAAGGGCTCTTTCAAGTATTCTGAATATGTCCCTATCGCATAGGTTTCGACCATTGATGGTGCCTATTGAGGGAGTGGAGGTGGAATGGGTTGTTGATATGGTGTTACATATGCATTGGTAGGAGCATAAGGGAACCCTTGTGGTTGAGTAAAAATACCGGGAGAGGAGAACATATCCCCTTGTGGTGATTTGGAGTACATGTTTAAGTATGAAGGGGTATTGTCCAAGAATGGATTATTTTGTACTAGACTGGGAGGTATTGGAATGGTGTTAGAAATGGTGGTTCTAATTGGAATTTGTTGTGAATACTGAGGGGTCATGCCTAACGTACCTATTTCTGTGAGGAGGTCTATTTGGATAGGTTTGGAATTTCTTGCCTACATGAGTTGAGAATGGTGATTTGCCTGGGCAAGTTCTAACCCTCTCAGTTTTTCTACTAACATTGAAATGACTTCATTTGGTGAAGTCACGATGTTTTGCCTTAGCGGCGTCTATTGTATATCATGGTGTTGTATAGGCATGTGATATCCTGCTATGAATTGATTGCTGCCCTACCAAGTTTCCCCGAGGGCATTTCCTATATGTAGTGGCATGGAGGTATTTCCTTGAAAAGAGACCTCGGGTTGTGTTTGTAAACCTCCTATAGGTGGGTACATACTTCGAGAACATTGTTCATTCCTAGCATAATGTACCAAATGTTCATCATCTAAACCTAGGTATGGGTCTGATTGTCTACTAATTTGTGGTCTAAGTAGTACCTGAGGAGATGAACTAGACTCTCCTGTGAGCGTCATATTGTTCGAGCCTGAAGGCTCTGTTTGTTGTGTTTGAGCGAGCTGATCCAACTCCTCTGTTTGGAAAGATGAGCTATATCTGACCCTTGGAGTTTGTGTTGACAACTGGTTAGTTGAGTAGTTGTCACCCCATACTGAGAGCGAGGGTGATGATTGTCCATTCAGTTGAGCATAGTATGCCTCAAGACCTAAGAGAGGCCTACCATATGCATCAAATCCCGACATATTCGGGGGGTATATGAATACCCGCAGAATAATGGGAAGGAGTGAAGGTGATGGTGAAAGCTAATGAGGTAGTAAAGATGAAAGAGTCATTTTAATTTGAAAGAACCAGTAGAAATATGACTCCAGGCCAGAGAGTAGAAATTTTCACGTTGGGTTCACCAATTTTGTACGATGGAAAAGTGACAAGCAAGCGTGGGAATCTACAAGCAACTTTTCCTCACACCCGACCTCCCGAGGTCGTGCCGAGACAGCCGGTGGGGATTAAATATGTGTGGGATGTAGACAAGCTAATTGGGAAATCGAGATATCTTCGATGCACACTAGTGGAAATTGTAAATCTAAGGAAAAGAAGGCCCTCCTAACTTTGAACTAGTGTAATAGATCAATCAGCAAGGATGACTACTCGAAGGCTCCAATCAATATCAAGCTTTGGCATGATTCATCTCATAGGTTGTGGAATACATGGAAAATGACACGGGATAGTTTCGTGTATATCTCCAGATAAGGTCATAGGGTGGATGGTAAATATAATTGACTCTATGGGTGATTCTCTGGCCTAGTCTAGAACTCCTTAGCTTTGTTAGCTGCTATGTCTAATAAGGATAACTATTCAATGATGATAGGTGGAAGTGGAGTAGATCTGAATACTAGTGTACGTAGGCCAGCATCTATGTCTGATTCACCTATGGGCTCGTTGGGCATGGGATTTGTGGGTCACAACCGTAGATTCATACTTGTTGTGGTCCTACTATGGTCATGTGCTGAATCAATCCCTAATCCCTAGTATCTAATAGTCATATGCCTTTTCAACTTCTATATTCAGAATCAATAATTGTGTGATCTTCTCAGAATATCTTACAGGCATTTGTGCAACTTTGAATTCTTAAGCTAGTATCTATATCGTGAGAGTGTCTCCTGTGTCTAGCTATGGGACCAAAGGATCACAACCAAAGGTCTGCTCTCTTTCAAACCCTTCTACAGTCATGCGAGATATGAATCTAGGGTAATCTGTAGTTTGGTTGATTTGACCAAAATGTGTGTGCTTGGTCGTCTTCTATGTTTAACCCGTGCAGTTGGAAACTGATTTGTTGTAAGTTTATCATTGTTTGGAAGACTTGGATCCTGAGATTCTGATCTATATCAGTTATGGCTGTGACGAGATTGGGTTGGGGCACAATTGGCTCGAATACGTATTCCATGGGCTCTCTAGGTCCCGTGATTGTCATACAAAAGCAATAATGTAAACTAAATGCAAAAAATAAAATTAACTATGCGAAGTATGTCTATAACATATATAACTTCTATATTTTTGTTATTTTCTGATGAATTTTATAAATGAATTTGAAAGAGCAACTATTTTAATATATCTAGAAATTGACAATTAACCTAGTGTCGAATTTTAAAACAAACAAAGTAACCGAGTATAGCTACTTGCCTGTGTAGTTGTAAATCTATTCTAAACAATGAAATAACTGATCTAATCTATTTGAAAGACTCTTGATCCTACCTCAGAAGTGAGGAAATAATCATAGTCTCTCAGAAACTATCAATCCCCACAGACTTCCACTGGTAATATAGAAAGTAAGATTGACTAAATTAAAGTAATTAACTACTCTATTTGATATGATTCTAATTAGAACTTTTAAAGCTAGAACCTGGATTACTGCGAAAGTGGCAAATCCGATGGTGTGTGTGATCTCCTCGTTCCTTCGTGTTCACGTGGATCCAGAAAAGCGTGTAGTGCTAGCATCAACAAGTAAGAGATATTGGGACAAAGGCAACTTAGGATACAGACTGAATACAATGTGAGTAGGAGAGAGATAGCGCAAGAGTACAGAGCTTGGCTTATGTAATTCCTAGCGGGATTTATTGTGAGTCATGCAACATAAAATGTCTAGAACCTGAAACTATCCTATTTGAAGAACAAAACTTGTAACTTTAATGGCTTCCTATTGAAAAAAACTATTCTACTCTAATGGATTGGATAAAATATCAACAAAGACTTGCACAAGATGGATGTGTGGCTTCCTAACAACAAAACAACACTAATTAAGAATGTAATGAAAGAAACTAAGAATTGTAAGTAAAATGAAAGACTAATCTATTACAATGAGAAATTCAGAGGCAAATTTGAGTGGCCATTTTCTTGAGCATAAGCCAACTATTTATAGCATTTGCATTTACCCAAGGTAAAAATGAAATTGATCTCTTAAACTATAAACAATGGAAAAACACTATTCCAGGGAACCAATCATTAATGCAAGCTTATGGCGGTGAAAAAAAGATGGTAAATATTAAAATTTACGTGAGTCATGTTGAAAGAGCAGTTTGTAAAATGCGTAAAGAACCACCGCCCGAGCGAGCGGGCAGCGGTTATAGGGGACTGCCGCGCCTGTAGGCGGCGCTTTAATCAAGAGAAAAAGGACAAGAAAAGAGGGGAAAGGGAAAAACAAAGCATGCGGGGGCTAAGCGGGGCATGCGGGATGTTAACGTACACATGGGGAGATTTTCCGAATCCCGAACACCTTGCGAGGAGACTTGTATCATCATTGGGGTATGTGTTACATTGTTCCGACGGTGCAAGCACTACCCTTCAATTTTGGGTACGTATAGTTCCCTTGATTGTTGAAAATCATGCTTGTTATGGATAAATCATTTATGCTCTTGGATTCATTAGACTAAAATGATATGGCTTGCAAGAATCCATTTTCACTTCTTGTAGGTGAGTTGCAATTTGGTTTTGAGAGTTGTAAACTTATCTCTTTTAATTGACTCATCCTTGGATCAATTCCAGTGATCTAAGGAATGTTTTAAATATCCTTACTAGACTGAATGGTAAATTGACATTCATAAGATTAAGGGACATAGCGGACTGAAATTTTGTGTGATATAAATTCTTGTCTTGTAAGAACATGACTACATTCGGTTGCATTTTTGTGCTTGGATCTTTGGGATTGATCTCTTCAGGACATTTAATGGCATAAGCAAAATGAAGCACGCTTCACTACTAGGAAGGGAATCTAAATCCTGAACATAAGGGATTATCCTAACAAAGATTCTAAACTAGGTAAATGTACCTACTTCCTAGCTATATAGGAATGTCATTCCTATAATTTAGGATATAGGTATAACTACATCTCCTATGAATATCTCCCAAACCTCCTAAAAACTAGCTTAGTAAGTTGTTTAAACAACCTAAACAACTTACACATAATTATAAGCATATAATATAATAATAATTACTTCACGTAATTATTATTCACTAATACACAAATGGAGCACTAATAGATTGATTTCCTAACATTCCCCCCCTTAGTGCGAACATGGGGAAATCCTACCTCTGTACTTGCACTACGCTCATGATCTGGTGATTTTCATAGGATGATGACAAACCTTGGGGATGGTTTTGCAAACGGTTGACCACAAACTAAGAATGATGGTTTTACAATTGGTTTACCACAAACAACAAAGTGATGGTTTTGTGAATGGATTACCAACAACCAAGAATAGTGGTTTTGCTTTATTGGTTTACCATAAACCAAAAATGAAGGTTTTCAAGGGGTTTACCTATAACCACATCATGATGTGCCAAGTACGATTATCATTCCTCATCAATGTCTCACTGCAGGGAATAACATAGGAAATTATGTTGAAATTTGTTGCTCGTACATACATAGAAAAAGCTGACATAATGGAAATAGAATATTGGGGTCATGTTCCCCCTTAGTGTGAAATTTCCACTTATTGAAATCATGAACACTACAAACTAATGAAAACCCACAACTGAAAAAATGCCACCAAATCATCTATGTGGCCCTATTGTTGGCGATCGACAAGAGGTCATTGAATGACCTCTAACCTCTGTTTGCCTCCATCCTCCAAAGATCATAATGTTGCTAGCTCGGTAGAATATGAACATGAAGCTCAATAATCACCCCCAAAATTAGATATTGTGTTCAAGCTATAATGCGTCCTTTACAATTTTTTATTTTTGGCATTTATGACTCAACAAGGCTCAAAAAGGACTACAAAAGTGGATATTTTCCAAAATTGGAAATTTTCAACACAATTAGAACCAATGCGATGGGAATGAAAAATGAAGTACTTTTGCAAAAATGGCACTCAATTTCGAGATCTCACGTAAAGGTTATTGAGGATACAATTTCCCGTAAAATGGCCTAATTTAAATAAAATTGACACAATGATTAAATATTTTCTCAAAATGACGAGAAAATTAATCATGTGACTACTTGTTGGAATCGGGAGGAAATGAGGATTCCAAAAATACTAAAATTTTAGAGAACTGACACCGAAAATATATTAATTTGGCAAAAATGTATTAATTGCCCTCAATTTGCAATTATTTAAGCAAAAACTATAGACTTTTTTTTTTCAAACTATAGTTTTGCAAAAATATAAAATAATCTACCAATTAGAAATCACTCTGAGAAGGCAAGTAACTCACGCTTGATTTTGAGTTGAAGAGACCCGCAATGATTTGTTCATAACTTGAGAACCAGATCTCCGATTTGCAAACCGTTTAATGCATCGAAAGCTTATTTCTAGAGCTTCACAACAATACTAATTTTGTTTGATTTGATTGTGTTACCTAAAATCTGCTCTTGAATGATTTTTACGCCTACACCAGCTAAAAAATCATGTTTTATTTTATTCTGATAGCTACAAGAATTTTTTTGTGGCTAAATTCTTCTCTTGAATGATACAACAAGTCATCATATGCACCTTACAAGATATTATTATTTTTGTTTTGACACAACAAGGATATTCTATTTAGTACATTAAAATTCATATTACAAGAACATGTATAAATAGGAATATAGCTCTCCTATAATTTAAGAGGTAGCTATAACAAAAATATAACTTACGTGAGTTGTTACAAACAACCTCACTCACCCGAAACAATATATTAACTTATTTAATAATTACACACAAATAATGGAGCACTAAATAGTATATTTCCTAACAATTCTAAACTAGGTAAATGCACCTACTTCCTATCTATATCTACTTATTCGTGTTACAATATAACCTAAGATTCATATTCTATTTTATTGGGATGGCGTCCTAACCTAAGTTGATGTGCAAAATGGAATAAGGGGGAAATAGCTAAGGAAATTATAGGCTATTTTTAACCTATTACCTAATACTATTTGGTTGTGATTGTGATCTAACCTAAGGTGGAAATTACCTATGAAATGATTAAGACTAAATCAAGGTTAAAAACTAAGTTTTGGGAAATCTATCCTAAACTATTGAAAGGGAACCTAGGGTCGCATGGCATTATGGCGACGGTTCCAATGAAATTTATTTGATTTGATTTGGTTAATGAATGGGAGGTACAACCAGTTTTGGAAAAGGCAAGTAAACTTTAGTGGAAGCATACATGGAGGCTTCACTAAAGTTGGAAATGCATGCTGAAGTGGAAATAACATTCGCCAGTTTTAGGAGGTGGTGGCAAGGAGAGATAGGTGGGAGATTGAGGAGTAATTTCATTAATGAACCTCATTTTTTACGTGTAAACTGTCTTGGAAATAAGGAAGGTGGATTTGTTGGAGGTTGTTTGGTCTTGCATGCCTTGTGATTTTTACTCTGCATGGAGCTATCTAGTTCTTCGAACCAGCACTTCAACTTTTACTTTGTGGCTATTTTTGGTTTCTCTGGTCTATTTTCGATCGAAGGAAAGTATATGAGGCATTGGAAGAAAATATGTTTGGTTGTTGATCTTTTGTGGAGGAGAAAAAGAGTTGGAAGCTCGGCTAGAAGTCTCCTTCAAATTGGTAGAAGCACTATCAGGCATGATAGGCTCTACCCATTAAGATTTCTTTCTTTCTTCTAAATGATTCATTAAAACAATTATGCTCTCATGAGATAAATGTTTGCATGTTTTGTTTGGTTATTTACTTTCTTGGTTGTATGAATCTCTGTGATTTTTGGATATGAATCCATTGCATGATAATGTTTACATTTGGAAACTCTCTCTCTCTACGTAAGTTCATTGGTGATAAGCTTTGTGTTTGTTCTGAACTTGTGTTCGAAACTTGTGTTTTGCACTGAACTTGTGTTCACAGCTTTGTGTTTGTTCTGAACTTGTATTGGAGGCTTGTATTGTTTTGAACTGGTATTTGAAGCCTTGTGTTAGTTCTAAACTTGTGTCTAATTTGAACTCGTCTTTGTGGCTTTGTGTTTAGTACTAGAACTCATATTCTAAGCTTGTTAGTTCTGAACTTGAATTTGAAGCATTGTGTTTGGTTTTATACTTGTATTCTAAGCTTTGTATTTTACTCGTATTCAAGGTTTTGTGTTTCTTAGAACTCATATATGGGACTGTCTACTCAAAAAAATCTTGAGAGAATAGTTTTGGTTTGAGTTGATCTAGTAATCTCTTTTGAGATCTTCTCCTTGATGCTTCTTGAGTTTGGAATGGTTGTGGTACTTTTATCTCAGACTGTACCATTTTCTTTGAACTTGTAATGGCGTGTAGTATGGGAGGATATTCTTCTCTCCTCTGCTCTGAGAAAACTCATGTCTTGTTTGAAGGCTTGACTATTTTTTTTGAAGGTTAATGGACCTTTTATGGAATTGTATCTTGTTGTGGGGCTATGGAACCTCTGGTTAGATACTATATTATTATTTATTCATTGGTATGATTTAGAGCTCATTGAAATAGTCGATAATGGGGTTTCAAAGTTATAAAAAAATGTGGTGTTCATATTTCTTCTTGTGTTAGATGATTGGAATGAATACATTATTTATCTCAATCTTTATGTACTAAATGAAGCAGTGAATGTAGATTGTTTTGATTTTGTTTCAGTCAATTTTGAGGGTAATGTTGAGACCTTGCTTGACTTAAACACGTGTTGGGTTTTCATACTCTCTTTCTGATCCTTTTTAATTGATCTCTGGGTTTTGTATTCTCTGTAGTTTCACTTGAATGGAACTCTGGGTCTTTAAAAAGGAGAAAATAATGGATTTCTCTTGTGGACTGTATCATGTTTCGTCTAGAATTTTTACTTCCACCTAGGGACTGTACTATATACTTCTCTCTGTTGTATGAATTTAAACTTGTGTTTAACAACATGGAATAGATGAACTAGGATAGTGTTGATATTGTTGTTCGATAAAGTTTGAATTCATAAGGGAAACTAGAAGTGTTGCTTTCTTTTTTATCAGTTTGATTTTGTGTTCTCCTTTAGGGATACCAAAATAAATTATAATTTTGAAATAAAAAAAGTGAATTCATTTGATAGTACAAAAGAAATGAAACCCTGATTGGATCTTTTCTATTTGAGATCCTTTAAATTTTGTTGAGATAAGTTCATTTGATCAAACTTCTTCTGTAGCCCGACTCTCTTCTTGGTTGTAGAGTGATTACTCTCTTAGTCTGTTTGAATTCTTGGGTTTGGCCTTTTTGTCCTTTCTATCTTGTAGGAAATAGTGGGAAACCACTCTTCTAAGATGGAAATTTCCTTGTGGATTGTTTAGTCTACTTTTTACTAAGTCATTTGTTGTAATGATGTGGAAAGAGAACAACTCAGTCGGTCTTGTAGAAGAGAAAATGTAATCATGTTTTGACCGACTACTTTGTTTGACTGATTCATACTCCAATGGGATTGTTACACTTCTCCCAAATTGTGCATGCTGAAAACAAGTTGTTTTTGGTCTCCTCCATGTTCATCTTCTTCATCAACATCCCTCTCACCGATATTGTTCTCCAAGCTCTTTGTGTCCTCTGAATCCACCTCCTCCATTACCTTCTATTTCTTCCTGACTAGGGATTCCAGTATAGGAGATTCTTTCTCTTCCTCCCTCTCCGATGACTCCTTAGTTCTAGATTTTTTGGTTCTAGTGTCTTTTCCTTGACTAGAGACTTTTTCCTGCGCGAGTAAATACTTGTTCTAGTGCTTGTTCCCGGGCACCCACCATTTGTGTACCTTGGACACTTGGTGCCTTTTTATTTATCTCTTCCATCTCCTTTTTCTTATGTGTGATCTTCTTTCTACATGTTGGGTCTTCAGGTATAGATACCTCATTTTCAAGATAAGTGCCCTTCTCAAACTTGGGCCTTATGCGAAGGTATACATGCACCGTAGACCTCCCTACAATAGGTACAACCAGAGGTCTCAACATATGAATTTCATGTGATACATAATTTTCCATGTATGCACACTTGTTGGGGTAGACCAACGTCCTATGCATCTCCCTGTGGTCCCGATCCATATTTCCAAGGTCAAACTTCAACTTCTTGGATTCCTTGAATCTTTTACTCCCACCTAGAAGTACTAAGCGGTGAAGGAAAATGGAAGTTTACACCCGAACTCATGTTTTCATCAATCAACTTAAATTTACCAATGCGAAGTGTTGGTATACTGTGAATTCAACTTCTCCCTCTGTGAGCACTAGAAGTTGTTCTGGGATCCTCCACTCTACCCCGAACACATTCCTCAAGTGTGTATACCACTTCTCAAGACGCGCCTTATGAATGGCTCTCATGATATCACAAGTGGATTTTTGTAATCTATTTGCAGGAGAGGGGTCTTCCTCTGGGTACTCCCAAATGAACTTATCTGCCGCATCTGGCACTCTAATCTCTGAAAACACAATAGTCAAGAGGACATTGTTGAAAAGTATCTTATCACCTTCTTACGCACGGTGATAATCCTATCCATGATGTACAATGAAAAGTTGTAGATGGCATGTTTTGATATACTTCTACAAACATTGAGCCATGACTTGTTCACTTGCATCCACCTCTCTTGGTCATTAAGTTTTGTTACTAGGTGCGTGACCATTCTCATCACTGGGTCTTGGATATCCGTAATATCAAACTACCTTGACCCCTTCTTATATACATATACGGTGATGGTTTCTTTGATGGCTTCTTTGTCACATAGGTCATCCTCTATACTTTCTCCTTCATAGACGAGACCACAACCATCTTGCATCTTGTGAAGTGAAAGTGGTCTTCATGTAAATGTGACATTAGCCACTCATACAAGTGCTCAAGTTTCCTAAGTCGGGAAAATCATAGAGTTGCAACAATCCTTCCTTCTCCAACTTCAATTTTACTTCATCTTTATAAATGGGTAACATTTTGGTGTCGTCTTATTTTTGGGCAAACTAACTCCAAAGACCATTTATTTTTTAGTTGCATTTGTGTGATGGTTATAATCACTTACTATCATTTTTCTTAAATGGGACTCCCACTCCTTTCCAAGAAAAACCCCATATGGGTACTACATTTGTACATACCATTTTCATTGGTACTTATGGCGCTTTCTTATTATTTTCCCTTGCCCTTTCCTTTTCCCTTATTAGGTGTTATAATTAGTTTATTGGGTTTCATTGTCTAGGTTATCTTTGCACTTCAACTTCTCTTTCTCTTCATATCTACTCTTTCCAAGCTTAGATCTAAAACTTGTGAAGAAAATCCTTTTCAACCCATGCCCTAGCTATGAAATCTTAACTTGAATATCCCTTTCACAAGACAATGCTTCTCCACAACTCTCTCTATTCCCATGAACTACTTCCATCCTACTTTGTAGATCCAAACTAGTCACTCATGATTAAAGTTTTCCAATTTTTCTTCACATGGATCAACTCTAGAAACCCTAGTTCACAAAATCTCTTCCTTCTTCATATTTTCGTGTAAATAATGAAATTTCCAACCTTCTATTTATAGTTTTCCCTCTTTTTAATATTAAATGCTACCTCATCTATCACCACATTTCATCACTTAATGTGGATTTTTCAACAAAAACTAACTTAAGCACCTTAACTCGTGCACCCAAACTTGGGAGGATAATCCCCCAAACTTGTGGTGCACAATCAATCCATATTTACAAGATACTCTAGTGCGCACGTCACTAGAACCAAAGGTACTTTCGTCATGATTTTTAATCTCACCTACCTCGTGTTGTTCTTCACTTCTTCCTCTCTTGTCGTGGATCCACAATGTATCATTACCCTAACACCAACCATCCTTTTTCACCTTTTCTTCCATGCACTTCCTTTCCCAAGGCCATCCAACCGAGATTTCTAATGCAATCCCTCCCGGTGCTTCACACTTTTAATTTATTCCATCTTACTCCACCCTACACTAAAAAGATGTGTAGTCTTTTGTGCATTCACATCCTTCCAAAAGTAACGAGGTTACCGATGCCTAGGTGCAAAACAAAAAAACAATGAGAAAGGGAAACACAAGAAAAGAAAAAAATGCACTAAAGGGAATCCTAAATTATCTGGCAACACTGCCTTATTTATAAACATCAAGAAGACTTATTTATAGTAGGGATTCAACCTACTCCCATTGAAGTGTCCTAGTAATATCATCCCATCCAGTGCTTGTAACTAGCATGTGCATGAGTCAAGAATGTACGAGATGATGTAGGGACCCAACCAATGCACCTTCAACTTCCCAGGATGGCATAGAAACTTTGAATCATATAGTAAGACCATCTTCCCAACCTCAAACTTCTTGTTCTTAATGTGACGATCATGTCATGCCTTTTGTTTTTCTTTTTAGTTGTCTTAATCCACCTGGCTAATGATCATCTCTCATCCAATTACATTTATTTTTCTATTCTTTCCTCCAATGCTTGTTCATCATCTAATCCTCCTATGCACGCTATACGTAGTGAAGGAAACATAAATTCAACTAGTAGGACATCCTTCATGCCGAACACCAATTGAAATAGCATGGCCTTATTTAACCTCTTGCGGGTTGTCCTATATGCCCAAAGAATCGTGATACTTTATCATCCCAATCCCATTAACCAACATCAAAGATCTTAGTCGGCGTGTGACTAAGTATTTTGTTAAATGTGTCGATAGTTCCATTTTCTTGAGGGTGATAGGGAGTAGTTTTGTGATGGGCCACCGTGAATTTTGATAATAGAATCCTAATTGTTTCATTGAGGAAGTGCATACCTCTATCACTTATCAAACTCAATGGGCATCCATACCTGCTGATTATGTTTTCCCATAAAAATCTAGTAGCTGTAGCTGCTGTACAATCCTTTGTAGGCACTACCTCTTCCCACCTTGTCAAATAATTAGTGTAAGTGAGGATATACCGTGAACTCAGTCCTTCGCACCGATGGCAAGTTTGGTTCGACAAATTTGATATCCCACTTCTCAAATGGTTCCACACTGGCTATTGGTCACAAGGGAATTTCATCCCTTTTTCCAGGTTTTCTAAGGCATTGGCAATGGTCACAGGCCTTGCAAAAATCAATGCAATCTTGATAAATGGTCTTCCACCAAAGCCCTACGAGTAGAATCTTCCACATGGTTGTATTTACCATATAGTTTCCTCCTGCAATCCCACCATGCACCTCTTCCATAATTGTAATATTCTCACATTCTAGTATGCATCAGCGTAGAACCTCATCATGACCCATCTTGAACAGATATCCACTAATTAGTATGTAGGGCATGACATGTATGGCCAACTTCTTCTTCTCCAAGGCCTTCATTCCATCTAGCACCATACTTGTTTTAATAAATACCGCAATGTCCTCCAAATCTAAGGGCATGAGCTACAACCTAAATAGTTACGTGTTTGGCACAGTCTCTTCAATGCTTTACATATCCTCTCCTGAATCAATCCTAGACAAATGATCAGGTCCTAAATTACTTTTACCTAGTTTGAAAACTACTATGAACTCAAATTATTAGAACAATAGTACCCACCAAAGTATGTGCCCTTGTATAATGGGCTTGTTCACTAAGTATTTCAATGCCATATGGTCAGTGTAAAATATAAATGGAGTTACGAGAAAATACTGTTTGAATTTGTGAAGTGCGTAGATCATTGATAATGCCTCATGCTCAGTCGTAGTATAATTCTTCTCTGTTGGTGTCAACTTCCTTCTTGGAAAGTACAAAGGATGATCAACAATCCCTTTACCAGGATATGCAAGTACTGCTCCAATAGAGGTTCCTGAGGCATCCACATAAACATGGAAAGTCTTATCCCAAGAAGGGAAATGTATGATGGGTGCAGTGACAAGCCTATCCTTCAAAGTGTTGAATGCCTTTTGCTACACATCTCCCCAATGAAAGGAAATTTTATGTCTAAGCAACTCTTATATAGGCACGAAACTCTTGGAATATCCCTTGATGAATCTCCTATAGTACCTGATATGCCTAAGAAATCTGCACATGGCACTTTGACTAGTGGGCTCCCTCAATCCCACAATTACCGCAACTTTTATAGGATCTACTAGTAACCCCTCATTACATATGATGTGCCCCAATAATGTTCCAAATGGGGTAGAAAATCCTTCTTCTATGGCATTATCCCCAATAGTAAGGCACTTGACAACCTCCAGTTTCTTATCCACTAAGGGTTTTTTACTTAGATACTTGAGTATTTGAATGAGATTAGCCACTGACTCTTGCCAATTCCCTATCTCAAGGTGTGTCTCAGCGTGAATGTACCATGTGCACGTAAAATCTTGTAATGTAGAATATAGTTTGTGTACCCATAGGGATGGTGGTAAAGCCTCTACGCCTTCTATCCAAACCCTCTCATAATCCTAGATATGGAAAGAGGCATGTTCGTTACCATGGTAATTTTTACGGTGGTGGGCGCGTTGCTTCTAGAGAACCAAATAAAGAGGGAAATTCTCACCTTGCACCATTCCAAGAGGTTATCCTGATGTGTAACCCACTACCATGCCACCGTGCCAAGAAGGACATAACTTAACATCCCTCTTCGTTCATTCTCCTTCTTCCACTGAGCTTCCATCTCCTGTAAAAAGATCTCAGGGAAGGCTCCTCCTAAATACTTAAGTAGCTTATTTGCTCATATGCGTTGGATACATGCGCGCCTTTGTCACCTTTTTCACTGATCCTCTCAAAGGCCATCCGATCAACTCATAGGTCCAATGTTCCCAATTATCACATGCTATACTGGTGGTGTCACTTAAGGACTGAGTATCCTAAAACTAGATAACTCTCTCTATGAGATGAATTATCTCTAGATCCCTGATTGAGTGCACATATATTCTATCCAGGACCTCTTCTCCCAGGGGTTTAGTATAGGGTGTTTATTTTCCATCATCCAGGGGTATGATGACCCGTTCCTCCTCATTTTCAAAGATTATGTATCCTTTGTTGAACCAAAGATCCACATTTTTCTTATAGCACCATGGGCACCCATGTTGTACTGGGAAATTGTCTTCCCTTAGTGAGTGCCAAGACTTCAAAGTCCCCAGTAAACTTAGCCCCATGAATGGTGATAGTTGCATCCTTTAAGACACCAATGGGCATTGCCTTCATTTTTTTCTCCATATATAACACATTCGAAGATGGCTATAATGCAAGTCTTCCCATCTAATTCCATGCATCTAAGGTGAGAACATTGACATCTGCACCTGTGTCAATGAGGATATTACTAAGGATCAGTACATGATTACATTTAATGTGATCTCCTTATCATAGTCAAGGTTGTGAGGGGGAAGGTTTTCATGCAAGACCTACCTCTCATGCTCTTCTCTAGTGTGTGGTGCCTTCTCTCTCAACCATGAAACTAGAAAGGGAATAATATTCTCTTTCCTTTGCATTTTACATACTTCCTTGACCTCATCCAGTCATCCTTTGGCACTTTGACCTTACTTCTTTGGTCCTCCCTCCCTGGGCGACTCCTTCGGACACTAGATTTATCCTTATAAACTCTAAATGACATCCATGGTTTCTTAATATACCTCATTTTAATGTGTAGGGTCTAGGTACTTCTCATGTACCACTTCTTCCCTTGAAACCAAGTTCTTCTTCCTTGGTATTTCCTTTGCGTGTATGACCTCTCTCTTCTTGTTGTTACCATAACAGTTCCAATCTGCATCACGTGTCACTCATGGCATCCAGTGTGTGTTAGCCTTCTTAATACTTACCATTACAGTTCCCTTTTCTTTCCGGTGTTGCTTGACTCATGTGCTCAAACAACTCAAGGCACTCCTCATACTTGTGATTCTTACTTGCCATGAGCACCGCAATAATTCTAGACACTCACGCTTGTAGTGGTGCAGTAGATCCATAATTAAAATAGGTTCCATGTGGGAAATCACTTCTTCCTCCATATTTACCATGACCACTCGAATCCTCTTTGAAATCCCCTTCCGCGCATGCCTCCATCTGCATGCTCCTCATAACATGATGATTCACCCTTAGAACCAATTGTAAGGCTAGTTTGACATACACCAAGATCAATAGCATCATGAATCTAGTCAATCAACCTACAATATTTGGTGTCATCTAATTTAGATGTACAAATCTTGCAATAATAAGATACATTTTTATGAATTGCAATCTTTAGTAGAGGGCACCTACTTACATCATGGTCCCCATGAAAAATTTCACAATCCACTGCTATAGCACATACCGAATTCCTAGGGAGGATATCCTTGACATGCCCCTCTACTTCATAATTTGTACACCATATGCCACTATGAGTCTCATAGGATGAGTTCATAGATAACTTCTCTAGCTGCTTAGCCATATAAGTGATTTGAGCTTCCAAAAAGGGGCTAACACTAGTGTCAATTCTCCCAACAGCTTCAATGCACAGAGCAACTTCCAACACCTTGTATGGGTAAGTAAAAGTATTATAAGATAATGCCCTTGTAAATGGTGTTATTAACCCTCCAATAAACCATTGAGCATGTTGTGAAGGGTGAATGTCATAGGATAACTTTGACAGGAGGGTTTTGAACCATGCATCATACTCCCGCACACTCTCTTCCATTCCCTGTTAGATCTCCTTGAGAGCACCGGTGCTCTTCTACTCATACTCGGGATGAGGAATTTTTCTAGGAAGGAATTTTTCAACCCAGTGTAATCTACCACCATCTGAATGGGGTCATACTTCCTATACCGGTATACGCACACCCTTGCAATGTCATTGCAAATTGATTGGCCTTCCGCTCTAGGGTTGTGATCCCCTTTACATGTCATAGCATCTCACACTTGTGAACATGATTTGAAACATCTTCAATACCTCTATAATCTAGAAAATGTAAAAAAATATCAAAGAAGACTTGAGGAGGTGGCTAGGGCCCTTTTCCTCCTAATCCAATTCCTTGACTTCCTCCGATGTTTTCTCATCCACTGGATCCACTAGATTCACCATTCTGTGACCCTATTCCCACTAGTTCCACCTTTATATCCTCCTCGCAGCCTAGTAATGGGCCTGAAGTAGTCATGCCTAAAGTCCCCAACATCTTGTTGAACTACGTACCAACCATATGTGAGATTGTTCCACTCGCCATATGTGTGTCTCATGACACTCCCCAACATTTATTTTCTCTTTTTTTCGAAAATTCCTTCGAATACTAGAATAGTATGCACAACCATAGAAGTAGCAAATGAAAAGTTGTATCTCCCGGGCATGGATCGGTCACTTCCACCGACACCAACTTGGTTAACGATATTCCTTCCTTGATATAGAAAACCAAGCACCAAGGTCTGGTCATTAGGTGGGTTCAGATGCGTGCCAACGATTCTTCTTTCTCCAAACGATGAACTCTCATAAGAAGCCGAAGGGGTCTCTCTCCCTTGCTTGCCAATATGGGGTAGCATAGACTGCTTAGGTTCCACATCCTCTACGTGAACCTCAACTCCTTCCCACAATGTTTGCCTACATAAATCCATCACACTTATAACCTTGCATTGTCTAGCAATCTCCCTTTCACTTGCTTCACTATACTTGAGTCATCTCTCCTCCTTTTATTTCTTAGTCGCAATGTCTTCCATCCTCCTCTACCCTAGCTTCCTCACCCAGTTCTCAGAATGGTTTATCTGGCCATCAAAAATGCCTCTAAACTCAAGGTAATGATCAAGATATTCATTTCTAGGAAATAACATGTAGAAATGATCCTCTTGGCTCCCTAAAAATTCACACTCGGTAACTTCTCTGACAAGAATACATGGAAATAACGTATTCTAGGGTGTAGCTAGCTAGCAATCCTTTCCACCAATGATCCACAACATGAATCCACATCAGATCTACATCTTACATCCTCTAGTACTATTCTTAGGTCCATGCTCATGATTTATAATACCAACTTGATCTAGATGCATATGCCGAGAGCCATTCATATATCTCTCTTGGGAAACAACAGAAAATTTTTTCATACAAATCATGGTAGAGTTTCTCTTCTACACATCTATTTGTATCAAAATCAGGTCCAATACTAAATCTCTAAGAAAATTCATCCTCCATGCTCTTAAACCATTTTTCAACACCTTCCAAGGTTAAACACTCTGTCATCACTCATTACAGAGATCATGATGTATGTCATTTCCCACTACAAATTTGAAAATATGTCCCAAAAATGGAACCAAGATGTAGTCCTTTTACACCCGCCAAAGAACAAGGGAATCCCATGTATGCCAACCTATCACTCAATGGGGGTGCTAGACACTCACATGAGGTATGAGCGGGCATTGAGTCTCTCCTTTATGTGAGTTTAGTGGGAAACATCATCTATGATAGGAACTTAAGGAGAGTGAGTAGAAACAAGAAATGCAATCATCATAAAGATTAAAATGGCTTCTAGACCAATGTAGTCATTCTAGACAGAAAGATACTTAACAAATTATAGGAATGAACCAAAACAGAAAGGAAAATGCATAAGGATTCATACTCATTCCATAAACATACATGAAACAGAACTATGAAGATATATGTATGGACCGAAATCATTAATGATCATATTCAAATGAGTTGGCAACCTCATTACATCCATTAGATCCATTAAATAACATCACAAGAGTATGGTAGACCAAAGTCATACATCATAACTGGATTTACATCCCTTAGCTCTAAAAAAATAAATTTTACAATCCCAAGCCCCTTGATGCATCCTTCTCATATATTTTATCTACCCAACCCAATATAGCTCCTCACAACGTTCCCATAGAGCTCCACTCTCTATTGATCTAAATACCTTCTCTTCTATGAGCACTTGTATTTATAAGCCTCTTGAACTACCAACCCACCTTTTTGTGGCTTCGGATCCAACACTAAGTGTCCCAATGTGGTCCTCTATGGGAGCATGCTCCTCCAGGCTTGAGCTCTCCACTCCTTTCCATAATGGTCTTATAGAAGCTTCCAACAGAGGGTATATTCCTTCCTAGGCCAACTCTGCTACTGTTACCGAGCTAGCACCTTATGCATTCATCATGCATAGACAGCAGTCACACTTTCCTCATGTCCCGCCCGATACGCAAAATACAGCTAGGTCCCGAGACCTTGTTACGTTGGCATATATCATGGGTCCTTCTAAAATCCTCTTAGAACCCTACCTTACATTTCTTCTCCTTGTGCGCCCACCCTCAACTTAGGCCTTGTGTGCTTATACACCTTTTTGTACTTAGTCAATATTTTAGGGGCCCAACATTACTCTTATCATTAAGCATTCAAGGTTTATCCAATGTCTAATATAATCCATCAAACACATGCAAACTTACCTTGCAAAATAAAAATTAATTAGATTAAACATGCAATGATGTTAGTATTTAATGACACAAACCTTTGTAAACACAAAATTGACATGAAGGTTCAAACCGAGGTACTTAGCCAAAAATTAGGGTGTGTACGTGTGTATTATGGTGCCTACACTAATCTATGAAAACTTGGTGGGTTTGCGGGGTGCTTCTGCTACCAAATTGATTCCTACACTAGCATAAGGGCATTGCACTAGAGAATAGATGTGTGTGTTAGCTACCTTTAGGGTGTCTGCACTACCTTTGGGGTATTTTCACTACCTTTAGGGTACCTACGCTATGTTGAGGGTACTTGTGCTACCTTTAGGGTGCTTTCTCCATGAATATAGACACAGAGCATGTGTGCTAGCATAAGGAATCTACGCTAGATAATAGATGTGTGTGAACAGAAACAAAACTAATGGTATAAAAATATATGACAGTGATTATGCACTTTGGATGAGAGATACTTGTACTAGAAAAAGAGTGCATGCACCACTAATACAAAGACAGAGCGTGTGTAATTACAGAAGGGTATACGCACTACCTTTATGGTTCTTATACTACCTTTAGGGAGTATGCACTACCTTTAGGTTACTTGCCCTACCTTTAAGATGCATTTGCTACCTTTAGGGTGCCTACACTACCATTTAGAGTACTTGTGCTACCTTTAGGTGCCCATGTGCCATTAATATAGACATAGAGAGTATGCGCTAGAATAAGGGCATATGTACTAGAGAATAGTTGTGTGAAAACGGGAAGCATAAATGAAGGTAAAAAAATATGACAATGCATGTGCATTGGCTAAGAGATTCTTGTGCTAGAAAAAGTGTGCTTGTGCCACTAATACGAGACAAAGTGTGTGCACTAGCAGAAGGGTATACACACTACCTTTAGGATGCCTGCATTACCTTTAGGGTACCTACGCTATTTTTAGGGTTCCTGTTCTAACTTTAGGGTGTCTTCACCACCTTTAGGGTGCCTGTGCTAGCCTGGAAGGTTTCTAGTAGCAATAAGGTACATTACTACAATAGTGTGTGTGCACATCAGGATTATTTTATACACGTGGTTTTATGTGCTTGCACATGGTTTTATGTATGTACGCGCCCTACAAAAATTGTACTTGGTGATGATGTTAAAATATGGCCCAATGACGTAAAAAATTTCAAAATGCTCCAAATTTTAACATGTTAGCTCAAAATTGACAATAACCCATCAAAATTAAACCTCTAAATAAGACTCCACACATGTAAGGTTAACAAAATCATAAGAATTTTAACATCATTTCACACATGTGCATATTAAGGGTTAGCCAAATGTTGAAATAACAAAAAAAATTGAACTATAATGCTAAGGGACAAAGGATCTGTCCCACTAGGCATGCCAAATGTATGTATGAATTAGTTATGAAAAAAAAGAATCGAACTAACACTTAGTAGTCCTAAAACAAATCCAAACTAAAATCTATGCACCATCATTCTTAGAGTTTAAACAAGACTAATCTACCAACATATTTGCATTAGAACATGAACAAATATTTAAAATAACATGTTAATCCATTAATCTCTATCTCTATTGAATGTTAATAAAATCAAATGAACCTATTTAGATTCTTACCAATCAAAGGGTTGATTGTATGTTTGAATCCCGAAGTTTTCAAGAATGGAGTCTTGTCAATCCATGGCTACAAGACCATTTGACATATCTCCATATGAATTCATAACTTGGATGGGTGAATGTAAGAAATGAAGATATCTAGCTCCTCTAAATGGAAGGTTTTGAGCATACATATTGTTCTAAGTAGAAGAAACATAGAAGATTCGTGCATGGGAACAAGGCACATTTGAAGGTGCAGAAGGATAGGAAAGGAAATGCGCATCAGGATAGTTCTATTCGAGATATAGCCATTTTCATGGACATGAGATTTTTTGGAAGATAATGTGTGGAGCACACATTGGGATGGAGACTTGTAATTCTATTTTGAGAACGAACAATTGATAAGTGCCATGCATGAGTTCAAGATAATAATAGGATTACTTCTTCTAGTTAATTGTAGGATGTCTATTATTAGTGCACTTGTATGTGTGCATGTTATTTTAAAGGCACATCGTTATTATCAACATGTGACTTATTTTGGGTAGTGTGTAGGTAGTGAAGGGAAAGTCCCTACCTCTATAAATATGTAGTGAACTGTGTAGCTAGAAGAGAAAGGCTGAATAGTGAATCATTGTAGAGTTATGCTGCTAGATCTGATATGCCCATAACTTATGGTAATATTTTGTAATGTAATAAGCTTCTATGTATTACAGTGTTTAATATAATGGAGTATATTGGATGGATAATGGTTTTAAACATGACTGTAACTAGTTCTTGCATGGTTAATATTATTATGGTTATCATTTAATTCATGATTCTTTAAGATCTAGATTTGGAATATGCATTTTGGAATATTTATGCTTAATTATGGATCTGATTATGTTGTATCTTCATTACACTAACATCCTGCATAAGCAACTCTAAAGAGGGGTCTAGTAACTTTACACACTTTAGGTGAGCACTCAGCTTAGGCTAGGTGATGTGCTAGTGTGCCCGAGATTTTCTAGGTTTTCTTGATTTTATATTGTAGAATCTAGGCTGCATCAATCATTCTATTTTTAGGAACTCTTTGTCGCTTGTTTTTAGGATGTTTGTGATCAAGACGTATCGGTTGAACTTATAAAGTTTTGAGGAGTGGATAAAGGACACTGGAAAATGTTACACTTGAAGGTTTAGTATCTTTGGATCTCGAGTTTGACCTTGACGCACATGACTGGAGTAGAATTTATATGATTGTTTGTGTAAGAGCTTCTTTGTTATATTTCTAGTAGAACTATATGAGTGGTTGGTTGCTTATGCATCTAAAAGGAATTAGAGGTATCACACACTTGTATTGATGCACAAAGAATTTTAGGCCCTTTATGATGCTAATCTAATTTGGACGTGTGTTGTTGATACTTGGTTCCATGGTTTTTTGAACAACTATATTTTGGAGTACTCAATTTCCACTTACTTTTCCTATAGGTAGTCGAGTTCAAGTTTATATGTTATCCCGGGGAAATTATTTGTAAGGCATTCCACTAGTGATCAAAATTGTGATGGTAACCCCGAACTTGGAAGAGAAACCGATGGCTAGGTAAAACCCACCATGCGTGAGGGCAGAACAAGTTTGGTGAAAGATGGAGGACATAGTAGTAGAGGGGCAGAGAGAAGAAATTCAGATGTAGTATAATAAGGCATGTGAGAGGGATATAGAGAAACAACGTGATATTACCGACCGGATGACATTGAGGAGAGAGATGGATCTTGAAGGATTTGAAGCTCACGCAGAGGTGTGGATCTAGAGAATCTAAAACTCACCCATTTAGGAAAGAATAATAGGGAACCATCCTAAGACTCACATGGGAGTGTGCCAACAAAGATGACATGGGCCATGTGCACACATCTAAATCTACTTGAAAACCTAGCCCTTGCTCTTGGATTTCTATTATCTAGTACATCCAAAGGTAGTCGATAAGCTAGTTTGGGTAGTATAAGAGCAGGAGTAATTCAGATGAAAAGTACATTTATGGGAGGGAAAATTTCTTCTTTGTTTTTGGAGGTATGTTTTTAGGCACATTGTCATCACATAATTCAAGCGTGTAAAATTTTGGAATCACTTAGAAATTAGTACCAATTCACGAAAATAGGAATTTAGTTTAGTACCATTGTTGGGACACATGGAAGTAATTCAACCGGTCTACTTTCAGCTACAGGTGGAGGATTAGGGGGTATAGGTGGCTCTATTTCTAGTGGATCTAGTGGTTCTGGAGGTAGAGGTAACACGGGAGGTTCTGGATCAGGTGGGAAGGGTCCGCACCAACCCCATAATATTTACATGGAGATGTCTCTTCATCTTCTAAAGTATAGGGGCATAGAATATGTTGTTGAACACGTGCACACGCGTGAGATATTGTGGCATGTAAAAGGAGTTAGAGAATCGAGCACAAAGTAATTCAGTTTGTAACTACATTGCAGGGATGCACACATAGTTGGTATAGAATGTTTGACCCCGATCGACTTTTATATATTATGTAGCAACAAAGGAAGCTTTCCTTAAGGTGATTCATATCCCCGAGTTTGAGAAGAAGTGTATAAACTTTCTCAAGGATATTAAGTAGGGTACTACTGAGAGTGTTTAGGAATATGATGCCCATTTCAAGACACTATTTTCTAAAATTTCTTATGATATTCATGCAATCTAGTATGTAAAGTGATTTGTTGGGGGCTTGATCACACCTTTTAGAAGGGTAATGTCACATAAGACTTATACGGACTGTAAAAGTAGTTGAAGTAGCTTTACATGTTGAGGAAGTTGGGAGCATAGAAAATAAAATGATCCCATTCCTAGAGGCATAAATTACAGCTATGACAAAGTAATGTAACAGAAACTATCGAGAAAATTCAGCACATGAGACACACACTGGGATTTGGTGTATAGATTTTGAAGTAGAAGGGCACACCAAATATATTTTTCCTTATAGATCAATGCGTTCATTCTTTGTTAGACCATGAGATATGTCATTTGGACTATGATGTAATTCACTTCCCATGATTACAACACATGATAAAAAAAATGTATCTCGTTATTGTAAAACATTTTGGTCCATGACTCACGATATAAATTACTGCAGTTGATTGTTCGGATCCATGATGCCATAGAAATTTGTGTGTGAAAAACTGGAGTATCGAGAAAATATAAAGGGAAAAGTGACCACCATGATCATGATCACACTCAAACATGCTATGATCTGAGTGAAAGGTGATTTAAAGGAGGTCGTGGCGGACATCGAGGATACCAAGGTAGATTTGGGGGCCGAGGCCGTGGTGGTGGAGGAGGTGAGTTACCTTGCAAAATGTGTTTTACATGTAGATATCTTGACCACTATATGTGTGAATGTCCTTAGAATATTACTTGTTCTTTTTGTGGGAATAATCATAGCTATGAGGAATGCCTAGACTTATATGAGTATCTTATCAAGAAACATAAATAGGACAAAAATACATATGGATGGTTAGAATACACAACGATGTGGAAAATTAGTGGATGCTAAAGCTGGCATTAGAGCCCAATTTATTACCCGTGAATATTACTACATGTGTTGAGGCAACACATTCCAAATAGGCATTGCGGTAGAGAATCCTACCATCACCAAGGAGGAAGTTTTACATGCAAGGTACCTAGATCCTACACATAAGAAGGAGGTTTATCAGAAACCATGGAGGTAATCAAAAATATTCAAGGTGAGATACAATGTTTAAAGGAATAGTCATGGAATTTAGAACAAAAGAAGGCAACATAGACAATTCAATTATATATTGATGAATTAAAATAGGTATGCAAGATTTTGCACCAAGAGAATATCATTCCATTATTAGGGAATTGTATAAAGGGAAACACTCCACCCGTAAGTGTTGAACAAGGACAATAGATCCCGCATGCTAATATTCCCCCTCATAGCTTGTATTATGATAAGGATATCACTCTAAATGTTGTTGTGGATGGGTGGCTCTTGAGTAATATCTGTATTAATACATTTGCAAAAGTTAATGTGCTTACTTTAGATACATGGGTACATATGGGAAGACCTCCATTACAGCCATCCTCTAATGTATTTTTCATGGAAAATCAAACTAAGGCCACTCCCATAAGATTTATTAAGGATGCATCCATTGCCATATAAGGGGCCAAGTTCACCAGTGGACTTTGAGGTCTTAACAATTGCAGTAAGTAGACAAAATCCCACCTCTACTTGGGCACCCTTGGTCTTATGAAAATAATTTTGATTTACTGTTCAACAAGGGGTATATAGTTTTGAGAACAAGAAAGAAAGAGTAATTATCCCTTTGATAGATGGGAAACATGTGCCTTATGTTGAACCTTTGAGTGAGGAAGACTGAATAAAATATATGTACGCACCATTCGGGACCCATAAGTACTTGACCCATCTAAGGAAGGAATCCTCCAGTGGGAATATGCATAGTATTTTAGTGATACTATAAGTATTACTTGTGAAAATTTGGCACATGGTACCTTTGAGATGGTTGTGTGTGAAGTAAGAAGAGTATTTGCATGGAGAAGCATAACTCATTATATTATGAGGATAGGTAACAACGATGTACCTTGGTATACTTGAGAAGGAGATCCTACGATATTGTTGTGCACCATGGAGGACCATTGGAAAAATAAAGTGGAAAGAACATATATGTTAGTATATACCTTGCATGGGATAGCATCGCGTTGGTGAATGGTTCATAGGGATAATATGATGGAATGGAATGAAGTAAGAATTGCTCTTACAAATCAGCTCTTCAAGAGAAATGTGCCTACTACAATCTGCATGTATCATGGTAATAAACCTATTCAACACCATTTTTAGTAGTGTGAGAGACTCTGGACAGAGGGCGGAAGATTTACCACCTTCACTTTGGGTGCACAAACTTTATTCCACTTTACAAGGCTACACATGAGCCTTGATATGTTTATGCAGAGCTACATAGGGAGATTGGAAATTGGTAGGACTTGATTACAGGAATGACCTAGACTTTTGACTACTTCTCTACTAAACCTCTTGTGGAAGAGCCCTTAAGCATTATAAAGCACTTAACTATGGGAGACAAAGAAAAGAATGAAGAAATCATTTAGGATTTATTTGGTGAGGTAGACTCAAGAGCACGTTTGAATGAAGTAGATGAGACATATGCTAAAATACTTAAGCTTGCTTGCTTTGAGAAGGAAAAAGGAAATATGGTCTTCATAGTGAGTGTTGAATAAATAGAACATCTAGATATAGATCATTCATTAGGTATGCGCGAGGTATTAAATAGTGTGGATAAAAATGTGTGCACCTATCATCAACCTATTAATACTAAGAAAGTGAACATTGCACAGATGCTTGAACCTAAGGAGGAAATAATTGGGGATTATTGGACTAGTTCTAAAGTAACAAAGATAATTGAGTTACTATGGGATTTTCAGTCTATTTCTAGGGGATACCATGAGTTAAAAGGATTTCATGAGTCATTAGGAGAGATGAACATTAAGCTAAAGGAAGGTGCATGCCCGGTCAGGAAGAGGCCTTATAGGATGAACCCTAACTTACATGTCAAAGTTAAGGAGGAAATTAACAAAATATTGAAATATGAAATCATCAAGCCCCTAGTGGAATTAGAGTGGGTTAGTCCCATGGTGATCGAGTATAAAGAAAGATGGTAAAATTAGTATTTGTGTGGATTACAGGGAACCAATGTTGCATGTATAATTGATCCTTTTCCTACACATTTCACGGAGGAAATATTAGAAGGTGTTACAGGGCATGAAGTTCATCCTTTTATAGATGGATTATCTGGGTATCATCAGGTTAGAATTACATAGGGGATCACGATAAGATGAATTTCACCACTAAATTGGGAATTTTGCATATATTGTGATGCCCTTTCATTTAAAAAAATGTGCTTGTTGCATTTTTACACATAGTTGTTCAAGCATTCCAATATTTTATTCACAACTTCCTATAGGTTTACTTGGATGATTAGACAAAGTGGATGGGCTTGTTAAAGATCATTATGAAAATTTGCACTTAATGTTTGAAAGATGTATAAAGTTAAGAATCTCTTTAAAAATCAAGAAGTTCCTTTTTGATACATCTTTTGGAACTTTTTTAGGGAACATCATCTGTAAGGAAGGTTTTTGGTGGATCTAGCTAAGGTTGCGAGCTTATTGTAGTCCCGAAGAGCCTACCGGTTAGAGTGAGGTGTGTGTATTCTTGGTCCACATAAGGTATTATAGAAATTTTATCAAATGATATGCAAATATTTCCAACCCCTGGAAGAGTTACTAAAAAGTAAATGTACGTTCTATTGGGAGGACCACAACAACGCACATTTGAGGTGTTGAAGGAGAGACTTACAAAAATGCCTATTCTGTGTTTTCCTTCATGGAAACAACTGTTTAATGTACATGTGGATCCTCTGGCACATCCATTGGTGTAGTGTTAATTCAACCTAGAGAGGGTAATATAGATCATCCTATCTATTTTTCTAGTAGATAGTTGACTCCTGTAGAGTAGAACTATACAACAATAGAGTGTGAGGCCATGTTGATGATTTATGCACTGCATAAATTCATATAGTATTTTCTAGTGACACCTTTTGTATTCTATATTGATTGTATGCCATTAAAATAATTGGTAAATAATACCATTTTACAAGGGCACATATGTCGATGGTTGTTTTTATTTGTAGAGTTTGATTTCACAGTTGTGGTGAAACTAGGTAAAAGTAATTCTATCCCAGCACCACTTATTAAGGATTAAGTTAGGGTAGGACATGAAAACAACTGAAGATATAATGTCATATGCACAATTGTACAAGTTACATCACATGCCTTTAGAATTAGAGGATATTGTTATCTTTTTATACACGGGTATGACACCAAAAGGAATGAAAGCATTGGAGAAGAAACAACTTGCAATTCACGTGACACCTTTTGTGTTGATTAGTGGATGTTTATACCAATTAGACCAAGATGAAGTATTGTGTTGGTGTGTACTAGAACATGAGTGCACCTATATCATGGAAGAGACTCATGGTGGTTATGCAAGTGGGCACTATGTAGGTGATGCCACCGTGCGCAAGATTATACTCACTAGATTATGGTGGGAGACCATGTACAAGGATTGTAAAGAGTATTGTAAGGCGTGTGATCATTGTCAGCACCTTAGAAAACCTAGGAAAAGAGATGAAATTCCTTTGAGGCCTATTGCTAGTGTAGAGCCATTTGAGAAATGGGCTATAGACTTTGTCGGTCCTATTTCACCAATTACACATAGAACTTGATCGTGTTATATTATCACTTGTACAAATCATCTTATAACATGGGAAGAATAAAAACTTATAAAATATTGTACAATAGCTACAACAACTAAGTTTTTATGGGAAAATGTTCTTACTAGGTATGGATGTCCACTAAGCTTGACCAAAGGTGATAGGGGCAGCCGTACAACAGAAAATCAACACGTGACATTCTTCACACCTGACCTCTCAAGGTTGTCTTTGAGATATTCGGTGTAGAATGGAAGTGAATGTAAATGTGGTGATGGAGATCAAGCTAGTTAGGTAATCTTATGTCTCCAACATGCAATATTGGGATCTACAAGTCTAAGGAAAAGAATGCTCTCCTAACTTTGAAGAAGTGTGATGGCTCGGTCCGATATAATAGTTGCTTGAAGAATCTAATTGATATCAAGATCCATTGAGATTCTATTTATTGGTTGTTAAACATGTAGAAAGTGACCTGTGGGTGCCTCATATGGATTTCAAGACAAGGTCATGGAATTGAGAACGAGAGAAGTAGTGGAGCCACATAAACTATAGGTTATTTCTCGGTCTAGTCCATAAAGTCTTAGCCTGATCAGTTGTTATGTTGAGTAAGGAATGTTGTGCAATAACTCTAGTGGAAGTCATAAATATCTGAATACTAATGTACGTAAACTAGTGTCAATATCTAACTAATCAATAGGCTTGTTGGTTTGTGGGACTTGAGGATCACAACCAAAGACTCATGGAGGTTGTGGCCCTTGTCTGGTCATGCACGTAATTAAACCACAGTGCCGGGAGTAGTCCAATAATCATAGGCTTGATTAACAGTGATGTTTAGTGTATATAGTTGTTCTATTTTCTCAACAAAACTTGTAGGCATGCTTAATACCCTCAAGTGTAAACTTGTAGCAATGTTTGTTATCAATTCTGACCCATTGGGTTGTGGGACAAAGGGATCACAACTATACGTCTTTTCTTGTTGTGGACCGTTGATGGTGATACAAAATGAAATGAAATGATTTTAATAAGAAGACTAACTATCAAAGGAAATATAATCTATGTTTTTAGCATTTTCACAATATATCAGAGAAAAACAATGAAAGAAAACTAATCTAATAAAGTAAATGTTTTTGATCTTTAATAATTTTCAAATGATGCATCTAATCTAATAAATAAACTAAATACAAGTAATCAGCCAGATATAGCTGGTTACTTGTGTGAATATGTGAATCTAATCTAAAACAAATAACCTAATCTAATCAAAACCCTTCAAACCCTACTTTAGAGATGAAGAATAAATCATGACCCTAAAAGAACTATTGTTCCCCATAACTTCCCGTGATGTCGGAGAGAAAAATTCTATTGATTTGGTCTACTTGTAATTTCCTAATCAATTACGTAAAACAATTTTTCTACTCTATTTTATATGTAATTGAATCTAGTGATTGGAAATTGAAAATTTAATAAATAAAGTAGACAAACACACAATTCTAACTCGGATAAGCATGAGCATTGGAAATTCAGTTGTATATGTATATGTCCCCTTTGTTTTTCCTTTCTTTCTCTTAGTGTTCTTATGAGTCCAGTGGATTGGGAATGCAAGAACAACACAAGTAGGATGGCACTTGAGTAATGGCAACTTGAAGGCAATTTGGATGTAATGTAAGTTGAAGAGAGATAACACAAGAGATATAAACTTGGCTATGTAATTCTGACAAGATTATGGAAGCAATACAATGCAAGATACACAAAACTTCTCAAGCCTTTTTCTTGAATACAAGCATGGAATATATAAGAAGTGGGGTTGGGATGTGCCGTAATGCATAAGGAAAGAATACGTAGTGCCAACTAACTAAAGCACATACAAAAATAGAATAGGAAGGAGAACCAAGCAATCAAAACTATTTTTAGACAATTCAACCCATGGATGCATGCTAAAAGTGAAGTTAAGTGAATCGTTGTATGTTAAAAACAAGCATGACGAAATCTTAAATAATTGACTAGGACCGCTGCCCTTCTTGGGTGGAATTTTCAAAACCACCACCCAGCAGGGCAATAGTCCTAGTACTAAAGGCCAAAACATGTGTAGAAAGAAGTAGAAAGATGGAAAAAGTGTGTGAAGGCTAAGTAAGGATGTCTAGGCTACAAATATACACTGCAAATGGGTTTTGGAGCTTGAACACCTTATTGAAAGGACTTGAATCATCATTGGGGAATTTTATAACCATTTTTTGACAATATAGCACACTTAATCTTGGGTGCGTACACATTTCCCCCTTGGAGAAGCATCTTAAAAGCTATACTTGACATGCCCTTGTGTTGAAACATCGCCATCCAAAATATTTTTACCTACAAGATAAAAGAAGACTCAAGTGCATATACATAAAATATAAAAAAACAACTAAACCAAAACTACAATAGGACTTACAATTCATGCAGGATATAGAGATATACCTATGCTAACTCTCCATCCCTATAAACTTATACACTCAAAACAAGGTCAAAACATCATATATATATAAACAACTCATTTTTCAATTCATTTGTGCATATTTGATTTGGTGAATTTGGAGCTATGGGCCCACGGTGACCATTTTTGACGAGAGTACAAATAAGATAGCTGTTACGAGATCATGATCATGCCTCCATGAGCGGAAGATCAACCAACGTGGTCTAAGGTTGATTTTTTTCACTTTTACCTTTTCATACCTAAAATGTAAATTATTTGAGAAGTTTACCTAGGGGTACTATTTAAAAAAATTGTCTTAAATGAGTCTCTAGGGGGTGCCCATGGGGCAGTCCTTTGTTTTGTCCAAAATGGTCATTTTTGTGTTTTTGAGAATTTTTAGGGTTAAGGGCGTATTTTGAATATCAGTTCAAGACCGTCACCCAAAGCAGGTGTGGCAATCACGGGATTTCTGCCTTACCATGGCGATGGTTTTGGAACCACTACCCCGCACCGGACAATAGTTCTGAATAGAATGACCAAAACGTGCATTAACTTGATTTTTTTGAATTTATAATGTTTTATCATGTTTTTGGTGAGCTTATCTTTTTATATGTTACTAGCTTGTTCTTTTTCCATGAGCCCGATTCTTAGGATCTTGGATATGATGAATCGTGCTCATTGGGACACTCTACGAGAGGGTAGGCATTTGGAGGATTGCTGTGTGCCCCATGTTTCCCGTGTCACTACATATTATGTGACTTATTTTCTTCTTGGGATGCAAAGCGGAACACTTTCTAGTTTCCAGTGCTAGGGGTGAGTGGACCATCACCCTAAAGGATATATACTTGCATTCTTGGTCACCCACTACTTGGGAGGAAACTCGACTCTAGAGACAATAGGATCCAGGGCTTGATATGACTCAGTGGGCCACCTATATGGGAGACATCATTGTTTCATTTGGTTTGAAGAAGGGAATCAGGGTCTAGTCCATTGCCACTGCTCCTATTCCTATCATCTCGTAGAGCCATCATGGGCATCTTGTCCTCCCAAATGATTGGGGACAAGGGAGGTGACACCCTTCTATATTGTTGGGCTCCTATTATTGCATAGATCGAGGCACATGGCCACACATACGCCTAGGGAGCATACATCCTAGGGACTACCTATCACGACTTGTACAGGGTAGTCAGATTGCAGGGGTAGTCACTGAGCCACCCCACTCTTGTTATGAGTTGGGTCTATGAGCGCATCACCCCTTATGGAAGGGGAGTGTAGGTATTGGATCCAGGGGCTATTCGAGAAGTAAGGTGGACAACTATGTTGGTTCTTAGGACACCACATCAGCCAGTGGATTCTTTGACTATGAAAGACATGGTTATCACTCCCTACCAGGACATGGCAGGTTATGGGGATAGGAGGTGACCACGGTGGTAGCTTGCTCCACCACAAGTCGGTTAGTTTACAGGTAGGGAGAGAGCTGAGACTCATCTATTTGATCAGGTTCCTCAACAATTTTCCCTCCCAAATTTTGACATAATTCACCCAAAGGGTACTGGTCTACAAGATCATTCAAGAGGCCCTAAAGGGCCCTAGAGGAGATACCGGCTTGATAGTGGTTACCCTAGGAGTACCTATTTGATTTAGGCATGTGTTCCATTCATGGTGGGTAGATATTTCCCCTTGAGAACATTTTCTTTAGATTGTAGCCACTCCTGCTCATAGTGGAGAGGAGGATGAGCCCATTGACATAGAATCGATTCTAAGGAGCACACATGAGATGAGAATGAGGAGGATTCATTTGGGGAGGAGACGAGGGATGAGGGGATTTGTGTTGAGGTTGGTGAGGTATCCCATATGGAGGAGGAGGAGGAGAGTGACCCTGAGTGTCATGATACTCGAGGATATGCTAAGAGCGTGTATACGAGGAGGTGAGCAAAGAGAGAAATTGGTCTCAAAGGAGACAATTCCTTGAGGTGGGGAAGGGGATGATGATTCGGTGATAGTTTCGCATTTGGCCTTTAGATTTGGGGAGGTCATGTAGCCACCAACAGTAGTGGCCACTGACCCTACCTCGATGCTTGGAGATCGAGTATGTTTAATACTCCTCTCTCGACTTTGTTAGTTGGAAACATTAATTTGGTACTTTCTTTTTATTTTAATTTTTTGGTTTTTTAACTCACTGTTTCTTCTTCTTTTCATTCTTGTAGTGAAAACATATGAGTGGTGAGTTATTATTCAATGGGTCTATTCGGACACCCTACTGATCCCCTCAGGGAAGACCTAAGTCAATCGACTAAGGATTGTGTCAATCAGCATCATCGGTAGACACACTAACATGTTTGCTCCTATTTGGAGGATAACGGAGGTGGTGACTTCCCTTCATACCCAGTGGCTAGATATAAGATTACCAATCATTTGATGAGGTAGATCCATTCCCATCATCATACCATAGGCAATGGCCACCACCATGAGCATTCACACCATTAGTTTCATTCCCATCATTGTCACAACCACGGTAGGAGCCTTGGGCGTGGTCATGCACCATTCGAGGATCCCACGAGACCGATAGGTCATTGATCCATTTATTTCTCTGTTGTAATTTTTTTGGGCACTATATGAGTTTTTGTATATCTCGGGCTCATTACGAATGTTTTGATCATGCCTTAGTGTGTGATGACATTGTATACAAACTTATCTCATCATGATATATACAGAATTTTATTTTTGGTTCAGTAATCCATTGTATCTAAGTTGACTTTATTTTGGCTTATTTCTCATGTGTACTTTGGACATTTAGAATTTTTATTTTCCTATGATTTTTAGAATGCATGCAGTGGGTGTGAAATGATAACAAAATGATTTCTTTTTGTATATTATAATGTTGATATATGATAATAAGAACACAACGTGATGTTAAACTTTAGTTTCGTAAGCAATCTTTGATACTTCATGTTGTCTTGGAAATACGTGGTGATAAAATGATATAATATTAAAATGTACTTGCCCCACTCCCAAATCCACGCAACTAGTAGGATGCAAGGACTCATAACCAAGAGCCAAAAATTGTGCAAGTTATGAAAATTTGATGAATGTTAACAATGAGGGAAAGACAACGGTTTGTGAGAACCAAATTAAGACACTAAAACCTCATCATACTCAATTTACTTCATAGTTTATAATGTGACTTACTTCCCAGGTTTATCTAGGCTTAGATATGTAGATGGATACTTGGTTGAAAAATCTGGTTTTAAAGTTTTAAACTCTTTTGGAATTTTGGACATCTAACTCGCTTTGTTTTTGACTTATGATTTCAAAATATTTAAACGGATTTTTTCTAAATTTCAAGTTTATCAAAGAGACACCATACACCTTGCCCCATGCTACCAGTAGGAAGCATGGGATCATCACCATGGACAAGGAATAAGTGAGTAAGGAATTTCTCTCTTTTTCAAACCCTACATCACCAAAGATATGAGATGTAGGCTCAACATCAAAGTTTGGTAGGGAAAAGAAATGTGTAAAATAAAAATTTTCTGTGGATTTGCATTTGACTTACTTATTTAGGAAAAATGTTTAGTATGTTCTTATCTCCAAATAGATATTTATGGGATAGATGTGACACCATTCAACTTCTAAAATAGACAATAGGAAAAGACACCTAATCTAAAAAGAGACTATAAACAGAACCAAGTATGCGGGCTTGGTATGGTTATGGTCAAAACTTTGTCTTATCATGTTTGAATTAATGAAATGATTTTGAAATATTTTATAACACTTGTTATATTTGAAGAGATATGATTTGAATTTTTTCCATTGTTTTGAAGTTTTTTAGGAGTTGCTTTATAAGAATAAGTCCCTTGATCACAAACTTTATAGAATGAATTGGTAGATGAAAGTGCAATGCAGATCTAGTAATGTACATATGGAAATGCTAATGGATCATGTGTAATACCTCTTCACGTTAAGAGAGTTCATAGATTCATTAAAGTCCTCACCCTCTAGTTTACATATGAAAAATTCCCCATATTTTTAGTCTTTTGTTACTCGATTTGGACCCAACCACCGGTCTAAATTTTATTCCTTCGCTAGTATTTTTCTCTATCCAGTTTTCAACTCTTAAGACCAAATCTCCCTCATATATTTAATACTCGTAGACCTTCTTGTTATATTTCCAAGCCATCCGGTTAGTGTAAAAGTTATATTGTTGTTCAGTGTTGAGTCTATCCTCATCAAGACTTTCTAACTAAGAGAGTCATGCTTCTTGATAGCCTTCTTCCTTCAAGATTCCTTACAATGTAATACAGAGACTCAGTATTTCAACCTTGAGTGGTAAAAATGCTTCCACACCAAATGCCAAAGAATAGAGGGTTTCTCCTATTGGTGTTCTAACTTATGTATGATAGGCCCATAAGGACAGAAAAATCTTTAAATGTCAATCTCATGTGTTCTCCTTAATGCTCTTAAGGAGGATGGACTTTAATCTATTATTTGTAGCCTCATCCTGTCCATTGGCCTCAGGACAATAAAGATAAGTTGTGTGATGACTTATCTTGAACTTCACACATAATTCACGTACTTTATCATTTTTGAAAGATGTTCCATTATTTGAGATAATGACCTATGAGACCCCGTACCTATATATGATCTGGTTCAAGATGAAATCAATGATCATAGACCTAGGTACAATGGTAAGAGGCATAACTTCTACCAACTTAGTAAAGTACTCTATGGCCATGATTATGAAGTTTTGGCCATCTGTTGATGAGGGAGAGAATTTCCCTATCAAATCTAGGCCCCATATGGAAAAGGGCCATGGTGTTTCAAATGGTTATAGAGCTTATGATGTTATGTGGATCTTGTGGGAGAAATCTTGACATTTATGGCATTTGAGCACAAACTCTATTGTGTCATGCTCTAGAGTGGGATGAAAATAGCCCATCGATGTATCTTGAGAACAGTGGTGTGGCCACCAAAGAGACCTCCACATACTCCTCTATGTGATTCATAAAGAATATTTTTAGATTCTTCTGCGTCAACACATCTTAACAACATTTTGTCAAAGGCTCTATGATAGAGCACTTGTTCCAAAATAATGTACTTAGTAGAAATGATGTGTAACCACCTTCTTTGTTGTGATGTTTCCCCTTCTGGATATGTATGGTATACTATAAAATTAATGATTTTAGTATACCATGGACAAGAAGAAATGGGATACCTAGTCTTGACGAAGTATACACACTCATCGAGGAAGTTTAGATCTATAAGATCATCTCCATCCAATGGATTATCAGCCAACTAGTCCATAATGTGTTTTCCTTTAACGGATTTTTGATTAACAAATGTTAACTCAAATTCTCCCATCAAATTTATGAAGCACCAAATTTTCTTAGATAAGGATCCTATTAGTGCAAATCAGCAGCACCCTTTGGATGTTCTATCAGATTTCTAGTTTGACATTTTAACATCTAGTGTGATTACACAACATTGGATCTTTTCACACAAGTGTGGGAAATGCAGAGCTGGAAAAGATCCTCCAGATTAGAGGTTGGTTCCTCAACTCCTCTGTTCAAGTGTGCATAACATTCTGCAGAGGATTTACCTACAACTTAATCAAACTTTTCCAAGGAGGCAGGGTTGAGAAAATGCAAAAATGAACCTAGTATAATAAGGTGATGCACCAAAGGAATGAAGAACACTTATCTTTCCAATGAACACAAAATATTAAAATGTAATACAATATCATACATAGATGACCAAATTATAGTGAAAGATTAGGAGGATGCGCCTGAACACAAAGAGGGTTGAGAATCAACCAAAGGCATGCATTATTTGCTCCAAAATTGATACAATACACTACAAAGATGCCAAAAGACAAGGTTGCATTACAATTTTAAAAGGGAGGTTCTAACTCCACAAAATCCACCTGCAGACAAGAGGAGAAAGGGAGAAGCAAAACAAGAATGTTCAACCCCCAAAATGAGCTCATTTTTGGCTTTTACAATGCAAATTCGAGCTCAGGAGAGAGAAACGTGGGAAAACATGAGAGGAGCTTTCAACCACTGACCAAATTCATAAAAATAGCATGGGCTTCCTTAAAAATCCACTTCCCAATGTTTTAGACCATGCTGGGAGAGAATGCGAGCCATTCCTTATTAAAAATGGTGGTTGAAATGTCATTTCTGTCTATTTCCACGTGCCAGAGGAGTTTTCAAATTTTCTCTCTCTAAACCCCACTAAAACACAAAATTGATCCTGGAATCATGTAGATAATTTCACCAGCTTTCCAATGATATAAAGAATGTGAAAAACTAAGCTCTGGATCGAAAGTTATGCCCCTCTGAACATTTAGGGAAAAACCGGGCGGAAAATGGGTCAAGGGACAAAAATTTGAAATTTTCCCACCTTTTTGCATTTGGGAAAATTTCCCTAAAAATCTCCATGCCCCACTATCCTAGTGCCACATGGCACATTCTGATTGGTTGCAGGCTCTCTCTGCTTCATTTTCCATCATTTTGGCCTTTGGAAAATTTTCCAAAAATTCTCCGGCCGAAGCTCCGAGGCCACGTGGCATGATGTGATTCGTCGTGGGCCTCTGCTCTCAAATTTTTCACTACTTCGACCACCCTTACTAAACTAGACATGTGGTGTGATGCTATTGGATGCAGGCCTTCCATGCTTATTTTCTCTACAGGCCTGCCTTATATTTTTACCACCATGTGGACACATGGCATGATTTTACTGGCTCGGGCTTTGGGGGTGGGCTTTCCTTTCAGCATTTTCCTCTAATTTTTCTTTGGGAAAATTCCCAACTTTCTCCCATGCTCTGCAGTGTGAGGACATGTGGCAGGTCTTCATTGGTTGGTGGGCCTGAAGGGCCGAAAAATTTGTTTGCGCCAACCTTTGGGAAATTTTCCCAACTCCTTCCCACCACTCGACCCCCGATAGCCCCCTAGGACATGTGGCCTCCTCCTATTGGCTCGGGTTTTGGGGGCGGTTCTCCTTTTGAAAATTTCAAACTTGGGTGAAAAGGAAAAAATCCTTTTGCACCTCCGACCACCGACGCCCCGGTGACACGTGGCACAATCTTATTCATTGGTGGGCCTACGGGCCAAAATTTCTCCTTTGTGCCCCCGCCAAAAACTTTGAAAAATTCTCCAAGTTTTTCCACCTTCCAGCATCCCTTCATTGACGTGGCACTCTCTGATTGGCTGGTGGGACTGTCTAGGGAAAAATTCCCACAAAAACTCCACCGAGTCATAACTTCAAAAATACATGGAGTTAGGAGGAAAAATTTACCTTTCTGGAAAGCTGAGAAGGAGCTCTATCCAATGGTGCCATTTCTAGAAGGTTTTGAGTGCCTGAAAGATAAAAAATTCTGACTGAGGCACAAGGGAGGAAAGAATGGAGGGAGTTAGCCAAAAAATAAGCAAGGGGCTTATTTTGGATAACAATTTTGGTGACTCAGAGGGGCCATCTGCCTGCTGGATGAAGTTACTAGTTTCTTGAAGCAATCCATTGGGCATGGAGTCATCAAATTCTCTGCTTGGTACCCCAACTGATTAGAACAATGCAAGGAGGAAGAGGAGGGAAGAACACCATATAATTTGGAGCAAGGCTTGCAAAATAAAAAAACAAAACATTTCCTGGGATAACAAGCTTGTGCCAAAGGCACTTAGGGAAAGCAAAGCTAAACTACAACAAAACAATGTGCATAAACACTTGGAGGAATGAAAACCTAAACTAATATGTACAAGGTGGAGAATTTTTTCAATAGGATTGCTTTAGATGGATTCCATTGACTGGAATCTTCAATTCTTCACCATCCAATGTAGATAATTGAAAGGCATTGCAGTCCTTACACTTTGTGACCATGTAGGGGCCACTCTAAATGGCATCAAATTTTGAATGCCTCCCAGCTTTTCCTGGTCTCGCATCCCATTTTAACACTAGATCCCCAACCTGGAAAGATCTATCCTTGACCTTTCTATCAAAGGTCTTCTTGATCAAAGCTTGATCCTTCTCCATTACTCTCGGATGCCTAATTTCTAATTTCTTAGAGTTCCATCAATTCGCATATTCAACTTCCATGGGTCCAAACTCCAACAACTCTAACTCGCTTCATGAGTTCCAATGTTGGCAACTTAAGTGACATGGGAAAAATTTCCTCTCTTCCATAAACAAGCTTTAATGGTCAGAATTACTGTAGATCTCTTGGGGTTATCCTATCATCCCACAAGGCTGATTTCAATTTAGTATGGCAAGATCTCTAATTTTCATCAAGAGTCCTCTTGATGATCCTTAACAAGTTCTTATTTGTAGACTCAACTTGGCCACTACCCCGAGGATAATAATTTGATGAAGTGCTTAGGTAGATCGCATTATTGACAGCCCATGTAGTTACCTTGGACCCAATGAATGCCAATGCATTATCTGATATTATTGTAGTAGGTATGCCAAATCTAGTTGTTATCCCTTCATAGAAGTCTAGGATGCTAGATTCATTTGCTTCCTTAAGTGCCACCGCCTCAGTCCACTTGGTGAAATAATCATTCTTTGTTAGAATCCATTTGTCTCGCTTAGCTTGAATTTGGGTTAATGACTCCAATGAAGTCCAAACCCCATTGCATGAATGGCTGGTCAACTGAAATTGGATGCAATGGAAGGGTAGTTAGTCTCTCCTTACCTGTGAAGAATGTACAATTCTTGCACCTCTTGATCCATGCATAACAATCATCGAAAATCTTGGGCCAATAATATCTAGTCCTCATGATCTTGAGAGCTGTCACTTTGTTGGTGCGAAGTGACCCCGCTGATCCACCATGGAACTCTTCCAACACTCTGTGAATCTGATTTGTACTGATGCATCTCAACAAGCACTCCATTCACATCCCTTTTGAACAAAACATCATCAACAAGGGCATATGGGACAACCTACAATCTGAAGTGTCTCCTTTTGGTTTTGTTCATCTCTGGAGGGCATAGGCTTGTGTGTAGAAAGTGCATTATGTCTCGGGTCCAGCAAGGAGTGAGGACATTATCATTTTCTTCTTGAGTGCTTCCTTGTTCATGGTTGTCTTGCAACGCCAAAACAACCTCTTTCTCATTGTATGCTTCCGTTTGCTTGCTCAAGACCAGCTGCTCACACAATCCTTTTCCTCTGAAAAACTTGGTGACTTTGATCTCAATGTCATATTCCATGACATGAGTAATCCACCCTACTCTCTTTTCATTTATGTATTTATTGAGGAGGAAGTCTTTAATTCCCACATGAGAAACCAGCAGTTAAACCTTGTTGTCTGAAACTAGATGCTTAAATTTCTTCAAGCTCCTAATCACTGCAAGGACATGCTTCTCAATGAAGGAATATCTCACCTCATAGTCCCATAGGCTTTGGCTGAAGAAAGAAATTGATTGCTCATCATTGTCTTTGTTCTATTGTACCAATATTGTAGAAATAGTATCATCACCTCCAAATGCATAGAGGATGAAATCCTTGGAGAAATCTAGGTTAATGAGGGTTGGAGCTTGTGAGATAGCTTCTTTGATTGCTTCAAAACTTGCCTTGCCCTCTGTTGTCCATTTGAAAGCTATGATTTTATTTAACATCTTGGTGATAGGCTTGACTAGGGCTGCAAAATTTGGGATAAACCTCCAAACAAAATTTATCCTTCCCAAGAAAATTTGGAGGGCTTTCTTGTGGCTTGGCAATGGTAGTGCTCTTATGGCTTCAACTCTTTCTAGATCAATTGCTAACCCTTCTTTGGAGACAATGTGGCCAAGGAGCTTTCCTTTATGAGCTAGAAAAATACACTTTTTGGGATTCAATGATACCCCAAATCTTCTACACCTTTGGAACACTTGTCTCAAATGAAAGAGATGGTCTGACTGCATTTTTTGAAAAAACAGTGATATCATCTAGATATATTAGCACCATTTTGTTAATCAAATCCTTGAACACCATGTCCATTTCCCTTTGGAATGTAGCTCCAGTGTTGGATAGCCCAAATGGCATTTTTCTATATGCATAGGTCCCCCATTTGGTTGTGAAGGTTGTCTTGAACTAATCCTCTTCCTTCACCATAATCTGATTGTACCCTGAATAGCCATCAAGCAATGAAAACCTTTCAGAGCCAGCAACAACTTGTAAAATCTTCTCCATAGAAGGAAGTGGGTAATGATCCTTGAGAGATGCTCTATTCAAATCTTTGAAGTCAATACACAATCTGATTTCTCCACTCTTCTTTCTAACTGGAACCAAGTTGGCTACCCAATTAGAATGCTTGACATGGAATATGATACTTGACTCTATCAACTTATTCAATTATTTTCCCATGAGAGGCTTCATGTTTGGATTGACTCGCCTTTGTTTTTACCTCGATGGGTTTAGCGCTTGGGTCCAATTCAATAGTGTGATGATCTAACTTGGGATTGAAGCTTTTCAAATATTCATAGCTCCAAGCAAACACATCAGGTAATTATTGACAAAGCTATATGAACTCATACCTTTCTTTCTCGGTTTCACTTTACCAATTTGGAGTGACTTGCCTTCTTCCACCAAGATGGGCACTAAATCTTCTCCTTGAATTGGATGTTTTCACTCTCTTTCCTAAACTGATCATTAGGATTGAAAATGAACTCCAAAGTGACAAGTCCCTTTGGTAGTTTGTTGGTTCTCAGCTGTACCACTTGGTCACCATACTGTTATTCTAACTTTTCCTGATTTTTAGTTGAGAACTCAGCCTCTTCTTGCAAGAAATGGATGATTTGTTGATCATTTTCAAACACTTGCCAACTTACATTATTTTCTAACACTGAATGCCTTATAATCACATGAATGTTTGGCTATACTTTGTATTTCTTGATGCTTTCAACAACATCAAAGGATGCTCCAACTACTGCAAGCCTATCAACAGCTTGGTTCTCTTTTCTAGGGATGGACTTGATGCTAAAGCCCTCAAAATCTTCAATGAGGTCCCACACCTTGTTTTTGTAGCACTTGAGTAGATCATTCTTGGTAGCATGCTACCCTTTAACTTGGTTGAAAATCATCTCACTATCACCAAAGAATTGCAATTTCTTTATTCCTCTCTTGATTGACCAATGCAATCCTTGTATCAAAGCTTCATACTCAACAAAGTGTTATTAGAACATGCAAACTAAAATCTAAAAGCTGAAGAGTACTTAACTCCTTGGGGTGAAAAAATCATAGCTCCCCCCCTACACCTTGTCTACTTCTTGATCCATCAAAGAAAAATGCCATACCTCATTGTCATCCTTATGGTCTAGCTTGGTGATGCTAAGAATAGGCTGATTTTCTTCATGCATGCAATAGACCCTAGCTCTCGATTCTTCTATTTCTTGATAAGGATCAAAAGTGTGCACCTTTCTTTCCCATTGATCAATAGTGAAATCTAGGATGCTTCTAACCTTGGTGTTAGCTTCATCGAGTGCTTGGATAATCCTCTTGATCAAACGCAACAGCTTGGTATTGGTTTCACTTGGAGTGTGAGGCTCAATGTGAAAGTTTTCAATAGGCTCAGATCTGATTGTGGCCTTGGTTCCATATCTTGTTCTCAATAACATGTGTGACCAATCAATGATAAGTAACCTCCAATCTTGGCCAGAAATCCCTTGACAAACATAGGGCAAAGAGTGGTGGAAGATTTATCATTGAGACATCTTGCAAAACATAAATGTTGGGGCATGCATGTAAAGTAAGCCTCAATTTTTAATCAATCCTACTGCTTATCACTGCTATCCCATCCAATTGCACTACCCTTTTGATATGACTTCATATTGCAGCCCCCAACGATCAGCTATTTGCTTGGGAATTACTTGGACTACTTGCCCCGAGAATCAATCATGCAACAGGTTGTGCACTAATTGGTCCCCAATGATTAATGAAACATAGAATGGAGGGGGATTCAACATTTTACCTTTCTATCCTCCATGATTCCCTTCATGCTGGGCAGCATTTGTGAGTACCTTCTCTTGCATTTGGACCTATTGATTTGAAGTTGACCAGTCCTTCATGGCAGCTTGTAGCAAATCACTTTGGCCTGGGATGGCAAGTGATTTTCACATTGATATGTTTACATTTGTATTCTTCATCTGATCAATGATGTTGAATGGAGATGAAGCATCTATTTACTTCCCTTTGGCCTAGCACATTCATTCCTTACACATGGGCATCAACAACTGGCATTTGAGTTGGTCTAGGAGCTAGTTTGGGTAGTCCTTTCATTTTTTGAAACTGCATTTTGTTTGTGAACAGTCTATGGAGTTATAGAAGGTTGTGGATTACTTGGAGCCAATGGCTGTCCTTCACCCAAATTTCTTCTTTTTGACCTTGTGTTAGCTCCAACACTTTGAGAGATTGGTTGATTCATGCTGTAAAAGTATTATGCCTGCCAGTTTACAAGTGTGGTATCATTTAGAGCTTATTGTTGCTGGGATGTTTCTTGTTCTTGGTTATTTCATTGACTCCCTTCACCCTCCACACTAGTTGTTGTTACCATTAAGGCTTGATTTAGAGCACCATTGAAGCACATAGACTGGTTATGAGGTTCATTGCATGGGAAACACCAGTCATACTCTTGAGCTATATTGTTTTGTACTGGCACTAGTGCTTTAGAGGCAGATGTAGCATTGGGATTATAGGGCTGAATTGGTCTATTGGCAGGAGGCCTTGTTTGATTTTGATTTGCAGATGGATTGGGTGGTCTTTGAGGCTGATATGGCTGCCTGTTAGGTTGAGCTTAAGGATAATAAGAAGGCCTAAAACTTTGGGTATGCTGCCTCTTGAGTGTAACCAACTCATTACCTAAATTTTGTAATTACTTCATGAATTCTTGAAGTTCATTTGGGGCACTAGAAGATGAAGTAGAAGTTTCACTTGAACTTTGATTTCTAGGAGTGGGAATAAGAGCTAAATTAGGTGCTTGACTAGTGCTTGGACTCTATAAATTTGGATACAATGGCATTGGAGGCCTAGGAGCTAGCTCACCAGCTTGAATCAGAAAATTTTCAGCCCTAATGGCAATGCTATAAGAAGCAGGGATAGTTGTGCCTCCCATGGATTGAATTAACATAGAAATATCAGAATTTAAAGCTTTAAGGTAATATATAAAAGAACCTTCTATCATTGGCCTTACTACCATTCGAATTCTCTCCCCAAGTCCTTTGAAATCTGAAGTTGAAGTCACCACCTCATTGGGAGCTCTCTTGATAGTTGTCAATTTTTCCAAAGGGACAAGTTATCTCCTTTTCTCCAAACTCGCTCATGGAGGGTTATACATAACTCGGTTCCAATTTTGCATAGATCCCAAGAAAGGATCCTCGAACCATTGCAAGGATTTCCATTTCAATGAAGATGCCAGTAGTTTGACAACAAATTGCATCTCATCAATCTCATGGATTGCACAAATATTAGCAATATCCTTGACATGATCACCAGGAGTGGTCTGATTCTCTCCAGTAAAGTATGGAATGTTCTTCAATGCTGCAACTGGGATTGGATTTTGTGCATTGAGAGAAAGTGGGCTATTACCAGTGAAGTTGACATATGGGTTGTGTTGTGCCATTCTGATTGGCCTTAGAACCCTTGTTGATTGGATGAAAGGTCTACTAGGTGGAGGAGTTGATAGAGTTCTGTTTGGTGGAGATGGAGACCTTTGAATTCTCCTCCCTCTTTGTCTTCTTCTTGGAGATAATTACAGATACTCAAATAACACTTCTTCTTCTCCAACTCTTGACCTTGTGGAGATTCTTCTCATGAGTTTTTCAGTCTAGACTGCTAAAACCAGTTGATTCTTCTTCTTTGGAGTCGCCAAATGTGTAATTTAGGGCTCTTTCAGCAAGAAACTTGCAACAAATGCACATCAATTTTTTTGCAATGAAGATGAAGACCTCTAAGGTCCCACTGGGCATGCCAAAACTATTAGTGCAAATCAGCAACACCCTCTGGATGTTCTATCAGATTTCTAGTTTGACATTTTAACATCCAGTGTGATTGCACAACATTGGATCTTTTCACACAAGTGTGGGAATTGTAGAGCTAGAAAAGATCCTCCAAATTAGAGGTGGTTCCTCAACTCCTCTATTCAAGTGTGCATAACATTCTGTAGAGGATTTACCTACAACTTAATCAAACTTTTCCAAGGAGGCAGGGTTGAGAAAATGCAAAAATGAACCTAGTCTAATAAGGTGATGCACCAAAGGAATGAAGAACACTTGTCTTTCCAATGAACACAAACTATTAAAATGTAATACAATATCATACACAGATGACCAAATTGTAGTGAAAGATTAGGAGGATGCGCATGAACACAGAGAGGGTTGAGAATCAACCACGACATGCATTATTTGCTCCAAAATTGATACAATACACTACAAAGATGCCAAAAGACAAGGTTACATTATAGTTTTAAAAGGGAGGTTCTAACTCCACAAAATCCACCTACAGACAAGAGGAGAAAGGGAGAAGAAAAACAAGAATGTTCAACCCCCAAAATGAGCTCATTTTTTGGCTTTTACAATGCAAATTCGAGCTCAGGAGAGAGAAACGTGAGAAAACATAAGAGGATATTTCAACCACTAGCCAAATTCATAAAAACAACATGGGCTTCCTTAAAAATCCACTTCCCAATGTTTTAGACCATGCTGGGAGAGAATGCGAGCCATTCCTTATTAAAAATGGTGGTTGAAATGTCATTTCTATCTATTTCCATGTGCCAGAGGAGTTTTCAACTTTTCTCTCTCCAAACCCCACCAAAACACAAAATTGAGCCTATAATCATGTACATAATTTCACCATCTTTCTAATGATATAAATAATATGAAAAATTGATCTCTTGATCGAAATTTATGCCCCTATGAACATTTAGGGAAAAACAAGGCCGAAAACGGGTTGGTGGGACAAAAATTCAAAATTTTCCCACCTTTTTACATTTGGGAAAATTTCCCAAAATCTTTGTGCCTCACCATCCTAGTGCCACATGGCATGTTTTGATTGGTTGCGGGATCTCTCTACTTCATTTTCCATCATTTTGGCCTTTGGAAAATTTTCCAAAAATTCTCCGCCATCCAAGCTTTGAGAACACATGGCATGATGCTATTCGATGGAGGCCTTCCATGTTTATTTTCTCTCTGGGCCTGCCTTATATTTTTACTACCATGTGGACATGTGGCATGATTTTACTAGCTCGGGATTTGGGGGGTGGGCTTTCCTTTTAGTATTTTCCTCTGATTTTGCTTTGGGAAAATTCCCAACTTTCTCCCCACTCCGCAGGTACGAGGACACATGGTAGGTCTTCATTGGTCGGTGGGCCTGAAGGGTTGAAAAATTTGTCTGCACCAACCTTTGGGAAATTTTCCCAACTCCTTCCCACTACTCTGATCCCTAACAACCCCTGGAACACACGGCCTCCTCGTATTGGCTCAGGTTTTGGGGGCGGGTTCTCCTTTTGAAAATTTTCAAACTTGGGTGAAAAGGAAAAAATCCTTTCACACCTCCGACCACCGACACCTTGGTGACACGTGGCACAATCCTATTTGTTGGTGGGCCTACGGGCCAAAATTTCTCCTTTGCACCCCCACCAAACACTTCGGCAAATTCTCCAAGTTTCATCTACCTTCCGCCATCACTTCATTGGCGTGGCACTCTTTGATTGGCGGTGGGACTGTCTAGGAAAATTTCCCACAAAAACTCCACCGAGTCATAACTTCAAAAATACATGGAGTTAGGAGGAAAACTTTACCTTTCTAGAACGATGAGGAGTTTTATCCAATGGTGCCATTTCCAGAAGGTTTTGAGTGCCTAAAAGATAAAAAATTCTGACTGAGGCACAAGGGAGGAAAGAATGGAGGGAGTTAGCCAAAAATAAGCAAGGGGCTTATTTTGGATAACAGATCCTTGTGTGAAGAATGTCCACAAGTGATCCGACTTAACAATAACCATTTTTTCTTGATTCAACATATAATATTTGAAACACTTTGTCACTAATACTATGGCAAGGAATTCTTTTTATACCTGTGTGTAATGTGTCTCATAATTAAGCAACGTCGACTTATAAAATATACTGCACATTCTTGTTTATTATCATCTTCTTGAGCCAACATGCAGCTACCGAAACATCCGTAGCTCATGAATACAAGATCAAAGAGCGATCTGACATAGGCAACATAGGCATGGGAGGGGATAATAAGAATCATTTAACTCGAATCAAATGCCTTGTTGCATTCATCTGTCCAATCAATGCAAAATAATTTTTCAACAAATTGCTGATTGGGTGAATAACGAAAGTTAAATCAGGGATAAACCTTCGGATTGCACTAAGTTTCCCAAGGAAATATTTGATGCCCGACTTGTCTCGATGGTGGAGTCATTTCAAGTATAACCTAGATATTGGTGGGTCAACATCAATCCCTCATGAAGATATGATGCATCCCAAAATCTTGCCTCCTATTACATCGAATACACATTTTTATGGATTAAATGTGACACTTTATTCTATTAAGTGAAAAATGGTGATACAAAGTACCTCTGGGTAATCGTATAATTTTATAGCCTTATCCAAAAGGTCATCCATGTAGGATTCCACAATCTTATGTATAAGATCATGGAATATATAAGTCATCTCCCGTTGGTACGTAGCACTAGTGTTCTTAAGCCCAAATGGCATAACAACATAACAATAGGTTCCCCAAGGAGTTATGAATGTAGTTTTGGCCTGATCTTCTTCAGAGATTCTGATTTGATTGTACCCAGAGAACCCATCCATGAGAGACAACAACTCGAAACCAGTTGTTGCATCAACAATAACATCAATGGACGGTAATGGGAAATCATCTTTGGGACAAGCCTTATTTATATCCCGAAAGTCTATGTAAATGTAGATATTTCCATTTTTCTTAAGAATGGGGACTATGTTAGACACCCATTATGAGTAGTCAACTGGTTTGATGAACCCTACCTATAGGAGTTTAATCAATTTTTCCTTCACCATGAGGGCCACCTTTGGATTCATGAGCCTTGACTTTTTCTTAATTGGCTTAGCATATTTTTTGGTGACAAGATTGTGTAGTTCAATGTGTGATGTAATTCCCATCATTTCTTTATAGCTAAATACAAATGATCTTTTCTTCTCCTTGAAGATACGGGTATGTATTTCAACTTCCTTAATAGTTAAAGAGGATCCTAGTTTCAATATTTTGTTCTTCCTCGGTCCCGATATTTATATCAATTTTCCCTCGATTAAGAAGGCATTGCCTTCCTTAAACTCGTAGGGCCAAAGCCAACTCTAAATCCTACTCTTTTGCTACCTCATAAATTTTGAGTTCCTTCTTAGGGAAGATTCTATCATGGTATTTCCGAAATAAGAAGAAGATCATGAAATTAGAGAATGATCAACCTTGTGATGAGTAAGATGTAATTTTACAAGAGTGTTTAGATATCCCAGAGTTGCATTTTTAATGTCAAGGTGATTTGAAATGAAAAAATGCTCTTAGTATCTATGTATGTCAACATTTGAGTTACCAAGATCTTACGGATAAAATATTCTACACAAACAGATATTGTGAAGTTTCTATCTTCTAACTCACCGCTTGGAGTAAAGAGATAAGCAAAAGTTACTATCAAGTCTGTAAGGAGGTTCTTCTCTTGTGGAGTTGCTTAAATTGATATGATGTCAATCTTCTTTGTTAGATTCAACATTGTTGTCTTGTAGAGTTATAAATTATCAACTCTAGTCTCATATACTTTAGATATTTGGTTTGAAAAAGTTGTGAATCACCCACCACCCTAATATTAAGAGCACCCATTCTTTTGGATACAATAAGACCAAGTAGAAGGGCTTCATATTCAGCCCCATTATTTTTGCACTCAAAGTTTAATTTGAAGGAAAAAAGTTGAATAATTCCCTCAAGAGAGGTAAGAATCACACATGCCTTGATGCTAAAATGGAACTTGGCTCCATCAAAATGGAGATTCCAACAGCTTACTTGGAAAACTAAACATTGGATCATCATTTGAATCTTCCTCCTTTACCTCGCCATTACCCCAACCATACAAACCTCATATGTTGGAAGAGAATTGAGTCCCAAAGGTATATGCCATACCCATACAGTCAAATGGAAGAAGGATAGGTAAATCCTTCTCCAATAGCTTGAAAATATTTGATGTGGTTCCTAACGATAATGTCTCTACGATGATGGTTTCATATTTGACTGTCAGAATGCATTCAATCGAACGCGTGACTTATAAATCCATTGTAGGAAACCAATTTTTCCTGTAGTACTGAGCTTGTAGATTTATTTAACTGATTTTTAGGAAGCTAAAAATCAAAGTGGATCCCTAGCCTCTTTTTCAAGTTAGCTAGGTGTATGTCGAAGGGTTTTAGATCACCCTACGCCATAAAGACCTTCCCTAAATGTAGGAACCTAACTTCCTAAAACAAAGTGGAGGGAATTGCCTTCATGCAATGAATCCAAGGATGGCCAAGGATCATATTATAGTTGGTTTCCTGATCTATAATATAAAATTTGGTTAGTATTGTCTTAGACCTAAGGGTGACTGAAAACACTATAGTACTTATTGACATTGCCTTCATGCTGTCGTAGCCTCTCAGTGTGGTTTATTTTGAAGAGAAATTGGTCTCTCTGTAACCTATATTTTGAAGGAAAGAGAAGGGAACTATGTTAACTACTTCCCCATCATCAATCATCACACACTTTACATAGTTATTGTAAATCCATACTTGTAAAAACAAGGTTGAATCTCCTCTACAAGTAATTTTAGTGTCCGTGGGCATCTTGTTGATGTCGAATACAAATCCAACATCTCTTTTAGGTTTCCTTGGTGGATAGACATCAAATTCTGCATGGTTTATTTGTACTTCTAGAGGAGGGGTGATGTTAATCAAATGATCAAGATTGAGTGCTTCTAGTAGAGTAGCTCTATGAGGAGGGGAATTCTTTAATAGATCCAAGAAGGAAATGTCAGACAAGGTTTTAGTTAAGTCATTGATCAAGTCATAAGATCCTACTAAATTGCTTAGTGTATCACAAATTTCATATGATATAGTCAGGTAGATTGGGATTGGCTGTGAAGAATAGTCTTTGGTCCTAGTGGTAGCATTAATATGAGGTTTAGTTTCCACTCCACCAAACCCACAATTTTTCGTTTGCTAAAGCAATCATCCAAAGGAGGTGCCACTTGTGGGTTTGACGAATTTGAGGCTTCACGATCATGGGTCCCTATTACAATACCCTTTTTTGAACCATTGGGATCTATTCTACTATTTTTTAGACATGTGGGGAGAGGATCGTTAAAGATTTTGAGTGGTGTGTTCTGTGGGGATACCGGTCCCATGTAGGTGTTTTGAGTTGGTGTTGTTGGGTTTGCCAAAAACATGCCAAAAAACAAATATCTCTAATCCTTTCCCCGCGAAGCCTATGGAAACCGTAATATAAATTAGGATCATAATCTTGAGGCCTTTGGTTTGTGCCTTATTGTGGTAGAAAATTATGGTTATTGTTCATATGTTGATTATTATAGTTAAAGTTTGGGAACCCTTGCCCTTGGTTTTGAAATTAGTTTGGATACCTTCCTAGGTATTGGTTAGGGCCTTGGGTCTACATTTTTGTTGATTGTTAAGGTTATTGTTGTTTTTTTTTATGGTTAAAATCTATAGCATTGACTAAGGGTGAGAAGTTATTGTTTCTTTGATTGTTTCCATTGTTATTTTTGTTGTTTGAAGTGCTTGTATTGGGAGCATTAACAATGTTAGGTTTCTTAGGTTAGTCCATCACCCCATCCATCATGACTCCATGATTATTATTAAGGATTTTTGGTCCTTGATTGTTATTCATGTTGTTGGAGTAACCAAGGTTATTTTGATTAGGGGTGACTAACCTTCTATTAGCTCCATAAGTCTTACGACCATTGTCAATGGTTTCTTGGTCAATTCGAAGAGCACCCTCTAAAGACTCTCTACATAGATCCTTAGTAGGAACTTTTGAATGTTTTCCTTTGTCTCCTTGTTGAGGGATTAGAGGGACAAATCATAAAGCTCTATCCGATCCATATTTGGAGCACTTGTAGACGAGTAGAGAACATGTTGCACCTCTAAATGAAGTGGGTTACAAACTCATTGTGCTCTTGCTTGATATGAAGGAATTCCTTAATTCCTGTTATCAAAAATTTGTTCATATCAAAATCCTTAATAAATTTTGATACGAGTTTCTTGAAGGAGTTTATTAAATCCTCCTATATCCTATAGTACCAATTGAGAGCAATATCTTCTAGCATCTTAGGGAAAATATTCATAAAAACTACATCCCATGGGAGTATCTCTTGAATGCCCATTTCGTAGCTTTGATGTGGGCATTAGGATTGCCCTCCCTTTGAATTTTGGAAGATCCTAAAGGATCTTGGGAGCATGACTGCTGGATGGAGAAGTCTAGAGGCTCCTTAAGATATTCATAATAGGTCCCCATTGTGTACGTTTCCACCATTGAAGATCCTTGTTTAGGAGGTGGAGGTTGCACCAATTTCTGAAATGGAACATCGTAAACATTTGTTGGGCCATGTGGCATCCCCTAAAACTATCCATACAGACTCTAAGTAGGTATACATATTACCCTCGCAGATATTTAGAGTACATGTGTACGTAGGGGGTTGATTACTTTGATATGGAATTGAAGGCACAAATCTAGGGAACGTTGCATTTCCAACTGGTATGGCATTTGAGAACGCACTTATGAATTGTGCCTATTACATATGTGTGTGTGTGTGTGTGTGTGTGTGTGGTGTGAGGGGGCATACCCAAGGTGCCCATCCCAATCAACAAATCTCAGGGTTTGGAGTACCCTTATAAACTAGAGGATTATGTGTAGTAGGTATTTTTCCGTAATTCTATGGATAGGGAGAATTTATTTCTTTCCCTGTGTATAAATTTTGAGCATTTTGGGAAAGATCTAGCTATTTGACCTTGTTTACCAATGTTGAGCCGACATCACCCATTGATGGGGTGATGTTTTTCTTAGTTTTTTTTTGAACCCCTAGAGGTTGTTGAGGAGTGTGGTATCTTGCTATGAATTGTTCACTATGATTGCACCCCTCATTAGTAATATTTTTGGTTGGTGCAGGGGTAGTGTTATTGTTTTGGAGTGGAAAATCACATTTTCCTTGCAACCTATCAAAAGATTGGTTCATATTTTGGAAGTGTTGTTCACTCCTAGCATATTGTGCTAAGTATTCCTCATATAGATGTAGGAGTTGGTCTAATTACATGCTAATGGGCTATCAAAACAATACCTAAGGATATGAGCTTGCTTCCCCAGTGAAATTCATGTTTTTTAAATTGATTTTTTGTGAGCATAAGTCTACTTGATTTGGTTGAGTTCCTCAATACATAAAAAGGAACCAACATTGGTTCCTTGAAGAAGAGGGTTTTGAGTAGTTGAGTGGTTGTCCACCCATGTTGAGAGTGAAGGTGATTTTTGTGGTATACCTATTTGGTAGTTGTACATGTCAAAACCTAGGATGGGTCAATCGTACATGTCATATCTCGACATATTTGGTGGTATAATAAACCTCACAAAATAAAGGATGGATAAAGAATGTGGAAACATTTAGAGACTAGCTCTTCACATTAGGTTCACCAATTTGTACAATAGAAAATCAACACATGACCTTCTTCGCACCCAACCTCTCGAGGTCATGTTGAGACAATCGATGTAGAATAGAATTGAATGAGAGTGTGGTGATAGCAATCAAGCTAGTTGGGAAATCTTATGTCTTCAACATGAAATATTGGGATTTGTGAGTCTGAGGTGAATAATTCTCTCCTAACCTAAAGCACCGTGATGGATCGCCTAATATAATAGGCTGCTCGAGACTCCAATCGATATAAAGCTCCATCAACATTCTTTTTATTGGTTGTTGAACATATGGAAAGGGACATGCAGGTGCCTCATATGGATTTCTATACAAGGTCATGGAATTTAGAACAAGAGAGATAGTGGAGCCATAGGGGCTATAGGTGATTTTCTAGTCTAGTCTAGAAAGTCTTAGCCTGATCGGATGCTATGTTCAGTAAGGAAAGTTGTGCAATAATTTTTGGTGGAAGTGGTGAAGATATGAATACTAATGTATGTAAACTAGTGTCAATGTCTAACTAGTTAGCAGGCCCATTGGGTTGTGGGACCTGAGGATCACAACTAAAGACTCGTGGAGGCTATGGCCCTTGTATGGTCATGCACATAATCAAACCCTATTTCCAAGAGCAGTCCAATAATCGTAGGATTGATTAGCAATGATGTTTAGTGTATTTAGTTGTTCTATTTTCTCGTAAAAATTTACAGGCATGCGTAAGACTATCAAGCATAAACTTGTATCAATGTTAGTTATCAATTCTGGCCCATTGGCTTGTGGGACCAAGGGATCAAAATGTACGTATTTTGTTTTTTTGGGCCATTAATGGTCATAAAAAATGAAATGAAATGCTTTTAATAAGAAAAATAACTATCAAAGGAAATCTAATATGTGTTTTTAGCATTTTCACAATATATCATAGAAAAACAATGAAAGAAAAATAATCTAATAAAGTAAATGTTTTTGATCTTTTATAGTTTTAAAATGATGTGTCTAATCTAATAAATAAACTAAATACAGTAATCGATGGATATAGATTGTTACTTGTGTGAATATGTGAATCTAATCTAGAACAAATAACCTAATCTAATCAAAACCCTTCAAACCCTAATTCGAGGTGAAAAACAAATCATGACCCCGAAAGAGCTATTGTTCCCCACAACTTCCCCAAGAATGTCGAGAGAAAACTTTCTAATGATTTGGTCTACTTGTAATTTCCTAATCAATTACTACTCTATTTTATATGTAATTGAATCTAGTGATTTGAAATTTACAATTTAACAAATAAAGCAGACAAAACACACAATTATAACTGGATAAGCAAAAGCATTGGAAAATTTGGTTGTATATGTATATGCCCCTCGCTTTTTTCCTTTCTTTCTCGAGTGTTCTTATGAGTCCAATAGATAAGGAATGCAAGAACAATGCAAGTAGGATGTCACTTGAGTAATGGAAACTTGAAGGCAATTTGGATGTAATGGAAGTTGAAGAGAGATAACACAAAAGATCCGAACTTAGCTATGTAATTCCTGACAAGATTATGGAAGCAATACAATGCAAGATACACAAAAATTCTCAGGCCTTTTTCTTGAATACAAGCATGGAATATATAAGAATTGGGGTTGGGATGTGCCATCATGCATAAGGAAAGAAGACACAAGTGCTAAATAACTAAAGCACATACAAAAATAGAAGAGGGAAGGAGAACCAAGCAATAAAAACTATTTTTAGATAATTTGGCCCATAGATGCATGTTAAAAGTGAAGCTAAGTGAATCATCTCATGTTAAAAACATGCATGATAGAATCTAGAGAAATTGGTTAGGACTCGCCACCCTATGTAGGGTGGAGGTCCCGACACTAAATTCCAAAACATGCACGTAAAGAAGCATAAAGGTGGAAAAAGTGCGGGAGGCTAAGGATGTCTAGGCTACAAATATACACTGCAAATGGGTTTTAGAGCTTGAACACCTTCTTGAAAGGACTTAAATCATTATTGGGGACTTTTGTAACTATTTTTTGACAATGTAGAACATGTAATCTTAGATGTGTACAGGCACACACTTTTTGAATGAGACAATCGGGATCTTATTGATGAATTTATGGTTGCGTACCACAAGACTAGACCCTATCATCCTCAGAAAATGGTACTATCGAGGCCTTCAACAAGATATTGAGCCAAACCTATACAAGAATTTTTGATGTTAGAAGGAAAGATTGGGATGATAAAGTTTTCGTTGTACTTAGGGCATATAGAAGAACCTACAAGAGGTTGAATAAGGCCACACCCTTTTAGTAGGTGTTTGGCATAGAAACAATTTTTCCTATGGAATTCATGTTACCTTCTTTGTGTATTTTATGCACTAGAGGTCTAGCTGATGAACAAGCATTAGAATAAATAATTGAACTATTAATATAGTTGGATGAGAGGTTCATCATAGCACTTTGGAGTCAAAAACAATAAAAGGCTAGACAGAAGGTATGACATGACCAACACATACGAGACAAGAAGCTTGAGATTGGAAAGATGGTACTACTTTATTATCCTATGTTTCGTGCCATCTAGGAAATATCAAGGTCCATTGGTTGGGACCATATTTTATCACTCATATACTCTAATTATGCTCTTTCTAGTTAGAGGCACTTGATGGAATGTGGTTACCCAGCTACTTTAATGGGAGTAGGCTAAAGCCCTACTATAAATAAGTCTTCTTAGTGTTTGTAATAAGGAATTATTGTCAGCTTAGTAGAGGTTTCCTTTTATATTTCCTTTAATGTATTTCCATCTTCATCATTATGATTGGTCAATTTAGTTTTGTGTTTTATGTAATAGGCATGTTTACGCTACTGGAATCTAATTACAATTTAAAGTATTTTATGTGTAGGGAATCTAGCGCATACCATTGGTGTGGGGTGGTTGTTATTTGTTATTCACAAATGGGTACATATGAGAAAAAATTATTACAGATACTATTTGAGTATGGAAAGGAGCTGTTAGAAAGGAGATTGATTCTTGATAAGACCATAGATGGGAAGGAATGAATGAACAATATAACTCGAGGTAAGTAGCGGTATTGGAAACTACCGTAAGAGGGCACAATGGTGAGGTACTCAACACATGGAAGCATGTGGAAGAGAAGTCTATACCCGAGGCTAGGAATGTGTGCTACAAGGTTATAATCAGGGCATGAAATTATACCATGTGCAAAGTTTCAAAAAAATTTAAAATGGTCAATAAATGAGAAGATGGTTGGTAGGTGAAGGAGAAATAAATGCAGTAAATTTTTGAAAAATTATATAAGGATGTGATTGAGGTTCATTTTTACGTTTTCAATCACAAGTATTTGAGTGAGCTAAGTTCAACCAAGCCAAGTGAATCATGTTGAGGTGCAAGGAGTTACGAAACCAGACATAGAGATAATATGTGTGCACATGAAAAGGCTTGAGTCCCCATTGGTGAAGGGTTTGTCTCAAGTAGAAGCATTGAGATGGATTTAGGGAACATGATTTTGAGTGAAGGCACATGATTTTGAGATAGGGTTTGAACTTACTTGACACAGAAGGAAAAATGATGGATTTTTACGATGGCACCAAAAAAATCACCTATAACAAGCACAAAAGGAAAGAAAAAGGTAGAAGTTGAGGTTGAAATTAGTCCTGAGAGTAATTTTTCATAAATGCAAGACCGTAAGGAGTAATAGTCAGACAATATTGGGATTCCCACATCTGCATATGTAAAGTAAGTGACTACAACCACCGCACCACTAATAATAAGGGAGAGTTATATGATTTTTTGAATAAGAATACCAAAAAGTGCATAGTGGAAGATATACCAATGTATGACAACACTGAGGAAAAGTTTCTTAAGCATGTAGGAGTTTATCAGTTGTATGAGCTCCCATATTTTGGAAAATATGAACCTTTATACCAATGGCTTATGAGAAGAGTCCATGAGGAATTCTTCTATTTTTCTAGATAGAGGGTTAGGATCACAATGACCCTAATTGTGACATTAACAGGATTGAAGGGTACATGGACAAACATTGTTAGTGATCTGACTAATAAATTAGTAGTTATAACCATAAGTAACTATTTGGGGTACACCAAGGGTTTGTGCGGAATGGAAATCTATAGATTGAGGAAGTACCATGTGGTCTAGGAAGTTGCACATCTGCTCATTAAGCTCGAATGAGCAAGGAGATCGTCACGTAAATAAAATGTGGCTTTATGTTGTAAAGAAAATATCCTAGGGAAAAATATATAAATTAGTAGGCTATATTGTAGAATCCATTATTGAGGAGGTGTGCGTAGGTGAAAAGATAATTTTTGGCTCCATCCTCTTATCTCTTGTATTTGTAGAAATTGGGGTTCCCAATGGGCCAAAGAATAAATTTTAGGAATACCCTGCTAAGAAGAATTCCCTCATGAAAAGGTTCAAGAAATATTTATGTGAAGGATCAATGAGTGGCCCGTTCAAGAAAAGGGAATAAATGTGGTATGACTGACTTCACATGGCATTTGAGGAGGAATGACACATTCCAAAGGAACTACCTTCGGTAGTAGGCAAGGCAGAAGTTCACGGTGTATCAAGACTTCTGCATTGTGTAGTTTTCCATGAAGGATGGGACATGGAGTCAATGGTGCAGAATGACTTATGCCTTCACAATGTGATATTTCTAGGATTCTATTCACAAATTTTTTTATGCGCACCATCTAAACTTCCACATAGAAAAGGCAGATTATGACTACCATACCCTTAGGAAAACATATGTATATTTGGGTCGATATTCTTACATTGAGAGGCTCAATTCGATGTCATAAGTATGAAGCAAGTAAGTTTGGATATTGGGGATTGTGAAGCCATGCTCATATATCTTTATCTCAAGCCTATTATTGAGAATAATAAGTATGTGGAGAATGATTTCATGCTCTCATGGTTGCTTAAGGGCAAGAACATAGTGGAGAATGTGCCGATCCAAGGCCTCAAGTTATGACTATACACATAGATGATGAGGAAGATGAACATGAATATAGTGGAGGCTTGGATCATAGAGGCTAGAGGAAGCTCATAGATAAAGTGGAGAGTGAGCACGTAGATAATCCACCATAACCAAAAGAGGGAGAAGAGGACTTGGATGTGGATGCGGTCAATGAAGATCGCTAGTTTAAGAAGGTTCTAAGAAGAACTAGGACCCAAGGCACGGGAACACCACATCTTGTAAAAATATCACCTAGACTCTTCCCTCAAAAATAGGCAATTGAGAAGAAGAGAAGGAGAAATTTGAAGCTGGATGAGGATGTGGAAGAGTCTAAAGAGAGAATTTCTAGAACACTAGTACAACCGTAAGATATGGAGGAACCTAGAGATGAAGAAATGAAAGATGAATAGGAATGGATGAAGGAAGTAGAAGATATGATACAAGAGCAACCCAATGCACATGGTACTACTCATGAAGAAGAAGGACCCTATACGTACTAAAATTATAAGGTACCGTATCGCCCAGTAAGTGTAATAAGTGCCCCGATGATGATACAGGTCTCCTCGCAAGGTGTTCGGGATCCGGAAAAGCCCTCGAAGTATGCGTTAACATCCCGTGTGTGACCCGCTTAGCCCTTGCACCCTTGTTTTCCCCTTTTTCCCTCTTTCCTTGGCCTCTTGACCTTCAAGGATTTAAACCACCACCGGCGGTCCAGGCCGCCCCGATCGGGCGGTCGGTCTGTAACCGCCGCCCGCCGCAGCGGCGGTGCATTTTCATTTTCCGTAACACTCTTTTGATGCGACCCGCGTGAAATATCACGACTCACCAGCTTTCCTTGCTAACTTGAGCATGCATTTATGTTTTTGGTCCCCTGGAATAGTGTCTTTCCTTTGTTTATTGTTTAGGAGTTCAATTTGGTTTTGGTTCTTGGATGTTGGAATTCCTATAAATGCATGGTTTGTGCTCAAGCAAATGGCCTCTCTCTCTCAAGTTTTGTTTTCTGATTCCTCTTTGCAATTCTTTTAGTTTTCCTTTCCTTAGAATACTTAGTTTTCTTTATTGCGTGTTTTGGTTAGTATTGTGTTACAAATGGTAAGCCACGCACCCATCTTGTGCAGGCAGCAAAGTCTTTGTTGTTTCATCCAATCCAGCTTAGAAGCTTGCCTCTCGAATTCCTCTTTGTTGTAGATTTGTTTTTACTGTTTCTTGGAGTTCTTAGTTCAATTCATCATATACCTTGTTAGCTTTATTCAAATTGTTGGTAAGCCACATATCCAACTTGTGCAAGCAGTGTCTTTATTTTGGAACAGAATAGCTTGGGAAGCCATTAAAGTTGTAGGTTTTGCTCTTCATATAGGATAGTTGCAGGTTCTGGTCACTTCACGTTACATGACTCGCAGTAAAATCCCGCTAGGAATCACATAAGCCAAGCTCTGTACTCTTGCGCTATCTCTCTCCTACTCGCATTCTCGGTTTACATTCTGAGTTGTCCTTATCCCAAAATATACTCCTATCGGTGCTAGCATTACACACTTTTCTAGATCCAAGTGAACACGAAAGAACGAGAAGGTCATACTGAGGGGACGAGTTCATACACACACCATCGGATTCGCCACTGTTCTGCGGAATCCAGGTTTTAAATTTCAAAGTTCTAGTCATAATCATATCAAATAGAGTAGTTAATCACTTTATTTCATTTCATTCTATTATTGATATTGCCAAGGAAGCTGTGGGGATTGATAGTTTCTAAGAAACTATGATTCACTCCTCACTTCTGAGGTAGGATCGAGAATCTTGCAGGTAGATTAGACAGCTATTTTATTCATTTAGAATAATTCTACAAATCACATAGGCAAATAACCACACTCGGTTATCTTGTCTATTTTCAATTATTGTTTAGTTATTATTTCTAGATATGCTTAAAATAGCTTTCTTTCCTTAAAATTGTTAAATATTTCAGAGAAGAATAAAAGTTATATGCAGTTAGATTTATTTCACGTAATTAGAATTTGCTTCATTACAGTTAGTTTTTCCTTTTATGACAATTACGGGACCTCAAGAGCCCAGGGAATATATATTTGAGCCAATCGTGCCTCAACCAAACCTCGTCACAAATGATAGTTGACATAGACCAAAATCTCAGGATACAAGTATTCCAAACAACCACAGATTTACAACTGATCAGTTCTCAGTTAAGAGGATTAAACATAGAAGACGACCAAGCACATGCATTTTGGTCAAGTCAGCCAAACTACAGATTACCCTAGAAAACATCCACATGACTGTAGAAGGGCTCGAAAGAGAACAAACATTCGGGTGCGATCCTTTAGTTCCACAGCCAGACGCTGGAGACACCCTCGTAGATATAGATACCAGCTTAAGAATCCAGGTCGCAAGAACGCCTGTGAGGTATTCTGAGAAGATTACACAACTGTTGGTTCTAAATGTAGAAGCTGAGAAAGCTTACGATTACTGGATACTAGGGATTAGAACTTGATCTCGCGTATGACCATAACAGGACCGCAACAACCAAGAATCTATGGTTGTGATCCACAGATCCCACAGCCTAACGAGTCCACAGGTCAATCCAATATAGATGCTAACCTACGTACCTTGGTATTCAGGTCCACTCCACTTCCACCTATCATCGTCGAACAACTGTCCTTACTAGATATAGCGGCTAACGAAGCTAGGGAATTCTGGACTAGGCCAGAAAATCATCCGTAGAGCCAATTATATTCATCATCCACCATATGACCTTATCAGGAGATATACACGAAACAATCCCAGGTCATTTTCCATGTATTCCGCAACCCATAGATCGAATCATGCCGAGCTCGATATTGATTAGAGCCTTCGAGCAGTCATCCTCGCGATCGATCTATCACACCACCCAAGTTAGAAGGGCCTTCTTTGCCTTAGATTCACAAATTCCACTAGTGCGTGTCGAAGACATTAGACTGCCTAACTAGTTTGTCTACATATTCCATCCCCACCGGCTGTCTCGGCACGACCTCGGGAGGTCGGGTACACGGAGGAGTTACTTGTTGATTCTCACGCTCGCCTATCGCTTTTCCGACGTACAAAATTGGTGAACCTGACATGAAAAAACAATTCTTTCACCTTCTCTTTGAGAAGTTTCATCTTCTCTCCTTCACCTTCACTCCTTCCCATTATTCTCGCAGTATTCATATACCCCCGAATATGTCGGATTCGATGCATATGACCATGACTCCCCTCTCGGGTCTTGAGGCATACTACGCCCAACAGAATAGGCAATCATCACCCTCGCTCTCAGTATGGGGTGACAACTATTCAACTAATCAGTTGTCAACACAAACCCCAAGAATCAGATATAGTTCGTCTTTTCAAACTGAGGAGTTAGATCAACCCCCTCGAACCCAACAAACAGAGCCTTCAGGTTCAAACAATATGACGTTTACCGGAGAATCTGGTTCGTCTCCTCAAATGCTACTTAGACCACAAATTAGTAGGCAATCAGATCCATACCTGGTCTTAGATGATGGACAATCAATACGTTATCCTAGGAGTGAACAACGCTCCTGGGAATGTACCCACCTGTAGGAGGTTTACAAATACAACCCAAAATCTCTTTTCAAGAAAATACCTCTATGCCACTGCATACAGGAAGTATTCTTGGAGAAACTTGGCAAGATAGCGATCAGTTTATGACAGGATATCACGTACCTTTACAACACCAGGGTATACAACAAACGCCGCCAGAAAAATCCCATGACTTCACCAAATGAAGTCATTTCAACGTTAGTAGAAAGAGTGAGAGGGTTAGAACTGGCTCAAGTAAGTCACAATTCTCTGTTCATACAAACGAGAAGTTCCAATCCTCCATACCACTCTGGCCAGGTAGATCTCCTTACGGGAGTAGGCACATTAGGCATGCCTCCTCAATATCCACAACAAACGCCAACAAGGCCCACCATCTCTAACACTATTCCTCCAGGTTTAGTGTCGAACAATCCGTTCCTTGACAATACCCCATCCTATTTAAACATGTACTCTAAATCCCCACAAGGAGATATGTTCTCCTCTCCCGGCATGTTTTCTCAAACGCAGGGACCTCCCTATGCCCCTGCCAACGCATACGCTGCACCGTATCAACAACCTATCCCACCACCACTCCCTCAGCAACCACCATCAATGGTCGAAAGCTATGCAATAGGGACGTATTCAGAATATCTAAAGGAACCCTTAGATTTCACCATACGAAGCGTTATGCTTCCAAGACCTCTCCCTGATTTTCCCAAGTTCAAGGGTGAGGGAGATCCAAATGCGCATATCAAAGCTTACGCTACTGCCATACGAGAATTACTTCCTTGGGATGGGGTTGTTGCTAAAATATTTCCCAAAACCTTGGAAGGCATCGCTCTTGATTGGTATTATAGAATACCTGAAGCTTCCATACATTCGTTTAAACAACTCGTGTCAGAGTTCATCAAAGCCTTTGACATGAACAAACTATTGAGAACAGAGGAATCGGGAATTCTTGCATATCAAACAAGAACAAAACGAATCATCGCCCATTTCATCCAGAGGTGGCGTACGCTTCTTTATTCATCAAAGCCAAGTGCTCCAAACATGGATCGATGGAACTATGCGATTTATTCCTTCATTCTCTCAAGAGAGAAGTGAAGAAAGAAGTCCAGTTCCCACTAAGGACTTATGATGAAGTACTTGAGAGCGCTCTGCGAATAGATCAAGCAGCGATAGATAGTGGTCGTAAGACATATGGAACAAACGGGAGGTTAATCACCTCCACTCAAAATACTACAACTACCACAAATGTCAATCAAGGACCTAAAATCCTTAACAAAAATCGTGGGGTAACAACGGATGGGGTAACCGACCAACCCAAGAGGGTAAATGTTGTTAATACTCCGTCACAAACAAACAACCAGCGAAACAACAACTTTACCCCAACGGTCAATACAGTGGATTTTAACCATCCACAACAACAACAACAACAACGGCGAAATCCCATGCAAGGGCCAAGCCAAAACTCATTTGGTTATCAAAACCAAAGTCAAAACCAAAAACAACAATTCCAAAACTTTGGTCCTAATAGGCAACAGTTTGATCGAATTTTAGGCCACAATACACACCAAACCAACAAAACGGGAATTATAACCCCAATTCTTATTGTGGTTTCCATAAAATTCATGGTCACAACACTAGAACGTGCCGTGACTACAATAAATTTATGCAACGCTTGCCAGAAGAACAAAGACAGTTCTTCATAGACTGTTTCATGGCGATCCCGCCTCATCATCACCAAATACTCTCACAGGGGCAGTTTCTCCTCAGAATGCTCCCCTCAAGATCTTTAATGATCCACTCCCAAATCATGACAACAATAGGCTAAATCCAACCAGAACAAACAAAGGTGCAGTGACGGGAAACAATGACCATGAAGCCTTGACTTCATTAAATCCACAATCGTGCCACATTGGGAGCTCAACCGAGACCTAAGATAGTCAGTTTGGTAGAATTAGACGCCGAACTACCTATCGAAGCTATAACAAGAACACGAGAGTATTTCTCTCAACCGAGCCCAAGTCTTCTCGCCGAAATAGATAAGAGTCAAGCAAATAGTTGAAAACCCATCAATGCCTATGATTTAATTAATGACCTAACAAAGACATTTTCACACATTTCATTTTTGGACTTACTAAAGAACTCTCCCCCTCACAGCTGCTCTTTTAGAAGCATTAGGTCTAGGCCATCTAATTAACATCACTCCACCTCCCGAAACACAAGTAAATCATGTAGATTTTGATATCCACCCTCTAGGGAAGCCGGAAAAGGATGTCGAATTCATCTTCGAAATAAGTAAAATGCCCACAGATGCTGAGATCGCACACCGAGGTGACCCAGCCTTACACTTGCAAGTGTGGGTTTATAATAACTATGTAAAACAGCAATGGTTGACGATGGGGCCGCAGTTAACATAGTCCCTTTCTCTTTCCTCCAAAAACTTGGATATGGAGAAACAAATTGTTCCACTACACGAAATACCTTGAGAGGCTATGATAGCCTTAAAGCCACTTCGATAGGAACTATAATACTACCGGTCACCTTAGGGCCCAAAACCATCTTGACTGAGTTTTATATTATAGATCGGGAAACTAACTATAATATGATCCTCGGCCGACCTTGGATACATCGAATGAAGGCAATCCCTTCCACGCTATTTCAAGAAGTAAGATTCTTGCATCTGGGAAAGGTATTTGTAGCCAAAGGCGATCCAAAACCTTTCGATTTGCACCTAGCTGATTTAAAGAAAAGACCAGGTGCACTCGAATTTGAACTACCAACAAACCAAATTAATAAACCCTCCGACCCAAAGCCGAGGGAAAAGTTGATACCTACGACGGATCTTGAAACTACCAAAGATAGCCAAAACAATTCCAACCCCTAAAGGTAAAACTAAAGAAACAGTATCATTAGGGACTACTGCAAAAATCGTTGAGTTGATAGAACAAGATTCACCAATGTTCTTACCATTCGATTTAGTAGGCATGGGATTTTCCCTAGGTGTTGGTTCCTTGCCAACAGAGGATCTCTGTATGGTAGAAGTAGAGTGTGTAAATGTAGCAGATACCCCAACATCTACACTCCCGGCTATGTATTGGACTCTCCATTTCGATGGAGCTAAATGTCGTTATGGAGCAGGGGCAGGTATAATTCTTACTTCACCCGAGGAGAAGGTCCTCCCATTCTCTTTTAAGTTAAACTTTGAATGCACAAACAATGGCGCTGAGTACGAAGCCCTCCTCCTTGGCCTCACCTTAGCTAGAAGAATTGGTATTAATAACATCAGAGTCTTGGGAGACTCGCAATTAGTAACAAACCAAGTTTCTGAAGTATATGAAACTAAAGCCAAACATTTACAACTCTACAAAAACGCTGTATTAGATTTAAGCAAGGCGTTTAACTTCATATCCATTGAAGTGATCCCGCGAGAGAAAAATCTTCTCGCCGATTCAATAGCAACCTCAGCATCATGTTTTACTCCAAGCAATGAGCTAGAAGATACTCACTTCACAGTATCCATTCATGACGAACCATTGATAAAAACAATGACAAATCCTCTTTCAAGTGAAAGTGAATCTACCATCCTAGACCATGTTGGAAATGATGTGGCTACTTTAGATTACTTAAATGCCTATGCAGCACTACATCTCTCCTATCACATGCTAGATTTATCCCTGATTCCGCATTCATCTTCCTACTTCGGAAATCCCATAACAGATCATCCCTCACAAATGGAATCTAACATATACGCAATAGGAAACGGGGATGATCTAGATTTACCTCCAGCACCACCTGAGTTCGAAGAGGGTAACGCCTCTTTGATCGAAGAAACAATCGATGTCAACATCGGGACAGAAGATGAGCCGAGAATTTTAAAACTAGGTTCTTCGTTAACCCCAGAAGAAGTGGAAATACATACTCAGGTTCTTAAAGAACATCAAAAGGCGTTTGCATTTAATTATAAAGAGATGACAGGAGTTGCACCCCACATTGCAGTACACAACCTTGTCACTAGATCAGATGCAAAGCCAATTAAACAAAAATCAAGACCCATGAAGCCCAAAGTAGCTCTCATGGTAAAAGAGGAAGTAATAAAACTCCTTCGGGTAGGATTCATCAAGCCGCTTGACTACTCCCAATGGGTATCTAATATCGCTCCCGCTTCTCAAGAAGAATGGAAAGATACGCATTTGCATAGATTTTCGAGACATCAACAAAGCGTGTCCTAAAGACGATTTCCCATTACCATCTATAGACGTTATTGTTGATGCAACAACTGGTTTTGAACTCTTATCTCTCATGGATGGATTCTCGGATACAATCAAATCAGAATATCCGAGCAAGATCAAGATAAAACCATGTTTATAACTCCTTGGGGAACTTATTGCTATGCTGTCATGCCTTTCGGTCTCAAAAACGCTGGTGCTACATACTAGCGGGCTATGACTTATATATTTCACGATTTAATTCATAAAATCATGGAATCCTACGTAGATGACTTGTTGGCTAAGGCCAAGAAGCGTTGTGACCATCCCGAAGTACTCCGCATCATTCTTTCACGCCTCTAATAGAATACGGAGTTACGCTAAATCTGAGAAATGCGTCTTTGGTGTAACGGGAGGAAAGCTCCTAGGTTACATCATATCATCATGAGGGATCGATGTTGATCCAACCAAAATTCGGGCTGTCCTCGAAATGGTCCCACCTTCAAGTGAATCTGGAATCAGATCATTTCTCGGAAAGCTGGGTGCAATCCGGAGATTTATCCTGACCTAAGCTTCGCCGTTCATCCAATCAACAATCTACTCAAGAAAGACTATAGCATTGATTGGACTGAAGATTGCAATGAAGCTTTTGAAGCAGTTAAGCATTTCCTGTTATCACCACCTACGCTAATGCCACCTAAGCTAGATCGCCCGTTAATTCTATACTCACGGGCTACCGATGTCTCGCTGGCCTGTATGTTGGCCCAAGAAGATGATGACAAGAGAGAACGTGTGATTTATTTCATTAGCCGAACATTGCTCGACTATGAAACACGCTATACACAAGCAGAACGAGAATGTCTTGCCATAGTCTTTGCTACTAAACGTCTAAGACATTACATGCTGAATCAAGAAACAAAGGTCATGGTAAAGATGGACCATTTATAGACTTTTCTCACACAAGGTTCCTTATCTAAAAAGGCTGGACGTTTTATAACCTTAATGGGAGAGTTTGAATTAACATTTGTAAATCAGAAGTCGGTTAAAGGACAAATCATCGTGGATTGGTTAGCTGACAACCCATTAGATGGAGGTGATCTAGTAGATTTGGATTTTCTAGATGAATGCGTATACTACATCGAAACTCGACCTGCTATCTCTGAGTGTCCTTGGTACACTGACATCGTTAATTATATCATGGACCATACGTACCCGGATGCAGTTACACCGCAACAAAGAAGGTGATTACGCATAATCATAGCTAAATACATCATTATAGAATAGGTGCTCTATCGAAAAGCATTCAATGGAATGCTCTTAAGGTGTGTTGACACAGAAGAGTCCAAGAGGATTCTCCATGAATCCCACAGCGGTATATGTGGAGGCCACTTCGGTGGCCATGCCACCGCTCGAAAAATACATCGAATGGGCTATTTCTGGCCCACTCTAGAACATGACGTGATAGAGTTTGCACGCAGGTGTCATAAGTGCCAAGAATTCTCCCACGAGATCCACATGCCAGCACAAGCTCTACAACCAATCGCAACTCCATGGCCCTTTTCTACATGGGGCCTGGACTTGATAGGGAAGTTCTCTCCCTCATCCACAGATGGCCATAATTTTATAATCACGGCCACTGAATATTTTACCAAATGGGTGGAGGCCATGCCTCTTACTACTGTACCTGGTTCTGTGATCGCCAAGTTCATTTTGAACCAAATCATTTGCAGGTACGGTATCCCGCAAATCATTATCTCCGATAATGGAACTTCTTTTAAAAATGAAGAAGTTCGCGAACTATGCGGTAAATTTAAGATAAGCCATCATACGGCTTCCTTGTATTATCCCCAAGCCAATGGGCAGGCTGAAGCAACAAACAAAACACTGAAAGCCATTCTCCTCAAAATAGTAAAAGAAAACAAACGAGATTGGCATTTAAAGTTATATCCGGCCTTGTGGGCCCACCGAACCTCAATAAGAACACCAACGGGAGAAACTCCTTTCTCGCTAGTATTTGGGGGCGTATGCGGCTTCTCCCACTTGAGGTCGAAATACCTGGCCTCTCGCATTTCACTACAAGGGATTCTGGATGAAGATGCTTACAGAGAAGCACGTCTTTCCCAATTAGAAAGCCTAGATGAAACTAGGTTAGATGCTGAGCAGCGGCATAGAGCTTATGCTGACCGAATGTGCCGCAATATAACAAGAAGGTTTATGAACGCGATATATACGAAGGTGATCTAGTTCTAAGACTAGACAGTCGGATCGACAAGAAGACCGGCGAAGGAAGGAAATTCCGGCCCAAATGGTTGGGCCCATACCGAGTCACAAAAGACTACGGAAATGGTGCATACCTCTTATGCACGCTAGAAGGTGAGGAATTTGGTGAAACAGTCAATTCCCTGCACCTCAAGCATTTCTACGCATAAGCAGCTAGCACTGCTTATATAACTATTTACATTGCATCTTCATATAGATTTAGATCATTTTGTCCACTTGTTCTTACACAAATTGTGATCAAGGAATCTATTCTCAAAGTAATTCATTACAAACTCATGATGTTGTTGGCACAAAACTTTCTAATCATATCTCTCCATTTTCACGATATCATCAATCACTTCAGAATCTTTTATCAAATAAAATCAAACATGACGAAGTCTTAACGGTAACCATACCAAGATCTGCAAGTTTGTTCTCGCTTTGATTTCTTCTTAGGATTGGTGTTTTGCCTATGGTCTATTCTAGAAGCTTCATGGTGTCACATCTATCCCATATACACATCTCTTTGGAAATAAGCATATACTGACATTTTACTCAAAAAGACAAGTCAAAAAGTGATTAAAACAGAAAATTTTATTTTTACACATTTCCTTGCCCCACCAACCTTCGGTGATGAGCTTGCATCTCTTACTAGTGACGTAGGGTTGGGAAAGGATGGAAATGCCCTTACTTGCCTATGCCTTGCCCATGGTGATAAACCCATGCTTCTTACAGGTAGCATGGGGCAAAGTGTAGGGGGTCCTCTAGACAATGCAAACGTTAAAAGGTCATAAACAAACTATTCAAACTTTGAGTCAAAAACAAATGAATCAGATGTTCAAAATTCCAAGAGAGTTAAAATCCTAAAAACCAGATTTTGTCTACTATGTGGCCATCTACGGGTCTAAGTCTGGATAAACCGCAAAGCAAGTTGCACCCAAAACTATGAAGTCATTCGGGTGGAGTAAGCTTGTAGTTTTCAATTTGGTTCCACCAAAGCTTCGTCTGTCTTTCATCACTATCATTTCACCATATTTCATAACTTGCGCCCTTCTTGGCTCTTGGTGATGAGCCCTCGCATCTTACTAGTTGCGTGGAGTTAGGAGTGGGGCAAGTTAATCTGTTCATCATACTGGTTATTTTCATCACTTTGCCAAAACAAACATGAGGTATCCAAATTGCTCACAGAAGCTAAGATTTAAGATCACAATATATCTACAATATCATGTATCAGCATCATGAAACACAAAAAGAAAGCAAGCATTTGCATCATCTGTTCTCCATTGCATACATTCTAGAAAGCATATAAAACATACATCGTAGTATACACAAGCAAGCTTGGAAACAAAGGGAAAACACGAGTGACAAGTTTTGATCCAAAAATGAATGCATATATATAAATAACCAATGTTTATATACAATGCCATCATGCTCTAGGCATGGTCAAAACACTCAAAGAGCCCGTGATATACAAAAGAATCTATAGTACAACGCATAGGAGCCAAGTAGTCTCTCAACCCCTGCGCGACCCCTCTGAAGGTGCGCGCCCTCGCCTAGGACTCCGGCTACACCGGCGCTCTGAATGCACGGAGGGCTCAGGGTCCCGAGGGGCAGCCGCGGTCTCGCCATGAGAATGGCTCCTCATAAGACGCTTGGCTGTCCTATAGCCTACCAACTCTGTACGGAGAGTCGACACCATCCTGGCCATGTGCCAAACGGGAGCGAAGACGTCAGTATGCCTACCGGCTGCTGAGGGCTCCCCGACATCTACAGATAGCTCCGCATGGGTCTTATCCATAGGGATCATCAGAGAATCAGTGCATACCCTATGGATTAGATCCCGCCACTCGTCACAACAGCCTCTCAAAAACAAAGAAAAAAAAAAAATGAATTAGAAACTAGGCAAGAGACTAAAAGATGCAATGTCAAAACATAAGGAGAGATAGCAATTAAAAATCCTAAAATTAAACAAACATTGAAAAGATGAGAGGATAACTTACTCGATCACCGGCCTCCAAGATGGGTCGTCAGGCCAAGACACCCGCCGCAGATGTCGCGCCGACGAGGGGCTGCTCCTGTAGTAGGAGCAACATGACACCCCGCAACCGACTCATCTTCTCCACCATGGCCCTGGGAGAGTGGCTCCTCTGAAGCTAGAGTCTCTCTCTCTGCACTCTTCTCGGCCCTCTCTACTCGCAAAATATCCCGAGTATCATGCCACTCAGATTGCTGTCATCCGTCTACTCCTCTCGACCCTCCTCTCCGTAAACTCCTCGAATCGGAGTCAATATCTATAGGGTCATTGCTGCCGTGAGCAGGACCTACAGCAATCAAGCAAAGGTTCCCGGGCGCACCGCTCTCCCTCTAGCCCAAACTACCCTCTCCTGGCTGCAATGGGAGTGCCAGGAGTGACCACTATCCAACCACGGCCTCTAGGCCCCCCTCTAGCCTCGCGGCAGACTCGATCTCAGTAACCGGTGCCGCTGGGGGAAGCATGCCCGCATATGGAAGGCCGAACTGCTGAGGAACTCTACCAAAAGGGTGTACCTCCACCCATCCCACGCGGTCGATAAGCTGCCCCTGTGGTGGAGCAGGAGATCAATGTAAGGGTCTCTCACCCCATATGCCAGCCATAAGCCGGTATGGCGTCGCCTCCATATCTGCTGTGGTAAGGGAGGCAACTGGCTGGTGAGGTGCTCTAAGCACCAACATATCTGACCATCTAGCTGCCCTCACAGCCCCTGGGTCTGCCACCTCTACCCCTCTGCCATAAGGAATAAAATGCTCATACACCCAACTCATGACTAGAGTCGGGTGGCTCAATGACTGTCCCTGCAAAAATGGACCACCTCGTATAAGTCATGGTAGGTGGTCCCTGCAATATCTCGCGCCCAGCATATATCCAACCATGCCCCTCTATCTGTGTAATGATGGGGGCCCAGCAGTATAATAAAGTATCTCCTCCCTTGTCCCCGATCAGCCTCGAGGCAAGGATCCCCATGATAGCCTGTCGAAATACGGGGATGGGCAAAGAAGGAATGGATCAAACTCTCACTCCCTTCTTCGACCCCGTAGAGATGGCTGCATCCCCCATGTAGCCTGCCCACTGTGCAATCTGTGCTCGAGACCCTGCCGTCTCCAGTGTGAGTCTCCTCTCGATGATCGGGACCCCTAGGATACGGTAGACATCCTCCAAAGTGATGGTCCACTCACCGCGGACCCCTGGCAGTCGGAAAGTGTTCCGATCTGCATCCCAATATGAAAACAAGTCACAAAGTATGTGACTGGATGGTGTGACATGGGGCACGCGTGATATACGCAATATGCCGGCCCTCTGTAATGTATCCTCCTCATCCTGAGAAAGGGCATCCAATACCCCCGAAAGCCAATCACACTCTCTCTCTCGGCTCCATCTGATATACTCTGCTCTCGCCTGCATACACCCAAAACACACAAAACAGGCAAGTTAGTATCTAATCAATATCGAGAGAGTCATAAAAGCATATAGAAATGATAAAAATACAAGTGCAATCTCAAAAGTTAAGCTCTTTTGCATTCTGTGCAAAACCGCCGCCCTGAGCAGGGGGCGGTTTTGTAACCGCCGCCTTAAGGGCGGCGGTCATGTAACCGCCACCCTAAACAGGGTGGCGGTCATGTAACCGCCGCCCGGCCAGGCCAGGCGCGGTCGCGGTCTGAAAACCCGCGCGGGTTGTTAACCCCAAAAAGCCCAAAAATGAGCAAAAATAGACCTTTTTAACTAAAAACAAAGCCTACCCAGTAGGCGCCCCCCCTAGATGGACCTTTTGAACCTAACATTTTCAAAAATAATCCCCCCATTGCAAAGAATTTGCCATTTCAAATTTGAAGAGGGAAAAACACAAAATGGAAGAAAACCAACCTGTGATCACTGAGGTCGGTGTTCCGCTCGTGGAGGCATGATCACGATCTCGCTACGAACGTTTCGACTCTACTCACGTGAGAAACCGTCACCGTGGGTCCCAGAGCTCAAAATCAATCAAATCAACTCACGCAAATGAATAGGAAAATGGGCCCACTTTCATATATATATCATTCTGTTTCGTTTTAAAATGACTTTTTCACAGGTTTGGAGCGCTGTTGGAGGTAAGTTTCTATCCCCGCATGAATGGTACGTTCTCCTTCCCTATTATTTTAGCATTTATCTTCCAAGTTATTGCATCTATCTGCACTTGAGTTCTCTTTTCATTTTGCAGGTAGCGGGAATTTCGATGGCGTCATCTCAACACATGGATGAGTAAGGTATAGCTTCTAACTCCCCATTTCGGGACTGCCATACTCGGACCCACCGTTTTATGCCTCTTCATGGCTAAAATGCTTCTCCGAGGGGGCAATATGTACGTACCCAAAATTGTAAGGTACTGTACTACCGGAACAGTGTAACAAGTGCCCCGATGATGATACAGGTCTCCTCGCAAGGTGTTCGGGATCCGGAAAAGCCCTCGGAGTATGCGTTAACATCTTGCGTGCCTCGCTTAGCCCCCGCGCCCTTTGTTTTCCCCTTTTCCCTCTTTCCTTGGCCTCTTGATCTTCAGTGACGAAACCACCGCCCTGAAGGGCGGTGGTCTCGTGACCGCCGCCCTGATCAGGGCGGTGGTCCTGTAACCGCCGCCCTACTCAGAGCGGCGGTCCTATGTGTGTTTTCCAGAATGCTCTTTTGACGCGACCCGCGTGAAATATCATGACTCACCATCTTTCCTTGCCGACTTGAGCATGCATTTATGTTTTTGGTCCCCTGGAATAGTGTTTTTCCTTTGTTTATTGTTTAGGAGTTCAATTTGGTTTTGGTTCTTGGATGTTGGAATTCCTATAAATGCATGGTTTGTGCTCAAGCAAATGGCTTCTCTCTCAAGTTTTGTTTTTTGGATTCCTCTTTGCAATTCTTTTAGTTTTCCTTTTCGCTTAGAATACTTAGTTTTCTTCATTGCGTGTTTTGGTTAGTATTGTGTCAGCATTGGTAAGCCACAGACCCATCTTGTGCAGGCAGTGCTATTGTTTCATCCAATCCAGTTAGAAGCTTGCCTCTGAATTCCTCTTTGCTGTAGATTTGTTTTTACTGTGTCTTGGAGTTCTTAGTTCAATTCATCATATACCTGGTTAGCTTTATTCAGCTGTTGGTAAGCCACATATCCAACTTGTGCAAGCAGTGTCTTTATTTTGGAACGGAATAGCTTGGGAAGCCATTAAAGTTGCAGGTTTTGCTCTTCGTATAGGATAGTTACAGGTTCTGGTCACTTCACGTTGCATGACTCGCAGTAAAATCCCGCTAGGAATCGCATAAGCCAAGCTCTATACTCTTGCACTATCCCTCTCCTACTCACATTCTCGGTCTGCATTCTGAGCTGTCCTTATCCCAAAATCTACTCCTATCGGTGCTAGCATTACACGCTTTTCTGGATCCAAGTGAACACGAAAGAACGAGAAGATCATACTGAGGGGACGAGATCATACACACACCATCGGATTCGCCACTGTTCTGCGGAATCCAGGTTTTAAATTTCAAAGTTCTAGTCAGAATCATATCAAATAGAGTAGTTAATCACTTTATTTCATTTCATTCTATTCTCGATATTGCCAGGGAAGCTGTGGGGATTGATAGTTTCTGAGAAACTATGATTCACTCCTCACTTCTGAGGTAGGATCGAGAATCTTGTAGGTAGATTAGATAGGCTATTTTATTCATTTAGAATAATTCTACAAATCGCATAGGCAAATAACCACACTCGGTTATCTTGTCTGTTTTTAATTATTGTTTAGTTATTATTTCTAGATATGCTTAAAATAGTTTGCTTTCCTTAAAATTGTTAAATATTTCAGAGAAGAATAAAAGTTATATGCAGTTAGATTTATTTCACGTAGTTAGAATTTGCTTCATTACAGTTAGTTTTTATGACAGTTACGGGACCTCAAGAGCCTAGGGAATATATATTTGAGCCAATCATGCCTCAACCAAACCTCGTCACAGCGATAGTTGACATAGACCAAAATCTCAGGATACAAGTATTCCGAACAACCACAGATTTACAACTGATCAGTTCTCAGTTAAGAGGATTAAACATAGAAGACGACCAAGCACATGCATTTTGGTCAAGTCAGCCAAACTACAGATTACCCTAGAAAACATCCACATGACTGTAGAAGGGCTCAAAAGAGAACAAACATTCGGGTGCGATCCTCTAGTTCCACAGCCAGACGCTGGAGACACCCTCGTAGATATAGATACCAGCTTAAGAATCCAAGTCGCAAGAACGCCTGTGAGGTATTCTGAGAAGATTGCACAACTGTTAGTTCTAAACGTAGAAGCTGAGAAAGCTTACGATTACTGGATACTAGGGATTAGAACTTGATCTCGCGTATGACCATAACAGGACCGCAACAACCAAGAATCTATGGTTGTGATCCACAGATCCCACAGCCTAACGAGTCCACAGGTCAATCCAATATAGACGCTAACCTACGTACCTTGGTATTCAGGTCCACTCCACTTCCACCTATCATCGTCGAACAACTGTCCTTACTAGATATAGCGGCTAACGAAGCTAGGGAATTCTGGACTAGGCCAGAAAATCATCCGTAGAGCCAATTATATTCATCATCCACCATATGACCTTATCAGGAGATATACACGAAACAATCCCAGGTCATTTTCCACGTATTCCGCAACCCATAGATCGAATCACGCCAGAGCTCGATATTGATTGGAGCCTTCGAGCAGTCATCCTTGTTGATCGATCTATCACACCAGTCCAAGTTAGAAGGGCCTTCTTTGCCTTAGATTCACAAATTCCACTAGTGCGTGTCGAAGACATTAGACTGCCTAACTAGTTTTTCTGCATATTCCATCCCCACCGGCTGTCTCGGCACGACCTCGGGAGGTTGGGTACGCGGAGGAGTTACTTGTTGATTCTCATGCTCACCTCCGACGCATGCACCCACTCCAAACCTTGGTGCTCGTGTTCCTAAGGGGCCGAGAAAAAAAAAAAGAACAAGTGAAGAATATGTTGTGAAAAGTATGGGTTATGCTGAGGACACAAAAAAAATCGTTGGTGCCCAATTTAAGATCATAGTAGGCCTTAATTATTTGTATGGATGGGAGTTGGTGGATCTAGATATGGAAACCACAAACACAAGGAAAACATTATCCTTTTCCATGCATACCCATATGAAAGATCCAAATTTTGAAGTCTGTGACGAATGTTATGTATTAAGGAGAGTGAATAAGGAAACCCAAAAGTAGAAACATGACAATAAATCCTACTCCAATATCTAATGATAAGGTAAGAAATTATTTGGTTAAAGTATCTGCAGAGGTGGCGTAGAGGAACATTGATAAGGTTTCCACCATTAGAGCACTACTTGAAGATAACAAGGAAAAAACTACAAAAATAACATGTTTAAAAGGAGAGAAGGACCTAGAACAAAAGAATAATGAGGCATTCATTAGCATGGTAGAAGAAATTGGTGACTACATTTTGAAAGAAAGACCTCATCTTGAGTCTAAGGTACCTGAGAAGTTTCCTTTAGCTATACATATTATGTGCGCACATTACTTGATTTAGTACTAGAAGATGCAACAATTTGAATTCTAGGGCCAAAGGATCTTGAACAAGAAATAGAAAGAGAAAGGGCCTCCATGGTTAGGAAAATTTCAAAAATGTGAGGCATTTCTCCAAACTCTGAATGAGGAAATAAAGAAAGCTAACCAAGCTCAATATTTATGCAACACCATAATCAATAATCGTAACCATAACTATAATTGAAGATAATGAATTTTTGAAAGCAATGAAGGATGAAACAATAGGGTATGTAGAAATATTGACACAGTAAATCAAAAGTGTGAAGCCCTTACAAAGTAAGCCACGATCCACATAAGGAGATAATATATGAGATTAGGAAGTACATAGTGCAGAGGATGGATCTTCCGGAGGGAATTATGACTGTTATGACTAGTGTTGTCCATGTACTACAGAATGAGAGGGAAAAGATTACTCGTGACGAATTGGAAGCCATAGCCATAAAAATTCTAGAGAATACAAGGACCACACCGGATGACTCGGAAGACATTGGAGGCTTATATTAAAATAGAATATCCAGCACTGATCCTCCCGATCAAGAGGAGGGTGATACAGTAGTAGAGGTCTATTATTTGTATAGTGATTATTTGCATTCTTTAAATACTTATTATTTATTATTTGGAGGCATCGAAAGAAACCCCATTACCGGGAGGTAATGTAGTTTAGTGTGGGGTAATGTTGAGAAGATGTATTATTCTAAGGAGAATATGCATGTAAGATTTGTGCACGAGATCAAGGCACATTTGAAGGCACACAAGGATAGGAAAGGAAACACCGGCCACAACAATTTGATACTAAATTATCCATTTTCATGGATACGAGATATTGTTAGAATATATAACATGTGGAGCACACATTAGAATGGAGAATCATGAAAAACACCAATTATATTTTGGGAATGAGCAACTCGATAAACATCATACATGAGTTCAAGATAATAATAGGATTACTTCTTCTAGTTAATTGTAGGATGTCTATTATTAGCGCACTTGCATGTGTGCATGTTATTGTAAAGGCACATGGCTATTATCAGCATGTGACCTATTTTGGGAAGTGTGTAGGTGGTGAAGGGAAAGTCCCCACCCCTATAAATATGTAGTGAACTATGTAGTTAGAAGAGGGAAGCTGAATAATGAATCATTGTAGTGTTATGTTTTTGGATTTGACATGCGCATAACTTATGGTAATATTTTGTAATGTAAGAAGCTTCTATATATTACAATGTCTAATATAATGGAGTATATTGATGGATAATGGTTTTAAACATGACTGTAATTAGTTCTTGCATGGTTAATCTTATTATGGTTATCATTTAATTCATGATTATTTAAGATTTAGATCTGGAATATGCTCAGGAATTTTTATGCTTAATTAAGGATATGTATATGTTGTATCTTCATTACACTAACATCCTATACAAGCATATTTAAAGAGGGGCATGGTACCTTTGCATGCTTTGGGTAAGCGCTCAGCCAGTGTAAGGTGATGTGCCAATGCACTTGGGTTTTTATGGGTTTTATATAGTAGATTCTAGGTTGGATCGGAAGAATACTGCACGATGATGAAAATGGTTATAGCTTAGGCTCTATATTCATTTAGGTGTGTAAAGGTGTAAAAAGAAAGGTAGGAGGAGGGATCCTTATATAGTCTAATGGATAAAATAATCTCTACATCCCTTTATGTGAGGCATAATAGCTAGGTTGAGTTAGTTGTGGATAAGGAAGGTTTAGGAAAGGTTGAGTTTACTTTATGAGAGTTTTGTTTGTCTTCTAGTGACTCATGGGTATTGAGGGGGTTCATTAATTAACAAAAGTGATTAATTAATAGGTGTGTAAGCTTATATAATCTTTTAGAGGAATAATTAGTATGGTTTATGTTATGGGAGTAATTTAATCAAATAAATGACAATTTATTCATTAAATAGAAGAGAGAATAAATAAATTAAGAATAATTAATTAATCTAGATATAAAGGGAGGCTAAATTTATTAAGAATAATTAATTAATCTAGATAGAAAGGGGAACTAACTAACAAAATTTCATTAATTGGTGTCATTGTTGGATAGAAGAGTTAATTAACTAACGTAATATAATTAATTAACAGCGATATCAAAGAAAATGCGTGATATTGATGATATGTCATCAATTTTTGGGAAAGGGTATAAATAGCACAATTTAAGTAATTATATTCCTCAAGTTAAATTATAGGTATCTACTCATCTTCTACACTTGACCATTTCATCATATTTCATGCTATTTCACTTAAAGTTACACTAGCACACATTTATTCATGCTAGTGAATTTAATTTTCACACTAGTGTATTCATTACTAAACTAATGCACTTTTATGCTAGTGTACGCATTAGCATTCTAGAGCATTCAACATCATGTTAGCATATCCAATACGCTAAGTTTTCCATTTCAACACTAATGTACATAACTTAATGTTAGTGCATGCAAGTCAATGCTAGCGCACTTTGTGGGATACACTAGAGTAGCTACTTGTTTGCATGCTAGCATTAATTTTTTTTTTTAAATACATATAACAAACATTAAATGCATTGAATTCATTTTTGTATACATATTGGACCATCATCATCAAGAGCCCACCCAAACTCTTGAATTCAATCCACACAATGAACACCTTGTGGATAATACACCATATTTACCACAATACGTAGCTTAGAAATATCTCAACGATGTAAAAATATCTAATAGAACAAATACTAAGTAATATTTTCATCCTTCCCACCCTTCTATTTAACCGCTTAATCTTATCCTAATTTTTCTTTCTCAACCTTAATTTTTTCCTTTGTGCCCTCATCACTAACTTTCTATGTCCTTTCTTCCTATATTAGTTATGAATATTTATCACTATCCTTTCAAGCGTTTGTCCATTTCTTCGATGCATCACCCATCTGCTCGAGGGAACACTTGTTAAGCATAATCCAAACTCACCGGGAATCCAAATGCTTCACTCGGGAAAAATAAGGTACTTCATCATTTGTTCACCAATTTACACGTGTGTACTATCTTTAAAGTGCTATTACTTTGTAATAACACTTTAAAGAGGGGAAAATATAGACACCCTAAAATATCACATTACACATTCTAAATCTCTAAATTTACCGTATAATTACTTCATGATACATTACGATCATTTTTTACTAGTTTCACCACTTTTGATATATTTCGCTAGTGAATGACCTTTAATGGAATTTTACGATATCATCTCGTAATTCTCCTAATCATTATTATCACTCACCCATGGTCTCAAATTATAACATATTCACACTTTGGAACTTATTACAGTCATATCCCATTCCTAGGATTAATTAATTAATCTTACCATTCTTATTATTAATTCCTTGTCCTATTAGCTAATTTAATATCAAAATAATTAAATAAATCTTACACATATCAATTTCTACCTCACCCCTTATCCATTATCCCTTCACTAATTAACATCTCAAGTTAACTAGAGAAAAAAATCAATTAAATATTAAATCATTAAATATATGCAAGAAGACAAGTTTAGATTAAATCAAATCATGCATTTGAATTAACTAAACATATCCCATAAAGCATGGCATTCTAAAATTAAAGCAATTAACTCTAAAAGCTAAAATTCATGTTAATTTTTTGGGTAAATAAAACAAAATACATGAATATTATATTTCAATACAAAATATTAAAATATTCAAAAGCATGTATAACCTTTTCCAAATCAATGATAACTCATTCATGCAAGCTCAAAAAAATGGTTCAACTCCTCAATCAAATTGGAAACTCAACTAAACAATTCAATCATGCTTTAGTTAACTTCATATTAGACAAGTTAATCACACAAATAAATGATTTGGGAATTATCCTCCCTCATCTATAAATAATCACTCATTATTCTCTAATTATCATCTTTAGAAGCTTTGAGATTTGCATCATCATTGTGTTGGATTATCATTCAATCTCACATATTGTTACATTATCCCTTGATCACAAATCTATAATTTTATTTTGTCATAACTGAAATATACTTCCATTTGTAACATATTTGGAGCATCCACAAATAAATTTATCAATAGATTCAACAAGCTCATTGCTTCATTCCAAACTTCAACAATCTCATATGAGGTCATAAGGATATACAAAGCAAGATATGGTTTGTTTTTATTTACTTGTTTGTTTTTTTGTATAATTTCTCTATATATGGTATGGATATATGTATCCTAACTCCAAAAAAATAGTTGCACTATAGAATTCATCTTTACACTCTATTATCTTGAGCTAAAACTATAACTTAGCTTGATAATAATGAATCCAATCCGTCCCCAAAATTATCGCATATGATCCCAAGGGTACGATAAAAGGTGACAAGTGTTATAAAACACCCCTAAGTCTAAGACAAACTCTCCACACAGGTTTCCATGGTGAGATTGGCCCCGAAGGGCCAACTCTACCTACCATTGGTCTAAATTCCTAGTCATGCACAAAAGCACGCCACCATAATCGAAGGTAAAATTAAAATAATTTGATGCACTATAGTAAATGAAAACTATAACCACATAATCTCTGATTATACTTAAAACCTTGATAATAATGGTCTAGAGCTTGGCCTATTGGTCATCTATTGTGGTGTAGATGCAATGAGCATTCCCTATGTTAACCACTATCTGCTCATAGGTGGGACTAGTGGCCTATCTAAAAGTACATTGTGAGGGAAGTTAAGAGCATAATGACCAATGTCTCTCGTAAACAAAACATCATTACCCTAGTGTAGAACCACATGCATTATCTTTTACTTATTTTTGGGCACTTCCCTAGCTCACTATTGAGTCCTAGTGGCCTATCTATATTGATCACCTTATCCTCTATCTCTAAAAACCCTTGATCCGGCATAATCCTACCTCTTTGAACATCCTAAGGTGGCCTAGGTCACTAAAAATACAAATGAGGAGAGTATGGGGTCTCGTAACCGACTATGAGGGTTTAAAATCTTCTCATGAAGGTGGTGTTGCACTCATGTGTCTACTCTTCTTCTCGTAAAGGTTCCTTTATCTTATAAATGGGCCTTGTTCTTGTTTCTATACTCTTGGGCCATTCCCCTTATCCCCTCTTATAAATATGGATTCTCCACCAACCATGTAAGGATTAAAGGAGAAAAATCCTAACTAAACATTCCAAATATATATTCAGTCCTTTGATAAAATGGTTCACCTATAACTTCTCCTCCTAGAGATAGTCCACATACTACAGTAGGTATAGAAAGTGACTCATACTACACTACTTTTCCGTAACCCTAATGGAGGTCATGAAAATTTTTGATCCTCCTCTACATGAAGTGTGTATATATATAACACACTCAATTCTAGTCCTCTAACAACTCCCAATTGACTATCTCAAGAAAGATATGGAGGTTTCACTCCTATGATCTCCACCAGGCATCTGATGCATCTTATAGGATGTGAATACTCAATTTGACCTTTATTTTTCTCTCAAACATCTCGAATCCGAAAAAAATATCCAAACTAAAAACCATGCCTCTATATTGAAACCATCCATAGAACCTCTAAAATTTGGTGGATACATCCCAAGTCAATATTTAATCATGTTATGTGGTCCTAAAATACAAGTACATGGCTCTTCCAATACCTCCAAAGGTGGCGAAGATAGACTCACAAGTGATGGTTCCCTAACCAGTGATGGTGGCATAAAGAAACACACTGAGTGAATCCTGCATTGCAATACACATGTCTCAAGGTTATCTCACACTATGGGATATCACTTGACACTCTAAAATAAAATAATATAAAGAATAAAAATAACCCTCCTCACATTTTGGTCCTACTAATCTCTGCTGCGACACACCAAGCTCTATGTCCTCCTAATGTAAGATTATGTTGTCCTCGAGAACTCCCATCATTTGATAAAGGGTCCGAGTAATCAAAGGATAAACTCTATAATGCATTGGTCCACATGATGTGAACCAGGTGGTGATGTGGGTGGTGACATGGGTAGTGTTACATGCACGTCATATTCTCTCGCCTCTAGCCACTCCAAATCCTCTCCCTTCTAGGCAGCGTACACCACATAAGGAAAAAACAAGATCATCACCTAAGGTTGATTTTTAAAGTTTACATCAATTTTTAAGTTTTTTCAATTTTCAAATTATAGTATGGATTAAGTTTTGTCTCTTCATCAAATGCACATTACGTAAACATTCTCTAAGTGGGGTTGATTAATTAGAAAGATTAAATAATCCCTTTTACAAAAATACAATAAAATTAATCCCCATGGCTCCCAATGTTGAAAACCAAATCTGATATTAAGTGTGGATCCCTACTCCAAGTGAGCCAAAAATAGAATGTAGAAAAATAGAGAAAAAAATTTGGTATAATTTTTTTGGAGTTAACTTCTAAACTAATTACGTGACCTACTAATGAGCTTGCATGACTAATACAAAACTTCCTAAAATAGGGTCCCATAGTTTAATATGTCTAATCCAATGCACCAAACTAAATGATTTCCCTTAACCATTTCACCTTCAATGTTATTTAAACTTTAATCTAAGGTCGGGATCTAAATACATATGTTATAATTTAATGGGAGAATTTTTGTAATTCACTTTTAAAATTAGTTCACTTGATTAATTTTATTTCACTAGATTGGATTAATCAACTTAGTTAATTTAATCACCCCAAATTCAAATTAAGTTATCTCACTTAATTAATTTAATTTCCTCTAAATTAAATTAATTTACTAGAACATTTTAATTTCCCCAAATTAAATTTTCTTACTCGTTTAATTTAATTTATCTAATTTAAATTAGTTTACTTGATAAATTTAATTCCTCTAGATTAAATTAAATCGATAAACCATTAAATTAACGACATTCCCTTGGTTAATTTAATTTCCACAAATTAAATTAATCTTCTAGAATTAACTTAATTTTCCTTTTTCACCTTAAAATTAAATTCACTTGATTAAACCAATTTCTTGATTAAATAAATTTATTAAATTAATCTAAATTTCATTATCTTAAATTAATTTACTTGATCCAACTGTCTTCTCTAAAACAAATCAGCTTAATAAAATCCTATCCGAAAACCTAAGGTTTAATTAATCCCCTTATTACTCAATTAACATAGGAGAATATAGTCACAATTTTAATTTATTTAAGTTGGGTTGAGATGAAGCATCCATCTCTCACCCTTGGATTCTTTTAATCCACACCATAGATCTTAGGGGATCTCTAGAAACCCTATAAATCCTTATGGAGGGATTATAACAAGCCTCTCTCACAAAGCTCTCACTTTTTCTCTTTTCATTTTTCTTGTCTATGGGTTTTTGGAGCTACCAAGGGAGCAAGATTATGGAGATGCATTCTCCATTTGGATCCACACTCCAAGCACATTTTAGTTTATTGTTTAGAGTTTAATCAAAATCATTTTTTTCTTTTTCCAATTTTTTTCTATGGGGTTTATATTTATAAAAACCAGTTTTAGCATTCATTTTTTTGTTTATATCTTCAAAATCATTGAGGGATTATTGTTTCTAAAATAAATTTATCATTATGGTTGCCTTGGGAGAGAAGATTATAGGTTTAAATATAGTGAATATAAATATTTTCTTTAATTTTATTATTGTAAAAGTAAGAGAGGGTAGCCAACATATAGGGCATGCCCCATAAGGTTATGTATGTATGTATATATGTATATATGTACGTACGTACGTATGTATGTGTACATATGTGTGTGTGTGTGTGTGTGTGTGTGGGTGTGTGTGTGTGTGTGTGTTTTCTATATTTTAAAAAGTTGTTGGTTTTAATATGAAGTGGCCATGGAATGGCCACCCTCCAAACTATAGTTTATTTTGTGACCAAATATATATAAATTTGACAATCATTTCATCTTAAACTACAAGTTTTTATTTTCCACGAGAACATTTTTGCACAAAAATAAATCAGTAAAAGACAACTCTTACTAAACTCAAGGTCTTATGTTATTTGTGAGTTAAAAGTAGTTAGAAATCATCAACCCAGTTCCATTCCCATTGAGTTCATTGGATACTTTTGATAGGTGGCCATGGGGACACCTTGAGGTAGGGGTGAAAATTCTCCATATAGACCAAGAAGAACATAGTTGGGTTCTTTGACTACAGATTGCTCGGTGGACATTAAGGACCAAGCCCACCCTCATGTCCCACTGTGAGAAATTTATCCTCTAACCACTCTATTTCATAGCTCTAGTATATTAAAATTGTTTCAAACCAAAATTTTGAACTCAAGGTCTTGGGATATGGGTGAGTTATAAGTAGTTTTTAATCATCAACCCATACTTTTTTCCCATTGAGTTCATTGAACACTTTCAATAGGTGGACATGGGGAAATTTTTAGGTAGGGGTTGAAATTATCCATATGGAACAAGTGAAATATATTTGGTTGCTTTTAATTTGGATCACTCGGAAGACATTAAGGAACCAAGCCCACCCCCATATCCCACTTAGATAAAGTGATCCTCTTACCATTCCAGTTCATAGCTCTAGTATATTAAAAGTGTTTCAATACCAAAGTTTGGAAATTTTAGAGTTCTGAGGGTAAAATTATGTTGTGAATTAACGATTTTAGTGGTTAGTTTGGGGGTGGCGAGGAGAAATGAGGCAGTCCTTTGAGGCATATTGATGGTCACTTGGGTAGGTAAGATTAAACCTCTCCATCTCCTTTTATCTCTCCAAAAGAGTTTATAGGGAAGGTGATTAGGAGTGTGGTTCTGCAGAGAGATTATCCTAGAGAACGTAGTAGATGAAGAATTTCATATTCTTAAGAAAATATCTATCGTCACTAAATTCGCTAATAAAAGGATTAAAATGAGGATATTTTTCAAAGGTGTGATAGAGAATGGAGAAGAAATATTTGAATCTCTTTCCTTTACGAATGATTCTTTTCTATATTTTTTCATAATGATGAACAAAATAAGGAAACTCTCTGGAGAAAGGAACTAATTTTAGGGGAGGAAGGTGTCTATATTATTCCTTTATTCCCTATCTTCAATGCTTTCTCATATTTGGTGGGGAAATACTAGTCTAGATTCTTCTATATGCTCTCTATGTGGAATACTCAAAACCATATATGTTTTCAAAGATATGTAGTAGGATCGAGAAAGGTTCTTATGATCAATCCAACATCATTAGATGGATCTATGCATTCCTTTTATATGGTTTTTTTCCTTAAATCTCTGCTCTAAGATTCCATCCTGTATCTTTATAATTTCACCTTTAGGTAAATGGAATCAAAAAGTGAAATATGAATTTTTCCCCTATATGTTATACTCTTGTAGTCAGGTTGGTCACTTCAAATCCCAATGTCCACCGAGAAGGATCCCTCAATTTGATATTGAGTGGAATTGATCTCAAAATAATGTGATTAATCCATCAATTGATGACCTCCTGCTTCTCCTCTTGAAGCCTTAATTCCTAAAAATATGCTAAGTGGTTTAGATAAATTTCTCAAATAATCCTCTACTCTAGTGTCTTTGATTTATGAAGGTATTAGTCAAGGGAAGGCTAATTCTCTAATTGAGTTGATTAATTGAAATGACAAACTATAGGAATTGGAGGAATATTGAGGTGTCATTTCCCTAGTAGTAAAGAATATTTAGAAGAAAACACCGATAATATGGATCTCCTTTTAATCCCAAATAATCTTTCCCGGTCCATCATGGCCTCAAGATGGCCAATTTTCAGACCTTTGGGAAAAAATGAAAAAAATAGAAGCACGGTCGAAAAGAAAGAAACAAATAATGGAAAGTAGAAAACAATTAGTTTTTCCAAGGATGATTCTGGGAAGGTGCAACTTCTTCCATCTAATCAATGAAAATATTATTTTGGATTTTTATGGGTTTAAAATCCCCTAAAAACAACGCTTAGTTAAGATTTGTATTTTCTCCTCGGATGTCTCAGTATGATTTTTCTTCAAGAAACTAATACGGTTTCTAGTTAATTAAAAATTGTTTGTCGAAGTCTTGGAAAGGTTGGCTAGGAAAATTCTCTAATGCTCAAGGTACTTCAAGTGGTCTAGGTATTCTTTGTAAAGTTAATAATATTCCTGTTGAATTAGTGAGGAAAATTCCTAATTGGTAGTTTTGAAAATTTTCTCCTTTCCAACACCATGATGTTCTATTTATTTTCAATGTATTTTCTCCTAGTAATGTGATATGTAAAAGGCATTTATGGTAGGAGATATATGCTGGATTGCAAGCAAGGTAAGACCATATCATCATCCCGGGTGGTGAATCTAATGTCATCCTTTTAGATAGAGAAAATTGGAAGGCCTAGTAAGAAACACTTAATCTCATATTGAATTCTATTCCTTTGTTCGAATAATGGTCTTATTGATATTGAACCCAAATAAGGATGATTCACCTGACTAATAGAAAGAAGGGTTTTATATCTATCATGGAAAGTCTTGATAGTTTCTTGGTTTTTACCACTTAGAATCAAAGAAACATCCTACTTGAGAGATTTTTATTCCTTGGTTGGGTTCATACCATTTCCCCATTCTCATGTCCTCTATCTTGGATGAAGCCCTAGAAAATGCCTATTCAAATTTAAATTGGTGTGGTTCGAGACCCATCTCTCCCAAAAATTATTACCTCCTGGTGATCCTTGATGAAATTTAGGGGATCAAAGATGTTTATTATCTTTCGAGAAGTTAAAATTGTTGAAATTGAAATTGTTGGAATGAAATAAGTTCCACTTCAAAAATATTTTCTAGGAAAATGTTCATGTAGAAATATTTCCAGTTTTAAAATGATTTTTTTATTAATAACATGGGTCGCTGAATTTTTTCAAAAGAAAAATAAATTCTGGGTGAGTTGGGGAGTTTCGCTTAGGGAAGAGCTTTGTTGGAAATAGAAGTCTAGAGAAAAATGGCTTCATGAAGGTGATAAAAAATACTAAATTTTTCCATGCTTCGGTCAAAGTTAGGAGAAATGTGAACTTCATCTCAAATATTAAGAATGATAATGGGGATCTAATTTATGAGAAAAAGTGCATTAAATAGGAAGGTATAAAGTTTATCTCAAATCCATTAGGTGGGGATATCCATTCTCACGTATCTCTGTAGGTTGATCTTCTCGAATAATATCCCTTAGATTGTTTCTTTATTAAAAATATTATTTATTAATGGCCCCTTTTATATGGAAGAGGTCAATTAGGTGGTATTTTCTATATAAACATAAGGCCTCAGACCTAATATTTTTCAAGCATATATTTTTTTATGTTTATGGCACATCCTGGGAAAATATGTCCTGGATGTGGTGCAAGAATCCAAAAATTCAAGAGGATCCTAACAAATTTGAATTGCACTTTCATAAATATTTGCACAAAAAAAAGATAGACCCAAATCCTTTGATGATTTCAAACTAGTATCTTTGTGTAATAATTCTTATAAAATCATATTTAAAGTCATTTCTCTACGCATCAATCTTGTTTCTAACTCCCTAATTTCACTAGAAAAAAAGGATTTGTGCTATAAGATTGATCTTTGAGGGTGTTATTTTATCTCATGAACTAATACTTCCTTTCTAATAGCATAAATGTAAGTATGTTACCAAATATAGATATAAGTAAAGCATATGATCAGTGAATTGGATATTTCTAATGAAAATGCTATCTAAATTTAGATTTTCCCCTAAATTTTGTGAATGTATTTTCAGTTGCTTATCCATCCCCTATTTCTCTATTTTGGTCAATGGTTCTGCTGAAGGTTTTTTTGGAAGCAATAGGGGATCCACTAACTTGACCCTCTATCCTCCTTCCTCTTTTTTTTTTTTTTTTGAGGCTTTGGGGAGGACCATTAAGGAAAAATTAGGTCTAGGAGTCTTTGGGGTTTCTAATTTACTAAGGACACATATCCTCTGTCTTACCATCAATTTGCATATGAAACCTTTCTTTTGGCCATGCTTCAATTTAGGAGGCAAAATAACTAAAAGCTATCCTAAATCCTTATTTGGCTATTGTGGGTCAAGATATTATTTTGGAAAAATCTATTATATTATTTTTCCTTGTTTCTACAATACTTTGTGTAGGAGAATTCAATGGATACTTGGTTTATATTTCAAGAAGATGCATCTAAAATAATTGGGGGCCCTCTCTTTACTAGATTAGGACATCCCTCTTTATGAGATAATATACGTAAGGAATTTGAATTTCATTTGTAGTTTTGGAAGGGGAAGTGGTTTTCCTTTGTGGGTAGGCTTTTTTGTTTCATTCTCATTTTGAATTCCTCCTTATTTACATGATCTCAATCTTGAAAATTCCTCAATTGATGTTATCGAATATTTTTAGGTTATGAGAACATTTATATGGAAAGGTATCGATGTGGAAAATAAAATTCCAGTTTTAAAATGGGATGTTTTCTCCTCCCTAAGAAATTTGGAGGGACTGGAGTCATTATTATAGAAAATAAAAACCTCTCTCTTGGGGCTAAATTGATCTAATAACTTCTTACAAACCCCAGCAATATGTATGGTAATATTATTAAAAACAATATCTTGGGGCCCCTCTTCAAGAGGTTATTCTCAAAATTGAGAACCCCTAGAGGTTCTCATATTTGGATTTTTATTCTCTCTTGTGAGAATATTTTTAAAAACTCGGTATCATTATTCATTGGTAAGGAGAACATGCACAATTTTGGGATGAATTTTGAAATGGAATCCCCAATCTTAGTGAGATTCCATCTCTCCATAATCTTAAGAAGTTAGTTATTCCTCTTTGGGGTTATAAATTCATCAATTATAGTAAGAAAGTTTCTCATCTCTCCCCTCTATAGTTTGAAATTATTTAGAGAACATTCCTACTTTTGAAGCCTCTAAAACCTTCCTTAAAAAGAATTGGCTAAGATATTTTTTTCTATCCTTTGAAAAGGAAAATATCATTTGTATAACTAAAAATTGGGTGTTTATTCTTCCCAAAATTATTATAAAAAAATGGGTTATGGAGGAGGGATTTAAGGAAAAGAAAGGAGTGAATGTTGTTCCAAATATTTCCTTTAGGGTCATGCCTTCAATTGGAATAATTCTAGGTTAGAAGTAAAGGAAACTAAAAGGTAAAGCTAGCCCAACTAGATGCATCCTTTGTTATGTAGAATAAGAACACTTGGATAATATTTTGGTTCATTTCCCATTTGCATTAAAATGTTGGAATGGTTATGTGCTAGAATAAATCTCCCATGGGTTCATCTTAGGAATTTATGTGTGGTTATTCTTACTTGGCCTAGATTTATCTCTAATGATGTTTTGGTTTTGGTATGGGGTTGTGTTGGATAAAGTTTATGCTTGGATAAACATACAACTTAGGAAGTCATGGGATAAATCCCCTTCATTTAATGGTGAAGTTCCCATTTGATTTATTTATTTATTCTATGGCCTTTTAATCTATATTTGGGGTATTAATTTAGTTTTATAACTCATGAACCATAGCTAAACAACTTTGGAGCAAGTAAGAAGTTGTACGGGAAAGAAACTGCTAGGATAAGTAGAAAGATAATGTGAAAAAATAGAAACAACTATGCAAAGGAAACGTTCTTGGCAATGAGTAGATAATAGAGCTAGTTACGGCCACATGAAATAAATAAATATTTGGTGATTTTTACAATTCTTAACAAATGAAAAGAAGTGCACTTAGATGAAATTTAAAGATAAAGCAAAGTTTACCATTATCTTTCACAATTCACACAACAATACTTTAGAAGACACAAAGTTCCAAAAATATTCCTTCTTCTTATTCAATTATCAACTATTTACAAAATGAACATCTAATTATTTCAAAACAAAGTTTGAAACAACCATATACAAAGTATAACAGTTGTTTTCTAAAATTCCTAGATCCCTTGACCCGTAGGCCTCTTCCTCTATTTATAGTTTCCATAAGGGAAATACAAAAGAGACAATGTCCGTTATACTTCCATAAATGTCTAACTACAAAACTGCGAGGAGTTGAGAACTTTTCTCCTCAAAATCCTCATTGCATGCCACATATGTGTTTGGAATGTTCCATCATTTAAATAAGAAAAACTAACTCACCACTATCATCAAGTAGTTGACTTTATCAACCAAATTAAAGTAACAATGATTAACTAAATTACTTTAGTCATATAATAAATTACATTACTTGATTACATTTAGAAGTAGATGAAGAAAGAGTGAAGAAGAAGAAGAAGAAGAATTATTCCAACTGCAATACTTTGGTCTCCTGCCTTGTCCTTTTCCTCAGCTATATCCTTATTCTTTTCATGGTACTTGGCATATTGATCCATCATGTATTTGATCACATTATTATCTACTTTTACAATAGCCTCCATCTCCATTTCAAATTGGAGTAATTCCTTCTCCAAGATTTTGCACCATCCTCTTAATTTCCCAATTCTAGACTCAAGGTAATTAACATCCCCTTGAAGATTTGATAATTTTTCCATTGATTCTCGACCGAAGGGAATGGTAGCATTGTTCATTTCTTGCTGAAATAATTGAAGGAACTCTTTAATGTCCTTTGGAGGTTTATCAGTATTGTACTTTGTTATATCATAGATGCCATCATTGAGCTCATCTAAGGATTTCTCCACCTCTTCTTCTACATGTTTCATCATTTCCATAATTTGATTAAGAATCTTTTCTAGAATGAAAGAGTAAGCACATGTTGTTTCCCCTTCTTCATAGACCCTTCAAGTTCAATCTGATCTTCAATTAACACATTATCTGGTAATGAGCCAATTTCTTGTAGACTCTGAAGTTGAAGCTCTACCATCTTGCATTCATTATCAACTTCTTTTCTTAAGATTTTTAGTTTATCCCATTTATCTTGGCATTATTTCATTTTCACAAGTATTTATTTGTAGTCCTCCATAACTATTTTGGTGATATTAGCTATCCATTCATCCACAACCTTAGCTTTATCACCAATTTCTTCCATTATAGTGATCACTTGGGGATTCACTTGCTCTTCTGTCAATATTGGATGAACCAAAGACCTTACAACCTTCATAATTATTTCACATAACTTGGATGTTTTTTCTTTTAACTTGGTATTCTTAGATTTTTCCTCATCAATATTAAGAAAAATACTATTAATCAATGTTTGTGTATCTTTCTTAAGGCCTTCAGTAGTTACCTCACCTAGAGGCACTCTTGTCACCATCAGATCTTCCTTAGTCAATTCATATTTTCCCTTACCTGCTATCGGGGTAGACACTTCAAAAAAAAATTCCTTAATGGTTCCATTATAATCTTTTAAGTAACCTTGTCTATCTTAGAATTCTTTCCCTTCTTCTTGATACTCTTCAATAATTGTAAATCCATTTCCTCTAAATTGACCACTTCCTTAGCACTAGGAAGTTTTTTTGTGATGCTAACCATGTAACAAAGTCTTATCTTGAAGAGGTTGGGGTGCTGGAGTGGACCACCATCTCTTAAGTAGTAACTTCCTTGGAAGGATGCATGATCATTTCTTGTTGTACCTTTGGTGCTTCAGCAACAGTATCTTGTAACAACACCTTTTCAAACTCAGCCATCTTTTGAATCACCAATTGATTTTCAATCTCCTTCTCTTCCTCGGTTTGTTATCAAAATTACATTCAACTTCCTTTTCTTTCTCAACTCCCTCCTACAATAAAGGATATTGAACTAAATATTCTTGAATCATCTCCAAATGAGTACATTCTCAACTTTCCTTTTCAACCTCTCCTTCTTCTATCTCCATAGTTTCTGTTAAGACTTTACCTTTCTCTAATGGTTGAGATACCTCCTGAAGTGAGGACCCTTCCTTGGTAGCATCATGTATTTCCTCCTTCTATCCAATTGAATGATCTTTTGAAGATGGAGGGGGATTTCTCGGTGGATAGAAAGGAGGAGGATGAGGAGATGGAAATTTTGTCACAACTGAAGGAAAAATGAACTTAGCAGGTGCCAAAGGTGGCATAAACATTTCTACCTGTGTGGAAGAAATTTGTATAGTAGGAGCAACAACAGATGAAGACACCAATGAGTGAGAAGCCTCACTTGGAGTAACTTCTGAAATTGATGTTTTCTTAGAAGGTGTACATTTTTTTTTTTCTAGGCTTCTTACTTTGTTGTCACTTTATAGGCCCTCTCCTCTGTCCCTCGATCCTTCTTTTCTCTTAGTGCTCTTTTGACTGATTTCATTCATCACAGATTCTTCTAGGCAATAACCTTTACTAAGAAGCCAGTTGGAAGTATAGAGCAAAACCCTAGATGTTCTTTCCATAATTGTTTTTGACTTGTTCCTTATAGATGGAAATGGTGTATCATCCCCTCCCTCCTCTTAATATGGATAAACAATTACATTTCCATGATCGGAGAGCTTCTTGGGAATATTTATCAAACCAAAAATTATAATCTATTGCACTTTCATTCTTCTGTAATCTCTTCTTTTGATTTCAAATTCATATCGACAATCTATCCAACAATCCTCTAATGTTGTGAGATGTGTGTGATACAATTATACTGTCTTCCATGTAATATTTTTGTAATCAAAATTTATTCTAGTCTTATAGTCTATTTGAGTATAATTGTGGAAATTTATTTGGAAACATCTAGAGCTTTGTGGATTTTGGCACAATGATAATGCCCAATTACAAATAGAAATAAAACCATTGCTCTATGAAGCCCTTGTTACAAATCATGAATCTCCACCACTTTTCTACATAGTTTAAGTAAAATCCACCTATCACTAGGATACCAAGGAGATTTAATGGTTTTCTTGAGAAATCACTAACCCTTAGATAAGTGAAATGAGAGAACTGAATAAAAATGCATCCATATTGCACAACTGCATTCCATGCAACATAAGACACCCTTTTTTCCTTTAGTTGAGTATCAAGCTTGCAAATAACTTCATAGAAAAATAAATCATTGACCTATCTGTACTCCTTGAAATAATTAGGAAAGGCCAATTGTGGATAATATTCATGAATTGGATTCTCATCTAAGGTACCTTGGCTTTGTAACTTAGAATAAAAATCATTTATTCTGCAACATATACTAGATAAGAATTCATCTTGAAATCAAGCATTTGAATGACTCCCCGTAATTGGCTATCAATATTTTTTTCTAATAATTTTCACCCAATAAATAAAATCACTTGGCTTACTAGCCTCAATCATTCTGATAAAGTAGTACATCCATGTAGAGAAACACTTAACATTCTTCTCTCTATTGATCCTGCACAATAATTGAGTTATATGATCTTCCTCTTGAACCAAATCAAATATTACAATAGACTTAGGAAATCTTGAGATTCTTATTTTCCTTTAAATAATTTAAGTTTATGATCTAAATGACATCAGCCATGTTGTTCTCCCAGTATTCATTAGCCTTCTCCATACTAACCCCTAGTGCTTTAGCTATTGTAGGTATTTTCAAGAAAAAGTTAAGAAATGGGATTCAATCCTCACTACCACATTACTAGTGGTATCCTTAATTGTCGTTGTCTGAGAATATAAATTCTTAGCATATTCTAGTACAAAATCGGTAATTGAGGATTAATAGGAAAATCATCTCGCTTGTATTAATCCACTTCTAGTCCAGGCCTACATAAGAGGCATTTGAGTTTTGGCCTTAGATATTTCAATGAATTCACTAATGGAGACAAGTCCCATGTTTGTGTCACTGATTTTACTAATCTTGGATACAATACAAGATTCCACTAGATAGAATTCATACTCATACTTCATCTTACTCCCTTTTTCTTAATTGGTTGACTTGGACTTAGTATTTCCTTTACCTTTCATTGCCTTGGAAGTTTCCTCAATGATAAGATCAGGATATTCTCAAATTAGAACAAATTCTTCTTCTTCCAATGAATTCACACTTTCTTCAGGTGATTACTACCTTTCCTAAGACATCTACTTTCTATCAAGTAATCAGTATGCTCCAACTACTAAAATATTAGCAACAACTCCTGCTTAGAATATACAATTCAAGTCAAGTCACATTATTTCAATTCCATGGAAATATTCATATTCAATATGGTCATGAAAACACATTGATATCCTATTCGAATTAAAGTTCAATTTTTTTGGAAGTGATCAAGTAAAAACTCATTTTGTAATGTATGGTGGGTTTTAGGTGCTTGTTACTTAAGACTCTTTGTAAGTAAGTAGTTTAGTTTATCGTAAATATGGAAGAAATAGGAGCACTTTGTTTTAATCCAAAATGTAGAAACTTCAAATCCGCTTACAGGATTTAATGATAAACCTACACTAATTATCCTCTTTTCCATCATTCTCGTAATAATTAGCATTTTTATGCTAATTAGCTAACATTCCTCTTCATATTTGTTAATTAACGACCTTTCGTTAATTAATTATTCTTCCTATTACTTAAAATGTATATTAACATCCTTTCGTTAATTAACATTCACTTCTACCTCGGTTAATTAATTATTATTAATTAATTAAGCTTGTTAATCTAAATAAGTAAATTCTTGTTAATTAATTATACTTCTCTAATTAATTAGCCTTCTTATCACTCAGGAGGTTGATTAACGACCTTTTGTTAATAAATGTTTGTTTCCACCGGTTAATTAATTATTATTAATTAATTACACCTACTACTTTAAATCTATAAATTACTATTTATCGATCAAATTCCTCTCTTACATCCCGCAAATCATACTAATTTTCTTCTAATTAGCTTCTATAAGCTTACATCTACCTATTAATTAATCACCTTTGATTAATTAAAACATCCCTTAACTTCCATGACTTACTAATGACAAATTAAACTCTTCTAATCAAGATTACCTTTTATAAAACAACCTTATCCATCCCTAATCTTGTTTTACCTTTATCCCACATTCATCAATTTACTAGCCTTGCCTCTTTAGGAAAGCTATATAAATAACCCTCCTTCTTACCTTTCTTTTGGCACCATGATTTAAATAGTGAAAACTATAAGCATTTTCATCTTGAGCAGTTATCCATTGTTGGAAATAGCTTCTCCATCTTGTAACCTTTCACTCAAAATTGAGTAATATGGGAAGATCCAAAATGGCCTTATAGCCATTCTTGGTGAGATTCCATTCTCAATTATTGAGATCTCCACCATTTCATTTTGATTGCTTATGTTCTTCGTAGGTGCATATTTTATATTTTAGAAATAATAGAGAATAGATATTTAGCTTGTAAGTTTGGTTTTATTTAAGTTTGTATGTGTAACATTCCCATTTTAAGACTTTAGAAAAAAGGGGAAAAAAATTTTTACACAATGTTCTCTATTGTAAATAAAACATAATTTAGAACACACATTACATGCCAATCAATCTAATAACAAATAACTATATGGAGTTGTAAATGACTCAAAGAATTACCAATCTCTAATTGCATGAATCGAGTCTCTAACTAATCTCTCATGTTTGTCTTTAAGTATTGAATACATTTATGTCTACTACGTATACTTAGTTTTCTTACCCTAATCTGCATGACCGAGTGACCTATTTAAAGAACCTATCTGGATATTTGTTACCAATATTCATCTAAAATCACATTCCTTAAACTAGGTGACATAGGACAACATAACCAGCAGTTTGTGATGCTTTGGCCAAAGATTTCCAACATACTATTCATATTACTATTCTTAGATGACATATTCATCAAATCAGAATATGTCCTTCACCTCACTCTTTTGTTACCTATAATGGTCTTCACTGACTTTTGTCACTCCACTTGCCCAAGGTTTGACCCTAACCAAGGTTAGTGACATAATTTTTTATAGGGAGACACTCACGATGACTTAGGGTGTATGGGCATACTTAATCGACCTAAGTCGATTGAATGTTCCTAGGTATCTTGAGTCATAGAAAGCTACTTCCTATTCCAATTCATACTGATAGCTTGACCTAGAGAGAAACTAAGTTCAGGTCCGATGTGTGTAGATCTAGATGAACTAATGTGGAAGGGTGTTGCAACATGTCAATCGCAACACTTTGTATCCTCGTGAAGACCTTAGTCTTAACAAAGGTGCAGCTTCTACAATTGGCATGTGCCAACATCTATCATAACTACTTCATCATGATGTACATACCCCTAAGAGGTCATTAGCTTATAATTAATTTTGGATTAAGATTTGAATTATGGAAACTTGTCAAACCCTCAATCCAACATCCCTTAAGTTATTCATCCATATTTGATTTAATTAATATTAAAAAAATTCATTAGCTCATGAATACTTTTATGTTTGTTATCTTTGACTTACCAAGCAGTTATCCAAAAACAAAACAACATACATCATAAGGTTAAATTAATGTAACTCAACTATTCAAATAAGGTGTAGCAACCACACAGTTCAACTAGAGAAGACTTCATAGAAATAGAATTCTAAATGATTAACGATCATAAACACCATTCTTTTACTTTACATTCTTTTGAGAGAGGAAGAGTCTTCCTCTCTACATGGTTATGTGTTAGGGTTTATTATACCCTTTATATCTTTCGCACTTTCTATAGTTTAATTGTATATTCAATATACATCCCATTATCATAATGTATTATTTATATGAAGAACATCATCTTATGCAACTTAATAAGTTACTTTCAAGTAAGAGAGAGATTGAATTATTTCTCTTCATCCAATTTAACAAATGACAACATAAATAAGAATACAAACAGATATGCCAAATATCAACAAGATAGTAGTCCAAATTCCTTCATAAAATGTACAAGAGAAAATACACAACAATTTGAAGTAAACCTCAACCTTTTCAATTCATTATGATCAAATACACATTTTGCAAGACTATGCATCTTAGAAAAACTACATGTCAATTAGTACTAAGATCATTAAAGAATTTAACTTTTCCTTTTCAATACATCTCACGAATGTATCGAAGTTCTCTTTAAAAGTTCCAAACTTTAAATCAACCAATACATCATAAAATGTAATGCCTTCTTTTATCACTTACAAAGTCCATCTGTAAAAATTGCTAGCACGGGTTAGTTCATTAAACTGAGCATGATAAGCACCAAGCATTAAAACGAAGTGCATTCCACTAATTGTTCCATTAAAACAACTCTACTTTAATGAAACAATTAATGTAATCATTTAAATAAAACATAAGTAATACCAACCATAAAAAGAAGCAAAATTAACAATTTGAATTCACTTTTAAGAAAAGATCATAATATAATCAGCAAACTACTACCTTATATCAGATAAGTATTGTCCCAAAAATTACTTATTTATATCAAATAACAACTCCTAACATTAAATTATTTCATAATTCTTTCTGAATTTGAAATATAAATTTAACTTCAATATATAAACAAAAAGAGTTACTTTCAAAATCAAATACCTTCTTGTCATCTTTACCAAGTTTCTAGAAAACATGTGAAGACAAGTTCATTTCAGCATTATTACGTTTTTAAGATGATTCAACCAACAACTTAAATAAATAAGAGATTCACAATTCAGATGTGACAGCCTAATTCTTGTTCAAATAAATATAACCTAGGTTCTTAGATTAGGCCTCTTATTAACAATGGAAAAGTACTTCCCAACAACAATGTTTCATTTCAATTAATTGAAACAATTATAATTTCCTTAAATATAATTTAAGTAGAGAAGTAATTAGTAACAACTACTAATCAATTACTTAATAAAATTAATACAAATGATTCAATTAAACCTCTTATAGGTTTTATATAAAGAAAGGAGAATGAGTGAAGAGTAGTCAATTTACAATTTCTTTTATCATTTGGTTAAACCGAATTCTCATATGCATCTTCGAAAAGAAGAGTCTACATATTACCTATCAAATAGTTATTAACTTGCAACCTTAATGAATTTTTAAATATCATTGAATATTTTAGTCATTGATTCAAAACCATTTGTTCCATCAAAATAAAGTAATACTATAAAAATATCACCCCTTAATCATGACCAAACAGAGAAGGAAGAAATCATCCGTTGAGTGCATAAGAAGAGTCCATTTGAAAAAATTTCATAACGATGCATGACTCATCCATTGAAAAATAGTCAGTCAAGAAATGGTTATGTTTTCCTTTCTATAAGATAGGCTTAGCTGAAAACTACCGTGAATCGACAAGACATTCGATACCTCATAAATAAATAGAGATCAATAAAGCTTATAAATTGAAATGGTTTGGCTGGTTCCATATACGATGTAATAGTGTAAAATTTTATTATACACTCAATGATTCTCATGAACGTACCACACTCAACTCATATTATGCTAGTTAACAAATTGTTATCCAAAATGTGCCCCTGCTCATTTTTTGTGGCTAACTCCTCTCATTTTTTCCTCTCTTGTGCCTCAGTCATAATATTTTTCTTTTCAGGCACTCAAAACCTTCTGGAAATGACACCATTGGATAGAGCTCTTTCTCAGCTTTCTAGAAAGGTAAAGTTTTCCTCCTAACTCCATGTATTTTTCAAGTTATGGCTCGAAGAGTTTTTGTGGAAAATTTTCCCCTGAAAGGCCCACGGCTAATGAGATGCCGCCACGTGGCACCTAGAGTGGCGGAGCATGGGGAAATTTTGGAAAATTTTCCAATTGACCAAAAAGGTGCAAAAATTCAAATTTTTGCCCGCCGACCCGATTTGGCCCTGTTTTTGCCCTAAAACTTCAAATCGCCATATCTTTCGATCCAGAGCTCGGTTTTTCACGTTCTTTATATCAATGGAAATCTGGTGAAATTATCTACAAGATTATGGGGTAAATTTTTCATTTTGGTGGATTTTGAAGAGATAAAATCAAAAAATGCTTCTAGCACGTGGTCATGGACAAAAATGACGTTTTAACAACCGTTTTTAATGAAGAAGGGCTCGTATTCTCTCCCAAAGATGGCAAAAAATGTCGGGAATGGCTCTATCAAGGAACCCATGCTATTTTGATGGCATTTTGGTCAATGGTTGAATCCCTTGCATGTTTTCCCACATTTCTCTCTCCTGGGGTCGTGGTTTGCACTGTAAAAGCCAGAATGAGTTCATTTTGCAAAGGAGAGACACTTTTTCAGCTCTGCAACTTCCTTTTTCTTCCTCCTTGGCAGAATTTGTGAAGAAATTTTACCTTTCCATGTAATGCAGCACCTTTTCTTGCCTCTGGATCACTGTAATGTACTGTATTGGATCTGAGATGTTGATATATGTTCTGTGATTAAAATCCCTCAATCCTTTCATATATCTATCATTGCTTTCTTGATCTTTCATTACATTTTGAGCATTTGTGCATGTTTTGTGTTGTGTTTCCTTGTGGATTGTGTATTTCATGTAGCATCAGGTGTCTACAACTCCTTTGGTGCATCACCTATTAGCATTAGTTCTTTCTTTTTGCATTCTCTATCTCTGTCTCCTTGGAATTTAGAGTAGATTTAGGAGTTTAAACCTCTGCAATTGTGCAAGTGAAATAGCTGATCAGAGGAGTTGAGGAACCAGCCTCTAATCTAGAGATTCCTCTTCCATTTTGCAAGTCCCACACTTGGGAAGAGGATTCAATGTTGTGCAATCACACTGGATGCATAGGGTGATCAAACTAGAAATCTGATCAACATCCAGGGGGTGCTGCTGATTTGCAACAACAACAGTTTTGGCACGCCTGTGGGACCTTAGAGGTCTTCCACTTTATCTTTGACAAGTTGGTGTGTTCTGTTAAGGATTTAGCCTTTTGGAGGAACTTTCAAAAGCACATCCGCGACTCCATCTATGGTAAACAACTCATTCTCTAAGTTACAGACCTTATTTCCATTCATTTCCATCGATTCTTCTTTCCATCATTTTAATTATTTTCCATTCCATGAAGTTGTGCAATCATGACTTCATTTCCATGATGGAATTCACATTTACAACAATAGTATATCACACCTCCAACATGTTTTACAAATCCTCCAAATCAGCATTTTGATCAAATTCAAAATCAGCATGTCTACCCATATGAGCAGCAGTGCCAAAGTTAGTTTGGTTGTGAAGCACATCAAGAACAAGGGTACGCATGCAATGAAGACAATCAAATGGAAGATGTAGATTTTGTGGAAAAAATCCAAAAGATGGAGGCAAAGATGGTGCAATCAAGAGCAGCAGCTCAAATGAAGGCTTTCAGAATTAGTTGCAGGACTCCTTGTCCATGGGGAGGCCCTTTTCCAAGACACTTCAGCCCTCAGGAGAAGCTGGACTTTATGATGAAGATGCTGCCCCAACTTGCACAATGGACAACAGAAATAGAGGCCTATACACTTGGTGTTGAACAACCTTGTCAATGGGTAAGTTCTACACCATCATCTGGTTTTTCTCTTCCCATTACTCAAGCAGCATCATCTCATTTGGAATTTCAAATTCTAAATCCAGTCAATGCTGCCCCAGGAGTTAATTCCATTTCGCCATCCCCTAGTCTTCCACCACATCTCGATTCTTCTTTCCCCTTTCCTTCCAAATAGTCATCCCCTCCACAAGAGCTAACGGAAATACCCTCTCCTCCAAAGAAACAAGAGTTTCTACCTCCTCCACCACCACAAAAATTTCCAAATCAATTGAGTTACAATCCACTTCTCCTCTTGCATTCCCAAATCCATGTTGGGAGGATAAAAATCAGAATGCCAGTCAAGGAAAACAACAGCAAAAAGAGAAGCCAAACAAAGATGAAGAAATTCAAAGTCTGAAGAGTTGGGCTCTTAAATTTGGGATGAAAAAGATCCCCTTGATGGTTAAGCCTTCAGAAGAGGTTGGAGTTGGAGAACAAGTAGTGGTTAGGACTGATTTTGTGACAGCAGAAGAAGAGCAAAAAGAAGAAGCAGACCAGTAGTTAGTTTTCTCAGAAATTAGTGTCCATGTTGGCACTCTATTTGAAGGGAATTCCGATTCAATTCAAGTTGCACAATCAGCCATGGAGGAAGAAAGCTCAGAAGAAGATCTTGCAGTCCCAACTTGTCCTCTAGAGCAGCAGATTGAAGAGTTTGACTTGAAAAACTTCATGCTAGGAGAAGAGTTCTATCAAGAGCAAGATTGCCTTCAAGTAGTAGAGGAGGGAGAAGCTGCTCCAAATGCGAAAGAAGAGGAGCACATTCTAGCTGTGAAGAAGAAAAGTGCAGATCCAAGGGCTTTGAACACAAGGTAGGCTACAGGAGAACCTTCAGTTCTTCTTTCTACTTCATCCCTCTCATGTTCTAGTGCTGAAGAAGAGTTTGATCTCTCAAACTCAATGTTGGAGGATGAAAGAAACCATGATGATCAAGTTATAGATCAAGAGGACACTATGGAGGAAGTTGAGCATTTGCATCAGGACAACAATGAGGTAGTGTATCTGTCAGATTTGGAGGACTGTTTTGATGAAGAAGAACCGGTTGAGTTTCCACCATTCTCTCTTTCATCTTCCACGTCCCAAATACTTGAGCCTGCTGTCATGAAGGAGAGCATTCATTTGCAGCAGCCTACATCTTATAGCAGCTCTTTGGAACTAAGATTGGAAGATTTTAATCTTTCATGTTCTTCATTGGAAGAAGAGAAAGGCGAAAGGTTCTACCATTTATTCCACATCACCCACCCAAGAAGGTCAACAAGAATACTCCATTTTTGGAGTTGAAAATCAGAGCTATGGGCATATCAAATGGATCATACCTTGCCCAATCAGGTATTTGGATTTATTGGAGCCAAAGGAGAAGTCAAAACTAGTCATTCTTGCTTCTAAGCATGAGGATGAGCTATAAAGAACCAAGGATCAGTTGTCATACCTCTCCAATACAAATGCAGAACAACTAAAAGAGGTATTGAATTTTCCTTCAGCTGATACCTTGATGATTTGGGTGGAAGACCAGCTTCTTGTTGATTTTCCATTCATCCAATCAGCCATGTTCAATGCCAAATTAGTTGCATGGTTGCCAATTTTGAAGAAAGGAAGCTATTTTACACAACCAGTTGCAGGGTTTGTTTAGCTCACCTTTGTTTCCATTAGGGTAGAGTAGGTAGGTTTGCTTTCAATAAAAGAAGTGCTTGTGCACACTCTGCATGTTCCATTTAGAGCATGTATGATTTTCATTTTTGTACATAGTTTTTGTGGTGCTGGTTTTGCTCTTGCACAGTCCATTTCAGTGGGTTTCCAAGTGGCTCAGAGATGAGGTTTTCAAAGTTCAAAGAAGTTTACAAGCTACAACTCATGACTCCATGCCCAATGGATGCTTCAGTAACTGGTAACTTCATCCAGCAGACAGATGACCCCTCTGAGTCGCCAAATTGTTATCCAAAATGTGCCCCGCTCATTTTTTGTGGCTAACTCCTCTCATTTTTCCTCTCTTATGCCTCAGTCATAATATTTTGCTTTTCAGGCACTCAAAACCTTCTTGAAATGACACCATTGGATAGATCTCTTTCTCAACTTTCTAGAAAGGTAAAGTTTTCCTCCTAACTCCATGTATTTTTCAAGTTATGGCTCGGCAGAGTTTTTGTGAAAAATTTTCCCCTGAAAGGCCCGCGGCTAATGAGATACCGCCATGTGGCACCTAGAGTGGTGGAGCGTGGGAAATTTTGGAAAATTTTCCAATTGACTAAAAAGGTGCAAAAATTTGAATTTTTGCTCGCCGACCCGATTTGGCCCTGTTTTGTCCTAAAACTTCAAATCGCCATATCTTTCGATCTAGAGCTTGGTTTTTCGCGTTCTTTATATCAATGGAAAGCTGGTGAAATTATCTAAAAGATTATGGGGTAAATTTTCATTTTGGTGGAGTTTGAAGAGATAAAATTAAAAAAATTCTTCTCTGGCACGTGGTCATGGACAGAAATGATGTTTCAACCACCATTTTTAATGAAGAATGGCTCACATTCTCTCCCAGCATGGTTAAAAATGTCAGGGAATGGGTCTGTCAGGGCACCCATGCTATTTTGATGGAATTTTGGTCAATGGTTGAACCCCTTGCACGTTTTCCCATGTTTCTCTCTCCTGGGGTCGTGGTTTGCACTGTAAAAGCCAGAATGAGTTCATTTTGCAAAGGAGAGACACTTTTTCAGCTCTGCAACTTCCTTTTTCTTCCTCCTTGGCAGAATTTGTGAAGAAATTTTACCTTTCCATGTAATGTAGCACCTTTTCTTGCCTTTGGATCACTGTAATGTATTGTATTGGATTTGAGATGTTGATATATGTTCTGTGATTAAAATCCCTCAATCCTTTCATATATCTATCATTGCTTTCTTGATCTTTCATTACATTTTGAGCATTTGTGCATGTTTTGTGCTTTGTGTTTCCTTGTGGATTTTGTATTTCATGCAGCATTAGGTGTCTACAACTCCTTTGGTGCATCACCTATTAGCATTAGTTCTTTCTTTTTACATTCTCTATCTCTGTCTCCTTGGAATTTAGAGTAGATTTAGGATTTTAAACCTCTGCAATTGTGCAAGTGAAATAGCTGATCAGAGGAGTTGAGGAACTAGCCTCTAATCTGGAGATTCCTCTTCCATTTTGCAAGTCCCACACTTGGGAAGAGGATTCAATGTTGTGCAATCACACTGGATGCATAGGGTGATCAAACTAGAAATCTGATCAACATCCAGGGGGTGCTGCTGATTTGCAACAACACAAACTACAAGGAAGTTTCCAACCCCGGCAAGTAAGTTTTCATCACCTCACCTAAGCCCAAAAAGGACTGAAAATAGAACTTAAGAAAGTTGAATAGACCTAAGAAGATAGTCACCATAATGATTTGGAAAAGGCCAACTATAATAGTATTTCAAACATCAAATAGAACTTCAACCAAATACAACCATCTCATCTTTCGATTTAAATAAACCAATAATTACCTTACCAAATTTCGAGAGAAGAGAATTCCAGTAAAAAACAACCAAAGTATAAGACAACTCTCATTCTTATCTCCTCATGATCTCAATTATAACAGTAATTCCAAATAACAAAACTTACCCAACTCCCATCGAATTATGACTTGAAGCAGTGGATATTTAAATAGTATAAAATAATAACAAGATATTTCATCTAAGATCTTATACAAGTTGAAGTATAGAACACAAAAATTCCATAAACCTCAAAGACCCATTAACCATTTTTCTCATGAGTTTAGTTTCTTACGAGAAGGACATAGTATAAAAATATAGTTCCGAGAAAGAAGTATTAAAATTTCAAAAAACAAGATACGCTTTAGAAGCGTATTCTTCTATCTTTCATAAAAATCCAAGACAATCAAGGTATAAGCATGCAAGTTTACCAAAGTATAGATACAAACAAGATGTCCATTCCTCCCTTTCATGCAAGTTCGTGTTCATACAATGAGATAAAACATATACCCATACAAATCGTAGTATGAGTAATACAACTTTAACACTCAAAGACGCATCGGAGAAGAGTATCCATTTACTTTCTACCTTCGTAAGAGATTTCTAGTTTGAAGATCAAGACAAAAACTACTTACTCAAACTCTTTTTCAAGCAGACAATTTAGAGTATATATTCCAATCAAAACACTAAAGTCTCAACAGTTGTAAATTCATTTCACCATTTTAACTCACTCAGAGAGAACACCCAAAAACAACATTATCATGCAAGGGTTCCAAAACCAAAAGCACAGAGATTATTTCAACAAGAAAGAAAATAACTAGAACAAAAATAGAAACCCATTTATCTCATGAGAGCAGAGTTGTTTTAATGAAGCATTTAGAGAAAAGCAAGAAATCTTAATGGATAGAGCCTATCATGCCTGATAGTGCTTCTACCAATTTGAAGAAGACTTCCAGTCGAGCTTCCAACACTTCTTCTTCTCCAAGAAATATCAACAACCAAAAATCTCTTTCCCCAATGCCTCATATACTTTCCTTGAATCGAAAATAGACCAAGGGAATCAAAAATAGCCATAAACTAAAAATAGAACTGTTGGTTTGAAGAACTAGATAGCTCCATGCAGAGAAAAAATCGGAGAGCATGAATGACCAAACAACCTCCAAAAATCTATGTGCATGGCTCCCTATGTGGTTTTCTCATAAAAAACGAGGCTCATTAATGCCATTAAATCTCAAATTCCTACCTATCTCTTTTTGCCACAGCCATCCAAAATTGGGGAGACCCAATTAAAATTTTGCATACATCATTAAACCTTAGTGATGTCTCCACGTAGACTCCCACAAAATTTCATGCTTCTGCCTAAACTTGTAGTATGTTGTCTAATTAATTCAAAAATAAAATCACATTAATAGCTTGGGAACAGTCACCATGCTTACCACTTTCCATACGACCCTTAGGCCACCTTATCAAATTTCATTAGTTTAGGGTAGATTCCATTAGCTTAGGATATGACCATAGGATAGTTTTACAAGTATTTACCTTAGGTTTAAAAACATTTTAATAGGTAAACTGCCATCTTAGGTTAGATCATAACTCATATCCATTTAGTATTAGGTATAAGGTTAGAAATAAGCCTAGAATCACCTTAGGTTATTTAGAACATGCAACCTAGGTTAGGATGCTATCCTGAATGAAATAGGCATACGTAAAAGATAGGTACATTTACCTTAGTTTAGAATCCCATTAGGATAGATCGATAGGCCTAGGACTTAGTTTGTACTTTTCCTCCATAGTCCCGAAGTAGGCCTCATACCACTTGACGACATTAGCATCCTAAAGAGACCAATCAAGAAGATCTAAGCACATAACATACAATGGAATACATGAAAGATATTATAAGAAATTAAAAGAATTTGTAAACATACAAGAGTTCGGTCTATTATGTCCTCTAACCTCTTAATGTCAGTTTACCATTCGGATCGTAAGAATATTTAAAACATACCTTGGATCAATGGAATTGATCCAAGGATTTGTTAATTAAAAGAGATAAGTTTGTAAATTTCATTGCTAGATTCCAACTTATCTATCGAAGTAAAAAGGATTCTTTGCAAGAAATATCATTTTGGCCCTATGAATCCAAGAGTAGAAATGACACATCCTTGCAAGCGTGATTTCTAAAAGTAAAGGAACACTCCATATCAAGAAAAATTACTTGTCAATGCTTGCAATGCAAAAGAGGAAAGATAATAGTTTTTAAAGATATTACGTGCTTCCTCCTACAAGAATCATCATCCCGATGATTATTTCCTCAAAATAATTTACATCAAGGACAATCATTTTTATTTTCTTTTCATATGTTCAAAACATAACATGATTTTGAAATTCCAAAAACAATCAGCATTTACTTAATGTTTATTTAAAAAAATGAAATATCTACCCAAAACTAGTAGGTTTATTATCATAAAAGAATTAAATTACAAATTATATCGAGTTAATAGAATCAATTCTGTTCAAATAAGTATGGAAAAATAGTTTTCATATCTTCCATATTTTCCCATGTTCCACTTTCTTCATTAAACTGGTCCCACTGGACTTTACATTTACTTATTTCACAATTTCTTAAGTGCAACTAATAAGTTTCTAGCACTTGCAAGGGTTTAACCATGATTATTCCTAAGTCTTGGACTGCAAGGAATTCCAATTTAACACATGTGATAAATCTGAAACGTATTTCTTAAGAAAACAAATATGGAAAACATCACGCATTTGTTACAAAGTAGGATGTAATACTAAATGATAAGCTATAGGATTGATTACTTCAACAATTTCAAAAGGTCCCATAAAACATGGTGATAACTTGGAAGCCTGCTAAAAGTTATAGAACTCTTTTTAGTTTAACTCAAGAAAGACCTTCTCACCGAGTTCAAATTTCCTATCAACCCACTTCAAGTCAAGTGTAACTTTGTTGCCTATCTCACGCTTTCTTTCAAGCATTCACAAATAATTTTAACTTGTTCCATTTCTATAAGTATTTTAGTTCTAATTACCTCTCTATCCTCAATGTTGTCCTAACTAACAGGGTTCTCGCCTTTTCTTCCGTATAATGCTTAAAAGGTGTCATCTTAAGAGATGCATGATATTTGTTATTATATGTAAACTCAAATAATGGAAGGTAATCTTCCCATTTATACTTTGCTGATCCATGCAATACATCCGTAACATATCCTCTAAAACTTGATTAACTCTTTCAGTCTATCCATCCATTTTCGGATGATACACAGAATTGAAATTCAGCTTAGTTCCTAAAGCTGCATTAAGGGTTTACCAAAACCTTGAAGTCATTCTAGGATCTCTATCAGCTATGATTAATGCAGGTACTCTAGGTAATCTAAAAATATCATGTATAAACCTTTTTTCCAAAACAAGAGAATCATACTTAAGATTATCAGCAATAAAGTGAGTTACTTTTGTTAGTTTATCCACAACCACCAAAATCACATCATGTTTATTTCTTGACATGGGAGACCCTTGTACAAAATCCATGTTTATTACTTGTCATTTGTAGTGCGGTATGCTATGAGGATACAATAAACCGGCATGATGCATATGTTCAACTTTAACACGTTGACATTCCAAGCAATGTGTCACAAAATCAATAACGTCCTTTTTCATCCCTTTCCAGAAATATTGTTGTTTTATATTAGTAAGAATCTTTGTAATACAAGGGTTTCCAAAGAAAGGTGAATTTTGAAATTTTGCTAACAACTTATTTCTTAGATCATTTAGTGAAGGTATGCATACTTTGTTTTCAAATCGTAAGATTCCTTCGTTGTCAAAGTGAAAACCTTTATATCTCACATCATTTGGATCTGCAGCAAGTGATGTTTTTACTTGCTAAAAATAAGAATCAGATTCCATAACACTTTTTACTTCATCCTTAAACTAAGTTCTTAATGTTATAAGAGTAGAAATGTGATTCCTATAACTTAGAGCATTGGCTACTCTATTTTCCTTGCCTTTAATATAATTTATGTCAAAATCATATTGAGATAGAAACTCTAACCATCCTTGTTGTCTTGCATTCTAATTTTGCTTTGAGTGAAAATATACTTCAGCCCAAGTTGATCGATTTTAATTCAAAAGGTTTACCAAACAGATAATACCTCTAAACTTGAAGTGCATGAACAATGGAATCAAGTTATAAATCATGTGGATCATAATTCAACACATGTAACTTTTAGTTTTCTACTTTCGTAAGCTATAAACTAATCATTTTGTAACAAAATACCTACAAGACCTTCCCCTGATGCATCTATTACAACAATAAAGTTTCCATTAGGTCTAAAGACAAACTAAAATAGGTGTTGTAGTTAATCGATCCTTCAAAGTTTTGAATGAAGATTCACATTTATCATTCCAAACAAACTTCTTATCCTTTTTTTGCACTGAATTTATTGGTGCAACAACTTTGGAAAAATCTTTTACAAATTTTCTATAATAACCAACAAGACCCATGAAGCTTCTAACTTCATGTACATTCTTTAGTGCAGGCCACTCAGTTATAGCTACAATTTTAGAAGGATCTACAACAATTCATTCTTACTTATAACATGACCCAAATAGTGCACTTTTGTGTCATAAAAAGAACATTTAGATAACTTACCATATAAGCATCTCTTTCTCAAAATTTACAAAACTATCTTCAAATGCTCATGGTGTTCCTCAATACTTATAGAATATATGATAATTTCATCCAAGAATATAAGCACAAATTTTTCCAAGTATTCTTGAAAAATATTATTCATTAAATTCATAAAAATTGTAGGTGCATTTGTTAATCCAAAGGGTAAAACATTGAAGTCATAATGTCTATACCTTTTTCTAAAAGTTGTTTTATGAATTTCCTCATTCTTAATTCATAATTGATGATATTCAAATTAAAGATATATCTAAGAATATACCGATGCTCCATGCATATAATCAAATAGATCATCAATTCTAGGGATGGGATATCTATTCTTAATTGTTTCTTTGTTTAACATTTTGTAATCAATGTACAATCTAAGTGTTCCATCCTTCTTTTCACAAATATTACCAAAGTGGTCCCCAAGGCGAAACACTCGGTCTAATCAAACCTTTAGAAAAATTTCTTACAACCATGCCTTAAGCTCTACCAATTCAATAGCATTCATTCGGTATGGTGCCTTAGAAATAGGATCTCAGTGCAGCTTTATTTCAATTGTGAAATAAAATTCTCTTTTGGGTGGAAGACTGTAACTCTTAGGAAACACATCACCGTAGTTTCATAACAATGGATATTATTCCATGAAATCATTGTTTTCCTCAGTAGATTCTGAAATTTTTACTGCATATAAGATACAACCTTTATTTTTGGCCTTTTTAAGTTGCATAGCTGATAGTTTCCTAACTAAAATCTCACATTTTACGCCCGAATCTCCGTTGTTTTTTACAGTCATCCGAATAACTAATATGTTTTTCAAAATAGCCCACTTTTGCTTTATGCTCAGCTAACCAATTAACACCTATGATTACATCATAAGACCCCAAAGGAGAAACATAAATATAAACTTTGGTGGGAAAACTAGGTAATTCAAGGACTTCCCCAAAAAGACACATACTAATTGTATGAACAACATTGTTTCCATAATGTGCAGTCCATGTTTTATCTATTTTTCCATTTTTTATTTTTAGTTTCGATGCTAATTTATTAGAAATAAAACATTTTGTAGCTCCTGTATCAAAAATAATAGTTACAGGTATGCCAAATAACTTACCCAAAACTTCTATGGGTGTGACTTATTTTTGCTTTGTTTGTCAACTATTGCGGCATGTATCTTGTGTTGCTTAATTACGTTCAACCTTTTTCAAAGGACATTGATTTGTTTAATGATCCTTCCTATAGTTATAATAACCTCATACAGTCCCTTTTAGGCTCGGTTTATTTCCACCTTAAAGTTGTCATTCGACCTCCATAGGACTTCTATCTGTTATTATTATTCTTGACAAAGTTGTTTTGTGGATTTCTAGCAGACTTATTTGTTACTATTTTCTTATTATTATCAACTGAAAAATTAATTTTCATACCAAAATTCTTCCATAGTCCTTTCTTAGGTGCACGAGATAATGAAAAGGATTTGGGAACTTTCTTCCTCACTTCCTCCTTATGAGCAGAAATTGCCTTTAATTTTTGTTCTGCCTTATATGGCTTTTTTAACAACCCCTTTCATAGTAGTTTGGCTGTGAACATCCACCTCTCCTCCTATAATGGGATTCAATCCTATGATGAATTTACGTATCTGAACTTCTCGTCGCCTTTGATACTAAGGTACATACTTAAGGAGTTTAGTAAACCACTCTCAATACTCGATTATAGTTAGCTTTCCTTACGCTAAGTTTTGAAATTCAGTCATTTTTATCATAATAAAGTTGTAGAAGCCAATGTTGACTAAAGTAACCTTTAAATTTATCCCAAGTGATATTAGTTTCATCAATAGTCAACTCAGCCTTATGTCATTCCCACCATGAAGGTGCTTCATGATAAAGATGATATGCTCCCTAGATTACCTTTGTTTCTTCCGAGAAGTTCCTTATTGCAGAGTACTTATCCATTTTGCTGAGCCAATTCTCAACTCCATATCCTAATGTGATGCCATCAAATTTAGGTGGAATTATTCTTTTTATATCATTAGTGAGTTCACCATCACCTAGCCTTTTTGTTTTCTAGTTGATCGACATGTTCACATTGTTATTATAAACACCCAAATTGACATTGTGCTCGAGAAGGTGGATGATTATTATTACCAACTTCTTCCTCCTCCTCATTTCCCATTACTTTTTGTTCAAGAAAAAACAAATAATCTCTTGTGTCCAATAGGGAAGTAAGGATCTCATCGAGTTTTTGGGCGATTGTTGCTCCTTCTTTAGGTGGAGGATTATTTACAACATTTCCTCTTGTTCTAACAATTTTTTAACAAGAAAATTTAAGTTTTATCGATTATGAACATAATAGGTCCAAGAGCTACAACCTTCAGCTCTAATACCAATATGTAACATTCCCATCTTAAGACTTTATAAACAAGGGATTTTTGTTTACACAATATTCTCTACTCTAAATAAAACATAATTTAGAACACACATTCCATGCCAATCAATCTCATAACAGAGATAACCATATGCAACTATAAATGAATTGGTGAATTACCAATCTATCATTGCATGACTCAAGTATCGACCAATCTCTCATGTTTGTATTTAAGTATTGAATACTTGTATGTATACTACATATACTTTGTTTTCTTACCGTAACTGGTACTTGATTGACCTATTTAAAGAACCTATCTAAATATTTGTTACCAATATTCATTTGAAATCATGTTCCTTAAACTAGGTGACATAGGAAAATGCAACTAGTAGTTTGTGATATTTTTTCCAAAGATTTCCAACATAATTTTTATTTTACTATTCCTACACAAACATATTCATCAAATTAGAATATGTCCTTCACCTCATTCTCTTGTTATCTAGAATGGTCTTCACGACTTCCTCAGTCCACTTGCCCAAGGTTTGACCCTAACCCAAGTTAGTGACACATTTTTATAGGGATATGCTCATGATTATTTAAAGTATATGGGCATACTCAACCGACCTAAGTCGATCGAATGTGCCTAGGTACCCTGAGCCATAAAAGCTACTTCCTATTCCAATTTATACTTTGCTAGCTTGACCTAGAGAGAAAATAAGTTCAAGTCTAGATATGTGTAGATCTAGATGAACTAATGTGGAAGGATGTTACAACATGTCAATGCAACATTGTATCCTTGTGAAGACCTTAGTCTTCGTGAAAGTCTGATTCTGTAGTTAGCATGTGCCAACATCCGAAAGAACTACTTCATCATGATGTACATACACCTAGGAGGTCATTAACCTATAATTAATTTTGGATTAATATTCAAATTACAGAAACCTTACCAAACCCTAAATCCAACACCCATTAAGTTCTTCATCCATATTTGATTTAATTAATATTAAAAAAATTCATTAACTCGTGATTTGCTTTTATGTTTGTTATCTTTAACTTGCCGAGCAGCGATTATCCAAAAATAAAACAACATACATCGTAAGATTAAATTAATGTAACTCAAATGTTCAAATAACATGTAAACCACACAGGTTCAACTAGAGTAGACTTCATAGAAAATGAAGTCTGAATGATTAACAATTATAAACACCATTATTATAGTTTACATTATTTTGAGAGAGGAAGAGTCTTCCTCTCTACATGGTTATGTGTTAGGGTTTATCATACCCTTTATATCTTTCACACTTTCTATAGTTTAATTGTATATTAAATATACAACCCATTATCATAATATATTATTTAGATGAAGAACATAATCTTATCCAAATTAATAAGTTACTTTCAAGTAAGAAAGAGATTGAACTATTTCTCTTCATCCAACTTATCAAATGACAAAAGAAATAAGAATACAAAAAATATGCCAAATATCAACAAGATAGTATTCCAAATTCCTTCATAAAATGTACAAGAGAAATTACAGAACAATTCAAAGTAAATGTCCAACCTTTTCAATTCATCATGATAAAATATAAAATTTACAAGAATATACATCTCGAATAAACTACATGTCAATCGGTACTAAGATCATTACAAAATACAACTTTTCCTTTTCAATACATCTCAAGAATGAATTGAAGTTCTCTTTAAACGATCCAGGACTTTAAATCATCCAATACATCATAAAATTTATTGCCTTCTTTTATCACTTACAAAGTCCATCTGTAAAAATTGCTAGCATAGGTCGAGTTCATTGAGCCCAGGCATGATAAGCACTAAGCATTAAAACAACTCTGTTTTAATGAAACAATTAAGGTAATCATTCAAATAAAACATAAGTAATAACACCATAAAAGAAGAAAAATTAACAATCAATTCAATTTTAAGAAAAGATCATAATATAATAAAAAAACTACTACCTTATATCAGATAAGTATTGTCCCAAACAATTACTTATTTATATCAAATAACAACTCCTAACATTAAATTATTTCATAATTATTTTTGAATTTGAAATATAAATTTAACTTCAATATATAAACAAAAAGAGTTACTTTCAGAATCAAATACCTTCTTGTCATCTTTACCAAGTTTCCATAAAACATGTGAAGACAAGTTCATTTGAGCATCGTTACATTTTTAACATGAGTCAACCAACAACTTAAATAAATAAGAGATTCACAATTCAGATCGACACTGACCTAATTCTCGGTCAAATAAATATAACCTAGGTTCTTAGATTAGGCCTCTTATTAACAATGGAAAAGTACTTCCCAGCAACAATGTTTCATTTCAATTAATTGAAATAATTATTATTTCCTTAAATATAATTTAAGTAGAGAAGTAATTAGTAACAACTACTAATCAATTACTTAATAAAAGTAATACAAATGATTCAATTAAACCTATGATAGGTTTTATATAAAGAAAGGAGAACGAGATGAAGAGTAAATGGTTTACAAATTCCTTTATCATTCTGTTAAACCAATTCTCACATGCATCTTCAAAAAAGAAGAGTCTACATCTTACCCATCAAACAGTTATTAGCTTACTTACAACCTTAATGAATCTTTATATATCATTGAAGATTTTAGTCGCTGATTCAAAACCATTTGTTCCATAAAAATAAAGTAAGACTATAAAAATATCACCCGTTAATCATGACCAAACAGAGAAGGAAGAAATCATCCATTAAGTGTAAACGAAGAGTCCATTTGAAAACAATTTCATAATGATGAATGACTAGGCCATTAAAAAATAGTTAGTTAAGAAATGGTTAAGTTTTCCTTTATACAGGATAGGCTCAGCTGAACACTTTGTTGTGAACCGACAAGACATTTGATTCCTCACAAATAAACATAGATCAATAAAGCTTATAAACCTGAATAGTTTGGTTGGTTCCATATACAAAAGTAACAATCCAAAATTTGATTATACATTCAACGATTCCCATGAACGTACCACAATCATCTCATAACATCCTTGTTAACAAACTATAAGGAAGTTTTCAACCCTAGTGAGTAAGTTTTCATCACCTCACCCAAGCCCAAAAAGGATAGAAAATCAAACTTAAGAAAGTCAAACAGACCTAAGAAGATAGTCACCATAAGGACTGTGAGAAGGCCGACTACAAGATTATTTCAAACATCAAATAAAACTTCAACCAAAGACAACCATCTCATCTTTCAGATTTTAATAAACCAAGATAATCGCCTTACGAGTTTTAGTGAAGATAATTCCAGATTAGAAACAACCAAAGTATAAGACAACTTTCATTCTTATCTCCTCACGACCTCAACTGTAACAACAATTCTAAATAACAAAACTTGCTCAACTCCCATTGAATTATGATTTGAAGCAAGGATATCTAAATAGTATAAAATAAGTACAATATATTTCTTCTAAGATCTTATACAAGTTGAAGTACAAAACACAAACAATTCAATAAACCTCAAACACGCATTAACCCTTTTTCTCACAAGTTTGATTTCTTCTTGAAGGGCATAATATACAAATATAGTTCCAAGAAAGAAGTATTAAAACTTCAAAAAACAAGATACAATTTAGAAAGGTATTCTTTTACCTTTAAAAAAAAATCCAAGACAATCGGTATAAGCATGCAAGTTTACTAGTATATATACAAATAAGATGTGCATTCCTCACTTTCACGCAAGTTTTTGTTCATACAATGAGAGATGAAACATATACCAATACTAATCACAAAAGGATTAATACAACTTTAACACTCAAAGATGCATCAGCAAAGAGTATCCATTTACTTTCTACCTTCAGAAGAGATTTCCAGTTCAAAGATCAAGACAAAAACTACTTACGCAAAATATTTTTTGAGAAGACAGTCTAGAGTATATATTCTAATCAAAACACTAAAGACTCGATAGTTGTAAAATCATTTCACCATTTTAACTCACTTAGAGAGAACACCCAAAAACAACATTATCATGCAAGGGTTCCAAAACCAAAAGCACAGAGATTCTTTCAACAAGAAAGAAAATAACCAGAACAAAAAAAGAAATCAATTTATCTCATGAGACTAGAGTTGTTTTAATGAAGCATTTAGAGAAAATAAAGAAATCTTAATGGATAGAACCTATCATGCCTGATAGTGCTTCTGTCGATTCGAAGAAGACTTCCAGCCAAGCTTCCAACACTTCTTCTCCAAGAAAGATCAACAACCAAAAATATCTTTCCCCAATGCCTCATATACTTTCCTTGAATCAAAAATAGACCAAGGGAATCAAAAATAGCCATAAAATGAAAATATAATTGCTGGCTCAAAGAACCAGATAGCTCCATGCAGAGCATGATTGACCAAACAACCTCCAACAAATCTACCTGCATGGTTTCCTAGGTGGTTTGCTCGTAAAAAATGAGGCTCATTAATGTCATTAACTCTCAAATTCCCACCTATCTCTTTTTACCACTGCCATCTAAAATTGGCAAGACCCAATTCAAATTATGCATGCATCACTAAAACTTAGTGATGTCTCCATGTAGACTCCCACCAAATTTCATGCTTCTTCCTAAACTGGTAGTACATTGTCCAATTAATTCAAAAATCAAATCACATTAATAACTTAGGAACTGTCACCATGCTTACCACTTTCCATATGATCCTTAGGCCCACTTTCCACATTTCATTAGTTTAGGGTAGATTCCATTAGCTTAGGATATGACCATAGGATAGTTTTAAAAGTATTTACCTTAGGTTTAGAAACATTTCAATAGGTAAATTACCATCTTAGGTTAGGTCATAGTTCACAACCATTTAGTATGAGGTATAATGTTAGAAATAAGCCTAGCATCACCTTAGGTTATTTCCCCACACCCCAATTTAGAACATGCAACCTAGGTTAGGATGCTATCCCAAAATGAAATAGGCATAGGTAAAAGGTAGGTACATTTAAATTAGTTTAGAATCCCATAAGGATAGATCTCATAGACCTAGGACTTAGTTTTTATTTTTCCTCCATAGTCTTAAAGCAAACCTCATACCACTTGATGACATTAGTGTCCTTAAGTGATGAGTCAAGAATATCCGTGCACATAACATACAACGGAATGCAAGCATGATCTTATAACAAAATAAAAGAATTTATAAACATATAAGAGTTCATTCCATTATGTCCTCCAACCTCTCGAATGTCGGTTTACCATTCAAACCAGGTAAGAAGATTTAAAACATACCTTGGATCAATGGAATTGATCCAAGGAGTTTTTAATAAAAAGAGATAAGTTTGCAAACTTCATTTCGAGATTATAACTTATCTATCGAAGAAAAAATGGATTCTTTGCAAGCAATATCATTTTAGCCCAATGACTCCAAGACTAGAAATGACTCATCCATGAAAAGCATGATTTCCAAAAATCAAAGGAATGCTCCTTATCCAAAAAATCACATGTCAACGCTTACAATGCAAAAGAGGAAAGATAGCAATTTGTCAAAGATGTTACAATATTCATTTTGATAATTTTTAGTCTCTTTAAGTTCTTATCATGATGGTTCATGTTTAGATAATTTTCTTTGGAACTAATGTAAAGATTGTTTTAGTTTCATTTCTATAGCTTAGTTAAATAATCCATGTACACATATGGCATGCCTGGTGGGACTTACTTCATTGTCCTTTACACTTAATTTTAAGTTCTTGTAGTTAAGTTGCAATTTTGGTTACTAACCCTCTTTTGCATATATTGACATAACTTGTTTTGTTGATTTTGTATGTGTTGAGTCTTCTTTGTAGGTATAAAGGAGGTGAATTTATGTAAAAATTAGATCTTGATGGGAAAATTTCAAGATTTCTCCATGTTTTCATTTTTAGAGATTACTTTTTCAACATTCTACATGTTAGCTTTGTCAATTTCTTGGAATTATTAAATTCTTGAGCATGTAGGTTAGCGTTTGATAGTGGTGAGTCTTCTATTTACATATTAATGTGGTGGGTTATTGTCAAAATTGAATCTTGGTGAGAAAATTTCAATATTTTCCATGTTTTCATTTTTAGAGATTACTTTTTCAACATTCTACATGCTAGTTTTGTTAATTTCTGTAAAATTTTAAGTCTTTGGTCGTGAATGTTAATGTTTGATAGCATTGAGTCTTCTATTCATATATTAATGTGATGGGTTGTTGTAAAAATTGAATCTTGGTTGGAAAATTTTGACCGTTTTGTATATTAAGGAACATTTTTTTGACATTTTTTAAGTACATGTTAAGTGCATACCCATGAGCATAAGAACATATGTGTAACCCAACTTCTGAAGGACATAACATTTTATCCCAAAATCAAAACAACTCCAATTTTTTTGAGTTGTAAAGGTATTGAAGTGAACTATGTAATGAAAACATAAATTTGGGATTTAGACTTACAGAAAGTGAAGGGTTTTCATTTATTATAAAACTAGTCATTTTCATTACATGTTAGATTCACTTTTGATCAACGCCATGTATACTCTTATCTTGCACTTTCGAGTGACCTTGAGAATCAGAAATTGCTATGATTATGGAAATTTTCTAACACATTTCAGTGTTTGAATAAAATTTTATTTCCACTCTTTACTTGATTTAGAACAAAGTTTGTGTATGCTCTTCTCTTGCACCTTTTGGTGATCTTGAGAATAATAAAAAAATTGATCTCTATCTTTTTAACATTTGAATTCACTTGGAAATTCCATTAATCATTTTTATTAAGGGGATGAACCTTTTACCAAGCATTTTTATGGTCCTTTGATTTAAAGTTTTCCATTTCTGTCTAGTTGGGCTAAAGTTTTTGTATTCTCTTCTCTTGCACCTTAGGGTGATCTTGAGAATCAAAAGCAACTTTAGTCTTAATTTTATAACATTTAGTTAGTTGGAAACTTCATATTTAATTTTTGGCCAAAGGAATGAACATTTATCTATCTTTTTATATGGATCATTAATTGCAAAGATTTTGTTTAATTTTTAGTTGGATTATTTGTTGTGTATGCTCTTCTCTTACATCCTTGTATGATCTTGAGAATCAAAAGTAACTCTTAATCCTCTTTCAAATAATGTTATTTTCTTGGAGAACTACTAAAATTTGAATGCAGGACCTAAATACACTTGCCAAAGAATCAAGATTGAAACAAAATACTAATGCAATTTGATGCAGGTTGCCAAATGGTGTACAACTAAACCACATTAAGAATAAAAGATTAAAAACACACCACATTCATAACACTTTGTATTTGTAGGTTCGGATAAGGGTATGCCCTATCTTCTTAACTAGGACATAACCCCTTTAGCATAAGCCTCAAGCTACATTAATCGAGGTGGTCATAGGATCCCTAAAGTATTCCACACAAGAGGGAACCTTGTGGACAAAATGGGAAGTTCTCCGCACACCTACTTAACTAGTTTTACCTTTGTGAGATTTAACATCAAAGTTATCCATATCACGACCCCATTGAGAGTACATGATGAATACATTAATTTCTCACTACACTTAAAGGGGGTAAATTAAATCGGAGATAACCCAAGCCTATATAGTTTTACTTTCTTAGTAAATTGATCTTGCATTTAGATAACTTGTGACACCTAGTTTAGAGAACCATCTAGGAAGATATCATGACTGGAGATAAATTTTTGTACCATCATTGTGAGATCCATTACAAAGGGATAAATTTTTGGATTCAAATTTTTTTGTCGAACAAATAGAGAGTCCATTGAAGTTCAAACTACATGTTATTCATCATGAAATGTGTGTGACATTACTTTTTCTAAGTTTTTCACTCACCGTAAGACAAGGTGAAACTCTGCCAAAGTGAGGCCAAATAATTTTCAACCCCACTTGATCTACTTCATTTGTTTTATTTTGACACTTTGTTGATAAAAGAAGAATAACTATACGTGTGTTATCAATTGATTGTGTTCACCACTTTTATGTCCATTTACGCTCATCCATGTTTGCAACTGAGTTGTTAAACATATAAAGTGTGTGGGTGTGTTTTTACATCATTGATAGCCATTTGATCTTGATACCCAAGTCAAGATCATCATTTTAGTTAGGCTTGATTCTTCACTTGATTCTCCTTTGAAGTGTTATGTTGCTTGTATCGTATCACCATAACTTTGATACTTACGTCTTCTTTCTTGCAAACGTAGCCTAAGTGTATAGATTGTAATGTTATACTACATGCAAATTAAAAATTCCTTGGTATATTTTAGCCTTGGTTTGATTTAAAACATCACCTCAATTTTGAAAGGTGTTGTTAATTTTTTGCACGTCATACTAATATTATTTTGATGTTAATACCTTACTTTTCTGTAAAGTTTGGTTAACGTATCTTAGTGGTAATTTTACGTTGTTCATTTTTGTAACCCTCACTTTTTGGAATTTAGGTCTTGCTTGGATTTAAACTTGCTTTAAGTATACTTTGTTTGGAAATCATATTAACCTTTTTTATTACTTACTCCTTGTTCTTTCTTGAACTTGACATAAGTGGTGACATTTCATTGATCATTTTTAAATGTTAAACTATCATCTAGAAATCAACTTAGGAAGTAAGTTCATTGATTGATTGGCTTAGAAAAACCTTGTGTGATTGTGTCTTGTGATTATTCATCATTTTGACTTATCCATTTAGTACAATCACTTTGATCCATTAATTCCATATCATTCATTATTCTTTTCTCATTTTTTATCACTTGAGTTTGATTGGAGTTTTATTTCGAGCTTTCATGTTTGTTTCTTGTGATCGTTCACCTTATATAATTATATTTCTAAGGACAATCCTTTTGATCATTTACACTTACAAATTGTTATCAAAACCTTGTTAGATCATCAATATTGTGTTATCATGATGTATGTTTTACTTATATCCCTTTCAAAAATCACACAAACATCCCCATATTTATGAAATGTCTAGTTAGTTGTTGTTTTACTGCCTAAATCGACATAAAACCTTCTTCACTTTGAAGAAGTTTGATCATACAATTTAGGTCTAGGCCTTTGAACCCAACACGTGCCAACAATGACTGATTATTGTAAGGTCCCTTATACATACAATAATAAGGAATCAAATTTTAAGCATTCACATCAAAAATTCCCATCATGAATAAACCACGTTTGGTTCATCATGCTAGAGAGCCCATATGGCTTCGCCTTTTCCCACCTTCATCTCATGGTCAGTGGTATGATTCTTTTGATTCTATTCCAAAAAATTCTTCTGATTTCAAGGATTCTAATCTGAACTATTCATCTAATTCTTCATAATCTCCTGATTTTCTCTAATCCAAACTAATATTCAGATTCTCATCCATCTCAAGAACTTCATCCAATCGACCTTCTTCTAACGAATAATAAGTCACCTAAATGAAATTATCCTCCTCTAAATATTTGTTTCTTCACAAATTCTCCCCAACATTCATCTAATTTAACTCCTACTTTATGGTCATCCCTTTCTTCGTGGAGCCTCCTCTATTAAAATTCTAATTCAAATTTTGAGTCATGGTCCTCCTATCTTCGCAGGGACCCTATTCATCATCAATCTAATGTGACTCCTACGTTGTGGTCCTCTCTATCTTCAAAAGACCCTATTCATCATCCATTTAATATGAATCCTATGTCATGGTATTTTGTTTCTTTGCAAGACCCCTTTCATCAATCACCTCAATGACGTCTTCTTCCTTTGAAGACACAACACCAAATCCCTCCAATCAAAAATATAAAACAATTCGTGAATCATTTTCCTCTCTTTCTTCATAGGATACCTATTATTATTATTTTTACAATGTGCTTCTTAAATCATGGTCCTCCCCTTCTTCATAGGACCTTCTTCATCAATGACCCCCATGAATTCTTACTTCTTTGAAGATTCATGAGACTCAAAGTCCTATTCAAATGTTTGAGTCGACTCCTATGTCGTAATTTGTAAACTTTGGACTTAATCCTAATAGTTTACAAATGATATACCATAGTATAGGTAGGTCCACACCACCTTCCTCTACTCTTGAGACATCTAGATCCACATCTGCTTTATCCCCCACATCACCTTATTCTATCAATAATCAACAAACATCTTCTCAATATTTCACACCAGTTGGCCCTTTTTCATCCAATCAAATCCACATGGTTAATTGGAAATCCATACCGATATATTTATTTTAGAATGAAAGAGTGATCATGGCCTTTATAGGGGCACACAAAGATATCCCTTTAACAATTTACAAGAGAGGATTCTCTTTAGACTTTGATGTGTCTTCATATTATGAGGAAAAGGTTGATTCCTTTTATAAAGAAACATAGAAAGTGCCTCAAATCATGCAACTTGATCCTCCTCTTATTCTTCCATCTTTATATTCTTCATTATGTGATGAAATTCCTAGGTATTGCATTGATCCATGGCCTATCTTCTCATCACCCAATCACTCTTTGTCTATCACAATTACTTATTGGGTCAACTCCAAGTAGTCATTCATCTTCTTCTAAGTGTGGGTAACCTTCTAGTAGCCCTCCCTTTGCTATTTGTTGTACATTTTTGAGTAGTTCACTATATTATATTCTTGGGGCACGTCCAAATAGCCCCTTGTCTTCTATGTATTGGTCAAACCCAAGTATTCCGTCATTTTCTATTCTTGGGCCACATCCTAGTAGCCCATCATCTTCCAGCTATGTGTCACATCCTAGTATCCCTTATCCTTCTATTATGGGGCCACACCCTAGTATCCCCTTTTCTTTTTCTATGGATCACCTCTCAATAGTCCATCTTATTCAATTATCGGACCATATCTTGTTAATCCATCACATGATTCTTCTATGAATGATTATGACTAGCTCATCATCATTTCTCTCATCAATTCTAAATGTCCACATTCTTCTCCCACTTCTTGATATTAGACAAGTCACTCATTATCTTATAAGAAACACATACATGTTATTTATCAATCTAATATCAAAACACCAAAGAGCTCCAAATATTCCAATAACTCAAACAATCATAAAATCTAAGTATGGTGCAAAGTACAAAAACCTATGGATAGGGAAATCAAGCTCCTAGATATAAAACCCATGTTTCAAAACTAATCAAATTCATTTGTTGAGTGTGAACTCACCACAATCATCAATATCGGGATAATATTACACTTGATAAGAAAACGTTCTTAGTCTCTCTTATCAAATAAATTGCAAACATTGTTGTTGGATCCTATCATGCGAGTGACATGTTTCATTCCGATAACCAAAAAAATTATAAAATAGTTCAAAACTACAAAAAAAAGAGAAAAAATTAATAAATTACAAAAATAGAATCAAAGGTACAAAGATCAAACATTGCAATCAGGTATTTTGTACAAATGGATGTTTTTTCTTTCCTTTCTTTCATATTCCTCTACAAGTCATCCACCATTTTCATCCCTTCGATGTTATTGTGGTTAGCTTATTTCATACATATTTTGTGACATTTATCTCTATGGTATCTGTTTGACCTTGGTCTTTCATCACCTTGGTAAATTAAAGAACGACTGACCTCTTAGAGATCTTATCACTATTTACATATAAATAAACTTGTTAGGAAGAATATTTGGGCCTATTTGTTGACACTAGCCAATTTCATTATCAAAATAACTTATATATCCTTCCATCGGGACATTGGTGGTTCTTAACCCTTGTCAAACAAGAAAACTGAAATAAGTTTTAGGAAGAAAAAGAATCAAAATCAATCAATCACAAAGCAAAAGCTAAAATCAAAAGAAAATTGATATATAACTCTCTCTTGGCATATTTCCAATAATCTCTACCAAGGCTAGGGAAGCCTAACTGGTAGTAGAGAAATTTTGCAATTAGAATCAAATGCATCTTTATCACTATGGATGTCAGGCTGGAAGCATAGAAATGTACGACTCTCCTTCCACCCTCCATTCATAAATCACCTTTTAAACTAAATCATTCCTACACATTTACTAGTATCTTCACGTGATGTCTATCATTTTTTCCCTTCAAAAGGTGATTAATTTCCATGAGCATACACTAGATCTATACGAGTAAACAAGATTATTATGTTACCGAGTGTTTCTTTTTGGACCTTTTTCAAAATATTGCTTTAGCGCATGTCTTGTCTCATGATTTTTGCCTTAGGCTAATCAATTTTTCATCGAACAGCTTCTAAATCTTTTCATAACACCCTCTTTTCTTTGAATTTTTTTAGAACATCCATGTGTATAGGATGGCCTCTTTTCCATGTTTTGAGACACTTTTTCCCCTTTTAATAAGATAATTTTATAATTCCTTTCTCTCATGTGTTTCTAGATAGAAAGGGGAGCTTAATTAATCACTTCGGTTAATTAATAAACCCCATCAATCCCCATGAGTCACTAGAGGACAAACTAAACTCTCTTAAAGTAAACTCAACCACTTCTAAACTGTGTTTATCCATATTTAACCTAGCTTTGCTATTATCCCACATACAATAAGATGTGAAGCTTCTTCAAACCATTGGGTTATAAAATGAACCCTCCTCTAACCTTTCTACTTACACCTAAAGGAGCATAGAGCCTATACTTGTAGCCATTTTATCATCTTAGAGAATTCTTCCATTGGATGAGCTAGTTATCTTCATTTCTTGCATTCATTCATCCAAGTTTTTAAGTCACGTGGAGATATGTCAAATGGTATTGTAGTCATGGATAGATAAGACTCCATTCTTCAAAACCTTAGGATTCAAGCATACAATCAACCCTTTTGATTGCCAAGGATCTAAATAGGTTTTTTTCATTAGCATTCAATTAGAGATAGAGGTTAATTTATTAAGCATGTTAGTTTTAATATTCATTTCATGTTCTAATGAAAATATGTTAATAGATTAGCTTTTCTTAAGCTCTAAGCATGATGATATATTGATTTAGTTAGAATTATATTCAAGCTATTACACGTTAGCTTTAATTTCCTTTGAATTTTTAACTAATTCATATACACACAAATCTTACAAGTAGTGGACCTTCAAAAACCCGCAATGAAGAAGCCTTGAGTAATAGGGGTTCGGTTTAGCACAAAGCATAGTTGCGGTAATGGGTATCCAAAACCCGCAACAAGAATGGTGTAAGTTGTAGTATTTAAAAGCCTACAATGAATGGGAAGTAGATGATGCGGGAAACCCCCATATTTGATAAGAACCGAACACTCAATTAATCAATTCAACTTAGCACAAATAATATGAGTTAAAAATATATAGTATTTTAATTCTAACAACTCCTCAAACAACAAACAATAATCTAGGATGGTTGTTCCAAACTCCTAGATTCTCTCCTAACCACTAACCACCCCTACAATTTCTCATTGTAATACCTACGTGAGATCTAATTGATCTTAATTTCCTTGTTATTCTCATATATCCTAAAAATTAACATATCACATTTAAATTTCCATGCTATTTATTCCCAATGGACTCTATACAAAAACCCACAAAGAAAAAATAATTCATAACACTTTAGTTTAACACAAAGAAGAGAGGAATCAATGGGGTTTCAATTTAGTCCAAGGCATCACATAGAATTAATGCGGGATCATTTTAGTGCAATACACACTAGCTTCAAGTAGGAGGGGTTTTAAAAACCTATAAAATATTTGAAGTTGTGGGGAGCCAATTCAAAAAAAGCAAGCGAGAAAGTAAAAGTATTTTTCAAATGTGAAATGCATAACGGTAATAAATTCAAAACTCACACCAAACATTAGGAAGGAAAAAGGGGTCATTTTACGTTAAAAGGGAAGTAATAAACTTCAAGAAACCCACATACAGAGTAAGGAAAACCAGGGTTTGAGACTGGTAATTTTTAATGGCATTTTATTGAAAGGTAACAACGGATTCATTTAAAGAACTAAACCCGAATCCCCTTTGACAAAAAAATAATAATCTAATTCTAACCACATCCATAAAACACATAACAAGTACAAATAAGAAAACCTCCACATGAATGGAAAACCAAAATTGGTAAAACAACTACAAAGAAGCAAAATGAAACCACAAAAAAGAAGGAAAAAAAAGAAATGTACCTTTTCTACAAATGGGTTGAAATTGTTTTTCTCAAATTATCCTTTAATTGACGTACACGAGGTTTCTTGAGGTTCACAAGACAATTTAATCCTCTAAGGGTGTAAACAATGCATGGAATTGACACGTAATTACTTAATTTTTTTATATATATCATCTCATTAAATATGGTTCATACCGATGTTACGACACCCTTTTGCTTGTATGTGGGGTTTACAAACAAATTTAATTAATTTATTTTTAATAAGTAAAGAAATATAAGAATACCTATAACTTAAGCCTTTAGTAATGCAACACCTGACAAAAATTTACTTGCTTCACTTTATAAAGAAAAGTAGTTCAAATTATACACAATGAAGATAAGTAATAAGGTATCGGTTTGGCACAAAGAAGAAAAGGATATGGCCTAGGTATTGCGGTGATCAAGAATTAAATTACTTTAAGAAACCCAATTACTTAAAGGAATAAGCGCTTAACATTTTACAAGATGTTAAGGAATTTTGAGCACATGGGAATTTCATCAATTGATTCCAAGAAACCTCTTGTAACCTTTTAAATAATTCAAGAGCACTCCTACAATCCAAACCAAGTCAATAAAATAACCTAAACACATAGAAACCTACACAAGAAGACACAAACAACATGAACACAAATCTTATTAAGAAAAGAAGACTTAAATTTTTTTAAAAGAGGTGCCCTAAAATTTCTAAGGGAAATTTTGTGGACACTAGGTTGCAGATCATTTTCTTTTAATTTGGTATATTTGGCAAGAGATAAAAAATATTATTCAAGGAAGAATGTAGCTCTATTAATTCAGTTTTGCATAGATTGTAAATAGTTATCTCATAAAATGTGTCTTCTCACCGGAAGAGTGGTAACTCCTTCTCCATCCACGATATAAAGATTCAAATAAAGTTTCCTAATATCATTAAAACTTCTAAAGGATTAAAGGTTTAGACCATTCCTAGTAATTTTCTCAAAGGTCATTTGTGCTGAATCCCCCTCCTCCTAGTTTTTGAAAGCTTAATTTTGATAGTGCTTCCAGGGGTAATTTTGGTCCTTTGAGTGTTGGTGTATTATAAGAAATGATAGGGGTGAGATTATTGTGGCTAGTTCCTTAAAAATTACTAATGGGTCCTATAATATGGTTGAAGTTCAAGCCTTGGAAAGAGGCCCTGAATATGGCTAAAGATTTAAGCATTAATAAGCTACAAGTTAAAGGAGAATCTCAAATTATAATGAGAAAGGTTATTCATTTCCTTGCTTCTATGTGAGAATGGTACATCTCTCATAATTTTCAGAGATAAATAATGAGGCATATTTTCTATCTAATTGGGGTATCGAGCAAGTGAAGGCAAAAAAAACCGGTAGTAATTATTTAGAGTGGTTGGGTTTTGGATCCCTCTATAATGATTACCGATAGTTTATTTAAAAGAGTGAGAATTATTTTCCAAGCTTTCTAGGGGTGGTTTTTATTTATTAAGGCCATACTTTTATCTCTCTCCCTACTCTTTCCACATCTTGGGTTATTTTTCTCTAATCATGGAATGCCCCATGTATCCTTTCCTACAATTTTCTAGGCCTAAGCACGAGATTATTTTCTAATATAATATTTATAGGATGTGTCTAAAATCCATATTTATGGTTGGATCATTACAATATTTTGAGGCCATCAAATGTTTCATTGGGGAATATTATCTCAAATTGGAATGAGGACTAAGAGTTAATAGGGAGGTATTTCTTTACCTTTTTTGTGCATCTATTGATAATTCATCATGTTAAAGAATAGTAATTTGCAGTGGGTCATCACTAGATTTGGCATGTTCATCATGTGGGTATGGAGGAGGTGGTTAATAATGATTTTCTTACATCTTGACCTTTTATTTTAGAGGTTATGGTTTTCATATATGGTCGGTGGAAATAGCTATGTTTTGGAGCTTGAGAATCAATTCGTCTCTTTCTTAGAATTTGTAAAATTTGTAATTAAATTCAGTAAAGGTAAGGAGTTAGGGATTATTAATATCCAATTCTTAGATTTAAAGGATATGAATCATCCTCTAAAACCCACCCCGAGCATTGGGAATTTCTATGTACCTTGAGACATGAGGTTTTCGAATGGTTAATGGTGTGGGTTATTTGTGGTAACTGAATCAAAATATTTCTCCTCCATCTCCTTTGGGAGATATTTACATGTTGTGGAAGTAATAATTTTTCATTTGATTCAAAATCTAATTTTACTCCTAAACTCGTTGGGTCTACTATTGTATATAGTATAAAGGTGTTTCTAGTTTGGTATTTTGTCCAAGTATAACATGGTATAGTGGTGCCAAGGGCACGATTTTTTAAAATATCTATGTGATGTATCTTTATGTGTAAATGGAAAGCACCCCTTCAACCCTCATTTAATTATTAAAAAAACATCTATTACTTCTTTTTCTAGGTTTGTATGTTTGTGTGTGTGTGTGTGGATAAATTTATATGTGTGTATGTGTATAAGTATATAAATGTATATATACATATAATTGTGTTTTAAGAAAAACATTCATAATTGTTTTACATGGTTTTAATATACATCTAATTTTAAAAATAAGGTTTAATAAAAACACGGATCTATAATTTTTGAAGTTTTTAAATATATAAAAACAAAACAAGTCTTCATTTTATTTAAGTCGAAAGATAATATATTTAACTAACTACATACATAGTAAAATATAAGTTAATTTTCTTTATTTAACCAATCTATAAATTTAATTTAAAACCTACACAAATATTTTTAAAACACATGTTTTCTCATCTAAATCAAATTATGGAAAATTAACTTAACTACTAAAAATTATAATTTTCTAAATCACTTTTTTACAACTTAAATTTTGGAATTTTCAAAGGAAATGAATGGAAATTTATCCATTCTCAAAACATCCAAATTTACTCATCTAACTTATCTTTAAGTTTAAAACAAGAAGTAGTTTTCAAAATAATGTGACCACAAATGTTTATCTCATCACTTCAATTTAAAGTAGAAATACAATAGCAAATTAGACTCTTTCATTTTCTCATCAAGATAAAAAAATTGAATCCATTTCCTTTCCCATACAATAAACCCATATTTCAAATGAATCTTACAACATTTCAACAAGTAATATAAGAAATTCAATTGAAAAATCCTCCCCAAGAGGGAATAACATGCCCAATTTTTCAACAACTTTCACTTTACCAAAACAATCCCAAGAACTCCATTTATAAGGCTCTATGTTCTTAAAAATAGAAAATCCTTGGTTTCCTCACAAACTATAGGAATCATCATATGTCCAATCTCATGGTGATGAGTATACTGACCTCCCTCCAAGCCCATGAGAGAGAGGATACACTTCTCAAATTGGCTTAATGGGTTCATATATAAACATCAAATGTAAAAACAAGAAACTCACATATTTCAAAACTATAAAAGGAAAGGGTAGAATTTCATACATAGCTATAAGTATCTTAATTTATTCATTTTCTTGTAAAATAGAGACTAAAACATGCCTCTAAATTCTTATGCTTCCATGTCTTATATTTCTCAATCACCTCCTTATTAAGGTGTTTTAAGCCCATCCCCTAATTGGTTTCCCTAATAAAATATGGAATAATATCCTTCCACCATATAAAAGGGGATACCACTCCACAATAGGAGGGAGAAAATACCCATGCATGGGGATATCTAAATATCCCTCACAATTTACCAAATCCCTAGCCCAATAGGTGAGGATGAAATAAAATAATTTTACAACATTTTTATAATTTCCAAACAACTTGATTTCAAAAAAAAACCTTTCATGATAGAATCTTAGCTTTCAAAATGAATCCAAAGGTCTAAGCTTCCAATCTCTCCAAGATAATCCCAAAATGAAATCCAAAATCCAACTCCAAGCAAACACAAGCTCTCCAAATTTTAAAAATTAAACAATTGTTAAATTGAATGAAAACTCAATTCCTCAAAATGTGTGGAGGATAAAAAGAAATAATAAACCAAATTAGAAACCAATATGAAGAGGATTATGTGGCATCTAGTCACCATCAAACTAAGTGTCATGTTATTCCTCTTCCCTAAACCCAAGACAAGAAAATAAATCATAAAGAGAATTTCCTAATTTCAAGAGATATTTTCATCCACTTGAGGTGAATTGAACTCAACTCACTTAGACTTAGAAAAATTAAGGACCGTGATGAAATTGGGTGATTAAATACACGTGTGGAGGTAAAAATTTCCTTCTTTAATTGTAAAGAACCTTCTTTATCCATAGGTATGGAATTGGGGGATCTTTTCAAGGAAAAATATCCCTCTACAAGATTTGCACACTTCCTAGAAATATCATTCTTCCCAGATCCAAAATATGGTGAAGGGGTGACTTGGGAAGACTGAAGCCTTCACTAAAAAGTTAAAAAATAAATCATTATCTAAGTTAAAACATGCGTAACCGAAATTCACTCAATTAAATTAAGGAAAAGATAAGATAAAGATTAAATAAATTAATCATGGTTACCATCAAACTAAATAAGTTAAATTGAATCAAAACTGTGAAGTACAAAGAAACTCAAGGTAAATAATCATCCACAAAAATTAATTACAAGATATAATATAATAAAAATATCACTATGCCAAAAGGATCCCAATCCCAAACCTCCAAACCATACGATGAAAAATAAAAAGGGAGGGATTAAAATTTGGTCAATGGACAATAGTGCCAACCATGATAGAAATATCCTAAAACCCATGTTCACAAGGGATATAATCTACACACACATCATATCTACCTAACATAATATAACTTATGGACATAACATCCAAGCATATCAACCAACATGACATCAATGCAATACACAAAAATCAAACACAAGAGGTGAATACATCTTAAAACATGATATGTAAAATTTTAATCATCATCTATGCCACCATAAGCATCATGAAAAATCAAAGATTATATATAACTAATAATCATGAAACAATAACCATCTAATAATATTCATAAGGCTCATAATGTCTAACAAAAATTCATCCATTAATTCAATCAAGTTAGTATAATCATAATATACATCATATCCATCAAAATCATAATGAAAAGTAACTGAATCATAATCAAAACACAATACAATAATCTCAATATCATGTGATGGAACAAAATATGAGTCAACATAATCCAATATACAATGTCAAGAAGAGGTGGGAACTACACTTATTGATGTTCTTACATATAGATAGACATGTGCTAGGGTAGAATAGGAATTTTAAACTACATTATTACATTGTAAATAGCTATGTTAATGGTATAAGATAGAGAAGTTACTGCACTAGGTTTTTCCCCAAATGGGTTTCCCAAGATAAATCTTGTGTTATCTTGTGTATGGTGTTTTCATTTTTGTTTATCTTGAATATTATGTTAAGTATTTATTCTCCTATATTTTCTTATCAAATAAAATCCTCTTCATTCTAGAGAGGCCTTGCACTTGTTATTTGACTAGGTCTAAGATGTCATTCATGCCCAAATAGTTAATGAGATCATAAATGTCAAAAATTGTGATTTGTTGAAAAATAGTAGTGATTTACAATATTTTAGTGAAATTTTTAATTTTTCCAAATTTGGGTTTACCAAGGTATACAGGACCGAATGATCTATTTTTGACTATATGGTTGAAAATATACGCTTTTATAAAATCTTGACCCCGAGTTATACTTTCTCAACTAAATAATGGAAATAGTGAATGATACTAGTGTATAACTAATTTTTTTGATAATAACATGATATTTGGTTATTACTAAGTTTTACTTGATGATAAATGATATAATACATGTTTGAATTGGTTTGTGATTGTAGAGATATGTAAAGCTAAGATACTTATGATGTGGCCATCATAGTGAGGCCCTTCTTGGCCTATGTCTAGATGAGTATAGTTAGGATGAGTTATATACGCCCATTTTGTGGCATGTAGCTAGATTGTGAGAGGTGCTCCTAAATATGCATTTTATCACCGCATTGTATGAGTAATGGAACCTAAATAATTGTACATTTTGGATATCAAAAAGGGATATAACCAAGACATTAGAGGATGTATACCATATTCTAAGGCTCCCACTATTGGGAGAATGTGTACAAGACTGGGGTATTATTGTAACATGTTCCATTTTAAATGATCAAGGCATGTAGATTTTAGTTGGGTAGATGTGGCCTTATGGATCAAACTATTCACTTGAGATCTATTGTGATAATAAGTTTTCCATGATTTTGGAATTCTATTAGTATTATTATCATATGTTGTTACACTAGATGTTGGTGGGGTTTAGATAGCATATAATATGTGAGAGATATTCCAATTGATAGAGGATGATGTTGTTAGATATGCTTGGGGCCAAAGTATGGTAGCCCAATTATAAATGTTTACTTTCAAGAGACACATAGGTGGTGTGGTAGTAGTGATATTATTTTATAAATTGGAATATATGAAAATAGCTATGGTGTAACTAATTGGAGGTATTATGGCCGGTTTAGTCATCTAAATATATTTTTTACACAAAGGATGATCCCAAGAGGCGATCCCTACAAACCACATCATATCAATCTATATTATACAAGTTAACCCCTGGTGGCATTATATAAATACCTCATAGAGATATCATAGGATGAGAAAAGGATGTCATATAGTTAAGGTCAGTGCATAGGATGATGTGGTTAGATGATCAAAACCTAGAGTGGGGGAATCATATAAATGTGAGCATGTGATTTTGTAGTTTTCATTAGTATATGATGTGCTTATAGAGGATAATGACACATGTAACATTGAGATATGATATTTGGTCGAGACTAACACATGATGATATATTTCCCCACGGGTAGATGAGATGCACCTAGTGGTGGTTATAGGTGTCATGGATGATGTGGGATGTACCACAACTTACAATGGTGAACAAAGTCTTGATGAGAATTATTGTTTCATGTGATCATAGGAATCCCAAGAGGTGATGCAGTGGTAGGAGGTGGATATATAGTAGATACATCCCCACATGTAGGATGGGATGTTATATGTGAGGAATATTCCCCCAAATATAATTTCATATCCATAACCATTTTTCATCATAAGTATATTTTCATTTTATATAGTATCTTGTAATGAATTAATATGATACATTTAAAAATAATAATAAAGTAGTTGTTAATATGTAGATGTGGTGTTATATATGTGTAATACATATTGGATGAGGATCATTAGTGAAGTTATGATTACATTTATTCGGAACATCCCTAGTGATTTTGTAGTTGGTGGGATGTAGAGCATGATGATGATGTCACCAAGTAGTTAACATATTTTTTGACCAATTGGTTGTCATATCCACCATATGTATTATGCTACAAAGTGAGTATAATGATAGGTAATTAGAGCTATCATAGAGGCCAAAACAACTTCCTATGATAGATTTGACATAGGAAATTGTGTCAAGGTTGATGAATGTGCACCCATATGAAGAGGCTAGAGAATAGATAGGTACCCTAAAGGATTGGATACACTATTATATATCATGATAAAATTTTCATGGGTATAGGGATGTAGGGGATACCTCAATTTATCAAGATCTAATTAATGTTTTGAGAGAGGATGATGATGATAGTGATGATGTATAGACATTTTTAGAAGGGAATAACCCTCATTGCATTTTGATTTTTGAATGTATGATATATATGGTATTTTGTGTTGAGTATACATGGTATCTTTGGGTGATGAGCTTGTGGTTAGTTTTAAATGTTACACATATTATTTTGATGTTTTTAGTAACACATAACTTGATGTGGTAAATGTGTTAACTATGATAGTTACTTGAGTAAAAATGGTTTATTGAATAATATAAAATCGATGAGAATGAGAAAATATCGAAATGTCTATTGAAATTTGTAGCATAGTAAAAGGAATTGAAAGAATCACGACACAAAATCACATGATATAAAATTGAGTTTAATCTAATGTCTTCGACACGCACTAGTGGAATTTGTGAATCTAAGGCTAAGAAGGCCCTTCTAACTTGGGATCGGTGTGATAGATCGATTAGCGAGGATGACTGCTCAAGGCTCCAATCAATATCGAGCTCGGCGTGATTCGATCTATGGGTTGTGGAATACGTGGAAATGACCCGGGATGGTTTCGTGTATTTCTCCGATAGGTCATATGGTGAATATAGTCAACTCTATGGATGATTCTCCGCCTAGTCCGAATTCTCTAGCTTCGTTAGCTGTTATGTCCAGTAGGGATAATTGTTGGATGATGATAGGTGGAATTGGGGTAGACTTGAAATACTAAAGTGTAGGCTAGCGTCTATATCTAATTGACTTGTGGATTCGTTGGGTCAGGGGTTTGTGGATCACAACCATAGACTCTCTATGTTGTGGTCCCGTTATGGTCATACGCGAGATCAAGTTCTAATCCCTAGTATCCAAGAATCGTATGCTTTCTCAGCTTCTACGTTTAGAACCAACAGTTGTGCGATCTTCTCAGAATACCTTACAGGTGTTCTTGCAACTTGGATTCTTAAGCTGGTATCTATATCTACGAGGGTGTCTCCAGCATCTGGCTGTGGAACTAAAGGATCACACCCGAATGTTTGTTCTCTTTCGAGCCCTTCTACAGTCATGTGGATATTTTCTAGGGTAATCTGTAGTTTGGCTGACTTGACCAAAACGCATGTGCTTGGTCGTCTTCTATGTTTAATCCTCTTAACTGTGAGCTGATCAGTTGTAGATCTGCGGTTGTTCGGAATACTTGTATCCTGAGATTTTGGTCTATGTCAACTATTGTTGTGGCTAGGTTTGGTTGAGGCACGATCGGCTCAAATATATATTCCCTGGGCTCTTGAGGTCCCGTGATTGTCATACAAAACAAAATGTAATCTAACTGTAATGAAATAAATTCTAACTATGTGAAATAAATCTAACATATATAACCTTTATCTTTATAAGAAATATTCTAACAATTCTAAGGAAAACAAACTATTTTAAGCGTATCTAGAAATAATAACTAAACAATAATTTAAAATAGACAAGATAACCGAGTGTGGTTATTTTCCTGTGCAATTTGTAGAATTATTCTAAATAAATATGATAGCCTGTCTAATCTACCTGCAAGATTCTCGATCCTACCTCAGAAGTGAGGAGTGAATCATAGTTTCTCAGAAACTATCAATCCCCACAGCTTCCCTGGCAATATCGAGAATAGAATGAAATGAAATAAAGCGATTAACTACTCTATTTGATATAAATCTGACTAGAACTTTGAAATTTAAAACCTGGACTTCGCAGAACAGTGGCGAATCCGATGGTGTATGTGATCTCGTCCCCTCAGTATGATCTTCTCGTTCTTTCGTGTTCACTTGGATCCAGAAAAGCGTGTAATGCTAGCACCGATAGGAGTAGATTTTGGGACAAGGACATCTCAGAATGCAGACCGAGAATGCGAGTAGGAGAGGGATAGCGCAAGAGTACAGAGCTTGGCTTATGTGATTCCTAGCGGGATTTTACTGCGAGTCATGCAACGTGAAGCGACTAGAACCTTTGACTATCCTATACGAAGAGCAAAACCTACAACTTTAATGGCTTCCTAAGCTATTTCGTTCCAAAATAAAGACACTGCTTGCACAAGTTGGATATGTGGCTTACCAACAGCTGAATAAAGCTAACCAGGTATACAATGAATTGAACTAAGAACTCTAAGTCACAAGAAAAACAAATTTACAGCAAAAGGAATTCAGAGGCAAGCTTCTAACCGGATTGGATGGAGCAACAACACCGCTCGCACACAAGATGGGTCTCATGGCTTACCAACAACCGAGAAATGCTAAACCAAGTATGAAGTAAACTATGCTATCAATCCTAAGCAAGCTAACCAAAATACTAAAAACCGAAGACTCTAACAAGGAAAAATGGTGATCAAAACTCCAGCTCAAATTCTTCACACAAACTCAGCCAAAATTCAGACCAAAATCGACCATTTCCGCATGTACACAAACCATGCATTTATAGGAATTCAAACACCCAAGAATCAAAACCAAATTGAACTCCTAAACAATAAACAAAGGAAAAACACTATTCTGGGGACCAAAAACATTAATGCATGCTCAAGTCGGCAAACCAAAACATTAATGCAAAGCTGAAAAAGCTGGTAAACGTGATATTTCACGCGGGTCGCGTCAAAAGGGCGTGTTCTAAAACGCGCCAGACCGCCGCCCTGCTCAGGGCGGTGGTTACAGGACCGCCGCCCTGTTCAGGGCGGCGGTCACGAGACCGCCCCGCAGGGCGGCGGTTTCGTCACTGAAGATCAAAAGGGGCAAGAAAAGAGGGAAAAAGGGGAAAACAAAGGACACGGGGGCTAAGTGGGGTATGCGGGATGTTAACGCATATCCGAAGAGCTCTTTCTGGATCCCGAACACCTTGCGAGGAGACCTGTATCATCATTGGGGCATTTATTACACCGTTCCATTCTACAAGACCTTACAATTTTGGGTACGTACATATTGCCCCCTCGGAGAAGCGTTTTAGCCATGAAAGGGCATAAAACGGTGGGTCCGAGTATGGCAGTCCCGAAATGGGGGGTTTAGAAGTTATACCTTACACGTCCGTGTGTCGAAATGGCGCCATCCGAAATTCCCGCTACCTGCAAAATGAAAAGAGATCTCAAGTGCAGATAGATACAATAATTTGAAAAATAAACGCTAAAATAACAGGGAAAGAGGACGTACCATTTGTGCGGGGATAGGAACTTACCTCCGTCAGCGCTCCAAACCTGCGAAAAAGTCATTTTAAGACGAAATAGAACAATATATATATGAAAGTGGGCCCATTTTCCTATTCATTTGCGCGAGTTGATTTGATCGATTTTGAGCTCTGGGACCCACGGTGACGGTTTCTCACGTGAGTATAGTCGAAACGTCCGCAGTGAGATCGTGATCATGCCTCCACGTGCGGAACGCCACCCCGCGAGATCACAGGTTGGTTTTCTTCAATTTTGCATTTTTCCCCCTTCAAATTTGAAATGGCAAATTATTTGTAATGGGGGGGTTATTTTTGAAAATGTTTGGTTCAAAAGGTCCATCTAGGGGGGGCGCCTACTGGGTAGGCTCTTTTTTTAGCTAAAATGGTCTATTTTTGCGTTTTTTGGACTTTTTAGGGTTAAAACCCGCGCGGGTTTTCGGACCGCGACCGCCGCCCTGGCCAGGGCGGCGGTTACACACCGCCACCCCCGATCGGGGGCGGCGGTTACGAGACCGCCGCCTTAAAGGCGGCGGTTACAGAACCCCCCCTGCTCAGGGCGGCGGTTTTGCACAGAATGCAAAAGAACCTCTTTTGAAAACTTACACTTGTATTTTTAGCATTTCTATATGTTTTTATGACTCTCCCTGCATTGATTAGATACTAACTTGCTCTGTTTTTGTGTGTTTTTGGGTGTATGCGGCAGGGAGGAGTACATCAGATGGAGCCGGGAGAGAGAGTGTGATTGGTTGCCCGGGGTATTGGATGCCCTTTCGCCAGACGAGGAGGACACGTTGCAGAGGGCCGGCATATTGCGTATATCGCGTGTGCCCCATGTTACGCCATCGAGTCACATCCTTTGTGACTTATTTTCTTATTGGGATGCAGATCGGAACACTTTCCGACTGCCAGGGGTCCGCGGTGAGTGGACTATTACTTTGGAGGATGTTTACCGTATTTTGGGGGTCCCGATCATCGGGAGGAGACTCACACTGGAGACAATGGGTCCAGGCACAGATTGCACAGTGGGGCGGTATATATGGGGATGCAGCTATTTCCACGGGGCCGAAGAAGGGAGTGAGAGTTAGATCCATTCCTTCTTTGCCCATCCCCGTATTTCGACAGGCCATCATGGGGATCCTTGCCTCGAGACTGATCGGGGACAAGGGAGGGGATACATTGTTATACTGCTGGGCCCCCATCATTGCACAGATAGAGGGGCATGGTCGGATATATGCCTGGGGCGCAGATGTTTTGGGGACCACTTATCATGACTTATATAGGGTGGTCCGTTTACAGGGACAGTCTTTGAGCCACCCTACTCTAGTTATGAGTTGGGTGTATGAGCGCTTCATTCCCTATGGCAGAGGCGTGGAGGTGGCAGATCCCGGGGCTGTGAGGGCAGCCAGATGGTCAGACATGTCGGTGCTTAGAGCACCTCACCAGCCAGTAGCTTCCCTCACCACAGCAGATATGGAGGCCACACCGTACCAGCTCATGGCCGGCATTTGGGGAGAGGAGGCTCTCACATTGATCTCTTGCTCCACCACAGGGCAGCTTATTGACCGTGTGGGACGGGTGGAGGTACATCCTTTCGGCAGGGTCCCTCAGCAGTTCGGCCTCCCATATGTGGGCATGCTTCCTCCAGTGGCACCAGTCTATAGATCAGTCCGGGAGGCTAGAGGGGGGCCTAGAGGCCGTGGTTGGACAGTGGTCACTCCTGGTATTCCTATTGCAGCCAGGGGGATTGTTCGGGCTAGAGGGAGAGCTGGTGCGCCTCGGGCACCTTTACTTCAGATTACTGCGGGTCCTGCTCATAGTAGCGATGACCCTATAGATATTGACTCCGATTCTGAGGAGTCCACAGAGGGAGGGTCAGAGGAGCAGACGGATGACAGCGATCCTGAGTGGCATGACACTCAGGATATTATGCAGGCAGAGAGGGAGGAGCAGAGTGCAGAGAGAGAGACTCTAGTTTCAGAGGAGCCACTCTCTCAGGGCCGTGGTGGAGAGGACGAGTCCGTTGTGGGGCGACATGTTGCCCCTACTACAGGAGCAGCTCCTCAGTCGGCAGCGGCATCTGCAGCGGGCGCTGGCCCTAGTGACCCATCTTGGAGGCCCGGTGACCCGAGTAAGTTATCCTCTCTCCCTTTCAGTGTTAGTTTGATTTAGGACTTGTTTTAACTGCTATCTCTCCTTATATTTGTATATTTTAGCCTCTTGCCTAGTTTCTAATTCGTTTTTCTTCTTTGTTTTGCAGAGACTGCGACGAGTGGCGGGATCTAATCCATAGGGTATGCACTGATTCTCTGATGATCCCTATGGATAAGACCCATGCGGAGCTATCTGTAGATGCCGGGGAGCCCTCAGCAGCCGGCAGGCACACCGACGTCTTCGCTCCCATTTGGCATGTGGCCAAGATGGTGTCGACTCTTCGTACAGAGTTGGCAGGCTATAGGACAGCCGAGCGTCTTATGAGGAGCCACTCTCATGGCGAGACCATGGCTGCTCCTCGGGACCCTGAGCCCTCCGTCCATTCAGAGCGCCGGCGTAGCCGGAGTCCTAGGCGAGGGCGCGCACCTTCAGCGGGATCGCGTAGGGGTTGAGAGGCCACTTGGCTCCTATGTATTTTTTTGTATTATAGATTCTTTTGTGTATCACGGGCTCTTTGAGCGTTTTGACCATGCCTAGTGCATGATGGCATTGTATACAAATATTGATTATTTATATATATGCGTTCGATTTTGGATCAAAACTTGTCACTCGTGTGTGTCCTTTCTATTTCCAACTGCTTTGTGTATACTACGATGTATGTTTATATGCTTTCTAGAATGTATGCAATGGAAAACAGATGATGCAAATGTTTGCTTTCTTTTTGTGTTTCATGATGCTGATACATGATATTGTAGATATATTGTGATCTTAAATCTTAGTTTCTGTGAGCAATTTGGATACCTCATGTTTGTTTTGGCAAAGTGATGAAAATAACCAATATGATGAACAGATTAACTTGCCCCACTCCTAACTCCACGCAACTAGTAAGATGCGAGGGCTCATCACCAAGAGCCAAGAAGGGCGCAAGTTATGAAAATGGTGAAATGATAGTGATGAAAGATAGATGAAGCTTTGGTGGAACCAAATTGAAAACTACAAGCTTACTCTACCTGAATGACTTCATAGTTTTGGGTGCAACTTGCTTTGCGGTTTATCCAGACTTAGACCCGTAGATGGCCACATAGTAGACAAAATCTGGTTTTAGGATTTTTAACTCTCTTGGAATTTTGAGCATCTGATTCATTCGTTTTTGACTCAAAGTTTGAATAGTTTGTTTATGACCTTTTAACGTTTGCATTGTCTGAGAGGACCCCTACACTTTGCCCCATGCTACTAGTAAGAAGCGTGGGTTTATCACCGTGGGCAAGGCATAGGCGAGTAAGGGCATTTCCATCCTTTCCCAACCCTACGTCACTAGTAAGAGACGCAAGCTCATCACCGAAGGTTGGTGGGGCAAGGAAATGTGTAAAATAAAATTTTCTGTTTAATCACTTTTTGACTTGTCTTTTTGAGTAAAATGTCAGTATATGCTTGTTTCCAAAGAGATGTGTATATGGGATAGATGTGACACCATGAAGCTTCTAGAACAGACCATAGGCAAGACACTTATCCTAAGAAGAAATCAAAGCGAGAACAAACTTGCAGATCTTGGTATGGTTACCGTTAGGACTTCGTCATGTTTGATTTTATTTGATAAAAGATTCCAAGATGACTTGATGATACGAAGATGGAGAGGTATGATTAAAGAACTTTATGCCAGAAACATCATGAGTTTGTAATAAATTGCTTTGAGAATAGATTCCTTGATCACAATTTGTGTAAGAACAAGTGGACAAAATGATCCTAATCTATATGGAAATGCAATGTAGATAGTTATATAGGCATAGCTATATGCATAGAAACGTTTGAGGTGGAGGAAATTGACTGCTTCGCCAAACTCCTCACCTTCTAACGCATAAGATAAGCACCATTCCCGTAGTCCTTCATGACTCGTATGGGCCCAACCATTTGGGCCGGAATTTCCTTCCTTCGCCGGTCTTCTTCTTGTCGATCCGGCCGTCTAGTCTTAGAACTAGATCACCTTCGTATATATCACGTTCATAGACTTTTCTTGTTATACCGCCGGCACATTCGGTCAAAGATAAGCTCTACTCCTCATCTAACCTAGTTTCATCTAGGCTTTCTAATGGGAAGACATCCTCTAGTAGCGATCATGGATGGTAATGGGAAGTCGTCTTAGACGTGTTTGTTGATGTCTCGAAAATCTATGCAAATGCGTATCTTTCCATTCTTCTTGAGAACGGGAACGATATTAGATACCCATTGGGAGTAGTCAATCGGCTTGATAAATCCTACCCAAGGAGTTTTATTACTTCCTCTTTTACCATGAGGGCTACCTTGGGCTTCATAGGTCTTGATTTTTGCTTAATTGGCTTTGCATCTGATCTAGTGACGAGGTTGTGCACCGCAATGTGGGGTGCGACTCCTGTCATCTCTTTGTAATTAAATGCAAATGCCTTCTGATGTTCTTTGAGAACTTGAGTATGTATTTCCACTTCTTCTGGGGTTAACGAAGATCCTAGTTTCAAGATTCTCGGCTCGTCTTCCATTCCGATGTTGACATCGATTGTTTCTTCGATTAAAGAGGCGTTACCCTCTTCGAACTCAGGTGGTGCTGGAGGTAAATCTATATCATCCCCATTTTCTATTGCGTATATGTTAGGTTCCCTTTGTGAGGGAAGATCCGTTACGGGATTTCCAAAGTAGGAAGATGAATGTGGAATCAGGGATAAATCTAGCGTGTGATAAGAGAGATGTAATGCTGCATAGGCATTTAAGTAATCCAAAGTAGCCGCATCATTTCCAACATGGTCTAGGATGGTAGATTCACTTCTGTTTGAAAGAGGATTTGTCATTGTTTTTATCAATGGTTCGTTACGAATGGATACTGTGAAGTGAGTATCTTCTAGCTCATTGCTTGGAGTGAAGCGTGATGCTGAGGTTGCTATTGAATCGGCGAGAAGATTTTTCTCTCGCGGGATCGCTTCAATGGATATGAAGTTAAACGCTTTGCTTAAATCTAATACAGCGTTTTTGTAGAGTTGTAAATGTTCGGCTTTAGTTTCATATATTTCAGAAACTTGGTTTGTCACTAATTGCGAGTCTCCTAAGACTCTGATGTTATCAATACCAATTCTTTTGGCTAAAGTGAGACCAAGGAGGAGGGCTTCGTACTCAGCGCCGTTGTTTGTGCATTCAAAGTTTAACTTAAAAGTGAATGGGAGGATTTTCTCCTCAGGCGAAGTAAGAATTATACCTGCCCCCGCTCCATAGCGACATTTAGCTCCATCGAAATGGAGAGTCCAATACTTAGCCGGGAGCATAGATGTTGGGGCATCAGTTGCGCTTGCGCACTCTATTTCTACCATACAGAGATCCTCTGCTGGCAAGGAACCAACACCTAGGGAAAATCCCATGCCTACTGAATCGAATGGTAAGAACATTGGTGAATCTTGTTCTATCAACTCAACGATCTTCGCAGTAGTCCCTAATGATACTGTTTCTTTAGTTTTACCTTTAGGGGTTGGAGTTGTTTTGGCTATGCTGGTAGTTTCGAGATCCGTCGTAGGTATCAACTTTTCCTCTGGCTTTGGGTCAGAGGGTTTATTAAGTTGGTTTGTTGGAAGTTCAAATTCTGAGTGCACCCCTGGTCTTTTCTTTAAATCAGCTAGGTGCAAATCGAAAGGTTTTGGATCGCCTTTGGCTACAAATACCTTTCCCAGATGCAAGAATCTTACTTCTTGAAATAGCGTGGAAGGGATTGCCTTCATTCGATGTATCCAAGGTCGGCCGAGGATCATATTATAGTTAGTTTCCCGATCTATAATATAGAATTCAGTCAAGATGGTTTTGGGCCCTAAGGTGACCGGCAGTATTATAGTTCCTATTGAAGTGGCTTTAAGGCTATCATAGCCTCTCAAGGTATTTCGTGTAGTAGAACAGTTCGTTTCTCCATATCCAAGTTTTTGGAGGAAAGAGAAAGGGACTATGTTAACTGCGGCCCCATCATCAACCATTGCCCGTTTTACATAGTTATTATAAACCCACACTTGCAAGTGTAAGGTCAATCACCTCGGCGTGCGATCTCAGCATCTGTGGGCATTTTACTTATTTCGAAGATGAATTCGACATCCTTGTCCGGCTGCCCCGGAGGATGGATATCAAAATCTACGTGATTTACTTGTGTTTCAGGAGGTGGAGTGATGTTAATTAGATGGCCTAGACCTAATGCTTCTAAAAGAGCAGCTCTGTGAGGGGGAGAGTTCTTTAGCAAGTCCAAGAATGAAATGTGTGAAAAGGTCTTTGTTAGGTCACTAATTAAATCATAGGCACCGATGGGTTTTTCAATTATTTGTTGACTCCTATCTATCTCTGGCAGATGACTTGGGCTCGGTTGAGAGAAATACTCTCGTGTTCTTGTTATAGCTTCGATAGGTAGTTCAGCGTCTAATTCTACCAAACTAACTATCTTAGGTCTTGGTTGAGCTCCCAACTGTGGCGCAACTGATGGATTTAATGAAGTCGAAGCTTCATGATCATTGTTTCCCATTATTGCACCTTTGTTTGTTCCGGTTGGATTCAGCCTATTGCTATCATGATTTGGGAGCGGATCGTTAAAGATCTTGAGGGGAGCATTCTGAGGGGAAACTGCCCCTGCGAGAGTATTTGGTGATGATGAGACGGGATCTGCCAAAAACAAGTCTGTGAAGAACTGTCTTTGTTCTTCTGGCAAACGTTGCATAAATTTATTGTAGTCACGGCACGTTCTAGTGTCGTGACCATGAATTTTATGGAAACCACAATAAGAATTGGGATTATAATTCCCGTTTTGTTGGTTTGGTGTGTATTGTGGCCTAAAATTCCGATCAAACTGTTGCCTATTAGGACCAAAGTTTTGGAATTGTTGTTTTTGGTTTTGACTTTGGTTTTGGTAACCAAATGAGTTTTGGCTTGGCCCTTGTATGGGATTTCACCATTGTTGTTGTTGTTGTGGATGATTAAAATCCACTGTATTGACCGTTGGGGTAAAATTGTTGTTTCGTTGATTGTTTGTTTGTGACGGAGTATTAACAACATTTACCCTCTTGGGTTGGTCGGTTACCCCATCCGTTGTTACCCCACGATTTTTGTTAAGGATTTTGGGTCCTTGATTGACATTTGTGGTAGTTGTAGTATTTTGAGTGGAGGTGATTAACCTCCCATTTGCTCCGTAAGTCTTACGACCACTATCTATTGCTGCTTGATCAATTCGCAGAGCGCTCTCAAGTACCTCATCATAAGTCCTTAGTGGGAACTTCTGGACTTCTTCCTTCACTTCTCTGCTGAGAGAATGAAGGAATAAATCACATAGTTCCATCTGATCCATGTTTGGAGCACTTGCTGATGAATAAAGAACTGTACGCCACCTCTGGATGAAATGAGCGACAGATTCATTGTGTTCTTGTTTGATATGCAAGAATTCCCTGATTCCTGTTCTCAGTAGTTTGTTCATGTCGAAGGCTTTGATGAACTCTGACACGAGTTGTTTAAATGAATGTATGGAAGCCTCAGGTATTCTATAATACCAATCGAGAGCGATGCCTTCCAAGGTTTTGGGAAATATTTTAGCAACAACCCCATCCCAAGGGAGTAATTCTCGTATGGCTGTAGCGTAAGCTTTGATGTGCGCGTTTGGATCTCCCTCACCCTTGAACTTGGGCAAATCAGGGAGAGGTCTTGGAAGCATGACGCTTCGTATGGTGAAATCTAAGGGTTCCTTTAGATATTCTGAATATGTCCCTATTGCATAGCTTTCGACCATTGATGGTGGTTGCTGCGGGAGCAATGGCGGAATGGGTTGTTGATATGGCATAACGTACGCGTTGGCAGGGGCATAAGGAGGTCCCTGCGTTGGAGCAAACATGCCGGGAGAGGAGAACATATCCCCTTGTGGCGATTTTGAATACATGTTTAAGTACGAAGGGTATTATCCAGAATGGATTGCTCTGTACTAGACCTAGAGGAACAGTGCTAGCGATAGTGGGTCTAGTTGGCACTTGTTGAGGAAATTGAGGAGGCATGCCTAACGTGCCTACTCCTGTGAGGAGATCTACTTGGCCAGAGTGGTATGGAGGATTGGAACTCCCGTTTGCATGAACGGAGAATTTTGATTTGCTTGAGCAAGTTCTAACCCTCTCACTCTTTCTACTAACGTTGAAATGACTTCATTTGGTGAAGTCACGGTACTTTGCCTGAGCGGCGTTTGTTGTGTACCCTGGTGTTGTATAGGCATGTGATAGCCTGTCATGAACTGATTGCTATCTTGCCAAGTTTCTCCAAGAATATTTCCTGTAGAGGTATTTTCTTGAAAATGGGTCTCGGGTTGTGCTTGTAAACCTCCTATAGGTGGGTACATACCCCGGGAGCGTTGTTCACTCCTAGGATAAGGTATTGATTGTCCATCGTCTAAGACCAGGTATGGATCTGATTGTCTACTGATATGTGGTCTGAGTAACATTTGAGGAGATGAACCAGATTCTCCTGTAAACGTCATATTGTTGGAACCTGAAGGTTCTGTTTGTTGGTTTCGAGGGGGTTGATCTAACTCCTCGGTTTGAAGAGACAAACTATATCTGGTTCTTGGGGTTTGAGTTGACAACTGATTAGTTGAATAGTTGTCACCCCATACTGAGAGCGAGGGTGATGATTCCCTATTCTGTTGGGCGTAGTATGCCTCAAGACCCAGGAGGGGTCTGCCATATGCGTCGAATCCCGACATATTCGGGGGGTATATGAATACCCGCAGAATAATGGGAAAGCGAGCGAAGATGAAACTTCTCAAGAGAGAAGATGAAACTTCTCAAAGAGAAGGTGAAATAATTGTTTGATTTGTTTCACGCCGGTTCACCAATTTTGTACGTCGGAAAAGTGACAGCGCGTGAGAATCAACAAGTGACTCTTTCCGCGCACTCCGACCTCCCGAGGTCGTGCCGAGACAGCCGGTGGGGTAGAATATGCGAAAAAAACTAGTTAGGCAATCTAATGTCTTCGACACGCACTAGTGGAATTTGTGAATCTAAGGCTAAGAAGGCCCTTCTAACTTGGATCGGTGTGATAGATCGATCAGCGAGGATGACTGCTCAAGGCTCCAATCAATATCGAGCTCGGCGTGATTCGATCTATGGGTTGTGGAATACGTGGAAATGACCCGGATTGTTTCGTGTATATCTCCCGATAAGGTCATATGGTGAATATAGTTGATTCTATGGACGATTTTCTGCCTAGTCCAGAATTCTCTAGCTTCGTTAGCCGCTATATCTAGTAAGGACAATTGTTCAATGATGATAGGTGGAAGTGGAGTGACTGAAATACTAGTGTACGTAGGCTAGCTGTCTATATCTAATCGACTTGTGGATTCGTTGGGTCATGGGACTGTGGATCACAACCATAGACTCTTGGTTGTTGCGGTCCTGTTATGGTCATACGCGAGATCAAGTTCTAATCCCTAGTATCCAGTAATCGTACGCCTTTTCAGCTTCTACGTTTAGAACCAACAATTGTGCGATCTTCTCAGAATACCTTACAGGTGTTCTTGCAACCTGGATTCTTAAGCTGGTATCTATATCTACGAGGGTGTCTCCAGCGTCTGGCTGTGGAACTAAAGGATCACACTCGAATGTTTGTTCTCTTTCGAGCCCTTCTACAGTCATGTGGATATTTTCTAGGGTAATCTGTAGTTTGGCTGACTTGACCAAAACGCATGTGCTTGGTCGTCTTCTATGTTTAATCCTCTTAACTGTGAGCTGATCAGTTGTAGATCTGCGGTTGTTCGGAATACTTGTATCCTGAGATTTTGGTCTATGTCAACTATTGTTGTGGCTAGGTTTGGTTGAGGCACGATCGGCTCAAATATATATTCCCTGGGCTCTTGAGGTCCCGTGATTGTCATACAAAACAAAATGTAATCTAACTGTAATGAAATAAATTCTAACTATGTGAAATAAATCTAACATATATAACCTTTATCTTTATAAGAAATATTCTAACAATTCTAAGGAAAACAAACTATTTTAAGCGTATCTAGAAATAATAACTAAACAATAATTTAAAACAGACAAGATAACCGAGTGTGGTTATTTGCCTGTGCAATTTGTAGAATTATTCTAAATAAATATGATAGCCTGTCTAATCTACTTGCAAGATTCTCGATCCTACCTCAGAAGTGAGGAGTGAATCATAGTTTCTCAGAAACTATCAATCCCCACAGCTTCCCTGGCAATATCGAGAATAGAATGAAATGAAATAAAGTGATTAACTACTCTATTTGATATAAATCTGACTAGAACTTTGAAATTTAAAACCTGGACTTCATGAACAATGGCGAATCCGATGGTGTATGTGATCTCGTCCCCTCAGTATGATCTTCTCGTTCTTTCGTGTTCACTTGGATCCAGAAAAGCGTGTAATGCTAGCACCGATAGGAGTAGATTTTGGGACAAGGACAACTCAGAATGCAGACCGAGAATGCGAGTAGGAGAGGGATAGCGCAAGAGTACAGAGCTTGGCTTATGCGATTCCTAGCGGGATTTTACTGCGAGTCATGCAACGTGAAGCGACCAGAACCTTTGACTATCCTATACGAAGAGCAAAACCTGCAACTTTAATGGCTTCCTAAGCTATTTCGTTCCAAAATAAAGACACTGCTTGCACAAGTTGGATATGTGGCTTACCAACAGCTGAATAAAGCTAACCAGGTATACAATGAATTGAACTAAGAACTCTAAGTCACAGTAAAACAAATTTACAGCAAAAGGAATTCAGAGGCAAGCTTCTAACCGGATTGGATGGAGCAACAACACTACCTGCACAAGATGGGTCTGTGGCTTACCAACAACTGAGCAATGCTAAACCAAGTATGAAGTAAACTATGCTATCAATCCTAAGCAAGCTAACCAAAATACTAAAAACCAGAAGACTCTAACAAGGAAAAATGGTGATCAAAACTCCACTCAAATTCTTCACACAAACTCACCAAAATTTAGACCAAAATCAACCAAAATCGACCTCAAAATTACCGACCATATGTGGCATGTACACACACAAGCAAAGGAAAAATAAAGGAATTGCAATGAGGAATCCGAGAAAACAAAACATTTGCTTGAGCATTTATAGGAATTCAAACACCCAAGAATCAAAACCAAATTGAACTCCTAAACAATAAACAAAGGAAAAACACTGCTTGGGGACCAAAAACATTAATGCATGCTCAAGTCGGCAAGAAAAGCTGGTGAAACGTGATATTTCACGCGGGTCGCGCCAAAAGGGCATTCTGAAAACGCGCTCAGACCGCCTTGTTCCGCGCCGCTGGGGCGGCGGTTTCATCAGACCAAAAGGGGCCAAAGGACCTGGCTAAGGGGGCGGTGTTAACGCACCGAAGAGCTCTTTCTCAATCCCGCCACCTTGCGGGAGACTCGTATCGGGGTTTTACACACACTCAAGATCAAAAGGGGCAAGAAAAGAGGGAAAAAGGGGAAAACAAAGGACACGGGGCTAAGTGGGGTATGCGGGATGTTAACGCATATTTTGTATTGGATTAAGATCAAGTAAAGAGGGTAAATGAACATATGTAATTTTGGGACATTTATTATTAATAAAGTGAATGAGAAAAGCTTCTTAAAGTTTAAAAAATAACTCATAGATCCACTAGGAATTTCGTTAAAGACCATATTTTCTCTCTAGTCAAACTATGTGGAAAATCCTTTAAAAGTAATTTATCATTGTGACAAGAAGCCATTGCAAACCGATAGTACTCAATATGTAGATAAAGATCAAAAGTTCCATAAAAAACTTAGAATTTAGGCATGAAAAAATTATGAGGGAAAGATGATTAAAATATTTTATGTCATATGGTATTTCCATGTAGAGTATTAGAATCAAATATGTTAGGTTAAACTTAGTTTACTAAGTTAATTTGTGTATTTACCTTAGTTAATTATTACATTATGGTAAGTTGTTATAGTTTGGTATTAACCATAAATTGTTTGAAATTGGGAACTCTATTATCATCGCAAGTTTATGTCATTATTGTAATTTTTATATGGTTATATATTGTTGAAACCATATATTTGGAGTTTTCTGTACACGAGATTATATTATTGTTGCATAGTTGCAACTCCCTGTTTATCTATACATGATTGTGTAATATCTATAAATATTACATTCATTCATTTTGTAAATGATTTGATTGATTATTAATAAAAGTGTGAGGCTTTTGTCCCTCTTTTACACTTTCATTTGGTACCAGAGCTGGTTGATTTGGACCTATGAGAAGATAAGGTTGAGAGAGATTATAGAAGAAAAAGAAGAAGATATTACATGATAGGAGAGCTAGTGTAGCCTCTAGTAGCTTCCTGAGATGTCATGCATGCCCACAACCTCCTGCCATTCTCTAGGTAAAAGAAAATAATTATTTTTCCTTGGTGACCCCCACTGCACTAGGCAAATCTAGAAAAATATATTTCACCCCAACTAGGGTTTTACCTCTAAATTTAGAGGAGCATTTAGTCTCTAGTAAAAATTGTAGAGTTCTAAATTTTGGAGGACTCTACCCCTAGTCACCGATCTCCGATAGATTTTCCTAACCGAGCTATGTTTGGAGGAATGAGTTCATTGTGCAGAGGTGGGTTACATTGTTCTATATAACTATTCGAGTTGTTTGCACCTCTATTTATCCCATTCCTCAATCTTAATGAGCTCATCTCTACCACCAAGCTATTCATATAACAAAGGCATCGAGTTATATATTTGGATCTACATTCAAACATTGGGAAAGCCTTCTAAATTGTCTCAGCTACTTTTAAGACCATGTCGAGCTAAAATTTTGTGAGATTGATCACGCTAGCTATCAAAGCTCTTAGACGAAACTAGAAAGTCCACACCAAGATATCAAATTTGTAATGGCTACAATGACCCACACATCCAAAAATTGGCTGACTCTTCTCCATTGATCTCTCGGGTTAGATCACACTACCTCTCGAGCAGCTTGATTTTTCACCTTTAAAAAAACCAAATGGATCAACCAAAACAAATGGTGGTTCAATTACAAGGTAGATCCTCCAAAAATGAACCAATATCAACCAATCTAGTCAATCCTCTCCCCTCCATGAATCCCAATGCCAAATCGTAACCAAAAAAAAGGAATGGCGGATCAATAAAAATGGTGGAAGAAAAACAATAACAATAAAGCGATAGAAGAGATATGAACAAGATCTCGCCTCAGCATAATCCCTAATTTTTCGTCCCCAAACCATTGACCACCACACAAGCACCACGAGGTCATATGATTTAGCATCACATGGGTGTGTTTAAAAACTTTATTCCTTTTACATCTATTTTAAATAGCAATTGCTTCAAGTTACATTGCACGTGCATTAAACGTTGTTGTGACTAGCTAAAGCGGTTTAGAGCAAAGATGTTTATGGTTTGACCCACCAATAACTTTTTTTTTAACACTATATTGAGATTTAATGAGATATTTAGTAGAACCAACCACATTTATCAGAAAAAACAAAAATACCCTCTAAACCTGCTAGTCCCAACTAATATCACCTCTATTTTTAGTGAGAAAAACACTAAAAAGGGTAAAAAAAATTCTCCCACTTGGAATATTTTTTTATTTTAAACACTTTTTTCCAAAGGATGGGTGATAAAAACTACATTTTAATCCATTTTTGTGGTTTTTTTCTCAGAGAGTCATATTGAGCTCTGAATGCCACCAAGGCCTCGAACAATAAAAACAAATTTTCCTATCATTCAATTTTTTCAGAATTTTGAATGAAATTGTAATATTCCATTGTATTTTTTGAGTGCATTGTACTAATTTACAGGTTTCCATATTCAACCGTAAACCATTGTAACTAATTTAAAAATGGCAGAGATTTGTAATAAAAAATAATAAAAATTTGGTTCTGAATCAATCATGAGATCTTCGGATCTCATTCACAACTTATATAAATAGTTCCTCCGGAAAGCACTTAAGGGTAAAGTCATTGCGACTACTACTACACTTAACACTTGATATAGCTACAACAACATTTTCTAGAATCGGCCCTTTAAATCTATGGGGAGTAATAAGGACAAAATGGATACACTTTGAGCCTTCCCATCCATGCTTGTGAATAGTTGCTCAACTTAAATCTGAAACTAAAAATATCTAAGTATATAACAAAGTTACGCATGTGTATGAGGATATTTCTTTGAGTTGGTGTCATTAATCTCACAAACCCCTTTCGACTATCTCGTACCAAGTATCGATTCTTTCACGTACGTAAAAACCTCTTTCACGTCTTGTTGAGTATATAAAAAGGGTGAAATTATTCCATGTACAAATAGGTATATAGGAAGGGCACATATATAGAAAGGTTCGGTATATCACACTCACGGTATATAGATTTGGAGACCATATACCTAGAGTGATAAGAGCCTTACCCTTTATCAATTGATTCTACAAAATGGGCACCAATGCCCCCAAGTTCTTTCTTCCAGATTCTCAATTTCTAAGAAGAATAACTATGCAAAATGGAAGACAAAAATTAAAACACAACTTGATTTTGAAGAGATTTGGAATGTTGTGGATGATTCTCAGAATTAGATTAGCAATTGATATAACCCAACAAAAATATTTTGATAGATCCAATCAAAAGGCCAAGATGATAATTTTTTTGTAGTTTCCAACAATGTGCAACCCCACATTCAAGATTCCAAAACAACCAAAGAAACATGGGATAATTTGAGCATAGTGTACAATGCCAAGAACAAGAATGTCATAATGAATTTGCAGAGACTCGATTACACACACTGAAGTTCAAACAAAATGAGAAAATAGAAGATTTATTTAGAAGAGTTGTAGAATTAAGGGCTTCACTTCTAGCTCTAAGAGAGGAGGTCACTAATAAAACTCTTTTTATCATTTTTCTGAGAGAAATCCCTCCTTCATACCACATTTATTTGACGACACTTAAATTTTCATATCGATATTCATTTTTGACAAGTTGGTGAACCTACTGCAACAAGAGGAAGATATGTACAACAAAGATGATGAAGAAGAGAAGACACTTTCTTCTCATCAGAAATGGAAAGGAAAAGGAGAAGGAAAACCTAATTCCTCTCAAAAGTCCCAAAAATAGCATCAACATGGGGAAAAGTAGAATAAGAATGAGAATCAATGTCCTATCTGTAAGAGAGGACATGAGTTAAAATATTATTGGTTCAATACCTATAAGAAAGGTTTATCTAGTAATTATAGACCTCAGACCAAAAATATCACAAGGGACATTCAAACTATAGTCAAGGTCATAAGAAGGGGAAGTAGAGAAGAAAACCCCATAAGAAATGAAATATAGCTGAGAAAGAAGAACAATTTGGATAACAAAGACTTCTTCTACACTACTCGATCAAGTGAACCCTCCACATCATCTAGTTTTGTTTGGTATGTTGTTTTGGGAGCCACGCAACACATGATTGGCTATAGAGATTTGTTTACCACAATGAGGGAAACACCTTCAAAAAATCATTTTTTGTTGGGTGATTATTCTTTGTACACTACATAGGGATTGGGAACATTTCTCTACCACTTGGTTCATGCAATTGTAGATTATCAGATGTAATACATGTCCCTAGGTTGACAAAGAATCTACTTTTAGTCATTCAACTCCTAGATCACATCTTGAAAATGGATTTTGATACTCATTCTAGAAATTAAATGTGTTTAATTCTAGAAAATTCACGAGGCTCGAAAATAGTTGCAAAAGCCTCTAATGTGGGATGTATGTTCCAACTTGATTTTGTCTACGAGATATGATCAGAACGTTTAGCTAAGAAATATACCACTGCATAATTATGGCATCAAAGACTTGGTCACATCGGTTTCAAGTATCTCAAACACTTCATCAATACGACATGGTAAAAGGATTTCCATCTCTACAGAACGATACAGATAAGTTTCCTCATTGCCTAATAGAAAAAATACACAGAGCTTCATTCCAAAAGAGTACCTATCGAGCTCATGGTAAGTTTGATTTGGTTCATACCGATCTTTGTAGTCTAATGCAACCGAATCATTCTATATTTTAGTACTTCATGCTTTGTGTTGATGACTACTTGAGAAAAATGTGGATATACTATATTGTAAGAAAATTGAAGCATTTGAAACTTTCAAGAAGTACAAAGTGGTTGTTGAGAACAAAATTGGTCGTCACATTAATACTCTCCACTCAAATCAGGGGGAATTCACCACCGATGATTCAAATCCTACCTACAAGCTCATGGGATTTTTTGAAAAATTCCTCCTCCACACACACCACAACAAAATGGTGTTTTGAGAGAAGAAAAATTATACAATCATGGAAATGGTGTGATGCATGATTGATGATTCTGGATTAGCGAGGACATTTTGGGAAAAATCAACAAAAATAATAGTGTCTTTGCTGAATAGAGTTCCCATAGTTTCTCTTGATGGAGTAACTCCATATGAAGCATGGTCGAAGTGAAAACCATCTATTACACACCTCAAAGTATTCAGGTCCAAAGAAACTATGTACATACCCAAGTAGAATAGAAATAAGTTAGATATGAAGTCATAAAAACTCATCTTCATTGGTTACAAATAAGAAAAAAATATTGGGTGTACATATTGATGGATCCAAAGACCGTAAAATTCTACACCAAATAAGATGTTGAGTTTTTTAGAAGTAGTAAGTAGAGAATCCTCATCCGTACTCACTTGATGTAGAATTTTCACCGTGGTAAAAAAAAGAGGATGATGTTCTTGTAAATGATTAAAATGATGATGAGGATGATGGTGATGATTAGATAGAACCACAACCCATGGGAGTATTTCATTGTATGCCCAAGTGTCATAATAACATGATACAAGATGTAAAATATGATGCTCCACTAGATACATCCACCAATGGACAAAGAAATCATAGTAAAGAATGAGAAGTAAACTTTCCTTTGATGAGTAGAGTTAATGAATCTAATGAGCCATGTACACTCTATAAATCCCTACAATCAAAATCTTGGAAAGATGTCATGGATGTTGAATATCAATCAGTGATGAAAAACAATACTGACACTTGTCAATCTTCCACCAGGGAAGAAACCCATTGGTTGCAGATGGACATTCAAAAGAAAGTAGAAAGAAGATGGGACCATATAAAAGTACAAAGAAAGACTTGTAGCAAAGGGGTATGTAGAAAAAGAATGCATTGAATATAAGGAGAAATTTTCTCCCACAACTAAGATCAAAATGTTCAGATGATCTCTTCTCTAGTATGCATATTTGGTTGGAAATTCCATCAGATGGACGTAAAAAGTGCCTTTCTAAATGTAAATTCACAAGAGTAAGAATACATGACTCAACTTGAGGGATATGTTGTACCTAGTCAAGAAGCAAAGGTATGTAGACTTAGGAAATATTTGTATAGCCTTAAACAAGCACCCCGGGCATGGTACATCAAAATTGATGAGAATCTCATACAACATGGATTTTTCATAAATCCATATGATCCCAATCTCTACCTTAAAAATAAAGTGGTGAGATTGTAATTGTTATTATCTATGTTGATGATCTAGTCATCACTGGAAGTTTAGTGAAGATGATCGATGCAATCAATAAATATCTTAACGGATCATTCAACATGAAAGATCTTAGGCTAATGCACTACTATCTTGGATTGTAAGTATGGAAAAAGGAGGATCACATATTTATTTCTCAATTGAAGTATACCTAGACTATACTCAAGAAATTTAGGATGATGGATTACATACCTATTGTTACACCTATGGAGATGAGACGACAATTATCTCATTCGGTTCCATCTCATGTGGTAAATGAAACTCTCTATTGGTAGTTGATAAGAAGTCTCATTTACCTCACATACACTAAACCGGATATCAGCTTTGCAATGACCTATATTTCCAAGTTCATGTAGGAACCATGAGTTTTCCATTGGAAGGAAGCAAGGAAAATCTTGATATATCTCAAGGGAACAATGGATATTGGTATAGAATACAATAAAAATGATAACTTATTCTTTATTGGGTATTCAGATTTAGATCATGTAGGCAACATTGATGATAAAAAATCCACTTTAGGATTTTTTTATTTTTGGATCTAGAATGATATCATGGTGAAGTAAGAAATAACGCTTTGATTATCACTCTTCTAAAGAATTAGAGTATCATTCTACAGGTGAAATTGTCCGTGAAGCAATATGGCTATGTCACATAGTTGAAGGACTTGGAATACCACAGACAAATCGTGACACCTTGTATGTTGACAATGAATTTTCTCAAAATTATTCATAATCTAGTTGTTCATGAAATAACAAAGCACATTAAGGTATAGGTACATTTCATACACGAGCATGTCTTGAAACACAATATACAACTTTAGTTTTTTTCAAGAGCTAAACAATGAGCAAATATCTTCACAAATTCACTTACACGTGAAAATTTGAGTTGTTCATAGAATTCATCTCCTCATCCCTTGAGGCAATGCAAAATTAAGGGGGGAATGTTAGGGTAAAATTTGTTTACAAATTTGATTTGTGCATTTACCTTAGTTAATTATTACATTATGGTAAGTTGTTCTAGTTTGGTATTAACTCTAAATTGTTTGTAATTGGGAACTATATTCTCATAGAAATTTAATGTCATTATTGTAATTTTTATATGGTTATATATTGTTGAAACCATATATTTGGAGTTTTCTATACATGGGATTATATTATTGTTGCATAGTTGTAACTCCTTGTTTATCTATACATGACTGTGCAATATCTATAAATATTGCAGTCATTCATTCTGTAAATGATTTGATTGATTATTAATAAAAGTGTGAGGTTTCCATCCCTCTTCTACACTTTCAAAAGAAAACATAATAATACTTACTTTCTAGGGTTAAAGTGTGTACTTTGCATTGTAAATCACATATTGAATGCATGAAAAAAGGATATCTTGAGGAGGTATTACATAAACACTAATAGTATCATTCAAGGGTTGTATTTTTCCATTTACAATAGCCATGGCAACATTGTTAGGTTTAAAATTGATTTTATCATGTTTAGGAATATTAAGTGCTAGAAGTTTACTTTAGGTTACATGATCTTAAGGGACCTTAGCACTATTTATACCCAAGTTATAGATGATAAGATAAGTATTAAGACTAGAATAAACACATGAGGGAGGATTTTGGTTATTAACATTAAAATATATAGAATATATACTATCATTTTCAATAGTTATTTTTACAAGAGGTGTGGAAGAGTCACTAGTAATAACATCATTTGTACATTTAGAAGATAGAAACACACATGTAATAACGCTATCATTTTCAAAAACACAAATAGGAATATCATCATGTGGAGAAGCATAATTATCACTAAAAACAATTCTAGGAATAGAAACATAATTCGAATAACACCATTACTATGAACAACATCATCATCATGAATAGAAACATTATTAGGAATAGAAACATCATCATGAACATCATTATAAAGGAACATAATCTAAACTGATATCCTCATTCTCACATGGAATATTACAATAATTATGTGTATTACCATTTATAGAAGTAGACAATTTTTCATCATCTATATCAATAGCATGAAAGAATCTTGTAATATTAGTTCTAGGAATTTGTGGAGGGCATGCCCTCTATTAGGGAAGACATCATCATATTAAATGGAGTCATATATATCTTTAGTGAGATCTTTGTCAGATATAGTGCATGATTATGATAGTTAGGTAACTCAAAAATTTAGAGGGTTTAGGATTCATCCCCACTAAACTAGCCATTATCACTAGATGCATACTCAAAATTAATGTCATCATCGAATAGGGATCTAATAAGATAGGAGTGTAATTTTCATATATATGTGAAGAGTGAACTAAATTATGATGTAAGGATCTCGTATTGTGCCTCTAAGATGGTAGATATCTAGCTAAAAAAATTTGGTAGAAAGTACACTAATGGTAGGTGGAACACAAGGAAGGGAAAAGCGAGGTAGATTTTGTAAAGTAAGATGATACCAATATGATGTATCATCATAAAAATAATCCACATGAGCTGTAACACCCTGATTTTGTAAGTTATCTTGGTGATTATTTTTCATACTGTTGTATCTGCTGAAATGAAGGCAAACATGTTAAGATATATTTTGATCTTAAGGGAATGTGTTGCAAATCTGGATTCTTGCATGCTGTAATTTAGTTGCATGGGACAGCAGTTATTGTTGCTTGTATGTTACTGATGTGACGACAAATTGTCGTATGCTTGCTGAATTCTATATGTTGTGGCCTTTTTGTAATCGCTTTGTCGATTTACTCTTGACTGAATTGCAGGTTGATATAAATGTGCAGCACCTGATTTCAGGTATGAGCAGTTGGCACGTAGATGCCAATGACAAAGGTTTGATTCTCGAACCATGCACTGTTGTAACTTAAGACCTTGTGAGGCAGGAAATGTCTGGACATGGGTGGCTCTGGCATGTGAAGTAAAGGACGAAACGTCCTGCACAACATTGACATGAATGTCAGTTGGAAGACTGGATTGGAGGTTGATTAGTGTTAGTGGTTAGAAGGAATTAGAACCTAAGCTAATCCTAAGTTCTACCTTACATCCTAAACTACTATCCTAAGTGGATTTTTAAATTCTAAAATGACTAACATAGACCTAAGTCCTATTAACCTAAAGACTAGGCTATGACCTAGGTCGAACACTAAAATGAATCCTAAACTAATCCTAACCTAAAGGGGATGCGCAGACCCTTGGGGGAAGAGGATAAGGATGAAAGGGAATTAATGGCAGTTAATGAGGAGTCCTTACGTGGACAGCGCCAGTTTGGCGGGAACAGGTAAGTGGTGGAGGTATCTAGTTGGACATGGAACTAAATTTGGTTTTGCATGCAAAATTTAAATTTGATGGTTCGCCAACCCAAGTTGGCAGTGGCGTGGGAAAATGGGAAAAGGCAGAGCCTTTAATGCATTTAATTTTTTTGGTCTTCGTGACCAGTCCGCCTTGGAAAGAGTTTGGAGGAATTTTGTTAGTCATTTTGTGTTGTTCGGATTTTGGAGAAGTTGCTCTGCATTTGGTTTTTTTTGTTCGGTTCAGTCGAACCAGTTTCATTTGGTTTTCATCACTGTTCCTTGGAAATTTGGAGGCTGTTGCTGAGCCTGTAAGAGGAAAGGTGATTTTGGGAAGCTCGTGCTGTCGCCGTGGAAGGAAATACCTTCGGTAGACGCGGTTTTCTTCGAGTTTTGAGGAAGAATTTACAGGCATGTTAAGCCCTTCTCTTTAAAAACACTTGCTTTGTTTAAGCGTCTCATTAAAACAACCCTGCTCTTGGGTTTTGGGTTTATGTGATTGTTGTCGTGTTGATACGATTTGGGTTTAGTCGATTCTTGCTGTCATTTTTGGAAATGATAGGTAAAATCATTTTTGGTTGTTGTGTTTAAACTGTCTTTGCATTTTCTTTGAATGGAACACCTCCATGCTGTGCTGGTTTGGTTGTGATTTGGGAATTCGAAATGGGTTTTTCTCTGATTAAATGCTATATAAGAATGGTGCAGGCAGTGTGGGTTGTTTTCATTGCTGTGCGATTGTTCTTTTGTTATATGAACTTTTGTGATAAAATTGCACATGATGTACGAGTTGCTTGATGTCGTTTCTATACTGAAATTTTTCTTAAAGGAAATAAGACTTTTCCTTTCCTTCTGCTGTTTCGGGATTAAAAGGAAATAGCATTTTTGGATTTTAAAGGAATTGGCATTAGAGTTTTATCTGAGCATTACGAGCTCGGTTAGAGGGAAATGATAGTAATGTAATTATTGTTGTGCTTCTTCTTTTATATAAATGGACGAATACAATTTGGGTATTCGTGGGAGCTAGAAAAGAAATTGTTTTTCTTCTGAACTTATAAATGAATACATTCTTTCTTGCTGGAATGAAAGGTTGATTTGGTTGTGTTTTATGGAAATGACTTGATCTTACAGCTCGGATAGTAGTCGTGAAAATGAGCTTGGCTTGTATTTCTGTGCATTAAATGAATTATGTTGATTCTTGCTGTGGGGGTTGGATGATTTGTTGTGTTTTATTGATACTGTTCGATCTTCTAGTTCAGGCTGTAGTTGTGAACAAGAACTCGGCTTTTTATTTATGTATAATATGGAAAATTTTGGAAATAAGTAGGCGGTTTGGATCTGTCTTGACTGTACCTTGTTGTGCATCTGATATCCTATGCGGTTTTTATTAATAAGGGTATTATTACATGAAAATCGCATTTTGGGTTCTGTACATCATTGTGAATAGAAAAATGGATTCGGGTAGAAACATTTATTGGTAAGGAATTCTTCTTCTTTCTGCTATTTGAATTGATAAAATTAGTAGTCGGGTGGTTTATTGAACTTTATAAGTTCAGTCTGTAGAGAGGACAGTGGCATTTAAATTATTTTCTGAGTGCTGTGCTTTCTGTACAAATGAAATATTTAATTGTTTCGTGTGGTCTTCTGATCTTGGCACTGTCATTTAGAAGAAATGAAATCGGCCTGAACAATTCTTGTTGAGTCTGAAGAAAATGGTTGTTTTCTTAGCAAAAGATTAAAGGAATGAAATTTTCTCTTTTTGCTGTTGAGTTTTGGAATAGCATTGGAAGCCTTATTGTGCATTATGATTAAGTCTTGCTGTAGGTAACAACAATGTGTAAATTGTATTTTGAACTGTACGCGATCATGGATATAGAAGGTCACGTGATTAATTGATTGCATGATTGTATAACTGTTTATTTGGTTAAAAATACAGTGAAAGAAGTATGGGGTCTTCTAGTTCAGTAAATATATAGTATGCATCCTTATACTATTTGATCTATGATAGATACGATGTTGTACTAACCTGTTTTTGGGTATTCATATGAGCCTGATTTAAATGAAGTATTGATAAGGATGATAAATTCTTCCTTGTTTTCATTTAAAGTTGATTATGAATGAAATTACTCTTCTTCTTTGGAAAGTGAATTTCGAATGGATTTTGTAAGTTTCACTCGAATCATTATCTTGATTTGTGTCTTGGTTGGATTCAATTTTAGAAATGCAGGTCATGAGGAAAGAGATAGGAATGTTGTTGGATAACTTGTAAAAATGATCTTTTCTTCTTTCATTCAGCTGAAATTTGTAATCGTTAATAACGAATCTTGTCGTGCTTAGATATGAGCAACTATATGCATTGTTGTTTGCTTTCTCGTCTGTGCTTGATTGCTTGGAATCTAATGTGATGCATGAACTGAAAGGAAAGTAATTGGTTTACGTTTCAGTTAGTTTTACCCTTTTGCATTTATTATTAATGAAAGGGTGGAAAGGATAACAATTATGTTATATCAGCAGTATGCTACTTGTATTCCTAAACTTTACAAATATTGTAATTTGGAACTTGTAACGGTTATGTGGAAAATAGGACAGCAGTTCTTTGGCTGATTGGGATGGTATTTGATGGTTCAGTTGTTATGCTGTCCATTCTTTGATGCTTGATTTTTGATTGATGTTCTTACTGTCGTTTCATAAAAGCAGGGTTCTTTTATTGAGACAGTTAATTGAAGCACCTCATTTTAATGATAAGTGCTTAATATGCTCAGTTCATTGAACTGACCCGTGCAAGAAATTTTGCAGATGGAATTGATTAGAACGAAGACATGGCTGTTTTCTGATGCTTCTTTTGATTGACCGAAGATGAATTGTATTTGTTTACTATTATTCCTCTTCGAGGAATTGTGAAAAGAAGAAAGTACATTCTTCTATTTATGAGTTGTAATGATGTTTTATTTAAACAAAGTCCAGTCAGTTGGATTGGCAGATGTACGGATTATGAGATGGATGATGAATACAAATACAAGTGTGATATTTTAAATACTATATCAGCTTGATATTGTTGATTAATTGGAAATATAATGTTATTTCTTGATTTGGGTTTATTTAATTGTCCTTGGATGGATGCTAAATAGGAATTGATATCTATTCTTACCTTAATGCAACTTTTAAGTTGAAATGTGCAATTAGTTCATACTTGGGTAAAGTTAAATTTTTAATTGGCATTAAAAAGGATTAGGTAGAATATGATTCCATAACTGATAGGTATTCAAGATTAGCTTGGAAGCTAAGGAATATCAATTAACTTAGGAGTAATCAAACTTCGCTTTCGAACTCCATTAATGACCTCATATGTTGAATTCGTAAAGAAAGGATAAGGGATAAGTATATCCGTAACTAATGGACCTTAACTATGTAGTGTTAAGGAGATTAAATGAATACATTTATTGGGAATTAGACGTCGTTTAAATGACGTCTAGTAAGCTGAAATTCTGAATTTAGTTACAGTTGTAAAAATCTTGGTTAAGTTTAATAGGTTAAACTTAACACGTTCGTCGCTAACGGGCTGCTTAATCAAGATTAAGAAGAAATCCAAGTAGAGAAATACAGCCCTTCGGTACGAAGGAGAAGATGCATAGCAAGCTAAAGGATGGATTTAGTCTTTCTTAGCTACGTACAACTGTAACGGGAACGAGGATAAAGGATCAACATGGTTGCTGAAAGTTGATCTTAAATATTAAGATCATATCTAAATCACTTGAGCAGGATGTGTACTCTCGATGAGAGGATTCCGTAGGACATTGACATACGCCAGCTACAGAGGTGTCTTCATGAAGACAGGGTCTTCATGATGACACAATGTTATAGCTGACATATTACAATGCCCTGCCAAATTAAAACATCAAGAATACTAGGCTGAATGTGAAGTTCTTGCACGGGATGGGAGTATGATCACATATGCGGAGTGACTCCGGAGGACTAAAGATAACTAGACATGTGGAGTCATGGGGAACGACACCGTATGTCTGGCGTATCTTTAGTTACCTAAGTGCCTTCCTATATTCGTTCATATTGCTAGTTGGAAATCAGAAGTTTAAATTTGACCTTAAATTGAGAGGACTGGTAGGAACCAGGAAAGACCATTCTAGATAACAGGTGAAGTGAAGTGAAGGACGTATTCCATTGATGTGTATCACATCTAGGAATATGATCATGCAAAGCATGTGAAAATCTTTGGCCAAAGTATCGCAAGTGCTGGTTGCATTGTCCTAATCACTTAATTTAGGATACAGGATGTCAGATGAATATCAGTAACAGATATTCAGATAGGATTCTTAAATGGATCACTTCGATAACCGGAAACGGTTAAGAGAACTGGTATATATAATATACTATGCATGAACGAACATGAAGGATCGGTTGTTGCCGAGTCATGAAATGAAGGATCGTTGAAACTCCGAGCCATGAAAATGGAAGATCGGTAGTTCTTCGAGTCATTTACAACAGCATATAGAATCTGTTATAAGATTGAATGGCATTGAATGTGTGTTCCATATTGTAAATATGCGAACAGGGAACATTAGTTTTAAAAGGAAATTGTGTGTTCCAAACTGTGTTGTTTGGGCAGAGAACAATTATTAAAACTTGAACGTGTGTTTGAATTATATAATTCATAACAGAGAACATTGTATATATATAAAAATATATATATATATTTCCCTTGTTCTAGTATCTTAAAATGGGGATGTTACATCTTGGTATCAGAGCTGAAGGTTGCAGCTCTTGGACCTAATGAGTCCATAATATTAATAAGGTTTACATTTTCTTATTGAACAGAAAATGGTCAGAACAAGAGGGAATGCTACGAATAACCCGTTACAGGGTGGAGAAGTAGCTACTGCTCAAAAGCTGGATGAAATCCTTGCTGCCCTACTTGATACGAGAGATCGTTTGACTGTTCTGGAACAACAATCAATGGGCAATGAAGAGGAGGAAGATGAAGCTGAAATAAATGATCAGCCGCCTCCTGTGGACAACATCAACAGAGGGAATCCAGGTGTTGATAATAATAATGTAATTGCTCCTAATCCCCCTGAAAATAAAAGGGCAAGATTAGCAATTGAACTTACAAATGTTATAAAGAGAATAAGTCCTCCAAAGTTTGATGGAACAACCCTTGGGGACGAAGCTAACAATTGCTCGGTGAAATGGAGAAATACTTTGCAATAAGAAACTTCTCTCGAAGAGACTAAAGCGATATGGGGAGCATATCAGCTTTCTCATGAAGCATCATCATGGTGGGACAACCGTAAGGTTGAGCTGAATATTGTCGAATCAGACATAACTTGGGATCAATTTAAGGGTTATTTTAGGCAACGATGGCTGCCTCAACTCTATTTTGATAGGAAAATGACTGAATTTCAGAACTGGTCGCAAGGAAGGCTGTCGGTGACGGAATACTGGGAAGGGTTTACTAAACTCCTTAAGTATGTGCCGCAGTACCAAGCTAACGAGAAGTTCAGAATACGAAAATTCATAATGGGGCTGAATCCCATCATTGGTGGTGAAGTGGATGTCCATGGCCCAACCACCATGGATGGAGTTGTCGAAAAGGCAATCAGACAGGAACAGAAATTGAGAGCAATATCTACTCACAGGGAAGAGATAAGGAAGAAGATTCCTAATTCTTCTTCATCTCTTGCACCAAAAAGGGGACCTTGGAAAAGGTTTGGTGTGAAAAACAAAACTGTTGTAGATAACAACAAGAAATCATGATGAACAGACTGTAAATAGTGTGCAGAACAGCTTCACAAAAGTTAATGGCATTGGACAGAAGTCCTATGTAAGCCAGAATGATAACTTCAAGGCTGGTAACAAATTTGAGCCTAGAAAAGGGCCAGTTGGAGGATGCTTCAACTGTGGAAAGGACCACTATGCGAATCACTGTCCTCTAAAGAAGGATGATCGTGGTCAACAGTATAGGATACATGGTGCAGTGGCTAACAGACAAGCTGAAAAGAAAGTTATGCCCATAGAAGTTTCGGGTAAGTTATTTGGTACACCTGTAGTCATACTTTTTGATACTGGAGCTACTGAATGCTTTATTTCTACTAAACTTGCAATGAAATTAAAAAGAAGGGCTGAAAGAATGGATAAAACATGGACAGTGCATTATGGGAATATTGATGTCCATACAGTCGAAATGTGCCTTTTTGGGGCAATTCTTGACTTGCCTAGTTTCTCCACCGAAGTTGACTTGTATGTCACTCCTCTAGGATCATATGATATCATTATTGGAGTCAACTGGTTGGCTGAACATAAGGCAAAGGTCGACTGTTATGAAAAACAAATCTGTTGCTTCGATGACCTGCAGAAAGTAGCAGTCATTCAAGGTGTAAAATGGGAAGTTGCAGTTAGGAAACTGACGGCTATGCAACTAAAAAGGGCTAAAAATAGAGGCTGCACTTTGTATGCAGTAAAAATGACAGAAAATGCTGAGGAAGATAATGATTTCATGGAAAGATATCCATTGTTAAGGGGTTTCCGTGATGTGTTTCCAGAGGAATTTCCAGGTCTTCCACCCAAACGTGAGTTTGAATTTGCAATAGAAATCAAACTAGAAACTGAACCCATATCTAAAGCACCTTATAGAATGACTACCATTGAGTTGGTAGAGCTAAAGGCTCAGTTACAAGAAATTTTGACTAAGGGACTGATAAGATCGAGTGTCTCACCTTGGGGAGCGCCGGTAATTTTTGTAAAGAAAAAGGATGGCACTTTGAGGCTATGTATTGATTACGAGAATCTTTGAACAAAGCAACTATTAAAAATCGATACCCACTTCCTAGGATTTATAATCTGTTCGATCAGATGCAAGGAGCATCAGTTTATTCAAAAATAGATCTTCGATCTAGGTATCATCAGCTGAGAATAAAGGAAGAAGATATTTATAAAACAACTTTTAGAACGAGGTACGGGCATTATGAGTTCACGGTGTTACCTTTTGGGTTGACTAATGCACTTGCTGCCTTCATGAATCTGATGAACAATATTTTTCAAGAATACTTAGACAAGTTTGTACTTGTATTCTTAGACGACATTCTTATATACTCTAAAAATGTCAAAGAGCACCAAGAACATCTAAGAATAGTGCTGGAAATTTTAAGAAAGAGGAAATTGTATGGCAAACTGTCCAAATGTTCCTTTTATGATGCAGAGGTGCATTATTTGGGACACGTTATAAGCAAGAATGGAATAGCTGTTGACCCTTCAAAGATTACAACTATAACTGAGTGGCCTACGCCTAAGAATGTGCACAAAGTGAGGAGCTTCATGGGCTTGGCTGGATATTATCGAAAGTTCGTTAAGGACTTTTCAAAAATTGTTGCCCCAATCACTTCACTACAAAAGAAGGATAAGAAATTCGTTTGGACAGACAAATGTGAATCTACCTTTAAGAATTTAAAGGAACAGTTAACTTTAGCACCTATTTTGACTGTACCTGATCCAAATGGAAATTTTATGGTTGTAACGGATGCCTCAGGAGAAGGCCTTGGAGGTATTTTGTTACAGAATAACCATGTCATAGCTTATGAAAGCAGAAAGCTTAAATTACATGAACAAAATTATGCTCCACACGATCTAGAGCTCGCTGCCATTGTTCATGCACTTCAAATGTGGAGGCATTACCTTTTAGGCAAGCCTTTCAAGTTAAAAACAGACCATCTAGGGCTGAAGTATATTTTTACTCAGCCAAATCTGAATGCAAGGCAGCGAAGATGGTTAGAATTTCTATCTCAGTATGATTTTCATATAAGCTACATCAAGGGCAAGGAAAATAGAGTAGCAGATGCTCTAAGTCAAAGGAAGCATATCTCTGATCTTATAACGTTAAGAACTCAGTTTAAGGATGAGGTGAAAGATGCCTTAGAATCGATCCTTATTTCCAAAGAAGTCAAAACAAAGACTTGCTGCAGCAGACCGAAGGATGTCAGGTATAAAGGATTTCGTTTCGATAATGAAGGAATTTTGAGGTTCGAAAATAGGGTATATATACCTTTGGCGAATGACTTAAGAGGGAAATTGTTAACTGAATTTCATAATTCACCTTTTTCTGGACACCCTGGCATTACGAAAATGCTTGCTGATCTTAAGCAGCAATACTTCTGGAAGGGAATGAAAAAGGATGTGGCGGAATTTGTAACACACTGCTTGGAATGTCAGCGTGTTAAGGTGGAACATATGCACCTGCTGGATTATTGTATCCCCACAAAGATTCTGCGCAAATAAATGGCAAGTGATAATGATGGATTTCATTCAAGGATTGCCTATGTCAAGAAATAAGCATGACATTATCCCGGCCGTAGTGCATAAAATTGACCAAAGTGGCACACTTCATTCTTTGGTAATTTGAAGGACGATGCACCAGTGCTAGCAAGAAGATTTGTACATGAAATCTTCAGATTGCATGGAATACCGGAATTAATCATATCGGATAGAGATCCAAGGATGACATCAAGGTTTTGGCAAATGCTTAATGCAGCCTTGGGAACTAAATTAAACTTCAGTTCTGCATATCATCTGGAGATGGATGGACAGACTGAGAGAGTCAATCAGGTTTTAGAGGACATGTTACGGATGTATTGCATGGACCAGCAGTATAAATGGGAGGAATACCTTCCGCTGGTAGAATTTTCTTACAATAACACCTATCATGCCTCTTTAAAAATGGCACCCTTTGAAGCATTGTATGGAAGAAAATGCGAACCCTGTCACCGGGACAACGTTGAGGACAGAGAGTAATTGGGCCAGAAATCCTTACGGAAATGGAATAGCAAATCAAAATTATTAGGGAACATCTAAAGGAGGCTACCAATAGGCAAAACAGCTTATACAGATCGTTGTTGCAGACTCACAAAGACCCCGGATGTAGGTCAGGCTTCTAGGTTGATCACTCTAGCATCTAGTGTGATTGCACAACATGGAAACCTCTCTCCAAGCATGGGGACTTGTGAAACCGAGAGAGGAATATCCATATTAGAGGCTGGTTCCTCAAACTCCTTTGATTTAGATCTATGTTTTGCAAAACTACGGAGGTTAGATCCTAATCCTACTCTAACTTGCAAGGAGACGGGGTAGAAGTCCAAAAATTCAAACTAACTAAAGATGGTGATGCACCAAAAGGAGTGGTGAAACATATTTGTCATGCAAATAGACACAGACCAAAGTTCACAACATAAAACATACACAAACTAATAATGTATAATTTAGTATCTGAAATCAAGAAAATAATACAAACAGAGGATTGAAACCCATTCACAGAGCTTGCATTACCATTTCAATGTCAAAACACGCATTACACACTTAGAGAGGTAAAATAAAACTATTAGAATCCTTGGAGAGGTCTGATCCTTCATCAATCACTTGCTGGAGGTGAAAGAAGAAGTCTGCTATGCCCAAAAAATGTTTTTCCGTCTCGGAATGAGCCAAATCTGGCTTTTTACATCTCATGGGTCGAACCCAGGAGACAGAAAACGTACAAAGGCATGGGAGCCCATTCTTTCTTGACTACAGGTGCATTAAAATGGCATGGGGGACCTTACAAACCCATACCCTATCACCTTGACTGGATTACAGGAGAATGCGACCCATTCTGCATTAAATCTGGTCACTGGAATGTCATTTCTGGCCATGAACACGTGTCAGATCTGTTTCTCGATTTTCTCCCTCCAGACTGCTCCAAAACGCAAGATTGACCCCGGAATCGTGTAGAGAATTTCACCAGCTTTCCGTTGATATAAAGAACGTGCAAATCCGAGCTTTGGATCGAAAGTTATGGCGATCTGAAGATTTAGGGCACAAAACAGGCGAAAACGTGTTTTGAAAACCTTCCCGCTTCTCGCCACACTGATGACACGTGGCACGTGCTGATTGGACGAGCAATTCTCTCTCCTCTGCCTTTTGCGGGCTTTCCTTTTGAAATTTTCTTGTGGGCCCTAGTTGGGACACGTGGCACTATCCCATTGGTTCGGGCCAGTGCTCGAAACTTCACCCTTTGACTTTTTGACTTTTTCCTCGTGACACGTGTCATGATTTCATTGGTTCTCGGCCCTGCCGGCTGTTTCGTGCCCTTCGCGTCTTTATGTCCCGATGTCCCAGTGATTTTTGTGCTGATTTCGGCCGAACCGGCTGGTTCGCACCTTCTTGTCCCACTTATCCCACTTTGCTTCGGATTGTTTGTTCCCATTTCAATTGAGAACCGCTGCCGGTTCGGCTATCTTTGTCCCGAGATGTCCCAAAGCAGTTAGTGCGAAAGTTCTCTTTTTCGGCCGGATCGGCTTCTCGCGCCCGCCACATACTTCTGGCCCGATTGTCCCAAATGCTTAGTGGGCCGCCTAGAGGATTTTTGGCTGATCCGCGTCTTTCTATCCCACACGTCCCAAAGGCGTCCTTGAGCAGGACTTAGCCAATTTTCACGATTTTTCCTGGATCAACCTACTTGCCTTCTGCAACCTTTTTTCCACATTTTCTCAGAGCTTGTTCTTTTCAGCCTAGACAGGAGAGTTAGAAAATTTCCTGAAGGGACCCTAGAAACCTGATTTTTGCTCTGAATCAATCAATTTGCTTGGGATTTGAATATTCTGATGCATGTTATCAAAATTTACCCTGGGGGGTGAATTTTGGATAACAATTTGCGACTCAGCGGGGTCATCTGCCTGCTAGATGAAAAGACCAGTTGCCTGAAGCAATCCATTGGGCATGGAGTCATCAAATATTCTGTTTAGAATCCAAACTGACTCAGAATGTGCAAGGAGGAAGATGGAATGCCACCTGATGAAAGCAAAGACATGCTAAACATCTCCATGGACAGCAAGTTGTGCCAAGGCACTTAGGGAAAACAAAACTAACCTACAACAAAACAATGTGCACAAGCACTGGGGAAAGAAAATCTAATCTAATATTTACAGATGTAGTGAACCTCCCTCTAGAAGCAACGCTTGAGATAGATTCCATTTACTGGAATCTACAGTTCTTCACCATCCAATGAGGCCAATTGGAAAGCATTGCTGTTCTTGCACTTTGTGACCATGTATGGGCCACTCCAAATGGCATAAAATTTTGAATGCCTTCCCGGTTTTGCTCTGTCCACATCCCATTTCAACACTATATCTCCTACTTGAAAAGATCTATCTTTGGCCTTCCTATCAAAGGTATTTTTGATCAAAGCTTGATCCTTTTTCATTGCTTGGGATGCCCGATCTCTGATCTCTTGTAGCTCCATCAATTCTACATACCTCACCTCCATGGGCTCAAATTCTAGCAACTCCAGCTGTTTCATGAGTTCCAACGTTGGCAACTCAAGTGACATGGGCAAGATTGCCTCTCTTTCATAGACAAGCTTAAATGGAGAGTTACCTAGATCGTTTGGGAGTTATCCTATCAGCCCATAAGGCTGATTTTAGCTTGGTATGCCAAGACCTTTGATTCTCATCAAGATTCCTCCTAATGATCTTCAACAAGTTCTTGTTTGTAGACTCGGCCTGGCCATTACCTTGAGGGTAATAGTTTGATGAAGTGCTTAGGTAAATACCGTTCTTGACAGCCCACTCGGTTACCCCGGATCTAATGAATGCCAATGCATTATCAGAAATTATTGTGGCAGGTACACCAAATCTGGTTGTTATCTGCTCATAAAAGTCTAAGATGTTAGACTCATTTGCCTCTTTGAGTGCTACTGCTTCTGTCCATTTGGTGAAGTAGTCTGTGGCTGTCAAAATCCATTTGTGCCCTTGGCTCGAATTGGGATTGATGGCTCCAATGAAGTCAAGTCCCCACTGCATGAATGGCTGATCTACTGTAATTGGATGTAATGGAAGGGCAGCGAGTCTCTCTTTTCCTGTGAAGAATGCACAATTCTTACACCTCTTGATCCATGCATAGCAATCACTAAAGATTCTAGGCCAATAATAACCAGCCTTCATGATTTTTAGAGCTGTTACTCTCGGTGCAAAATGGCCACCAGATGGTCCATTATGAAATTCTTCCAACACCCTTTGAATCTGACTTGTGCTAATGCATCTCAGCAGCACTCCATTCACATCTTTCTTGAACAAAACTCCATCAACAATGGCGTACAGGACAGCCTGCAATCTGAAATGTCTCCTTTGGGTCTTGCTCATCTCTGGAGGGCATAGGCCTGTTTGTAGGAAGTGCATAATGCCTTGGGTCCAGCAAGGAGTCGGGGCAGCATTGTCTTCTTCTTGCCTGCCACTCAGCTCATGGCTGTCTTGAACTGTCAAAACAGCCTCTTCTTCATTGCATACTTCTTTTTGCTTTCCCAAAACCAGCTGTTCACACAATCCTTTCCCTCTTACCAGCTTGGTGATCTTGATCTCAATGTCATACTCCATGACACGGGTGATCCAACCTGCCCTTTTCTCATTCAAATCCTTGTTGAGGAGGAAGTCCTTAACCCCAGCATGTGAGACCAGCAACTGGACCTTGTTGTTTGAGACTAAATGCTTGAATTTCTTCAAGCTCCTGATTACTGCAAGCACATGTTTTTCAATAAAAGAGTACCTCACTTCGCAGTCATCTAGGCTCTGGCTGAAGAAGGCAATCGGTTGTTCATCATTATCTTTGTTTTGCTGTACCAGAATGGTAGAAATAGTGTCATCACCTCCAAATGCATAGAGGATGAAATCCTTGGAAAAGTCTGGGTTGATGAGAGTGGGTGCTTGGGAGATGGCTTCCTTGATTGCTTCAAAACTCTCTTTTCCTTCTGCCGTCCACTTGAAAGCCATGCTTTTCCTTAACATTTTGGTGATGGGCTTGACAAGGGCTGCAAAATTTGGGACAAACCTCCGAACAAAGTTTATCCTTCCCAGGAAACTCTGAAGGGCTTTCTTGTGGCTTGGCAATGGTAGAGCTCTTATGGCTTCAACCCTCTCTGGATCAATTGCTAATCCTTCCTTGGAGACAATATGGCCAAGGAGCTTCCCTTCATGTGCAAGAAAGATGCAATTCTTAGGATTCAAAGACACTCCAAACTTTCTACATCTCTAAAACACTTGCCTGAGGTGAAAGAGATGGTCCGGAGCATTCTTTGAGAAGACAAAGATATCATCTCTGGTATACCGGCACTATCTTGTTGATCAAGCCTTTGAATGCCATATCCATAGCTCATTGGAATGTTCTCGGCGTTCGACAGTCAAATGGCATCTTCTTGTAAGCATATGTGCCCCATTTGGTTGTGAAGGCTGTCTTGAACTGGTCTTCCTCCTTTACCATAATCTGATTGAAGCCTGGAGTAACCATCAAGTAGTGAAAACCTTTCTGAACCAGCTACGACCTGCAATATTTGCTCCATGGAAGGGAGTGGATAATGGTCCTTGAGAGAGGCTCTATTCAAATCTCTGAAGTCAACACATAGCCTGATCTCTCCACTCTTCTTTCTGACTGGAACTAAGTTGGCAACCCAACTAGAATGCTTGATTGGGAATATAATTGCTGACTCAATCAGCTTGTCCAATTCTTTCCTCATGAGAGGCTCCATGTGTGGATTGACTGGTCTCTATTTCTGCCTGACAGGCTTAGTATTTGGATCCAATTCGATGGTGTGCTAAGCTAAGTTGGGATTGAAACCTTTCAAGTCTTCATAGCTCCAAGCAAACACGTCAGGGAATTCTTGACATAGCTGTATGAACTCACACCTTTCTTGCTCAGTTGTCATCTTTCCAATTTGCAATGGCTTGTTCTCTTCTACCAAGATGGATACCGAATCTTCTCTCTTGACCTGAATGTTTGCTTTCTCCTTTCTAAACTGATCATTGGGGTTAAAAATGGACTCCAAAGTGATAAGTCCCTTGGGCAGCTTATCGGTTCTTAGGTCATCACCTGGTCACCATATTGCTGTTCCAACTTCTCTTGATTCTTGGCTGAGAACTCAGCTTCTTCTTGCAAGAAGTGGATGATTTGCTGGTCATTCTCAAATACTTGCCAACTGACATCGTTATCCGGCACTGAAGGCCTCACAATCACGTGGATGTTTGGCTGTATCTTATCTTGTTGAATGTTTTCCACAATGTCAAAGGCTGCCCCTACTGCTGCAAGCCTGTCAGCAGCTTGATTCTCATTCCTAGGAATGGCTTTGATGCCGAAACCCTCAAAATCTTCCATGAGGTCCCACACCCTGTTCTTGTAGCACCTGAGTAGATCATTTTTGGCAGCATGCTGTCCCTTGACCTGATTTACAATCAATTCACTGTCCCCAAAGACTTGCAAGTTCTTTATTTTTTTTTTGATTGCCCAATGCATCCCTTGCACCAAGGCTTCATATTCAGCAGTGTTATTGGAGCATGCAAATTGAAATCTAAAAGCTGAATAATACTTTACTCCTTGAGGTGAAATAAGCACGGCTCCACCTCCTGCACCTTGTCTACTCCTTGATCCATCAAAAAGCAGCTGCCATACCTCATTGTCATCCTTGTGGTTTGGCTTGATGATGCTAGGAATAGGTTGACTTTCTTCGTGTATACAATAGACTCCTAGCTCAGATTCTTCTATTCCTTGATAAGGATCAAAAGCATGCACCTTGCTTGCCCATTCATCAAGAGTCAAATCTGGGATACTTCCAACCTTAGTGTCAGCTTCATCAGTGCTAGGGTGATCTTCTTGATCAAATGCCGAGCAATTGGCATTAATCTGATTTGGAGTGTAGGGCTCAATGTGGAAGTTTGCAATAGGTTCTGATCTAATTGTAGCCTTAGTTCCATACCTCGTTCTGAATAGCATGTGAGACCAATCAGTGGACAAATATCCCCCAATTTTGGCAGTGAAGTCCCTTGATAAACATAGGGCAAAGAGTGGTGGAAGGTCTATGACTGATATATCTTGTAAGACAACAACATTTGGACATGCATGCAAGGTAAGACTCAAATTTCTAATCACTCCAACTGTTGCTATTGCTGTCCCATCCAGCTGCACTACTCCCTTAGATGTTATTTCATACTGGAGCCCTAACTGATCAGCTATCTGTTTAGGCATTACTGAGCTACTTTCCCGGAATCTATCATGCAATTATGCACTAGCTGATTTCCAATGATTAACGAAACATAAAAAGGGGGAGGCTTCAGCATTCTACCTTGTTGTGCTCCATGATTTCCTTCAGGCTGGGCAGCATTTGTGAGCACTTTGTCTTGCATCTGCTGATTCGAAGCTGGCCAGTCCTTCATGGCAGCTTGCAGCAGATCTCTTTGGCCTGGGATGGATAGGGATTCCCACATAGATATATTGACATTTGTCTTCTTCATCTGATCAATGATACTGAATGGTGATGAAGGATCTCTCTGCTGTCCCTTGGTTTGCACATTTACTCCTTGTATGTGGGCAGCAACAGCTGGCATTTGAGTTGGCCTAGGGGCTGTTCTTGGCTGCCCTTGTGCATTTGAAACTGGATTTTGCTTGCCAATCATTTGTGGAGCCATGGAAGGTTGTGGATTGGCTGGGGCTAATGGCTGCTCTTCACCCAAATTTCTCCTTTTTGACCTTGTGTTTGCTGCAACACCTTGAGAAACTACCTGGTTCATGCCACAAAAATCCTCTGCTTGCCAATTTACCAATGTGGTGTCATTTGGGGCTGATTGTTGTTGGAATGTTTCTTGTTGTTGGCTGTTTTCTTGACTGTTCTCACCCTCCACACCAGTAGTTGTTACCATTAAATCTTGAGTCAAAGCACCATTGAAGCACATGGATTGATTATGAGGCTCATTACACGGAAAACACCAACCATACTCCTGGGCAATGTTGTTTTGTGCTGGTACTAATGCCCTAGATGCAGATATGGCATTTGGATTATAGGGCTGGAATGGTCTATTGACAGGAGGCCTTGTTTGATTAATATTTGTAGCTAAATTAGGTGGCCTTTGAGGCTGATATGACTGCCTATTAGGTTGAGCTTGAGGCTGATACGAAGGTCTAAAACCTTGAGCTTGCTTTGTCTCTTGAGTGTGACCAGCTCATTGCCTAGATTTTGCAATTGCTTCATGACCTCTTGAAGCTCATTTGGGGCACTTGGAGATGAAGTGGAGGATTCATTTGAACTCTGATTTCTAGGAGTGGGAATAGGAGCTAAGACAGGTGCCTGACTAGTACTTGGGCTCTCAAAACTTGGATATAATGGCATTGGAGGCCTAGGAGCTAGCTTGCCAAAGCATGAATCAGACAATTTTCAGCTCTAATGGCAATACTTTAAGCAAAGGGGGATAGTTGTGCCTCCCATAGATTGAACCAACATAGAAATATCAGAATTTAAAGCTTTAAGGTAATATAGAAAAGCACCTTCTTCTGTTGGCCTGACTGCTACTGGAATCCTATCCCAAGACCTTTGAAATCTGAAGTTGAAATCAGTCAGTTGCTCATTGGGGGCTCTCTTGATAGTTGTCAGCTGCTCCAAAAGAGACAAGTTGTCTCCCTTCTCTCCAAATTGATCATGAAGTGCAATACACAGCTGATTCCAGTTTGTGATAGAACCAGCTTCAAGGCTTCTGAACCATTGCAATGCCTTCCCTTTGAATGATGATGCCAGTAGTTTGACAGCCACATCCATTTCATTTATCTCATGGATTGCACAGATGTTAGCAATGTCTTTGACATGATCACCAGGAGTGGTATGATTTTCTCCAGTAAAAAATGGAATGTTCTTCAACGCTGCAATTGGAACTGGATTCTGTGCATTGAGGGCAAGTGGGCTGCTGCCAGTGAAATTGACAAAGGGATTTCTGGTTGCGCCATTCTGATTGGTCGAAGGACTCTTGAATACTGAATGAAAGGCCGAGCAGGTGGAGGAGTTGAGAGAGTTCTGTTTGGTGGAGATGGAGACCTTTGAATCCTTCTTCCTCTTTGCCTTCTTCTTGGAGATAATTGCAGGTATTCAAACAGCACTTCTTCTTCTCCAACTCTTGACCTTGTGATTCTTCTCATAAGCTTTCAGGCCTGTCTGTCCTTTGAAACCAGTTGATCTTCCTTTTGGAGTCGCCAGATATGTGAATAATAGCTCTTTTCAAGCAAGAAAATTGTAGCAGATTCATATCAACTTTGCTGCAATAAAAATGAGACCTCTACATCCCACCGGCGTGCCAAAACTGTTGTTACTGCACTCACAAAGCACCCCGGATGCGGAGTCGGGCTTCTAGGTTGATCACTCTAGCATCTAGTGTGATTGCACAACATGGAAACCTCTCTCCAAGCATGGGGACTTGTGAAACTAAGAGAGGAATCTCCATATTAGAGGCTGGTTCCTCAAACTCCTCTGATTTAGATCTATGTTTTGCAAAACTACAGAGGTTTAGATCCTAATCCTACTCTAACTTGTAAGGAGACAGGGGGTAGAAGTGCAAAAATTCAAACTAACTAAAGATGGTGATGCACCAAAAGGAGTGGTGAAACATATTTGTCATGCAAATAGACACAGACCAAAGTTCACAACATAAAACATACACAGACTGATAATGTATAATTTAGTATCTGAAATCAAGCAAATAATACAAACAGAGGATTGAAACCCATTCACAGAGCTTGCATTACCATTTCAATGTCAAAACACGCATTACACCCTCAGAGAGGTAAAAGAAAAATCTTACAATCCTTGGAGAGGTCTGATCCTTCATCAATCACTTGTTGGAGGTGAAAGAAGAAGTCTGCTATGCCCAAAAAAGTTTTTTCGTCTCGGAATGAGCCAAATCTGGCTTTTTACATCTCATGGGTCAAACCCAGGAGATAGAAAACGTACAAAGGCATGGGAGCCCATTATTTCTTGACTACAGGTGCATTAAAATGGCATGGGGGACCTTACAAATCCATACCCTATCACTTTGACCGGATTACAGGAGAATGCAACCCATTCTGCATTAAATCTGGTCGCTGGAATGTCATTTTTGGCCATGAACACGTGTCAGATCCGTTTCTCAATTTTCTCCCTCTAGACTACTCCAAAACACAAGATTGACCCTGGAATCGTGTAGAGAATTTCACTAGATTTCCGTTGATATAAAGAACGTGCAAATCCAAGCTTTGGATCGAAAGTTATGGCGATATGAAGATTTAGGGCACAAAACAGAGAAAACATGTTTTGAAAACCTTCCCGCTCGCCACACCGGATGACACGTGGCACGTCTTTGATTGGACGAGCAATTCTCTCTCCTCTACCTTTCGTGGGATTTCCTTTTGAAATTTTCTTGTGGGCCCTAATGGGACACGTGGCACTATCCCATTGGTTCGGGCCAGTGCTCGAAACTTCACCCGTTGACTTTTTGACTTTTTCCCCGTGACACGTGTCATGATTTCATTGGTTCTTGCCTCGCCGCCATTGTTTCGCGCCCTTCGCGTCTTTATGTCCCGGATGTCCCAAAGTACTTTTTGTGCTGATTTCGATGAACCAATCGATTCGTGCCTTTTTGTCCCACTTGTCCCACTTTGCTTCGGACTGTTTGTTCCCATTTCGGCCGATCCGGCCGGTTCGGGTATCTTTGTCCCAGATGTCCCAAAGCAGTTAGTGTGAAATTTCTCTTTTTCGGCCGGATCGGCTTCTCGCGCCCGCCGCGTACTTCTGGCCCGATTGTCCCAAATGCTTAGCGGGCCGCCTGGAGGATTTTCGGCCGATCCACGTCTTTCTGTCCCACACGTCCCAAAGGCGTCCTTGAGCAGGACTTAACCAATTTTCACGATTTTCCCTGGATCAACCTACTTGACTTCTGAACCTTTTTTTCCGCATTTTCTCGAGAGCTTGTTCTTTTCACTGACAGAGAGTTAGAAAATTTCTTGAAGGGACACTAGAAACCTAATTTTGCTGCTCAATCAATCAATTTGCTTGGGATTTGAATATTTTGATGCATGTTATCAAAATTTACCCCGGGGTGAATTTTGGATAACACGACTTAAAGCGGGTTGACAGGAATTATAAATCGGAGAGAAGCTCTTTCTTCGGGTGAAGCCGAAAAGAGCTCAATAAATTTTGGCAAGGTCGCTTAAGTTGTCGCCGCCACGATACGTGGGACCTTTTGAAATTGTTGAAATAATCAACCCCGTAGCTTATCGTCTAGCATTACCTCTGCTTTGTCTCAAATGCATGATGTTTTTATATTTCTTTTCTTAAGAAATACGTGACAAATTTATCACATGTGCTGAATTGAATTCCTTGCAGTCCAAGACCCAAGAATAATCGTGGTTAAGCCCATTCGAGTGTTGGGAACTCGCCACCGTACTTGAGAAATCGCGAAGTGAACCAATGTAAGGTCCAAAGTGGGACCATTCGAAAGAAGAAAGTGAAACTTGGGAAAATCTCTAAGAAATGAGATCTACTTTTCCACATTTGTTTAATCGAATTTGAATTTCAAAAGCTGATAATTCTACCAAATTTAAACAATTATTAGTCTATTGTACAGTTGTCTTAAAACGTTGTTTTTAAGAGTGAATCATTTTTGGTATGAACTTATGAATGGAAGGACAATAACTGAACTTTGTCCTAGAAACTCCTTGATTTGTTTAATCTGATCATCGGGACGATGATTCTTTAAGGAGGGAGGAATGTAACACCCTGATTTTGTAAGTTATCTTGGTGATTATTTTTCATACTGTTGTATCTGCTGAAATGAAGGAAAACATGTTAAGATATATTTTGATCTTAAGGGAATGTGTTGCAAATCTGGATTCTTGCATGCTGTAATTTAGTTGCATGGGACAACAGTTATTGTTGCTTGTATGTTACTGATGTGACGAAAAATTTTCATATGCTTGCTTTGAATTCTATATCTTGTGGCCTTTTTGTAATCGCTTTGTCGATTTACTCTTGACTGAATTGCAGGTTGATATAAATGTGCAGCACCTGATTTCAGGTATGAGCAGCTGGCACGTAGATGCCAACGACAAAGGTTCGATTCTCGAACCATGCACTGTCGTACTTAAGACCTCGTGAGGCAGGAAATGTCTGGACACGGGTGGCTCTGGCATGTGAAGCAAAGGACGAAACGTCCTGCACAGCATTGACATGAATGTCAGTTGGAAGACTGGATTGGAGGTTGATTAGTGTTAGTGGTTAGAAGGAATTAGAACCTAAGCTAATCCTAAGTTCTACCTTACATCCTAAACTACTATCCTAAGTGGATTTTTAAATTCTAAAATGACTAACATAGACCTAAGTCCTATTAACCTAAAGACTAGGCTATGACCTAGGTCGAACACTAAAATGAATCCTAAACTAATCCTAACCTAAAGGGGACGCATGACACCACTTGGGGAAGAGGATAAGGATGAAAGGGAATTAATGGCAGTTAATGGGAGTCCTTACGTGGACAGCACTAGTTTGGCTGGAACAGGTAAGTGGTGGAGGTATCTAGTTGGACATGGAACTAATTTGGTTTTGCATGCAAAATTTAAATTGATGGTTTGCACAACCCAAGTTGCGATGGCGTGGGAAAATGGGAAAAGGAAAAGCATTTAATGCATTTAATTTTTTTGGTCTTCGTGACCAGTCCACCTTGGAAAGAGTTTGGAGGAATTTTGTTAGTCATTTTGTGTTGTTCGGATTTTGGAGAAGTTGCTCTGCATTTGGTTTTTTTTGTTGGTTCAGTCGAACCAGTTTCATTTGGTTTTCATCACTGTTCCTTGGAAATTTGGAGGTTGTTGCTGAGCCTGTAAGAGGAAAGGTGATTTTGGGAAGCTCGTGCTGTCGCCGTGGAAGGAAATACCTTCGGTAGACGCGGTTTTCTTTGAGTTTTGAGGAAGAATTTACAGGCATGTTAAGCCCTTCTCTTTAAAAACACTTGCTTTGTTTAAGCGTCTCATTAAAACAACCCTGCTCTTGGGTTTTGGGTTTATGTGATTGTTGTCGTGTTGATACGAATTGGGTTTAGTCGATTCTTGCTGTCATTTTTGGAAATGATAGGTAAAATCATTTCTGGTTGTTGTGTTTAAACTTTCTTTGCATTTTCTTTGAATGGAACACCTCCATGTTGTGCTGGTTTGGTTGTGATGATTGGGAATTCGAAATGGGTTTTTCTCTGAATAAATGCTATATAAGAACGGTGCAGGAAGTGTGGGTTGTTTTCATTGCTGTGCGATTGTTCTTTTGTTATATGAACTTTTGTGATAAAATTGCAAATGATGTACGAGTTGCTTAATGTCATTTCTATACTGAAATTTTTCTTAAAGGAAATAAGAATTTTCCTTTCCTTCTGCTGTTTCGGGATTAAAAGGAAATAGCATTTTTTGATTTTAAAGGAATTGGCATTAGAGTTTTATCTGAGCATTACGAGCTCGGTTAGAGGGAAATGATAGTAATGTAATTATTTATGTGCTTCTTCTTTTATATAAATGGACGAATACAATTTGGGTATTCGTGGGAGCTAGAAAAGAAATTGTTTTTCTTCTGAACTTATAAATGAATACATTCTTTCTTGCTAGAATGAAAGGTTGATTTGGTTGTGTTTTATGGAAACGACTTGATCTTACAGCTCGGACAGTAGTCATGAAAATGAGCTTGGCTTGTATTTCTGTGCATTAAATGAATTATGTTGATTCTTGTTGTGGGGGTTGGATGATTTGTTGTGTTTTATTGATACTGTTCGATCTTCTAGTTCGGGTTGTAGTTGTGAACAAGAACTCGACTTTTTATTTATGTATAATATGGAAAATTTTGGAAATAAGTAGGTGGTTTGGATCTGTCTTGACTGTACCTTGTTGTGCATCTGATATCCTATGTGGGTTTTTATTAATAAGGGTATTATTACATGAAAATCACATTTTGGGTTCTGTACATCGTTGTGAATAGAAAAATGGATTCGGGTAGAAACATTTATTGGTAAGGAATTCTTCTTCTTTCTGCTGTTTGAATTGATAAAATCAGTAGTCGGGTGGTTTATTGAACTTTATAAGTTCAGTCTGTAGAGAGGACAGTGGCATTTAAATTATTTTCTGAGTGTTGTGCTTTCTGTACAAATGAAATATTTGATTGTTTCGTGTGGTCTTCTGATCTTGGCACTGTCATTTAGAAGAAATGAAATCGGCCTGAACAATTCTTGTTGAGTCTGAAGAAAATGGTTGTTTTCTTAGCAAAAGATTAAAGGAATGAAATTTTCTCTTTTTGCTGTTGAGTTTTGGAATAGCATTGGAAGCCTTATTGTGCATTATGATTAAGTCTTGCTGTAGGTAACAGCAATGTGTAAATTGTATTTTGAACTGTATGCGATCATGGATATAGAAGGTCACGTGATTAATTGATTGCATGATTGTATAACTGTTTATTTGGTTAAAAATACAGTGAAAGAAGTATGGGGTCTTCTAGTTCAGTAAATATATAGTATGCATCCTTATACTATTTGATCTATGATAAATACGATGTTGTACTAACCTATTTTTGGGTATTCATATGAGCCTGATTTAAATGAAGTATTGATAAGGACGATAAATTCTTCCTTGTTTTCATTTAAAGCTGATTATGAATGAAATTACTCTTGCTGCTGGAAAGTGAATTTCGAATGGATTTTGTAAGTTTCACTCTGAACTGTTATCTTGATTTGTGTCTCGGTTGGATTCAATTTTTAGAACAGTCATGAGGAAAGAGATAGGAATGTGGTTGGATAACTTGGAAAAATGATCTTTTCTTCTTTCATTCAGCTGGAAATTTGTAATCGTTAATAACGAATCTTGTAGTGCTTAGATATGAGCAACTATATGCATTGCTTTTTGCTTTCTCGTCTGTGCTTGATTGCTTGGAATCTAATGTGATGCATGAACTGAAAGGAAAGTAATTGGTTTACGTTTCAGTTAGTTTTACCCTTTTGCATTTATTATTAATGAAAGGGTGGAAAGGATAACAGTTATGTTATATCAGCAGTATGCTACTTGTATTCCTAAACTTTACAAATATTGTAATTTGGAACTTGTAACGGTTATGTGGAAAATAGGACAGCAGTTCTTTGGCTGATCGGGATGGTATTTGATGGTTTAGTTGTTAGGCTGTCCATTCTTTGATGCTTGATTTTTGATTGATGTTCTTACTGTCGTTTCATAAAAGCAGGGTTCTTTAATTGAGACAGTTAATTGAAGCACCTCATTTTAATGATAAGTGCTTAATATGCTCAGTTCATTGAACTGACCCATGCAAGAAATTTTGCAGATGGAATTGATTAGAACGAAGACATGGCTGTTTTCTGATGCTTCTTTTGATTGATTGAAGATGAATTGTATTTGTTTACTATTATTCCTCTTCGAGGAATTGTGAAAAGAAGAAAGTACATTCTTCTATTTATGAGTTGTAATGATGTTTTATTTAAACAAAGTCCAGTCAGTTGGATTGGCAGATGTACGGATTATGAGATGGATGATGAATACAAATACAAGTGTGATATTTTAAATACTATATCAGCTTGATATTGTTGATTAATTGGGAATATAATGTTATTTCTTGATTTGGGTTTATTTAATTGTCCTTGGATGGATGCTAAATAGGAATTGATATCTATTCTTACCTTAATGCAACTTTTAAGTTGAAATGTGCAATTAGTTCATACTTGGGTAAAGATGAATTTTTAATTGGCATTAAAAAGGATTAGGAAGAATATGATTCCATAACTGATAGGTATTCAGGATTAGCTTGGAAGCTAAGGAATATCAATTAACTTAGGAGTAATCGAACTTCACTTTCAAACTCCATTAATGACCTCGTATGTTGAATTCAGAAAGAAAGGATATGGGATAAGTATATCCATAACTAATGGACCTTAACTATGTAATGTTAAGGAGAATAAATGAATACATTTATTGGGAATTAGACCTCGTTTAAATGACGTCTAGTAAGCTGAAATTCTGAATTTAGTTACAGTTGTAAAAATCCTGGTTAAGTTTAATAGGTTAAACTTAACACGTCCATCGGTAACGGGCTGCTTAATCTGAAGATTAAGAAGAAATCCAAGTAGAGAAATGCAGCCCTTCGGTACGAAGGAGAAGATGCATAGCAAGCTAAAGGACGGATTTAGTCTTTCTTAGCTACGTACAACTGTAATGGGAACGAGGATAAAGGATCAACATGGTTGCTGAAAGTTGATCTTAAATATTAAGATCATATCCAAATCACTTGAGCAGGATGTGTACTCTCGATGAGAGGATTCCATAGGACATTGACATACGCCACCACAAAGAAGGTGTCTTTATTAAGACGGGGTCTTCGTGATGACACAATGTTATAGCTGACATATTACAATGCCTTCCCAAATTAAAACATCAAGAATACATAGGCTGAATGTGAAGTTATTGACTGGGGATGGGAGTATGATCACGTATGTGGAGTGACTCTGGAGGACTAAAGATAACTAGACATGCAGAGTCGTGGGGAACGACACCGTATGTCTGCGTATCTTTAATTACCTGGAGTGCCTTCCTATATTCGTTCATATTGCTAGTTGGAAATCAGAAGTTTAAATATGACCTTAAATTGAGAGGACTGGTAGGAACCAGGAAAGACCATTCTAGATAATAGGTGAAGTGAAGTGAAGGATGTATTCCATTGATGTGTATCACATCTAGGAATATGATCATGCAAAGCATGTGAAAATCTTTGGCCAAAGTATCGCAAGTGCTGGTTGCATTGTCCTAATCACTTAATTTAAGATGCAGGATGTCAGATGAATATCGAATCAGATATTCAGATAGGCTTCTTAAATGGATCACTTCGATAACCGGAAATGGTTAAGAGAACTGGTATATATAATATACTATGCATGAACGAACATGAAGGATCGGTTGTTGCCGAGTCATGAAATGAAGGATCGTTGAAACTCCGAGCCATGAAAATGGAAGATCGGCAGTTCTTCGAGTCATTTACAGCAGCATATAGAATCTGTTATAAGATTGAATGGCATTGAATGTGTGTTCCATATTGTAAATATGCGAACAGGGAACATTAGTTTTAAAAGGAAATTGTGTGTTCCAAACTGTGTTGTTTGGGCAGAGAACAATTATTAAAACTTGAACGTGTGTTTGAATTATATAATTCATAACAGAGAACGTTGTATATATATATAAAAAATAAAAAATAAAATAAAATAAAATTTCCCTTGTTCTAGTATCTTAAAATGGGGATGTTACATGAGCTATAAAATAAGTAGTATAAATAAATACACTCAAGTCTAGTGTGGATGGAACCTTCTTTGTGAACCCATATGTGGTTTAGACTTGATTATAGGTATATTTACCTTGTTTGTTTTACAAAGCATTATTACTCAATCCATATCTAACTCTAAGAATAAACCCTAAATTCACTAGGGTTTTGATATCACAATGCCTAGTTACTAAATAGATAATTTAAACCCTAATATAAGAATAGGGTTTGAATAATGATAGGTTCACCAAAATGTATCACCCTAAATTAATTATAATATATTAATCTAATTAATTTAATTAGGATTGAATATTATATGTTATAAGGGTGATAATAATAATATAATTCACAACTATACAATGGAAACTAGGCTATTTACAAGAATGTCAAATTGATAAATAAATTAGAAGTACAACTAGGGTTAGAAAGGTGACTTTGCTGGTTCAAAATTCTCTTTTATTTTTTTGCTTATTGATCGGGAAGTATGTAGAATTCTGATTGAAACTATATCAATCATTTCTTTCTTAAAACATGTATGATCATGACCAAATAGAAGGTTAGGACCAAGTTCCACAAAGCAACCTTATTCTAGTATCTTTGACCCATAGATAAAAATCTTATTTTTCCTATGTCATTTGGTTATCACCTATATCACACTTTTGTATATTTAAATTTTTCTTTAATTCTCATTTTCACACATGTATCTACAAAAAAACTAGCTTCCTCTAATAATATCAATCATTCATTAGATATAAAAATAAAATACACAAATTCCTTAATCATAATGAACTTGGAATTCATCCCATTTGTGATTTATTGAGCACTACACTACATTTTAGACTCAATCACGTTCCCATAGTGTGTTGTACAAGTGTGTATGTAATCTATAACACTTGAACTATATTTATCTCGCATGCTTCCATTTCTATAGTGAGATATACTAATTTGTTTTCATATGAACCCTTATATGCAGATGTGTAGAATAAATTTATATCCTCATGTGCTATAATATACATTATGAATATACCACTCTTGATCTATTAACTTAACATTTATTACATAGAAAGGTGTTTTCTAGATAATAAATGTTTAAGGTGAAAGTGTATATAGGATTCTATTACTTTAAAATTTGAATCTTAATGGTGCACAAATCTAACCAAAAACATAATATGAAAAAGAGAAAATAACAGCAAAGAGAACCAATGGGTAGAAAGGACCCAAAACTCAAAATGCTTAAGCACATATATCTCAGTCATGAATGCACCACTATCATGACCAGCTTGTATAGTCTTGAGAAAAAATCACCAAAATTCAAATAAACAGTTGAAAATGGTAAATATCCCTATTACAAAGCATAAATTCACAAATAATCATCAAGTAAGTCTTAAATCAAGTGATGTAAAAGTTAAAAAACAAGGAATAATGCCAATAAGACTTAGTTTCATTCTTAAAGACCCACATACATAAATTTTTCCTTAAGAATGATGTAATATTGTTTTTCTAGATCTTAGTGTTTACATTTACTACAAATTTTCATGCACAAGTCTTCTCTCTTGATGAGGTACTTTGATTCCTCTCTCTCCTTTAGTGTTGGGTTTTATGTATTCAATAATGTAGTTTCTCCTTTAGAACAATTATCAACTAATCACCCCAACCCTTTGACATTTCAACAACAATTCAAAATATCCAAAGTATAATGAGAGTGGCATCTTCTCCCTCTATAGAATTAAAATGTGTATTAATTCCATAATTTGCATTATATTTAATTTAATTTATGAAAGTTCAAAATTATATATGTTACAAGTGTTATTTACGCTTTGATTTAGAACTTAGTTTCTATCATAGAAATTGACTACACTTTATGTTGCGGGGTTCACCATGTAAGATTTTAACACTAACACATCAAAGGACAACTATTGAGTGAAGAAGACGTGTGTGTGCACACTCAGATATGTTTTTTCATTTACATGTAGTTTTTAATTACACACTTGGGGGATTTAGACACATGGATTTGGTAACTTATCCTTTTCAGGTGAAAAGTTTGGTTATCCTCCCTTACTAAGACAAATGCTCACACTTTAAGTCCAATTAATACACATCTCTAACTCTTTATTGACATACTCATCTCGACACTCTATTTTTTTGCAAACTCATGAAACATTAATTAATCAAAGTAGTAAACCTTATCTAAACATCATTCTATAACTTTCTATCTTACATCACATGCTTCTTATCATAAGCCATATAGTTTGATCAAGAAATTTTATATGGCCGTAAAAATTTGGTAGTCTTGGCCCTTCTTATCTTCTAGATCTAATTTCAATTTTAACACATTTTTTTATGTCATTTCATCTTTTTAGTGTTATCCTCATCACAATATTTCACCTACGAAAGGATATATAAGCAATTTACAACTTTATAACTCACATTGAACCCTTACAATTTACAATTAAAAATATCACTCCAAAAGTACTTAAGGCTCTCCTAGAAATTCCTAAATTAGTTGCACATCATTTAAATTTTCCACTACAATAGGTATCCATAACTGAAAAGGTCAAATATTATATATTACTTCGTTTCCAAGAAAGAAAAGGCCCTAGATCCATGTTTTAACAAGATAAAAGTCACTACAATCACTTTGTTAAGTAGTTTCATGGACAAAGGTTTAGGTCATGTAGTTGAATCACACTACTGACCACATTTTATATTTTTATATTGAATAGATACCCCACTATATTTGTGTCAAGATACATGAGGTCACTCATAAGGGGTTGAATTAGATCACACTCACACTAGCACATCCATCAAACTACATTAGGATTGACCTTGCATAAGGGTATGTCTTGTAACACTTGCATTGGTTTATCAAGGTTAAATACCAAGGGTAGTTCATACTCACAACATGCATGCATATCTAATGCTTTTATGAAGTTAATTACATGTTTCTAAGGTTTCTACATTGTTTCAAGTGATTACAAGTTGTGTCGATGTTGAGTGAGCAATAACAACATATAATAAAGCACATTTCCGACAAGTGAAGCACATAAGAAGTATCAAAATCTCACTATAGAAGGTTTCTTGACCATGCATATCTATTAAAGAATATAAAATTGTAAGAAACAAAATTTATATGATCATGCACTAGATCAATTTCTAGTTCCAAAATAAATATTGAAACATCATACAATTTTTAAAGCCTTTTCCACATGTTTGTACATATGGATCTCTTTTGTTCTGTTGGTGTGTGTGTCTTTGTCCAGTCATCGTCCACATCACCTAGGTGAGTCATCTCGCCTTGCGAGAGTCATAGGTCTTAGGAAGTCAAATGACAAGTGTCAGATTCTGTCATAGAATCTGACATTGTCATTTGCGTCAATGCGTCATAGGAGTTACATTCCTTATTTGGAATTGTAACTCCTCTTCTAAATGGCGTCATATCGTCGATCAACGCGTCATATGCGTCGGTGGCATCATTGATTTCTTTCCATGTTTAGGCATGGGGTTACATGACACCCTATTTGTACTTCCTATTTTTCGATCTATGAGCATGAGTAGACCCATTCTTCTTACTTGCAATCTTCTTTCCATTGTTTCGAATCTTGCATATTGCGTTGGCTTGAGGTTACCATCGGAGTGCAACTTCGTTGTGGTGCATCACTTTTCGACATCGGTTCTCGCGAATCCCTCTTTCATGGTATCAGAGCTGGTTTCGGTGGACGTGCACTCTTCGTTTCTTAGTTGTTTATTACTTCTAGTTTCTTCTTATTTCCTCGTGTGCAAGTTTTTTTTCGATTATCATTTTGGAATTATTGCTCACCTCATATTGAGGTTTCAGCGATTCTGAGTTAAGGTATTTATTGGTTTGCTTATCGGCTAAGATCGTATTTTGGATACTTCTAGATCTTTGTGGCTGTTGTTTCGGGTTATTTCTTGCTTTGGTTGTGTTTAGATTCAGTGCGGGGTAAAAGAAGAGCTCGTTTTTGGCGTGGACTGTGATTACTTGGTTGGGATCATTGTTTTTTCTTCACCGGTGTATACTCGGACTATTCCGAGCTTCTTCCTCATCGTTGTGGTTCCTTGCTTGTCTCAAAACGTTTTTGCAAAACCTCTCACGTTTTTGCCTTGTCTCTCACGTTTTTGGGAGTCTATTCACGTTTTTTTGACCCTTGCTGCATTTCCCACTTCTCTGGCCGTTTCTCCCTATCCTCTGGCTGTTTTTTCAAGCTGTGTAGGCGTTTTTCTCTACCTACGGTCGTATTTTCTGTCCAGCGAGCGTTTTCTCCTCCTTCGGGCGTTTTTTCTCTGCTCTCGGCATTTTTTCCGTCCAGCAGGCGTTTTTCTCCTCCTTGAGCGTTTTCTATCACACGCTGCATTTTCAATGTTCCCAGGCTTTTTTAAGCTGTCTCTAAGGCGTTTTTACATGTCTTGGCATTTTTTTTGCTTAAGGCGTTTTTTTCTTGTTTGGCCGTTTGGAAAAGCGTTTTCTTTTGGTTGCTATGTTTAGTTGCTGAGTGCCTTGTTCCTGCATTGATTTCTTGTACACTGTAATCTCCTTGCTTTTCTTTCCTCGCACTGCAGGCATGTCCAAAGCACATCTCGGCCTCTATTCAAACGTTACTTCTGCAGTTTTTGCACGTGGTTCCTTCACCAAACACCCAACTCCTCCAACACAAAGACGTGGGCCCACACACACTTCTTATCACCTTCCTTTTTAATGTTTTAGGGTGATTAAAAAACAAAAACATTACATTTTAAGTGGCATTGTAATATTTTTGGCTTGTTTTATTATCATTCCTTCGAGTGCCGAAGACGAAGGGTGAGGTCCGGATTGGCGGTGGCTAATCCCCCTCGCAATACAAACAAACTCTACCTCAAATTTCGTGCCATTTCCAACGAGCATACATACGACACCCTTTGCATGCGTTCGGGCACTTTTTTAATCCGTTTGCGGGCTTATTGGTTTTTTCCTCATCAGTTGCGGGAATTGTTTTTTGCTATAACTTTTGACTCGTTGCTCGGTTTTGAGCACTTCTTTAGTCAAAGTTGCATGTTTTTTTGCACTCTAGATGATGGGATCATTAGTTTTGTAAACGCACTAATTTTATAAAGTGCCGCATTCTGGGGGGGTGTCTTTGTATTGCTTTTTTCAGCTCATTTTTTCTTGAGCTTTGTATTCCTTTTTTGTGGACTTGTGAGCGCGTCCGCCACAGTCTTACAACAAAGGGATTCTTTTGTGCGACGTGAGATGCTGTTTCTCACAAAGCTCTTTCTTCCCCCTCTTGCTTCTCTCTTTCTGTGCTTGCTTGCAGTGTTGATCTATTGTGCCCTACGAACCTTGATTGTTGTCTCCACCATTGCGCGTTATTACGCTAATTGCAAGGTGAGTGACAAACTGGTTCTCGGAATACAGTCGCATCTGGTTGTAATCAATGCACTAAATTATAAAGTGCCAAACTCGGGGGGTGTAATTTTGTTCTGGGGGGTTGTTATTGTCTTGGGTGTTGTATTACATGCAGACGCATTATCGGCCGAGTCCGACGTCTTGCATTTGTGCATCTTGCACTTTTTGATTCCGCATCATGGAGGGTGCTCTTTCCAGATTTGAGCGTCGTAGGATCGCTTTACAGCCTCCGCCAATTCTTACTGGGAGAGAGAACTATGCAGTTTGGCGTGCTTCTATGGAACATTACTTCGCCTACAAGGGTCTTTCTCACTTCTTGGTTGGGCCTGTTCCTGCACCCACTGATCGTCGTCATCTTAATGATTTTCTCAACGATTGTGACCGTGTCTTTGGTCACATGATGATGCATGTCTCTACATCTCAATGGGTTCATGTGGCAGACTCAGATCCACCCCACCATGTCTGGAGCATTCTTCAGTCCCTCTATGGAGACCCTTCACAAACTGCCGCAATTGTTATTGCAGCTGATTCAGTTGTCTCCTCTATTTCTTTATGTGATGATAGTTTCACTGACACAGGTTTGCTTGGTTCTACTTCTGATGACGAGGATTGTGCATCCAGTTCTGATGTCGAGAGTACTACAGAGGACTCTTCTCCTCTTTCTCTCACTATTCCAGAGAGTGTTGACACTTCCCACATCTCATCAGATATCGAGCAGTCCCCTTCTCAGTCTCATATAGTCATCACACCCGCCTCCTTTCCACCTCCAGTGTGTGAGGCCCATTTCACTCCTCTACCTTCATTGGATGACTCATACCTATCTGACATCGCTCTTCTATTTGTTGAGCCCCCTCATTGGGACGAGTATCTACCTGACCTTAGTCATCTTTTCACAGATTCCACTTGTGATGCTCTACAGGTCCCTCATCCATCTACAGGTATTTCAGAGGAGTTCATCATCTCTGTTGTTGGGAGTGCCCCTTCTAGGACTCTTGCCACTTCCACTTTTCCGGAGACCTTCATTGATCCACCCTTGCTCGTGGATCCCTTTTCTGTTGTGGGGGATCTTTTGTTACTTTCACATCACTTGGACATCCTTTACGCGGTGTTCCTCTTCACTCTGACAGTTCTACACATGTGGCATTACCTTCGGTTCCTTGGCACTCACTCGCTAGACCTATGTCACACTTCAGTGCACCAGACTCAGAGTTCTTCATGTTGCTGCCTTCAGTTTCCTTTGTGGAGTGGGCGGACTTCCAGCACGTCATTTCTGTCCTTCCTAAGGGCAGGCACACAGTTCGGTGTGGATGGCTCTTCTTCAGTCCAGAGGCAGAGGATCTCATCATCGACATACATTATGTTCAAACAGTTGATCAGGTTGCAGACATTTTCACCTAGCCCTTCACTGAGGTGACGTTTCTTCACTTGCGGTCTCTTCTTGGGGTGAGGTCTGTTGCAGCCGCCCATCTTCTTCGGGCTATATAGTCCTCCTTCTTGTCCTCTTCTTCTTTCCAGAAAGATGTTGTTTGTACATGGGCACCTTATCAGGCCTTTAGTTGCCGGGGCCCATTGACACATCTTTCTTAGTTGTCTAGGGGAGTCTTCTTTTTCTTTCTGGCTTACCTTGACCTCTTCCTCGGCTTCGATGAAGGGGGTGTTGGTGTGTGTGTGACTGTCCAGTCATCGTCCACATCACCTAGGTGAGTCATCTCGCCTTGCGAGAGTCATAGGTCTTAGGAAGTCAAATGACAAGTGTCAGATTCTGTCATAGAATCTGACATTGTCATTTGCGTCAATGCGTCATAGGAGTTACATTCCTTATTTGGAATTGTAACTCCTCTTCTAGTGGCGTCATATGCGTCAATCAACGTCATATGCGTCAGTGGCATCATTGATTTCTTTCCATGTTTAGGCATGGGGTTACACAAAGACCCCTATTTGTACTTCCTATTTTTCGATCTATGAGCATGAGTAGACCCATTCTTCTTACTTGCAATCTTCTTTCCATTGTTTCGAATCTTGCATATTGCGTTGGCTTGAGGTTACCATCGGAGTGCAACTTCGTTGTGGTGCATCGCTTTTTGACATCGGTTCTCGTGAATCCCTCTTTCAGTTCCAAGTTGCATAAATAAGTCCTCATATTCTCTTTTGTATTTGAAATATTTTTCATCATTTATCATTATTACAAGTATTAATGTGGTATTCTTCTTATGCATATTTAATTTCTAATTAATTAGGTCAAAATAATATCATGTAACACATCCTTACATACTATATTGTTGTGTACTTTATATAACATAATATAATTAGGGTGTAAACACATGGTTTTAGTTCTTTTTTATTCTTGGAAATAGAGAAATATAGACTATTTAACCTAGTTGGGTGCTTCAAACATGTGGTAGTGGATTCTCTAAATTATTTTTGACTGATTTAGGAGGATCTAGGAGATCCTTAAGTGTTTCGTATTAATATTTACAATAGGATCTTATAAAAGTAATATTTGAGTAATAAATTGATATTGACTTGATTATATAGCCTTCCATAGGTGAAATATTATGATAAGGATGACCCTAGGAAGATGAAACAATGTAATAAATATATTAAAATTCAAAGCAAAGTCAAAATATGAAAGGGGCTAGGATTTGTATTGGTTGGCCAATACAATAGTCCACTATAGCAAAAATTGTATTATATTTCCAAGAAGTTTGTGATAAAAAACAAAAAGTTACATAATTATGAAAAAATATAATTTACTATTTTGGATAGTAAATAATCCTAAATGAAAAATAAAGAAGGGTGTGGAAATGAGCAAGTCAAGAAATAGCTAGAGAGATGTATCAATTAGACTTAGAATCTAAGCATTTGTCTTAGCAAGGGAACATAGCCAAACTTGTCATTACCAAAGGATAATCCACTGAATTTTAGTTTCTACAATACTCAAAACAATTATATGATTGGGAAAGTAAGCAAGAAATAACACCCATAATTAGTATTAATGAAGATATTTTCATGACAAAAGTCATCATGTAAATGATTAAAAATCCATAAACGAGTAAATATTGAGACATAAATAATCTTAAAAATAATAGTTAAGATATGGAGTAGATATCCTAAAACCTCAAATAAAATAAATATTTAAGGATATCATTTGAAGCGTATGTCTTGATGGGCGGGCAATCCTAACCATATCTCTTCTTAAATTTGGATTCGTAGATATTTGACCAAATTATCTTACTATCACGTTCAATCCTCTTTTGGAAAAACTACTTTGGAGTATGATATAAATAAAAATGCATAGTTTGGAAGAAGAAAAATAAAGAAGGAAATATTACATTTAGTTTTTATATCCAAGCACTCCATTATTGCTTATTATTTCATGCTTAGAAACCTAATTGAAAAGGTTTGGGATAAAAGGGGATATATATTATTGCTTTTTAGAATTCAAACAAGTATTTGAAATAGTTCTAAGGAGAATAATATGGAGCATAATGGAGGGACTAGGGGTCTAATTACACTATAGAGAAGTGATCCACATATTGTATGACCAAGTCAAGGATAAAATAAAAAACACATGGAGGTTTTTTGAGTGTTTCGAAGTGATGTAGGTATTAAAAGGTAAACCTCTACCCTTAAATTTATTTTTCTATACATTAAAAAAATATAATATTAGATAAACATATTTGGGGAGAGGGGACCTAATTCTAGTGTTAGAAATAATACAATATTGAAGAGATCATATTTAGGATGTATATATTTTGTAAATAAATAGGGATGTAGGGAAACACTAACAAAATCCAAATCTATGTTTTTTCAAGAAAAATGGGGTTTAACATCCTGATTTTCAATATAAAGGTGGTGTCATAATATAAGTATCTCAACATTGAATTTCACAATGATTTCAACTAGGATACTTGTAGGATAAAAATTAAAATAGGGTTCTTCGAGAGATCTTTATCCAATTCAAAACTATAAACACCTAAAATTTTTTATTAATCACTTGATAATGTTATATATTGTCTTAATCCTTAAATCATTATTTGTGCACCTATTTTGTTCTCAATAGTTATATCCTTAGTGATATAAAAAGAATTTCTATCCTCAATACACTATTTAGTCATTCAAAAACATTTTACATCAGTCCAAAGAACTTTATTAGTCATGACTCCCATGCTTATAACTTTACAACACTTCATTCCTTGCCTAGAAAATAACTGACTCGGGGACAAAACCACCAAACAAGTTCATCCAATATTAGTGGTTTCATCCAAATCCTTCAAATAGTCATTTTTAAAATTGATATCTTATATGTGTTGTTAATTTCTTCATGGGTTTTAATTAATGTGAAATTCCACATAAAAAACCCTATATAAGCAAGTAAAATGCACCTATTTACTCACCTAGAACTTTTTATATCCCTTTAAACAAAAATCCTTAAAAAATTGTACCAAACTCTCATTAAACTTTTTAAAGAGGAAACAGCCATTAGGAATAACCCCAAAACAAGTTTTAAGTGCTCCAAACAAGGTTCTAGAGTCAATGTTCCCAAATCACAAGACTTGAAGGAAAATTCAAGAACCAGGAAACATACCATTACAAACATTATTAAGTGGCCAAATTATCAAATATAGTTGCACCCATATGAATATCACAACTCTAGGTGGAGAAGTTAGTTAGTGTAGTTTGAGGTTTTAATTCAAACTAAAAACTAACCTTTTAAAGGAGTTTCACCCATGATTATGGTTTTAGGTCATTTTTATTTATTATAGAGGGTTTCACACATTTGTGAGACCTAATATATTACAATGAAGAATATATTAATCAATTTTAAGGACATGAAAATTTGAAAATATCGACCATATTTCTAGATGGAATTGCCAAATAAGAACGAGAACTACTAAATGAGTTTGACTATAAAATAATGTTTCTTTTCTACTCATAATACACTTCCAGTATCGGAGATAAAGTATCTATAAACATTTCCAATATATTTATCATTCTCTCAAAATCGTATCAACTTCCACATAATTAAAATATCTATGTGATTTTGATTTCATATTTTTGATCTATTTAACATGTGTTCTAATTTATCTATCTTGAAAATTACTATATATGTATATTATGATTTGAATGTTAATTAATAATTTGAATATACATTTTATTTTATAACCCCTAATCCATAATTAGATAATTTTTTATTTATTTTCTAGCTTAAATAATTTGGTTGCTTGATTGTAATATTGTATATTTCCCTCCCCACCAAAATATGTTGATACGAGAAAACCTCAAGCCAAATATCTCGATTCAAATTCATATAGATGTATTGGGTACTCTACTACTCTACTAAAATTTCTTTGAGATTTGAGATGTTATTTTTAATCTAATTATTGACCGAAATATTAAAATTGATTATACTTGATGAATATTCTAAGCATAAAGTGAATGAAATCCTAAGATTAAGATCTTTATTGACCACACGGGGTTCATTAGCTAGGAAATATCCTAACACATGGGTTCATATTGAGGTAATTAAAATTAATAAAATTGAAGTCAATATACCAGTAGACATGAGGGGGTGAAAGGGTTTAATTTATTAATGTTTTGAATCAAGTATTGGGGGTAGGTTAGAGAGGTGGGCCAAAGGAAAGGGAGGTTTAATTTTAATATAAAACTAAAACATTTGAACCCTAGTTTTTAAAAGTAAATACCTTAAAATTACAAAAGGAGTGTGGTCATAAATTAAATTATAATCTCTTTTTAATAAAGAAATCTAGATTCTTAACCAAGAAATAATAAGATGGTAGAAAACTAGGATTGAGTATGTTTTTCAACACAAGTGATATTATTTCACCATCTTAATTATTTGAAGAATTATTGATAAATGATTAAAGATTAACATATATAAGGTGATTTGTAATAGGTCTTCAATGGATTCAAACTATCTTTCAAGAGGAAATGCATATTAAAAAAATTGAGTGAGAAATATAATATATTTTTGTCTAATATATTAGGGTAGAAATAAAATTGTAATTGAAAAATGGGTAAGCATGGTACATGGAAAAAATAGGGGGTATTTTTAATTTAATAATATAACAGGAGGGGGTATTATCAACTAAATAATTAGAGGTAAAAAATAACATTAAGGGTATTATTTAATACTCTTCGAATGCACGTGTTATACAATACTTTTACTAAGTGAACCCCCATGATTGACTCACTTCCAAGTTATTACGATTCAAAATCTAAGAGAAACATAGAGTTGTGTCATTTGTATAATGTACAACCCCCTTTAAATACATATGATCATCCACTTGATTCTCTTATTGGTACAATTACTTTTTCTTTTCCTCCTAGGCCTATTATTACATTTGATGAAAATGATACACCCGAAGATAATTTTATTTTGAATGCAATTTATATTCAATCCATTTTTACAAGAAACCTAAATAAAGTGTCCCATTTGATAGTGGCCTAAGAAAAATAAATGAACTTTTACATTCTTACGTCCTTAGGCTATACTAAACAACATATCTAATTCAATGCAAAATATCATAATGAATATATTAGGAACATTATTCTCCCCCTTAAAGTGGAAGATCCCATTGATTAACTAAAGTTATGTTTTTTCAGAGTTAATCTAAATAGTACAAAAATGAAATAACTATTATAAATTGAAATGTAAATGCTAGCTAATTAATTAAAATAATTGAAATGGGAGGAAAAAGGTACTAGCGTAAAAATTACTTACCTTGCTATGATTTGGGACTAAACAAGATAATTTACTAACAAAGAAGAGTATGATGGTATAACCCATGAAATTGCAGCAAATGAAGATTTTATTAGACCTGGGCACCTAGAGAGGATCGGGGTGCCTATGCGTGCGTGCCTAGTACGTAGTATGGGTGCTCTAGTATGCATAAAAACTCAAGACCTAAAGCTTGAAGTGTCACTAGATCTTATGAATGTCTCGATCTTTATCGCATGATTTTTGTAGTAAATTTGCTGATGTTGTTGTAGATCCCCAATGAATAATCTCCTACAAAAAAATCATCAAACCCTAAAAAAATTAATATGCAAATGAATGGGTCGAGAATGTCCTCAACTTCCCAATGGATGGACTTAAAAAAGCGAGCACCTTCGTACTACATCTCAAACCAAATGTAGTTATATATGTGTGTGTGTGAAATTATGTGCCTAAGTTTTGCTCATGTCAAATACGCAATGATTTCTAGAAATAGCTAGATGTAATGTAAAATGGTGGATGTAATAGAACTTATATTTCATATGTAGTGTGTGTGATACACTGATGCAAAAATATAGTCCATTAGCTTAGTATATAGCTAGTCCTTAGTAGTAGATAGTCCACCCATAAGATAGTAAGTATGTTATGTTTATATAGGGATATCTTTCTCAAATTTCGACACTAATGACCTGACATGCCGACTAGTACCTAGGGAATGAGAGGGAAAATTATAAAGACCAACCTCAAAACTCTAAATTAGACCCAAGTGTTACAGGGACTAGGGTGCCTAAAATTAAGTACCAGAGCACCCATGGGCACCCTAATCCTACCCTAGGTTCCCTAGTAAAATACTAGAGATGAAAAATGACCAAATAACAACATCTGATACTCCCTGAGAGATAAATAGAACTATGTAAATAACTAATGCCTGTGTAAAAACAAGTACAACAAAACCAACTAATAACAAAAGGACTAGGGGATAGGTAATTAGTGAAAAAATTTCTTACGTGAGATCCATATATAAAAAAACATACTTGGAAGTATAATTGTAATAGTAAGTGTGTGATTTTGTGACTACATTTTCCCACTTTATGTTGGTGAGAGAAAATCTTGGTAACATAAAGTAGATAGAGATGCATACTCGAGATAAATGCACGAAGTACATGTTGTATAATAACATGTAAATATGGTAGTAAAAGCATGCCGAAAAGAACCATATAGCATGTCAAACCATGGATCCGTGGGTTGATCCATGCTACGTAGTGAAAAAAATTTAATAGTGTGATGAAGTGCACTAAACAAGAGTGGTGATTGTAATGTTGAATGATTTATTATTTCTAATGTGTATGATGACAATAAGATGGGGTAAGGAGTGATCATTTCCCAACCTGATTGTTTATATACAAATAATCAACCAGAGTATTTGGGCATCCTTTCACCGGAGGAAGGGTGTAAGGAGAAAAGTGTGTTATTCTATAATCTCTAACTACATCCTTAAGATATAACCACTATAAATGGACTCAAATAAAAAAATTTGTGGTTTCTAGATCCATGGAATTTAGATCAAACAATTGACCCATATAGAAGTGGTATAGGAAAGGAAATATTTCCCCACTCCGCGGTGTCACTGCAATGGATGGATTCCAAGTTAGGTCATCTAGAACTAAATGTGAAATGTATGATGGCTTCTAGGTTAGGTCATCTGGAAGAAAATTCGAAATAGATAGAATAAATTGCCAAGTTAGGTAATATGGGAAATTAACTCCTATGTTAGGTCATTTGGGAGGCCAAATGTGTTATATTATATTGATTGAGTGATGTTATTTCAATTGATAGATATTTTAATGCGTTGATTGATTGATTATGATTGGTTACTCATAGAGATATTTTACACTAGATACCCCTAGGTTAGGTAATTAGGGGGAATTGATAGAAATTGGTGAATGATCTCAAGGAAAATATTTTAACATTTGTTTCCCCCAATTTAGCTCCTTTGGTGAAAGTGATGAAATTTATCATATAGAAATTGTATGTGTGTTTCCCCCAGTTAGGTAATTAAGGGGAATCGAGGGCAAAATGTCACATATTGTATTAGCAAATGTTTAGAATTTTAGAATTGTTATTTCTTTTAAACATGTTGTGATATAAGGGGAATTATAGGATGAACCATTGATATGCCCCCCCTTCAGAGAAAGGAGAATCGATGATATGAAAAAATACTAAGCCAAAAGTTAGCAAAAGATAAATAGGAAGTGTGATAAAGATTGTTAAAATGTGTGTGTATTGATTGAAGTAAAATGTGAATGAAATATAATACATGTTTAATGTGTATGGTACAATGCTAGGGAAAATTCTAGAAATAATGCCATAAACGGGTGCAAATCGGAGAAAAAATGCTTATGATATGACAAAAATCATGTAGTGCATATTAGTTATGAGAATAAACATGAAATAATGACCATAATAAAATGGGTGATGAAAATTAAATATAAGTAGTGAAGTTAAAAATTGTTTAGTAACTTCATTTTTGTTTGTGTGATTGTGAGATTGAGGGAAAAGTTATTGAAAATTCCACAAGTAAGAGAAGCATGTCTTAGTCGGTTTAAGAGGGTGGTGACTTTCATAACATCGCGCATAGCCACGTAATTCATAAGTGTGTTGTGGATGACACATTGATGGTTATTTTTATTTTTATTGTTTGTAGACATAGTGAGGTTAGCATAGGAAGGGTTTGGAGAGTGGGAATCCCATGCTCCCAACAATTTAGCAAAGAAATTGTGTCGATTCGAGAGTAAGTATTTGTATAGTTTTATTGTGTACTTTTTTATTTCCTATGTTATAGCGATAGTTATCTAATTTGTTATGTTATTTGTTTTGTAGGTGATGTCTATTATTCCCGATGGTAGACACAATGTGCACTTGGTTGAGGTATACTTGAGTGGGAGAATGATATAGTGGGTGAGCATGCCAATTTCTTTGAGCTCTGTGGCCATAGTAGCAACGACATGCATTATATTACTAGGTGAGAGGGACGAGGCACACGAGGAGACTTCACAATCTGAGAGGCTTTAGGTGGTGGTTCCTTAGTGCGGGATGTATTCACATGATACATGGATTTACAACGTAAGTTTTCATAGAATTATATAGAGAACACCTTATTACATAGGAAAGTGGAGAGGTATCGAGGCCAAAAACAATGGCGTAGAGTTAGTGGCGAGTAATGTATTTCTAGGGATCTCGCAATACCTGAGAGTGATAGTGCTTTGATGAGGTTTAATTGGTATTATTTTATATGATGTGGGGGTTTACCCCGTGATGAAATGTTTTTGTGTAATAATAACTATATTCGATATTGATATGGATAGATGGTATTGATATATGATGAGTTTATTTATTTGTGTATTAATGTCGCAATGTGATTTATGATAAATAACATACATGATTTATGATAAATAACATACGTAATTTTATTGATGAGTGATATGAAATGTTTTTGAATGGAATTTATAGTAAGCGGTTAGTGTTTCACCTAATTCTTAGACATTTCTTTGAGATATTGATGAAATAGATAGCATAATGGGCATTGGAGAAATACCTCGTTAAAATGTTGGTTGATGGGTTGTTGTGCACGTATGACTTCGAATCCACAGGTGATTGTCGAGATTCCTTTTAGTTAGGAGGAACTACCTGTAATGAAAATCAAGACTACTCCGAAAGAGTTAAACAATATGTGCGGTGAACTCCTACTAATGAGTGCTAGATCCGGGAAGTGTGATACTTCCTAGACGGCTGTCAGTCCACTGTTTAAGACAATTTAATGTGGGAAATAAAGTAAATCCTATCATAGTTGAAATGATTTGGGTATCTCATCCAAAATACAATAAGAAATATCTAATCTAATAGGCTAAGTTAAAATAAGATTTGAAGGTCAAATAACTGGTTCTAGGTCTCTGCAGGTCTGACAGAGGTCTCAGGTAGATCACAGGTGAATGAGGGTGATGTAGAATTAGGTGGATAGTCAGCATTACAGGTTATATGGGCAAATATATAAACTGATGCTGATTAAGGGTGACTGATGGTGGTTGGGTATAACTAGTGCCGGTTACCATGGAAAAATGGGAATGCCATAGAATGAGTTTTAGGTCTCCTTTGTGATTACACAAAGGACTTTTGGTTGGTCGAATGAGGTATTAGGTGGTTTGGGTGGGATTTGATAGGGTTTTAATGTGTATATGGAGGGGTGAGTATTAATGGAGGTATGTGGGTGGCTGAGAGAACAAAAGGGTGATAATATAATGAAAAACATGAAATGAACTAGAGGAGTATAACATTTTACTTACTCAGATTCTAGTCCTGGATGCCTGTGAGTGAGGGATGGAGGTGTTGGTAAGAGGTTGAAGATTGCAGATGATCACCAATCATAGGAGACATTATGCATGGGCTTCATGCATATTCCTTTGCTTGGTTGGATCAAATCCTTGTTGCGGATGAGTGTTAGATGGCTATGTAGGAGAAAATGCTTGATCTCCGTCATGACATGTGTGTTCTTGCTAGAATTTGTTCTCAGAAGATGTGATATCTCTCAGGGATGTGCTAATGTTCACCAACCTTTTTCCAACCTTCAAAATAAGGTTGTTTTAGGGGTTTAAAGGTGACCGACGGTGGTTCTGGCTTAACCGGTGATGGTTAGGGGTAACCGGCATCGGTCAAGGTGGGATTTCCTAGGTTTACTAAACTAGGGAGATCCTCTTGATTTCTCTGGATCTCATGTTGTTAACCCATGGATTAGATTGGGAGCTTCTTGTAAGCATGTGGGAATGTGGTTAGAGAGAATGTAGGCATTGATCTTTAGGGTTTGGGTAAGTCTTAGTTAGTTATGGTAACTTACTAAGAATAGGTCTTAGGGTGAGGTGGCTAGATGAGGTGTCTAGGTGAGGTGTATGTGTGGATATTATCTAAATTAAGATATTTAAATAATAAATATGGTGAGGATAATGAATTAATTTAATTAAATTAATTAAATTAATATTAGTGGGGTGAAGGGGGCCATGGCCAGTTTAATGTAATGAAGGGTGTTTATTTTTTGAGGGACCAAAGGGGAGTGTGACCTAATTTTAGTGTCTACATTTTTCCCCTTTTTGTTGCGTAGCTTGTATTAGTAAGTTATGCTAACAAAAATAAGATGTGGTTTCCCCATGTGTGGGTGTAGGTGATTCCCCTCAAACCAAGAACTGATGAGGTAGAAGGTAGAATTGGTGAGTGGTTTGATAAAAGGTAAATGTGATGAAAAGGAAGGTGGGTAACAGGGGAAAAGGAGAAATTTCTATTTGGGTAAGCTAGAAATGGGTCGGGGTCAAAGGTAGCAATGAAAAAATGTACGCACATGTATAAACTGTAGCATACTACCGGGTTGAAGAGTAGGAAAAATCTACATCATCTAAGATTGATAGGTTTATCCAAATAAGGTTGAAGTGATTCTCGGTATCCAAGGTATAGGATATGGTCGGAAACATAATGTAGGTTAAGTGTAGGAACATTTAGGTATGTTTTGGTACACCAAAGGTAAGGTGAGGATAAACAGTCACGGAAATAGGCTAGGTAAGGTCATTAGATCAATCAACATAGGTAATAGTGCCGCAAGGTATAGTGAACACATGAGGTCAAAGGTCACTAGCAATGGTCCAGGTCCAAATATTTAGGTCATGGCATGGGTAGGGCCAAGGTATGGGTAAAATAATGAGTCCCCAAAGGAGGAAAAGGGTAGGTAGGCAATGAGGAGGTCCAGAGGGTTAGGTAAATGGTCAGGGTAAAGGTTAGGTGGGGTAAATGGGTAGGGTGAAGGTTGGGCAATATGTAAGTGAGTGTGACTGATGCTAGTCAAGGGTAACCGATGTCGATATAGGTCAACCGACCATTGTAAGGTAGGGCATGCGACCAATGCCGGTGAAGGGTAAACTGGCGTTGGTTAAATCGAGTTTGTTATAAAAACAAAAAATCCACATTTTTTGTTATTCATTTTTCATTTAGCTAAGTGAGAAAATGACAAAAAGGAGAGAAAAGAGAGAAAATTTTCTGGATTGAGCGAAGCATTGAGTTAGTAGTGTTAATGACGGTTCATTGGTTGGTGAGAATCGGGTCCACGAGGATCGGTGTGAGGGATTTGATTGGGTAGAGGTTGCGTGTAGCAATTTGGTGATGGAAGAGGTGGAGAGGGATCGGGTGGGCCACCGGTGTAGTTCTTGACGTGCCACCAAGATGATGGTAATGCGATGAGGTAAGCATCTAAATCTAGGTGTAGTTGGTTAGATAGATTAGGTGATTGGTAAATTGTTTTTGTAGGTTTTGTTTGTTTTATTTTTGTGGGTGGGGAAAAGATTAAATTTGGGAATGGGGGTAAAAGTGGGTAAAAATAGGAATGGGGAGGGTAATAAATGGGAGAGGGGGGATGGGTTGAGGTGCAAGGGTAGTTTAGGTCATTTTAGGTGGGTAAAAGGGGCAAGGGGGAGGTTTTGAGAAAAGGGGGTTTTGGGGATCATGGGTTTGTACTACGAAAGTGACCGACGTCGGTCAATTTCGGCCAGCGTTAGTAAGGTTGAATTGGTATCAGTCACCAAATAGGTGACCAATTCCAGCTTAAGGGTTATCTATGCGTACCAAAAATTGTAAGGTCTTGTACTACCGGAACGGTGTAACAAGTTCCCTTATGATGATACAGTCTCCTTGCAAGGTGTTCGGGATCTGGAAAATCTCACAGAGTATGCGTTAACATCCCACATGCCCCGCTTAGCCTCCGCATCCTTTGGTTTTCCTTTTTCCTCTCTTTTCTTGGCCTTTTTCTCTTCAGTGATGAAACCGCTGCCCTGCATGGGTGGCGGTCTCGTGACCGCTGCCCCGATCGGGCCATGCAAGGGCCTCCAGTGCTCGCCGCCCTACTCAGAGCGGCATCCTTTAGACATTTTCTAAAAGCATTTTGACGTGACTCATGTAAAAATCAACATTTCACCAGATTTTCCTTGCCGACTTGGGATTGCATTTATGTTTTTGGTCCCTGGAATAGTGTTTGGCCATTGTTTATAGTTTTAGAGTTCATTTGGTTTTGATCTTTGGATGAATGAAAGCTATAAATAAGTGGCTTGTCTTTGAAACAAAGGGCCCCGAATCTTGTCTCTCAATTTCTCTTTGCAATAGGCTTAACTTTCATTTTTCTTAGAGTGCTTGGTTTAGTTCATTATATGTCTAGTTAGCATTGTTCAACTATTGGTAAGCCACATATCCAGCTTGTGCAAACGGTGTTGTTGTTTTATCTAATCCATTGGAGTAGAATAGCTTAGGAAGCCATTAAAGTTGCATGTTTTGCTCTTCAAACAAGATAGTTTCAGGTTTTGGACACTTTATGTTGCATGACTCGCAATAAATCCCACTAGGAATTGCATAAGCCAAGCTCTGTACTCTTGCGCTATCCCTCTCCTACTCACATTATATTCGATCCGCATTCCAGCTGTCCTTGTCCCAATATCTACTTACATCGATGATAGCATTACATGCTTTTCTCGGATCCACGTGAACATGAAAGAATGAGGAGATCACACTTTGAGGGAACAAGATCACACACACCATCAAATTTGCCAACGCTTACTGTGGAATCCAGGTTTTAACTTTCAAAGTTCTAGTTAGAATCATATCAAATAAAGTAGTTAATTGCTTCATTTCAGTAAATTCTATTCTCGATATTGCTAGGGAAGCTGTGGGGATTGATAGTTTCTGAGAAACTATGATTCACTCCTCACTTCTGAGGTAGGATCGAGAATTTCACAAATAGATCAAGCAAGTTATTTCATTATTTAGAATAAATCTACAAATTGCACAGACAAATAACTACACTCGGTTATTTTGTTTGTTTTAAATTGTTATTTAGTTGTTATTTCTAGATACGTTTAAATAGCTGCTTTTCTTTCTTAGAGTTTAAATACAAAAATAGAAGTTATATATGTTTTAGATAGTTAAAATTTGCTTTGTTGCAGTTAGATTTACATTTTGTTTTGTATGACAATCACGGGACCTCGGGAGCCCAGGGAATACATATTTGAGCCAATCATACCTCAACCCAACCTCGTCATAGCAATAATTGACATAGACCAGAACCTTAGAATACAAGTCTTCCAAACAACAATAGATTTACAACTAATCAGTTCTCAGTTGAGAGGGTTAAATATAGAAGACGACCAAGCACACACGATTTGGTCAAATCAACCGAACTATATATTTCCCTAGGAAAAACATTCACATGATCTGTAGAAGGGTTCAAAAGAGAACAAACCTTTGGTTGTGATCCTTTGGTCCCACACCCAGTGCAGGAGACACTCACGGCGGAACATAGATACTAGTTTAAGGATCCGGTTGCATGAACGCTTTGTGAGATATTACGAGAAGATCACGCACGTCATCCTTTCGATCGATCTATCACACCAGTCCAAGTTAGAAGGGCCTTCTTTGCCTTAGATTCACAAATTCCATTAGTGTGCATCGAAGACATTAGATTTCCCAACTATTTTGTCTGCATCCCACGTATGTTCCATCCCCACCGGCTGTCTCGGCACGACCTCGGGAGGTCAGTGCACGCGAGAAGAGTTACTGTATATTACCACACTTGCTTGTCCCTTTTCCAGCAGTACAAAATTGGTGAACCCAACATGAAACAAACAAAATTAGTGAAGCTGACGTAAACTTCCTACTTTCTCATTTGGAGTCATAGTATCACGTGTTCTTCCAAGTTTAGTTTACTTTTCATCTTCTTCGCCTCTTTAGCCTTTCACAAATCACCTTCGCTCCTTCCCATTATTCTGCGGGTATTCATATACCCCCCGAATATGTCGGGATTCGATGCATATGGTAGACCCCTCTTAGGTCTCGAGGCATACTACGCCCAATAGAATAGACAATCATCACCCTCACTCTCAGTATGGGGTGACAACTATTCAACTAATCAGTTGTCAACACAAACCCCAAGAATTAGATATAATTCATCTTTTCAAACTGAGGAGTTAGATCAACCCCTTGAACGCAACAAACAGAGCCTTCAGGCTCGAACAATATGACGTTTACCGAGAGAATCTGGTTCGTCTCCTCAGATGCTACTTAGACCACAAATTAGTAGGCAATCAGACCCATACCTGGTCTTAGATGATGAACAGTCAATACGTTATCCTAGAAGTGAACAACGCTCCTAGGGTATGTACCCATCTATAGGAGGTTTACAAATACAACCCGAGGTCTCTTTTCAAGAAAATACCTCTATGCCACTGCATATAGGAAATACTCTCGGAGAAACTTGGCAGGATAGCAGCCAATTCATAGCAGGATATCATATGCCTATACAACACCAGGGTATACAACAAACGCCGCTAAGGAAAAGCACCATGACTTCACCAAATGAAGTCATTTCAACGTTAGTAGAAAAAGTGAGAGGGTTAGAACTTGCTCAAGCAAGTCAAAATCCTCAGTTCATGCAAGCAGGAAGTTCCAATCCTCCATACCACCCTGGCCAAGTAGATCTCCTCACAGGAGTAGGCACGTTAGGCATGCCTCCTCAGTATCCACAACAAACGCCAACAAGGCCTGTCATCTCTAACACTATTTCTCCCGGTCTAGTATCAAACAACCCATTACTAGACAATATCCCGTCATACTTAAACATGTACTCCAAATCACCACAAGGAGATATGTTCTCCTCTCCCAGCCTTTTTGCTCAAACGCAGGGACTTCCCTATGCCCCTGCCAATGCATACACTGCACCATATCAACAACCCATCCCACCATCACTCCCTCAGCAACCACCATCAATGGTCGAAACCTATGCGATAGGGACTTATTCAGAATATCTGAAAGAGCCCTTAGACTTCGCCATACGAAGCGTCATGCTTCCAAGACCCCTTCCTGATTTACCCAAGTACAAAGGTGAGGGAGATCCAAATGCGCATATCAAAGCTTACGCTACAGCCATACGTGAATTACTCCCTTGGGATGGGGTTGTTGCTAAAATATTCCCCAAAACCTTGGAAGGCATTGCTCTCGACTGGTATTATAGAATACCTGAAGCCTCCATCCATTCATTTAAACAACTCGTATCAGAGTTCATTAAGGCATTCGACATGAACAAACTGTTGAGAACAGGAATCAGGGAATTCTTACACATCAAACAAGAACACAACGAATCTGTCACCCATTTCATCCAGAGGTGGCGTACAGTTCTTTATTCTTCAGCAAGTGCTCCAAACATGGATCAGATGGAACTATGTGATTTATTCCTTCATTCTCTTAGCAGAGAGGTGAAGGAAGAAGTCCAGAAGTTCTACTAAGAACTTATGATGAAGTACTTGAGAGTGCTTTGTAGACACCAAATTCGTGTCTTACGACCCCTTGTGACCCGCATCCCATTTCGCAACCTAACCTCATCACCTAAACCTTACACAATTATTTATTAATTACCTTGTAATTGATAAATCCCCATCACCTCACCTGCCACCTCATTTTGCCACCTCATCATGACCTAGCCCTAACCCTAAACTAACCTAATTAAGACCTATAACTTGGTCTACACCTACACCCATGATTAAGGACCCCTTTCTCGCACCCAAAACCGACATTCTAGTCACTTGACCAAGCCCGCAACTAATCCCTCGGGAGAAAAGCAGGGAAGGTGGGCTATTTTACTAAAAATAGCCTACTTTTTCCTTACCGATGCCGGTTCCTACTCGACCGCCGTCGGTTACGTAACCGCCATCGGTTCCCTGTAAAATGGGCTCCCCAAACCAAAAACAAAGGTCGAAGGATTTTTGAATCAAGGGAGATCATTGGGAGTGATCAAGAGCATTCGAATCTTCACTTGGCCGAGCAGAGACGAGTGAAGAGACAAGGAGAGTTGCAGCAAAAGGAGATCAAGCCCAGAACTGCGACGGAATAGCCAGAAACCTGTGATACTCAGCTGATCATCGGGAGGGAGATCTCTCATCTTCTGTGTGTCAAGCCATCCTACCTAGAGTTCTGCCTTTGTCATCAGAGTTCTTGGACCTGCATCTTCGTCAATAACCAGTAAGTTACATCTTGCATGTCCTCTTTAATAACATTTCTTAGACTTTTTGAAGCACAATCCTCACGAATCCATTCCTAGATCCACTACCCAGCGTGCTATTGCATCTAACTATCATTCATCTACCTCTCATCACCTTATTTCCTAATATCACCTATATACAGCCCTACAAATAACACAACTACCAAACAACACCACCACCCCACAAAACAACCAACCTTCAGATCCTAGACCATACCGATATCGGTTATCAGCAACCGGTATCGGTTATCCTGACTATAACCAAAAACCAGCCTTTCCCCTACCCAGTTCAACGAAGCAATTTAATTGATATCTTTCAGTCTTTTGTGTTAATTCATATTAGCAGGGGAACTGACCACCTTCGAAAGGAAGTTTTATATTTCCTGGGCCCAAGGTAGTTCCCTCATTTATTGTCTAATCAAAATCTTGTGGTCTTGTGTTCTTATTTGCAGGTAGTCCTTCCAAGACAAAAAGGAGTTCTTGCATCGGCGCGATCTTTCTCTACGATTCCTCCGCGCAACCATCTCGACATTCTACAGGGTATTCCTCCTAGCCCCTTCTTCTAAACCCTTATCTATTTCTAAAAGGAATAAAACATTACGAGTGAAACAAGAAATTAATCTTACTTTCACACGTTGCACAAAGACATACTTTCGAATCACTTCACTTCAATTAACACAACAGCTCAAACATCCCCCTTTTTCCGCGGTATTCCTCCGCCCGATTGAGGTAACCTTATAAGCCAAAACAAACTTGACATTTCCCCTAAGTCTTTTGTTTAGGATTCTGACATCATTCTACGTCTAAAGGCATAAGCCCACAATAATTAAAATTAACCCTAGGGTTAATCTCTGGATTTGCGTGTGCATCTTGCTTGTTTTTAGTTCTGTTTTCTTTCTCATACTTTGTCTTCTGTGATCAATAATTGGACAAGTATACTAAACGTTGTTAAAAATCAAATTAGCAGCCTTTTATATCTTGTTAGCCTAGACTTCTTACACCGACATCGGTTACCTGACCGACGTCGGCTATAGTATAACCGACATCGGTTACTAGACCGATATCGGTTACTGTCTTTCCAATTCTTGACAAACCAGCAACCTACCAATTTTACCAGTCTGAGTTTGTTTCTATTCCTGATAGATTGAAACCCTACTGTGAACTCCTGTCCATGGTTGTTATCACTTGAAAGCAAGCCGCCGCCATGGTTTCACATGCTTGCTCTGTTTCTTTTCGCCTGAATCACCCCCTTCACATTCTGTGGGGAATCCTACGGATACCAGCGAGGTTCCTAAAATTCCTGTGGGAGATAAAGACTTTGCCAAGTTTCTGGATGCTAATCCTAGTGCTGTACAATACTATTTGTCTCATGCCCCTGACCATACGCCCAATGGTCAGCTCCTTGTTGGTATGCCTATTAGTATAGCTGCTCATTTAGCTCCCACTCCGCCTGATGACACCGCCTTGCTTCCCGCATCTTTAGCCCCGTCTCCCAACCCGATGACTTCAGAGGTTCATACGACACAAATTAGCTTCCCTTTGGTTAATCTTGGACCCCACATATCACTACCACTGACTGCCCCTACCTCATCTCTCTTGCAGACTGCTCCGTTCATGACTTGCTCTCTGCCACCTATCCACACGAGTTTTCCTTCTCAAGCTCCGCCTACCTTTTCATTCCCATACACGTATCCAGTGACCTCAACATCCTATATGGGACATCCTTATTCGGTCGCCTCAACATATTCATCCTCCACACCTTATCAACACTTAACCCCACCAGTGTCTAGCGGTGGTCCTTGGCCCAATTTGCCTCCGTTTACCACAACCACACCATCATCTCATCCAACTACTGATTTAATTAAACAAATGATGGACAAAATGCAAAACCTGGAGGCTTCTGTTTCAGGAAGTCGTAGCGCCTTGACATACGAGCAAGTTTGTCGGGAGCCTATTCACCCGTCTGTCCCCCTTCATTCATATCCTCCTCAATGGGAGTTGCCGAAATTTACTCGTTTTAATAGTAAAGAGGATCCTCAACAACACTTGCGATCATTTAGACATGCTTGTTATTTGATTGCTCATGATGATGCCTTGTTACTCCACACCTTTCCCATGTCCTTATCAGGACCTACCTTGGAGTGGTACAGTGCTTTAACCCAGCACTCGATCTTCTCTTTTAACCAGCTAGCCCAATCTTTCTTGGATCATTTCTCCATTAACATTGCCAAGAAAGTATCTATCACCGACCTCTATGCCATCCGACAATTTGAGGACGAATCTATCGCAGATTTCGTTGGACGATGGCGGGGCCTTATCAACCAACTTACGTATGCCTTACCTCAAACCAAACTTATCGAACTATTTACGCGGGCCTGCGCTAAGCACATCTCCCCTACCCTCCAAATTCAAACTTTCCGTACATTCGACGAGGCCTTTACTATGGCTCGAAAACTAGAGATTCGAGCCTTAGAGGAAGAGAAATTGCGGTTGCGTAACAAAAACCCCAATTTCCGAACTTCAGATTCCACCAACAAACCTAACACCACCAATCCTCACCCATCGACCGCTTCGAAATCAAAAGGGGCCGTGCACGCGGTGATGGTCAAATCCCAACCACCGTCTAATACCCCGCCAAAAACCACTTATAAGTATAAAGCAGAACCCATCAACTACACTCCCTTGGGAGAAACATATGGTGTGATATTGGAAAAATTGCTCAAAGCAGGAGCCATTACCTTACCTCCTGTTAAACCTCATTCCGGGTTTGATTCCACTCGCGCCATACCTTCCTGGTACAAAGAAAATGACTTCTGTAACTTCCACCGCGTGAAGGACACACATCATGAGAACTGCAAGATGTTGAAAAACATAGTGCAGGAAATGGTTGATGCGGGGGATATAGCCCTCGATAATCCTAACGCCCCTGCTAACCGAAATTTAAAAATATTCAACAAACCATTCCCGAATCATTCTTCTAACAGTAATCTAAATCAAGATATCTTAGCCGAGGAGAGTGTTCATGAGATCCATGCAGTCTTCGATTCCCAGCCAAAGACCTCTATCGAACAAATTCTCAATCAAGCCTCTTCACTAACGCAGGAAACCGAATCCCCTTCCTCGCCATCAAGACAAACTGAAATCCTTTCCATTCCTTTACCCATCAAGGAATTAGCTACCCAGAGTTCCCTTCTCACAAATGAGCCTTCTTATACCACATCCTTGCAAGACTGTGAGTGGATGTTATCTAATTTATCTATTTCCCAGACGTCTCCTTCTACCATTCTTGCTGTACAAGAGGAAGGCTCGCCACTTCTTTTGTCATCCTTAGATGAGCAACCTCTTGAACCGACATCACCACATTCTTTAAACATGACAGATCCCCTCAAACACGCCCTCCTACCTATTAGTCCTTCATCACCTAAATCTTTTCAACGACCAGTCGACCTCTTAACATCTATTGATACAATGCCTCATCTACCCCCTGTATCACACCCACAGTGGACTGGAATCACAACCCACCTTTCTTCCATACAAAAGTTCCTATTCACACGTGAGGACTGTCATTCCACAGAAGATAGACAGGTCCTATGGGAACGTTTGAGTACGCCATATTCTACTCAAATGCAAATGACCGATCCTGATGCCTCCACCATATACCCGAAGTGTTTACAGAAGCTTAAAATGCCCATGTTCTCACCTTCACCCCCCTCACCTCTACCAAATGCCCCGTCCACTTCTATTAACTTAACCAAATCTTCCCCTATGCTTGGGACCTCACCCATACCTAGTCTAACACACCCACCTAAGTGGCTTGATTTATCTAAAAATAAAGCCGTCCACCCCATTAGGAGACAGACTCAATCTCCTCAACCTATGCCTCTATCACAACTAAAACCATCATCGTCACACCTACCTTCCATATTGGGACCCCATCCCTCTACCTTACATCAATATATCATACCTCCTGCGTTTTCTTTAAAGCAACCTACGCCTTCTGCACCCATACAGAAATCTCAGGGTATAATAACACCGTCACCCCACGTATCCTGTCCACCTATCAACCCTAAACAAATTCCAGCATCAAAAGATTTGATTTCGGTCACTCCTATTTCCCCGTGGTTGTTTTTTGATACCACATCATATGTGGCCTCATCATCCAACATAGCTTCTACGTCAAAGAAACCACGGTTAGGGAAAATCCATTATCAAAACTCCTTGGCTAAACAACCCCCTCTACAAACCAACCACACCACGTCATCACCAAGATCGACCCAGTCAATAGCCTCATTTTCCTCTGACTTTGACCCACTCAAAGGGTCTTACGCCAAAATCCTTGCTATGTTGGTGGAGAATGCGACCATTTCCCTACCCCCACTTAGACCTTATGATCCATCTAAACCTCGACCTATAGGTTACGATGAGTCTAAAATCTGCTTACCACCGCACACCAGGACATGACGTAGAGGGATGCAAAGCGTTGAAAGCCATACTTCGTCCGTCACCTCTCTCAGATAGAAAAGCTAAGAAAGACAACTTACGAAGAGAGAGACCTTTAGCTTCAATTCCCTCTCCTATACCACCTTTCCCCGCCTCACCAAGATCTATCATTATTACAGCCCCACCTCTCGAAGACCATGACCTATCCCTACCGTCTTCCTCCTCTCGTATTCATGAAATCAATATGATTAGTGTTGCTACTCGAGGGCAGAAAAACAATGGGAAAACGAAAGAAAACACACCTGCGGCATCTCTTTCTCCATCAACCATCCCGATTGCACCACCACCTAAAGTGGTTATTCGCGGACCCGCCTATCCCGTCTCTAATGGAATTTCCCACCGAACTATGATCAAACAACTTCACCAATCGCCCGTAAAAATGACACTGTATGATCTCATTCAGACTTCTGAATCTCATCGATAAGCTCTCGTTGAGATCCTTCAAGGGATAGAGGTTTTACCTAATGAAACCTTTCCTGTTACCTCTATTCTAATGCCCAATCATGTTGCTTCACTCACTAAACAACCTATCTCCCCAACCACTTCGGGCTCTGTACAACAAGCCGCTGCTGTCAGTTTCTCCGAAGATGAAATTATCGACTTTAGTACCGAAGATCCTGACCCTGCTCTTTTCATCTCAGCGTACGTTCGGGATATCTGGGTACGTCGTGTTATGATTGATGGGGGCGCCAGCCTAAACATCATCTCTTCAAAATCCTTCCAACAAATGAATATCCCTTCTAGTTGCATGTGTGCCAATCCCATCATGTTGCGATCATTCAATGATGCTATTACTTCTACTTTAGGCACCGTGATCCTTAACATTCGTGTAGGACCACGTACTTTACCCGAACTCTTCTATGTCCTTGAGGGAGAGTTCCAATACAATATGTTGTTAGGTCGCCCTTGGATCCGGGCTATGGGATGCATTCCCTCCACCTTACATAGATGCATAAAATTTGAGTACGAGGGGAAGTCCTACACCGTAAAAGCTGATCCTCCCCCCTTCAAAACTTGCAATATGTTGTATCGCCCTAATGATGTACTTGTACCAGTCAAGACACCCATTCATCCAACCCAGCCATCTACTTCCGACGCACCTACACCTTCAACCAATGAAACCGCTGTTACAAATATTACTTCTTTTCCCGCAGATAACATCCCAACCTCCGACCCCTTAGTAGATGTTTTTCAATGCCTTACGCTGGGGAATACCGCCTATATAACGTTAGTTCTTTCCCTACCCCGCAGGAGTACGGACAATTACATGCACATCCCACCTACGACCGTCGCGTGGGGGAGGTAATCTCTTACGGACCACCCCATTGCCGCACCAACCTAACGTATGGGGGTGTTGACGCATCTTCCATTACCCCTGAACCTCCTCTTGGTGTGGTTCCCTTCCAATCCGATTTTCAATATTTGACAAATCGTCATTTCGCCCTCACCTTCTTGACTCGCTGTGCTTGGAAAGGCTTTGGTTTTGGTCTTTACGAACAAGGCCGACATACACTCATTCCCGTGACTACCCGCAAACACAATGATCGCAGTGGTCTCGGTTTTCCTGAAACACCTACACAGGAGACACCTCGTGTCAGCTGTATCCTGGAAGAAGACGACGTCACCCCTACCAAACCATCATCACCCACTTTGCCATCATCACCCACAGAATCAATGGACCCTGAATCTATCCCTCCTAACTTTTTTTTTTCATAAATGCTATCTTCATAGGTCCTCTCACTTATCAACGTGATAATGAGGACCCATCTTCTCTGCCCCTTCTATATCCAGACATGATCGAAGAGGATTCACCTTCGATTAATGTTGTTGAGTGCCAGGATGACGACTCCATCCTCACTTACCTTGGGGCGGATGACTCCTATATTCAACGCACCTTACCATCTGAAACTCAAACCATGTTGAATGAATCGACTATAGAAATCAACATCCACATGGAGGAGGATCCTCACATTGTGAAGATCGGACAATCCCTTAACACATCAGAACAAGCCGCCTTTACTACCTTTCTCCGTACCCGCAACCAAGCTTTCGCTTGGTCCTACGCTGACATGCCAGGAATTGATCCTACCATTGCCGTCCATAACATCACTCTAAACCCCGATTCCAAACTAGTCAAACAAAAACTGAGAAAAATGCATCCACGCATTGCCCTCTTGGTCAAAGAAGAGCTTCAACGACTTCTTTCTGTTTCCTTCATCTTGCCTATTGACTATCCTCAATGGATTTCTAACATCGTACCTGTCACTAAAGCGACGGGGGGACTTTGGATATGCACTAGATTTCCGAGACCTTAACCTCACTTGCCCCAAGGATGACTTCCCCCTCCCCAATATTGATCAACTTGTTGATCTCACTGCGGGCCATGAAATGCTTTCTCTCATGGATGGCTTTTCAGGATACAACCAAATTTTGGTTGCACCCCCCGATCAACATAAAACCACTTTCATAACTCCTTGGGGAACCTTCTGTTATCGTGTCATGCCGTTTGGCCTTAAGAATGCTGGTGCTACCTATCAGCGGGCTATGACTTACATTTTTCATGACATTATGCACACTATCCTTGAGGATTATGTCGATGATCTTCTGGGCAAGTCTAAACATCGCAGTGAACATCTCGATGTTTTAACCATTATTTTCGATCGCCTGTTGCAATATTCAGTCCGGCTTCAACCAAAGAAATGTGTCTTTGGTGTTCTTTTGGGAAAACTTCTTGGCTTTATCGTCTCTTTGCGTGGCATTGAGGTCGATCCATCTAAAGTAAAAGCTATCCTAGAAATGCCCCCACCCAAAAACCTCAAACAATTGCGTAGTTTGCAGGGTAAACTTCAATCCATCCGGCGTTTCATCTCCCAACTCTCGGATCGATGTCACCCTTTCCATCACCTTCTTAAAAAAGACATTGCCTTTCAATGGAGTGAAGAGTGTCACCAAGCCTTTGAAGCTCTCAAATCCTATCTCTTGCAGCCACCCGTGCTTATCCCACCCCAGGACGACCGCCCTTTCTACCTTTATCTTTCCGCCACTGACCATGCTATAGGAGCTATGCTCGCACATCGGGACTCGGCACGTCGAGAACAGGCCGTTTATTATATAAGTCGTACCCTCGTGGATTACGAGACTAGGTATACACATGTAGAAAAATTGTGCCTAGCCCTATCATTCGTAGCCACCAAACTCCGACATTACCTCCTGAATCACAAAACTTTTGTCATCACCAACACGGACCCCATTCATTATATGTACGCCAAACCACATCTAAACCAATGCATCGCTCGATGGCTTATGCTCCTCGCCGACCTCGACCTTGAGTTTATACAACAGAAGTCAATCAAAGGACAAACTCTTGCAGACCAACTTGCGGAGGCCCCTTTACCTGGGGAACAATTCACCAATTTTAATTTCCCTGACGAACTCATCGCCGCTCTTTCACTCGGGGAAGAGTCATATCAAATGACCCTCTTCTTCGATGGATCCAAATGCTAGCACGGTGGAGGAGCCGGCGTTGTTCTCATCCCTCTTGACGCTGAACCTATGCCTCTTTCATTCGGCTTGATTTCCCGCACTAATAATACAAATGGAATACGAGGCCCTTGTTCTGGTCTCCAAGTTGTGATACACTTAGGTATCAAATCTATCAATATTTTTGGCGACTCTCAATTGGTAGTTAATCAAGTTATGGGCATCTACCAATGTAAAATGAGGAACTTCAAAAGTACAAACACTACGTGGATTCACTTCTAGCCTTATTTACTCACTATTCTATCCAAACCATTCCCCGCTCCACTAACAAATTTGCGGATACTATGGCTTGCTTAGCCTCACAAATTCCAGCTTCATCAACTGACTCTGAATTATTCATCTTGGTCCAACAAATTTTTGCCCCATCCTACTCAACCCCGGTAGTTTGTATGATAAATACTGTGTCTACTAATTCGCAGGATACCTGGTACCACCAATTTCACGACTACCTTACAATCTCTGTTCTCCCACCTGACCTTACTAGTAACGGCAAACGTGCTTTTCTTAAAAGTGTTTCACATTATGTTGTCATGGGGGGACTCCTCTATAAACGTGGCTTTGATGGCATCCTCCTTCGCTGTCTAACCGGCGCGGAGGTCACCTATACCATCCAACAAGTACACGATGGGATTTGTGGTGGACATTTTAGTGGCCTTGCCGTGGCTAAACGAATCCTTTACCTAGGTTATTATTGGCCTACTCTCAATAACGACTGCTACGAATATGTTAAGCGTTGTGTTATGTGTCAACAACACGCCAACCTTCAACATACTCCTAGCCACCCCCTACAGGTCGCCCGAGATCTTTGGCCTTTCTCACAATGGGGTTTAGACCTTATTGGTGAGATTCACCCGTCCTCTTCACAACGTCACCGATGGATAATCACAGCGACCGAATATTACACAAAATGGGTGGAGGCCATTCCACTCATTTCAATCAAAAAAGAAAAAATTGTCGAATTCATTAACCATCACATTATCTGTCGTTTTGGTATTCCTCATCACCTAATAACAGATAATGGTAAATCTTTTAAAAACAAGTTGTTACAAGACCTTTGTGACAACTTTGGTATCAAACTTAGTTTCTCATCGCCTTACTATCCGCAGGCCAATGGTCAGGCTGAATCTTCTAATAAAACCCTAACCAAAATCCTCATGAAAGTTGTCAATGAGTCCTGAAGAAATTGGCACGAGCACATTCCCTTTGCCCTTTGGGCTTATCGTACTAGCATTCGTACCTCCACTAGTGCTACACCTTTTTCTTTGGTATATGGTACCGAGGCCGTCTTGCCTCTTGAAATACAAATACCCTCCCTCAGGATATCTCTTCAGGATATTCTCACCAACGATGATTTCCGCCAAGAGCGGTTAGCCCAATTGGAGCTTCTTGACGACGCCGCTTACAGACTCTCGATCACCTTCAAATCTATCAAAAACGCATCAAGCGTGCTTATGATAAGTGACTTCATGAGCGTACCTTTAAGGTTGGTGATCTTGTCCTCAAAGAGAATCAACATGTAACCAAACTAGAAAAGAGCAAACGTGGAAAATTTGCTCCTAATTGGATTGGGCCTTATATAATCACTCACACTTATGGATCAGGCACTTATCGTTTAGCTTCGCTTAATGGTAAACCTGAGCCTGAACCCCTTAATGCCTTGCATCTTCGACCATTCTACTATTGAATTTAGTGTTATATCACTTCTTATCTACCTACTGCTCATCCCTTGAGCTCATTTACCGCTACATACACTTTGTTTCCTACATCTCCAAATAAAATCAAGCTCACTTCTCACCTCCCCTCAACGATGCCTTCCCCTTTTTAGTCTAGTCCATGACTTCAAAGTATTAAAATAACACCTTCTTATGGGATTTTCTTGAGTCAAACTTCCTACCAAACTAGATGCTTCACGCCAAAAGAACATCTAGCTATCTAAATTATATATAGACTGCTCCCTCGAAGGACAACTATATGCCAAATTATTGCTTTATTATTATATATAGATCGCTCCCCAAGGATAGCTATGCACTAAAATCATATCTACTACTATAAATAGATCGCTCCTCGAAGGACAGCTTATACACAAATCAGCCTTTATCGAAGCTTCTCGCATGGATCAGCTTTGTGAAGACCTTAAGAATAGTACAATCAATATCCTTGTAGACTTCCCATCGATCGCCTATATTCAAGAAAATAAAAGCCTCATTCAAAAGAACTTTTGGGTCATGGACTTGTCTATTTAGGGTAGATTCTCTTTCGTCTTAACACTCACTTTATAATAAGTTCTCTCGTACCTCACCTATATCATCCACCTCACCTCACCATTTGTTTCCACTCAAGGGACGTAATGTACACCCGATATATTGTGATCATACAACTCTTTTCACCTATTGACTTCTCGTCTATGCACGGTACCTAGGGCTTCAAGCTCGTTCTACGTTGTGTGGTTTGTTTAGCTCTTTTCACCTACGAAGCACTCTTTCATTTTTGCCTCGCATCTAGGATTGTGTGTTGATCTTAATCAGGACATGGTTCCCCTCGACTTGGGTAGGCTAACTTTCGCTTTCCTTATACCTTTTACAACATCACCAATTCATTACCAACACCAACAACCTTCCCTTACCAATATTAATATCAATATTTTTACCAACCAACCAATTGCCTAAACCGTACTAAATTGCTCTGAATTTTCACTCTCCCCCGATCCTAAGGGAGAACTACATCGGTCTGAGGCCCTTCCTTGCTTTGTGCAATGGGCTATGTAGGCAGCACTTAGGAGACATGGGGTCTCCCAAGGTTAGCTCGACCACCCCCTACCATAACCTATCATGTGTGGTAAATATAAATATTTTTTGTGTATTTCTATTTAATCACATTCCTCTTTATCCTTTTTCAAAACACCAAAAATCACAACGCAAACATTCTTATTATTATCAAATCAACATACATATTCAGTCTTATCTAGATGTTAAACAAATACATCTTCTCTATCATCGACACGCAGGTCGGCATCCTTATTTATTCTTATACCTTGCTAACATTTACTTAGACCCTCACGATTCATCCCGACCCAGGAGATGATCGTGATCGTCGACGCCTCTCGCCGGGCCTCTCCATCCTCAAAGGTACCGCGGCTATTGGTACCGCCCACTGATCTGCCAATCTCTCCTGTAACATATGAATACGCCCTCTCGCATGGAGGAATCCAGCCTCTAGTCTCTCCGCCCGTGACTCCGCAACCGCTAACAATCCTCTTGCCTCATTCACCTGCGTTTGGAGCTGCTGAACTAAACTCTGCAGACGATCTCTCTCCACTGTAATCACAGCTATGTCAGGGCGATCACGTACACCTCACAGCTCTGCTACCCACCATAACCTATAGGCCTCTGTCGTTCCTGCATCCATTACACTGCGATCGGCTGCTATCTCCTCTGGCCCTTCTGGAGGTGTTGGCCGGGGAGGTGAGAATGCTGCCTCGGCGTCGATCCTCATATATGGTCTATAAGCCAGGGGTATATCCTGCACAAATCCGAATTGTCACCGCACGCGATCTAGAGGAATCCTCTCATACTCACCTGGCCTGTGCCCTGCGATCCACCTCAATCACTCTACACCCCTCAACTCCTCAGCTATATTCTCTGTTACCATATAGTTCCCGTAAGGCCTCCAACAGATATCAGCAATCGTCACCCTCTCCCATACCTTCCTGTAATACTCAATGTCACCCGTCATGGCCTGAGATCTTGCCTCTTGTTCTGTCTGGACCCATCGTCTGAATCCCAACCTTTGTACTCCGGTCTCTCCTGACTGGATGGATCGTCCTGTTGGTCGCACACAAACAATGTGCTCATAGGCCCAACAGTGTAATAAGTATGAACAATCCAGTGTCATCCTGTGATTTCGCCTACAAGCCCATAAACCCCTGTATAACTCCGCCAAATATGCAGGTGCCCATGTAAAAGTCACGTTCCTTTCTATCATCTCCCAGATAACACACATCAATGCCTTTGGAAATCTTCCCCCTTCTGCCCTCGGTAATGCATAATACCCTACCGCTATCATTAATATCACTGCTAACCTTGTCTCCTCAGGGTGTGCTGCATACATTATCCCATATGTGAATGACAAACCTCGTTGTGTCAAATCTCGTGCGTATGGACCAAATACTGCTGTTATCGCTCCCCGCGCCACGCTAGGTAATGCCTGATATACTGGTTTTCCTGTAATAGGGAGCCTCAAAATACGGAACACATCTTCCAATGTTACTGTCATCTCCCCTGTTGGCAGATAGAACGTATTCTTCTCTGGATTCCATCTTTCAATCAACGCCTGCAACATAGCATGGTTACGTGTGATTCGTGAATAATAGCGGATTCCACTTAACCCCAAACGATTTATCAATGTCCATTCCACTGGTGTTACATCCGCTCGGATTCGTGACAACAGCGCTGGCACACTATCATTCATCCTCAACCCTGCCTCTGCCTGCATACATCAAAACAACAAACAACCATTCAATCCATCAAATCCCTAAGGGTTTTTCTCACATTCTGGAAATTCCTCCAGTAACCGGTATCGGTTATAAATAACCGGTACCGGTTCAGTAACCGATACCGGTTATCCCTAACCGCTATCGGTCACTGTCAATTACATACACCTTGCCTAAACAACCACCTACGACAATAAATTGCTCGTTTATTCCTCTCTGTATACACAGACATACCCAAAACCCTTGATTACCTACCACGTAACACTCACCTCATTTATAACCCTTGTTATCATGTTTTCTTTCTCATATCTACCCACCTACTCTCCCCCATCTTATTCACAAAACATGCAGTAATCAAATCACAACCAAAACGTTTACCTCTTGAGTTGCAGCAGCTTGAGGTGGCCCTTGTCTTCCCTCTCGTCCCTGCCTGCTGGATGCTTCTCCTCGTTCTGCCATGATCACCACCCTTTTCAAATTTGCCTTTCTACCTTCTGAATCTCAGAACACATTCACTTTCCCTTTCTCTTTTCTCCTTATCACTCAAATCTCTCATGCAATTACTCTCCTCTACCATCAAAAAGCATCACGTTCGCGTATTTAACTTCTTGCATGGCTCTCAAAATTAGAACTTAAGTTGCCACCCTAGCTTTTCTATTTTTAGAAAAGCTCATACCTAAATAACCGGTATCGGTTACGTAACCGATATCGGTCTACTAACTACCGGCGTCGGTTACCTAACCGATATCGGTTACACACCTGCCTTTTTGAAACATAGTTCTTTTCTTCATTTTCTACCTAATTTTTTATCGCGCCCACCTCTTTTCCTGCATAACAACACCATTATCCATATTTGTCCATCCAATCCACTTCTCATTACGATTTCATCCATATCATCTATCTACATTACCCAAAACAAACATGCCATCATCTAAGGATATCAAAAAACTATCAATCTATACACCATTTGGATCCAACTCATCAGATACATATATAACAATGTCACCAAACCAACAACAAAACATGCCACATTTCATCATATAACATGTCATCCATATATACGTGCAAAAGACATCAACATCATCAATATATCAACATGTCAATTAAACTCATCATACAACCTATATCACAAACCATTGACGAAATACTTAAAAACATTTTGAACACAGCATGTGGGTCAAATCATCATATCTATATATATATATACAAGGTTTCAAATATACAAATCCATTTATCTATTCCCATTTGACCCGACCCAAGGCCGCAACCAACTAATCCGGCCCGACCCAAGGCCACAACCAACTACTTTGGCCCGACCCAAGACCTCAACCTACCCATTTGGCCCGACCCAAGGCCGCAACCAACCATTTGGCCCGACCCAAGGCCGCAACCCAACAACTTGGCCCAACCCAAGGCCTCAACCTAACCATTTGGCCTGACCCAAGGCCTCACCCCAACCATTTGGCCCGACCCAAGGCCGCAACCCAACAACTTGGCCCGACCCAAGGCCGTACCACTTCAATACCTCACCCAACATCAACAACATACACTTTTCTCCACCCATCATGTACCTTCTTGTTCAATTGAGCTCACCTGTTCGTGTTTTAGCATGATTCGGGTCCTTGACTTGCTCTGTCGACCAACTTTGCCTAGACCTAGACCGTGATGTTTATCTCAACCAAACCAACCATTTGGTACTGCCGAACAAGCCTAAACGTTCCTGTACCTTACCCGTTATATACCCTGGGGCTACTTCCTATGCCTTGGATACCAGGATTATATCACCCTTGTTTGGATAAACTATCGACCTTTGCCTATGCATTGCTGGTTTGATCGTCAAATCATGTACCCTAGTCGCACTATTGCATTTCAACGTGCGCCTGCTTTCTTGGACCTACCCCACCCTCTCACCATTATCTCTACACCATTTACCCTTTATCAACCCTATCCCTGATTTCACGCTACCTCAATCTGTGATAGATTTGAGGGGGATTACCTATACCCTTAACAGGAGAAACCACTTCATATTATTGTCCGTGTAGCTTTACAAAACAAGCCACACGACAATAAGGGGCTAATGTAGACACCAAATTCGTGTCTTACGACCCCTTGTGACCCGCATCCCATTTCGCAACCTAACCTCATCACCTAAACCTTACACAATTATTTATTAATTACCTTGTAATTGATAAATCCCCATCACCTCACCTGCCACCTCATTTTGCCACCTCATCATGACCTAGCCCTAACCCTAAACTAACCTAATTAAGACCTATAACTTGGTCTACACCTACACCCATGATTAAGGACCCCTTTCTCGCACCCAAAACCGACATTCTAGTCACTTGACCAAGCCCGCAACTAATCCCTCGGGAGAAAAGCAGGGAAGGTGGGCTATTTTACTAAAAATAGCCTACTTTTTCCTTACCGATGCCGGTTCCTACTCGACCACTTGCCAAGGTTACGTAACCGCCATCGGTTCCCTGTAAATGGGCTCCCAGAACCAAAATCAAAGGTGGAAGGATTTTAGGAATCAAGGGAGATCATTGGGAGCGATTAAGAGCATTCGAATCTTCACTTGGCCGAGCAGGGATGAGCGAAGAGACAAGGAGAGTTGCAGCAAAAGGAGATCAAGCCCAGAACTACGACGGAATAGCCAGAAACCTGTGATACTCAGCTGATCATCGGGAGGGAGATCTCTCATCTTCTGTGTGTCAAGCCATCCTACCTAGAGTTCTGCCTTTGTCATCAGAGTTCTTGGACCTGCATCTTCATCAATAACCAGTAAGTTACATCTTGCATGTCCTCTTTAATAACATTTCTTAGACTTTTTGAAGCACAATCCTCACAAATCCATTCCTAGATCCACTACCCAACGTGCTATTGCATCTAACTATCATTCATCTACCTCTCATCACCTTATTTCCTAATATCACCTATATACAGCCCTACAAATAACACAACTACCAAACAACACCACCACCCCACAAAACAACCAACCTTCAGATCCTAGACCATACCGATATCGGTTATCAGCAACCGGTATCGGTTATCCTGACTATAACCAAAAACCAGCCTTTCCCCTACCCAGTTCAACGAAGCAATTTAATTGATATCTTACAGTCTTTTGTGTTAATTCATATTAGCAGGGGAACTGACCACCTTCGAAAGGAAGTTTTATATTTCCTGGGCCCAAGGCAGTTCCCTCATTTATTGTCTAATAAAAATATTGTGGTCTTGTGTTTTTATTTGCAGGTAGTCCTTCCAAGAAAAAAAGGAGTTCTTCGCAGTCAGCCTGATCTTTCTCTACGGTACGCACACACCATCTCAACATTCTATATGTATTCCTCCTAGCCCCAACCCTTATCTGTTTCTAAAAGGAATGAAACATTCCGAGTGAAACATGCTCTTCGAATAGATCAAGCAGCGATAGATAGTGGTCGTAAGACATATGGAACAAACGGGAGGTTAATCACCCCCAATCAGAACACTACAAATTATCCCACTACCACAAACATCAATCAAGGACCTAAAATCCTTAACAAAAATCGGGGTGTAACAACGGATGGAGTAACCGACCAGCCCAAGAAGGTAAATGTGGTCAATACTCCATCACAAACAAACAATCAACGAAACAACAACTTTACCCCAACAATCAATACAGTGGATTTTAACCACCCACAACAACAACAACAACGGTGAAATCCTATACAAGGGCCAAGCCAAAACTCATTTGGTTATCAAAACCAAAGCCAAAAACAACAAATGCAAAATTTTAATCCTAATAGGCAATAGTTTGATCAGAATTTTAGGCCACAATATACACCAAACCAACAAAACAGGAATTACAATCCCAATTCTTATTGTGGTTTCCACAAAATTCAGGGTCATGATACTAGAACATGTCGTGACTACAATAAATTCATGCAACATTTGCCAGAAGAACAAAGACAGTTCTTCACAGATTTGTTTTTGGCAGATCCCGTGTCATCACCACCAAATACGCTCACAGGGGCAGTTTCCCCTCAGAATGCTCCCCTCAAGATCTTTAACGATCCACTCCCAAATCATGATAGCAATAGGCTGAATCCAACTGGAACAAACAAAAGTGCAATGACGGGAAACAATGATCATGAAGCCTCGACTTCACTAAATCCATCAGTTGCACCACAGTTAGGAAGTCAACCGAGACCCAAGATAGTCAGTTTGGTAGAATTAGACGCTGAACTACCTATCGAAGCTATAACAAGAACACGAGAATATTTCTCTCAACCGAGCCCAAGTCATCTGCCAGAAATGGATAAGAGTCAACAAATAGTAGAAAAACCCGTGGGTGCCTATGATTTAATTAGTGACCTAACAAAGACCTTCTCGCACATTTCATTTTTGGATTTACTAAAGAACTCTCCTACTCACAGAGCTGCTCTTTTAGAAGCATTAGGTCTAGGTCATCTAATTAACATCACTCCACCTCCTAAAACACAAGTAAATCACATAGATTTTGATATCCACCCTCTGGGCAGCCGGACAAGGATGTCGAATTCATATTCGAAATAAGTAAAATGCCTACAGATGCTGAGATTGCACGCCGAGGTGATCCAACCTTACACTTACAAGTATGGGTTTATAATAACTATGTAAAATGGGCAATGGTTGATGATGGGGCCGCAGTTAACATAGTCCCTTTCTCTTTCCTCCAAAAACTAGGATATGGGGAAACAAACTGTTCCACCACTCGAAATACATTGAGAGGCTATGATAGCCTTAAAGCCACTTCGATAGGAACTATAATACTACCGGTCACCTTAGGACCCAAAACAATCCTGACTGAGTTTTATATTATAGATCGGGAAACTAATTATAATATGATACTCGGCCGACCATGGATACACCGAATGAAGGAAATCCCTTCTACGTTATTTCAAGAAGTAAGATTCTTGCATCTAGGAAAGGTATTTGTAGCCAAAGGTGATCCAAAACCTTTCGATTTACACCTAGCTGATTTAAAGAAAAGACCAGGTGTGCACTCAGAATTTGAACTTCCAACAAACCAACTTAATAAACCCACTGACCCAAAACCAGAGGAGAATTTGGTACCTACAACGGATCTTGAAACTATCAGCATAGCCAAAACAACCCCAACCCCCAAAGATAAGGCTAAAGAAACGGTATCATTAGGGACTACTACAAAAATCGTTGAGTTAATAGAACAAGATTTACCAATGTTCTTACCATTTGATTCAGTAGGCATAGGATATTCCCTAGGTGTTGGTTCCCTTCCAGCAGAGGACCTCTGCATGGTAGAAGTAGAGTGCGCAAATGCAGCAGATGCCCCAACATCTATACTCCCAGCTAAGTATTGGACTCTCCATTTTGACGGAGCTAAATGTCGTTATGGAGCGGGGGCAGGTATAATTCTTACTTTTCTCGAAGAGAAAGTCCTCCCTTTTGCCTTTAAGTTAAATTTTGAATGCACAAAAAATGGCGCTGAGTATAAAGCCCTCTTCTTTGGTCTCACCTTAGCCAAAAGAATTGGTATTGATAACATCAGAGTCTTAGGAGACTCGCAATTAGTGACAAACCAGGTTTCTGAGGTATACGAAACCAAAGCCGAACACTTGCAGCTTTACAAAGAAGCCATATTAGATTTGAGCAAGGCGTTTAACTTCATATCCATTAAAGCAATCCCAAGAGAAAATCTTCTTGCCGATTCAATAAAGAACTTCAAAGATCACGTTTACTCCAAGTAATGAGTTAGAAGATACCCAGTTCACGGTGTCCATTCGTGATGAACCATTGATAAAAACAATGACAAATCCCCTTTCAAGCGGAAGTGAATCTACCGTCCTAGATCAGGTTAATAGTGATATGGCTACTTTGGATTACTTAAACACCTATGCAGCACTACATCTCTCCTATCATATGCTAGATTTATCCTTAATTCCACATTCGTCTTCTTACTTTGGAAATCCCATGATGGATCTTCCCTCACAAATGGAACCTAGCATATACGCAGTAGAAAATGGGGATGATTTGGATTTACCTCTAGCACCACCTGAGTTCGAAGAGGGTAACACCTCTTTGATCGAAGAAACAATCGATGTCAACATCAAGACAGAAGATGAACCGAGGATATTGAAACTAGGATCCTCGTTAACCCCAGAAGAAGTAGAAATACATACTCGATCCTCAAAGAACATCAGAAGGTGTTTGCATTTAATTATAAGGAGATGACAGGAGTCACACCCCACATTGCGATGCACAACCTCGTCACTAAATCAGATGCAAAGCCAATTAAACAAAAACCAGGACCCATGAAGCCCAAGGTAGCTCTCATGGTAAAGGAAGAGGTAATGAAACTCCTCTAGGTAGGATTCATCAAACCAGTCGACTACTCCCAATGGGTATCTAACATCATTCCCATTCTCAAGAATGGAAAGATACGCATCTGCATAGATTTTCAAGACATCAAAAAAGCATGCCCTAAGGACGACTTCCCATTACCATCCATAGATGTCATTGTTGATGCAATGCAATGGATTTGAACTTTTGTCTCTCATGGATGGATTCTCGGATACAATCAAATCAAAATATCTGAGCAAGATCAACCTAAAACTACGTTTATAACTCCTTGGGGAACCTATTGCTACGCTTTTATGCCATTCGGTCTCAAAAACGCTGGTGCTACCTACCAACGAGCTATGACATATATATTCCACGATTTAATTCATAAAATCGTGGAGTCCTATGTAGATGACTTATTGGCTAAGGCCAAGAAGTGTTGCGACCATCCGGAAGTACTCCGCGTCATTCTTTCACGCCTAATAGAATACGGAGTCACACTAAATCCAGAGAAATGCGTCTTTGGTGTGACAGGAGGAAAGCTCCTAGGTTACATCATATCGTCACGAGGAATAGATGTTGACCCAACCAAAATTCGGGCTGTCCTTGAAATGGTCCCACCTTCGAATGAATCTGGAATCAGGTCATTTCTCGGAAAACTAGGTGCAATCCAGAGATTTATCCCAGACTTAAGTTTCGCCATTCATCCAATCAACAATTTACTCAAAAAGGATTATAGCATTGATTGGACTAAAGACTGTAATGAAGCCTTTGATGCAGTTAAGCGTTTCCTATTATCACCCCCTATGCTAATGCCACCAAAGCTAGATCGCCCGTTAATTTTATATTCACGGGCTACCAATGTCTCGTTAGCTTGTATGTTGGCCCAAGAGGATGATGACAAGAGAGAACGTGTAATTTATTTCATCAGCCGAACACTGCTTGACTATGAAACATGTTATACATAGGCAGAACGAGAATGCCTTGCCATAGTCTTTGCTACTAAATGCCTAAGACACTATATGCTGAATCAAGAAACGAGGGTCATGGTAAAAACGGACCATTTACGAACTTTCCTCACACAAGGGTCATTGTCTAAAAAGGCTGGATGTTTTATAACCTTAATGGGAGAATTCGAATTAACGTTTGTAAATCAGAATTTAGTTAAGGGACAAATCATTGTGGATTGGTTAGCTGACAACCCATTAGATGGAGGTGATTTAGTAGATTTAGACTTTCCAGATGAGTGTGTATACTACATCGAAACCCGACCCTCTATCTCTGAGTGCCTTTGGTACATGGATATCATTAATTATATCATGGACCATACGTACCCAGAAGGAGTTACACTGCAACAAAGAAGGTGGTTACACATTATCGTAGCTAAATACATCATTATAGAGCAAGTGCTCTACCGAAAAGCATTTGATGGAATGCTCCTAAGATGTGTCGACACGGAAGAATCTAAGAAGATTCTCCATGAATCTCACAGTGGAATATGTGGAGGCCACTTCGGTGGCCATGCCACCGCTCGAAAAATACATCGAATGGGCTATTTCTGGCCCACTCTAGAACATGACACAATAGAGTTTGTACGCAGGTGTCATAAGTGCCAAGAATTCTCCCATGAGATCCACATGCCGACACAAGCTCTATAACCAATCGCTACTCCATGGCCCTTTTCTACATGGGGTCTAGACTTAATAGGGAAATTCTCTCCCTCATCCACAGATGGCCATAATTTTATAATCACGGCCACTGAATATTTTACCAAATGGGTAGAGGCTATGCCTCTTACTACTGTACCTGGTTCTGTAATCGCCAAGTTCATTTTGAACCAAATCATTTGTAGGTACGGTATCCCGCAAATCATTATCTCTGATAATGGAACTTCTTTTAAGAATGAAGAGGTTCGCGAACTATGCAATAAATTTAAGATAAGCCATCATACGGCTTCCTTGTATTACCCCCAAGCCAACGGACAGGCTGAAGCGACAAACAAGACACTGAAAGCCATTCTCCTTAAAACAGTAAAAGAAAACAAACGAGATTGGCATTTGAAGTTATATCCGGCCTTGTGGGCCCATCGAACCTCAATAAGAACACCAACGGGGAAACTCCTTTCTCGCTAGTATTTGGGGCGTACATTTCTCCCACTTGAGGTCGAAATACCTAGTCTCCACATTTCACTGCAAGGGATTCTGGATGAAGACGCTTATAGAGAAGCACGTCTTTCCCAACTAGAAAGCCTAGATGAAACTAGATTAGATGTTGAACAACGGCATAGAGCTTATGCTGACCGAATGTGCCGGCAGTATAACAAGAAGGTCTATGAACGTGACATATACGAAGGTGATCTAGTTCTAAGGCTAGACAGCCGGATCGACAAGAAGACCGGCGAAGGAAGGAAATTCCAGCCCAAATGGTTGGGCCCATACCGAGTCATGAAGGACTACGAAAACGGTGCATACCTCTTATGTACGCTAGAAGGTGAGGAATTTGGCAAAACAGTCAATTCCCTTCACCTCAAGCGGTTCTACGCATAAGCAGCTAGCACTACTCATAATTATCTACATTGCATCTTCATATAGATTAAGATCATTTTGTCCACTTGTTTCTTACATAAATGGTGATCAAGGAATCTATCCTCAAAGTAATTCATTACAAACTCATGATGTTGTTGGCATAAAATTTCTAATCATACCTCTCCATTTTCGTGATATCATCAAATCATCTCAGAATCATTTTATTAAATAAAATTAGACATGATGAAGTCTTAACGGTAACCATACCAAGATCTGCAAGTTTATTCTCGCTTTTATTTCTTCTTAGGATAGGTGCCTTACCTATGGTCATTCTCCGAAGCTTCGGGTGTCACATCTATCCCATATGTATATCTCTTTGGAAATAAGCACATACTGACATTTTACTCAAGAAAACAAGTCAACAAGTGATTAAACAAGAAAATTTTAATTTTACACATTTCCTTGCCCCACCAACCTTCGGTGATGAGCTTGCATCTCTTACTAGTGACATAGGGTTGGGAAAGGATGGAAATGCCCTTACTCGCCTATACCTTGTCCATGGTGATAAACCCATGCTTCTTACTAGTAGCATGGGGCAAAGTATAGGGGGTCCTCTTGACAAAGCAAACGTTAAAAGTCATAAACAAACAATTCAAACTTTGAGTCAAAAATGAATGAATCAGATGTTCAAAATTCCAAGAGAGTTAAAATCCTAAAAACCTAGATTTTGTCTACTATGTGGCCATCTACGGATCTAAGTCTAGATAAACCGCAAAGTAAGTTGCATTCTAAACTATGAAGTCACTCGGGTGGAGTAAGCTTGTAGTTTCCTATTTGGTTCCACCAAAGCTTTGTCTGTCTTTCATCACTATCATTTCAACTACACCTCATAACTTGTGCCCTTTCTAGCTCTCGGTGAAGAGCCCTCGCATCTTACTAGTTGCGTGGAGTTAGGAGTGGGGCAAGTTTATCTGTTCATCATACTGGTTATATTCATCACTTTGCAAAACAAACATGAGGTATCCAAAATTGCTTACGGAAGCTAAGATTCAAAATCACATTACATCTACATATATCAGCATCATGAAATACTCAAAAGGAAACAAACATTTGCATCATTTGTTCTCCATTGCATACATTCTAAAAAGCATATAAACATACATCATAGTATATACAAAGAAACTGGAAATAGAAAAGAAACCATGAGTGCCAAGATTTTGATCCAAAACAAATGCATATATATAAATGATCAACGTTTATATACAATGCCATCATGCACTAAGCATGGTCAAAATGCTCAAAGATCCCGTGATATACAAAGAAATATATAATACAAAATACACGAGAGCCAAGTGGCCTCTCAATCCCTACACGACCCCTCCGAAGGTGCACGCCCACGCTAGGACTCGCGGCTACGCCGACACTCAAATTCTGACAGAGGGCTCGGATCCCTAGGAGCAGCCGTGGTCTCACCGCGAGAATGGCTCCTCATAAGATGCTCAGCCATCCTATAGCCCGCTAGCTCGGTGCGAAGGGTCGATACTATCCTGGCCACATGCCAGACTGGAGCAAAAATGTCGGTATGCCTACCAACACCAAGGCTCCCCAAAGATCTACAGACAACTCGCACGCGTCCTATCCATGGGGATCATCAGGGAATTGGTACATACCCTGCAGATCAAATCCCACCACTCATCAATAGTCTCTGCAAACAAAGGAGAAAACGAATTAGAAACTAAGCAAGAGGCTAAAAGATACAAAATAACAACTAAGAAGAGCCTACAAATAAGCATTAAAAGGGAGAAAGGGTAACTTACTCAGTCACCAGCCTCAGGATGGGTCATCAATGCACTGCCGCGGATGCCGCTGCCGACTGAGGGGCTGCTCCTATGGTAGGGGCAACGTGTCACCCCGCAATGGACTCATCCTCTCCACCATGGCCCTGAGAGAGTGGCTCCTCTGAAACTAGAGTGTCCCTCTCTGCACTCTGCTCAGCCCTCTCTACCTGCATGATATCCTAAGTGTCATGCCACTCAGGATCGCTGTCCTCGGTCTCCTCCTCTATCCCTCCCTCTGTGAACTCCTCAGACTCGGAGTCGATATCAATAGGGTCATCGCTGCTATGAGCAGGACCCACAGCAATCTGAAGCAAAGGTGCCCGAGGTGCACTCGGCTCTCCCTCTAGCACGAACTATCCTCCTGGCTACAATGGGAATGCCAAGAGTAATCACTGTCTAACCTCGGCCTCTAGGACCCCCTCTAGCCTCACAAACCGATCATCAGTAACCGGTGCCATCTTTGGTGAAGCATACCCGTATTGAAGGACAAACTGCTGAGGAACTCGGCCAAAGGGGTGCACCTCCACTCGTCCCACTCGATCGATAAGCTGCCCGTGGTGGAGCAGGAAATCAAGGTAAGGGCCTCCTCACCCCATATATCGGCCATGGTCTGGTATGGTGTCGCCCCATATCAGCGGTAGTCGAGAGGCAATCGCTAATGAGGTGCTCTAAACACCAACATGTCGACCATCTTGCTGCCCTAATAGCTCCAGGATCTGCCACCTCCACACCCCTGCCATAGGGGATGAAACACTCATAAACCCAACTCATGACTAGAGTCGGGTGGCTCAACGATCGCCCACAAACGGACCACCCTGTATAGATCGTGGTAGGTGGTCCCAAGAATATCTATACCCCAAGTGTATATCCGGCCATGCCCCTCTATCTGTGTAATGATGGGGGCCCAACAGTATAGCAATGTGTCCCCTCCCTTGTCCCTGATCAATGTTGAGGCAAGGATCCCCATGATGGCCTGTCGAAATATGGGGATAGGCAAAGAAGGAATGGATCAAACTTTCACCCCCTTCTTCGACCCCGTGGAGATGGCTGCATCTCCCATATAAGTCACCCACTGTGTAATCTATGCCCGTGAGTCAGCTGTCTCCAAAGTGAGTCACCTCCCGAGCAATGTCGGACCCCTGCAATGCGGTAGACGTCCTCCAATGTAATGGTCCACTCACCACGGACCCCTGGCAATCGGAAGGTGTTCTCGATCTGCATCCTAGTAAGAGAATAAGTCATAAAGGATGTGACTAGATGGTGCAACATGGGGCACGCGCGATATGCGTAGTATACCAGCCCTCTGAAGTGTGTCCTCCTCGTCCTGTGAGAGGGCATCTAGTACCCCTGAGAGCCAATCACACTCTCTCTCTCTGCTCCATCGGATGTACTCCTCTCTCACCTGCATACACCCAAAAACACACAAAACAAACTAAGTTAGCATCTAGGCAATGCTGAGAAAGTCATAAAAACATGTAGAAATGCTAAAAATACAAACACAATCTTAAAAACAAGTTCTTTTTGCATTCTGTGCAAAACCGCCGCCCTGAGCAGGGAGGCGGTTTTGTAACCACCGCCTTAAAGGCGGCGGTCGTGTAACCACCGCCCTGAACAGGAGGCGGTTATGTAACCGCCGCCCTGGCTAGGGCGCCGGTTGTGGTTCGAAAACCCACGCGGGATTTTAACCTAAAAAGGCCTAAAAAGTGCCAGAAAAGACCATTTTAACTAAAAACAAAGCCTACCCAGTAGGCGCCCCCCCTACGTAGACCTTTTGAAACTAGCATTTTCAAAAATGACTCCCCCATTACAGAGTATTTAACATTTCAAAATTAAGGGGGGAAAAACAATAAATTGAAGAAAACTAACCTGTGATCGCTGAGGTCGGTGTTTCACATGTGGAGGCATGATCACGATCTTGCTGTGAACATTTCGACTCTACTCACGCAAGAAACCGTCACCGTGGGTCCCAGAGCTCAAAATCAATCAAATCGACTCGCACAAATGAATAGGAAAATGGGCCGACTTTCATATATATGGCACTCTGTTTCATTTTAAAATAACTTTTTCATGGGTTTGGAGCACTGATGGAGGTAAGTTCCTATCCCTGCACAAATGGTACATTCTCATTCCCTGTTATTCTTAGCATTTATTTTTCAAACTATTGTATTTAGCTGCACTTGATTTCTCTTTTCATTTTATAGGTAGCAGGAATTTTGGATGGCGTCATTTCAACACACAGACGTGTCGGGTATAACTTCTAACTTCCCATTTCGGGACTGCCATACTCGGACCCAAAGATTTTATGCCTCTTCATGGCTAAAACACTTCTCCGAGGGGGCAATATGTACGTACCCAAAATTGTAAGGTATCAGACGCTTGCCAACGGTGTAACAAGTTCCCCAATGATGATACAGGTCTCCTCGCAAGGTATTCGGGATCTGGAAAAGCTCTCAGAGTATGTGTTAACATCCCGCATGCCCCACTTAGCCCTCGCGTCCTTTATTTTTCCTTTTTCCCCTCTTTTCTTGGCCTTTTGCTCTTCAGTGACGAAACCGCCACCCTGCATGGGCGGCGGTCTCATGACCGCCACCCTGATCAGGGCGGCGGTCCTGTAGAATCGCGCCCGCTTTAGAGTGGCGGTCCTTTATGTGTTTTCCAGAAAGTGTTTTGACGCGACTCACATAAAAATCAACGTTTCACCAGATTTTCCTTGCCGACTTGGGCTTGCATTTATGTTTTTGGTCCCCTGGAATAGTGTTTGGCCATTGTTTATAGTTTTAGAGTTCAGTTTGGTTTTGATCTTTGGGTGAATGAAAGCTATAAATAAGTGGCTTGTGCTCAAGCAAATGGCCCTGAAGTTTGTCTCTGAATTTCTCTTTGCAATAGACTTAGCTTTCATTTTTCTTAGAGTGCTTGGTTTAGTTCATTATATGTCTAGTTAGCATTGTTCAACTATTGGTAAGCCACATATCCAGCTTGTGCAAACGGTGTTGTTGTTTTATCCAATCCATTGGAGTAGAATAGCTTAGGAAGCCATTAAAGTTGCAGGTTTTTCTCTTCAAATAGGATAGTTTCAGGTTCTGGACGCTTTATGTTGCATGACTCGCAGTAAATCCCGCTAGGAATTGCATAAGCCAAGCTCTGTACTCTTGCGCTATCCCTCTCCTACTCGCATTATATTCAGTCTGCATTCTGAGTTGTCCTTGTCCCAATATCTACTTCTGTCGATGCTAGCATTACACGCTTTTCTGGATCCACGTGAACATGAAAGAACGAGGAGATCACACTGAGGGGACAAGATCACACACACCATCAGATTCACCACTGTTTTGCGAGAATCTAGGTTTTAACTTTCAAAGTTCTAGTTAGAATCATATCAAATAAAGTAGTTAATTGCTTCATTTCAGTAAATTCTATTCTCGATATTTCCAGGGAAGCTGTGGGGATTGATAGTTTCTGGGAAACTATGATTCACTCCTCACTTCTGAAGTAGGATCGAGAAATTACAGAAATAGATCAAGCAAGTTATTTCATTATTTAGAATAAATCTACAAATTACACAGACAAATAACTACACTCGGTTATTTTGTTTGTTTTAAATTGTTATTTAGTTGTTATTTCTAGATATGTTTAAATAGCTACTTTTCTTCTTAGAGAGTTAAATACAAAAATAGAAGTTATATATGTTTTAGATAGTCAAAATTTGCTTTGTTGCAGTTAGATTTACATTTTGTTTTGTATGACAATCACGGGACCTCAGGAGCCCAGGGAATACGTATTTGAGCCAATCGTACCTCAACCCAACCTCATCACAGCAATAATTGACATAGACCAGAACCTTAGAATACAAGTCTTCCAAACAACAATAGATTTACAACTAATCAGTTCTCAGTTGAGAGGGTTAAATATAGAAGACGACCAAGCACACATGTTTTGGTCAAATCAACCGAACTACAGATTGCCCTAGGCAAAACATTCACATGACTGTAGAAGGGTTTGAAAGAGAACAAACCTTTGGTTGTGATCCTTTGGTCCCACAGCCAGGTGCAGGAGACACTCTCACAGACATAGATACTAGTTTAAGGATCCAGGTTGCACGAACACCTGTGAGATATTCTTTGAGAAGATCACGCAGTTATTGGTCCTAAACATAGAAGGTGAAAGCGTACGATTACTAGATACTAGGAATTAGGACTTGATTTCGTATATGACCATAACAGACCGAACAACCGAGAGTCTACAAATATTTCCCACGTATTCCACAACCCATAGATCGAATCATGCCATAGCTCAATATTGATTGGAGCCTTCGAGCGATCATCCTTACCGATTGATCTATCACACCAGTCCAAGTTAGAAGGGCCTTCTTTGCCTTAGATTCACAAATTCCATTAATGCGTATCGAAGACATTAGATTGCCCAACTAGTTTTTCTGCATCCCACGTATGTTCCATCCCCACCGGCTGTCTCGGCATGACCTCGGGAGGTTGGAGTGCGTGGAAGAGTTACTGTAGATTCCCATGCTCACTTGTCACTTTTCTAGTGTACAGCTTCTGAGGTTGGTTCAAGGGAACCGGCACCACCACGTTTTGGGGGACAAGGGTCCAAAAGTGGTGTGGGCTAGGTGGTTGAGATGGGTAGGGTGAAAATAGGGTGTAGGAAAATGATAGTAGGTAAGTATGGGTATGGTAAATGTAGCTAATGTTTTATTTGTATTGGATGTAGGGGACATATCAGCTACATATGTGGGACAAGGTTCCACCCCTACTCATGATAGTGTGTGGTGCAGTGACCCCAAAGGAGCTAATGCATGTGGAGGTGGTGGGCTTGAGTGGGGTCCTGGAAATATTGACACATAGTCCAAAAGCTGAGTTTCATGGTCATGCTCATCAATAGATGGGATTCTCGTGACCAACACGTTCCACCTACCGATGGGTGAGATCACTGTCACCCTAGAGGACATGTTTAGGATTTTATAGCTACCAATATTGGGTACACAGGTGTAATCGATCTCCTCCAAGGCCTTAGAGGAGCTGATGCTGATAGTTTTTTGTGAGGGGATGGCCGAGCTTACATTCCATAGTGCTATTATTTGATATGGAGAGATGTACCTAGCCCATCCAGATAAAACAAGGCTAGTGGTTCTTTTGAGAGAGGTAATGTGCTACTTTGCACTTTGCCAGGATGCGAGAGGTGGACATTTTCCCCGATCATTGATGGGGGTACTCCATGATATGATGATAGAGAAGACCCACTTTTCCTGGTTGCCAATGTTCTGTATAGATGTACAGATATTTATGGGCATACGGGTAGCTGTGCAGTTTCAACCTATGTTATACCTTCTTACTACACTCTACCGGGCATATGAGCACATAGTTTGTGTGTGGCCGTAGGGATTCCTCCAAGAGATGCATTCCCACCGTGATTTGTGTGGGTGGGGTATAGGCGATGGGTGTCAACTATTAGAGAGTGGAGATTTGAGAGGCCCACACATGGTGTGGCCTATTTCAAGTGGTTACTAGAGGGTTTTTTCTAGAGTAGACATTATATGGAGGTCATATGTGAGATTCCCCTCATATAGGCTTATGCACGAGGAGCTAGCTAAGCTCCAGCTAGTGAGATGGATACAGGGTCACCATGCTGGGGAGCATGAGATGATCCTAGTGGACAGAGTCTAGTAGCACTTTGGGCTATTACAGGACACACCTCTGCCCTTACCATAGTACTAGAGAGATGACGTGGAGAGGCCTTCACCTCTACCACAGCCTACAGTGCCCACATGGAAGGAGGAGCAGGTAGTGTACCGATGGATAGATGATGTTGGGGTCACAGATAGGTACAGAAAGTGGTGGGTGATAGACTTGTAAGCCATACCACCTAGATCGGGGCATCTAGATCTAGTCACCATCACGATGTAGAGACTCCCTACAAGGGCTGGTGGCTACTCTGATTACCCAGTTGAGTATAGTGTAGACACATTTGGAGAGATCAAAGGAAGAGGTTGCAGAGCTACATGTATAGGTGGCTAGTCTATAGGCCTAGATGGTTGGTGGAGCGAGATGGAGATGGAGAGGGGGATGATGGTTAGGTAACAGCCTTATAGGCATAGGTGGCAGGTTTATAGGGCTAGTTGGCCATAGCCTAGGCATGGATTGGGGTCCTACGAGCCCGATATAGGCACGAGGTAGGGGGGCCACACCACGAGCACAAGACCGGGTCCTAATTCATAGGCAGGAGCGAGACAGGGTCCTATCGGATAGGTACAAGGATGAGACCTATGGGACCACCACAGATTGTGCTTATATCTAGGTTACAGGATGACCAAGGTGAGGATAGTTACTACTAGGACCAGCTGATGGCGGCTGGGATAGACTTCATATCCTATGCCGAGTATAGGGCACAACATGTGTCTAGTGAGAGGACAAGATCCCACACTCACAGTGTGGAGAGCACGGGGTCAGCAAGCTCTAAGGCTAGAGCAGGCATAGGCTAACAATGTATAAAGACCAGCTCCAATTGAGACACCAGTAGGGATCCAAGAGGTAGAGGGTACATGTGATACAGAGATGGAGGACATCCACCAAGATGCCTGATATGTGGTGCATGTTGTTTTGATGTATGATAGTCAGTTTTGTGATATATATCGACCTGCGTGTTGAGAGATAGTTATATTTTTTATCATATACCGGTATGCGTGTCAAATATAGTGAGCATGTATGAGAGGTTTTGTATATTTTGAGCATATACTTGACTTGCGCATCGAAGATATTTTGTATTGGTTCATTATTTTATTGTATATATGAGACCGGCTTACTTGTTGATAACATTTTGTATTGCGTATCAACATGCATGTTGATGATTGTGAGATGATGTACACGATGAGATAGCCATGTATATTGTATTGAGATACACATTTATTTATATGATGAGATACATGATATTTCTTGATTTGTTGATGTGTTGATGAGATTTTTGATTTATTGTTTTGATATGGATGAAAATTAGGTGAGTTAGGCATGATGGAGTCAGGTTGGTTTAGGCATGGATTGAGTCAGGTCTTAGGCATGGATTGTGTCGGGTCATAGGCATGGTTGATTCAGGTTTGTTAGGCATGGATCAAGTCAGGTCATATGCATGGTTGAGTTAGGTTTGTTTAGGCATTCTTGAGTCAAGTTGGTGTAAGTTTTGATTCATTACTTTGTGCAATGAATGATGATATGGGTCATGTGTAAGATGCTTTATATTACATGTATGATGATGTTAGAGAAATGGTAGACATAGTAAATGCATGTTGTGTTGATGATAAAGATGTTAAGCAACTTGTTGTTTGTTTGGTTTTAATTTCCAATTTGGGATATAAAAGGAAACTAAGTGGGGTAGGATGTAATGTTAGGAAGAGGAATGATGAATTGTTTAGGGTAAAGCATGGCCGAGCTATCCTCCAGGGGCCCCATGCCCACGGAGTGCTGCCTACATAGTCCCAATGAAAAGGGACCTCAGGCTGATGTAGTTCTCCCATAAGCTAGGGAAGAATATGAGAGGGTGTGAAAATGAGGTGGTAGGTTTTAGGTATGGTGTGGGTTTAGGTTTTTTAGGTGTGGGTGGGTTATAGGTAAAGTGAGATAGGTGATATTGATTGTGGCAAAAGAAGAAAATAGATTACCTCAAAAGTAAGCATCGAGGACCAAGTCCTGTATAAGGTAATCAAAACATAAACAACAACAACTAAAAGAGAAGATGGGACAATAAAGACACCTAATTAGTGAGGATCATATCGAGTAGATCACCCTTGAAAGACGTGATGAATGTAAGACCCTAAAGACATTGCATGATTGATTTTTCTATGGTGAAAAGTAGTCACATGATCACCAAATGTCATAGTTTCCAAGAATTCCCTTGAGGCAGTGGGAAATGGAAGTGGATATGGTTTGAAGGGTGAAAAGTGGGTAATTTTGTATGGTATTAGGTAGCATGCTATTTCGGCAAGAGATCCGAGGTCACAATGGGAAAGTCCATGACTAAAATGTTTTCTATGTTGACTTGTATTTGAGATAGACTGATCGATGTGAGAAGTCTATATGGGATGAGGAATTTAACTCCTTGAGGTCTTCGTAAATCTAATCTATGCGGGAAGCTTCGGTTGCTCTCGTGTTTTTTTAAAGAGCTTTAAATATCTGTCCTTCAAGGGATCACTCTATTTATAGTGGCGATTATCGAGAGATAGATGTACTTTTAAGGGAGTCATCATTTTATTAGAAGTTTGACTCAAGGAGTTGTGTCCCATGTGAGGGATTTGAAGTCATGGACAAGACCAAGGTGGAGAATAGGACTCTTGTGCAAAAGGTAGGGTGAAATGACCATGGGATCTCATCTAAAGGTAGATGAAAAGTATCCATGAGAATCATGGTATGTGCAGTGCCATGGTACACATATTCAAGAGAAGATAATAAGTGATGGGTACTCACATGATTCTTGTTTAATCATTGGTGAGGTGTATGAAGTGGATAACACTCAAGGGATGAGCATGGAAAGAGACAAAAGGTGAGGTAGGAATAAAAGTCAACAATAGAATGGTTGAAGATGCAAGGCATTAAGGGGCTCAAGTTCGGGTTTACCATTGAGTGAAGATAAACGATAAGCACATGATCCATAGGTATGAGTCACGATGTATGGTCCAAGACAATTAGGAGAAAATTTTCCCCGTTTACTTTTTTCTACTTTGGTTACATGTTGATTTTCTTTTAGGACAAGGTCACCAACTTGGAAGTTTTGTGCATGGACATGTTTTTGTAGGCACGTTTGATATGTTTTTGGTAAACTTGAAGGTGATCCAGAGTGTTAAGATGATGTTCATCTAATTACTCTAGTTGTGTCAAATGGTCCTAATGAAATTCAAAATCATTGAGCATGTCTTAGAGATAAATGTGGAGTGAGGGGATCGAACTTCGAGAGGTAGAAAATCCTTTATACCATAGACCAGAGAAAATGATGTGGTAGTAGTGGAAGTGCAAATACTAGTGCGATATGCCAATAGGGAAAAAGGAATGTGCATATGCCAATCCTTCCCAAAGTATCATTAACCACTTTCATAAGAATTTTTTTAGGGTTTTGTTAGTGGATTTGGATTGGCCATTGGTTATTGGGTAATAGGGTGATGAGAAATTGATCTAAATGCCAAAGGTGTTGCAAATTTTTTGCAATGTTTTATTTTGAATTTCCATTGTCAGTGATGAGGCAATGAGGAACACCAAAGTGACAAATGATGTGGTGGTTAATGAACTCACATATTTTCTCAGCTTTTTTGGAGATGAGTGGTATGGATTCTACCCATTTTGTATAGTATTCGGTAGCAGTGATGATCCATTAATGGCATTGGGAAGAATGGGGATTGATTTCTCCGATAAGATCCAAACCCCATTGAGAGAAGGGCCAATGGTCATGGGTGACCTGTAAGGCATGAATAGGTGTATGATGAAGATTGGCATGTTGTTGGCATTTTAGACAATGTTTGACATAGTAGCAACAATCATGGTTAAGGGTTGGCTAGTAATAGCCTAGGTGAAGAATACGCTTAGCAACAGCAAGGCCACTGAAGTGACCTCCACATATGCCATCATGAAATTCCTTAATGGTATAAGCAATTTAAGAACTTGTTAGGCATTGTAAGGGAATACGATCAAAGTGCACTTATAGAGAGTCCCCCCAAGATGATGTAATGAGAGACCTGTTTAAGGAAGGCCCATTTTCTATTATGGGTGAGATCAGGAGGTAAGATGGAGAGAGAAAGATAGTTGGAGTATTGTTTGTACCAAAGGACACTCGGGTCAGGGGTGATAGTTTTGATGGAGTACACATTGTGAGGTAGATAAGAAGGTGATTGTAGTCATTATACGGTGACAAAGATTTTAGAATCGGTGGGTGAAGTGGGTTTTTGGGAAGCTAAGCAAGCCATGGTATCTGTAAATTTGTTGGTTGAACGTGTGATGATTTGAAGGTTTAATTGTCAAAGGTGGTCAAAAGTACATCTACATGATGTTTATATTTTTGAAGTATCTCATTACGGCATTGGTATATACCATTGACTTGGTTTACGACCAATTAAGAATCACCAAATATGTTGATTTATTTGACATCTAGGGCGTAGGTGGCTTGGAGACCTAGTACGAGCCCTTTGTATTCAAAAATATTGTTCGTACATTCAAAATCTAGTTGAAAAGACAAAGGCATGGGCTCACCATCAAGTGGAATGAGGATAATATTAGTCCCACCCCCATGCGCGACACTTGGAACCATCAAAGGAGAGTGTCATTTAGTAAGGGGGTTCGTCAGGGAAAGGGTAGCATTTGACTCATATGGAAAGTCAAAATTAGAGGGTTGATCCCGAAAATAGGTGCGTCACCAATTGGTTGGTGATATCTTGGCCCTTGATGGAATTTTGATGAATGAATTTGAGGCCGAGATCAGCTAAAATCATAAGCCATCATCCGACGTGCTGATTTTGATAAGGTTTGGCGTACATGAAGTGTAAGGGGTAGGTGTTGGTCACAACATAGGTTTTGTGATTAAGTAGGTAATGACGGAGTTTGGTGGCAACTAAAACTAAGGCTAAGTAAATTTTCTCGAGATGGGTGTATCAGGTTTCGTAGTCCAAAAGATTCTATCTTATATAATAAACCACCCGCTTCCTGTGTTGTTCATCTTGATGAGCGAGCATGGCTCCCAAGGAGTGATCAGTAGATGATATGCAAAGGTAGAAAGGTTGATCATCTTTAGGTGGAATGAGTACAGGTGGTTGGAGAATGTATTGTTCTAGGGCCTCAAAAGCTTTGTGATAGTCATCATCCCATTTAAAGGAGACATCCTTCTTGAGCAGATGATGAAATGGTTGGCACCGATCAAATAATTGTGAAATGAAATGGTTAATAGAATGCAACTTACCTTGCAGGCTACGGAGTTTTTTAAGGTTAATGGGTGGAGGCATTTATAGAATGGCCTTGAATTTAGCTGGGTCAACTTCTATACCATGTAAGGAAATAATAAATCCCAAAATCTTTCCTAAGAGAACCGCGAAGACACACTTCTTTGGCTGAAGGTGAATGCAATATTTAATGAGGTGGTCAAAAATGGTTTTGAGGACGGTGAGGTGCTCAGAGTGGCATTTAGATTTGGCTAGCAAATCATCCACATAATCTTCTAATATATCATGCATGGTATCATGGAAGATGTAATTCATAACCCAACGATATGTGGCAATAGTGTCCTTAAGGCCAAAAGGCATGACTCAATAGCAGAAGGTCCCCTAAGGGGTGATGAATGTGGTTTTGTGTTGATCTTCTGGGGCAAGAAAGATTTGGTTATAACCTAAGAAGCCATCCATAAGTGATAGCATCTTGTGACCAGTGGTAAGGTCAACTACCCGGTCAATCTTGGGTAAGGGAAATTCAGCTTTCAAACATGTTAGGTTGAGGTCACAAAAATCCATGCAAATGTAGAGTCCCTCTATCACCTTAGTGATAGGGACAATGTTAGAAATCTAATGAGGATAATCAATGGGTAAGATGAAGGAAATAGAAAGAAGGCGCTGAAGTTATTCTTTGACAAGAAGGGAAATGTGAGGGTGTATTTTCCTCATCTTTTGTTTGATGGGTTTGGCATCAAGAATAGTGATGATATTGTGGACCACTATAGTAGGGTTGATACCGGGCATGTTTGTGTAAGACCAAGTGAAAATGTGGTTATGATCCTTGAGAAAATAAGTTATGGCTTCTTGTTCAGTAGCATCTAAAGATTGACTGATATTTAGGATGTGCGGGTCATCCTGAGTGTGAATGTTGATCTCGATATTCAATTCATTCAACATGGTTTGTGTCTCAGAGGGTAATGACCGATGAATATATGAGTCTTCTACACCAAGGTAGCTGAGTATAGATTCATCATCCTACCATTGAATGATTTCAATTGAAGGTGTATCGTCATTGATCATTTCAAGATAAACGAAGGGAAGATTGGAAGGGGCCTCGCCCTTGCTTTGATAAGTCATAGGCCCTAAGGAAATGGTTTTTTTGAAAAAAAAATTTAGGAGGGATAGATTCAATATCCATCAACTCTGTTGGTGAGGGTGGTGATGAAGGTGGAGTGGGTGAAAAAGGTGGAGAAGGGATAGTGTCCTTAATTAGTTCAATGTGGACTTGTTTGATAGGTGATTCAAGAAATCCAATACCACTACGGTCGTTATATTTGAGGATGGTACATGGTATAATGGTATGGTGACCTTTCTCATAAAATCCAAAACCAAAACCCTTCCACACACATTGGTGTAAGAAGGTGTGGGAGAAACGATGATTGGTGAGTGAGTGGAAGTCGGCGAGAGAAAATGGGTAGGTTTGTGATGGTGGTTGGGGTGTGTAAGTGGTAGTATCAAATCCCCCATAGGTGAGACTAGTACGAAGGTGAGGAGGACCATACATGAGGCATTATCCTATATGGTGATCATAACATGGGTGTTGGTGAAGGATTTTGTACTCTTATGGAGTAAGGAATGTGTTGAAACTATATAGGCGGTATTCCCCGGAGTGAGGTGTTGAAAAATACCTTCCAAGGGATCGGTGGTTGCTATGTAGGTAGCTGGAATAGATGATGTGTCAGAGGTCAATGTAGAGGTGGGGTTAATGGCTTAGGCAGCTAATGGGTTTTCCGTGGAGGTTGTGGTAGTGGTAGGAATCGAGGAGGCATGTGCGGTTGAGGTAGCGGTTGTATTGGTAAGAAAAGGTGTAGGTGAAGTGGTTGTGGTCATGGAGGTTGGTGCCTTAACAGGTATGAGCACATCATTGGGTTGGTAAAGCATGTTGCATGTTTTGAAATGTGATGGATCAACTGGATAGTATAGGTGTGCCCTTCGTGCTCAAACTTTACACAATGATGCAAAGTGGAAGGAACGCAACCCATGACATGAATCCAGGGTCTGCCAAATAATAGGTTATATTGGAATTCCCCCTCCAAGACATAGAATAGTTCTGAAATAGTGTGGGGGCCCACACAAATGTGGAGGATGATAGTGCCTAATTTTGAGGTGATAGCGTCATTGAATGAACGTAACATGACAAGGATGTTTATGAGTGTAATTATCGGTATACACATTTGAACAAAAGCATGGGATGAAATGATGTTAATGCTTAGCACCCCATCAATCATTACATGTTGTACATGTATATCATCGATGTGGACATATATGAAGAGGGACGGGTTTAGGTCATCCGTTTGGTGTGGTGAAATTTATTCCTTTGAGAAGCTAAGGGAGGCTACTTGGGTAATAGGATGGGGTGAAAATGAAGGTTGTAATTTGGTAAGAGAGGCTACATAATGGGGTGTGATAATGGAGGCTACGGGTGTAGGGTCTTTGGGTAAAACCTCAATAGATTGAAGAACCTCCATGAGAGCTTGACGATGGGATTACGAGGTTTTGATGGGGTCATATAAGGACATTTTGAGGGTGGATTAGTGCAATTGTTTGAGCATGGTGTGATGTGTAACCCCATTAGAAATAGGATATGTGGGACCGTGGATAGTGATTTTAGGCTTGGGTGTAGATGGTATGTTGGGTATGGGATTATTTTGTGGGTTGGTTTCCTTTTCCTTATCTTTTTCCTTCTGAGCATGGGTAGTGACGTGTATCATGTTGATATGAGGGAAGTTAGCAAACAAAGAAGGTGTAGGGTGAGTGGTATAATGACACAACAGGAAAAAATCTACTGTGGGAGAAAAACCCTATGAGTTGAACTGGGCCTAACGACATTTTGGTGGTGGTGTGGGAAGTTATCTGATGCGAACCATGTTAATTTCAAATCTTGGAGGTGGTTTGAGGAGTTGTGGGGGTGGAGGTTGTGGTTGTTGAGTGGACAATGTGGGAATGGGTGTTGGTGAGGCAGGGTCCTCATCAAGAAGGTCGTCATCATCAAAGTTGGCTTTCGGAGGACATAACTAGATAAGGATGGTTTTCAAATCCTTGTAGTTCTCCACATCGTGCCCTGGCACATGATGGTAGGCAAAAATTTTAGTGTCATCAAACCCTTTTTTTTGGGTTTAAAGGGGTCGTAAGGTCCGAGTAGTGGTAATGTAATGACAGAAGTATCAAGGAGGTTGGTTAAAATTTTGGCATAGGACCCTACTAGTGGGTCGCAATGGGAAGTGAACGTGGGTTTGAGTGTAGGTGTCATGGATTGTTGACGAATAGTTCGCATCGGAGGAGGAGTGGATCAAGCCATGGTTTTGGGTCTTTGGAGTGGTCTTAGGTGTTAGTCGTGTTTGTCTAGGTAGGGGTATGGTAGACGAATGAGTAGGAGGGTGTGTGGTTGTTTTGACTATCTTATTGGAGGGTAACAGAGTTTTGTTTTTGGGTTGCACCTTCTTGGGTAAAGGTGATATGGGTTTACGAGGTCTAGAAGGAAAAGTAGATGGGGGAAGAGGGTGAGTTACCCACGGGGATAACATGGGTGTTGTGAAGGTAGATGACGCAATTCACACATGGGGTGTGAGGGATAGTGACTAAAGTATAGTGGGTAGTGAAGAAATAGCTGAGGGTATTGGAGGTATGGGTGGTAGAGATGTTGTAGGTGCAAGTGTAAGTCGTGTCGGGCACTGGGTAGGTTAGAGGTTTGTGAGGAAGGAATGGGCTGTTGTGTTTTTGGTTTATTGATGGGTGGAGGTTACTTGACCATGTTCGGAAAATGAGGACCTAAGATAGATGGGAAAGGTATAGGTGTGATTAGCACAGCCAGGGTATGAGGTCGATGGGTTTGGTTCTTTGGTTTAGGTGTTAGATTAGGTGTGGTGTTGACTTTGGAGGATGTAGCTAAATCTAGTTTGATAGGTGGATGAGTAAGGCTGGTGGTTGGGGTGACCCCTAAGGTGGTAATAGGTTTAGTCGAGGTAGATGCTATAGGTGTGGGTTTAGGTTTAGATGTAGTTTGGGTTATGGGTAAGGGTGTATGTTGAGTTATGATGGGTGTCATGGAGGGAATGGTGATAGAGGTGGTTGTATTCGGTTTGATTGGTCGAAATATTTTTGGGTAGATAGTGGAAGTGTCAGCAAGTGACATCTACATCTGTGTTGAGACAGGAAGCAAAAGGTGCCCCCATAGTAAGGCCCTATCCACATAATCTAAGTGATCAAAAAAATGTGAGAATGGTACGTCTGTAGGTGGAATTGATGAGGAAATAATGGAAATTCCTGTAAAATGTGTCTTAGAGATGGGGAATTGGATATCTTCAGCTTCTGTGGGTAAGAGAGCTAAAATTAGGTCTACAAGGTCTTGGAGGGTAGCTGATGGAGAATGCTCACCAAGAGGTAAGGGTATCTCCACTGGGTCTATGATAGGGTTTAGAGATGATGGGAGCTCCTCTGTGGGTAGAGGAGGTAATGGGTGCTCCTCTGTGGGTGGAGGAGGTAATGGGTGCTCCTCTGTGGGTGGAGGAGATGATAGGTGTTCCTCCGTGGGCTGAAGAAGTACTATGGGTATCGGTTCTCTAAGTGGAAAAGCCAAAGGTGAAATTGTCTCAATGTTAGCGGAAGACTCCTCCATAGGTGATGAAGGAGCGGAAAGGTGTTCCTCTATGGGTGGAGGAATAGGTGTGGTGGGTTCCAACGTGGAAGGAGGATTTTGGGATAGGATTTCCTCTATGGAAGGAATGTGAGGTAATTGGGAGGCAACAGGTACGTCATTAAAAATATCATGAACCTCATGGGTATGGGTATCATGAGTTGAGGTCTCACCAGTTTGATCAGACGAAGGGGAATGATTAGGAAATGGTTTCTTGAAGATGTGTAGGTTTTGGTTGGCAAGTACGTTAGGATTATCCATAGTTAACTCACCTTTCTTGAGAATTTCTTGGACAATGTTTTTGAAAGTGATGTAATTGCCATCACTATGACCCTTTACTCGATGATAGTTACATAAGTCATGTTCTTTATACCATGCGGGCATGGGGTGAGCAGGGTCAAAACCAATGTGTGGTTTTATAGGTGGAAGGGTGATGGCTTCAGCTTTGATAAGCTTTTCTAAGACAAAGTAAGGTAACCCAATTGGCGTGTATTTCCATTTTCTCGTCCGAATTGAAAAGTCGAGAATTGTGAGAGATTAGATGAGGGGGTAGCCTGATTTGATGGATGAGCTGGGCCAGCCTTGAGTACCGCTGCATTAGTGGTACCCTTAGATTTTGAATAATTTTTTTGTGGTTTGGAAGAAGAAGAGGTATCATTCAGCTTGAATGTTGAATTCTTATTGTGTAATTGGATTTTCTTCTCTTCGATGGCCCGAATCTCTAACTTTCGTGTCATAGTGAATGCTTCATTAAATGTTCAGAAGGTTTGGACCTGCAAGATTAGTGAGATATGTCTAGCACAAGCCCGTGTGAAAATCTCGATGAGATTTGTTTTTGTAGTTGTAAGGTGAGTTGGTTGATCAGGCTACGCCAATGAGCGACAAAATCTGTGATAGATTCATCTTCATATTGACGTGTGGAATATAGGTCAGTCATGGTAACCTTCTTGACAATATTGATGGAGAAGTGATCCAAGAAGGCTTGGGCTACCTAATTAAATGAAAATATAGAGTATTTAGTTAAACCACTATACCAATGTAATGCTCGTCGATCAGAGACATGTGAAATGTCCTCAATAGCAAAGCATCATCATGAGTGATCAAATAACACCCGTGTTTGAACAACCACAAATGTTGCTGCGGGTCTTCCTTGCTATTAAAATGGTTGAATTTAGGCATTTCCCAATGTATGGGATATGGGCGGATAGGAATGGATGGGTCGATAGGATCATTACGAATCTCGTCGTAGGTGAGAGTGTTACGGGAGCCAAAAATCAATGCCTCCAATGTCTACATCTTGTCTAACATAAGTTTGATTAGGTTGTCGGTAGGTTGTGATAATTAGGTGCCTCTTGTAGTGTGAGGGGGTTAGTTTTGGGCATATAATGGGTGTGGTACTCCAAAGTATATGGTGCTGCCATGTAGGTTGATTAAGAAGAAGGAAGTGAAATAGGGGGTACCTACCTAGAGTGAATAATAGATGAAACGAGAGGCTCCTAATAGTATTTATATGGAGGTGGAAGGGTCGTGGTAACCCTAGTGGCAATGAGGACTAATGATTGTGGAATGAAAATTACCAAGTTTTGAAAATGGGTAGGGGTCACCGACACTGGAGGTGGTAGTGTAGCTATGGGTATGTGTGAGACATTAGGGGTAGATGAGGTTGTGTTTTCGGTAGTTGTCAAGGGTATGGTGGATGTGGTGGGTGCCATAAAGGTTGCAAATGAAGCAGTCATAGAGGGTATAGGACTTAGCTATGAAATGACTAGGGGTAAGGTAGATGCGGGCAACATGGAGCCAGATTGGGTCGATGCAGGAGTGGGAGTGAGAGTCGGGGTGATAGATACGGGCATGTCATATATCAACTAACTTGAGGCATCTTGAGTGGATGAGTGGGAAAGGTAAAAATGTAAAGTGGTAGGGTTTTGTCATGGATTCGTGTGAAATCTTCATCTCTGGTAGTGATAGTGATAGCTTGGATAGGATCCATGGTTGGAGATAAAATGGAAGTCTGGTGAAGGACTAGGTTGGAGTGGTTGACAACCGGTGTGAAATATGAGAGCATTTACTTGTCTTTGGGTTAGCACCATGTGAACCAAGATCTTGATTAGGTAGGGCTGCTTCTTTGTAAATGACATAGAAAAATAGCGGGAATGGGTGAATCGGCGGGAAAAAGTGGATTAGGTACCAAATGTTGATTGAAACTGCAATAGGATAACTGATGTTGGTTAGGGGAAGCCGACACCAATTAGGGGTAACCACTATCGATCCACCATTTGTAGAAAATGGAAAGTGAGTGAAAAACAAGGTATAAGGTCAAATCTCACAGGTATGCCAAATCTGATGAGTTTTACAACGTCAATGGGAATGATAGCAATGACAGGGACTGTGAAAAGTGGAAGAAGATGAATATATAGCAAGGATGAAGATGAATAAATTTCCCTTTGAGTAGGTTAACAAAAGGACACGGCCGATGCCGATTGGGTATAACCGCGAGGATAAGAGGGTAAGTGACGATGGTCGTTGGACCGACACCGGTTACTATGAAATTGAAATAGAGATGAAAGAATGGTGGTTGTAAATTAAAATCTTATGTGGAATCAGACCCAAAATTATGAGAATGATGAGAATATGGTCTAGGCACACTCAGGTGAAGCCGGAATACACCAGTTGTGATAAGGAGTGTGCAAGGATGAACAAGAAAAATTAAGAATGTGATCTCTCACCTCAAAATGTAATCCAAGTATAAACACTAAAAAAAATGTGATCCTAGGATTGCCTTTTCTATTATGTTTGTTTAGCTTATGCTATTTAAGGATTGACTCATGTACTGTAGAATAGGTTTTTTTTTGTGAGGATGGCTTCCTACAAAGAAGGAGATCTAAAGGTGAGGTTTCGGTATGTTATGTTGGGGGCGGGCTTCACTCTAAAGTATCACTCGACAGAGTAGCGAGTGGGAGTACCTTCCAATCCTCGGATCGGTGCGATCGTTGTGAGGCATTCCCAGGAAAGATGTTGTTTAAGAATATGTATTTGTTTTTAATTTGTGTAATTTGGTATGACTCAAAGAGAGAGATGTGCTTTCTATGATTTGTTTGTCAACCATCAACTGGGCATGACTTCCAGCGTATAGGTTGCCCTCAATTAATGTGAGCTAATGTGATAAATCAGAATGTAATGTATTTTTTTAAGCCCAAATTGAAGTGTGAAGTTGGATGACACAAATAGATGAAGAGGAAGGGGGATGCTCTTTCACTAAATGTAGAAAACATGAAGAAATGGTTCTTTTTAATTACACCAAAAGAAAGGTTTCCTTTAGAGCAAATAGAAAGAAAAGGTGGGTTACCAAGGAAAAAAATTAATGTGTATGCTTTTTAGAAGGGAAAAAAACACACAACTTTTCCTAGGAATGAATAAAATGCAAGGAACCACACATGGGTCCCACCAGGTGTGCCAAAATGTTTCACCTAATTCTTATACATTTATTTGAGATATTGACAAAATAGATAGGGTAATGGGCGTAGGAGGAATACTTGTTGAAATGTTGGTTTATGGGTTGTTGCATGCATATGACTTATGAACCCACAGAGATGATTGTGAGAGCTTCCTTTTATCTAGGAGGAACTAATTATAATGAAAAACAAGACCACCGAAAGATTTAAACAATATGTGCAAGTGAACTACCTAGCGAGTGCTAGATCCAAGAAGTTTGATACTTCATAGATGGATGTCAGTCCATTTTTAAGACAATTTAATGTTGGAAACAAAGTAAATCCTATCGTATTTGAAATGATTTGGGTATCTCATTCAAAACACATTAAGAGAGATCTAATCTAACAGGATAAGTTAAAATAATATCTGAAGGTCAAGTAACTGGTTCTAGGTCTCTCGAAGGTCTAACGAGAGGTTTCGGGTAGATCACAGGTGAATGAGGGTGATGTAGAATTAGATGGATAGGTCACTGTTCTAGGTTGTATGGGAAAATACAAAAACCGATGCCGGTTAAGGGTGACTGATGTTGGTTGGGTATAACCAACATTGGTTTCGTGGAAAAACTAGGAATGCCACAGAATGAGTTTTAGGTCTCCTTTTTGATTGCACAAAGGACTTTTGGTTGGTTGGAATGAGGTATTGGGTGGTTTTGGTGGGATTTGATGGGGTTTTAATGGGTATATGGAGGGGTGAGTATTAATGGAGGTATGTGGGTGGCTGAGAGAACAAAAGGGTGATAATATAATGACAAAATGAAATGAACTAGAGGAGTATAACATTTTACTTACTCAGATTCTAGTCCTAGATGTCTGTGAGTGAGGGATGGAGGTGATGGTAAGAGATTGAAGACTGCATATGATCACCAATCATAGGAGAGCTTTTACATGGGCTGCATGTGTATTCCTTTTGCTTGGTTGAATCAAATCCTTGTTGGGGATGAGTGTTAGATGGCTATGTAGGATAAAATGATTGATCTCCGTCATTACATGTGTGTTCTTGCTAGAATTCATTCTCAGAAGATGTGATATCTCTAAGGGATGTGCTAATGTTCACCAACCTTTTCCAACCTTCGAAATAAGGTTGTTTTAGGGGTTTAAAGGTGACCGAAGACAGATCCAACTTAACTAGCGAAGTTAGGGGTAATCGTCATCGGTCAAGGTGGGATTTCCTAGGTTTACTAAACTAGGGAGTTTCTTGTAAGCATGTGGGAATGTGGTTAGAGATAATGTATGCATTGATCTTTAGGGTTTGGGTAAGTCTTAGTTAGTTATGGTAACTTATTAAGAATAGTTCTTAGGGTAAGGTGGTTAGATGAGGTGTCTAGGTGAGGTGTGTGTGTGTGGATATTATCTAAATTAAGATATTTAAATAATAAATATGGTGAGGATATTGAATTAATTTAATTAAATTAATATTAGTGGGGTGAAGGGGGCCATGGCCAGTTTAATGTAATGAATGGTCTTTATTTGTCGAGGGACCAAAGGGGAGTGTGACCTAATTTTAGTGTCTACATTTAGTGTAATGATGATAGAAGAATGTATGTAAAAAGATATGATGTATGATTATCGAACTAACATGTTATGATGAATGTGTGTCATGATAATTTAATGTAATATGTTATTGTGATAAATGGGTGGGGAAATTAGTGAATCCCCCAATGTATGGATGATTAGGTTCATTTTAATGAAGACCCCTCAGTATTCAAGAATGAACCATGGAAAGCAAGAGTTTTTGTTTAGGAAATGATTGAGTGTGCTAGATGAAACAAAGAAGTGCATGATGAAAGGATCTTATAGAAAAACCCTCAATAGTCATGTAAGAACCATAAGAACACAAGTGCATCATCAAGGGATAAGGTGATGGTAAAAACCTACTAGAGACTAAGACAAAGGTGTGAAGTGGTGTAAGTATGTTTCAAGGATGTGGTGTGAGCATATGAACCGAACTGAATATCATATAGAGAAGTAGTGGGATGTATGAATGTAGATGGATGTGAATGCCAATGTGAAGTGTTTACGTGATGTGGTGGATAAGATGGATGGATTGAATGTGATGGATGTGATGATGCATCATTGTATGGATGTCTTTGGAGATCGAACATGAGTAGAGAGGCTGTAGTGGTGGATGTACCATGTCTTGAGCATTAGATGTAGGAGATGACTCAATTGTAGTAGAAAATATATGAAGAGGTAGAAGAGAAGTGGATCACTCATGTGAGATAGAGCCAAAGGAGATGATGCCCTTATTATCTAATTGTAACAATCTATCATGAAGGGAAAGAAAATCATTATCCCTATGGTCATTGATGCGACAATAATTATAATAGGGTTGATCATGATGAAATTGTAATTAATGTTATGAATAATGATGGTTAGAGGGTAAGAGACTTAGATGGTCATGAAGTAAAACATGCAATGCATTATGTAGTCGATCGTGATGAGAGAAATGTAATGGATCAAATGACCTAGGTGGAGTGGAAATAGAAGTAGAATTTCATTGAGGTGGAGAAGAAGTATGTTTTTATGATGGAGTGGGTTGAGATTGTTTTCTAGGAAAGGGTGGAGATTGTGTAGGACACTCAACTGATGTCAATGAAGGATAAATAGATGAGCTAACAACATTAGAGATGCATGGAGGATCTATGATGTGTGACGAGATAAGATATTGTTCTAGGTCGATAACTTCATAGCATATAAGAATGAATGACTCACATGTATCATACTGAAATATTTCCTTAAGCACGAGAATTAAACCATGACATAAAATGAATTGCTTCTCTAGATCAATATATTAGAATATTAGTTGATTTATACAAGCATTGAACCATAAGATATAATCCTTGATATATTTTGATGAGCCTTGATGTAAAGTAGGTATGTGGTCGTAAGTAACCCTAGGGCCATTTTTGATGATGAAACAATGGAGGAAAGCATCCTCCATGTCATAGTAAGTACTGATGGTCCCAATGAAGATGAGTGTACCATTATAATGCCTCATCAATAAGATTGTATCGAAAGGCCTTAAGTAATAATCTATTATTAGAATAATAGGTCATAAGCATGTGGTAATGTAGAATACGAGCATGAGGGTCACCAATACCATCAAAAAATGTTAATGTAGGCATGATAAAGTCCTTGCGAAATGCAAAATTATGAATATTCTTAGGGATAAGGTTACAATGTAATGAATTGTTGTCAATATAATCATAGTAAGCCATACTTTCTAGAGTAAGAGACTTAACATGATATTGTAATTGACCTATAGCATGCATGAGAGAGATGATATCTTTTGAAGGATTAGTGGAAGATGAAAATAATATATTAAGAGGTTTTTTTCCATTATGAGTGATCATAGGAATATCTAGAGATGAAAAATGATATTCGTGCTAAAGGGAACACTAGTAAAAGGTGCCAAAGAATATATAGTAAATGACATGGATGGAATATCCATATCACGGGTAGGAATAGAAACAGAAACATCCCTAATAAGTGAGGTGATCGATTGAGATACATCTATATGAGAAGACAAACTAATGGGTGTAGATGATGTAATAAGAGGAGATAAAATGGTAGGAGAAGAAGAGGTGATAGATGGAGGTGACTCATCCATAGTGTTAGATACAGTCTTAGGAGAAGATAATGATGGAATAGGATTTTCATAGTTGGAAGTATGAAAAAAGGAGAACCATGGTTATCAACCGCCTCATTATATAAAGACTCAAAAATGAGAATGTCATTAAGGATATTATCAATAGGATCATCAACATACTATGAATGAGTATGCAAGCTAGTTTTAAATGTATCATGTGAAATAATATCAAACTTAGGATAATCATGAGATGGAACCATAGTAGTTAGCTGGCTAGAAGAAGAATCATCATGCACATGTGAGTGATTGTCAATACCGAGCATGTAATCGATAAGAGAATCATCTAGGAATTCCTTAGAAATATATGGAGGATCACTAATAGTTGTATAACATGGTGTACTATTAGTAAAGGCTACCGAGTCCTCAACAATGCTAAATCCAATGGGATAATCTTCAAAATGAGTGGGCACATATTTTTGACCATCTATAAGTTGATGTTTGATATGAACTACCGTAGGAGTATGATTCTGATAAAGAGTCGTGAGCTCGGCGATGGAAGCCTCATCATAGATAGGATTAACACAAAAATGAGACATTATGGGTGACAAAGATGAACTATCCCTAGTAATGAGGGTTTTAAGTGAATCCTAAGGAAAAATATTCTAAAGTAGGGTAAGTGCAGGAAGTTGATGGACAAATATAGGGTCATCCGTGGACATCATATTGCAAATAACAACATAATATCAACTTGTAGGGATTATTAGCAATACATACACTCAAAATTAGACAAAATTATATTAATATGAATCGTATCATCCGAATCTAGTTTCTAAAATACTAATTTTTGTAAAAAATGGACAAGATTAGCTATATTAAACACTCAAAATTCAATGACTTGGTATTTTTTAAAAAACGTTGATAAGATTATAGTCCGTTTGCCCACAATTTGGATGACCAAAAATTGATATATATTTTTTTCCTTTGGTGAGAATTTATATGCCACTATCTATCTTGGGATGGATTTTATTTTGTATTTTTTTGAGTAATATTTTATTTTTTATGATTTTTTCCGTGAAAGTGGTATGAAAACATAAAGAAAACAGAGCACTTTCCGTTTGCCCGCCATAACTTCATCAAAAAATATTGAAATCAAATAATTTTTTTTTTTGAACATGTATATAATTTCACCACGGTTGGGATGGTATAAGTTTTATCACATTATGATAAGTGAAACAAATTTTGCATTCTTAAACGTAGACATAAACATTCATAGGAAAAAGTGTCTTAAAGACCTACTATTAGTAAAAAATTATAAAATGATATTTATCCTCTTCTATTCACTTTAAAATAAGTATTTCTACAAAGCTAATAGTCTCCCCTACGCAATGGTACCATTTTTATGACATATTTTTAATTTTCGGCATGGTTCAAGTCCGCAGAAGACTAAATTTGATGTTTTGCTGTTTTTAATGTAAAATTCAGGATTTGATGTCCACTTAATTGTCCCCCAACTTGGTGCACTTACCCAAGATGGGTTCACCAAAATGATTAACTAAATTTATGTTTTCGAGAGTTAATATAAATATTACAACAATGAAATAACTAATATAAACTGAAATTTTAAATTCTAGCTAATTAATTAAAAAAATGAAAATGGGAGGGAAAAAGGTACTAACTCGAATATGAATTACCTCACTTGTGATTCGGGACTAAACCGGATGATTTTCGAGACAAAGTAGAGTATGATGGTACAACCAAGGAAATCATAGTAGATGAATATTTGACCATCTGGGACCCATGGAAAAGGATCGGGGTGCCTTTGGGCACCCTAGTCTACATTACGGGTGCCCTAGTCTGCAGAACAACTCAAAACCTGAATCACGTAAGTGTCACTAGATCTTCACAATGTCTCGATATTTCATGCATGATTTTTGCGGTAACTTCATTGATTGTCTTGTAGATCTCGATGACTAATATCCTAGAAAACCCCACACAAAAGTATCAAACCCTAAAAAATAAATATGCAAATGAGTGGGTCAGACTGTCCTCAGCTATCAAATGGATGGAATTACAATTGATCATTGCATGACATATTAGACCCGATGTAGTTCTATTACGTGTGTGTGTAATTATGCGCCTATGGTGTCTTTGGCGTCAATGATGCAAAGATAACATGTAATAGATAGATGTAATGCAAAATGGTGGATGAAATAGAATACACTTCCCTTTCTGTATGCATGTGTTTGATGCAATGATGCTCAAATACATTCCTTTGCCTTAGTAGATAGCTAGCCCTTCGTAGTAGATAGTCCTCCCATAAGATAGTAAGTATGATATGTTAATATAGGGATCTCTTACTCAAATTTTGACACTAATGATCCGACATGCCAACTAATACCAGGGAAATCGGAGGGAAAACTATAAAGACCGACCTCAAAACTCTAAATTATACCCCAAGTGTTATGGGGACTAGGAAACCTAAAATTAAGGATTGGGGTACCCAAGGGAACCCTAATCCTACCCTAGGCACCCTATTCAAAGACTAGAGATGAAAAATGACAAAATAACGACACCTGAGACTCCCTGAGAGATGACCAAAACTATGTAAATAACTAACGAAAGTGCAAGACAAATGAAAAAGATGACCAACTACGAGGATAGGACTAGGGCTAGGTCATTAGTGAAACTTTTCTTACATGATATTCATATATAAAACAACATACTTAGCAATATAAATGTAATTATAAGTGTGTGATTTTGTGACTACACCTATATACACCATTAAAATACCCATTACACATTATAACCTCTGAAAATGCCCATATCCTCCCATAATTGTTGCACAACATTCACAAATAATATTTGGTACATTATTCACCCATATCCCACTTCTAGAATTAATTAAATTAATTCTATTACACTCATTATACACTATACACCCCTTTGGCTAATTTAATTTGTTATTTAAATAACAAAAATCAATTATCTACTCACCTTCCACTCATCTTCACTTCACTAGCTAACTCACTCAAGTTGACTAGTCACCCCACTCAAGTTCTAAAATCCTAAAAATATGGAAGAAAATATGCATGTACACTTTAGAATAATTCAAAAGCTAAATAATATGACATAAAGCCTCTTTATTTATCATTCAAAGTGCCAACTACATACAAAAAATCAACTATGTTAAATAAGGAAAATTAAATAAATAGTTTGCAAATCAATCAATTTCACCATCCTCAATCCATGGATTCTTCTTCATATATAAATAAGAATCTCCATTCCTCTCAAATAATCATTGGAAGCTTCATAATTTTCGGTGTTACTTTGTAAAATTGCCATTGGAAATCACTGGTACATACTTTTATGATACCTCATTGATCACCCAATCATACATCCACTCCAAATAAATAAATCCCCATTTATCCTAGATTGGATTTACTTTAATTCATAATATCTTGGAACAAATACAAATAAAAATAAATCAATCTCTCATCGGGATCGAACAAAAGTGTCACTCGACCCCACTCTTCAACTATTCAAATCTAAGGTTATAAGGAGTTTTTTTGGATGGTTTGATTTCATTTTTATTTTCTATTGCTTTCTCTATTTTGATTTTCACATGTATACATTCTAGCACACATGTTGTTACTTCCACATTATTTTGATCATATTTACAAATATAATAGTTTTCACATTCTTTGTGTTTTTAAAAGGCCACTGACCATTTTTAGGTCATTCCATAAGTTATTTTAAGATCAGTTTGTAAAAATCATATGTTTTTTTCATGTTCTAACTATTTTATAGGTATATATTGAATTTTTTTCCATCATCCTCTTTTCATTAGTGTAGCTCGTGATCTACACTAGAATTCTTCTATTTTTTTTTTTTTTACAAATCTATGTTTTTTTAAGGTTTTTGCATTAGCGTGTAATTGGGATGTGTTTCCATTCTATTTTCTATGCTAGTGTGATTTTTATAACTTTTTATTGTAGATATATGGTATTTTTTAGTCTTTGTGTTAGCATGCTCTTGAGTGTGTTTCCATTCTAGTTTTTATAGTGGCATATTTTTCTTACTTTTTTGATATGTTTGTGTTCTTGTTCTAGTCTTTGCACTAGTATGCTCCTCCCTACCTTTCCATGACATTCTATGCATCGGTGTAAATATAAGGTGTGTTTGCATTTTATTTAAAATATGTTAATGTTATTTTCAAGTGCATGTTCATTAAAATTTTCTAGGTGAGGAATTTTAATTTTTTTGGTTTTGTTCTTATTATTCATATTAGCATTATAATTTTTACAAATTTCTTAACTTAAAATATTTTATTTGATGGGTCATTATATTATCTAATCATGTAACTAAAAATTCTTCTATTAGTGTCATTATAAAACCAAGGTTATGTGTCCAAGGTCATGTGCAATGAATATTTATGCAACTCAATTATTTGGCGGTTCCTTTTTAGGGGTTTTGGTTGTTATATTTCTCTTTATCTCTCCTAATCTACAAAATGTAATGCTGAAAAAAATTACTGTAATGAATTACATTTAATGGAAATAATTTTCTGGAATTGAAATGCACACACCAAATCAATATAACAGAATTCAAATAACACACACTCTGAATTGAAATTACAAATTGAAATGACACACTCATAATTAAAATTACAGAATTGAAATGACACACTCGAATTAAAATTACGAATTGAAATGACACACTCAAAATTGAAATTTCATGAAAGGAAATAACACACACTGAATATAAATTGTAGTAAAGGAAATAAGTAATTACATTCAAACTGTAACTTATCAGAAACCATGAGCATGCATAAATGTAAAATCCTCCAGTCTCCTTGGTCGAGTGGGCCCTTGTTCTTCCTTGGGATAGAGGTAATCTCAACACCACAAGATATTCAAAATAACATCTAATATATTGATTCAGAAAATTTCCATAACATACTTAGTACATAACTGGAAAATAGATACTAACTATTATAAATTGTATTACATATTACCAACATCAACTAACTACTAAATTGTTCTTCAAGGATATGTCTATATAGACATAGTCGTTACACATCATGCCAAAATTATAGGCACTTGATTTCTTCCACTAAAAACCCTATTAAAGTTCATTAAATCCTATGAACCTATTAAAAACAAGATCCATGTTTATAGGTTGTCAATCAAAAAATTCTCCCATGATACGCATTGCGACAGCTCCAGGTGGACTCCTTGATTAAAATTCCTAGCATTGGAATTTAATGTTTACTATTATCCCCTCTAAGCATAGATGGTTTTCTGTCATAGATAAAGTACCTATTGACCCATTTAGTAACTTCCTTCCAAATACCAAGAAAAATTTCTAGTTAATCCCCTTTTGAGTACCATATGAAGTGAGGATTACTTCTGGAAGAGCTTCATCATCCTCATGAAACATGGGAATTATGTATTTAAGAGGATCATTTGTCATAACCTTGAGACCAAAGTCTAGTAAACCAGATAGGTCAGAAATAACTTGACTACTTATTTCTACTATTTTTCCCCCAATTCACGAAGTAAGTGGCTTCAAAATTTATCAGAAACTCATCAAATAAATTTTCATCAAAGCCCTTGAATTTCCTAATAAATTCTAGCCATCTAGCATCATAAAATACCTAGGAAATTGCAGCATTCTAAAGTAGTGGGTCTAGAGAGTCTGGTTCATATTTCTTCTTCTGCCCCATAGTATAGATGAATTTAGATAGTTGTGTAGAAGAATGATGTTGTGTTCAAACTCATAGAGAAATGGCATGAAGTGTTTGGCAAGTGAAAATTTGAAATATACCACAATCTTTTAATTTCCTTAGGTCGTGTGAAATTGGTAGCGTGAAAAGTTGACATGACCAAGTATGCATGGGAAGTTTTAATATATGGTATGGCACACACCCCATCATATTGAATAATAATGCCACATTTCCTTCTTATAAAACATCCCATCCTTTTCTTATAAATTTGACACATGCGATATCATTGCTAATTATGATTCATTACACCCCACTCCACGTCACAAGATTTTGAATGATATTCCCAATAAATATATTAAAAATTGTTTATTTATTTAATCATGCTAAGTAAATGTGATGGGGGAGTGCTTAAAAGTTAATATCCGTAGTGAAGTAAAATGCACTTACCCTTTCTAGCTCAACTTCCCGATATCCGTATATTTCCAAATCCCGCACTCATAGAGAAAATGTGAGTAGTGTACATTCTAACAATAGACATGCCCACATTTATTGAAAGCATGAAACAAACAAAAAAACTACAATCTAAGGGAAAGAAGATTGAAATCATGATCATCTTTATTTATTAAAATTTAAAAATGACTACTCATGACAGGAAGAGCCACGCTCCTCCATTGAGTCCATTTACTTGCATAACAACATATCTTTGTTGAAGGTTTCTTTATCCAGAGGATGTTGATACATCCTTAATCTATGTCCATTCACCAGAATATTTCTTCTATCTCCATCAATCGGAAACAATCTCATAGAGCCATTATCAAACACTTGTTTGATTTGGTATGGTCCTAACCATCTTTTCCTCACTTGCCTTTGAAATGTTGATACTTTGAGTAAAAAAGTAAGACCCAATCTCCCTCATTAAACTTCCTATATTTGATACGAGCATCATGCCAAGATTTTCTTTGATGTTGAAGAATCTCAATTTGTTGTTGTGCCTCCATCCTCATTTCATCTAGATCATTCAGTTGCATTACTCTCTCACATTATGCTTCATCCAAATCGATGCCAACTTCCATTTTGTCCTCCAAGTCTACAATTCAAACTCAATGGGTAATAGTGGCTTCTTCCCATACACCAGTTCATATGGGGAGAAACCAGTAGTGGTCTTCCAGGTTGTATTGTAGGCCCAAACCACTTCTGGGAGTTTTGGTACCCAATTTTTTTCATGCTGCATTGACAACTTTGGTTAAAATATTCTCCATCTCTCTGTTTGTAACTTATACCTACCCATTGGATTGGGGGTGATATGGTGATGAATTTTGATGCTTGATTTGGTAGATCTCCAAGAAATCCTCAATCATGTTAGACACAAATTGAGGTCCCTGATTAAATACAATAGCTCTAGGGGCACCAAATCTCAGCATAACCCTATTATACAAAAATTAACTACAACATCTTCATTGGAAAATTCCAATGCTTGAACCTCGGCCCACTTTGTGACATAATTAGTGTACACCAAGAGGTATGATTTCTTAAAGGATGGGAGATCAAAAGGTACAACTAAATTAATACCCCAGTTCTCAAATGTTTCTAAGACCAGCTGAGGATTGAGAGGAATTTCCATGGAAAATGTAGGTTTTCCCATTCTTTGACATGCATCACACTTCCACATGTACTTCTTGACAAACTTGTGAAGAGAAGGCCAATAATACCCAGCTCCAAGGACCTGTGAATTGACCTCTTCACTGAGTAATTTCCTCCTCCAGTATAATCATGACAAGCTCTAATTATGTCATATACTTCATCCTCACAAACACACCTGTGAAGAACCATATCGGGAAACATTTAAATAAAATTTTGTTACACCATTTATATGTTGAGTTGTTTTTAACTAATCTCTTTCATTCCTTATTGGTAAAGTAAGTTGGAAACTTCCCTATAGTTAGGTAATTCACAAGATCAGAAAACCATGGAGGTTGAGTTGATATTGTAAACAAGTTTCATCTGGAAAATGATCCTAGACTGCTTCTTCTTCTCCTGAAACATTCAATCTTGAAAGGAAATCAACAATAACGTTAGTCTTTCCTGCTTATCAATAATTGTTAAGTTAAATTCTTGCAACAAGAGTAACCATATGATAATTCTTCCCCCCACTACTAGTTTATTCATCAAATACCTTATGGCCGATAGTCGGTATAATTTTTTTTTTTTTTTCCAAAGTAACATAATGGCTGAATTTATTCAGAGAGTAAATAACAACTAAAAATTATTTTTCCGTAGTTGTATAGTTTCGTCTATAGGGGTCAAATTCTTGGTGATAAAATAAATGGCATACATATGGTCTTCTTCATCTTTTTTTCCAAGAAAATCTCCCATTGTTGTATTAGATGCATTAGTGTGAATAGGGAAAGGCTTCCCCCAGCTAGGTCCTCTCAAGACTAGAGCGATGGTTAGCTTCTATTTGATAATATCAAAAGCTTGCTGATATTGAGGAGACTATACTGAGATGAAAATTGACATGTAACCTTCGACCACACTCGACCCCGAGGTCTTGCCTAGAAAGCCAATGTTGAATGTGTGGATGGCTAACTATATCGGGATCGGTGACTAAGATCTAGTAGTGTGATCTCCGATAGCTAAGTTGGTAAAGGAAAGATTTAGAGGCTATAAACGAGTAATGTAAATTCCCTATGGTTTGTTTTTCTAACTGGATCTCAATGTTTAACTAGTTTGAAGTTTCCAAATTAAATAAAATGAAACTAACAATATATGCTACTTCTAAAAGGGAAACTAATATAAACAAATCACAAAACTAAAATATTACAATCACAAAGAACAATTTTATTATAATGTGAATAATCAAAATATTTCTACACTAAAACTAAACAAGCAAGATAACCAGATGTGGTTATTCACCTAGGTTAAGTGTATTGAAATTAAACTAACTTAAAAAGAAATTTTCCAAATGATCTATGATATATAGACAACCTCCTACAGATATTATCTCCTTTAGATCCACAAGGATGGGAAGAATATGATCCCTCATTGGGAGCTGTTATTAATGATTTAAACCCTCTTGGAAATTAACTAATTACTTGTAAATGAAAGTAAATTGATTTATACTTTATTTAATATGATATAACAATGATAAATTACAATAATGAAGGAAATAAAACAACAACTCCAACCTGGAATTCACAGAACAGAGGTAAATCCAGCTATGTGATGACTTTTACCCTCGATTTATCATTTCTTTCTCTACGTTTCCATATATGTCCAATGAATTGGGAATGCAAAGGTAGCAGCAGGAAAAGTTGCTTGAGCAATGGAACCTTGAACATAATCTGGTTGCAATGCATGTGGAAGAGGGATAACACAAATGAACAGAGCTTGGTTATACAATTTCCAGTAGGGATTGTGGTAGCAATACTATGCAAGAAGATACAAAAAATTATCAAGCCCTTTACTTGAATACAAGAATTGAATATATAGGAATTGGGTGGATGTGCCTTCATGCACAAGGAATCCTTGAGTGCTAAATCATTGGGTGAAGAGGTACTTCAAACTAAATAAATCTATTTAAAAATAGAAGAGGGAATGAAGAACATGCAATCAAGACTATTTTTAGGTGATTTGGTTCACAAACGCACCTTATAAATCAAGTTAAGTGAAATCACGCATGTTAAAACCACTCATGAGGAGTTACGGAAAAAAGCATGCGGGACCACCACCCCGCGCTAGGTGGTAGTTTCATAACCACCACCCATACAGGTGGAGGTCCCGACACTAAAGGATAAAACATGCACATCAATGAACGGGAAGCTGGAAGAAAGCATGGAAAAGCTAAGGATGTCTAGGCTACAAATATACACTGTGAATGGGTTTAGGAACTTGAAAACCTTCTAAAAGGACATGAATCATCATTGGGAATTTTTTTAACCATTTTCTGACAATGTAGCACATGTAATTTTGGGTGTGCATATAGGCCATTCAAAAACACAATCTTTTATTAGAAAAGAAAATGTAGGTGCAACAATTTTACTAAAGTATTTGATGAACTACCTTTAATACCCCGAGGAAACTCTTAATGTCATTATGATTTTTGGTATAGGAAGTTAAGCAATTACTTCAATAATTTTGGGGTCGACCTGTATTCCATTGGAATAAATATGATGGCCTAAGACAATTCCTTGATCAACCATAATCAGACATTTTCATGACTCAATGAAAGTTGGTGTCGCTCACATCTATTCAATGCTTTTTCAATATTGTTCAGAGATTCATCAAAAGTGGAACCGTGGAAAGTGAATTTGTCCATGTAAACTTCAACACGTTCATTTATAAGATCTACAAAAATGGCCAAAACTGCTCTCTGGAAAGTAGAAGGTGCATTACAAATCCCAAATGGTAAGACTCTATATGAAAATGTACCCCGGGATAAATGAAGGTGGTTTTATCCTGATCAGTAGGTGCAATACTAATTTGGTTATACCCACTAAACCCATCCAAGAAGGAGAAATATTTCTTACCTACAAGATTATAAAGATCATGATCAATAAAGGGTAGGGGAAAGTAGTCTTTATTGGTGGATTTATTAATTTCACTATAGTCTATATAGATTATTCATTTACCATTTTTCTTGGGAAATATAACTAGTGGTGATACCCACTGACTATCAGATATAGGATAGATGAATCCTACCTTCAACAATTTTTCTATCTCATTTTTTACTATGTCTCTAAGTGTTGGATTAATTATTTGTTGTGGTTGTCTCACATGTTTAACATCCTCGGTGTAGATATGGTGAGTGAATATGCTTGGATGGATCCCTTTCATATCAATATAATCCCAGGAAAAATCTTGGGAATACTTCCTCAATATTTCTACAACCCTAATCTGTTGGTTGGCCTCTAAGTTATTACAAATGGTCAACTCATTTCCTATGTCAACAGTCACTTGCTTGGTATCTTTCAAAATAGTGATATATACATTAGAAATGAAATAATTGAAAGGAAAAACATGAGGCTAAAGCATGTGCAAAATAGTCATATTTTTAAGAGACGTAACCTTTGTTAAACGATAATAGAAATTAGTGAATGCACATTACTCATGATAATAATAGGTTTATTTATAATTTTTATTAGAAATGTAACTTACCAAGGTAGTATTATCTACAGTGTTCAGAATAGATGGTTCTGTAGCCTCAATTCCAATATCCACACCTTAGTTTTGATTTCCATGGAAACAATGTCCTCTTCATTAGATATTGTGTATGACTCAACAATTTCTTCCATGTGATTTTTCACTGCAATGGTGGCTAGATAAGAAAAACTCAAATGATTAGTATTTGAATAATCTACCCATACATATTCACAAACATCCACAAATGGCTAGATAGAAGGATGCAATGAAATATTCTTTTATTTTTGACCATTTAAAATGGTAATTTTCCCGACCTACAGTCAATATATGTAGCAACAATAGACTAACCAGGGGCCTTCCTAAGATGACTGGATATCCCAAATTCCAAGCTTTAGGCTGTAAGACCATAAAATTGATGGGATACTCCCAAGATTCAACCATGAACATTTCATCCTCAATAACTCCATATGGTACAATAATAGATTAATCTACTAATTGAAGAATGATATTGGTTGACTGCAATCTTGTTAAAGATAATACATAGAACATATATGTTGTTATAACATTGATGGTAGCACCAAGATCCACCAAAATATTAGATATTGACTGACCATTTACAAAAATAGTAATGACTGGACTCCCAGGATCCCCATATTTTGGTGAAATAAGCTTTCCAACAATAAGATCAACTAGATTCCCTTCCACTTTGACCATTTTTGGGTATTTCTTCTTTCTTCCTAGTGTCTTTATACACTGGTCTCTAATGGTCTGGTTTAATTCAAGAATGTCCCTTATTTCTCTTAGAAGTGGGACCTCAATGTTCATCTTTTTCAACTCTTGAACTAGTTTTGTTTCTTCTACAATTCAATTTTCCTGTAATCATTCTAGAAAAGGAGTTGCATGCACATTCTTATATTTTCCTTGACCATTCCTAGTGGCTTGCATTTGTGGAACATGTTCAGTTTCTTCATTTTCCTTAGGTTTCTCTTCTTTCTCATTTTCCTTAGGTATTTTTGTTACAACAATAGGAAGATTATTATTGTTCTCCCAAACCTTATTCACATATTATTTATAATATTAACTTGCATTGTATAAATCTATACTACTTCATTAATTAAAGTTGTCTGTTGATTTTTAGGGATCATTACAAGATGGGATGGAAGTTGAGTTTTTACTTCTTTCTCATGTTGTTGATAGTTTTATGTTGCAGCCACTAAATTATGTTGTGGTTTGCTGGAACCTCCTCTATTGATTAGAATTTTGTTGAGGTGCCCATTGTTGGTTTTTCCATGGATTTACATTGGTGTGATTTCAACCCTACTAATTGTAGGGAGTCATCCATGGTGGTGGATGTGGGTAAACCATCTAGTTTGGTGGTGTCCACTTAGGTTTTCCCCAAGTAGGTTGAGGAGCCTGATTGGGCCATGACATCATCCGGCATTACGAGTAGGTCTAGGGGTATACATAGCCTAATTATTTGGCCTTTAAATAAAGTTTACCTCTGCATTTTCTTAAGACACGAATTCAATCTTTCTTTCAATTGAGGTAAGAAAGTACAATGGTTAGTATCATGATTAGTGACATCATAGATCAAACACATGTCTATGACATCTAAAGGACACTCTCTCAAAGGATATCTCTTTTTACATTTAGGGTAGTATATGTCTAGAGGTTCTTTTTAGCATTGGTCTTAGCTTTCATCCCATCTATGGTTGATGTTAATTGTGACAAGATGTATTTTTTCATCTTTGACATTCTTTCCAGAAGTTTTTAGGTACCTAGGGTAGTCTTGGATGTTTTTATTTTCCTTATACCTCCTCATGTTCTAGAGTAACTTCTACATAGCTCAGTGATATCTTCCATGCTAATTTTTTGCACATCACCTCCTCCCATAAGATGGAGGGAATCCTTGGTTTCCTCATAAATTCCTTTAAGGAAAATTTTCTTAGTGATTTTCACATGTAACTCATAACCACTCCTCCAATGGAGAAAGAGAAATCTATCCAGATAATATTCTATATTTTCATCTTCTTTTTCTTTATCTAGAATAAATCTTATTTCCTATCTCTTCCCCTGTAGTAGTCTTGATATTTTTCTAAAAGGTTGTCTCCATGTTCTCCCAAGAATGAATGGAGTTAGGGGAAAATCCCATGAACCACCTCATAGCAGAGTCTTTGAGGGTGGAAGGAAATAGTTTGAGTTTTTTATTATCTTTTTGTAGTCATATGTCTAGAAAATAACTTTGAATTCAAATAGGAACTAATTTGGGTCTTCTATAGACATTCCTCGGAAGATAGGGAGGATGGATGGTGAGATATTTTTCATAGGTGCATCCTCATCTTCATCTAAGATGATGCATAATGTTCTACCCAAGGGCTTCTAGGTGTTTTATTGAGTCGGTGTCACTTTCGGTGTTCCATTCTTGTACTCTATTTAGAGATATTATTTGGATATTACATGGTATAAATCTCCCTTGAATGTCTTATGGTCTGATGCATTAAGGTTGGTTATATAAACAAGGCCTAGGAATTCTACTGGTTACATAGACTAACTTCATTAACACCCATATCATGTAAACTGAATAAAAATGACATGTTGTGCTTATGGTGTCCCCGAAATAGTGCCAAAAATGATGGGTCATTTTATTCTCCAATCATTTAACTAAAAATTCTTCTACTAGTGTCATTATAAAATTAGGGTTATGTGTCCAAGGTTGTATGCAATGAAGCTTTATGAAACTCAATTGTTTGGTGGTTCCTTTTGGGGGGTTTTGGTTGTTATGTTTCTCTATCTTTGCTAATCTACGGAAATGTAATGCTAAACTACTGAAACAACATTACTATAATGAAATGCATTTAATGGAAATACTTTGTTGGAATTAAAATGCACACACCAAATCAATATAACAGAATTCAAATAACACACACTCTGAATTGAAATTACAGAATTGAAATGACACACTCATAATTGAAATTACATGAAAGGAAATAACACACACTGAATATAAATTACAGTAAAGGAAATAAGTAATTGCATTCAAACTATAACTTATAAGAAAAAAGCGAGCACACATGAATGCAAAATCCTCCAACCACCTTAGTTGAGTGGGCCCTTGCTCTTTCTTGGGATACAGGAAATCTCAACACCACAGGATATTCAAAACAACTTATAATATCTTAATTCAGAAAAGTTCCATAACATACTCAGTACATAACTGGAAAATAGATACTAACTATTATAAACCATATTGCAGATTACCAACATCAACTAACTACCAAATTGTTCTTCAGGAGATGTCTATATAGACATAGTTGGTTACACATCATTCCAAAATTTTAGGAAATGTTTTATTTCACTAACAAACCTATTAAAGTTATTTAAATCCTATAGAACTATTAAAAAAAAGATCCATGTTTATAGGTTGTCAATGGAAAAAGTCTTTCATGAATGCACAACGACTCTAGACTCAAACTCCTTGATTACAATTCCCAGCATTAGTAGTAAATGTCATCTATTATCTTACACATGTCACCACATCACGCTCACGAGAGGTGATTAGTGGGAGTTTCTTTGGTTAACAAGTTGCATGAAAAAATAAGAGAAATGCATTGAAATTACTAGGATATAACTATATAAATCATACCCATGCACTAGTTAATCATGTTTAATGACAAATAAATAATCAAATAGATGATATAAACAAGTCAAATAATGCACTCATCATCATTTGCTATTGTTTTCTTAAAAATTTTATGACAATTTATTGTAGGTTTTCATAAAAACACAATTTAACATGTCTTTTGATCCTTTTTCTAACCAAGTTTTATTTTTTCTCTCATTTTTAACATTCAATTCCTACAATAAAAATCATGTATGCTCTTTTCTCGCACCCTTTTTGGGTGAAATTGAGAATCAAAAGTGATTAGGATTTTATAATACCGTACTTATGTTTGTTTCATTTCTAATCTAGTTTTTTTATTTTCTAACATTTCATTTATACAACCTAAACCACATATTCTCTTCTCTCACACCCCTTGGGTGAACTTGAGAATCAAAAATAGTTGAAGTTATCTTATATCAATATTATATTTGGTTAATATTGTTTTGTAGGATCACTAAGTCAAATATTTCCAAACTAAGAAAAAAACATAAAAAAATTCAAACAACTGATACCTTTGTATACAAGACCTTATTTCTTTAAAATATTTCTAAAATTTTCTAAAAAATTCAGGTCTAACTTTGGTTTATTCTTTTCATTTTTACACTCATTTTTTATCAAAGTTGGAAAGAACTTACATATTAATCACTCATACTTGTATTAGCATGCAGCGATGTGGATTTCATCACCACTTATCTACACTAGTGATGTGGAATTCACTACCATGAACCACTCATATTTCACTTGAGACTTAGTCTCAAACAACATTTGTAACTTTCCTCACCTCTTTCCCCTACTTATAGGTAAATTTTTCATGACGAGTTCTTACTAGTATATAACTAAAATAGATGTAACCATGAAGTATGTGAAATTATCTTTATAAATTATTCGAGAGAGAAATAAGGATGTCATTCACATATAATTACCTCATTACCCTACCATATAATCATAAAACACATCATTAGAGTGGTGATTCACTCCTCTAAGAGGGTTACTACTGATTAGCTGAGTCTCTTTCAGTATTCCAAAGCTTCCCCATACCACTTATGTCCCAGTGCATATTTTTATATCATGTATAGGATATATCAAAAGATGCATCTATTGGTTTCATACGATCCTTTGCATTCCTCGATTCCATTTCATTCTACTTTGTTTCATTACCATTAAATTTACATTTCCTGATGGTATATTTTCCTTTAAGCCAAAAAAATTAAAAAAACCCTTGGTTTCTTGTTGTTTGTAAATTTTCTATCAATCAAAACTTGTAGATAAAAACTTTTGTTCCACAACACAATCCAAATAAAAATCAATCTAATCCAATCAAAATCTAATCTACCCAATCCAAAACAAATTCTTATCCTTTGGATACACACCCTTTGATCAAACTAGACTTGATTCCCTAAACACATTTACAAGTCCAAACCAAGAAAACATATCCACTATTATTCTTTGAGCTTAAACATTTTCCAATACTTATCAAACTTATCAAGCTTGTGAAAAATCACAAACCACCTTTCACTTTAGGTTCTTTCCTTTAGTACAATGGTGATTACTCACAACAAAATCCACAATATCTATGAGGACCTTGATAGAATAAAACCTCTTAGAAAATATATTTTTGATGAAGACAATGATGTAATACAACCCAAAATCACTAAAGAATAAAAAATAACTAGTACCTTCTTTATATCCTAGAAATGAGAGTGAAACTACCCTCAGATTTAATTTTTGCTTATATTACCTAGGGAAAGGGCCCTAGCCCAAAAAAAAGTACATGAAGTTGTCAAAGATAACATCACTCATCTTTTTGTGGTCTTATAATAAACATGTTATTGTGATAAAGGTGGAATAATCTAGAAATGAGACATTGCCCATTTTTCTAACCTAATATATCAAAACACAGCCAAATTTTTTACATAATCGAGATTAAAAACTATAAAATAATAATAGAAATTATGGCGAATGCCATCACCCAAACCATCACCACTTCTTCATCCCAAGAAGACCACATCTCAATCCACTGATATAGTTTTGTCTAACTTTTTGGAGGTGCCCTCCTAAGGGAAATTCACAGCTTTAGTAGGAGGAAGCTCCATACCCAAGTGATCTATTCTCGCCTTCTAAACATGCCACCTCTCCTCATAGCATTCATAGATTCCAGTGACCTAAGGATGGTGTGTGCATGAAAATTGGCTTTAAATCCCATATTTTCCTATCCTTCTAGATCTCAATGTGATCCAGTGCAACAAAAACTGGCCTAAGTCATTGGATAACATATTAGCTCCTTTAATTCCCTACGCCACATCAAAAATATTTTGCCTCCCGATAGTCTGCTTAGAGTCTAGCATTATACCATGTAAATTATTTTGAATATTTTCCACCTCACATCCATTAATAACCATAGCTATTGACCAAATCTTCGAGAGTCGGTGGTGCATTGTAGGATTTTGAATCTTCCCATTCACCAATATTTAAACGAATATTCATCGTCATTCGATACTACAAAATACATAGAAAAAGGAGCTCTGAGAAACCCTAGGACAGGCTTGGCTATTAGTTCTCATTGATAGGTTTCTTCCCTCAGCTTCCACTACTCACCATCTCGGGATATATTTCGTAAGAAAAAAAAGAAAACCCAACGTGGTGTGCCAAATGACCCCTAAGTTATAGTTCTTAAAGGAAGGGATGAAATTCCACAAAAATCATTTAAAATTTAAATCAATACAATCCTCATTGTCACACCCTCCACATGAGTGAAGGATATCATACCCGAGAGAGGATCAAAATACAATGTTACCCCCATTGATGAGTTAGATCATGTATTAGTCCATTTCTTTTGAAAAATTCCTCTCTTACCAACAATATAACCCCCATATTATATAAATGATCTACCAAATAATTATTAAGCTTAAAAATATGAGAAAAATAGACCTCCTCAAAACCAGATAGTCTTTGATGGATTTCCAGAATAATATGATTCAAAATCCAATCCTTAGAGGAACGAGAGGAGAGTGCATCAATGATGATTTTGGAGTCACCTTCTATCCATAACCTCTTTCATTGAAAGGATATAATCTCCTTGAGACCCTATAGAATATGCATACCTTCAGATAATATTGTCAAATGTTCTTATAAAATTTAGATTCAACAAAAAAATTAGTTGACCATGAGAGTCTTGAACTAGGCACCTACCTCCAATAGGCCCTGAATTAGCTTTTGAGGCCCCATTAAAATTAATCTTAACCCATCCAATAGGCATAAATTGCAACCTATTTTCCAATTTTAATCTAGTGTGAGCCCCATTACAAGGGATACAATACCCTCATATTTGAGTGATGATAACTTGAAAATTTTCCTAGATAAATTTGAATGAAGAAAACAAAAATAAAATGTCTAATAATTTAACAAAAAAATCCAATGAATCCTTTTTAGAAAAAATCCATGAGATGATGCAACAACTTTCTCATATAGCTTCTAAAGTTACAAAAATGTAAATGATGAAGAAAAAGAACAACCTATTTAAGAAACCAATGAAATCATGGACACCCCTAAAAATATTTATTCACACAAAAGTGGAATAATTTGATATAAATTCTAATGGGAATGCAAAAAAAAACCAAACAGTCTAACTTTGAAGAGTTTTGTCCTTATCCATTTGATAAATACATATTGTGCATACCATTTCCTCCATCATTTGAAACTCCTAAGTTTGAAAAATATAAAGGAAATAACGAACCAAGAGAACATGTAAAAGATTTCTTCATGGCATGCCAAGAAGTATCTTACAATGATATATACCTCTTGTATATTTTCCCTAAAAATTTAGGAGGACAAGATTTAGATTGTTTTTACACTTTCTAAAGGACCCAGTGCCACTTTCGTTGACTTATCAAAAAAATTTCAAACACTTTTCCTTTAACTTAGATTCTAAGGTCACTATGATGGACCTTTTCAACACAAAGAAAATAAATAATGAAAAATTCATCATTTCTCCAAAGATGACAAGGGATCACAAGTCGATTCCCTTGTTTAATTCCTTATAAATAATTAGTGATCATTTCCATACCTAACTTCAATTTTGAATTATCATTCCAAATGAGAATGCATTGCTTAACCAATTTTTTTTTAGTGATAAACAAGGGAATAGAAATCGAGAGAGCCCTCATTTCTAAAGACCTCATCAAAACTTCTTATAGCGATCAATCTAACAAAGATACTTATCAAAATCAAGACAAGTCAAATTTCATCAATCAAAGCTATAATTTTTTGAATGATGGGATCACTTATTCTCATAATTTCCAAAAGTTTCAAACACCACAATAAAAATGAATCAAGTCCACTAATCAACTAATCATTATTCCTCGTGAATTCAAAAAAAGGCAATTCACGCCACTTGAATAAATACTTTCTAGTGTATTATGTCACTTATTAAGTGTGGATATGATCAATTATCCAATCTCAACACCCTTCGAAGAGAGGAAACCAAAACCAATATGGTATAAAGAAAATGAATATATCCAGTACCATCGTATCAATGGACACCATACAAATCATTGTATGAAACTCTAATATTATATTCAACATTTAATTGGTCACGAGAGATATAGAAGTTGAAAAAACCTCAAATAATAAAACTCCTAATGATAAGTTAAAGGTTTTTTAAGACCCTTTTCCAAAACATGATGAAAAAAAAAAAAGGATAAGGGCCAAACATCAAACAACGTTGAGTATGACTCAATCATATCACTCATCAATCATGAACCCAACATTGTTGGTATCATCAAAATTAACACTCTTACTTATGCAAGTAACTACACAAAAGAAAACGTTTTGGGTACCTGCAACAAAAGAAACCTTCGACATCCATAGTACCTAAAACATCTAATCCTAATTCTACTCCTGATCCAAAAAAACATCTAATACTAAATCTTACTCTGATTCTTATGATATTATCAAAAATTGTAGAATACATCCACACAAATATCTGTCATGGAGATTTTTAAAGACATAACTTGCGTTTTAATACATCCTTACTCTATATTACATGATGCACGTGTTCCTAAGGATATCAAAACCCAACAATTCCAAGCCTTGATTACAAGTCTTTCACCCAATACTCATATCCTATAATTTTTTCCTCATGACCTTTTGAACCCAAATATCATGAATAATAATTCTTTATATGTTTAAGCATTCATTACTCATGATAAATTCGAAAAATTGTTTATAGAAAATGGAGAAATGTTGAATATTTTTTCAATGAAGCTATTAATATGCCTTAATTATATAGGGGAAAGTCTAGGAGCTAATTTGATCACTATTCGTGGTTATGATAACAATGAAATATAATTATCATGAACAACAAAGTTATCCCTGAAGGTTGGACTGCAAACATTGGAACCCTTTTTTAATGTCATGGACATTGAAACCTCTTACAAAATTTTGCTTGGTCACCCATGGATCCATGCCATGCAGGTCGCTCAATCTACCTTTCACTAGTATATTAAATTTCCTCATGTAGGAAAATAATTAACCTTACATGTTGATGAAAAAACTTTTGAATATTGAAAAGTTCTAGAGGGGAAATATAAGCAAGTGAACTATCACCCATCTGAAAATAAATCAGCTCCACCTCATATCATCCCATTTTCTAAAACCATATGTATTGATATGTATACACTTTCAAAGCTTCTTCCAAAAACTGGTGTAGATAATATTGACAGTGACTTCGTACCTTCTACATTTGTCAATCTACATTATATATCCACTAATCTACCATTTACATCATCTAATATGCATAATAATTCATTTGAGAAAACATACACATTCAAAATCATTAATAAAGGATGTGGTGAGTACCAATTTCAAATTGTTAAAAATTATTTTTACATTGGAAACCTACCTTTATCACCACACAACTATGGAAAATTAAATGCTTCCCATATACGAATAGCTCCCATCTACAAACTTGGAAAATCATTTTTCAACAATTCAGATACTTAGAAATGAGAAAATTACAGGTTAGAGCTCTTGGTTGTATGATGATTAGTTCGCTACATGTTATCAATCACCCGAACACATCATAGGAAACAAAATCATGAAAAATATGCAATGGAAAGGAAAAGGTCTTGGAAATAATGAACAAGGTCATCTAGATCTCGTTATCCCATTAAAAATATTAACTCATATGGTTTAGGATATAACCCCGATGCTTTCACATGTGAATTGTATGTTGATATAATGACTAATGGTGAAGATATTGAATTTAATGTTGAGATAGGTTCCACACATGACCTCTTTGAGGACCTCACGATACAATCCTTTTTGACCAACTTTCCATTCACACCATTACCTTTGACATTGTCTACCCTACCCTTATCAATCAGGACCAATCAAATCACATTTCCATGGACCTCTTCCAAAATGATGAGGCCATCGAGGATTTTCTTAGAACTCGGGATCACATACCCCTTTCTGATCACAAGAAGGGATTCAATATTAATTTGAATGCTATAACCTATAATTCTAAATTTTTCATACATTGGCAGATATCCCAATCATAACAACTTCAATATTTTTCACACTCTTCGCATATTTATTCCATTTCATCATGAGATAAGAGTTCATATTTATCCTATTAGGTATTGCGCATATCATCCCTCTTACGGTTTCTCCCATTTAAAATATTTGCACTTATGGTCTTATCTAGAAGTTTCCTAATGGAAAGTCCTCCTTCCAATGAATTTACCTCTTTAATAAGAAATATTTAAAAATTATTTACCTAGATATTTTGACCACCCATTTCAATCCTCAGTGATCATCCCTCATGTCCTACTAGTAACATGGGGCTAAGATTTGGGGGAAAAGCTTCATTCTCAATAAGAAAAATGCAAAAACAAGGAAAATAAAATACAAAATAGTAAAAAAATGTAAATAATTATAGATTTCATCCTTCACAATATTTTGTGATGGAAAATATCATGGCTTTGCTTGCTGCTTTGTTTTATCCTCCGACTGTGGAAAAATCATGGGTATCTAGGTTGTTTGGAGAAATAGATAGAGAACCTCTGAAAATATTTCTAGAGTGGATTGATAATGATCCTCATCTTGATATCCCTGAGGTGATATTGAATAGAGCAAAGTGTAGATTCAAAAGTGTCGCGATTGGAATATTTAGAGGGCTGCATCCGAACATTGATTTTGTATGGGAATGGTGCAAGAGGAAATGGGCATGTAAGATGGAAGTAAGAGAACTTGGAGGGAATAGATTTATTTTTGTTTCCTTGATGATACTGACTTGCAAAAGGTGTTGCTGGGAGGCCCATGGTTTTATGGGAAATCTTCCCTATGCTTAAGTCGCTAGTCACTGTGGCTGAAACCTCAAAACATGTTTCTAGCTCTTCTAATATGGATTTGACTATCAGATCTCATATTAGAATTCTTGGAACAAAGTTCTCTTGGGTCCGACAAGATCCATGGGCATCCTAATAGTAATGGATCCACTACAAAGGCATGATCAAGACTTATCTTTGTCAGGATGTGTGTTAATGTGTGGGTAGGGGACAAAATCCCAAAAATAATTTTTTAAATACCTAAATGATCATGTAAATAGTTAATAATGGTTGAAAAATCACAGGTTTTCTATGAAAAATGCTAAAAAGTGGGAAATGAAGGTTCATTGTGTTGCGGGAATATACGATCCTTTGAACATTGTGAAGAGGATTTGTGTATCCTGGTAGCTCAATTTAAATATATTTTACCCGAAGAGGAGGCTAGTGAAAATGAAGATGTAGAAGAGGATGGTGAATACTTGCAGGGAGGAGACAAAAGTCGTGATGGGAGGAAGTGGAGCTATGGTGGATAGTTTTCTGGAGGAGCGATGCACCACTCCTATGGTGGTGGATGGGGAGTCTCCATTTAAAATTCAAATCCAATATTTAATACTCTCGAGAATCTATTTATTGTCAATTTGAACTTGATTTAGCATGTAATTAAGGAGATGACTGTAGACAACAAATAGTTAGGTAAAAAGCATGATTTGTGGCATGATTTGGGGAACAATATGGAAATTAATTTGAATATTTAATTTAAAAAGTTGATGACTAGTTCAAGATTGAGTGGGATAATTCAAATAGTAAAATAAATGGTAATATAATGGACCACATGGTAGCAAGTAGGGTGGTTGTGCATAAACATGGGGATAAGAGCCCCATCTTGGAGAAACTAACAGACAATGACTTTCGTGGAAATTTCAAAGTGGTTATTATGACTAATGGAGATGATATTAAAGATAATATTATTCCCTCCTTAAATGTAGGTTATGATAGGACTAAGGGCCTCCATAAGAAATATATTCCTAAGATCGATCATATATTGTGAATGTAACATTCCCATTTTAAGACTTTAGAAACAAGGGATTATATATATATATATATATATATATATATATATATATATAATGTTCACTATTCTAAATAAATCATTATTTAGAACAAACATTCCATGCCAATCAAATTCAAATAGATAACCATATGCAGCTATAATGACTCGGTGATCCACCGATCTATTCATTTCATAACTCAGTAAGCTACCAATCTATTTATGTTATCTTAAGTATTGAATACATATTGTATACTTTGTATACTTGGTTTTCCTACCCTACACCGGGTACTGAGTGATCTGTTTAAAGAACATATCTAAATATCTGTTACCAATATTCATCTGATATCACATTGTTTTAAACTTGGTGACATAGGACAACACAACCAATAACTTATGATACTTTGGCCAAAGATTTACAACATACTATGTATGTCACTATTCCTAGATGGCATACTCATCATATTGGAATACATCCTGCACCTCACTCCTATATTACCATGATTGGTACTTGCTGACTACCGTCAATCCACTTGTCCCAGGTTTAACCCTAGCCCTAGATAGAAACATAACTTATTATAGGAAGATGCTCACAATGGCTTAGGGTAAATGGGCATACTTGGTTGACCTAAGTCAACTAGATGTGCCAAGGTACCCTGAGCCATTGGAAGCTAATTCCTATCCTAAATATGCTCCTATCCTAACCTAGAGAGAAACTAAGTTCAAGTTCGATTTCTTATTGTGTGTAGATCTGGATGATCAATGCGGAAGGGTGATGCCACATGTCAACTACAACGTTGTATTCTCAAGAAGACCCAAGTCTTCTCGAAAGTACATCCCTACAGTTGGTGTGTGCCAACATCCTACAAAAACTACCTCATCAAGATGTACATACCCCAAGGATATCATTAATGAATTTATTAATTTGGATTAAATATTTACCACAAAAACCCTGCTAAACCCTAATCCAACACTCCATAAGTTCTTTCCTAAATTTTTTCATTTAGTCCATGAAGAACTTCGTTAAACTTATGGTTTCTTTTAATGTTCATTTTCTCAGTTAAACTAGCAATTAACCAAAATAGGACAACGATATCATAAGTTTCATTTTAAATGTTCTTTAACTTTTAGGAAGGTTTAACAACTGCATATATCCAATTAAAGTAGACTTCATACTAAATGAATTCTAATAAATAGTAATCATACCTCCAAACCTTTTAGGTTTATATTCAATTGAGAGAGAGAAAGAGTCTTTCTCTATATGATTAAGTATTAGGGTATATCATCCCCAATATCCATATTTCTTAATGCATGTTCATTATGCATCACATTATTATGTTAAATTGTTTAGATAAAACACATCATATTATGCAACTCAACAAGTTGCTTCATTATAGGGGAAATTGAACTAATTCCCATTATCCATTTTATCAAGATAACAAGATAAGCATAACTTAATATAAAGAATATAAACAAGATGGAACTTTCATCTTCTTTATAAAAGTACAAGATAATTTACACAACCAATACAAATAAATCACAACTCGCAATTCATCATTACAACTTATAAAATTTACAAGACTATGCTCTTTAGGCATCTGCATAACAACAACCTTAATTCTATAAAGTATACAACTTTTCTTTTACAATTCAACAAAAGAATGAATCAGAATTCTTTACTAAGAATTAGACATATATCAACCAATGCATCATATAAGTTTTTTCCTTCTTTTACCACTTAAGTCGTCCATCTGTAAAAATAGCTAGCATGGGTCAGTTCAATGAACTAAGCATGATAAGCACTAATCATTAAAATGAAGTGCATTCCACTAATTGTTTCATTAAAGCAACACTACTTTAATGAGACAATAAAAACATAATAAAATCAGCATAAGTGATATCAAACAGAAAGGAAGTACTTAATAAATCTAGATCAACTTTTAAAAAGAAAAGCAGAATATAATAAACAATATCTGCCTAAGATCTTAAAGTTCTATTAATACTATCAATGGCTTGTAAACAAATAATCAATCCTGCCATCCCATTATTTCATAATTCTATCCTAATAGAATACCACATTTATCTTTTCTAAGAGACAAAATAAATGTATACAACAAGGTTCCTTCAAGGATGATTCATCTAAATCATAAGTAAGGAAAAAAAGAACCATTATAAACTCAGCCCAAACCTATAACATCAGAAAAATAGACCAGTTTGTAACATGAGTTACTTGTTCCTTTCTCGAAATAACAATATTCCACATTCAATCATTTTAATATACATCAAAAAGTATTTCATAACCATCCAAGAAGGTAAGTAAAACTAGAACAATCCAAATGCACCTCCAATTCCAACTCTACTTGTTAGAAATTATAGATTAAATAACATAAATAAATTTTCACAAGCAAAGCGAGTCCCAAAGAGGATTTAATCTCTACTCAAGTTCTTCAAAAGGAAAAAGAGTACAAGAGACAAACCTACTCCTTTCCATTTAAACTAGGCAAGATTAGTAAACAACAGTCAAACCCATAAGTATTAATTTACTTAAAAACAAAACCTTCTCTACTATTAGTTCTCTACATTATTTCCTCAATGATTCAAACAAGGTGGGCCAACAGGTCATAAGAATCACCATCTCGAAAGAGAATCGAGTACAAAAAGTTCAAACAATGAGCTTAACCAAGGAAAGAGGAATGGTAACTCAAATAAGGAAAGAAAAATGATAAATCATTTTGTTCAACTGAATAAGAAGTTCAAGTTTCAAACCAATTCATGATGAAAGCATACGGTAGACCCGAACCAATATACTATTCACAAAAGAATACATATTTATATAAATTTACTTTCACAAAGAGAAACCAAAGTCTTATTCACTATTTCAGTTGAGAATAACATCCCAAAACAATAAAAGATAAGGTTCAAAATTACCCACGAACCCAAGAATGGAGACTTACAAATGCCTCTACATGAATACAAAAGGTAAGTAGTTCGTAATTCAAAAGAATCAAACTCAATACAACTAAACAGAGAAGGAATCCTTCCTAATTATTTCAGTGTCCAAGGTAATATCCCAATTCTTCCTGAATTATTCAAAGAGACAGAAGAGAGGGAGAGCTAGAACCCAAAACACCCAATACAGAAGTTGTCTCGGTCTTAAATTCCAAAGCAACAAGAATGGAATATCAAAACAGAACTTCACAACCACGAAATTACGACAGTGGTGCCTTAGTACAAACTAATACAGTCAACCCCGGAACGGGTTTCTTCCGAAAGTGGGAGAGAAAACTTCCTCCAATTCCCATTCTCATACTATCTCAAGAAGTTGATACAGTAAAAAAAAATAGAAGTTCAACATTCCTTAAGACATTTCCAGTTCCAAAGCTCAAAAGATTTCAAACAACTCAAACAAGTTTTCACCCAGTCTCCTGGTGAGTGAGTTGCAAAAATAAAGAGTTATAAGCTAAACCTTTTAACAAAAGAATAACCCAATACAAAAATTCTTGAACAAAATCGAATATATCGATCAAAATATAAGCTCATAACACTCAAGTGTTAAATCAGAGTTCAGTGTCGAACCCAAGCTTCACGCACAATGTTCAGAACTTCACAAGCAAAATAATGCGAGTACAGTGATAAATACGAACTCCATGCAATAGTTTAGTAATACATAAGTTTCCAAAATAGTGGTTCCATTCAAACGAAGCTCCAACACAAGCTTAAACAAAACAAAAAGTTCCAACACGAGTCTGCATCCAAAGAATGCAACCCAGAAGCAATATAAAACAAAACTCAAGTTTCCCTAAGCTCATATGCTTTTATTGTCACGAAAGTCAGTTCAATGCACATAACCATCAAATACAAGATCTAGAGAGCATAACAGAGATACAAAACAAGTTCTAATACCATTTTTACTTGCATGTAGGTCATAAAACTAGCACAGAAAGCTAGTTTCCAAAACAATACTATTTTTCCATGGATTCAAATCAAACACACAAGGATCCATAAAACCCAACAATAAAAATAACTAGATAGGAAAGAAAACAAGAATCTCACGAGAGAAGAGTTTTTCTAATGAATCATTTAGAATAATGAAAATAATTTTAATAGTTAGAGCCTATCATGTCTAATGGTGCTTCCACCAAATCAAAGGAGACTTCCAGTCGAGCTTCCAACTCTTTTTCTCCACGAAAACAGATCAAAAATCAAACATCTCTTCCACCTACACCTCAAATAATTTCCTTTGATCAAAATTAGGCCAAAGAAACCAAAAATATTTTTGAAGTGAAGGTCAAACTGCTAGTTCGAAGAACCAGTTAGCTCTATGCAGAGAAAAATCCACCATGCATGCAAAACCAAATGACCTCCTACAAACCCATATTCTATGTTTCCAAGATGGTTTACACACAAATATCGAGGCTCATAAATTCCATAAATGCCATTCAATCCAAAATTCTTGCTTATATTTCCTTGCCACCACCTCCTAAATCTGGCAAATGCCAAATCAATACAAAAATACAATTCCATCTGTTAGTGGAGCTTCCATGTAGGCCTCCACCAAGTCCACTAGCCCCCTACCAAATGCAGGAATACCTCATCATTTAAACCCCTTTAAAATCATTTAAATGCCATTGGAACCGTCACCCTTGTGTCATGCGACCCCTTTAGGTTCCCTTTAATAGTTTAGGTTAGATTCAAATAGACTTAGGTTAGTTTAACAATTACTAACATAGGTCTTAGAACATTAGCCATTAAAATTCCCACCTTACATTAGGTTCAATTCATAACCCTTTAGTTATTAGGTAATAGCTAAAATAGCCTAGTATCCCTTTAGTAATCCTTCCCTAATCCATTTAGCACAATGCTTAGGTTAGGATGCCAACTCCATAATTAGAATAAGAGGCTTAGGTTAGAACATAATTCCAATAAGTAAACATAGCTAGAACTTAGTTGTTCTTACCTAGCTTAGGTTACCATTAGGATAGTCCTTAGGTTTTAGGACTCCAAAATTCTCCTTAGAGAATTGAATTTTTCTTAAGTCCTTAATGTCCTACCAAGATCAATCACTAAAGACCCGGGCAAAAACATACAGCTAAACGAAAACACGTTGAAACAAGACCAAGAATTAGTATCATACAAAATTCAGTCTTCTATGTCCCTTAAACTACTGAATGTCAATTTTACCATTCAGTCTATGAAGAAGACTTGAAACATTCCTTGGATCACTGAAATTGATCCAAGGATGAGCCGAAAAATAAATGAGTCTGCAACTCTTAAAAAATTATTGCAACTCCTCCTTCCAAAGTGAAATTGAATTCTTGACAACCATATAATTTTATTCTAATGATTTTAATAATAGAAAAGATTTATCCTTATCAAGGATGATCTTCAATAGTCAAAAGAACACATATTTATTCAGAAAATCACATGTCAACACTTGAATGTAAGAGAGGAATATATTCATTTTCGAGGGTGTTACATGCTTCCCTCCTAAAAAGAATCATCGTCCTGAAGACTATCTCATTTTTTAAATATTGCATCAAGGAAAAATTATCCTATTCACTTTTCTTACCATAAGTCAAAACATATCGACATTAATTAAGTTCCATAAATCAAAATTACATAGTTGTTTATTCAAAATAAATAAATATCTTCCAAAAACTGGCATACTTATTGTATTACAAAGATAAAATCACACATTTTTATCAGTCAACAAAATCAATCCTATTCAAAGAGATATGGAAAATAAGTTCTCATATCCTCAAGGTTTTCCCAGGTTGCACTTTTTTCATTAAATTGGTCCCATTGGACCTTGCATTGGCTTATCTCACGATTTCTCAAATGTAACTAGCAAGTTTCAAGAACTTGTATGGGTTTAACCATGATTATTTTTTGGTCCTGTACCTAAAATGAATTCTAATTTAACACATGTGATAAATCTAAAACATATTTCTTAAGCAAAGAAATATGGAAAACATCATGCATTCGTGACAAAGTAGGAGGTAATGCTAAATGATAAGCTACAAGGTTGATTACTTCAACTATCTCAAAAGGTCCCACATAACGAGGTGATAACTTGGCAGCCTTTCCAAAAGTTATAGAACTCTTTTTCAGTTTAACTCAAAGAAAGACTTTCTCACCAAGTTCAAATTTCCTATCAACCCTCTTTAAGTCAACATAACTCTTTTTCCTATCTGTTGCTTCTTTCAAGCGTTCACAAATCAATTTAACTTTTTGTTTCATTTCGTAATAATTTTAGGTCCAATTACATCTCTTATCCTCTATGTTATCCCAAATAACAAGGGTTCTACATTTTCTTCCATATAATGCCTCGAAAGGTGTCATCTTAAGAGAAGCATGATATGTATTATTTTATGTAGATTCAACTAATGGAAGCTAATTTTCCCACTTATACTTTGTTGATCCATGCAATACATCCGTAAAATATCTTCTAAAACTTGATTTACTCTTTTAGTCTGTCCATCTGTTTCCGATGATACATAGAACTGAAATTCAACTTAGTTCCTATATTTACATTAAGAATTTTCCAAAATCTTGACGTCACTCTAGGATCTCTATATGAAATAATTAATTCGGTAATCCATGTAATCTGAAAATTTCATATACAAATCTTCTTGCCAAACTAGGAGAATCATCCTTGATTCCCAACAATAAATGTGCTACTTTTGTTAGTTTATCCACAACTACTAAAATAACATCATGCTTATTTCTTGACATAGGAAACCCTTATACAAAATCCATTCTTATTACTTACCACTTGTACTACGGTATGCTACGGGGATACGACAAACTGGTTGGGTGCATATGTTTCACCTTAACACATTGGCATTCAAGGCAATGTGTTACATATTATAGAACATCCTTTTTCATTCTGTCCATAAATATTATTGTTTTATACTAGCAAGCATTTTTGTAATTTCGTGGTGTCTAGAAAAGGTGAATTATGAAATTTTGCTAACAATTTCTTTCTCAAATCATTTAACGAAGGTACATAGACTCTGTTTTCAAATTGTAAGTTTCATTCTTTATCAAAGAAAAAAACTTTATACCTCAAATCATTTGAATCTGCAGCAAGCACTACTTTTACTTGCTTTGAAAGTAGAGTCGATTCCATAACACTTTTACTTCATCCTTAAACTAAGTTCTTAACGTTATAAGAGCATAAATGTGCTTCCTCTAACTTAGAGCATCAGCCACTCTATTTTATTTACCCTTAATATAACTAATGTCAAAATCATATTGAGACAAAAATCTAACCACCTTCGTTGTCTTGCATTAAGATTTGGCCGAGTGAAGATATACTTGATCCAAGGTGATCATTTTTCAATTTAAAAGGTTTACCAAACAGGTAATGTCCCCAAACTTGTAGTGCTTGAACAATGGCACCAAGCTCTAAATCATGTAGACCATAGTTCAACTCATGTAACTTTAGTTTTCTACTTTCATATGTTATGACATGACCATTTTGTAACAAAATACCTCCTAGACCTTCACCTGATGCATCAGTTACCACCATAAAATCTCCATTAGGATCTGGTACTATAAGAATAGGTGTTGAAGTTAACTACTCCTTCATGGTTTTTAATTTAATTTCACATTTCTCACTCCAAACAAACTTTTTATCTTTCTTCTGTAAGGAAGTTATTGGTGTAGCTATCTTAGAAAAATCTTTTACAAATTTCCTATAGTAGCCAGCAAGTCCCATGAAGCTTCTAACTTCATGTACATTCTTAGGTGCATGCCACTTTGTTATAGCTATAATTTTCAAAGGGTCTACAGTAATTCCATATTTACTTATTACATGTCCCAAATAGTGTACTTCTGTGTCATAGAAATAACATTTAGACAACTTACCAAATAACCATCTCTTTCTTAATATTCCCAAAACTATCTTCAAATGCTCATGATGTTCCTCAATAATTTTTGAATATATGAGAATTTCATCCAAGAATACAAGCACAAATTTGTCCAAGTATTCTTGAAATATATTATTCATTAAATTCATAAATGTTACAGGTGCATTAGTTAATCCAAAAGGTAAAACCGTGAACTCATAATGTCCATACCTTGTTCTGAAAGTTGTTTTATGAATATCCTCATCCTTAATTCACAATTAATGATATCCAAATCAAAGATCTATCTTATAATATACCGATGCTCCATGCATCTAATAAAATAAATCATCAATCCTAGGGAGTGGGTATCTATTCTTGATTGTTTCTTTATTTAACATTCTATAATCAATGCACAATCTAAGGGTTCCATCTTTCTTTTTCACAAAAATTACAAGTGCTCCCCAAGGTGAAACACTTGGTCTAATCAAACCTTTAGACAAAATCTCATGCAACTGAGCCTTAAGCTCTACTAATTCTGTAGTAGTCATTCAATATGGTGCTTTAGAAATAGGTTCAGTTCCAAGCTTGATCTCAATCATGAAATCAAATTCCCTTTTGGGTGGAAGACCTAGAAATTCTTCCGGAAATACATCACTGAAGTCACATAACAATGGATATCGTTCCATAACATCGATGCTCTCTTCTGTTGATTCAATAATTTTCACTGCGTATAAGGTACATCCTTTATTTTTGGCCTTTTTAAGTTGCATAGCTGATAGTTTTCTAACAGAAATCTCATGTTTCACACCCTGAATCTCTATTTTTTTTACAAAGTCATCTAAACAACTAAAGTGTTTTTCAAAATAATCCACTTTAGCGTTACGCTAACCAAAGAACATTTATGATAATATCATAAGACCCCAAAGGTGCAATATAAAGATCAACCTCAGTGGAAAAGTTAGGTAAATCAAGGACTACTCCAAAAAGACACATACTAACCGTATGAACAACATTATTCCCATACTGTACATAGTCCATGTTTTATCCATGTTTCTAGCTTTTCTTTTTAGTTTTGATGCTAATTTACTAGAAATAAAACATTCAATAGCTTCGGTATCAAAAAGAATAGTTATAGGTAAGCCAAATAACTTACCCAAAACTTCTATGGATGTGGCTTTTCTCGATCACCTTGTTAGCTACTACACTTGTATCTTGTGTTGTTGATTATGATTGTCCCTCTTCATAGGAAATTTATTTGCATAATGATCTTTGCCATAGTTATAATAGCCTCATACAGGTCCCTTCCTAGGCTCAGGTTTATTTTCATCCTTAGAGTTATCATTCGACCCCCATAGGACTTGTGTTCATTATTATTGTTCTTAGCAAAGTTACTCAGTGCATTATCGAAAAACTTTTTGTTGCAGTGCTTTTTTATTTGTATTAGATGAAAACTTACTTTTCATTCTAAATTTCTTCCATGGTCCTTTCTTAGGTGTAAGAGATGATGAAGAGGAGTTGGGATTTTTCTTCCTTACTTCCTCCTTGTGAGCAGAAATTGCCTTTAATTTTTGTTCCTGCCTTATGGATTTTTCAACAACCCCTTCCATTGTGGTTGGGCTATGAACATCCACCTCTCCCCTATAACGGGATTCAATCCCATGATGAATTTCTATATCTGAACTTCTCATCAGTTTGGTACTGAGGTACATACTTAAGGAGTTTTAGAAATCGCTCCCAATACTCGATTCATGATTAGCTTTCCTTGAGCTAAGTTTTGGAATTCAGTAATTTTCTAATCATAGTAGAGTTGTGGCAGCCACCGTTTCCTAAAGTAACCTTTAAATTGATCCCATGTGATATTGGCTTCATCAATATTCGACTCAACCTTATGGTTGTCCCACCATGAAGATGCTTCGTGAGAAATTTGATATGCTCCCCATATCACCTTTGTTTCTTCCAAGAAATTCCTTATTGTAAAGTATTTCTCTATTTCCATGAGCCAATTCTCAACCCCATATCCTAATGTGGTTCCATCAAACTTGGGTGGACTTATCCTTTTTATATCATTAGTGAGTTCATCTCACAAATGACCTAGCCTTTTTCTTCTCACGCCGAATAGGTATGTTAACATTGTTATTATCAACACCCACATTAGTGTTGTCCCTGCAGGTGGCTGATTATTGTTATCGACTTCTTCTTCCTCCTCATTGCCCATTTCTTTTTGTTTAAGGATAGCCAAACAATCTCTTGTGTCTAACGGGGTAGTAAGGATCTCATCAAATTTCGGACAATTGTAGCTCCTTCCTATGGCGGAGGGTTATTTACAACATTTCCTCTTGTTCTAACCATTTTTTGTTACAATAAAATTTAAGTTTCATCAGATTATGGACACAATAGGTCTAAGAGCTACAACCTTCAGCTCTGATACCAAGATGTAACATTCCCATTTTAAGACTTTAGAAACAAGGGAATTTTTTAATATATATATATATATATAATGTTCATTATTCTAAATAAAGCATTATTTAGAACAAACATTCCATGCCAATCGAATTCAAATAGATAACCATATGCAACTGTAATGACTCGATGATCCACCAATCTATTCATTTCATAACTTGGTAAGCTACCAATCTATTTATGTTCTCTTAAGTATTGAATACATATTGTATACTTCATATATTTGGTTTTCCTACCCTACACTGGGTACTGAGTGATCTGTTTAAAGAACATATTTGAATATCTGTTACCAATATTCATCTGATATCATGTTGTTTTAAACTTGGTGACATAGGACAACACAACCAACAACTTGCGATACTTTGGCCAAATATTTACAACATATTGTGTATGTCACTATTCCTAGATAGCATACTCGTCATATTGGAATATGTCCTTCACCTCACTCCTCTATTATCATGATTGGTCTTTACTAACTACCATCAATCCACTTGTCCTAGGTTTAACCCTAGCCCTAGATAGAAACATAACTTATTATAGGAAGATGCTCACAATGGCTTAGGGTAAATGGGCATACTCGGTTGACCTAAGTCAACCGGATGTGCCAAGGTACCCTGAGCCATTGGAAGCTAATTCCTATCCTAAATATGCTCCTATCCTGACCTAGAGAGAAACTAAGTTCAAGTCTGAGTTCTTATTGTGTGTAGATCTGGATGATCAATGTGGAAGGGTGATGCCACATGTCAACTACAAATTGTATTATTGAGAAGACCCAATTCTTCTCAAAATTACAGCCCTACATTTAGCGTGTGCCAACATCCTACAGAAATTGCCTCATTGAGATGTACATACCCCAAGGAGATCATTAATAAATTAATTAATTTGGATTAAGTCTTTATTACAACAACCCTGTTAAACCCTAATCCAACACTCCATAAGTTATTTCTTTAATTTGTTTCATTTAGTCCATGAAGAACTATGTTAAAATTATGGTTTTTTTTAATGTTCATTTTCTCAATTAAACTGGCAATTAACCAAAACAACACAATGATACCATAAGTTTCATTTTAAATGTTCTTTAACATTCAGGAAGGTTTAACAACTACGTATATCCAATTAAATTAGACTTCATACTAAATGAATTATAATAAATAGTAATCATACCTCTAAACCTTTTAGGTCTATATTCATTTGAGAGATAGAGAGCCTTTCTCTATATGATTAAGTATTAGGGTATATCATCCCCAATATCCATATTTATTAATGCATGTTCATTTTGCATCACATTATTATGTTAAATTGTTTAGATAAAATACATCTTACTATATAACTCAATAAGTTGCTTCATTATAGGGGAAATTAACTGATTCCCATTATCCATTTTATCAAGATAACAAGATGAGCATAACTTAATATAAAGAACATAAACAAGATGGAACTTTCATCTTTTTATAAAATTACAATATGATTTACAAAACCAATACAAATAAATCACAACTTGCAATTTATCATTACAACTTATAAAATTTACAAGACTGTGCTCTTTAGGCATATTGCATAACAACAACCTTCATTCTATAAAGTATACAACTTTTGTTTTACAATTCAACAAAAGAATGAATCAGAATTCTTTACTAAGATTTAGACATATATCAACCAATGCATCATATAAGTTTTTTCCTTATTTTACCACTTAAGTCATCCATCTGCAAAAATAGATAGCACGGTTAGTTTAATGAAGTGAGAATGATAAGTACTAATCATTAAAATGAAGTGCATTCCACTAATTTATTTCATTAAAGCAACACTTTGCTTTAATGAGACAATAAAAACATCATAAAATCAGCATAAGTGATATCAAATAGAAAGGAAGTACTTAATAAATCTATATCAACTTTTAAAAAGAAAAGTAGAATATACTAAACAATATCTGCCTAAGATCTTAAAGTTCTATTAATACTATCAATGGCTTGTAAACAAAAATCAATCCTACCATCCCATTATTTCATAATTCTATCCTAATAGAATACCACATTTATATTTTCTAAGAGATAAAATAAATGTATAAGCAAGGTTCCTTCAAGGATGACTCGTCTAAATCATAAGTAAGGAATAAAAACAACCAATATAAACTTAGCACAAACCTATAACATTAGAAAAATGCAGACCATTTGTAACATGAGTTACTTGTTCCTTTCTAAAATAACAATATTACACATTCAATCATTAGAATATACATCAAACATAATTCCATAACCATTCAAGAAGGTAAGGAAAACCAAAATAGTCTAACTGCAACTCCAATTCCAACTCTACATGTTAGAAATTATCAATCAAATATCATAAATCAATGTTCACAAGCAAAGTAGTCCCAAAGAGGAGTTAATCTCTACTCAAGTTCTTCACAAAGGAAAAAGAGTACAAGAGACAAACCTACTCCTTTCCATATAAACTAGGTAAGACTAGTCAACAATAGTCAAACCCATAAGTATCAATTTACTTAACAATAGAACCTTCTTGGCTACTAGTTCTCTACATTATTTCCTCAATGATTCAAACAAGGTGGACCAATAGGTCAAAATAAATCACCATCTCGAAAGAGAATCGAGTACGAAAAGTTCAAACAATGAGCTTAACCAAGGACAGAGGAATGGTAACTCAAATAAGGAAAGAAACAATGATAAATCATTTTGTTCAACTGAACAAGAAGTTCCAGTTTCAAACCAATTCAGGATGAAAGCATACAACAGACCTGAACCAATATACTATTCACAAAAGAATACATAATTATATAAATTTACTTTCATGAAGAGAAACCAAAGTCTTATTCACTATTTCAGTCGAGAATAACATCCCAAAATAATAAATGATAAGGTTGAATTACCCACTAACGCAATACTGGAGACTTACAAATTCCTCTACACGAATACTAAAGGTAAGTAGTTTGTAATTTAAATGAATCAAACTCAATACAATCCCAGAAGGAGAGAGGAATCCTTCCTAATTATTTCAGTGTCCAAGGTAATATCCCAAATCTTCCACTAAGACCTGATTTATTCAAAGAGACAAAAGAGAGGGAGAGCTAGAACCCAAAATGCCCAATATAGAAGCTGTCTCAGTCTTAAATTCCAAAGAAACAAGAATGGAATATCAAATCAGAACTTCACAACCACGAAATTACGACAGTGGTTCCTCCGTAAAAACTAATATAGTCAACCCAAAAGTGGGTTTCTTCCAAATAGTGGGGAGAGAACACTTCCTCCAATTCCCACACTCATACTATCTCAAGAAGTTGATACAGTAAAAAAAAAAAGCTCAACATTCCTTAAGATGTTTCTAGTTCCAAAGATGAAAAGATTTCAAACAACTCAAACAAGTTATCACCCAGCTCTCCTAGTGAGCAAGTTGTAAAAATACAGAGGTATAAGCTAAAACTTTTAATAAAATAATAACCCAATACAAAAATTCTTGAACAGAATCAAATATATCGATCATTATATAAGCTCATAACACTCAAGTGTTAAATCAGAGTTCAGTGTCGAACTTAAGCTTCACACACAATTGTTATAACTTCACAAGAAAAATAATGTGAGTACAATGATAAATACAAACTCCATGTAACAGTTTAGTAATACATAAGTTTCCAAAATAGTGGTTCTATTCAAACGAAGCTCCAACACAAGCTTAATCAAAACACAAAGTTCCAACACAAGTCTACATCCAAAGAACGCAACCTAGAAGAAATATAAAATAGAACTCAAGTTTCCCTAAGCTCATATGCTTTTATTGACATGAAAGTTAGTTCAAAGCACATAACCATTGAATAAAATATCTAGAGAGCATAACAGAGATACAGAACAAGTTCTAATACCATTTTTTCTTGCATGCAGGTCGTAAAACTAGCACAAAAAGCTAGTTTCCAAAACAATACTATTTTTCCATGGATTCAAATCAAACACACAAGGATCCATAAAACCCAGTAAGCAAAATAACTAGACAGGAAAGAAAAAAAGAATCTCATGAGAGCAGAGTTGTTCTAATCAATCATTTAGAAGAACACAAAGAATTTTAATAGTTAGAGCCTATCATGCTTGATAGTGCTTCCACCAAATTTAAGAATACTTCTATCTGAGCTTCTAACTCTTTTTCTCCTCGAAGACAAATAAAAATCAAACATCTCTTCCTCTTATGCCTCAAATATTTTCCTTCGATCAAAATTAGGACAAACAAAAAAAATAACTTTGAAGTTAAGGTTGAAATGCTGGTTCGAAGAACCAGTTAGCTCTATGCAGAGTAAAATCCACCATGCATGCAAAACCAAATGACCTCCTACAAACCCACCTTCTCTATTTCCAAGATGGTTTTCACGTGAATACCGAGGCTCATAAATTCCATAAATGTCATTCAATCTAAAATTCCTACTTATATTTCCTTGCCACTACCTCCTAAATCTGGCGAATGCCAAATCAACACAAAAATACAATTCCATCTGTTAGTGGAGCTTCCACGTAGGCCTCCACCAAGTCCACTGGCCCCCTGCCAAATCTGGTAGTACCTTATCATTTAAACCCCTTTCAAATCATTTAAATTCCATTAGAACCATCGCCCTTGTGTCATGTGACCCCTTTAGGTTCCCTTTAATAGTTTAGGTTAGATTCAAATAGACTTAGGTTAGTTTAACAATTACTAACATAGGTCTTAGAACATTAGCCATTAGAATTCCCACCTTAGGTTAGGTTCAATTCATAACCCTTTAGTTATTAGGTAATAGCTAAAATAGCCTAGTATCCCTTTAATAACCCTTCCCTAATCCATTTAGCACAATTCTTAGGTTAGGATTATAACTCCATAATTAGAATAAGAGGCTTAGGTTAGAACAGAATTCCAATAAGTAAACATAGCTAGAACTTAGTTGTTCTTACCTAGCTTAGGTTACCATTAGGATAGTCCTTAGATTTTTAGGACTCCAAAATTCTCCTCAGAGAATTGAATTTTTCTTAAGTCCTTAATGTCCTACCAAGATCAATCACCAAAGACCTAGGCACAAACATATAGCTGAACGAAAACATGTTGAAACAAGACCAAGAATTAGTATCATACAAAATTCAGTCTTCTATGTCCCTTAAACTACTGAATGTCAATTTTACCATTCAGTCTATGAAGAAGACTTGAAACATTCCTTGGATCACTGAAATTGATCCAAGGATGAGTCAGAAGAAGAAATGAGTCTGCAACTCTTAAAACCAGATTGCAACTCCTCCTTCCAAAGTGAAAATGAATTCTTGACAACCATATAATTTCAGTCTAATGATTTTAAGAACAAAAATATTTATCCTTATCAAGCATGATCTTCAATAGTCAAAAGAACACATCTTTATCTAGAAAATCACATGTCAACACTTAAATGCAAGAGAGGAATATATCAATTGTGGAGGTTGTTACGGTGAAGACATTCTTTGTGACGGGTACTACTAGATACTCTTTTTATTTCTCATGAGGGTTCGACTAGGATTGATGATTGGAATTTATCTCATCATTGGAAGTCATGATTAGCCGTTGTTGTTGGCCCTCGATGTTAATGTCTTCTCGATTTAATGTTGTTTTTATTTTGCTATTTAGCTTGTTGTTATTAGGTTCTTTTCTTAGAAGCTTACTCTCTTCATTTGCACTTTCTTTATCTATCTTATTGTTTTTCTTTGTGTGTTGTTGATTTTCTATATATGTATTTTGAGCCTCCTTGTACAAGGTTATAGTCCCTTTCAAAAACTATTTACTAATAATTTAAAAAAATTGTGATGAGCCCATGCTTCTTACTAGTAGCATGAGGCTATGAAAGGAAGAAGGTACCCTTACTCATCTATTTTTTATACTTGGTGATGATCCCTTGCCTCTTACTAGTGGCATGGGGTAAAATGTAGGGGTTCATTGCAAAATATATAAAAATCCTTAATACAATATGAAATCAAGGTGATTATTCATACAAAATCCCAAAGAAACAATTTATATGTCCACGTTTGGAGAGAAACCATTCCATACGGAGATATTTCCAATTGTAGTAAGCCATTTGTGGGTCCAAGTCTAGTGAAAGACCTATAAAGTGAAAGTAATTTTGTATTTGGCTCGGTAATATTAATTATAGATGAGTCATAGTTTTCCACATGGACCATTGTTAAACCTAATGTCTTTACATCCATTCACTACCTCATGTGTCTCACGTCCTTCTTGACTCTCGGTGTTGAGACATCGCGCATTCCTAGTTGCATGGAGTCAAGGGTGGAGTAAGACATCCTATCACTATATCATCTATAATACATTCTACCAATGGAATGAAATATTTAATATTGTTTGAAAATGAGTTCCCAACATGTAAAATTATATGTCTATGTTTTCATATATCATTTTTTCTATCCTATTCTACCACCTCTCATGTCTATTTTCCTTTTTCCCAAAAATTTAGTACATTTATCATCTAGTGTATCATCCATCTTCACTCTACCCATATCTAAATATTTTTGAGACTCTTAGTTCTTACATGGTTTTGGAATGGGTTCATGATTACTTTCACTTCTTGTGCTCACTCTCACAACTATGTCCCTCACATGGATACCTAGGCAAAAAATTCATAGAAAAAAGAGAAAAATATTCCAAAACTACCAAAAATACATTAAACCAGTCAAAGTCTATAAAAAATTAGAAAAAACCATTCAAATAAAAACCTAAACATTTGAAACACCGAAAAAACCTAAAAATCAATACATTAAATCATATCTTAGTGTACGTTCCAAATATACTACAAACATCACACCATCCTAATCCAAATCCCTTACGTGTATCCTTGTTTGGGGTACTCTTACCTCTCATTTTCTCCTTTATATGTATCCTTTCTTTGTATAAATGACCTAATCAATCCGAATCATCTTACCCTTGCATGACTCCTTCTTTGGGGAAAAATCAATCAATCATCATTGTGGAACACATTAGGGATGAAGTTAAATGTCTTTATGTAAAGTTTTTTTGCATTATTACTTTTCTTAGTTATTTGTTGACCAATTACAAGTTTATTATTTATCATCTTGGTTTATTTGTAGCCATGGCACATACATTTACTATTAATATTGGGTTTATTTTTTTCTTTTTTTTGTGTGTGTTTGTTTACACATGTTATAGGTTACTCATCATGGTTCTTTAATAATCATGGTGCCTATTATATTATGAAAAAGTAAAGAAGGATTCTCTAAATTACAAATTTTGAATATATAATCAAGGTATAAGCAAGGTCATTCCCATCATTCTTTCATCACAATCATTATGAATTTAAAAAAATTAATCATCATCATATGTCTATCATATATCATCTACCATAATCAACTCAACAACATATCAAATCTTAACTCAAATGGATAATGATTTTTTTATATCAAACGATGCTTTCATTATTCCCTTCTTCCAACCCTAATTCACATCCCAAAACCCTAATTTTGGTCTTTAACCTTTTGTTTATCATTTTATGAGCCTTGTTTCCCTATCTTTCACACAGAATCCTCATATTTCTATTATCAAGAATTTTTCCATTGTTGTATTGTGTCACCCATCCACTCGAGGGGGAACTCCATTATAAAACTATACATTGATTAGGGCATCAAAATTATTCATTGGGAAAAATCAGGCGTTCGAACACTTCTCTATCATTTGTTTACTAATCTACATGCCTCTACTACTATCTTTAAAATTATATTACTTCGTAATAACACTTTCAACAAGGATACATGTAGAAACCATAAAATACCCATTACACATTATAATCTATGAAAACACCCATATTGGTGGATATAAAATATATTATCAAACATATATCTAACTTTCAGGATTTTAGAAACAATAACTTAACTCGGTCTCTTCATAGGAGGATCATCTATAAGCCTATAATGGACAAAAACTACACCACTTTCTCAAACCTTTATTTTATTGACATAATAGAACCTTGCATGGTTTTACACTCACCTCACACTTCTCCTCTAACTCCTCACAACATCACTCTAGTCATGAAAAATCTCATCCTTCTTGCAGATAGGTTCCACCCTTACTTGCCTTAACTTGCTCCTTGATTTGGATTCACTAGTCCCTAGCTTACTCCACCTTGTTGTCCTCTTCAAATCCTTTTATAATTTATCCCCGCTTCACGCACTCACACCACTATTAGATCCAATATACTATGAATTCAATGAATTCAAAATGCTTACAATCAATCATTTGTACAAAATTGGATACTAAACCCTTAAGACAAGATTTATACTAAAACCATGGGTTGGGGGAAATTACATAAAATTATAATATCTTTCCTTCCTCCAGCCCTATTTCACATCCCAAAACCCTAAATTTGGTCTTTAACCTTTTTTTTTATCATTTTATGAGCCCGTTTTTCTTATCTTTCACACAGAATTCTCGTATTTCTATTATCAAGCATTTTTCCATTGTTATATTGTGTCACCCATCTACTCAAGGGGGAACTCCCTTGGAAAAATATAGATCAATTAGGGCATCCAAATTATACATTGGGACAAATCAGGTAGTTCAGGAAACTTCTTTATCATTTGTTTAATAATCTACATGCCTCTAGTACTATCTTTAAAATTCTATTACTTTGTAATAACACTTCAAATAGGTATAAATGTAGAAACCCTAAAATACCCATTACACATTATAATCTCTGAAAATTCCAATATTGGTGGATATAAAATGTATTATCAAACATATGTCTAACTTTCAAGATTTTAGAAACAATAACTTAACTCGGTCTCTTCATGGAGGATCATCTATAAGCCTATAATGGACAAAAACTACACCACTTTCTCAAACCTTTATTTTATTGACATAATAGAACCTTGCATGGTTTTACACTCACCTCACACTTCTCCTCTAACTCCTCACAACATCACTCTAGTCAGAAAAATCTCATCCTTCTTGCAGAGATAGGTTCCACCCTTACTTGCCTTAACTTGCTCCTTGATTTGGATTCACTAGTCCCTAGCTTACTCCACCTTGTTGTCCTCTTCAAATCCTTTTATAATTTATCCCCGCTTCACGCACTCACACCACTATTAGATCCAATATACTATGAATTCAATGAATTTAACATGCTTACAATCAATCATTTGTACAAAATTGGATACTAAACCCTTAAGACAAGATTTATACTAAAACCATGGGTTGGGGGAAATTACATAAAATTATAATATCTTTCCTTCTTCCAGCCCTATTTCACATCCCAAAACCCTAAATTTGGTCTTTAACCTTTTTTTTATCATTTTATGAGCCCGTTTTTCTTATCTTTCACACGCAATTCTCGTATTTCTATTATCAAGCATTTTTCCATTGTTATATTGTGTCACCCATCTACTCAAGGGGAACTCCTTGGAAAAATATAGATCAATTAGGGCATCCAAATTATACATTGGGACAAATCGTAGTTCAGAAACTTCTTTATCATTTGTTTAATAATCTACATGCCTCTAGTACTATCTTTAAAATTCTATTACTTTGTAATAACACTTCAAATAGGTATAAATGTAGAAACCCTAAAATACCCATTACACATTATAATCTCTGAAAATTCCAATATTGGTGGATATAAAATGTATTATCAAACATATGTCTAACTTTCAAGATTTTAGAAACAATAACTTAACTCGGTCTCTTCATAGGAGGATCATCTATAAGCCTATAATGGATAAAAACTGCACCACTTTCTCAAACCTTTCTTTTACTGACATAAGAGCACCTTGAATGGTTTTAGACTCACCTCACACTTCTCCTCTAACTCCTCACAACATCACTCTAGTCATGAAAAATATCATCCTTCTTGCAAATAGGTTCCACCCTTACTTGCCTTAACGTGCTCCTTGTTTTGGCTTCACTAGTCCCTAGCTTAATCCACCTTATTATCCTCTTCAAATCCTTTTAGAATTCACCCCTATTTCACACACTCACACCACTATTAGATCCAATGTACTATGAAACCAATGAATTCAAAATGCTTACATTCACTCCTTTGTGCAAAATTGGCTACTAAACCCTTAAGACAAGGTTGATGCTACAACCATGGGTGGGGGAAACTACATGGACCGAGAAGATATTTCCTTCTTCCTTAGTGCTATCTTTTCACCTTAGAGGTGTGCCCCAAATTTGAGGGTCCAACTCTCTGTATAGATCCCTCTACTTCCATTTTTGTGTTTTGTCTCACAAACCCTTACTATGTCTTAGATAGGGGATTGTCATGTATAAATATCAATGTGAGAACTTTAAAGAAGAAGTAAGGGGTGATTCAGAATCCATTGATCCCTTTGACATGTGTACAAATTTTTACCCCTACACTCAATGGTAAGCTCTCCCTTCCCTTTTTATTACTTCCACTTGACTAGCTCTTCCAATGTGCATTGTGATTCTCGGTTGACAGCTTAGGATTTTCTTAGAACTCCACCACCGAAACTAGAAATTTCCTTCAAAATATTTGAAAGAGGTTCCTTATCATGATCTTTTAGAATTTTTGAGTCAAATTTCACTAATTTGAGGCTTATAATCTTGTGCCCTAGCTCCAATTTGAATGTAACCTACAACAGCTCCGAGAGGGTTATTTTTCTAATAACTTCACTTATAGATAGATTCAAAGTACAATATTTTAGGATAAGCTCTATCTCCATGTGTACCTTAAAAATTTCTTTCCAGTAGCCCATGAACCTCATTAAAATATTCAACCTTCCACCTAGTTATGTCATGCATGCAATGGTTTATGATTGTAACTAGGGTTTCTAATGGAAGGATGGCTTCCTCCTTATGCTCACACAGCCTCAATGGCTTCATACACTAATCACATACTCCTATATGAATATTTCACGTCTTATCTTGATAGTGAGGGAGTTTTTACTCACTCAAATAAGAAACTCAACCACTTTTTTGTTACCCTCTTCTTAGGACCTGAGATTATAAAATTTCAAAGGATTTCTTTCATCATACATGTGTTTACTTTTCAAATGTGGATGCTCCAAGATTTATAACCATTCTAGGTACCTCCATACTCATTCCTTTCCTTTCTTATTATGGTAGTTATGTAGTGAGCCTGACTATGATCTCATAATCCTCTGGCACATTTCTTGGAAATAGAGTATCCCACATCAATCACTACTAGAAACACTCGAGATCATCTCACTAGTGAGTAACTACATAGGAAATGATAAAGTCCTTTAATTTCATTTAGATTAAAATATAAACTATATATATATATATATACTTGTTTTTCATAACCATTTAAGAGATGTACAGTCCATGTAACTTAAATTCATGCACAAATGCATGTAATATTCACAAAGGTCACTATATAGGAACTCAATACTTGTTTTAGGTTAAAGATAACCTTTTCTATCATCTCTAAGATTAAGAAAAACACATGCACAACAAAAACACACATAAATCATGCAAAAACATAGTATAAACTAAGTTTTCCAAACTTGAATACCTCTTGATCTCATACATTGATTGATTATCAAGAAAAGATTGAATAATATTAGTTACATAAGCCTCTTACATCCTAATCCTCACTCTTATTCAATATTCCTCTCATTTTTTCAGTTACACAAGTCTTATAATGAGATTCCATTCACATAAAAGAGTTACTTCCACCTAATAATAACTCAAGTTTAGCATGATCTAGCTCTTCTTAGTGTTTATGACTCTAGAGAGGGTCTAGTCACCTCATAGGACCTCATTTCATCCTCATAAAGATTATGAGGTTCAACTACACAAATAAACTTCCTAAATCCACTAGCATTGACCTTAGAAGTTTGAATTTAGCATTTTGGAGGGAAAATTCCATATTTGAAATTTGAAAGGTCTAGACACCAACTTAGAAAAAAAAACCACACCTAATGAGCTATGACACACTGTTAACACACTTGACAAGTCAGCTAATGTCCTTATGACTTATTTATAGGATTCTCCTACATCACATATCCTCCAAACATTGTTGCATAACATTCATAAATACTAATTGGTACATTATTCACCCATATCCCAGTTCTATAATTTATTTAATTAATTCTATTATACTCTATATGCAATATACACCCATTTGGCCAATTTAATTAGTTATTTGGATAAATAAAAAGTAATTATCTACTCAACTTCCACTCTCCTCCACTTCACTATGTAACTCACTCAAGCTGACTATTCACCCCACTCTAGTTCTAGAATCATAAAAAAATGGAATAAAACATGCGCGTACACTTTGGAATAATTTAAGATCCAACTAATGTGAAATAAATCCTCTTTATCTCTCATTCAAAGGGCCAACTACACAATATAAATCAACTATGCTAAATAAGGAAAATGAAATCAATATCCCGAAAATAAATTAATTCCGCCATACTCAATCCATGGATTCTTATACATCTACAAATAATAATCTCCATTCCTATCAAATAATTATTGGAATCTTAAATAATTTATAGGGTTACTTCGCAAAATTTCCATTAGAAATCACTATTACATACAATTATGTTGTCCAATTGATCACCCAAAGAATATAACCACTCCAAATAAATAAATCCTCATTATTCATAGCTTGGCTTTACTTCCATTAAGAACATCTTGGAGCAACCACAAATAAAAAATAAATTAATCTCTCATTAGGATTTAACAAGAGTATTACTCAACCCCACTCTTTAGCTAGTCAACTCTAAGGTTGCAAGGAGTTTATTGGGAAGGTTTTCTTTCATTTTTTTTTTTTTTGCTTTCTCTTTTTAAATTTTATGTTGTATAAATATCCTACTATGCATACACCTTTTCCTATTCATTAGTACTCTTGAGAAATGTGACATGGCTCTAGGATACCCTTGAATTCATAATATTAGGGTTATTCATTTTATTCTCCATCAATGCATCAAATACACTTATGGAAATATAGTTGATATGGTTTATTGTATCCCTTATGAGACTCCTTTTATTATTACCTCTACCAAGAGATAATTATTTTATAAACCCATTCCAATAAAACCTACTCATGCTAGATCTCCTCTTATAGGCAAGAAATCCCCTAAGTGTGTCTTGTAGCCTCAGCTTAAGGTGTTATATCCTACTCCCATTATACACAATGAAATTTTGAGGCCCACGTCTCCTACACTTGTGAATTCCTCTCCTTAGTCTATGATCACAACATAAGGTAGAGTCTCCTTTGCAATATTTTTAAAATATAAACACATAAAACATTTAAATATCTTCTAAAAATACAAAAACATTCAAATATTTCAAAAATACAAAATCAATACCTAAACATGGTTTGATCTAATATCATATTTACTGTACATATGTTGTTTCTCACATGGTTTTATTAATAACACATTTTATATTCCTTACACATGTTATTTTCATGAGGTATATGAGCAATATGCAAGATATTGAGGACTCTACATGATTATAAATGTTAGACCTTAACTCTTACTCAATGGTCATATAACATCTTGGGAATATCTTACATATTATGTGTTATTGTTTAATTACACAATTCTCTTTCACATCCTCATTATATTTATATTATATAGTGTTATATATGTTATCAATTTGAATTTTTGGGACCAATAAATGTGGACTATGTAGGACTAGTATTACATGTTCTATCATCCCACTAACCATTGTTTACTTTTCATCATCATACATTTTCTTACTTACTTTTTCTTTCCTTATGTATGTGGAATTTTTCCTTCTCTACATGTGTGTCAAACTTAGGTAAACCTTATTTATGACCTCCACCTTTTCTTATACATCCCTTTATTATGTGTCTGACATTATTTTGTCCCCTACATGTGACCTTGACCTCTCTAAGGACTATATATGTGACTTTTATTATTGTTCTTGTATGCTTATATGATTTTATTCTTATATACATGTATGATCATTTATTATGATATCTTTTCATTTCATGGTTTCTAACATGCACTCTATTTAAGGCCTAGTCCTATATGGTGGACACTTATGTACATATGTTATGTGATCTAATGATGACTATATGATACATATGACATTAGAACACTTAAATTATTTTTAGTCAAGTGATTTAAATAAAATATCTCACTTCCAAAGATGGGGAATTTAGTAGGGTTATCACATAAATATCAATGCAATTTAGGAACATATAAAATTTATAATAGATAAATTACAATGGAATAGAGTATAGAAACATAAGAATATGAACAATTAAAAATCATTTACATAATTTCAGTAGTGAAAAAAATTTCCAACTTTGATAGAGCCATCATATGTTACTTTCTAAAATAGACAATACCTTCCTAGGTAGATTTTAGATAGAATATTTAAAATTTACTAGAACTTACATGATTCGATAGGATTTTTATAATAGTTCAGAACATACTAGACATTTCATAATAAAGTACTACATTTCAACATAGAATATGGGAGTACATGAGTAATTCATTCCCTTTTTTCTTTTCACGTGTTAGAATGATAAGTACTTCAGTAATGTATAATAAAGAAGAATTGAGCACCCCCTAAAGCAGGTGACCAAAAATATGGTAGAATTTTTTTGTAACTGAATGTTTAATCACCCTTATACAACCAAGGATGGAAATATATGCCTCTCAATTCCATATTCCCACGTATATGATAAAACACATGCAAGAAGAATACAAATATAATATAGAGTACTTTATTAAGTAGATTTAATTGTGTCATTTAATACCAACTTATATAATTTTCTTATATTCCAATAAATTTGAATTAACCATGTGCAAAAACTTAGGTATTAATACTTATATGAGTTTCACATATAATAGTTCATCTAATTAAAATACGGAATGAAGTTAATTTCATTAACATGTGTATACATCTTATCCATTGAAATTCATTAAATCTATGTGATAAAAACATTCTAAGTTATAAATTCATCCAATTACCTAAATATAAGCATACATCTAGTTTAGTTTATCATTTATATAATAATTACAAGCTATTTTAGGGATATTAAATTATATGTTTCCATTTACTCATAAGTATAACATTATTACATATATCTACATCTCAAGTATAAAACTTGTCTTTCATTATATGTTAAGTATTGGTTCCCTTTACATAGTTTATAATACATAATAGTTCTTGTTATTTAATTTATAATGTTTACAATTTCCTTTCTCAATATATAACAAAATACATATCACCATATACAAATATTAAAATCCATCATTATCACACAATTATCACCTATCATCGATATCCATCATAATTTAAAACTACATCATGGGATAATGAGTATCACTAAATCCCTATACCTTTATCCACGATCCTTATGGATTCCCACACACCTCCCACGAAGTGAGAGTGGCCCTACCATTTACAATAAGAAAGATGTGAGAAATTAATAAGGTAAGAGAGAATACCATGTGCAGTAAAGTCACCAAAAAGTGGTAGACCTATGAATAAGGTTGGAATATAAAATCCTATAAATCACATAATTACTAAATATGATGTTGGTCAAAAGACTTAGGATAAAAAAATGTATACATTCCTAATGAAATATGACAACATATCAGGGCATGAAATAATATTCACTAACTAATCAAGGGGAAGACCTTGAGTTTTTCTGCAATAATTCCACCCCTAACCCCTAGAATTTTTCATTTTGAACTACTACAAAGTTTATCTAACCAATCCATACATGTCACACCCTAGTTTATTAACACCTCTCAAAGCATTCTCTTTCCCCACTAGAAATTCACAAGTCATCCCTATTTCTATACTAAAAACTTGGGCAAACTAGAACTAGAACACAAATAACACTAACCTTCCCGAATGTCCCATACCACCCATTCACATTAATGCTATAAGGATCTTGATCCAATTTTAAATCGTAAAAACAATACAAAATAAACCATGAATATGACACAAGCAATCACAACCTTATTGATGTCCCATGCTACCAAAAATATTGTTATTGTAAGAATCCTTAGCATGTTTTTCCATCACATGCAAAGGACTATAAATTTTTTGTAATAGTTTCCATATACATGTTTTCCAATTATATGTGTTCCAAAGTTTAATAATACTTCATATAATGTTTATAAACGATGTCAATAAATATAGAAACTATCTCATATCTCATTGATATTAAATGTGTAAAAGCATATTATTTAATATTTTTTATAAACTATGTTAACCATGTCAAAATGTTGATAAAACATAGTATATGCACCTCATTCTTAAGTTAACTTACTTAGTGAGGTTTTATAGCTAGTACATTATGTCTAGGCTTAGAATAAATAAATATATGTATATAAATAATGATATCTATTAGAGCACAACCGTTAAAAGAGGTTCTACCTATGGTGGGGACAATAATAATAATAGGATAAATAGCTCTTGTTGTATCTATATAACCTCACATATGTACATTGTAGAAATTTTTTGCAATTCATTCTCAAGGCAATATATATGTCTCCATGAAAATTAAGTTTTATCACCATATTATCCATTCTACAAGATATCTAATCCTTGGGAATCTACCACCATTTTCATGGTATATTATTTTTTCTAAGATATGAATTTTTTTTTATGGAATAGTGCTAAAAAAATATGAATTTTAAAAAATCATATTTTTTTGAGTTTTTGGTGATTTGTTATGGTTTTGGAATATCCAGATTTGCAGGAAAATGTGGATCTAAGTTGAATAATTAAAAACCACTTTTTTACATAATCCTCAATCCAAAAATATATCATTAGATCTAACATGTTAATATATTTTTGATTTCTATTCATTTTCTAAAATCAGAGCAATGAGTCACATGTAACAAATATTTGAAGTCAGCAAGTGTATTTTATCTCTTATTTGGAAGGATCCATTCCTCAGCCCCTAACACTCATCCCTTGTCCATATCAAGGCTTATCTAGTGAAACCAAATTTTAGATATACCACTATTTTTTCAATCCTCTTTGGAAGCACTCTTTCTTGGTAAATTAATCATTTATTTGTTTATGAATTACAAATTTGTGTGCATTGGTTAGTGGGGCATATTGAGGCTTGTGGTAACTAAGAGTTTGTGGTTAAAAATATTGTCCCTTTGACTTTTTTAATTTGTTTAAAACTTTCCAAAGTATTCATATCTCTTGAACTCACATAATACCGCCATCCAAGGATATCTACCACCGAGGGCCTACATTTCACCAAACAAGGTTCTTGATTTGAGCAATGATCTTTTAAAGGGCATAACTTTTGTTTCCAAAATGATATGTATCTGATTTTTTTCAAACTCACTATTTTTCTGATATATACGCATTATTGTATTTAGATATTATTCATATGTAATCAAAATTTCCATAAAATATAAATTTTTTATGTTCAATATCACAATACTTAATATTATAAAACTTCAAATGACTATAATTGTTCATTTGTACATCATATTCAAGTGTTTTTATTATTGGTAAATAGTTTTGAAGGGACTATACCCTGTTACATAAAGGGCTCATCATCCTGATATAACTATGAAGATTCTACAAAAAAGGATCAAAATCTAGATATAACAGTGTTTCCCAAAGTAACCAAGAGTAGGTTACAACAAGAAGCAAAAAAAGGGCACAGACCGCAACAAAACTACAAAAAGTAGCAACATCACAGTGGAAAGAACGCAAAATAACAACTTTATCGAATCCCGCAAGCCCAAGTGAGTCTATTTCTTGGATGCTCTTTCAATTCTAGACTGGATCATCTACAAGTGAGGTAAACAATGCTAGAGTGGTTATGTGCATTGAGTTCGAAGCATCCAGCTGCGAAATGGTCATACTCCTCTCTTTCTCATTCCCCCAAATAGTTGCAGGGATCCCACTTAGCATAGCAATGCTCCAGGACTTGCTGCTCTAAAAATTCACTTATGGCTTTAAAGATAGCCATGTTGTGATCATGTCTATCTTTAGCTCTCCCTAATCTGGTATCAAGAGAGTTCAACTTCTTGTATATATCAGTAAACTGATCCTTGCCATTATCATTCTCTTCATCAAACTTTCTTTTCCCTTTCTACTTTTCCATATACCAAAATCCTTCATCTGCTTTTCATCTCTTTCTTCAGTGGCTTCCAGCTTGTTAGGCATTTGAGATTCCTCCCGATACAGGCGCCTTTTTCAATACCAAAGCATTGCTGATATGAAGCAAGTTTTGAGCCACCTCCATCTCTTTGGAGCTTCTAAGAATCCCGCAGTGAGAGGGGTGTCTATTTTCATGGGGTTCTTGGTTTTGGACTTGGAAGGGGTGGAAAGAATGGGAGTGGGAGTAGAGGAGGTGGTAGTGAGTGGATCACTAGGAGTAGAGGGAAGCCAGGGAACTTGGCAACACAAATCTTGTGCAACAGAAAGATAAGGCCTTGATGTAAAGGAATAACATGGGAGTGCTTTTGAAAATCCAGAATAGAGCACTGAAGGGAGTTGAGAAGGTAATGTGGAAACAAACCGTGAAATTCCTTCTAAAATGGTTTAGAAAAACAAGGTGTTTAACAGGACCATTTTATAACAGTCCTTCCAGAGAGATATATCTTACCATCATATTCGTCACTTCATCATACAACATGGGAATAGAGCTTACCCTTATGCCCATAGTAACAAACTCCAGCTCTTCGCCCTCATTGGAGAATTTCTTGGCCTCTGTAACCCATTTACTCAAAAAATGCTAGCCCTCTAGTTCTTATCCTATTGCCTCATAAATCAGATCCTCATTGACTATAACCCTATGCCCACCATACTTAACCCTCTTATCCTTCTAATCAGAGCAAATTGAATCAAAATTTTTAGGTCATGACCCTGAATTCGTTCAATGAAACTTGAAATGCCTCCTTTGTGAAGGAGGTTCCAAAGTACCTCATTATTCTTCCAGGATGGGTCACAACTCAGCTCCAATTGACACGATGCCCCTCCCATTTTCTCCTTCTTCCTACAAATTCTACAAATATCCTGCTCAAAACCCTCGTAAGAGTCTACTATTTTCTTATGAATGTCCTATTTTTTGAGATACCTCCCACCTGTGTGAGGTTTGATGGCTTTAATGTGGCCGTAAAAAGGAGGATAAATCACACAAGTGAGATCTTTCACCTCCGTTAAGACCCGCTCCATGTCATAATTAAAATTACTCCATGTATGTAATTCCATTATTATCCACATTAATGCTAGTTTGAACCTCCTTAGGGATGTTGTTTGCATTATCCCATATGGTAAGATTAATATTGATGCCCATATTGGCCAAAGTGTCTGCAACCTTATTCCCCTCCCTATAGGTATGTCTAATGATGATATTGTTGATTTTTTGACAAATATATATTGCTTCCATAATGAAGTCCTTGATGGTCTAGCTAGGAGGAGAAGTTTGGTTTAAATGATTGATGATATTAAGGGAGTCCCCTTCCAAAATTAAGTTCTGGATATCAAAATATTTGGCAATCCTTAGCCCCCAAAGAGTAGCAAGGGCTTTAGCATAATGATTCATCTGAATCCCCATTTTACCAGAAAAAGTAGTAACTAAACAACCTTTGTGATCCCTGATAACTCCTCCCCCAGTAGCAAGACTAGGGTTACCCTTGGAAGCACCATCAAAGTTGAGTTTATACCAGTTTCTCTCAGGAGGAATCCAATGGACCAAAGACCTATCAATGTTTGAGGTATTCCTAATCTGCAAACTAAAACTTCCAATCTTAGCAAATCTGAGCTTACAATGATTCTTGTTATTCCTAAAGATGATATCATTCCTATCTTTCCATATTCTCCAGATAATATGGGGCATGATTAGTTTCTAAAGTCTTCTCACAACACAATGTTTAAAAGGAGGATTCCATTGGGTCCAGAATTGGATGAAGTCCTTAGGTACCATCCAGAGAACATTGAACTTGGATAGGGCATAGCTCCAAATCATAGTAGCATAATCACAATGGATAAAAAGGTGTTTAATATCTTCATAATATTTTTGAATAGATGAAACCTATTAGGCATAATGAATCCTTTCTTTATCAGGTTATCATTAGTAATAATTCTACCTCTGAGAACAAGCCAAAAGAAAAAGTTAATTTTAGGGGTTAACTCAGTCATCCATATTTTGCTCCAATTAAATTCATTCTGGGTATTCTCAAAGTAAGAATTGTACCCAGATTTAACCATATAGTCCCCATCTCTAGAATTGTGCCAAACAATTTCATCTTTGACATCCACCTGATTCAAGGGGATGAGGTCCAGCTGCTCCTGAAGAGAGGACAACACAGAGTTCAAATCCAAGCCATCCACAGAGAGTTGTTTCCATCTCTTTTGATTTCCATCAATTTCCATGTAATCTATGACCTTAGTACCATATTTATGTTCTAGACTCTCCTTAGCTGCACCAAATCTATCATTGAGGCTAAAATTAGACCAATTATCACTCCAAAAATTGATGTCTCTGCCATTTCCCACTTTCCATCTACAACCTTGCTTAATAAAATTCCTGGTAAGAATCAAGTTGTTCCAGAAAATGGAGCCATGGGGAAGAATTTCAAAATGTAGGAAGGAGGAAGTTATTCACTTTGCTCTAGATACTTAGCCTTAATGAGATTCATCCAAGGTTGTTCCTCCAAAAGCAATCTCCAACCCATTTTCATAATTAAGGCCATATTCATTTTTCTAATGTCTTTTTTGCCCAAGCCCATAATCCTTTTAGGAGTGCACACTTGATCCCAGGAAACTAGGTGATATTTAAATTTTTCCTCCATTCCCTGCCATAAAAAGTGTTTCTGAATCCTTTCAATTTTTTCTTTGAAGGCAGAGGGAATGTTGTACAAAGACATAATGTAGATAGGTAGATTTTGAAGAGTGCTTTTGATAAGTAGACATTTACTAGCACTGGAAAGAATGGCTCCTTTCCATCCTGCCAATTTATTTTGGAATCTTTCCAGTAAGTCATTCCAAACTTTGTTTGAAACTTTTTTAGTACCCAGGGGAAGCCCCAAATAAGTAGTGGGAAGCACATTGATTTTGCAACCCAATACTTTAGCAATTTTATTCTGCCTTTCCAAAGGAGTATTGAAAAAGAAAATGGAGCTTTTGTCAAATTTGATCTCTTTCCCATAAGCAGCCTCATAAAATTTCAAAATGGACTTGATCACCTTAGCTTCTAGAATAGATGCCACTAAGAGAAGGATAGTGTCATCCGTAAATTGCTGATGAGAAGCTGTTTGATTCGTAGAGGTAGGTTTAGTGCCTTTTAGAAGACAACTTTGGTGATTGTTTTTTGAGGCTATCGACCAATAAAATAAAGAGAAGAGGGGATATAGGATCCCCCTATCTTAGTCCCCTACTACTGGTGAAGTATCCCACAGGTTCACCATTGACCACCACAGAGAATCTAGTTGTTGAGATGCAGGCTTTAATAACTCTTCTAAATTTGTCAAGAAATCCAAATTTGGCCAAAACTTTGTCAAGAAAAGCCCAGAAACTTTATCGAAGGCTTTATTCATGTCAAGTTTAAGGACCATGCTAGCCTTTTTATTATTATCCATAGAGTGAATAATCTCATGAACCATGATCACACCATCTTGAAGAATCCTCCCTCTGATGAACCCACGTTGTTGTTTAGAGATTAGATCATTCAAAATGACCTGTAGCCTAGTGGCCATAATATTAGTAAATATTCTATAGACAACATTAACCAAGCTAATGGGTATAAAATAGTTGAAATATTTAGCATCTATTTTTTTGGGAGTTAGCACTGTGTGGATATTATTAAGCTCTTTCAATAAATCACTAGTTCTAACAAATTCATTTACAGCCCTTAGGAGATCGTCCAAGCAAATTTCCCAGAATTTTTGAAAAAATTAATAGAGAAGCCATCAGGTCCAAGAGCCTTATCTCCTTCTAGAGAAAAATAGATTTCTGAAGCTCCTCCACAGTAATAACTTTGGTAATATCTTTAAATCTCTGCTCCTCAATTTTATCATGCGGGATAGCTTCAAGCATAAAAGAGTCAGCCACATCATTAGTAGCACTCTTCTCATTCAACAATTTTTCATAGAATCTGAGAGCCTCTTCCTTGATGATCCATGGATATTTTATGATGTTTCCATTGCCTTTGGATACTTCCATAATCCTATTACAGATCTATGCTTCAGAGTGGTCATATGAAATAATTTTGTGTTTCACCGCCCCCTTTCAACCATATAGCCCTAGATTTAAGTCTCCATAGGGATTCTTCCCTACTACAAACCATGTGCAACTCAAAAAGGATGTTTTTCTCTACCAAATGATCCTCCCTAGATCTCCCCTGTAAGTTTATTTTGTTTTCCATGATCTTGGAGTGTCTGCTTTAGCTCTTTTTTTCACAAAAACATTCCCGAAGACTTCTTTGTTCCAGATTTTAACCTATTTTAAAACATTTTAAAGCTTTTGAATGAGCCTATACTGAGAAGTTCCTCCTCCCCCAAATCCACCAATCCTTGATCCTATCAAAGATTTCATCATGCTCCATCCACATCTTTTCAAATTTAAAGGAGCTTCTGGTAGGTTTAACCCAGTTAACAAAATTTAAAACGATTGGATTGTGATCAGACCTAATTTTGGGAAAAGATGTGAGATGAAAATCTTGATGAAGGATCTAGCTTACTCGAGATAAGGGTGCGATCCAGTCTGACTTGAATCATATCCCTTCCCAACCTTCAGTTTTTCTAGTTGTATTTATTTCCATAAAGGTCCACATCCATGAGATTTAGATCAGCCACAAAGTCAGCAAAATCATCCATACCCTTAGAGAAAGAAGAGTTTCCCCCTTGTTTTTCTCTAGGATTTAAAGGGGAATTGAAGTTGATTATTAAAATTTTTGTATTTTTCATGTTATACATAGATGGGATATCAAATTACACTTTTTAGTCACCAATTTATAATTTTATAGGTTTTCACAAAAATTACATTGTAAAAAAATTGTATCACACTATTTATAAATTTTCACCTATTTTAATCTATGGGGTTATTTTTTTAGTGTAATATAAAATTTGGGGTAATAATAAGGAATAATTAAGGTTCCTATTATCTCTTTTATTCTCCTTCTTTTTATGGGTGTTCTCATTTCCTTGTGTGTGTTTCATTTTAGCTTGCAAAATGGTAGATTATAAGTCAATAGATGTCTTAAATCCACATAATTATCACACATAGAAGAAAAAATGAAAAAATGTTGTTATTTAAGGTTTTTGGTCTACATTATGAGATACACCTATAAATTTAGAAAGGAATCTAATAAATTTTTGTATGAAAAAAAAACTGAAATCATGGGGCTCATTAGTATTCATGTTTCTAACAAATATTCCATGTCATAATTATAATATTAAAAATAATATTAGGACAAAATTGAGAAATCATTTAGGAATGTCAAAAATTCAGACCCTTTTTGTTAGACACATAATTTTCCTCACTTTCACCTACTATCTTTCCATTTATCAAGACTTTCTTCCCAATTTCAAGTCCACTCTCTCATAGTTGTCAGCTTGTGGTAAGGCTAAGAAGGATGAAGAGTGTATTTTTCTTATTTTATCTAAGTTAAAGGGTCCATACCAAGTATTTTACTCTACCTTATATTCTACAATGGATTCCTTTAAGATTTCATTTTTAAGACATTTTGTGAGTGTCTCACTAAGGAATAAACAATTTTCAACTTGATTTTCTCCCCGCTTAAAAGGCATTTATAACCAACAATCCTAAGAGAAAAGGTAAGAAAATTAAAAATTAAAAACCCAATGACAAGATAAATTCCACTCAGCCTTATTTTTATCCCACTTCAAAATCTACCAAGATAATTCCTCCCGAGTCTAATGAGTCATCCTCTAAGACTTAAAAATAATTATAGTGAGAATTATACATTTTGGGTAAAATCATGTCATTTAAAGGAACATTTTTGAATAGGATGAAAAAAATAAAGGAAAACCACATTTATAATTCCTACTTATTCATCTTATTCTAGGTAAAATTCTAGGAACTTTCATCTCGAACATTGGTTACATCTATGGATGATTGGATCCTAGATCCAAGTGCATCACACAACACGAAACACTCATGTGAGCATCTTAGTTCACTTAATTGTAGCATCACTTCACATATTACCAAAGGTGTTGACTCTACACGTCTCAATGTTTCATGTTTAAGCACTATTGTGATGTATTATGGGTGCATTAATGATGTAATTATAGCTCATAAGATCTCTAACAATATTCTTTATATCTATAATTTTTTTTCATTCTAAAAATGGGAACACTATGGATTTCTCTCCTCATAAAATTTTGATCAGATATTAACAAAATCTAGAGGTGCTTATTTCTCCTAGTGGTGTTGATCATAGTTCACACTTACATGTGTTTGATTTATGTGATTCTCCTTTAAGAACACCACACATTATTCATGTTGACTCATTGAGAATATGTTGGCATAAAAATTTGGACACTTGAACTAAAGATATTTATAGTAAATGAATTCAAAAACTTGGTTCTCAGTATTCCTAAGGTTTCTTTCATTGATTTTGTTTGTAGAGGTCATGTACTCAGTAAACATAATTGTGACCCTTTTCCCAAAAGAAAGTATTCACAAGATTTGTATCCCTTTGAGTTGGTGCATAGTGACCTCATATTATTTCTTACTCATTTTTTAGATGCTAAGTATCCTCTTAGTTTCATTAATGACTTCTCATGTCACACATGGGTATACTTTATTAAGTACAAGAATTAAGTATTTAAACACTTTTAGGTTTTCAAGGCATGCATTGAGAATCAATCCTTTCTTTATATTAAGAAGTTGTGCACATATAATAAGGTATGTTAGTAATTTATTTAAGGTTTTTTGTAAAGTGTGGTATTCAACATCAATATTAAATTCCCTACACTCCTCAATAAATAAGTGTCACTGAGAGGAAGAATAGGACCTTGAGAGATATTATTGATTGTATGATTCAGTATAAGAATATGGAACCTACATTTTTGGCTGAGGCATTTAATTGTTGTAACTCTAAGAATGAGAGGTATGTTTCCCTTGTATATGTTTACAAATTTGCTTTTCTTTGATTGTTGAATTTTCTAGTGGAAGTTCCTAGTATTTATTTTATTAATCTACTTTGAAATATGATTTAACACTTGATATTTGATAATTTAGAACCACAATTAGCATCATAAGACCATGGGACAACACATTAATAAGGATCTAAAGAGTATTTGGGTTGATTCATCTAATAACATAATGGAGTCACCAATACCATTAAGGTATACATTGAAGACACAATAATAGTAACAAGCACTAAATGGCCAAATAATTATTTACACCTTTAAAGATTACTAAAAATATATTAATTTCTCAACTTCCCACAATTATTACTCTTTGAACCAAGAAATAATTCCATTATTTAATTGCTTAGAAAAATAGAGAACAAAATGCTCAAATCACAACACAATTTTCTCAATAGCCTAAAATATCCTCACGGAGAGTTTCTTTTCCACTTCATACAATTTCCCTTTATAAAGGTGTAAAAATAGGTACTCAAAATGTTCCTTCATAAATCCCCATTATTTAAGAAATAGACACTTGTCTACATTTGGTGAAAGTAATTGATTAACCAATGGGAGGAGAGATTGGAACATGTCTAGATCACTTCCAACAAATCAGCCTTGAAGAAATGCAATTTCTACTTTCAAATAACACAAATCTAGAAAAAATGTGACCATGAGAAAGAAATAATAACCAAATAATTCTTTAAACCTTCAAATCTTCCTAAAAATGTATCACTTTCTCAACTTCCCACAGCTTATTACTTTTTAAACCAAGAAATAATACCATTATTCAATTACTTATAAAACTAGAGAACAAAATGCTCAAATTAGAACAACACAATTTTCTCAATAGCCTAAAAGATCCTCATGGAGAGTTTCTTCTCCACTTTATACAATTTCCCTTTATAGAGGTGTAGAAACTAGGTACTCAGAATATTCCTTTAGAAATCATCAAGATTCAAGAAATAGACACTTGTCTGCATTTGGTGAAAGCAATTAATTAACCAATGGGAGGAGATATTGGAGCATGTATACATCACTTCCACCAAATCATCCTTAAATAAACACAAGTTCTACTTTAAAATAATCCAAATTCGGAAAAAGGTGAATTTGGAGAATTTTATGGAGGGAACATTTCTACCTATGAATCAGACCAAACTTCCACCTTTGGATCAATATGAAAACTTAATTCTCTAATTTCCAAGAAATATTAAGTGTCCAACATTTCATGGTGCAGTCTTAAGAGAATATACCACCAAGAATGCATATTTACAAGTGAATACGATGAACCAGAGGACTCAAAAAGTGATTTGTAGCCTAATTGATCAAAAGAACTAGTAAAAAACACCCCAAAATCTATCATTAATTATTCTTCAATTTCTTAACCCAATAATTTTCTAATAACATCATTCTCAAGTCATTTGGAGCTTCTAATGAAAATTCTTTACTAGAAACCAAAATCGATCATACTTATGGAAACTCCTAGTTTTACATCCCCGAGATTTATTTTTCACTTTTCTTGGCCATCAAATTTAACTTGGTTTAAATATCCTATGACCAACCACATTCTACCATGTAGCCTTTTGGGATTTTTAGGTTCATGGCTTCTCAAGTCATCATCACCTTGATCTCAAATTTTTGAGTGTTCCAAAGCGACCCATGATTGGTCCACATGGACCAATCACATATTTTAAATTCTTATTGGGTCACAGGGTCACCTTAGAGTCTCGATAACGTCCTCGTAGTCTCAACTCACCTCTTACACTTAGTATCACATGATCATGATTTTTCCATCTTTAACCTCTTCCACTTGAGATATTGATACTCTTGTACCACATACTACCTTAATTAATCCATGTGGACCACTCACAACTTTTCATTATATCAGCCCCTTCCTACCTCTTGGGTTAAACCATTCAATATTGGAAAACAATTACATAATTTCAATATTTCTCGTGGTTTTTGGGATTTGGGATCTTTCCTTGGCTTATTTACAAGTTCACAGAACTCAAGCTTATGAGAACACACTGTGTGTTCATCTACAACCCCTTTTTAACGCCTTATCAAATTTTAGACATGGGTAAAAGTATCCAATGTGGATCTTTCACTCTTCTTAATTAAGTGATATATATGGCTTATAAATGTGACCCAATCCTTCCATTTTGTGAATATGGGATTAATCCCTACATAACTCAAGTAACAAGAAATCCCCACATGTCCCTCCTTATGACCCAATTAAATGTGGAAGTATAGATCATTAATGAAATGGGTGATTTGGATGCCACAACGTAGACCGAGCCCAAAAAAAGTTAATTTTCTCAAGTTTTCTGCTATTTTGAACTATGGAAACATGAATCTGATCTATGTAGGTAATTTCGATGTTTCTTGAGATGGAAGAGTGTCCAAAGTGCATAAATGGTCACAATAAAATACCATATTTTAACTCTAATGCCCCAAAATGAGGTGAACCATTTTAGGCACCAAAGATTGAATTTTTCTATGGGATGGGCACCCCTATGGGTAACCGAGATCTTTGAAAAATCTTGGGAGAAGAATACTACATCCTAATCCACAAATATATCTAATTCCATCACAATTTTGACATTTTCAGTTAAAAACTTAATTAAACCAAAAATTTATCTACTTTGAAAACAAAACAAGTAACATGTTGTAATATAAACATTCCTCAAAATTTATAGATAAAGAAAAACCCCTAGATATCATTGAATTACAATGAGCAACCACACACTTAAAACAATACACACACACACACACACACACACACACACACACACACACACACACACACACACACACACACACACACACACACACAGATATATATATATATATATATATATATATATATATATATATATATATATATATATATATATATATATATATATATATATATAAGCACCAAGAACCAAAGACAACAATTATTTACACTATATAAGGGTTTTAAACACCTTTACTTATATGAAAAATGTTTAAAATGCATGTCATTAATAGGAAAATATAGGATTTATTCATTTAGATCTATGAGGGAAAATATTTTTCTCCAATACGTAAATCGATAACATATGGTCCCATCCATCCATAATGAATCAAAATTATCATGTTTCCATTTTTCCTCATGTTTTCTATCCCACAAAAACACTAAATCATTTAGTTGTAATTATCTTGAAGAAACCTTCTTGTCAAGAACTCTATTTAACTTGCTCTTAACTTTCAAAGTTTTCTAATAATATTTCCTTATAATATCATCTAATTGAATGAGATAATTTATTCTATCAACAAAAGTGTCACACGCACAAAGCATACAACAATAAAAATACCAAATAGTTTTTGTCTTTCATTAATTGTTACATGAATCCACATGGGATCAATTAGGATAACTCACATCACATGATATTTTTTCACAAGCATGAAACCACATATATAACATGATGAAGAATGGATAAACACCACATATAAGGATGACACACATTGTCAAGCCTACCTAAGAGGCTTACAATGAGGAGGGTTCATCATTACAACTACCCCTTATCACTCCAAGATGGAATCCTGGCTAGCATTTACTTCCTATAAGCATACACACCACGTCAACTTTAATAGACCCCTTATACCTCCTTTATATCATGTGTTTATCCCTCCATTAAGACTAGCCATGAATTACTTTAGTTCCTCTAAAACAAAATGCAAACTTCCCTTTGTTCCTCCTTTCACTAGATACACCTTATTCCTCCAATAATCAATGATGAAACCTCACCCCAAAAGAATAAAAAATAACCACATGAACACACATGATGCTCATTAAGACCACATCTTCCTAAATGACAAGGTACAAAACAATGATCCAACTAGAATATAAACTTACAAATAGGCACTTCCCATGACACAAATTTTTCATAGTTAGCTATTTATTTCAATCCTATTTCACTATTTGACCTTAATTATTTAAAGATAATTTAACATGTAACCCTTAATTATTATTTTATCTAGACTCCATTTTCTTTATTTTGTTTAACATTTTACCTATAATGGTTCCATTTGTTTTTCTCGTTTCTCTTATGGAAATTAATTTATATATCTTGATTGTTAATAGGAACATTTAAACACATATGAGGCTACTAGTACTTGTTCTAAGATTCTTTTCTAGAGGGACATGTTTACTTGGTTTTACATTATACTTTCATTACCAAAAGGGAATTTCACATGAAGGGAAAGGAGGTCTATTAGATTCGAGGGAAGGAAGATTTAATTTTTCCTTTCTCATTATAACACTTAAGCACTACGGATACACTCTTTTCACTTTCAAATCATTACAACTAGCTAGGTAATCTTACTACTTATTTTAAATAATTATTTTTCATCATTTGTGATACACAAAAAAATGTTTTTACATTGAGTTAAAGGGAGAAGTCTCAAATTTACCTTTATTCCTAATCCACCATATTAAGAAATGATTGTCCATAGTTATGAGTAAAATACATGTTTCAATCATAATTAATCATCTTACATGGTCCTAGGTTTAATATATTTCTATTTATACTTAAGGGTTTTATTTCCTATTACAAGTCAAAACTAGAGTGTGCAATATCCTTGACTCATAAGAACTTTATAAAATCCCATGGTATTCCACTACTACTTACTAAGGAAACACCTTTAACCTTAATGCCTAGTAGTGTTACTACACGGTTCCTTTCACGATGATATTTTGGTACCATTAACAATTTTTTAGTTCAATACTTTTGAAAGTAATAATTCGACCCATATGGGTACAGAAGGATCATTCTCATGGACCAAGCACTAAGGATTGACAAGGTACAAAGTTAACCTACCCTAATATGGTCATGAAGGCACATGCAAGACTCATTTTCTCAAAGATACGATAAATCCTAATATTGATTATAGAAATGGAATGAAATGGTTAAGGGTTTACCAAGTTTGGATCCACTATGGGAATAAAGCATGGTAACTCAATGGGATCATTCCTTACGGAAAGGGTTAGTATTATAAGCTATAAGTTGATTATCACTTCCTTCCCAAATGAAAACATGCTACTATAAGTTTTTTTTTCTCAGAAACTAAGATAATTTCCTTAGGTCAACACATCACTAGAGAATAGATAACATACACCATTCTCAATTTATTACTATATAAGTTACTAGTATAATCAATGTCAAAAATTATGATGGTACAATTATCTTTAAATAACAAGTTTCCAAAAATTCACCCTCCTCTAATGATTTAAAAACAATCAATAGGTTTATTTTTACATCAATTTCCATAACAACAAGGTAAAACCAACTTAAGTTATGTAACCAACATATAAAAGTGTGACCAAGTAGTAATTTATTAAACATATAAAAGAGAAACTAAGTACAAAAATAACACGCTTTCCCAATGGGATAATAATGTTGTATTCATCACGGAAAAAAATAACGACAATTATGTTCATAAAAATAGCACTAATATATCGTATACAAATACAACATTTTCAAAATAACGTGTTTTTTATGCAAACACCAACAACACCTCACTTTATTTTTATCTCGGTACCTGCAACTAACACATGGTCAACACAAAATCTTGGCATGACATATACCCAAAATATAGCATAATTCATGTTATCATAGTTTTCCCTTCACATGATTATAATACTTAGCATGCAATAAGAGATATTTAGAGATACATTCATTCCCTTCATTTCATTTCATTTCCTAACTAGAGGGGGAGTGAGAGAGAGAGAGAGAGAGAAAGAAAGAACCACCATTTTCTTGAAAATCAAATTTCTCAAACAAGCCACAAAAGAGAGTTCCATATGATCATATATAAGTGCCTATAATATTTCTCATCATTTATTTTACATAGGAGGGCCCCACAATATTCTTTCATTTTTACCTACTAGTTTGTGAAAATGAACAAATTTATCTCGAGGGCTAAGAAGTTGCGTTCAAAACTAACTTTCGATGGGCGGACACACCATAAGAAAAATATTATATGTTATCCTATATACCTATAATTCACAAGAGTTGATGAAACTTAGAACCGCATAACATGTTACAAATGACGACTCCATTTCTAGAGCTACTAGTCCTAATTTGGCTAGTTTGACTTGGTTAACTAGTGACCATAGGCCTACAAAACTAACTACTAAGGTTTTTTCCTCAGAAATAAAGGTTAAAATAAATTTTCATGGGGAAATAATTGATCTATAAGGAGTCTAGTATCCATTTCTTCTCCCAAGGCCAAAACAGAAAGCAAAATCCAGACCAAACTTTTGATTTTCACCAAAGATCCCAAAATTACAAAAGGGTTAACAGGGCTCCTAGAGGGGTGACGAAAAGTGCACAAACGGTCATCTAAGGGAGTTATAAGGTTTGATATAACACCCCACATGATAGGGAACACCGTCAAAACTAAAATTTCCCATTTTAGGGTCTGGAGGGGTGTTTTTTGAATCACCAAAAATCATGTTTTATTAAATTTGTAAGGTGTAAACAATAAGGGTAGTTTAGTTGATACTTCATCTCAATCATGCCAATTCAAGTGACACAGAACTCTAGTTTTGATACCTTGGTTTTACAACATATTAGGACATGGTTACAAGTATGGTTGATGGCTAAATAAAAATCAGGTTGCATAAGAAAAGGTATTTTTTTGTCATTTTAAACTATAATTTATTTAATTAAATCGTAAACTTGCCCTTAATTTTATTAGGAATATGATTTCATAGCAAAAAGGGAACTACCAATACAAAAATTATGCAAGTTAAAGGTGAGAAAACCATGCCTCGTAGGCTGAGGAGGTGAGGCAAAGGTGTGTTCAAGGCACTTTTGCACGCACTCTAAGAAGCCACATTTTGTTAATGCATATTGTCATTCATTCTCGTTCCTTTGGCAAGATTCCACACTTTTACATTTGACTCAAAATTTCATTTCCAACATTGTTGAAGGATGCCTATAGATTTATCCAAAGCCCCCATTTTTATTATCTTAGGAAATCACTAGATTCAGTGACACCATGTTCTCTTTGAGGAAATTTATAGAAAAGTTCATGTGTGATATGAAAGTTATCACATTTAGAAAAAATCATCACCAAGATTTGTTTGACCATAGATTAATTTATCTTAGGTTATTTTTTCCCATAGGATTTGAGAGTGTTTACAAATGGTTTGGAAGTTGATTTTAAACCCCCACACATGTTTAAATGCATCCTATCTCATTTTGAGCATACTACCCAATCACTAAGAAGAAAAATCCCCACAACTACCGCATGTTTAATTAGTACTTGAAATAAAATAGGAGGGTTTTGGTAAAGAAAAAGAAATCCAAAACTACACCTACCATGCACATACTTCCAATACATCCACTAACAAGAGTTCTTCAAAAATAATTAAAACAAGAAGTTATGGAAGAGCCAAAATTTTTATAACCTTTACTTGGCACAACAGCATCTCGAGAAATAAATAACATAGAATAAAAGAAACAATGGCCAAATTTGTTTAGGATTTCTCAAACCTTTTAGGAGTATGGTCCCTTCTTCCATACTTCTCATTTGATCACCATTCTCCATTCCAAAGCTCCCAATTTTGGTGCAGGCTCATGTTAGGAGTATGGTCAAATAACTTGTTTGATTGAGACTTGTTTATTCCATTATGTGAGACCATGTGATAGTTGGTGAGGTATCCCATCCCTATCGATCTAACAAGGCCCCGCCACACTCCATATGCATACATCCACTCCTCGCCCAACCCAACCACCATGAATTTACTTCATTTCCATCCACATTTCAAAATTCTCATTTTATTATAAATATAACTACATTGCATTGAAATTTATTAGTTTATGTATTTTTTTATTTTTTTTTCCTTTTTTGTTTAAAATATCTAGTTCCATACTTTGTATGTTTATTTTATTCAATTCCATATTATCCACGATAATATTTTGGGTTTTAAATTTCAAGCTCATGTTCATTTTTTTACATTTAATTCTCTCATTTGAACACATCAAGATTAATCACCACCATACCTCCACCCTATTTTTCCTTTTATTTTATTATATATATATATATATTATATTTTCCATGATTTATTTCATTTCTATTTTATTTTATTTTATAATTCATTAATTTAAAATTAAATTTTAACATTAGATCTATTTGAAATATCATGTCTTATTATTATCATCATTTTATTATTACTATCATTATAAATAAAATCATGTTTTAGTAAAACTCATTTGCGAGGCCACTACGGTCCAAGTGGTAAAAGTTGGGTCTGAGTTAGTCAATGAGAAGTATTAAATTGTATAGAGTTCACTTCAAAATGCCAAATGATAAAGTTTGAACTGGAGCTTCTTAAATCTCAAACAGCTTACCATGTCTCGTCTAATGTAATTACATTGATTATTACGTTATACCTACAATATAAGGTGAGACTAGTTTCATATTTGAAGGCACAAAATAAAATGACTTAGATGGTAAGTTGGTGTACAAAGAGATAATGGAAACCTTGCATATGACTTCATGACATCCACACATGGGATTTTAAATCTCAATTTGTTTTATGCTTAAAGAGATGATATCATAACTAACTGACCAATTGCGATGGAGGGGACCCCAATTCTCATTGGATTGGTATAAGGATGTGGGGCACTATAAATGGAGTGGGAACTACAAAAATGTTGAGATTCATTAAAAATTACCTTTTACAATAACTGATAAGTGGGAAGCTCTAAGTTTAGAGATAAAGTAACATTAATCATAAACTAATTAAAATGGGATCCTCCATAAGGACTTCTTTGGAGTAACTATGTCTACCCAAATAGTGAAAATTAACTTCTCTTCCCACTTCCTTTTGTTTAACTCAAGAATCATCCTCTCAATTATGATCATATTTTTGTTACTAGACTTAGCTTTTCCATTTCCTTAAGGATAATAGTTGGATGAATAAGAAAACTAGTCACACATCTAAAGAGAGTCAAAATCTAAAACACACAACATTATCATCCATAATATTCTTAGGTATGTTAAACTTTGTGATGAGATTATTTTTCAAGAATTATATCACTACTTTATGGGTTTCATTAATTGTTGAGATGGATTTAACCCATTTGGTGAAGTAATCAATTAACATCAAGATCCATTTATGTCCACAAATAGACTAGTTACTTATTTCCTAGATGAAATACATACCCCATTATTGTAAAGGGGCTACTAAATTACTAGGGATAATAGGAAGGGCGTCGATTCTCTAAATATTCTTGTAAAATGATGAATTGGATAAAAGTTTCTTATAACCTTTGAAATATTTGTGAATAACCAATAATATCCAACTCTAATAATATTATGTGTGGTTGTATTATTTTCATAATCTCCTCCACATAACCCATGATAAAATTAGTTATCAATTTTTCAAATTGTTCCTCATCAACATATCTCATAAGAACACCTTACAATTTTCTATAAGATATACCATCCTTAGTAAGAACATATTTTTTGGCAAATAATCTCAAAGACCTACATTGGTTTTTTTTTAGGTGAAGAGGGAAACTAATATACCAATATGATCCCAACAACTCATTTCCAACTAACTTGTCATCTTCTTATCAGTAAGTTAACTTCAATAGAATCTCAATTACATTATTTATAAGCATGTCTAACCCCTTTTGTCTCACAATATTTGTGTTATGTACCTTAATATCAAATTATTGAAGCTTATTCACCCATCTACATCTTTTCCCATACATTTTTAACTGATTTAATATTTTCTTAAGCATGGGATGAGGCACATATACTTTGATATGAGAAATCAATACATAAGATCATAAATACTTCATATCTTTAATCGAAGTGTAGGATGGTTTCTCCACAATAGTATAATTTAGTTCAACATGTTATAGAGATTTACTAAAAAGGGATAGGGTTGGTTCATGCACATTGTCATTCTTTTACAATAAAACAACTAGTATGAGGAGATGCAAAGGAAAATATCTCAAATTCCTTACCATAATCACGGCTAGCAAGTGCTTGAGCTTATTTGAGTGATTCTTTTACATTAGCAAAATCTCCTTCTACTTTAGTAGTCTATTGGATCATCTAATTATTCTTTAATATAGTGGTAATAGGAATGGCGATTTCTACAAAATTTGATATAAATCATTTCGAAAAGTTTATTTTCCCAAAAGATAATTAGATTCCCTTTTTGGAATGTAGAATAGGAATTTTACAAACATCCTTGAATCACTCTAGATCAACCATCAATCCATTTTAAGACATAATGTTCCCCTATATTTTTCCATTTTCTACTCTAAAAACACATTTTTGGGGATTGAGGTAAATCCTAAACTCTTTACACTTATAAAAACTTTATCAAAATGTTCAACATGGTATGCTCTATTTTTAGAATACACGATATTATCATGTTAGTAAAACACCATAATCTTATTAATCAAAATTGTAAATTCATAATGCATTTACCTTTAAAATGTGGCTCCAGTATTAATGAATCCAAAAGACGTGCACATACACATAGGTACCCCATGACATTGTGCAAGAAATTTTTAATCTCTCTCATTCCTTAACAAAAACCTCATTATAACCAAATAATCCATTTAACATTGAAATAATATATGGACCAATGAGATTTTACAATTAGTGTTCCATATTGGGAAAAGGGTAATTATCCTATAAGGAAATATTATTCAAATCTATAAAATCCATGCATAATTTAATATACCCATTTTTATTCCTCACTGGCACTAGATTGAAACCCATAAAGATATTATGATTGGTTGTATGATATATTTTTCTTTCAATTTTTTGAGTTATGCTTCCATCTTATTTTCCAATGTTGGATTGGTTGGCATATGTTTTTATCTAACTAGATTTATATTCATATGCAATGGAATTTCATTATAAAAAATCTTCCCAATAAGATTTTAGTTCATCATAATGTCAAGACATACAATCTCCATATTTCCTTAACATTTTAATGAGATCATTCTTTTTATCTTCTTTTAGGCAATTCCCAACAAACAGGGCTTTAGAAGACAACAACACCCAAGTTGGTTTTTTATTTATCCTTCATTGTTGGTGTATATTTTTTTCTTACACTACCTACAACATCAAAGTCTCACTCAAGTACTACCAGTACCCTCTAGATATTATTAGTTTTCAATTGAATCACATATTGTCCTAACATTATCTCTTTCGCTTCCTAAATTTTAATAAAAGGTTCCAAGTCCATAATTTAATCTTCAAACTCAGATCTATTTTTCATCAATATTATAATATAATTATCATCTTTAAATACTTTCTAATGGTTTATATTATCAGGAATATAGGTCCTTATTAATACCCCAACATCATACTTAGAATAAGGAAAAACCATTTGATTTTGATACTAAGAGGCATAGACAATAATTTATTCTACAACTATGTTTAATGATCTATCAACATGACTACTATTGAATGAATCAAAAAAATCAAGGGAGTCCCATAAAACATTTCTATATTTTTTATCCTCTAAATCTTGGTTGAGTATACTTTTCTCATTTTTTTATGATCAATTTATAATCTTCTTTTACAACCACATCCTTGATTCTTAATCTAGACACCATGTTTAGAGAAATCAACAGGGCCTCATACTACACTATATTGTTAGTACACTCAAAATTTAGTTTGTGAGAGAATATTAAGACATCTCCATGTGGATAATATAAATTAACTCGACACATGCCCTTCATTTTCGACATGTTCCATAAAAAAATAGTCCATATGCCATCAAAATTAGTACTATAGATCTAATAGACTCAATCTAGGTCAATCGATTCTTAACAAAGTGTGTATTCCAAAATTCAAATATACATGTGTAAACAATACTTCATTTAAATAAATTTTTGTATCTTTAATCAAATGCAACATCCTTTTCTCTCTTTGTTGTTTCACTTGTTCTCCTTCCAAAGGAATTGTTGTAAAGGATGTGTCCAATTGATTTTTTTCTCCAATGAAGCATCCCACTTTCTTGACAACAACATGCCCCACTTGAGAGGAAAATAAACTATCACAACATCCATAGAAAGGAATTTACCTAAATAAGAAAAAGGTTAAACAAATCCTATGACATAACCCACCACAATAATTTCTCTTGAATCCATAACATAACATTTACCATATGTGATTGAGATCTCTGTTCCCAAATCATTCATTATTATTAATGGAATTATGTTATAGGAAGCCCTAAATCTATAATGTAATTATAAAACAACCATTCATTCACAAGTTTCATAAAATGGATCTACATCAAGTTGAATTTGCACTAGTGACATCCCCGGATAAATATCGGGGACCTCTTACAATTATTCTCTAATTTATTTATAATTTTAGAAAAAATAGATGGGCAAGTAGGTATTTATGCACCAAGGAAATCAAATGCCATGTTTCTATTCTTAGGGATGTGTAGAATATCATTCATGTAATTGTAGAAACATGATGGTACCTATGTAATTTTATTAATCTGGTAAAAAAACATTACAAACAATGGAGAGAGTTGTAATGTATATAGGCATTGTATAACTTCTATCTAGTCCATAAAAATGGATCGAATCAACATATTCTAAGAAATATGCAAAAATAGTATATTTCCCTAACTATCACTAGAAGATAGTGTCGAGAAATATCCATGAACACACAATTAATAAACTTCCCATAAACATAGGGATAAAACAATATCACTAAGTAACAACTAATGACAACTAGAAACTTAAGTTAAAGTAATAAAAATAAATTACTTTAACTTATTACATTATTCAAATATAACCTAATGATGAATTAATATAGGTATTATATCCTAACATCCCCCTTAATTCAACATGGTCTCAAGTGAATAGGAAATAAATTCTCTAAAGCCCTCAAATATGTCTCGGTAAAGTGACTTTGTGAATACATTTACATGATGTATATTTATCGATAAATACAAGAGATGTATTTTTTTCTTCTAAATATTTTTATGAATAAAATATACTTACACCTTAATGTGTTTAGTGCGCTCATAAAAAACTAGATTCGAACAAGTTTTACCGCTTCTTTGTTATCAACAAGTAGGATAGTTATGATCTTTATATGATATTCTCAATCCTTCAAGTATACATCGAAGCAATATCGCTTCAAAACAACTCCACTTTTTGCATGATATTTTAAGTATATGGATGATATTGAAACACAAGTTTAATTATTACCACCCCATGATATTGGTCTAGATCCGATAAAGAATACAAATCCTGAAGTGGATTTCCTATAATCTACTTTCCATGCAGGATTTGAATCTAAATATATTTTCAAGAAGTTATCATTCTTCTTGTATTGTAGAGCCATAGTCCATAGTTCCTCTAATGTATCTCAATACTCACTTTACTACTTTATAGTGATAAAACCTTGGTTCTTTTATGAGCTAAAAAGATATATGACTAGATAGTTGATATTTGACCTAGTGTAAGTCAATTATATGAGACTCCCAATCAAATTCCAATTGATAATTACATTTATATTTGGTGATGTATTTATTCGAGACAATTGAAGTATTTTCTCCATAGGTATGGAAATTGTCATGAAATCCATCATATGAAATTTCTCGAGTGTTTTCTTGGTGTATTTCAATTGTGATACAAAGATATGATTCTCTCTTTACCAAACTTCAAGTCCAAGAAAATAATATAGAATCCCGAGATCACCATGTCAAGTGATCGTGTTAGATATTTATTTTTTAATTCAATGATATTCATTGATCCTCCAAGTATGACTACATCATCGACATATACTAAAAAAATCACTATCCCACCTTAATTTTTGGGATAGAGATTAGGATCATATGGACTCCTTTTTAATTCATGATGAATGAGATACTCATTGATTTTTAGGTACCATTCCCTGGAGATTACTTTAGACCATAAAATTATTTTATGAGTTTATATACATTTTCTTCTTTACCTAGTATGAAAAAACCTTTTGTTTGATTCATGTAAACTTATTCATGCAAGAAACCATAAAGAAAGGAAAATTTCACATCCATTTAATGTATTTTCCAACCTAATTCTGCAACTAGAGCAAAGATTAACCTAATTTTTTTATCTTAGTTGTGGTAGTAAAATCATTCTCATAGTCAATGCCTTATTTTTAAGCATATCCTTTAAGCAACTAGTATATCCTTGTTTTTATCAATTTTGTTGTTTGATTTGTAATTAATTTTAAAGATCCATCTACATCCAATAATGTTTTCCCTAGTAAAATATTTGTAAACTAACATATATTATTCTTCATAAGTGATTTATATTCTTCATCCATAGCATATTTCTAAGGTTTATAATATAGGGATTCTAAAATTGTGGATGGTTCAATAGATTCAACAAATTTACTCATTAAGGAAAAATTGACCTCATTACAAGCCATACTATGAGTCCTCATTCTAGTGGTAGATGTGTCGGGAAAACTATCCAACTTTTTATCTTGAATCATACTTGTATACCACTTAGGTATACTTTTAGCAGTTCCTATGGGTGGTTGATTTTCACCATCTTCACCATCATTGTTGTCATCATCAAGGTGATTACCATCCTTTGTTTTCACTATAAGACTAATTTTTTCATCATGTGATTGTATGAAAGGAGCATCTACTTATTTTTTCTCAAATAACTCAACATCCTTGCCAGTGTATAGCCTTCTAGTTTTTAGATGCATAAGTCTATAGCTAAGTGCTTCATCATTATATCCTAAGAAGATAAGTTTTTTTAATTTCATATCAAGCTTAGTTCTCTATTTCTTAGGAATGTGCATACTACCTTTACATTCAAAATCTCTAAGGTGAAAAATATATTTCTTATTCCATGTTCATGATTCTTTTGGTGTTACTCCATCAAGAGCTACAGTGGGAACGTTGTTTAGTAGATAGAATTTTTTTATCTGCTTTGGCCCAAATATTTTTTGAAGTTCCTACATTGTTAATCATAAATTAAAATATGTTCATGATAGTACAATTTCACTTATCAACAACACCAATTTTTTATGGTGTGTGAGGAGAATCCATTTGATAATGAATGCCATGTGTTTCCAAAAAAATGTTGAACTCAATATTGGTGTATTCTCCCCCTCGATATTAGTGGATTGTTTTGATGTTCCTACCACAATAATTTTTAACAAGGTATTTGAACTTCTTAAAATTTTCAAAATATTTTTCTTTGTGTGAAGAAATTATATCCAAAATTTTCTTTAAAAATCATCAACACAAAGGATGAAATATTGATACCCAAAGTAACTAGGTCTTACTTTGATCAGTATAGATCGGTATGCACTAAGCCAAGTTTTTCCTTATCCTAAAATTTACTATGTTTAAAAGGTGATTTATGTTTCTTACTTGTCAAAAAATGTTGACATTTGTATGTACCCTTTTTAATTGGTGGTAAATCCCTTACCATTTCATATCGACAAAGTGTGTCAAGATAGTCGAAACTAATATGGTCAAGTCTTCTATTCTATAGTTATGTCAATGTTGTATCCTTTGTTAAAAGGTCTTGATCATCATTAAATACAATATAACTGAAAAATTATACCCACAAGAGAATCTTTTGCAACAATTTTGGATCTTCTTGACTTATCTCAAGTTAGGCACATATCTTTACTGCCTTTACAATCAAATTCAATTTTAAGATTTTGATCTAATAAGTGAATTACCGATAACATTTTTTTTGTTAAACTAGGGACATTATCATTTTCAATTTGACAAGTATGTATTCCAAGTGGTAGTGAAATAGAACTAGTCCCCTAAGAACCATATGATGTATCATCACCCAAAGAAAATTTTTATTATGTGGGTGTATCATTCAACATGAAGAACCAATATTTATTTCCTATCATGTGTCGAGTTGCTTCCAAGTTGACATACCAAATTTGAATTGTAGAATTGGATACTTCATTTTATTGTGTACTATACAATAATTCATCATCATAAAATTGATCTTCCTATTTGGATACATTTCCTTTTTTATTTGGTTTTGTCTTCCACTTTCCCTTATTTTTTCCTTGTTTATTTTGTTAGTGGATTTGTTTTAATTATTGGTTTTCACTCTTCTTTACACTTAATGAACCCTTATGGAATGTGTTGTACCAATAATATTTTAACTCATGTCCTTTTAGACCACAAATAGGACATTTTTATTAGGCCTTTTGGATTTGTTGAGTGTTACCTTTCTTCAGAGTCTTCTTACTATACTTTACTTAATTTTTTCCTTTCGATTAGAAGAAAGTGCCTGGTCTTCATTTTTGGTAGTTGAGTGAATAAATTCCTCTTCCCGTATCATATTCACCTTTTGTTTAAAATCTTTTATTTGAACAATTATGTTTAATGTGGTCACAAAAATCCTATATGAAGGAGGCGGGGCTCTCAAAACTATTAGCATAAGTGATGTGTCAGGTTACTTCTTCTTCCATAACTTGAAGTGATTCTCACAAATGTTCCACTTTTCTAAAAAAATATTTCCATTTGGTTTCATTTTAAAATTCAACAGCTTGAATCTGGAGATGAATTATGTTCTTATTTTTCACTCATATATAGTTTTCAATTTATCCCAACTTATTTTGTTATTGTGTCTTAATGAATACGAGGTTGAACCTCATATGAAACAACAAACATGATTATTAACCTTTCTTTTTTATTTATGTGATCAAATAAATGTTGTTGTGTAGAATAATTTTCAAATATTGTTAATGTACCATAAACAATGGGCCATATATCTTTGAATTTAAGTTGTGTGTAAATTTAATTTTTCCATGTAGGATATTTATCAAGTATGAAGAATTTTTGAATATGTCAAAAATAATTTTGGTGTCATATTTACATCCATTTTGAAAATTTGAAAATAAATGAAGATTAGAAAAAATTTAACACTTTTCCCTTATTAAAGTACATGTTAGGATAAATTTTATTATCCTAAATATTAATTATGCATAGTTAGATTATTTAATTAATTTTATTAATTAAATAATAAATGGTTATATTGTTATATGGTTAATCAACCATATTTGTCTGTATGCACATTGTTATATTGTTTTAAACAATATATTTGTTTTTATGTAAATGTTGCTTCCCGGGTGATTTGGAAGCTTGTTTATTCTGGTTTTTGGTTGCACCTGTGCAACTCATTTTCCCGGATGTATTTGGCTGTGCAATATCTATAAATATTGCAGCCCATCCTCTGTACTTTTTTACTTGATTGAGATTAATAAAATAACACAGGCTTCCGTCCCTGTTTCTCAATCTACATTTGGTACCAGAGCGAAATTCTGGCCCTGTGAAGGTGTGGAAGAGAGAGCAGCAGAGAGAGAGAAGATTGGAGAAGAGTATGCAGCAATAGAGAGCCTGTGCAGCCTCCTGCAACCTCCCAGCCTCATCTCTACCTTTCCACATCCCCCAGTTCGTTCCAGGTGTTTGGAACGCAAATTTTTTTTTGCACTGGCGCACTCAGCACCAGGCAAAAATTGCTCCAGGTATTGATAATAAAAAAAAATTTCCCAATAAGGGTTTTGTTTTACTGTATTTGGAATTTGCTTGGCTTGTTTTGGAGGTCTATTGAACACGCCAAGTTGGGGATATAGTAGATCGAGCTTTGTTTTAAGCATTGGGCGAGCCATTGTTTGGGGTCGAGCCCACACACCAACCCCACGAGCTTGCACCGGTTTCATCTAACGGTGAAGCCTTGACAATAAAAAAATAGCGACTACAGATCCTCCTCGCGGCCTGCTGGACGTCCGCATCCACCTGCACACAAAAGAAAACAAGAAAAAGGTGGCAGCAGCAGCAGTGCCCATGCCACATACTCCTCACGCGACCTGCACAAGCAAATGAAGGTTAGATAGTAATAAACAACAAAAAACGCGAGCTGTACAAGAGAAGAACAGCAAAAAAGACGCGCCCAAGAAAACAAAAAGCAATAAACAGTAAAAAATACGGCCCAGGCACTAAAAATGCGGCCAGGGCAATAAGAAACAGCGGCCACGGAGAACAAAAAATGCGCCCAAACATAAAAAACGCGGCCTGTACATGCAACAGTGCGTGGAAAGGAAAAAAACGCGGCCATAGGAGAATACAAAGGCGTGGAGGTGAAAAGAAAAGCTTCAGATCCGTTTTTTAGGCAAAGACAACCCTAAAATGCCTCTTCACCAGCATGCGCCACGTGGCATTCATTTTCCAAGAGGTAAGTCAATTTATTTGTCAATAAATACAAATTCCTTCCTTTCATAGTCCAAGCGCCCCAAGTGGGCAAGTTGGTTAGTGCATGTGCCTTGGGAGTGAGAGGTTTGAGGATCAAATCCCACCAAAAACACTCAAAAACTCTCCTTTTGCATCTGGCGGAAATTCTGGCGGAACTGCTAAACTTAGCAAGCTTTTTTGAATTTAGTTACAACTAACTAAATTTAGCGGAGAAATCCCTAACTTAGGTAAAAAAAAAAATTTCTCCTATCTGGTCTGTTTTCTCATTCCAGACATTTTTTGCAAAAGGAGACCCACCTAAAAATTGCATTTTCAGCTATTTTTTTGCAATTTTTAGCATTTTGGGTTCAGGAGGTCACCAGGACCCCGAAACTGAAATTTTTTGCCTGTTATTCAAAATTGTACTGTATATTGTACTAATTTGCAGGTTGCCATAGTCAACTGCAAAACTTTGTAACTGCTCAGAAACTGGCAGAATTGTAATAAAAAATAGTAAAATTGGTTCTGTAACACTCACGAGATCCTAGATCTCATTCGCAGCTGCTGTCGGTATACACAAGTGCCTCCCGGGAAGCGCTTACGGGTAAAGCCGCCGCGACTACTACTACACTTAACGCCTAATATAGCTACAACAATGTCGTCTCTGGGCATCGTCCCTATAAATCGATGGGGAGTAATAAGGTCACAAAGGCACACACTATGAACCATCCCATCCGTCTGTGAACGATTGCAAGACATAAATCCGGACTGAGAAATTATCCGAGTATATAGCGAAGTTACGTGCGCGTATGAGGATATTTCTTTGAGCCGGTGTCAATAATCACACAGACCCCATCAGTACTGTCTTGGTACCACGTATCGAATTCTTTCACGTACGTTAACGCCTCTTTCACGTACCGCCGGGTATATAGAAAGGGCGAGCTTCTTCCACGTACCGATGGGTATATCGGAAGGGCGCATATATAGAAAGGTTTGGTATATCGGACTGACGGTATATAGATTGGGAGACCTTATACCTGGAGTGATAAGAGCCAAACCCTGTCAGTGATCTCTGCAAAATGGGCACCAATGCCCCCAAATTTTTTCTTCCGGATTCACAATTGCTCAGAGGAAGCAACTATGCTGCTTGGAAGACAAAAATAAAAACACAACTTGAGTTTGAAGAAATCTGGCCTGTTGTGACTGGTACTCTAACCAGATCACCAACGGATGCAACACAACAACGACAATTTGATAGAGCAGATCAGAAAGCAAAACTCATCATTTTGTTTGGAGTGTCCGACGATGTGCAAGCCCACATTCGAGATGCCACATCAGCAAAAGAAGCTTGGGATAAGCTGAGCACAATATATGAGGCCAAGAATAAGAATGTCATACTCAATTTGCAGAGTCAGTTACATACATTGAAATTCAAACAGAATGAGAAAATTGAAGCCTTCCTAAGAAGAGTTGCAGAGTTGAGGGCTTCACTTCTAGCCCTAGGAGAAGAGGTCAAAGATGAATCTCTCGTTCCCATTGTTCTGAGAGCTCTCCCCTCTTCTTACCGCATTTTTGTCACAACTCTAAACTTGTCAGATACAACAATTAGTTTTGACAAGCTAGTAAACCTACTGCAACAAGAGGAAGCAATGCACAACAAGGATGATGAAGAGGAGCAGGCACTGTCTTCACATCAAAAATGGAAAGGAAAAGGTAAAGGAAAACCTAAATCCTATCAGAAGTCCCCACATCAGAATCAGTATCATGGGGACAATCAACAGAAGAAGCGATGTCCAATTTGCAAAAGAGGACATGACTTGCAAGAATGTTGGTTTAACACATATAAGAAAGGTTCATCAAGCAATTCTGGACCACAACAACAACAAACTTACAAGGGACATTCAAACAACTATCACGGGCAGAAAAAGGGGAACTGGAAAAGAAGACCCCACCAGCAAGGTAATATTGCTGAGCAACAAGAACAATCAGACAATGAAGACTTCTTGTTCACTGCTCAATCAAGTGAACCATCCACGTCATCTAGTGACGTCTGGTATGTTGATTCGGGAGCCACTCGACACATGACCGGCCACAGAGACTGGTTTATTTCAATGAGGGACACGCCATCGAAAAATCATGTTTCGTTGGGAGATGATTCTTCATATACAGTTCAGGGGATTGGAAACATTTCTCTACCCCTTGGTTCACACAAATGCAGACTATCAGATGTTCTATATGTCCCTGGGTTGACAAAGAACCTTCTTTCGGTCACCAACTTCTAGATCACAACCTGAAAATTGACTTTGATAGTCAATCTGGCAAGAAAATGTGTTTGATTTGAGATAAATCCAGAGGCTCGAAAATAATTGTAAAAGCCTCAAATGTGGGATGAATGTTTCAACTTGATTTCATTCACAAAAATGATCAAGCACTTGTGGCTAAAAACTCCACCTCAGCTCAGTTGTGGCATCAAAGATTTGGTCATGTAAGTTTCAAATATCTCGAAACACTTCACCGGTGTAATATGGTACATGGGCTACCATCTCTTCAGAAGGATACAGACAAGTGTCCTCACTGCTTAGTAGGAAAACAACATAGAGTTTCATTCCAAATGAGTACTTTTCGAGCTCATGGTAAACTTGGCCTGGTTCATACCGATCTGTGCGGTCCAATGCAGCCAAGTCATTCAGTGGTTCCAAAGATTTCATGCTCTGTGTTGACGACTATTCACGCAAAATGTGGATTTTTTGTCTTCGCAAGAAAAGTGAAGCCTTTGAAACATTCAAAAAGTTCAAAGTGGTAGTTGAGAAAGAAACTGGTCGTCACATCAGAACTCTCCGCCGTATCAAGGGGGAATTCACCAAAGTGATGAGTTCGTAGACTATCTACAAACTCACGGATTCGCCGAAAAATGCCTCCTCCACACACACCGCAGCAAAATGGTGTTGTTGAGAGAAGAAATCATACTATCATGGAAATGGTGCAATGCATGATCGATGATTCCGGACTTGCAAAGACATTTTGGGCAGAAGAAACAAAAACAACAGTGTATTTGTTAAACAGAGCACCCACAACTGCTCTTGATGGAATTACACCACAAGAAGCATGGTCAAAAAGGAAACCATCCATTGCACACCTCAGAGTATTCGGGTGCAAAGCCAGCATGCACATACCCAAACATAACAGAAAGAAATTGGACATGAAGTCACAAAATCTCATCTTCATTGGATACAGTGAAGAGACTCTTGGGTACAGACTGATGGATCCTAAGACTAGAAAAGTCTACACAAGCAGAGATGTTGAGCTTTTCGAGAAGAAGGAAGCAGAGACTCCTCCTTCGGACTCACAAGATGTAGATTTTTCACCAGTTGTAAAAACTAAAACTAATGTTCCCTCAGAAGATGAAAGTGATGATGGGGATGATGGTGTTGATCAGATAGAACCGCAACCCATGGGAACAACTCAACGTATGCCTAAATGGTGTACAAGCACATTACGAGATGTAAGATCGGATGCTCCACCGGATACATCCACCCTCGACCACGACTCATAAAGAAAGCAAGAGAAGAAGTTAACTTTTCTTTGATGAGTAGAGTCATTGAATCGACAAGCCCTCTACAGTCCAGAAGCCCTACGGTCCAAAAAAGCTTGGAAAGATGCCATGGATTCTCGAATATCAATTAGTGATGAAGAATAACACTTGGCAACTTGTCGATCTTCCACCAGGAAGAAACCCATTGGATGCGAGATGGATATTCAAAACTAAGTACAAAGCAGATGGGACAATGGACAAGTGCAAAGCAAGACTTGTAGCAAAGGGGTACGCACATAGAAGAAGGCATTGACTATGAGGAGACATTTTCTCCCACAAATTTAAGATCAAAACGATCGAATGATCTTTGCTCTAGTTGCACAGATTTGGTTGGAAATTTCATCGATGGACGTAAAAGTGCCTTCCCGAATTGAGATTCACAAGAAGAAGTCTACATGACTCAACCCGAGGGATATGTAGTACCGGTCAAGAAGAAAAGGTATGCAGACTCAGAAATCTCTCGTATGGCCTCAAACAGCACCCCGGCATGGTACATCAAGATTGATGAGCATATCGTATAACATGGATTCGTGAAATCCATACGATCCCAATCTCTACCTCAAAAAGCAAGGGGGAGATGGTGATTGTTTTAGTTTATGTCGATGATCTAGTCATCACCGCAGTTCAAAGAAGATGATTGATGAAACGAAGAAAGATCTTAAGCAATCATTCGACATGACAGATCTCGGCTTATGCACTACCGTGTCTTGGACTCGAAGTATGGCAGAAAGAGAATTATATCTTTGTTTCTCGATGAAATATACCAAGACAACGCTCGAGAAGTTTAGGATGATGGATTGCACACCAATTGCTACACCTATGGAGAACAGACATGCTTATCTCATTCGATCCATCTCCCGAGGTAAGTGCCACTCTCTATCGGCAAATGATTGGGATTCTCATTTACCCGACCTACACTAGACCGTATATCATCGCCTTGCAGTGAGCTATCTATCCAGGTTCATGCAGAACCCAAAATTTGTCATTGGAAAGCAGTAAAAGCGCATTTTAAGATATCTCAAAGGATCAAGGATCTTGGTCTAGAATACAAGAAGAATGAAAACTTCTTCTTGACTGGATATTCGGATTCAGATCATGCAGTAACATTGATGATAGAAAATCCACTTCTAGATTTGTATTCTTTATGGGATCTAGACCAATATCATGGGGAAGTAAGAAACAACACTTTGTTTCTCTCTCTTCCATAGAAGTTGAGTATCGTTATGTAGAGAAGCTGTCTGTGAAGCAATTTGGCTACGTCGCATACTGGAAGGACTTGGAATACCACAGGACAAACCGACCACCATGTATGTTGACAATGAAGGTGTTCTCAAACTTGTTCGCAATCCAGTTTTTCACGAGAGAACAAAGCACATTGAAGTTCAGGTTCATTTCATACGCGAACATGTGTTGAAGCACAACATCCAGCTTCAATTTTGTCCAACGGCTGAACAACGAGCAGATATTTTCACAAAGTCACTTGCACGTGACAAGTTCGAGTTGTTCAGAGCATTTCTCTCCTCATCTCTTCAGACAATGCACAATTAAGGGGGGGAATGTTAGGATAAATTTTATTATCCTAAATATTAATTATGCATAGTTAGATTATTTAATTAATTTTATTAATTAAATAATGAATGGTTATATTGTTATATGGTTAATCAACCATATTTGTCTGTATGCACACTGTTATATTGTTTTCAACAATATATTTGTTTTTATGTAATTGTTGCTTCCCGGGTGATTTGGAAGCTTGTTTATTCTGGTTTTTGGTTGCACCTGTGCAACTCATTTTCCTGATGTATTTGGTTGTGCAATATCTATAAATATTGCAGCCCATCCTCTGTACTTTTTTACTTGATTGAGATTAATAAAATAACACAGGCTTCCGTCCCTGTTTCTCAATCTACAAGACACACCCCCAAAAATGATTTTTATTAATTTTGGTATTTTTTACAATTTGTGGCACTATCACCAATTTACGTAGTAAAAAAAAAATTTCTCTAATGGACAATTTATAAAAATACTTACTTTTACAATTTATTTCAACCTTTAAACTTTTTTAAAAAAATTGTTTACCAAAATCTCCCTAAATCAGCTCGATGAGTTTTGTATCGAAATATATAATTTTACCAAAAAAATCACAATTTTTCACTTTACTGAGAATGAGAGTTATGGCATTTTCAAAGGTGAAGGTTTCCCACTGCAAAAACTTACCCCCTTTTGAAAAAAATTGTGTTTTCGGGATCTTTGGATGCTTTTCCTTTACAAAGTTTCCCAATATCACTTTTACAATCAATTTGGAGAAAAAAAATAGTCAAGATTAGGTTTTAACCTCTAATTTTGGCTAGGTTTTCGTTATCACTAAGTGACTTGGTGGATGTTTTAACTACCAAAAATAGTGAAATCCTCTAAAATTTTCACTAAAATCTATAAAATGCAAAAAAAGGTAGGGATAGCGGCTCAACCTCCCGACCTCTTATCTTCAAATGAACTATCAAGTAGTCAATAACTAGGTGAGCGCATATGTGCTTTGAACTATGAAATGCAACACTTAATATTTAAATTAAGATTTTTTAAATAAAAAAACTAACAACCTTCTTTTATCAGCTATAAGTGACTTACATGGCTAGGGTGACTTGTATAACTCGTGTGTTTTTATCGATTCTAAAATATGTGTATGGATCTTGACCACTCGTGGATGTAGAGAAATGTAACATGATCTCCAATGTAGTATTTCACCCTAGATGTTGCACCCAACCTTGAATAACTACCCTACCTACTTCAAATGAGATGGATAAGACAAAAATTATTGTGAAATGGGTTGGATGGAGATTTCCTATGGGATTCTACATGCCTTGAACTTGTGGAGCTCTCTCGAGTAACTAGACATACAACTAGATCACTTTATAACTCCTTCAAAACTTTGTGTGGCATGATAATTGCCTCTATTGACCACACACACAACTAGACACACTAATAATGTAAATAGAAGCTCAAAGTATAACTCACAGAGATGGTTAAGATAACTCGGTGGTTGAGTTTGATATCTCGGCTGTGGTGAGGAGCACAAAGATATTAGGACACACTATATTTAACTACTCCTTTTTAATTATATATGTAGCAGATCTAATAATTGATACACACAAAATATTGAATCTTCAAATTTACACAATTTATTTTATATTTTACATAATATCCCTAAATTTATTAGTTATGTAAAGATATTGTTTACTAAACAACTTCTAAATTCTTCACTAAATTTATTTATAAAACCCCTAAAAAGAAATTCTAAAACAATTTCAATAGAATGAATTATTTCAAAATAATGAAAAATATCACCTCTAATTGGAACAAAGTTGCATCCAAGTCTAGAAGGCCCGTGATTGTGTTCTTCAACAAAAATCTTTCTTCTGCAACTTTTTAAAAATAAAAAATATGCTACTTTCGGGAAAATTTTAGTGACGAAGCTTCATTAATTCATGAATATTTCCTCTTTTAAAATATTGTTTTGGAAAAATTTTAGGGGTTGGCAATTTTCTATTTCACCTAGAGTTTCTAGGTAGAAGTTAATTTTAGGGGTCGATTCACCCAACATTTACACCAATATTTTAATTTTTTTAATTCAAAATTTTATTAGCGTCAAATTGAAATTTGTAACATTTTCCTTCATATATAGTGATTGCAATATGATACTAGTCAGTAGTAGAAAAATATGCTTCAATCGGTAGTTGCGTAGCATAAAATATGTTACCGACTTCTAGCATATTTTCAGTACCAAAAATAATGCTATCGGCCGATAGCATACAATATGCTACTAGTTAGTAGAAGAAAAAAAAAATGCTATCGATTGGTAGCATATTTTATGCTTCTGCCGGTCGGTAGTCTATAATATGCTACTAGAAGGTAGTAATAAAAATTCTACCAACTAGTAGTATTTTTTTAGTGATGTTGTTAGAGGGGGAAAAATATTATGGGAATTGTTTTGCTTATGCCATATTTTTTGAGGAAATAGTTCTCATTGAGTTGATCATTTTAACTACTAACATCAAAAAAATTGATAAAAATCCATACAAAACTAGTGAAATCTATATTATTTTCACAAAAATCATTTTTCAAATTTTTTTATTTGTGCCATATTTTGTGAGGAAATATTTCTCATCAAGCTAATCGTTTTAACTACTATATTCAAAAATTTACATATTTTATTGGCTGAAAACCTATAGTATCGATTGAAAATATATTCTATAAGTAGACAATTGTTACAGGTCGACACCATTATCAAATAATTCTCCAAACCATTTGAAATCCATTTCCTTATAAATTTACATCATTTCGAAGGTCATTTTTATAGATTCACCAAGTAATATCTATGAGTTTTTAGGGGGTCTTAAAATTTTCTGTGGATGTTCTTGCAAATCAAACTTAAAAATAGGTATGGATTCAAACAGTGGCTATGAAAATTCTTGGGGATTTTATGGATCCTTCTATCTCTGATTTTTCTACAAATCTCCCAAAACTTCCCTAAAATTTCCTTCACTCTCCCTAGATCAAAATGTAGCTTTGATACGAAATGTAATTATGGAAATAGGATGGTACATGTGAAATTTTATTAATCTAGTAAAAAGAAGGTTACAAACAATGGAGAGAGTTGCAATTTATATAGGAATTGTACAACTTCTATCTAGTCCATGAAAAATAGATTGAATAAACACATTCTAAGGAATATGTAGAAATAGAACATTGCCCTAATTTTCGCTAAAAGATACTACTAGGAAATATATGGGAACACACAATCTAGAAACTTCTCATAAACATAGGGATAAAACATTATCACTAAGTAAACAACTAATGACAACTAGCAACTTAAGTTAAAGTAATAAAAATAAATTACTTTAACTTATTACATTATTTAAATATAACCTAATGATGAATTAAGCTAGGTAATATATCCTAAGAAGTCAAAGGGATTGTTATTTTGAATTGGATAAGGATGACATCCATATGGAAAGTAATATACTCGGGTATTGTGGTATTTAGGGGTCATGTGATAGTATTGGCATGTGGGATATAGTAAGAAATGGATTCTATAAAATAATGGTTCAAACCATAAGGTGGTGGAATATTAATTTTTATTAGGACAAAGTAAGAATAAGAGACTTACCTTTTATTGATCGTAAAAAAATATTTTATTTAGCATGATGAGGCAAAATGAGTTTATATTCTGAAATAATAGTATCATATTGTTGGAAAAATAATTTGTTACATGGGAAAATTAGGGAAATCTTGCAAAAACTCTGGGAGTAAGTCCCTTTTCTTGAATGGGGAAGCTCCATTTATTGAAAATAGGGAAATATGTACATTATTATAGCAACTAAGGTGGTCTTTAGAGTGGGGATCACACAGGGTACTTCCTTATACATGTGGAAAAATTATAGTAGATACCCGTTGGGGTGTGGAGCCTATTTTTGGTCTTCTTGAATCAGTATTGAAGTGTTGGAGGTCGAACAGTTAAGTTTGGAGACTTCAGGAACATTCTATAGTCATTCTCTATGACGTTGCTACCATGTTGCTGTTAATCGGTCACATCAATGTCGGGACTTTTTCCCACCATGGGAAGTTAAAATATCGCGACTTTCAATCTTCTAGGGTCAGCTTTATGGCTTCTTAAAAGGATTGTAATCCTATAAATAGAGGTGTTAGGGTATCTTGAAGATATCTTGAGTGTTCAAGAGGTCTTGAGTCTTAGAGATCAAGAGGTGATCAAGAGTGATCAAGGTTAAGCAATTGGGTGTCAATTGTGGTTTAGATGTGGTTTAGCTTCTTTGAATTTTGTTGTGAGTTCATAACTGAGAGAAGACTGTGAGAGTTTTTTTACTCTTGTTGATAATAAAATATGAGAAAATTATTGGTGGACGTAGCCCACATTGGGTCAACCACGTTAAATCTTGTCTTGTCTTCTTTTGTGAATTATTCATTTATGTTATATTTCTGTAAGTATAATTCTAGTATATAGTTTCCTACTACTGTGGTTTGAGGAATTGTTTCTGCATATTTGTTCTCTAATTACTAACATTTGGTATCAGAGCTTTGGTGGTATTTTTGTTGAATTTGTAAATCACAGGGAAAGTTTAGCTTGAGTGGGAGCTATGGAAAATGAGGGCAGATCAAGGGTTGAGAAGTTCAATGGGAAGAACTTTGGTTTATGGAAGATGCAAATGGAGGATTACTTATATCAGAAGGACCTACATGTTCTTTTGGCTGGAAAAGCAAAGAAACCTACAGCCATGTCAAATGAGGATTGGGAGTTGTTGGATAGAAAGGAACTTGGGGAAATTCATTTATGCCTTGTATCTTTAGTTGCTTTCAACATATCACAGGAAAAAACCACAGAAGGTCTCATGAGTGCGTTGGGGAAGTTATATGAAAAACCATCTACCTCTAATAAAATATTTTTGATGAAAAATTTATTTAATATGAAGATGTTTGAGAATGGTTCTGTTGCTGATCATTTGAATGAATTTAATACGGTTGTGAGTATGTTAAACTTAGTAAAAATTGAATTTGATGATGAGGTCAGGGATTTGTTGATTTTGTGCTCATTGCCAGATAGTGGGATAGTTTGGTTATGGTTGTAAGTAATTCAGTCTCTAATAACTCAAATCTGAAGTTTGAGGATGTGATAGGTGTGATCCTAAGCAAGGAAATGTGAAGGAAGAGCATCGAGAGATTCTTCTACTTCGGAAATGATTTGATGGTGGAGAGCAGAGGGAGAAAAAGGAATAGAGGGAAAGGTAACCATGGGAAGTCGAATGGTCATGAGAGGTCAAAGTCTAAGAGTAAGTTAGAATGTTGGCACTGTGGGAAGGTTGGTCATGCTAAGAAAGATTGTTGGGCTCTTTGGGATAAGAAGAACAAGGAGGAAACTAAAGAGGTAAATTTAGCTTCAGGTGATGTTTGTCAAGATGCCTTAATTCTTTCTTTAGAGAATATTATTGAATCTTGGGTGTTAGATTCAAGGGCTTCTTTCCATGCCACCCCACATAGACATTACTTTACTGATTTTGTTCAAGGTGATTTTGGACATGTATATCTTGGTGATGATGAATCATACATCATAGTAGGGAAAGGTTGTGTTCAAGTGAAAATGTGGAATGGGAACACATGGCTACTTAAGGACATCAGGGATGTGCCTAATTTGAGGTAGAACTTGATATCGGTGAGACATCCTGGGCGGTGATGGTCAGTATTTGTTAGTTTTATAGCAGATTCTTGGAAGGTTACCAAGGGAGCTCTTGTGGTTGCAAGAGGTAAGAAAACTAGTACTTTGTATTTAACCAGTGGTGCTGATTATTGTAATTTAGTTACTACAGATGGAGATGCAACTTTGTGGCACCAGAGACTCAGTCATATGAGTCATAAGGGCATGCAGATTATAAAGGACATGTTGCCCAGATTAAAGGAGTTAGATTTAGACTTCTATGAGGACTATGTTTATGGGAAACAAAAGCAAGTGAGATTCCTCAAGGTTGGACCTACCAGGAAGGAGGGTAAGTTGGAGTTAGTGCATATAGATGTATGGGGGCCAGCTAAGGTAAACTCTATTGGTGGTTCATGTTATTATGTCACTTTCATTGATGATGCAACTAGAAAATTTTGGGTATATTGCATTAGAAATAAATTTTATATGTTTGAAACTTTCAAAAGATGGAAATCCTTGGTTGAGAATGAAACAGGTCTCAAGTTGAAATGTCTTAGGTTAGATAATGTAAGGGAATATTGTAGCAATGAATTTCTTGATTACTATTCAGTAAATGGGATCTACAGGCAAAGAACGGTTCCAAATACTCCACAGAAAATGGAGTGTCAGAGAGAATGAACAGGACAATCATGGAGCGTGTTAGGTGCATGAGGTTACATGCGGGCTACCACTCATGTTTTGGGTGGAAGCGGTAAGCACAGTTGTTTATCTAATTAACAGAGGACCCTCTATGGCCTTAGATGGAGGTATACCTGAGGAGGCTTGGTCTGGTAAGAAAATTGATTACTCATTTCTTAGAGTATTTGGATGTGAGGTATTTGTTCACATTGATAAAGATGATAGGACCAAGTTAGAGGATAAGTCTGAGAAATGCACCTTTTTTGGATATGGTGAAGATGACTTTGGTTTCTATGTTTGGAGTCTTAAAGAAAAGAAAATATTTCGGTCTAGAGATATTGTCTTTAATGAAAAAATCATGTATAAAGATCAATTACAGGAACAAAAAGAGGAATCAAAGAAAGAATACACAGTGTTAGAGGAAATTGTGGATAGCAAGGTGTCCAAGGGGCCGGTTCAGGTACAACATGTTCCGGCATAGCCAGTTCAGGTACCTACTCATCAGGAACCCCAAACTCTTGAGGTGAGAAGGTCTTCTAGGGTAAGAAGGAAACTCTGAATGATTTACTCCATCTTTGAATTATTTATTACTCACTTACAATGGAGAGCCAGAGTGCTTTGAGGAAGTAGTGCAGGTGGATGCCAGGAAGAAGTGGGAGTAGGCCATCGATGAAGAGCATAGATCTCTTATGGAAAACTAGACTTGGGATCTGGTGGAGCTACCCGAGGGAAAGAGAGAATTGAAAAACAAGTGGGTGTATAGAATTAAAGAGGAAGATGGAGGCAATAAATGATACAAGGCTTGGTTGGTGGTTAAAGGATTTACACAGAGGAAAGGTATAGACTTTGATGAAATTTTTCTCTGGTTGTTAAAATGACTTCAGGGACTGTTCTTGATTTAGTTGCGAAGAAGACCTACACTTATAAAAGTTGGATGTGAAGACTACATTCCTTCATGGTGATTTGGAGGAGGAATTGTACATGCAATAGCCACAGGGTTATGAGGTCAAAGGGAAGGATAGGTTAGTGTGCAAATTGAAGAAGAGCTTGTATGGCCCTGAAAGAAAATCCATGGCGTGGTACATGAAGTTTGGACAGCTTTTATGCGGGAAGCGGGCTACTCCAGGTGTGTCACTCGAGACAATTGCGTGTATATTAAGAAGTTTCTTGATGGTAGTTATATTATACCGTGCCTCGTATGTAAATGATATGCTTACTACAGGGAAAAACATGTAGGAAATAAAGGTACTTAAGAAACATCTCAGTGACTCCTTTACTATGAAGGATTTGGGGGTAGCAAAACAAATCCTTGGTATGAGAATAACTCAGAACAGGAAGGAGAGGAAGCTAGTATTATCTCAAGAAGAGTACATAAAGAAGGTCTTGGAGAGGTTTAGTATGCATGATGCTAAATTGGTTGGTACTCGTTTGGCATGTCACTTTAAATTATCAAAGGAGTTGAGTCCCAAGACTGAGGAGGATAGAATCCAGATGTCCAGGGTACCATACTCATCAACATTCAGTAGCTTGATGTATGTTATGGTATGCACTAGGCATAACATTTCCCATGTAGTGGGAATAATGAGCAGGTTTATGAGTGATCTAGGTAGAGAGCACTGACAAGTAGTAAAGTGGATCCTTCGGTATTTGAGAGGGACCATGAGAGCAGCATTGTGGTTTGGTGGTTCAGACACTACATTATGTGGATATGTATATTTGGACATGGTAGGAGATTTGGATAGCATGAGGAGCATGACATGTTATGTATTTACGATTGGTGATACAATGGTGAGTTGGATTTCATAATTACAAAAGGTTGTGGCTTTGTCAACCACAGAGGCTGAGTATGTTGCTGCCACAAAGGAAAGCAAGGAGATGATCTAGTTATAGAAATTTCTTAATGAGTTAGGGCATAAGAAAGAATTTGGGAGACTACATAGTGATAGTCAGAGCGTTATTCATTTGGCGAAGAACTCCGCTTTCCAATCTAGGACAAAGCTTATTCAGCTGAGATATCATTTCATCTCGAAATCTTTGAAAGAAGATAAGTTGAAGCTGGAAAAGATTCATACCAGTTAGAATCTTGTGGATATGATGACCAAGGCATTCACAAGGGAGAAGTTAAAGTTGTGTTCAACTTTGATTGGCCTTCATGGTTGATAATGAAGGGTTAAGAACTTTTCTCAGTGGAAATAATCTCCAAGTGGGAGATTGTTGGGTTGTGGAGCCTGTTTCGGTCTTCTTGAATCAATGTTGAAGTAATAGAGATCAAACGGTTAAGTTTGGAGACTTCAGGAGCATTTTTCAGTCATTTGTTGTGACATTTTTGCGAAGTTGTTGTTAACATGTTAATTGGTCATCAACGTCAGATCATTTTTTCCAGCTATGGGAAGTTGAAAGATCATGACTTTCAATCTTCTAGGGTCAGCTTTATGGCTTCTTAAAAGGATTGTAATCCTATAAATAGAGGTGTTAGGGTATCTTGAAGATATCTTGAGTGTTTAAGAGGTCTTGAGTCTTAGAGATCAAGAGGTGATCAAGAGTGATCAAGGTTAAGCAATTGGGTGTCAATTGTGGTTTAGATGTGGTTTAGCATCTTTGGAATTTTGTTCATAACTCGAGAGAAGATTGTGATAGTTGTTTTACTCTTGTTGATAAAAAATATGAGAAAGTTCTTGGTGGACATAGGCCACATTGGGTGAACCATGTTAAATCTTGTCTTGTCTTCTTTTGTGCATTATTCATTTATGTTTGTTATATTTCGCAAGTATAATTCTACTATATAGTTTCCTACTGTTGTGGTTTGAGAAATTGTTTCCACATATTTGTTCTCTAATTCCTAAAAATACCAAAAGGAGGAAAAATATTGAGAGTGAGGTATAAAGAGAATAGTATTGAGGATCTTCTCAATAAATATTATAGAAGAATTTATTTCCTCAAAACTAGAATATACCCATGATTTCAATGAGAAGACACCATTCACATAGAACAAGGAACAAGACACAAGAAACACAAAGTCTCATTGCATTATATTCAACAAGTACATGCTCATGGAGTGTAGTTGAGATGGAGAGGAATGCATTAGACTAGAGAATGGAATAAATCAGCTACTTTGTTTCTAGAGAGAAAATGAGAGCTAGAAAACAACAATAACCATCCTCTTGAAGTGAGGAGGCCACCTCAATTTATAGATTTATAATGCAACCCTTCATCTACCCCCACATGACTCTTCATGTTCATACTCCATTTGTGAATTTTCATCTTCCTTATAACTTAGAAAACAAGTGCCATTTTTATAAATCAAAAGGAACTTTTATAATGCAACATTAGGAAAAAAATTATTAGATTAAGTAAAAGTAGGGATCGACTCCCGGAGGCCTTACAAAAGAGAATATATCGTGAAAGCACATAAAAATATGCAAAAAGAGAGATAGCACCAGGATGAGTTAAATAATCTTAATTCAATAAAGAGAAGTTCCAAAACTAAGCCATAGGAAGATACAAAACAAAAAGTCTACCACCAAGCCGAATAGTTTTCCAAAAGACAACAAGTAGTTTGAGAATAGAAATAAAGAGAACTAGTTTATCTTTTGACATTTGGGGGTTTCCCAAAGTTATACTAGGATCCTCTTGATTGTGCTCATGCTCCGTCTCCTTCTAATTATTCCATCCATCATTGTCATCCTCGGAGATGTTAATACATAGTTGGAATTTTCTTTTCTTGAGACCTTCTTCCACTACCTATAACCAATCATGCATATCTTTCACTAGTTTATCCAGCTTCGTATCTTCCCCCTTGTGTTCCTTTGATACATATAGATCTGCTTAGTGGCCTTAAGTTTTTCAATCATGCCTTTTCTCATATCAGATTAGCTTCTTCCATAACCTGCACGACCATCTCCATATGATACATTATTTTATTCAGGTCTTCATATTTATGACCCTCATCCTCAATATGTTTTCATTTCCATTTAGAGGAACCTTCATTACCATTATCCTTCCTAACCCTAATCAGTGGATCATTTTCCTCCCGAACTCTAATATAGTGCTCCTTTCCCACTCACATCTTGAAAAGGCATTCTTTCAAACTGATATCATCCTCCTTCTCATTATGAGCCACTATCTTATCCGAGAACATGTTTTCCATTATGTAACAGAATGTGGATGAGACCTTCGTGAATGGGGGACTTGACCTTCCCCCCCTTAAAATCCCTCACAAATTCCAAAAGATACATATATAAAAATAAAGGGATACTCATCATAATTTTGTGCCTAAAATGTTCAAAGAAAGATACATGCTATGTATATATCTTGCAATACTTTCCTTTGAGAGTAATATACTTCATAATATGAAGACATACCTCTTTCCAAACCCTAAGAATATAAGACCTAGTAATGCCATCTGTGAAATAATGAACTTTTTCCTTACCTATAAAGAAATTGTTGATTTCATGTTCCCTACGATTCCTATCCTTGAAAATCTTGAGACCCTTCATCTCCATTTCTATGACCTGGGTAATGAACTACTCTAAAACCTCCAGCTCCATTCCCTGAACCACAACCTTGCCATCATCCCACGTAGAACCAAAATCCTTGGTGAGAGAGGGATCATGCCCATACAACTTAGTAATGTACTTTCTGAGACCCCCAATTCTAAACATATGCCACATCTAAGGATTGTTTACAATACTTCCATGGCTCGATGGTTCAAACTGAACTCTATCGCCTCCCATGATTTCTCTGTTACCTCTCCAAAGCAAAACTAGTCACACGCTACAACTATTAGGCTCAAATTGGACGATCTTGGAAGTGAAACCACAAAACTCAAACTTGTTTCCTTGACAATCATGACACATAAAGTCACTCATGTGAGTATAAATAAAATCATTGTGATCTTTCATGTTGTATAATATCATTAATAGTTGAGGGGATTACATCACCTTTCATCCAAACTTTAAAATCATGACTATACACCCCTAAGTTAGCTATCTTGTCTCGCACATTTATTACCAAGATGGGGGTATGATTGATATTAAACATTTCAAAGGATTTAAGGTGTTCCTTAACATCTTGAAGAATATTGCCCAATGCCCAATTTTGAATGTGATTCCTATTGAGAGCATTAATAATGATAAGAGAGTCACCCTCAATTTGAATATGTTTAATCCCCTTTTCCCTAGCTAAGTTGATTCCCCATAACAAGGCTCTAGTCTCTGCCAAATTATTGCTTTGAATTCCCAAGGGAATGGCATAAGCTAGGAGCTAGTCACCCTCATGACTCGGTATCCAAATAAATCTCCTAGTTATCTGGATAACTTATATTTTCATCCTGACTCTGGTGTTTCACATTTTAGGTTGCGTGCACTCAAGATTATTCTTCTAAAAACTTGGCACAATTGTAGTTCCTTTGCACACCCTTATGCGCCTTCCCGATCCCCTTTTCATTCCTCTATCTCCTTCCATTTTCCCTTGCATGCATTCCTCCTACATGCCCACTTTCTCTCCTATCTCATTGTACACTCCTTGTGCATGTTCACCTTATTTCTAGTCAACTTGGGACATCTCCAAAGGTAAATCAAAAAGTGGAGGCCCAAATGAGTGTGGGCTCACCACATAATCCAAGTTAAAAATGGGACAAAGCGGGCCCAAAATAGACTAAATATAGAAGTTCCTATGGAATATTACATGTGTCAACCCAACGCTCCTTCAAAGGAAAAATCCTGAGCGGGTTTCTAAATGAGCGCAGAGCCTCCACGCGTCCAATTTCATAAAAGGACAAGGTTGGGGTTGAATAGTCAAAGCATTGAGATAGGCCAATGGAGGATGCCAAGTGTCAACGCATGATGCTAATTCAAGAGAAAAAATTTGGGGAGGGTTTCCAAACAAGTGCCAAGTTGCCATGTGTCCCCGGTTAGATATATGACCCTGCCAAGCAAAAGACTTAGCTAAAACATGAAGAAATTGAGAGAACCACGGAAGAAGCCACATTTCATCCTAGTGCAACTTTAAAAGTGAGATATAAAGGCTACCCTCATACATGTACCAACCTTCCACGTGTTTGGTTTCAAAAGGGGGCCCGTTTTGGTAGCTGGTTCCCGCCATTTTGTACAGGACTTGATTCAAATTTCAAATAAGCATATCTTTTGACTCAGTGCTCAAAATATGACAAATTTGGCACTGTTGGAAAGATCTCGGCCTCATCTATGCCATGAAGATCTGAAAAATTAATTTTGGAGAGGTTAGGTGGGAAAAAATGAAAAAAAACATCTTCTTTCCATTAATACATAATCTATTTGCCTCCAACAACCAAATCGTATTTGATGTGATCCACCTTTCCTCCTCCTTAGAGGCATCGAATAAGTAATTGATGTAGACATGACATATTTGGGGTAGATTTATAGGAGGAATTAATGATGGTGGTTGAGCTTCAAATTAATTTCCCTCCCTTTCTCCATCTCTTCTGTCCTTATTCTATAAATAGCAGAGTTTTTCTTTGTAAAATCATCTCTCCTTGTTGTAACGGCACCATGCCAAAATGGTGGCTAACTTCCCATGGGTCTCAGACCTTGGTGTGGTCTCTGCAATGTTTTCTCACCTCCTATTGTGAATGTAAATGATTATGTGTCCCTTAAGAAATAAAATCATGTTTTGTGGAACTCTTGTCTTCCCTCTCTCATTTTCATTGCATCTCACCTCTCTGTTTGCATTTTCTGGCATGTTGTACGTACTCATGTGCTTACATTCCCCAATTTCATGTGTTGCATACACTAAAAGGCAAAGGCCATCTGTTGATCTATGGCACGTGTCATCCGCCCTCTTCTCACATGCCCTCTATGTCTCCTTCGCCACTCATGGAGAGAGATTGACCCTTTCCTTCTGGCACTATCACCTTCCTTAGCTTATGATTTCCCCTTTCTACACATTCTTCTATCCTTGGTCCCTTGGCATATTTAGTCTGGGATTTTCTTTCAACATTAGGAGTAGCAGTAGTGTTAGAGGTAGGTAGAGGAACCGGCCTTCTCTGAAGATCTATCCCAAGCACGTAAGGTCCCACAAATTTGAGATGGTTCCATTGTGGTCTCAGATACATTGGCCCTTTCGAGATCTCGAGATGTGGCTACACGTATGAGAAACCAATAGTTTCTAGCATGCCCGGTGGGACCAGAGTGAAGAGCTTTACATCTTTATCTCAGCAAGTTCAATGTGTTATTGCTGAGATCTAGCCTTTGGAGGCATTTTTCAACACATCTAGTGACTCCATTGATTCAATGCATCTATTATCTCATGTGTAGACCATTCTCCCCTCATTCCTCCATTCATTTCTCCTTTTCACCATTCCACATTCCTCTTTTGAAGTTTTGAAATCATGACTTCTTTCTCACCATGGAATTCTCATTTGTAGCAGCATAACTATTTCCCTCCATCCCCATAGTTTCAAAATCCTCCTCCAAATCAGTTTTATAAGCCCCATTATCCCAAAAGTGCATACAACCCACCTTTTTCTAACCCAAATGTTTATGAAGAATAGGTTTATGTAGATGATGGTGGAAACTCTTTGGCCAAAGCTGATTTTGAGAGGCAAGTGTAAGATACAGAGATGGAAATGATGCAAATCAAAGTCAAGTGCCCTATAAAGGCAGTTAAAGTTGGCTACAAGGTCCATTGTCCATGGGTTAGCCATGTACCAAGCTGGTTCGGCACCAAATAGAAGTTGTACTTCACCATTAAGATGTTTCCCTAGATTACAGACTGGGTGGAAGAAATGGAGGCTAAAAAATCTAGCACGTAAAAACCCTATCAATGGGGCAACCCTACACTACCATCTTATAACCTTCCCACTCCTCTATGCAAAATTATATCATCTTAGCTTGATGCACGTGTTCCTAGCTTCTTGCACGCTGCCCCCATTGAGAATTCCATCCCTTCTCCCTCACTTTCATCTCACCTTCATTTCTCTTCCATTCCCCTTCCTACGCATGCCTCTACTCCTCTTGTGCATGCACCTTCCATCCCTTCGTGCCCATCCTCCCATTTTCTTCTGAGTCCCCTCTGTCTAGTTGTACCATAAATGAATAGCCCCCAACCAATGCGCCTCTCCCAACCAACATCATCATGTTTGAAAATTACATGATAGTTGAATAATGACGTGACTCATGTGACTCTGATTGGGAAGAGGAAATCATATGGGTGCCTATTCCAAAGGAGAATCAATTAGCTTCGAGGGTGCAATTCTAGAGGAGGACCATATAGTTTCAGAGGCTCCAAGTGTGGAGAAGGCCACAAAAGAACCTTCAGTTCTTCCTCCCACTTCATCCCCTTCAAACTCTAATGTTGAAGAAGAGTTTGAGCTTTCAAACTTCATGTTTGAAGATGAGGGGGACCATGGTGAGAAAATTACAAATCTGGAGGACACCATGGAGGAGGTCAAACACATGCAACATGACAACAAGGAGGTATATTTTTGTCATACTTGGAAGATTTCTTTGATCAAGAGGAGCCCATGGAGATCACATCATTTTATCCACTATGAAGCAAAGAATTCAAGGACAACATCCTACACTTCATGATAACCCTCTGAACAAAGGTTAGAAGATCATAGTCTTCCATATTCTTCACAGGAGAAGGAAGGAAAAGGGCAAGAAGATATAATCATCCCTCTCACACCATCCATCCAAGAAGGTCCACAAAAAGAATCCATTTTTGGAGTTAAATTTCAGAAAAATGGGCAAACCATAAGGATCAGACCATGCCCAATTAGATATCTGGCTACCCTAGAGCCAAAAATAGAGTTGCCACCGGTCATGCTCATTCGAGCATGACGTAGAGCTTCAATGTGCCAAAGGTCGTGAACACACCCCGGATCCAAGTACAGAACAACTCCAGGAGGTGTATATTATATTTTTTGATACTTTGAGCGGGGTGAAACTCCATTTGCAAGGTAGTTTTTACTCTTATTTCCAAGCATGTTCAGTGCAAATCAACTACATGGTCACAATTTGTGAGGAAGAGAAGCTACTTCTCCCTTCCTGTTACATGTTTTACTTGAGCACCCCTTGCCTCTTGTTAGTTTAGGTTAGTTTAGGTTTACTTTTAGTAACACAAGTGCTTGTGCACACTCTACATGTTCCATTTGGGACATGTATGATTTTCATATTTTGTACATAGTGTTGTGCTTCTATTTTGGTGCACTCCCTATGGCACCTTTCCTTTCCTATCGCACTTGTGTGCCCCTTTTGTTACTTCTTGTGATGACAGTTCAATTTTGGTAGAGGTAGTTCCAACGGTTAGTGCATAGCTTCCACTCTCATCAATCCAATTCAGAATATCTTCATATGAGAGCAGCAATTCAGTTCAGAGTTTAGACAAAGCTTCAAGTGACTCTAGGGTGTTCTTCAAGTTGCAGACTAGATCTTCAAAATTAAGCACCTGAATCCATGCCCAATGGACTTCTAAGGCTACTAGTCTCTTCATCTAGCAGGCAGATGGCCCCCAAAATTCACCAAAACTATTATCCAAATAACTCTCCTAGTTATCTGGATAACTTATATTTTCATCCTGACTCTGGTGTTTCACATTTTAGGTCATGCACACTCAAGATTATTCTTTGAATACCTTGGAATATTTTTAGTTCCTCTGTGCTCCCTTACGTTCCTTCATGCTCCCATTTTCTTTCTTTTATCTCCTTCCATTTTCCCATGTGCACCTTCCTCTTGCGTTCCCGCTTTCTCTGTTGTCCCATCTTACACTCTTTGTGTGTGTTCATCTTCTTTCTAGTCATCTCGGCACATCTCCAAAGGTACATCAAAACTAGAGGCCCAAATGAGTGCGGGATCACCATGTAATCCAAATTGAAAAATGGGACAGAGAGGGCCCAAAATATACTAAGTATATAAGTGCATACAGAAGATTCCACGTGTCAACCTGACGCTCCTTCAAAGGAAAAATCCTGAGTGGGTTTTTAAATGAGCGCGAGCCTCCACATGTCCAGTTTCATAAAAGGATAGGGTCGGGGTTGAATAGTCAAAGTATTGAGATAGGCCAATAGAGGATGCCAAGTGTTAGTATGGTGCTAATTCAAGAGAAAAATTGGGGGAGGCTTTCCAAACAAATGCCAGGATGTCGCATGTACCCAGTCAAATATATGACCCTACTGAGAAAAAGAATTAGCCAAAACATGAAGAAACTGAGTGAGCCATGGAAGAATCCATGTTTCATCCTGGTGTAACTTCAAAAGTGAGATACAAAGGTTACCCTTAGACATGAGCCAACCCTCCATGTGTCGAATTTCAACAGGGGACCCATTTTGGTAGCTAGTTCTTGCCATTTTATACGGACCCTATTCAAATTTCAAATGAGCATATATTTTGACTTAGTGCTCAAAATAAGTTACAAATCTGGAACCATTGGAAATAATATCAGCCTCATCTATGCCATAGAGATCTGAAACTTTAATTTTAGAGAGGTTAGGTGTGGAAAAAATGAAGAAATGTCTTTGTGTCGGTAATATAGAATCTATTTACCCCCAAAAACTAGATAAAATTTGATCTGATCCGTCATTCCTCCTCCTTCAAGGTGCCAAACAAGTAATTGATGTAGACATGATAGATTTGGGGTAGATTTTCAGGAGGCATTGACGATGGTGGTTGAGATTCAAATTAGTTTCCCTCCCTTTCTCCTTCTCTTCTCTCCTTCTTCTTCTATAAATAGCAGAGTTTTACTTTGTAAAATCATCTCTCCTTATTGTAACAACACCATGCCAAAATAGTGGCCAAATTCCCACAGTGTCTCACACCTTAGCGTGGTCTTTATAATTTTTTATCACCTCCTACTATGAATGTAAATGATTGTGTATCCCTTAAACAATAAAATTGTGTTTTTGGAACTCTTGTCTTCCCTCTCTCATTTTCATTGCATCTCACCTCTCTGTTTGCATTTTCTGGCATGTTGTGCATACTCATGTTCTTGCATTCCCCATGTTCATGTGTTACACACACTTTGGAAGGAAGATCCCATGTGTTTATCTATAGCACATGTCATCTACTCTCTTCTCACATGCCCTCTCTATCTCCTTCGCCACTCATGGAGAGAGATCAAACCTTTCCTTCTGGTGCTATCACCTTCCTTAGATTAGGATTGTACCATTCTGTACAACCTTCTATCCTTGGTCCCTTGGCATGTTTAGTCTAGGATTTTCTTTTAGCATTAGGAGTAGCAGTAGCATTAGAGGTAGGTAGAGGAACTGGCCTTCTCCGGAGATCCATCCCAAGTGCACAAGGTCCCACAACTTGGGGTCGGTTCCATTGTGGTCTTAGACACCCCAGAACTTTTGAGATCTAAGACGCGGGTGCACATTTGAGTAACCAACAATGACTTCGATGATACCCCCTCACTAGATGACTAAGATTCACTTTTGATGAGCCATCAAAGTTTAGTTTGAAACAATTACCTTCTGGTTTGGATCATTTAATCATAGATCGAGGAATTTTAATCGAAAGAAGACTAAAGGTGAACTATTTGAGGACTTCCTCTTCCACCCTAGGATAGTCAAATTTTATCTTTCCTTTGAAGAGTTTAGTGTTTTCTTTAATGGAAGAGACCAACCAAGAACTGACCTTTTTGATGTTTTCTTTCTGGTTTCGAAGATAAGAGCATTCCTTTCCTTCCACAAGCACCACAGGAAATGAGGAAGTGCCATCCTCCATGCTACCATGAACACAGGAAATATAAAAGGGAAATCCCATTGTAGGCTAAAATCCTCTATTGTGTTGGGTTACATCCACTAAAATTTGAACATATCCATCACCAAAGAGAAAAGCACATGGTAGAAAGGGAATAATAAAAAAGGTTGTTAACACTTTCCTCCTCCCTACCATAGAGAGATCATCTACTACGAATGACTTTTCCACACTTCCTCAAATTATCCACCATGAGAATTTTATTTTGTTCAGCCAACCAATAAAAAATTTTCACCTTGGGTAGGAGATATTTCACCCAGAGTCTTCTCCAATACTAATTTTGAGCAAAATATTTGGAGTTTAGGAGATAGGTAGATTTAACCAAATACTCTCCAGATTCCTCTTCTTTCCAAATAAGAGAGTCCTCTTGGTGTTGGAATCTGGGAATGTGAAAGTTCCTTAATTTATAGTTGATTATTTGTGAAGGGTTGATAGTCATCATTGAAGTTGGGAGGTGGTGTAAGGACAACCCATTTGGGACCTTCGTTGGTATCCTCCCAATAGTTATAGATCTAGACTTGACCAATTTCCTCAAAGTGTTGTGACACATTTTTGCATGCATCCTCCTTAGCTAACACTTTCTCTTCCAAATCAATAGTCTTGTCGTAAATAGATACTATTTCCTTACCAATGTTCCGATTAATTTCCTTACTCAATATATCATTGTAGGGAACAAAATATATCCAAAACTTATGTTCATTAGGTAGATCATTCTACATAAATAAAGTCTCTATTATACCTATATTTCTTAAGTATTTCTTCCTGATGATGTCCACCCAAAGGCCATCCTCTTTAATCACCCTCCAACTAGCTTTGGCCACCAAGGCTTCATTCATTAGTTTGATATTCTTCAATCTTAAGCCTCCACAAATTTTAGGTCTAGTGACTTTTTGCCAAGCCACAAGGGGAAATTTGAACTTTTCCTCCGCCCTTTCCCACAAGAACCTTTTTTAAATCCTTTCTAAAGAATCAATAATTTTTGCAAGAAATTTAAAGAGGGACATTACATAAATAGGTATACCTTAAATCAAACTTTGGAGAAGTTGTATTTTTCCAGCCTAGGTGAGGAGGGTCCCCTTCCAAGTTGTGAGATTTCTATTAACTCTCTCCAACAGATTATTCCACATTGAAAACTCTAGTCTCTTATGGACAAGAGGCATCCTTAAGAAAGATTTGGGAAAGGCTTTAATCATACACCCAAGGATGTAAGCCAATCTTAAGTGAAATGGATCCTCCACATTTATGAAAAAACAACACTTTTATGAAAATTAACAAGTTATCCAGAAACTATCTCATAATCATTCAACACCTTCTTGTAGTTAGAATATTCTTAGATATTATCTTTCCCTAACAAAAAATTATCATGTAAAAATTGATTAACACAAATGGGAGTTAAACCATTAGATAATTTATTCCCTTGAATAAGGTTAATAGTCAAGGCCTTATTGAAAATTTTGCTCAAAGATTTAGCAACCATAATGTAAAGAAAGGGAGAGAAGGGATCCCCTTGTCTTAGACCACATCAAGTTTGAAAGAAACTTTAAGATTTACCATTAACAATAACATAGAAACTAGCTAAGGATATGCAAGTCATAACCATTTTAATAAATAAATCACTAAAGTCAACCTTGACCATAATGGCTCAAAGGAAAGACCATGAAACCCTGTCATAGGATTTTTTCATATATAACTTGACCAAAATAACATATTTTCCTAATTTTTCAATGGATTTGATGGCCTCTTAGATGAAAATGATGTTATCTAAAAATTTTCTTCTAGGAACAACAACCACCTGGTTGGGTGATATGAAATTTTCAAGCACCTTCCTAATGTTGAAAGAAAGGATTTTGGTAATCACTTTATAACTAGTATTACATAAGTTGATTGGTCTAAAATATTTTATATCTTTGGCTCCTGTAATTTTTGGAATGAGCACCGTAAAGGTTTCATTAGTCTATTTTAAGAGGTTCCCATTTATGAAAAAGTCTTATACCATTTCAAAACCTCTTTCTTAATCATCTCCCAAAATTGTTGGAAACAATGCAAGAAACCCATTGGGACCCATAGATTTGTCTAGTTCCATATCAAAAATAGAAAATATGATTTCTTCCTCATTGGGTATGAGTGTAAACTCTATATTCTCTTGCTAAGAGATGGTATTCTAGAATAACCCAAGAACCTTATCCCAAATAGCCACCTCTGGATCCAATCCTTATAGAAAAAGATCCTTGAAGTAATTAATAATTGTATATGTGATTTCCTTTTCATCAATAGTTAGTTCACCATCAGCTCACCTGATCTCATTGATTTTAAGATGGTTGGCCTTGGTAGTAGTAATGAAGTGAAAAAACCTAGTATTTTTGTCACCCTCTTTTAACCATTTCACCCTGGATTTTTGTCTCCAATACACTTCTTTGGCCAGAATGTCATGGTACTCTATGAGTAGATTATGTTCCTGATTCTTGATGGAATTATTAATTCCATATTCCTCCATCATTTCTTCAATAGTTCGTAGGTCCTCAACGAATCCCACTTTTCTCCTCGGAAGATGTTCCCAAAATTCTCCTTATTCCAAACTTTAAGTTTATTTTTAACATGATTCAATTTGAAACTCAATTTGAACATCGAGACCCCATAAATTTTCACCTCCCACAACTCCTAGATTATTTTGTAAATATATGGATGCTCTAGACACATATTTTCAAATCTAAAAGGCCTAGCTTTCTTAGGAAGGTCCATACCCAAGTTTAGAAGGATTGGGTTGTGATCTGATCCAATTCTAGGGAGAGTAGATAAAGAATAAATTTGGTTAATCATACACAAATGACTCACCAAAAACCTATCCAATCTGATTTGGATAATATCCTACCCTATTATTCTATTATCCCATGTAAATTTGGATCCTTCCAACTCCAAGTCAAACATATCTTTACTCATCAAAAAATAAGATAAATAATCCATGCTATTAGTGTAGGAAAATAATCCCCTCTATTATCTCTAGGAGAGAGAGGAGTATTGAAATATCCCCCAATAATCCAATCACCATCTTTAAACAATTTCTTGAAACCTAAAAGTTTCCCTCATTGTTTTCTCCCACCGCTAACTATGTTTGGAGCATAAATGTTAGAAACAATCCAAATTTTTTTAATTCAATCTCAAATGAAACTAACAAAAATAGGACAAGTCGAAGAAGTTATCATCTCACCTCTTTCCACCTATGAATTCCAAAGGGTAATGATGCCCTGTGAAGCACCATCATAATTCACACCTTTCTAATGACCATCCTTCCAGATAATCCTACTTACCTCTTTAAATCTATCAAGACTCATCTTAGTTTCTTGTATCATCATAATGTCGGGATTATATTTGTTCCTTAGATATTTCACTATTCTATGTTTACTAGGGTTGTTCAACCCTCTTATGTTCTAGGATAGAATAATCATTTATTCTTATTTGATTGGGATAAATCCACCCCCAATGGCCTCTGTATACCTTTTTCTACTTCCTTCTTTGATGAGATTTACCTATTTTCCTTACTAGTTTTCCTTCCTTAGAAATTGACTCGTTTCCAACATTTTCTATTGTGTTTCTTCTAGTATTTGGTTTATTTATATTTACTCAAGCGTCCCTAGAGATGGCATAACATCTAAAGTATCAAGATTCATCCCTCCCATCAAGATATCAAAGGCATTCGAGGTTGTGATGATGTCATATTGTCTTTGCGCAAAAAAGAATTTTTTCCAACATATAAGACCTCCTCCAATGAAGGTACAAGGGCCACCTTCAAGGAATATTTTCCTTCAGATTTAGAGATAAAATCTATTTTAACTCTTTCTAATTTAGGATAAGAAGTATTCTCTACCTCCCCTTTATATGACTTGAATTTATCTTTTTTTTCCTTGGTACTAGGACCCTCTCCTTGAGACTCATCTGCCTTTGGGGAAGAGGGTTTAGTTTCCTTAGGAATTTCCTTCTCCTATTCCTTACTGGAGCTAACCACTATTTTTTTTTCCAACACTCCTCCATTCTTAATCATCCCTTATGTTGGACTGTGGTGGAGGTTTAGGATTTGATTCTTTCTTTTTTTATAAAGAGCATCCTCTGAATTCATGTCCTATTGTCTTAAATTTACAACAAACAAATGGGGATGGTTCATATTCAAATATTTTTACCCAATCCCCAAATTTAGACAACAGTTTGATTTTCCTTCTAGAGTTTCCTCTTGTTGCATATTAACACAAAATCTAGGATGGGTTAGTCTTGTCATAGATTTGGTAACATAATCTATCACTATAGGAGAACCCACGCTTTTGGATATTCCTATAAGGACCTATGGTTCCCAAAACTCAAGAGGAAAACTTGAAAGGCTCACCTATAGGGAACTCAGAGACATTTTTTCAAAAGCATTGAAAGCCGATTCCCATTTCTAGACCACCACGTGAGACTTTCCAATAAACTAGGGTCCCTCAGACAATGTTTTAGCCACATGTTCTTTACTCGGAGGGTAACCAAAAAGTGACTATTAATATAAGTAATCACCTCTATGGATCCATTTGATGCCCATATTCTCTTGAACTAGCCATGAAATAGGCCGATGTTGGGTTGTGAACCCAAACATTTCAAAAATAGTGAAATTTCCGTAGTCGTCATGACCCTATCCAAGAGAATCTCCAGATTTTAGGAGAAAGAATTCCCTTTTATTTAGAAGGCTCCAACCCATCTAAATCCTTTTTCTAGTATTTTTTTGACCATCCTTTTAGCCCACATGGTCTCCACCATAGGATTATATTTTTTGTCCTTAATCGTAAGATCATTTGCTCTTACTCCAATCCCAAAGTGCTTTCAAATCCATAGACATTTCCCACTCATCTACCTCATTAAAACCCGATGTTTCTATTCTTACCACATTAAAACTCATCACTCCCATCATCATAGGTCATTTTATGCTCTTCCTATCTTCTATGCAACATTAGAAAGTAACTTAAGTAGAAAATATGAAGTTTCATGATTACACATAATGAATAATTATAATTGGGGAGAGAAGAATGAGAGGAAAGAATGAGAAGGTGAATGTATTTGACTAATATTTTGAGGAGTAATCCCCCTCTAATGAATAATCAACTCCATATAGTTTCTGAAATATCTCTAATAATGAAGCTTTGAAATTTGACCATCTTACTTAACCTAGAATTTACAAATGAAGCATTCTAAGATTGTAGGATGTTCACATGATCCATTGTGTTGAGCCAAGTCTCAGGGGTGGGATTGAGATTTTTTCATTGATTGAACCATTTTTCATGATTCCTTATAGCATTAGAGATGGATCCTCTAATCTCCACAATGGATTCTAGAGTGTCACCACCGAAGGAAAGACGAGCACAATATTTTCATGAACCAATTCTTGGAATGAATTCTAAAGATCCATCAAAGAACTATTCTCATTGAGGAAAGGAGTTTGAATATCCTACATGATTATGCCAAAATCCTCTAGAATTCTTGATGCATTTTCTTCACAAGACTCAAAATCAGCAATGGGTTCCTTTAGAGCATTACACCTTCAAGTTACGGTATGACACCGAATGGGAGATAATTTTTGTGAGGCATATGAAAACACACTTGAGCTTACCAAGGCATGATAATCAAAATTATTCATCTCTTTCACTAATGGGAGATTACCTTCATAAAGGTCCTTGTCTTTCTTGATCTTCACCTTAGTTCCCTTGATTTTCAACACTATCGCAAAGAGGAATGTGAATAAAGATATAATTTTGGGGAATAAAGCATTCCCTTTTTCCATGATCATACTCACCCATTGGTCACTTTACCTTCCTTGCAATGTGAACATTTTAACTTGTTTGAGGGAATGAGGATTGAAGCTAAAATTGTGAGAGATAGCTTTAATCGAGGTAAGGATGATGAATCCGGTTAAATAAATGATTGAACATAATGAATCCAAATTCCTTGCATGTTCCTCTAATTGATCAATGGTTTTATTGTATTATTCATTTTGTGTAAGGATCTAAGTTGAAGACTCTTTGAATAGGTGAGCATCACCTTAATGTGTGTCTTGTCCCAAATATACTCTTATATTTTCATATTCATTTGGTGTCATTTCCTCCACAAGATTGATGACCTTTGGATGTGTAACCTCTACAAAATGATATCTAGAAGCCTTAGTGAATAACCTAGAGGTTGTATGTGCCTTCCCACATTTATTTTTCTTGATGTAGATCATGATTTCCTTGAAGTTGGGTGCCACCGCATGTTACATTATTCTTGAATCCTCTCCAAGTAAGTCATTGATCCATGAGAAGGGCTCAAAAGGAGTGGAAAAGAGATTAGAAACCTTGGATGCTTGATAAGGGAGAAAAGAAAGACTGGGATGGGATGATTTAACCATACCTATAGGAAAAATTGGATCCACTAGATGCTAAGGGGAATGTGAGGGATTTATCTCTCCTTGCTAAAGTTTCTCAACATGATCTTCTTTGAATTTGGACCTCTTGTACACCTCCACTGGAGATGCTTCATTAACCTCCACAAGTTTCCTATTTCTAGAATGATATGATCCTACATGTTCATTAAATGCTTCATGAGATGAGGAGAGAGAATATTTCCTAGGAAAGGAACTTATTATACCCCTTTCAATGTAATTTTCCCTCCTCTTCTTGTACCATTTTTTAGATCATTGAATCACATGCATTTTTATCTCCTTGATGTCTCCTTACTCTATGATATGCCATGGGATGGGAGAGGGAGGTGAATATTGTAGTGATTTGTAATTAGGATAAAAAAATTGAATCATCATCAAGCACACTTTGAACAAACCAATCAAACTGAAAATAGCCCATTTTTTCAACTGACATCCTCATGTAGTCATTTTTTCTCACTTCTCGGTCATCAACACAATTAACCTAGAAGTATTCAATTAAAGGAATGTGGTGTAATCCAGGTACAAAAAAGGTGTCATGATCCATTCTTAGATCAAGTTATGTCTAGCCACATGGGAGTGTATGTTCAAAGTAATAATAGAGGTCTCAATGTTTGAAGCATCAACCACATTATTACATGAATAAATTCCCAAGGATATGGAAAAGGAAATAAACTTCTGCTTCCCAACTTTACATTTGATATAAACTTGAGAAATTTTCCTACACAACTCAATCAAGAGGATGTTGTGACTTGGGTACCTCGGTAACCGAAGAGGGGCATCGTAAAATCCACTTATCCTGAGATAGGTGAATGTGTAGAATTATGTGAACTAGGATAATTGAAGGACTTTGTTTGGAATCATAACAATAGAGAATAAAATATTTATCAAAAATTGGGCATACCAAGTTGCGGGATTTTTCAATTTCTTCCTTAATTCCTTTGAATGCCTTTTTTCCTTCTATACTCCACCTGAAGCTTTCTTGTGGTTTCATTGTATTGGTAATATGCTTCGTTAATTCAAAAAATATGGAAAAAAGTTTTGGAGAAATTCTATCTTTCTAAAGAATGAGTGAACTCTCAGATTAATTATGAGCAAGGAGAGTCCTTGAATTTATTTTATTCTTTCAAGATCAATCTTGGATCCTTCCTTGTTCATGATGTGACCAAATATTTTCCTTCTTTAACACCAAAAATACACTTTTAAGGATTCAAAGATATCTCATGTTATCGGCATCTAATTAACATATTCTCTAGGTGTTTCAAATGATATACCTTCTTTTTATAAAATACCATGAGATCAAAAAGATATATGACAATGCAATGTTTGATATCCTTGAAATATAGATCCATTTCCCTCTTAAAAGTATCTCTAGCATTATAGAGACTAAAAGGAATTCTATTGTAGGATAAATTACACCATGAATTAGTGATAGTAGTTTTGTTGCAGTCATCCTCTACTACCTCAACTTGATTATATCTAGAAAATCCATTGAGAAAAGAAATCATTTTAGATCTAGTGACTTCCTACAGGATATGGTCCATAATGGGAAGAGGGTAGTTGTCCTTTAACGAGGCTTGATTCAAATTTTGAAATTCAACACAAATCCTTATCTCACCATTTTTCTTTCGAACCAAGACAATGTTGGCCACCCAATTAGATTGATGAATGGGGAAAACAATTCTAGCATTTAATATTTTTCAAACTTCCTTGATCATGCTAGCAATTTTGAATTTGTATGGTATTTGCTTCGTTGGAATGGCTTGGCTTTAGACTTGAGAGGAATGAAATGGTGAATTTATTTTGGATTGAATTGTTTCAAATCATGATATGAATATGATATAACATTGGATTATGTTTTCAATAATGAAATAAAACTCCTTTTCTATTTTGGTGAACAATATTTTCCATTGTTAACCATTCTTGATCGCTCTAAAGTACTAATGTTTTATTTTTCAAAATTAGTGGTACAACAGTGTATTCTTTTTTTATTTCTTTGATAAACTTATCATATTTATCAAAAAAATCTTCAAGAGAAACTATCCCTTTTAGAATTTTATTACCTTTTAATCTAATAACCAGCCACTTGTCTGCGGAGAAGTGGCTGGTTTTGTAGGCATATTAGAAGATTTTGAAGGACTAGCTCTTATAGAAATAAAATTAGAGCTAGGAGGATTATTGAAAGAATTACTTGGAAAATAAAATAGCTTCTTTCTCACCATGATATATGGTTTATCCTTTTTAGACTCCATATAAGGTGTAAGGGGAGGCCCTCTATTGATTATTTTATTTTGTAGAGCCCTCACAGGAGGATCTTTGGTCTTCTTATTTTTTAGAGTAGCAATGGAGGAAATTAATTTTTGTAATTGGGAGTGGGTGAATACCAAAATTATAAAATAGTTGCATCTTCATCATCATCTTATTCACCCAAATAATACTTGAGGAAACTAATTTGTGCATAATATTCTAATTCTTCAATCTCTAGAACATTGATGTCCTCATTTTCTTATTCTCAAGTTATACTAGTTCTTCTTCATAGTCCTCATCATCACAAGATGCATTTATAGGAGGTGCTTCTAGAGAAATTATTTGAGGTGGTGGACCAATCCTCTGCTTATTTAAAAAATTATTCCTAGGAACATCCTTATACATGGAGGCTTGGGCAAATTGCTTCTTAAGAGAGAGAACATCATTAGCCAGTTTTTGTACTAATGAGTATGTGGTTCCAAAATTTGAGTTCTGACCCTTCTCTTTGCTTAGAACCTTTTTGATATTTCTAGACATAATAAATTCAACCTATAACTCCACTACAATTTTTGTGTCTCCTCTAAATTGACTTGTTGAGTTATTCTTAATATGAAACTGAATTTCGGGAAGTTTCACATTAGTGAAGAATATTAATTTTTATCCTCTCGTGGGCCGAGAAGAGTTAGGGATCTTGTAGAGAATTCTATTGAATTGAGCCACAAACTCCCTCATGGTCTAATAGCTATATTTATTCAACTGATACCATTAAGAAATAAGAGTGCGAGAATCCTTACCCTATTTTAATCTAGATTAAAATTTTGATTTCATATTATCCTAGTTGGTAATATATCTCCTTGGTAAATGGTAGAGCAAGTTTTCCACAACATCTTGTAAGAATTATTTGAACACACAAACTGATACATCTCTATATCCCACTCACAACACCCCACGAGCATTTATGAATTTTACAATGTGATAATCAAGGTAGTTCTTCCCATCTCAATTGAATTTAGGAAATTTATTTCTTGACCCTTTGGGTAATTCATGCAAAGGGTGAGTTAGAGCCAACAGGGCCATGTTTTTCCCCAAGGAAATGGTGCTTATTGGTCCATCTTTGGTTCTTCTTCCTCATTTTATTCTTATACAACTATTTCTAAAGATTCTTCTTTGATTTATTATTCTAGAGGAATGTAATTAAATGGTAAAATACTGATCCTTCAATGGATTATTCAAGAGGAAAAGTAGGATCAAACTTAGTAAAATAATCTTGACATGTTCTCCTTACAATTTGAGTGATGGGAAGTTGGACATAAAATTTCAATTACTTGTCAAAAATCAAGTTAGTCACGTCACTAGCTCTAGAGACCCTTGTATACATTCTTTTTGTCATCTTTTTAGATGAATGCACAACTCAAAAACATTTCTTCTAAGTTTTTCTTTTTTGATTTAGAGATTATCTTGCACATTGTAGAGATTGAGCACGTTCTTCTTCAAGGTCCAAAATTCTTGAGGTTGTGTGATAGTGGTTAAATCTCTCTCTATTATGCCAAATGTGGTTCCTTAAATCATTTGAGATGTCTTCTTGGTTATCTTGGAAGAAAAGGATATTATGTTACAACATATGAGGATTTCAAGGATAATCGTGGAGGGAAAACTCGTAGAACATACATGAAGAATCTTATGGTTTTTAATGTCTGATTTTTTTGGATTTTTCAATATTCAATTTTAATTAGTATTTTGGTTTATGAGGTGGTGTAGAGACATCCAAATATTCCATATGGTGGGTGAAAAAAAAATTGGCTAAATAATTTGTCACATGGAAAATTTAGGGAACTCACACCAACACTCGAGACTAAGTCCATCTCCTTAAATGGGAAGCTCCATTTATTGAAAATAGGGAAATATTTACACTATTCTAACAACCAAAGTGTTGGTATTTCAACTAGGGATCACATAGGGTTATTTCCATACACTTGTGGCAAAAGGCTTGTAGATACTACAATGGAGAAAACATATTGAGAGAGAGGTATGAAGAGAATAGTAAGGAGGGTTTTGCACAATAAATATTACAGAAGAGTTTATTTCCTCAAAACCATAATATACCCATGAATTCAATGAGAAGACACCATTCACATAGAATAAGAACAAGAAACAAGAATCACAAAGTATCATTGGATTATATTCAACAATTACATTCTCATGGAGTATAGTTGAGGTGGAGAGGAATGCATTTGACTAGAGAATGGAAGGAATCAACTACTTCATTTGTAGAAAGAAAATGAGAGATAGAAAAAGATATAACCATCCTCTGTAAGTGAGGAGTTCACCTCAATTTATAGCTTTACAATGAAACCCTTTATCTACCCTCCACATGAATCTTCATGTTATTATTCCACTTGTGACTTTTCATCTTCCTTAGAAGTGAGAAAAATTTCCATTTTTAAAAATCAAAATGCAACATTAGAAAGTCACTTAAGTGGAAAAGACCAAATTTCGTAATGATACACAATGAATAATTAGAAAGGGGGATAAGAAAGAGGGAAAATAAGGAGAATGAGAAGGAAGATGACTAACTATTTATGAATAATCCTCCTCTGATGAAGAATCATCTCCAGATGGCTTCCACAAAAGATCTCCAATAATGAAGCTTTAACCTTTGACCATATTACTAAACCTAGAAATTCCAAATGAAACCTTCTCAGCTTCTAGGATGTTTACATGTTCCAATGTTTTTATCCAATTCTCAAGGGTGGTATTTACCTTTCTACATTGTTTGAATGATTTCTCATGATTCCTTACAATATTAGAGATGGATCCTATAATCTATGAAGGGATTTCAAAGTGTTACTACTAAAGGACAGATGATCACCAATATTTTCATAAACCAACTCTTAGAATGAATTCTTAATATCCTTTACAAAAGTACTCTCATTGAGGAAAGGAGTTCCAAGATCCTACATGTTTATGCCAAGATTCTCCAAGATTCTTGATGAATTTTCTTCAAAAGACTCCAAATTAGAAATGGCTTCCTTTATAGCATCACATCTCCAAGTTATGGTATGACAAAGAAAGGGAGATAATTTCTCCAAGGAGGATGAAAACACACTTGATATTACCAAGGCATGAGAATTAAAATTATTCATATCTTTCAGCAATGGGAGACTACCTTCCCAAAGGACCTTCTCTTTCGTGATCTCTACCTTAGTTTTCTTTTTTTTTCAACTCTATTGCAAAGAGGAATGTGAAAAAAAGATAATATTGGGGAAGAGAGAATTTAATTTTTTCATGATCATACTCACCCATTAGTCACTTTCCATTCCTTGCATTGTGAACATTTGAGTTTTTTTAAGGGACTGATGATTGAATCTAAAAATGGGAGAGGTAGCTTTAATCGAGGAAATGATAATGAATCTACATATGAAGATAATGTCCTCACATGATCCTCCAATGATCAATGGTTTTCTCATATTCTTCACTCTATGTAAAGATCCGAGTTGAATACTCTTTGAACAAGTGAGCATGACCATCATTTCTAGCTTATCCCAAAGATACTCTTGTCGTTTCATATAAATTAAGTGTCATCTCCTCCACATGATTCATGACTTTATGACATACAACCTCTATAAACTGAGATCTAGAAGAATTAGTGAAGAACTATAGGTTATTTGTGCCTTTCTATTTTTGTTTATCCTTATGTACTTTGACATGTCCTCAAACTTTGGTACCATCTCATGTTTCACTATTCTAGACTCATCTCCAAGAAATTCATTGATCCATGAGAAGGGCTTGGAAGGAGTGGAAAGGAGATCCAAAACCTTGGATGTTTGGTAGGGGATGAAATCTTGACTAGGAAAAGTTGATTCAACTATCCCCGTAAGGGAAATTGGATCCAATGGATGCTTAGGGGAATTTTAGGGATCTATCCCTCCTTACTCAAGTTTCTCAAAATGTTCTTTTTAACTTGGGACCTCTTATACACCTTTATTGGGGAGATGCTTCATCAACCTCTGCAAGTTTCATATTTCTAGAATGAGATGATCCTGCGCCTTCATCAAATGCTTCATGAGATGAGGGGATAGAATATTTCCTAGGTAAGGCACTTATTATACCCCTATCAATGAAATATACCCTCCTCTTCGTGTACCCTTTTCTAGATCATTGAATCACATGAATTTTTCTCTCCTTGATGTATTTGGACTCTATGATATACCATGGAATGGGAGAGGGAGAAGAATATCACATCACTTCATACTTAGGATAAAAAAGTTCTAAATCATCATTAGAAACACTTTGAAAAAACCAATAAAACTTAAAATATCTCATTTTCTCACGTAACATCCTCATTTAGTCCCTTTTGCTAACTTCCTAGTCATGAGTACAATTAACCTATAACTCTCTAATTGAAGGAATGTGGTGCAAGCTTGGTAGAAAAAAGGTGACGTGATTTTTCTGAGATCAAAGTTAGATCTAGCCACATAGGAGTGTATGTTGAAAGAAGAAATAGAGGTCTCAATGTTTGAAGCATCAAACACATTCTTACATGAATAAATTCCCAAGGAGATGGGAAAGGAAATACCCCTCCACTTCCCATCCAGCTTTGTATTTGATATGAACCTGAGAAATTTGTTTACACAACTCAATCAGGAGGATCTTGTGACTTGGGTACCTTAGAAACCAAAGAGGAGCATGGTCAAATCCACTTACCCTGAGATAGGTGAATGTGGAGAATTATGTGAAGAATCCTCCATAACTTGTAATAAATTATACTTCTTGAGGTGAAATCATCTATTCTAGATATCCTCAGAGCATTCTTATGATGTACATAGTGAATGCATCATTCAATCTTGTGAAATGTGAGTCTCTCCGTGAAATTAATTTGCCAATTCTTATAAAATATAGGGGATTTCTGACAGACCTTTGGGAAAAGAGAAAGACCATGTAAGGGTATTGTGTATGTGAGGGTATACACCAAGTAAGAGGTCATAGTGAACCTTTTAGTGTTGGAAAAGAATTCCAATTACCTGTGAATATTATCATTGATAATGTTACCCCAATCAATCATTTGGTCTCCTTTAGTGATTACTAATATGAATTGTGTCATCCACTCATGGAAGTACCTTATATGCTCTTCACCCATCACTCTATTCAGGAGTACAATTGCATCTAGAATATGCCTCGTGGAATTCACTTTGTGACAATGTCTTGGGCATCCGAGAAGGTTTTCTCCCCTGCTTGAGCCATGAACCAATTACAATTCCTTGAAGATAGGAATCAGTATTTGACCACTCTTGGGATGAAAATTATCATGTGATGATGACCATGCAAGTTTTGGTGGAAATTTACAGGTATTGTGAGATTCCTTTTGGAGTGAGAACTGCAAGTAGAGAATTGTCTTCAGCAGTGATAGTCCTTATTGCAAGATCATAGTTCCTTGCACAAGTTATGCCTAGCTCAATTATTTGCTTAGAGAGTGGATATCCTCTTGATTTAAAAATTCCTACAGTGAATAACTTCTCCTCAACATTTCCCCTTGGTTACTTCAGCATCCTTTTCTTTAAATCATCCAGGTCTATATGTGCTACATCACTATCCCCAACATTCAGGTACTTAGTGTCCAGAGTGGAAATTGGACCGAAGCTGGTGTACTTGATCTTCATAATAGTGGAAAATAGTGATGGAATAAGGATATGGATGTGTGTGTGAAATTTGGATGTGATCAGGATACTTATTATTTTTAGTAAGTCACACCTCACCCTTAGTTTCTATTTTTAGATTTTTTTTGCCAATTTTGCAATTTTGTAATTTGTTGAGTTCTGGACTTGGAGAATTGCATAGAGGTTTAAAAATTATTGTTTTTTTGGTTTTCAACACTTACTATTTTTAGTATGGATCTGGTTTCAACCTACTAAAAACAAAAGTGTGTCTTATGAGTGTCGATTGACATAATTTTTTTTTTTTTGGATTAGGTTTTTCAATGTGATTTCATGCTCCAATTTTTAAGTGTTTTCAATCACCGAAACTCTTGGGATCTTAAAAGGAATTTATTTCTATAATATTCAATTGGTTTCTATAAAAAATTGAGGGCATCAATGGAAATGAGGTTTGTTTCTTCTCGAAGGTGTTATGTATTCTAAGCTATAGGAAAAATTTCAAGGAAAACGGAGCAAGGATCTAAAATATATGAGAAAAATGTGGTTTTCAATGAAGGGTTTCTAGGAAATTTGGAATAACAACAACGTATCGCAGAAATCAAGGCATGTAAAACATATTAAATTTGTTAAAATGACTAAGTTTTTCTTTGTACTTACCTCCCATCACTAACCTAGCTAGCTCACACATTAACTCACCTTTGACTGTCATGCTTAACCCAAAGTGTTAAGTTACTTGTTAGTGCAAAATCACAGCACCCCTGGATGTTGATCAGATTTCTAGGTTGATCACTCTAGCATCCAGTGTGATTGCACAACATTGAATCCTTTCTCCAAGTGTGGGGACTTGTAAAATGAGAGAAGAATCTCCAGATTAGAGGCTGGTTCCTCAAACTCCTCTGATTAGATCTAGTGTTTACACAATTGCAGAGGTTCAAATCCTAATTTTACCCTAATTTGCAAGTAGATAGGGATAAGAAATGCAGAAAATGAAACTAACCTAATGATGGTGATGCACCAAAGGAGTGGTGAACATTTTTGCTCATACAAATAGGCACAAATCCATGAAATGCAACATGAAAAAACATACACAAGCTGATAAGATGCAATAAGAGATCTGAAAATGAAGTAAAAACAATACAAACAGAGGACTGAAAACATTCACAGAGTTTGCACTATCATTTCCATGTAAAATCCCTTGCATTACACAATCAAAGAGGTAAAAACCTATTAAAATCCTTGAAAAGGCCTGATACTTACAAAATTCACTTGTTTTCAGGTGAAAGAAGAAGTCTGATGTTCAAAAAAGTGTTCCTCCTGAAGAAATGAGCCAAATCTGGCTTTTACAGTGCATGGGTCGAGCCCAGGAGAGAGAAATGTACAAAAATGTGGGAGCCCATTCCTCATTGACTGCAAATGCATTAAATCAGCATGGGGGACCTTACAAACCCATACCCTGTCATTTTTGACCAAATTGGAGGAGAATGCGACCCATTCTGTATTAAATTTGGTTGTTGAAATGTCATTTCTGGCCATGGACACATACCAGAGCCGTTTTTGAATTTTCTCTCTCAAAATGAACCAAAATTAGAAATTGACCATGGAATCGTGTAGAGAAATTCAACATCTTTCCAATGATATAAAGAATGTGCAAATCTGAGTTCTGGATCAAAAGATATGATCGTTTGAAGATTTAGGGCAAAAACGGCCCAAAACGGATCGGCGGGAAAAATTTCAAATTTTACCTCTTTTTTGTCTTTGGAAAATTTTTCAAAAATTTCCGCACTCCGCTGGTCGGATGCCACATGGCAAGCACTGATTGGATGAGAAATTCTCTCTCCTCCGCCTCCCGCGGGTTTCCCTTTGAAATTTTGACGTTTTTATAATTTTGAAAAAAATTCACTTTCCCCCACGCCCGCCACTTGGGACACGTGGCGTGATCTGGTTGGAGGACAGGGGCACGGGGTCATCCTTGTCTTTTAATTTTTTGGCCCAAGACTTTTGTCAAATTTTCCTAAGTCTTTCCCTGGCTCCGAACTCCCCCCGCCTTAGGACACGTGTCCTGTGTCTATTGGCTCGGGCCGACCCTTCAAACCTTGCCCTTTGAAATTTTCAGCCAACACTTAGCAAATTCTTCAAGTCATTTTCCCCCTGACACGTGGCATTTCCTGATTCATCCACGGGCCTCCTTGTCTTTTTTTGGCCACTTCGCCTTTTCACGTCCCACGCGTACTTTTGGCCCGGATGTCCCAAACGAAAGTCCTCTGTTTTGGATGAACCAGGCCGGTTTGCGTCCTCCGCGTACTCTTGTCCCGGATGTCCCAAAAAAACTTGGTGATTTTTTCCACTTTCAGCCGGTTCGCCCTTTCACGTCCCGCGCGTCCCGACATCCCAATTGCTGCGCGGACCACTTGATAGCTTTTCGGCTGATTCGCACCCCGATGTCCCATCTGTCCCAGATGCCGCGAGGACAAGGACTTAGCCGATTTTAAGGATTTTGGACCTTGAACCAATCTACTTTCTCGGGATAGAATAATCGATGCATGTTATCAAAATTACCCTAGGGGGATTTTGGATAACAATTTGGTGACTCAAATGGTCACTCCGCCTGCTAGGTAGAAGATACCTATTGCACAAGCACCCATTGGGCATGGAGTCATCAAATATTCTGTTTAGAACCCCAACTGACTTAGAATGTGTAAGGAGGAAGATGGAATATCACCTGATGGGAGCAAGGATTGCAAAACATCTCCATGGACAGCAAGCTGTGTCAAAGCACTTAGGGAAAACAAAACTAACCTACAACAAAACAATGTGCACAAGCACTTGGAGGAATGAAAATCTAATCTAATATTTACAAGGTGGTAATTTTTCCTCTAGAAGCAATGCTTGAGATAGATTCCATTTACTGGAATCTACAGTTCTTCACCATCCAATGAGGCCAATTGGAAAGCATTGTTGTTCTTGCACTTCATGACCATGTATGGGCCACTCCAAATGGCATCAAATTTTGAATGCCTTCCCGGTTTTGCTCTATCCACATCCCATTTCAACACTAGATCTCCAACCTGAAAAGATCTATCCTTGGCCTTCCTATCAAAGGTCTTTTTGATCAAAGCTTGATCCTTTTCCATTGCTTGGGATGCCTGATTTCTGATCTCTTGCAGCTCCATCAACTCTGCATACCTCACCTCCATGGGTTCAAACTCTAGCAACTCCAGCTGCTTCATGAGTTCCAATGTTGGCAACTCAAGTGACATGGGCAAGATTGCTTCTCTTCCATAGACAAGCCTGAATGGAGAGTTACCTGTGGATCTCTTGGGAGTTATCCTATCAGCCCATAAGGCTGATTTCAGTTTGGTATGCCAAGACCTCTGATTCTTGTCAAGAGTCCTCCTAATGATCCTCAACAAGTTCTTGTTTGTAGACTCGGCCTGGCCATTACCTTGAGGGTAATAGTTTGATGAAGTGCTTAGGTAGATCCCGTTCTTAACAGCCCACTCGGTCACCTTAGATCCAATGAATGCCAATGCATTATCAGAGATTATTATAGTAGGTACACCAAATCTAGTTGTTATCCCCTCATAAAAGTCTAAGATGCTAGACTCATTTGCGTCTTTGAGTGCTACCGTCTTCCTTGTCCATTTGCTGAGGTAGTCCGTGGCTGTCAAAATCCATTTGTGCCCTTGGCTTGAATTGGGATTAATGACTCCAATGAAGTCCAAACCCCATTGCATGAATGGCTAGTCAACCGAGATTGGATGTAATGGAAGGGCAACAAGTCTCTCTTTTCCCCGTGAAAATGCACAATTCTTACACCTCTTGATCCATGCATAGCAATCACTCAAGATCTTAGGTCAATAATAACCAGCTTTCATGATTTTTAGAGCCGTCACTCTTGGTGCAAAATGACCACCACTGGTCCACCATGGAACTCTTCCAACACCCTTTGAATCTGATTTGTGCTAATGCATCTCAAAGAACACTCCATTCACATCTTTCTTGAACAAAACTCCATCAACAATGGCATACGGAACAACCTACAATCTAAAGTGTCTCTTTTGGGTCTTGTTCATCTCTAGAGGGCATAGGCCTGTGCCTAGGAAGTGTATAATACCTTGGGTCCAGCAAGGAGTGGGGGCAGCATTGTCTTCTTCTTGATTTCCACTTGGCTCATGGCTGTCCTGGACTGTCACAAACAGCCTCTTCTTCATTGCATACTTCTTTTTGCTTCCCCAAAACCAGCTTCTCACACAATCCTTTCCCTCTTACCAAAGTTGGTGATCTTGATCTCAATGTCATACTCCATGACACAGGTGATCCAACCTGCCCTTTTCTCATTCAAATCCTTGTTGAGGAGGAAGTCCTTAACCCCAGCATGTGAGACCAGCAACTGGACCTTGTTGCTTGAGATTAAATGCTTGAATTTCTTCAAGCTTCTGATTACTGCAAGTACATGCTTCTCAATAAAAGAGTACCTCACCTCATAGTCATCTAGGCTCTAGCTGAAGAAGGAAATTGGCTGCTCATCATTGTCCTTGTTCTACTGTACCAAAATGGCAGAAATAGTATCATTACCTCCAAATGCATAGAGGATGAAATCCTTGGAGAAATATGGGTTGATGAGAGTTGGTGCTTGAGAGATAGCTTCTTTGATTGCTTCAAAACTCTCCTTTCCTTCTGCTGTCCACTTGAAAGCCATGCTCTTCTTTAACATTTTGGTGATGGGCTTGACAAGGGCTACAAAATCTGGGACAAACCTCCGAACAAATTTTATCCTTCCCAAGAAACTCTGAAGGGCTTTCTTGTGGCTTGGCAATGGTAGTGCTCTTATGGCTTCAACCCTCTCTGGATCAATTGCTAATCCTTCTTTGGAGACAATATGGCCAAGGAGCTTTCCTTCATGTGCAAGAAAGATACACTTCTTAGGATTCAAAGACACTCCAAATCTCCTGCACCTCGTGAAGACTTGTCTTAAATGAGAGAGGTGGTCTGCTGCATTTTTGGAAAAAATAGTGATGTCATCAAGGTAAATCAGCACCACGTTGTTAATCAAACCTTTGAATGCCATGTCCATTGCCCTTTAGAAGGTAGCACCAACGTTGGACAGCCCAAATGGAATTTTCTTGTATGCAAAAGTTCCCCATTTGGTTGTGAAGGTTGTCTTGAACTGGTCTTCTTCCTTCACCATAATCTGATTGTAGCCTGAGTAGCCATCAAGTAGTGAAAACCTTTCTGAGCCAGCCACAACTTGCAATATTTTCTCCATGGAAGGGAGTGGGTAATGGTCCTTGAGAGAGGCTCTATTCAAGTCTCTGAAGTCAACACACAATCTCATCTCTCCACTCTTCTTTCTGACTGGGACTAAGTTGGCAACCCAACTAGAATGCTTGATTGGGAATATGATCCTTGACTCAATCGGCTTGTTCAATTCTTTCCTCATGAGAGGCTCCATGTGTGGATTGACTGGTCTTTTTTTCTACCTGACAGGCTTAGTATCTGGATCTAATTCGATGGTATGCTGAGCTAAGTTGGGATTGAACCCTTTCAAGTCTTCATAGCTCCAAGAAAACACGTCAGGGAACTCTTGACACAGCTGTATGAACTCATACCTTTCTTGTTCAGTTGTCATCCTTCCAATTTTCAATGGTTTGTTCTCTTCTACCAAGATGGATACTGAATCCTCTCTCTTCACCTGAATGTTTGCTTTCTCCTTTCTAAACAGATCATTGGGGTTAAAAATGGACTCCAAAGTGATAAGTCCCTTGGGTAGCTTATTAGTTCTCAGCTGTACCACTTGGTCACCATACTGCTGTTCCAATCTTTCTTGATTCTTGGCTAAGAACTCAGCTTCTTCTTGCAAGAAATGGATGATTTGCTGGTCATTTTCAAACACTTACCAACTGACATTGTTATCCGGAACTGAAGGCCTCACAATCACGTGGATGTTTGGCTGTACCTTGTCTTGTTGAATGCTTTCCACAATGTCAAAGGCTGCCCCTACTACTGCAAGCCTGTCAGCAGCTTGATTCTCTTCCCTAGGAATGGATTTGATGCCAAAACCCTCAAAATCTTCCATGAGGTCCCACACCCTATTCTTGTAGCACTTGAGAAGATCATTTTTGGTAGCATGTTGTCCCTTGACCTGATTTACAATCAATTCACTGTCACCAAAGACTTGCAAGTTCTTTATTCCTCTCTTGATTGCCCAATGCATCCCTTGCACTAAGGCTTCATATTCAGCAGTGTTATTGGAGCATGCAAACTGAAATCTAAAAGCTGAATAGTACTTTATTCCTTGAGGTGAAACAAGCATAGCTCCACCTCCTGCACCTTGTCTACTCCTTGATCCATCAAAAAATAGCTACCATACCTCATTTTCATCTTTGTGGTTTGGCTTGGTAATGCTAGGAATAGGCTGATTTTCTTCGTGTATGCAATAGACCCTTAGCTCAGATTCTTCCACTTCTTGATAAGGATCAAATGCATGTATCTTGTTTGCCCATTCATCAAGAGTTAGATCCGAGATGCTTCCAACCTTGGTGTCAGCCTCATCAGTGCTTAGGTGGTCTTCTTGATCAAATGCCTAACAATTGGCGTTGATCTGACTTGGAGTGTAAGGCTCAATGTGGAAGTTTGCAATAGGTTCAGACTTGATTGTAGCCTTAGTTCCATACCTCATTTTGAACAGCATGTGTGACCAATCAGCAGACAAATATCCCCCAATCTTGGCTGTGAAGTCCCTTGACAAGCATAGGGCAAAGAGTGGTGGAAGGTCTATGACTGATACATCTTGTAAAACAACAACATTTGGACAGGCATGCAAGGTAAGACTCAAGTTTCTAATCACCCCAACTGTTGTTACTGCTGTCCCATCTAGCTGCACTACCCCTTTGGATATTGTTTCATACTGGAGCCCTAGCTGATCAGCTATTTGTTTAGGCATTACTGAGCTACTTGCCCCGAGTCTATCATGCAATTGTGCACTAGCTGATTTCCAATGATCAATGAAACATAGAAAGGAGGGGGTTTCAACATTTTACCTTGCTATCCTCCATGATCTCCTTCAGGCTGGGCAACATTTGTAAGCACTTTGTCTTGCATCTGAACTTGCTGATTTGAAGTTGGCCAGTCCTTCATGGCAGCTTGTAGAAAATCTCTTTGGCCTGGGATAGATAGGGATTCCCACATTGATATATTAACATTTGTCTTCTTCATCTGATCAATGATACTGAATGGTGATGAAGGATCTCTTTGTTGTCCCTTGGTTTGCACATTCACTCCTTGCACGTGGGTAGCAACAACTAGTATTTGAGTTGGCCTAGGGGCTGTTCTTGGCTGCCCTTGTGCATTTGAAATTGGATTTTGCTTGCCAACCATTTGTGGAGCCATGGAAGGTTGTGGATTGGTTGGGGCTAATGGCTGTTCTTCACCCAAATTCCTCCTTTTTGACCTTGTGTTGGCTATAACACCTTGGGAAACTACCTGGTTCATGCCACAGAAATCCTCTGCTTGCCAATTTACCAACGTGGTGTCATTTGGGGCTGATTGTTGTTGGAATGTTTCTTGTCGTTGGTTGTTTCCTTGACTGCCCTCACCCTCCACACCAGTAGTTGTCACCATTAATGCTTAATTTAAAGCACCATTGAAGTACATGGATTGGTTATGAGGCTCATTACATGGAAAACACCAATCATACTCCTGGGCAATGTTTTTTTCTGTTGGCACCAATGCCTTAGAGGCAGATATGGCATTTAGATTATAGGGCTGAAATGGTCTATTGGCAGGAGACCTTGTTTGATTCATATTTGCTGCAGGATTAGGTGGCCTTTGTGGTTGGTATGACTACCTGTTAGGCCGAGCTTGGGGCTGATAAGAAGGTCTAAAACCTTGGGCCTTTTGCCTTTTGAGAGTAACTAGCTCATTGCCTAGGTTTTGCAATTGCTTCATGACTTTTTAAAGCTCATATAGGGAACTTGGAGATGAAGTGGAAGCTTCATTTGAACTCTGATTTCTAAGAGTAGGAGAAGGAGCCAAATTAGGTTCTTGATTGGTGTTTGGACTCTCTAAGCTTAGAAACAATGGCATGGGAGGTCTAGGGGCAAGTTTTCCACTTGGATCAAACAATTTTCAGCCCTAATGGCAATGCTATAAGCCATAGGGATAGTTATGCCTCCCATGGACTGAATCAACATAGAAATATCAGAATTTAGAGCTTTGAGATAGTAGAGAAAAGTGATTTCTGCTTTGCTTTGACCGCCACCGGAATTCTCTCCCAAGTCTTTTGAAATCTGAAGTTGAAATCGGCCGCTTGTTCATTGGGAGCTCTCTTGATGGTTGTCACCGCTCCAAAAGAGACAAGTTGTCTCCCTTTCTCCAAATTGCTCATAAAGTGCTATACACAGCTAATTCCAATTTGTGATAGAACCAGCTCTAAGGCTCCTAAACCATTACAATGCTTTACCCTTGAATGAAGATGCCAGTAACTTGACAGCCACTTGCATCTCATTGATTTCATGAATTACACAAAGGTTAGCAATATATTTAACATGATCACCTGAAGTAGTCTGATTTTCTCCAGTGAAGTATGGAAAGTTATTCAAGGCTGCAATAGGAATTAGATGTTGTGCATTGAGGGCAAGTGGGCTGCTGCCTGTGAAGTTGACATAGGGGTTGTTTTGTGCCATTCTAATTGGTCTTAAAACCCTTGTTGACTGAATGAAAGGCCTACCAGGTGGAGGAGTTGAGAGAGTTCTGTTTGGTGGAGATGGAGACCTTTGAATCCTTCTTCCTCTTTACCTTCTTCTTGGAGATAATTGCAGGTATTCAAACAACACTTCTTCTTCTCCAACTCTTGACCTTGTGGTGACTCTTCTCATGAGTTTTCAGGCCTGCACTGCTGAAACCAGTGGTTCTTCCCCTTGGAGTCGCCAGATATGCAAATAATAGCTCTTTTCAAGCAAGAAAATTGCAACAGATGCACATCAACTTTGCTGCAATAAAAATGAGACCTCTAGTGTCCCACCGGGCGTGCCAAAACTGTTAGTGCAAAATCACAACACCCCTGGATGTTGATTAGATTTCTAGGTTGATCACTCTAGCATCCAGTGTGATTGCACAACATTGAATCCTTTCTCCAAGTGTGGGGACTTGTAAAATGAGAGAAGAATCTCTAGATTAGAGGTTGGTTCCTCAAACTCCTCTGATTAGATCTAGTGTTTACACAATTGCAGAGGTTCAAATCCTAATTTTACCCTAATTTGCAAGTAGACAGGGATAAGAAATGCAGAAAATGAAACTAACCTAATGATGGTGATGCACCAAAGGAGTGGTGAACATTTTTTTCTCATACAAATAGGCAAAAATCCATGAAATGCAACACGAAAAAACATACACAAGCTGATAAGATGCAATAAGAGATCTGAAAATGAAATAAAAACAATACAAACAGAGGACTGAAAACATTCACAGAGTTTACACTGTCATTTCCATGTAAAATCCCTTGCATTACACCATCAAAGAGGTATAAACCTGTTACAATCCTTGAAAAAGGCCTGATACTTACAAAATTCACTTGTTTTCAGGTGAAAGAAGAAGTCTGATGTTCAAAAAAGTGTTCCCCAAGAAATGAGCCAAATCTAGCTTTTACATTGCATGGGTCGAGCCCATGAGAGAGAAAATGTACAAAAACATGGGAGCCCATTCCTCATTGACTGCAAATGCATTAAATCAGCATGGGGGACCTTACAAACCCATACCCTATCATTTTTGACCAAATTGGAGGAGAATGCGACCCATTCTGTATTAAATTTGGTTGTTGAAATGTCATTTCTGGCCATGGACACGTACCAGAGCCATTTTTTGAATTTTCTCTCTCCAAACTAAACCAAAATTAGAAATTGACCATGGAATTGTGTAGAGAAATTCAACAACTTTCCAATGATATAAAGAACGTGCAAATCTGAGTTCTGGATCAAAAGATATTATCGTTTGAAGATTTAAGGCAAAACGGCCCAAAACGGATCAGGGGAAATTTTCCAAATTTTACCTCTTTTTTGTCTTTGGAAATTTTTTTGAAATATTTCCGTGCTCTGCTAGTCAGACGCCACATGGAAAGTGCTGATTGGATGAGAAATTCTCTCTCCTCTACCTCCCACAGGTTTCCCTTTGAAATTTTGACATTTTTATAATTTTGAAAAAAAATTCACTTTCCCCCCGCGCCCCGCCACTTGGGACATGTGGCGTGATCTGGTTGGAGGACATGGGCACGGGTTCATCCTTGCTTTTTTATTTTTTGGCCCAATACTTTTGTCAAATTTTCCTAAGTCTTTCCCTGGCTTCGAACTCCCCGCCTTAGGACACGTGTCCTGTGTCTATTGGCTCGGGCCGACCCTTCAAACCTTGCCCTTTGAAATTTTCGGTGAACACTTAGCAAATTCTTCGAGTCATTTTCCCCCTGACACATGGTGTTTCCTGATTCATCCACGGGCCTCCTTGTCTTTTTTTGGCCACTTCACCTTTTCACATCCCACGCGTACTTTTGGCCTGGATGTCCCAAATGAAAGTCCTCTGTTTCGGCCGAACCGGCTGGTTCGCGTCCTCCGCGTACTCTTGTCCCGGATGTCCCAGACAAAACTTGGTGATTTTTTCCACTTTCGGCCGGTTCACCCTTTCACGTCCCACGCGTCCCAACGTCCCAATTGCTCACGACCACCCGGCAGCTTTTCGACCGATTCACACCCCGATGTCCCATCTCGGTCCCGATTCTTGCTGCGAGGACTAGGACTTAGCCAATTTTCATGATTTTGGGCCTTGAATCAATCTACTTGCTCGGGACAGAATAATCTGATGCATGTTATCAAAATTACCCTTGGGTGGGAATTTTGGATAACAGATTACATTAGAGAATGGGGTCAAAATGTTATAAATGGATTTTAGATGTCCCCATTTCCATGACCACATTTATAAAGGGAAAAAGGGAAATCATGGGTGTGAAAATGCACCAAGGGTCTAATCATCATGATGTTGGCATGGTGTCCTAAAAGGTGTTGTCATTGATGAAAATCCACATTACTAACAAATTAAGTATTGTAGGTTGATGTCATGATGTTGTTTATGGAGATAACATAATGGTTGAAATGCATATTAGCTGCTACATTGGGATTCAAAGTGAGGTATGCTTACACTTACAAACCCATACAGTGCTTAGGATGTGTAGCTTGATAGTTAGATCTTCTTGGATGCTTGGGAAGAATTTTGACATGTTGAATAGTAAGCTTTGATGGTGATTGAGCACTCACATCGGTGGTATAATATAGGTATATCTAGTTCACTTGGTTACAGGTGCTCATTGGGATCATGTATAAAAGCTTGAAGGTGTGACCGTGTGGATTTAAGCCATATGAGATCATGGAATAATGAAAACAAGTATATCATGTCATACGAGTTATGTTTGGGTCACTTAGAGAGGTTCCATGTTCATTTATTAAATTATTTCACTTGACCTTAGTTGTTAATATGAGGATCTAACATGCAAGCATAGATAATTCTTAATGAATCAATATTTTGAGATATGGAATTTATATTATGATGATTGGAGATGTTAAATGGGTGCATGATTATTCTCTCGAGAAAAATTTTAGGTTACCTTTTTGTTTATTTTACAAGTTATGACAATTTTTGTAAGACAGGGTCAAGAATAAGTTAAAATCAAGCCTGAATTTAAACTTCTAACACTCATTGTGAATAGTGTGATTTGTATGAGACCTTGTTAGTTTAAAGGAATATTATATGGTTATTTAATAAGGTTTGAAAAAAATAATCAGGTTATTTGATCATCATGTTTTTATGAATGAGTGTTAAGAAGACAAAGAGGTCTAAAACCCTAGTTACACCTCTAAAGCCTAAGAGCAGCTTTACAGAAAGTGAAGTATACTTACCCATTTTTTATTTATAGTACAAAATTGATGATTGGATGTTGTATAGTACTCCTAAATATTTCCATAAATGTATGGTTGAGGTCATGGTGATATGTGGACCCCACCTAAAAATAGCAATTTTGGAGAAGAAGGTTTTAGGACAAGATTTTCCAAAGGAGTAGCATGTAAAATTGATGGTGCATGATTATTGGGAGTTTTTATTAATACCCACGGGGTTTTTAGGGAATTTTAATGCAGGTACCTAATTTTTGAGGTCCAAACAAGTTTATTGGTCAAAGGATGGTTTTGGGATCTCAAATTGTAGGGTCCAGTAAATTGAGTATATCTTGAGCTATAGGTGGATTCTTGAGATGATTCAAGTTTTGTTGGAAATATAATTTAGATAAATTTCCAATGAGATAATTATTTCCTCATTATTACATAATTTTTCATGGTTTCTAGGTCATTCTTTGAGCAAGAATAGTTTTGGTAGTTCAAGACAACATTTGTTTTAGTGCAAGTTTGTTGTTGGTTGAGCGTGAGAAGGATTTGGTGATGATTTATATCACATGGAAAGTAAATAGGGATGAATTTTGAATCCAAATATTAAATTTTAGGTGTTTAATATATGTGTAAATAATTTTATGAGCTAACCTTTGGAAACAAATGTTTTGGCAGGTTGTTTTGGTGAAGGCAAATGTTGTTGTGGTTTTAAGTGAAGGATGTTTCATGAATTATAAATTGATTAAAATTATTATAAATGTTATGAAATTTATTTTGAGTGGTCACATGGCATGTTTTGGTTGAGTATAATTGATTTTGTGATCAAATGAAATTTTCCGGGTGTTGATGGGTGCAAGAAACAACTGTTTTGAGATTTCTAAAGGGAATTGGGCCCATTAAATGAAATAATTTGATTTGTTGAGATAAATTTTGACCATGTATGAAAGTAATATGATATTTTAATCTTGTTTAAGGGTTATTGGGTCATGAAAAAGTATGGAAATAATGTTAGGGAAATTTGAAAAATTTTCCCATGGGGGTTTTAGCTAGACGACCTATATTGGTAAAATGTAACTATTTTAATTAAAATTTATGATTTTATAAATTTTCATGGGTCAAAATTATGATGATGGACCAACCTCCTTTAATTGAAGATGAAGAAATGGCTATAAAAGTCAAGTTTGAGCTCATTTTGTGAGTTAGTCTTGCATGGGGGTGTAAAGTGACCTAGAGAAGAGATATTTGCATGTGTGAAGGCATGATTTTAAGGAATACCATATTTTTTCAGATTTATTAAGAAATGACATCATGAGAGCATGAAGTTAGTGGCAAGACAAGTGATAAGAAAATGAGAAAGAGCAAGTTTGATGCCTTAGGGTATGAGCTAGGGTTTGTGAGATGAATTAGTGATCTCTATCATTGTGGCAAGTGGAATTTTCAGATATTGAACATATTCAGGTGTCTTATTTGGTTCTTGGTCATCCTTAGGGGATTTTATCCTCCTTGTGGAGTGGGTGCTTCACTAAATTATGGGTTGGTGCTCCTTGTAGGGTTGGTACCTCACTAAATCAGATTGTTGCTCCTTTTGAAGTTGTTTATTCACTAAAATCATTTTATTTATGTAATATAAGTAGAGTTTTAATGGGTTTTCTCCTCCATGAGGGTTTCCCACTTATATCTTGTGTTCATATGTATGCTCTCTTGATTTTGTTTATGTGGATGAATGTTATATGTTGATAATAACAAATTAATGGATCGATAGATGTTATTGATGCATGCATGGTAATATGAAATTGTTTTAAAAGGATTTAGTGGACTAATTCGCCCCCCCTTTTAGTCCATTGTGCTTATAAAAATTGGTATCGAGAGTACATCCTTTTGCAAAAGTTTGAAAACTTGAAGGAGATCCTCTGAAGCAAAAGAAATGGGTAAGTCTATAGATCTTGTGACCATACTCGAAAAAAGGAATTAAATATATCAATGTAATGTATCAAGGATATCAAATTCAAGTCAATGATATGGAATAAAAACATAGTCAAGCCATTCTTACTTTGGAATTTCAAGTTGAAAATATCACAAAATTTCTATAGGAGAAGGAAGATGCTTTTTCTAGCTATGAAGGAAAGTTGAGGCTCTTGAATTAGATTTATAGGATGCTTCTAAGAGATTGAGGATGTATGAGAATCTTGAGAAGAGCTTTAAAGCTCTTGATGGTGTTCTAGAAGGTCAAAAGGCCATAGATGAAAAATCGAGGATTAGGTTTCTAAGTGAGCATGAAGCTGGTCCAAGTTCAAAATTAGATGTGAAGGTGACTAAGAGGGCTTATTTAAGAAGGTATAACTCAGTTAGACAACCTAATGCTATGAGGTATGGATCTTTGTTCAATGGATATTGTTTCATTTGTCATGAGTTTGGTCATAGAGCTAGATATTGCAAAAAGAGGACTCCAAGGAATGAAGTAGGTGTCTTCAAAGGTGAATGTTACTCATGTTGTGAATATGGACATAGAGCTAAGGATTGTGGATGGAATCTAAGAGTGTTTGAACCTAGGGGAAAAAGAATGTTGTTGTTTGTTTCAAGTGCCAAAAACAAGGTCATATTGCTAAATTTTGTATTTAAAGTGGGACTCCAAGAGGTACTAGTAGATTTCAAAAATCAAATGGAAGGATTTACAAGAGGAAAGTTAGTTCTATATATGAGTTTGAGACTGCTACATTTAATTCAAAGGACAAAATGGAGGTTTATCAAGTGAAGGAGGATAAGAGAAATGATTCTCATCTCACCATGTAAAATTTTAAGACTGTCAAGGATAATTCATGTGCTAATAATGTTGAAACAAGGTCACCAAGTATAATCCAGTTTAGAAGAGTATGTTTTCTCAAGTTCAAGAAGATCACATGTGCTTGAATGGATTTCAAGCTCATACGCAAGATGATTTTAAGAAATATGGTCTTTGGGACACCACTAAGGTTATAAGGTATATCAAGTGACCTATCCTTTTGTTTTTTATTCCTATTCATTACAAGGTGTCTGAGTTTGGTTTTAGTTCCTTGATCTATCTATTATATTATCATCGTATTTTTGTTCTCTTGTAGAACTATGATGCTTTTCATAATTGTCTTGAGCTTAAATGAAGGCAAGTCTATATCAGTCTTAAGAAAAGTTTCATGTGTTATTATGATTCATTGTATGAGTTATCATGTTTGAAAATGTTTTTATGGTCTAATATTCACTCAAAAGGTCAAACGAGTTGTGTCTTAGTCGATCACCTATGGTGTAAACTATTTTTCCATCTTTCAAAGCTATAAATGTCCTAATCAAGCATGAAGAATTCATGTCTATAAACATGTTATCCTTGAAAAGTTGTGATCAATTATGTTTTTGTGCAAGTATCCCATGTGTCCGAATCTAAGTATAATTCAAATATGCAATGCTTTTGTTCAAGATGTCTAATTTTGAGTGTAATGTCATACTTGTGTAAAAATAATAGTCACATGCATATTCTTAAGGTCTTAAATCTATGTATTTTCATTTATAGTATGAATTTTCTTGTGTTTATCTCATTAAAGTAGTGTTCATGTCTTGAAATGTTTCTCCTTTCTATGTATGGTCTTTCTCAACGTACCATTAAGATTGTTTGGCATTTTTAAGGACAATAAAGTAGGTGAATTGCTTAAAATCTATGTTGATGCATATTCATTGAGATATGTTTATTATCCAAGAGGTCTTTGATGCATATGATCACGTGTCACAAAATTCATAAGAATCTAAAGTATATCATCTTCACTAGTTGAGCATTAATGGGTTTGTCCATAATATTAGCTCTAAAAATTATCTACAAGAGAATTTTAAGGAGTCCTTCAAGCATGTTTTGGATGAAGTTATGTATCTCTTGTGTCATCATCTGTGTTAGAAAGCTAGTATGTTGGTTTGAGGTTTATGATATTTCTCGGTGCTCTTGATAATATTGTACCATGACAAGAGGGTTGTAGGTGTTATTTTAATCCACAAAGAGTATGAAAATGGAGAATTATATGAACCTACGCTTTTTTGTCATAAAGGCTATCTATGTGATCTAGCACCAAGTTCAAGGATGATATATTAGTAAAGAAGTTTTCTTTCTTCTATAAGGATATTGGGTTTGAAAATATAGCATCCTATAGGTTTGAAAATGTCTCGAGGCCAAAATGACAAGTGAAGAGTTATCTCGAAATTTATTGGTATATGAAGAATTCATGGTAGTTGGTGAATGGTCTCATAGTTTAAAGAAGCATGCCAAGAGGTCTCATAATTCTATGATTACCCATTTTATCTCATCAAAGGTCTATTTCTGTATCGATGGGTTGTGATTATCTTTTGTATAAAGATAGGGTTCAATTTTCTACATAAGTTCAAGTATAATGACTTGCAATTGATCAAGATTGTAATGCCTAAGAATGTTTCACTCAAATGAAATGATGTCTTCTACAAACCTAAAAGGTGAAATACTAGATGGTTCATCTGTAAGAGTATGGTAAGCTAAATCAAGGTTTGTGTAAGCTCAATCAAGTGTCTACCGATATGATAAAAGGGTAGTTGGAGAAATTTTTTTCTCTCCTAGAATCATTTGAATGCATGATAGTGAATCCACAAGTCTCTCAAGGGTTTGAAGTTTTATAAGTTACCGAAATTGTCTTAGGAAGGCTTCGTGATAAGATTATATGAAAAGCATGAAATATACCTCTATGATTTAGGAGACTGTGTCTCTCGTAATATGACCTTTGTATGATTATTGAAAATCTTGTTCTAACAAATTGTTATAGTTCAATATGGAGGCTTACACTATGTTTGAGGGTTTGGTGTCTCAAAACCCGGGATTGTCCATTGAAAAGTGGTCTATTAAGTATATAGCAAGGTGTTTCTATTCTATAAGAATGAAGCTTAGGTACAAGTTTGTTAAATTTGTGTAAGTAGCATCCTAAGTCAAGGTGGATTGATCTAAGTCATGTTTATTTTATAGGGATTTGCAAGTAGTATAATTCAGGCTATAAGTGATGAAAAAGGGTCCACAAAGTGTGAAGGTGTCATTATTTTGATCATCTTAGAGATTGAAGGGCATGCTTCTATGGTTTTGAGTCCTTCTGATCTAAATCTCCGATTAATTCTTAAGGAGTACGAGCATATATAAGTGGTGTGCGGGTATCCAAGAAAGTTACAAGGTTTTAGAAGAACACTAAAGTTAAAAATATGGCCAAAAGATAGAGAAAAAATTAGGAGCAAGTTTATGAATGTGAAGGAAAGTCAAAAGTTAGTGGCCCAAGTTGAATAGATGAATTTTCAAGTGAACGAGAGGTGATTATGTCTTAGAATCAATAAAATTAAAGAATGATCCTTCACAAGGTATAAATGAGGTTTCTACAATGCATAACAAGTGTGTGAAATAGGTCCACATTGCAAACAAGTGCATGAATATCTAAGCAATAGTTATTTCAAAAATTTCATAACAAATCTGCTACCCCATGAGAAGAATGAAGTCATTTAGGTCTAAAAGGCGAGTTGGGTTGTTTCAGAGGTATGAAGTGATATTTAAAGCTCAATCTCATGATGAATAGGTATAAGGTGGCATATTTGTATACAAGTAAATGAATTAGTAACATAACCCTCTTTGCATCCTTATAAATGTTTGAATAAGCTACACCGATATGAGTTCAGGGGAGTACAATGTGCATTGAAAGTACGATATAGTGACTTAGAAAATAAGAAAGCAGTATGATAAGGTGTGTTCAAGCATGTTTTGAGCAGGGGGCTCTCTTTTCTCCCTTTTAGGTATAAAATTCATCATGAATACCTTTAAATCATAGCATATGTATGAGTGAAAGCTCATATAAGAGACAAGATAAAGTGTTTCTATAGTGACAAGAACCATGTTTCTACAGTGTAAGAAAATTTTGCAAAGTGTGTTTGGAGTGTTTATGATAGGGGAGATAATGGTTTTAGTTATTGACTTGGTGATCTCAAAACAAATTCAAGGTGAAAATGAGGTTATTTTCTTCATCCTTTCTTATGTAGTCATGTGATAGGTTATCTCAGGTGTAAATTACTCTAGATGATTGGAAAATTTGTTTAAGGATTGCAAAAAGCTGTAATGATGATTTCAAGGTATGGTTCTATGGCTAGTTGATAATTTTTGTGCCTATAAGCTAGAGGTATGTGTTTCAAGTTCAAGGGGAGTATCAGTTTGCCAAAATATGTTGTGAATGAAGATGTGGTGAGCTATAAAATCTATCAAAATTGCTCTAAAAGGTCTGTTATGGTCTCTTAGTATTGACCTTAGTATGAAGAGTATCCATATTCATAGTTTTGCATGTTTTAGGCCTAAAAACGATGGAATTTATTCAATCAAGGATGCGTGAAGCTTGGTCATGATATTTTTTAACATTTTTGGCATGATTCTAAGAGGGTATGGTTCAGTTCTTTGTTGCTACAGTGTTCATGAGAATCCCAAAATAGGGTACACACTAAAAAGTGTGGTTTGTGCATGCCTATAAGATTAAAACTATTGTTATTTCCCATATCAATGTGAGATTTTGGTTTTTCATGATGTACTAATGTTTTTGAGATGTTGTAAGTGCTCTTTCTAGGGGGAACTTATTGTTTGCATGCCTAAAATGAGGCTAAGAATTTTTTTTTGTGCAAAATAAAGATATGGAGCTTGTTTGAGATATTTGGTGGATATTTATAACCAAAACATGGAGGTATGATGATAATGGTGAATAAGGTAAGCTACATGTACGTATTTTTCATTAATTTAAAAAGGATGAGAAGTTCGGTGTTTTTCATTAATGAAAAAGGGGGAGATTATTGGCATGGTGTCCTAATAGGTGTTGTCATTGATACAAAACCACATTAATGACAAAGTGAAATTTTTATGTTAATGTTAGGATGTTTTCTATGGATATAAAATGATGGTTCGATGCATATCAACTACTACATTGGAATTCGGTGAGGTATGCTTTCTCTTGTAAGCCCATAGAGGAGCCTCGGAGGTGTAGTTTAATAGTTTTACATTCTTGGATGCTTGTGAAGCATGTTGATATGTTGTCTAGCATGATTTGAGGGTGATTGAGCACTCACGAAATGTTATAGTACAAGTATATTTGATTCACTTGGTTATAGGTGATTATTGAGACTAGGTCTAACAAATTTTAGGTATGACAATGTGGATTGAAGCCATATGAGATTATGGAAGCATGAAAATAGGTATATCATGGCATATGAGGTATGTTTGGGTCACTTATAGAGGTTTCATGTTTAGTTATTGCATTATTTCAGTTGACCTTAGTTATTCTTATGAGAATCTAACATGCAAGAAATTATAAGTCTTAATGAATCAATAATTTTAGCTATGGAATTGATATTATGATGATTAGAGATGTTAGAGGGATGCATTATGATTCTCTAAAAAAATTCAAGTTTCCTTGATGAGTATTGTTCAAGTTATGACATTTTTTTGTAAGATAGGGTCAAGAATAGGTGAAAATCAAGCTTGAATTTGAACTTCCGAGGATCATTGTGACTAGTGTGATTTATATGAGACGTTGTGAATTTTGGGAAAGATTACATGGTTATTTTATAATCCTTGAAAATAATAATTAGGTCAATTGATTGTCATGTTTTTATGAACAAATGTTAAGAAGGTAAAGATGTCTAAAACCCTAGTTAAACCCTAGCTAAGAGCAATTCACAGTAAAGTGAATTATACTAAGCTATTTTTAATTTCTAGTGAAAAATTGAAGATTGGATGTTGTAGAGGACTCATTATAATTTCCATAAATGTATAGTTGAGGTCATGGTGATATGTGGGCCCCACCTAAAAATATTAGTTTCTGGAGAAGAAGGTCTTAGGACAAGATTGTCTAAAGGAGTAGCATGCAAAATTGATGGTGCATGTTGATTGGGAGTTTTTATTCATTTACATACAGGTTTCAAGAAATTTTAATGAAGGTACATAGTGTTTTGAGGTCCAAAAAAATTGACTGGTCAAATGATAGTTTTTGGATCTCAAATATCGTGGTCCAAAGAATTGAGTATATCTTGAGCTACAAGTAGATTCCCGTGATGATTCAAGTTGTGTTGGAATGATAATTAAGATATATTTCCAATGATATAATTATTTACTCATGATGATTTAATTTTACATGGTTTCTATGGAATTATTTGAGAAATAATATTTTTGGTAGTTCAAGACAACATTTGTTTTAGTGCAAGTTTGATGTTGGTTGAAGCGTGAGATGGATTTGGTGATGGTTACTATCACATGAAAAAAATTTAGGGATGAATTTAGCATATAATTAATCAATTTTGAGGTCTTGAATGTATGTATAAATTATTTTATGAGCTAACCTTTGGAAACAGATGTTTTGGAAGGTTGTTTTAATGAAGGCAAATGTTTCGTGGTTTTAAGTTAAGGATGTTGCACAAATTATAAGTTGATTAGAAATATTATACAGGTTCCCAAATTTATTTTGAGCTATCACATGGCATGTTTTTTTATCAGAAGTTATTTTTTGATCATATGAAGTCTCCAGGTGCTAAAGGTTGCGAAACAATGCTTTTGAGATTTCTAAAGGGAATCCGGGCCCATTTAATGAAATAATTTGATTGGTTGAGATAAATTTTGACAATGTATGAATGTAATATAATATGTAATCATTTTTAATGGTTATTGGTTCATGAAAAAGTATGGTGCTAATGTTAGGGCCATTTTAAGAATGTGTCCATGGTGTTTTGATTCATTTTGGCATATGTAATGGGGTTTTTAGCTTGGCTGACCTATATGGGTCAAATGTAACTATTGTAATTCAAATTTATTAAGTTTATAGAGTTTCATGGGTCAAAATTAGGATGCGGGACTGACCTCCTTTGAGTGAAGATGAAGAAATGGTTATTAAAGTGAAGTTTGAGCTCATTTTGTGACCTAGTCTTGCATGCGGGTGTAAAGTGACCTCGAGGAGATATATTTATGGGTGTGAAGGCGTTATTTTAAGGAAAATCAGATGTATTTCAGATTTAAGAATAAATGACATCATGAGAGCAATACATTAGAGGCAAGATAAGTGAAGGAAGAAGGAGAAAGATCAAGTTTGATGCCCAAAGGTATGAGCTAGGGTTTATGAGCTAAATTAGTGATCTCCATTAGTTGTGGCTGCAGAATTTTCAGAGATAAAAATATTCAGATCGATGATTTTGTTTTCTATCATCCTTAGGGGTTTTATCCTCCTTGTGGAGTGGGTGCTTCACTAAATTAGGGGTTGGTGCTCCTTGTAGGGTTGGTGTTTTACTAAACTAGGGGTTAGTGCCTCAATAACTCAAGAGTTGGTGCTCCTTGTGAAGTTGGTTATTCACTAAAAATATTTTAGTTGTGTAATATAAGAAGAGTTTCAGTGTTTTTTCTCCCCCATGATGGTTTCCAATTTATATCTTGTGTTCATGTGTATGCTCTCTTGATTATCTTTATGTAGATGAATGTTCTATGTTGTTAATCACACATCGACGGGTGGATAAATTTTATTGATGCATGATAGATAATATGATATATATTTTAAAAGGATTGAATGGACTGATTCATCCCCTTGATTTCATTGTTCTTTTAAGACATGAAAGGGGGCATGGGAATGCAAGTTGTAGAGTTGAAAACACAAACCTAGTGAGCAAGTTGAAATTACGAAGTGACAAAGGAAGGAATATCCATATGGTGGAACACTTTTGTGTCCCTTGTGTCCCATTAGAAAAGGTATAAAGGGACATCATGGCCTCTCAAGTTTTCATAGGGTATGGTTATCATGAGGAAGGGGCCAGGTTTGAGAGGAGTTGAAAACTTGTCCTAATACCCAAGGTTGTCACTTAAGTGACAAAATAATCCTCCTCCATGTTGGCACACTTTTGTGTCCCCCATGTCCTTTTGGTAAGGGGCCAAATTGACATCACCCCCTCATAAGTTCGCATAGGGTATGCTCATCATGAGGAAGGGGCCAAGTCATGTTGTGAGTGGAAGACACATTCCTAACCTCTTAAGTGATAAAACCTCAAGTTATGAATATATCACCATGGTGGCACATTATTGTGTCCCACATGTCCCTTTTGAATTTTTTCAAAGGTAAAAAGGTACATCATGGGTCTCCAAGTGTGAATTTTCCACTTTTGGAAGCTATGTGTCACCATTACACTACTAAAAATACCCTTTTGAAGTTCCTTATTTCCCGAGAGCTTCCCTTGGTGTTTCCTAGGAAAAATTATATAATTTTGAGTGGAAAGAACCCAATCAATTCATTTACACCATTTTCAAACCATGATTCTTCTTCCTTTTGAAATTCAGGCCCCTTTTCAATTCTAGTCACGAGCGGTTCCTGGAAGGTCCAACTACCACTGAAGAAGAATGTATTTTTTCCTACTTAACCTATGGATCATGTATAAAGTCATATTAGATTCACTTTGGAATTTTAATAAACTTATAAATATCTCTATAACTCCCATAATATTCAATTGAATCTTTACCAAGATCAAAGCTCTTGATCTACACTACCAGACCAATATTTACAAATATACTACTTAGAATACCTTGAAACCTTTTACACAATGAAGTAGGAATACTTATATTTCAAATTATAATTTTATTTATTTCTAACTATTTATGAGGATTTTGATATTTCCAAAACAAGCTAAGTAGCTTTTTCACTTCTTTCATTTCCTTATACCATGCTACAAATAGCCCGATATTACAAAAATTGTTCCTAAACCTTAATTTACATACAAAAATTTCCTAATCTTCCTCGAATGATTTCATTTATCTTCCACACACTTCTTATGTTATTTATATCTTCCATGTACATCCCCAAAAGGATCTCACTAGGTGCAAAAAGGCCAAAAATAGCCCTTTAGGAGCCTCCAGAAGCACTTATTTTTTCTTGGGTCCATATATCTTTATGAATAAGATTGAATAAGATACTCGCACACGAAACACACTTTACAATCATATTATAAAATTCATCCTAGAAATTATGATGGTAACATACTAACTAATTTGGTACATGGATGACTTTACATTGACCGGGAGAGGGATTTTCAAATGAGGTCTCTAAGTTGTGGTGATAAATTTTTGAAATGTTTAGGCTAAACATTTAACATGAAAACACCTATTTAACTTCATCTTCATATTTACTATTATTTTTCTTAAGTTAGAGCTCCTTAGGATTCTCCTTTTCACGTGAATCTTTATGAAATCTCAAGTTACATTTTTTTATTTGAGCTTTTGTAGTGTTATTGACAACCAAAATATCCTCGTAAGATAACCTTCCACCATTGTACTTATTTATCATCCGAGAGCTAAAATAATCAAAATCATGGACTTGAATTTCCAAAGTTTGAGCTGCATTAACTAAGTCCTCATCACAATCCAACCTATAAATAGATTTTACACTTTCCAAGTAATTATCATCACAATAAATATAAGCATTAATGGAATCGTGTGTACAAGAAGGGTGAGGCATGAGAAAATATTCACATCATGTTGAATCATCCATTTAATTCACCTCATTAGATATGATTGTGAGAGGATTAGGTTTTTATTATCCATTACCTTTATGTACATGCCTCATTTCTTTATGGAAAGGTATTTTCCTCTATCAAAACTTATATCGTTCACGAGACCCTCAAACTTGATTATGTGATTTTTATTTTAAATATTATTTGTTTTAGTAAGAGGAATAACCTTTTCATATCTATCCACTTTATAATACATCTCCTTTAAATATCTCTATTTCACCAAATTGTTATTGATAAAATAGATAAGGTAAAAGCTAAAGGAGGAATACTTGTGATTATATTGGTCGAAGGTTGAGTGCACACGTTACTAATTTTATCCAAGCTTCTTGTAGAGAAATCCTTTTTGTCTGGGAAGGACTACCTATAGATACAAAAATGACCTTCAAATGATCTTAAATATAAAGATTCGGAGGACCGCTGCTAGTAAGGCTAGATCAGGAAGCGTGAAGTTTCCTTGAATGGTTGTCAATCCTTAGTTTTAATTAATTTAATGAAAGTAAATGCGATAACTAAAGGTCTTATTGCTAACACTTTGATTTAGGTATCTCAAAATGTTACTAAAAAAATAGATTAAGAAAGGTATTGAAATCTAAACTAATCTAGCATCAGGAAAGGTATTTTTCTGGTTGGGACAAGTCACAAAGGTGTTAGGTAAGGTTACTGAGGTATTTGGTAAGGTCTGAGTGGAATTTAGGTGATGTTAGAGGTAGTTTGGTGAAAGTTAGAAGAAAACATAGTGTCGGACATCGCCATTTGGTGACCGATTCTCTGTTCGAGAGGGAGACTTATGATGGTTAAGGTGACTGGCATTAGTAGGGAAAATTTTGTGGTGATTAAATAAAATTAGTTTGGGAATTCTCTATGATTGCATAGAGAATGAAGGGAGAATGGTTGGGTTCATAATAATGCCAAGAAAACTCAATAATTCATAGAGGTTATATATAGAGAGACAGAAGGTTATGGGTGGTTGGATGGGTAGATTGGTAAGAAGGTGGGGATAGAGGAATGTAGGAAGGAATAAGATATAATAACAAAATATAATGAACCTACACTTTAAGCAGTACGGAATGATGCAAAGCAAGTATACTTACATGCATTTGTAGGTCCGGTACATGAAGGAAGGTTGTAGAGTTGATTTGTGAAGAAAATTTATAGTCGGTGCCACGGAAATACTTCCCAGAGTTTTCCCATGAATATTATAATGCCTTGGGACAAGAATCCAATGCTTTCTTGGGCATGTGGTTGAGTATATCTCATCTTCTAGATGCTAAGAAGTCTCTAATTTGTGCTTGAATGCAATAGAACTCTCCAAACTAAAAATGACCAACCTGGGTAAAGAGTTCTTAAAGTGTATATAAGGTAACCGATGACAATTAACATGACCAAAGGTCACGGAGGGATAATCGGTGTCTCATTAGGGTGGAGAAATTATAGGTTTACCAAAAATAGGAAGATCTTTACTATTTTTGGCGTGATTTTGATTGAGTCCACTTAGGGAAGTGGATTTCACGTGAGAGAAGGTAGGAAGGTCATATAAGAAGTCCAATTAGGTTTTAGGAAGAAGTCTTAGTTAGTTAGGTCAAGTGGTGACTTAGCACTGGGAGTGATGACTCAATGTTGAGAGTGATGACTTGGTCACTATGAGTTAAATGCCCCTAGAATAGGTCCAGGGTGAGGTGTCTAGGTGATGTGTAAATTAACTTAATTAAATTAATTAATAATGTGAGGATGAACATTAATTCAATTATAAGTAATTAAATTAATACAAATGCAGGTAAAGGGGTCATGGTTAGGTGAACATATTACGTTAATTGATTGAAAGGGGACCAAGGGGAGTGTGACCCAAATTTGGTGTCTACATTTGACCCTTTTTGTTCCATATCTTGTATTGATAAGTGATGCCAAAAAAATAGGAAGTTGGTGCTCCAAGTATGAGTGAAGGTTAGGTTGCCCCAAGTAGGGCTAAAGGTGATCCCCCTCAAACTACGAATCGATGAAGTTGTAAAAGTATTCGGGAGTGGTTTGATAAATAGGATATTGATGAAAGTGAGGGTCATTAGGTAAGGTTATGGTCATTATAGGTAATTGGTAATGGAAATAAAACACACAAACACATACATATTGTGATACGGTACCAGGTGGAAGAGCTTGCAAACTCTAAGTTGTCAAAAGGGTGATAGGTTTATCCAAACGAGGTTGAAGTGATTTAGGTATCCAAGGTATAGGATATGGTCATGAAGCACAACAAGGTCCGGTGTAGGAATGGGTAATAGGTTTTGTTCCATGGCACCAAAGGTATGGTCGAGATAAACATCATGTCATTAGGAAAGGTAAGGTCATTAGGCTAAACAACATGGGTAACAACATCACAAGGTATAATGAGTATACAAATTCAAATGTCAAAAAGGTGCTTGAGATCAAGGTTTGTTAGTCGGGGCACATGTAAGGATAAGGTATAGGTAAATAACATGTCTCTAAAAATAGTTAAGGAAACATACATGTAATGTAGGCTTGCGGGTAAGGTGTAATAGGTGTTGGTAAGGTCAAAAGTTGTTGGATCAACATTATGCATTCAGGAAAAAATGGGCATGGCATGAGAAAACAGCTTATTTAGGGTGATTGATGTCGCTTATAGTATAACCGATGTCGATTGGCTAGGGAATGACATGAATGACATTGGTCATGTCAAGTTAGGGTTAAAAAAGGAAAAATATTCTTTTATGGAATCATTTTAACCTTTCCACTTTTAGAAAATGACAGAGGAGAAGTGTAAGAGTGGAAAGTGATAGGACGAGGTGTGGAATAGATTTGGTGAGCCATGTAGTGGGTCATTGGCATTCGTTTGGTGGGTCCATGAGATATATTTGATTAGTTTGGAGGTGTGACATTGATTTGGGCAAGATGGACGTGAGAAAGGGATCCGGTGGACCATCGGCATGGTGGCCAACCGTTCCACACAGAGATGGTGCCAAGATGAGGTATGAGTCAATTTTAATCCTTTATTTGATTAAAAGAGATTTTTTTGAAATCATTTTGTGTAAAATTTGGGTGTAATGTTATTTTTGTAATCATGGTTCAAAATGAATGAAATGAGTGAGGGGGAAGGTCCAACATAGCGTAAATAGGGTTGGTAATGAAGCTAGGATAGGTTTGGGTGGGTGGGAGTAGGTATTTTTAGGTTATTTTTATGAATTTGTTGTTAACGGGATGGCGGTTACTGAGCTTTTGGCTGAAACACGATTGGAGTTAGTCGTGGTTTTCCCAATGTCGGTGGGATTTGGCCAAAGATCGGTCAAGGTCCTGGTGAGTGACACCAATCAAAGAGGACCAATGATGGTGAAGGAGACTGATGTCGATCGTGATGGAGAGTAAATAAGTGAAAGAAGGGCTAGGGAGGAAAGTAAAATAGGTGACTAAGGGGTAGTGATGAGGGGATCATTTTTGAAAGTTCCCTAAACATCCCTAAATGGTGTCAGTGTAGAATATCATCTTGATAGCTTTATAACAACTATAAGAATGCAGCAAACGGACATCAGAGCTCTAGTTATGTCTCTGGTCAAAGTTCGGTCAACAAGAAAGCCAACTCTATTCAATGGTCAATAATGGACCAATGGCACTACGACACATGGCGAAAAGGGAAAAGGGAGTTGTTTGTTGGTTTTTATCACTAGTCTTCGACGATTGTAAAAATGGTGCACCGGAACAAGAGGCTCAAATTTTATTACGGAGGGGAGCTCGACCGCGGTGTGGACTATGGTATTATTGCCAACATGGTGGGTCCACAAGCCACCACATGGCTTGCCACCACTCATTGAATTCGATCGATTTGCCTATCGAGAGACGACAAGTGGAATATATACTATTGACTGAGTTAATTATTTCCATACCACATTACATGGGTTGAAATTATATTTACTTGGTAAGTCCATTTTCCAAATGCCACACATATATGCCAAACCGCTATATATTAATGTTTATACATTAGTATCAAAGCCCACATAATTCTCCTAACTGCCAATTTAACCATGCTATTGCTATGCTTCCACGTGGTGGAGAGAAGGTGGTGAAGAGGTTGTTAGGGTGCAAAGTCATGCGTGGAAATCCACGTGAAGATTAAGGTGGGGGCGGTTATGCTCCAAAGTGGTCCTTTGACCACTATGTTTGCATGGAGGAAGGCTATTTAAAGCCTTAAACAAACTTCCACCCACAAAATGTGGGATTCACCCACTTCAAATCCACCTCATGAGGGATGTTAATCCCATTTCAAATGCTAAGCGGCCTATGGGATTTTTATTCCATTAAATATACATGCGCCAAATTGGGATTTAATCCCATTAAAATATGCAAATCCACCCAAATGGGAATTTTTATCCCAAATTACATGGTACGAGTTTTGGATAATATTAGCCTAAGATAATATAAAAATGCATATTTTAATGGCCCTAATTTTGTTTAAATAGGGAACCCATTCTTTGTAAAGGCGGAGACAGTGTGCAAAAGAGGATAAAGACCGATCTTAGAGAACACCATTTTTAAGGCCTTGCACTCCGAATAGGAACTTGGAGTAAAAATATGAAATGAAGAAAATTATGAGATGATTCCAAAGATTTAAGATTTGATGTTTTTGTTGAGTTTTAACCTATTTTTTGAAGCTTTTAATGCATTTTTTAACAAGGATCTACAAGACAGCTAGTTGGAAAACATGGATTTCAGTGCACTACTGGGCCGAATTGTGACTTGGTGTAAACATGAAAAGTGTTCAGAATTTAGAGATGATCTCAGATATATGATATTTTTTCATATAATGTTTTTAAATATCAATTTTTAGGTGTTTTTTCTAACACGATTACAGGGAGATCACATTGTGAAAATACTCGTAGGAGTCACGGATCATTCTTGGGACAGTTTACTGCTATTTTTAGAGTTCTCGGGATATTGATCAGCTAATTTGTAGGTTGTGATTGATTATTGGCTGTTTGTAAGAGTTATTGTACTTACATTTTAATATTATTAATGGATCGGTTCAATCCAAATGCGGGGACATAGGAATTTCCAAACCCCATAAACAATCTTGTTTGTTATCTAAATGTTTTCGATTTTACGATTATTTATTTGCTACACAAGTTTTCTCGCACTTCCATGGATGCATAATAATTATAATTTAATCAATTTTTGGAGTTTAGAATACTTAAAATTGGTTAAGAAAATCACGATCTTTGGAAACTTTTAAAAGTGAAAAAAATACAACACGTGTTTTCAGATCAAGTTTGGTATCAGAGCAGTTAGATTGCCGGATTAGCTTCTAATTGTGTTTGGAAATTTGGCTTCAGTTTCAATATTGATTTCATTCTTCAGTGTGTAGACATTTTGGGGCTTGTTAATCTTCTTTTGCAGTGTGCAGTTTTGGAAGTATAGGTTGTGTTTACAGGAACTGGGAATCATGGGCAAGTCATCTAAACAGGAGCAACTAGATGAACTTGAAGCCATAAAATGCCAACTCCAAGAAGAAAATTCTTTCTTGAGAGATAATTTTTATTCCTTAGAAGAGGAAATAGTGCGGTTAAAATCTGAGCCACAATCCTTTATAACCAAGAAAGAGGAGTATGTTAACAAGATGCTTGAAGAGAGAAAGAAGTTGATGGTATTTGTTAAAGAGTTGCAGGAAGAAATACGGACCAAGGATGCCCTCTTGGAAAAGCTGCAACAAGGTGAACACAAGAAGGAAATGCCTTCCAAAGTAGATGCAGGAACTATGATAGAAGAATGCACTGTAAGTTGTTCACATTTTAATTCTTCCTCTCATTAAGTTTCAGATATTCCTTTGGGTCAGTTTGAAAAACACACTAAGGGAATTGGGTCTAAGCTAATGGTTAAGATGGGATTTAATGGAAAGGGCCTTGGTAAAAATGGACAAGATGATGCTAACCTAGTACAGGTAGAGGATTAGCCTCGGTTTGCAGGTTTGGGTTATTCTAGTGGGAAAATGGAAATTGGAGAAAGTTCCAAAGCAGTTGAAGGGAGACAAGCTTCCAAAAACCAAGGATCTATGCCACTAGAATTGTAGGATTTTGCCATCAGGGGGAAAAATGAAAGGTGTAAGAAAATAGGTAAAAGAGGTAATCGATTCCACCTACTTCCACTTACACTAAAAATAACACTAAGAGAAAATCAAATCCTAAAACTTATAATACACTCTTTCCGTTAGAACAATATAGCTTTGGTAGACAAAAATATGCTTTCCTTGCACATTTTGTGAAGGTACTAATCATACTATTGCATATTGTTGGAAGAGGAAAAATTTGATTAAGAAGTTAATGCCTTTTGTGAATGATAAGGCAGTGCTAAAGACCAATCTTACCAAGGAAAGGTGAGAAATGGCAAGAATTCTACCTATCCTAAACATGGGAATCATTCTCGTAGACAGAGTTTTGAGAATGGTAAAATGGGTAAGACTCCTAAAAACTGGGAAGTTAAATTTTGTTCCCATTGTAATAGGAATGGTCATGATGTTAAGGTTTGTTGGTTTGTTTCTAAACAACAAAATTGGAAAGTTGTTAAAAAGAACAATATTGTAAAACCAACAGTGCTAAACCTAACTAAAACTCATTGTGGTACTGAGAAGGTAAAACAACCAAAATGGAAAAACCCAAGTGATTGGTTGGGAAAAACACTCCTCAACTTTATATTTGCACTACAGTAAATTGTTGATAGTAGGCAAGCAAAATGTTTTTCAGAGCTATATTTTAGGGATTCCTATTGATTGATAAGGATTTGTTCCTAAGTTGATATTTAAGCTTTGAAAATGAATGGAAACAACTAAAGAGAAGATTTGAGTGATAGGTTCATCATACTCATGTTTTGTTTTCTCATATTGGTTAGTAGTTCCATTGTTGAAAACACTATGCAAGGATAGGCATCAGTAGCATGTCTAAATTTGAAACTTGCAGTTGTAATCAACATAATCACAAAGTGTCAGTTGAACACTAGCTTCCGTTATAGATGGGTGTTATTATCTGACTTATTATTTGTGATGGCAATACAGTGTTTTGGCATATTCATGTTGATTCAGTTGTTGACTATAGATATTTTTGGGTATTGATAGTCTATTATATTCTGATAGTGAATACTTGCAGTTGTTACAGTTTTAGATGGGAAGTGGGTACTAGTCTAATTGTGGGCGCTTAGATGTCTTGTATAATCGATCTCGTGTTATGGAATTGTAATTTCTTGGTAATTGTCTCGTATCACAAAGTGATAGTTGAACACTAGCTTTCCATAATAGAATGGGTGTTATTATCTAGTCAGTTATTTGTGATGGCATTACAAAGTGGGGTATGACAGGTTCACGGTTGTGCGTAGAGTTGGTCAGGGGGTTGCAGGCATTTCAGTTGAACACTAGCTTAATTGGGTGTTATTATCTGATCGGTTATGTGACTAGCTAATAAAATATTTGCATTTATTTAACCTATAATGTTATTTTGGGTTCTTGTATGTGTTTGTCCAATGCAGGAAGAGATATCATGTTTTTGTGGGTTGATACACAACTTTTTGTGGACAAAAAGCCTTTCTCAGTGGGGAGGTGTGATCAAGGGATCTTTTTGAAAGTTCCCTAAACATCCCTAAATGGTGTGAGTGTATAAGATCATCTCAAGAGCTTTCCAACGACTATAAGATTGCAGCAAACGGACATCACGAGCTCTAGTTATGTCCGGTCAAAGTTCGGTCAACATGAAAGTCAACTCTAGTCAACTAGTCAATAATGGACCAATGGCACTGTGACATGTGGTGAAAAGGAAAAAGGGAGTTGTTTGTTGGTTTTCAATCACCGGTCTTCGATGAGCGTAAAAATGGTGCATGGGAACAAGAGGCTCAACTTTTATTACGGAGGGGAGCCCGACCGCCGTGTGGACTATGGTATTATCGCCAACGTGGTGGGTCCACAAGCCACCATGTGGCTTGCCACCACTCATCGAATTCGATTGATTTTCCTATCAGGAGACGACAAGTGGAATATATGCTATTGACCGAGTTAATTATTTCCATACCACATTACATGGGTCGAAATTATATTTACTTGGTAAGTCCATTTTCCAAATGCCACACATATATGCCAAACCGCTATATATTAATGTTTATACATTAGTATCAAAGCCCACATAATTCTCCTAACCACCAATTTAACCATGTTATTTCTATGCTTCCATGTGGAGGAGAGAAGGTGGTGAAGCGGTTGTTAGGGTGCAAAGTCATGCGTGGAAATCCATGTGAAGATTAAGGTGGGGGCGGTTATGCTCCAAAGTGGTCTTTTGACCACTATGTTTGTGTGGAGGAAGGCTATTTAAAGCCTTAAACAAAATTCCACCTACAAATGTGGGATTCACCCAATTCAAATCCATCTCATGAGGGATGTTAATCCCATTTCAAATGCTAAGCGGCCTGTGGGATTTTTATTCCATTAAATATACATGCGCCAAATTGGGATTTAATCCCATTAAAATATGCAAATCCGCCCAAATGGGAATTTTTATCCCAAATTACATGGTACGGGTTTAGGATAATATTAGCCTAAGATAATATGAAAATGCATATTTTAAGGGCCCTAATTTTGTATAAATAGGGAACCCGTTCTTTGTAATGGAGGAGACATGTGTGCAGAGGAGGATAAAGACCAGATCTCAGAGAACACCATTTTTGAAGGTGTTACGCTCTGAATGGGAACTTGGAGTAAAAATATGAAATGAAGAAAATTCTGAGGCGATTCCAAAAATGTAAAATTTTATGTTTTTGGTTGAGTTGTAGACAATTTTGGAAGCTTTTAATGCAGTTTATAACAAGGATCTACAAGATAGCTAGTTGGAAAACACGAATTTCAATGCACTTCTGGTCCGAATTGTGACTTGGTGTAAACATGAAAAGTGTTCAGAATTCAGAGATGATCTCAGATATATGATTTTTTTTCATAGAATGTTTTTAAATATCCATTTTTAGGTGTTTTTCAACACAGTTGCAAGGAGATCACATTGTGAAAACACTGTAGGAGCCACGATCATTCTTGGGACAATTTCTACTATTTTTCAGAGTTCTTGGGACATTGATCAGCTCATTTGCAGGTTTTGATTAATTATTGGTTGTTTATAAGAGTTATTTTACTTAAATTTCAATATTATTAATGGATCGGTTCAATCCGAACGCGGGGACGTAGGAATTTCTGCACCTCGTAAACAATCTTGTTTGTTATCTGAATGTTTTCAGTTTTTTGATTATTTATTTTCTACACAAGTTTTCCGCACTTATATGGATGCATACTAATCAGAATTTAATCAATTTGTGGAGTTTAGAATACTTAAAATTTGTTAAGAAAATCACGATCTTTGGAAACTTTTAAAAGTGAAAAAATACAACACACGTTTTCAGATCAAGTTTGGTATCAGAGCAGTTAGATTGCATTAGCTTCTAATTGTGTTTGGAAATTTGGCTTCAGTTTCAATATTGATTTCAGTCTTCAGTGTGCAGACATTTTGGGGCTTGTTAATCTTCTTTTGCAGTGTGCAGTTTTGGAAGTACAGTTGTGTTTGTAGGAACCGGGAATCATGTGCAAGTCATCCAAACAAGAGCAACTAGATGAGCTTGAAGCCATAAAATGCCAAATCCAAGAAGAAAAATCTTTCTTGAGAGATAATTTTTATTCCTTGGAAGAGGAAATAGTGCAGTTAAAATCTAATCCACAATCCTCTATAACCAAGAAAGAGGAGTATGATAACAAGATGCTTGAAGAGAGAAAGAAGTTGATGGAATTTGTTAAAGAGTCAGCAGGAAGAAATATGGACCAAGGATGCCCTCTTGGAAAAGCTGCAACAAGGTGAACACAAGAAGGAAATGCCTTCCAAAGTAGATGTAGGAACTATGATAGAAGAAGATGCACTATAAATTGTTCACATTTTAATTCTTCCTCTCATTCAGTTTCAGATATTCCTTTGGGTTAGTTTGAAAAACACACTAAGGGAATTTGGTGTAAGCTAATGGTTAAGATGGGATTTAACAGAAAGGGCCTTGGTAAAAATGGACAAGGTGATGCTAACCCAGTACAAGTAGAGGATTAGCCTCGGTTTGCAGGTTTGGGTTATTCTAGTGGGAAAATGGAAATTGGAGAAAGTTCCAAAGCAAATTAAGGGAGACAAGCATCCAACAACCAAGGATCTGTGCCACTAGAATTGCAGGATTCCGCCATCGGAGGAACAATGAAAGGTGTAAGAAAACACATAAAAGAGGTAATTAGATTCCACCTCCTTCCACTTACACTAAAAATAGCACTAAGAGAAAATCAAATCCTAAAACTTCTAATACACTCTTTCAATTGGAACAATATAGCTTTGGTAGGTAGAAATATGATTTCCCTTGCACATTTTGTGAAGGTACTAATCATACTATTGCATATTGTTGGAAGAGGAAAAATTTGATTAAGAAGTTAATGCCTTTTGTGAATGATAAGGTAGGTGCTAAAGACCAATCTTACCAAGGAAATGCGAGAAATGGCAAGAATGTTACCTCTCCTAAATAGGGGAATCATTCTCGTAGACAGAGTTCTGAGAATGGTAAAATGGGTAAGACTCCTAAAACTGGAAGTTAAATTTTGTTCCCATTGTTATAGGAATGGTCATGATGTTAAGGTTTGTTGGTTTGTTTCTAAACAACAAAATTGGAAAGTTGTTAAAAAGAACAAGATTATAAAACCAACACGAAGCTAAACCTAACTAAAACTCATTGTGGTAATCGAGAAGGTAAAACAAACAAAATGGAAAAACCCAAGTGATTGGTTGGGAAAACACTCTTCAACTGTATATTTTCACTACATTAAATTGTTGGTAGTAGGCAAGCAAAATGTTTTTCAGAGCTATATTTTAGGGATTCTCGTTGATTGATAAGGATTTGTTCCTAAGTTGATATTTAAGATTTGAAAATGGAAAAAATCAAGAGAAGATTTGAGTGATAGGTTCATCATACTCATGTTTTTTTTTCTCATATTGGTTAGTAGTTCCATTGTTGAAAACACTATGCAGGGATAGGCATCAGTAACATGTCTAAATTTGAAACTTGCAGTTGTAATAAGCATAATCACAAAGTGTCAGTTAAACACTAGCTTCCATTATAGATGGGTGTTATTATCTGACTTATTGTTTGTGATGGGGATACAGTGTTTTGGCATATTCATGTTGATTCAGTTGTTGACTCTAGATATTTTTGGGTGTTGATAGTCTATTATATTCTGATAGTGAATACTTGCAGTTGTTACAGTTTCAGATGGGCAATGGGCACTAGCCTAATTATGGGTAGTTTAGATGTCTTGTATACTGATCTGTGTTATGGAATTCTAATTTTTTGGTAATCGGCCGTATCACAAAGTGACAGTTGAAAACTATCTTTTCCATAATAGAATGGGTGTTATTATCTAGTCAGTTATTTGTGATGGCATTACAGTGGGGTATGACAGTTCACAGTTGTGCGTAGAGTTGACAGGGTTGCAGCATTTTAGTTGAACACTAACTTAATTGGGTGTTATTATCTGATCGGTTATGTGACTAGCTAATCAACTATTTGCATTTATTTAACCTATAATGTTATTTTGGGTTCTTGTATGTGTTTGGGCAATGCATGAAGAGATAACATGTTTTTGTGGACAAAAAGCCTTTCTCAAAGGGGGAGGTGTGATCAAGGGATCATTTTTGAAAGTTCCCTAAACATTCCTAAATGGTGTCACGAGTGCAGAAGATCATCTCAAGAGATTTCCAATGACTGTAAGTATGCAAAAACGGACATCGAGCTCTAGTTATGTCCGGTCAAAGTTCGGTCAACGAGAAATTCAACTCTAGTCAACTGGTCAATAATGGACCAATGGCATTGCGACACGTGGCGAAAAGGAAAACGGAGTTGTTTTTTGGTTTTCGATCACCGGTCTTCGACGAGCATAAAAATGGTGCACCGGAACAAGAGGCTCAACTTTTATTATGGAGGGGAGCCCGGCCGCCATGTGGACTATGGTATTATTGCCAGCGTGGTGGGTCCACAAGCCACCACGTGGCTTGCCACCACTCATTGAATTCGATCAATTTTCCTATCGAGAGATGACAAGTGGAATATATACTATTGACCGAGTTAATTATTTCCATACCACATTACATGGGTCGAAATTATATTTACTTGGTAAGTCCATTTTCCAAATGCCACACATATATGTCAAACCACTATATATTAATGTTTATACATTAGTATCAAAGCCCACACAATTCTCCTAACTACAAATTTAACCATGCTATTGCTATGCTTCCACGTGGAGGAGAGAAGGTGGTGAAGCGGTTGTTAGGGTGCAAAGTCATGCGTGGAAATCAACGTGAAGATTAAGGTGGGGGCGGTTATGCTCCAAAGTGGTCCTTTAACCACTATGTTTGTGTGGAGGAAGGCTATTTAAAGCCTTAAACAAACTTCCACCCACAAAATGTGGGATTCACCCGCTTCAAATCCACCTCATGAGGGATGTTAATCCCATTTCAAATGCTAAGTAGCCTACGGGATTTTTATTCCATTAAATATAATGCGCCAAATTGGGATTTAATCCCATTAAAAATGCAATCCGCCCAAATGGGAATTTTTATCCCAAATTACATGGTACGGGTTTAGGCTAATATTAGCCTAAGATAATATGTAAATGCATATTTTAAGGGACCTAATTTTTTTAAATAGGGAACCTGTTTTTGTAAAGGAGGAGATAGGTGTGCAGCGAGGATAAAGACCAGTCTCGAGAACGTCATTTTTGAAGGCCTTGCGCTTAGAATGGGAACTCGGAGTAAAAAGATGAAATAAAGGAATTTATGATGTGATTCCAATGATATAAGATTTGATGTTTTTTTGTTGATTTTTAAAATGTTTTTGGAAGCTTTGAATGCAGTTTTTAACAAGGATCTACAAGACCACTAGTTGGAAAACACGGATTTCAATGCACTTCTCTGGTTCGAATTGTGACTTGGTGTAAACATGAAAAGTGTTAAGAATTAAGAGATGATCTTAGATATATGATTTTTTTTTCATATAATGTTTTTAAATCTCCATTTGTAGGTGTTTTTTCTAACAGGTTGTAGGGAGATCACATTGTGAAAACACCGTAGGAGCCACGGATCATTCTTGGGACAGTTTCTGCTATTTTTCAGAGTTCTTGGGACATTGATCAGCTCATTTGCAGGTTGTGATTCATTATTGGTTTTTTTTAAGATTTATTGTACTTACATTTCAATATTATTAATGGATCGGTTCAATCCAAACCTCAGGGATGTAGGAATTTCCAAACCCCGTAAACAATCTTGTTTGTTATTTGAATGTTTTCAGTTTTCTGATTATTTATTTGCTACACAAGTTTTCCACACTTCTATGGATGCATAATAATAAGAATTTAATAAATTTGTGGAGTTTATAATACTTAAAATTGGTTAAGAAAATCATGATCTTTGGAAACTTTCAAAAGTGAAAAAAATACAACACACGTTTTTAGATCGGGTAGGTTAAGATTTATGTAGAGCGAAAAGTGTAAAAAAATTTAGTGATGAGGGATAAGTAATTAGGTGAGATGAACTAAGTTAGTGGGTAATGATAATAAGGGATAATAGGTTTATAGGTGAATTAGATAAAGGGGTATGCATGATTGATGTGGTTGGGTATTGTGTAGTGGGTAATAGGTGATTTGAGGTGGTCAAGTCTTGAAAAGGTCATGTTGAATGATGTAGGCGAGAGATCAGCTGAGGATGAGGGACATAGTACCACCCCTACTTGGTACAGATGTGGCCTAGTATGACTATGGAGGAGTGGGGGCACATGAATGATGTTGGACTTAGTGCAATCCGATGGTATAGGCATGTATCTTGGGATCATAGTTTGATGGTCTCTCTCATTGATAGATGGGACTCCATGACCAATACCTTTCACTTACCGATGGGTGAGATGACTATCACCTTGGAGGATGTTTATAGGATCCTGTAACTTCCTATTGTTAGGGAGCCAATATATTCCATTTCATCAAAGGCATCGGTGGAGCCGATAGTGGCAATATTTTGTGAGGTGATTTAAGAAGTGAGGTATCACAATTCTAGTCTCACTTAGATATGTATGTAGCCTATCCACATGAGACTAGGCTATTGGTGTTGATGATGGTGGCAGTGGGATGTTTTGCTCTTCCAAATTCTGAGGGTGGGATATTTCTACAAGCACTGATGGGTGTGTTATAGGACATGATTAAGGAGTAAATACATTTCTCTTGGGCACCAACTTTCCTAGTCTAGCTATATAGGGAGTTATGGGCCTATGGGAGATTGAGGAGATTTGGTATGTGTTTTACTTATTTATTACACTATTGGGCATACAAGCACATTATGTGTGTGTCCCAAGTTGGTTAACCATAATAGGTTTGGTTCAAGGGTGGATTTTTTAGAATTGGTTTCAGATGATATGTACTAGTCATTGGATAGCCGAGGGTTGTGAGGGACACATATGATGTGTCATACTACATGAAGCGATTAGAGGGCCTTTCAGCAGTTGATATTGTGTGGAGGCCATATGTTGACTATCCATCATATAGAGGTATGGTTGAGGAGTTAGACAATAATCAGCTATTGAGATGGATACAGGAGCGATGGGTGAGGGAGCATGAGATGATATCGGTGGATGGGATCGGATGGTAGTTTAGACTACAAAAGTATGTGCCCCCACCATTCTCATAGTACCTTAGAGATGACATGGAGATACCCATGTCTCCAACACATATGATTGTTCCTATAAGGAAGGAGTAGGTGGTAGATAGAAGGATTGAGGATGTGGGTGTCACTGATGGATACAGGAAGTGGTGGGTGGCACAACTACGGGTGGTACCACTGAGGCCAGGTAAACCTAATTTAACTATTTTCATAGTGTAAAGGGTTACATTACAGGTCGTCGTGGTCACCCTACAAGTACAAATTACAAATTTGCATGGACAAGTGATAGGGTTAGAGGCACATGTGACTACTTGTGACTACCTTATAGGCCCAGTATCATAGGTACAAGTTCCCGCACAAGGAAGATATGAGTATGGATGGAAGGTAGCCACCCTATAGGCATAGGTGACAAGTTTACAAGGGCAGTTGGGCATGACATAGTCATAGGTTATGGCTTTATAGGCTGAGGTAGTTTCACAAGTACCAACGTAGGCATAGGGACAAGGTCACATAGTACAGAACCTACACAAGGATAGAGTCCCATGGAACAAGTAGGAGGGTAGGAATTAGGATAGGGGCCAAGGCCATTATTAGTAGGGAAGATTTCATAGGTTGTAGTGAGACCCATGGCACCACCCAAGATCGTGTCGATGGTGACATTCAAGGATGCCATGAACGAGGATCGCTACTATCATGATCATTTAGCCACCGCATGGATTGATGTACCCTCATATGGTGAGTACTAATCCCAACAGAAGCCGGTGAGTGGACAAGATCCAAGACTTACGCTTCTTGTAACATAGGGGTCATTGACCCCGAGATAGAAAAACCATGGTGAGGTTACAAGTGCTTAGAGACTAGGCTTGATAAAGGGCGAGAAGGAGGAGACAAGTGAGACTCAGTAAAGGAGGGTATCGGTGGGGTGATGACTGATATCCATATGTTATAGTGTGTGTTTATATATATATACCGTTGTACGTACCAAATATGTGAGATTATACATGAGATTTTTTGAGATACTGATATTTATTGTATATATGTATTAATACACGTACTATGCCATTGTTATATTTGATGATGTTGACAAGATGGATGATGTACTCATTTTTAATGTCCATTGTTATTGTGTAAAATGGAAAATAGTTGAATCAGGTATGATTGAGTTGAGGTCATGTAGGCATGATGGAGTGTTAGGTCATTTACGCATGATGGAGTCAAGTTCATTTTAGGCATGGTGGAGTCAAGGTCATTTAGGCATGATGGAGTTAGTTAAGGCAATCGAGATCATGTAGGCATGATGAATTCAAGGTCATTTAGGTAGTCGAGGTCATGTAGGCATGATTGAGTCGAGATATGGGCATGGTGGAGTTTAGGTCATGTAGGCATGATGGATTCGGGTATAAGCATGGTGGAGTCTACGTGATTTAGGAATTCAAGGTTCTGTAGGCATGATTGAGTCAAGTATTAGCATGGTGGAGTTTAGGTGAGTTAGGTAGTCAAGGTCATGTACACATGATGGAGTTGGGTATAGGCATGGTAGAGTCTGCTATACATATGATTTTGTCACGGTTTTACGCTTGATTTAATTTCAAATTTTTATTATGGAAAATAAATGATGATGTATATGGATGTTGTGGTGTAAATGTACAAATATTTGATATCATGGAAATGTGAAATGATTGATGTATGATAGGGTGATGTTATAAAATGGTAAATATGTATATTTTATGATTGTTTAATTTCCAAGTTTTGTGTAAAATGGAAACTAAGGTAGAATGTGAATATAAAGGGGGAAATTGGTTAGGGGAAGAGTGGCTGAGCTAACCTCCAAGGGCCCCATGCCCTTAGAGTGTTTCCTACATAGCCCTCGACAAAAAGGGGCCTCATGCCAATGTAGTTCGCCCATAAGCTAGGGAATAATATGATGAGGTAGAGGAATGGGTTAGTTGGTTTTAGGCATGATTGAGTCTAGGTCATTTAGGCATGTTTGATTTTAGGTCATTTAGGCATGGTTGAGTTTAGGTCATTTAGGCATGGTTGACTTTTGGTCATTTAGGCATGGTTGAATTTAGATCAAATAGGAATGGGTGAATTTAAGTGAAAGATGAATCCTTAAATGTAGGTGTCAATTGTCTGGTCCTATGTAGGAGAATCAATAAGTAAGAAAAGAGGTGAATGGTAAGAGGAGACAAAAAATTCTCCTAATTGATAAGAACCATTATGATTCTATCATACCAAAGATGGCATATGAACATAAAACCCTAAAGGCATTGCATGATTGACTATTTTAAGGATGAAAAAGGTCACATGATCAAAAATGTCACATTTGTGACACGTCCCTTGAGTAGGTAGAAGGTTAGAAAGGAAAGACGGTGAGGTGAATGAAGTTGGTTGAGTGTAACCTAGTGTGAGACAACATGCCTCTTTGGCAAGAGACCCAAGATCAAAATAGGCAAGTCCATGATGAAAAAATCATCTTTTTCTTTTTCTTTTTGTTTTTATAGACCGATCAATGTAGGAAGTCTATGTGGGATGAATAGAATATATCCTTGAGTTATTTTGTGAAGTTGATCGATGCAGAAGCTTCGTTAATATTTTTATTTTATTGTATTTTTATAGGAATAGTCCTCTTTTTGTTTTAGACTATGTACAATATGGCTAGCTTTGTATAAATGTCCTTTGAGGGAACAAACTATTTATAGCATCAAGATAGAAATAAAGATGTCCTTTTGAGGGATTCATATTTTTATAGAAGTCCGAATCAAGGATTTTGAATTGGAAAAGTCTTGTCTATTGCTTTTGAATTGTTTTTGGACTTGTAGGTCATGGACAATTATAGACTTCTTTTATGAAGACAAAATCATATCACCCAGAGGCTATCTATGAAAGAGAGGTTTTAAGTAATGAATGACCATGGGATTCCATCTTGAAAAGGATGAAATGTTTCCATGAGAATCATGTCATGAGTAGAGATGTGGTACTCATATTGAAGATAAGGCTAAAAAGTGATGGGTAATCAAGCACATAAGGTTTTTAGTCGTTGATCCTTAAAATAGGTAATTTAAAGGTGAATGATGCTCAAGGACATGCATTTAATAGACATAAGGTAATATAGGACTTGATTCAATAATAAAATGGTCAAAGATGTAAAGAATTGAGGGGCTCGTGTTCAAGTTTACCTTCGAGTGAAGAAAATGATTAGTACTTGATCCAAAGGTATGAGTCCAAGAAAATTAGGAGAAACTTTCCCCATTTTACATTTCTCTACTTTTGTTACATGTTGATTTTCCTTCAGGATGAGGTCATCAACCTGGAAGGTTTTGGTAGAAGGAAAGGTAGGATGTAAAATTTTTGTTTTAGTGAAACATTCAATAAAAGAAGGGGAAGTGACAAGTCCCCCATGGGTATAGGGAAGAATGAGATGGTGATAGGTGAGGTTGGGTAAGATTGGGAAAGGGTGAGTAAAGTTGGGTAAGGTAGATGGGGAAAGGTTGGGTAAAGTTGGGAAAGGTAGGATAAGGTAAATGAAGAAGGTCTGGTTTGGAAGGGAGGTATAATAGAAGAAAAGGGAGTGTCGAGTCCCCCATAGGATAAGGAAGAATAAGGTGATGATAGATATCATTATGCAATATTGGGCAAGGTTGAGTGTGATGAGGTAGGTGGTGGGTAGATTAGGTAAGGTAGATTGGTTGAGACAAATTGGGAAAAATTGGGTAAGGTTGATTGGGCAAGGTTAGGCAAGGTTTAGGAAAGGTTGAGGCGGGTGGTGGGTAGATTAGGTAAGGTAGATGATAAAGGTCTAGTTTGGATGAGATGTGTAAATAGAAGAAGAGGGAATGTTGAGTCCCCATAGGGTAAAGTAGAATAAGGTGATGATAGGTAATATTGTGTAAGATTGGGCAAAGTTTAGGCAAGGTTTAGGTAGATGGGGTAGAAGCCTTGGTCGGGAAAATGACATCATTGGGGAGATTGATGAAGTTGTTGAAACATGGAGTGGTGTGCAACTCCATTAGAAACATGATAGGCCGGCCCATGAAATGTTACCTTGGGGGCATGTGGAGGTTGGATAGCGGGTAAAGGTGAACTAGATGGGCTACTAATTTTCTCTTTTCCTTTGTCCTTCTAGGCTCGAGTGGTAATGATAACCATATTAATTTAAAATTTTGGAGGAGGATAAAAGGGTTATGGAGGGGGAGATGAAGGTCACTGAATAGGTAAGGGATGATGAGGTGTGGTGATAGATAGAGGTGGAATAGGGTCCTCATCTAAAATATCATCATCATCAAAATTTTCTTCAAGAGGACATAGTTGAAGAAGAATATTCTTAAGAGCCTTACATTTTACCACATTGTGCCCTAGAACATGATGGTAAGCACAAATTTTTATATCATAAAACCCTTATGGTTTAGGTTTGGGTGGGTCATAAGGTTTAAGTAGTGATAATGTGATGATAAAGGTTTCCAAAATATTAGCTAAGATGTTGGCGTAAGACCCTGCTAATGGATCACAATGTGAAGTAAGTGTGGGTCTAGATGGAAATATGGGTGATTTTTATGGGAGAGACAAAATGGGAGGTGGAATAAGAGGTTGAGTCATTCTCGAACACATGTTTAGTAGGTAGTACGGTTTTAGGTTTGGATTACACCTTCTTGGGTAAAGATGTGGTAGATGAACTAGCGGTTGAAGGTGTTGTAGGTTTAACTAACTCTTTGGAGGGAAGTGGATTTTTGGACTTTGGTTTTACCTTCTTGGGTAAAGGTGAAGGATAACTATGTGATGTAGAAGGAAAGGTAGATGGCAGAAGGGGACGGGTTAGCCAAATAAATAATGGAAGTATCTTGAAGGCTATAGGAAGATGCAAGGTGGAAGTTATTGGTTGAAGAGAAGGGAATATCATAGGTAATGATGAAGATAATAGAAATGGTGTAGGTGTAGGTGTAGGTAGTAGAAAGGATGTAGGTGATGGTAAAGGCATAATCCATGTAGGTAATTTGGGTGTAAAAAGGATCGTGATGAAGAGGTGGGGTGTTATGCTTTTTGTTTACCTTGGGTAGGAGGCTTCTTGGCCAAGGTTAATGGGTGAGGTCCTAGGATAGATGGAAGGGGCAAAGGTAAAAAGGGATAGTGGGTGAAACCATTGTATGTGGTTGAAGAGGTTGGGTATTCCTCTTAGGTGGGGGACTAGTTTTTGTGTTAGCTTGTGAGGACATGGCTAAATATAGTTTGACAGGAGGATGGAATAGGTTTGATGTTGGCATGAATCCCAATGGAGAAATGGGTTTGGACACGGAGGAATATATGGATGTAGGTAAGGCTTTAGGCATTGGAAAAATCTTAGTCGAGGGTAAGGTTTAGGTGTGGGAAAGGGTAATGAAGAAGAGGTTCCTAGAACTAGCATGGACATGGTTGGTTTCATTTTTGAAACACCTTTGGATAGATCATGGAAGTATCAGCAGAAAACATTTGCATCTGAGTTGAGAAAGGTAATCAAGGCATCCTCAAAGCATGGAATTGTCAACATAATCCAAATGGTTAGAAAAACATGAAAATGGAACTATTGTAGGGAGGATGATGTTGATTTAGTATTAATCCCTATAAATAATGTTTGTGAGATAGGTAAATAGTTAGCTTCAGACTATGTGGGTAAAAGAGTAGAGAGAAAATAAACAACATCTTTCAAAGCTAATGGAGAATTGTCACCAATATGAAGGGGCACTTCTAATGGATCCCCTATTTTTATGGGCATGACAAGTAAGATGAGGTAGGTTCATCTTTTAGTGAAGAGGAAGGTAAGAATGACTCTCCCATGGGTAGGAGAGTTAATATTGTGGGTTGTTCATCAGTTTGAGGGGTGTGTGGGGAAACTACATTGGTAGGTATAGTGGAATCCTCCATGGGTGAAGGGGGAGATAAGGGAGACTCCTATATGGGTAAAGGAGCAGATGAAATAGGTTCCTCCATGGATGAAGGAGATAGTGCAAGAATCTCCTCAATAGACGGAGTAGGAGGAAATTGAGGAAGATTCGGTATGATGTCGAAAACAACATGAAACTCATGCGTCACTGTCATTGGTAGAAGGTTTGATAGTTTGGTTAGACTACGGGGTGTAATTTGGGAATGAATTCTTGAAGATGTTAAGGTTCTGATTAGCCGGTGTGTTAGGGTTATCCAAGATGATATATCCATTATCTATCATTTCTTGGATGATATTTTTGAAATTTATACAATTACGCACTATGACCTTTAACGTGGATGATAGTTGCAGTAATCATTTTCTTTGTACCATGCACACATAGGATAAGAGGGGTCAAAACCAGTATGTGGTTTGACGGGTGGAAGAGTGATAGCTCTAGATTTTAGATTTTTTCTAAAACAAAAGAATAAGGTTCTCCTATAGGAGTGTATTTTTATTCCTCCCGCTTGAACTGAAAATCATGAACAGGAGAAAGGTTAGAAGAAGTATTTTATTGGTTGGATGGGTTAGATGGGCCATTTTTCAAAAATACCACATGGGTAAATCCTTTTTCTTTAGAGTAATTATTTTGTGGTTTGGAATAAGAAGAGGTATCGTTGGATTTAAATTCAACATCCTTGTTACATAATTATATGTTCTTCTATTCAATGGTATGAATTTCAAGTTTTCATGATATGGTGAATACCTTTTTGAACGTGTAGAAGATTTGAACTTGGAGAGTTGGTGAGATGTGCCTAGAACAAGCCTTAGTGAAAAATTCTATTAATTTGGTTTGAGGCATTTGAAACGTGAGTTGGTTGATTAGGATTTGCTAGCGAGTGAAAAAATCTATGATAGATTTGTCTTCGTATTTTCGTGTCAAGTACAAGTTGGTCATGGTGACCTTCTTGACAATATTGATAGAAAATTTGCCTAAGAAAGCTTGAGCTAATTGGTTGAATGAGTAAATGGAGTGCCTAGGTAGACCACTATACCAATCCAACGTAGTTCCTGTCAAGGGCATTGGAAATGTTGACAATAGCAAAGCGTTGTCATGAGCTATCAAATAAAACCCATGTTTAAAAGACCATAAGTGTTGTTACAAGTCTTCTTTATTGTTAAATCAGTTGAATTTAGGAATTTCCCAATATGTAGGGTATAGATGAATCAAAATGGATGGGTGAATGGGTTCATTGCAAATTGTGTCGTATGTCAGAGAATTACATGAGCCAGAGACTAATGCTTTTAATTTTTTCATCTTTTCCATCATCATTTTGATAATATTGTTAGTAGGTTGTGATGACTGGACACCCCCTGTAGTATAATGGGGTAGATGATGAAGGTATGACTTGGGAAAATTCCAAAGATATATAGTGGTGTTGAGTATAAAAATTGTGAAGGAGGAATAGATGCAGGTGGAAAGTATCCTGAATAAGCGATAGATGAGATAGGGGGATGTTGGTGATAAGTGTAGGTAGGTGGAGTGGATGTAATGAATCTCATAGTAATTGGAGGAAGTGATTGCAGGATGGAGAGGAAAATGTTTTGGAAGGGAGTATGGGTTTCCGACACCATGGGTGGATGAGATGCAATAGGTATATGAGAGGTGGTGGGTGCAGATAGACCTACACTCAAGGCAGTTGATAAAGGAATGGTTGACATCATAGGAGAAAATGACATCAAAGGCATGATAGATGTTGTAGGTGTAGTAGATATCGATGATGTAGGGTCAAGTTGGGACACCACAAGTGGTAAGGTGGAAGACGGTAAGGCCGATCTAGTACTAGGTCATGTAGAAGTGGGTGCGAGGGTAGGAGGAATAGACACAGGCATGGTGTATATAATCTACCTTGATGAATCCTGAGTGGATGAATGGGATAAATAATATTCTAAAGCAACGGGGGTTTTGATCAAGGAGTCTTTTCAAACTACTCACCACTTGTACTAATGATGATAGGATGAATAGGATCCATAGGTGATAAAATGGAAGGTGATGATGGGCTAGGTGGGAGTGGTTAAAGGCTAGCATGGAATATGAGGGTGTTGGCTTGGTTATGAGTCAAAACCATGTGAGTTAGAGTAGACCTAGTAATCTAATCTCTATAGATGACACATAAGAATAGAAGGAATGGAGAAAATAGTTTTGGAAGTTGTTTTAATTGAAAAATTAATACATAGTAACCAATGGTTATTGGCTAACCAATTCTGGTCGAGGATTGATGTCGGTTATTGTGGAAAATAAAAATATTTTTAAATGGCAACAAATGATGAAAATGGAGAAAATTTGGACTTTGACAATGATTTCAAAGACACGAGAGATATGGTGAAGTAACTGAGGAAACCCTAGAAAGAACATAAATATGATGAATGTTACTCAAGGTTAAAATGAATAAAATAGTAGGACACCGACAATGGTCGTAAACCGATGACAATCAAATAAGTAAACCGATGACATTTGCTAGACCAAAGCTGATCACTGTAAAATTTGTGAAAAGATGGAAAAAAGTGAATTTGGTAATTTATATCAAATAAAAGACCAACCCAGAAACTTGAGTATGGCTATGATTGACCCTAACACACTCAAAAAGAGTTGGAATACACCAAATATGATTATGGAGTGTGAAAGGAAAGAATAATGGAGAATATGATCTCACACCTCAAAACACAAATCAAGCAAAAACTAGCAAACATGAAATCCTATGTGGTGGATTTTATGTTCTAGCTTATGCCATTTAGGACTGACTTGTGAATAGAGTAGATTTTTTGGTTTGATAAAAGGTTTCCTACAAAAATCCAAAACTAAGGATGGTTTCAGGTAAAGTTTTGGTGGGGAGGTCCTTTCTCTGAGATAATGAATGGATAGAGAAACTAGTTTGGTGCCCACTGTCAATCCTCTGATCATGTGATCATTGAAAACTTCTTCTGGTAGGATGTTGTTTAACAAAATGATTACTTTATTTTAGTGGTTTGTTGTAGAAAAGAGAGTGTGCACTATGATTCTATTTTTTCAACCATCATCTTGGGAATAATTCCAGTGTAAAGGTTGCTCACAATTTTTAAATGAGCTACAAATGCAACACACAAAAATGATATGCAAATATTTTAGATCCAAATCCAAAATGGCATTCGATGAGAGCAATGAGGAATAGGCAAGAGTATGTCTTTCACTAATGCAATACACAACAAAAATAATGGTTCTTTTTAGTCCAAAATACGAGTGTCAATGAGATAAATAGAAGAGAGAGAATGTTCCAAAGGATAAAATTTAATGTGAATGCTTTCAAAAGGAAATAGACACCTAATCTTTCACCTAGGAATGAAAAATTCAAAATAACCCCGATGGGTCCCACTGGGCATGCCAAAATGTTTCACCAGCTTTTTGTTGATAAAACAGATAAGGTAAAAGTTCAAGGAGTAATACCTTTGATTATATTGGTTGAAGTTTGAGTGCACATGTTACTGATTTTATCTAAGATACTTGTAGAGAACTCATTTTTTTCTAGGAAGGACTAACCGTATATACAAAAAAGACCACCCAATGATATTAAATAGAAAGAGTCGAGAACTACCTAGTAAGGCTAGATCTGAGAAGTGTGATGCTTCCTTGAATGGCTATCAATCCTTTATTTTTATCAACTTAATGAAAGTAAATGCAAGAAATAAATGTCTTATTGCTAACACTTTGATTTAGGTATCTAAAAATTTGACTAACAAAATAGATTAAGAAAGGTATTGAAATATAAACTAATATAACATCAAGAAAGGTATGTTTCTAGTTGGGATAGGTTATAGGGGTGTTAGGTAAGGTTATACAGGTATCTATTAAGGTTTGGGTGTAATTTAGGTGATGTTAGAGGAAGTTTTGTGAAGGTTAGAAGAAAAATGCTGGTACGTCGACGTTTGGTGACCGATGTCGGTAAAGAGGGGAGACCGATGATGGTTAAGGTGACCAACATCGGTAGGGGAAATTTGGTGGTAATTAAATAAAAGTAGTTTTGGAATTCTCTTTGTGATTGCACAAAGAATGAAGGGAGAATGGTTGGGTTCATAATAATGCCAAGAAGACTCAAAAATGCATAGAGGTCAAGTATGGAGAGCCAAAAGGCTCAAGTTAGATGGATATGTAGATTGGTAAGAAGGTGGGGATAGATGAATGCAGGAAGGGATAAGATGTAATAACAAAAGATAATGAACCTACACTTTAAGAAGGTACAAAATAATGCAAATCAAGTACACTTACTTGCATTTTTAGGTCTGGGAGGTGAAGGAAGGAAGTAGTTGATCCGTGAAGAAATTTTGTGGTCGGTGCACACGCAATTACTTCCCGAGTGTTCTTGTGAATATTCTAATGTCTTGGGATGAGCATCAGGTACTTTCTTGGGCATGTGGTTGAGTATATCTCGTCGTCTGGATGCTAAGAAGTCTTTGATTCGTGCTTGAATGCAATAGAACTCTCTGAACTCAAAATGACCAACCTAGGTAAAGAGTTGTAAAAGGGTATATAAGGTAACCGATGATGGTTAAGGTGACCGATGTCGGTTGAGGATAAATGATGTTGGTTAGGGTGGAAAAGTCTAGGTTTGCCAAAAATAGGTAGATCTGTAGAAAATAAAATTATGTCACACTCCCCTTCGTCCCTCGACATATAAGCCCCCTTTATTAAATCTACCTAGCCATGACCCCCTTTACTTCTAATAATATTAATTTAATTAAATTAATTAAATTAATGTACTATCCTCACCATATTTATTATTTAAATATCTTATTTAAATAATATCTACACAAACAATTCACTTAGACACCTCACCAAGCTAACTCAACCTAAGACCTATTCTTAGCAATTTACCATAACTAACTAAGACTTACCCAAACCCTAAAAATAAATACCTACACTCCCTATAATCACATGCACACATGCTCACAAGAATCTCCTAGTATAATCCATGGGATAATGACACAAGATCTGAGGAAATCAAGAGGATCTCCCTAAGTTTAGTAAACCTAGAAAATCCCACCTTGACCGACGTCGGTTTCCCCTAACCGTCACCAGTTAAGCCGGACCGTCATTGGTTACCCCTTTTATCCCCTAAACAACCTTATTCTCAAGGTTGGAAAACATTGGGAGAAAAGTGGACAAGAAAGAATGAAATCTCAAAGAGATAATGCATCTTCAGAGAGCCAATTCTAGCAAGAATTGACATCTAAGGAAGGAGATTGAGGATCTTCTCCTGCACAGCCTTCCCAGCCACATTCTGATCTATCCAAGCAAAAGAGGAGTGTGCATGTAGCCCATGTAGAAGATTTTCTTCAGTTAATGATCACTTGCAGCCTTCAAACCCATCATCAACACCTCCATCCTTCACACACAGACTTTCAAGAATGAAATCCAAGTAAGTACAACATCATGCTTTCTTGGTTATTTCATTTTATCATTATTTTATCATTCATTGTTTATCTTTCTCCCTATTGACCATCTCCAACATTTTGTACCTCCATAGACCCATCAAAACCTCGTAAAACCCTATTCCAGTCACCCAATACCCCGTCCCGACAAACCAAATCCTTTTACAATCATAAAGGAGACCAAAACCCTATTTTGTGACATTTCCAAATTTCACAAGAATCGGTGCCATTATACCTAACCGCGGTGGTCCACCTGACCGAAACTAGTCTTTGTGTTTTCCCACACATCCTTAAACAAATACCTATCCACCTAATTTTACCTCACCCTCACTCATTGGTGACCTACCCAAGACCTTTATCAGACTTGCAGAACCCAGAACCAACCATTTGACCCATGGATTCTATTCTAGCTTAGCCTGTTAGATTAAATCTATTTTCTTATTATGTTTTTAAGTGAGATACCTAAATCATTTCAAAATAACAATAGGATTTACCTTGTTTTTAGCATTAATTTGTTTAAAATAGTGGACTGATAGCCATCTAGGAAGTATCACGCTTCCCGGATCTAGCTCACGCTAGGCAGTTCACTGCCCATATTGTTTAATTATTTTTGGTGGTCTTACTTTCATTACGGTGTAGTTCCTCCTAGGAAAAGGAAGCTCTCACAATCAGTTGTGGATTCAGAAGTCATATGCATGCAACAACCCATCAACCAACATTTGAACAAGTATTCCTCCTATGCCTCATTACCCTATTTGTTTCATCAACAATTCAAAGAAACAATCTAAGAAAAAGGTGAAACATTTTGGCACGCTTGGTGGGACCCATTCGGGGTTCCTTGCATTTCATTCATTCCTAGGAAAAATTATGTGTTTTTTTCCCTTCTAAAAGTGTACACACTAATTTTCTTCCCTGGTAATCCATTCCTTCTTTCTATTTTCTCTAAAGGAAACTTTTCTTTTGGTGTATTTAAAAAAGAATCATTTCTTCATGTTTTCTGCATTTTAGTGAAAGAGCATCCCTCTTCCTCTTCATCTTATTGTGTCATCCAATTTCATATTTTCGATTTGGGTTTAAAAACAATCACATTTCATTTTGATTTTCTGCATTAGCTCACATTAAATGAGGGAAACCTATATGCTGGAGGTCATGACTAGCTGATGGTTGACAAACGAATCATAGAAAAGAACTTCTATCCTTTTCTCTTTCTCTGAGTCTTACCAACCCACAAAAAAATTCAAATACATACATTCTTAAACAACATCTTACCTAGAAGAAGCTGTAGGTGATCACACGATCATGGCATAGTGGGCACCTAGCTCGCTACTCTGTCGAGTCATACTTCAGAGCGAAGCCCGCCCCCACCATAACAAACCTGAAACCTCACCCTTTAGATCTCCTTCTTTATAGGAAGCCATCCTCACCAAAAATTCTATTTCACAATTCATGTGTCAGTCCCTAAATAGCATAAGCTAAACAAACATAATAGAAAAGGGCACTCTTAGGATCACATTTTTCTTAGTGTTTCTACTTTGTTTGCATTTTCTAGTGAAAATCACATTCATCACTTTTTTGTTCATCATTGCATGCTCATCATCATAGCTAGTGTATTCTAGCTTCACCTGAGTGTGCCTGGGCCATATCACCATCATTCCTAGAATTTTGGGTCTGATTCCACATCAAATTTTAATTCACAACCACTTTTTCTCATCACTGTTTCAATCTCACAGTAACTATCATCGGTTACCTCTGACTACCATCGGTTAAACACAACCGACGTCGGTTCCAGGTCCTTTTTCTAACCTACTCAAAAGGACATTCTCACTTCACTTTTCCACTTTCCACTCTGTCACTATCATTTTTTTCCCATTAATGTTTTACACATCCCTAGATTTGGCATACTTGTTAGTTTTTCCTTCGCCTCACTGATTACTCACTGCCTATTTTCTACAGTGACCGGCAGTGGTTACCCTTGACCGACGTCAGTTTTCCCTAACCGGCATTGGTTATCCTATTTCACATTCCACCCACCATTTGTTACTTCATCCATTTTTTTCCTGTTGTTCTCTGTACCATTTACAGAGAAGTAGCCCCACCTGATCAGTACTGGTTCACATGGTACTAACCTAAATACAAGCAAAAACCCTCATGTTCCATACCATTTTCCAACCACTCCCACCTAGTCCTTCACCACCTTCTATTTTATCACCAACCATGGATCCTATCTAGCCTACTAATATCACTTTCGAGATGAGGATTTCACACGAATCCTTGACCAAAACCCTGCTACCTTGCAGTTTTACCTCTCCCATTCGTCCATTCGAGATGCCTCGAGTCAGTTGATATATGGCATGCCTATATCTATCCCCTCGACTCTCGCACCCACTTCTGCATCAACCCCATCTAGCTCGCGTGTTACTCGCATCCACCTTATCCCCAGGTCATTTCACAGCTTTGGTCCCATACCCTCCATGACTCACGCGTCTCTTACCTTTGTGGCACCCATTACATCCACCATACCCTTGATGATTACCCTGCACACAACCTCATCCACCCTCATGTCTCACACATACATGTGGCTACATTCCCACCTCCAATGTCAATTACCTCTACCCCATTTCGAATGTAGTTCTTTCCATTCCATAATGATTAGCCCCTATTACCACTAGGGTTACCATGACCTTTCCTCCCCATATACATACTACCAAGAAACACATGTTTCATCTACTATTCATTTTAGGTACGTACTCTATTTCATTTCCTTCTTCTCCACCACCTTACATGGCAGCCCCATACACTGGAATGCCACACACATTATATGTCCAAAACCAACCTCCTCACGCTATAGGAGGCATCCAATCATCACAACCCACCAATGACCTAATTAAATTGATGATGGACAAGATGAAAACACTGGAGGCACCATTTTCTTTCTTCCATTACACTCTCACTTATGATGAGATTTGCAACAAGCCTATTCACCCATCCATTCCCATCTATCCATACCCTATGCATTGGGAAATGCCTAAATTCAACCGCTTCAATAGTAAGGAAGACCCACAACAGATTTACGATCATTTAAACACATATTTTATTTGATTTCTCATGATGATGCCTTACTTTTGAGAACTTTTCCCATGTTCCTCACTAGACCTGCATTAGACTAGTATAGTGGGTTACCCAAACACTCCATATTTTCATTCAATTAGGTAGCCCAAGATTTTTTGGATCATTTTTCTATCAATATTGCCAAGAAATTTACCATGACTGATCTGTATTCCACATGTCAATACGAGGACAAATCTATCACAAATTTTCTTGCTCGCCACTGTGCAAACTTGATCAAAGGCTAAAGGTACTACTAATACAAAGTGGTACTCAAGGCCAGCCTAGCTCATCCATCTAATTAGGATACACCCTCATCTAATCTATCACCCATTCGTACTTTTTGATTCGACATAAGAGTAGTGAAAATATACCCCAATTGGGGAACCCTACTCTTCTGCTTTTAGAAAAGCTTATAAAAGTCAGTGGTGCCATCACCCTTCCACCCATAAAACCACACACTGGTTTTGACCCTACTCGCTCCATGCCCACATGGTATAAGGAACAAAAATTTTATAACTACCACTAAGTGAAGGGTCATAGTGATGGAAACTACATAACTTTTAAGAATATAGTCCAAGAAATGCTAGAGAAATTTGAGTTGAATGTGGATAATCCCAACGCCACCCCCAACGAAAATATACAAATATTTAAAAAACCATTTCCCAATCATGCCCCTTCATCCAATCAAATAGGTGAGACATCCACTCACGATACCCATACTTGTGAGGTTCATGCGATCTTTAATGAGGTACCTGTCACCTCTCAATTACCTCACATCCCTTCCATAGAGGAAATCCTAGCCCGAAATCCTCCTTCCACATCTGAACCAACCGTCATTGTTCCTTCACCAATAGAAGAACACCCTTCATCTCCTACATCACCTCTAGAGGAGTCTTCTGCTAACATTGAGACCATCTCACCCCTAGCTTCTCCACTTAGTGAACCTTTACCTACCATACCTCCTCCACCCATAGAGGAGCACCCATTACCTCCTCCACCCACAGAGGAGCACCCATTACCTCCTCCACCCATAAAGGAGCACCTATCCATTCCTCCACTCATAGAGGAACTCCCATCATCCCTTCCACCCATCATAGACCCGGTGGGGATACCTTTGCCTCTTGGTGAGCATTCTCCATCCGCTACTGACATCCAATAGACCTACTTTCATATCTCTTACCAATGGAAGCTGAAGCCACCCGAGTCCCCATCTCTAAGATACATTTTATAGGAATTACCATTAGGTCTTCACTAGCTCCACCCTTAAGCGTTCCATTCTTGCATTTGGCCGATCACTTGGATTATGTGGATAGGGCTTTATTATGGGGGTGCCTCTTATGCCCTGTCTCAACACAAATGCGAGATCCTCGATGACACCTCTGCTATCTACCCAAGCACATTTCCACCCATCAAACCACATGCAACCACCGTTGTAGCAGCCCCTTCCATGATGTCTATTAACACTCACACCACACACTTACCCATAACCCAACCTATGCCTCAACCCAAACCCATACCCACAATATTTATCTCCACTAAACCTATTACCACTTTAGGGGTCACGCCAACCACCACCTTACTCATCCACCTATTAAACCGGATTTATCTACATCCTCCAACATTAAAACCACACCTACTTCGACACCCAAACTAAAGCAACAAACTCATCAACCTCATACACCTACCACACCAATCACACCCGCACTTGTCTTGTTTACCTTAAGACCTCGGCTTCCTAGCATGCTCAAGCACCCTCACCCATTCATAACCCAATAACTCAACAACCCATTCCTTCCTCACAAATCTCTAACCTACCCAGGCACACAACATGACTCATACTTGTACCTACAGTTTCTTTACCACCAATACCTCCGATACCTTCAGCCATTGCTTCACTACCTACTACACTTTAGTCATTTTCCCTCACACCCCAAACATGACTTGTATCATCTACATTCATAGCACCCCATTATCCCCATGGGTAACTCACCCTCTTCCTCTATCTACTTTATCTTCTAGACCCCGTATACCCACATCACCTTTACCCAAGAAGGTGTAATCCAAAACAAAACCCCTTTACCCCACAACAAGGTAGTCAAAATAACCCCACACCCTCCTACCCATCTATCTACTATACCCCTACCCAAATAAACCCGACCGATACCTCAAACCACACTAGTGCCTAAACCCATAGCTCGACCTATTCCTACTCTTCCAAAAATAATTCCCAGAAAACCAACCACACCCACACCCAAACCTACATTCACTTCCCATTGTGATCCACTAGCAGGGTCCTATGCCAAAATTTTAACCAACCTCCTCGAGACTTTTGTTATCACATTATCGCCACTCCGACCTTATGACCCCCTCAAACCCAAGCCAAAGGGGTTTGATGATACCAAAATTTGTGCATACCATTGTGTGCCAAGGCATGATGTGGAGAACTGCAAGGCCTTGAAAACCGTCCTTATCCAATTGTGTCCACCTAAAACCAACTTTTATGATGATGACCTTCTTAATGAGGATTCTACTTCAACAACATCCATTACCACACTGTGCACTCAACAACCACAACCTCCAGCCTCACAGCTCCCAGAACCACACACAAAATTTGAAATTAACATGGTTCGCATAAGAGAACTTGCCACGCCACCACCCAAATGTTGCTATGCCCAACTGACCTCACAGGGTTTTTCTCCTCCAGTAGGTTTTTTCCCTTCATGTCATCATACCACTTATGCTACACCCTCTTTATTTGAAAATTTCCTCAAATCAACATGGTACATGTCACTACACATGCATAGAAGGATAAAGAAAAGGTAGTGACCCACCAACCAATCTTATACCCAACATACCATCTACACCCATACCTATGATAACTATTTGCGCCCCACATACCCCATTTCTAATGGCATCACACATCAAACCATGCTCGATAATTACACCAATCTCCACTCAAAATGTCCTTACATGACCTCATCCAAACCTCGAAATCCCATCATAAAAATCTCATGGAGGTTCTTCAATCTATCAAGGTTTTACTTGAATGACCCTACACCCGTAGCCTCCATTATCACACCCCATCATGTATCCTCCCTCACCAAATTACCACCTTCATCCTCACCTCACCTTGTTCACCAAGTGGCCTCCCTCAGCTTCTCAGAGGTAGAGATCATGCCATACCAAAATGATGACCCAGACCTAACCCTCTTCATCTCTATACACATTGAACACATACGGGTATGTTGTGTGATGATTGATGGAGGCACTAGCATTAACATCATTTTATCCCATGCATTTGCTCAAATGCACATAACTAAAAATTGCATGCATAAACATCCGGTCATGTTGCGTTCATTCAATGACACTATCACCTCCACACTAGGAAATATCATCCTTCATGTTTGTGTGGGCCCCCACACTCTTCTAGAATTGTTTTATGTTTTGGAGGGGGAATTCCAATATAACTTGTTACTTGGTAGACCCTGGATCCATGTCATGGGTTACGTTCCCTCCACTTTGCATCGTTGTGTAAAGTGTGAACATGAAGGACACACTTATACCATTCCAAATGACCCATCACCTTTCAAAACATGCAACATGATTTACCGACCCAACGATGTACTCATACCGGTCAATTCGTCTACTTCCAAAACCAATACTACTTCACCTACACCTACCAAGACAGCCACCGCTTTCACCACACATACCTCCTCCACACCTTCTATCTGCTATAACCTCCATGGATGACCCATTAGCTTCCCAATCCATTAACACCACCTCCACATTGACCTCTGACACATCATCCATACCAGCTACCCACATACTAACCATTGATCCTTTGGAAGGTGTTTTTCAACACCTCACTCTAGGGGAATACCACCTATATAGTGTTAACACCTTCCTTACTCCACACGAGTATGGAATACTTCACCAACACCCTTGCTATAATCACTATATAGGAGAACACATCCTTAATGGTCCTCCTCATCTTTGTACTAGTCTCACCTATGGGGGACTTGATACTACCACCTACACACCTAAACCACCATCACAACCCCGCCCATTTTCCACGGACTTCCAATCACTTACCAATCACCATTTTTCCCACACCTTCCTACACCGCTATGTGTGGAAGGGTTTTGGTTTTGGCTTTTACGAGCAAGGTCACCATACCATTATTCCATGTACCACCCGTAAACATAATGACTAGAGTGGTATTGGCTTCCCTGACCCTTCTACCAAACAGGCCTGCATTGAATTCATTGAGGACCCTAGCCCTTCTCCACCTTCATCACCACCCTAATTGATGGATTCGATGGATCCTCAATCTATCCCTCCTAAATTTTTTTCATAAACACCATTTCCTTGTGGCCTTTGACTTATCAACGGGATGGCAAGGCCCCTTCCACTTTCCCATTCTTGTATCTTGAGATGATCGATGACAACACACCAACCGTTAACATCATTCAATGTCAGGATGATGAAATCATACTCACCTACCTTGGTGTAGAAGACACATATATTCATTGGTCATTACCCTCTAAGATTCAAACCATGTTGAATGAATCGACTATTGAGATCAACACTCATACTCGGGATGACCCACACATCCTAAAGATTAGAAAATTGTTAGATGTCGCCGAATAGAAGCCATCACTTCCTTTCTCAAGATTCTTATGTAGACATGCCTGGTATTGACCCCACCATAGTGGTCCACAATATTGTAACCATTCCCTATGCAAAACCTATCAAACAAAAGTTAAGGAAAATGCACCCTTGCATTGCTCTTTTCATCAAAGAAGAACTTCAGCAATTTCTTTCCATTTCCTTCATCTTACCCATTGATTATCCTCGTTCGATTTCTTAAATTTTCCCTATTACTAAAGCAAGGGGGCTCCACATTTGCATATAATTTCGAGACCTCAAACTTTCCTACCCAAAATATGACTTTCCCTTACCCAGTATTGATCAACTAGTGGACCTTACCGTGGGTCACGAGATGCTCTCACTCATGGATGGTTTCTCAAGTTATAACCAAATTTTTCTTGCCCCGTTAAGATCAGCGAGAAGACCACATTCATTACCCTCAAGAACCTTTTGCTATCGAGTCATGCCTTTTGGCCTTAGAGATGCTTTGGTGTTACATATCAGCAGTGTTATGACTTACATCTTCCATGATATCATGCATCGCATATTGGAACATTACATGGATGATCTCTTGGCTAAATCTAAATGCCACACCAAGCACCTCACTTTCCTCGAAACCATCTTTGATCACCTCATTAAATATTGCATCTGCCTTCAACCTAAAAACTACATCTTCACAGTTCTCTTAGGAAAACTCCTGGGATTTATTGTTTCCCTCCGTGGTATAGAAGTTGACCTGCTAAATTCAAGGCCATTTTTGAAATGCCTCCACCCACGAACCTCAAATAACTTCATAGTCTGCAAGGTAAATTGTAATCCATTCACCATTTCATTTCACAATTATTGGATATGTGTTAACCATTTCATCATCTTCTTAGGAGGGATGTATCCTTTAAATGGTATGATGACCACACAATGCTTTTGAGGCCCTAAAAAAATACCTTATCCAACCACCCGTACTCATTCGACTGAAATATGATCAACCTTTTTACCTATACATATCAACTACCGATCATTCCTTTGGAGCCATGCTTGCTCATCGTGATGAACAACATAGGAACAAGCAGTTTATTACATAATTCGTACTCTTTTTTGGACTATGGAACACGATACAACCACCCAAAAAGCTTTTTTAGCCTTAGTTTTTGTTGCCACCAAACTCCGCCATTACCTACTCAAACACAAAACCTATGTTGTGACCAAAACCGACCCTTTACACTTCATGTACGCCAAACCCTATCAAAATTAGTGTACCGCACAATGGCTTATGATTTTAGCTGATCTTAACCTTGAATTCATTTACCAAAAGTTCATTAAGGGCCGTGGATATCGCTGACCAATTGGTTAACGTACCTATTGCCGAGGACTGACCCTTTAATTTTGAATTTCCCAATGAATCCATTACTACCCTTTCCCCAGGTGAACCCCTTACCAAATAACACTATTATTTGATGGTTCCAAGTTTCGGCATGGGGGTGGAGCTGGTGTTATCCTCATCCCTCTGGATGGAGAACCCATGCCTTTGTCTTTCAAACTAGACTTTGAATGCACCAACAATATTTCCAAGTACAAAGCGCTCATACTAGGTCTCCAAACCACCTATGCCGTCGATGTCAAATCAATCCAAATCTTTGGGTATTCAAAATTGGTCATAAACCAATTCAATGGTATGTACCAATTTTTAACGAGATACTTCAAAAGTATAAACATCATGTAGACATACTTTTGACCACCTTTGATCGTTACACCCTTCAAACCATCCCATGGTCAACCAACAAATTTGCAGACACTATGGCCTGCTTAGCTTCCCAAATACCCACTTCCCCTACCGATTCCAAAATATTTGTCACTGTACAATGCCTCCATTTGCCTTCTTATTTACCTCACAATGTTTACTCAATTAGAATTGACACCCCTGACCCGAGTGACCTTTGGTATAAACAATACTCTAACTACATTTCCCTCTCCATCTTACCTCCTGATCTCACCCGTAATAAACAACGCGCCTTCCTTAAGAAGGTCTCCCATTTCGTTATCATGGGAGGACTCCTCTATAAGCGTGGCTTTGATGGTATTCTCTTACGATGCCTCACAAATTCTAAAATTCCTTATACCATCAAGGAGGTTCATGATGGCATATGTGGAGGTCACTTTAGTGGCCTTGCTGTTGCTAAGCGTATTCTTTGTCTAGGCTATTACTGGCTGACCCTTAACCATGATTTTTGAGACTATGTCAAATGCTGTGTGAAATGGTAACAACATTCCAAACTTCATCATACACCCAATCATGCCTTACAGGTCACTCGTGACTTTTGGCCCTTCTCTCGATGGCATTTGGATCTTGTCATAGAAATTAAACCTCATTCTTCCCAATGCCATCAATGGATCATAATCGCTACCTAATACTACACAAAATGGGTAGAATCCATATGAATCATCTCCGTGAAAAATGAGAAAATATGTGATTTCATTAACCATCACATCATTTTTCTCTTTGGTGTCCCTCATCGCCTCATCACTGATAATGGAAAACAATTCAAAAACAAAACATTGCGAAAAATTTACAAAACCTTTGGCATTCACTTAGTTTCTCCTCACCTTATTACCCACAAACCAATGGCCAGTGCTGAATCCTCTAACAAAACCCTCAATAAAATTCTCATGAAAGTGGTTGACAATACTAGGAAGGATTGGTATATGCACATTCATTTTTCTCTATGGGCACACCACATTAGTATTCGCACTACCTCTACAGGCTACAACGTTTCCACTAGTCTACAAAGATCGAGTCTATTCTACCTCTTGAAGTCCGGATCCCCTCACTTCACATTTCTCTCCATTACATGCTTACTGATGATAACTTTTGTCAAGACCACTTAGCACAACTAGATTTATTAGATGAATTTCATCTTAATGCTCGATCACCTTAAGGTTTATCAACAACATATCAAACGTGTTTTATGACAAACATGTTCATGAATGAACCTTCCAAGTTGGTGACCTTGTTTTGAAAGAAAATCAACACGTAACCAAAGCAGAAAAAAGTAAATGGGGAAAATTCACTCCTAATTGGCTTGGACCATACATAATAACTCATACCTATGGATCGGTGCCTATCGTTTGTCCTCACTTCAGGGTAAACCTGAACTTGAGCCCCTTAATGCATTACATCTTTGACCATTCTATTATTGAATCATTGTCCTACCTCACCTTGTGTCTCTTTACAAGCTCATCCCTTAAGTGCTATCCACTCCATCCATCTCCCTAATGATTAAATAAGAATCATGTGATTACCCGTCACCCTTTTTCCTTATCTTAAATATGTGCACCACGGCTCTGCACATGGCATGATTCTCATGGATACTTTTCATCTTATTTGAGATGAGATCCCATGGTCATTCATGAAAACACTGAAACTGATTTACACAATAAAACAATAGATTTCTTCTTAATATCTATCATGCTAATACAATGGCTATTATATAGCCAGGAATGTTGTTGAACAACTTCCTATAAAATAGGAAGTATACAAAACAATAACCTACCCGTACTAATATATTGTTATACATTTGTTATAACAATATATCAACAAACATACTAACCAATTATAATTGTTATTGTTGTTTTATATAACAACTAATAACAATTTATTAACACATACTTATAACATAATAATTACTTCATGTAATTATTATTTACTAATGGAGCACTAATTAAATATTTCCTAACATTCCCCCCCTTAGTGCGAACATGGGGAAAACCTACCTTTGTACTTGCACCTACTCATGATCTGGTGATTTTCATAGGATGATCACAAACCTCAAGGATGGTTTTGCAAACGGTTGACCACAAACCGAGAATGGTGGTTTTACAATTGGTTTACCACAAACCACAAAGTGATGGTTTTGCAAATGGATTACCAACAACCAAGAATGGTGGTTTTGCTATTGGTTTACCACAAACCAAAAATGAAGGTTTTCAAGTGGTTTACCTACAACCACATCATGATATGTAAAGTACTATTCTCAGCCCTCATCAATATCTCACTGCAGGGAATAACATAGGAAATTCTGCTGACATCTGTTGCTCATACATACATAGAAAAAGCTGACATACTGGAAATGGAACATTGGAATGATGTTCCCCCCCTCAATGTGAAATTTCCACTTATTGAAAACAAGATTACTGCAAACTGAGGCACACCACACTGGAAGCACTAAAATCAAACTGCACACACACATGTCACCAAAGCTGATATGTTGCCCCATTGTTGGTGACTGACGAGAGGTCATTGAATGACCTCCAACCTCCGATGCCTCCTGCCTCCGGTTTCATGCTGCTAGTTCAGCCGGATGTGATCACGAAGCTCAAAATACCTTCAATAATTTGGACGTCGCGTACAAGCGAAAATGCGTCCAAAATTGAAATGCGGGCAATTTTTTTAAATTTTTCAGACTTAATACAATGACACAACTTTTTGACAAAAATCACACTTCAAAAACTAGACTCTATTTAGGAGGACAATAGACATAAATTAATATGACTTGCAAAGCTAATGAAACTAGTGACCACTCAAAATAATACAACCAAATTAATAATGGAGGGAGAATATTTTAACAAACTTGCATATATAAGAGCTATTACTTTGCTGTCCTCCGTTCACATACCCTTCACTTCCACGTGGAACCCATTGTTTGAGAGCTTATCCACGTGCTTTCTATTTGAAACTTTCCATATATCCATATGCTTGAATTCTACATGCACACTGCCAGCTGGTATATTGGACGCAATAACATGGGTGAGGGTAGAATAATCTTTGACCGAAGAAAAAGGAATAAATACCAAAAAAAAAGGGCATGCAAGACTTGACATTCAAGTGCACAGATTGAAACCTTGATCCGAGGAAAGAGATTAGGCGTAGATCCATACTATGAATGCACTAGACATTTGATTAAACGCCATTCTCCATGTTTCAAGCATGTTAAAACTGAGCTATACAGCCAATCAAAAATTTTAATGCACTTCTTCTTGCATTCAAATCCGTGTGCTGGCAATTGGAATGACTGATTATAATTTTCCAAAGGACTGGCCAAATTATGGATCCACTGAAAAATAGCTTTTTAATATCAAGATGAATATGATATGTTCGGGCAGTGTAAGACATGAACCAAATGCAGTAGATTGCGAATTATAATATAATGTAAAAGACGTTTTGTTAATCTAGCTCAAATCCTCACGTTGAGATCACAGAATGCTAGTCTAGAAGATTGGTCAAATCTTTGATTAAATGAACTTGCATGCCACATAATTAATTGACTGTTGGGCGTCACACATTGATCTGGTTTGCGAATGGTGACGGATTTGAAACATATATGCCAGACAATAACAAAAAATAAGATTTCTCACAGATGCTTGCAGGTCGATATCAAAGCTAACTCACATATTTCATGGCTGGAACAAGTTTGACATTAACAAATATGGAGGATATCAATTGCAGGCTTCTGCAGAATGGATGCACAACATAATCAGATTGATGCACTAAAGATCATATTAATCACCTCTTGGATTGCGAGCCTGTATGAACTATTCATTACAAATGATATATGCCCGACTAATCTACATAACTGTCACCTGAGTTCCAACACACTTCTCACAAATAATTTGTGCTAAAACAAGCATACATAGGTTGAATCTGATCCAATCCATTTTGATCTACAACTCACAGCAGACAACTCTCATCTCGCTCTGAAACCAAATGAAAACACTGAAACTGATTTACACAATAAAACAATAGATTTCTTCTTAATATACATCATGCTAATACAATGGCTATTATATATCCAGGAATGTTGTTGAACAACTTCCTATAAAATAGGAAGTATACAAAACAATAACCTACCCATACTAATATATTGTTATACATTTGTTATAACAATATATCAACAAACATACTAACTAATTATAATTGTTATTGTTGTTTTATATAACAACTAATAACAATTTATTAACACATACTTATAACATAATAATTACTTCATGTAATTATTATTTACTAATGGAGCACTAATTAAATATTTCCTAACAGTTCACCCTTTCCTTCTCAACAAGAACCAAATGCTTCGTTATAGTCTCGTCCATGACTTAAAAGCTGAAAAAAAAGATGAATCCCTCAGAAGGACATCTTCTAAAATAAGGGATCAACTCCTTGAGTAAAAATTCCAATATAAAAGATGAATCCCTCAAAAGGACATCTTCGCCTTTAATTTTTGCTATGAGTAGATTGATCCCTTAAAGGACAAATATAAAAAAAGCTCGTAACTCTCTACATAGTCTTTCCAAAAAGAGGACTATTTTCTCAAAAATCAAAATTCAGAAGCTTCCCACATCGATTAGCTTTGCAAAGACCTCAAGGAGACATATATTCCTCCCATATAGACTTCCCACATTGATCAGTCTATCTACAAAGTCAAAAAGAAAAGAAAAAGAAAAATAATATTTTTCATCATGGACTTGCCTATTGTGATCTTGGCTCTATTGCCCAAGGCATTCTACTTCCCATTTTATGACCCAATTACCTACACCTCCTTACCCGTTGTCTTTTCACTTCATACCTCAAGGGACCTGCTACACCTACAGCATTTGGTCATCATGTGACTATTCATCACTCTTATAATTAGTAATCATGTAATGTATTAGGGGTCTTACGTTCATTAGCCTATCTATAGATGTGTTTCATACGTTTTGATCCTTTCCAATCAGGTGGCTTTCTTGCCCCCTCTTATCTTTTCTCTTCTTCATTACCTTTTGATCTTCTTATATAGGACTAGAGCCTCGACACCTGTCTTTTGAGAGTTTCTTCACCCACCTAAATCAACCTAAAATCACCTTTACCTATCTACCTATTTTCAACCCCAACATCAATGCCCTCAACCTAATTATACCTATGACCTAGAATCAACACTACCTATCGACCTAAAATCACCCATACCTATCTACCTATATTCTACCTCACCTAATCGACCTTGACCTCCTCATACTTATGACCTCAAATCCAACCTAACTATCAACCTCACTACCTATTATTCTATCTTCTCATATTCTTTCCTAGCTTATGGGAGAACTACATTGGTTTGAGGTCCCTTTTAGTGGGACTATGTAGGCAGCACTTCCAGGGCATGGGGCCCTAGAAGGTTAGCTTGGCCACTCTTTACCCTAACCATTTTCCCCACCTGTACCTGATTTCCTATTCATATCAAAAATATCGACATCTAAACCATATACCACATAACTTTTACCACTTATATTATTTCACATTTTCATACATAACTAACATTTTCCACATTTTACACCATCTCATACATTTACATTGCCATTTGTTATCAAAATACCAAAATGAACATCCATACCTAAACCAACCCGACTCAATCCATGCTTATCACCCGACTCGATCCATGCCTAAAAACTTGACTCGATCCATGCATAACTCACATAATTTCCACCCATATCAAACCAACAAACTCATATCTCATCTAATACAAAGTAACAAATCCATATCTCATCTAACACAAGCCATAAATCAATATCTCATAAACCCATCAACACATCATCAAATACCATGAATCTCATCATATAAATCAATAAATGTGTATCTCAATATACATGCCTATCTCATCATGGCTATCATCTCAAAAATGTCAGCACGCAGGCCGATATACAATACAAAATGTCATCGGCATGCAGGCCGGTCTCATATATACAAAACACATGAATGAATCAATACAAAAATCTTCAGCATGCAGGCTGGTATCATGTACAACACAATAATCACTACAAAATCTCTTCAGCATGTAGGCCAGTCTCATATATAATACATACAAAAATGACTTGCACGCAGTCGGTCCCACAGCAGTCACAAAGTGTCTCTCCCGACCCCTCTGTTGCACCTGTCTGGGGTCCAACACCTACCTCACCTCCTGTTGATGGACCCTCACCGGGGCTAAAATCTACACACTAGTGGCCTCACCATAACCTTGTCCATGGGCTTGCCAGCCCCTTCTACTCTCCATAATGTGAGTGCGGGATCTAGTCCTCTCACTGGAGGCCTGATGTGCTCTGTACTTGGAATAGGAGGGCACATCTAGCTCGATAGCTAACAAATGATCCTGGTAATACCATGTGTCTCCTAGGGCATCTCTGAAACTAGCCATGGGCACTTTGTATGTGGAGATACCATGGGTCCCACTACATGCGTGGTTACCTATACAATGGGACACTATCCCCGAACTTGTATCCGAACCAGTGTCTTTGGTACTTTGAACCTGAGTCAGCCCTAGAATCTGTGTCTGTGCCTATAGCTAGGCCTGTAGGGTAGTAATATGTGTCTATGTTACTATCAGCTGGCCATATAGACCCATAACTCCTGCACTCCGCACTATGGCCACCTGGCCTTGTAAATCCTATAATTGTGCCTGTAGAGAGGCTATCTCCCGTCCATCTCCGCCTACCTCCTCTCTATCTCCATCTCCCCTTCCTCCACCTCGTACATGTACCTATCCCTACCCTCACCGAACCTATAACGTCACTGCTCTGGGCCTATAATGTGGCAACTTGTGCCTCTGTACACATCATTACCCTCGCATGATCCCAAGCCGCATCACTAAAGTAGCCACCGCCTCGTAGGGGCGTCTCTCTAAAATGTGATGGTGGGTAAGTCTAGTTGCCCGACCTCAGTGGTATGGCTCTCAACCGTGCCACCCACCACTACCTCGTACCCATCTGCGCAACCCCAACATCATCAACTGAGTATCTACAAGCTTCTCCTCCTCGTCTAGTCAACATTGTGGGGTCATGGTGGAGACATAGGTCTCTCCACATCATCTCTCCTGTACTGCAGGAACGGAGGCGGTACACCCTGGACTAATCCAAACTGGCATCTAACCCACTCTATGGGTATCCGCTCATGCTCTCTCGCTCTCCTCCCCTCTATGTACAGATGTATCTATAGCCCAACTAGCTTTGTGGCCATCTGTTTGTATGAAAGGAAGCCCACATATGACCTCTAAATGATGTCCACCCCGAACAACCCCTCCAACAACCTCTTGTAATAAGCTACATCATGCGTAGCTCTAGCACCTCGGGCCTCTCCCATGGCTAGTACCCACCACCTGTACCCCACTCTCAAAACTCTCCATGGGAATGCATCGCCTGGGGCATCCCCACTGGTCGAACACAAACAATGTGCTCATATGCCCAATAATGTAGTAGTATGACACAACATATGTTGAACCTCTGCAATCACCCATAGCCCATAGCTCTCTATACACCTGTGTTTGCAATGCAGGTGCCCAAGAGAACCATGTCCAATGTATCATCATGTCATGGAGGACTCCCATTAGTTACATTAGGAATCTCCCCCCTCTACATCCTGCAGTGTGAAGCAAAGACACGCTCTCCATCACAAGTACCACTAACCTCATCTCCTATAGATGAGCTCTATACATCACTCCATAGCTCATGTTAGTGCTATAGAACATCAGGTATGCTACACCCTCACCAAAAATGGGTGCCGTAACTCCTCGACACCTCTCGAAAGATAGAATACACCTGGGCCCCCAATATGGGAAACAACAAGATCCTGTAGACATCCTCTAGGGTGATCGTCATCTCACCCATCGAGAAAATGGAAGGTGTTGGTCACCGAGTCCCATATATCGATGAGGGAAACCATAAGAATCACCTCCTAAACTACATGCTGGTAGTACCTCACACCTATCAATCCCACCTCTACAACATGCTACCACTCCACCTACATCATGCTTACCCGTACTATCAATAACAAGGGTGGCACCTGGGCTCTCATCCATAGCTCGTCTCTCACCTGCATCCCACAAAAGTAATATATTAGTCCACCTTCCCAACTTACCTAATTTTTACCCCACATCCTGACCTAATCTCTTTCCCCACCCCCATCCCGTTGGCCTTGTCCTTGCTCACCCAAACCTACCCAAACCCATCCACTCGAACCTACCTACCCAAACCCATCTACCCTACCTATCTACCCTAACCCTCACCCACACCTACCCACACCCATCTACCCAAACCTATCTACCCTAACCCTCACCCACACCTACCCAAACCCATCTACCCTACCTATCTACCCTAACCCTCACCCACACCTACCCACACCCATCCACCCAAAACTATCTACCCTACCCTCACCCGAAACCACCCTCAACCCTTACCCACCTACCCTACTTTCTCACCCTAAACCCTTCCCCTCTCACCTAACTTCTTTCCCACCCTACCCTTACTCTCTTCCCTTTTTTATCCCAATTTACACTTAGGATTAATCAACTCGGTTATCCTGGGTGACCATGGTCTCCATTTGACCCAAGCACTGTCATCGTTCTTATGACCAATCTTGGTCACTACCCACCGACGTTGGTCACTATCCCGCCACCCACCTCAACTTCCCAACCCTATTTTTTCCCCTTCTTAATCATTCTACCCACCCAAATCCCTCCTTACACCCCTCATTATTCCTACATTACCCTTTTGCTCTACCCCCTACCCTTCCTCATTCCCATTGCCCTCTATTTTTCCCATTTTGAAATTCTTTCCCCCCCAAAACCCCCATTTTTCACATTTTTCATATTTTTACCAAATTAACTCACACATTAATAACAAAGGTTTAACTCCTACCTGATCCCGCTTGCCATTGTCATGGTGGAACCTCCAGCCTTTGCGCCACTACTCCCAATCCCTCTCGGCCTCCACCATCCTCAAATGACCTCCAATTCTCTCCACCAATCACCTCACTTGATCCGATCTCGTGGCCCCACCTCTCACCCACTCAATCTCACCTATGTGGCTCGCCAACCAATCTCTCTACCGTACTCTTTTGACTTCTTCCTCTTTGCTCTCTTTTTGTCCTCTTCTTCTCCTTAACAATGCATAAATGAATTTTAAAATGTGGGTTTTCCACTTTTTATACCCTACCCGACTCGACCGACATCAGTCAACCCTTGACTGAGGCTGGTCTAATGCCCTAGATAACCACCGTCGGTTCCCCTACACCGTCATTAGTTCATACTGAATGATGTTGATTACCATACATACTCATTTCCCTAACATTCACCTAATTTTCCTTACCTCCCCTTTCTTTTTCCTTCCTTACACCTACCTGGACCACTTTACCTTCACTTCTGGCCCTCCACCTTCTTCAACCTCACCGTATCCATTATTGAAGCCTCCTTATTTCACCCCTACCTCAGCCTTACCCATGTTGTGACCTATCTACCTGGACCGAAACATTGTTTGTGACCTTTGAACCAATATGCTCGCTATACCTTGTGGCACTGTTACCTGTGTTGATTGACCCAATGACCTTACCTCACCTATTACCATGACTGTTTATCCTAACCCTACCTTTGGTGTACCGAAACATACCTACACATTCCTACACCTAACCTACGTTGTGTTTCCTGACCTTATCCTATACCTTGGATACCGGATTCACTTCACCCTTGTTTGGATAAACCTATCAACCTTAGACGATGTAGAGTTTTCCTACTCTTCAACCCAGTAGCATGCTGCAGTTTATACGTGTGCGTGTGTTTGACTATTGCTACCTTTGACCCTGACCCATTACCTAGATCACCCGAGTAGACCTTTCACCCTCTTCCCCTATACCCACTTACCTTTTCCTCACATTTACCTTTTATCAAACCACTCACCGCTTCAGCCTACTACCTCGTCAATTCCTAGTTTGAGGGGGATCACCTTCACCCTCACATGGGCCAACCACATCTTATTTTTGTTAGCATCACTTACCAATACAAGCTACACAACAAAAATGGGCAAAATGTAGACACTAAAATTAGGTCACACTCCCCCTTCGTCCCTCGACATATAAGCCCGCCTTGATTACATCTACCTAGCCATGACCCCTTTTACCCTACTAATATTAATTTAATTAATTTAATTAAATTAATGTGTTATTATCACCATATTTATTATTTGAATAACTTATTTAAATAATATCTACACAAATAGTTCACTTAGAAACCTCACCAAGCTAACTCAACCTAAGACCTATTCTTAGCAAGTTACCATAACTAACTAAGACTTACCCAAACCCTAAAAATCAATGCCTACACTCCCTCTAACCACATTCCCACATGCTCATAAGAAGATCCTAGTATAATTTGTGGGATAATGACACAAGATCTAAGGAAATCAGGAGGATCTCCCTAAGTTTATTAAACCTAAAAAATCTTGCCTTGACTGACATCGGTTTCCCCTAACCATCACAAGCTAAGCGGACCACCGTCGGTTACCCCTTTTAACCCCTAAACAACCTTATTCTTAAGGTTGGAAAACATTGGGAGAAAATTGGACGAGCAAGAATGAAATCTCAAAGAGATAACACATCTTCAGAGAGCCAATTCCAGCAAGAATTGACATCCAAGGAAGGAGATTAAGGATCTTCTCCTGCATAGCCTTCCCAACCACATTTTGATCTATCCAAGCAAAAGAGGAGTGTGCATGTAGCCCATGCAGAAGATTTTCTTCAATTGGTGATCACTTGCATCCTTCAAACCCATCATCAGCACCTCCATCCTTCACACATAGACTTTCAGGAATGAAATCCAAGTAACTATAACATCATACTTTCCTAGTTATTTCATTTTATCATTATTTTATCATCCATTGTTTATCTTACTCCCTATTGACCATATCCAACATTTTGTACCTCCATAGACCCATCAAAACCTCATAAAAACCTATTCCAGTCACCCAATACCTCATCCTAACCAACCAAATCCTTTGTGCAATCACAAATGAGACTAAAACCCCATTTTGTGACATTTCCAGATTTCACAGTAATCGGCACCGGTTATACCTAACCATAGTTGGTCACCCCTGACCAACGCCAGTCTCTGTGTTTGCCCACACATCCTTTAAAAGATACCTATCCACCTAATTTTACCTCACCCTCACTCACTAGTGACCTACCCAAGACCTTTATCAAACCTGCAGAACCCATAACCAACCATTTGACCCGTGGATTCTATTCTAGGTTACCTTGTTAGATTATATTTGTTTTTTTATTGTGTTTTTAAGTGAGATACCTAAATCATTTCAAAATAACAATAGGATTTACCTTGTTTTCAGCATTAATTTGTTTAAAATAGTGGACTGATAGCCATCTAGGAAGTATCACGCTTCCTGGATCTAGCTCACGCTAGGCAGTTCACTACCCATATTGTTTAATTCTTTTTGGTGGTCTTACTTTCATTACAGGTAGTTCCTCCTAGCCAAAAGGAAGCTCTCACGGTCATCTGTGGATTTAGAAGTCATACATGGAAATAACCCATCAATCGACATTTGAACAATATTCCTCCTATGCTCGTTACCCTATTTTTTTGTCAACAATTTAAAGAAACAATCTAAGAAATAGGTGAAATAAGATCTTTACTATTTTTAGCATGATTCTTATTGAGTCTGTTTAGGTAAGTGGATTTCACGTGAGAGAAGGTAGGAAGGTCAGATAAGAAGTCCAATTAGGTTTTAGGAAGAAGTCTTGGTTAGTTAGGTCAAGTGGTGACTCAGCATTACGAGTGATGACTTGGTCACTGTGAGTTAAATGCCCCCGAAATAGGTCCACGGTGAGGTGTTTAGGTGATGTATAAATTAACTTAATTAAAGTAATTAAATTAATTAACAATGTGATGATGAACATTAATCCAATTATAAGTAATTAAATTAATACAAATGTGTGGTAAATGGGTCATGGCTAGGTGAACATGTTATGTTAATTGATGGAAAGGGGACTAAGGGGAGTGTGATCCAAATTTTGTGTCTACACTCTCATAACTTTATCTAGCTTCTCATTCATACTCAAAGAAATTTTTATCGACAAAATTTAACATATGCTCTTTATTATGAGAAAATCATTTAAAACTATTTTTCTTTATTCCACAAAATTTTACCTACATGTTTTTAGTATAAGTTAGGTAGGGTCCACTTGAAAATTTAATACATTATTTAATCTATATATCATATAAGTATTTTTATTGCATTAATATGCTCTATCAGTAGAATTGTTATTTTTCTAAGTATATATATGGTGTCTTGTTTGTCATTTTAGTTGCATTTTTTTCAATATGGAGATCAAGCTTCATTTCGCAATATGATTTTTAGTTTTCAAGCTCATGTGATGATATATCTTATCTTTCCATTCTCAGTAAATAATTTTTTGAAGTAATACATTGGAGATGTTGTAATTATTTTTCATCTAATTGTATTTTTGATTGCTAATTGTCATAATTCAATAGTTCTAGGATTGGATTTGGATCATTTTTAAGTGGGTATTTCTCGGTCCTTTATGTTGATTCTAACTATATCACCTTTCATTTTTCTTAAAGGTTGGTTTACACATGTATGTGGGAAATTGGGTAGATTGTAATAGCTTTTATTTCCCACCATGTATATTCAATTTATCACCCTTGTTTAGGATCAAATTATATGATCGATTTATAATGGACATGGGAAATAACTATTGGCATATGACATAGATCATTGTGGTTAATATAAGTATTAGTCAAATTCCCATAGTTATATAAATACATACATGCATACGTGAATTAAATCACATCATCAATTTGTTTGAGTCATGCAAAGTTTGATTTTTTGGGGCTTTGTTGTATTTATATTTATTTGTCTAGTTTTGGATGTTCATTTGAGGTACTAGGTCATGACACTATGCTAAGATCCTCGAGTTGCTTTCTTCTTAGTGTTGTGTGTTGGTATCTCATATTTTAAGCAAATATGTGACAATCTCTTCCAGTGTGTTGGTACCTAGTCTTGTCCGTGGAGTTTATGGTTGAATCTTTTAATATGTTTCAGTTGTATGGTGACATAAGTCATTTCTTGGAAATTTTGGTTTATTTCATATTATGTGGAGATTCTATTTTGTATTATATTCGAGGAAGTCATTCTATTGATTATACAATTCTAGTTTTTGTAAGCTCAAAATGGGCTGATAAATTTGCAAATTGTTAGTTTTTAATGAAGTATGGAGTAAAAATGACATTATGTGGAGAAATAATATATGGTCATGATTTTTAAATTGAAATATCATAGTGGATGTTTTTCATGCAAGTGTGGATTTTTTAAACCCAAATTATTGTACTCAAAATTATTTATTATCAAATGGTTCATTTGAATTTGATAGATAATGCCCTCAAGTGAAATGGTTATCACCTTACATCATATTATTTGATGTTTAAATATGATTTGGGTCATTTAGCTCACCTTCATTTGATGGATTATATGGACTTGGGAAGTTGTCTCCACAGGGGTACCACAAATAGATCTTACATGGTATGATTAGTGCTGCTATCATGTTATGACATTCTAGTTTTCTAATTTAGACGGGGATTTTAATATATAATTTTTCTTCGATTGAATTTTTTTATGGGTTGGACTATATACTTTGATGAATGTTTGAATTTCAACACATTGGTTATATTATGGATCATACGTTGATGATCATTTGGATATGATAGATTATTTTTATGGTTTAATGAATCAAATGCTAATGGTTATGTTATATATTTTATTTAGTGTGTTTAAAGTTAAATATCCCCCCTCCCCTTTATTTACCATTCCTCATGTTTTAAATTCATCATTTATTTTTAAAAATAGTTACCTGACTCCTCCTCATTTTATATTACAAAATGGATTTTCTTTTGATGAGAGTATGATATTTTAGATTTAATTAAAACTTGAAGACAAATCAATTGTAACTGATTTTTCAAAAAGGATAATTATATAAGGACTTGGAGGACACATTTTTGAAAGAGAGATCAGGTATTGTAAGCATTTTGTGAAGCTTATTTCATAAGAAATATTTTCTATGCAAATGATTTTATGAGATAAGTGATTCTACAGGTGTTATGATGACATTGTTTTGAGGTTTGAATATAAAGTTCTAATACAACAGGTATATCCAATTTTAACATTATTTTACTAATTATTTGATTTTATTATTTTGTATCTCATCTAAAATTGATCATGCAGCTTTTGATTTTGCATATCCTAAGTAGGTCGGAAAGTTATTTTTACTCCAATCTTGATAAATTTTTGTATTAATAGCCATGTTGGATTTTTTATTTAATCATGACTCTTGTTAGATACTATCTAAGACATTAATTATACATTCTATAATTAAAAATTTATTTCTCATTAATTTATATATCTTTTATTCAAACCCAAAAATTTTGTAAATGTGTCATATCTTGTGAATAGTGTGTTCATGTATGTACTTTGTGTGAGTTTTTTTAAAGTTTTTTTCAATATAAGTTGCATTACATGACCAATAATTACACTATGAGATCATGAATAAATCATCACTTATTTGATTCACCTTTTCAAGAGGTTGTCTCATTAATAGACTCCACTCTATTAGATAAAGGTCGATAACATTTCCCGAAAAAAATAATTTAGTCCCATTAATAAGTGATTTATTATTTCATAAACCTTTTGATAAGAGACTATCATATTACTCAAATGATCTCAATCTCCTATCTGACTTAATGATAAATGGTCTTGTTGTGTCATTTTCTTGTGTGTTTATTTATTTCTTTATTGTTGTCTTATATATTCCTTTACTTTTTGGAAGATAGAAATTACCCCAGAATCTTAGGTTTGTCTATGATTAACCTATATTTAAACTACCCATGCTTAAGCTATCCTTAAGTTTATTTATGATTAAATTGGTTTGATTCTAACTTGACCTTTTGTGTTAGGAAAAGGGTTGATTAGTTATCGGTATACTTTTAATCGACAAAATTTGGTGAATTTGTTGGGGAAATTTTTTTATTTCTTCTATGAGAGTGGATTTATTCTAACTATCCATTCCTTCTTAATTTCTATTTCATTCCATAAGCATAGATTTCTTCTAACTATCTACTCTTTATAACATCTCAAATGACCATTAGGGGTTTCCCTCCTATTGATCAAGTTGATTTTGTTGGATGGAAAAAATTTCACCTAAGTATCAAGATCACATTTGATAGTGGCACAAAGGAAGGAGGTGCAAAAGTTTGTGAGTTGTGCCACTGTAGAGTCGTGCCCAAGAAGAAAATTTTGGGACTTAGCCATTTTGCATACATGGGATAAGAATGGATTGAGTGTAGAGCATGCATTGGATAGAGATAGAAGACTTGGAGGCTATGCTAATCTATTTTGGGAATAAGAGGAAGTTGAAGAGTCATGCAGATTTTGAGCTAGTAATAGGATTAGAACTAGAGTTAATTATAGATTATCTATTATTAGGAAAAGCTTGCATGCTTCCTTAGTTTCTTTTTCAGTGGTGCATGGATATTTTGAGCATGCATCCTATTTTTTGAAGTGAATGGGAAGTGAAGGGAAATTCCCCACCCCATTTATATATATGTATTGTTTTGCATGGTTTAGATATAGACTGATTATTACAAAGTTATGGTATTAGTATGATTTTATGTGCATGACTTGGTGATGGTAATTATAATGTATTCAGATATTGGTTTTGTTATGAATTAATATAATGGATCATTGTGGATGGTTATGGGTAGATCAATGACCCAACAAAGATTATACACCCCAGGTTCAAGAGTACTATTTCCATGACACAATTATATGGATGGAAGCTAATGGATCTAGAGATGGTGAACACACGCACATGAAAGTATTTATCATGGAGTATGAAGACTCACATAAATGAACCTAATTTTGATGTATGTGAAGATTCATGTGTCTCATGGAGAATGAGGAAAGCATCAAATTCTAGACATGTAGCAATCAATCCAACTCGGTTCTTGGATGAGAAAGAAAGTAATGTTTTAAATAAGATTTCTGCAGAGGTTGCACACATGAATATAGATAAAGCGGATACTATTCAGAACCTATTAGAGGACAAGAAGGATAAAGAGGAGAAAAATCAGTAGTTAACAGAGGAAAAAGAGAGAGTTGTGGTGAAGGTACATGCAGCTTTTGGATATGGAAGAGTAGATTTGTGACGAAAGTTTATAGGAAAGGATGCAATATGAAAAAAATGTGTCTGAGAGATTCTAATCCACACTGCATTACTTGTGCATGTTGGTTCATTCGATATTTGTGTTGATTAAAATTTCACCTCTATAGTTGGGTAGATAAAACATGGAGGTAAAATTAGATCAACCTCTAATATGACGGGGTTTCCAAGATACCCGTAGACAATGATGATGGGTGTTGATGTTGCATTCCATGAATAATGATCAAGCTCCTTTCCTATGAATAAATATGTAATTACAAACACTACACAAGATGGAATTAGTAATATGGATAGGTGGGTTTCCTGGAAAAGGCTAGTTCCCAGAAGCCAAAGGACTTCCTTACGTGGATGTCAACCCACTTTTAAAAACACTTAATTTTATTCATGAAAATGGGATAAAATATAAGATATGTGAGAATTTGATCAAATTTCTAACACTTATTTAGTCTATTACAAATATCAAATGATAATGATGATATGAAAAGAAATGCATCTAGAACTTGAAGTCAAAATCTAGGTCAATATCTAGATTCTTGGAGAAATTAGAGCCCACTAAACAGGTGAGGTCATCTTCCTTAGTAAAATAGGAGTCAGGTTCCTCGATTTAATCATATAAGAAGAAGTTTTAAATCTCATCCTCGATCGTACTAATGGGAAAAGTCAGAACCAGAATCTGCAAGGATGATTTCACTCCCAAGTTCTGATTCAGGTTCAATGTTTGTTTCTTCAGGATGTTAAATCCTACTTCATGGTGGTACTTGAACCAGGATAGATCATCTTGGATACTTTTTACTTCATAGTAGGATTCTGAGAACTCTTCAAAGGTGGCCTCATGAATCTTCTGGGTGGATTTCAAAATGGTCTCAAGTCTGTCAATTGGAGCTAGGTGAATTGCACACAACTCTAGGTCATGCAGTAGGTTGTATTGTTCCCAATACAGAGGGTGTTGAAAAATTAGCCATGAATTAATGTTATTGATCAGGTGGTTAGATCCTCCTATGGACATATAAAATCCATGCTTGATAAGATATTAGTAACAAAAAAGGACAAAATATTATATAAAAGCTTCTAAATGAAAACTGACCGCTAGTTTGTGAGAAAACACAAAAACTTCGGTGATTACAGGAATCACAGGTGATTCTGAGAAATTTTAATAGACTATTAAAGTATGAAATTTGATTAGCTAGCATGAAAATATGACCTTATAGAGACAAGAGGTGAGTAAGTAATGGTTAAACAAGCCTATTTAAGATGCTAAATAAGATTAAAAATAAAGTGACAAACCTTTGAATGATGAGGGAAGATGACAGGTTCATGTGATTATGCTTGGATGATGAACGAGATTTTGTAAAGATCTAAAATGTTTGATGGATGTGTGCGTGTTGTGGATGAATGCAAAACAACGTTGATGAAACTTGGTAATGCTTGATAATACCTGATAATGCTCCTAAACTTGCTTGGATGGTCATGAATGGTCCTAAAGAGAGGCAGGAAAAATAGTATTTATAGATCACCGGTGACCGAGGAAATCACCAAAGTTTTCGGTTAGTTTGAATTTGGGAGATATATGGAGGGATAAATATTCTATTTAGAACTTAGGTGTGTAGGGAGTTAGGGGGTTATGGCATGATAACTAGAGGGGTTGAAATGTCTAGATAAATGAGGATAGAGGTGGTTAGAATAGATGATGGATAATTTAAAAGGTTTCCTAATTAACCTAGTTGTAACTAGTGAGTCAAGATGAGTTCACATGGTGAAATATAGGGTTGAAATGGAATATATAATTAACTAATTAATCAATTAATTAGTCATGAAAAGGGTGGGCTATGACTTTAGGAAATGTGGGATTATTTAATTAATTAAAGGGGTGTTGGGGTAATTACCTGTGTTTAGGAAGGCCATCTAAATGAGTTGATGAAGTTTTTAATTGAGTTAATTAAATAGATGACTTAGGTTGTGAAATGGTATGCAGATGAGTACATTTATTTGATTATTTGTGTGAAAATGGGGTATGCATATTTTAGTTTTCTACATTTTCCCCCTTTTTTAGAACATCTTATCAAGGCATTAGAAAAAAATGATAGAAACTATCTAGTTGTATGGGTGATTGGATTGTAGTTCAATGTAGGAAACACTAGTTTTTTGTATATGTTTTTTTTTAAAATGGTTCCCCATTCCAAAGGGGGTACTAAAAAAGAGTTTACTACAAAGGGATCATCTTGATAGGAAAACCAAGGGGTTTACACCTATAGACATGTGATCTGCAGAGGTAAGCTAGTTTAATAGGAAAGCCAAGTGATGGGTTACTAAAGGTCATGCATCCCATGAGACGTATGAAAAGTCCCGAAATTTAATGCTTGTGTGTTTTAATTAAGTGTTTCGGTCCTTTGAAAGTGATAGACTTGTGCAAAGGGTGTTTTGTCATGCTTAAGGGTGCAAATGATGATGGGTATTTCGAATAGGGTGAATCATCGGTGTTTACGGTAATAACCTATGATTGGGGAAAGACATGTCGGTGATTGGATCGGGGTAAAAGTAGGGTTTATAATTACCTGATCCATTTATTTTTATTTTATTTTAATTATGGGGTAAAATGACTTTGACAAATAGATTTAGGCAATTTGTGGTGATTTTAAGATATTTTAAGTGATGGCATCCTCTAGCAAAATAGAGAAAAATCACCAATAGCCAAGGTAATTCAATTTTATCTTGTTTTTGTGTGATTTTGGATGGTTTTAGGATCTTCATGTCTGTTTTGGGGCATACAAGTTCCCTAGCTAGAATCGATTTCGATTAATGAAATCAACAAAGAATTTAAAGAAGAATCATTGGCATTTGAGATGAATTCTGGTGATTCATCTATGTTTTTGACAGATTTGATAAAGTAAGAGTGTTTGATGTTTTAGATGTTATTGGTGTAAAGGATTGATGTGTGTTTTGTTAATATGTTATTGATATGTTGTTGATGATACTAATTATGGATTTGTTCATTTTTGCAGTGGATGTGAAATTGAACATTCATGACTACATTCCATTAATATTAGAGCAGGTGAGGGAGGATATGTCAGATGATGATTGGGCTCATGTAGAGGCTATTGGTTTTGGTGCTATGAGGCACTACAGATTGAACCATATATGTTCGGGCTGATACTTTCTAGAGAGATGGAAATTTTCCACCAACACTTTTTGGTTGCCTACAAGAGAGGTCACTATTACCCTAGAGGATGTGCACCACATTTTGAGACTACCAATCCATGGGTTAGTAGTGTATACTATCATTGATGCAGAGAGAGGGATGGTGTGATGATGAGGTTGTATGGGGAGGAAATTGCAGATATCAAATATGAGTACGAGGGATTTTCTTATGGCTATGTTTATTTACCTAAAAGAGAAGGCCATGTATGGATGAATATGATTATGATGGCCATCATGTTTTATGAATTTCTAGATTCTCGGAGTGGCCATTTTTGTTGTTGATGACAGGGGTTTTGTCTAAGATGATTGATTATCATACAACTTTTGAGTGGTGGCCCACCCTACTTGCACAAACATTTAAAGAGTTGTGGCCCTAGAGGGCTCACAAATGTTATGGTATGATATCAATTTTCTCATATTGCTTGGGCATAATAGAACATTGTTATTTCTTGACAATTAGGGTTATCATGGGGCCTTAGTGATCACTACCCAAGTTTTATTAGGTGAAGGTCATACATGGGCCATGTAGGGGAGAGCAGAAAGACAAGATTTTATAGGGATTTATTGTCTAGACTACATATGAGAGATGTAATGTGGAGGGTGGAGATGGAGGATCTAGAGTTGAGATTGTTTTTACGAGTGTTCCTAGAGGGGGTGGAGACATAGGTGCTATTGGAGGAACACATTCTCAGAGGAGAGGGTGGTGCTAGTACAGTACTAGGAGATGTATATTTTACTAGTTGATTTGGATGTATATGATGTCATAGGCTCACAGAAGCCCATTTTTACATGATGATGAGACATATTGATTTCTTGGACTTTGATTAGAACGTATATACAGATATATATATATATATATATATATATATATATATATATATATATATATATATGTGATGATGATGATGAGTTTATGGTTTACATTATATGTTTAATTTGCATGTGCTAGAATTTATATGTTTTTTATTTGAAATAGGTGTTAGTGTTACATTGTGTTTAGATAGATATTAAGAACATGATTTATATATGATTAGGTGTGGGTGAATGACTTAATTGACCTAAATGATTTTAAAATTTGATCTTAAAAATGTGCCAAATCAAGAATGTAACTAAATAAAATGAGGTAAAAATGAAATGATTGCCCCATTGTGGATTTGATCTATATGTGATGGGTTTTGAAAACATTTTTACTGATAACCTTATCAAATGTTAAATAATATTATCAATGGGAAGTTACAAAAATCATGATTGAAATGTGATTTTGAGTGAGTGTTCTTTTCTAGGATTACAAAAGGGTTTTTGTGTATGTAAGCCAATGTGGGAGAAAAGTGATCTCCTTTTCAACAAGTTCATAGGAACAATGCCCCAAATTTACATATTATTTTAAAGAAAATTGATTGTGAGTAGAAGCACTGCTTATAATGGGAAAGCTTATTGATGTGGGAAGCTTTCCTGGATGCTTTTAATATTGATGTGGTTTTGAAGGCTTATCAGTGTGGGAATCCTTTTTTCATGAGTAGCCATCCTTCAAGGGTATGGTCTACATTTTGATTTTTGACAAGATGGTCATCCTTTGAGGGATTGGTCCATAACTTTGACCGGTAACTACTCTTTAAGGGAGAAGTCTACTTTTTATATTTTTGACAATTATTTCAACCGAACTTCAAGGGACCAGTCTATTGTATTTTGATATTTTGATAAGAGGAGCATCCAAATGATTTTTACATATATTTTTGAGTTGAGAGAAAGACCCTAATAAACCATTTTGAGGAGGGGATAAAATGTGTACATGACCTACACATATATATGCCCCATGTCATGTTTTACTTGGTACATAATGGATGGATAAGTGATTCTACAAGAAAGGAGGAATTTGTTCATAATGAAATATGTGATGAACAAAGCCATGGTGCTCATCTTTAAGGTGTACTTAGGATACTAATGGATAGCCACATACTTTTGATTTATTAATGATATAGTGGAGTGATAGGATTTAGATGTAACTACTGTCATGACGATAAATTATTTAACAGTAGAAAGGTTACAAGTGTGAAGCATTCAAAGGTTCCCTTTCATGTTCCCCATCAAGAGAAGTGAGATGATACGCTCCTAACCCATACTTGTGAGTAATAATGTATGGACCAATCCAATTGGGGGAAAAATTTCCATGTTTAATCTATTCTAATGTAGTGACATTTTGATTTTATTTAAGTACAAGATCATAAATTTTAAATTCACGTTATTTGACATGTTTTTTATATGCTCTACTAATATGTTCTTGATGAAATTGATGATGTTTGAGGGCTATCAATTTATTTTCATCTAAAAATTCAAGTTGTCCTAAGTGGTCATGGAGATATTGTAACATCCTCAATTAATACCTTAGAACAAGTGAATTTTTATTTATTTTTTGATATTTGCATCCTGGTTCTAATTTTTTGATACATAATTTAGAACTCACAAATAAAATAACCATTCATATAACAGACAACCATATGCAGCTGTAATGACTCGGAGTACCTCCTATCTATTCGTTCCATGACTCGGTAATCTACCGATCTATTCATTCCATGACTCGGTAATCTACCGATCTATTCATGAGTAATAAGAGATGGCGTTTTTATTTAACGCTTCACTCTCGCGGTTCTCTTCCCTATTCTGGGATTCAGAATGTTCTGTCCAAGGAACCTAACTGAATAATTGTTACCATTATTCATCGGCATCTCATCCCTTAGACTAGGTGAATTAGGACAACGCAATCAGCAGCTTGCGATACTTTGGCCAAAGATTTGAAACATACTGTTATGTCTAGTATTCCTTAACGGCATACTCGTCAATCTGGAATACGTCCTTCACCCCATTCTTATGTTATATAGAATGTCTTACACTGACTACTGTCAGTCCTTCCTTTCACAACTTAATCACTCGGAGACAGATTAACAAGGTGATAATGTTATATGGATGCCCACGAGTATTAGGGATACGATGACATACTGATTTAACCTGCAGTTAGACCAGTGTGTCAAGATACCCCGAACCTCCTAGGCAGCCTTATAACATGGCCACATTCCTAATTGGTCCCTGAGTAATTCGTCGAGATCAAAGTGTAAATCTTAGCGATCAATGCAAAGGGTGTCGTCATAAGTCACCCGCATTGTTGTAACTTCGAGAAGATCCTAATCTTCTCGGAGGTACAACCCTGCAGTTGTCTTGTGCCGTCAACCTTTAAATCCACCTCGAAAAGATCTACTTACTAATATGCGTTACGCACATTGAGTTTTAAATTACTTTAAAGACTTTCCCCATAGGTTAGCCTTTCCCAATCCCTGGATTCTTCGTCTTAAGATGACCTTTCTCAATAAAACCCATTACATGGTAGAGGTATTAAGGTCAAGCTCTCATCAAGGAGTCATTAGAATACACATGATTCTAAAACAACAGAATTGGACATTATCTCATTACCTTCATATGAGATTGCCATCTGAACCCCATTAGATTTATTTCAGTTCTCTTAACTGAATTTATATCATACTTATTAGTATAAAGATATAATTGGTTAAGAATCCAATTTAATGTTGTCCTGCCATACTAGGACTAGGGATTAGTAATTTACCTCAACTTGATTAGTGTTCTGCTTAGGTTCGTTTTAACCCTATCTTTTAAAAGACAATGATTTAAATTTCAATTTAGCTTTCGATAGAACAAATTAGAACTACTAAACACTCATAAGAATTCAATCACATTTTCTTTAAGCTTTCATTGTCAATCACAAAAGCATCCAATTACACAAAGATAACATTGCCACTCTGGTATATAAACCGAAGAAGGTCAACTATCAAAATTAAGAATACAACACATAAGTATCAAATACTTATTTCCATTCCTTTTTAACTATACAAATACATTTTATGCAAGCATCATACTTGATACAATGCTTAACGGAAAAGAAACATCTTTCCACATATAGTACATTTAGAAAATCAAGCTGTAATTCATTATAAATCAAATTAAACAATCTGATCATCCTGTCATATCTGCATTGCTTTTACCACTTACGGCAACCATCTGCAAAAATAGTCAACATGAGTCAGTTCGATGAACTGAGCATGATAAGCACTAACTTTTAAAACAATTGCAATCCATCAATTTTTTTCATTAAACACCCTACTGTTTAAATGAGTTCCATTATCCAAACAAGTAAACATATTCAGACTATGCCCTTGTAATACAAAAATGACTACAAACGTGTAACTCTATCATCGTTACAGAATAGTCCTAAACACTTCTCAAATATTTCATCAAATATTAAGAATCAAAGAACGAAAGTATCCAAACAATTATCTTGAATCCAAGATCAAGGAACATTGAATGAGATCGTTAATTTCATCAGGAAATGGAAATATCATAACAACTCTTGAGTATATCAATATGTTAAAAACAGCTCCTACTGTTACAGATATCAACATGTATTATAATAATAGAAGAGAAAGGAACAAATCATTCACACTTCCTTTCACACAAGTTCACTACTGTACCATCTCCTCATATGGAAAGCATTCATCCGGTAAGTATACGAACAAGTCCGACAAGCCACAAGAAGAATCATTGTTTTAAATAAAGAAATAAAACACAGCAAATAAATCAGTCGAGTCCATCAACAGCACACTGTTACAATAAAGCAACTACAGTACAGTAGCCCCCATGCCGAACAACATGGTCTTTCTACCAGACAGACTCAGAATGACCTCACGCAAGAAGCGACAGGCAAGAAGACAACTACTGCCGTTACCTATTTAGGTACAGTTAGCTCCTAAATTCATTCATACTCAAAAATGGATATCAAAGTAAGGAAGGCGTAACACGCCTACAATCCCAATAACAATCTACAGCCTCTTCAATCCTTTTCAACACTGTAAGGCTTTTGTTCCCAAGGTCGAATTCAAAGGAACTCAATTGTTGCCACAGCTCAATAAGAAACTCGAACTCCTTTTGAACAATGACATCTCCCTACGACTTAAGCAGAGAGAAGTTTAAATGAAACCCACGCATCACACACAGCCACATCAACTGGCATGAAATCTAAAGAAAACACAACATAGAATATCGTAGCTACATCTGAATGAAATCAGAGTAGAAAGTATGGTATCCATGACCTACTTCATAAAGCCGTTATACAAGATGTCAAGCTATTCACAGAAATCCATCAAGGCCAAATAAACATCACATGTTCAATCTCAGGCTTATACAGAAGCCAAAAGAAACAAGATATCCTCCACAGGGTCAAACAATAGAATAAACCCAACAGTCCTAATTTGAAGCGATCACACTGGTTATTTATCAAGAATTCAACCGAGTCTATACAACAGTATTCAAGATAATAAAGAAGAATAATTAATGATTCCATCTACTCCAGTAATGATAAACATAAAAGAACAGGCTTCAATAATTACTGATTTCGTAAAAAGAACCAACTGAACCTTCTTCAATATTTTTGAACAAGCTTACACAGAAGGAAACGAAACAGTACAACCGGGGAGTCTATACCCAAAATTTACTATAGTTAACAGAGGTCGAAAGACCTGTTACTTCTTCAAGACTTCAAACAAATCAATATCCAACATTCAAATATATAAATGTATAGCTTCCACAGTGGTCCATTTATACAAGTCATTCAATGGACTCTACAGAGTCGTTCCAATATATAATATACATATATCCATAATGCATCTTTATGCGGTTAAATCTCGTTACCCCAACGAAAAAGGAAAACAATTCCAAAAGAGTTGCAATAAGATCTTTGTCACACACCGAAAGATGTTTATTCTCAAACAACCTTCAAGACAAAATGAAACCCAACAAAGATCAATAACTACCTTCATCAAAACCCACGGCCAGCTTACAAAGATTCAATAAAACTGAACAGTCAAACAGGTCCATCAGTATCCCTTCCGACTGTTTCCACATCAAGAATCGATGACCAAAAATCGACAAACATAACAATGGTCTATACCCATCACAGGAATGATTTATGGGCTCACGCCGAACAGGCCGAGCATTCATATATTTCATATGTTTCGCATATTTAAGCCAGAATGCAAACACAAGGAAACAAAGCCACAGTTCGAAAATAATAAACACCCATCAAGGAATAAATGACAAGTCATTCCTGCAAGAAGATACAGTGGAAAAATCACACCAGACAACCATAGGAAAAATCATCCATTTTCTCAAAACATTTGAACAGAGTTGTTCTAATGAAATCACTTGAAAGACAACAAGATTTTTAAAGGTTAGGGCCTAACATGCCTGGATTTTTGCTCAAAATTCCGAAGCAGACCACTGGAAGAGCTCGGACTTCCTTTTCCTTTTCCAAGTTAGAGCGACCAACAAAATTTTGCTATCTCCATGACATATATATTCCCCTTGACAGAGAAAAGAGCTAGATACGCTCATACTCGCCATGCAACACCAAGAAGACTGGTGCGAAGAACCAGTGAACAGGCAGAAGGAAAACTGAAATTCGCGACAAGCCAAACAAACCAACAACTTCCCAGTTTGCATGCCTTCACGTGAGTTCCGAGCTCGACTACCGAGCACATTGAATGCATTTACACCGACTTTCCCGCTCAAACTCCACTACCACCAACCGCCAAAATTGGCGACAGTCAAATAAAATTTCTAGTTCATTTTCAGTTTTGGCGACCTGCCACGTCGGCACAAGTTAGCCGTTCCTAAAACCTCCGCCAAGACCTGTCCTTCATACTTATCCTTAGCATTTAATGACATAGAAAATGCCGCCCATGGTTCGCACCCCTCCATAGGCCCCCATACATTTTTTTCAATAGTTAGGTTAGTATCTTAGGTTAGAATTTAGGATAATACTTATTCTAACCACATTACACATAGATACTAACTTAGGACATTAGCACTTAGCCTAGGTCTAGGTTAGATTAACACTAATCTAACCCCTAGGTTAGGTTTAGTTTTAGGTTACTAACCATTAATAATTCCAGTTAGGTCTACATTCAGTACACTCAAAAAAAGACCTACATCATACCTTCTTGAACAGGGTTAGCTCTGTTCTGCCTCAAGCTGCAGAATCGTATGTAACCAAATTATTACAGGTCCATGATCGAGACCTTCCGGATATACTTCCATATCGGGAACCAATCCATTTCACATGATCAGCTGAGTCATACTCCGGACCAGCTTATTCAATGCTTCTAGACCTTACTGACAACTATTCAAGGTGTGTGATTTTAATTCATCACGAACAAACTTAGAGAAATACTTGGATCAATTCCACTGATCCAAGATTAGATCTTATAGATGGATAACTCTATAATTCATTCCGAGATCAGATTAAACTCGGATGTAAAATGAAATAAATAAAAGAGTCTAATCATATTCTCGACTCGAGTCATGGATCTCGCAAAGAAATTACAGTACATATCAAGCATGATTTCTAAATCGAGGAACACATCCTTTTATAAGAAATCACATATCAACACTTGTATGCTCAGGAGGAAGTAACAACAGTTCAGGGTGTTACATGCTTCCCTCCTAAAAAGATTCATCGTCCCGATGAATTACATATTAAATTAACCTTCAGGTCAATCAAATTATCAGTACACAAATAATGTGACTATTTCATATTTGAATAGTTCCAGAAATCAATGTCACAACACATTTTATTCAACTTGAATAATGTTTGCCTTCATCTGGCTTCCATAAATATTTTTATAAAAATAAGTTCATAAAAGAATGTTTTGTCAACAGATTTCATTCTGTTGAAAAAGAGAAGGAAAAGCCATTTTCATCTCTTCCAGATTTTCCCAAGTTGCACTTTCTTCGTTAAACTGGTCCCACTGGACCTTACATTGCTGTATTTCACGATTTCTTAAATGCAATTGGTGAGTTTCCAGCACTCGTGTGGGTTTAACCACGATTATTCCTGGGTCTTGGACCTACAAGGAATTCCAATTTAAAACATGTGACAGATCTGAAACGTATTTCTTAAGCAAAGAAATATGAAAAACATCATGCATGCGAGATAAAGCAGGTGGCAATGCTAAACGATAAGCTACGGGATTGATTATTTCGACAATTTCGAAAGGTCCCACGAATCGAGGTGACAACTTGGCAGCCTTGCCAAAAGTTATAGAACTCTTTCTGGGTTTAACACGAAGAAAAACCTTATCACCAAGCTCAAACCTTCTATCAACCCGCTTAAGGTCAGCATAGCTCTTCTGTCTATCCGCTGCTTCCTTTAGTCATTCACGAATCAGCTTAACTTGCTGTTCCATTTCTGTGAGAATCTCTGGTCCAATTACCACTCTATCCTCAACACTGTCCCAACTTACAGGGGTTCTGCACTTTCTTCCATAAAGCGCTTCAAATGGTGCCATTTTAAGAGATGAGTGATAAGTATTGTTGTATGCGAACTCAACTAATGGAAGATACTCTTCCCATTTATACTGTTGATCCATGCAATACATTCGCAACATGTCCTCCAACACTTGATTTACTCTCTCAGTTTGTCCATCCGTTTCCGGATGATATGCAGAACTGAAGTTTAGTTTCGTTCCAAGAGCTGCGTTAAGCGTTTGCCAAAACCTTGACGTCATTCTAGGATCCCTGTCAGATATAATCAATTCTGGTACACCATGCAATCTGAAAATTTCATGTACGAATCTTTTGGCTAGCACTGGTGAATCATCCTTTAGATTTCCAGCGATGAAATGAGCTACCTTGGTCAGTTTATCAACAACTACCAGGATAACATCATGTTTATTCCTGGACATAGGTAGTCCTTGTACAAAATCCATGGTTATTACTTGCCATTTGTACTGCGGTATGCTATGAGGATATAACAATCCAGCAGGGTGCATATGTTCTGCCTTCACCCGCTGACATTCCAGACAATGAGTCACAAAATTAATTACATCCTTTTTCATACCTTTCCAAAAGTATTGTTGTTTCAAATCAGCAAGCATTTTTGTGATGCACAGTGTCTGTCAGAAAAGGTGAATTATGAAATTCAACTAACAACTTCTTTCTCAAATCGTTCAGCATAGGTACATATACCCTGTTTTCATAACGCAAGATTCCTTCATTATCAAAATGAAAACCTTTATACCTTATATCCTTAGGTTCTGCAGCAAGCGCTGCTTTTACTTGCTGAAAGTATGCATCTGATTCTGAGGCACTTTTTACCTCGTCTTTAAACTGAGTTCTTAATGTTATAAGAGCAGAAATGTGCCTCCTACGACTTAGAGCATCAGCTACTCTATTCTCCTTCCCTTTGATATAGCTAATATCAAAGTCATATTGTGATAAAAATTCTAACCACCTTCTCTGTCTGGCATTCAGATTGGGCTGAGTAAAAATATATTTCAGTCCTAAGTGGTCAGTCTTCAACTCAAAAGGTTTCCCAAGTAAATAGTGTCTCCAGACTTGAAGTGCATGAACAATGGCAGCAAGTTCCAAATCATGAGGGGCATAATTCAGCTCATGTAACTTAAGTTTTCTACTTTCATATGCTATGACCTGATCATTTTGTAGCAAAACGCCTCCAAGGCCTTCCCCAGAAGCATCTGTTACAACAGTAAAACTCCCATTAGGGTCTGGTACAGCTAGTATAGGTGCAGAAGTCAACTGGTCTTTCAAACTTTTGAAAGCCGCTTCGCACTTATCATTCCATATGAATTTCTTATCCTTCTTCTGCAAAGAAGTTATTGGTGCAGCTACTTTAGAAAAATCCTTTACAAATTTTCTATAGTAACCAGCAAGACCCATGAAGCTTCTTACTTCATGCACATTCTTTGGTGCAGGCCACTCAGTTATTGCCACTATTTTTGAAGGATCCACAACAATTCCTTCTTTACTTATAACATGACCCAAATAGTGAACTTCTGAATCAAAGAAAGAACATTTGGATAACTTACCATACAACTTTCTCTTTCTCAAAATTCCCAAAACTATCTTCAAATGCTCATTGTGCTCCTCAACGCTTTTAGAATAAATGAGAATATCGTCCAAGAATACAAGTACAAACTTGTCCAGGTATTCTTGAAAAATATTGTTCATTAAATTCATAAAGGCTGCGGGTGCATTAGTTAATCCAAAGGGTAGAACTGTGAATTCATAATGTCCGTACCTTGTTCGGAAAGCTGTTTTATGAATATCTTCCTCTCTAATCCTTAACTGATGATAACCAGATCGAAGGTCTATCTTAGAATAAACCGCTGCTCCACGCATCTGATCAAACAGATCATCGATCCTAGGAAGTGGATATCGGTTCTTGACTGTTGCTTTGTTCAACATCCGATAATCAATACACAGCCTTAGTGTTCCATCCTTCTTTTTCACAAATATTACAGGCGCTCCCCAAGGTGAAACACTTGGTCTGATCAAACCTTTAGACAAAAGCTCTTGCAACTGTGCCTTAAGCTCAACTAACTCTGTAGTAGTCATCCGATAAGGCGCTTTGGATATAGGTTCTGTTCCTGGCTTGATTTCAATGGTGAAGTCAAATTCTCTCTTGGGTGGTAACCCTGGTAATTCCTCAGGAAAAACATCCCTGAAACCTTGTAAAAGAGGGAATCGTTTCATGAAATCATCATCTTCTTCTGAAGATTCAGATATCTTTACCGCATAAAGGGTACATCCTTTATTTTTAGCCTTTTTAAGCTGCATAGCTGACAGTTTTCTAACTGAAATTTCTCTTTTCACACCTTGAATCTCTGCTGATTCCAGCTGATCATCTAAACATTTTATGTTCTTTTCATAACAGTCTACTTTTGCTTTATGGTCAGCTAACCAATTGACACCGATGACAATGTCATACGATCCCAATGGTGCAACATAGAGATCAACTTCCGTGGAAAAGTTAGGTAAGTCAAGGACTACCCCAAAAGACACATACTCACCGTATGAACGGTCTAAGATTTATCCATTTTTCCAGCTTTTCTTTTAAGTTTAGAAGCAAGTTTATTAGATATAAAACATTCAGTAGCTCCTGTATCAAAAAGAATAGTGACAGGTATGCCGAATAACTTACCCGGAACTTCTATAGGTGTCACTTGCTTTTCAGCTTGCTTGTCCGCTACTGCAGCATGTATCTTATGCTGCTGATTACGATCATCCTTCTTCAAAGGGCACTGATTTGCGTAGTGATCTTTACCACAATTGTAGCAGCCTCCTACAGGTCCCTTTTTAGGCTCAAAGTTGCCTCCAGTTTTGTAATTGTCACGTTGTCCTCCATAGGGCTTCTGCCCATTATTATAATTTTTAACAAAATTATCCTTTGCATTTCCAGCAGGCTTATTTACTGCTGCTTTCTTATTGTTATCTCCTGGAAACTTACTCTTGTTTCCAAACTTTTTCCATGGTCCTTTTCTAGGTGCAGAGAGAGGTGAAGAAGGGTTTGCAGTCTTCTTCCGCACTTCCTCCTTATGAGCAGAAATAGCCTTTAATTTATGTTCTTTCCTTATGGCCTTTTCAACAACTCCTTCCATAGTGGTTGGACTGTGAACATCGACCTCTCCCCCTATCACGGGATTCAATCCCATGATGAATTTCCGTATTCTCAACTTCTCGTCGGTTTGATCTTTGCGGTACATACTTGAGGAGTTTTGTAAACCGCTCCCGATTCGATTACCGTTAGCTTCCCTTGAGCTAAGTTCTGAAATTCTGTCATTTTCTGATCATAGAAAAGTTGTGGCAGCCAACGTTGCCTAAAATAGCCTTTAAATTGATCCCAAGTAATATTGGTCTCATCAATGTTTAGTTCAGCTTTACGGCTATCCCACCACGAAGATGCTTCGTGGGAAAGCTGATAGGCTCCCCAAATAGCTTTGGTTTCCTCTGAGAAGTTCCTTATTGCAAAGTACTTCTCCATTTCACTGAGCCAGTTCTCAGCTCCATCTCCTAATGTGGTGCCATCATACTTAGGTGGACTTATCCTTTTTATATCATTAGTGAGTTCTGCTGCCAACCTGGCCTTTTTATTTTCTGGTTGGACAGGTGCATTCCCAGCATTAACATCAACACCCATGTCGGGGTTGTCCTCAGGAGGTTGCTGATTATTATTATCAGCTTCTTCATCCTCCTCATTTCCCATCACCTGCTGTTCAAGTACAGCTAAGCGATCTCTTGTGTCCAACAGGGCAGCAAGGATCTCATCAAGTTTCTGGGTTGTTGCCGCTCCTCCTTCAGGTGGAGCATTATTCGCAACGTTCCCCCTTGTTCTAACCATTTTCTGTTACAAGAAAATTTAGGTTTTTATCAGATTATGGACACAATAGGTCCAAGAGCTACAACCTTCAGCTCTGATACCAAGATGTAACATCCTCAATTAATACCTTAGAACAAGTGAATTTTTTTTTTTTTTTTTGATATTTGCATCCTGGTTCTAAATACATAATTTAGAACTCACAAATCAAATAACCATTCATATAACAGACAACCATATGCAGCTGTAATGACTCGGAGTACCTCCGATCTATTCATTCCATGACTCGGTAATCTACCGATCTATTCATTCCATGACTCGGTAATCTACCGATCTATTCATGAGTAATAAGAGATGGCGTTTTTATTTAACGCTTCACTCTCACGGTTCTCTTCCCTATTCTAGGATTCAGAATGTTCTGTCCAAGGAACCTAACTGAATAATTGTTACCATTATTCATCGGCATCTCATCCCTTAGACTAGGTGAGTTAGGACAACGCAATCAACAGCTTGTGATACTTTGGCCAAAGATTTGAAACATACTGTTATGTCTAGTATTCCTTAACGGCATACTCGTCAATCTAGAATACGTCCTTCACCCCATTCTTATGTTATATAGAATGTCTTACACTAACTACTGTCAGTCCTTCCTTTCACAACTTAATCACTCGGAGACAGATTAACAAGGTGATAATGTTATATGGATGCCCACGAGTATTAGGGATACGATGACATACTGATTTAACCCTGCAGTTAGACCAGTGTGTCAAGATACCCCGAACCTCCTAGGCAACCTTATAACATGGCCACATTCCTAATTGGTCCCTAAGTAATTCGTCGAGATCAAAGTGTAAATCTTAGCGATCAATGCAAAGGGTGTCGTCATAAGTCACCTGCATTGTTGTAACTTCGAGAAGATCCTAATCTTCTCGGAGGTACAACCCTGCAGTTGTCTTGTGCCGTCAACCTTTAAATCCACCTCGAAAAGATCTACTTACTAATATGCGTTACGCACGTTGAGTTTTAAATTACTTTAAAGACTTTCCCCATAGGTTAGCCTTTCCCAATCCCTGGATTCTTCGTCTTAAGACGACCTTTCTCAATAAAACCCATTACATGGTAGAGGTATTAAGGTCAAGCTCTCATCAAGGAGTCATTAGAATACACATGATTCTAAAACAACAGAATTGGACATTATCTCATTACCTTCATATGAGATTGCCATCTGAACCCCATTAGATTTATTTCAGTTCTCTTAACTGAATTTATATCATACTTATTAGTATAAAGATATAATTGGTTAAGAATCCAATTTAATGTTGTCCTGCCATACTAGGACTAGGGATTAGTAATTTACCTCAGCTTGATTAGTGTTCTGCTTAGGTTCGTTTTAACCCTATCTTTTAAAAAGACAATGATTTAAATTTCAATTTAGCTTTCGATAGAACAAATTAGAACTACTAAACACTCATAAGAATTCAATCACATTTTCTTTAAGCTTTCATTGTCAATCACAAAAGCATCCAATTACACAAAGATAACATTGCCACTCTGGTATATAAACCGAAGAAGGTCAACTATCAGAATTAAGAATACAACACATAAGTATCAAATACTTATTTTCATTCCTTTCATAACTATACAAATACATTTTATGCAAGCAGCATACTTGATACAATGCTTAACGGAAAAGAAACATCTTTCCACATATAGTACATTTAGAAAATCAAGCTGTAATTCATTATAAATCAAATTAAACAATCTGATCATCCTGTCAGATCTGCATTGCTTTTACCACTTACAGAAACCATCTGCAAAAATAGTCAACATGAGTTAGTTCGATGAACTAAGCATGATAAGCACTAACTTTTAAAACAATTGCAATCCGTCAATTGTTTTCATTAAACACCCTGTTTAAATGAGTTCCATTATCCAAACAAGTAAACATATTCAGACTATGCCCTTGTAATACAAAAATGACTACAAACGTGTAACTCTATCATCGTTACAGAATAGTCCTAAACACTTCTCAATTATTTCATCAAATATTAAGAATCAAAGAACGAAAGTATCCAAAACAATTATCTTAAATCCAAGATCAGCAACATTGGACAGATCGTTAATTTCATCAGGAAATGGAAATATCATAACAACTCTTGAGTATATCAATATGTTAAAAACAGCTCCTACTGTTACAGATATCAACATGTATTATAATAATAGAAGAGAAAGGAACAAATCATTCACACTTCCTTTCACACAAGTTCACTACTGTACCGTCTCCTCATATGGAAAGCATTCATCCGGTAAGTATACGAACAAGTCCGACAAGCCACAAGAAGAATCGCTGTTTTAAATAAAGAAATAAAACACAGCAAATAAATCAGTCGAGTCCATCAACAAAGACATCACATTCTGATAAAGCAACTATAGTATAGTAGCCCCCATGCCGAACAACATGGTCTTTCTACCAGACAGACTCAGAATGACCTCACGCAAGAAGCGACAGGCAAGAAGACAACTACTGCCGTTACCTATTTAGGTACAGTTAGCTCCTAAATTCATTCATACTCAAAAATGGATATCAAAGTAAGGAAGGCGTAACACGCCTACAATCCCAATAACAATCTACAGCCTCTTCAATCCTTTTCAACACTGTAAGGCTTTTGTTCCCAAGGTCGAATTCAAAGGAACTCAATTGTTGCCACAGTCAATAAGAAACTCGAACTCCTTTTGAACAATGACATCTCCCTATGACTTAAGCAGAGAGAAGTTTAAATGAAACCCATGCATCACACACAACCACATCAACTGGCATGAAATCTAAAGAAAACACAACATAGAATATCGTAGCTACATCTGAATGAAATCAGAGTAGAAAGTATGGTATCCATGACCTACTTCATAAAGCCGTTATACAAGATGTCAAGCTATTCACAGAAATCCATCAAGGCCAAATAAACATCACATGTTCAATCTCAGGATTATACAGAAGCCAAAAGAAACAAGATATCCTCCACAGGGTCAAACAATAGAATAAACCCAACAGTCCTAATTTGAAGCGATCACACTGGTTATTTATCAAGAATTCAACCGAGTCTATACAACATTATTCAAGATAATAAAGAAGAATAATTAATGATTCCATCTACTCCAGTAATGATAAACATAAAAGAACAGGCTTCAATAATTACTAATTTCGTAAAAAGAACCAATCCGAACCTTCTTCAATTTTTTGAACAAGCTTACACGAAGAAAACGAAACAGTACAACCGGGGAGTCTATACCCAAAATTTACTATAGTTAACAGAGGTCGAAAGACCTGTTACTTCTTCAAGACTTCAAACAAATCAATATCCAACATTCAAATATATAAATGTATAGCTTCCACAGTGGTCCATTTATACAAGTCATTCAATGGACTCTACAGAGTCGTTCCAATATATAATATACATATATCCATAATGCATACTGTAACGGTTAAATCTCGTTACCCCAACGAAAAAGGAAAACAATTCCAAAAGAGTTGCAATAAGATACTGTCACACCGAAAGATGTTTATTCTCAAACAACCTTCAAGACAAAACGAAACCCAACAGTATCAATAACTACCTTCATCAAAACCCACGACAGAGCTTACAAAGATTCAATAAAACTGAACAGTCAAACAGGTCCATCAGTATCCCTTCCGACTGTTTCCACATCAAGAATCGACGACCAAAATTGACAAACATAACAATGGTCTATACCCATCACAGGAATGATTTATGGGCTCACGCCGAACAGGCCGAGCATTCATATATTTCATATGTTTCGCATATTTAAGCCAGAATGCAAACACAAGGAAACAAAGCCACAGTTCGAAAATAATAAACACCCATCAAGGAATAAATGACAAGTCATTCCTGCAAGAAGATACAGTGGAAAAATCACAACAGACAACCATAGGAAAAAATCATCCATTTTCTCAAAACATTTGAACAGAGTTGTTCTAATGAAATCACTTGAAAGACAAAGAAGATTTTTAAAGGTTAGGGCCTAACATACACGGATTTTTGCTCAAAATTCAAAAGCGGACCACTGGAAGAGCTCAGACTTCCTTTTCCTTTTCCAAGTTAGAGCGACCAACAAAATTTTGCTATCTCCATGACATATATATTCCCCTTGACAGAGAAAAGAGCTAGATACGCTCATACTCGCCATGCAACACCAAGAAGACTGGTGCGAAGAACCAGTGAACAGGCAGAAGGAAAACCGAAATTCATGACAAGCCAACCAAACCAATCACTTCCCAGTTTGCATGCCTTCACGTGAGTTCCGAGCTCGACTACCGAGCACATTGAATGCATTTACACCGACTTTCCCGCTCAAACTCCACTGCCACCGACCGCCAAAATTGGCGACAGTCAAATAAAATTTCTAGTTCATTTTCAGTTTTGGCGACCTGCCACATCGGCACAAGTTAGCCGTTCCTAAAACCTCTACCAAGACCTGTCCTTCATACTTATCCTTAGCATTTAATGACATAGAAAATGCCGCCCATGGTTCACACCCCTCCATAGGCCCCCATACATTTTTTTCAATAGTTAGGTTAGTATCTTAGGTTAGAATTTAGGATAATACTTATTCTAACCACATTACACATAGATACTAACTTAGGACATTAGCACTTAGCCTAGGTCTAGGTTAGATTAACACTAATCTAACCCCTAGGTTAGGTTTAGTTTTAGGTTACTAACCATTAATAATTCCAGTTAGGTCTACATTCTGTACACTCAGAAAAAGACCTACATCATACCTTCTTGAACAGGGTTAGCTCCTGTTCTGCCTCAGGCTGCAGAATCGTATGTAACCGAATTATTACCTGGTCCACGATCGAGACCTTCCAGATATACTTCCATATCGGGAACCAATCCATTTCACATGATCAGCCTGAGTCATACTCCGGACCAGCTTATTCAATGCTTCTAGACCTTGCAACCTGTTCAAGGTCTGTGATTTTAATTCATCACGAACAGACTTAGAGCAATACTTGGATCAATTCCACTGATCCAAGATTAGATCTTATAGATGGATAACTCTATAATTCATTCCGAGATCAGATTAAACTCAGATGCAAAATGAAATAAATAAAAGAGTCTAATCATATTCTGACTCAGTCAAGGATCTGCAAAGAAATTACAGTACATATCAAGCATGATTTCTAAATCGAGGAACACATCCTTTTATAAGAAATCACATATCAACACTTGTATGCTCAGGAGGAAGTAACAACAGTTCAGGGTGTTACAAATATTCCTTTTCAGGTTAAAATATTTGAGAGATATGTAGAGTGACCAAATTTGGACTTTGAGGGTAGGACAACTTCCTGAGCCATAGAAAAGTGAGTAGGAATAGCACTTGTAGGTGTGCGGATAGTAGTTCGATAAACCCAAAGAGAAAATAGAATTTGGAGATGCCCATTCCTTCCTGCATTCTCTATTTTTTCATAATAATTTTGTTAAGTGTTTCGTTAGAGAACTCAACTTGTCCATTTTCTTGAGGATAATATGGTGATGAGAAACTAAGTTTGATGTTGAATGCATCATAGATCTTATACACTTATTTATTTAAAAGGATTGTCCATTATCTATGATGACTTTATGTGGGATACCAAAACAACATATGATATTTTTATATATGAAATGAAGATAGGTCCCGATTTTATCGAGGTTAAAGGGATGTATTTAAACCACTTAGTAAAGTATTCAGTTGTTGTGATGATGGAATGATTTTTTTGGGAAGATTTAGGATTGATTTCACCAATGAGGTATAATCCCCTTTGAGAAAAAGGCCATAAGTCCTGAGCGGGTTGTAATTCTTGATTAGGGAGATGAATGAGATCTGAGTGGTGTTGGCATTTAAAGCATTTCTTTACATAGGCATAACAATATTTGGTGATATTAGGCCAATAATACCCTAGCCGTATGACATGTTTAGTGATGGAATTTCCACTGAAGTGACCCCCACAGATGTCATCGTGGACTTCTTCAATTGGTCTGGCTGATTCATGTGATTTAAGACATCATAATAGTATGACGTAAAATATGCATTTATAAATAATACAACCTATGATTTTGAAGCATGTGATGCATTGAAGAAATGATCATTTAGCTCCATGTGATAAATCTGATGGGAGTTTACACTCAACAAGATAATCATATATTTGTGTGTACCATAGATCAGGTGGATTTTTGTCAATGACATTAATGGAAGGTAGCTCATTTTGATGTGAAGGATGGTCTAAGCATTGAACAACTACAAACATCTTAGTGTTATCCTTTGATTTTTCCATTTCAAAAGGAATGAGGGATTTGAAAGATGCCATAATGTCTAAAAACTTGTTAGAAGAACATGGAATGACTTGAATGGTATAATGATCAAATACGTCGAGGAGAAAGTCGAAAACAACTTTATATTTTTGAAGGATTTCATTTTTACATTGATATTCTCCTTTAACTTGACTGATGACAAGTTATGAATCTCCATAGATTTCTAGGATGTGGACACCTAAGAGAATGGTAGTATTTAGACCCATGATTAAGGCTTCGTATTCTACCATGTTGTTAGTACATTTGAATTTAAGTTTGAATGATAGCAGAAGTGGGATGTTCTAGGGAGGTATGATAACGACTCCAACTCCTAACCCCTCTTGGAATTTAGAACCATTCAAGAAGAGAGTAATTTTGATGGGGATGAAATCAGATTCATCGATGTTATTGATGGATTCATTGGGAAAGTATTCATGAGGAGTTAATTATCTAGAAGGGGTGCATCAACGAGTTGATCTGCAATGGCCTAACCTTTAATAGATTTTTGAGATATAATTTCGAGGTCAAATTCAGTCATGAGCATAAGCCATCAAGTTATGTGATCATTGTGATAAGGTTTAACATGCATGGATTTAAGTGGATTAAAGCTGGTGATGACATATGTCTTATGATTGAGGAGATAATGTCAAATTTTGGAGGTGGAAAAATATAACGCACAACATAGTTTTTCAGCTTTAGTGTAGTGTGTTTCATACTCATGGAGTGTGCAACTAATGTAATATACGAGCTGTTCATGACCTTGATCATCATGATGGGAGAACATATCTTTTAGATCATCTCTCAACCAGATATGTATAGATAAAATTTCCCCCTTCATGAGGTGGAGTAAGCACAGACGGTGATAATAGATATTGTTTAATTTCTTCAAAGGATTTCTAGGAATTATAATCCCAAAAAATCTCTACATCCTTATGGAGTAGATGGTGAAACAATTGACAACGGTCAGAAAGTTGTGATATGAAGTGTCGAATTGACTATAATTTTCCTTGAAAGATGCACAATTGTTTAAGATTAGACAGTGGATGCATTTCATTGATTGTTATAACCTTCCTGGGTCAAATTTAATGCCTCATATGGAAATGATGAATTATAAAAGTTTTACTCGTTAAGAACACTGAAAACACACTTTGTAGGATTAACACGAAGAAAAACTAGATGATATGGGTGAAGATTGATTCAAGGACATCAAAATTATTTTTTAGTGATTTAGAATTTCCTAAAAGGCCATCAACGTAGTCTTCGACAAATTTATGGATAAGTTCATGAAAAATGTATGTCATAACATGTTGATAAGTAGTCCCTGTATTTTTAAGACCAAATGGCATGACATGATAGCGAGAAGGTTCCCTAAAGGGTAAAGAAATAAGTTTTGTGTTGATCGTCGGGGCCGATGAGGATTTTGCTACAACTCAAAAATCCATCCATGAGGGAAAGCATTTCATGGCTGATTATTAGGTCGAAAGGCTTATCTATGTTTGGAAGAGGGAAATCATCTTTAGGACAGGTGAGATTGAGATCCTGAAGTCTTTGCAGATACGTATCTTACTTGATGCTTTGGCTATGAGGATGACATTGGAGACCCATTATATATAGGTAATGGATATGATAAAGTTAGAAGATAAGATTCATTGTAACTCTTCCCTAATAAGGAGAGTTGTGCGGGGATACTTTTATAGTTTTTTTGTTTGACTAGATTAGCATTGGGATATGTGATTATGTTGTGTACAATGATGTTAGGATTGATTCTAGACATATCACTATATGACCATGCAAAGGCTTGGTGATACTTTGTTAAAAATGAGGTGAAATCGTCTAGTTCTTGTGTTTTAAGGATTTACCAACCTTAACTATACAAGGATCCCGAGAGGTATCTAAGTTAACGTCAAGGGTGGATTCTTTAAGTAGAGTTAGTGTGTCAAAAATAGGTATTTATGAAGAAAACAATCTTCACTTCCCATATGGGAAATTATATCCTGTCATCCTCATATTGGAGAATATCTACTATAGGTGAATATTCTTCAAGCATTTATGGCCAAATAAGGGGTAATGACTTAGCAGAGTGGTTGGATTGATAAGTGAGTGGCCCTAAATACATAATATTGATTTTTAAAAGTAGGTGGGATGGATACGGTTTCATTTGTGTCCATAGGATTTTCAGGGTTGTTTGGTGATGATATTTCTAGTTCGTAAATGGATGTCACAAGTTTAGATGTAGTGGATTTGCATATTTCGTAGATGAAATTTTTTATAGCCTAAATCACATTTCTCATAGGTTTTATAGGAAAATGGGATGGCTAATTCATCAATTCCTTGTTTGTAATGATTGAGGCCAAAACCTCTCCATGCACAACAATGGAGATACATACGAGAAAATTTTGGATTGTCGAGAGATTTGAAGTTTAATGTGAATGACATAACATGGTGTGGATTAATAACATGGGATGGAGTATTATCAATTCCCCCATATACGAGGTTTGTTTTGAGATAAGAAGGACCATAAGAGATGAAATATCCTATGTTCAGGTCATACATGAGTTTTTGTTAGGGCGAACATATGTCTTGGGTGAATGGATAGAGTTGAGTATGAGCAGACAATATTCTTTGAGTGTAAGACTTTTAGGGCCTCACTAAGAGAGGAATCATCTGGTAACTTGGAAGAAGGGATAGATGATCTAGTAGACTCTTCATATCATGAATCAAATATGGATTTAGGTACAAGAACATCATTTGGGTGGTACATCATGTAATAATCAGAAAACGGGTTTAGATTTGCGGTGATAGTTACAATTTGACCCTCATGTTCATATGTGAGATAACGGTGGAGGTTGGAAGGAGAAAAACACATGTTGCATATCCAGGAACATCCTAATAACATATTGTATTGAAACTCTCCTTCTATAATGTAGAATAGCTCTGGTAGGGTTTTGCACCGACCTTGAGCGGGTATTACAAAGCCTAACATGGGTGTGATAATGTCATTGAAGGATCATAATAAGACTAACGTTTGAGTGATAACAATGTTAGGTAGCTTAAATGGTCAAAATCAAGGGATGATATGATGTTAATGGAGGAATTTCTATCAATCCGAACCTCTTGATATAAATTTCAATGATTTGAGTAGTAATGAAGTGTCGTAGGTCATGATCTTCTCGGTCTAAGAGAGGGAATTTTAGATGGTTCGAATGATATAGCGGTGGACATTTTAAGAGAACCAAAAAGTTTTTGAAGGTAAATCCATCATTGGTTTTGATGGTTATGGATTGAAGGAATTATAGCATATCATGTTTGTTAAGAGGTGATGTCTGAACCACTTCATAAAGTGACATCCTGATGGGGGATTGGTGTAATTGCTTTATAAAAATTTTCTATACCATAGTGAAAGGGGGTGTTGTTGCTTGTATTGAGATTTTGGATTTGGATGATGGTGTTTTATTGGACACTTTGGGAGCTAAGGAAATATATATATTAGGTTTATCAGAAGAAACTGATAATTTGGGAGGTGGTGGTATGGCGATAAAATTTTTACTTTTCTTAGGTTCAGAATGTTCATTTTCATAATTTTGTGAATGGGTAGTGATATGTACAACATCAACTTGATGAGATAGAATTTTAGGGATGGATTATTTAGGTTTTGATGATGATGAAATTGATGTTGGTGTTGTGTTTGATTGAGAAGGAAGGAAGAGTAGACTCCAAATTTCTTGGAATTTTAAGTGAAAGGCTCTACAATCCTTTATGGAATGGCATCATGTTCTGTGGTAATCACAGAAAACACTGAAGTCATTGTTGAAAAATTTTCCCCCATGGGAAAAATTGGTATACAGGGTCCCAAAGTAAACTTAAGCTCTTAAGTGGGCCCCAAAGATTGCAAACATGTCATATGTGGTCTCTAGGATCTTGGGGAGCATTTCGAGGTATTTAGGAAGCATTTAAGCTAAATCAAGCCATTTAGGGTCATCCTAGACTCATAGTCCCATTATAGTGAAAAAATGGTCTCTAGCCCCTAAAATGGTTGAAAATGCCCCATGGTGGAAAATATTAATGTTTTAGGGGTCTAGATGTTTATTCCCCTCTCCCTCAGTTAGGGAATTCAAAAAATCTCCTCAGAAATACAAAAAAATAACATTAAGTGCCCTATAAGAGCTTGGGAGGTGATCGAGCTAAAAATAGCTCGACGAGCTCCTCACTTACATCAAATGGGACAAGTCGGTCCCAACTCAAGTGAGTTTACTCAAGCTCAGCATAATGAATGGTAGGGAACTCAAGGGTTTAATGAGCTTGCAACGAGAATCAACCAAGTAGATAAATCTCATTTGGGTGAGTCACAAAGTGAAAGGTTGGGAAAATAGGTGGAGCTCACTAGTCTACGGATGGGTGAGGTTTTGCATGGAGACCAGGCACGAGAAAGTGAAGGATGCCATGGTGAGCTAGAGGTCATGTTGTGGGCCAAGAAAATATGACACCAAGCTCGACAAGAGTTAGAGGAAGCATGAGGGAACTTGATGGGACGAGTTCAAAGATGAACACAATGTAATCGAGGATGAGTTCAATTAGATCGAGTTGATGTAAAATGTAGTTGAGGTCACCAAGTTAAATGATGTCATCCCTCAAGGCTGATTCAACTCGACATGGAGTGATCAAAGAAGGACTCAAATGGTCTATCCAAGTACATAATGAATCAATTCGGTTCCAAGGAAGTTAGAGTGATGTGTCATAGCAAGTCATGGAGATCAGCCAAGTTGAAGTGCGTAGAAGCTTGGGAGTTGAGCTCACATAGTGAAAAGTGACTCTGAAGTCCACATTTAAGACTTACGAGATGTAGAGTTTTGGAAATCTAGGTGGTGCGGGAGAAAGTAAACTTTGAATATAAAAATCTCCGAAACCTAAAGTTTTGGAGTCAACGAGCCGGACAGATTCCATCTTTGGGTTTCAAGAATGACTACCTTTGGATATTTTCTTCAAGGTTAGAACAATAAAATCCCAAAAATGGCATAGCGAGAACTCAAAGAGGCTAGCTCCAAGATCCTAAAAGTAAGGTGGACATATAGCAAGTCGGGGTGTTTTTGGGTTTTGGACATGTCGGTATTCGAGAGGTTATAGTGAGTTGGTTTTAGTTTCACGTTCTCTCAAGCCTGAAGAAATGGGTCCAAACCCCTTGATATAAAACAATTCCCACCCATTCCATTCAAAGACACATTGACTATATGCCGAGCCACACGGGAGGTTGAGCTGCATGGGAAAATATGTCGAGTTGAGGGGAATGGTGTGATGACATGGCTCAATGGTACAATGGATGCATCATGGTGATGAAGAAAAAATCTCGGGGATATGTGCGAGTAACTCGGTTGAGTTGCAAGAGCACAACAAAACCCTAAAATGGACCCCAATTTCAAACTGCAATAAATTTCACAATCCTTAATCATTTTTAACAAAATTATACTTTCCAAAAAGGTGATTCAAAGAGGAATGCAATGTTTAAGGCCAAATATTTTTTCCAAGAGATCAAGTGAAGGGAAAATCTAGTCAAACATCCAAGGAAAAAATGTAATAACTTCTAATGTACTTCACCATTTCTTACACAATTATAGTTACGAAAGGGAATTTTGGAGTCTACAAGATAGATCACGAAATTTCAGATTTTGGGGTTTTTGGACCTCTCAAATTGAAAAACTTTGTACTAGTAGGTGAGGGCCAATAATGGAGGTTGGTGAGAAGTAGGGTCATCATGAGCCTACGAAGCTAGATTAGATAAGAGGCGCAATCACAATAAGTTCCTTCAAACACAAGGCAACACTATTAATGAAAAAAAATATTTTAGAGACCTCCAAAATTTCATTGTAGGATTAAACAATGGTTTTTATGGGTTTTGGGAAATTTCAAGATTTCATTTCTCTCTCTCCTCTCATCAAAATTCCTATATAAATATGTAAGGGGCTTGCATATGAAAATATTTGTTATCACCTTCTTCTCCCATGCACCCCATTTCTTCTTGGGGCTTTAAGCCTTCCTCTCAAGATCTGTAATGGCTTCATGCCTCTTTCTACTACAACAATGTATTATGTATATTCATATGGAGCAATAAGATTATGTATGTGTTGATCTCTTTAACCTCTCATGGTTTATTGTATTCATCTTACCTTTCATTGTACTTGCTTAATATGTGCATTTCCTTGGTTATTACATGATTTTGGTGTGTTATGCTCATTCAGGAATGATGTATTGGATGTAATTTAGTTTTTGGTGCAGTCCACACTTCCTAGTTTTATTGCTTTATTGTTTTTGCAGGTAGGGGAAGTGATTAGCACTTCTTTCTCGGTGTATCACCGATCGTAGTGTAGGTTTATTTGATGCATCCTTTTATCCCTATCCCCTGGAAGAATTAGTTTAGGATCGGTAATAGTTTGGCTTGAACTTGGAGTAGTTAGTGGCATGTAGGTTAGGAGAAGGATCCAGGTCTTCTATGGAGAGTTGTTTGATTCGCAAGGTCCCACACTTCAAGACAACTCCATGTTGTCAAATCCTTCTAAATTCCCCATCTCAAACTGGGAAATTCGAGGGGTGTTGTGATTCAGCTTCAATAGTTTTGCAATGCTTGGTGGGACACCATAGTAGTTATATTTTTATCATATTTTAGAGGTGTCTCATTATCAAATAGAAAATCTTAAGCCATTGTGTGACCACACTCAATAGTTTTGGCATGCCCGATGGGAGAACAAGAAGTCAAAGTTTTCATTTTTAGTGAATTTTTTTCTACTCAGAGACCCAGGACATATTCAATCCTAAGTTCAAACACTTCAATTTTAGAGGTTTCCTTACATTTCGGAGTTCGGAAGTTACAGATTTCAGATTTTGGAGGTTTCAACTATAGGGTCAAAGTCTGAAATCACTTTTGATAGGTTTAACATGTGCAAAATGAGCTAAAAATTTCATATATGATAGATTGGTGACTAAACCTCAAAAGGGTATCCTTAGATTTTTAAATTTATGAGTTTCAAAATTTTAAGATTTTTTTGAATTTCAGGATTTTGGGATTTCGATCTTTTACAATTTTGGGAATCAAAACTTTCAGATTTAAAAGTTTGTACTTTTGGAGGTTTTTGATTTAGAGTTTCTTCTACTTCAAATTTTGGGGATTGTGTAATTTCAAACTTCAAGACCATCTCAGAATTAACTACCCAACATCACAAGAATTTTGAGATCTTCAAGGTGTGAAAACAAGTATCTATTTCATCTCATCAATTTTGTTGTGCACTTTGTGTAATTTAATTCTACAGAGACATACATTCAAGAAAAACTAAAAATCCATTTGGGTCAAAACTTGTTCTCTCGAATAACATACCTTTACATTTATTCACTATCCATTTCCATCCATTTTTCTCTCTTCCATCCCTTCCTTTTTCTTCCATTTCATGAATTCTTACAGTCATGGATTCATTCATCTCTTGGGATTCACATCTAGAACAACAATGGTGTCAGTTCATCCCTCCTTCGAGTTATAAATTTATTTTCGTGGTATTACCAACCATCTCCAGATCCATACTGTAATGGAAATCAAGTTCAATGCATGCCTAGATGAACAAGAGATAGGTCAGTTTGGTTATCCACCAAACCATCCATATTTTCAAGAGTGGGGGTATCTAGGGCTTCAAATCAAATGCAAGAAATAAATAATGGATTCAAGACCCCTTGTCCATGGGAAGGTCCCTTTCCATATTATCTTATCCTGCAGGAGAAACTAAGCTTCATAGTTGAGATGCTACCCCAACTAGAAGGATGGATCAAGGACATTGAAAATTAGGCACGTTAACCTTGTCTATAGGATACCCTTGGATTACCCCCTCATAGTTCTTTTCCTTCACCTCAATCGGTATCATTTCAACCCAAAACTCAATTCCAAAGTTTTCAGTTTGTTGCACCTATTGTGGATTCCACTTCTCTTTCTTCCACCCTTCCATCTTATTGTAGTTCCTATATCCTCTTCCCTTCCAAGAAAAATTTCCCTCCACATGAGAAGAATTATAAACCATCCCACCATCTCCACCACAAAATAAACCTATCGAGACTTTATTCAATACTCTTCCCACTTCCCCAAATCCATGCGGGGATGAAACTCAAAAAACTAGTAAAGAAGAACAACAACAAAAGGAGCCTAACACGAAAGAAATGCCTCAATTTTTGAAGAATTGGGCTGCTAATCTCGAAATAGAAAAGAAATCCCCTAGTGGTTAAGCATTCGAGAGGAGGTCAAGGTAGAGAAATAAAAGGTGGTGAAGTTTTATTCGATTACGATTGTTTCTACCAAGATAGTGATTTAGTTGTCTCTAGATGTGTAAGATAAAGAGGATCCAATCACAGATAGTCACCTTTTCTAGGAAAGTCGACGTAGAGATTTTCTTAGTGAAATTATAATTCAGAGCAAAGTGGGTACACTCAACGATTCATGCCATGCCCTATCAGGTATCTAGCTTCATTGGAGTTAGAACCAAAGTTTCCACCACCATTCATGTTCACCTCCAAACATGAGGGTGAGCTTCATAGTACCAAGGATCAACTACATCAATCACAACATCTCCAAGAGCCTCATGTGGATATTTCAAAAGGGTGTTTGTTTTATGTCTAGTTGATACCTTGAGAATTCAAGTGGAAAATTGGGTCCATGTCAAATTTTCACTCATTTGTACAGCCATGATTAGTTTCAAATCATCCACATGGCTGCAAGTTATAAGGAAAGGGAGATACTTTGCATTAATAAAGTGGCGATTTTTTTTAAATCTTCTCTACTACCGGTTGGTGTAGGGTAGGTGTAGGGTTTTGTTTAGCATCACAAGTGCTTAAGAACACTCTGCATGTCTACTCATAAATGTATGATTTTATATTTTGTACATATATTTTGATTTTTGTTTACTCTAGCACAGTACATGGTGTTTTGGTAGGTATCCGCACATGTAGAAAAGGTTCATACTTGTGGGAAACAATTGCAGTTCCAAAGGAAAAAAATGTAGAGAAACTAAAATTAGGTTAAGGACTAATTTTAATGATTCTTAATTCTTCTCATCCTTCAAGTCTAATCACGGGTGAACTTATGCTACCTCCACTAAACCAAAGTAGTCTCTAGCTTCATGTTGAAGAATGGAACTTTCAAAAGAAGGAGAAAATTCAAATTTAATAGAGTTCCATGATGTAAGAAATTGAAAACTATTGTATTCAAAATTATGTAGTGTGCAATCCATGCCAAGAAAGTGTCAATCATGTTCTCCATAATTTTCTAAACCATATTTCAACATAGTCCATCTTGGTCTCGCAGAATAGGGTTGCATAAGCGATGTGTCAAGATCTTGAGTCGGAAAATTTTCTACTCTCATAAAGCTTATTTCTAAGATTTTTTTATGAAAATTAAGAGTGCAAGTAATGGAAAAATTTCAACTCGTAGGTGCATTTGGTGTTTAGGTTTCATTTTTATTAGATTTAGGATCGATTGCGAGACATTTAGTGACTCCATGCCCAATGGATATGCCTAGGCTACTAGTTTGAAAACTTCTAGTAGGTAGATGTCCCCGCAAGTCACCAAATGTTTTTCCCCATCATGGGAAAAATTGGGATACATTCCCAAAGTAATCATAAGCTCCCAAATGGGCCCTACAGGTTACAAATAGGTCATAGGTGGTCTCTAAGATCTTGGGGAGAATTTATAGTCATTCAGAAGCATTCAAGATAAATCAGGCCATTCAGGGTCATAGGGAACTCATAGTCCCATTGTAGTGCAAAAACGGTCTCTCACCCCAAAATGGTTAAAAGTGGGCCATGGTAGAAAATCTTAATTTTAGGGTTCTCGATGTTCATTCCCCTCTCCCCCATTAGTAAATTAAAAAAATACCCTTAGAAATACAAAAATTAACATTAAATTCCCTATAAGATCTTGAGAGGTGATCGAGCTAAAAATATCTCACCAAATAGCTCGACGAGATCCTCCCTTACATCAAACTAGATAATTTTATCCCCACTCAAGTGAGTTTATTTAGGCTCGTCGAATGAATGGAGAGGCACCCGGGGTTAGGATAGCTCGTAAGGGGAAGAAACCAAGTGAAGGAGGCTCATTTGGGTGAGTCACAATGAAATGCTAGAAACCAGTAGAGCTTGGTAGTATATGGATGGGTGAGGTTTGCCATAGAGACCAAGGCATGGGAAAGTTAAGGAGCCCATAGAGAGATAGAGGTCATGTTGAGGTCCAAGGAAATATGGTGCCAATCTTGATGGTGAGCTAGAGGAAGCACAGGGGAACTCGATGGGCTGATTTTTGTAGCAAAAACACAACTTAGTGGAGGTTGAGCTCGGTAGGCGTGAAGTTGATGTATAATGCATCAAAGGTCACCAAGTTAAATGATTTTGGCCCTCACATTTGATTCAACTTAGCCTGGAGTGATCAAAGAAGGACTCAAATGGTTGAGCCAAGTGCACAATGAGTTAGTTTGGTCATAGGGAAGTTGGAGTGATGTGTCATAGCAATTCATGGAAATTAGTTGAGTTAAAGTACGCGAAGCTTGGGAGTCGAGCTCACGAGTGAAGATGAGACTCGAAGTCCACGTTTCAGACTTCAGAGATGTCGAGTTTCGAGATATAGGTAGTGAGGGACTAAGTAAAATCCAAATACAAAAATATTTGAAACCTAAAATTTTAGGAGTCAACGAGCTCGGACTGATTCAAACTTTGGGTTTTGGGAATGACTCGCCTTTGGAGGTTTTTTTTTCGAAGGATAGAATGATAAAATATCGAAAAGGGAATAGCGAGAACTCCAAAGAGGAGGGCTCTGAAATCCTGAAAGCAAGGTGGACACACGACAAGTCGGGGTGTTTTTTAGGTTTTATATGTGTCACGATTCAGAGGTTATGGTGAGTTGCTTTCATTTTTGCATTCTCTCCAATTCCAAATAAATGGGTCCAAAACCCCGATATAAAACAACTCCTACCAATTCCATTCAAATACCCATTAAGTATACACCGATCCACATGGGAGGTTGAGCTACATGGGAAAATACACCAAGATGAGGGGGATGGTGTGATGACATGGCTTGGTGGTATAATGGAGGCATGTCAGCGATGAATGAAATAGCTTGTTGGTATGTGAAAGGAACTTGGTGGAGTTGCAATGGCCCAACAAAACCCTAAAACAGACCCCAACTTCAAACTAAAATAATTTTCACAATCCTTAATCATTTTTAATAAAATTATACTTTTCAGAAAGGTGATTCAGAGAGGAATATAATGGTGAAGGCCAAATCTAGTTTCTAATAGAGAAAGTCAAGGGGAAATCTAGTCAATAATCTAAGGAAAAAATGGCATATCTTCCAATGTACTTCACCATTTCTTACAAAACTACAATCACCTGGAAAGGGGATTTCAAGTCTATAGTATGAATCATGAAATTTTGGATTTTAAAGTTTTGGACCTTCAAAAATGGAAAAAAATTTAGTGGTAGGTGAGGGCCATTAGTGGAGTTTGGTGAGAAGTAGGGTCATCATGAGCATACAGGAGCTAGATTAGACAATAGGTGTAATCATAACAAGTTGTTTCAAGCACAAGGCAACACCATTAATGAAAAAAATATTTTGGAGATCTCCAAACACTCATTACAAGATTAAACAATGGATTTTTATGGGTTTTGGGGTAATTTCGAGATTTAATTTCTCTCTCTCCTCTTATCAAAATTCCTATATATATATGTAAGGGATTTACATATGAAAATGTTGTTGTTCACCTTCTTCTCTCATGCACCCCATTTCTTCTTGGGGCTTCAAGCCTTCCTCTCAAGATCTGTAATGGCTTCATGCCTCTTTCTGATACAATAATGTATTATGTATATTCATATGGAGTAATTAGATTATGTCTGTGTTGATCTCTATAACCTCTCATGGTTTATCATCTTCATCTTACCTTTCATTGTGCTTTCTTAATCTATGTCATTCCTTGGTTCTTACATAATTTTGGTGTGTTGTGATCATTACTGAGAATGATATATTGCATGTAATTTTTTTGGTGTAGGTCCAAACTTTCTAGTTTCATTCCTTCATTATTTTTTTAAGAAGGGGAAGTGATTAGCACTTCTTTCTTGGTGTATCACTTCTCGTAGTGTAGGTTTATTTCATGCATCCTTTTAACCATGTTCCCTTACAAGAATTAGTTTAAGATCGGTGAGTATTTTGTCTTGCACTTGGATTAGTTAGTGGCAGGTAGGTTAGGAGAAGGAACCAAACTTCTCTGGAGAGTTTTCTTATTCGCAAGGTCCCACACTTCACGAAAACTCCATGTTGTGTAATCATGTTGAATGCCCCATATCAAACTGGTAAATTCTAGGGTGTTGTGATTCTTCATCAACAAATAGCAAGAATTTTTCCATCCTCAATGATCAAAAAATTTGGAGGTGGTAATGTAATAAGTGACCGCCAAGGAAATCATCTAAGACGGTGGTGTAATACCCTTTAGCTATAGATGTGGATGGTAAAAAAATTTAATTCATATTTCCCTTGAGAGGAGGTAAAACTCTAGCTATAGGTTGTTTATTTTTGGTTTTGGAGGATTTTTAGGTGTCATAAAAGATAGAGGATAAGGAATCTATATGGGTGGTTATTGGTGAGGATAATTAGATGGTGTGATAGGTGAGGGGAAATGGCCTAGTATAGATGCATGTTGCTAGGGATAAGTGGAATGTGTGAAAGGTGTAGGATATGGACTGAATGTAGGGGTTGGGTAGGTGTATTTTGGCCCCGAGATAATAGGGTGATTTACATGTATAAGGGAGCGAGGTCCATAGAAATGGATTTGATTTGGGAAAAAATATTTAGGGATATTAAATACCTAAACAACACCTTTTTACAATTCCCTTTTGTTGTTTTGGATGGACTAGCTGTGGTCGACGAAAGATGCAACAAAGTTGGATTTCCCTAGGTTATTTGTGTTTTGGATTGTTTATCGGATGTGGCTTTGGGTGTAGTGTTTGGAGGCACAGAGGATATAGGTATGGATTCAGTAATGGCATGTGACACATACATGGGAATAGTTTTAGTAGTGTTCACAATAGGCGATGTTCGATAATCATGGTTCTAGGATCATTGGATACCGGTGTTGATACATCGTAGGTTTTGATTCAGGAAGAAACATGGTGGGTTCAAGGATAGGTTCTATCTTTATTATTGTATTGATGGTGTGAACAATGTTTATTTGTGGTTGATCTAAAGATGAGGGTGATTTGGAAAAGGTTTCTTAAATATGTCAAGATTTTTATTTGGGGTACATTCAAATTATCTAAGTGAAGTTCACCCTTATCAATCAAATCTTGAAGTACATTACGAATGTGTGACACATTTCGATGTCATGTCCATTAACCCTATGGTATTTACAATAGTCATTATCTTGGTACCAAATAGGTTTAGATACTAATGTGTCGATGGGTCGAATAGGTGGGAGAGATATCATGTTGGAGGCAAGTAATTTGTCAAAAACTACACTATAAATATCTCATATAGGTGTATAACTACATTGTTGATGGGAGTGCTTGATAATGGATTTTCCTTGGGAGAATATTTAACTATGATGGTGTTGGTAGATGTTTTAGACTTATTAGTGCTAGATGTTGACTTAGATGAAAACTCAACTTTTGGTTTGTTAGGATGAAGCTTAACTTTTCCATCTTCTAGGGATCGTAATTTCAATTTATGGGCCATGGTAAAAGTCTCATCAAAATTTTGAAATGTGGATGAAATATGGTTGGCTCATGCACAATAGAAAACTTTGATTGATTATGTTTGAGGTAATCAAAAGGAAAACTTATTAACTACACCTCTCCAAAGTGGGTGACTCCATTGGTAATAGATTCATCTTCAAATTTTTGATAGCATATAGGTCATTGATGGTGACTTTGTAGGCTATGTTTATGGAAAAGTGTTCTAAGAAGAGTTGAGAAAGTTGTGTAAAGGAGAATAAGGAATGTTGTGGAATGTTATTGTATCACCAAGGTATGACTGAAATGGACATGGGAAATGTTCTCAACATGAGGTCTAAATCGTGAGCTATTGGATAACATGCATGAAAAAATACATGGATGTGTTGATGGGGATCTTATTTTCTATAAAAATTAATAAAATTTGGAAGTTTTGAGTGATACGAGATATGTTTTATATGGCATCTTTGAAGGGTGAATGGTATCATTACAATTTTTTTCATAGGAGAGTACATTCTTGGATGAAGATGAATAAAATTTGAGACTTGATATGCGGTTCAAGGGATTTAGAAAAGATCAGGTTGAGATTCTTGTGTGAGGATGAGCCAGCTGGAATAAAGACTGGATAGGTTGTGAGTATGTCTGATACTACTCAAGAATGCCTTGATGGTAGGAAATATTTTGTTGATAGGGAATTTTTTGGGGAACGTTGTGTTGTTGAACGTTCGATGGTAAGGGCATTATGTTGGTAAGGGATGTTCTATCATGGGATGTTATATTATGGAATGTTTTGTTGAGGTATGTTGTATTGTAGGATGTTTTTTGTGGTATATTATGTTGATAAGGGATGTTTTGTTATGGGATATTTTTATGAGATGGAAAAAAATTTGGAAGAAAAAGGTTGTGATGATTGTATGTATTGGTACTATAATGGCATTGATGTATGATTGAGTGGTTGTGAATATGTGAGTGAATGATGGAAGGATATGGTAGATGAAATAGATGATGGTGTCTGTTATGGAATATTTTGTTAGGGGATATTAAATTGTGGAATGTTTTGAAAAGTTGTAGATTGTGGTATGGAGATTAGTGGCTATGATGGTTGTGGTATGTGTTGTGAAATAGGGTGAGTGCTAGCAATGGCACTGGTATTGATTAGTGGTGTAGTTGTAGGGATAGACATGGTGATGTTTTGAATAGGACTAGTAACTGGCTATGAAGATACACCAGTAAAAAAGGATATGGAACTTGATGGAGGTTTTTGTACCTATGAAGAGACCAGGGGATTAGGGGAGGAAGTTATGGTATTGCTTAGGGAGGTGTAGAACCTATAGAAGGGCTTGGTGAAGATGTATATTTTTGGGTAGATGTGTTTTGTGAAGAAATATTGTGAATCTCATAAATAGGGATCGAAGAGACATCGGATGTCTTGAGTTTACTGGTAGAAGACTGACCATTTGATGCTTCAAATTGATTAATAGGAATAGGGAATTAGAAATTTTTGATTTCAGGTTGAGTGACATTTGATTTTTTGGGTTGATTGAGTATATGAGTACAACTACTAAATGAATGGTTCTTGATTTTGATCAATGAGACATGTAATTGTAGATGACAGATTATAGGTTTATGGAATGGGTTGGGGTGTAAATGGTTGAATTTGAAAATTCCTAATTGCTATATAAGAATTCAGATAAATAGGGTTTCAATCTAACATCTCTTCAAAAATAGGGCCTCCCCTATTACAAAAAGGAGGTTCAGACACCTCTATTTGAGGACTAGGAGAAAAGGGGTGTTCTGTTTCTTCTAGTGCCAATGTAAGAAAGATTTCATTATGATATTGATGTGGGGAATTGAATATTGGTTGCCTCATTGATTGACTATAGTTAACCCATAATTCATTCCAATTTTTTTGGGTGTTAGAAAGGGGAGTGGATGTAATTATTTGATGAAATGGGATTTGTTGTTGCATTGGTGTAGAAATTGCTTTGGGAAGTGTTGTAACATAAGATGGAACATGTTGCTGAAATGCAAGTGGTGGGGTGGTCATGTTTTCAAATTTTTTATTACAATCTTATTGTCCGTAAGTGCAATGGTAAAAAAACACACAAACACCTAGAAAATAAAAATAACTATCCATTCCTTTTTCATTTCTATTTAATTCCATAAGAGTAGATTTCTTCTAACTATCCACTCTTTATCACATCTCAAATGAACATTAGGAATTTTCCTCCTATTGATCAAGTTACTTTTGTTGGCTAGAAAAAATGTACCTAAGTATCAAGAGAAAATTTTATAGTCACGTGAAGGAAGGAGGCATAGAAGTTTGACAAAGTTGCACCCCTGTAGATTCACGCCCAAGAAGACAGAGTTCATGACTTAGCCATTTTGCATACATGGGCTAAGAATGGATTAAGTAAAAATCATGCATTGGATAGAGATAGAATACTTGGAGGCTATGATAAGATATTTTGGAATAAGAGGAAGTTGAAGAGTCATGCGAGTTTGAGCTAATAATAAAACTAAAAATAGAGTTAATTATAGATTATCTATTATTAGGCGAAGCTAGAATGCTTCCTTAGCTGATTTTGTAGTGGTGCATGGATATTTTAAGCATGTAGCCTATTTTGAGAAGTGAATGGGAAGAGAAGGAAAATCCCCACCCCTTATATATATACATATATATGTATTGATTTACATGGTTGAGATATACACTAATTATTACGAGTTATGTTAATGGTATGACTTTACGTGCATGACTTGGTGATGGTAATTATAATGTATTTAGCTATTGGTTTTGTTATGAATTAATATAACAGATTATTGTGGATGGTTATGGGTACATCAAAGACCCAAAAATATCATACATGTCAGGTTCCGAGTATTATTTCCACAACACAATTATATGGATGGGAGATGATGGATCCAAAGATGATGAAAACTCACACCAAAAATAAGTTATCATGGATTATGCAGACTCACATAGATGAACCTAATATTTATGAATGTTAAGATTCATTTTTCTCCAAGAGAATGAAGAAATAACCACATTCTAGACATGTGGCCATCAAGCCAACTCATTTCTCTGATGAGCAAGAAAGTAATGCTTTAACGAAGATATTTGTAGAGGTTGCATGCACGAGGATATAGATAGATCAATTACTATTCGGACCTTGTTAGAGGATAATAAGGATAAAGTGGAGTAAATTCAACATGTAACATATGAAAAAGAGAGAATTGAGGTGAGGGTAGATGCAATTTTGGATATGGCGAGTAGATAGGTGATGAAATTTTGCGCAGCAAAGTCGTAATATGAAGAAAAGGTGTTTGAGAGATTCCAATCTGAATTGCATTACTTGTGTAGGTTGGTTCATTTGATATTGGTGTTGATGAAAATTTCACCTCTACATTTTGTTGGATAATAGAAGGAGGTAAAATTAAATCAACCTCAAAAATGATGGGGTTTCTAAGATACCTGTGGACAATGATAATGGGTGTTGATGTTGCGCTTAGTGAATAATGATCAAGATTCTTTCCCGTGACTAAATATTTAATTAAAAACACTACACAAGATGTAATTAGTAATATGGATAAGCATGTTTCCTAGAAAAGGCCAGTTCTCAGAAGCCAAAGGACTTCCTTATGTGGATTTCAATCCACTTTTAAAAAAAAAATATATTCAAGAAAATGGGATACGATATAAGATATGTGAGAATGTGATCAAATGTCTAACACTTATTTATTTTATTAAAATCATTAGGTGATAATGATGATATGAAAATAAATGAATCTAGAAATCAAATTCGAGTCCAGTCAATATCTTGATTCTTGAGAAATTAGAGCCCATTGAATAGGTGAGGTCTTCCTCCTCGCAGAAACTATGATTCAAGTTCCTCGATGTAACCATATATGAATAATTATGAAAGCTTCTCCTCAGTATTTTACTTACAGGAAAAGTCAAAATCTGAATATGCAAGGTTGATTTCACTCCCATGTTCTGATTTAGGTGTAATGTTTGTGTCTTTGAGGATTATTTGGAGTTGCAGAGAGGATGATGTATCATTAAGGATTTATATCTCACATGGAAGGCATGGATCCAAAGCATCGTGCTCTCCCCCACTTAGGAAATCACAAAAGATAACCCCTTTCAATTTCATATGAGAATGCGTCGAAGAAGAGAGAATAAGGACTATAGGCATGCATATGATCCCACTTGGCAACCTTTCCCTTACACTTGGTGTTCCAATTCTTGAAACAGTTATTTAGAAACATGCTATTGTTGGTGATAGAGTAGCAAAAGGTAGATTTAGTTTTCTATGGCTGCACAAACATCTTCTTTGTTTTGTGGCCCGATTGGTGGAATATTTTCTGATGCGTCATGTGCATAGAGCTTGGGCATGTAGAACGTTGGTAATAAATCTGGAAGTAGCACAACTTTGCAGAATGTGGGAGTTTAATTTAGTACAACCGTTGAAACAAAGATTATCTCATCCTTTTGTCTAGTTCCTAATATAGGATGTGGATCAATAGGATCTGGAGGTTTGGGATCTAGTGGATCTTGAGCCGAGGTAATATAAATTCTAGATCTGGTGGGCATGGCCTCGCACTGACCACAAAAAAGTTTACTATGAGATGTCTCTTCACCTACCAGAGTACATAGGTATTGAGGATGTAACAGAGCATGTGCATATGTGTGAGATACTATGGCGCACTAAGGGAATCACAACTCCTGAGCGTAAGGAAAGTCATTTTTCTACTACTTTGCAAGGGCACGCATATAGTTGGTATAGGAAGTATGATCCGAACCAGACTATTGTAGATTACAATGTGTTGTGTGATGATTTCTTGGCTGATTTTCATATACCTAAGTTTAAACAAAAAACATCAGTGCGTTGAAGGAAATTAAGAAGGGAATGGTTGAGAGTGTAAGGGAGTATGATGCATGCTTTAAAACTTTGCTATCAAATTTTTCTTATGATATTCACCCTAACCAACATGCATAGTGGTTTGTTGGTAGTTTAATCACACCTTTTAGTAGGGTTCTCTCTCACTATATGTTTATAAATCTGCATAAGGCTTTGGAGGAAGCTCTACATGTTGAGGAAGTTCGAGCATAGACAGTGGAGTTAGCTCGTTCTTGGAGGCATAAATTATATCTACGGAAATTTTTTTACGAAAATTTTAGCCAATTCGGCACATGAGACATAGAGTGGAATATGGTGTATAAATTTCAAGTTTGAGGGACACACTAAGGATAGATTTCCATGTAAATTGGTGTGTGCTAGTTGCTGGATTTTCAGATCACAATTGGATCATGATTTGAGTAAATGCCCACTCTTGTACTACATGACCTAGAAGAACATGTTGAAAGAGGGTTTAAAACCCGCAAGTGAGGATCACGAGGGACAACGTGCACATCAATGGATGTGTGAATGGTAGCGTGAAGAGATCTCGAGAGGAGTGAGCATCAACCGAATGTGCATGCAAAGATTTGAAACACGGGCAGAACCTGGTTTGGACATAAAACTCTCCTCTATCTCATAGATCAAAAGACGTGTACATAGAAGAGGTGCCGAGTAACCCCTAGTGCTAAAATCATGAAAAATTGAGTAGAGAGGGGGAGTTACATTCCCATAATAGAAATGTAACTCCCAATGATGCATATGATGCACTGACACACTGACGTGCTAATGCACTGACGTGTAAGGGAATCTCATAATGACCCCTAAATGACACATGGACCTACGATCTCACCTAAGTGAGATGACTCACCTAATGATGTGGAAAATAACACACACCAACACCCCCCTTCATTGTAACTTAGGATGAGGTAGTAAGTCAGAAACAAGAAATGCTTCCCGGCACAAAGCCTAATGAGGTTCCCATGTACAAGAAAGAAGTCCCAAGTCGTGAAGGAAAACCCAGTGGAAAAAACATCCACCATAAGAGAAAAACACACTCTCTAATCTAAGAAAGATGCCAAATATGGGTCCCAGCCAAAGATGATCCTAAAAAGGTACCCATGTACAAAGAGGTAATCTCTTAGAAAGAAGAAGAAGAGAGAAGAAGAGGGAGATGAGAGGAATGCAGAAGATGTCATGGATGGATCTGAACTCTGCAGCTCTAAGAAGTCTCCTAGAAGAATTCCAATGATGATATCCTCTACCTCTAGACTGAAGAAGAGCCACCCAAACGAAATGTGTGCCTTCCCTTAACAAGGACAGAAATGACATGCTAAAAGTCTGCCCACTACACAAAGGAAACTAAAGGCAACAACACGAAAAACTCGAGTCCGGTGTATGAAAGTGTGATATAGGTCTAGCGAGTGAGTGTCAAGGAACCAAAGGTAATTCCACGTGTGTAGAACTATCGAGTGAAGAGGAACACCTATATAAAGGATGTCCAAGTGATGTGAAGGGAACATAACATCCTCCATAACAAAAAAGGGATCCATAACTGACGGTGGATCAATGAAGGTCTCCGGAAAAGTGGAAGTGGTAAGAGTCCCAGAATGGGTACTCCCAACAACAGAGATGATGAACTCCTCTGAAACACCTATAGATGGATGAGGGACCTGTAGAGCATCATAAGTAGAATCTGCAAAAAGACAACTAAGGTCAAGCGGTACTGGTCCCAATAAGGGGGCTCAACAAATAGAAGAACGATGTATGATAGGTATGAGTCATCCAATGAAGGTAGAGGAGTGAAAAGGGCCTCGCACACTGGAAGTGGAAAGGAGGTGAGTGTGATGACTATATGAGATTGAGAAGGGGACTACTCGATATTTGATGAGATGTGGGAAGTGTCAACACTCTCTGGAATAGTGAGAGAAAGAGGAGAAGAGTCCTCTATAGTACTCTCGACATCGAATTGGATGCACAATCCTTGTCATCAGAAGTAGAACCAAGTGAGCCTATGTCAGTGAAACTATCATCACATGAGGAAATGGAGGAGATAACTGAATCAGTAGTAGCAATAATGGCGGAAGTATGTGAAGGGTCTCCATACAAGCACTGAAGAATGCTCTAGACACGGTGAGGTGGATCTGAGTCTGCCACATGAAACCAAAGAGAATGAGAGACATGCATAATCATGTGACCAAATACATGGTCACAAGTTTTGAGGAAGTCCTCTAGATGATGATGATCAGTGGGTGTAGGAACAAGCCCAAGCAAGAAGGGTAAAAGACCCTCGTGGGCGAAGTAACATTCCATGGAAGCACGCCAAGGTGAATAGGTCTCTTCCCAGTGAGAAGTGGTGGAGGCTGTAAGGTGATCCTATGACACGTATGGAAAGAGCACTCTCCATGATGAAAAATTTAATATGCACAAAATCAAGACGTCAGACTCATCCGATAATGCGTCTGCATGTGAGAGCCAAAGAGTACAAGCAACCCCCTAGAATGTGGCACTTTATAAAAGTAGTGCATTTACAAAATTGGCAATGCCATCACGTAAAGCGTGAAAAATCATGCAATTTTGAATAAATAAGCACTAAAAAATGAGCAACTTCAAAAGTTATAGCATTAAACGATTCCCATAACTAATGAACAAATACACTAGATGTCTGCAAACGCATTAAAAAAATGCCTGAAATGGGTGCAAAGGGTGTCGTGTGACTACTAATTAGAAATGGCATGGAATTTTAGTAGGGGTTTGTTTTGATTGCGAGGGGGGGTTAGCCTTTGCCAACCCCGGACCTCGCCCTCCGTCTTCGACAAGCGTAGGAAGATTGATACAAGCCAAAAAAATAGCCTTATAAAATTTACAATGCCAAGTTGAATGAAATGTTTTTTATTTAACCACCTTAAAACATTAAAAAGGAGGTGGAGGGGGCCACATTTGGAAGAGTGGGCTGCCACGTGGAAGAGAGGAGAGCAACTGAGTTGTTGGTGTCCACGTGGTGGGTCAGTTTGGAGGAAAACTGCCAAAAAAAGCCAAAAGCACCAAAAATGCCAAAATAAATGGCCACGAGCAGTGCTATAAGTTGTAATAGCTCTAGATTCTGGAAGAGGAGGTTGTTGTTTGTGGGAATGTAACCGTTGGGAGACTGCAAATAAATTTATTTATTTTTCCAATGTTGAGTAGCAAAAAATGTTTTTCAACACATGGTCAGGGTGGAAGCAAGTCTGTTGATTCCAACATAGGTTTCAAGGGTCCACATGCTTAAACACCTCCTCTCAGCTCCACATGCATTCCCAGCTAGGTTTTTAGTAGATGTTCCTTGTGCAGAGGTCTGAAACGGCCACAACCACACTTGTAGAGAGACTGGATACGCTGAACAGAAAGTAAACTAGATGACCCACGATGAAGGTTTGTAATGTGAGTGGATACCAATACATAGTCCAAAATTGATCACCAAAGGCCTAAGTTTCCTTGGAAACAAAACCAAAGCTACTGGATCAGTTTCAGATCGAAGGCTAAGAACAAGCTCAACCAAGAAAGACAATGCACTGATGGTAAAACTAGATCCTTTGAGTTCAAGAAAACTTGTTCATGCGAAGAACACCGTAGAAGTAAACTCGAGTCGAGTTGAAAAACAAGGGAAGACTGAGCTGAAAATGGTGCAGAAAAGTTAGAGAAGGTGAGTTGGGGAAGCTTAGTTCTTGAAGACAACAAACACACCTCTAAAAATCTCAAAATAGCACGGAAAAAACTCAAATCTGAAGCCCAATCCTATGAAAATGCCTTCGGAAGATGCATGTAATGGTGGAGAACCTAGAAAACTAGAAAACATGAACAATGACCTCGAACACAATCAAACCCGTGCAAGAGGTATGGCCCCCAAATCAATGTAAGAGGAGTACAGTTGGAATTTCCATTACAACACATGCAACGAGAACCTAAATATCACGCCGGAAGTGGAAAACACGCACAGAAATGCCAAGGAGTGCATGGATCCACAAGATCTACTCTGATACCATGAAAGAGGGTTTAAAACCTACAAGTGAGGATCACAAGGGACAACGTGCACATCAATGGATGTGTGAACGGTAGCATGAAGAGATCTCGGGAGGAGTGAGCATCAACCGAATGTGCATGCAAAGATTTGAAACATGGGTAGAACCTTGTTAAGCCATAAAACTCTCCTCTATCTCATAGATCAAAAGACATGTACATATAAGAGGTGCTGAGTAACCCTTAGTGCTGTAATCATGACAACTTGAGTAGAGAGGGGGAGTTACATTCCCATAATAGAAGTGTAACTCCCAATGACACATATGACACACTGACACATAAGGGAATCTCATAATGACCCCTAAATGACACATGGACCTACGATCTCACCTAAGTGAGATGACTAACCTAATGATGTGGAAAATAACACACACCAACACATGTCATGTTATTGTAATATTTGTAAGTCTCACACTCATGATACGGATAATTGTAGATTAATTGATCAGAGTCATGATGTTATTGAAACTAGCGTGTGTCAGACTAATGTTGCAAATAATTCAAATCAGTAAGAAGGATAACATCATGAAGGGAAATATGATGGAGGTGTCCAAGCTATAGGTTGATGTGGATAATACAAAGGATGTGGTCACGGTGGTGGAAGAAATGAATTCCCTCGTGAAACCTATTTTACATGCAAATCCCCTTATCATTATAGGCATGAATGCCCTTAGAATGTAGTCTTCTCATGGTGTGGGAAGAAGCATAAGTTTGAAGAATTTCCTGAGTTATATGAGCACATGAGTAATAACTATAAGAATAATGATAAGGGTGCATGAGTGTTTAAAGTGCACCATTTTAGAAAACTAGTGGATGCCTAAGATTGCACTTGATCGTGAGATGTTTCTTGTATTAGTAACTAGATGTGTTGAGGATGCTTGCACTTGTGAGAGACCGAATCATAAAACTATTATTAAAAAGAAAGAGATGATAAATGTGAATTACCGATACCCTACCTATCATAAAGAGGTATACCAAGAAACTATGGAGGTCATTATAAAATTACAAGGTGAGACAAAATGCTTGAAGGAGTAGTCATGGAAGCTGGAGAAGGTGAACAATTGAGTTTCCTCAAAAATATGTTGATGACCTGAAGGAGGTTTATAAGATGCTTCTATAGGATAATATCATTCCTTTGTTAGGGAAATGTTTGAGGGAGAAGATATCAGGCACTGGATCTGACTACGAGAGACAAATATTGCATGTGAACTTACCTCCTCACAATCTTGAGTATGATAAAGAGATCACTTTGAATGTAGTTTTTGATGGGTGGTTATTGAGTAACATATTGATTAATACAGGGAGAAGTAAATTTACTCACTTTGGATGCGTGGAATTATATGGGAAGACCATTGTTACAGCCCTCTTCAAATGTGTTGTATATGGAGAACAATACTAGAACCACACCCTTTGGAGTATTGAAGGATATTACTATTACTATATAAAGGGTAAAGTTTACTGGGGACTTTGAGGTCTTGGCACTTGTAAAAGCAAATAGTTTTCTAGCATTGATTTGGTGCCCTTGGTATAACGTGAATAATGTTGATCTGCGCTTCAATAAAGGTTATATTAGTTTTGAGAAAAAGAGGAGCATGTAATTATTCCTTTGACAGATGGGAAATCTACACATTATGTATAATCCTTGAGTGAAGAGGATCTGAATATGATATATGCGCACATAGTTAAGGATCCTAAATTTATTGATCCATCTAAGTAAGGTGTTATACAGTGGGATGATGCTTAGTCTATGAGTGATATAACCAATATTTCCTGTGATAGTTGGGTGCATGTAACGTATGAAATAATCAAGTGAGAGATCAAGAATACGATTACTCGTATGATCAAGTCACACGTTGTTCGACATTTTAGTCATAACCAGGTACCTTATTACACTGATGAAGGAAACCATGATGTATTTTTGTGTGCCATGAAATCCCAGTGGAAAGACGAGGGTGATAAAAGAAATATGCTAATTTATACCCCGCACGAGATAGCAAAGAAAGCAGTTGGTGGACTACACACAAATATAACCTTTTTGAGTGGCAAGAAGTGAGAATCACCTTCTCTACTTGGTTTCTAAGGAACAATGTACCTTCTCATATACTTGAATTCCATGGGAAGTATTATGCTTCATACCATGTTCAAAAGTGTGAGAGACTCTGGAAAGAGGCATAGGATGCCTTTCCACCATCACCCTACCTACATAAGTTCTATACCACTCTAACTAGTTATGCGTTCATGGTATGTTCATGTCAAGTTTACAAGAGCCACAATTAATTAGCAAGAGATGACCTCATGTATGATTCAAACCTTTGACTATTTTTCTACTAAACCTTAAGTGAATAAAGAATTATAGATTATGAAGCACATTACTTTGGGAGACAACAAATGGCTATGGAAATCCTGTTAAAAATGTTTTGAGAGTTATATTTGGAGGTGCTTTGAAGAAGAAGAGATAGATGAGGAGCAGCTTGGGCACGCTTAGATGGAAAAAGAGAAGGGTAAGCTGGTTTACATGATTGATGATGAAGAAGTAGATAATCTAGATGTTGATCACACTATAGGTACACATGAGGTCTTAGATAGTGTTGATGAGAAGGCATACACTTATCATGAGCCTATGAAAATGAAGAAGGTCAACATTGGGACAAATACATAACCTAAGGAAGCCATTATTGGTGACTATTAGTCTAAAAAAGAGGTGGAAAATATTATTGAGCTATTGCATGACTTCTAGGACTTATTTCCATGAGGTTATCATGAGTTGAAGGGATTACATCACTCTTTGGGTAAGATGAGGATCAAGTTAAAGGAAGGTACATGCTCAATTAGGAATAGGCCTTACAATATGCATCCTAATCTATGCATCAAAGTCAAGGAAGATATTGATAAGATGTTGAAATATGGAATCATTGATCCCATTGAGGAGTTAGAGTGGGTTAGCCCCATGGTGATAAGAATCAATAAATATGATAGGATAAGGATCTAAATGGATTACAGAGAGTTGAACACTACTTGTTTCATAGAACCTTTTCCCACACCTTTTGTTGAGGAAATATTGGAAGGAGTTATAGGGCATGAGATATACTCTTTCACTAATGGATTCTATGGCTATCATCAAGCACAGACATGTAAGAAGACCAGGAAAAGATAACTTTCACCACTGAGTGGGGAAGTTTTGCATATATAGTTATGCCATTTGGATTGAATAATGCACTTGTAGTTTTTTCATGCATTATTGTACAAGAATTTGAGGAATTTATACACAATTTTTACAAGTTTATTTGGATGATTGGATTGTATATGGGCTAGTAAAAGATCATTGTGAAAATTTGAGACTTATGTTTGAGAGGTGCCAAAAGTTGAGAATCTCTCTCAACATTAAGAAGTGTATCTTTGTGACACCCTTTGGAACTTTTTTGGGACATATTATATGTAAAGAAGGTTTGTTGGTAGATCTTGCTAAGGTCACAGTTATCTTGGGTTTAGAGGAGCCTACCAATCAAAGTGAGGTGTGTGGGTTCTTAGGACATACATGTTACTACAAAAATTTCATTAAGGGATATGCTAAGATTTCTACACCCTTGGAATAATTGTTGAAAAGTAAAGGAAAGTTCCATTGGAATGAGGCACAATAGATAGCATTTGAGACATTAAAGGAAAGACTTACTTTTGTGCCCGTTATGTGATTTTCTTCTTGGGAAAAATTGTTTCGTGTAGATGTTGATTCCTCTGACATGGACATTGATGCCATGTTATCATAACTCCGTGATGGGATTTTCTATCATCCTATCTGTTTCATGAGTAGGAATTTGACCCCAACTGATCAAAATTATACAACTACAAAGCATGAAGCATTATCCATGATTTACGCATTGCACAAGTTTAGACAATACTTGTTGGTAACTCCTTTTATATTTTATACAAATCACACAAAGACTTAAGTACTTGGTTAATAAGCCTATTTTATAGGGGTGCATATGTAGGTGGATTCTCTTATTTCAGGAATTTGACTTTACTATGGTGGTAAAGCCAAGAAAGAGTGATTTTGGACCAGATCATTTATCAATAATTAGCTCATGTGAGGACATGTAGAGCATTGAGGACATAATGTTGGATGCCCAACTATTCAAATTAAACTGTGCACTCTATAATTTAGAATATTTTGTTGTGTTTTTACGTACTGGGTGTGTGGTGCCTAAAGGGATGAAGATCCTAGATAAGAAACAACTTGCCATACGCATTGTGCCTTACATGTTGATTAGTGGAGATTTATACAAGTTATACCATGATGAGAAATTGTACTGGTGTGCACTTGAACATGAGCGTAAAGTTATAATGGAGGAATATCATGGTGGGATTGTAGGAGGACATTATACAAGAAATGCTACCACACGTAAGATTTTTCTAGCTGGCCTTTGGTGGAAACACTATATAAGGATTGTAAAGAGTATGCTAGGGTGTGTGATCATTTTCAACACCTTGGGAAGCCTGGGCATAGATATGAGATGCCATTAAATTGATAGCAAGTAAAAAAACCTTTTGAGAAATGAGAGATTGACTTTGTGGGTCCTATTTCCCCATCTACGCATAGGACAGGATCACACTATTATTTTACATGTATATATTATCTAACTAGGTAAATAGAAACAATGCCTATGAAAGATTACATGATAGCTACAACAATGTTCTTATGGGAGAACATTATCAGCATGTATGGATGTCCGTTGAGCTTGACAAGTGATAGGGGCACACACTTTTTAAATGAGACTATCAAAATATTATTGGTTGATTTTATGGTGGTGCATCACAAGACAACACCCTATCACCCACAAGCTAATGGAATTGTTGAGGCTTTCAACAAGATATTGGGACATACATTGACAAAGATCTATGATGTTGGAAGGAAATACTGGGATGATAAAGTCTCTGTTATACTTTAGGTATACAGAAAACTTACAAAATATTAAACAAAGCCACAACCCTTTAGTTGGTGTTTGGTGCATAGGTTATTTTACTCGGTGGAATTTTTTTACCCTCCTGTGTATTTCATACATAAGAGGACTGGATGATGAAGACATAATTAAATATTTTATGGATAAATTGATGAAGTTGGATGAGAGGTGTGTAATCACATAGTGGAGATAGAAGACAAAAAGTCCATGCAAAAGGCATGACATGATAGACATATTAACAATAAGCAATTTGAGGTTAGACAGATGGTTCTTCTTTATGACTCCAAGTTTGTGTGCCACCCTAGGAAATTGAAGGTGCATTGGTTGGGACCGTATGTGGTGACATATATACTTGATTCTAGCACTTGTTAGTTACAAGTGTTGGATGACACATGGTTTCCTAGTTATTTCAATGGGAGTAGGTTAAAGCCCTACTATAAATAAGTCTTATTAGTGTTTGTAATAAGGCAATATTTCTAGTTAGATTAGATTCCCTTTAATACATTTTATTTATATGTGTTTTCTTTCATCGTTGTTATGCTTTATCAATTTAGTTCAAGTGTTTTGTTGTAATAAGAATTCTTTGCACACCCGTAGTTGATTACTATCTATTGAATTCATGCACAGAGGACCATGCATACTTTTAGTGTGGGGTGGACCAGAAAGAATAAGTGATTGGTGTTATATTATAGACTCAAAAGTGCGTGTAGAGAAAATTTATAGGTTCTCGATTTATAGTGTAGCATGAGGTAGGTAGCATCATGGGAAACTACTTGGTATGAGGCACATTGGATATAAAATTTAGATAAGGGAAGTGTGTGAAAGGAGGTATGTAGGTGAGAAGTAGTGGGCACACAAAAAGGTTATGAATGGGGTGAAAAAAATACGGTGTGATGTGTGGAAGAGGGAAATGGAGAAATTAATGCCACGTCTTTGTGGTAGTTGAGAGTAATTATTATGGTCAAACAAAAAATTTTTGAAGTAAAGGGTTATAAAAGGAGTACATTGCGAAGCTATTACTACCTTGCATCCCTTGAGCTTTTGAGGTGTGAAGAGTGATGAAGAGTGTATTGAAAAGAGTGATTTACTAAATGACAAACCGGGTAAATTCATAACACAAAATTGATAGATCTCTGCACGAAGGTGTGTTTGAGCTTGGTGTGTGTGTGAAGAAGGAAGGTTAATGCGCTTAAGGTTTTAAGAAGGAAACATTGCGGCTAAGTAATGCTAGGGTACGATAAAATATGAAGAACTAGAGGAATTTAGGGAATGTAATGGTAAGGTAAGGTAAGGGAAGTCACAGCTTTTAAAGCATGTAACAAAGAAATAGTACCAAAGAGAGTTGTGATGAAGGATCCTGTGGTAGAAAAAACCACAAGAGTGGTTCACAAAAATTCAAGATACCCAAAAAAAAAGTGATAGAAGGATGGCCATGGACTTCCCAATTGGTGAAATGTAAGATAAACAACTTTAACTACTAAATTGAGCAAACCATTAAGGATTTAAAGATAGAGACCATTTTAAGAACAAACAGAGGATTGCATATAGAAAAAGGGTCATGGACAATTCAATCTACATGTTGCTTGAGAGTATTAGGGTTATTCAGCTTATTTGAATAACCATAATTTGGTAAGCTTTGAACATCTATACCAGTGGCTCATGTCACACGTGCATGAAGACTTCTTTTAATTTGTTGGGAGAAGAATGAGGATTAATACAAGATTCATTTTCAAGGTTATAGGTTTACACAACTCTAGTCTAGATATTGTAGGTGATTTGACAAATGATGATACAATAGAAGCAATGGCTACTACCTTTAAGTATCATAAAGGGGTTCAGGATTTTAATGTTGAAAATATAGAATACCTAGCCACCAGGGTAGCAACGTGACTAGTTAGTTACAAACTAGGTACCTCAGAGAGGTGGAAGGAGGTGAACAAGCACTGGCTATACATAGCCCAAAAATGGTGAGTAAGACATATTATAACATCTAAAGCTATATTGTGGAAGGTATAGTGAAGGAGGCATACATCAAGGATGATAAGGGTGAGAAGATTACTTTGAGCACCATCTTACTTTTGATTTTGTTTTGTGAGATTGGCGTCCCTAATGGGCCAAAAGGTAAAATGTGCATTTATCAACTAGAAGACAAGTTTCCAAAGAAAGAAAATTTTAAATTTCACATGTCGTGGTTTGATCTTTAAGACTTAAAAACAATGCCAAGAGAGGTGGTTTATGAGGATTCAGAACATGTTTGAAGGAGAATGGAACATACCACGAGAGTTTCTTGGTGTGATAGAAGGACATGCAGATTTCGTGATATACCAACACTTAAAATTGGGATAATATTTCATGAATTCTGAAAGAAGATCCCGTGGTGTAAGATTCCTTTCATCTTTACAACCCATTATGTTAAGGATTTATTGAAAAATTTACATAACACATGGAAGTTACAGTTCAATGTTGATAAGGTATATTTAAACATCCATATTATGTGCAAAACATATGTCTACCCCAATAAAGAGGCATATGTAGAAACAATGGAGTTGGATAATATTGATATCACTCCAGAGGTTATGGTTGTAGGGAAAATTGAGCCTATGCTCGTGTATTTATACCTTAGGATGAGGTTTAAGGAAGGAATAATTATTGTAGGTGAGAACTTGTCACTACCGGTCCTCCTAAGGGTAAACAGATTTGTGGTCGAAAGAGGCAACTTGAAAGTATACCCCTAGGCAGAAAAGCAAGAACAAGAGGGCTTATAGAATGTTGTTGAGTAGGAAGTAAGAGAGAAATAAGATAGTACTACCCTTGATCATGGCAGAGAATACTTCTCGGGGGTAGAGGAATGTAGGCTAGAACCTCGCATCCTTTGAGACGATCACCGCATGTCACACCCGGAAATAATACTAAAAGGAGTAGAATAAAAGGTGTAATTACATACCTATGAAGGATAGTGATGAGGATAATTCATTGTGTGGAAGTGCACACAAGGATATTACCACACCTAGCCTTGAAGTATTGGAAGATGAAGAGATCAATGGTGAGAAACCATTGTTTTATGTGGACTTCCCCAACATAAGTGTGCATGGGCTTGAACAAGAAAGTACGCAGTGGAGATATGGATATTGAAGATAGTGTTTCTCACCCGACTAGGGGACCTGAGGGGAAAATTGGAGAAGAAGATAAGGAGAGCATTGAAACAAAGAGAAATATAGGTGAGCACTCCAGTGAGAAAAATAAAGAAGAAATGGTGTAGATGATAGACCTTGGGTACATTAACGACCTAAAAAATTATACGCATCATGTTCTAGAGTACTATTTCCATGACACAATTATATGGATGGGAGATGATGGATCTAGAGATAGCAAAAACACACACCGAAAGAACTTATTGTGGAGTATGCGTAATCACATAGATGATCCTAATTTTTATGTATGTGAAGATTCATGTGTCTCTAGGAGAATGAAGAAAGCACCACATTCTAGACATGTGGTCATCAAGCCAACTCAGCTCTTGGATGAGTAAGAAAGTAATTCTTTAACAAAGATATCTGCAGAGGTTACATGAAATAATATAGATAAATCGAGTAGTATTCGGACCTGTTAGAGGATAAGAAGGATAAAGAGGAGGAAATTCAATGCTTAACAAAGGAAAAAGAGAGAGATGAGGTGAAGGCGCATGCAGTTTTGGATATGGTAGAGAAGATTGGTGATGAAATTTTGTAGGCAAGGCCACAATATGAAAAAAAGGTGTCTGAGATATTCCCATCTGCATTACATTACTTGTGGATGTTAGTTCATTTGATATTATATGAGGATTAAATGTAGTCAGCAGAGTGAGAAGGATGTTGTAACATAGAAGGAAAGAGATAGGAAACAAGTTGTACGGTGGATAGTTGACTATGATGCCATTCTTGATACATTGAGGGATAAATTGAAGATGGAAAATTTGGCGTTCAAAATGTGTGAAGATCCTGAAAACATCATTAAGACAAGGATGTTGGAAGAATAAAATGCAATCCTTGTGGTAAAGAAAAATGATACTTTAGGGTGTGAGGAGAGGTTGACATTACTAGCAGAGAAGTGTGATGTGCTTAAAGTAGTCAGGGACCCTCATGATGACAGGATCAAATAATTGGGAAAGTTAATGGCACAATGTATGGATGTTATGGATGGCATGGTATCAGGATTGGCAAATGTAGTCAAGGTGTTAAAGAACAAGGGAGAAGACATGAATTTAGATGAAATATATGTACTTGGTGACATCCCTGCTAAAGCCAAGAAGGGACTCAGTGATTGGGAGGAGTTGGAATCGACATTAAGAACGAGTACCCGAGTTTTTGACACCTAAAAATATTAGCGCATTTGAGTTAGTTTATTATTCTTTCATTATTTCTGTAAATTTGGTGTTGTACTTTATTCTTTATTATTTGGAGAGATAATACATAATTACCCATTACGGGGGTAGAAATGATGCTAGTGTGGGGTAATGTTGATTGGAAATTTTTTAACCTAAGTATGAAGGCCACATTTGATAGTGGCGTGAAGGAAGGAGGTGCAGAAGTTTAATAGAGTTACTGACCTATAGATTCACAACTAGGAAGATAGAGTTCAAGACTTTTCCATTTTTCATGCACATAAGTTAAGGATGGATTAAGTGCAAAGCACACATTGGATAGAGATAGAATACTTGGAGGATGCATCACGTTATTTTGGAAACAATAGGAAGCTAAAGAATAATTCAAAGTTTGAGCTAATAATAGGATTAGAAATAGAGTTAATTATAGATCATCTATTATTAGGCAACGCTTTTATGCTTCCTTAGTTGATTTTGTAGTGGCATATGGTTATTTTGGGAATGCAACCTATTTTTAGAAGTGCATGTGTGGTGAAGAGAAATTCCCAACCCCTACATATGTATTTATTTACATGGTTTAGATATACATTGATTGTTTTTGTTGGTATGATTTTAAACACACACCTTGGTGATGGTAATTATAATTTATTCAACTATTATTTTTTTATGACTTAATATAATGGATCATTATGGATGGTTACTAGTTATTGACATCTATTTTATTTTTTATCGTATGGTAAATCTGATTTTGATCCTTGTGTTATTCACTATGCACTTTGGTTGTAAGTTGATTCTTGTTATGTTTTATGTTTAATTACTTTCTATGGATATGGAATACATGTATGATCATGCTAACACCTTAAAAAGATCGTATAAAAAGAGGTACCCGATACCTTTCCGTGCTTTTTGTGGACACTCAGTTTATCTCGAGTGATGGGCCAACACATCTATGGTTTGAGTAATAATAATAGACTACAACTTTACTTATTGGAAATGCTCGATTAGACATTAATTCTAATATTTGAACTAAAGTTTTGGATTCTAATGCTACTATTTCATAATTTCAACAAGACAAAGTGAAATTATTAACTTCAAACAAATAGATATCTTGATATTCAAAGGATCGCAAGGTCTAACATTCAAAGGAATGAAAAGATTTGAAATGATCCCATAATTTCTATACAGTGAAAAGAAAAATAAAATAGACAATTGGGAAACTTCAACATCCAGAACTACTAGATCTTCTACTAGAAGACTAGTAGATTTTTGAAGTAGCTCTAAAAGAGGAAGGCCCTCAAAAAAGACTCTTAGATCCAAGAGAACATAAAGACATTGTAGATGGAACTCAACGTCAATTGAGCCATCAGGAAATACCAGTTCCCATTCCTATTAAATGAAGATTATCTCTTGGAACATCTGAGGAGTAAATGAAAACTCCAAACAGAGAATCATTAAGGAGTTACGGGATTCTAGTAGTCCTAGTATTTTTATTTTGCAGGAAACTAAGATGAAAGTTAAGATCCTTGAAATTAGTATAATTTTTTTTTGGGAAAACTTTGACATGGTTGCGGTGGACTCTTAGGGAGCCTCTAGAGGTCTGGATACTCTTTGGGATAAAATACATTATACTGGTATGATTCTTAATGCTAGCACTAATCATCTTGTTATTAAATTTCATGTTATTGAGAACAATGGTGAATGGATCCTTTCTAATATCTATGCCCCTAATACGGTTAGTGGGAGACGTAAACTCTAGACTGATCTTAAGATCTTTAGAACCCAACATACTATAGCCAACTAGCTTATCATGGGTGACTTTAATTCTCCTCTAAACCCAGGTGAAAAATATGGAGGAATCTCCAGCTTTTCCACAGGTATGGAGGAATTTACTGATTTTGTTGCTGATCTTAATCTCTTGGATGTGGATCTCCATGGGAATAAATACACCTGGAACAACAGAAGGTTGGGAAAATATCTTATCCAAGTTATACTTGGATAGAGCCCTGATTTCTACTAGTTGGATTCTCAGTCAGGACTTCCACCTCTCTTCCCTACCTAGAATTGGATCGGACCACAATCCGATTGCCTTAAATCTTCTCAATTAGACTAAGCCCATCAAAAGCTCATTCAAATTTGAAAATATGTGGATGGAGCATGATGACATTTATGAAAAAATTAAAGAGTGGTGGGTTTGGAATGGTGAAGGCACTGCTCAATATAGATTGATTCAGAAGCTCAAAAATGTTAAAAAACAAGTTAAAATTTGGAATAAAAGAGTTTTTGGTAATGTGTTTAAAAAAAAGAAGTTAAAACAAAAGCTCCAAGATCTAGAAATCAAAATGAATACAATGGGGAGATCTTTTGAAGACCAAACTAAGGAAAAGAACATTCTTGCAAAGCTGCATACAATTTGTAGAGAGAAGAAGAATCCTTATGGAGACTAAAATCTAGGGCTATCTGGTTAAAAGGAGGAGATAGAAATACAAAGTTTTTTCATATGACCACTTTGAAGCACAAAGCTTGTAATAGGATTATGGAAGTGGCTAAAAGTAATGGAACTGTTATAAAAGATCCCAAAAGCATCAAAGAGGAAGCTCTCAATTTCTATAAAAAACTTCTTAATGAGAGGAATATCATTGCTGATGAGGCAATTTCTTTCATGTTGGAGGCTATTCCCCAAGACAAAATTGAGGAGCAGAGATTTAAAGATATCACTAAAGCTGTCACACTTGAAGAACTACAAAAAGTTGTGTTTACTTTAGAAGGTGACAAGGCTCCGGGCCCGGATGGATTTTCTATTAACTTTTTTAGAAATTTTGGGAAATATGTTTGGATGATCTTCTCAGAGTAGTGAATGAATTCTGTAGAACTGGAGACTTTTGAAAGAGCTGAATAACACCCACATTGTGCTTGCTCCAAAAAAAATGGATGCTAAGGACTTCAAAGACTTTAGACCCATCAGCCTTGTGAATGCTATCTATAGAATTTTTACCAAAATCATTGCTACCAGGCTTCAATTTATTATGAATGATTTAATCTCAAGGCAGCAGAGTGGATTCATTAAAGGCAAGATTATCCAAGATGGAGTGATTATGGTACATGAGACCATACACTCTATGGAAAATAATAAAAAAGTGAATATGGTCCTTAAGCTTGATATGAATAAAGCCTTTGACAAGGTCTCTTGGGTTTTTTTAGACAAATTTTTAATTAAATTTGGGTTTCTGCTAAATGGGTAAGTGCACCAAGTTGGGGGACAATTAAGTGCACATCAAATCCTGAATTTTACATTAAAAATAGCAAAACATCAAATTTAGTCTTCCAAGGACTTGAACCATGCAAAAAGTAAAAATATGTCATAAAATCATACAATTGCGTAGGGGAGATTAGTTTTGTATAAATACTGATTTTAAAGTGAATAGAATAGGATAAATATCATTTTATAATTTTTTACTAATAGTAGGTCTTTAAGAAACTTTTTCCAGGTGAATGTTTATGTCTAGGTTTAAGACTGAAAAATTTTGTTTCACTTATCAGAATGTGATAAAACTTATACCATCCCAACCGTGGTGAAATTATATACATTTTCAAAAAAAAATTATTTGATTTCAATATTTTTTATGAAGTTATGGTGGGAAAATAGAAAGTGCTCTATTTTCTTTATGTTTTCAGACCACTTTCACTGAGAAAAAATCATAAAAAAAAAATATTTCTCAAAAAAATACAAAATAAAATCCATCCCAAGATAGATAGTGGCATCTAACTTCTCACCAAAGGAGAAAAATATATATAAATTTTTGGTCATCCAAATCATGGGCAAACAGACTATAATATTATAGGTGTTTTAAAAAAATACCAAGTCATTGAATTTTGAGTGTTTAATATAGCTAATCTTGTCTATTTTTAAAAACAATTAGTATTTTAGAAACTAGATTCTAGATGCTACGATTCATAATAATATAAGTTTTTCTAATTTTGAGTGTATGTATTGCTAATAATCTCTACAAGTTGATATTATGTTGTTATTTGCAATATGACGTCCACTTATGACCCCCTTTTTGTCCCCCAACTTGCTGCATTTACCCAAATTCAGAAAAATTATTAAGGCTTGCATCACTACAGTCAGATTCTCGGTGGTGGTTAACGGTGAGTTTGAGGGATTTTCATAAGTAGCAGAGGGCTAAGACAAGGGGACCCCATATCCCCCCTACTCTTCATTCTTATGACAGACAGTCTTAGTAGATCAATTGGTAAAGCAATTATTGATGGTCTTCTGAAAGGTTCAAAGCCCACTTCCATCGATTACACACACTTCTCATCGAAATTTTGGATGATACAATTCTTCTCTTAATGGCATCCGTCCTTGAAGCTAAGGCTACCAAGGCTATTCTATAACTTTACAAAGCTACTTTTGGGCAAGAGATCAATTATGATAAAATCTCCATTTTCTTCTTCAATACTCCTGAGGAAAAACAACTTAAAATTACAAAAATTCTGGGATGTAAAATAAGTACACTTCTAGCCACTTACTTAGGACTCCCTCTTGGCACTAAAAAAGTTTCTACCAAGGTGTGGAATGATCTGTTGGAGAGATTTCAAAAAAAAATGGCTGGATGGAAAGGAGCCATTCTTTCTAGTGCTAGTAAATGCCTGCTCATAAAAAGAACTCTTCAAAATCTACCTATCTATATCATGTCTCTATATAAGATCCCTTTTACCTTCAGAGAAAAAATTGAGAGGATTCAAAAAAAATCTTATGGTAGGGCATGGAGGAAAAGTTTAAATATCACTTAGTTGCTTGGGATAAGGTTTGTACTCCAAAATCTATAGGAGGCCTGGGCATAAAAGACATCAAGAAAATGAATGAGGCTCTTATTGTGAAAATGGGCTGGAGAATGCTATCTGAGAAGCAACCCTAGATAGAATTAATCAAGGATAAACACCTTAATCAACAAGTTGTCTTTTATTTTCTTCAAGATGAGCATCTTCCTTATGGTTAATTTTTTTGGAATAACTTAGTGAAGAGCAGAAATTTCATAAAACAAGGAAGTAAGTGGAAAGTGGGAGATGGTTATGATATAAAATTCTAGGAAGATAACTGGTTTAATTGCAGCCTTATGGAAAGATTTGGAGTAGTCAAAGAAATTCTTGAAAGCAAGTATGGCACTAGAATCAAGGATTATATTGAAAGAAAGGGCAACAAAAAGAAGTGGAAAAAACTTTCTATGGATAGAGATGATCTAATCCAAACTATTTCCTCCCTACAAGATCAGTTGGACCTTATCCCCTTAAGTCAGCTGGAAGTTAAGGATGAGTTGGTCTAGAGTAGTTCTATTGATGGGAACTACTCTGTTAAAATTGGTTATAATACTTTCTTCGACAATAGTCAAACTGAGTTTAAATGGAGTAGAATTTGGATGAATGAGCTAACACCTAAAATTAACTTTTTCTTTTAGCTTGCTCTCAGGGGCAGAATTCTTACCACTGATAACCTGATAAGAAAAGGTTTTATAATGCCTAATAGGTGTCATCTGTGTAAAAAATACTATGAGGATATCATTCATCTGCTTATCCATTGTGAATATGCTACCAAAATGTGGATTTTTTCCCTCTCTAATTTTAAAGCTTCCTGGGTGGTACCGAAGGATTTCAGTCAGCTCTGGACCCAATGGAGCCCACCCTATAAACATTGTGTTGTGAGAAGGCTCTGAATTTAGTAATGCCTCATATTATTTGGAGGATATAGAAATATAGAAATGATATCATCTTTAGAAATAGTAAACATAATTATAAGCTCAAGTATTGAGAAAATTTCTAGTGCTATTAAAGAGAATATTGCTAGATTTAAACCCCCAAGAACAAGAGTTATCCTAAAAATGAAGAGCATATCTTGTCCCAACGGTAGATTGGAGTGACAATATTTGAAATAATTCGGTAATAATATTGATAGATATTTGATACACTCGGTATCCTCCTGATCTCAACTAGTGTAAGTTGAACTTTGATGGGGCCTCTAAGGGTAACCATAGAATTGTAACTGGGGGAGGAGTGATCCAGGATCATAAAGGTAGTTTAGTTGCTGCTTATGCCGGTAAAATGGGAATACAAACTAAACATTTTGTTGAAGCTTTATCCTCTTTATAGGGCCTTAGAATTGCTCATATTCATAATATCCAAAATCTCATTCTGGAAGGAGACTCACTTAATATCATTAATCATCTTAATCAGTGTTCACCTCCATGTTGGAACATCAAGGACTTAATCTTGGAGTCCATAAGTATTTGTCAAACCTTAAATAATATTTAGATCAAGCATACTTACCGGGAGGGTAACAAGGTGGTAGATGCATTGGATAACTATGGCATAAATGTTAATCCCATTATTTGGGATAATAGTGATCACATTCCTGAGTAGATTCAAAACAACATACAAGCGAATACTTATGGGCATGTAAATTTGGAATAAGATTAATGAGCATTTGGAGTGGGTCTTTATGAATAAGACTTTCACACACGTTGATAAGTTTAAAACAGCACTTAAGCAGATCTTGACAAGCAATCAAGGTTATAGAAAGTATAATGATGATTTAAAGTGGATTTATCTAAAGATTAAAGCCACACATGCAGGAAATATTATGCCTATAACAACTATTAAATAGTTTTTTATGGATTTTCAAGTTTGTAGTAAGGCTGATGATGATCTGGAGTGGGTTTTAAGGGGCTGATGCTCGCGCATGTGGGATCTCACAGGTACAAAGCAACATTTACGCAGGCATTCATGGGAAGTGTTATGATAGTAACAACTACACTATTCATCATTCCCATCGCATGAGAAAAAAGAGAAAGGCAAGTTAGAAACTGTGGCTATTATAGAATTCCTCATAGGAATTTTGAAGTTTACACTTTCAATCACTTAAGCCTAGTGAAAATGGGAGGATCCCCTTGTCAAATTGAGCCCAATGCGGACCCAGAGTGGAAGAATAATGAAGAGCTTTGGAATCTTCTCAACCAGGGAGGCATTACTAATTTTATTGAGAAGATACAGGGTCACGACCAAAGCATTTCCATGTAATTTGTGAAGGATTGGAAAGACCACAAAGTTGAATATGGAAGACAGAAGATTTTGATCAATGAAGAGTTAATCGCTGAAGCTATTGGCCTTGGAATGGAAGGGTACAGATTTTTCAATAAAAGGATTGACAGGCCTGCTGAGGAGAGGAAATTTGTGGAGGGCAATGAGAAACTGGTATTTGTCATGGTGGGTTTACAGGTCAGCTCTATCCCTCTACCTTTTGACGAGGTCACCCGTATGATGGTGAGATACATCTCTTTAGAGGGGAGATTTGTCACAGTGCCCTTAAAACATCTTGTGTTCCTCAATCACTTCCGCAGAAATTTCACGGTATGTTTCCCTCATTATCTACTTAATTCTCTTGAGCACTCCATTTTGGAGTTCCAAAATCATGCTCATGCGGTCCCTTTGCATCAAGGTCTCATTTTATTATTGCATAAACTTTGTCTTCTTAAGCTTCCCGGCATTCCAACTTCCCCCATCTTTGTTCCTTCTTTTCCCATCACTGTTGCCGATACCACTCCTTCTATCCCCATCACCACTACTGCTACCCCTATGACTTCCTTCTCGGCTCCCCCTATCATCCCCCCACCTCTGCTCCCCACCCCTTCACCTCCACCTCAACCAGACCTATAACTAGGTCTTCTAAAAGATTGAACTTGGATACCCCTATTTCGGGGAACGTTCCTCAAGTCTTGGAGGTTGCTCATAATCTCCTTCACATTAGTAGTATAGGTTCTCAGGAGACACACGTTGAGAGCTCTATAAAAAGGCTAGAAGCTTTAGAAACTGACATGTTTTTTTTGAAAGAATAAGTCAATAACTTGACTAAGAAAAAAGGTAAGAGGATGGAGGAGGAGGCTAATATTGACAATAAACAGGTTGACGATATCTACAAAAAAATTTACTCCGTAGACAACCAACTAGGGAAAATCAAAACTTTCCATGACCATAATATGGCTATATTTAGTGCAATTGAGGAATTTATTGAGCAAAGATGTCCGTTGGGTCTCTAATCTTAGTGGAGTACCAAAGCAAATCTTTGGGGCACGTAAAAAAGAAAGCAAACAAACCATTCAATAGTTGGATATTATTGACCCTACTCACATGACGGCATTGGCTATGTTCACCTCCCCATTGACAGACTAGTAAATCCAGACCAAATCCGCCAAGAAGTAATTGTGGATTTGCACTTCTCTTGTTGCCTTCATGCAGTGTTTTTGTTGTTTTTGGCTGCTCTTCTATAGTGTTCGAACTGGTTTGATGTTTTAGGGTAATCGCTCTTTTGTTACACTAGTTTTCTATTTCTTATCTAGATCTTGATCCTTCTTATAATGTTTTTCTTTCCTATTCTCGCTTCTAGTCCCTTTTTGTATTCAAGGGTATAGTCCCTTTCAAAAACTATTTACCAATAATTAAAAAAAAAAAAAAAAAAACTTTCAAAATGAACAAGACATTATAGAAAATTATAGGCGAGTTAAGAAAGAAGAAAATAAATCTTAAATTTTGTATATATATCTAAGTTGTTAGCTTTAGATATTGCTAACAATAAAAATATTCTTAAACACTTTTGTTAGAGCAATCTACCTTGTTCTTTTATATATCCTTCTTATTTTCCAATATGGATGGTGAAGGTGAAAGAGAAATAAGGCCTGGTGGAGAGGAAAGATAAAGGATACCTAGTCCTAATAATAACCAAAATAGAATCCCTAGATTTTAATGTAATAGAGATAATGTAACAGATGATGAAGCATCTGATAATGATGAAGAAAATATTATTCCTTGGCTTAGGGGTAACCCAAATGACATCAGGTAAATCCTCCAAAGTTTTCATATTTAAATAGTATTCATCTTCCCAAATGTTCTAGTGAATATGGTTCTTCATGGGAATACCATCTTGATGCTTTGAAAATAATTTGTGATGTTATAGGAGTGACCAAAGAAAGATATTCTTTAATATTTTTTTCACAATCACTTGAAGGAGCTTATAAATCAATTATTAGTCTACGTATTAAATCCCTTACGAAATTTTATTACATAGAAGATTGGTTAGAGGATTGCTTTGGAAAAGAAAAATATGAATTTTAATTGAAACATGAACTTGCTAGTATGACCATGGACCCCGGTGAAACCATTTGCACTTAACTATTTGTTTCACTAAATTAAGAAAAAAATACCTATAAATGTCGATCTCCTAAGAATATTGCACATTTATATTATTATAATTCCTTTCCATCGAAGTATAGGTTGTTTCTAGAAGATGAGGAAATTTATAACTTTGAAGAGACTTTTACCTTTTTCTTAGATTACAAAAAGAGGTTTAAAATAATTGGATTTAAAGATAGAATATTTTATAATGCTTTTGTAGAGAATATAGAAATTTTAATTTCCATTGAGAATCTAGGTAATGAAAGAGTTGATTTGAAAAGGTATTTACATGATCAACAATCATCCTCAAAAATTTATTCTACTTTGATTAAGCAAAATTAAAATTGAATCTGGAAAAGTTAAGAATGAACCTAAGGAGATGTATTGTGGGGTATGTGAATTAGATCATGATCCAAAACATGCAAAGCTACTGAAAAAATTAGAAAATTTGTGAAAGGTAAGAATCTTTCATATATCCGTAGTTTTGCTAATTATGATGTGAATGTAGTTCAAACTCGGTCTAAATATTATTCCAAAAATGATAATCAGAAAATAAAAATGTTGATGATTCCAAAGGAAAACAAAATAATGATCCCAATGACAAAAAAACCAACGGATAATAAAAATTCAAGCAATCCCACTTATGATGAAGTTCCATCTGGATTGAACAATGCTCAATAAAGATCCTTATAAAGGTAAACCATTTGTAAAATAAACAATATTCCCTGTTGGGTATGATATTGTAGTTGACATGAAGAATTCTATAAGTAATTTGAATATGTGTGAGATCCTTATTTTATCTAGTTAGTTTGAAAATTTAGAGGCTGCTTAGAAAAACATAGTTGAAACAAAACATTAAGTGGTCATTCAAGAGAATGAATCAATTAGTGAAGATAACAATAATGCGTATCAATTTTTGAATCATTTAAAAAAAACACTTGATTACATTCCTCCTTTCTATGTGTTAGTAAATATTCGAAAGAAAATCATTAATAATCGTATTCTAGATACAGGAGCATCAAATAAAATTATGTCCAAATCTATTGTTGATTAATTAGGTATCCTCTATGAAAATGATAATAGGAAATTGAGTTGTTTTGATTCTCATTAAACTAAATTTTGTGGAAAATTTAAATACATATTTATTAAGATAACACAATATGAAAGAATAATACTTATTGGAAATGTGCATATCTTATATATTACTGCTAACTATGTTATATTTCTTGGAAGGGATTGGTCATAGACTACAAAATCCTTTATTGGAAAGGATCTGACTTGGTAACTAGTTGGAAATGATATTTCTTTTATACATAGAGAGAGTGGTCAAGAACACCAATTGAAGTTGTTTCATCACACATTTCTTTAGTGGATACTTGGTATGCGAAATTATGTGTTGAATACTTTAGATATTAATGTTTTTGTTTTTAAGATCACCAACATGTTAAAGTGTTACCTTCTTATGACATTTGGATTATGTTTTTTTACAGTGCATGTTACCAAATTGAAAATGGAGCTAGTGTGGTTATAAAATCATTTGTTGACAAGTAATTTAATTATGCTTTTTAACTCTCATTTAAAACAACAAAGAATATTGCTGATTTGGAGGCTTTATGTTTGGGTTTACAACAAGCTTTAATTTTAAAATTTAAGAAGTTGGTAGTTTTTTTAGATTCAAAACTTGTAATAAGACAAGTTAAAAACATTTATAAAACTAACAAAACCCGTCTTCATCATAATACAAAAAAAATCAGGGCCCTTGATTGAACATTTTAATGCCTTCAACATTAATCATGTCTTTATAGAATTTAATTCAAAATTTGATAAGCTTGTTGTTTTTACCTCTAATCCTTCATTTGTAGACTAAATTGATTATATTTTCAAAGAAGTTTATAGGCCTATGATCCCTGATATTAAAACTAATTTTTGGTCTTCTCTTGTAATCAACATATAGATAAATTTTTGAAAGGGAATTATTTTTATTCGTAGATGATTGTGTGCTTAATTATAATTATTGCTTACAATTATCTAGTAAAAAATTGCCTACTAGTTTGGTCAATTTAGAGTCTATGTTCTCCCCACATGATCAACCCAAGATTTCTTCTTCTGTTGAACCTTATATAAGGATTATAGGTGAAACAATTGATATTAACTTAGGTATGGAATAAGAACCAAAATTTATTTAGCTTGGTGTTTTTTAAAAATGAAAACTAGAAAGATTCATTTATGAAATTAATGAAAGAATTAATTGATGTATTAGCATGGTCACATAAATACTTGAAGGGATATGATGCATGGATTATTAAACATGACATCCATATCAAACTTGGTATAAAACCCGTACGTTATAATCATATGAGAGTAATACATTTATTGGAATACACCATCAATAAGGAGCTCGAGAAAATGTTTGAAGGTGGTGTCATTTACCCTATAAGATATTCGAGTGGGTTTCTAATTTAGTGCATGTGCATAATAAAAATGAAGACATTCATTTTTGTGTTGATTTTAGAGATTTAAATCATGCAAGTACTAAAGATAACTTCCCTTTGCCAAATATTGATCAAATCTTATAGCAGGTCACCAATTTAGAAATGATGTCTCTTTTAGATGGATTTTTTGTTATAATCATATTTTTGTAAATCCATAAGATGAGAACAAAACTAATTTTACCACACAAAAAGGTACCTTTTCCAATCATATTCCTTTTGTTTTAATTAACATAGGTGGTAATTTTCAAATAGCATTGCATGTTGCTTTTGATGATTTGATTGGAATGATTATTCAAGTTTATCTTAATTATTTGAGTGAATATTATCTTAAAATGAAGAAACATTTAGATCATCTAAGATAATATTTTACTCACTTCCGCAAGTTTGTTATTTCTTTAAATCCAAGAAAAAAGTTTTTAGAGTTATAGAGAGAAAGTTATTGGGTCATATTATTACAAATAATGGTATCTCCATTTACCCAAAAAGGGTCAAAGCTATCGGATAATTAAATCCTCCTAAGAATGAGTCTCGTATATGTTTATTTTTTGGGAAAATTAATTTTTTTAAAAATTCATTTCTAATTCTTTGAAAATTTTCTCCCTTACAGATCTTACTTTAAAATACTCACAATTTTTGTAGGACTCTCATGCAGATTTTGTGTTTTTTAATGTCAAGAATGCTATCACTTCAAAGACCCATTTTTCCCAAGACCAATTTTTCTAAACCTTTCATTATATATCTTAATGCAACCAATAAAGCTTTGGGTGTTGTTATAACTCAATTTTTTGAAGCAAATGATGAAAATCCTATTTCTTATTTCATTCAAACTCTTAAATATGTGGAATTCAGTCATCCTTTAATTGAAAAATTTATCTTTACGTTAGTCTTGGTTTTGAGAAAGTACAAATATTTGCTAATGGGAAATAAAATTGTTGTTCATTCTAATGTCCTTGTATTAGCATATTTTCTTAAACAACCCATGATTGATGGAATATTAGCTAAATGGATTTTTAAAGTTCAAGAATTTGACCTAGAATTGGAAACCTATAAGACTATTAAAGGAAATGAGCTTGTCAAACACTTGGTTAAAATTGTTGATTCTACTGTTAATGTTATTATTTTATTCATGGATAAAGTGTTGCTTTTTTTCCCTCATTTTGAGATTATGAAAGATGTTGATTTGTCTTCCAAATTCAATATAGGTTTTTTCATGAAAGAGTGGGAATGTTTTTTGTCCCAAGGTGATTGCTATCATGATCATATTTATTACTTTAAAATCAATCATTTCCTACAAACTTATACATAAGGAAACAAAGAACACTTCTATTTCAAGCCCTTAAATTTATGCTTTAGATAAAAAAAATCGTTATATATCATGATGGTATCCATATAAAATTTATGACACATGATCAAGTTAAACATGTGTTGAGATGTTATCAAAAATTTGTTTATGGTAGTAATTATTCTCCTAAAACAATCACTCATTAAATTTTACGTGCGGGATATTAATGTCCTAATTTATTTAAAGATACATATAGATGGGTTATGTCATGTGTCCTTTGTCAAATGTTTACTAGTTGTGGATGATTACCAACCACACCATTAAATCCCATCATTCCAGATAGGCCCTTTAGCAAATGGGGAATTTGTTTTATCTATGATATGCATCCCCCTTCTTTAGTTATTCATAGATATATCTTAACAGCTTTCGACTATTTTACTAAATGGGATGATGTAGTTTCCTTGAAAATTTCATTTGCTAGTGAAGTTGTTAATTTATTCAAAAATCATTTATTTTCAAATTTTGGATTCCCTCATGAAATTATATTAGATAATGATTCAAGATTCATTTATGAAGAATACATATATTTTATTATCAAATATTCAATTATTTTGAGTCATTAATCAAAATATTACCCACAGAGTAATGGACAACTTGAGTCCACTAATAAAAATTTAATCAATATCATCAAAAAGTTGGTTCATAGCAGTAAAATAAATTGGCATTTGAAATTTTTTGAAGCATTATGTGGTGACAAAGTATTGTCAAAACAAGTTTTGGTTTCTCACCTTTTATGTTTTCTTATAGTTTTGAATCTACCATGCCTATTGAGTTACAAATTTCTTATGCACATACTACTTTGAACTATGGTTTAGATTATTAGATGAACTGTAACTATGTTTGAATGAATTGATTTCTTTAGATCAAGAAAGAGTTACATCAGTGAAAAAATTGAAAATGGTAAAGAAAAATTGAAAAGGTTATTTGAAAAAAGGTTACAATTAAGAATTTTCAAGTTGGAGACCTTGTTTTATGTTGGGATAAGGCTAGGGAGAATCCTAGAAACATCATAAATTTGACTCCCTTTGGCTTGGTCCTTATCAAATTGCTTCAATACTTTGAAATAATGTATTCCACTTGAGAGAGGTTGATGGTGATTGGTTATGTTTTATAATCAATCAAAAATTAAAACATTATTACAATTGAATCTCTTGACTTGTATATTATGTACATATTGTTTTGTCTTTTCTTTGGTTGTTTTTGTTTTTCTTACTTGTGTCTTGTCTTTTATGAAAAATTGTTGTGATCATGAAATCATAAATATGATCCATCTCTGTAAATATCTTGGTTTGGCTAAAAATTTCTATCAAGTTGTTTAGATGGTAAAATTCTCTTAAGATTTTAGTAAAAGATGATTTATAAAATAATGTATGTGATTTCATAGATAAATGTTTTACTGATATAGTTAATGAAAGGATTTTTACTTGATTTTCAAAGAAATGAAGGATACACTTTTTAATTGATTTTATCTGGCCCTCACTTCCCAATCTCCTTCCATCCTTTCTTCATTCACATTCAAATAGACATTCTTCCTAGTTTAATTTAAGCTATTATTGGGGTCCATGTAATTTGAATCAAGAAACAACATACTTGTGTTGCACTCTTGAGATTTATCTTTTGATGCAGATAACACCTTGTTACAAGAATCCATCCACCATGGTCACCATTTTTACTGACAAAATTTGACATAACCCCTTTTCTGAGAAAATCATTTAAAACTCTTATGTCTCTATTCCACAACATTTTTCCTGCATGTTTTCATTATAAGTTAGGTAGGGTCTACTTGAAATTTTAATACATTATTTACTATATATATATATATGGTGTCTTTTTGTCATGTTAGTTGCACTATTTTCAATATGGAGATCAAGATTTATTTCACAATATCAATTTTTGGTTTTCAAGATCAAAGATGATACACTTTCTCTTTCCATTCTCAAAATTTGTTATTGCAAGTAATGCATTGGAACTCTTGTAATTATTTTTGCATCTAATTTCATTTTGGACTACCACTTTTTGTAATTCAATGGTTCTAGGAATGGATTTGGATCGCTTTTCAACTAGATATTTGTTGATCCTTTATGTTTATTCTTATTATATCACCCTATATTTTGCTTGAAGGTTGGCTTACACATGTATGTGGGAAATTGGTCAGATGGGAATAAATTTGTATTTTGGCACCATGTATGTTCAAGTTATCACCTTGGTTTAGGATCATATTATATGATTGATTTACAAAGTGGACGTAAAGCAATAACTATTGGCATATGACATAAATTGTGGCAATTATATTGTGGTTAATATAACTATTGATCGAATTCGAATAATAATAGAAGTAAATGCATGTATGTGTGAATAAATTCACATCATCAATTGGTTTGAGTTATGAAAATTTTAAGTTTTTTGGGGGTATTTTTTGTATTCATACTTATTTTTTTGGTTTTAGATGTTTGTAAATTTGGGGGTTTTTTGGTAATAAATCGATGGTGTTGCCAGGCATAGAGTGTTGTGCTCATGTTTTTTTATCACCCACATATAAAATACTTCAAAATTATGCCAATGAAAAAGTGGGTGGAATATATGTTTGGTAGAAAAATAAATATTTTTCTCGGGTTGTGAAGACAATTTAGTTTCAATGCAAGCTAAATAAGCTCATGTTGAGCTCTTTTGTTTTTGTGGAAAATGCAAATGAAACATTCTATATTTTTATTTTAGTTGTGTATGTCTTAATGGTTGGATTGAATAGTTCTTTGAGAGCCCGTGGCTTTGTTTGGTTTCTTTGACATTCAGCCATGTCTTCTCATGCCTTTCGTGGGTTATTGAGTCAATTTATATATGAATGCATTGTTTTAATAATTTGTTTGAGGTGCTAAAGATAATTGGTATTAAATGTTTGTTTTCCATGTGATGATTTTGTGTATCGATTTTAGGAAAAGCATATGAAAAATTTGTTTTTATTTTAAATTAAGGATACACAAAGGGTTGCAGCTTCATCGGTCTTCTCTCGAAGCTAGTGATAATTGGTCTTATCTCGTGGATTTTATGGTTCAATATTCCACTTTTTTTGGTTATAGGTGACATAAGTCATTTATTGGAAATGGTGGTTTATTTCATATTATGTGGATATTTTATTTTCTATGAAATTTGAGGAAATAGTTTTAATAAATATACAATTATGTTGTTGTTATAAGCTCGAATCAGGTTGATGAAGTATGGAATAAAAATGGCAATACGCAGAGAAATAAGAGAAGGTCATGAATTCTAAAACTGAAATATCTTAGTGAAGGTTTTACATGCAAGTATGGATTTGTTAAGCCTATATTATTGTAATGATGGTAAAAATTATTTATTATCAAATGGGTCATTTACATTTGATAGATAATTCCCTGGTGAAATCATTATCACCTTACATCATGTTCTTTGTTGTTGAAATATAATTAGGTCATTTAGCTCACCTTGATTTGATGGATTATATAGTGGGAAGTTGTCTCCATAGGTTTACCATTGTTAGATCTTACCAGGGATGATTAATGTTACTATCATGTTATGACATTCTCGTTTTTTTATTTAGACATGGATTTTAGTATATACTTTTTTCTGCTTGAAATTTTTTTATGGCTTGGATTATATACTTTGATGATTTTTTTACATTTAGCAGATGATTATGCTTTGATGATAAATTGGACATGATAGAGTATGTTTTTGGTTTAAGGAATCGAATGCTAATGGTTATGTTATATTTTTTATTTAGTGTGTTTAAAGTAAAATGGGCACCCTCCACTATCTTTTCTCATTCCTCATTTTTAAATTCCTAATTTATTTTTACATATAGTTGCCTCTGAGTACTTCTCATTTTATATTAAAAATGAGGTTTCATTTGATGAGAGTATAATATTTTAAATTTAATTGAAACTTAAAGACAGATCATTTTTACCTGATTTTTCAAAAGTATAATTATATAAGGACTTGGATGACACATTTTTGAAAGAGATATAAGGTATTGTAATCATTTTTTAAGCTTATTACATAAGAAATGTTTTTTTACAAATTATTTTCTAAGATGCGTGATTCTATAGGTTTTATGATGACATTTTTTTGGGTTTGAGTATAAATTTCTGATACATAAGGTATATCTAGTTATAACATCATTTTAATGATTATATAATTTAATTATTTTGTATCTCATCTAAAATTGATTGCAAATTTTGATCTGTCATATCCTGAGTAGGCCATGAAAGTCATTTTTACTCCAATATTAAGACATTTGCATATTAATAGCCATGTTGGATTTTTTATTTATCATGACTCTTGTTAGATATTGTCTAAAGACAATCATTGAATCTCCATAATTACAAAAAAATTCTCATTAATTTATCTAGATTTTATTGAGAATCAAAAATTGCATCGATGTGACATATCTTGTGAATAGTGTGTTTATGTATGTATTTTGTGTGAGTTATTTTTATTTTTTATTTAAAGGTAAGTTGCATTACATGACCATTAATTACACCATGAGATCATGAATAAATCATTACTTATTTAATTCAACTTTTCAATAGGTTGTCTCATTAATAGACTCCACTATGTCAGATAAAGGCTCAATAACATTTGCTTGGAAAATAATTCAATCCCATTAATAAATGATTTATTGTTTCATTAACCTTTTGCTAAAAATATACTAACTTATTACTCAAATGATCTCAATCGTCTATCGAACTTAATTAAAAATAGTCTTATTGTGTTATTTTCTTACGCGTTTGTTTATTTCTTTATTGTTTCCTTGTATATTCCTTTACTTTTTGGAAGATAGAAATTACCCCAAAATATTAGGTTTCTCTATGATTAAATTTGAACTACCCATGCTTAAGCTATCCTTAAGTTTATCTACGATTAAATTTTTCTAATTCCAACTTGAACTTTTGTGTTATGTGAAAGGGTTGATTAGTTTTCAGATATTTTTTATGAAAAACATAAATGTTGGGAGAAATTTTTCTATCGGTGGAAGAATCTTCACATCCCCCATTTTGATGGTTTACCATAATATTTGATGTTGTTCTCAATATTGATTTTCATGGTATAAGATTTCCTTATATTGATCGGTCCTTTATCTCTAAGATAAAACCCTTCCTTAGAACTAAAGGATTAACAATATTTAATAAGAAAAATTGTGTGAGGTCTAAAATTATTAGAAAATTTCATCATGAATTTAATAAATCTAGCATTAAAATCTTGCGCACACTCATTAAGATGCCTCTTGATAGTGTCAAAATCACTCATGAGAAATATGGGATCAACTCTTTCACCGAATTACAACTTAAAACTTATCTTCATCTCATGTCATAAATATATTCTTCTATTAAGTAAATTATCAAACCAAATACTAGAAATTTCCTCCAAAGTGTGAATAAACAACTTGATAATAACATTTTCATAAACAATGTCATAATCATTTACTAAATTATTAAAATGTTTGAGATGTTGAGCATCTAAAATAACATTGATCTCTTGAAATTTAGGTATTTTCCTTATAAATTTAGTAGGGAATTCATTGGTATAAACTTGCATTTCTAATAAATTGATTTGTCTGAATTTTTTTCACTCCCAACAATGGGTGAGGATCCCTAGTATAGCCAAAGGCATCCAAGTTTTTATTGTTTCTATCTATATCGTGATCTATAATAGGCTAAATTTCCTCGAAGTATGATCAATATATGGAGTATTAGGAAAATCAACATGAGTGGAAGTATTTTGTGTTGACTCCTCTTTTAAGTCTCTAAGATAACTACTAGCTAGATCCGGGAAATTAATGGAAACAAAATTTTGGAATGAGGGATGAATCTTGAACACTTATTTTCCTTTAGACAAAGGGGAGAATAAAAGCTTTGGTATTTTCTAGAGGAAGGAGTTACACTAGTGATTGCATAATTTAAGGGAGAAAAAATATATGAAGTATTCTTACCACTTAATGATGTGGATCAATTAGAAACAGAATCTCAATTCTCATCAATATTTTCAATTAAAATCTTCTCTTTATAATTTAAAGGGAAAAAAGTGTTAGAAATAATTTTCTCTTTCTTGATAATATTAGTGAACCGATACTCAAGAAAACCAAGAAACTCAAAATATTCAAGGGTTTAAGGTACCTTGGAATAATTTGGTGATGAAGGATGGGCACAAATCGGACTCCTTGTTGCAAGCTTGATGGATCTGCACAACAAAGACAATTATAAATAAAATGGATTAGATGGTAGGTGAGGGGATTCCTAAAAAGTTGTTTTGAAGAAGCTTGAACTTCCTTATGCATATGTCAAACTCCATATTGATAAAAGAAGATAGGATAAATGATAAAGGACTGAATAAAATGTATAATATGAACTAAACAAAACTTGAAATTACAAGGATGAAAAGGAAGTGCAAATCTAATCTATATTAGAAAAATAAAATATGCCTATATGGGTTGATGTCAACCCAATATGCATAGGTCCAGTTAATGGAGACTCGGGAAGATGGATCAAATTAGAAACCAAAAAGGTAGATCTAAAAAGTTGACAATGCAGATTTGAAGTTGATGCAATAATGTGATGACCGATAAGAACTCATTGTATCAATGTGTTAGTTAACTATGCTAAGAGAATTGAAAATAACACCTTAATAGTTCCAAAACAAAGCTAACTACACAAATATCATCATGTTATGAGATTAAAGAGACTAACTACCAACATTATGCATTATAACTTTAAAAAAATTCAAACTAATATGTTATGCATTTAACCTCTACTCTTTAGATTACAACTATAAATGAACCTATATAGATCCATGGAAATTAAATTTGATTTTTGATCTTCAAGGGTTTGATAATGGAGGCTCCTTAATACATGGCTACAAGACCATTTTGATTCCCTTCATATGACTCAAAATCTTGGATGGATGAAATGCAAGGTGAAGATACCTAGCTCAACACTAATGGAGGATGCTCAAAGATGAAAATTCCTATAGTTTATCTTATATGCATGTAAAGGTGTAAGAAGAAAGGTAGGAGGATGGTTCATTATATAACCCTCTGGTTTGAAGAATCTTACATCCTATTGTATGTGGGGTAATAGAAAAACTAGGTTAGTAATGGATAAGCATGGTTTATAGTGGTTGAGTTTTCTTTAGGATAGTTTAGTTTGTCCTTTAATGACTCATGGGAATCGAGGGGGTGCATTAATTAAATAAAAGTGATTAATTAATAGGGATGTGAAAGCTTATAGAATCTTTTTAGAAAAAAATTAGTATGATCTAAGCTATGAGAGGAATTTAATCAAATAAATGATGATTTATTGATCCAATGAAAGGGGAAGCTAATCAATTAAGAATAATTAATTAGTCTAGATAGAAAGGAACATTAATTAATGGAAGCTCGTTAATTGGTGATTTGAGTGATAGAAGACTTAATTTATTAGTGTAGCGTAAATAATTGATGGTGATAGAAGAGAAAAGGTGTGTTATTAATGATATGTTGTCAATTTGTGGGAAAATGTGTAATATTCACAATTCAATTATTTAAATTGCTTAATCTAAATTATAGGTGTCTACATTTTCCCCTCTTTGGGGTGGTGTAAGTGATTCCACTTCAAAGATAGTAGTCAAATATACACACACAAATTTTGAAGAGATAGAAGAAAATCTAGTGGACTGAAAGATGCCCCCTCGAGTTTCGATGGGGTGATGAAAGAGGTTTATCAATGATCAAAATATGAAGGAAATGGAAATGGAAATGGGGAGGGGAATCATACTGTAATTGAATGATAAGAATAGTGTTTATAGGAGAATGATATAGAAGAAAAATAAATACAAAGAGAAAACAACTAGCTTTCATCTACTATAGAAAAATAAATTCTATGTCATCATATTACAAGTGATTACATCATCGATCCTTATAAAAATATACGCATACGAAAAAAGTGTAGAATGACATGAAAATCCATAATACGAATAAGTTTCCATTGCTTAAAATACAAACTCAATGCAACATATAGAAAGTAATGCAATATGAGAAGGAAACAAGCTTATTTATCAAGGAGATAAGTACAAACACACGTGCTCAAGCCAACAATGGTCAAAATGGTTGCACGAATGTTTTGTTATTAAGATGAAGATCCCCAAATGTTTGTGACTGATGAAAAGGGTTAAAAATGATTCCCAAGCAAGGATACATGTGAGGGAAGTGAAAAGGACATATGAGTCTAATGATAAAGCTTTGTGCACTACAAAACAATACCATGCAACTCAATGTGCCCTAGAGTATAGAAGGGCAAGAAGGATAGCTTAGTAAATGGTTGTAGATTGATGATTTGTGAGTCATTTGCTTCATGAACACGTGAAAATACCATAAATATATGGGATGTATACTATGTGTAGGACACAAGTTTCAGCCGTTATGGAGTGCATCACCAATTTTTTTACAAATTTTTGAATTTTTACAAATTTTTTTGAGGTTTTGAACTTTTTGAAAATTTTAGAATTTTTCGATTAATTAATTTTTAAAGAATTTTTGTATATGTAATACTTTTTTTAATGATTTTTGATTTTACAAGAAATGAGAGGATGGAAGATCGCCCGAAAGAAAGAAAAATGCCCCAAGGAGAAGAAACGGGTGCCAAGTAGCAGAAAATGCCCTAACGTTGTGAAAATGAGTTAAAAATAATTATTTAATAAAAATCATTATCACAACGCATAGAAAAAATGTTAGAACAACCACGATGGTCAAAACATGCCCGAGGGGAAACACAGGGGGTTAAAATGGATAAATATACCCCTCGAGAGTGGGGTAAACTATTGCAATCAGTTCATTTGTTACTACACCATTACCAAATTTTTACCGTGATATTTGAGTGAGATGGAAAAAGTGCAGACCCATAGGAGGTGTTCTAACACCACTCGTGTGTACATATGAGATGTTGATGATGGATCATTTATGAGTAATTCATCCCTCTCTATCAATTTTAGCTTTTAATTACATTTATTAGGGTAGTTAGTAGGTTATTTTTATGTGCATGTGCCACAGGGCACGCATGCATCAAAAATTATGTACCCATAGGAATACATGTCAAAATGGAGTATGTGTGCATGTACATGCACAAAAATTAGTGTGTATGTATATATGGCTGGAAATTGTGTGTACCTAGGTATAAACATGAAAATGTTAGCACACGTGACCAAAAAGGTGTGTAGGTGCTAGGTGGGTGGGGCTAGATAGGTTAGGGGCACTTATGAGAACATGAGCTCATGCAAGTGTTAGAGATGCTACGTATATGTACTAGGTGCACACACACACTAGAAAGGACACATATGTTCCCAAAAGACTAGAAAGGACACATATGTTCCCAAAAGTGCACGTAGGCGCCAAAGAAGGGAAAAATCATGACTTAGAAGAAACAATAGACTTTTTAGAAGAATTTTAGTTGATGAATGGGATAGTTTAGATGAAAAATTAATGATAGAAAATAAGAAAGAAAAGAAAATTAATAGAAGAATAAGAAATTCGTAACATGCTTGTGTTTTTTTGTAGAGACAACTATCATCACTACATACTAGAGAGTGGTATAGCTAACTAGTCACCATAGAGGTCAGCTTTCATCAATGACATAGGTGGATGATGGATATCTTGTTAGAGGTCACATGGTTATCTTACGCAGCTCATATGCCTTTGATTACCCTAGATCATGGCCTACTCATAGCCTTGGGTGAGAGGTGGCACTATGAGAGTCATTTATTTCAGCTCCTTCTTGGGAGATGACCATTACACTTGAGGATGCCTGACGTATATTACAAGTTCTGATTATTGGGTAGTTGAAAAATTATGCCGGATGATGAGTCGTGATTACGGACTACCTTATTGATATTTTTTTGATGTTTTGATATACCTCGTCAAGGTATGATGCTTCATTTGAACCGATGTATTACAGATCCCAGTTTACATCACATACCCATGTACTTGATGGCCCTTATTAGTGGTTTTCTTCTTACGGACAAGATCGGCGCTACATTTCCACTTGGCCTTATTGGTGTGATACATGGATTGCTATGAGGTGAGAGATAATTTTGGGGTCAGTGCATGCTAGCACATCTATATTGGGATCTACACCTAATTACATACCACGGTCAAAAGACCGTAGGTCCTACCTTGTTGCTGTAGTTATAGGCATGGGATCACATAGCCATTGGTCACCCTACAGGTGTATTATGAGTTCAAGATCCATAGGAGCCCTTGGTGATGGGATTGGTCCAAGTTGGATATGACCTGCACAGACACATGGGGGATACCTACCATTAACATAGAGAGTTTGACAATATTCATCATCTCATGATGGTATGGAGGCCGTATCACCAAGTATCATTGGGTTGAGGGTTACACTATAGAGTTTTACCATATAGACTGATGTGTATGACAATTAAGCACATTGTAGGATGTTCCTAGTCCCAATATGTAGCATGCAAGCCATGTTGCAAAGATATTTGATATGGGTTCATGGTTTCGACAGCTTAAGGCCCACACTAATTTTGACCGAGATGGCACCATAGCCTTGGCTTCCATTGAGACACATTAGAGATGGTGGAGTCACATCACAATATGGGCCTTGGTATGTGATATTATTACCTAATTGTCTTACCATTCCATAGGTGACATGGGATGCAGGGGTTAGGCCGCCTCCTGAGGAGGACAATGATGGTTACGATGATGACGATGAGGATGGTGATGATGGGTTTGATTAGAAAGGCCCGATGGTGATGATGGAAAGGGACCCCCACCATTACATCGGTAAGCATAGAGGTGGATACTAGTGGCTAGATAGATACGATGCCTTGAGTGGGAATTCTAGCGGTATACGAGTTTCCTTTACAAAGAGGTTCCAGGTGTATGAAGCAAAGCACCATAGGGTCCTCCCCGGAAGGTGAACCATAGGCTGATTCCTAGCCTACCACATAGTCTTCCAAGAGGTGGTGGTGGAGATGGAAATGGAGGGGTGTTGACGGTTGGAAGATAGTTGTGTTGCAAAAAAAATTATAGAAGGTCACAACCATTCACTCTAGATGATAGCCAAGAGGGATCAAACCAAGGCTAAGTTATAGGTTGTCACACTCAAGCATGGTCATGATAGAGTGTAGGTGGGTCATGACGGTGGAAGAGATGGTGCCACTTGGTTTCGAGTATATTTAGAAAATGGCTGCCCAGATTTCGTAGATTATGAGTTTATTACAGGTACATTACGAGAATAAGTGCAAGCTATTACTACAGAGAGGGACCAATTGGTGGCTGAGAGGAGGAATTACGTTAGGCCAAGCTAGCAAGATTAAAGGAAGAGGTGTTTTCATTCCGGTGGACTAATAGAGCTACCATGACACCACGGGTATACATGGAGTTGGTTATGACCAATGGAAGGGACTTCTACTACAAGGCCTTGTATTATGACGTTGTTTCATAGGGCCGAGAGTACTCAACCGTAATGAGTAGTCGATGGGAAGATCAAAAACGTCACGAGACTAGAGGCATCAACAATATCTATGGAGTAGCCATGGGATCCCTAGATAGGGTAGCAGAGACAAGAGAGAAAAGTACACAAGTGAAGCACCCTCCACTGGACCATAGGCCTCGAGTCCCCACGAGGATTGAGTCGAGACATGAATCATTTTTATTATACACATATGTATGTATTTTTGTTGTACGCCTCTTATGAAGGCTCTATTTTGATCAATGATGTGTCGGTTTGATCATGACTCATGATGAAGCCTTATTTTGATTCATACCAATGCTAGAAGATTTTATGTCGAGATGATGTATACTCTTTGAGACACATATGTATATGGACATTTTATTTTGACATGTATGATGATTATGATGATGATTGGACTCTATATTATGATGTTGTTGTATATGTATCAAAAAAAAATTTATTTATGATATATCTTGAGATAATATCATTTTTTTGTACATGAGATGCATTTGATTTGTCCACATGATTATTTATATCATATTTTTGCGGGGAGTGGGGGGTAGATTTTCATATTTTTGATCCCTCTTGCCCCATTGATGATATGGTACGTGATGATTATCTTATCATACATATATTATGTAGAATCAAATTTTTATTGATATATGATGTCTAGATGATGTTAGATGTGATGATATAGATTAAGATATAATGATTTGATAACAAAACAATGTACAATTAAATAACAAACAAGCACAAAAAAATGTTAATAAATCTACCAAATATACACATTAAGAAACTCAATTAACACAACTATGTACAATTATTCATAAGCATGTAAAAACACACTCCATATGTACAAATAAGAATGAATCTAATCTAAGTAAGAAAAGATAAATCTTGTAAGAAACACACTATACAAATGTATAAACAAGTAAAACTATACAAACAATGTACACACAAACAAACAAAGAAAGAGAAACAAAACAAAGAAATAAAGCAAGTAAACCACTACTATGTTTTTGTAAGACTGTTTTCAACTTCTTTGTATTGTTTTTGGGAGTTGTGTGAAACAATTTTCTATTTTTTTGTATTTTATGGTTTTCTAATGTTTTGGGTTTTTTAGTTTGATTCAAATGTTTTTGGATTTTCAACATATTTGAATGTTTTTGTGATTTTCAAATGGTTTTTCAAAGCTACGTACAAGAAACCAATAAAGGAGGACGCCCTTAGCGTTAGATGGGAATATACAAGAGACATATGCCACGTGTTATAGACAAGAAGGTGAATGTGTGAAATTTCCCCCAGCATTAGATGGGAACATACAAAGGAAATCCCTTCACTAATTTACAAGAAGAGAACAAGCCGGATCAAGACTTTGACAGGATAGTCTCATGAATAATCTCAGATGTAGGTGCGGGACTAGCTCTCAGCTAAGTGAAGGTACCCCCTAGACATAAGATGCTTATGAACAATGAATCCTCCCAAGGAATTGGAAACCAGTTTTCACTAAGGGACTTATCCAAAGAGCCAAAATTATATGGTTTTCACATTTGGATGACCTGCTTTCTCTTTTTCTTTTTTTCCATTTTTGTATTTTTCATAGTTTTTTTAATTTTTTGGTTGTTTTCTTATTTTTGTGCCATGTTTAAGCATAGAAATGCTTGAGGTGCATGACATTCATGGGATCCCATATCTCATCTCCATCATGATGGGCAATTTTATATGCTTCTAACCCAAATTTGGCCATAATGACATAGGGTCCTAACCAATGAGGTTCAAACTTGCCTTTCTTTTCTCTTTCCACCCTTGTGTTGAATTGGTTTTCCTTCAACACCAAATCTCTGACCTCAAACTGACGAGGTATGATTCTCTTGTTGTATATCCAGGACACTCTAATCTAATAGAATTTGAGATGGTTGAGTGTGTAGACACACCTTTCATTTAGGAGTTCTAGTTCTTTCGTTCTATCCACTCTTGTGTAATCCTCATCTTTATCTAGATAATCCCTAAAATATATTCTCAAGGAAGGGAGCTCTATTTCTAGGGGGTAATCGATTTTGTTCCAAACACTAGGGAATAAGGGGTAACACTAGTAGGGGTGTGAATGGATGTCCTATAAGCCCAAAGGGTAGGGTGAATTTGTAAATTCCAATTGTGACCTATTTTATTCACCATTTTCTCAATGATTCCAACAAGTGTTTTACTAGTGGCTTACGCTTTCCGTTACCTTGAGGGTAATATGACATGGAAAAATTTAATCGTATGTGAAAACACTGACATAAACATTTACCATCTTGTTCTTGAAATATTTTTCGTTGTCTTCGATAATGGCGACAATAATTCCATAATGATAGATGATGTGGTTCATGATGAACTTTGATATTTGAACACTTGTAACATATGTCAATGGAATAGCCTCCACCAACTTGGTGAAATATTTTGTGGCCTTTATAATGTGATTATGACTATCGATGAAGTAGGGGTGAGCTTCCCCATTAGGTCTAATTCCCATTTAGATAATGGCCATGGTGTTATGATTAGTTATAGATGTTGTCACGATGTATGGATGAAGTTCGATATTTCGGAATAACACACACTTCTTTACATAATCACAAAAATTTGTCTCCATGTTAGGCCGATAATATCCTAACCTCAAATTTTTTTACTTAAACCATCCCATTTATATGGGCTCTACGCACTCCTTCATTTACCTCCCTAATTTTTGTGCTTGACTTTACTACATCTAATTGTTATCCAAAATGGTGCCCCAACTCATTTTTGTGGCTAACTCCTTGTGTTCTTGCCTCTCTTGTGCCTCAGTCTACATTTTTTTATTTTTAGGCACTCAAAGATTTCTAGAAAGGTAAATTTTTCCTCCTAACTCCTTATATTTTTCAAGTTATGGCTCGGCGGAGTTTTTGTGGAAAATTTTCCCATTTGAGGCCCGCATTGACCAATAGGAAGGCTGCCATATGGCGGCGGAGGAGTTCGGGGTCGGAGGCAAATTTAATTTTTTTCCAAGTGTTTTGGTGGAAGGTTCAAATGGAAATTTTTTTCATGGGGCCATGCGGACCAATCAGGTTGTGACACGTGTCACAAGGGGGGGCGGAATGAAAAAATTTGCTAAGTATTTGCCAAATTTTCCAAAGTGGAAGAATGGAGCGGAGCCGCCATGAGTAAAATTAGGACACGTGTCCTAAGGGGAAGGTAGATTCGGAGCTTGGGGTGGTTTTTGAAAATTTTGCAAAAGTTTTCGGCAAAAACTTAAAAGTGAAAGAAGGGCCCGCACCCCCTGTCATCCATTCAAAAGCTGACACGTGTCCCTAGGCTGGCGGGCGGGGGAAAAATGAAAATTTTCCAAAGTCTAAAAATGTCAAAATTTCAAAGGAAAACCCACGGGAGGTGAAGGAGAGAGAATTCCAGAATGAATCAGAGCTTGCCACGTGGCATCTGACTAGCAGAGTGCGGGGAATTTTTGAAAATTTTTCCAAAGACAAAAAATAGGTAAAATTTGAAAAAAATTCTCGCCGATCCGTTTTTGGGCCGTTTTTTCCCTAAATCTTCAAACGATCATATCTTTTGATCCAGAGATCAAATTTTCATGTTCTTTATATCATTAGAAATCTGTTAAAATTATATACATGATTCCATGGTCAATTTCTAATTTTGGTTTAGTTTGGAGAGAGAAAATTCAAAAATAGTTATGGTACGTGTCCATGGCCAGAAATGACATTTCAACAACCAAATTTAATACAAAATGGGTCACATTCTTCTCCAGCATGGTCAAAAATGATAGGGTATGGGTTTGTAAGGTCCTCCATGCTATTTTAATGCATTTTCCATCAATGAGGAATGGGCTCCCACATTTTTTATGTTTTCTCTCTCCTGGGCTCGACCCATGCATTGTAAAAGCCAGATTTGGCTCATTTCTTGAGGGTTGAACACTTTTTGGCATTGAAAACTTCTTCTTTCACCTCCAGCAAGTGATAGTTGTAAGAATCAGACCTTTTTCATAGTTTGTAACAGGTTTATACCTCTTTGATGGTGGAATGCAAGAGATTTTTTCATGAAATTGACAGTGCAAACTCTGTGAATGCTTTCAGTCCTCTGTTTGTATTGTTTTACTTCATTTCAAGACCTCTAATTACATCTATCAGCTTGTGTATGTTTTCCCTTGTTGCATTTCATGAATTTGTGTCTATTTATATGGCAAGAAATGTTTCACCACTCCTTTTGGTGCATCACCATCTTTAGTTTAGTTTCATTTTTGCATTTTTATCCCTGTCTCCTTGCAATCTAGGGTAGAATTAGGATTAGAACCTCTGTAGTTGTGCAAAATATAGATATAAATCAGAGGAGTTTGAGGAACTAGCCTCTAATCTAGAGATTCCTCTCTCATTTTCACAAGTCCCACACTTGGAGAGAGGTTTCCATGTTGTGTAATCACACTGGATGCTCTAGAATCAACTTAGAAACCTGATTTACATCCAGGGGTGCTGCTGATTTGTAACAACAGTTTTGGCATGCTCGGTGGGACATTAGAGGTCTCATTTTTATTGCAGCAAAGTTGATGTGCATCTGCTACAATTTTCTTGCTTGAAAAGAGCTATAATTTGCACATCTGGTGACTCCAAGGGGAAGAATCAATTGGTTTCAGTAGTGCAGGCCTGAAAACTCATGAGAAGAATCACTACAAGGTCAAGAGTTGGAGAAGAAGAAGTGTTGTTTGAATACCTGCAGTTATCTCCAAGAGTAAGGTAAAGTGGGAGGAGAATCCAAAGGTCTCCATCTCCACCAAACATAACTCTCTCAACTCCTCCACCTGGTAGGCCTTTCATTCAATCAACAAGGGTTCTAAGGCCAATTAGAATGGCACAAAACAACCCCTATGTCAATTTCACTGGCAGCAGCCCACTTTCTCTCAATGCACAACATCCAATTCCAATTGTAGCCTTGAAGAACATTCCATACTTCACTGGAGAGAATCGGACTACTCCGGTGATCATGTTAAAGACATTTCCAACCTTTGTGCAATTCATGAAATCAATGAGATGCAAGTGGTATCAAGTTCTTTGGCATCTTCATTCAGGGAAAGCATTGCAATGGTTTAGAAGCCTTGGAGCTGGTTCATCACAAATTGGAATCAGCTGTGTATAGCACTTCATGAGCAATTTGGAGAGAAGGAGACAACTTGTCTCTTTTGGAGCAGTTACAACCATCGAGAGAGCTCCCGATGAGCGGTGATCGATTTCAACTTCCGATTTCAAAATACTTGGGAGAGAATTCCAGTGGCAGTCAGGCCAACAGCAGAAGGTGCTTTTCTCTACTATCTCAAAGCTCTAAATTCTGATATTTCTATGTTGATTCAGTCCATGGGAGGCATAACTATCCCTATGGCTTATAACATTGCCATTAGGGCTGAAAATTGTTTGATCCAAGCTGCAAACTTGCCCCTAGACCTCCCATGCCATTGTTTCCAAGTTTAGAGAGTCCAAACACCAATCAAGCACCTAATTTGACTCCTTCTCCCACTCCCAGAAATTAGAGTTCAAATGAAGCTTCTACTTCATCTCCAAGTGCCCCAAATGAGCTTGAAGTCATGAAGCAAGCTGAAAACCTAGGCAATGAGCTGGTTACTCTCAAGAGGCAACAAGCCCAAGGTTTTAGACCTTCTTACCAGCCCCAAGCTCAGCCTAACAGGCAGCCATACCAACCACAAAGACCACCTAATCCAGCTGCAAATATGAATCAAACAAGGCCTCCTGCCAATAGACCATTTCAGCCCTACAATCCAAATGCCATATCTGCCTCTAAGGCATTGGTGCCAACACAAAACAACATTGCTCAGGAGTATGACTGGTGTTTTCCATGCAATGAACCTCATAACCAATCCATGTGCTTCAATGGTGCTTTGAATCAAGCATTAATGGTGACAACTACTGGTGTGGAGGGTGAGGGCAATCAAGAAACAACCAACAACAAGAAACATTCCAACAGCAATCAGCCCCAAATGACACCACATTGGTAAATTGGCAAGCAGAGGATTTTTGTGGCATGAATCAGGCAGTTTCCCAAGGTGTTGCAGCCAACACAAGGTCAAAAAGGAGGAATTTGGGTGAAGAACAGCCATTGGCTCCAACCAATCCATGACCTTCTATGGTTCCACAAGTGGTTGGCAAACAAAATCCAGTTGTAAATGCACAAGGGCAGCCAAGAACAGCTCCTAGGCCAACTCAAATACCAGTTGTTGCTGCTCACGTGCAAGGAGTGAATGTGCAAACAAAGGGACAGCAAAGAGATCCTTCATCACCATTCAGTATCATCGATCAGATGAAGAAGACAAATGTCAACATATCAATGTGGGAATCCCTATCTATCCCAGGCCAAAGAGATTTGCTACAAGCTGCCATGAAGGACTGGCCAACTTCGAATCAGCAAGTTCAGATGCAAGAGAAAGTGCTCACAAATGCTGCCCAGCCTGAGGGGAATCATGGAGGACAGCAAGGTAAAATGTTGAAGCCCCCTCCTTTCTATGTTTCATTAATCATTGGAAATCAGCTAGTGCACAATTGCATGATAGACTCCGGGCAAGTAGCTCAGTGATGCCTAAACAAATAGCTGATCAGCTAGGGCTCTAGTATGAAACAATATCCAAAGGGGTAGTGCAGCTAGATGGGATAGCAGTAGCAATAGTTGGAGTGATTAAAAACTTGAGTCTTACCTTGCATGCATGTCCAAATGTTGTTGTTTTACAAGATGTATCAGTCATAGACCTTCCACCACTCTTTTCCCTTTGCTTGTCAAGGGACTTCACAACCAAGATTGGAGGATATTTGTCTGCTGATTGGTCACACATGTTGTTTAGAATGCGAGGTATGGAACCAAAGCTACAATCAGGTCTGAACCTATTGCAAACTTCCACATTGAGCCTTACACTCCAAGTCAGATTAATGCCAATTGCTCAGCATTTGATCAAGAAGATCACCCAAGCACTGATGAAGCTGACACCAAGGTTGGGAGCATCCTGGATCTAACTCTTGATGAATGGGAAAACAAGGTACATGCTTTTGATCCTTATCAAGAAGTAGAAGAATCTGAGCTAGGGGTCTATTGTATACATGAAGAAAATCAGCCTATTCCTAGCATCACCAAGCCAAACCACAAGGATGACAATGAGGTATGGCAGCTATTTTTTGATGGATCAAGGAGTAGACAAGGTGCAGGAGGTGGAGCTATGCTTGTTTCACCTCAAGGAGTAAAGTACTATTTAGCTTTTAGATTTTAGTTTGCATGCTCCAATAACACTGCTGAATATGAAGCCTTGGTGCGAGGATGCATTGGGCAATCAAGAAGAAAATAAAGAACTTGCAAGTCTTTGGTGACAGGTGAATTGATTGTAAATCAGGTCAAGGGACAACATGCTTTGCCAAGAATGATCTACTCAAGTGCTACAAGAACAGGTATGGGACCTCATGGAAGATTTTGAGGTTTTGGCATCAAATCCATTCTAGGAAAGAGAATCAAGCTGGCTTGATAGGCTTGCAGCGTAGTAAGGCAGCCTTTGACATTGTGGAAAGCATTCAAAAAGACAAGGTACAGCCAAACATCCATGTGATTGTGAGGCCTTCAGTGCCGGATAACAATGTCAGTTGGCAAGTATTTGAGAATGACCAACAAATCATCCATTTCTTGCAAGAAGAAGCTGAGTTCTCAGCTAAGAATCAAGAAAAATTGGAACAACAGTATGGTGACCAAGTGGTACAGCTGAGAACTAACAAGCTACCCAAGGGACTTATCACTTTGGAGTCCATTTTTAATCCCAATGATCAGTTTAGGAAAGAGAAAGCAAACATTCAGGTCAAGAGAGAAGATTCAGTATCCATCTTGGTGGAAGAGAACAAACCATTACAAATTGGAAAGATGACAACTGAGCAAGAAAGGTATGAGTTCATACAGCTGTGTCAAGAGTTCCCTGACGTGTTTGCTTGGAGCTATGAAGATTTGAAAGGTTTCAATCCCAACTTAGCTCAGCATACCATTGAATTGGATCCAAATACTAAGCCTGTCAGGCAGAAACAAAGACCAGTCAATCCACACATGGAGCCTCTCATGAGGAAAGAATTGGACAAGCTGATTGAGTCAAGAATCATATTCCCAATCAAGCATTCTAGTTGGGTTGCCAACTTGGTTCCAGTCAGAAAGAAGAGTGGAGAGATCAGATTGTGTGTTGATTTCAGAGACTTAAATAGAGCATCTCTCAAGGACCATTACCCACTCCCTTCCATGGAGCAAATCTTGCAAGTTGTGGCTGGCTCTGAGAGGTTTTCACTACTTGATGGCTACTCCGCTAGAATCAGATTATGGTGAAGGAAGAAGACCAGTTCAAGACAGCCTTCTGACAACCAAATGGGGACTTTTGCATACGGGAAGATGCCATTTGGGCTGTCAACGCTGGTCTTACCTTCGAAGAGCAATGGACATGGCGTTGAAAGGTTTGATTAACAACGTGGTGCTGATTTACCTTGATGATATCACTTGTTTTTTCCAAAAATGCAGCGACCACCTCTCTCATTTGAGACAAGTTTTCATGAGGTGTAGGAAATTTGGAGTGTCTTTGAATCCTAAATTGTATCTTTCTTGCACATGAAGGAAAGCTCCTTGGCCATATTGTCTCTAAAGAAGGATTAGCAATTGATCCAGAGAGAGTTGAAGCCATAAGAGCACTACCATTGCCAAGCCACAAGAAAGCCCTTCAGAGTTTCTTGGGGAGGATAAACTTTGTTCGGAGGTTTGTCCCAGATTTTGCAGCCCTTGTCAAACCTATCACCAAAATGTTAAAGAAAAGCATGGCTTTCAAGTGGATAGCAGAAGGAAAGGAGAGTTTTGAAGCAATCAAAGAAGCCATCTCTCAAGCACCAACTCTCATCAACCGGACTTCTCCAAGGATTTCATCCTCTATGCATTTGGAGGTAATGACACTATTTCTGCCATTTTGGTACAACAGAACAAGGATAACGATGAGCAGCCAATTGCTTTCTTTAGCCAGAGCCTAGATGACTATGAGGTGAGGTATTCTTTTATTGAGAAGCATGTCTGGCAGTAATCAGAAGCTTGAAGAAATTCAAGCATTTAGTCTCAAACAACAAGGTCTAGTTGCTGGTCTCACATGCTGGGGTTAAGGACTTCCTCCTCAACAAAGATTTGAATGAGAAAAGGGCAGGTTGGATCACCCGTGTCATGGAGTATGACATTGAGATCAAAATCACCAAGCTGGTAAGAGGAAAAGGATTGTGTGAGCAGCTAGTTTTGGGGAAGCAAAAAGAAGCATGCAATGAAGGAGAGGTTGTTTTGACAGTTCAAGATAGCCATGAGCCATGTGGCACTCAAGAAGAAAACAATGCTGCCCCCACTCCTTGCTGGACCCAAGGTATAATGCACTTCCTAAGCATAGGCCTATGCCCTCCGGAGATGAACAAGACCCAAAGAAGACACTTCAGATTGCAGGCTGTCCCATATGCCATTGTTGATGGAGTTTTGTTCAAGAAAGATGTGAATGGAGTGCTTTGTTGAGATGTATTAGCACAAATCAGATTCATAGGGTGTTGGAAGAATTCCATGGTGGACCAGCTGGTGGTCATTTTGCACCAAGAGTGACAGCTCTAAAAATCATGAAGGCTGGTTATTATTGGCCTAAAATTTTCAGTGATTTCTATGCATGGATTAAGAGGTGTAAGAATTGTGCATTCTTCACAGGAAAAGAGAGACTTTCTGCCCTTCCATTGCATCCAATCTCAGTTGACCAGCCATTCATGCAATGGGGTTTGGACTTCATTGGAGTCATTAATCCCAATTCAAGTCAAGGGCACAAATGGATTTTGACAGCCACGGACTACTTCACCAAATGGACTAAAGCAGTAGCACTCAAAGAAGTAAATGAGTCCAGCATCTTAGACTTTTATGAGGGATAGCAACTAGATTTGGTATACTACTACAATAATCTCGAGATAATGCATTGGCATTCATTGGATCCAAGGTAGTGAGTGGGCTGTCAAGAATGGATCTACCTAAGCACTTCATCAAACTATTACCCTCAAGGTAATGGCCAGGCCGAGTCTACAAACAAGAACTTGTTGAGGATCATTAGGAGGACTCTTGATGAGAATCAGAGGTCTTGGCATACCAAACTGAAATCAGCCTTATGGGCTGATAGGATAACTCCCAAGAGATCCACAGGTAACTCTCCATTCAAACTTGTCTATGGAAGAGAGGCAATCTTGCCCATGTCACTTGAGTTTCCAACATTGGAACTCATGAAGCAATTAGAGTTGCTAGAGTTTGAGCCCATGGAGGTGAGATATGTAGAGTTGATGGAGCTGCAGGAGGTCAAAAATCAGGCATCCCAAGCAATGGAAAAGGACCAAGCTTTGATCAAAAAGACCTTTGATAGGAAGGCCAAGGATAGATCTTTTCAGGTTGGAGATCTAGTGTTGAAATGGGATGTGGATAGAGAAAAACCGGGAAGGCATTCAAAATTTGATGCCATTTGGAGTGGCCCATACATGGTCACGAAGTGCAAGAACAACAATGCTTTCCAATTGGCCTCATTGGATGGTGAAGAACTGCAGATTCCAGTCAATGGAATCTATCTCAAGCGTTGCTTCTAGAGGGAAATTTACCACCTTGTAAATATTAGATTAGATTTTCATTCCTCCAAGTGCTTGTGCACATTGTTTTGTTTGTAGGTTAGTTTTGTTTTCCCTAAGTGCTTTGGCACAACTTGTTGTCCATGGAGATGTTTTGCAGTCCTTGCTTCCATCAGGTGATATTCCATCTTCCTCCTTGCACATTCTAAGTCAGTTGAGGTTCTAAATAGAATATTTGATGACTCCATGCCCAATGGACTACTTCAGGCAACTAGTATTTTCATCTAGCAGGCAGATGACCCCTCTGAGTCACCAAAATTGTTATCCAAAATGGTGCCCCAACTCATTTTTGTGGCTAACTCCTTGTGTTCTTGCCTCTCTTGTGCCTCGAGTCTACATTTTTGATTTTCGGCACTCAAGGCTTTACTGGAAATGGCACCATCAAATAGAGCTCTCTCTCAGGCTTTCTAGAAAGGTAAAGTTTTCCTCCTAACTCCTTATATTTTTCAAGTTATGGCTCGGTAGGAGTTTTTGTGGAAAATTTTCCCATTTGAGGCCCATGACCAATAGGAAGGCTGCCACGTGGCGGAGGAGTTCGGGGTCGGAGGCAAATTTAATTTTTTTCCAAGTATTTTGGTGGAAGGTTCAAATGGAAATTTTTTTCCGTGGGGCGCGCAGGACCAATCACGTTGTGACATGTCACAAGGGGAAGCGAATGAAAAAAATTTGCTAAGTATTTGCCAAATTTTCCAAAGTGGAAGAATGGAATGGAGAGCCCGTAGCGAGTAAAATTAGGACACGTGTCCTAAGGGGAAGGTAGATTCGGAGCTCGGGGTGGTTTTTGAAAATTTTGCAAAAGTTTTCGCCAAAACTAAAAAGTGAAAGAAGGGCCCACACCCCCTGTCAGCCATTCAAAAGCCGACACGTGTCCCGAGGGGGGGGTGCGGGGGGGAAAAATGAAATTTTTTCCAAAGTCTAAAAATGTCAAAATTTCAAAGGAAAACCCATGGGAGGTGAAGGAGAGAGAATTCCAGAATGAATCAGAGCTTGCCACGTGGCATCTGACCAGCGGAGTGTGGGGAATTTTTGAAAAATTTTCCAAAGACAAAAAAGAGGTAAAATTTGAAATTTTTTCCCGCCGATCCATTTTTGGGCGTTTTTGCCCTAAATCTTCAAACGATCATATCTTTTGATCCAGAGCTCAAATTTTCACATTCTTTATATCATTGGAAATCTGTTAAAATTATATACATGATTCCATGGTCAATTTCTAATTTTGGTTTAGTTTGGAGAGAGAAAATTCAAAAACAGGTTCTGGTACGTGTCCATGGCCAGAAATGACATTTCAACAACCAAATTTAATACAAAATGGGTCGCATTCTTCTCCAGCATGGTCAAAAATGATAGGGTATGGGTTTGTAAGGTCCTCCATGCTGTTTTAATGCATTTTCCATCAATGAGGAATGGGCTCCCATGTTTTTTACGTTTTCTCTCTCCTGGGCTCGACCCATGCATTGTAAAAGCCAGATTTGGCTCATTTCTTGAGGGTTGAACACTTTTTGGCATTGAAAACTTCTTCTTTCACCTCCAACAAGTGATAGTTGTAAGAATCAGACCTTTTTCACAGTTTGTAATAGGTTTATACCTCTTTGATGGTGGAATGCAAGAGATTTTTTCATGAAATTGACAGTGCAAACTCTGTGAATGCTTTCAGTCCTCTGTTTGTATTGTTTTACTTCATTTCAAGACCTCTAATTACATCTATCAGCTTGTGTATGTTTTCCCTTGTTGCATTTCATGAATTTGTGTCTATTTATATGGCAAGAAATGTTTCACCACTCCTTTTGGTGCATCACCATCTTTAGTTTAGTTTCATTTTTGCATTTTTATCCCTGTCTCCTTGCAATCTAGGGTAGAATTAGGATTAGAACCTTTATAGTTGTGCAAAATATAGATATAAATCAGAGGAGTTTGAGGAACCAGCCTCTAATCTGGAGATTCCTCTCTCATTTTCACAAGTCCCACACTTGGAGAGAGGTTTCCATGTTGTGCAATCACACTGGATGCTCTAGAATCAACTTAGAAACCTGATTTGCATCCGTTTGTGCTGATTCTCGCAACAACACTATTACAACAACAGATTCCCATCATAGACATGACAATAAAGGATTCCTCCTCGGAGGGTATAACGAGATATTTTTGGATAAGGATTTGTTTTTCAGAATGGGTGATATTGGGAGGAAAGGTACCACTTTGGAGGTAGGTAAAGATGGGCTCATACCATGGGGAAAAGGGACCAACGACCTCACATGTTGGTCATGATTTTGGCATGACATATGTAGGTTGACATAGATTTTCAACAAAAAATGGAATATCATTACTTTCTAGTGGAATATATAGCATAGAATCCACTGTTTCCATTACATCTGCGGATCAAATTTGTGCCCTTGGAATTTGTTCAAAGGTGATGCACACAAAATATTCTTTTAGAGTTTTTACCAACTTCTTATATGAGACGATTTTGTCATATTTGACTTTGTACTCATCGTTGACTTGCTTGAAAATCAAATGTGAATCTATAATGACTTTAAGGTGGTGGATATTCCATTTTATAGCTAGCTTCATCCCAACAATGAGTGCTTCATATTCTGTAATGTTATTTATGCATGGAAACCCAAGATGGAAATCTTGAGGTATGGGGTCTCTTGTAGGAGTGATTAGCACTACGCCTACCCCTAAACAATGGAAAGTAAAGGATTCATCAAAGCTTACTTGCAGGTATGATAGATTATTCAATATACATTAATGATGCATCTAGAACTTCTAAACACACGGGCTTTGTTCGAGGTAAGAGTGCCTCCATCGGTTTTTCGTGAGCACATGTCATTTTACTGACTTTAAGTGTACATACTCAATGTCAAATTCATTGAGTAGGATGATCCAATTAGCCATCCTACCAGTAAGGGAAGGTTTTGACAACAGATACTTGAGTAGGTCAACTTTGGATATAAGCTTGGTTTTAGTATTCAATAGATAATGGTGAATTTTTTGGAAGGTAAAAAAATGGTTAAACAAGATTTTTCAATTTGGGGGTAGTTTAGATCATATGAAATTAGGGTACAACTGAGATAGTACACTACTTTTTCTTTCTATCTTAGGTCATACTAAGAAACTAAGGCACCAATAGTAAATTGGGTTACATATATGTATAAAAAATTGGATCGTGTGGGGTTGGTGATATGAAGAATGAAAAATTCACCAAGTATTTTTTGAGAAAGGCAAAGGCTTGTTGTTTCTCTAGTCCCTAAAAGAATTCAATGTCCTTTTTTAGAAAATGGGTGAAGGTATAAAATTTTTCGGCAAGTTGTGAGATAAATTGGCGGATGGCTTATTTATGCGGTCTAGAATTTACCACAAACAATCCCAAGCACGCTGAAACATCACCCATCCTAAGCTAAGCACTCACCAAGTGCAAAAAGGTACTAGTCCCCTCCTTATAGTTGCTTGTACAGGATGTGAACATGATGAATATGTAATGTATTCATATATGAAAACAACATAAATATTCCACATATCATATTCCAAATCTAGATCTAAAATAATAATGAATTAAGCGATAAAAATAACGAATTCAACCATGTAAGAACTAGTTACAATCATATTTAACACCATTATTCACCCAACACACTCCATTATATTAAAACACAATAAACACAAAAGATTCTTACAATAAGTTGTATCATAATTTTATGTGTGCATCAAATCTGGTAGCATAACTCCACAATAGCTCATACATAGCACTCATGCCTAATCTACAAAAATTACTACATATTTATAAAGGGTGGGGACTTTCCTTCACTAATTACACACTTATAAAAAATAGGTCACACGCTACAAATAGTCATGCACATTTACAATAACACGCACACATGCAAGTGCACTAATAATAGATCTCTTATAGTTAACGTGACAATAGTAATTATAATTCAAACTCATGCATGGTGCTTTAGTAGATGCTCTTCCCAAAATAACATTTTTGTGTCACACAAGTCTCCATCCCATTGTGTGCTCCATACACTATCTCCAAAAATATCCCGTAACTATGAAAATGGCTAAGTCCCGATTCAATCTATCTTTCACATGCACTTCCTTCCCTATCCTTACACACCTTCAAATATTCTTGCTTGCTACCGTGACGTGAATCTTCTCATGCACATTTTCCTTGGTGTCATACTTCATGTGCTCAACATTACCCCACACTAAAAAACATTTTCGCCATGGCAATGGTTGCCTCCAGATGCTTAAAGAATAAGAATGGAAGAATATAAAGAATGAATTGTTGTAAAAAGAATAGATTTTACCCTTTAGTACCCTCCTCTTCCACCGGGAGAATTAACTTTGGATAGTATTCCTTAATTTTAGTTTCCAAAGATTTCTAATCATTGAACACATTCCTAGTCTTCTCTAGGACATCTGTAGTGATGCCCTCCAATTCGTCCTAGTTTATCTTCCCCTTTTCATTTTGTAAAAATATGACAACGTTAGCCATAATAAATATATGTCCTTCTAGAAGATCCATCTTTTATCTATGATATTTCCAATCTCAACCATCCTTTCATTATGTGGATGTTATGCTACTATAAGGGCTTCACACTTTTTCTTTAATAATGCCAATCTATCTCGTGCCCTAAATTCTCATCCTTCATTAATTTAAAAACTTCATTATCTTCCAATATAGTTCTTATTCTGATTACTAATTCTAGAGCTGCACAAATGTTCAATTCCTGGTGTTCTTTAGTTATCTCTACCTACAAAGTCTAGAGTAATGCCTCGTAAGATGAAATATTTCTAACCATTGAGGCCCTTGCTCTCTCTACTTCCTGTTCAGGGTCCTTTGGCACTGGCATGTGAATTGTTCCATCCTCAAGCACCAAATCTACTAGGGTACACACATAATGCATAGCTGAAGGAAACCTTTTAGGTACCTTAGATTCCAAGTGTGGTCTTGCTTTCAGGACATGGTCACCAATTTCTTCTACCATACTGATGAAGGCCTCATTATTTTTTTCGCTCCAAGTCATTTTTCCTTATAGACACACAATTTATATAGCTTTCACTTTGTTATCTTCTTGTAACAACGTAATAGTGGCAACCTTATCTATGTTCCTCTGCACCACTTTTGTAGATACCTTAACTAAGGCATTGCTTACCTACTCATTAGACATGAGAGTGGGCTTTAGAGTCATGTGCCTACTATGTCATGCCTTCTTCATTCTTTGGGACACACATCACTCCTCACATATATCAAAATTGGGCTCGTTTATGTGAGTTTGCATAGACCAGGACAATTGTTTCCTTGCAAGCCACGCGTAGTGGCCATGTCTGGGTCCATCAACTCCCATCCATACAACCCCTTAAGGACCATTGTACTTTGGAAATGGGTGCAGAAAATTTTACTTGTGTCCTCAGCATAGCCCATACTCCTTATAACATAATCCTCACTTTCTATCTTTGTTCTTGTCCCCTTAGGAATTTGAGCACCAAGATTTAGAGTTAGATCTTTGATGTTCTGAGCAATATCATGTTTTATTTCTTCTACCACCTTTACTCCCTCTTCTTCATCCTTCATATCTTCATCCTTGGGTTCCTCCACATCTTCTAGTTGTATAGGGGTTCCAGTGCACTTTCTGCAGACTCCTCTACCTCCTCATTTAGCTTTAGCTTTCTCCTTTTCTTCTTAGCCACCTCTTTCTAAGGTGATAGTCATGGTGATCTCCTCACAGGGATGTGGGCTTCCCGCACCTTAGGTGCTTGTTCTTCTTAATACCATTTTAAATTGGTGCTCTCAATGGACTACCTCTATGTCCAAGTATTCATCTTCTTGCTACACCTAAGGTGGAGTAATCACGCGCCTCGATCTCCAATCTTTCTATGGGATGACTTTGGCCTCTATGGTCTAAGCCACCACTATCTTCATCTTAATCCTCATCATCTACCTCTATAGCTTATTTGGGATTTGGGGATGGCATGTTCTACACTATATGTTTTCCCTTAGGTGGCCCTAGTAGTGAAAACTCATTATCCACGTACTTGTTATTCTCTAGCTTGATATTGAGCTAAAGGTATATGAGTGTTTCTCCAATTTCCCCAATTTCCAAGCTTACAAGATTTATGCTTATAACATCCAAAATGATCCTCTCAACATAGGCAGTCCGACTTGGATATATATGTCTTCCTTAGAGTGTGGTAGTCACATTCTACCTTATCTATATTAAAACTTAGGCTGCACACATCAGTAAAGTGGTGGAATGATGCTTGGAATTAGTGCGTTGTCAAGGCATACGATAGTTTGCACTATGGGATTGATGTCCTATCCCTTATAAAGCAAACCACACAATGCATTAGTGTTGGTACATCGTGAACTGTATTGCCTTACCAACCACCGAAGATAGTTCCTTGGGATGCACCAATCCTCTTCAAATGCAGTGTGGAGTTGATTGTTCCATATATATGCCCTCTGTTTAAATGGCCCACTCATTGACCCTTCACATAAATACTTGTCAAACATTTATGTAAGGGACTTGTTTTCCATGGGATATTCCCAAATCTTGTTCTTTGGCCCATCGGGATCTCCAATTTCCATAAATAATAGAGAAAGTAAGATATCTCCAAAATTGATCTTATCACCTGTGTGCACTTCCTCGATAATGGTTTTTACAATGAATCCTACTATGTCATAGACTACTCCTTGAGACATTTTCCTTGTAATATGGAGCCACATGGTATTCACTTGTGACCATCTCTCCTAATCATTTAACTTAGTCACCAAATGTGCGTATGCTTATACCACTTGAGTAATTATTCAATTTATCAATATCCATTCTGCGTGAATGCTTTGTATGCCCTAACTTCTTTCATGTTTGTATGATTAATGCTTTATCAATCAGGTCACTATCTAGGTCTACCCTATGCCTTTTCATCCTGTCGATGTCAAAATAAGGGTTGTTTTGATTCTAACCCTTCGTCTAATGAAATAGAATAAGTCCTCATGGAATCTAATCATCATCCACTTGTATAAAGGTTCATACTTGCCAAAATACGGGAGCTTTTATAACTGATAGACATCTACTGTTTCATAATTTCTCTCCAACATCATCATACACGACATATCTTCCATCATGCGCTTGTTGGTCTTTATACTTAACAATGCATCCAATTCTTTCTTATTTTTAAATGTGTGGTGGTTTTAGTCACTTATATTACACTTTTGGATGTGGGAATCCCATTCTTTTCCAATTATCACATCCTCTAGATACTTCATCTCTAAGAAATTACTCTTGATGGAAATTTCAGCCTCGTTTTATACTTTTTTCTTTCCTTTGGTGCTTGTAATAGGTGCTTTCTTTGGTGTCATCGTAAAAATTCACCTTTTGACTATCTATAAAGAGAAAACTCAAAACCTAGCTTGAATCTACATGCCCTAGCTTGAAATTGTGTTCCCTAGCTCCTCCTCAATGCTTCACTACTCAAACCATCCACCAATGGGGATGTAAGCCTCTTCATGTAACAATCTGCTCTCCACATCTAGTTTCACAACTCTCCACTCCTTAACATGATTTTCTTAGCTCGTTTGCATTTATCTTACTCAAATAGTTATTATCGCAAAGGTAAAAATGAACCCAGATCATGTCCTTATATAGATTTTCAAAAATTTAGTACGTTTATTACTCCTCCACCTATCAACAATCCTCTCATTAATTGACCATTTACACAATATCTATGTCATACATCTTCGCACCCTAGCTATAACCTTATATCACTTCTTCCTACCTTCTACCTACGAATTCTATTTAGCATAGTTCCATGCACTCACATACATTTCCATTGCACCTTCCCTTGGTAGTCTCTACACGGCTGCCGCTTACCTCATGTTATATTGTTCCCTCATTTATCTCCATCTACAGTCATTTTTAAATCAATCTCTTTTCTCGACAACTCCTCTAAAAACTTAAATAACACTTGTATAAGTTTGTTCCTTTATGTGTACCTAGTTGTAAATAGCCACCCCACATCAATTGTATGTGTAGTCCTCTGTGCATAAAATTTCTTCAAATGGTAATTAGGTTTCATGCGCAAATGTGTTTATTACACAAAACACCAACTAAATTGACAAAGCATAGCGACCAAAAATAAATACATTAAGGAAATACATAAATGAAAACCTAGTCTAAATGGAAACACTACCTTATTACAAAAACCAAGAAGACTTATTTATAGTAGGGCTTCAACCTAATCCTATTAAAGTATCTGGGTAACCATATTCCATCAAGTTTATCTAACTGAAAAGCACCTGATTCAAGTATATGAGTGATAATATATGGTCCCAACCAATGTAATTTAAGCTTGCCTAGATGGCACATAAACTTAGAGTCATAAAGAAGCACCATTTGTCCTATCTCAAGATTTTTGTCCCTAATGTTCTTGTCATGTCATGCCTTCTACCTGGCCTTTTCCTACTTTTGGCTCCAACGTTCTATGGTGCACATCTCATCCAACTATATAAATTAATAAATTCTTTCTTCCAAATCTCATTCATCAGATGGACCTCCAACACACACAATATGCAAAGAGGATAACATGAATTCCATCGAAGAACTAATTTTGCACCCAACATCAACCGAAAGGGTATGGCCTTGTTCAACTACTTGTATGTTGTTCGATACGCCTAAAGCATGGAAGAAACTTTATCATCCTAATATTTCCTTCCAACATTAGAATTTTTGTTAATGTATGGCTCAAAATCTTGTTGAAGGATTTAACATTCCCATTTTCCCAAGGATGATATAGTGTAGTCTTATGGTGTGCAATAATGAACTCATCTAATATAATTCTGATTATCTCATTTAAAAAGTGTGCGCCCCTATTGGTGGTCAAACTCAACGGGCATCCATACCTTTTAGGAACATTTTCCCATAAGAACCTGGCCATTGTAGCTACTATACAATCCTTGGTAGGTGCTTCTTCTGCCCACCTTGTAAGATAATATTTATAAGTGATGATGTAGAGTGATCCAGTTCTACGTACAAATAGAAAAATAGTACCCACAAAGTCTAATCCCTTTTCTCAAATGTCTCTACACTAGGATTAGGTCTTAAATGCACTTCATCTCTTTTCCCAAGTTTACCAACGTGTTTACAGTGATCCCATGCCTTACTATATGCTTTATAATCCTTGTAGAGAGTCTCCCACCATAATCAAACAAGTAGAATTTTTGTGCGGTGGTATCACCTGCATATTGCCCACCTTCAATACAACCATGAGACTCTTCCATGATGTTCATGTAATTGTACTCTAGCAGACACTAGTGTAATACTTCATCTTGGCCTAACTTGTAGAGGTCACCACTAATCAACATAAAAGGAGCCGCATGAATTGCAAGTTGTTTCTTCTCTAGGGATTTCATTCCTTGTGGCACCACACTTGTATGTAGAAAGATAGCAATATCCTCCAATTCTAAAGGCCCACATTGTAACTCAGTATAAATGTGCATCCAAAATTGTATCTTCAATCATCTGCATGTCCTCCTTGAAAGAATTCATGATAAATGGTTTGGGCCGAATTACTTTTACCTGGTTGTACCACAAATCCGTGAAATAAAATTCTTGGAATAAAATTACCCATCGACATATGTGTCCATATAAAATGGGCTTGTTTACTAAGAATTTTAATGCCATGTGATCAATATAAAACACAAAAGGTGTTCTTTAGCAAGTACTATCTAAATTTATGCAGCGTGTAGATCATTGTGAGGACTCACACTCTTTTGTTGTATAATTTTGCTTTCCATGAGTTAAATTTCTATAAGAAAAATAGATAGGATGATCAATAATAACTTCTCTAGGCTAAGCTAAAACCATGCTAATGGTCATTCTAGAGGCATCCACATGTACATGAAATAGTTGGTCCCATGAGGGAAAGTGCATAATAGGCATTATAGTAAGTCTCTCCTTTAGTACCTCAAATGCGCATTGTTGTGGTTCTCCCCAATAAAATGTCCCTTTTCCTTTTAGTAACTCTTCTAAGGGTGTGACAACCTTAGCATATCCTTTTATAAATTTTATATAATACCCATTGTGACCCAAACATTTACGCACCTCACTCGACTTGTAGGCTCTTCCAGGACAACAATAATTGCAACCTTAGCTAGATCTACTAACAAACCTTCCTTGTAGATGATGTTCCCTAATAGAGTGCCAAAAGGTGTAGCAAACACACACTTTTTGATGTTTAAAGAGATGCTTAACCTTATAGATCTTTCAGGACATTAAGAAAAAAATTCACAATGATCCTTAACAAGTGCATACACCATCCAATCATCCAAGTAGACTTACAAAAACATGTGAATAAATTCCTAGAATGATTGAACAACTATTCACAATAAAATAGCAGGCACATTTTTCAAACCAAAGGGCATCACAGTATATGAAAAAATTCCCCATTCAATGGTGAAAGTTGTTTTTTCTTGATCCTCCTATTCAATCTGGACTGATGATACCTAAAGAATCCATATGTACAAGAATAGATTTTGTGCCCTACAAATCCTTCTAATATATCCTCTCGTGAAAAAATGTCGAGAAAGGGATCAATCACACACGCAGATTAAGTTCTTTGTAATCAACATAAATCCTAATCTGACCATATTTATTCATACTAATAACCATAGGGCTAACCCACTCCGATTCTTCCAAGGGCTTGGATGATTCCGGACTTTAACATTTTTTCAATTTCTTCTTTGACCTTTACACGTAAGTTGAGGTTCATCCCGTAGGGTCTCTTCCCGACCGGATGTATACCTTCCATAAGATTTATCTTCATTTATCCTAATGATGCATGCACTCCTTTCAATTCATGGTAGCCCCTAGGAAATAAGTGCTGAAAATAACGGAGCAACTCCACTATTTTTGTTACTTTAGATTCAGACTAATAATCTCCAATTATTGCCTCTTTAGGTTGAAAATCCATACCAATATTCACTTTCTTGGTCCTTATAGGAACATGATAGGCATGCCCGTTTTATCTACACTATCCAAGACCTCACACATACTTGTTGAATGATCTATATCCAGATCTTCTACTTCTTCATCATCCACTATGTAGACCATCTTCCCTTTTTCTTTCTCAAAGAAAGTGCGCTTAAGTAGTGTGGCATATGTCTCTACTCCTTCATCAAAACACGCTCCTGGGTTGTTCTCATAAAATAACTCTTGAATGAGTTATTCCACCTTTGACCACTGTCTCCCATAGTTAACTGTTTTATAATCCTTAATTAGTCTTCTAATGGAGGTTTAGTAGATAAGTAGTCTAAATCCTAGACCATACCTACAATCAATCCTACCAATTTATAGTTTCGTATATACATACCAAACACGTGCACAACCTTGTATAGTGGAATAAAGTTTTTGCACCCATAGCGAAGGAGGTAAAGCTTCCTTCCCTCTATAAAAATCCTCTCATACTTTGCTGAAGTGGTGCTTTGAACATGTTGATTATCATGATATGTGCATATTTGAGTAGGTGGATTGCTCCTGAAAACCAACTTGTAAGAGTAGTCCTAACTTCATTCCATTCTACAAGATCACCCCCGTGAACCAACCACTAGTGCGCCATTCTTTGTCCGTGTAGGGTATATGCTAACATAATTCTTCTTTCCAATTGGTCTTTCCATTGTTCCTCCATGGTTCGTAGGAATACCATACGGTCTCCTTCCCAAGTGTACTAAGGTACGAGTTATTATTACCTATCCTCCCGACGCAATGAGGTTTGATTTTCCACGTAAATATGCTCCTTACTTCTAGCCCAACCATATCATAATTACCATGAACCCAATTATCACAAGAAACACTTGTAGTATCGTTAATAGACTATACATATTCCTAATGAAGGATTCCTTCTTTAGATGGCTCAAGCACTTTTGGGTCCCAAATGGCGCATACATAAATCCTATTTAGATATTCCTCACTCAAAGGCTCAACATAGGGCACAAATTTTCCATATGTTAAAGGGATAATAAATCTTTCCTCCTTGTTCTCAAAACTAATATATCCCTTGTTAAACACAAGATAAGAATTATTTGTGTAACACTATGGGTGTCCAAGTAGAGCTGGGAAACTATCGCTTCTTTAAATGCTAAAACCTCATAATTCCCAAAGTGAACTTGGCCCCTTGTATAGTAATGGATGCATCTTTTAAAACTCGATAGGAGTGACCTTAGATCGATTACCCATAAAAAATACATTAGAAGATGGCTGCAATGTAGATCTCCCCATTTGTACCCATCTAAAGTAAGCACATTTACTTCTACAATTGTGTCAATCAATATATTACTCAAGAGCCATCCACCTAAAATAACATTTAGAGTGACCTCCTTATCATAATCTAAGCTATGGGGGGAATATTTTCATGCAAGATCTGATGCCCATTCTCAGTCCTCACGCACGGAGTGTTTCCCTTTATCCAAATCCCTAGTAATGGAATAATATTCTCTTGGCGCATCATTCTGCATACCTACTTCAACTCATCAATATCTGACTGGATCATCTCTATTTCATTCTTTAGTTCCATCTTCCATGATTGATCCTTTAAACAATGTAGTTCCCTTGATGGTCTCTGATTACCTTCATGGTATCCTAAAAACCCTCCTTTTGGTGTGTAGGATTCGAGCATCTTGCATGTAAAATTTCCTCCTTAATGATGGTAGGCTTCTATGGTAACACCTCTGTAGTGCGCGCAGCTTCAGTGCATGTAGTGATATTTACAGGAAATACCTCAAGTTCTGGTTCTAACTTTAGCATCCACTGATTTTCCATAGTCCGTTGTATCCTAACCATCCCTACTCCTTTGTTCTCTTATTTATGTTGTTTTCTAAGATGCTCATATAGATCTGGCCATTCCTCATAGCTATGATTATTCCCCTAGAAAGAACATGTAATATTCTGAGGACATTTGCACTTGTAGTGGTCAGGTTATCCGTATGTTAAGCGTGTTCCACAAGGGAATTAACCTCTTCCACCACCATGGCATCGACCTCCGAATCCACCATAGTATCCTCAACCTCTACAGCATCCTCCTTCATAATTCCCCTTGTTCCGATCATAATGCACTTGATTTTGATTCTAATCCTGATGCTCATCTTTTCCCTTAGAGTTATCTGATACTCATGTCTTTCACACATCAATATCTATAGTATCATGGATCTGAACAATCAACTTGCAGTCTTCTATATCATGAGTCATGGACAATATAATATTATAATAGTAGGATACGTTCTTCCTTATCGTGAATTGTAATAATGGGAAATGGTTGGCATCATGGTTCAGGTGACATATCTCATAGTCTAGAAATAATGAATGTATTTTTCTGTGGGGAAAACTATCTTTGGTGTGCCCCTCCACTTCACAGTTTATACACCAAATCCTAGTGTGCATCTCATGTGCTGAATTTTCCGTTAGTTTCTCTAACCGCTTTACCATGGCTATAATTTGTGCTTCCAAGAATGGGATAAATCTAGTTTCTATACTCCCAACCTGTCTCAAAGCATGCAAATATGATTCAAGGGCTTCATGTGGATCAATGTATGTCTTATGTGATAACACTCTTATAAAAGGTGTGATTAAACCTCCAACAAACCATTATGTATGTTGTCTTTCCCGAATATCATAAGAAATCTTAGATAAAAGTGTTTTGAAATGTTCATCATACTCTCGGACACTTTCGAGTGCCTTGTGTAATATCCTTGATCACGCTTATACTCTTATACTCAAATTCAGGGATATATAATTCTTTAAGGAATGCATATTTGAACATTGCATAATCTACACAAGTTTGATCAGGGTCAAACTTCATGTACCAACTATGTGTTCATCCTTACAATGTAGTTGCAAATTGACTTACCTTATGCTCAGAAGTTGTGATTCCTTTTGTGCACCACAATATCTCACACATGTGCATGTGTTCAGCAGATTCTTCTATGGCCCTATACTCTGGAAGATAAAGATACATCTCCATGTAAATATTTTGGGGTTGAAGCAGACCCTTCCCACCTAATCCAGAGCCTCCTATGTTGCCTCTACCTCTAGAACCACCAGAACTAGAGCCACCTACACCCCCTAATCATCTACCTATAGTCAGAAGTGGACCAGAAGATGTACTTCTCTATCTCCTAACAATATTACTAGACTGAACTCCTATAGTCTATGTGGTAGTACTACTCCTAGAAGTGAGCCCCAAATTCTACATGCTCGAATTCTATGTAGATGATGCACCTAAAAGGTACCTCCAAACAACAAATAAGATGTTTTCCTTCCATAAATTTACTTGTTATGTGACTTACTCCTACTTCCTTACTACCCAAATTTTCTTGCTTTGACTATTGGATGTACTATGTACTAGAAAACCAAGCACAAGGGCTAGGTTTCTAGGTAGATTCAAATGTGCACCCGTGGGCCCAGTTGTCTCTCTGGATTGCTCTTATATGAGGTTGAGGAGGGTTCCCTTTCATGCTTTCCCAAATGGGGAGTTCCAAGACTCTATCTCCATGCCTTCTATGTGAGCTCCAAAACCTTTGCAAGACATCTTTCTCCTCAATGCCATCAAATTTGCAATGTCATGTTGTTTCTCTATCTCCCATTCACACATCTCATTGTTCTTAAGATGCCTTTCTTCTCTCTTCCTCTCTACCACTTGGTCACATATTTCACCAAAACCTTCTCCCACCCCCACACATGGTGGGGTTTAGCTAGCCATCAACTTTTCCTCTAAATTTAGGGTTACCATCAAGATCTTAATCGCTAGTGGAATGCCTTGTAAGTAATTTCCCCTAGGATACCGTAAAAATTGGAACTCAGCTACCTCTAGGAAAGAATAAGTGGAAATTGAGTATTCCAGGATATATTTGTTCAAAACACCATGGAACCAAGTATCCACAAAGTGTGTGTCTAAATCAGATCAACGTCATATAAGGCCTTAAATTATCCCTGTGTCCATAAAAGTGTGCAATACCTCTATTTTTTCTTAGACACATAAGCAACCAACCACTTGTATAGTTCTATCAGAAAATAGAAACTAAGCTCTCATTAAGACACTCATACTGATTCTTTCCCACCCATATGCGTGCATCAAATTCAAATCTAGTACTAAATCTCCATGCATACTCTTCTTCTAGATATTTTATCCAATCCTCAACACTTGCTAGGATAAACCAATACATCTTCATCATGAACCATCCCGACAAAAATTGAAAAAGATGTCCCGACAATGGAACCAATGATGCGATTGAATTTACCACGAACAATCCTAGGTGCACTAGAACATCACCCAACCTGAGTTGAGTGCTCACCGAAGCACGCAAAGGTACCATGCCCCTCCTTAGAGTTTCTTGTACATGATGTGAACATGATGAAGATGTAATGTATTCATATCCACAAATAGCATAAATATTCCACAGAGCATATTCCAGATCTAGATCTAAAAGAATAATGAATTAAATGATAGACATAATGAATTCAACCATGTAAGAACTAGTTACAGTCATGTTTAACACCATTATTCACCCAACACACTCCATTATATTAAAACACAATAAACACATAATCTTCTTACAATAAGTAGTATCATAAGTTTATGCATGCATAAGATCTGACAACATAACTCCACAATAGCTCATACACAACACTCACGCCAAATCTAAACAAATTACTACATATTTATAAAGGGTTTGGAATTTCCTTCACTTCTTACACACTTACAAAAATAGGTCACATGCTTAAAATAGTCATGTGCCTTTACAAGAACATGCACATATACAAGTGCGCTAATAATAGATATCTTACGGATAACTAACAATGGTAGTAATTCTATTATTAATTGAAACTCATGCATGGCACTTTAGTAGGTTCCCTTCCTAAAATAGAATTTTTGTATCATGAAATTCTCCATCCTGTTGTGTGCTTCGTACACTATCTCTAAAAATATCCCGTAACCATGAAAATGGCTAAGTCTCGATTCAATTTGTTTTTCGTGTGCACTTCCTTCTCTATCCTTCTACACCTTCAAATATGTATTACTACTACGCACAAATATTTTGTGCGCCTTCTCCTTAGTTTCATACTTCATCTTCTCAACACTTGTATTTTCCTTGTAATCTACATAATCTGGTTGATGTTCTTGGTTGGAGGAATTTTGGTAATGGAAGTCACTTTGGCAAGGTCTACCTTGATACCTCATCTTAATACAATGAAGCCCAAGAGCTTCCCCCGATAGCAATCCAAAACACACTTATTTAGATTTAATTTTAATTTATATTCTTAGATATGCTCAAAAAATTTCCTCAAGACCTCAAGATGGTCTTCTCTTGTCTTTTATTTTCTAGGATATCATCCACATAGTCCTCCATGATGTCATTAAGCATATCATGGAATATTACAATCATTTCCCTTTGATAAATTACACCATCATTCTTAAGGCCAAGGGAATTACCTGATAATAGAATGTTCTGCAAGGGGTTGTAAAGGTAGTCTTGTGTTGATCCTCATCTGCTATTTTGATTTTTTATAGCCAAAAAATCCATCCATAAGACATAAAATTTTGTATCTTGTAGTCAAATCAACAATCATGTTGATGTTGGGAAAAGGAAAATCATCTTTAGGACACGCCTTATTGATGTCTCAAAAGTCAGTGAAATTTTTATTCCAATAGGTTTATTTTGAATTGGAACTATGTTTGATATCCACTCTGAGTAGTCAATGGGTCTAATAAACCCTATTGCTAATAGTCTCTCTAACTCTTCTTTGAAAAGGGGGCTACTCATGGATGCATTTTTCATAGCTTCTATTTAATGGGCTTTGCATCTGGATGCAAAACCAAGTTTTGCACCACCGATGATGGATCTAAGCTTTGTATATCTGCATATAACCATGTGAATATGTCCACAAATTCTCTGAGAAGCATAGTGATAGTTTTTTTTTTTCCTGTACTTAAAGCAAAGCTCTTAGCTTGACTATCTTTGGGTCTTCTTCTCTTCCAATATTAACATCAATAGTCTCTTCCACAAGAATTTTTGACATATCCTCCATATGTGTAGGATTAGGAGGAAGGTTGAGATCTTCTTCTAAGGGCATCTCATTGATATTTTCACCCTCAGCGTGGTCACTTCTTTTTCCATTGATTTTTTTATTTGTTAGTTGGCCAACGCCTCAAAGAGGTTTTCACTATGCAACTTGGACCTATATTTTTCCGAGACTTTGTAGAGGATCTTTTCCCTTATTTTTTCTTATATTTTTCTGACCATGAAGCTTAGCCTCTTATAGACACCCAAATTAGGTCACACCCTGCCAAGTCCCCTTCAATTAAGATACATCTAGCCATGACCCATCCTCACATCATTATTAATTTAATTACCTAAATTAAATTAATTTCCCCCTCACCTAGCCACCTCATATCTCCAGCTCATCTTATACCTATTTCAATCCTATTAATTAACCTAGACCAAGTCCCCACTCACCTTAAATAACTAGGACTCATTCTAACCCTAACCTCAATTTCCTATTATTCCTCTAACCATCTTCCTACTCCATTTAGCACCACTCCACACTGTTGACCTAGAATGAATTATCAATCATGCCAAAATTGGGAAGATATGGCTATTTTTGAAAAAGCATGACCTTTTCTCCCTAACCAACACTAGTTATTCCTCAGCCGGTGCTGGTCACCTAACCATCATTAGTTTCCTTAAATAAGGATTTTCAATCCTATCCTGTGTTCCAGAATATATCTTCCTAGCTCTTTGGACCTTGCATCCTTACTCTTGAGTTTTCCAATGATCTTGCAACATATCTAAGTCCCTTACATCATTTAGACACCACTCCATTCATCAACAAATTAATCTAGAGCTCCAATGCACTCACAAGGAAGCATTATGCCTTCCTACTACCACTACATTCATTCGGGACCAACCTCTCCTTCAACTACCACCACCATCTACTATTCACCTTCATTTCACAAGTAAGTAATCTTCTTCTTTGTCATTTGCTTTCAGTAGATTAGTTGTTTATCAATTATTTGCTTCCTTCCAACTCCTAAATAACCATCTACCTAAAGAACCTTCATACCTTACTTGAAATGCCCATCTTATCACTTCCGATTCTTCTTTAAAACCCACGACCTCACCTAAGCCTTCCCAACTCTCTATGCAATCACAAAGAGCTCCCATCAACCCATTTTAATCCTTTTTACCCATTTTAATCTGATTGGTCACCTAACTCGACGTCAACTCTTTACCAATTTCCAGCATAGGTTTACTAACGATACAAATCTCTATGACTTGTAGGATCCTCCAAACTAGCTAATTAATAACTCTCACCCAATGACCCATAACCTCATCAAATCTTGCCTAGAAATCATTTGTATCCTCTATCAGACCTGCAAGCTAAGATCAACCTACCAACCCTCCAAATTAAATCATGACTTTCCTTTTAGATTATATTTTCTTATTGATTTTTAAATGAGATAACTAAATCATATTAACTACAATAGGATTCATTTGTTTATACTCTTTCCTTCATTATATTGTTAAAAATAGTTAATTGATGACCTTCTTAGGAAGCACCTAGTTCTGGAGCTAGCATATGCTAGGAAGTCCATTGTCATATGTTGTTTAATATTATTGGGTGGTATTGCATTTTCTATAGGTATTCCTCCTCACCTTTACCTCTTATTTGTTTTATCTCTAATTTGTGGTGAAACACCTTCTCTCTGAGAAGTACGTGTAAGTATCCAAGTCAATGAAGAAACCCTTCTTGTGATCTCTAATAGGAATAGTGTCATGTATTCCCATGAATTCCACAATAGCCTCATCACTCACAAAGAGATCCAGGGGCACATGACATTGTTGGTCCTAATCAATAAGGGTAGGGTATATAAGGTCAATATTTGGATTAGCAGGGGTTATGGTAAGGACAATGGTATCCATGAACAGGTTTGTAGAGGCAAGATCCTTGTATTGGATATGGTGGGAATATGTGTCGCTATCTAAATAAACAGAGCTATCCTCACATTCGAGAGAAGGTAGTATCTTAATCCATAGATTCGAATGCTGACACCATACCTCTTAGTTTTGAAATGTGGAAGTGGGATTCGATCCCCTATCCCTTGTTCAAATTTTCCACATCCATGGCCTTTGTAACCCATGGAGTACATCATTCTACCAGACTTTGTATATTCTTGATTTTGAGTGAAAGTAGGCTCGCTTTTATTGGGAGAAAAATTGTAGGAGGTTCCAACAATTTCTCTTATTAAAGTAGAACTCCAGGTAAGAATGTACCAATTATTCATTCATATTAAGGCCATTTGAAGCGGTAGTTGGGATTTCCTCTTGTTCTAGGTAACAAGGATATATCTGATACTAGGTGTGCCTATTGAATATTATATTCTCCATTGTTGCACTCAAGAATTTTCATCTCCCATGAATCAAAGGGAGAGGTAGATGTAGTTACATTACAAACATAAGAAATTAAAGAGTTTGAATTTACTCATGACTCAAGAGCTTCAAAATGAAGGGGGATAAAAATATCAGCAAAGGGACATTCATATGCATTTCTTTGTGAAAACTTATTAAGAGCTTTGTGGTTGTCGAAGGGTTATGGATCTCCTTTAATAGTAATAGTGTGTCCCTTGTGTCTCAATTTGATACATTGGTGAAATGTCGACGGTATGGCCTATATGGCATGAATCCATAGGTGACCAAGAAGAATATTGTATGTGATGTAGCCTAGAATTCTTAGATAACACCTAGTCGTGCTGGCACATCACTCAGCATAGGATGAGCACTCACCCGAAGCATGCCAAGGTACCAGGTCCCTCTTTAGGGTTGTTGTAATAGGATGGTAGCATTGTGAAATGATAAAGACATATATTTAGAAACTAATCCATCATTACACAGTTATACCAAACCAGATCTATAAAAGCATGCATTTACGTATAAATCATCAAGAAATCAATAGTATGTAATGATAACACATAGAAGACACTTTGGTTCGGCCAATATTCTTCATATATTAAACATGAAAATGAAACAAAAGCTTGATACAATAATAGTCATGTGCGCATGGATCTGTTACAATTATCTAGTCTCATGCACTTCATGAATCTCTAACCCTTTGACACCATTATCTATCAACTAGGTGATTCATCTAATATATAGGGTGGGGAACTTTCCCTTCACCACTAACTATGCCAAAAATAGGTCACACGCTAATAATAGCCATGTGTCGTTTACAATTATAGCCATACATGCAAGTATGCTATCTATAGATCACTTCCAGTTAATTAGAGTGATGAATCTATTCTTGGATTACTTCCATGCAAGAGTGCTTCGATATGATCCTCGAAATCTAGAAAAGTGTGGCACGCAAGTCTCGGTATCACTTTGTGTGTTCTCGCATGCCTACCTTTGAAAATAGATGATCTACAAAATTGGCTAAGTCCTGAAAGTTTGTCTTTGCACCTCTACATGTGACACCTTCCTATTCCTTCGTGCCTTCGATCCCATCCTATTTTTCCACACAGAATCTATGTGTGAGTTCTGCTAAGTGTTTTACCTAACCAACATTACCCCATACTAATCTCATTGTCGCCCCGACAATGGTGATGTCCATAACTGGGTAAAGAATAGTTGAAATAATTAAAGAATCAAATAACTACTCAAAGCTTCAAGCTCCTCCATTTCTTTCTGAAGTATCATCTCTAGATACTCCTCCTTTATGTTTACTTCTAAGTTCTCCCACTCCATTAATGTCTTTCCTGCTTTCTCTGGAACATCCACAATGATAGATTTCAGCTCCTCCTGAGTTAGTTTCCCTTGCTCATTCTGGATTACAAGCATTATGCTTGACATAGATGTATGCATCCCTTCCATAGTGTGCTTCCCCTTTGGTGGTCCTGGGAGCACGAACTCGTTCTCTACATACTTAATATTCTCCATCTTTGGTTTAAGTTGGAGATATATGAGCATGGCCCTGATATCCCCAATAGCAAGTGTTTCTGGTTTGATATTCAAAATATCTCGAGATAATACTCTCGTTGTAAGCATTCTTCCTGGATATCCATAATTCTTTCACAAGGTGTTGTATTCGTAATCCACGTTGTCTCCGCATTAAACACTAACCTCCTTGTATCAGTGAATGGATGAATGGAAGCCTGGAAATACCATGTTGTGAATGCGTATGGTAGTTTACACTAGGGGCTCCATGATCCATCCACCATTGGAAAATGTGCAATACAAAAATGCTTGGTAAACAACAAACTGAGCCTGCTTCCCCAATACCGAGGGAAACTCCTTTGGTATGTGCCACTCCTCTTCAAAATGCACATGAGCTGTCATACCACATCTCCGCTCTCTCCTTTACCTCATCTGTCATAGACCCCTTACATAGATACTTGCTGAATCTTTCAGTTGGAGACTTGTTATTCGTGGGGTATTCCCATATATTTTCTTTTGGGCCATCTAATACTCCAATCTCCATGAATACTAAAGAAAGTAAGATGAAACCAAAACTTATCTTACTTCATGTGTGCGCTTCCTCTACTATTTGTTCTGCAATGAAGCTAGCAATGTTGTAAATAACCCCTTCTAACATGCACTTTGCCACATGCAGCCACATTGAGTTTACTTGTGACCAATGATCTTGGTCATTCAATTTTGTAACCAGGTGCGCTGCTACTTTTACTACCAGACAATCGTGTAATTTATCTATGTCCATTCTGTGTGGTCCTTTCTAGTATCCCAGTGCTTTGTGTGTTTCTAATATGGCAACCTTGTCAGTTAGGTCATTTTTGATGTCCTCACCCATCACCTTTAAACCTGTTACCATGGCAATTAACATGGGTGTTAGTCTTACCCTTCACCCTGCAAAATAGAAGAAGTCCTCATGGACTCGGCTCATCAACCACCTGTATAATGGTGCATATTTCTGAAGTATGGGAGCTCATATAATTGGTAAACACCAATCCTTTTCAATAACTTCTCCCCTACGTCATCATATATTGGCATCCCATCACTAGTTCACATGTCCGTTTAGGAGTTAAGTAAATCATCCAACTTCTTCTGATTGTCCTTGGTTTGATGGTTGTACTCACTTATTTTGCTCTGTCATATGTGGGAATCCCATTCTTGGCCCACAATTACTTCTTCAGGGTACTGCATCTCTAGAAAAATTTCTCTCAGGAGTCATCTCTTCCTCCTCTTCCACTACTACCTTCTTCTTTCCTTTTGCTGTTGTTGCTTCCTTCTTTAGAGTCATTCTTCCTTTTGTGTTGTGTTTCTACACCTTCTTCTATAACTCTTTAATGGGTTACTTCATACCCTAACCCGATTCAATCATGCCCTAAATTGTAATCACAAAATCACATGCCCTAGCTCTACTTTGTCAATCTACTTCGTTCAAACCCTTCTCTCGATGGGGATACAAGCTTCTCCAATACACAAATCTACCTTTCACACTTGGTTTCACCCTCTTCGTACCTTGAATCACTTACTCAACTCTTCACACTTATCTCTTCATCGAATTATCATAGTTACAAGGGTACAAATAAATTTACATCCCGTCCTTATATAGTTTTGCAATTTTTAATGCATTAATTACTCCTTCACCTACCAAATATTTCTCATTTATTGCTTAATTTTGCCATTTCTGCACTTGGTACATCTTCATACCACAACTATAACCTTCTAGCACACCTTCCTACCTTCTGGTCATAGACTTCCTTTCAATGCATGCTCTAGTGCTTGAGTACCTTGTCACTTGTAATTTCTCTTGGTAGTTATCATGGCTATCGCTTACCTCACATTATAATTTTCCTTCATTCATCTCCATCCTTGGTTTCTTTTGAGAAGAAATCCTTTATAAATCACCTTTAGCAACTTACTTCCTCAACATCTATAGCATTATACCTTCCAATCTTCACAAGATTATACCCGAGAGTCGCCAACTATCCACCCCATACTAAAAGTTTGTGCAGTCCTCTGCACATCAACATGTTGCATATTATAGTGAGCTTCATGTGTGCAATCATGCTTATTACACAAAAACAAGAACTAAATTGACAAAGAATAGCGACGATGAAATAAACACATTAAGGAAATGTAAAAAGGAAACCTAATCTATCTGGTAACACTACCTTATTACAAACACCAAGAAGACTTATTTATAGTAGGGCTTCAACCTACTCTCGTTAAAGTAACTGGGTAGTCATGTTCCGTACATTGCTTCTAACTAGTAAGAACCTAATTCAAGTATGTGAGTTATAACATACGGCCCCAACCAATGCACCTTGAGCTTCCCTAGATGGTGCAAAAACTTAGAGTCATACAGAAGTACCATTTTTCCGACCGCAAGTTTCTTATCCCGGATATGCCTATCATGCCATGCTTTCTAGCATGCTTTCTCCTATTTCTGACTCCAACATGCTATGGCCCAATGCTCATCTAGTTGAACCATGTTCTCAATCCGTTCTTCCAAAGCTTGCTCATTAGCTAGACCTCTAGCACACACAATGCGTAAAGAAGGTAACATGAATTCTATAGGAAGAATAGCTTCATGTACAAACACCAACTGAAAAGGTGTGGCTTTGTTCAATCTCTTATATGTTGTTCAGTAGGCCCAAAGAACAACAGATACTTTGTCATCCCAATATTTTCATCCCACATCACAAATCTTGGTCAATGTGTGGCTCAAAATCTTGTTGAAAGCCTCAGCAGTTCCATTTTCTTGAGGGTGATAGGGTGTAGTCTTGTGGTGGGCAACCATAAACTCATCTAACAGAATTTGGATTGTCTCATTTAAAAAATGGGTGCCCCTATCACTGGTTAAACTTAAAGGACAACCATACCTGTAAGGACATTTTCCCATAAGAACCTTGCTATTGTAGCCACTATACAGTCCTTCGTAGAGCTGCTTCTACCCATCTCATAAGATAATCTATACAAGTAATGATATAGCATGATCCAGTCCTATGTGTAGCTGGTGAAATAGGCCCTACAAAGTCTATCACCCATTTCTCAAAGGGTTATGCACTTGTAATTGGTCATAAAGGCATCTCATCCCTCTGTCTTGGTCAACCTAGATGTTGACAATGGTCACATGCCTTACAATACTCCTTACAATCCTTATACAATGTTTCCCACCACAAACCAACAAGTAGGATCTTTCGTGTTGTAGCATCACCTACATAGTGGCCACCTGCAATACCACCATGGGCTTCCTCCATTATATCCTTTCATTCATGCTCTAATACACAATAGTGTAACACCTCATCTCTACCTAACTTGTATAAATCACCACTGATTAACATGAATGGTGCCACGCGTATAGCAAGTTGCTTTTTCTCCAAGGACCTCATGCCTTCTGGTGCCATCCCCATCCTTAGGAAGACAACAATGTCCTCTAATTCCATTGGCATGCGTTGTAACCTATACAACTATGCATCAGGCATGGTCTCTTCTATTGTTTGTGCTTCTTCACCTGATTGAACTCTAGACAAGTGATCTCGGTCCAAAATTACTTTTCCCTGGTTTTACCACAACTATAAAGTCAAACTCTTGAAATAAGAGCATCCATCTACATATGCACCCTTGTAAGATGGGCTTGTTCACCAAATACTTCAATGCCATATGATCTATATAAAACACAAAAGGTGTGGCCAATAGATATTGTCAAAATTTGTGCAAGGCATATATCATGGACAAAGCCTCGCACTCTATAGTGGTATAATTTTGTTCAGCAGGGGTCAACTTCCTACTAGAAAAAAATGGGATGATCAACTATACCTTCTCCAGGTTGAGCTAAGACAACACCAATGGCCATGCCAGAGGCATCCACGTGAACATGAAAATGTTTATCCCATGAAGGAAAGTGCAAGATAGGTGCGATAGTAATTTTCTTCTTCAATATCTCAAATGCACGCTACTATGATTCCCCCAATAGAATGTACCTTTCCCCTTGAAAATATCTTCCAAGGGTTTGGAAACTTTTACATACCCTTTGATAAACTTCCTATAATACCCTGTATGACCCAAAAATCAGCACCTCTCTCGACTAGCAAGAGACACTTTCAAGCCTAAAATGACTGCAATCGTAGTTGGATCGACTAGAACCCTTCCTTGTAGATTATGTGTGCTAAAAGTATGCCCAAGGGAGTAGCAAAGATGCACTTCTTGATATTCAACAGATACTCAACTGTCTACATCTTTTAAACATTAAGCACAGATTGTCACAATGATCATTAATTAGCCCATAAACAGTCCAATCATCAAGATAGACCTGTAAGAAGTTGTGAATAAAATCCTTGAATGCTTGTACCACTATCCTTGAGAATACAACAGGTGCATTCTTCAATCCAAAGGGCATCACAGTATAGGCAAAGCTTCCCCATTCAGTAGTGAAGGTGGTCTTTTCTTGATCTTAGGGTAATCCTAACCTGATGATACCCTGAGAACCCATCTATAAATGAATATATCTCGCGCCCAGCCACTCCTAATATTTCCTCTGTGAATGGCATAGGAAAGGGATCTATAACACATGCTACATTCAAATCTCTATAATCAACACAAATTTGAATCCTACCATCCTTTTTTATACTTATCACCATAGGAATGACCCATTCTAACTCATCCAATGGTTGAATGATCCCATATTTCAACATCTTGTCAATTTCCTCCTTTACTTTCTCATGTAAATTGGGATTCATTCGATAAGGTCACTTCCTAACAAGGTGCACACCTTCCTTAAGCTTTATCTTCATTTCTCCAAGTGATTTATGCATGCCTTTAAGTTCATGGTATCCTTTTGGGAATAAGTCCTCATAGTCTCTAAGTAGCTCTATGATCTTTACCACTTCTGATTCTTACCATTAATCCCCAATTATTACCTCCTTAGGTTCATCTTTTTACCAATATTTACCTTTTTTGTCTTCATAGGTTCATGATATGCGCACCCATTTACATCCGCACCGCTAACACTTCACGTGCTCCATGTGAATGATCCACTTCCAAGTGCTCAACTTCCTCATCATCAATTATGTAAACCAACTTCCCCTTGTCTTTTTCTAGAGAAGCGCACTCAAGTAGTATGATATCATCTACTTCATCCTCAAAATGTGCCCATGTCTTTGTCTCACCAAATAATTCCTAAATAATTTCTTCTACTTTCCCACTATCTCCCATGGTTAAGCGCTTGATAAAGCTTAAATCCTTGTTCACTGGTGGTGTAGATGAGAAGAAGTCAAAAGTTTGGATCATCCCTGTAGTCAAATTCTACCAATTTCCAGTGTCGTGATGTAATTCAGCATATACATACCAAGCACGCGCGTAACCTTGTAGAGTAGAATAAAACCGATGCACCCAAAGTGAGGGTAGTAATACTTTCTGTCTTGTTGTCCAGAGTCTCTCACACTACTGGATATGATGCTGAATAGGTTGATCACCATGATAAGGGAAAAATTTTGTAGGTGCATTACTTCTTGAAAACCTGGTTGATAAGGCAGTCCCAATCTCTCCCCATTCTAAGAGATTATCCCTGTGGACCACCCACCAGCGTGCTACTATCCCACCCAAAGTATATGATAGCATATCTCATCTTTTAATCTGGTCAGCCCAGTTTTCCCCATGGCCTACAAGAATCCAACCAAATCTTCGGATCCAGTATATCGGGGTACTGAGTGACCTATACATCAAACAGAGCAAAAACAATTGTACAAGCAACCACATACTTAACTTCACACCCCACTAGTTCATAAGTGCCATGAGCCCAATTATCACAAGCAATACTTGGTAGTATTGCTGATTGACTAAGAATCTTCCCAATGAAGGATTCCTTCCTTAGATGGCTCATTGACCTATAGGTCCTGAATAGCGCGTATATAGATTATGTTCAAGTCCTCTTCACTCAAAGGTTCCACATATGGTATGGATTTCCCATTTGTCAATGGTATTATGACCCTTTCCTCCTTGTTCTTGAAGCTGATATACCCCTTGTTAAACCTCAAATCAACATTGTTTTCATAACACCAAGGGTACCCAAGAAAATCTGGGAAGCTATTTGCTTCCGCAAGTGCTAACACTTCAAAGTCTCCTATGAATTTGGCCCCTTGTATAGTGATAGATGCATCCTTCAAAACTCCTATGGGAGTAGCTTTTATTTTGTTTTCCATGAAAAATACATTATATGATGGCTGCAATGGGGTCTCCCCATTTGTACCCATGCATCCAATGTAAGTACATTCACTTTTGTACCTGTGTCAATCAAAATATTTCTCAACAACCAACCATCCACAAAAACATTCAAAGTGATCTCCTTGTTGTAGTCAATGCTATTGAGGGGATATTTGCATGAAGTATTTGTCTTCTAGTCTTAGTTCCCACACGCAGAGTATTCCCCTTCAACAAATTTCCCAATAAAGGAATAATATTCTCCTAGCGCAACGTTCTACATACATCTCTAATGTCATCAATATCGACAGGAATTTTTTTGTATCCTTATGCTCCAACTTCAAAACAACTCTTACAAACACTTTATTTCACCTTGAAGGCTTCTAAGGACCTCCATAGTTTCCTAATAGACTTCTTTCTAATGAGTTGGATCTAGATACCTAGCATGCAAAACCTCCTCCCTAGTGATTGTCATCTTCTGTTGAAGGAACTCTTTCGTGCATGCTTCCTCAGCTTGTGTGGTTATATTAACTGCTACTACCTCAAGTTTTGGTGTTAACTTGGGCATCCACTGATTCTCTACTACACGCTAGATTCTAACCATCCCTATGCCTTTGTTTTCTTTCTTGTGCTACTTACTGAGATGCTCATACAAGTCCGAACACTCTTCATAACTATGCCCTTTTCCACAAAATGAATAGGAAATATTTTGTGGGCATTCGTGCCTATAATGGTTAGGTGAGCCACATGTATAGCAAGTTCCTCAAGGGAATTCACCTCTTCCCCTACCTCAGCCTCATCCTCCATATCCACCTCGATATCCTCATCCTCTTTCACGACCTCCTTCAAATATTTTGTCATTCCTGTCATAGCGTGTTTGATTATAATCCCTATCCTGATGCTCATTCTTTCCTTTAGAACTATCAGCCACACTTGCCTATCACACCCTAATATCAATGACATCATTGATCCGCTAATCAACCTACGAGCTCTTGATATCATGGGTCGTGGACCTACAAATTTTACAAAAAGAGGATACATTCTTCCTGATCACGCGTTGTAGTAGGGGGTAGTGACTAGCATCATGATTCAAATGGAAAATATCACAGTCTAACATCAAAGTGAATGTATAGATTTGCAAGGGAAACTATCCTTGGTGTGGCCTTCCACTTCACAATCTGTACACTAGATTCTTGAGCACATCTCATGAGCTGAGTTTGTTGATAATTTCTCTAATTGTTTTGCCATAGCCACTATCTGAGCCTCCAAGAATGGACTAACTCGAGTGTCAATACTCTCACCTTCCTAAACATGTAGAGGCTCTTCAAAATGGAGTAATTAATCCCTCAACAAACCATTATGCATGCTGACTTTCATGTATGTCATAGGAGAGTTTGGATAGAAGTTTTTTTAAATTGGCATCATACTCACGTACACTTTCGGTAGTGCTTTACATCCTTAAGTGCACTTATACTCTTTTTCTCAAACTCGGGATATGGAGCTCTTATAAGAAAGCATCTTTTAATGATGCATAATCAATACAAGTTTGATTGAGATCAAACTTCCTATACCATCTTTGCACGCATGCCTATAACGTAATAGCAAATCGAATTTTCTTGCACTCGAATCCGTGATACATTTCACATGCCACAATATTTCACACATATGAATGTGTTCGTAGCATCCTTGATACCTCTGTACTTTAGGAGATGAAGATACATCTCCATATAAATGTTCTGGGGTTTTTACGGGCCTTGACCACCTCGACCTAGAACCTCCTTGGTTTCCTCTACCTCCAAAACCACGTGGACAACCTGAACTAGAACTTACCATACCTCTCGATCCTCCTCCAAAACTTGGAATAGGGCCCGTAGATGCACTCCCCTATGTCCTAATAGTGGTACTATACTTGGACCCCTACAGTCTGTGAAGTAGTCCCGGCCCAGAGAGGTGAATCCCACACTCGGTGTGCTCATATTCTATACAGATGATGAGCCTAAAAATGTACCCCCAAAGAATAATGAAGTTGTCTATGCTGCCATTAATGTACTTGTTTCTGACTTGTTTTTTTCTCTTTCACTTCCTAAATGAAAACTTTTTTACCTATTGTACTAGATACTGGAAAACCAAGTGCAAGGGCTAGGTCAATAGGTTGGCTTAGATGCACGCCGCGGTCTAGGTCATATCTGTTGGTGTGCTTCCATGTGAGGCCGAAGAGGGTTCTCTATCATGCTTTCCTATATGGGGAAGTTCCTGATTTTCTAGCTCTTCTTCATCCCCATGAGCCTCAAATCCTTCACAAGCCATCTCTCTCCACAACACCATCCATTCTACAATTTCTTGCTTCTTGCATAATTCCCTCTCATGTGCCTCATCATACTTTAGCTACCTCTCTTCCCTCTACCGTGCTACCACTAGGTCTGCCATCTTTCACCAATCCTATTCCTGCCCCCACATCATGAGATTTTTATCTTGCCATTTGTTTATCTTCCAAGTTCAATGTTACCATCAGTATTTTTATTACCAGTAGAATACCTTGTAAATACATCCCTCTAGGATACCATAGGAACTAGAACTCAACTACCTCTAGGCACAAATAAGTTGAAATTGAATACTCTAGAATATAGCTATTTAGAACACTACAAAACCAAGTATCTACCATGCGAGTCTAGATCAAGTCAACATCATATAGTGTTTGAAATTCCTCCTATGTCCAAACAAGTGTGTGATACCTCCAATTCCGCTTAGATGCATATGCAGTCAACCACTCATATAATTCTACGGGAAAGATAACAAAGAAGCTTTCATACAAATTGTCATACAAATTCTACTCTACCCAAGTGTGTGCATTAAATCTAGATCTAGTGCTAAACCTTCATGTGTATTCTTCCTCCAGATCATGAATCCACTCTTCAATGCTTGCCAAAGTTAGCTGGTATGTCTTCATTGTGAACCATTCTAAAAACAACTAAAAAGAGGTCCCAATAACGAACCAATGATGCAGCCTAGAATTCTCATATAACACCTAGTCGTGCTGGCACATCACTCAACACAGGCTGAGCACTCACCCAAAGTGCGCCAAGGTACCAGGTCCCTCTTTAGGGTTGTTGTAGCAGGATGGTAGCATTGTGAAATGATAAAGACATATATTTAGAAACTAATCCATCATTACACAGTTATACCAAACCAGATCTATAAAAGCATGCATTTACATATAAATCATCAAGAAATCAATAGTATGTAATGATAACACATAGAAGACACTTTGGTTTGGCCAATATTCTTCATATATTAAACATGAAAATGAAACAAAAGCTTGATACAATAATAGTCATGCGCGCATGGATCTGTTACAATTATCTAGTCTCATGCACTTCATGAATCTCTAACCCTTTGACACCACTATCTATCAACTAGGTGATTCATCTAATATATAGGGTGGGGAACTTTCCCTTCACCACTAACTATGCCAAAAATAGGTCGCACGCTAATAATAGCCATGCACCATTTACAATTATAGCCATACATGCAAGTATGCTATCTATAGATCACTTCCAGTTAACTAGAGTGATGAATCTATTCTTGGATTACTTCCATGCAAGAGTGCTTCGATATGATCCTCGAAATCTAGACAAAGTGTGGCGTGTAAGTCTTGATATCACTTTGTGTGTTCCAAACACTAGCCTCTGAAAATAGATGATCTACAAAATCGGCTAAGTCCCGAAAGTTTTTCTTTGCACCTCCACGCACGATGCCTTCCTATTCCTTTGCACCTTCGATCCCATATTGTTTTCCACCACGTGGAATCTGTTTGTGAGTTCTGCTACATGTTTCACTCCGACCAACAAGATGGAAGCTCCATGTCTAAGACATGAAGTTTTGTGTTGTAGAAAGTGGACCCCACTTCCATCGGTAGTGTTATTATACCAGATGCTATCTACATTTTTGTAAGTAGTTATGGTGATGATGTGGTACTCAAGATATTCTTCTTTATGTCCCAATTGTTTAATTAGTTTCAATATGTATATGTTTAAACCTAACCCATTGTCCACAAGCACCCTCTTTATCTTTTGGCGAGTAACAAATACTTCTATGTAAAGATGAAGGTTATGTGTATGATCTTCATTAAGGATTTCCTTGTGGTTGAATGCAATGTGCTCACTTTTTGAAATATTTTCCACCATAATGTGTAGGTGTGAAGGATCTACCTCAATTTACACTCCTAACCCCTAGATATTTTTATAAAGGATGTCCTTATGTATGTTTGATATTGTAAGAATTTGTAAGATTGAAATTTTAGTAGACTTCTTCTCATGTTGGTTTATGATATTGCACTTTGACTATCCCGAGTGGTAGACATAGGAGGTTTTGGGATCGCAAGACGAGTGCACCTTTTACCACAACACAATCTCTACACTTGATCCTAATGTTATTAACACACTTCATAGAGGAGCGAACACATCTAATAAGTGAGTCATGTTGATTGTTATATTTTTGGTATAAACATAATTGGTAGTTTTATAGCTTTTAGAAGACTCTCCCTGATTCGGATTTTTCTCACCAGTTTACCATGCTTTGTGAAATGATCCTTGAATATTATTATACTTTTTATTTGGCATTTGATTTCATTTTAGTGAATCAACTTCTATCTCCCCACTATTAATAAGATCTTGGATGAAGTGGCGTAGTCTTAAAAATTTGTCTGTTTTATGTCATTTTACACGATAAAAATCACAATACTCATGCTCTTTATATCATGAAGGTTTAGGATCATTTTCATCAAAGGTTGTCATTGTGGCATATGTCACCATGTTCACTACATCTAGTTGTTATAAGATCATTAATAGTGAGTCACCAAGGAAGTAAATGATCTTCATTTAACTAGTGGTTGGATTGGCCCTTTGGTCAGTTTAAAAGGTGGACCAACTTGGACTGCTTGTATGTGTTTAGAATCCATGATTCCATAGCCTAAAAGATTCTTGGTTTTATTAAAGATATAGGGATTGTCTGTAGTTTTGGAAGACTGATTATCTTTTAAAAATGGTTTAAGTGTCCCTTTTGTGATTAGAGCATTTTCTATTTGTGTTCCCTTCTCAATCACCTCTTCAAAGTTACAAAAACAATCCATCTATAGATGAAAGGTAGTGTCTTGATTTAGGTTCGGTAAAAATATGATAACAATTTTTTTCAAGGATCGAGCAAGGGAAGTGCCTAACTAGCCCCGCCATCTCTATAAGAAACTTACAAAGGTTTTGTTTGGTTTTGTTTGGCATTACATAAGTATGACATGGTTATATCCCTTTTCAAATTAAAAGAAAAATTTCAAACAAATATTTCTACTAGTTCAAGCCATGTGAAGATAGACCCTTGAGGTAAATGAATGAACCACTCTAGCACTTGCCCTCCTAGAATTTTTGAAATAGTCATATGAGGTAGTTTTCATTATATACCACTTATTGGCATGCCATGTAAAAATATTTTACATAATCTGGTGGATCACCTTTTCCTTTATATTTGTCAAACTTTGGTATGTAAAATTTCTTAGGAAAGGGTTGGAGTAACATATCCTTATCAAATGGCTAAGGGCATAACTCTTTGTATTGATACTTTTGTTATGTCCCATGTTACTTTCTTGAAGGATTGTAAGTTTTGATTTCATAGAATGTATTTATTTTGTAATAAGTTTCTCCTTAGTGGAAGAAGTTCACATATACATGCGATTATTTTTGAAACTCACCCCTCTTAATATTTTGTGTGAAACTCATTATTTCCAACCTTAGCTTTTCCCAGTGTGCATTTTTGTTTGTCTCTTTTTACACATGGGATTCTAGGAAAGCTAATTGTTGACCGAGGTGTTGAATATTCATTTGTATAGTGATTGCTTCATTTGGAAGTTCCTCTTCATTTTCATGTTAAGGAGGTTATTTCTTATTTTCATGTTCCACCCTTATCCTACGCGGAATTCTTATGAATGAAATTTTAAAACCACCTATTTTGTCATGTTGAGTGTTTAAGGTGGAATATTTTCCATGTCCCCAAATTTTTCCATATTAATGAGGGGGCATTCTTCCTCATTATTTGTAGGTGGAATAATTTCATGTTCAGTTGGCATACTAGCACCTAATTCCTAAACTCTTGTGAGTACTTTATCTTTATTTAGAAATAGGAACTCATCTAATTAGGTGGGGTCAAATTTAAAATCTATGTGTGGTGATCCCAATTTGTCACCACTATGGTCTACCATCTCCTCTTCTTCCTTTTTTGTAGAAAAGATAGGTCCTAGATCATTTCCAATAAAGGTATTTGACCCTTATTTGGTTAATGCTTCCCATGATTTTCTCTTAGCTCCCATTCTTGTTATGGGGGCATAACAAATGAGGATTTCACTAAGGTATTTTTGTTGAATTTGTCCAAGGGTACAATAAAACCTAAGTGAAGACTTAGAATGGGATTTTTACTAAGGTCGCACAAAGAATGTCAATTGTCCAAAGAACAACGAATTCCAAAATTCAAGGTATAAAAGTGATTTTCCTAAATCGATAATTCAAAGTGATGAATAATCAAAAGACACAATCACACAAGGTTTGTTTTAAACCAATCAACCATTGAATTACTTCCTAAGTAATTTCCAAAAGGTAGTTTGACATTTAAATCGAACAACAAAATGTCACCACTTATGTCAACTTCAATAATGAACAAGGCATAAGTAATAACAAAAGGATGATATGATTTCCAGAAAAACTATACTTAAAGTGAATTTAAATCCAAGAAAGACCTAGTTTTCAAAAAGTGGGGGTTACGAATATGAACAACACAACAATACCACTAATATTCGTTAACCAAATTTTATGGAAAAGTAAGGTATTAGTATCAAAATAATATTATTATGATGCACATAAAGGTAAAAACAACACCTTTTAAAATTGAGGTAATGTTTGAAATAAAAGTAGGGCTAAAGTTTACCAAGGAATTGTTAAGATGCATGTAGCGTAACGTTACAATCTAGAAACTTAGGCTAAGTTTACAAGAAACAAGACGTAAGTATCGAAATTATTGTGATATGATATAAACAACGTAACACTTCAAAGGAGAATCAAGTGAAGAATCAATCCTAACTACAATTACGATCTTGAATTGGGTATCAAGATCAAATGGTTATCAAGATGTAAAAACATACCACACACTTTAGATGTTTAACAAATCAGCCGCAAACATGAATGAGTGTAAACAAACATAAAAGTGGTGAACAAAATCGATTGATAACACACGTATGTTTTCTCTCCTTTTGATAAAAAAGTGTCAAAATAAAGAAAAATAAGTAGATCAAATGGGGTTGAAAAGTGTTTGGCCTCACTTTGACGAATTTTCACCCCACCTTATGAAGAGTGAAAAACTAAGTGCAAGTAATGCTTCATAAATTTTGTGGCAGATGACGCATAGTTTTAACTTTGATGGACTCTCCCTTTATTCGATAAAAAAAGTTGCAATTCCAAAAAAAATCTATCTTTGCAAAGGCTCTCAAAAATGATTGGTACAAATAAGTTTGCTCCAAGTCAAAATAACTTCCTAGGTGTTTCACTCAACTAGGTGTCACAAGTTATCTAATGTGAGCTCAATTTACCAATAAAGTCACACTGACTAATATTGGGTTATCCCATATTTAATTTATCCCATTTAAGTACAGTAAGAAATTAATGCATTCATTGTGTACTCTCACTAAGGTCAAGATATGGATAACTTTTAATCTAACTCACGAAGGTAAAACTAGTCAAGTAGGCATGTGGAGCACTTCTCATTTCATCCAAAAGTTCCCTCTTGCATGGAATACTTTGGGGTTCCTAGGACTACCGTCATTTTTTTATCTTGAGGCTTATGCCATAAGGGTTATATCTTGGTTAAGCGAGATAGGGTGAACCCTTAACCGAACCTGCATATATAGTTTGATGAATGTGGTGTGTTCTTTTTATCTTTTATAATTAATATGGTTTATTTTTTCACCATCTGTAACTTGTAATCACACGTGTATTAGTAGTTTTGAACCTCCTTTCTTTTACAAACTAGTTAGGTCCTGTAGAGGAATGATTAGTAATTTTCCTCAAGATTAAAATATTATGAAAAAGGGTTTAAGCGTTTTTTTTTTATTCCCAAGATCACCTAAAAGTTGTAAGGGAAGAGCATACACAACTCAAAAACCCACCTATAATAAGAAATGGAAAACACTTGCAAAATTAAAGTGCAAGATAGTTCATTTTAATAAATTTTGAAATTTGTTCTCTTAGAAAATAAGTATAATGAGATGTTTTCCAAAGTATAGAAAATATATAGAAATCATTTTGATTCCCAAGATCACCTAAAAGGTGTGAGGGGAAGAGCATACATGACTCTAATCTCATAGAAAATCATGCAACATCCATTAACTTTAAACAAACCAAATTAGAAAAAAACATGTAAATATACCCTATAAAACAAAAGTTAATCTCAAATAAACCTACAAGGAGTTAGCACATCAAGAACACAAGCCTTTAAAAAATTTAAAGTAGACCTCAAATATATGTTATGATGTTTGTGCACCCTTTTAGTGTGTGTGTGGATATGGATGTGTAGGTGCTTCGCTAAAATCGAAGAGAGCCTAAGCATGTATAGATCTAGCCGATTATGTATGCTAGGCTTTTTATGCATGCATGTGCTTATGAGAAATATTCAAAAAAATGCTTAGTAGATGTGTACAAATAGATATGGATGCCTGCACATAGGTTTAAGCATATGCATAGACAAGAATAATGAAATGCAACATAGAGGATGAAATTTCATGTATGCATGAAGAACAATGTGTGCACGCCCTTTTTAATGCATACGTATTGACACAGGATACTATTAGTAACATAATACATACAAGTAGATATCAATATGTACACTACTTTTTGAACACATGCATGTAATATTTGGTCTATACGAACCCCTGAAAATTTTACCTATGTGTGTACCCATAGATGACATCAAAATACAGAGTTCTGATGTATTTAACTTCAAAAATCTCAACTTTTTCCTAATTTACCTCAAATCCAATGGAAACCTATCAAAATAAAGCCCATAAGAGAGACTCAATGCATATAAAGTTAGTGAAATAACCTAATAACTTAAACTTGTTTCACATGTGCATGATTTGGGTTAGTAAAACTTGAGAAAAACCAATCAAACTCATTAAAATCAAAGAGACTATGAATCCTTCCCACTTTGGGCATGTCATATGTATCAATGTATTATTTAAATATGCTAAGTTAATTGAAATTAACACCTTAATAGTTCCAAAAAAAGCTAACTACACAAATATCATCATGATAAGAGCTTAAAGAGACTAACTACCAACAATATGCATTATAACTTTGAAGGAAAATCAAACTAATATGTTAAGCATTTAACCTCAACTCTTTAGATTGCAACTACAAATGAACATAGATAGATCCATGAAAATAAAATTTAATTGTGTTATCTTAAAGGGTTTGAGAATGGAGGTTCATCAAGACATGACTACAAGACCATTTTGATTCCCTTCATATGACTAGAAATCTTGGATGGATGAAATGCAAGATGAAGATACCTAGCTCAACACTAATGGAAAAGATGAAAATGCCTATAGTTTATGTTATATGCATGTAAAGGTGTAATAATAAAGGTAGGAGGACGGTTCATTATATAATCCTCTAGTTTCAAGAATCTTTACATCCTATTATATGTGGGATAATATCAAAGCTAGGTTAGTAATGGATAAGCATGGTTTAGAGTGTTTGATTTTGCTTAAAGAGAACTTGTAGTTTGTCCTTTAGTGACTCATGAGAATTGAGGGGGTGCATTGATTAAATCAAAGTAATTAATTAATAGGGATGTGCAAGCTTATAGAATATTTTTAGAATAAATTTAGCATGATCTAAGCAATGAGAGGAATTTAATCAAACAAATTAAGATTTATTGATCCAACGAAAGGGGAAGCTAATTAATTAAGAATAATTAACTAGTCTAGATAGAAAGGAACATTAATTAACGGAAGGTCGTTAATTGGTGCTTTGAGAGATAGAAGAGTTAATTTATTAGTGTAATGTAACTAATTAACGGTGATAGAAGAGAAAAGGTGTGTTATTAATGATATGTCATCAATTTGTGGGAAAGGGTGTAATTATCACAATTTAAGTATTTAAGTTACTTTATCCAAATTATAGGTATCTACACCTATATAGAAGATCCAAAACATGAGAAACATAAAGGATATAAGAAAAATGGGGATATAAGTAGATGGGATGGAAATATATACTGTGTCCATGGTGACTGGGATGAGTTGGCATGATGGGGACTAGAAGAGTGGATCTAGATAGACAGAGTGATAGAATAATATATCGGGATTGTGCAAGCCAAATAAAAAAATAGATTGTTGTGGATCTGGATAGAACAATAGGTGATGCAACATGGCTAGGGTAGAGGATGAATTGACAAGGTAGACAAAAACTGACAGGGTTCACAATAACCAAGGTTGACCTAGGTGTTACCGAATGTGGATGGGATGGATTGAAAACTTATGCACAAGATGGATAAAATAGGAGATTGGTTCAGGATCTATGAAGGAAAATGGACCTACAAAATTTTAGTAGTTGATACTAACAATAATAATGCAACAATTGAATAAATAACACAAGGCAAAGATGAAATCCCCAAATTCTCCACAAATGATGCAAGTAGGCATAAAGGGACTCCAAGAAGATTGAAAAAAATATAGAGAGGCTCAAGCATGAAGATAAAATCACAAGTTCACTAAAAACTTATTGGTTTTGCATCTGTTTGAAAGGAGGGGTGAATGTGTCTTTATAGGGTCTAAATTAACGTGGGTGGGTCACCACTAACCATGGGAAACCATTTATTTGGGTGGTGGGAGGATACCTTTCTCCGGCATCAATCCCATTAGAATCGGAATTAGGGTTTTAGGATGCTTAGGTGGGTTAGGGTTGCATTGGGAGATTAAATGGAGTAAATAAATGCTAAGGGCATCTTAGGGATGAATAACTAGGAAGTTTAGGGATGATAAATAACCTAGAGAGGAGAGTTAGAGGGAATTTTGATAATGAGATGAGGATTAGAATATATTTAATGAGTATTAAAAATGAATGAGATAGTATATTGGGAATATGGGAATATTAATAAAATGTGAATTAAAATGAAGGCTCTAGATAGATGACTACAAAGTGAAAAGAAGAAAATGTCAGGGAAAGAAGGGTAGGGATACCAAATTTTGGTATCTATATTTGTCCCTTTTTTTTCGATTGGTTTGCATAAGCAAGCCACAAGACAAAAATGATGAGAGATGAAATATGGGATGAAGGAGGATGGAATATTAATTATGTTCTCACTCTTAAACTAGATATCGATGACACGAAGGAAAATTGATCACGAGTTTGAAAGAGATAGAAGAAGAAGGGAGGGTGGGAAGAGAATAATGGGAGAATGAAAAGGTGAGGTAAGATACCCCAAACAAGAAGGATTCAAGGAAAAAAATAAAACATGGTTGTGATTTTAGGGGTCACTTTGGCAAGAAACAAAGGGCACGGTCTTTAGGGAGATAATGAAAATGTCATACGGTCTTGCAAGTCAACAAAAAAATTGAAAAATGGAGGGAATCAAATGGATGAAAACCATGGGGACCAGTGGGCCATAGGAACACATCAAAATTATGTGCAACCAAATGCGAGAATAATGTGAAATCCTTCATACATGAGGAATTGGTAAAGATTATGTGTCCGTGATGGATGAGGATGGAAATAATAGTGTCCCAAAGAAAGGGAATGAAAATGCTTGAAGACGAAAAATAGAAAAGTATGTGATATGGTGATAGGGAACACAAATATGGCCACAAAAGTGGACTTGAGATAATATATGGATGATAATAATGTGCCCCAAAGAAAGGAAACAACAATTTTCGAAAGGGAATAAATAAGAAATGATGACGATAAAAATCCAAAAGTAGTAGGGGACAAAGATTGTACTATGGGTTACACACTAAAAATAAGATGGAAGGAAAGATGGTATAATGAGGGAAAGCAACATGGGTCGATGACAACTAGTGTAGGTCAAAAGTGACCATGGAAAAGCGTGGTGACCCAAAGGGGTCAGCGAAGACTATGGTCAGCAACTATATAACCCACAAGTCAATTGACTAATATCATTTGCACACCTCAAAGTGACGACTAAGAACTTTGAGCTATAAAAATAGATTGAGAGTTAGAGAAATATGGAGACTGGTGGAGCTGCAAGGAAGTGAAAGAGGATACACACGATGGTGAGAAATGAATCCTTGGCTCTCTTTTTTAATTTATTTTTAGGGTTTTTTTTTACATTTTTTAAATTCATGGATTGATGCCAGGGTGGTTAGTGGTGAATGGCTATGGTCACTTTGTCAACCCAGCCAAATTTACAAAGGCATTGATCCCGACTGGGCATGTCAACTCGACCTAGGTTGATGACGAACTAGGATGAGATAAATAGATTTGATTGATTAATTTATTATTTTTATGGAATATTGTACGAAAGTAATGATGATGAATCTAATAGATGAATTATTTCTTGATTATTGTAGGCCCAAGAGACCATGTACCTAAGAGATGGAGTCCCAACCTTATATGATCATATTAGAAGGGATATAACATAAATTGAGTATGACCACTTAGCGTTAGTAGGATTTGAGGCTATCCGATATTAACTTTACTAATTTTTATGATATATATGTAGAAACGTAAAATTGGGTCGCAACCCTCTAAATCACCATCAACTAATTAATTTAATATTATTCCCCCACCATGCCCACTTGCACACATTATAATTAATTTATCACAATTAAGATTAATTACCTAACTCACCTAGCCACCTCACCCTAGACCCATTCTAAACCTATTAATTTCCTTAGACCAAGTCCCCACTTATCCTAATCAACTAGGACTCTTTCTAACCCTAACTATTCATGATCAATTAACCTCAGTAACTAATTCCACACTCTAATTTATGCCATTCAACACTCCAGACCCGGACTAATCCAAATACCACACCAAATTTGGGAGAAAAACCCTATTTTTAGAAAATTAGACCAATTCTCCTTAACCGACGTTGGTTATCCCTCGGCCGGCGTTGGTTCCCTAACCATTGTCGGTCACCTTAAATAAGAGTTTCTAACTCTTTGCATGGGTTATTCAATTCATTCATTCACTCAATTTTTTTCATTATAACTCTTAAGCAATCAAGCTACTAGACAACTAACGGAAGCACATCAAGTCTTCACCAGTAGCTAATCTCTTTTCCACACCTTGGATCACCTAAAATTGGGCACACAAGATTTGCTACCACAAAGATCTTGGACACATTCTTGTATCTCCCATGAATTCTTGTTAATCATCAACCACCTTTAGATATACAATTTATTTTTTTAATAAGGGAAAATAGTTTTGAAGGGACTATACCCTGTATACAAAAGGGCTCAAAAGCTAGATATCATAAGTGAGGGAAACAGCCCAGAGAAGGGAAAAACAACCAACCTAAGAGGGCTCATCAGCCAGATAAAACAACAAATTAGAAGAAAGGATCCAGATGTACAATGATCCAAAAAGTAGCAGAAGAGATAAAAAAGAAAACAAAATATATCCATCATATAATATCTCCACCAAAAACAGACTCACTCGAACCTTTAGATATACAAGTTACTAGATAAGTAATCCATTCTTATTTGTTAATATTTTGTTTTGATCTTAAGTATTTTATTTACATCTTCCATCCCATCATTCTCTGTCCCGAATACCACCTTTTACTTGTTTACCACCTATTCCATCAACCTGAACCATTTTACCCATCCTAACACCTCTACCACCCTTACTAAGCCTTAAAAAATCATATCATCCTTTCTAAACCCCCACAACTCTCTTTGCAATCCCGAGAGAGACCCGAAACACCCATTTTTAACATTTTCAACATATTTTCCCTACCAAAAATGGCCACCAAATTAGCGTTAGTCATTTTCCAATACCAGCATCGGTCACCTAATCAATACTGATCTCTATGCCTGGTAATTGTTTATAGAACAACAATCTTATAAATTTCACCCAGCATCCTATAACATAACCAAACATCACCCAGACCTTGCCTAACATGCTAGTGACCTTTCCCAACCAGAACCACACATCACTTAGTGCTAGATTAGTTTTTATTTCAGTACTTTGTTTAATCTAACGTATTGATAATGTTTTGCGACACCTAAATAAAAGTGTTAGCAATATGACCTCTATTTATCACATTTATTTTCATTAATTTGATAAAAATAGTGGATTGACAACCATCTAGGAAGTGTCACACTTCCCAAAACTAGTAATTTCTAATAAGTTCACCGACATATACTTGTTTGACTTTCTCTTGTGGTCTTTTTGTGTTTCATAGATATTCCTCCTACACCCATTACCCTTATCTGCTTTATCACATTACTTTAAGGTGAAACAATATCATCTTTGAGGGATGTCTCTTAGAGGTCAATGGTGTATTGAGAAAATGTATTGTGATGATATATGATATATATGTGATTTTTTCATGTCCTAGCATGTATTATTGTGTATGATTTTGATTATTTGATTTATGTTGATGATTATTTTAATGTGAATAAATGATGATGATTATATGTTGGTTTAATATTTGATGATGATGGTGAATTTAGATATGTGATTAGATGTTTAATGATATGTGATGATAAGAAAATGCAATTTGGAAATAGATGTGATGGATAATGATAGATAGGAATATGTGATTAGATGTGAAATTGTTTTTTCTAATAGATAGGATGTAGATGTTTTTAGGTGATAAATGGTAAAGAAAAGAGAAAATAAATGATAGATGTGGAAAATTAGTATAGAACACAACTCTATGATTGGTGACCTATAATTACAAACATCACTACATCATATCAAGGAAACAAATGCCTCTAGCTGTGTTGGAGGTAAACAAGAAATGGATCCAGGTAACACAATACATATGTGACTAAAACATGTGTTAGCACATATCCAATGATAGTTAGTTATATCAAATATCATGAAGGAATTATGGATGGAATGAACTCATAAACCTATTGTTGTCATCAAAAAGGGTTTTGATGCAAATTATACATGGGAAGAGGATTCTTCATAGGTTGTTGTTCTGTAATACTCCCGGCTCGGGGAAGAGGGAAAGAAGGTGAAAAATGATCAATGCTGGAAGTTTGAAATATATGAGAAATTTGATCAATGCAGGAAATTTTCTTAGGATGTTTACTTTTAATTTTATATGCTTTTTCTTTTGGATATATAGAAGGATGATCAATGCGGGAAGCCTTCATCAAGTTATGATAGAGTAGCCATCCTTCAAGGGAGTGGTCTACTTTTTGTGATAAATGGGAGCATAAGATATGCATGATAGTTTTCCTTCTAGCAATCAATCTATTTTTAATTGTGTATTACATGAACAATTTTCTTTTAATCTATTTTTTATATATCGTGATATATGGGCATCTGATATTTTGACATGGGGAAGAGCTAGGTATAGCTAAATATACCACTTAGGAGGGGATGAGAAGATTTACAAGTTATACCTTTGGATCCTTTGTGTGGTTCTAATAATTATATAAGAGGTTGATGGATGTAATGATCGTGGAGTTCTCACCAAGAAGGGAGAACCTATCCATAAGGAAAATGCCATGGAAAAAGTCGTGGTGCCCATATTTAAGGTCATAACTAGGAAAGTGACAGAGACCACATAATTCCAAATCATTACAATGATAGATGGAAGGGGCTAATGATGGAGGAATGATCTAAGGATATGACTAAGTGCTCATTGGTAGGTATACTAACAATAGAATGGTCACAATTGTAATGCGTTAAGAGGTTCCAATTAAGGTTTACCATCAAGGAAGGTCAAATGATAGGCTCCTGAACCATAATTATGTGTGATAATGTAATTTGCAATCCAGTTAGGGGAAAACTTTCCATGTTGTCTCCTTTCTAGATTAGTGTTGTTTTGATTTCTTTAAGAACAAGGTCATTGACACTAAAGTTGTTCTCTTTGAGGTGCTTTTTTAAGCATGCTTGATTCACTCTTCATAAACATGATGATGTTCAAGATAAATGAGGCATCATTCATCTAAAAATTCGAGATGTATTAGACACTCGACAATAATCTTCATCAGAAATGAAGTTTTGAAGAGACACATACAAGGATGGAATTTGAAATTTAAGGGGGATAATGACTTTAGATCCATTTACAATAGAGAAGGGAGTAGTTCCCATAGAGTGTGTAGGATAGTCTGATAATCCCAAAGATTGAAGGGGATGTGAAGATGTCAATCATAAACTAATTTGTCAAAATTATTGGTAAGAATGTTATGAAGAGTTTTATTAGTTGCTTTGGATTGGCCATTAACTTGAGGATAATAAGGAGAGGAAAAGCTAAGCTTGATATTGAATGAGTCATAAATATTCTTGACATCTTTGTTTTTGAAGTACTTTCCATTGTGCACTGTGAAAATTTTGTGAGTGACTCCAAATTAGAAAATGATATAATGATATATGAAGTTAATGATATGATTATATTTTTTTGAGGTGAGTGGAGTTGCTTCTACCTATTTGGTGAAATATTCAGTTGCAATGATGATAGAATGATGACGCTATGAAGAAAAAGGATTGATGGTACCGATGAGATCAATTCCCTATTGTGAGAAGTGCCAAAGGTCCTAAGTTGGTTGTAAGGACTAGATAGGAATGTGGATAAGATTAGAATGTTGCTAACACTTAACAAATTTCTTAACATATTCAAAATAATTATAATTGAGATAAGGTCAATAATAGTCAAGGTGAAGAACGTGTTTAGCAATAACTAAGACACTAAAGTGTCCACCATAAATTCCATCATGGACTTCTTTGATAGCGTGAGTATATGCATGGGATTTTTGGCATCGAAAGATAACATCATCAAAGCCATGCTTGTATAGGATGTCACCAAGCATGAAAAAGTGGTTAGCATGTTGAAGAAATGACCTCCTACCATTCTTAGATAGGTCATAGGGAATGATGGATTTGGATACATAATCAAATAATTGAGAGTACCAAGTATCTAGATAATTGGATTCAATAAGATTAACGTGAGGTAACTCATGATATGGTTGATCATGGAGGTGAACAACAATATAAAATTTAGAATCATCTATCATCCATGTGATGAGATATACAAAGGAAGTCATTGTATCTCGAAAAATGATGGGATGATCAATGGACAACTTGGATAGTGTTATAATCGAAATCTGGGAAATGTATTTGTATTTATGAAGGATGTTGTTTATACATTGATAATATCCCATAAATTATTTGGTTTTGAGCTCAAAATCCCCATAAATTTCTAGGATTTGAACCCCTAGGAAGACATCAACTTTAATTCCTAAGATAAGGGCTTCATATTCCACCATATTGTTTGTGTACTTGAAAGTAAATATTTTGAGTGATGGGGATAGGAGTATCCAAAGGAGAAACGATGATGAGGTCAGTGCCTCCCCCTTATTGACACTTAAAGTTGTTAAAAAGAGATTCATCCTAAGAGGAGAATACTCATGATGGAAATTGTTGATAGATTCATCCAAAAACTTCTCATGAGGAATATGAGTGTCAAGAAGAGGAAATTTGGATAATTAGTCCATAATAGCTTGGCATTTGATAGAATTTTGAGAGATAAACTCTATTTCAAACTCAATCATGAGCATGATCCATAAAGTGATGTGATCATTGTCAAAAATATTAGGATGCATTATTTTGAGAAGATTAAATCCGGTGATAACATACGTCTTGTGTTTGAGAAGATAATGTTGAAGCTTAGAATTGGAAAAGAAGATAATACAACACATCTTCTTAGCTTTAGTTTACTGATTCTCATAATCATGGAGGGTGAAACTAATGTAATAAACAGGCCATGCTCACATCCGTAATAATCACGATGTGTCAACATATCCCTTAGGGCATTATCTCAGTAGCGAGATACATATAGATATAAGGGCTTCCCTAACGTGGAGGTATAAGCAAAGTGGTGGATGTAGTGATACTTCTTAAGATCATCAAAATATTTTTGGTAATTATCATCCCAATTGAATTCTTTGTCTTTGCAAAGAAGATGATGGAAGGGTTGACAAATATCTAAAAGTTGTGAGATGAAGTGAAAAATGGATTGAAGTCGGACTTAAATATTGAAATTTTTCTTAAGATTAGAAGGGGGAGTCATCTCAAGGATTTCCCTGATTTTGGTGGGGTCAAATTCAATACCCTTGATAGATATGATGAAGCCAAGGAGTTTTCTAGTTAACACTCCAAACACACACTTGGCTAGATTGAGGTGAAGGAAGAAATGAATAAGACACTCAAAGAGGATTTCAAGGACATAAAGATGATCACGTCAATATTTGGATTTACCCAAAATATCATTGACATAGTCTTCTACTATCTTATGGATGATATCATGAAATATGTAAGTCATGGCTTATTGATAAGTAGCTTCAGATTTTTTTACACTAAAATTCATGACGCGATAGTAAAAGGTCCCCCAAGGAGTGATGAAAGAAGTATTATGTTGGTATTTTGGCATGATGAGGATTTGATTCTAATTGGAAAAATTTTCCATAAGAGAAAGCATCTTGTGGCCAGTGGTAAGGTCCATGAGTTGGTTGATATTGGGAAGGGGAAAATCATCTTTAGGACAAGCAAGATTGAGATCTCAAAAATCAATGCAAATGCGAAGCTTGCTAGATGATTTAGCGATGGGTACAATATTAGAGACCCATTGAGGATAGTCAATAGGAATGATGAATTTGGATTTAAAAATTCATTGTAACTCCTCTTTGACAAGGAGGTAAACTCTATGGTGTATGTGGAAACACTTTTTCTTAACTGACTTGGCATTAGGAAAGGTGACAATATTAAGGATGACGATGGAAGGTTCAAGGCATGTCATGTCATATTATGAACATACAAAGGCATAACTATGTTTAGAAATAAAATTGATGAAATAATCAAGCTTGTGTGGATCAAGGGATTTACCTACTTTGAGGATGTGAGGCTCTTGGGAGTCTTAATGTTGATATTGATGGTGAAATCATTAAGAAGAGTGGATGTGTCAGGAGGTAAGGAATTATGAAGATAAGAATATTCTTCCCCCATGTAGGAAAGAATGGAATCATCATCAGTGCATTAAAGAATGTCAATGGTAGAAGAGTATTCTTCCACCATATCAGGAAAGCGAAGAAGAAGGGACCTAGTTTCACCCTCATGTTGATAAGTGAGTAGTCCCAATGTGATCATGGAGACTAAAAAAAATCTAGAGGAGATGGACATAGTGTCATCCATATCCATAGCCTCATGGGATGGATAATATGGAGAAGGCATGTCTGTAAGCATCATAGATAGTGTAAGGGGATTAGTCGATAGTTACGTATAACCTAGTCTAAATTTTTCATGAGGTTTGCGACATTGATCAATGATAAGGTCATGCATGCCATGTTCATAACATCCCATGCCAAATCCTTTCCATGCATAATGATGAAGATATGTGTGAGTGAAGGATGGTTTGTAGAGGAAGCCAAAACCACTAGTATATGGTCTAGCATGAGGATGATCATCAATGTGAGAAGAAGGAGAATCAACACCACCATAGATGAGATTGGTGCAAAGATGAGGTGTGTAAAAGGAACGATATCCCTGACATCAGGTTGATACATTTGAGATTTTGTAGTTCTACAGAGGAAATGTGGTATATGGAAGGTATTAAGCATGAGAATATGATACACCCCGGTGTAAGGTTATTCATGAGCTTGTCTAAGGAATCATCGTTGGGAATCTTGGATGAAGAAATGGATGAACTAGTATATGGTTAGGATGGATGATTTTTGGGAATGAGGACATCATTCATTCCATAAGTCATGTTGCATTATTTGAATGGAGGAACAATAGTGGGGAGAGTCAAGATATTTCCCTCGTGCTCATATTTGATACAATGATGAAGTGTGGAAGGGAAAAAAAACATGACACAAATCCATGGTTGTCCAAGAAGGAAATTATATTGAAACACCCCTTGTACAATATAGAAGACTCCATGGATGATATTCTCACCAATAAATATAGGAAGGACAACCATCCCCAAGTTTGGAGTGATAACATCATTAAATGCACAAGGTATTGTGGGTGATTGGGAAATAATGGAGTTAGATATTTTTAGCTGATCAAAGGTATGTGACAAAATAATTTTGATTGCTCCATTGTCAATCATGGATAATGGAATAAGGGTCTCATTGATTCCAACCTTGATGAAAAGGGGAAGTTCATGGTCCTCTGGTGGAATGTCTGGGATCTCAACATCATCAAAGGAGATGGAAGTAGAATCCACAAGTGCTCCCACAAGAGAAGTGAAAGGATGAGTCTCATCACTAGATGTTGGAATACATTTCAAGGATTCATCGAGAGCCTTCCTATGATCTGGAGAGCTTTGGATAATCTCATAAAGTGACATCTTAACTAATTCATGATGAATTTGTTTGACAATTCTTTGTTCAATAGGTCAAGGGGTAGCTAAGATATAATCCTTAGGTTTCGTGATTATGGGGATGGAGATGGAGTGGGATCATTAAAAGGAGAAGTGACAACAACCTTAGGTTTTGATGAATATGTGGATGAAGTAAACTCCTTTGGAGGAGGGATGGAATTAAAATTATTTGGTTTTGATTGGGCTGTTTGTTTAGAGTCATGTGGGCTAGAACGCGTATCTATCTTAACAACATTGATGAATAGAGGGGTACCTTCCTTAGAATATTACTTTGGTAGTGGGATGGAGAAAAATATCCATGATGAATGAGGATAATTTTGTACTTTGGTGGATGGATTGGATGATGTAGATGCTGAAATGATCATGGATGAGGAGGTGGAAGGAGGAGATTGATCTATTTCCGAAAGAAGGTCATCCTCCTTAATAATGTTGTGGACAATATTTTGAAGCAATTCGTAATGTTTTGTATCATGTCTAGGGGTGCAATGAAAAGCAAAAATTAGATTGAATTTAAACCATGATGGATTCTTGCTATATAGGTCAAAGGATTTGATAGGAGGAAGTGTGATGGCAGAAATTTTAACCAAGTTTTGAAGGACTTCCACATATGATTCGATTTGAAGTGTTGAGATGTGCTTTGTCCTTGTGAGAAGTGGTAGGAGTCTTATATTTGATTTTGGATTTATAAGAAGATATGGATTTTTGAGATGTGGATGTGAGAGATGATTTCGATGTTGAAATTTGGGTCTTTGTGTTTCAAGGTTTGGATTTCTTAGGTTCAAATTTAGTGATGGTTGATGTCTTAGAAGAAAGATGAGATTTTGAGGAAGGGCTAGTTTGTTTTGATTTGGATTGATTGGCTGGTTGTGGTGTTTTAGATGAATTTATTGGACCTAAGAGAGATGGGGATGGTCCTAAGATATATAATGAGGAATTTTATTGCTTTATCTTAGGTTAAGGAAGGTATATCTTTTCTCGAGGATGCGAAATAGACCTTTGAGGAAGCATGTCAAGGGTTTTAGATTTTGATTGTGAAGAGGTACCCTTGGTAGGGATGAAAATGATCTCAACTGGAGGGTCTAAATATTGTGGTGTAGGGGTTGGTATTGGTGGAGGGAGTAACTTGTGTTTGATGAGGTCTAAAGAAGATGGTGTAGATTGGGTTGATGTGGACATGTCTAATTTTGTGGATGAAATAGGGACATCATTTGAAGTCATTGCGAGTTGGAGTTCTTTCAAAAACTCTTCAAAGGATGAATTAGATGTGGGGAAGATGAAAATGTATGTGTGGTCACAATAGTCAATCTGATTGGTGCAATTATAAGTGTATAAATAGGAATTGGGATAGATCCTCGGGATAGATCTGATGTAATAGGTGCGGGTAGAAAATATGTGAGTGATATAGTGGGTATAGTCAAATCTGATATAGATGTGATAAGTGATGAAGTGGATGTGGATGTATATTTAATGATTTAAGTTGATATAGGTGTGGATATGTTTGGTGTAGAGATGGGGATGGGTGTTAGTAAAAGTGTAGATATAGGGACAATGTCCAAGGGAGAGGTAGTTATAGCAATTTGTGAAGTTGGTGGAGTTATTTTTGAGGTGAGATCTTGATAAATGGTGTTGATCGTGTGAGAATTGGGTGTTTTGATTTGTTGGTGCATGATTTGGAAATGGTTGTTTGAAAACATTAAGTAGTTGATTAGTTGATGAGTTTTTGGAAAATATCTTTAAAGGTTCAACATTTTTCTATATCATGTCCACAAACTTGGTGATATTTGCAATAGTGTTCTTCACGATACCAAGTTGGTTTAGGTATTGATTCGTCAAATGGTCGAATGGGGGAAGTGTGATGAGATGGACCGCCATCAATTTATCGAATATAGAGCTATAGGATTCTCCAAGAGGAGTGTAGTTGGGTGGCAGTCTAGGAGCTCTTTGTTGAGGCCTTGTATTAGAAGTGGAGGTGGAAGAAGACTTAACCACTATGGCATTGGCTACATTTTTGGATTTTTCACTATGTGTAGATGGTTTAGTAAACTTGAATTTTGGCTTGTTTGATCTAATCTTAAGTTTTCCTTGCTCAAGGGCATGAGTCTCAAGTTTACGAGCCATAGTGAAGGATTCTTCAAATGTTTGTAATGATAGGATTTGTAAGTTGGATTAGATATTCTTCACAAAAGAGTGTGAAAATAATTTAATAGCTCTATCTATGGAAGGGAAAATGATAATTGAATTATGATTACATGTAATTGTGTGACAAAGTCTATGATAGACTCGTCATAAAATAATTGAATGGTGTATTAGTCTGTAATGATGATCTTACATGTAATATTATGGAGAAATTTTCTAATAAGATTTGTGTAAGTTGGGTGAATGAGAACAATGAGTGTTTGGGGATGCTATTATACCAATCTAATGTGGTACTGCCAAGGACATAAAAAAAGTGTGAAGCATGATGTCTTGACCATGGTAAATGAGATAACGTGCATTCCTAAACACACGAAGGTGTTTTTGAGGATCCTCCTTACTTTTAAATTTGGTTAATTTTGGAATTAACCAATAAGGAGGATAAGGTTTGATTGTGACCAATGATTGATACGTTTGTTGTAGATTTTTCTATTAGAGAATGTGACCTTGGGTCCAAAGGTAGTGGCTTCAAGGCTAGCCAACCTATTCATCAAAGCATGTATGGGGTCATTTGAATTTTTAGATGAGAGGTAGATGGTTGTATGATATGAGATGTGGCTTGATAGGGTTATTGATAGGCTTGTGAATGACTGGGTGTTTGAGGGATTTCCTGAAGAAAATGAATGTAGGTCATTGGTTGAGATTTGATGGGTTATTAGAATGGTTGATGTTGAGAAATAGGAATGTGATATGATTGTTGAGATTGAGTGGGTTGTTGGGAGATAGGGATTTTGAATTGTTGAGGTATATGATGAGTGTTGATGTGTTAAGAATGTTGAGGAGGTGGATTATACATCACATAATTATAAACACTTCTAGGAGGAGGTTGGGAAGTGATGAAATTCACATGAATGTGGGAGGTGAAAGGTAAATATTCACCATGTTGTTTGGATGTGAGAGGTAATGATTGGGATTATTGAAAATATGGGATGGGGATACTTTGGTGACGATGGTAGATGTAAAAGTGATAAGAATGGAGGTATTGATAGTATTGTTGATGGGAGGTAGATTAGGAGGAATGGGTGTGAATAATTGAGTGGATTGATGAGGTTGAGGATTATTGGAAGAATATTGATGAAGATCATGTTGGGCCATAATCAGCTCATCGATAGCTCTAGGAAAAAAACCACAAGCTATGAGAAAAGGAATTGGGTTGTTTTGGGATTAGAGTGATAAACATATATTTTTTGGATAGGTGGCACATCAATAGGAAGTTGGGTTGATTTCCTAAGAAGGTAAACATGGAGGGAAACCTGATTAGTGTCGAGGAGCTCTTGAAACTCCAAAATTCCACAATGGATAATGGGAGGCCCAAAATCACTGACTAAAGTACCAGATTGAGGCATGGCCAACCTAGATGGGATGAATTGATGATGTATAAAAGGATTTGTCTCATCAAATGTAATTTTTGAAAAAGAGACTCTTGATGTGGTAGATTGATGATCAAAATTTGGTGACCATGGAAAAGGTGACCAAAGGAATGGATGAGACAATTTCCAAAGAGGAAGTTGATTAGGATGACATGATGGGATTTTTGATGCAATATTTTGTTCCATTTTCCTAGCTAAAGAGCGTGTGATAATGGGCATGAAACAAAACAAGAAAACAATGACTATACTAATTAAATCAAACAAGTCAAGCATGCAATGTTTTATTTATCTTGATTAATTAAAAGATGTGAAAAATAAAGAGGGGAAGTGGGTAAAGAGGGTACCTAAGAAATGGAAATCTAAGGCTGGTTTTAGGTAGTTTTGGATGGGGAGTCCTTGATATACCCAAAGGTACATGAGGCCCAAGTCTGTATAGGATTTATAACTTGGCTAGAAACTGTGGAGGCTTCCGTATTGGGTGATGAAATCCAAATGGGGTCCGACCTAGTATGGGATTGTTTTGATCAGAGTTTGATTAGTGTGTTTATATGTGTGTGAATAAGTTTGAAATATAACAAATTAAACCCCTAATTACACTATATTTTCAAGAAATAAGGAAGGAGGTTTGTTTTAAATGCAAAAACAAATATGGAAATTCGATGAGAATAACCACACAAGGAGTGGAAAATGCGATGCAAAACTGAGAAACTAAGACAAAAAGGGAAATACCTGGTTTTCAATTTTCCTTTTTATTTAATATTCAAAATAAAGAAATAAAAAATCAAATATCCAAGCAATCCAAAATCCCAACACGAACAAGAAAAATAAAAGACTCTACCTGCAATGTTAGTGGAAGATAGAAGAAATATGGAGAATGAAAAATGAATTAAAATGCAAGAGACTCATGTAAGAGGGTTATCCCACTGGGTGTTCTAGAATTTTGGATAAAATTTTCTCTTTCCTAATCATATTAGTGAACCAGATACTAAAGAAAACCAATCAACTCAAAACATGCAAGGGTTTAAGGTACCTTGGAATAAGATGGTGATGAAGGATGGGCACAAATTAGACTCCTTGCTACAAGCTTGATAGATCTACACAACAAAGATAACTAGAAAGAAAATGGATTAGATGGTAGATGAGGGGTTTCCCAAAAAAATTGGTTCTAAGAAGCATAAAATTCCTTATGCGGATGTCAACCCCCATATTGATAAAAGAAGATAAGATAAATGATAAAGGATTGAATAACATGCAGAATATGAACTAAACAGAAACTGAAATTATAGGGATGAAATGGAAGTGCAAATATAATCTAGATTACCAAAAAATAAAATATACCTAGTTGGTTTGATGTCTACCTAGGATACAAAATTCTAGTCGATGGCGACTCGGGAAGATTGATCAAAATAACAACAAAAATGCAAATCTAAAAAGCCTTGTATGCATATCCGATAATCGATGACGCAACACTATGATGAATTATAATAAATTTTAGAGAACATCTGGAACATGGGAAACATAAAGGATGAAATAAAAATGGGAATATAAGAAGATAGGATGGAAATATGGACTGGGTCGATGGCGACGGGATGAGTTTGTGGCAACCGGGACCGACAAAGTGGATCTCGGATAGACAAAATGACATAATAACATTTTTAGGATTGTGAAGCACATAAATAGAATAACGAACAACTATGGATCTAGATGGAAGAATAGGTGATGCAATAGGTGATGCAACAGGGTAGGTAATATGGTGACCTGATAGGGTCGACGGTGACCTAGGATGACCTAGGTGTGACTGAAAGTGGATGGGCTAGATTGACAACCTACACACAAGATGGATAATAAAAATAGTAATAATGAAAAATTTGAATAAATCACACAAATAAAATATGATCTCCCCAAATTCTCCTCAAATGATGCAAGTAAGCTCAAAGGGACTCTAAGAAGATTAAAACAACTGCAAAGAAGCTCAAGCATGAAGATAAGATCACAAGTTCACTCAAAAATCTAATTTTTGCATCTGTTTAGAAGGAGGGGTAAATGTCCCTTTATAGGATTCATGGAGACATGAATGGGTTTCTGTCCAACCATGGGGAAATATCCATTTGGGTGGTGGGAGGATGCCTAGCTTGAGGCATCAATCCCATTAGAAGTGGGATTAGGGTTTTAGGAGGTTTAGGTGGGTTAGGGTTATATAGGGAGATGAAATGGGTAGGTGAGGGATGAAATGGAGTAAATAAAAGATAAGGGGTGCCTACGGATGAGTAACTAGGTAGTTTAGGGATCATAAACAACCTAGAGAGGAGAATTAGAGGGAATTTTGGTAATGAGATGAGGAGTAGAAGATAATTAATGAGGATTAGCAATGAATGAAATAATAGATGGGGAATTTGGGAATATTAAAAAAATATGAATTAAAATAAATGGTCTAGATATATGACCATGGTGAAAATAAGAAAACTTGAGGCAACAAGGGTAGGGATACCAAATCAAGGGTTATGAGTAGGAAATTCGAAGGATTTGTAGGAAGAAGGAGAAAATTGGAGGGGCGCCTTGTTAATTAGAGCCATGTTATAATCCTACCTAGAAGAATAACAAGGTACTTTGGAACCTCTTACATAAGGGAGGCATTTAAAATTTCATTGAATGCATTCAGGGTCATGACCTGAACATTTCGGTTCACTTTGCTATGGATTGGAAGGATATAAGGGTCAAGTATGGTGGCCACCAGGTTACTGTCAACGAGGAGCTGATTGCTTGAGGCTACAGGCCTAGAACTAGAGGGCTACCATTTTTTTAGTAAGAGGATTGACAAGGTCACCGAGGCCAAGAAATTCTCTCGACGAGGGTGAGGAGCTGGAGTTTTTTGCTGCGGGCATAAGGGTAAGTTCTATTCCCACATTGTATGATGAAGTGATGAATATGATGGTCAAATATATTTCTTTAGAAGGGTGTTATAAAATGATCCCTATTAAATACCTTGTATTTTTACACCATTTTAGAAGGCATTTCACGTTCTGCTTCCCGCACTACCTTCTCAATTCCCTTCAGTGCTCTGTTATGGATTTCCAAAAGCACTCCCATGTTATTCCTTTGCATCAGGGCCTTATATTTCTGTTGCACAAGCTTTATGTTGCCAAGTTCCCTAGATTCCCGATTGCTCCTAGTGATCCGCTCGCTACCACCTCCTCTACTCCCACTCCCATTATTTCCACCCCTTCCAAATCCAAAACCAAGAACCCCAAGAAAACGGTCACCCCCGACACTTGCCATGATTATCAAAAGCTCCAAAGATATGAAGGTTGTACATATCAAGTAATGTTGGTATTGAAATGGCCCAACATCAGGAGGAGTCTCAAGTGCCTCTTAGACTGGAAGCCCTTGAGAAGGAGATGAAGCAAATAAATAAGTACCTTCAAAGCATATGGAAATGTAGAGAGGGAAAAGAAAATTTGATGAAGAGAATGACAATGACAAGGATCAGGTTAATGATATATATAAGAAGTTGAACTCTCTTGATACCAGACTAGGGAGAGCTAAAGATAGACATGATCACAACATGGCTATCTTCAAAGCCATAAGTGAATTTTTAGAGTAGTAAGTTCAGATCATTTCCATGCTCAGTGGGATCCCTGCAACTATTTGGGGGAATGATAAAGAGAGGAGTCTGACCATATCATAGTTGGATGCTTGGACTCAACGCACATAACCACATTGGCATTGTTTACCTCGCTGCAAATGATCCAGTCTAGAATTGAAAGAGCATCCAAGAAATAGACTCACTTGGGCTGGTGGGAATCATTGATGATGTTGTTCTTTTGTGATCTTTTTGTTGTGACTTTGCTACTTTTTTATAGTTTTGTTGTAGTCTGTGTCCTTTTTTTGCTTCTAGTTGTAACTAGCTCTTGGTTACTTTTGGAAATACTGTTATATCTGGATTTTGATCCTTTTTATTGAATCTTCATAGTTATATCAAGCTGATGATCCCTTTTTGTAATAGGGTATAGTCCCTTTAAAACTATTTATCAATAATAAAAAAGGGTAGAAATACCAAATTTTGTTGTCTATAAAAAGTAGAAATATAATTAGAACTCGAGCGTGAGAGATACCTTTCGCTTTTATATGTGTCCAAATTCACTTCTTTTTATTTTCAATTTTTCTATTGGAAGTTTTTAGTATTTATTTAATGAATCTACTTTGAAACTTTAGTGTAACCCCTCTAGATTTACAAATTTAGAACCAAAATGAGAAACACAAGACTAAGGGACAACACATTGACAAAGATTTAATAAGTATTTGGGTTAATTGATATAAGAACATGATGGATTCACCAATACCATGAAGGTATAAATAATAGACATATATAGGATTCAAGCCTAAAATATTTGTGAAAATACCAACAAAAGACCACCATGTCTTCATTCTAATCTTAAAATATAGTGATTATAACCACATAGATAACAAATGCCACCACAATTTTCATAGATAAGACTAAATTAAACAATACTTTGCATCAATATGTTGACATAGTGCGTAAATAAATTATATGTGGTGTGAATAAAATAAATTTGACCAGAGCAATCGAAAATGGTAAAAAGATACCAAATTGGTACAATCCTTGAAAATGACACAAATTTGTTAGCTCCCAAATCTATACCAAGGTAGAAATGGGTGAATATAGTTATATTGTTCATTAGAGTGAGGTGTAAGAAGAAATATATTGTTGCAATAACATTATCAAAGGTCGAGTATCAAGATGTTTCTCTAACTAACCAAGAGATTTTATGCCTTTGAAAATTATTAAAAGAGTAGAAACAACCCACTACTCTTTGGTGTGATAACCAAGGTACCATAATAGTTTTTCTTAACCCAATGGATCATTAACATACCAAACACATTTAGATCAACATTTAATTCATTCAAAATATCATCCATGATGGTTTCCTTAGCTTGAAGTTTATACCTTTGGAGGAGAATGTTGTTGACATATTCACCAAACCTTTAACATCACCTTGTTATCTTTAATTGTAATTGATTCTTGAGGTAAATAAAATTGTCCTTGATGGGGATACATCTTGAGTCATTCCTTTCTTCATTTTGTAGATTGCACATGGGTACCTAATCGGAATTAGTTACTTAATGAGACCCATTTGTAAGGATTCTCGAGTCTTTGATTTATTTTCTATAGACATCCCTAAGTTGCACTTAGGGGTTTGGAGAAACATACTATATACACCTAATTGTTATGATAGTACATTATTTATAGGCTTAGAATAAATAAATACATGAATATAATTAATTAAGTATCTATTAGAGTACCGCCTTTGGTAGAGGTGCCAACTTTAGTGGGGCCAATAAGAAAAGTGGAGATAGATCTTGTTGTAGATATATATACCATCACATATGTACATTATAGATTACTTTTTTACAAATACTTTTTGCAATTCAATATCAAGGAAATATATCTTTATCTCTTTGTAGATTAAATTTTATCTTGGAGTCATCCATACTATAAGATCTATAATCCTTGGGAATCTACCAACATTTTCAATAACTCATTTTATATTACAAATGTTTAACTTTATTATTAAATCTAATGTGTAAAAATAATTTTCATAACTTTACTTGGTTCTCAAATCATCATCTTGTACTATTTTTCTATCATGCACTATGATATAGGATTTATTCAGTTCTTACTCCATGGTTTGTTTTAACTTATTCCTGATTTTCAAGATGTTCCCATAATTTATGATGACATTCATGGTTTCACTAAATTTATGTTTTTCATTGTAATTAATCATGTATCTCTTTGTTATTCCCAACTGACAAGATTAAATTTTATATTTTACGCCTCATTATGGACCTTATTAATTGAATCCTTTTATGATCAAGACCATTACGGTAAATCATGATTAGTATTTTTAGTTAAACTATTGGTATAAAACTAAAGTTCCTATTATAATTCCATGGTGGTAAAAATAAAATATATGTAATTTTAATTATACCACTTTATATTATTTGACACAACATTTAAGGTTCAAACTTTTTATGAGGGATTGGAACTCGAGACCCCTCCCTTCACATTTATGGTCTTAGTTATTTGATCTTGTTGTTTTCATTGTTTTATATTGAGCACGTTATAATATTATAGTTGTTAGGTGTTTACATTTAATTTCATGTTCTAATAAAATATTACGGGTGTGGAGGCATACAAACATATGACCCCTCACTCCCGACACCCTTCTCATTATCACGATGTCATAGTTCATGATTTGGTCAAACCACAGGATAATTTTTATTTAAATACCTATTATTATTTCATTAAGTTTAAAATTTATATGGGTTTCAAACCCAACCTTCTTATTAAAATCCTGAAAATATAATCATTTAGCCACCTACTTACATGTGGTAGTACACATAATTATATAACATATAAAGGGTAAATGGAATAACCTAGAAGTGAATTAAAATTACTTCTTACTTTGAATATACCTTCTATATGCATGGAAAACCTTTAATTCCACTCTATATTTGACTCAAGCCTCTTCATGTGCGTGAAAATTGATCATGTAAACCTATGTGTGTTTTTATAAGTTTATTTTTTCTTTCTTTTATAAACTTTCATCGATCTACGAATAGATTTTTCTCCATCATATCTTTTCATGAATTTTTATCTTTAAACAAATATTTTATTATTTTTGGAGTTTGCACTCCTTGTTGAATTATTCATGTATTCTTATTTGTTTCCCCAACTTCTAAAATATTCCACCCTCAAGAATTATCCAATTCTTAGCTAAAAATATTTATCTTCCTATTTAAATAAGTGTTTTTATTTAATTAAAATTTCCATGTAGGATTATTATTAAATTTCTATCATCTCTTATATTATCTCCTTTCTTATCTAATATCACTTCAAATCATAGTATTAATTCAAAGCTTCTACTTGGATATGCATAGAGGGGAGATGTGTGGTATAAATAGTGAAGAGTGTAGTGTATTTTCCTTTGAGGCTTTAAAACCCAACATTTAAAATGCATTGGAAGTTTTAATTATTTATATTATATTGTATTCCTCTACTAATTTGTCTCCATTTTTTGGTTTTTCCTATTTGGTTCATGTTGATGACATAATGCATTAATCAAGAAAACTTCGAAAGTATCTCGACAAGATATGTGCAAGGTCAATTTGTGGTAAAGTTACAATATGTTGTGAGTTGGTTGAATGCATTTCAATTTGGATGCAAATATGATATCAATTGGAAATTCACGCAATGTAGCTCATTTAACATGCAAGCTCAACTTGGTTTTTATTCAACATGGTTTAGAATTTAAAACATTAGGTTGGATAATTAATGGGCTTGGAAATCCCAACCTCTATTTCACACTAAAGGTAATAATCCCACAATTATCATGTAAACAACATTGTTATGGTTTCTATACAAAATAATATCCTTAGTGTGGTTGATTCATGACTATGGCCATGCCCACCGAGGTTGGTCCGAGTTAGGAGGTGGTAAGATCATAGGGAATATTGATGACCTTCACCCAGAGATGAAGAGATAAATGAGAACATAGGGTTTATAGTATAAAATAAACTTAGATGAATAAGGCCAATTAGGACCCATTAGCCAAGTGACCCCTACAACAAAAACACCCTTTTACTTAAACAATCATTATTTTGTTAATTTTAATATGTTGGTGAGTTAATTTGTTGTATGGTAACTTATATGTTTCTACCAATGCTCATGGGGAAACACACCTCCTTATGTATGGGGAGGCTCCCATTATTGAATGTAACTATCCTAATCCTATCTAAATGTTGTGGGGTGGAAAAATAGGTTGGGGATCACACATGAACACTTCATTGAACATATGGAAAAGTGCTTATATGGGGTACAAGGGAGGAATTTTCAGCGATGAGGGGTGAAGGAGAGAAATTAGGAAAAGGAAGGTTATTGTTGTGAGTAGGAAATAACAGAGTTCACACCCATAACCAGAGTAGTTCAAAATTCAATTAGATGAAAGAAATAATGTAAGCCATTACGAGACTAAAAATTAAAGACACATAATTCCTTAGATTCATCTATCAAAGATACAAATTTCTTTCTTGATCATTGTGCTCACAACGTTCAAAAAAGGAAGAAAATATAGGAAAACACGAGAAAGGAAAATGGAATAAATGTAGTTTTTATTTATTGTATTGGTGATATAAAGAAAAATCCCAAATCACAATCTATAATTTCTACAGAGAAATAATTTTTCATCATTTTGGGATGCTTTGGAATGGAGAATATATCCCAATTTATAGCATTGTGAATTGACCTTTCATCTATCCCTACATAACTCTTCATTATCTCATTCAACTTGTGACTTTACATATTCCTAGGAAACGAGAAATAAGCTCCCTTTTTATAAATCAAAGGGAATTTAACAATTCAACCATAAAAATTAACTTAATTGAATGAGAAAAATTATCTTGATTATGCACAATGAATAATTATGAAGGGGGAGAGAAGAAAAGAGAGAAAGAGAGGAGAATGAATAAGTGTTCATATTTGATGACGAAGATCCCTATGATGAATATCTTGCTTATTCAAGCTTCTTGATGAGAACTTTGTGGAATGAGACTCTTGTTCCTAAAATTACTTGTTGAATTGATCTACTACAAGTGCCAAATTATCTTCCTCTAGAATGAGAACGTAGTATAAAACCTTGGTCCATACCCCGGGGATGTCACGGATCTTATTACTTTGGATGAGCCATCATTCATGATAATTTGTAATTTACAAAATGTGACTTATGATTTCGGATATGGAATCTAAGTTATCTTCATTGAAGCAAAGAGAGTCACATGCCTCTTTCTTTACCAAATTGTTAGAATGAAACAATAATTTCTTATGATCATGAATTTTCAATGAGCGGAGGGAACTCAAGCTTCGAACATATTTGGAAACTTAACTCAAGATCTCAAAAGCATGTTGTCCATAAGATTCCAATCAGATATTTTTTTTTAGTATTCCATATCTTGCATCCATGATGTGGATCAAGACCTATGACAAGTTCTCTGCAGCTAATGTAAACATGTTATTACTCAAAAGGGTGTGAGATTCAAAGGAGCTCGTCTCAAGAATCCAAGTGGGTTACCTATTTTGTAAAATCATCCTTTTATTTCTTTATTTATAACAAAGTTGTAAGAATTTACTTGATGAGAGAAATGAAATATGGAAATAATACCTTTCCTTGCTCGATGATTTTATCAATCCACTTCTTGTTAGCCTTCCCCTACATCATGTATCATTATTCTTTCTTTATCACCTCATGATCATGATCAACACTGCTGATTGGAATAATATCTTTGATAGGAAGAGGTGATTGTAGACACCAAATTCGTGTCTCACGACCCCTTGTGACCCGCATCCCATTTCGCAACCTAACCTCATTACCTAAACTTCACACAATTATTTATTAATTACCTTGTAATTGATAAATCCACATCACCTTATCCGCCACCTCACTTTGCCACCTCATCATGACCTAGCCCTAACCCTAAACTAACCTAATTAAGACCTGTGACTTGGTCTAGACTCACATCCATAACTAATGCCTCCTTACTCGCACCCAAAGCCGACCTTCTAGCCACTTGACCAAGCCCGCAACTGATCTCTCGGGAGAAAAGCAGGGAAGGTGGGCTATTTTACTAAAAATAGCCTACTTTTTCCTAACCGATGCCGGTTCCTACTCGACCGCCGTCGGTTACGCAACCGCCATCGGTTCCCTGTAAATGGGCTTCCCAAACCAAAACAACGGATCGGAATTTCATTTTGAGATCAGTCGAAGGATTTTTGAATCAAAGGAGAGTCCAAAGTGATTAGCAGAGTCCAGAACTTCACTTGACCAAGCAGAGACGAGTGAAGAAACCAGAAGAGTTGGCAGCCAAGGAGATCAACTGACATCTTCGTAAAAATCCAAGTAAGTTACATCTTGCATGTCCTCCATTATAACATTTCTTATGCTTTTGGAATTACAAATCCTCCCAAATCCGTTCAATCCATTATCCAACGTACTCATTGCCTCTAACTATCATTCCTTAGCTTCTAACCATCCCATTTCCCAATACCATCCAAAAATCAGCCATTACAAACTCCACAACCAGCCCGTAAGATCCTAGAACCCACCGGTATCGGTTATCGATGAACCGCCATCGGTTATAGGTAACGCATCGGTTCCTTTGATCAAAACCAGAAAACAGCCTTTCCCTACCCAGTTCAAATGGCAAGCAATTTGATTGATATTTTACAATATTTTGTGTTAACTCATGTTAGCAGGAAACCACCACCTTCGAAAGGAAGTTTTACATTTCCAGGCCCAAGGCGCTTCCTCATTTATTATCTAATCAAAATCTTGTGGTCTTGTGTTCTTATTTGCAGTAGTCCTTCCCAGCATAAAAAGGAGTTCTTCGCAGATCACTGATCTTTCTCTACGGTACGCGCACATCCTCTCAACATTCTACGGTATTCCTCCTAACCCTAACCTTATCTGTTTCTATAAGGAACGAAGCATTTCCGAGTGAAACATTTTGGCACGCTTATGGGACCCATTTTGGGTTTTTCTTTATTTCTTGCTTGCTTTTATTATAGGGAGCATACTTGCTGTTTTCTTCTTCTAGAGATATTCACAGGGTATTTTATTATTCTGGTAAAAGAACTTGCTTTGTTTTTGCATCTTGCATTAGTAAAAGTCATCTCTTTTGCTTCATCGAATATCACTTTCGATTTGGGTTTTAAAACACATGCATTACATTCCTGCCTGTTGTTTTTCAATTCTAGTGAACATAGATTAAGTAACAGGTCGTACACGTGGAGGTGATATCCACGGTATTGACAGGAAATTAACCTTAGTTTCACTGCACAACACATACCGAATCACTTCACAATTAACACAACAGCTCAAACATCCCCCCTTTTTTCCGCGGTATTCCTCCGCCCGATTGAGGTAACCTTATAAGCCAAAACAACTTGACATTTCCCCTAAGTCTCTTGTTTAGGATTCTGACATCATTCTACGTCTAAAGGCATAAGCCCACAATAATTAAAATTAACCCTAAGGTTAATCTCTGCATTTGCGTGTGCATCTTGCTTGTTTGCTGTTCTGTTTTCTCTGTCATACTCTGTCTTTTGTGATCAATAAGTTGATAAAACTACTCAACGTTGCTAAAAATCAAATTAGCAGCCCCTTTGTATCTTCTTATCCTAGATTTTTTTTTGACACCGACATCGGTTAAGGGACCGACGTCGTTTCCCCTTTGACCGACACCGGTTAGTAAACCGATATCGATTCATCGTCTCTCTCACCGACAAAACCAACAACTTGCCAAATTCACCATTCGAGGTTGTTTTTGTTCTTGATAGATTGAAACTTTCCCGTGTGTTTCTGGTCTATGGTTGTCATCACTCTAAGCGAGCCGCTGCCATGGTTTCACACGCTTGCTCTGTTTCTTTGCCTGAATCACCCCCTTCACATTCTATAGGAAACCCTACGGACACCAGTGAGATCCCCCAAATTCCTGTAGGAGACAAGGACTTTGCCAAATTTCTGGATGCTAATCCCAGCGCTGTACAATACTATTTGTCTCATACCCCTGACCGTACGCCTGATGGTCAGCTCCTTATGGGCATGCCTATTAGTATAGCTGCTCATTTAGCTCCTACTCCTCCTGATAACAATACCTTACTTCCCGCATCACTAGCCCCGTCTCCCAATCCGACAGCGGCAGAGGTTCATACGACCCCGATTAGCTTTCCTTTTGTTAATCTTGGACCCCATGTATCGCCACCACCAACTGCCCCTATCTCATCTCTCTTTCAGACCACTCCATTCATGACTTACTCTCTGCCACCTATTCAAACGAGCTTTCCTTCTCAAGCTCCGCCTACCTTTTCATTCCCATATACGTATCCAAAGAACCTCAACACCTTATATGGGACATCCCTATTCAGGCACCATCATCTCATCCAACCACATTTTCATCAAGCAAATGATGGAAAAATGCAAAACACTGGAGGCTTCCGTTTGAAGTCGTAGCGCCTTGACATACGACCAAGTTTGTCGGGAGCCCATTCACCCTTCTCGTCCCCTTCATTCATATCCTCCTCAATGGGAGTTGCCAAAGTTTACTCGTTTTAACAAGAAAGAGGATCCTCAACAACACTCGCGATCATTTAGACATGCTTGTTATTTGATTGCCCATGATGATGCCTTGTTACTCCGCACCTTTCCCATGTCCTTATCGGGCCTGCCTTGAGTGGTATAGTGCTTTAACCCAAAGACTCAATCTTCTCTTTTAACCAACTAGCCCAATCTTTCTTGGATCATTTCTCCATTAACATTGCCAAGAAAGTATCTATCACACGACCTCTATGCCATCCGACACCAAGACGAATCTATCGCAGATTTCGTTGGACGATGGCGGGCCTTATCAACCAACTTACTTATGCCTTGCCTCAAACCGAACTTATCGAACTGCTTTACGGGCTCGCGCTAAGCACATCTCCCCTACCCTCCAAATTCAAACTTTCCGTACATTCGACGAGGTTTTACTATGGCTCGAAAATTAGAAATTCGAGCCTTAGAGGAAGAGAAACTACGGTTGCAAGCAACAAGAACTCCACTTTCCGAACTCCTGATTCTACCAATAAACCAAATACCACCACTCCTCACGCGTCCACCTCTTCTAAATCAAAAGGAGCTGTCCACGCGGTGATGGTCAAATCCCAATCACCGTCCAATACTCCACCAAAAACCACCTATAAATACAAAGCTGAGCCCACCAATTACACTCCCTTGGGAGAAACTTATGGCGTCATCCTAGAGAAATTGCTCAAAGCTGGGGCTATCACCTTGCCCCCTGTAAAACCTCACTCTGGGTTTGACTCCACCCGCGCAATACCTTCCTGGTACAAAGAAAATGACTTTTGTAACTTTCACCGCGTAAAAGGACATAGTCATGAAAACTGCAAGATGTTGAAAAACATAGTGCAGGAAATGGTTGATGCAGGGGATATAACACTCGATAATCCTAACGCCCCTGCTAACCGAAATCTGAAAATTTTCAACAAGCCATTCCCGAATCACTCGTCCAGCAGCAACGTAAACCAAGATATCTTAGCTGAGGAGAGTGTTCATGAGATCCATGCAGTCTTCGATTCTCAGCCAAAAGCCTCTATCGAGAAAATTTTGAATCAAGCCTCTTCACTAACACAGATCCTCGAACCTCCTTTACCACCATCAAGCCAAAGCGAAATCGTTCCTTTACTCATAGAAGAGTTAACTGCCCAGGCTTCCCTTCCCATCAATGAGTCTTCTTACACCACATCCCTACAAGACTGTGAGCGGATGCTATCTAATTTATCTATTTCCCAAACGTCCCCTTCTACCACTCTTGCTACACAAGAGGAAGGCTCACCACTCCTTTTGACATCCTTAGACGAGAAATCTCTTACACTAACATCACCACATTCTTTTAACATGACAGATCTCCTCGAACACGCCCTCCTACCTATTAGTCCCTCATCGCCTAAATCTTTTCAACGACCGGTTGACCTCCTGACATCTATTGATACAGTGCCTCATCCGCCTCCTGTGTCACACCCGCAATGGACTGGAATTACAACTCACTTTTCCTCTGTACCAAAATTACAAATCACACTGAGACTCACATTCCACGAGAGATGACAGCCCTATGGGAACGTTTGAGTACTCCTGTTTCTACTCAAATGCAAATGACTGATCCTGATGTCTCCACCATTTACCCGAAGTGCTTACAGAAGCTTAAAATGCCCCTGTTCTCGCCTTCACCCCCCTCACCTCTACCAAACGCCCCGTCCACTTCTATCAACTTAACCAGATCTTCCCCTACGCTTGGGACCTCACCAATGCCCAGTCTAACACACCCGCCTAAGCGACTCGATCTATCCAAAAATAAATCCGTTCCGCCACCTAGGAGACGAACGCAATCCGGGCCTCTATCACAATTAAAACCCTCATCGTCACACCCACCTTCCATATTGGGACCTCATCCCTCCACATTACACCAATATATCATACCTCCGTTGTTTTCTGCAAAACGACCTACGCCTTTTACACCTATACAGAGATCAAAGGGTATCACAACATCGTTACCCCACGTATCCGGTCCACCTATCAACCCTAAACCAATCCCATCATCAAAGGATTTATTTTCTGTCACTCCCCTTTCTCCGTGGTTGTTTCCTGCTACCATGCCATCTGTAGCCTCATCATCTAACCAGCTGAACGTAACTTCTGTGTCTAAGAAACCACGTTTAGTGAAAAACATGTGTCAGCACCCCTCGGCTAAACCACCACCCATACGAACTAAACACGCCCAAACATTACCACAACCCACACAATCAATACCCTCATCTTCTTCTGATTTTGACCCACTCAAAGGATCTTACGCCAAAATCCTTGCTATGTTGGTGGAGAATGCGACCATCTCCCTACCTCCACTTAGACCTTATGACCCGTCTAAGCCCCGACCTGTGGATTATGATGAGTCTAAAATCTGCGCCTATCACCGCACACCTGGACATGATGTAGAAGGATGCAAAGCTCTAAAAACCATCCTTCGCCAGTCACCTCTTCCGGATACAAAGGTTAAGAAAGACAACTTACGAAGGGAGAGACCTCTAGCGTCAATTCCCTCTACTATACCATCTGTCCCCGCCTCACCAAGATCGATCATTATTACAACCCCACCTCTTAAAGACCATGAATTATCCCAACCATCTTCTTCATCTCAGGTCTACGAGATTAATATGATTAGTGTCGCTACTCGAGGACAGAAAAACAATGGGAAAGCGAAAGAAAACACACCTGCGGCATCTCTTTCTCCTTCAACCATCCCGATTACACCACCACCTAAAGTGGTTATTCGTGGACCCGCCTATCCCGTCTCTAATGGAGTTGCCCACCGAACCATGATCAAACAGCTTCATCAATCGCCCGTAAAAATGACACTATATGATCTCATTCAGACCTCTGAATCTCATCGACAAGCTCTCGTTGAGATCCTTCAAGGGATAGAGGTTTTACCCAACGAAACCCTGCCTGTTACCTCCATTCTAACACCCAATCACGTTGCCTCTCTCACCAAACAATCCATCTCCCCCACCACTTCTGTCTCAAAACAACAAGCCGCTGCGGTTAGTTTCTCGGAAGATGAAATTATCGACTTTGGTACAGAAGACCCTGACCCTGCCCTTTTCATTTCCGCTTACGTCCGAGACATTCGAGTACGTCGGGTTATGATTGACGGGGGCGCTAGCCTAAACATCATCTCTTCAAAAGCCTTCCAACAAATGAACATCCCTTCTAGTTGCATGTGTGCCAACCCCATCATGTTGCGATCATTCAATGACGCTATTACTTCTACCTTAGGCACCGTGATCCTCAACATTCGCGTAGGACCACGTACTTTACCCGAACTCTTCTATGTCTTGGAGGGAGAGTTCCAATATAATATATTGCTGGGTCGTCCTTGGATCCGAGCCATGGGATGCGTTCCCTCAACATTACATAGATGTATAAAATTTGAGTACGAGGGGAAGTCCTACACCGTAAAAGCTGATCCTCCCCCCTTCAAAACTTGCAATATGTTATACCGCCCAAACGATGTGCTTATACCAATTAAGACACCCATACATTCAACCCAACCATCCTCTTCAAATGTACCTCAACCATCCACCTCAACTGCACCTACGCCTTCAACTGATGAAACCACCGTCGCACAAACCACTTCTCTTCCCGCAGCTAACATCCCAACCTCCGACCCCTTAGTAGATGTTTTTCATCGCCTCACGCTGGGGGAGTACCGCCTATATAACGTTAGTTCTTTCCCTACCCCGCAGGAGTACGGACAATTACATGCGCATCCCACCTACGACCGTCGCGTGGGGGAGGTAATCTCTTACGGACCACCCCATTGTCGCACTAACCTAACGTATGGGGGTGTTGGCGCGCATCCTCCATTACCCCGAACCTCCTCTTGGTGTGGTTCCTTCCAATCCGATTTTCAATACTTGACAAATCGTCGCTTTCGCCCTCACCTTCTTGACTCACGCGTGCGTGGAAAGGCTTTGTTTTGGCCTTTATGAACAAGGCCGACATACACTTATTCCCGTGACCACACGCAAACATAACGATCGTAGTGGTCTTGGATTTCCAGAACGCTTACCCCAAAAGAATCTCATGACGGTTGCCTTCTTGCTCGGAAGAGGACGACGTCACCCCTACTTGACCATCATCACCCATTTTGCCTTCGTCACCCACGGAGTCGATGGATCATGAATCTATCCTCCTAACTTTTCTCACCAACGATGATTTCCGCTAAGAGCGCTAGCCCAATTGGGGCTTCTTGACGAACGCCGCCTTTACGCCTCTTGATCATCTTCAAATCTATCAAAAACGCATCAAGCGTGCTTATGATAAGCGACTTCATGAGCGTACCTTTAAGGTTGGTGATCTCGTCCTCAAAGAGAATCAACATGTAACCAAACTGGAAAAGAGCAAACGCGGAAAATTTGCTCCCAATTGGATTGGGCCTTATATAATCACTCACACCTATGGATCAGGCACTTATCGTTTAGCTTCGCTTAATGGTAAACCTGAGCCTGAACCCCTTAATGCCTTGCATCTTCGACCATTCTACTGTTGAAATTAGGGTTATATCACTTCTTATCCGCCTACTGCTCGTCCCTTGAGCTCACATACCACCACATACACTTGTCTCTTACATCTCGAAATAAGATCAAGCTCACCCCTCACCTCCCCTTACGATGCCTTCCCCTTCTTAGTCTAGTCCATGACTTCAAAGTATTAAAATAAGCCGTATTCTTATGGGATTTTCTTGAGTCAAACTTCCTACTAAACTAGATGCTTCACGCCAAAAGAACATCTAGTTATCTAAAATTAAATATAGACTGCTCCCTCGAAGGACAGCTATATGCCAAACTATTGCTGCTACTATAAATAGACTGCTCCCCTGAAGGACAGCTATGCACTAAAATCATCGCTGCTACTATAAATAGACTGTTCCCCCGAAGGACAGCTATACACAGTCAGCCTTTATCAGAAGCTTCTCGCATTGATCAGCTTCGTGAAGACCTCAAGAATAATACAATCAATATCCCTTATAGACTTCCCGCATTGATCAGTCTATCTTCAGTAAAATAAAAGCCTCATGCAAAAGAACTTTTTGGGTCATGGACTTGTCTATTTAGGGTAGGTTCTCTTTCGTTGTAACAAGTTCTTTGTACCTCAGCTATATCATCCACATCACCTCACCATTTGTTTCAACTCAAGGGACGTAACGTACACCTGATATATTGTGATCATACAACTCTTTTCAACTATGGACTTCTCGTCTATACACGGCACTTAGGGCTTCAGGCTCGTTCTACGTTGTGTGGTTTGTTTAGCTCTTTTCACCTATGGAGCACTCTTCCCGCTTTGCCTCGCATCTAGAATTGTGTGTTGATCTTAATCAGGACACTATTCCCTACTACTTTGGTATGCTAACCTTTGCTTTACCTATACCTACACCAACAACATTATCCTACCAGCACCAACACCATTACCCTACCAACATCAAATTTTTTTACCAAACGACAAATTGCCTAAACCATACCAAATTGCCTAAATTCACCCCTCCCTGATCCTAAGGGAGAACTACATCGGTCTGAGGCCCCTCCTTGCTTTGTGCAATGGGCTATGTAGGCAGCACTTCGGAGACATGGCGTCTCCCAAGGTTAGCTCGACCATCCCCTACCATAACCTATCATGTGTGGTAAATATAAATATTTTGGTGTATTTCTATTTAATCACATTCCTCTTTATCCTTTTTTCAAAACAAAACGAAAACATTCTTATTATTATCATAACTCAAATCAACATACATATTCAGTTTTATTTAGATGTTAAACAAATACATCTTCTCTATCATCGACACGCAGGTCGGCATCCTTATTTATTCTTATACCTCGATAACATTTACTTAGACCCTCACGCCTCATCCCGAACCAGGTGATGATCGTGATCGTCGACGCCTCTCGCCGGGCCTCCCTGTCCTCAAAGGTACCACGGCTATTGGTACCGCCCACTGATCTGCCAATCTCTCCTGTAACATGTGAATACGCTCTCTCGCATGGAGGTATCTAGCCTCTAGTCCCTCCGCTCGTGACTCACAAACATCGCAAATATCTACCTTTGCTGCAAACCCCTTGTTAACCATTTGGCCCGACCCAAGGCCGCACCCAACCACTTGGCCCGACCCAAGGCCGCACCCAACCACTTGGCCCGACCCAAGGCCGCAACCAACCTATTTGGCCCGACCCAAGGCCGCAACCAACCAATTTGGCCCGACCCAAGGCCGCACCCAACCATTTGGCCCGACCCGAGGCCGCAACCAACCTATTTGGCCCGACCCAAGGCCTCACCCCAACCATTTGGCCCGACCCAAGGCCTCACACCACCCATTTGGCCCGACCCAAGGCCTCACCCCAACCATTTGGCCCAACCTAAGGCCGCAACCCAACAATTTGGCCCGACCCAAGGCCTCACCCCAACCATTTGGCCCGACCCAAGGCCGCAACCCAACAACTTGGCCCGACCCACGGCCCTCACTCATCAATCAGCCCGACCCAAGGCCGTACCACTTAACTACCTTGCCCAACATCAACAACATACACTTTTATCCACCCATCACGTAGCTTTTTGTTCAATCGAGCTCACCTGTTCATGTTTTAGCATGACTAGGGTCCTTGACTTGATCTGTCGACCAACTTTGCCTAGACCTAGACCGTGACGTTTATCTCAACCAAACCAACCATTTTGTACTGCCGAACATGCCTAAACATTCCTGTACCTTACCCGTTATATACCCTGGAGCTACTTCCTATGCCTTGGATACCAGGATTATATCACCCTTGTTTGGATAAACTATCGACCTTTGCCTATGCATTGCTGGTTTGCTCGTCAAATCATGTACCCTAGTTGCACTAATGCATTTCAACGTGCGTCTGCTTCCTTGGACCTACCCCACCATCTCACCATCATCTCTACACCATTTACCCTTTATCAACCCTATCCCTGATTTCACGTGATCTCAATCTGTGATAGATTTGAGGGGGATTACCTATACCCTTAACAGGGGAAACCACTTCATATTATTGTCCGCGCAGCTTTACAAAACAAGCTACATGACAATAAGGGGCTAATGTAGACACCAAATTTGTGTCTTACGACCCCTTGTGACCCGCATCTCATTTCACAACCTAACCCCATCACCTAAACCTTGCACAATTATTTATTAATTACCTTATAATTAATAAATCCACATCACCTTACCTGCCACCTCATTTTGCCACCTCATCATGACCTAGTCCAAACCCTAAACTAACCTAATTAAGACCTATAACTTGGTCCACATCTACATCCATAACTAATGCCTCCTTACTCGCACTTTTAAGCCGACCTTCTAGCCACTTGACCAAGCCCGCAACCGATCCCTGGGAGAAAAACAGGGAAGGTGGGCTATTTTACTAAAAATAGCCTACTTTTTCCTAACCGATGCCGGTTCTACTCGACCGCCGTCGGTTATGCAACCGCCATCGGTTCCACGTAAATGGGCTTCCCAAACCAAAACAACGGATCGGAATTTCATTTTGAGATCACCAAGGATTTTTGAATCAAAGGAGAGTCCAAAGCGATTAGCGAGTCCGTAACTTCACTTGACCAAGCGGGCGAGTGAAGAAACCGAGAAGAGTTGGCAGCCAAGGAGATCAACCGACATCTTCGTAAAAAACCAGTAGTAGTTACATCTTGCATGTCCTCCATTATAACATTTCTTATGCTTTTGGAATTACAGGTCTCCAAAATCCGTTCAATCCATTATCCAACGTACCATTGCCTCTAACTATCATTCCTTAGCTTCTAACCATCCCATTTCCCAATACCATCCAAAAATCAGCCATTACAAACTCCACAACCAGCCCGGAAGATCCTAGAACCCACCGGTATCGGTTATCGGTATCAAGAATCGCCATCGGTTATAGGTAACCGTAAGACATCGGTTCCTTTGATCAAAACCAGAAAAACAGCCTTTCCCCTACCCAGTTCAGCCAAGCAATTTGATTGATATTTTACAATATTTTGTGTTAACTCATGTTAGCAGGGAAACTGACCACCTTCGAAAGGAAGTTTTACATTTCCTGGGCCCAAGGCAGTTTCCTCATTTATTATCTAATCAAAATCTTGTGGTCTTGTGTTCTTATTTGCAGGTAGTCCTTCCCAGCAAAAAAGGAGTTCTTCGCAGTCGGCTGATCTTTCTCTACGGTGATGCGCGCACATCCTCTCGACATTCCACAGGTATTCCTCCTAACCCTAACCTTATCTGTTTCTATAAGGAACGAAGCATTTCCGAGTGAAACAGTGATATTGATCAAAGCTTCAAGAAAGAGTGAATGTGAGCATTAAGGGTATTTACTTGTTCCTCTAATTTCATAATTATTTTCTTATATTCTTTATTCCATGTGAGGAGGAAAGAAGAGGATTCCTTGAGCATATGAGAATTTCCCTTGTGTAAATATTGACCCAATGAAATGCAGATCAACTCATAGTTTGATGGAGTTATTTCCCGATAGTATTTTCATCCATATGCCTAACAACTTAAACATATTGATTACCTGTGGTGCCACTAAAGAAGTGAGATATTTTCTGGGCCTTCTTCCTTCTCTTATATTTTAGGGTTCTAGAGATTTATTTGAGACTAGGCATGATAGCATGTTGTTTTTTTCTTAGCTCACTCTCGATCTTTTATTCAATCCATGGAAATGGCACTTCAAGGGTTGACATGATTTTTTTCACCAGAGCACCTTCAGGGACTTGTTGTGGAATCAACTCTTGATCACTATGGGGTAATTATGAGATCGAGAAGACATAATTAGATGTTGTTGTAGAGAAATATTTTGTAATGGATCACTCTTTATCATGAGATCCGTGAGATCTTCAACAAGCTTTTCCTTACAAACTTTCCTCAACCATCTCACCTTGGCTCAATTCACTCATCTCACCAAACCATCTCATCAAGGAGAGATGATGATGGATCACATTTGATCGATGAGTTAATATTATCTCGTAGATATTTTAACCCTTTTTAATCTCTTAATACTGTCTGATGCCTCTCAATTTTACATGTTGTTCCTTTCGATGTTCTGCGCTTTCTCTTAGACACAAATTTGATGCTTCAAGATCCTTGTGAAGAATAAATTATATTTACTTGAGCTATGCCACCACCTGGAAACCTTTTGAAGATGTCAAAAATTAGTGAGGTGATTGAAAATAGAGCCTACTAAAACTTTCAACACCTAAAATGGAGACTTTCTATTTTTAGTAGGTAGAACCAAGACCTATTATTTTGGGATATTTCACCTATTTTGATCAAATTTGAACTTCTCGATCCTCTAGCATACTCAATTAAAATTTATTGATGATGCCTTTATATTTTTAGGAAGATTCTATTTTTAGAAATTTTCCTTCACTTTTTGCTTTTTCAACTTTTTTACTTTTTTGGGAAAGATTGTCTAGTTTGTCATCTTTAATGTTTTATGAGTACACCGATATGGAAAAAATTTCTTTTTTGGAATATTTATATTTTATTAAGTGACAAGAATAGATAATTACTATATTTATAAATGTCACTTTCCCATGTATGACTGCAAAAAAAATGACTTCACTAGGTTCTGCTCACTTTCGATACTCGGTCTAAAAGAATTCACTTTAATCTACCCATCGAAATACTCGAAATTGAAAAGGAATGATCTAGGGCATCAAAATAGGGTTTTCTTCCACCAAAAAATTATGTAGTTATTTTTTTCTATTAATGAATTCTTGAAGGTGCTTGGATTGAAGAACAACTATGATAATCTCATCTAAATCTATTAACTGGTTTGCAAGATATGGCTTTTTTGGTGCATATGACAACTCTAGAAAATATTTGGCGAGTTTCTAGAATTTTTTTGGATGTTATGGATTAGAAACCATGGATTTTTAATGAAAATATGAGTGGGTAGAATCTATTTCATGTTTTAAAACATTTTTACAACACTTTTGGTTCTCATGAGAGGAAGAAGCAAGAAATAGTAGGTAAAAACACTTAGTCAAATTTTGGGTTTTCAATCAGTATAGAACGGGAAAATTTTCTTGTTCATCCCCAAGGGATAAGGATAGGGGAGGAAAATTTCCTTGATGTGAGATTGATAAGTGGTAAAATTTTAATTGATGACGGGAAGTGGAGAAAAACAACATTTTAGTACCATGGAGTTGATTGAGGTTGTATGAGGAACCTTGACAGAGGATAGGAGAGAGGAAGATTTTTATTTTCCCCTATATCCCCATGGGATTTGGATAGGAGGGATATACAAATGTTCCTTGATATAGAAATGAAAAGTGGCGGAGTGTGATTCTATGTGGAGGGGTGCTATAAATGGCTTTATAAAGCATTGTGGAGCTCAAAGTTGATCACATGGGGAATCATCGAATCGTTAGAATGGGGAAAATTTTATTTTCCCTTATGTCCCCAAAGGATAGGGATGATAGGGACTATTAGTGAAAATTCGCAGCACCCTAAAATGACCTATGGATCAGATTTTCTAAGGCAATGTAATTTGGTGTGAATGCACAACATTGAGTTTTCTCAAGGTGTGGGACCTTGCAAGGTGAAAAAACTCTCCGTTTGAAGTTGGTTCTTACTCCTATGTTTAGGTGTATACATGTAATATTTTTAGAGGTTCGATTCAAAATTCTTATTCTAAAATTACCAAGGGGACAGGGTTGAGAGAAACCAAGGAAATGAAAACAAAACTAAGAATAACAGAGAGGTGATACACCAAAGTAGTGCTGAAATCCTAGCTTCATGAAAAAATAGACACATATCATGAATATACAACAACAAAACATGCACAAATTTTCCAAAATACAAAGAAAGATCGAAGGAAACAAACCAATGCAAGAGGGGATTGGAAAATCAATCATAGAGCATGTATTATTAGTTCTAGAATTGATACAATACATTGCGGATAACAAAGAAGAAAAAAAAAAGCGTGTTACAATATCCATGGGAGGTCTAAAACTCCCTCAAACACACTTCTAAGGAGAAATGAAGAGCTTGCAGCAGCAGCAATAACATCAAACCATTTACAAATGAGCCAAAACTGGATTTTTATCATGAAGCAAAATGAAGAAAAGTGCAAACATGCAAGGAAATCGATTTGGGACTTTAACCACCGAAAAGATTCATCTAATGGGCCTGAAAAATGATGGGTTTCCACAAAAATCCCATACTTCAAGTACATTGCCTTACAAAGCAAAACAGGGGCCATACTTCATTAATTTTGGTGGTTGGAGTCATTTTCTATGTATTTTGCATGCGAGAGACGTTTTCCTATTTTCTCCCAAAAATATCCATTAAAATAGAAAATTTAACCCTCCATCATGTAGATAATTTTACCAGATTTCCAATTATATAAAGAATGTGAAAATCTGATCTCTGGATCAAAAGATATGCCCCTCTGAACATTTAGGGCAAAAATAGGGAAAAACTGGATTGGCGGGCCGAAACTTTAAAATTTTCGTTTTTTTTGAATTTGGGAAAATTTCCCCAAAAATCCCCGCACCCCGCCACTCCACTGCCACATGGCACTTCCCTATTCATTGATGGAAACGCAGGCCCAAACCTCGCTTCCATCCTTTGATTTTTCATTGGGAAAATTTCCCAACTTTGCCCCACGCTCCGCTTGTCCCGGTGACACATGTCACTTCCTCATTGGTTGGTGGGGATGCGCTTCCAATTTTTCCTTTTCCACCTTGGTGGGATTTCGGGTCAGATTTTTCCCTTGCGCCATTTTGACCACTTTGGAAAATTTCACCAAATTCTTCCGCACCTCACCCTCCACCGATGCGTGGCACACTTTGATTTGGCATGGGCCTTAATCAATTTTCTTTCTTTATGACCCACGGGAAAAAATTTCCCTTTGTGCCCTCTGACTACTTTGGAAAAAAGCTAAAATTTACTCTTTGCCTCTGACTTCTTCCTCCGGTTGGACACATGGTGGCCTCCTATTCATCCGTGGGCCTTCGGGCAAAAATTCTTTTCCTCCTCCGTGGGCTTTCAAGCCAAGATTTTCCTTTGCACCATTTTTGGAAATTTTTCGAACTTGTCCCCACCGGTTCAACCTCTGCCACAATTGGACATGTGGTGGCCTCCTATTGGTCTCGATGCCCTTGTAAATTTCTTTTCCTCCGCGGGCCCGAGGGAAAAAAAAATTCTCTGTGCCCCGCACACTTTTTTGGAAAATTTCCCAACTTAACTCCGCTGACCCGCCATTCCGCCGCCACGTGGTGCATCCTCATTTGACACGGACTTTCCTAGGGAAAATTTCCCTCAAAAACTCTATCAAGCCATAACTTACAAATACAAGGAGTTAGAAGGAAAATTTTACCTTTCTCGGAAAGGTGATGAAAAATCCTATCTGATGGGATCATTTCCTAATCCTTTGAGTACTTGAAGCATGCCAAAAGTTTATTTAAGTGCCAGCAAAGGATAAGGAGGAGGAGTTAGCCAAAAATAAGCATGGGGCTTATTTTGGATAACAATTTGGTGACTCAGAGGGGTCATCGTCCTACTAGATGAATGATTCATGTCCTTTGAAGCATCCATTGGGCATGGAGTCATGAGTTGTAGCCTGTAAACTGATCTGAACTTTGAAAAATTCCTCTCTGAGCCACTTGGAAACCCACTGAACTGGATTTTTTTCACCAAAATGCCACTGAAATGGAATGTGCAAGAGTAAAACTAGTAACACCCAAAACCATGTACAAAACTAAAAACCATACATGCTCCAAATGGAACATGCAGAGTGTGCACAAGCACTTCTTCTCGCTGAAAGAAAACCTACCTACTCTACTCCAACCGGTAGTAAGAAGGTGAGCTAAACAAACCCTGCAATCAAGTTGTGTAAAATAGCTTCATTGTTCAAAATTGGCAGCCATGAAAATGATTTGGAGCTGAATATGGCTGCTAGGATGAGTGGAAAATCAACAAGAAGCTGGTCTTGTACCAAAATTAGCAAGGTGTCAACTGAAAACAAATCCATTACCTCTTTTAGTTGCTCTACATTTGGATTGAAGAGGTAAGGCAGCTGATCCTTGACACTTTTTAGCTCATCCTCATGTTTGGGAGTAATCATGATTAGTTTTGACTTCTCCTTTGGCTCCAATGAAGCCAAGTACCTTATTGGGAAAGGTCTGATCCATTTGATATGCCCATAGCTCTGATTTTCAACTCCAAAAATGGAGTCTTCTTGTAGACCTTCTTGAATGGATGGTGTGGAAGAAGTGATGGAGTTCTTCTATTGTTTTCCTTCCTTTTCCAGTGAAGAACATGGAAGATTAATATCTTCCAACATTGGTTCCAAAGAGCTGTCACAAAACACAGGCTGTTATTTTTCAATGTTCTCCTTTGTGGCAGTAGGCTCTTGATGTTGGAGAACGAATGGTGAAGAAGAAAATATTGTAGTTTCAGTTGGCTCTTCATCCAAACATTCTTCTAAGTCTGATGGAAAATCAAACTCTTCAATGTCCTGCTACTGCAAGGTCTCTCCCTCTTATATGGTGACCTCCAAATCTACATTTTCTTCACCATGTGTAGTTTCATTTTCAAACATGAAACTTGTCAATTCAAACTCATCCAAAAAATCAGATTTTTGGAGAGATGAAGTGGGAGAGAAACATGAAATTTCTTGTGCCTCTTGCTCACAATTTGGACCTGTTTTGTTCACCTCCATAATGGCTTCATCAATCAAATCATCCCCTTCAAATGAAAGCAAAAATGTATCAATAATGCTTCCTTCTTCTACTATTGTAAAAACTGACTTGATCTCATCCATTTTCTCCTCTTTAATGGGATTTGGAGCTGGTTTTTCTTCCTCTTCAACTTGAAGACCATCTTGCTCTTGATTAAAATCTTCCTCTAGCATGAAGTTTGTCAAATCAAACTCTTCAATCTACTACTCTAGAGGACAAGTTGGGGCTGTAAGATCTTCTTCTTCTATGGCTGATTGTGCAACTTGAATTGGATCAACATTTTCTTCAAATAGAGTGCCAACATGGACACTACATTCTGAGAAAACTGATTGCTGATCTGCTTCTTCCTTTTTCTCTTCTTCTGCTGCAACAAAATCAGTCCTGACCACCATTTTTCTTCAACTCTGGCCTCCTCTATAGGCTTCATCAACAAAGGGATCTTCTCAATTCCATATTTAAGAGCCAAACTCACTAAGCTCTTAATCATTCCTTCTTTGCTTGGCTCTTCCTCTTGCTGTCCTTCATGACTGATTTTTGCAATTTCTTCTTCCCCACATGGAACTGGGAATGCAAGAGGAGAGACAGATTGGAGTTCAACCAATTTTGCATTTGTTTGTGGTGGTGGAGGAGGTAGAACTCCTTGTTTCTTTAGAGGAGAGGGTATTTCTATTGGCTCTTGTGGAGGGGATGACTATTTGGAAGGGAAGAGGAAAGAAGAATTGAGATGGGGTGGAAGACTAGGGAATGGAGAAATGGATTCAACATTTGGGACAACAGATGGAGAGTTTAAAACTTGACACTGCTGAGATAAAACAGATTGGGAAAGAGGAAAAGGAAAGGCATGAGATGGTGTGCTTACCCATTGACAAGGTTGTTGAACACCAAGTTTATAGGCCTCTATCTCTGCTATCCATTGTGTAAGTTGGGGCAGCATCTCCATCATGAAGTCCAGCTTCTCTTGAGGGCTGAAGTGTCTTGGAAAAGGACCTCCCCATGGACAAGGAGTCCTACAACCAATTCTGAAAGCCTTCATTTGAGTTGTTTCTCTTGATTGCACCATCTTTGCCTCCATCTTTTGGATTTTCTCCACAAAATCAGCATCTTCCATTTGATTGTCTTCATTACATGTGTACCCTTTCTCTTGATGTGCTTCACAACCAAACTAATTTTGGTATTGCTCATATGGGTAAGCATGTTGACCTTGAATTTGATCAAAATGCTGATTTGTAAAAAATGTTGGAGGTGGAATATATTGCTATTGTAAATGTGAATTCCATGATGGAAATGAAGTCATGATTGCACAACTTCATGGAATGGAAAATAATGAAAGAGATTGAAATAATAATGAATGGAAAATGAATGAAAATGAATGGAAAGAGGGTTTGCAACTTCATAAATGGGTTGTTGATCAGATGGAGTTGCCAGATGTGTTTGCAAGTTCCTCTAAAGGCTGAAATCTTCACAAGAACACACCAAGCTGAAAAATATGAAGTGGAAGACCTCTAAGGTCCCACTGGGCATGCCAAAACTTTTAGTGCAAACTCACAACACCCCCAAAATGACCTATGGATCTGATTTTCTAAGGCAATGTCATTTGGTGTGAATGCACAACATTGAGTTTTCTCCAAGGTGTGGGACCTTGCAAGGTGAGAAAACTCTCTAGATTGAAGCTAGTTCTTACTCCTCTATTTAGGTGTATACATGAAATCTTTGCAGAGGTTCTGATTCAAAATTCTTACTCTAAAATTACCAAGGGACAGGGGTTGAGAGAAAACAAGGAAATGAAAACAAAACTAAGCAAAACAGAGAGGTGATACACCAAAGGAGTGCTGAACTCCTTGCTTTATGGAAAAAATAGACATAGATCATGAAGATACAAAGAACCAAAAATTCACAAATTTTCTAAAATACAAATAAATATCATAAGAAACAAACTAATGCAAGAGAGGATCGAAAAATCAATCACGTAACATGTATTGTCAGTTCCAGAATTGATACAATACATTGTAGATAACAAAGAAGGAAAAAACATGTTACAATCTCCATGGGAGGTCTAAAACTCCTTCAAATCCACCTACTAAGGAGAAATGAAGAGATTGAAGCAGTAAGAACATCCAACCTTTTACAAATGAGGCAAAACTGGCTTTTATATCATAAAGCGAAATGAAGAAAAGTGTAAAAATGTGGGAAAATCAATTTGGGAATTCAACCACCAAGACGATTCATCCAATGGGCCTGAAAAATGATGGGTTTCCACAAAAAATCCCATACTTCAAAGTACATTTCCTTACAGAGCAAAACAGAGGTCCATACTTCATTAATTTTGGTGGTTGGAGTCATTTTCTATGTATTTTTCATGCTAGAGACGTTTTCCTATTTTTCTCCCATAAATATCCATAAAAACTACAAAATTTAACCCTCCATCATGTAGAGAGTTTTACCAACTTTCTAATGATATAAATAACATGAAAATCTGAGCTCTGGATCAAAAGATATGGCCCTCTGAAGATTTAGGAAAAAATAGGGCAAAAATGGATTGGTGGGCCGAAACTTTAAAATTTTCCTTTTTGAATTTGGGAAAATTTCCCCAAAATCCCCATGCCCCGCCACTCTTTTTCCACATGGTGTTTTCCTATTCACTGATGGAAACGTGGGCCCAAACCTCACTTCCATCCTTTGATTTTTCATTGGGAAAATTTCCCAACTTTGCCCCGCGCTCCGTTGTCTCGATGACACATGTCACTTCCTCATTGGTTGGTGGGGATGTGCTTCCAATTTTTCCTTTTCCACCTTGGTGGGCTTTTGGGTCAGATTTTTCCCTTGCACCATTTTGACCACTTTGGCAAATTTCACCAAATTCTTCGTGCCTCCGACCTTCGCCGACACGTGGCACACTTTGATTTGCGTGGGCCTTAATCAATTTTCTTTCTTCCACGAGCACACGGATAAATTTTCCATTTGCGCCCTTCGACTACTCGAAAAAATCCAAAATTTACTTCGTGCCTCTGACTTCCACCTCTGGTTGGACACGTGGCAGCCTACTATGTCCCACGGGTCTTCGAGCAAAAATTGTTTTCCTCCTCCGTGGGCTTTCGGGCCAAGATTTTCCTTTTCACCATTTTTGGAAATTTTTCCAACCCTCCCCCACTATTCCAACCTCTGCCAAAACTAGACACATGGCATCCTCCTATTGGTCTCTGCGGCCCTTGCAAATTTCTTTTTCTCCTCGGGCCCATAGGCAAAAAAACTTCTCTACACCCCCGCCCACTTTTTTGGTGAATTTTCCAACTTACCTCCACCGACCCTCCATTCTACCACCACATGGTGCCTCCTCATTCGGCGTGGACTTTTCCAGGAAAATTTCCCTCAAAAACTCTGCTGAGCCATAACTTGCAAAATACAAGGAGTTAGAAGGAAAATTTTACCTTTCTAGAAAGGTGAGGAAAAATCCTATTTGATGGGATCATTTCCAGAATCTTTTGAGTACCTAAAGCATGCCAAAAATTCATTTAAGTTCCAGAAAAGGAGAAGAAGGAGGAGTTAGCCAAAAATAAGCATGGGGCTTATTTTGAATAACAGAGACATTCAAATTTTCCTTCAACCATGGTTGAAAAGTGTCACACATTCATTGCACAATAGGAGGGCTAGAAACTAGGTCAATGTGCTTGCAAAGAGTTGATCAAGGTCATGTGGAGGTCCAAGAGGCATAACTAAGGTTGGGAACATTTTCTTGTACCCTATGTCCCCAAGGGATAGGGACATGAGGGATAGAAAATGTGCCACAACCTTGTGCTGACATGTGTCCTTTTGTGAAAATGACTAAGTATCAAAAGCTTACCTTGAGAGAGACCTTGAAGACAAACTTTCCATAGCTCTAGGAGATATTTTTCATTGATTCCTTATATGAAATTGACTCCAAAATATCTTCCAAAATGAAATTTTTGGATATAAATATCCAATTCTTCCTAAAACCCCCTAAAAATCTCATTTTTCTTGGGACATCAGATTGTGTCTGCTGAAATTGAGTTTCTATGAGAATTGCTTGGGGCTTGTGAAATATATGAAAGTTCTGTCATATATATAATATTATAATATTTACAATAAGTTTTTTTCATCCTAAATCCCTATGATGCTCTTGAAATGATCTAATGAATAATAGGTACCATTTTCAAGTGCCAACTCCTTAACCTTGAAAAACCCACTGTCACTATTCTTGTTCATGAAACTTGGAAGCCTTCCTAAATATTCTTAAAATTGTTCCATTGGATTATTAACTCCATGGAACCACTCTAGGATGTTTTTTATATTTCACATCTATCCCATAAGATGCACACATGTTGTAGAAAGATAAAAAATAGCCTTTCTAGGATTACAAAATATTTCACCACTCAAAGTACTTCACTAAAAGAACTGAAAGACCTCATCAAAATGTTTTGAACACTTGGGAAATATTTTTACAATAGATATGAGTAATTACAAGATTAAAATAGGTATGGTACAAAGGGAAGACTGATTGAAGAGGTGTTTAGGAGGGTTTTCATGAAAAAAATTTTATGTTGATAACATTCAATATCTGGTATTAGTAGTAAACATTCAATATTGGTATGTGCATGTGAGATGGGTCTTATCATCTCGTAGTTGGTGTCTCTGCTAGGGTGTCATGTCTATCCATATGAGGTCATCTAATATCTATAAATATTACAGCTCTCTCAGATTGTTATGTAATCTGATTTCATGATCAATAATATTTGTGAGGCTTCCGTCCCTCTTTGGTCATTGCAATCTTATTCTATTCTATCATTTGGTATCTAAGCTATACCATTATTATCATTTGGTATCGTGAGCAGTTCTATCCAAGCAAGGTCAAGAGGAGCACTATCGAGAGGATCCATCGAGAAGAAGATCTCGCATCAAAGGAGAGCCATCAAGCATCCCGCAGCCTCCATTCCTCCCAAGCATCCATCAACTAAAATTTGACCTATCCACTTATTTGGAAGGTAAATTTTTTTTTATTAGTCATCGCATAGCCAATTGATCCAACATATTGGCGGAATATTTCAGATTTGGAGATCTTTAAAAAAAAAAGAAAGATCTTGAAAAAATTGTAAAAAAAAAAAATTTGTGAAAAAAAAATCTTAAAAAAGAGAGAGAAGAGATCTTGAAAAAATTGCAGATCTAAAAAAAAAAAAAAAAAAATCAGATCTAAAAAAAAAAAAAAAAAAATCAGATCTCGAAAGTGGAGGTGTGAAGAATTCGGGAGCAAAGGTCAAGCAAATCCCACAACAAAATTCCAGCAGATAGCTCTTAGAAAAAAGGACGTAAATTTTTCATACAATGTCAGATTGATGTGCCATTTTTTTTTGGAAAGATAAGAAGGAGGCGCACAACTTTGTAGTTTACATCATCTTCAGATTCAGCCTCTACATGTGACGAAAAGTCTGTGACAAGTCGGATCATTTTTTTCTAAAAAAATCAGATCTAGCTGGTAAATTGGTAAGATCTCAAAACTAAGATTCCGATTCTTCTAAAATTTTGTGGGTTTCAAGAAAAATATTGTATGATGCTGCTGTCAAAATTTTAGAAAACCTAGATCACGGTTTGTGAGAAAAGGTGAAAACAATATTCAGATTGTTTGTTTGGATCTTGGGAACAAACAAGTCAGCGGTTCAATTCCCACTCTCTCCATATTTTTTATTAAATTATTTTTTTGAAAATTTGGAGAAATTAATAAATTTTGGGAGATTTCTAAATTTAGAAGCTCACCAAACACATTTAGAGCCACCGCTAAATTTAGCGGAAAACACCTATTGGGGGTAAAAATATTTTTGGCCTAAATTGTGTATTTTGTGATTCTAGACCCTTTTTCTAAAGAGGGGGACACAAAAACTTCATTTTGATGTACTTTTGGAGCATTTTGTACTAATCTTGGTGCATAAAGTGAAAAAAAAAAAAAAGTGCAAATTTTTTATTTTATGTTTGGTTCTATCACACGAGATCTTTGATCTCATAGTAGCGTTCGGTATATACGGTGCCTCTGGGAAGCGCTTACGGGTGATGCCATCACGACTACTACTACACTTAACACCTAACACAACTACCTAAACGTCATCTGGGCATCGACCCTATAAAATCGATGGGGAGTAATAAGGACACAATACACACACATTTGAGCCCTCCCATCCGTTTGTGCTTGCACAAACCCCTCTCCGTACTGTCTACGTACCACGTACTAAATTCTTTCACGTGTGTTAACACCTCTTTCCATACTGATGGGTATATTGAAAGGGTGATCTTCTTCCACGTACCGACGGGTATATCGGAAGGGAGCGTATATAGAAAGGTTTGGTATATCGGCCTGACGGTATATTGAGAGGGAGACCATAAACCTGGAGTGATAAGAGCCTTACCCTTTGTCAAAATTCAGAGTTTCAGAAATTCAGATTGCAGAAATGGGTGCACAAGCACCAAAGTTCTTCTTTCCAGATTCACAACTACTTAGAGGAGACAACTATGCTGCATGGAAACCAAGATCAAGATGTTACTTGAGTTTGAAGACCTATGGACAACAGAGATGGAAAACAACAAGATCACTTGATGATGGAAGACAACAAGTTCAATTTGATAGGGCCAATCAAAAGGCCAAGTTGATCATCTTGTTTAGCGTAACAGATGATGTGCAACCCCACATTAGAGATGCCACATCGGCCAAGGATGCATGGGATAAGTTGAGCACAATCTATGAGGCAAAGAACAAGAATGCCATCCTCAACCTACTATCACAACTGCATACTCTCAAGTTCAAGCACAATGAGAAGGTTGAAGTTTTTTTGAGATGAGTTGCTACTTTGAGGGCATCTCTATTGGCATTGGGAAAAGAGATAAGTGATGAAGACCTCGTACTAATTGTGTTGCGAGCACTTCCTCCTTCCTACAAAATCTTTGTGACAACTATCAATATGAGTGAACACACAGTCACCTTTGAGAAGTTGGTCAATCTACTCCAACAAGAAGAGGCAATGAACAACAAAGATCATGAAGATGAGCAAGCACTATCTTCCAATCATAAAGGAAAGGGGAAATTTCAGTCCAATCACAAGAAGTCCCAACAAAATCAAAGTCAACAAAGGGACCAAAGTCAACGAGACAACACCAAGAAGTGTCCCATTTGCAATAGAGGGGGACATGACATCAAAGATTGTTGGTACAATTCCTACAAAAAGGGTTCATCAAGCAATTCAAAACCCAATAACCAACAGGGTAACAATAATTCAAATAAAGGGAAGTCCAACAACAACAACAATCAAGGGCAGAAAAATGGTAATTGGCAAAGAAAACCCAAACAACAAGGGTACATTGCCGAACATGAGGATGATTCAGATGAAGGACACCACATGTATTCTACTCAATTTGATGAAGAAACCAAGTCCACACAAGATATCTGGTATGTTGACTCGGTGCAACTCGACACATGACTGGACGCAAGGATTGGTTCTACACACTACGTGACTCACCTAACAAGAACCATGTGTCATTAGGTGATGACTCATCATACAATGTCAAGGGGATTGGAAACATTTCACTACCTCTTGGAAAGCATGACTGCAAAATCACAAATGTATTGTATGTACCTGGGTTGACCAAGAATTTGCTATCAGTTAGTCAACTCCTTGATCACAACTTGAAGTTGGATTTTGACAATAATAATGGAGAAAAAGTGTGCTTGATAAGAGATAAGTCAAGAGGTTCCAAGATTGTAGCAAGAGCCTCCAATGTGGGACGCATGTTCCAACTTGATTTTGTCCACAAGGATGATCAAGCTCTAGTGGCCAAAGACACACAATCTGCAGAACTATGGCATCACAGATATGGTCACATCAGTTTTGGCTATCTCCAAACACTTCAAAAGGGCAAACATGGTGAAAGGATTGCCTACACTCAAGCACAACACTGACAAGTGTCACAATTGCCTAGCTGAAAGCAACACAGAGTACCCTTCCAGAAGAACACATATAGAGCTAAGGGAAAGCTTGATTTGGTGCACACCGATCTTTGCGGGCCCATGCAACCAAGTCATTCTGGATGTCAATACTTCATGCTTTGTGTTGATGACTACTCAAGAAAGATGTGGATATATTGTCTAAGAAACAAGAGTCAAGCCTTTGAGACATTTCAGAAGTTCAAAGCACTTGTTGAGAATGAAGTTGGTCGCAAGATCAAAACTCTCCGCTCAGATCGAGGGGGGGAATTCACAAGCAATGAGTTCAAGACTTACCTGGAAGCTCATGGGATTCATCGACAAATGCCTCCTACTCACACACCACAACAGAATGGTATAGTTGAGAGAAGGAATCATACTATCATGGAAATGGTGTGATGTATGATTGATGACTCAGGTTTAACAAAGACATTTTGGGCAAAAGCACAAGAACTGACAGTCTATTTGTTGAACAGAGTGCCCATAGTAGCTCTTGAAGGAGTGACACCTCAAGAAGCATGGTCAAATCGAAACCATCAATTGCACACCTAAGAGTATTTGGGTGTAAAGCTAGCATGCACATACCCAAGAAGAACAGAACAAGTTGATATGAAAGCCGAGAAACCGATATTCATTGATACAAAGTGAAGAAGCACTTGGGTACAGATTATGGGATCCGAAAGCAAAGAAAGTATACACAAGTAGGGATGTTGAGTTCTTTGAGAAGAAACAAGCAGATGCTCCACTCAACGACTCAACAAACATGCAGAATACACCTCTTGTGAAGACAAAATTTGATGTTCCCACTGAAGATGATAATGATGAATCGATGATGGTGAAAACTTGGATCCACCACAAGCCAATGGAACAGCTAAGAAGTTACCTAAATGGTATACTCAATTAATAAGAGATGCAAATTTGGATGAAGCACCTAGCACATCATCCAATCCTAGACCTAGAACTCACAGTCAAGCTCGTGAAGAGGTCAATTATGCCCTAATGAGCAGAGTTGTTGAAACAATTGAGCCATCTACAGTTTAAGAAGCCCTACAATCAAAAGCTTGGAAAGATGCCATGGATTCAGAGTATCAGTCAATGATGAAGAACAACACATGGCAACTTGTCGACCTTCCACCAGGGAAGAAACCCATTGATGCAGATGGATATTCAAGACTAAGTACAAATCAGATGGGACTATTGACAAGTATAAAGCAAGGCTTGTAGCAAAGGGGTATGCACAACAAGAAGGCATTGATTATGAGGAGACATTTGCTCCCACAACCAAGATCAAGACAATCAGGATGATCTTTGCTCTAGCTACACAATTTGGTTGGAAAGTCCACCAAATGGATGTGAAAAGTGCCTTTCTTAATGGAGATTTGCAAGAAGAAGTCTATATGACTCAGCCAGAGGGTTATGTAATACCAGGAAAAGAGATGATGGTATGCAGACTCATAAAATCTCTATATGGCCTAAAACAGCACCCTGGCATGGTACATCAAAATTGATGAGCATCTCATAAGTCATGGATTCGAAAGGAATCCTTATGACCCCAATCTCTACCTCAAAAAGCAAGGGGGGGAGATTGTCATTGTGGTTGTTTATGTCGACGATCTAGTCATTACAGGTAGTTCTGTGAAGATGATCGATGCAACAAAGAAGGATTTTAATCGATCGTTCGACATGACAGATCTCGGGCTCATGCACTATTGTCTTGGGTTGGAAGTATGGCAAAAAGAGAATCATATCTTTGTGTCACAATTGAAATACACCAAGACAACGCTCGAGAAATTCAGGATGATGGACTGCACTCCTATTGCTACACCTATGGAAGCGAGACTTCAGTTATCTCATTCCGATCCATCACCACCGGTGAATGCAACTCTCTATCGGCAGTTGATCGGGAGTCTCATTTACCTAACATATACTAGACTAGATATCAGCTTTGCAGTAAGCTATTTATCACGCTTCATGCAAGAACCAAAATATGTCATTGAAAGCAGCAAAGAGAATACTAAGATATCTAAAGGGTACAGTTGACCTTGGTCTAGAGTACAAGAAGAATGACAACTTCTTCTCGACAGATATTCGATTCGATCATGCAGAAACATGGATGATAGGAAGTCAACATCAGCTTCATCTTCTTTATGGGATCTGACCGATATCATGGGGAAGCAAGAAACAAAACTTTGTTTCTCACTCTTCTATGTAAGCAGTATCGAGCAGCAGTGAAGTCTGTTTGTGAAGCAATATGGCTACGCCGAATACCGGAAGGAATTGGTCTACCACAACATAAATCTACTCCAAAGATATGTTGATAATGAAGGAGTTCTAAGCTTGTTCGCAATCCAAGATTTCATGAGAGAACCAAGCATATTGAAGTACAGTTCATTTCATACGCGAGCATGTCTCAAGCACAACATACAGCTCCATTTCTGTCCTACACCTGAATGTATGCGTATGTTTTCACTAAGTCACTTGCACGTGACAAATTCACACTGCTCGAGAGTTCCTCTCCACTTCATTGAAACTATGCAAAATTAAGGGGGAAATGTTAGCATAATTTAGCATAGGCATATTTATTGCATTTTATCGCATTGTCTTTTATTTAATAATGTGCAACATGTGCACTCTAGTCTAGTGATTGCATTCAATATTGTTATGTTGATAACATTCAATATTGGTATTAGTAGTAATTACATGTGCATGTGAGATGGGTCTTATCATCTCGTAGTTGGTGTCCGAGGGGGTGTCATGTCTATCCATATGAGGTCGTCTAATATCTATAAATATTATGATCAGCTTCTCCCTCTTTGGTCATTGTTCTTATGTATCTAAGCTATACTGATTTCATAATAAAAAAGGAAACTATATTATAAGGGAGTGATATTAAGAGAGGCGGGAAAGAATGTACACATACCTCGGGAATGGATTGGGAGAAGTATACACCATCATGGAACAATGGACTGAAATCAAACCTCGAAGCTCAAAGAATTGTATATGATAATACAATAATTTCCTAGTGGCTTTGCGTGGCTTGAGAAGGAGACATACTAAGATTCCATCTTCATACATACATTGTCTTGAAAATACCCCTACATTTGATGAATACTTTGTTATTTGTCTAGAATATTTTCTTATTATAGCTTCCACTGATGCTTTGTGATTATGAGAAACCATTCCTCCATGTTCTTCAGAGTGGAAACATTTAATTTATCTTGGAAACATTCATCATACTTTAATTGCAACATGAAATCATTCCTTAAATCAATGAGGCACATAGAAGATGTGAGAACAAATTTATTCTCTTCCCATTCAACAACTTCTTGGAAAATTTCACTTTTTTAGGACAATTGCTTTCAAGAATGGAGGCCACATTAATGGTATGAAGGTTTTCATCATCTTTGAGCAAATGTTGCAGTATGGAAACTTGTTCAAGAAAATTTGGAGCTTTGGGAATGATGAAAGAAAGATGGGACTACATCTGTTCACAAGATTCTTGTACATTCTTACTTTTTTGTCTCAATGAAAATTGTTGTTGACCTTGACATCATTTTTAAAACCGCTATCATTGATTTTTTCATAGAAGCATTCATCACCCCCAAGTATGGATTCTTATTCCGTATTGGTAGGGAATCCATAGGTGGTGAGAAAAAATTGGCCTTGAATCCACTCACAAGACTCCCGCATATGCTCAAAATTTTTATTCAATGCAAATTTGCTCACCATTTTCCTTACTTTCATCCTATGTGATGGAGGATTTTTCTTCATGAGTGAGAATATGCATAGGAAATTCAATAATATCCTTTTCTTTTCATTTATGGTCCTTTTAAAAAAATATGAAAGAGGAAAAATTACCTTCACATTCACTCACATCTACAAAGTCATTGAGGGGGACATTGAGATTGTCAATTTTATTTGTATCATCATCAAACATTAGTTTATGGAAGGTAGAAACCATAATTTCCTCATACATATCTTAAATTTCCATGGCATGAGCCAAGATCTCAAGACTGAGTTGAGGGTCTTTAGTTTCTTCCATAGTCTTCAAAATGTCTTGTAGTGATTGCTCTTTTAAATTTGTAATATGATCATTATTATCTTCATTAGAAGATTCATTGCACTAACCCTCAAAGAGATTGTTGAAAATATGATCCATACATGGCCAAAATTCATTTGAAACATCCTCATTCTCCTACTCCATGTTTATCATCATCTGAAACTCACCTTCTTACAAGAATGAACATAGTTGGTTTTCAAAATTCTTAGACAAGGAGAAATATCCATACTATGCATTAAGGGGACACCTTTGAGCTCAAGATCCATTTCATCATCTTCATGATGGGAAGTAGAGAACCATGTTGGGGAAGCAATATGAGAAGAATTTTCAACTCCATCTTGATCATTTCTTGTAGCATATTCTTGTTCACAAGGAAAAGGAGAGATTTCATACTTATTATGATGATCATAATTGTGCTCCCTTAGTGAATATGGTGAAATTAAATCTTTATAGAGGTCATGATCAAGTTTCTCGTCCACCTTGGTTTTAAGAAAGAAAATGAAACTTCCTATTTTTTTCTCCATGATGGCATCAATAATTGAATCCAGTTATCCAACTATCTCCATTTCATCATTCCAAATTCATACATCACTTGAAGAATAAAAATTGAAAAGGAGATTATCCATTATTACCTTGAATTCATCATATTAAATATTAGATGAAGGATTGATTTCTCGTAATTCTTCATGGTTGACAAAATCCTCAAAAAAACATTTGGTTTTTTTTTGTAAAACAAGAATCTTCCTCTCTTGAATCCCTTGTTTCTACAATGGATTTTACCTCAAGATAGAATGAGTTTATGAATGGAGGTTCAACTATGGATTCTTCTTCATTATCCTCCAAAGTGATGAATTTATTATCATCAAAAGGTTCAAGGATATGACATTCATCATAAGTGAACAACAATATTCCAGGATGAACACCTCGTAGTGTGGACAACCATCAAAATCTTCTTTAGTTTCTTCTTCCTCAACATTACAAAGTGATTCAAGATGTTCATAACTTCTTTACAAGGCCAATGCATATTTATAAAATTCTTGATATGCCTCAAGGTCATAAATTCCTTCTTCCACACTCAAAATCCTATGCACATACTCTCTTCTCAAAGAATACATTTCTTCATCTCCATATGCAAGAAAATCATCTAGAGGAAGGAAATGAAAGACAATGTTATGAGTTTCTTGGTCAACTACGTGAAGTTGAAAATTTTACCTTTAGTGGATTCTTCACCATCCTGCCCTTCATACAACATCTCGTATCTCTTATGAATCTTCTTCATCCATTTCTTGGATTCTTGATCATCTACAAATGATATTTCCATTTTATTTCTTCTAACACCACTCTTCTTGAATTATAGCGACCATGACCTAATGATGGGGTCTTTACAAACATCAATCTTCTCCTTTATGTAAATTATTTTCATGAATACTACAGATATGGTAAAAACCTTCTTTCTATTAGTGGAGTGTGAGTCTTTGTTTTTGAAGGAGATGTTCCAAAATGATGGATGATCAAATATTTTCATTTCTTAGGATTCATATTCTTTTTATTCACTATCAATCATTAGTACTTGAACTCTAATATTGACACTTTTTAATTGTGTTGCAAGAAACAAACATGAAATACATTCGTTCCTTGATGGAGTCGTCTTCAAAATATGATTTTTCTTTGAAATCTGATTTTTTTAATTTTTGTAATATATAATGTTTTTGTATTATGAAGAGATATTCATGGATGCACTTGGGAAAATATCTCCCCATAAGACTCACCAAAAAAATTGGTGAAATAATTTTTCATATGGTAAATTATGTGATTCCACCAATGCTCACAAGGATACCCCCTCCTTCTTGTGTATGGGGAGGCTCGCATTATTCAATGTACATATCCTAATCCTATCTAAACATTGTGGGGTGGAAAAATAGGTTGGGGATCACATAAGAACACTTAAATGAACCCATGGAAAAGTGATTATACGGGGTATAAGGGAGGAATTTTTAGTGATGAGAGATAAAGGATATAAATTAGAAAATGGGAGGTTATCATTGTGAGTAGGAAATGGCGAGAATTCACACCCAACAATTAGAGTAGTTCAAAATCTAATTAGATTAAAGAAAATATGTAATACATTAGTAATAATAATGAATTAAAGACATAATTCCTTAGATTCATCGATCAAATATACAAAATTCTTTCTTGATCAATATGCTCACAAAGTGTAGAAAAGGAAGAAAATAGAGGAAAACATGAAAAAGGAAAATGAAAGAAATGTAGATTTTATTTCTTGTGTTGGTAATACAAAGATAAACACCCAAATCACAATCCATAATTTCTACAAAGAACTAAATTTCAACTTTTTTCGATCCTTTGGAATGGAGAATCCATACCAATTTATAGCATTATGAATTGATCTTTCATCTACCCCCACATGACTCTTCATGATCTCATTCAACTTGTGACTTTAAATTTTCATAGGAAATGAGAAATAAGTTCCTTTTTTATAAATCAATGGGAATTTTAAAATTTAACCAAAAAAATTAGTTAAGTGAATGATACAAATTATCATGATTACGCATAATGAATAATTAGAAAGGGTGATGAAAGAAAAGGGATAAAGAGAGGAGATGTAAGAAGTATCCATATCTAATGAAGAAGCTACCTATGGTGAAGATCTTGTTTATTCATAATTCTTGATGAGAAGTTTATGAAACACACTATTGTTCCTTGAATTCCTTACTGAATTGAGCTACTCAACTACCAACTTATCTGCCTCTAGAATACAAACACATCCCAACACCTTGGTCCATGCCCTGAGGATGTCACTAATCTTATTCCATTGACTGATCCATCCTTCATCATCCTTTGAAATTTTAGAAATGTAGCTTCTAATGTTGTCCAAGGAATCTAAGTTATATTCATTGAAGGAAAGAGAGTCACCCACCTCTTTCTTGACCAACTCCTAGAATGAAACAATAAATTCTTCTGATGATGAATTCTCAAAGAGCAGAGGGCACTCAAGATTTTAAACATAGATGCAGAATTCATTCAAGATTTGAAAATCATGTTGTCCATAAGATTCCAAATCAGAGATTTCATGTTTGAGAATTACATATCTTGCATCCATGATGCGGATCTAGACCCGAGACAAGTTGTCTATAGCTAATGCAAACATGTTCTTCCTCACGAGGGTGTGTGAGTCAAATGATATCATTTTTAATAGTAGTGGGAACACCTCATCCAATTGGATTACCTATTTTTCAAGATCCTCCTTTACTTCCTTTATTTATGACAAAGTTACAAGAACATACTTGATGAGAGAAATGACATCTGGAAATAATTCCTTACCTTGCTCAATGATTTTCTAAATCCATTTCTCATTAGCCTTCCCCTGCATCATGTAGCCTTGTACTTTCTTGATCACCTCGAGATAAGGACTTCTAATTGGAATAATTTCTTCTATATGAAGAGGATATATTGGATTGCGCTCTAATAAATATTGAATGTGAGCATTGAGGGTATTTACCTATTCCTCCAATTACACAATTGTTTTCTTGTATTCTTCATTCTGTGTGAAGAGGGAAGAGGATTCCTTGAATAGATGAGAATCACCCTCATGTGAAGCTTGACCCAATGAGATGTGGATCAACTCATAGTCTAATGGAGTCATTTCCTTGATAGGATTTTCATTCCTAAGCCTAGAAACTTCAACATACTGATTACCTGAGGTGTCACTAAAGAAGAGGGATGATGTATGGGTCATCTTCCTTCGCTTATATTTTAGAGTTCTGATATTATTTTGATATTGGGAATAATAGCATGTTACATTGTCCTTATCTCACTCTTGATAGTTTCTTGAATCCATAAAAATGGCTCTTCAGGGTAATTTTTGACATCGTAGAAGACATACATGGATTCTTTTGCACGAAATATGTTACAATGGATCAATATGTATCTTGAGTATCTCTTTGAGATCTTCAATAATCTTTTCCTACTTACAAAATTTACTCAACCAACTCACCTTAGCTCAACTCACTCAAATCACCCAACCATATCGCTAAGGAGGGACAATGATGGATCCAATTTGACTGATGAGTAAATATGACAAGTAGAGCTTTTTACCCTTTTTGAATCTCTTCAGACTGCACAATTCCTCTAGATTTTACCGGATGTGTTGTGCGATGCTTTAACTGGCTCTTAAACACAAATTTGATGTTTTAGGATAGCTGTGAAGAATGAATTACATTTCTTGAGCTATTCCACCACCTAGAAACCCTATGAAGATGTTAAAAATTAGCAAGGTGATTGCAAATGGAGCCTACTATAACTTTTTGCACCTAGAATAGAGACTTTCTATTTTAGCATGTAGAACTGTGACTCGATATTTTGGGATATTTCACTTGTATCTCTCAAATTTCAACTTCTCGATCCTATAACATACTCAATTAAAATCTATTTATGATGCCTGGATATTTTTAACAAGTTTCTATTTTTAGAAATCTACCTTTTCTTTTTCCTTTTTCAACTTTTTTGTGAAAGATTTCCTAGTTTTTCATCTTCAATGTTCTCTTAGTACACTAATATGTGAAAAATTGTTATTTTTGGAATATTTATATTTTTAGTAAGTGAAAAGACCATATAATTACTATATTTAGAAATTGCACTTTCCCATGTTTGATTACAACAAAAATGACTTCACTGGATTCTTCTCACTTTTGGGACTCCGTGCTCAAAATTTCAATTCGATCCGCCCGCCAGAATACTTAAAAACTGAGAAGGCATGATCTAGGGAATCAAACTAGGGTTTTACACCATTAAAAATTTAAGTAATAATTTTTTTTTAGTTACTTCTTGAAGGTTCTGGATTGAATAACAACTATGAAAATTTCATTTGAATCCATTCATTGGTTTGTAAGATATGCTTTTTTGTATTGGTGCATACGATAGCTTTGGAGAAATTTTGGTAGAGTTTCTAGAAAATTTATAGGTTCTTGGATGTTATGGAGTAGAAACCATGGAATTTTGAAGAAAATATGAGGCTGGTAGAAGCTCTTTCATGTTTTAAAACTTTTGAGCAACACTTTTGGTTCATAGGAGAGGAAGAAGAAAGAAAAAATAGGTAAAAATACTTAGGCAAATTTTGGTTTTTTAATATGCATAACATGGGGCCCATTTTATTCTCCCTTCTATCCCCAAGGGATAGGGATAGGAGGAATAAAAAAATATTCCTAGATATGATATTGAAAAGTGGGAACATTTGACTCGATGATGGAGAAGTGGAGAAAAACAACATTTTAGCACCATGGAGCTGAGTGAGGGAATATGAGGAACCTTGGCATGGGCTAGGATAGGGTCGCCCTTTATTTTACCCTTTGTCCCTATGGTTCTGGGATAGGTAGGACATAAAAATGTACCTTAATATGGAGATGACAAGTGGTGGGGTGTGATTTGATGCGGAGGGGGCTAAAAATGGCTTTACAAGGCACTACAGAGCTCAGACTTGATCACATGGGGAATCATCAGCAAGGGTTAGAGTGGGATGCATTTTCTTATCTCCTCTTTTGAAAAGGGATAGGGACAAGAGGGACATAAAAATTCTCCCTCACCTTGGGTTGACAAGTGTCACACATTCATTGCACAATGGGAGGGCTAGAAACTAGGTCAATGTGTTTGCGGAGAGCTGATCAAGGTCATGTGGAGTCCAAGTGTCACAACTGAGGTTAGATCATTTTACTGTCCCCTTTTCCCCCAAGGGATAGGGAAAGGATGGAAAAATAATATGCCACAGCCTTTTATTGACATGTGTCCTCTTTTGAAATTACGAAGTATCGAAAGCTTACCTTGAGAGAGACCTTGGAGATGAAGTTTATACAGCTCCAAGAGGTCTTTTTTAGTGATTTCTTATATGAAATTGAATCCTAAAAACCTTCTAAGGTGAATGAGATGGGTATTAAGATCCAATTCTTCTTAAAACTCCCTAAAAATCTCCTTTTATCAGGATAGAAGTATGTGTCTATTGAAACCAAGTTTCTCTAAGAAGCACTTGGATCTTGTGAAAAATATGAAAGTTCCATCATATATATAATATTTCAAGATTTCCATTGACTACTTGTTTTCCTCCTAACTTCCTAAAGAGATTCTAGAATGATCTTAGGAAGCTCAGGTACCATTTTTAATTGCAACATCCTTAACCGCTAAAAACCCATTGTCAATGTTCTTGTTTCCTAAACCTCAAAAAACTTCCTAAATCTTCCTAAAACTATTTTATTTCATTCTTAACTCTTGCATGGTTTTGAGATTTCACATCTGTCTTGTATGGCACACACTTGTTCTAGAAAGACCAAAATAGCCTTTTTAGACACAAAATCTATGCACTTTTTGAAAAATTCTTTTGGCTTTTTCTCTTTATCTCTTTCACCGTTACTAGTCTTTCACATCTTATAGCCTTTCCAAGATTTGACTAGCTTATCTTTTATTTCCTTAGACACTATCCCCTAGTTAGGAAAGAAGAACCCAAGAGCTCTTGTCCCTCCCGGGAACTCCTAACCATCTATATCATTTTCTCCCCTTTTGGGTCTATTTTACTTTTTGGGCTTCTTTTAACACTTTGGTTTGGAATTTTAGTTGTAAATTATGAAATTAAAACAAGGGAATCATATATATATGCTTAGAAGGGCTATGCACTAAGAATTACCTACCATCACTTAATCTTGCATCTAAAGGAGTGAGAGAATTTCAAAGGCATACATATAGAAAATCCATAGAAGGGACAAGGGTTGCATCAATCTCTATACACAGTATAGGAGGGGAAGTTCATTCTATTTCATCTCACACATTTGCATACTTGGATCTATCTAGATCCAGCCCACTATCATAGTGTAAACTTTACTTGGGAAACCTAGGGATTCATTAAACACACATTCACATAGAACTACATGGATTTTGAGATGTAGTGTAGCACTCGGTCATAAGATCACTCTTCAAGTGACCACTCAGTTAGTCTGACTCCCCATTTTACATCTTATTTATTAGGTTTGATGTGGTTTGTGGGTATGTGCAGCTAGCTATCTATTTTACAAAGTGTACATGTATGAATGAAAACGTTATAGAAAAACTAGATCAATAAAAGAGGACTAAAAACAAAGCGTCTCCAGCCCAAAAAGGATAGAACCTAAACATCTAACTAGACATTAGTGCCCAACTTAGTCACTAGTGCCTAGGTGCTCCTATCCTCCCATGAACACTTCTTTCCTGCACATATCTGAGTTCCAAAACCTCTAGTGAGTCTTGATGAAACTCTTGCCAATTTTTTATAATAGTTCATCACCCGCATCACTTCCAAATCACTAAAAGATTAGCTAAGTAATCTTATCTCTCTTTATTTCTTAGGATTTTATAATGTATATTCTTATTTCTTGTGTCTTACTGTAGTTTATCATCGTAATACCATTAGTTATAGTAGTTAATCTGAATTAAATAATTAATTCTATTTAAATTAAATAATTTAGATGTACCCTACCAATCAAACCCTCCCTTATGAATATGCATATAATTCTCTCTCCTTATAAATTTTTGGACCAATCCTCTTACATATCCTATGCACCAACTAGGGTTTTGGTACAACTTCTACCACTTTGCTGATTTTACATAAGTCCGTACCCAACATCCTCCTCGTTTCAATACTCCCATGCTTGACCCGACTATTAATGTGGTCACCACTCAACGCAATAGGCATAACGTGACTCCACCTATCTCTATTCCACCCCTATTACCTCCACATCCCTTACCAACACTTCTAAAGTTTATGATATTGTTGAGAAACTAAAGAAAAACTGGCCAAAATTTATCTTTATGATCTTTTACACCATGTAAAATATAATCATCATACATTATAGTTTTCCTCCATGCCATACATATTGAAAGTGACAATTATCTTGTTTCCTTCACTCATCTTATTCAATCCCTCAAGAACCTACCACATGCTATATCCTTCAAAAGAATGAGGATCCCTCCTACTACCACTAGAATCCTTCCTCACCTTTTCTCAAAGACAACTACTATCGGTTCCTATATATCAAGCACATATTAATTGAATATAGCTCTACTATAAATCTATGTTCCCTCTCATTACTCATTCAATTGTAAATTCCTAATATTATAATCACTAAATCATATACCCTTGTTCATGGTTGTGATTCTACTACTTACGCATGTGTCAACACTGTCACCATACCTTTAAATTTTGGACCCAAAACCCTTCCTACTTTGTTCTATATCATTGACACATCATTTCAGTTCAATTGCTTACTTGGTAGACCCTAAATTCATGCCCTACATGATTTTCCATCTACATTTCATCGATGTGTTGCATTATTACATGATGGATATGAGCATACAATTTCGATGATCTTGACCCATTCGAGCTATGTCATATAGACCTAGTCACTCTCATGCTCATACTTCCTTTGCATCCTATTCCATATCATAATATTAGTACATATAATGTTGGTCAATCTAGTACTTCCACTACTTCTTCTACCTCCACATGCATCCCTTTCATTCCTACACATACCACTGATATTATATCACCAACCATATCTCCCTCTATCACTACCACTATCCCACCTGTCACTACTCCCCTCATCCCTACATACACTTGTCATCCCCTTAATATCCTTGATAATGTTATCCAAAAGAATAATGTTAGCATCGACGATTCCAATGATGAAGTCGATGTTGTAGAGATTATTGATGAAAATTTGTGTAACCTCAATTTTACTCCTCTTGAGATAGATGAATCCTACTTTCAAGATACCTTTGTTTTTATTAGCCCTGGTGAATATCAATTCAAGCAATCTCCTCCCTCTACTACTGACATGGTTCCTTTCTAGGAAACATACACACATTGATGTCATGCCACCTACTTCATCTCCCCAGGTCAACTATAATCCACAACTAGATCCATTCATATGCACTTTATTCATACATGAATCTTATTGGCCTCATATTCCATTCAACCCCTATTTCTCTTAAAAATTTGCACACATGAAGGCTTAACACACTTGGTATTCACAATTAGTGATATCCTCCCCTTATTATCCCTACCTATATCACATATATGTAATAATTACTATTTCTTATGGATTATATTTCTTTCATTTATCAAACTTCTTCTCATATACACATCAGACCTCTCCACTCACCTTCATACAACATTGTCTTGACTAAATTGGTGGCACCCTTAACCGTAACCATACTACTATTACCTTTCCTATGAATTTTGGCCATGTATCTATTTGCAATGATTCATTCCATGGATATACCAAAAACCTAACTCTTTGGTATGCACATTATTATCCACAACCCCCTTTTACTAATGAAGAATATGTTGTGGGCATTTGTAATTTATGCCGCACGGGCTCTTTATATGATCAACCTCATACTATCACATACTATGTATCAAACCTAAATCCTATTGTATGATCCTAAAATTGACAATCTCCTTGATGATTTTACTTGATTCCTCACACCATGCACTATAGGGCATCACACTTCCCCCTAGTCACTATCGACTGTCTCTAGTATCTACTTATCACTTATTTACTTTAATTCACACTCGTGCTTCATGTCTAATCTTTTCAAGCACTCCAACATCTATGGTACACACATTGTACCATCATTACCTAATGACACACTCTAGTACTATGGTTCACATGTAAGTTTTGAGGGTGTACTTCCTCAATGAATCTCATTTATCACATCTTGGCTACTCTCTCTTATTCCATGCTTTATGACTATCATTTCGATCATCACAAAATCATTGGTTAATATACACCTTCATTACTCGATGACACACTCTAGTGCTATGATTCACACTTGACTATTGAGGGAACACTTATTCCATGGACCTCACATCAATTAATTTTTCTACACTCCATGCTCAATGCTTCATGACACATCTTTCATCGTATCTATTCTCAAGTGACTACAACACACTCAAGTCTCGATCACGCACTTATGTTCTATGATTCATTCTTGACTATTGAGGGAGCATTTCTAAATGAACCTCATCTCATACACATCCACTAGGGGAAACATGGCTCCTCATCTCTTCACATCTTTCACATCACATCACACTATCACATGTGCACATTATTTACACATCTTGGTTGCATTTACTCTTGTTAGTTTCTCCTACTTATATGGTACACTTTCTTTCTTATGCTATTTAGATACTTAGTATGTCATTATCTATTTCTATACACACATGTGTATTCACTTGGTATCTTGAGTTGAATACAACACCTTCTAAAATTCATGTATGATGCACGATTCTTGAAACTACTCTTTACCAAATTCCCATCGAGGCTCTTGAGGGCATCTACCTTTTCTACTCTCATATGCTACACATCACAGTCCTACTATTACAATATTTACTACTTAGCACTATTATTTTCCTTTTCACTAATATATAGATGATTTTCCATATTGCTTATTTTTTCTAATATACTATCATGTTCTTCATATGTAGCATTTTCCTTGGAAGATCCATACAACTATGATTATTTTTCACTCTTTTCTTGCTATTGTTTTCTATTGTTTACGAGCTATGCCCTATGTCTTTCTTGATCATGTTTTAGCCGATGTAGCCCTGATTGTCTTGTGACATTGTGATCAATGTCTTGTGTATGAAACCCACTTTTCATAGTCCATATTGTCTTCTTAGTTACTTATTAAATTTTCTTTTATTAAATTATAGCTATTTTTACAACTAACACTTGTTACTAGCCTCTCTTTTTTTGCATGTGCCTTAGTTTATACCAAACACATCCCCTACTACTTATAGGTATCCACACTCGAGATATGCATCTCAACTTTAGGTCCTCTCCTTTGGGTTGCATTCTCCTAAAGTCGTCGCATGTATCCCAAACAAAGGGGGCATCTATAGGGTGGAAAAATCACCCTTCTAGGTGCCTGTAACTATAGATTAGAATATCACAGTAGAGAATCAACACATGCACATAGTCACATATCATTCCGTAATCAAACTTGGACCCCAAACACATGGTAGACACTAGCACCTAGTCCTAGACAAGTAGCAGTGGGTGCTTGTGTCCCCCTAGGTGCTTATGTCTTGGGGAAAAATTAGTGAACTTCTCGCTTTAGCACAGCTTTCCAAATATTTATAGACAATTCTCCAAAGAGTAGCATGAACTTACCTCCAATAAAAAAATACATTTAATCATTTGCAATCATTTACAACAAGAACAACATGAACAACATGTTACAAATTAGTGATGTACCTTTTATAGTGGTGCTTATTGGGAAGCATCATGGAAGGAGAGAAAAGTTATACCTCTCTCCCCGAAACTCTTGTCTTGGCATGAGATTACCCAAAGTACTCGCTCTTTGGGTGAGATTTCACAAAAACCTCACCATCGACAACAAAGCATCCAAAATCTAACAACATCTCCAAAGAAAATAGGAAAATTAGCTATCTCATACTCTCTTACACATCTGGTGCACTCTTTCCTTTACACACTTTTTACTTACTTATACATGCATTACTCTACTTTTTCATATATGGGACTTTGAATACTCTCTCTCTCTCTTCTTTTATATGGCCATCCTTATGCACAACAAGAGATAAGCTCTGCATCAAGAGCATAAGCTCCAAACAATATATGCTGCTACACATATGATTCACCCCAAGGTTATACCTCCCCTTATTATTCTCCACACTTCAATATTACGATCACCGCACGCTTAACTTTGTCCCACTCGGTATGTTATCTGGTTACACTCTTCTATGGATCTATAAGGCACGTATCTTCTTTCTACTTTATGTTATCAAGTATTCACTCAATAGAATAAAGTGAGGGAAAATGTAGACACAAAATCTATGCACTTGGGTAAATTTCTAGGTCCTAAAGCATACTAATTTATACATGATTTCTAATCAATAAAAATAGCGGTTAACAACTTCTTTTTGGGCTTTTGACTTTATCTATTGCACTCTTACTAGTATTTCACATCTTACATCCTTATTGGTACTTGAGTGATTTATCTTTTATGGCCTCGAAACTAGCACCCAATTAGGAGAGAAGTGCCCAATGCTCTTGTCCCTCCTGGAAACTTCTGACCCTCTTTATCCTTTTCTCCTCCTTTTGGGTCTCTCTTACTTTTTGGGCTTATTTTAAGACTTTGGGTCAGCATTTCACTTGTCAATTATGAAATTCAAATAAAGGAATCATGTATATATATATATATATATATATATATATATATTTCTTTTCTCAAATAAAGGGCCAAGCACCAATCATTACGTACTATCCCCCAATCTTGCATATAAAGGCACAAGAGAATTTCAAAGACATACATCTAGAAAATCCATACAAGGGACCAGGGTTTCATAACTTTGCATACATATCATAGGAGGGGAAGTTCAGTATATTTCATCTCACACATTTACATACTTGGATCTATCTAGATCTAGCCCATTGTCATAGTGCAACTTTCACAAGGGCAACATAGGGAATTATTACACACACATTCACACAGAACTACATAGATTCTAAGATGTAGTGCAACGCTCAATTGTAAGATCACTCTTAGGGTGACCACCGGGGTCAGTTAGAATCCCCATTCAATATCTTATTTATTAGGTTTGATGTGTTTTGTGGGTATGTCCAACTAGCGATGTATTTAACAGTTTAAATTTATGACATAAGACATTAGAGAAAAACCATAGTGACAGAAGAGGACCAACAATAAAGCTTCTTTGGCCCATAAAAGGACAAAAATGAGGATCTAATTGGACACTAGCATCTGGATCATTCACCGGCGCTGGGTGCTCCTCTACTCATGTGGGCAATTCTTTCCTAAATATATATGAGTTCTAAAACCTCCACCGAGCCTTTGTGAAACTCTTCCAAGTATGTTCTAGCAGCTTCCTCAACCCAACTCACTTCTATATTTCTCGGAGAATAGCTAAGTCATCTTATCTCTCTCTATTGTTTAGGGTTTTATATTGTATATGTTTATTTCTTTCATCTTACTATAGTTTATCATCGTAATACCATTAGTTACTTTATTTACTATGAAATAAAGATTTAATTCTATTTAAATTAAATCACCTTTCTAGGCTTACAAAATATTTCACCACTGAAAGAACCGAGAGACCACATCGCAATGTTTCAAACACTTGGGAAAGGTTTTTAAAATATATATGAGTACTTACAAGATCAGGATAGGCATGACACAAAGGGAAGATTTATCCAGAGAGGTGTTTAGGAGGGTTTTCAAGTAAATTTTTGACACTAGGGTTAATTTGTCATGTTTCAAGTTTGATTTTTCCCTTGTAAAAACACATGATAATATAATAATAATGTCCTAATAATTATTTTATTCCTATTCACAATAGTATCATTATCATAAACATAATAAATGATGTAATGATTTAGTAAGTGAGTCATTATCATAAAATGATAATATTCCACTCAAATAACGCACAATGTGACATTTGCACCCTCATTATAGTGAGAACAAAAAAATTGTTATCATAATGCATCCAAATCATTCCCATTTCACAAGGTGACACATACAAAATAAATTTGAATCGCAAAAAAAATTTATGGCTCGCAACTTATGGTTTTGACATCATTTCCCATGCAAAGAATCACATGAGGAATATCTTTGTTTGTACCCATTTTTTGTATCTTTCACCTCTCCCGATGATAATATTTCTCAAAACCAGATAAAACGTGTACACAAGCGTTACACTACCTTTTAGACTCTATGTAGTTCTAGCAAGTGTGTGATTGAGTCATGTCCTCAAGCTAGGTTTCCAGTGCCAATTATACCAAGATAGTAGGATATAACTACTCCTCAAGATGAATGTGTGAGATGAAATTATAAAATATCTTCTCCTATACAAATGAATAATTTAGCCAAAATTTAGTTTTTGAATGTTGTTCTTTGCCCACGTAGTATATTGTAAGTAATAGCATAAATTGTCGAGCCCCTACTAATAGAGAGTAAGTTATGTATATATATGACTTACTTTTTTGAATTTCAACACTTACTGACACCAAAGGACAACCAAATAATTATAAAAAGATCCAAAGTTAAGTGCCAAATGGTAATTTAGAAAACCAAAGAGAATGGAAAAAAGTACCCAGAAGGGACGCTAACGCCCTGGCGGTATTGTCCTAAAGCTAAGAAATAGAAACAAGACCAAGAATGGGGACATAGATCCTTGTGGCTCAACCAAAAGATGTAAATCTAAGAATTATAAGACAATTTCACAGTCAAAAGAAAGAAAGAATAGGAAATTGTGTCACTATTGTTTTATCTTCATACATAGAAATAATGTATACAACAACATACTATATGCGCGATGTAATAGTAATAAGTGCATAATTTTATGTCTACAATACCTTCTTAGAGGTTAAGGTAGTGAATAATTTCAGGTTCTATATCTTGAACTCTTGTGTAATTGTTTTCATTTTTGACTCAGCACCAAGAAGATTATTCTTACTCAACAAGAATTTGGATCTAAGAGAGGGAATTAGATTTCAAAATTTCAAGAATATGAACTTGAGATACGACCCACAAAGTTACTACAAAGAATAGTCTTATGTCATATGATAACCGAGAACAACACTAACTCCAACATGGAAACTTGATTATACCTCAAGATTGTGTGATGTGGGAAACCCTCATATTTGAGAAGAGCTAAAGGCTCGATTAATCAATCAATTCAACATAATTCCATTACACATGTATTACATATTTATAGGGAAGGATCTCCTAAATAGGAGGAGTCTTATAGCCACTCCTACAACCACTCCACTAAATGGGCGTTCTAATATATTATGTGAGAACAACCCATTCTCCTAATTATGTAAGTTGTTTAAACAACTTACATAATATTACAATAGTTATTCTAACAAATATAACTAACTTGAACATAAACACCCTCATGTGAGGACTATCCCTAACATTCCCCCTTAGTGCTAACATGGGGTGAGGAACATCGTCTGTTGCATCCATCATTTGAGTTGTTTCATAGTTGCCCCCCCTCCAGGTAAATACCTCTTGGATGTCGGTTATAACCGAAAATGCATCCAATTACAATATTTTCGAAAATAATACATCTTCCCCCTTTTTTAAAAATAAAAAACCCTATCCACCATATGTTATACAAATATTTTTCCAATACTTGAAATATCTCCTTTTAAAAATTTGAAGGAATAGGAATGCAAATTGTACCCACATATTGTCAATTATTTTTAATTAAAAAATAATCCAAACCGATCATTCCAAGGATGAGAAGCTACGTGTTAGGGAATTCAAACCATGATTGAGTACCACCACTATCGAGCTTTGTGGTGATGCCGCGAGTAGTCCCGTATTGACAGGGTCTATCCTTATCATGTTTTGATGCCACAATTAAAGAGATTTTCATCCACCGTGATAAGAGATATTTTGTTGATAGAGGTGGCAAGTGAAGGAGACTACAAAAACCGTCTATAGATCCAAGTATAGGAATGCTCAGCGAGAGGAAATCAAACCCAGATCGGGGCCGAGATGGGTAGTCAAGAGCTTAGATCAGCGTATTCATTGGATCAACCCATCGTATCAGTTTTCATAGAATCTTTAATCATAACATAGCAGGTGCAGAATTAATTTGAACTATTTTAGTCTGATGTGTCGCCGATGCAATCACCATGGCCGAGACGTGAGGCGAGATTTCCAATAGGATGAGAAAATCTGAAAGGAAGATGATTTGGTCCTGTGCGTTGGTGCCAAGATAAATTCAATATTAGTGAGCAGGGATCTGTTGATTAGGTTCGAACAAGAGTAGCTCAGTCTGTTGGGGAAGGATGACAAGAATTCCACCGAAGACTTGAATGTTAGGTTACAAGATGATGCAACCCAAGATAGATCTGGCAATCTTTTGAATCTCATAAATAGCAGGGGTATCGTGAGGGGTTTTCAAATAATTTTTTCTATGTGCCTGATGCCTAATAACATGTGCCTGAATTTTGATAATCCGTTGGTGAATATTCAAACACTGTTTGTGACCCTTCCAACCATGATATTTGTGATGTATACGTATGATAGCTGTGTGCAAAGGCTCATCATGGTTACCCAACCTAGATGGTGATTTTTCCTCTGACATCCAACATTTATCATCTTCATATTTAACTGTCTTAACTCCTTCTGCTCGTAAACCACGCAATCTAACTCGCTTTCGTCTCCAACGTAAGATTGCCATAATTTCCACCGACCAAACAACCTTTTTGATTTTCCATCACTGACGGAGTATAGATGCAGGTTTTAGGGTTAGGAAGTGACTGAAAATGAAATAATTACTAAGGTGATACACCAAATTTGAATAAAGAACTTGACTTGAGTGGAATACACAACTGACTTGTGAAGAATTCTTTGTGTGCACGAACCAATTTGTACTTTCTACAAAATGTAAGGGAAAAAACACTTAATTTATACTGAGGGAAAATCACAACAGTACTAGTAAGCTAACATGCACAATGAAATTTAGCAGAAAATAGTAGATCTACAGCAGGGTAAAGTGACTAATCAGGGAATATTGATTCACAAGATTAATACTGGCATACACAAGACTACAGAATAACTTGGAAAGGCAAGAGTAATTCAACACTCAGAGGGTAAAACTAGTAGAAATTGCTTCAGTACTCATATCAAAAGTTCTTCTAGGAAAAATCTCTAAAAAATTCCCCCCCTTTGTGCTTTGCAAGAGCACACAATATATAGCAAAAGTTCACCCCCTTCCTAAAAATAGACTAAAGGTTGTACTCGCCCATGTGTCCTAATTTTATCCCTTAAATAAAGGAATAAAATAATACAAACTAGAGCATGTAATGAAATAGGCATTATCAGCCTTAGATACAATATAGTCAAACTAAAGTTGACTATTCTATTTTTAAGAAAGAAAGGTGAAAATTTGCTAAAATTACAAATTGCTTGCTAGGCAAGTCTTCTTTCTTTGCACATGCAAATTCATCATCTTCTTTGTTTTGTCCTGTTGTGGAGGCATGCAAAATATCATCTCTATGTGTAGGTAAAAGGATGCAACCTTTAGCAATATTTGCATAATAAAATTGAAGTGGGGACACCTCCAATGTATACATGCTCTAATTTCCTCCACTTTTCTGGATGGTCACATGAGTGACACTTCACAAATTTTGGTTTAAAAACACCCCATGTGGGGACCACCTTGGTTTGTTTGAAATTTTGGATGTTGCCACCTTTGTGGACTTAGGCAATTTGCATGTGTTTTGATAAAAGGGGACCACCCTTTGTCTAGCCCACCATGTATATTATTCGCCACCCTTGGTCATTGGCACATAATACAAACTTTACCTTTTTGGGACTTTTGGCATATATAATGATTTTTTTGATTTTGCGGGCATGCACCATAGTTTAGACTTTGAAAAGTAGTCTTGGCGAATGATTTTTGAGGGTCCACATGGGCTGGCCCCCTCTCCATGATGACTCAACCCTTGCGGTCTTAGGTGGTGGTAACCCTAACTAGGCTTGGTTAACTTGGTTTTTGTGAGCTCTAATGGCCCTTGATCTTTGTCCTTGGTTTCTCTACCACCATTGATCTTCTAACCATGAGTTAGGGTTCTGGCCTGAGCATTTATTCCGGTCGGTGGCATTAACTGGGCTTATCACTTTTTGGAACTATGTTTGTTGATGATCACCATTCATCTCTCACTTGGCATTTGGTGAATGAGTGATCCTTAACCATGGGTTAGGGTTTTGAAACCCTAGTTCGATGGAAGGTTTATACACTTGGGCTTCACTTGGTCATTTCATTTGGTTTTTCATTTTGGGTGAAGCCCTGCAAAAATTTTTTTACTCACTCATATTTTTGATGAATGGCTTGGAGATTTAGATCTTTTGATCCTGTAAATTTTTTTCATCTTTTGACGCCATGGTTGCTTGACTGTGCCTTCATTTTTTTGACAAACAAATGAAGGTATTTCTTTTTTTTTTGATCCTGTAGCTCAACCTTTTCCTCTTTGTATATGATCTGAAGATCATTTGGATCTATTTCTATGCTTTGTATCTTCTTCATGGAATGATGAATCTCTACTTCTTTCTTTTCTTTTATCTGGTTCTCGTGATCTTGATAGTTATCGAGCTCGACACGACTGCCTGCCTGGGAAGAAAAATGCCGCCATCATTTTTTTTTTGCTTGTTTTCTCATTTCATTCGTGGTCACCTTGGTAAGTTCTGTTACCCTTTTCTGATAACTACTTTCAAACTCGGGTTTTATTTTTGTAACTCTGAAACATGGAAAATCAAGTGAAATATTCAAAAATATTTTGTGGGTTCAGTCTTTTCCTTCTGATGCGGTCCTTTGAGCTCTTGACTCATCATTCAAAATTCGTTAAAGCTCCTTTCTATGCATTTTTGATGAACTGTTTGTAAACTTGTCTCGGTACTTGGAAGTGTTGACTTGATTTTTTTTTTTTTTCATTCGATACACGAGCTCTTTCATTTTTTTCATCTTCTATGATAGATGCATATTTGTAATTTATGAACCCTTCCTTCATTCTGTAGAGGCAAAATGATTTGTTTTTGAGTAGTTTCTTCCCTGTAGATACATGTTTGACTTGTTGAACTCATTTTTGAAGATGTAGTGAGAGAACTTCACTTCTTAGCATTGTTTTTGATGATACTTCTTTGCAGACCTGTAATGGTATTTGGAAATGTTTATTGGATATTGCTGAGCTATAATCAGTAGATGAATACTTAGCGTTAGTAGTTCACTTCTCTTGTGATTCATTTCCTTTTCTGTAATGATAGAACTCCATCTTCATGTAGACTTGGAATGGATCTTGTACCTTCTGCTTGCAGTAGTTGTTAGTTGAAGAGTTTCTGAAAGCATAGTGTTAGAAGCTTAACTGTTTATGATCTTCCATTACACCTGTAGCTTTGACATTTCCATTCAGAAAGATTTTCTAGAAGCTATAAGGCTGCTCCTTTGATGTAAACATGATAGCATTCCATTCTGTATAATGAAATAGATGTTCCTTTTCTAGAAAATGAAGAAAATACTTAATTTCCTTTTCTGAAGTTATAGTAGCAATTGTATTTTAATTTTGCATTAAAATAGCATTTCTATTTTTCTAGAAAAGTCCATTTTGCAAGGGGAAACTCTGGCAAAAAATTTTTTCCAATCCTTCTCTCTCCAGATTCTTATGATTTGACCATTTCTAAAAGGATATGAACATCTCTCTTGCTTGTCTGATCACTTGAATGAAGTTGTCCATGCTTGGCTTTACTTGATTCATCGCAACTTCTGTATGTTTCATTTGATCATGATATCAACTTAGAAGTGATGAAACATGTACTTTTCTTGACTGTTTTTATTCCTTTTGAAGCTCAGATAGTTTAGAAAGCATGTAGTAGCTTAAAAGTCATGTATTTCAATTTTTTTAAATCAAAAGTCAATTTTACAAGGGGAGACTCTAGCAAAAATTTTCCAAAATCTTTTTTTCTCTCTCCCTTTTCAGATTTTTAATCCTGATTTGCAAAATATGTCTTTCTTGACCCATTCTAATGCTTCATGCTTCCTACAAATCATCTTAAAATGATATTTTATCCTCATTCAATAATTGCTTCCTTCTTAACCAGTTAGACTGATTTTCATTCTATGCTATAACTTGTTCCTGCAAAACTCATAAATAAATTAGAAATAAATAGGCTTTTGGCCTCTCTTGTATCCATGTGGTTTATTTCTTCTTGCTTCCTTCTTCTGCAAGTTGTTTTCCAACTTCCTTCATGTGTTATTTTTCACATCTTGTTTCTTTTCCAACTACTTCAGATTCTACCTTTCTAACCCAATCCTTAGCTTCTTTGATTTTCTCTTTTTAGATTTACTTTATGAACTCTACCTCTTCCTTGTTGCCAGCTCATCTGTATTTCTTTGTTTTCCTGTGCCATGTGTTTCTGTACTTCTTTTTTTAAGTACCATTAGATACATTGAATTCAGAATTTGTATTTGCTTTAGAACATGAGTATTGGAATAACATTGTACCCTGAGCTCAATTTGATAGATGCTTCTCTTGTCTTGCAGGTGTTAAGAAATGGAGATGGAAGTGGAAGATGGAAGAGTTGAGATGGAGATGGAAAGGCTGAGGAGTGGAGACAGAAGACAGAAAAGGCAATGATGGGTTCCTTTTTACTCCTCTACTCTTGTTCTTTAGCACATGTGGTATTCTCATTTCCATGTATATGATGAGTCACTTAGTCATATCCCACGGCTTGTGTGGGAAAGCTTATGATCTCTTATGAATAAAGCATTAAATTGAAATAATGAGTTGATTATCTCTTTCTGCATTCAGTTTTCCTTTGATTGTACAATGATGTAGGCAACTCAATATCTCAATAAAATGAATTAACATAAGGGATAACTTGAAGTGAATACCTGTAACTCCAGTGGATAATCATTGAATGAAATGTGTCTCTTTGTAAGTTGTGTGATTATCTTAGCTTCCATTCTTCATTTTGACTCCTTTCTGCTATCTCCATTTGGACATTATTGTCACTTGTTTGTTTGTCAATATTTTCTTGATGGAAGTAGCAGGAAAGGAATCAATTGTAATCTTTTATGGCAGCATAGGTAAATGCAAACTTATAAATCATAACAACTTTAATGAACATAGAGCAATAAAACTGATAGGCATCAAGATAATAACCGTGAATCTGATTGTCTGAAAACTGCCACTATGTCTGTTGTTCCAAAACTATACACCTTACATATTCTACAATCCGGTGTCTTCATCGGGATAACACAACTGTCCTTCGGGGCTTGTGTTCTCTTGCTGAGGATATTCATGAGATTGCAGACTATGTGAGTTGTTACATTTTGTAACAACACACATAGCTAGCAGTTTCACTTAATCTCTTTCACAAATCAGCAATAACAAAAATAATCTGACATAAATCCCTTAGCTTAGGTATACTTCACCAAAGTTGTCCATTGTAATGAAGTTTTGAGTTGCCCATTTTTGCACAAGTGTAAAAATTGTCAACATTTCTGGCGATCCTGGGGAAAGCTGCCTGCTAGCTTGTAGACTAGTGCCTTACTCTTGTCCATTGGGTATGGAGTCCAAATCTAAAACCAAACTCTACCTTTTCCCGAAAGGTCCAACCCTTTCAAAACAACTAAAGCTGGGAAAAGATCTGAAAACTGACCATGTGCATGAATGCACTTATTGAAAATAAAGAATGATGCAATGTGTAGAAATTACACTTATTGAAAGGGAAATCCTACTCTAACCAATCACTATAAGATTTTCAATAATAGTGTTTGAGAAACATACCATTCACAGGAATGGGAAGTTCCTCTCCATTCAGCTTGGAAAGCTGAAAAGCATTGTGTTCTTTGCAAGTTGATATCATATAAGGACCACTCCAGAGTGTATCAAACTTTGAGTGTTTTCCTGGCTTAGCACGATCAACATCCCATTTCAACACAATATCTCCTTCATTGAAGATTCTGAATTTGGATTTCTTATCAAAAGTCTTCTTCATCTGATTCTGATTCTTCTCCATGTTTGAATGAGCTTGATCTCTTAGTTCTTGTAATTCCATCAATTCTACATAACGGACCTGCAATGGTTCATTCTCAAGTAATTCCATTTGATGCAGCAAATCCAATGCAGGTAACTCAACTGAAATTGGCATCCTCACTTCTTTCCCATACACAAGCTTGTATGGTGAATTTCCAACTGATCTCTTAGGGGTCACCCTATCAGCCCAAAGTGTTGAATTCAACATTAGATGCCAAGCTCTTTGATTATCTTTGAGTGTTCTTCTGATGATTCTCAACAGATTCTTGTTAGTGCTTTCAGCTAATCCATTACCTTGTGGGTAATAATTAGATGAAGAGCTCAAGTAGATTCCATGGCTAACAGCCCAATCATTACCTTAGCACCGAGAAACGCTAAAGCATTATCTAATATGATAGTTGCTTGAACACCAAATCTACAGACTATCCCTTCATAGAAGGCTAGTATTGAAGCTTCATTAGCATCCTTCAAGGCTACTACTTCAGTCCATCTTGTAAAGTAATCTGTAGTAGTTAGAATCCATTTATGTCCTTGTGAAGAAGGTGGGTTAATCATTCCGATAAAGTCAAGACCCCACTACATAAAGGGCTGATCAACTGAAATAGGCTGCAAAGGCAAAGCAAAGAAGCTAAACGTTCTTTTCCGACAAAGAAAGCACATTTCTTGCACTTTCTGATCCATTCAAAATAGTCCTTAAATATGCTAGGCCAATAGTAACCTGCTTTCATGATTTTCAAAGTTGTAGTTCATGTTTGAGAAGTGACCTCCTATAGGTCCTTCATGGAATTCTGATAATATCTTCTGAATTTTGTCATAATCGACACATCGCAGCAAGATTCCATTTATATCTCTTTTAAACAATACACCATCCACGAAAAGATAAGGAATAGCTTGTAATCTGAAATATCTTCATTTATTCTTATCCATACCTTCCGGATAGGTGTCGTGTTGTAGATAGTTAACCAAATCAGTCATCCATCTCGATTCCTGAATTTCTTGAGGAAGTTTAGGTTGCTTGATTTCCTGGTTGCAACATAACATTTGATTGTTGATACGTGGTTTCAGCATGTTGTTTTGAATCTTTGGGTTCTACAGCCTGTTGTTTTTCCATATCAGCAATTAAATGCTCACATAAACCTTTACCTCGAACTATCTTTGCAACTCGGATATCAACATCATATTCCATAACCTTCGTTATCCAACCTGCTCTTTTCTCATTCAACTCTTTGTTCAACAAGAAAGCTTTCACATTTGGATGAGAAACAAGAACATGAATTCTATTGTTCGAAAGCATGTACTTAAAATTCTTTAGTCCTCTGACTATGGAAAGTACTTGTTTTTCAAGGAATGTGTACCTTGTTTTGTAATCATGTAAGCTCTGTCCAAAGAAAGCAATTGGTTGTTTGATATTCTCATCATTGACCTGAATTAGAATAGCTTGAGATTGTTTCAGCTCCTACAAGTGCATACATTGTAAAATCTTTGTCAAAATTTGGATTTGCAAGAGTAGGAGCCTGAGAAATAGCTATTTTAATAGCCTCAAAACCTTCTCTCCCTTCGCTTGGTCCAAGAGAATGTTTTCTCTTTCCTTAGCATGGTTGTCAATGGCTTAACCAATGCTGTAAAATCTGGGACAAATCTTCTGACAAAGTTGATTTTTCCCAGAAAGCTCTGTAATGCCTTCTTGTGATGAGGTAATGATAGCTGTGATATGGCTTCAATTCTGAAAGGATCAATTGCTAAACCCTGTTTGGAAACAATATGGCCGAGTAGCTTACCTTCATGTACTGAAAAGATAGACTTTTTGGGATTCAAAGATATTCCAAACTACCTACAGATCTGAAAAGTCTATCTCAAATGCATTAGATGTTCATCAGAATTTTTTGAGAATACAGTGACATCATCTAAATAAACAAGTATGCATTTATTTAGTAGGCTACAAAAAGCCATGTCCATTGCACGTTGAAACGTTGCACCAACATTTGAAAGACCAAAAGGCATTCTTTTATAAGCGTAAGTACCCCACTTGGTGGTAAAAGTTGTTTTATATCTATCTTCTCCTCGACTAAAATCTGATTATATCCACTGTAACCATCTAGAAGGGATAGTCTATCTGATCCTGAACTGTTCTCAAAATCTGATCCATGTTTGGTAGTGGATAATGATCTTTTAATGATGCTTTATTAAGATCTCTAAAATCCACACATAATCTGATTTCTCCATTCTTTTTCCTAACTGGAACAAGATTTGCTACCCAACTTGAATGCTTAACCGGGAAAATAATTCCTGATTCAATCAATTTTGATAATTCTTTCCTCATAAGAGGTTCTATTCTGGGATTTATAGGCCTTTGTTTCTACCTAACTGGTTTAGAATTTGGCTGTAATTCAATCATATGTTGTGCTAGACTGGGGTCAAACCCTTTCAAGTCTTGGTATCTCCAAGTGAAAACATCTTTAAATTCAGTGCAAAGCTTAATAAAAGACTATTTTTTGGATAAGGAACATACCTTTCCAAGAAATAAGTTCTTTCCTTCATCAACTGAAACCTCTTCGTAATTATCAGCATGAGTAGACATCTTAGCTTTGTCCTTTCTTAACTGGTCATCAGTGCTAAAGATGTCTTCCAATGTGACAAGTCCTCGAGGAAACTTGTTTGTCTTTAACTGAACAATTTGGTCACCATATAGATGTTGTAATTTATCCTGATTTACTACAGAAAATTCAGCTTCTTGCTGCAAAAACCTACAGATTTGATCATCACTCTCAAACACCTACCAATTAGATTCATTATCAGGTATAGAAGGTCTGACAATCAACTTAACATGAGGCTGAACTTTGTTTTTTCTATTTGTTCCAGCACTTCGAAACTAGCACCAACTGCTGCCAGTCTATCAACATGTTTATTTTCGGCTCTAGGAATAGACTGAATATTAATGGCATCAAAATCTTCCATTAAGTCTGAAACTCTATGCCTGTAAGACTTCATTAATGGATTCTTACATACATTGAAGTTTTTTACTTGATTTATTACTAACTCAGAATCACCAAAGACTTGTAACGTGTTGATTCCTCTTTTTCTGGCCCAAAGTAAGCCATGAATTAACGCTTCATACTCAGCTACATTACAAGTGCATGAAAATTGAAGACTCAGAGCTGTAAAATACCTTTCGTTTGTTGGGGAAGTGAGCATCAGACCTACTCCCTGTCCTCTCTTATTCTTAGCTCCATCAAAATGAAGCTTCCAAATCCCTTCTGTTTTATTTTCTATTTTGACAGCAAGGGAACTATTGCACTTTCTTCGTGCATGCAATAAACACCAAAAAGATGTTCTTCAACTATTTTCTCATCCATGAACATGTTAGAAACACCTTCTAGTGCTGAAATCTGAGCTACATCATCAAAATCAGATTGATCTAAAGCTGAATAATTCGCTACTACATTTGGTGAATGAGGCTCAATATGAAATCTAGCCAATGGCTCAGAATTTATGGTAACCTTAGTGCCATAACGTGTAGTGAAAAATAAGAAAGACCAATCAGAAGAGAGGTAGCCTCCTATTTTTGCTTGTAAAGTCTCTAGATAGGCACAAAGCAAAATATGGAGGTAAATCCACAACAGTAACATCTTGTAAAATGGAAACATTTGGGCAAGCATGTAACGTTACCTCTAAATTTCTGATTACTCCAACTATATTGGTTGTAGTCCCATCAAGTCAGTAAACACTCCTTTCTATAGGTTCATATTGCAGGCCTAATTTTTCAGCAATTGACTTAGGCATGACTGTACTACTTGCACCGCTTGTCCACCATACAGTTATGAACTAAATTTTCTCCAATGATCAGAGATAGGTAAAAGGGTGGTGGCTTCTTTATGTCATGAGCATTTAGAACCTTCTGAACCATCCATCCAACATCCTTTACGTGATCTTGATCAAGTGTTCCAAGGACCATATCTATATTTTGGACTTCCTTTACTAGTTGTTTTTGAAGAAATCTATAGTTTAGCTAGTTCATGAGAGAGTAAATCTTGTTGTCCTGAATGCTTAAGGCATCCCACATCGAGATGTTAACATTGTGCTTCTTCATCACATCAACAATATTGAAAAAAAGCAAATAGTCTTAGAGATAGATTCACCGTTTTAGCATAAGCTTTAGCAAAAATTGATTCTACTTCGGCAGCCTTGGATATCTGAGGGATAAACAATCTTCTTGGATCAGGCTGAAGTTATTTTTGTTGCTCTTTACCAGCTGCAACACTTGTTGTTTTCTGAGGGACAGCAGGACTATTGGCTAATTTCGAGACTGTAGATGTTGATATATCAGTAATAATGGGCAGCATAGGTCTGTTTTGTTGTTTTTTATTTTCGGTAGCTTTCTCTTGAGCTCTAGTGGTAACAACAATGAAATCCTCCTCATTAAAGCTGACCAAATTCTATTCAGGTGTTTTCTGAACATGACTTTCTTGCTGCCCACCCTCCATTTGAGGTATGAACAATGCTTCAGATTGAGGTTGCAACAAGATTCAGGTTCAAGAATGCATTTGGGTAATTTGTAGTTTGATGAGGTTGATTACAAGGTTGGCACCACTCTTCTGTAGCCATATTAACTAGGAACCAAAGCATTAGATGCACTAGGAACATTAGAATCAAACTACCTTTGCTGATAAGGCTACCTGTAATTTTGATTTTGTTGGTAAGGCTGCCTATTCTAGCTGGTTTTTCTGGTAAGGAGCTTGATATGGCCTATTAGGCAATGTAAGCTTATTTTCAATTGATGTCAATTTATTTCCCATGGTTTGCAAGGCTTTAAACATATCTGGGGATGGGGCTGCAACAGTAGGCTCTACGATTGTAATAGGCTGTGGGATAGGAGCTAAATCTACCAAAAATGGCATTGTAGGCCTTGGTGCTAACTTTCCAGCCTGAATAAGGTTGTTTTTAGCTTTTATAGCAGTGTCATAGGCCCTGGAAGAGTAAAAGCTCCCATGGATTGAATCATAGTTGCAATATCACTATTCAATGCTCTGAGGTAATAAAGGAAAGCATGATCAACTTGAGGCTTAACACTTGCTGGGATTCTTTCCCAAGTTCTAGCAAAACGAATGTTGAAACTAGACAAAAATTCATGAGGGGCTCTCTTGATAGTAGATAGTTGTTCTATCAGGGACAAATGATCTGAATTGTCTTGGAACTGTTCCAGCAATTTCTCTCCTAATCCATCCCAAGTTCTTATGCTTCCAATCTCTAGGTTCCTATACCATTGCAAGGCTTGTCCTTTAAAAGATGCAGCTAAAAGTCTTAAAGCTACGTCTTCATGAGTAATATTGTGGACTGCACATATGGCTGCAACATCTTTGATGTGTTCAGTTGGTGTAACTTGATTTTCACCGGTAAATGATGGCAGACTTTTCAGAGCAGCATTAGGAATGTCATGATACACTGTAATTACTAATGGGCTGCCATTAGTAAAGGCTGCAAAATTTCTGGGTGGTTGAATAGCCATTGGAAAAACTGGGATATTGATTGAAAAATTTATTCGTGGTGAAGGAATATCAGGAGGGTTTTCAAAACCAGGTCTGTTATAAGGAAAAGTATTACCAACCCTTCTTCTTCTAGCAGATTTCAAAGGTAAAGAAACAAACTCAGGAGGAATACCTCTTACCGATGATCTTGTAGTCACTTTAGGCATGGAACATGCTGCAATACTGTCTAAAAATCAGCTTTACGAGTCACCAAAAGATCATAGAATCTTTAGAATTAATTTTTGCAGCTTTTCTCCCAAAAGTAACTTTTATTCATGTAAATCTACTTTTGATCTGCTCTAGAATCTGAAATTTGCATGCAGATCTGATTCGTGGTCCCACCAGGCGTGCAAAAATTTTATCTCTCAAAAGTGCACCCAACAGAGAGATGGCGTAGTGTTCTAAGTCTGCAAAATATCTCTCTCTCTCTCTCTCGTAGATACAATGGGGACACCTCAGTTCTATGGGTATACCTATTTTGAGGTGAACCTCCGGGGTTAAAAGGTCGGTTCCTTATTGGTGTTCACTAGACTACTTTCTGGGAGTTTTAGGGTTAGGAAGTGACTGAAAATGAAATAATTACTAAGGTGATACACCAAATTTGAATAAAGAACTTGACTTGAGTGGAATACACAACTGACTTGTGAAGAATTCTTTATGTGCACGAACCAATTTTGTACTTTCTACAAAATGTAAGGGAAAAACACTTAATTTATACTAAGGGAGAATCACAACAATACTAGTAAGCTAACATGCACAATAAATTTAGTAGAAAATAGTAGATCTGCAGCAGGGTAAAGTGACTAATCAGGGAATATTGATTCACAAGATTAATACTAGCATACACAAGACTACAGAAATAACTTGGAAAGGCAAAGAGTAATTCACACTCAGAGGGTAAAACTGGCAGAAATTGCTTCAGTACTCATATCAAAAGTTCTTCTGGGAAAAATCTCTGAAAAAAATCCCCCTTTTTGTGCTTTGCAAGAGCACACAATATATAGCAAAAGTTCACCCCCTTCCTAAAAATAGACTAAAGGTTGTACTCCCATGTGTCCTAATTTTATCCCTTAAATAAAGGAATAAAATAATACAAACTAGAGCATGTAATGAAAATAGGCATTATCAGCCTTAGATACAATATAGTCAAACTGAAGTTGACTATTCTATTTTTAAGAAAGAAAGGTGAAAAATTTGCTAAAATTACAAATTGCTTGCTAGGCAAGTCTTCTTTCTTTACACATGCAAATTCATCATCTTCTCTATTCTGTCCTATTGTGGAGGCATGCAAAATATCATCTCCTGTGTGTAGGTAAAAGGATGCAACCTTTAGCAATATTTGCACAATAAAATTGAAGTGGGGACACCTCCAATGTATACATGCTCTGATTTCCTCCACTTTTCTGGATGGTCACATGAGTGACACTTCACAAATTTTGGTTTAAAAACACCCCATGTGGGGACCACCTTGGTTTGTTTGAAATTTTGATGTTGCCACCTTTGTGGACTTAGGCAATTTGCATGTGTTTTGATAAAAGGGGACCACCCTTTGCCTAGCCCACCATGTATATTATTCGCCACCCTTGGACTTGGCACATAATACAATTTTTCCCTTTTCGGGACTTTTGGCATATATATGATTTGTTTGATTTTGTGGGCATGCACCATAGTTTAGACTTTGGATAGTCTTGGTGAATGATTTTTGACTGTCCACGTGGGTTGGCCCCTCTCCATGATGACTCACCCTTTCGGTCTTAGGCGGTGGTAACCCTAACCATTGGTAGTTTGGCTTGGATTTTGTGAGCGCTAATGGCCCTTGATCTTTGTCCTTGGTTTCTCTACCACCGTTGATCTTCTAACCATGAGTTAGGGTTCTGGCTTGAGCATTTATTCCGGTCGGTGAAGTTAACCTGGGCTTATCACTTGGAAAACTGTGTTTGTTGATCACCATTCGATCCTCCACTTGGCATTTGGTGAATGAGTGATCCTCTAACCATGAGTTAGGGTTTTGAACCCTAGTTCGATGGAAGGTTTATACACTTGGGCTTTGCACTTGGTCATTTCATTTGGTTTTTCATTTTGTGGGTGAAGCCCTGAAAATTTTTTTCCACTCTGTAATTTTGATGAATGGCATGGAGATTTGGAGATCTTCGATCCTGTAAATTCATTATTCGGTGTTTGACGCCATGGTTGCTTGACTGTGCCTTCATTTTTCACAAAAATGAGGTATTTCTTTTTTTTTTTCATGTAGCTCAACCTTTTCCTCTTTGTATATGATCTGAAGATCATTTGGATCTATTTCTATGCTTTGTATCTTCTTCGTGGAATGATGAATCTCTACTTCTTTCTAGTTTTCTGTCTAGTTCTTCATGATCTTGATAGTTGTCAGCTCAACATGAGCCTATGAGAGGAAATGCCACCATCATTTTTCTTGTTTGCTTGTTTCATTCATGGTCACCTTGGTAAGTTCTATTACCCCTTTTTCATAACTTCTTTCGAACTCGGGTTTTATTTTTGTAACTCTGAAATGTGGAAAAATCAAGTGAAATATTCAAAAATATTTTTGTGGGTTCAGTCTTTTCCTTCTGATGTGGTCCTTTGAGCTCTACTCATCATTCAAAACTTTAAAGCTCCTTTCTGTGCATTTTTGATGAACTATTTGTAAACTTGTCTCAGTACTTGGAAGTGTTGACTGTTTTGTTTTTCATTCTGATACACTGAGCTCTGTTTCATTTCATCTTCCTATGATAGATGCATATTTGTAATTTATGAACCCTTCCTTCATTCTGTAGAGGCAAAATGATTTGTTTTTGAGTAGTTTCTTCCCTGTAGATACATGCTTGACTTGTTGAACTCATTTTTGAAGATGTAGTGAGAGAACTTCACTTCTTAGCATTGTTTTTAGATATTTCTTTAGACTGTAGTAATGGTATTTGGAAATGTTTATTGGATATTTTTGAGCTATAACTGTAGATGAATACTTAGCGTTAGCAGTTCACTTCTCTTGTGATTCATTTCCTTTTCTGTAATGATAGAACTCCATCTTCATGTAGACTTGGAATGGATCTTGTACCTTCTACTTGCAGTAGTTGTTAGTTGAAGAGTTTCTGAAAGCATAGTGTTAGAAGCTTAACTGTTTATGATCTTCCATTGCACCTGTAGCTTTGACATTTCCATTCAGAAAGATTTTCTAGAAGCTATAAGGCTGCTCCTTTGATGTAAACATGATAGCATTCCATTCTGTATAATGAAATAGATGTTCCTTTTCTAGAAAATGAAGAAAATACTTAATTTCCTTTTCTAAGTTATAGTAGCAATTGTATTTTAATTTTGCATTAAAATAGCATTTCTATTTTTTTTGAAAAGTCCATTTTGCAAGGGGAAACTCTGGCAAAAAATTTCCAAATCCTTCTCTCTCCAGATTCTTATGATTTGACCATTTCTAAAAGGATATGAACATCTCTCTTGATTCTTGATCGATCACTTGAATGAAGCTATCCATGCTTGGCTTTACTTGATTCATCGCAACTTTTGTATGTTTCATTTGATCATGATATCAACTTAGAAGTGATGAAACATGTACTTTTCTTGATTGTTTTTATTCCTTTTGAAGCTCAGATAGTTTAGAAATCATGTAGTAGCTTAAAAGTCATGTGTTTCAATTCTGTTTTAAATCAAAAGTCAATTTTACAAGGGGAGACTCTGGAAAAATTTTTTCAAAATCTATTTTCTCTCTCCCTTTTCAGATTTTTAATCCTGATTTGCAAAATATGTCTTTCTTGACCCATTCTAATGCTTGATGCTTCCTTAAATCATCTAAAAATGATATTTTATCCTCATTCAGTAATTACTTCCTTCTTAACCAGTTAGACTGATTTTCATTCTATGTTGCAACCTATTCCTACAAAACTCATAAATAAATTAGAAATAAATAGGCTTTTGGCCTCTCTTGTATCCATGTGGTTTATTTCTTCTTGCTTCCTTCTTCTACAAGTTGTTTTCCAACTTCCTTCATGTGTTATTTTCACATTGTTTCTTTTCCAACTACTTTAGATTCTACCTTTTCTAAATCAACTCCTTAGCTTCTTTGATTTTCTCTTACCACTCATTTACTTTATGAACTCTACCTCTTCCTTGTTGCTAGCTCATCTGTATTTCTTTGTTTTCCTATGCCATGTGTTTTTGTACTTCTTTTTTAAGTACCATTAGATACTTCAAATTCAAGATTTGTATTTGCTTTAGAACATGAGTATTGGAATAACATTGTACCCTGAGCTCAATTTGACAGATGCTTCTCTTGTCTTGTAGGTGTTAAGAAATGGAGATGGAAGTGGAAGATGGAAGAGTTGAGATGGAGATGGAAAGGCTGAGGAGTGGAGATAGAAGAAAAAAAGGCAATGATGGGTTCCTTTTTACTCCTCTACTCTTGTTCTTTAGCACATGTGGTATTCTCATTTCCATGTATATGATGAGTCACTTAGTCATATCCCACGGCTTGTGTGGGAAAGCTTATGATCTCTTATGAATAAAGCATTAAATTGAAATAATGAGTTGATTATCTCTTTCTGCATTCAGTTTTCTTTTGATTGTACAATGATGTAGGCAACTCAATATCTCAATAAAATGAATTAACATAAGGGATAACTTGAAGTGAATACCTATAACTCCAATGGATAATCATTGAATGAAATGTGTCTCTTTGTAAGCTGTGATTATCTTAGCTTCCATTCTTCATTTTGACTCCTTTCTGCTATCTCCATTTGGACATTATTGTCACTATTTTTTGTCAATATTTTCTTGATGGAAGTAGCAGGAAAGGAATCAATTGTAATCTTTTATGGCAGCATAGGTAAATGAAAACTTATAAATCATAACAACTTTAATGAACATAGAGCAATAAAACTGATAGGCATCAAGATAATAACCATGAATCTGATTGTCTAAAAACTTGCCACTATGTCTACTGTTCCAAAACTATACACCTTACATATTCTACAATCTGGTGTCTTCATCGGGATAACACAACTGTCCTTTGGGGCTTGTGTTCTCTTGCTAAGGATATTTGTGAGATTGCAGACTATGTGAGTTGTTACGTTTTGTAACAACACACATAGCTACAGATTTCACTTAATCTCTTTCACAAATTAACAATAACAAAAATTTTGATTAATCTAAAGTATGAATTTATTTTGATGCAGCTTCTGAATGTTAAATTTAAGATGATGTCTACCATATCTTTAGATTTTCAAATCTCTGCCTAGTTTTTCTTGGGCATATTTAAATATATGTTAATTTTTTATGTTTAGTTTTCCTTGACTATATTTAAATTTAAAAAGGGGTTCTGGTTCTATATCTATAGGGCCTCTTTGTGTTACAAATTGCGATGTCAAAGTTTCATGATCATACAAGATATATATCAAAGTAGTTTACTCTTCCACATACTATGTTGTTACCTAAAAACATGTATTTTCAATGCTTGTTTTTTAATACATAGTTTTATGACCTTATTCAACTGATTTCATTCTATTATTTTTTAATAATTTCTAATTGATTCCCACCTCCTTCGATTACAACAATTCAACAACATATTTTGTTGTCTCTCCTAATAACGACAATCTAACACATTGCTCTTATAGAAGATACTCATTGTACTATATAAAACTAGAATGTCAAATCTTAGTGTGTCTACAATATCTATATCAAAGTAGGTTATATCTCAACGTAATACGTTGTTTCTTCAATGACCTACATTTTTAATGTTTATTTTACACTGCATAATATATTCAAAGTTGTTTCATTCAATTATTTTGATATATTTTTCAATTCATTCCCTCCTACTTTACTTACAATAGTTCAACAATGTATTGCATTATCACCCATAATGCATCTTGAAAATTATCAAGCTCTTTGAGTTCATGGTGTTAGTTTTATTGCAAGTGATAATATTTTGCTAGAACATGAGCTACTTAAGATTTCGTGTTGGTTTTATTTATATATATATATATATATATATATATATATATATATATTCAACACACTATTTTCAAACCTCTATGATAATAAAAGAGGAATAATGTAAGTTCCACAAAACATGATCACACATATTTCACATTTTTACAAAGCATTCTTGGAAAATTCGGGTCATTTAAATTAGAGAAGTTTCCTATATATTCACCACATAATTTTTGTATAATAATTTATACTTGTCGATTTATTGAGTAGACAAATCATTGTATCAATTAAATCTTCACTTTTTCCCATAATTAAATCCATTTATAGTGTCATCTAATAATTTTGAAAGATATAGCATTCCTTCAACAAATGTTTCCCTTATCAAAAACCATATTGTTATATTAGTAATGGTCACTTATAAAGACATGATAAGAATTGTGATATCAAATTCATCAGTCTTGAAATATTTTAATCAACATATTGAGCTCACCTAAAATTTATTATTGGCAAAACAAAACTACATTGAGTAAATTTGTGTCTTATATATCACAATGAGTTGTTTCATTCATTCTTCCATGAAATTGGATTTTTGGCATAAGATTAACGAACGTTTGAATGAACTCTCCCTAGATTATCATATAACTCTACGTGATTCTAAAATACTAATAACATATTTTTGGATGACCTTAAGTGATGACTATAATCCATAATTGTTTTGGATAATTGTGTACACATGAATATACATTATCTACACCCATTTCCATGTATAAAGACGTTAGGAAACCTCTTTGAAGAATTTTATGCTACCAACTCTTAGTGAGCTACAAAATGAATTATGATAGGATTTGTGGCATATGTCCTTTAATATGAAACAAACCATTTTCACGCTCTAAATTATTGATGCCCCATCTATAGAAACAAAATCAGCCTCATCAAGGAAAACACCTCTCTCATTTATTACTTCATGGATAATATCATTTATCTGTTTTCCCCTTCCCATTAGTCACATTCTAGAGTACCATAAATTGAGATAATGATGGACCACTACCTTTTGAGACTCAGTATATGTAACATAGTGAACAAGATGTTGTGCAAGACAATTATTTGTGCTTTCATCAAACATCAAAGAAAATTGAGGGTTATGTAACATATTATCCTTTCACATTTTCTCCAAATTATCATCAAACGATTCATATATGAAGGAACTTGGAATGAAATATTTTAATCAACATATTGATCTCACCTACAATTTATTATTGGCAAAACAAAACTACACTTTGAGTAAATTTGTGTCTTATCTATCACAATGAGTTGTTTCATTCATTCTTCCATGAAATTGATTTTATTGGCATAAGATTTACTTAACGTTTGAATGAACTCTCCCTAGATTATCATATAACTCTACGTGATTGTAAAATACTAATAACATCAATTTGGATGACCTTAAGTGATGAATATAATCCATAATTGTTTTTGGATAATTGTGTACACATGAATATACATTATCTCGCACCCATTTCCATGTATAGAATGTTAGGAAACCTCTTTGAAGAATTTTATGCTACCAACTCTTAGTGAGCTACAAAATGAATTTTGATAGGATTTGTGGCATACGTCCTTTAATATGAAACAAACCATTTTCACGCTCTAAATTATTGATGCCCCATCTATAGAAACAAAAAGTAGCCTCATCAAGGAAAATACCTCTCTCATTTATTACTTCATGGATAATATCATTTATTGTTTTCCCCTTCCCATTAGTCACATTCTAGAGTACCATAAATTGAGATAATGATGGACCACTACCTTTTGAGACTGTATATGTAACATAGTGAACAAGATGTTGTGCAAGACAATTATTTGTGCTTTCATCAAACATCAAAGAAAATTAAGGGTTATGTAATATATTATCCTTTCACATTTTCTCCAAATTATCACTGAAATGATTCATATATGAAGGAACTTGGAATGAAATATTTTAATCAAAATATTGAGCTCACCTAAAATTTATTATTGGCAAAACAAAACTACACTAAGTAAATTTGTGTCTTATATATCACAATGAGTTGTTTCATTCATTCTTCCATGAAATTGATATTTTTGGCATAAGATTTACTTAACGTTTGAATGATCTCTCCCCTAGATTATCATATAACTCTACGTGATTGTAAAATACTAATAACATCAATTTGAATGACCTTAAGTGATGACTATAATCCATAATTGTTTTTTGGATAATTGTGTACACATGAATATACATTATCTGCACCCATTTCCATGTATACCACGTTAGGAAACCTGTTTGAAGAATTTTATGCTACCAACTCTTAGTGAGCTAAAAATAAATTTTGATAGGATTTGTGGAATATGTCCTTTAATATGAAACAACCCATTTTCACGCTCTAAATTATTGATGCCCCATCTATAGAAAAAAAAATCAGCCTCATCAAGGAAAATACCTCTCGATTTATTACTTCATGGATAATATCATTTACTGTGTTCCCTTCCCATTAGTCACATTCTAGAGTACCATAAATTGAGATAATGATGGACCACTACCTTTTGAGATCTGTATATGTAACATAGTGAACAAGATGTTGTGCAAGACAATTATTTGTGCTTTCATCAAACATCAAAGAAAATTGAGGGTTATGTAACATATTATCCTTTCACATTTTCTCCAAATTATCAACTCAAACGATTCATATATGAAGGAACTTGGAATGAAATATTTTAATCAACATATTGATCTCACCTAAAATTTATTATTGGCGAAACAAAAGTACACTTTGAGTAAATTTGTGTCTTATATATCACAATGAGTTGTTTCATTCATTCTTCCATGAAATTGATATTTTTGGCATAATATTTACGAACGTTTGAATGAACTCTCGCCTAGATTATCATATAACTCTACTTGATTGTAAAATACTAATAACATCAATTTGGATGACCTTAGGTGATGACTATAATCCATAATTATTTTTTGATAATTGTGTACACATGAATATACATTATCTGCACGCATTTCCATGTATAGCACGTTAGGAAACCTCTTTGAAGAATTTTATGCTACCAACTCTTAGTGAGCTACAAAATAAATTTTGATAGGATTTGTGGAATATGTCCTTTAATATGAAACAAACCATTTTCACGCTCTAAATTATTGATGCCCCATCTATAGAAACAAAAATCAGCCTCATCAAGGAAAATACCTCTCTCATTTATTACTTCATGGATAATATCATTTATTGTTTTCCCTTCCCATTAGTCACATTCTAGAGTACCATAAATTGAGATAATGATGGACCACTACCTTTTGAGATCGTATATGTAACATAGTGAACAAGATGTTGTGCAAGACAATTATTTGTGCTTTCATCAAACATCAAATAAAATTGAGGGTTATGTAACATATTATCCTTTCACATTTTCTCCAAATTATCATTGAAACGATTCATATATGAAGGAACTTGGAATGAAATATTTTAATCAACATATTGATCTCACCTAAAATTTATTATTGGCAAAACAAAACTACACTGAGAAAATTTGTGTCTTATATATCACAATGAGTTGTTTCATTCATTCTTCCATGAAATTGATTTTTTCGCATAAGATTTACTTAACGTTTGAATGAACTCTCCCTAGATTATCATATAACTCTACGTGATTGTAAAATACTAATAACATCGAGTTGGATGACCTTAAGTGATGACTATAATCCATAATTGTTTTTTCGATAATTGTGTGCACATGAATATACATTATCTGCACCCATTTCCATGTATAGCACGTTAGGAAACCTCTTTGAAGAATTTTATGCTACCAACTCTTAGTGAGATACAAAATGAATTTTGATAGGATTTGTGGCGTATGTCCTTTAATATGAAACAAACCATTTTCACGCTCTAAATTATTGATGCCCCATCTATAGAAACAAAAATCAGCCTCATCAAGGAAAATACCTCTCTCATTTATTACTTCATGGATAATATCATTTATTGTTTTCCCCTTCCCATTAGTCACATTCTAGAGTACCATAAATTGAGATAATGATGGACCACTACCTTTTGAGACTCGTATATGTAACATAGTGAACAAGATGTTGTGCAAGACAATTATTTGTGCTTTCATCAAATATCAAAGAAAATTGAGGGTTATGTAACATATTATCCTTTCACATTTTCTCCAAATTATCACCGAAACGATTCATATATGAAGGAACTTGGAATGAAATATTTTAATCAACATATTGAGCTCACCTAAAATTTATTATTGGCAAAACAAAACTACACTTTGAGTAAATTTGTGTCTTATGTATCACAATGAGTTGTTTCATTCATTCTTCCATGAAATTGATATTTTTGGCATAAGATTTACGAACGTTTGAATGAACTCTCCCCTAGATTATCATATAACTCTACGTGATTGTAAAATACTAATAACATCAATTTGGATGACCTTAAGTGATGACTATAATCCATAAATGTTTTTGGATAATTGTGTACACATGAATATACATTATCTGCACCCATTTCCATGTATAGCACGTTAGGAAATCTCTTTGAAGAATTTTATGCTACCAACTCTTAGTGAGCTACAAAATGAATTTTGATAGGATTTGTGGCATACGTCCTTTAATATGAAACAAACCATTTTCACGCTCTAAATTATTGATGCCCCATCTATAGAAACAAAAAGCAGGATCATCAAGGAAAATACCTCTCTCATTTATTACTTCATGGATAATATCATTTATTGTTTTCCCCTTCCCATTAGTCACATTCTAGAGTACCATAAATTGAGATAATGATGGACCACTACCTTTTGAGACTCGTATATGTAACATAGTGAACAAGATGTTGTGCAAGACAAGTATTTGTGCTTTCATCAAACATCAAAGAAAATTGAGGGTTATGTAACATAATATCCTTTCACATTTTCTCCAAATTATCACCAAACGATTCATATATGAAGGAACTTGGAATGAAATATTTTAATCAACATATTGATCTCACCTACAATTTATTATTGGCAAAACAAAACTACACCGAGTAAATTTGTGTCGTATATATCACAATGAGTTGTTTCATTCATTCTTCCATGAAATTGATTTTTCTCGCATAAGATTTACTTAACATTTGAATGAACTCTCCCTAGATTATCATATAACTCTACGTGATTGTAAAATACTAATAACATCAATTTGGATGACCTTAAGTGATGACTATAATCCATAATTGTTTTTTGGATAATTGTGTAAACATGAATATACATTATCTGCACCCATTTCCATGTATAGCACATTAGGAAACCTATTTGAAGAATTTTATGCTACCAACTCTTAGTGAGCTACAAAATAAATTTTGATAGGATTTGTGGAATATGTCCTTTAATATGAAACAACCCATTTTCACGCTCTAAATTATTGATGCCCCATCTATAGAAAAAGAAATCAGCCTCATCAAGGAAAATACCTCTCTCATTTATTACTTCATGGATAATATCATTTATTGTTTTCCCTTCCCATTAGTCACATTCTAGAGTACCATAAATTGAGATAATGATGGACCACTACCTTTTGAGACTCGTATATGTAACATAGTGAACAAGATGTTGTGCAAGACAATTATTTGTGCTTTCATCAAACATCAAAGAAAATTGAGGGTTATGTAACATATTATCCTTTCACATTTTCTCCAAATTATCACTGAAACGATTCATATAGGAAGGAACTAGGAATGAAATATTTTAATCAACATATTGATCTCACCTAAAATTTATTATTGGCGAAACAAAACTACACCGAGTAAATTTGTGTCTTATATATCACAATGAGTTGTTTCATTCATTCTTCCATGAAATTGATATTTTTGGCATAAGATTTACGATTGTTTGAATGAACTCACCCCTAGATTATCATATAACTCTAGTTGATTGTAAAATACTAATAACATCAATTTGGATGACCTTAAGTGATGACTATAATCCATAATTGTTTTTGGATAATTGTGTACACATGAATATACATTATCTGCACCCATTTCCATGTATAGCACATTAGGAAACCTCTTTGAAGAATTTTATGCTACCAACTCTTAGTGATCTACAAAATAAATTTTGATAGGATTTGTGGAATATGTCCATTAATATGAAACAAACCATTTTCACGCTCTAAATTATTGATGCCCCATCTATAGAAACAAAAATCAGCCTCATCAAGGAAAATACCTCTCTCATTTATTACTTCATGGATAATATCATTTATTGTTTTCCCCTTCCCATTAGTCACATTCTAGAGAACCATAAATTGAGATAATGATGGACCACTACCTTTTGAGACTCAGTATATGTAACATAGTGAACAAGTTGTTGTGCAAGACAATTATTTGTGCTTTCATCAAACATCAAATAAAATTGAGGGTTATGTAACATATTATCCTTTCACATTTTCTCCAAATTATCACTAAACGATTCATATATGAAGGAACTTGGAATGAAATATTTTAATCAACATATTGAGCTCACCTAATATTTATTATTGGCAAAACAAATCTACACCGAGTAAATTTGTGTCTTATATATCACAATGAGTTGTTTCATTCATTCTTCCATGAAATTGATTTTTTGGCATAAGATTTACTTAACGTTTGAATGAACTCTCCCTAGATTATCATATAACTCTACGTGATTGTAAAATACTAATAACATCAATTTGGATGACCTTAAGTGATGACTATAATCCATAATTGTTTTTTGGATAATTGTGTACACATGAATATACATTATCTGCACCCATTTCCATGTATAGCACGTTAGGAAATCTCTTTGAAGAATTTTATGCTACCAAATCTTAGTGAGCTACTTAAATGAATTTTGATAGGACTTGTGGCATATGTCCTTTAATATGAAACAAACCATTTTCACACTCTAAATTATTGATGCCCCATCTATAGAAACAAAAATCAGCCTCATCAAGGAAAATACCTCTCTCATTTATTACTTCATGGATAATATCATTTATTGTTTTCCCCTTCCCATTAGTCACATTCTAGAGTACCATAAATTGAGATAATGATGGACCACTACCTTTTGAGATTGTATATGTAACATAGTGAACAAGATGTTGTGCAAGACAATTATTTGTGCTTTCATCAAACATCAAAGAAAATTGAGGGTTATGTAACATATTATCCTTTCACATTTTCTCCAAATTATCCACTCAAACGATTCATATATGAAGGAACTTGGAATGAAATATTTTAATCAACATATTGATCTCTCCTGAAATTTATTATTGGCAAAACAAAACTACACTGAGTAAATTTGTGTCTTATGTAGCACAATGAGTTGTTTCATTCATTCTTCCATGAAATTTATTTTTTTTGGCATAAGATTTACGAACGTTTGAATGAACTCTACCCTAGATTATCATATAACTCTACGTGATTGTAAAATACTAATAACATCAATTTGGATGACCTTAAGTGATGACTATAATCCATAATTGTTTTATGTATAATTTTGTACACATGAATATACATTATCTGCACCCATTTCCATGTATAGCACGTTAGGAAACCTCTTTGAAGAATTTTATGCTACCAACTATTAGTGAGCTACAAAATGAATTTTGATAGGATTTGTGGCATATGTCATTTAATATGAAACAAACCATTTTCACTCTCTAAATTATTGATGCCCCATCTATAGAAAGAAAAATCAGCCTCATCAAGGAAAATACCTCTCTCATTTATTACTTCATGGATAATATCATTTATTGTTTTCCCCTTCATATTAGTCACATTCTAGAGTACCATAAATTGAGATAATGATGGACCACTACCTTTTGAGACTGTATATGTAACATAGTGAACAAAATGTTGAGCAAGACAATTATTTGTGCTTTCATCAAACATCAAAGAAAATTGAGGGTTATGTAACATATTATCCTTTCACATTTTCCCCAAATTATCACCAAACGATTCATATATGAAGAAACTTGGAATGAATTATTTTAATCAACATATTGATCTCACCTAAAATTTATTATTGGCAAAACAAAACTACACTGAGTAAATTTGTGTCTTATATATCACAATGAGTTGTTTCATTCATTCTTCCATGAAATTGATTTTTTTGGCATAAGATTTATGAACGTTTGAATGAACTCTCCCCTATATTATCATATAACTCTACGTGATTGTAAAATACTAATAACATCAATTTGGATGACCTTAAGTGATGAATATAATCCATAATTGTTTTTTGGATAATTGTGTACACATGAATATACATTATCTGCACCCATTTCCATGTATAGCACGTTAGGAAATCTCTTTGAAGAATTTTATGCTACCAACTCTTAGTGAGCTACAAAATGAATTTTGATAGGATTTGTGGCATATGTCCTTTAATATGAAACAAACCATTTTCACGCTCTAAATTATTGATGCCCCATCTATAGAAACAAAATCAGCCTCATCAAGGAGAATACCTCTCTCATTTATTACTTCATGGATAATATCATTTATTGTTTTCCCCTTCCCATTAGTCACATTCTAGAGTACCATAAATTGAGATAATGATGGACCACTACCTTTTGAGACTCAGTATATGTAACATAGTGAACAAGATGTTGTGCAAGACAATTATTTGTGCTTTCATCAAACATCAAAGAAAATTGAGGGTTATGTAACATATTATCCTTTCACATTTTCTCCAAATTATCACCGAAACGATTCATATATGAAGGAACTTGGAATGAAATATTTTAATCAACATATTGATCTCACCTAAAATTTATTATTGGCAAAACAAAACTACACCGAGTAAATTTGTGTCTTATATATCACAATGAGTTGTTTCATTCATTCTTCCACGAAATTGATTTTTTTGGCATAAGATTTACGAACGTTTGAATGAACTCTCCCTAGATTATCATATAACTCTACATGATTGTAAAATACTAATAACATCAATTTGGATGACCTTAAGTGATGACTATAAACCATAATTGTTTTTTGGATAATTGTGTACACATGAATATACATTATCTGCAACCATTTCCATGTATAGCACGTTAGGAAACCTCTTTGAAGAATTTTATGCTACCAACTCTTAGTGAGCTACAAAATGAATTTTGATAGGATTTGTGGCATATGTCCTTTAATATGAAACAAACCATTTTCACTCTCTAAATTATTGATGCCCCATCTATAGAAACAAAAATTAGCCTCTTCAAGGAAAATACCTCTCTCATTTATTACTTCATGGATAATATCATTTATTGTTTTCCCTTCCCATTAGTCACATTCTAGAGTACCATAAATTGAGATAATGATGGACCACTACCTTTTGAGACTTTATATGTAACATAGTGAACAAGATGTTGTGCAAGACAATTATTTGTGCTTTCATCAAACATCAAAGAAAATTGAGGGTTATGTAACATATTATCCTTTCAAATTTTCTCCAAATTATCACTGAAACGATTCATATATGAAGGAACTTGGAATGAAATATTTTAATCAACATATTGATCTCACCTAAAATTTATTATCATGCGAAACAAAACTACACTTTGAGTAAATTTGTGTCTTATATATCACAATGAGTTGTTTCATTCATTCTTCCATGAAATTCATTTTTTTGGCATAAGGTTTACAAACGTTTGAATGAACTCTCCCTAGATTATCATATAACTCTCCTTGATTGTAAAATAATAATAACATCAATTTGGATGACCTTAAGTGATGACTATAATCCATAATTGTTTTTTGGATAATTGTGTACACATGAATATACATTATCTGCACCCATTTCCATGTATAGCACGTTAGGAAACCTCTGAAGAATTTTATGCTACCAACTCTTAGTGAGCTACAAAATAAATTTTGATAGGATTTGTGGAATATGTCCTTTAATATGAAACAAACCATTTTCACGCTCTAAATTATTGATGCCCCATCTATAGAAACAAAAATCAACCTCATCAAGGAAAATACCTCTCTCATTTATTACTTCATGGATAATATCATTTATTGTTTTCCCCTTCCCATTAGTCACATTCTAGAGTACCATAAATTGAGATAATGATGGACCACTACCTTTTGAGACTCAGTATATGTAACATAGTGAACAAGATGTTGTGCAAGACAATTATTTGTGCTTTCATCAAACATCAAAGAAAATTGAGGGTTATGTAACAAATTATCCTTTCACATTTTCTCCAAATTATCATTAAACGATTCATATATGAAGGAACATGGAATGAAATATTTTAATCAACATATTGATCTCACCTAAAATTTATTATTGGCAAAACAAAACTACACCGAGAAAATTTGTGTCTTATATATCACAATGAGTTGTTTCATTCATTCTTCCATGAAATTGATTTTTTCGCATAAGATTTACGAATGTTTGAATGAACTCTCCCTAGATTATCATATAACTCTATGTGATTGTAAAATACTAATAACATCAATTTGGATGACCTTAAGTGATGACTATAATCCATAATTGTTTTTGGATAATTGTGTACACATGAATATACATTATCTGCACCCATTTCCATGTATAACACGTTAGGAAACCTCTTTGAATAATTTTATGCTACCAACTCTTAGTGAGCTACAAAATGAATTTTGATAGGATTTGTGGCATATGTCCTTTAATATGAAACAAACCATTTTCACACTCTAAATTATTGATGCCCCATCTATAGAAACAAAAATCAGCCTCATCAAGGAAAATACCTCTCTCATTTATTACTTCATGGATAATATCATTTATTGTTTTCCCTTCCCATTAGTCACATTCTAGAGTACCATAAATTGAGATAATGATGGACCACTACCTTTTGAGACTGTATATGTAACATAGTGAACAAGATGTTGTGCAAGACAATTATTTGTGCTTTCATCAAACATCAAATAAAATTGAGGGTTATGTAACATATTATCCTTTCACATTTTCTCCAAATTATCACCAAAACGATTCATATATGAAAGAAATTGGAATGAAATATTTTAATCAACATATTGAGCTGACCTAAAATTTATTATTGGCAAAACAAAACTACACTGAGTAAATTTGTGTCTTATATATCACAATGAGTTGTTTCATTCATTCTTCCATGAAATTGATTTTTTTGGCATAAGATTTACGAATGTTTGAATGAACTCTCCCTAGATTATCATATAACTCTCACGTGATTGTAAAATACTAATAACATCAATTTGGATGACCTTAAGTGATGACTATAATCCATAATTGTTTTCTGGATAATTGTGTACACATGAATATACATTATCTCGCACCCATTTCCATGTATAGCACGTTAGGAAACCTCTTTGAAGAATTTTATTTTACCAACTCTTAGTGAGCTACAAAATGAATTTTGATAGGATTTGTGGCATATGTCCTTTAATATGAAACAAACCATTTTCACGCTCTAAATTATTGATGCCCCATCTATAGAAACAAAAATCAGCCTCATCAAGGAAAATACCTCTCTCATTTATTACTTCATGGATAATATCATTTATTGTTTTCCCCTTCCCATTAGTCACATTCTAGAGTACCATAAATTGAGATAATGATGGACCACTACCTTTTAAGATCAGTATATGTAACATAGTGAACAAGATGTTGTGCAAGACAATTATTTGTGCTTTCATCAAACATCAAAGAAAATTGAGGGTTATGTAACATATTATCCTTTCACATTTTCTCCAAATTATCATTAAAACGATTCATATATGAAGGAACTTGGAATGAATTATTTTAATCAACATATTGAGCTCACCTAAAATTTATTATTGGCAAAACAAAACTACACTGAGTAAATTTGTGTCTTATATATCATAATGAGTTGTTTCATTCATTCTTCCATGAAATTGATTTTTTTGGCATAAGATTTACGAACGTTTGAATGAACTCTCCCTAGATTATCATATAGCTCTACGTGATTGTAAAATACTAATAACATCAATTTGGATGACCTTAAGTGATGACTATAATCCATAATTGTTTTTTGGATAATTGTGTACACATGAATATACATTATCTGCACCCATTTCCATGTATAGCACGTTAGGAAATCTCTTTGAAGAATTTTATGCTACCAAATCTTAGTGAGCTACGAAATGAATTTTGATAGGACTTGTGGCATATGTCCTTTAATATGAAACAAACCATTTTTCACACTCTAAATTATTGATGCCCCATCTATAGAAACAAAAATCAGCCTCATCAAGGAAAATACCTCTCTCATTTATTACTTCATGGATAATATCATTTATTGTTTTCCCCTTCCCATTAGTCACATTCTAGAGTACCATAAATTGAGATAATGATGGACCACTACCTTTTGAGACTGTATATGTAACATAGTGAACAAGATGTTGTGCAAGACAATTATTTGTGCTTTCATCAAACATCAAAGAAAATTGAGGGTTATGTAACATATTATCCTTTCACATTTTCTCCAAATTATCATCAAACGATTCATATATGAAGGAACTTGGAATGAAATATTTTAATCAACATATTGATCTCTCCTGAAATTTATTATTGGCAAAACAAAACTACACTTAGTAAATTTGTGTCTTATGTAGCACAATGAGTTGTTTCATTCATTCTTCCATGAAATTTATTTTTTTGGCATAAGATTTACTTAACGTTTGAATGAACTCTCCCTAGATTATCATATAACTCTACGTGATTGTAAAATACTAATAACATCAATTTGGATGACCTTAAGTGATGACTATAATCCATAATTGTTTTTGTATAATTTTGTACACATGAATATACATTATCTGCACCCATTTCCATGTATAGCACGTTAGGAAACCTCTTTGAAGAATTTTATGCTACCAACTATTAGTGAGCTACAAAATGAATTTTGATAGGATTTGTGGCATATGTCATTTAATATGAAACAAACCATTTTCACTCTCTAAATTATTGATGCCCCATCTATAGAAAGAAAAATCAGCCTCATCAAGGAAAATACCTCTCTCATTTATTACTTCATGGATAATATCATTTATTGTTTTCCCCTTCATATTAGTCACATTCTAGAGTACCATAAATTGAGATAATGATGGACCACTACCTTTTGAGACTCGTATATGTAACATAGTGAACAAAATGTTGAGCAAGACAATTATTTGTGCTTTCATCAAACATCAAAGAAAATTGAGGGTTATGTAACATATTATCCTTTCACATTTTCCCCAAATTATCACCTAAACGATTCATATATGAAGAAACTTGGAATGAATTATTTTAATCAACATATTGATCTCACCTAAAATTTATTATTGGCAAAACAAAACTACACTTGAGTAAATTTGTGTCTTATATATCACAATGAGTTGTTTCATTCATTCTTCCATGAAATTGATTTTTTTGGCATAAGATTTACGAACGTTTGAATGAACTCTCCCCATATTATCATATAACTCTACGTGATTGTAAAATACTAATAACATCAATTTGGATGACCTTAAGTGATGAATATAATCCATAATTGTTTTTGGATAATTGTGTACACATGAATATACATTATCTCGCACCCATTTCCATGTATAGCACGTTAGGAAATCTCTTTGAAGAATTTTATGCTACCAACTCTTAGTGAGCTACAAAATGAATTTTGATAGGATTTGTGGCATATGTCCTTTAATATGAAACAAACCATTTTCACGCTCTAAATTATTGATGCCCCATCTATAGAAACAAAAATCAGCCTCATCAAGGAGAATACCTCTCTCATTTATTACTTCATGGATAATATCATTTATTGTTTTCCCCTTCGCATTAGTCACATTCTAGAGTACCATAAATTGAGATAATGATGGACCACTACCTTTTGAGACTGTATATGTAACATAGTGAACAAGATGTTGTGCAAGACAATTATTTGTGCTTTCATCAAACATCAAAGAAAATTGAGGGTTATGTAACATATTATCCTTTCACATTTTCTCCAAATTATAATTGAACGATTCATATATGAAGGAACTTGGAATGAAATATTTTAATCAACATATTGATCTCACCTAAAATTTATTATTGGCAAAACAAAACTACACCGAGTAAATTTGTGTCTTATATATCACAATGAGTTGTTTCATTCATTCTTCCACGAAATTGATTTTTTTGGCATAAGATTTACTTAACGTTTGAATGAACTCTCCCCTAGATTATCATATAACTCTACGTGTTTGTAAAATACTAATAACATCAATTTGGATGACCTTAAGTAATGACTATAATCCATAATTATTTTTTGGATAATTGTGTACCCATGAATATACATTATTTGCATCCATTTCCATGTATAGCACCTTAGGAAACCTCTTTGAAGAATTTTATGCTACCAACTCTTAGTGAGCTACAAAATGAATTATGATAGGATTTGTGGCATATGTCCTTTAATATGAAACAAACCATTTTCACTCTCTAAATTATTGATGCCCCATCTATAGAAACAAAAATCAGCCTCATCAAGGAAAATACCTCTCTCATTTATTACTTCATGGATAATATCATTTATTGTTTTCCCCTTCCCATTAGTCACATTCTAGAGTACCATAAATTGAGATAATGATGGACCACTACCTTTTGAGACTTTATATGTAACATAGTGAACAAGATGTTGTGCAAGACAATTATTTGTGCTTTCATCAAACATCAAAGAAAATTGAGGGTTATGTAACATATTATCCTTTCAAATTTTCTCCAAATTATCACTGAAACGATTCATATATGAAGGAACTTGGAATGAAATATTTTAATCAACATATTGATCTCACCTAAAATTTATTACTGGCGAAACAAAACTACACTGAGTAAATTTGTGTCTTATATATCACAATGAGTTGTTTCATTCATTCTTCCATGAAATTCATTTTTTTGGCATAAGGTTTACAAACGTTTGAATGAACTCTCCCTAGATTATCATATAACTCTCCTTGATTGTAAAATAATAATAACATCAATTTGGATGACCTTAAGTGATGACTATAATCCATAATTGTTTTTGGATAATTGTGTACACATGAATATACATTATCTCGCACCCATTTCCATGTATAGCACGTTAGGAAACCTCTTTGAAGAATTTTATGCTACCAACTCTTAGTGAGCTACAAAATAAATTTTGATAGGATTTGTGGAATATGTCCTTTAATATGAAACAAACCATTTTCACGCTCTAAATTATTGATGCCCCATCTATAGAAACAAAAATCAACCTCATCAAGGAAAATACCTCTCTCATTTATTACTTCATGGATAATATCATTTATTGTTTTCCCCTTCCCATTAGTCACATTCTAGAGTACCATAAATTGAGATAATGATGGACCACTACCTTTTGAGACTGTATATGTAACATAGTGAACAAGATGTTGTGCAAGACAATTATTTGTGCTTTCATCAAACATCAAAGAAAATTGAGGGTTATGTAACAAATTATCCTTTCACATTTTCTCCAAATTATCATTGAAATTATTCATATATGAAGGAACATGGAATGAAATATTTTAATCAACATATTGATCTCACCTAAAATTTATTATTGGCAAAACAAAACTACACTGAGAAAATTTGTGTCTTATATATCACAATGAGTTGTTTCATTCATTCTTCCATGAAATTGATTTTTTTCGCATAAGATTTACGAATGTTTGAATGAACTCTCCCCTAGATTATCATATAACTCTATGTGATTGTAAAATACTAATAACATCAATTTGGATGACCTTAAGTGATGACTATAATCCATAATTGTTTTTGGATAATTGTGTACACATGAATATACATTATCTCGCACCCATTTCCATGTATAACACGTTAGGAAACCTCTTTGAATAATTTTATGCTACCAACTCTTAGTGAGCTACAAAATGAATTTTGATAGGATTTGTGGCATATGTCCTTTAATATGAAACAAACCATTTTCACACTCTAAATTATTGATGCCCCATCTATAGAAACAAAAATCAGCCTCATCAAGGAAAATACCTCTCTCATTTATTACTTCATGGATAATATCATTTATTGTTTTCCCCTTCCCATTAGTCACATTCTAGAGTACCATAAATTGAGATAATGATGGACCACTACCTTTTGAGATCGTATATGTAACATAGTGAACAAGATGTTGTGCAAGACAATTATTTGTGCTTTCATCAAACATCAAAGAAAATTGAGGGTTATGTAACATATTATCCTTTCACATTTTCTCCAAATTATCACTGAAACGATTCATATATGAAAGAAATTGGAATGAAATATTTTAATCAACATATTGAGCTGACCTAAAATTTATTATTGGCAAAACAAAACTACACTGAGTAAATTTGTGTCTTATATATCACAATGAGTTGTTTCATTCATTCTTCCATGAAATTGATTTTTTTGGCATAAGATTTACGAATGTTTGAATGAACTCTCCCCTAGATTATCATATAACTCTACGTGATTGTAAAATACTAATAACATCAATTTGGATGACCTTAAGTGATGACTATAATCCATAATTGTTTTCTGGATAATTGTGTACACATGAATATACATTATCTGCACCCATTTCCATGTATAGCACGTTAGGAAACCTCTTTGAAGAATTTTATTTTACCAACTCTTAGTGAGCTACAAAATGAATTTTGATAGGATTTGTGGCATATGTCCTTTAATATGAAACAAACCATTTTCACGCTCTAAATTATTGATGCCCCATCTATAGAAACAAAAATCAGCCTCATCAAGGAAAATACCTCTCTCATTTATTACTTCATGGATAATATCATTTATTGTTTTCCCCTTCCCATTAGTCACATTCTAGAGTACCATAAATTGAGATAATGATGGACCACTACCTTTTAAGACTCAGTATATGTAACATAGTGAACAAGATGTTGTGCAAGACAATTATTTGTGCTTTCATCAAACATCAAAGAAAATTGAGGGTTATGTAACATATTATCCTTTCACATTTTCTCCAAATTATCATTGAAACGATTCATATATGAAGGAACTTGGAATGAATTATTTTAATCAACATATTGAGCTCACCTAAAATTTATTATTGGCAAAACAAAACTACACTCGAGTAAATTTGTGTCTTATATATCATAATGAGTTGTTTCATTCATTCTTCCATGAAATTGATTTTTTTGCATAAGATTTACGAACGTTTGAATGAACTCTCCCTAGATTATCATATAGCTCTACGTGATTGTAAAATACTAATAACATCAATTTGGATGACCTTAAGTGATGACTATAATCCATAATTTTTTTGGATAATTGTGCACACATGAATATACATTATCTCGCACCCATTTCCATGTATAACACGTTAGGAAACCTCTTTGAAGTATTTTATGCTACCAACTCTTAGTGAGCTACAAAATGAATTTTGATAGGATTTGTGGCATATGTCCTTTAATATGAAACAAACCATTTTCACGCTCTAAATTATTATTGCCCCATCTATAGAAACAAAAATCAGCCTCATCAAGGAAAATACCTCTCTCATTTATTACTTCATGGATAATTTCATTTATTGTTTTCCCCTTCCCGTTATTCACATTCTAGAGTACCATAAATTGAGAGAATGATGGACCACTACCTTTTGAGACTGTATATGTAACATAGTGAACAAGATGTTGTGCAAGACAATTATTTGTGCTTTCATCAAACATCAAAGAAAAGTAAGGGCTATGTAACATATTATCCTTTCACATTTTCTCCAAATTATCACTGAAACGATTCATATATGAAGGAACTTGGAATATTAGGTGTTTCTAAATACAAGATAAACTTTCAAAACTTTTCATATTTAGAGAAAGATAAATCCTTTTCACAAACATGAAACAAAATATATTATTTTTATTGTAGTGAAAACTTTGTTTCTGTTGTCATGAATCTATGCAATATGCTCTGGTATAGACTTTCCCGCTTCTACTTAGCACAAAACCATGTAGCAAAAACTTTCTTATGTGCTACATATTTCTCATGAGTTAAAGAGCATCATGTTGTAATGAGGTGCATCAATTTTCTATACCTCAATGATGCTCAAAATTTTCAATACTTTACACAATATTCACACTGCATGAATGTGTTATCATTACACTATAAAATAATTAATCGTTAAAGCTTAACTACCCATCATGGAGGAAATTCTTCTTTTACGTACTTTTTTTTTCTAGTCTCTTCATCAAATTGATGCTCTGAATCAGAGGATGTTCCAAATATATAATTTAATTTTTCATTTAATTTAAGATATCTTTCTTTGTGAATCTCCCTCTCTAAGGAAATATCTAAGGGACTATTTGAAGTTTGTGATTTTTCAAATCCATAAATTTGATGAAAACTATGTTGTGATTTTTTTCCGTGACAATTTAGAATTGTTTATAGGTTCATGTTCAAAAATCCATAATAACATAAATTTTAAATAAACACTATAATACGTTATCAAATTTAAATTATTGAACCATCAAGTTAACAAAAACAAAATTAACAACTTCAACATTTACAAAGGGAGAACACTATTACAATACTATCATGAGGAGAATTCTATTTTGTTTAGAAAAATGTCCATTTTATAAAGTAGTTTAAATAGAGTTTAACTCTCTCATGGAAAAGAACGAATTAGAAAAAACAATAGTGGTTTAAGATAACAATAAAATCAAATATTTTCAAACATTTAAAATAAAACAAATTTTAAGTATTTGCAAACTAATCATAATACTATAGATTGTATCACCACACATATAAGAGCAATGTTTTCAGCTAATTGTAAGATATATTATTATTTTTACATAAACTTCATAGTATTACCTTCCCAAAATAGATGAAACATTAACGATATCTAAATTTTGATAAATTTCATGCCAAACACATGTTGGTTCCAAGTTGAATATTGAATTTTTATTTTGATCCTTTCAAATTAGGTTACATTAATTTATAGCCTTTTATTGATTGTGATGATGATTTTGATTATACTTATCAAGTCTCTTGATAAATATCAGACATGCATGATGTGAGAGAAATGTAATTGTGAAAGGAAACCCAAAAATATGTTTTGTATAATAAGCATTTTCTCAAGCCAACCCATTAAATTGTATTAAAACATTAAAATAAAAATTTCTAATTCCCAATTTAAAATACTTAACAAGAATATTAAAATTATTTAAATATATTTATATAGGACTGAAAACGTTCAAGCTTCTCCATCCATTCCCCCTGCTGCTGCTCCCGCCACCCACCTCGCCTCTACCTCTAAAAGACCGGTCACCAGGGCCTCCAGGAAGCTCAACCTTGAGGCTCTTGCTGTGGAGAAGGAGCCTTTCGAATTAGAGATTGCACATGACCTTCTGAATATCAGCAGTGCCAGTCCCCGGGAAGTGCAGATGGATAGCTCTTCAAAGAGGTTGGAGGCCTTAGAGGCTGAGATGAAACTGTTGAAGGATGAGGTCAAGAACCTGGCTAAACAGAAAGGCAAGAAAAACATGGAGGGGGAGGGGAACATTGATAGCAGTCAGATTGAGGACATCTATAAGAAGCTGACCTCCTTAGACTCCCGCTTAGGGAAGGCCAAAACTAGACATGATTACAACATTTCCGCCTTTAGGGCGATTGAGGAGTTCATTGAGGGTCATGCCAAAAGTGTTTCCAACCTCAGCGGTGTCCCGGCTACACTTTGGGGCAACGAAAAAGAAAGCAAAAGAACCATTGAGGAGCTTGATAAAACTGATGCTGCCCACATGACAACTTTGGGTATGTTTCACGCCTGGAAGAGAGTCAAGACCAGCATCGACAAAGCTGCCAAGAAGTAGTATTGGTTGCTTCTGCTACTCTTGTTTGTTTTTTCTGCTATTTTTTTGCGGTCTCTTTACTGCTTTTTTGCTGTATTTTTGTTGTTTTGTCTCATTTGAGTAGTTGTTTCTGGGCTACTTCGAGCTTCATTGTAACACTTGGATCTTGATCCATTCTCTCTGATTCTCACTCCTATTCCGGCTCTCAGGCCTTCTTTTGTACTCAAGGGTATAGTCCCTTTCAAAAAACTATTTGCCAATAATTAAAAAAAAAAAAAAAAAAACTATTTATCCCTTAGAAATATTGAACTTTCAAATAATGGAAAATATGGGTAATAGTAAAAAGTACTAAAACCATGACTTTAGGATTTAAATATAAATACAATCAAACCTAACAATTTTTTGCACTCTCATTTATTTTAAAGAAGATCCTTGGATGACACACACACACACACACACACACACACACACACACACACACACACACACACACACACACACACACACACACACACACACACACACACACACACACACACACACACACACAATGTAGTGGAAAGAAACATTAAAAATGCATAACACTATGTAGTGGAAAGAAACATTAAAAATGCATGTCGACGAGGAAACAACATACTACATTGAACAACAACCAAGTTTGATATAGATCCTGTAGGCACACTAGGATTTGACATTATAGTTTTACATAGTACATAGAGCATATTTTGTAAGAGTAATGTGTCAAATCATCATTATTAGGGGTAACAACGTAATACACTATTGAATTATTGTACTCAAATTATGGGGGATGAATTGGAAACTATTTAGAAATAATTGAATTAAAGAAGTTTGAATAGATTCATAACACTATTCAGTGCAAACAAACATTAAAAATTCATGTCGGTAAGGAAACAACGTATTACGTTGAACAACAACCTAGTTTGATATAGATCTTGTAGGAACACTAAGATTTGACAAGTGTAGTTTTATTTAGTACACTGAGTATATTTTGTGAGAGTGATGTGTTGGATTATCATTTTTAGGGGTGACAACATAATACGTTGTTGAATTATTATACTCAAATTAGGAGGGAATGGATTGGAAATTATTCAAAAATAATTGAATGAAACAACTTTGAATAGATTCATATGTTATATAGTGCAAAACAAACATTAAAAATTCATGTCATCGACATAACAACGTATTAGGTGGAACAAAAACCTACTTTGATATATATATATATATATATATATATATATATATATATATATATATATATCTATATATATATATATATATCTGCATGAAGCCACACTAAGATCTGAAACTTTAGTTTTATATAGTATGTACTGAGTATCTTCTATAAGAGTAATTTGTTGGATCATCGTTATTAGGGGTAAGAACGTAATACATTGTTGATTTATTGTACTCAAAGTAGGAGGGAATGAATTAGAAATTATAAAAAAATAGTTGAATGAAACAAATTTAAATAGATTCATAACACTATGTAGTGCAAAACAAATATTAAAAATGCATGTCGTCAATGTAACAACGTATTACGCGGAACAACAATCTACTTTGATATAGATCATGTAGGCACATAAAAATTTGGCATCACAATTTTATACAATATAGTGACCACATCTTGTAAGAATAAGGTGTTCATTCATCATGTGTTATGGGTGATAACGCAATACATTGTTGAACTATTGTAAGTAAAGTAGGAAGGAATGAATTGAAAAATATATCAAAATAATTGAATGAAACAATTTTGAATATATTATGCAGTGCAAAATAAACATTAAAAATGCAGGTCATCGAAGAAACAATGTATTACGCCGAGATACAACCTACTTTGATATAGATATTGTAGACACACTAAGATTTGACATTCTAGTTTTATATAGTACATTGAGTATCTTCTATAAGAGCAATGTGTTAGATTGTCACTACTATGAGAGACAAAAAAATATGTTATCGAAGGAGGTGGGAATTAATTGGAAATTATCAAAAAATAATAGAATGATATTAGTTGAATAAGGTCATCAAACTATGTACTTTATTATATATTCTTTTAAAAATTATTTTAATTCATTACATTACAGATTGACATTATCTTGTTAATGTACATGTCATTATGAGAAGATTGATATTAGTCTTATGTATTGTAGGTGAGTAGATTGACATTCTTTATGTAATCTACTTTTGTTGCAAAACATCAACTGACATTCCTAATAACTTAATACTTTTTCTACCCATTCTTGTATGTCTTTACTAATATGCGGCGCATAATAATCTCATCCCTTCAAAGTAGGAAGGAATGAGTTGGAAATTATTCAAAAATAATTGAGTGCAACCACTTTGAATAGATTCATAACACTACGAAGTGCACAACCAACATTAAAATAGCATGTCATCGAGGAATTAACGTATTACATTGAACAACAACCTACTTTGATATAGATCTTGTAGGCACACTAAGATTTGAAATTGTAGTTTTATATAATACATTGAGTATCTTTTGTAAGTATAATGTGTTGGATCATCATTATTAGGGGTAACAACGTAATACGTTGTTGAATTATTGTACTCAAAGTAGAAGGGAATGAGTTGGAAATTATTCAAAAATAACTAAGTGAATCAACTTTGAATAGATTTATAATGTTATGTAGTGAAAAAAACATTAAAAATACATGTCGTCGATGCAACAACGTATTACGTGGAATGAAAACCTACTTTGATATAGATATTGAAGCCACACTAAGACCTGACATTATATTTTTATATAGTACACCGAGTATCTTTTGTAAGAGTAATGTGTTGGATAGTCGTTATTATGGGTAGCAACGTAATACGTTGTTGATTTATTGTACTCAAAGTAGGAGGGGATGAATTGAGAATTATTAAAAAATAATTGAATGAAACAACTTTGAATAGATTCGTAATGCTATGCAGTGAAAAAAAAACATTAAAAATGTATGTCGTCGATGCAACAACGTATTACGTGGAGCAACAATATTCTACTTTTATATAGATCATGTAGGCACATAAAAATTTGGCATCATAGTTTTATACAATATAATGACTATATCTTGTAAGAATAACATGTTCGTTCAACATTTATTGTGGGTGACAATGTAATACGTTGTTGAACTATTGTGATTAAAGTGGGAGGGAACGAGTATGATATTATTAAAAATAATTGAATGAAACAACTTTGAATATATTATGCAGTGTAAAATAAACTTAAAAAATGTGGGTCGTCAAAGAAACAACGTATTACATAGAGATACAACCTACTTTTATATAGATATTTTAGACACACTAAGATTTGACATTATAGTTTTATATAGTACATTGAGTATCTTCTATAAGAGCGATGTGTTAGATTGTCGTTATTAGGAGAGACAAAAAAATACGTTGTTGAATTGTTGTAATCAAAGGAGGCAAGAATCAATTGGAAATTATTAAAAATAATAGAATGACATCAGTTGAATAAGGTCATCAAACTATGTATTACAAAACAAGCATTGAAAATGCATGTTTTTAGGTAACAACGTAGTACGTGGAACAATAAACTACTTTGATATATATTTTGTATAATCACGAAACTTTGACATCACAATTTGTAATAGAAATAGGCCCTATAAATAAAGAACTAGGACCCCTTTTTAAATTTAAATATGGTCAAGAAAAACTAAACATAAAAAATTAACATTTATTTAAATATGCCCAAGGAAATTTGGGTAGAGATTTGAAAATCTGAAGATATGCTAGACATCATCTTGAATTTAACATCAAGAAGCTTCATCAAAATAAATTCATACTTTAGATTAATCAAAACAAGAAATTAAAATTTGGAAAAGAGATGATATTTTTGGGTATAATATTAAATAAAATCATTACACCACTATAAACAGTAAAATCAATAGCACAATATGCAGGAGAAACACATTAAAAAGTGGATGCAACAATGCCAGTGCTTTGATGAACTTGTCCTGGACGCAGCAATGCCAGTGCTTTGATAATCCCTCTACTCCACATATATGCACGAATGATGTTTAGTTTTCTACTTCCTACCAACAAAATTTCGTTATGATTTTCATCCTAAAAAATTATCAAAAACTTCATAACAGAACAAAGAAACTATGAAAATCAAAACAAGAGATTCACCCCTGAAATGTGACGTGTCTTGTAGAGAAATAGTGTGATTCGATGGCAATGGAGACTAAATCCAAAGAGTCAAGCACTTCTCCTACGCCATTAAACAATATCTTGGAGGCAACACCAGCAGTTCTTTCAAAAAAACGTCTTCCTCTTCTGGCTTTATGAATCAGACTATATTCAGATACCCTGTAGAAAAATTAGGGAAACTGAAGCTATGAGCGGGATATCAGCGAAATGGAATGCATGAGCACCAAAACTTAAAATTTGAATTAGAAATTTATTACCGGACAGGGAATGATTTGACTGATAAGATGGCCCATTGTGTTGGACAGAAATTGACAGACGGAGACAGATGCATATGGAGATGGAAACAAACGGAGGTAGTTGGTCAATGTCCATGTAAACAACAGGCCACATCACCCCTCCCTGCGAACTTACGCGAGGGATAGGCACAACCAAATTCTTCCGGTATATATTCACCGTATAAAGCTACATTTCTGCAAGATCAAATGCTAATCTACCATACACATATTTGATAAAGCAAACCCATACAATAATATTTTTTAAATTTTATTTATAATAAATATATCAATAAATAATATTTCTAAACATCCTTTTGAATGTGAATGGGATCAGCACATGGTCCTCATTACATTACCATTGACAAGGAAAAGGAAGACCTTTCGTATATGAAGAGCCTTCACGCGTGGTCTGCACTGTTGAGCTCTATGAAGATCAAGGCCTGAAATTTTTTTAGAATAGAAGCCTGCTCTGATACCAAATGTGGGTAAACCCTCATATTTGAGAAGAGCTGAAGGATTGATTAATCAATCAATTCAACATAATTCCATAAAACGTGTATTACATATTTATAAGAAAGGATCTCCTAAATAGAAGGATTCCTATAACCACTCCTACAACCACTCCACTAAATGGGCATTCTAATATATTACGTGATAAATACCCCTCCTCAATTATGTAAATTTTTTAAACAACTTACATAATATTAAAATAGTTATTATAAAAATATAACTAACCTAAACATAAAAACCCTCATGTGAGGACTAACCCCAACACGTGATGTATGATGAATTGCCTCTGATACTCTTGGTTAGCACTTCTTTGGAGTGTTATTCAAATATCATCTATTTCATGACATATGGTGATTTCCACCTTATCTAAATGAGAATAAGTGAAGAAATCTTAAAATTCTAGCAGAAATACATGTGGTTTGGAGTCACGTACTCTATAAAAGAGGATTTTATGGTTATTTTCTTATGGTGCATAGATATAGAGAACAAAAAGAGAAATTTTATAAAGTTTACCATGATCAAGCTTGTAGTGCACACTTTTCAGCCATGGTGATAGATCATAAAATTTTGAGAGAGAGATATTATTGGCCCACCTTATTTTAAAAACTCAAAAGTTCATTGCCAAGTGTGAACCATGTCAACAATTTGTAGGAGGCCTCGCCAGGCTTCTACTTTGACCTATGGTGATCAAAGAACCATTTCAACAAAGTGGGGTATAGACTTTGTAGGGGTTCACAATCCACATTCAAGTGTAAGTCAATTATATGTACTAACAATGATGGATTATTTTGCAAAGTGGGTGGATGTTATTCTATTCAAGAATGTCAACACATAAATGGTTTGTAACTTTCTCAAAGAGTATATCATAGTCTACCTTGGTGTACCACATAAGATTGTTGTTGACAATTCCACCTACTTCTCTTTTATGGAGCAAACTAAATTTTTCTATGGATATGAAATGTGTTTATCTCATGCATCCGAGAAGATCACTTAGAACAAATCCATAGGAATTTCTCCATTTCAAATGGTATATGGTGTCAATACAGAGGTGTCCATATCAGTTAAATTTCCTTCCTTATAATTGGTACAAGAAGTTGAGGACATTCAATTCCAAGATTCCCTGGACAAGAGAATCTTATACGTTGATAAAATCTATAAATATAGAGTTATAGTGGTATATCATATCAAATAACATCAAATAAAAGTGAAAAGGATCTTCGACAAGAAGGCCTAGATGAGAGAATTCCATATTAGAGACCTATTCCTCCTGTGGGACAAACAAAGAGAACCAAAAGGAAGCCACGGAAGTTTGATCAATTTTGGTACGGACCATTACAAATCAAATATGTTTGTAGAGATGGTTCCTTCTATATATCTTACCTAGATGGAACACCCTTAAATTTTCCTTACAACGGGAAATACTTGAAGTTGTACATGCATTGAAAGTGGGTTATCCACCACATATACCATAGGAAATTTATGTTTATTTTTGTTTTGTGGTGTGGTTTACCTCCCATGTTGTGTGGTGTGTTTCTTTCCCCATTGCATGTGCTCACCTCTTTGCATCATACGTCCCATGTAAGATTATATTTTCTAAAGGATAAGGCATTGTTCTACAAAAACATATTAGATTTTGGTGTTCCTATTTACCCAAGATAAGTCCCGAATTCAAATATAGTTATTAGTATGTAAAATATTTAGCCATTTTATTTGACAACCCTATTGAAATGTATTCCTCTTTTCGGTTAAACTTATCAAATCTAGTCAAAATTGCCAATATTAATAAAATTACCAAATTGTCTCTTTTCAAAAACCAACTTCTAGGAAAGGTTTCAGAGCCTTAGGTTATTTCAAAAGTACAAATTATAGTCAATAGAATTTTTTTGTAGTTTTCTCCATGACAATATGGTTTAGGAGAAATTTTGTGATATTTGGATTGGTCTTAAAAAGTTTTCTCTCACGAATTTTTGAGGAAAATGAGTGTGTGAACATTATAAAAGGGTCAACTTATGGTAAAGGTTTTAGGAACTCTAGGTGATTTTGGGAACTCAAATCATAGTTGTTATCCACTTTTTCCCCGGAAAAAATGGACGACTTGAGAGACATTTAACTTGGGCACTTGGTAGGGCTTAATGGTTAAATCTAAGGTTTTTAGGAAATTTTACATGGTGTTGGAACATTTGCAATGATTTTGGCAAGTCTGAATCATTTAGTTCACTTTTTCCTCTTTTAGGTTTCAAAAGGTCCATAACTTGGCCGATTTGATCAAAAATAGATAAAATGGTAGAATCAATCTTAGGGGTACTCCGCTCAATTTCATTAACTCCTTGGCCAAAAAAATCCTAAAATGTCAAAAAAAAATATAGAAGAAAATGGGAAAAAGTTGAAATTTTAGCCAAAATCTTGAAGTAGTTGTTAGTGTAAAATCATAGCACCCCGGATATTGATAAGATTTCTAGTTTGATCACTCTAGCATCCAGTGTGATTGCATAACATTGAATCCTTTCTTGAGTGTGGGACTCGTGAAAATGAGAAAGGAATCTCCAGAGAAGGCTGGTTCCTATTCCTAAACTACCTGCCACGAGCTACTCCAGTGCATGCAAGCTAATCTAAACCTAATCTAACTATGCCAAGGAGACAGAGAGAGAGAGAAAAGGGAAAAATAGTAAAAGCCTACACTAAAACGGTGATACACCAGAGAAGGAAAATGTTGAACATCTATCAAAACTGCCATGGAACAAAGAGAGGTGAGCGATGGGAAGGATGGACAGATGCATCACAGGCCCAAGGATAGATTTCACACAGAAAATGTCCCAAAACTCCATGAACATAGCTCCAAACCTACAATGAACATTCAAACATGCACAAATACCTACAATGAAGAGAGGCAAGAAGAGAACAAGAAAAAGAACGAGCAAGGATGGATAGATGCATCACAAAACATGTTTTTGTTACTCCAGAAGTTTACACAGAACATCATTTCAATAGTAAAAGGAAAAAATGCCATTACAGAGAAGGGGAGGAGGTTCGAACTCCATTTTCAACCTTGGAGAAGAAAATAAGGGAGGGCAGAGCTGAAAAAATGAACCACTTGTAATAATCCCTCCAAGATGAGCCAAATCTGGCTTTTACATTGCATGGGTCGAGCCCATGAGAGAGAAAACATACAAAAACATGGGATCCCATTCCTCCTTGATTAAAAATGCATTAAATCAGCATGGAGGACCTTAAAAATCCATACCTGTCATTTTGACCAAATGGGAGGAGAGTGCATTCTCAGTATTAAATTTGGTCGCCGAAATGTCACTTCTAGCCATGAACACATACCAAAACGTTTTTGAATTTTCTCTCTCAAACTAAACCAAAATTAAAGATTGACTATGGAATCCTATAGATAATTTCATAAGATTTCCAATGATATAAAGAACGTGCAAATCCGAGCTTTAGATCAAAAGATATGGGGATCTCAAGTTTTAGGGAAAAGCGGCCCAAAAATGGATCGGGGCAAAAATTTGAATTTTTCCGCACTCCGTTGGTCGAACGCCATGTGGCAAGCACCGATTGGATGAGCAATTCTCTCTCTTTGCCTCCCATAGGTTTCCCTTTGAAAATTTTTACTTTTCTTACACTTTGGAAAAAAATTCATTTTCCCCCCGTGCCCCGCCACTTGGGACACGTGGCATCATTTGGTTCGTCGACAGGGGCGCGGGAAAACCTTTACCTTTTAGTTTTTCGCCAAAACTTTTGCTAAATTTTCTAATTCCTCCCCAAGCTCCACACTTCCCCCACCTTAGGACACGTGTCCTGTGTCTATTGGCTCGGGCCGACCCTTCAAACCTCGCCCTTTGAACTTTTGGGCCCAAAAACACTTAGTCGAAATTTTTATTGCGCCTCCCCTTGTGACACGCGTCACATTCTGATTCATTGGTGGCTTTTTCGGGTCTTCACATCCCTCACGTATTTTTGGCCTAGATGTCCCAAACTGTCTGGGAAAAATTTCTCCAATCCGCCCGATTCGGGCTTCCCTGTCCCTCTTTGAGGCGAAGACACGTGGCACATTTCCATTCGCTCTCGGCTCTTTCAGCTCTCTCGTCCCCGCGCGCTTTTGGCCCGGATGTCCCAAACGAAAGTTCTTTGTTTTGGCTGAACCGGCCGGTTCGCATCCTCTCGCACACTTTTGTCCCAACCTGTCCCCAGCATCGCTGGGACAAATATCTCTCGAACCGCCTTGAAATGGACTGCCTTGCGCCAAACCGCCGATCCGCGTCTCACGCGTGCACTTTTTTGGCCCAACTGTCCCAACCAAGCGAACCAAGACTTAGGCAATTTTTCCCTCCTTTTGGCTGATTCGGCTTTTCACGTCCCACACATCCCGACGTCCCAACTGTCCCAAGTGCCACCTGGGCTAGGAGTTAGCCGATTTTCATGATTTTTTATGCCCTAAGCTTTTTTTTTGCAACTTTTTCACCCTTTTTTAGAACTTTCTTTTTCTTCTTGGACAAGAGAGTTAGAAAAAGATGAGGTGACCCTAAAACATGATTTTGGGCCTTGAATCGATCTACCTTCCTGGGACTTGAATATTCGATGTATGTTATCAAAATTACCCTGGGGGTGAATTTTGGATAACAGTAGCTTGGCTAGCTACTTAGGCGAGTAGGGAGTGGCTTTCCAAGCCAATTTGTAATAAGCAAGTAAATAGGTTAGCCAAGTTGTTTTGGGTCAGGGTGAGTTTGAGGTGAGCTCCCTAGTGATCTCTGCATGATGGTTTAGTGGGATCAGTGAGTTAGTGGTCAGCGGGAATAAATTGTGGCCACATCAAGAGTTTTGGGCTAGAACAACCTAGGTGGAACACGGTGCGAGCAAGAATCATGTTCCCCAAGTGCCCCACTTTATCGCATGACATGGTGACTCAATATAACATGATCAGGATGTAACTAGTGGTTGCGATGCAGATGCATCAATCGAGGCGGGAACTCGGAGCCTAAGATGAACTTGAGTGTGGAAGGTGTGTTGAGGTGGATGGCTAAATGGAGAGTGCGGGGAACGATGTTCCTCACGAGTTGTTTAACCCACAATGGAAAAGGTGAGGGATGCAACACGAGCCCGGGTGATAAAGAAATCACCGATGCACAATTTTGAGTTAGAACCCATAGATTTAAGGCGACAGGAGCTACATGGTGGAGTGATAGGGTGTCATCTCGCCGAGCTAGCAGAATTTAGATGGGAAAGGATTTAGATCCACCTCATCAAAGACCCCACTAGGCATAGTTTTTTTATGGATTTTATTTTAGTGGGGCCTCTAGATTTAAATACGTTCACCGAGAAACTCTGAAATGTGAAAAGTGGGAAAGTGAAATAATCATCTACAACTACAGAGAATTAATTTCACAAGCCTTAGAATGCTCAAGTAAACCCAAAATGTGACCTCGCACAAAAATGTCTCAGAATTTCTCTATCTCAACCAAATCAAAAATATTATACTCTCTTGAATCGTGATTTCACCCTATTCACTCGAAATCAAGAAATTAGAGATTTGGTGAAGGTAGGTGGGTAAAAATGTAGAACAATATCCCAATTTTAAATGATCACTTACAGTAGTTCCAGAGCATTAAATGACAACATGGGTGGCCATTTTCTTCTACAACAAGCTAAAATATAGAAAGAGATGGGCATTGGTAGGTTCTCCATATTGTTTTGCATAAATTTAATGCAATTTTTTTGTGGGTGAAAGGGGAATTTGAGGACTCTATATCTCTCTTTCTCACCTTCCTCTATATATTGTAACTTCTCATTTTTTGAAAAGATAGGGATGTTTTGGGCATGGGGAAACTCTGCCAATTTGTTTTCTCAAATTATTTGAGTAGAAAGCCTTCACATGGACTCTGTAAATGTAATGGTGCCTCTATTTTGCAAATGTAATGGACTATGCAAATTTATGGAGCAATAAAATTGTGTATTGTGGTGTTTTCTCAACCCTTTCTCATTTTTCTTGCATTCTCTTGCCTCTCCTTTGTTTTTGTTCTATTATGTGCATGTTTTCCTTCATTTGTAGGTAAATGTTGTTGTGTTTAATGGAGATTTGGTGGTGAATGGAGCTTGTCTTTGTGTCATAGTTGTCTGACCTTCCCTTGTTGCATTTTCCACTTCCATTCTCCCTCAAGCAGGATATTCCAGCCCCCTTTTCTTGGTGTTATCACCTCTTTAGTGTAGGATTTCCTAGTTTTATACACACTCTCTCTCCATTTCTCCTTGAAATCAATAGATTAAGATTATTTAGTTGCATTTCCTTCATTAGGAGTAGTTTAGTGCTAGGATTAGGTTGAGGAACCAAACTTCTCTAGAGGGCCATCTCAAGTAGCAAGTCCCACAACTTGAGAGATGGTCCAATGTTACCCAATTACACTGATAGCTCATGCAGACACACATGAAAAATCGGAGAATGATGTAATTTAGTGATAACGGTTTTAGCATGCCTGATGGGACAAGAATGTGAAAGCTATACATTTCATAGGTGTTCCATTGCAATGTATTTTCCACTATGCTACTTGTACCAATAGTTTTGGGTCACCTGAGGGGACCAAAGATTGAAAATTATATATTTCATTTCAACAAGTTGGTGTGTTTTTGGTTGAATCTTAGCCTTTATAGGTACATTTAAAACACATATGGCGAATCCACTAATATACAAAACCCATTTCTTGAGTTACGACCTTTCTTTCCACCCATTTCCATCCATTTTTATTCCCATATATTTTATTTTCTTCCATCCATGAATTTATGCAATCATGAATTCATTTCCATCATTAATTCTCACTTGTAGTATCGTAACCAATTTACTCCACCTACAAACTTGTAAAATTATTCTTCAGATATTTTAACACACCTTCGATCAATTTTATAATAAAAATCAAAATCAACAAAGATGCATATTCTCAAGAGAAAGATATAAATCAGTTTATTCATTCAACAAACTATGTAGATTATGGAGGTCATACTACACCCAAGATATTAGTTTTCAGAGAAAATTTTAAAGAATGGAGCTAAATATGGTGCGATCGGGGCTACATCTCAATTGAAATCATTCAGATTGGTTTCAAGGTCTCTTTCCCATGGGTTGGGTATATTCCAAGACATTACAATCCTTCAAGAGAAGCTTGATTTCATGGTTGAGATGTTACCACAACTTGTAAATTGGATTAAGGAAATTGAGGCTTATGAGTTTACTTCTAGGAAACCTTGTCAATGGTAAAATCCTACACCATTACCTCACAAAATTCCTATTTCCCTTCCCCAATCTACACCATCTCATCCTAAGTTTGATTTCCCTTGCTTCCCATATGTTGCCCCCATTGTTAATTCCACTTCTTCAACTTCTTCCCTTCCATCTCATATTTTATCTTCTACGATTTTCTCTTCTAAAATCCATCCCCTCCACAAAAATAAAATGAAAAACCTTACCCTCCAAAAAAAAAAAAAAAAATTGAATCTCGACCCACCCCTCATCTTGGATTCCTAAATCCATTTTGGGAAGGATAAAATCAAAAATTAGTCGAGGGAAGAATACTCAAGAGCCTAGAGAAGAAGAGCTTGCAAAAAACTTGAGGGAATTGGCTGCAAGATTCAATATAAATCAAATTCCATTGATGACTAGGCCTTCAAAAGTGGTTGAGGTTGAAGAACAAGTGGTGAAAACTGATTTTGTAGTAGTAGTAGAACAAGGACACGAGAATCATGATCAACAATCTTTATGTTCAGAGTTCAGTGTTCACATTGGCACCATATTCTCAAAGTTTTTTTATCTATCACCAATTGCAGAATCAATAGGGGAAGAGGAATCCTATCCAAATACACAAGAAGAGGAGCACATGGAGGAGAAAAAATATGTTTCATAGAGCCTACATGAAGAAGAAATCATTTAGAGATTATTTCTTTCTTGTGGTAATGAAAATCCATATTTTCCTCTTCCTTCATCTTTTCTTGAGAATGATTTCATTAATGAATCCACCATGGAGGAAATATTTGAAGATATTTCTACCAATAACAATCCTCCGTAGTATAAAATTAAGGATTTGACCTCTAAAACTTCATATTGGATGACGAAATCAGAAAAGAAAATCAGTGTGGTCTTTAAGAAGAGGAGGAAATCCCAAGTGATGAACAAGATTCAATCAGTTACAGTGATTCAACAAGGACTCCACAAAAAGTTGTGATCAATCTTGAGGAGTTCCACATTTTTGGAGAGGAAGGAAATAAGGATGAAACCACTCCCATATCAATCATCAAGGCATAGAATCAATTGTTTTCTAATGAGCAACATGATCAAAATCATATTACAAAAAACCACATTTTCTAGGAATGTATGCAAGAAGAATTCATTCTTGGAGTTGGGATTCATAGCAATGGGAAAACTTTATGGATCATACCTCACCCAATTAGGTACTTGACTTCATTGGAGAAAAAATCATAGTTTCCACCAGAAATGTTCACTTCCAAGCATGGAGATGAGATACAAAATGTTAGGTTGTGGAGCTTGTTTTCATGTGTGAAAGTGTTGAAGACTGTACGCTAAGAGTATTGTACACTTTTCATGTATCCTCACCAAGATTCGGGGCTGGGGTGGGCCCCGAGCGGGGGTCCAAGGGCGGTAGCCCCCGATAGCAAGGGTTCGGGGGTGCAGCCCCCGAAATTTTTTTTTTTGGCGTAAATTTTTGGCCTCGAAAAATTACACTCAAATATCGGGAAACGTGCTTTTCTCATATGGGCGAGTTTTTTGACCCATAGGTTTATGGGACGGGTTTTGCCCATGGTTTTGATACCCACGGTTTTGTAAAACTACTTAAGCAGTTGTCTATTTATATGGTCTTATGCATATGATAGATGTACAAGCAAATGTATTGCAGATGTGTTTTGAATTCAGCTGTGAATTCTGTAGAGTTTGTTGAGCATAGCTCCAAATGGATATGGGTATTGTATTGAGAGAGCAAAGTGTCTTGTAATAAAATCGAGCAAGTGATTCTTGGTGGATGTAGCCCAAAATGGGTGAACCACGTTAAATACTGTCTTTTTTGTTGTGTTATTTTATTCTGCAATTTTATTTGAGATCCGTAATAATGTCTCGCATATTAGTTTCTACTTGTTGCGATTCGTGAGGGATCATTCCACATATTTTATCCCTTATTTCCTAACAATTGATATCATATCCTGGTTTGGTTTGTTGAAGTGTTGAATCGTAGGGAAAGTTTTTAGCTTGAGTGGGAGGTATGGCGATTGTCACTACTATGAGAGACAAAAAAATATGTTATCGAAGGAGGTGGGAATTAATTGGAAATTATCAAAAAATAATAGAATGACATTAGTTGAATAAGGTCATCAAACTATGTACTTTATTATATATTCTTTTAACAATTATTTTAATTCATTACATTACAGATTGACATTACTCTTACTGTACATGTCATTATGAGCAGATTGATATTAGTCTTATGTATTGTAGGTGAGCAGATTGACACTCTTTATGTAATCTACTTTTGTCGTAAAAACATCAACTGACATTCCTAATAACTTAATACTTTTTCTACCCATTCTTGTATGTCTTTACTAATATGCGGCTCATAATAATCTCGTCCCTTCAAAGTAGGAAGGAATGAGTTGGAAATTATTCAAAAATAATTGAGTGCAACCGCTTTGAATAGATTCATAACACTATGAAGTGCACAACCAACATTAAAATAGCATGTCATCGTCGAATTAACGTATTACATTGAACAACAACCTACTTTGATATAGATCCTGTAGGCACACTAAGATTTGAAATTGTAGTTTTATATAATACATTGAGTATCTTTTGTAAGTATAATGTGTTGGATCATCATTATTAGGGGTAACAACGTAATACGTTGTTGAATTATTGTACTCAAAGTAGGAGGGAATGAGTTGGAAATTATTCAAAAATAATTGAGTGAATCAACTTTGAATAGATTTATAACGTTATGTAGTGAAAAAACATTAAAAATGCATGTCGTCGATGCAACAACGTATTACGTGGAATGAAAACCTACTTTGATATAGATATTGAAGCCACACTAAGACCTGACATTATATTTTTATATAGTACACCGAGTATCTTTTGTAAGAGTAATGTGTTGGATAGTCGTTATTAGGGGTAACAACGTAATACGTTGTTGATTTATTGTACTTAAAGTAGGAGGGGATGAATTGAAAATTATTAAAAAATAATTGAATGAAACAACTTTGAATAGATTCGTAATGCTATGCAGTGAAAAATAAACATTAAAAATGTATGTCATCGATGCAACAACGTATTACGTGGAGCAACAATATTCTACTTTTATATAGATCATGTAGGCACATAAAAATTTGGCATCATAGTTTTATACAATATAATGACTATATCTTGTAAGAATAACATGTTCGTTCAACATTTATTGTGGGTGACAACGTAATACGTTGTTGAACTATTGTAATTAAAGTAGGAGGGAACGAGTTTGATATTATTAAAAATAATTGAATGAAACAACTTTGAATAGATTATGCAATGTAAAAAAAACTTAAAAATGAAGGTCGTCGAAGAAACAATGTATTACATGGAGATACAATCTACTTTGATATAGATTTTGTAGGCACACTAAGATTTGACATTGTAGTTTTATATAGTACATTGAGTATCTTCTATAAGAGCTATGTGTTAGATTGTCGTTATTAGGAGAGACAACAAAATACGTTGTTGAATTGTTGTAATCAAAGGAGGCAAGAATCAATTGGAAATTATTAAAAAATAATAGAATGACATCAGTTGAATAAGGTCATCAAACTATGTATTACAAAACAAGCATTGAAAATGCATGTTTTTTAGGTAACAACGTAGTATGTGGAACAATAAACTACTTTGATATATATCTTGTATGATCACGAAACTTTGACATCACAATTTGTAACGGAAAGAGGCCCTATAAATAAAGAACTAGGACCCCTTTTTAAATTTAAATATGGTCAAGAAAAACTAAACATAAAAAATTAACATTTATTTAAATATGCCCAAGGAAATTTGGGTAGAGATTTGAAAATCTAAAGATATGGTAGACATCATCTTGAATTTAACATCAAGAAGCTTCATCAAAATAAATTCATACTTTAGATTAATCAAAACAAGAAATTAAAATTTGGAAAAGAGATGATATTTTTGGGTATAATATTGAATAAAATCATTACACCACTATAAACAATAAAATCAATAAAGACAATATGCGGGAGAAACACATTAAAAGTGGATGCAACAATGCCAAAGTGCTTTGATGAACTTGTCTGACGCAAGCAATGCCAAAGGTGCTTTGATAATCCCTCTGCTCCACATATATGCACGAATGATGTTTAGTTTTCTACTTCCTACCAACAAATTTCGTTATGATTTTCATCCTAAAAATTATCAAAAACTTCATAACAGAACAAAGAAACTACGGCAATCAAAACAAGAGATTCACCCCGAAATGTGACGTGTCTTGTAGAGAAATAGTGTGATTCGATGGCAATGGAGACTGAATCCAAAGATTCAAGCACTTCTCCTACGCCATTAAACAATATCTTGGAGGCAACACCAGCAGTTCTTTGAAAAAACGCCTTCCTCTTTTGGCTTTATGAATCGACTATATTGAGATACCTCAGTAGAAAAATTAGGAAACTGAAGCTATGAGAGGGATATCAGCGAAATGGAGTGCATGAGCACCAAAACTTAAAATTTGAATTAGAAATTTATTACGGGAAAAGGAATGATTTGACTGATAAGATGGCCCATTGTGTTGGACAAAAAGTGATAGATGGAGATAGATGCGTATGGAGACGGAAACAAACGGAGTTAGTTGGTCAATGTCCATGTAGACAACATGCCACATCACCCCTCCCTGCGAACTTACGTGAGGGATAGGCACAACCAAATTCTTCTGGTATATATTCACCGTATAAAGCTACATTTCTGCAAGATCAAATGCTAATCTACCATACACATATTTGATAGCAAACCCATACAATAATATTTTTTTAAATTTTATTTATAATAAATATATCAATAAATAATATTTCTTAACATCCTTTTGCATTTGAATGGGATCATTACATGGTCTTCACCGCATTACCATTGACAAGTAAAAGGAAGACGTGTCGTAGAGGAAGAGCCTTCACGCAGTGCCTGCACTTTGTTGAGCTCTATGAAGATCAAGGCCTGAAATTTTTTTAGAATAGAAGCCGCTTCGATACCAAATGTGGGTAAACCCTCATATTTGAGAAGAGCTGAAGGATTGATTAATCAATCAATTCAACATAATTCCATAAAACGTGTATTACATATTTATAAGAAAGGATCTCCTAAATAGAAGGATTCCTATAACCACTCCTACAACCACTCCACTAAATGGGCATTCTAATATATTACGTGATAAATACCCTCCTCAATTATGTAAATTTTTTAAACAACTTACATAATATTAAAATAGTTATTATAAAAATATAACTAACCTAAACATAAAAACCCTCATGTGAGGACTAACCCCAACACGTGATGATGATGAATTGCCTACAATACTCTTGGTTAGCACTTCTTTGGAGTGTTATTCAAATATCATCTATTTCATGACATATGGTGATTTCCACCTTATCTAAATGAGAATAAGTGAAGAAATCTTAAAATTCTAGCAGAAATACATGTGGTTTGGAGTCACGTACTCTATAAAAGAGGATTTTATGGTTATTTTCTTATGGTGCATGATAGAGAACAAAAAGAGAAATTTTATAAAGTTTACCATGATCAAGCTTGTAGTGCACACTTTTCAGCCATGGTGATAGATCATAAAATTTTGAGAGAGAGATATTATTGGCCCACCTTATTTTAAAAAACTCAAAAGTTCATTGCCAAGTGTGAACCATGTCAACAATTTGTAGGGAGGCCTCAGTTTTTTGTGCTTCTACTTTGACCTATGGTGATCAAAGAACCATTTCAACAGTGGGGTATAGACTTTGTAGGGGTTCACAATCCACATTCAAGTGTAAGTCAATTATATGTACTAACAATGATGGATTATTTTGCAAAGTGGGTGGATGTTATTCTATTCAAGAATGTCAACACATAAATGGTTTGTAACTTTCTCAAAGAGTATATCATAGTCTACCTTGGTGTACCACATAAGATTGTTGTTGATAATTCCACCTACTTCTCTTTTATGGAGCAAACTAAATTTTTCTATGGATATGAAATGTGTTTATCTCATGCATCCGAGAAGATCACTTAGAACAAATCCATAGGAATTTCTCCATTTCAAATGGTATATGGTGTCAATACGAGAGGTGTCCATATCGGTTAAATTTCCTTCCTTATAATTGGTACAAGAAGTTGAGGACATTCAATTCCAAGATTCCTGGACAAGAGAATCTTATACGTTGATAAAATCTATAAATATAGAGTTATAGTGGTATATCATATCAAATAACATCAAATAAAAGTGAAAAGGATCTTCACAAGAAGGCCTAGATGAGAGAATTCCATATTAGAGACCTATTCCTCTGTGGGACAAACAAAGAGAACCAAAAGGAAGCCACAGGGAAGTTTGATCAATTTTGGTACGGACCATTACAAATCAAATATGTTTGTAGAGATGGTTCCTTCTATATATCTTACCTAGATGGAACACCCTTAAATTTTCCTTACAACGGAAATACTTGAAGTTGTACATGCATTGAAAGTGGGTTATCCACCACATATACCATAGGAAATTTATGTTTATTTTTGTTTTGTGGTGTGGTTTACCTCCCATGTTGTGTGGTGTGTTTCTTTCCCCATTGCATGTGCTCACCTCTTTGCATCATACGTCCCATGTAAGATTATATTTTCTAAAGGATAAGGCATTGTTCTACAAAAACATATTAGATTTTGGTGTTCCTATTTACCCAAGATAAGTCCCGAATTCAAATATAGTTATTAGTATGTAAAATATTTAGCCATTTTATTTGACAACCCTATTGAAATGTATTCCTCTTTTCGGTTAAACTTATCAAATCTAGTCAAAATTGCCAATATTAATAAAATTACCAAATTATCTCTTTTCAAACACCAACTTCTAGGAAAGGTTTCAGGAGCCTTAGGTTATTTCAAAAGTACAAATTATAGTCAATAGAATTTTTTTGTAGTTTTCTCCATGACAATATGGTTTAGGAGAAATTTTGTGATATTTGGATTGGTCTTAAAAAGTTTTCTCTCACAGAATTTTTTGAGGAAAATGAGTGTGTGAACATCATAAAAGGGTTAACTTATGAAAAAGGTTTTAGGAACTCTCGGTGATTTTGGGAACTCAAATCATAGTTGTTATCCACTTTTTCCCCTGGAAAAAATGGACGACTTGAGAGACATTTAACTTGGGCACTTGGTAGGGCTTAATGGTTAAATCTAAGGTTTTTTAGGAAATTTTACATGGTGTTGGAACATTTGCAATGATTTTGGCAAGTCTGGAATCATTTAGTTCACTTTTTCCTCTTTTAGGTTTCAAAAGGTCCATAACTTGGCCAGATTTGATCAAAAATAGATAAAATGGTAGAATCAATCTTAGGGGTACTCCGCTCAATTTCATTAACTCCCTTGGCCAAAAAAAATCCTAAAATGTCAAAAAAAAATATAGAAGAAAATGGGAAAAAGTTGAAATTTTAGCCAAAATCTTGAAGTAGTTGTTAGTGTAAAATCATAGCACCCCCGGATATTGATAAGATTTCTAGTTTGATCACTCTAGCATCCAGTGTGATTGCATAACATTGAATCCTTTCTTGAGTGTGGGACTCGTGAAAATGAGAAAGGAATCTCCAGAGAAGGTGGTTCCTATTCCTAAACTACACCGCCACGAGCTACTCCAAAGTGCATGCAAGCTAATCTAAACCTAATCTAACTATGCCAAGGAGACGAGAGAGAGAGAAAAGGGAAAAATAGTAAAAGCCTACACTAAAACGGTGATACACCGAGAGAAGGAAAATGTTGAACATCTATCAAAACTCGCTGCCATGGAACAAAGAGAGGTGAGCGATGGGAAGGATGGACAGATGCATCACGAGCCCAAGGATAGATTTCACACGAAAATGTCCCAAAACTCCATGAACATAGCTCCAAACCTATAATGAACATTCAAACATGCACAAATACCTACAATGAAGAGAGGCAAGAAGAGAACAAGAAAAGAACGAGCAAGGATGGATAGATGCATCACAAAACATGTTTTTGTTACTCCGAGGAAGTTTACACGAGAACATCATTTCAATAGTAAAAGGAAAAAATGCCATTACAGAGAAGGGGAGGAGGTTCGAACTCCATTTTCAACCTTGGAGAAGAAAATAAGGGAGGGCAGAGCTGAAAAAATGAACCACTTGTAATAATCCCTCCAAGATGAGCCAAATCTGGCTTTTACATTGCATGGGTCGAGCCCATGAGAGAGAAAACATACAAAAACATGGGATCCCATTCCTCCTTGATTAAAAATGCATTAAATCAGCATGGAGGACCTTAAAAATCCATACCCTGTCATTTTGACCAAATGGGAGGAGAGTGCATTCTGTATTAAATTTGGTCGCTGAAATGTCACTTCTAGCCATGAACACATACCAGAAACGTTTTTGAATTTTCTCTCTCCAAACTAAACCAAAATTAAAGATTGACTATGGAATCCTATAGATAATTTCATAAGATTTCCAATGATATAAAGAACGTGCAAATCCGAGCTTTAGATCAAAAGATATGGGGATCTGAAGTTTTAGGGGAAAAGCGGCCCAAAAAATGGATCGGCGGGCAAAAAATTTGAATTTTTCCGCACTCCGTTGGTCGAACGCCATGTGGCAAGCACTGATTGGATGAGCAATTCTCTCTCCTATGCCTCCCATAGGTTTTCCTTTAAAAATTTTTACTTTTCTTACACTTTGGAAAAAAATTCATTTTCCCCCTCGTGCCCCGCCACTTGGGACACGTGGCATCATTTGGTTTGTCGACAGGGCGCGGGAAAACCTTTACCTTTTAGTTTTTCGGCCAAAACTTTTGCTAAATTTTCTAAGTCCTCCCCGAGCTCCACACTTCCCCCACCTTAGGACACGTGTCCTGTGTCTATTAGCTCGGGCCGACCCTTCAAACCTCGCCCTTTGAACTTTTGGGCCCAAAAACACTTAGTCGAAATTTTTATTGCGCCTCCCCTTGTGACACGCGTCACATTCTGATTCATTGGTGGCTTTTTCGGGTCTTCACATCCCTCACGTATTTTTGGCCTAGATGTCCCAAACCTGGGAAAAATTTCTCCAATCCGCCCGATTCGGGCTTCCCTGTCCCTCTTTGAGGCGAAGACACGTGGCACATTTCCATTCGCTCTCGGCTCTTTCGGCTCTCTCGCGTCCCGCGCGTACTTTTGGCCCAGATGTCCCAAACGAAAGTTCTTTGTTTTGGCTGAACCGGCCGGTTCGCATCCTCTGCACACTTTTGTCCCAACTGTCCCAGACTGCCTGGGACAAATATCTCTGAACCGCCTGAAATGGACTGTCTTGCGCCAAACCGGCCGATCCGCGTCTCACGCGTACTTTTGGCCCAACTGTCCCGAACCAAGCGAACCAAGACTTAGGCAATTTTTTCCCTCCTTTTGGCTGATTCGGCTTTTCACGTCCCACACATCCCGACGTCCCAACTGTCCCAAGTGCCACCTGGCTAGGAGTTAGCCGATTTTCATGATTTTTATGCCCTAAGCTTTTTTTGCAACTTTTTCACCCTTTTTAGAACTTTCTCTTTTCTTCTTGGACAAGAGAGTTAGAAAAAGATGAGGTGACCCTAAACATGATTTTGGGCCTTGAATCGATCTACCTTCCGGGACTTGAATATTCGATGTATGTTATCAAAATTACCCCGGGGTGAATTTTGGATAACGATAACTTGGCTAGCTACTTAGGCGTAGTAGGGAGTGGCTTTCCAAGCCAATTTGTAATAAGCAAGTAAATAGGTTAGCCAAGTTGTTTTGGGTCGGGGGTGAGTTTGAGGTGAGCTCCTAGTGATCTCTGCATGATGGTTTAGTGGGATCGGTGAGTTAGTGGTCAGCGGGAATAAATTGTGGCCACATCAAGAGTTTTGGGCTAGAACAACCTAGGTGGAACACGGTGCGAGCAAGAATCATGTTCCCCAAGTGCCCCACTTTATCGCATGACATGGTGACTCAATATAACATGATCGGGATGTAACTAGTGGTTGCGATGCGAGATGCATCAATCGAGGCGGGAACTCGGAGCCTAAGATGAACTTGAGTGTGGAAGGTGTGTTGAGGTGGATGGCTAAATGGAGAGTGCGGGGAACGATGTTCCTCACGAGTTGTTTAACCCACAATGGAAAAGGTGAGGGATGCAACACGAGCCAGGTGATAAAGAAATCACCGATGCACAATTTTGAGTTAGAACCCATAGATTTAAGCTGACAGGGAGCTACATGGTGGAGTGATAGGGTGTCATCTCGCCGAGCTAAGCAGCCTAGATGGGAAAGGATTTAGATCCACCTCATCAAAGACCCCACTAGGCATAGTTTTTTTATGGATTTTATTTTAGTGGGGCCTCTAGATTTAAATACGTTCACCGAGAAACTCAAAATGTGAAAAGTGGGAAAGTGAAATAATCATCTACAACTACAGAGAATTAATTTCACAAGCCTTAGAATGTCAAGTAAACCCAAAATGTGACTCGCACAAAAATGTACAGTAACTTTCTCTATCTCAACCAAATCAAAAAATATTATACTCTCTTGAATCGTGATTTCACCCTATTCACTCAGAAATCAAGAAATTAGAGATTTGGTGAAGGTAGGTGGGTAAAAATGTAGAACAATATCCCAATTTTAAATGATCACTTACGAGGTAGTTCCAGAGCATTAAATGACAACATGGGTGGCCATTTTCTTCTACAACAAGCTAAAATATAGAAAGAGATGGGCATTGGTAGGTTCTCCATATTGTTTTGCATAAATTTAATGCAATTTTTTTGGGTGAAAGGGAATTTGAGGACTCTATATCTCTTTTCTCACCTTCCTCTATATATTGTAACTTCTCATTTTTTGAAAAGATAGGGATGTTTTGGGCATGGGGAAACTTTTCCAATTTGTTTTCTCAAATTATTTGAGCAAAAAGCATTCACATGGACTCTCAAAATGTAATTTTTCATCTATATTGCAAATGTAATGGACTATGCAAAATTATGGAGCAATAAAATTGTGTATTGTGGTGTTTTTTCAACCCTTTCTCATTTTTCTTGCATTCTCTTGCCTCTCCTTTGTTTTTGTTATATTATGTGTATGTTTTCCTTCATTTGTAGGTAAAGTTTTTGTGTGTTTAATGGAGTTTTGGTTGTGAATGGAGCTTGTCTCTTTTTTATAGATGTCTCACCTTCCATTGTTGCATTTTCCACTTATATTCTCCCTCAAGAAGGATATTTCAGCCCCCTTTTCTTGGTGTTATCACCTCCATAGTGTAGGATTTCCCTAGTTTTATACACACTCTCTCTCCATTTCTCCTTGAAATCAATAGATTAAGATTATTTAGTTGCATTCCCTTCATTAGGAGTAGTTTAGTGCTAGGATTAGGTTGAGGAACCAAACTTCTCTAGAGGGCCATCTCAAGTAGCAAGTCCCACAACTTGAGAGATGGTCCAATGTTACCCAATTACACCGATAGCTCATGCGGACACACATGAAAAATCGGAGAATGATGTAATTTAGTGATAACGGTTTTAGCATGCTGATGGGACAAGAATGTGAAAGCTATACATTTCATAGGTGTTCCATTGCAATGTATTTTCCACTATGCTACTTGTACCAATAGTTTTGGGTCACCCGAGGGGACCAAGATGAAAATTATATATTTCATTTCAACAAGTTGGTGTGTTTTTGGTTGAATCTTAGCCTTTATAGGTACATTTAAAACACATATGGCGAATCCACTAATATACAAAACCCATTTCTTGAGTTACGACCTTTCTTTCCACCCATTTCCATCCATTTTTATTCCCATATATTTTATTTTCTTCCATCCATGAATTTATGCAATCATGAATTCATTTCCATCATCAATTCTCACTTGTAGTATCAGAACCAATTTACTCCACCTACAAACTTGTAAAATTATTCTTCAGGATATTTTAACACACCTTCAGATCAATTTTATAATAAAAATCAAAATCAACAGTATGCATATTCTCAAGAGAAAGATATAAATCAGTTTATTCATTCAACAAACTATGTAGATTATGGAGGTCATACTACACCTGAAGATATTAGTTTTCAGAGAAAATTTTAAAGAATGGAGCTAAATATGGTGCAGTCAGGGCTACATCTCAATTGAAATCATTCAGGATTGGTTTCAAGGTCTCTTTCCCATGGGTTGGGTATATTCCAAGACATTACAATCCTTCAGTAGAAGCTTGATTTCATGGTTGAGATGTTACCACAACTTGTAAATTGGATTAAGGAAATTGAGGCTTATGAGTTTACTTCTAGGAAACCTTGTCAATGGTAAAATCCTACACCATTACCTCACAAAATTCCTATTTCCCTTCCCCAATCTACACCATCTCATCCTAAGTTTGATTTCCTTGCTTCCCATATGTTGCCCCCATTGTTAATTCCACTTCTTCAACTTCTTCCCTTCCATCTCATATTTTATCTTCTACGATTTTCTCTTCTAAAAATCCATCCCCTCCACAAAAATAAAATGAAAACCTTACCCTCCAAAAAAAAAAAAAAAAAAAAATGAATCTCGACCCACCCCTCATCTTGGATTCCTAAATCCATTTTGGGAAGGATAAAATCAAAAATTAGTCGAGGAAGAATACTCAAGAGCCTAGAGAGAAGAAGAGCTTGCAAAAACTTGAGGGAATTGGCTGCAAGATTCAATATAAATCAAATTCCATTGATGACTAGGCCTTCAAAGGAGGTTGAGGTTGAAGAACAAGTGGTGAAAACTGATTTTGTAGTAGTAGTAGAACAAGGACACGAGAATCATGATCAACAATCTTTATGTTCGAGTTCGGTGTTCACATTGGCACCATATTCTCAAAGTTTTTATCTATCACCAATTGCGTAATCAATAGGGGAAGAGGAATCCTATCCAAATCCACAAGAAGAGGAGCACATGGAGGAGAAAAAATCAGTTTCAGAGAGCCTACATGAAGAAGAAATCATTGAGAGATTCTTTCTTTCTTGTGGTAATGAAAATTCAAATTTTCCTCTTCCTTCATCTTTTGTTGAAAATGATTTGATTGATGAATCCACCATGGAGGAAATCTTTGAAGATATTTCTACCAATAACAATCCTCCGTATAAAATTAAGGATTTGACCTCTAAAACTTCATATTGGATGACGAAATCGAAAAGAAAATCAAAGTGTGGTCTTTAAGAAGAGGAGGAAATCCCAAGTGATGAACAAGATTCAATCGATTCTGAGTGATTCAACAAGGACTCCACAAAAAGTTGTGATCAATCTTGAGGAGTTCCACATTTTTGGAGAGGAAGGAAATAAGGATGAAACCACTCCCATATCAATCATCAAGGCATAGAATCAATTGTTTTCTAATGAGCAACATGATCAAAATCATATTACAAAAAACCACATTTTCTAGGAATGTATGCAAGAAGAATTCATTCTTGGAGTTGGGATTCATAGCAATGGGAAAACTTTATGGATCATACCTCACCCAATTAGGTACTTGACTTCATTGGAGAAAAATCATAGTTTCCACTGAAATGTTCACTTCCAAGCATGGAGATGAGATACAAAATGTTAGGTTGTGGAGCTTGTTTTCATGTGTGAAAGTGTTGAAGACTCGTACGCTAAGAGTATTGTACACTTTTCATGTATCCTCACCAAGATTCGGGCTGGGTGGGCCCCGGCCCGGGGTCCAAGGGCGTAGCCCCGATAGCAAGGGTTCGGTGCAATTTCAAATTTTTTTTTTTGGCGGCGTAAATTTTTGGCCTCGAAAAATTACACCAAATATCGGGAAACGTGCTTTTCTCATATGGGCGAGTTTTTGACCCATAGGTTTATGGGACGGGTTTTGCCCATGGTTTTGATACCCACGGTTTTGTAAAACTACTTAAGCGAAAGCTTGTCTATTTATATGGTCTTATGCATATATGATAGATGTACAAGCAAATGTATTGCAGATGTGTTTTGAATTCAGTGTGAATTCAGAGAGTTTGTTGAGCATAGCTCCAAATGGATATGGGTATTGTATTGAGAGAGCGGTGTGTCTTGTAATAAAATCGAGCAAGTGATTCTTGGTGGATGTAGCCCAAAATGGGTGAACCACGTTAAATACGTCTCTTTGTGTTGTGTTATTTTATTCTCGCAATTTTATTTGAGATCTGTAATAATGTCTCGCATATTAGTTTCTCTTTATTGCGATTCTCGTGAGGGATTATTCCACATATTTTATCCCTTATTTCCTAACAATTGGTATCAGAGCCTGGTTTGGTTTGTTGAAGTGTTGAATCGTAGGGAAAGTTTTTAGCTTGAGTGGGAGCTATGGCAGATGAAGGAAGATCTAGGGTTGATAAATTCAACGGGTAGAATTTCAGTCTTTGGAAGATGCAGATGGAAGATTACCTTTATCAGAAGGATCTTTATACTCCGTTGTCTGAGAAGGTGAACAAACCCTTGAGTATGACAGATGCGGAATGGGATTTGTTGGATCGGAAGGCACTTGGAACGATCCGGCTGAGTCTTGCATCTTTGGTATTATTTAATGTTTCAAAGGAAAAGACTACAAAAGATCTAATGGATGCATTAGGGAAATTGTATGAAAAACCATCTGCCTCTAATAAGATATTTTTAATGAAAAAATTGTTTAATATGAAGATGTCGAGAATAGTTCAAGAGCAAATCATTTAAATGATTTCAATACAAGATCTTGAATATGCTAGCTTCGATTCTGATAGAATTTGATGAAGAAGTTAGGGATTTTAATTAATTGTGCTCTTTACCTGAGAGTTGGAATAGCCTGGTAATGGCGGTAAGTAACTCGGTTCCAGCTAACTCAAAGTTGAAGTTTGAGGATGTTGTAGGGGTGATTCTAAGCGAGGAAATGTGAAGAAAAAGCTCTGGGGAATCTTCTACTTCAGGGAATGCTTTGACAATGGAAACTAGAGGGAGACAGAAGAATAGAGGAAACCATGGAAAATCAAAAGATCGGGCAAGGTCAAAATCCAAGAACAAGATTATATGCTGGAATTGTGGAAAGCTTTGGGCATGCAAAGAAGGACTGTTGGGAGCTTCGGGATAAGAAGAAACAATAGGAAGAAAACAAGGAGGAAAATGTGGCAACATGTAATGTATGTCAGGATGCTTTGATTCTTTCTTTGCACAATATTACTGAATCTTGGGTTTTAGATTCGGGGGCTTCTTTCCATGCTTCTCCACATAGGCATTATTTTGTTGATTATGTTTAAGGAGATTTTGGGAATGTTTTTCTTGGTGATGATGAGCCTTGTAGCATAGTTGGAAAAGGTTTTGTTCAGGTTAAGATGCAGAATGGGAATACTTGGCTATTGAAGGATGTCAGACATGTGCCTACATTAAGACAAAATTTGATATCGGCAGGGCAGTTGGGAAGTGATGGTTGTACTGTGATATTTACAGCAGACTCTTGGAAGGTTACCAAGGGTGCTCTTGTGGTGGCAAGAGGTAAGAAGGTTGGAACCTTGTATTTAACCACTAATAGTACTAATGATTGTAATCTTGTGGCTTCAGATGTAGATACAACATTATGGCACTATAGGCTCGGTCATATGAGCCATAAGGGCATGAACATCATAAAGAAGAATTTTCCTGGATATACAAAAACAGTTTGGATTTATGTGAGAACTGCATATATGGGAAACAGAAGCGAGTAAGGTTTCTCAAGGTTGGACCTACAAATAAAGAGAGTAAGTTAGAGCTGGTGCATTCTGATGTGTGGGGGCCAGCTCAGGTATCATCTCTTGGGGGTTCAAGTTATTATGTTACTTTTATTGATGATGCAACAAGGAAAGTTTGGGTTTATTGTATTAGAAACAAATCTGATGTATTTGACACTTTTGTTAAATGGAAAGCCTTGGTAGAGAATGAAACAGGTCTTAAGCTAAAATGTCTCAGGTCAGATAATGGAGGGGAGTATTGCAGCAATGAATTTGATGATTACTATTCTAAGAATGGAATCCATAGGCAAAAGATGGTTCCAAGAACTCCGTAGCAGAATGGGGTATCAGAAAGGATGAACAGAACAATAATGGAACGTGCTAGGAGCATGAGGTTACATGTAGGACTGCCTCTTTCTTTTTGGGCAGAAGCGGTGAGCACAACTGTGTACTTGATAAACAGAGGACCCTCAAGTGCCTTGGATGGAGGCATACCTGAGGAGGCTTGGTATGGTAAGAAAGTTGATTATTCATTTCTTAGAGTCTTTGGATGTGAGGTGTTTGTTCACATAGACAAGGATGATAGGACTAAGCTAGAGGCTAAATCAGAAAAATGTACTTTCATTGGTTATGGTGGTGATGACTTTGGATATAAATGTTGGAGTATTAAGGACAAGAAAATCATTCGATCTAGGGATGTGGTCTTTAATGAGAAAGTCATGTATAAGCAGCAGTTGCAGGAAAACAGGAAGAATCCAAGAAAGAATATGCAGTGGTAGAGGATCTTCCGGATGGGAAAGTGACACATGAATCAATTCAGGAACCCCCTCAACAGGAACCCCAAACTCCTATATTGAGGAGGTCTTCTAGGGTAAGAAGAGAACCTGAATGTTTTTCTCCTTCTCTTTATTATTTATTACTCACTGATAGTGGAGAACCAGAGAGCTTTGATGAAGCAATGCAGGTAGATGCCAGGAAGAAGTGGGAGCAAGCCATGGATGAGGAGCATCAGGCTCTCATGGAGAACCAGACATGGGATTTGGTAAAGCTACCCAAAGGAAAAAGAGCATTACAGAATAAGTGGGTGTTTAGAGTCAAAGAGGAAGAAGGAGGAAAGAAAAGATACAGGCCCGGTTGATGGTTAGGGGGTTTACACGAGAAAAAGGTATAGATTTTGATGAGATTTTTTCTCCTGTAGTAAAAATGACTTCTATCGGAATGTTCTTGGAATAGTGGCGCAGAAGACTTGCACTTAGAATAGTTAGATCTAAATCTGCATTTCTCCATGGTGATTTGGAGGAGGATCTATATATGTAGCAGCCGAGAAGGATATGAAGTCAAAGGTAAAGAGGAGATGGTGTGCGAATCGAAGAAGAGCTTGTATGGCTGAAACAAGCTCCATGTCAATGGTATAAGAAATTTGATAGCTTCATGATGGAGCAAGGTTATATCGAGATGCCATTCTGACCATTGTGTGTATACAAAGAAATTTGAGGATGGAAGTTATATTATCCTGTGTTTGTATGTTGATGACATGTTGGTTGCAGGTAAAAACATGCAAGAAATAAAAGTACTCAAGAAGCAGCTAAGTGAATCATTTGCTATGAAGGATTTGGGTGCAGCCAAACAAATCCTTGGTATGAGGATATCTTGGGATAGGAAGGAACGGAAGCTGACTTTATCTCAGGAAGAGTACATTAAGAAGGTCTTGGAGAGGTTTAATATGTAGGATGCTAAACCGGTTGGGACTCCTTTGGCAGGCCATTTCAAGTTATCAAAGGAGCAATGTCCCAAGATAGAGCAGGAGAGGAACCAAATGTCCAAGGTACCTTACTCATCAGCAGTTGGTAGTTTGATGTATGCTATGGTGTGCACTAGGCTTGATATTGCCCATGTAGTGGGAGCTGTGAGTAGATTTATGAGTGATCCAGGTAAAGAGCATTGGCAAGCAGTAAAGTGGATCCTTCGGTATTTGAGAGGGACCATGGGGACAATTTTGTGCTATAGTGGATCAGACACCACTTTATGTGGTTATGTAGATTCAGACATGGCTGGAGATGTAGACAGCAGGAGGAGCACGACAGGTTATATTTACACTATAGGTGGGACAACAATGAGTTGGATTTCACAACTACAGAAGCTGGTGGCTTTATCAACCACGGAGGTTGAGTATGTTGCTACCACAGAGGTAAGCAAAGAGATAATTTGGTTACAAAAATTGCTTGAGGAGTTAGGGCATAAGCAGGAGGAATGTAAGCTACATAGTGATAGTTAGAGTGCTATACACCTAGCTAAGAACTCTTCTTTCCACTCTAGGACAAAGCATATACAGTTAAGGTACCATTTCATCAGGACAACTTTGGAGGAAGAGAAGTTGAAGTTGGAGAAGATTCATACTAGTCAGAATCCTGCAGACATGATGACCAAGGTGGTCACAAGGGAAAAACTAAAGTTGTGTTCAACTTTGGTTGGTCTTCACGAAAACTAGTGAAGGGTTGAGAAGCTTGCTCAAGAGGAAAACTAGTCTCCAAGTGGGAGATTGTTAGGTTGTGGAGCTGTTTTCATGTGTGAAAGTGTTGAAGACTGTACACTAAGAGTATTGTACACTTTTCATGTATCCTTGCTGGGGTTTGGGGCTGGGTGGGCCTCGAGCGGGGTCCGGGGTGGCAGCCCACAGTAGTAGGTGTTCAGGGCGCAGCCCCTGAAAAAAAAAAATTGGCGTAAATTTTTGGCCTCAAAATTACACCAAATATCGGAAATGTGCTTTTCTCATATGCGAAAGTTTTTGACCCATAGGTTTATGGGACGGGTTTTGCCCATGGTTTTGATACCCACGGTTTTGTAAAACTGCTTAGCAGTTGTCTATTTATATGGTCTTATGCATATGATAGATGTACAAGCAAATGTATTGCAGACATGTTTTGAATTCGACTGTGAATTCTGTAGAGTTTGTTGAGCATAGCTCCAAACGGATCTGGGTATTGTATTGAGAGAGCGGTGGCTTGTAATAAAATATGAGCAAGTGATTCTTGGTGGACGTAGCCCAAAATGGGGGAACCATGTTAAATATTGTCTCTTTGTGTTGTGTTATTTTATTACGTAATTTTATTTGAGATCCGTAATAATTTCTGCATATTAGTTTCTACTGTTGTGATTCTGTGAGGGATCATTCCACATATTTTATCCCTTATTTCCTAACACAAAATACCAAAGATCAACTACAATGCCTCTCCAAACCAAATACAAAGAAACAAAAAGATGTATTACTTTTGTTTCTAGTTGATACCTTGATGATTTTGGTGGAAAATCAGATTTTAGTTATTTTTTCACTCATGTACATAACCATGTTGCCAAATCAGTCACGTGGTCCAAGTTTGTGAGGAAGGAAGCTACTTGTCCTTTCCAGGTGTTAGGATTTTTTTGATTTTCCATTTCTCAGGTTAGAGTAGAGTAGGCTTGTTTTATTTTATCAAAATAAGTGCTTGTGAAAAATATGTATACTTGAGACATGTAAGATTTTGTCCTTTGTACATAGTTTTTTCTTAGTTGTTTCTCTTGCACATTTCTTTGGAAGTGGAAGTGTTCACGAGGGAATAATTATTTCTAACAGCAAATCCCAAGGTTCTCCAAGTCAACATATGTTCCAAATACTTCAGTAGTGCTTCATCCTTGCCAAGAAATCACCAGTTCAGTTTTCCTCTTACTTAGCTAAATCAAATTTGGGACAGTTCAAATTTTCTTGCATTCATCCCTAACTTATCACAATTTAGGTTTGAGTGTTATGTATTTGGAGTCAAAGACATTACTTGATCAAGTACTTCACAATTTGTAGAGGGAGGAAGGGTATAGACTTTAAAGTTTTAAAACAATTTTCCACTTTCATCTCGATAAAAAGAAAATCTTATGAAATTGTGAGCAGCTTGAGCAACATGAGATCATTTCTAGTTTTGAGTGATGTTTCAGGAAGGCTCGGGATTGGAAAGTTCATATTTTTGATCAAGATGCAAAGAAAAGGATCTCCAAGACCAATAAATAGTGATTTGTGTAGGTTTCCTAGTCAAATAAATAAGTTCACATCCATTGCGGGTGCTATAATGACTTCATGCCTAATGGAGGCTTCAAGGCCATGGGTATCTTCATCTAACAGGCAAATGTCTTGACGAGTCACCAAATTATTATCCATTTTGGCCCCCTATAAAATATGGACAACTTGAGAGACGCTGAACTTGGGTACTTGGAAGGGCTTCAAGGTTTAATCTGGGGTTTTTACAAAATTTTCCATGGTGTTAGAACATTTGCAATGATTTTGGGAACTATGGGATCATTAAGTGCATTTTTTCCTCTTCTGGGTTTCAAAAGGTCCACAACTTGGCCAAATTTGAGAAAAATAGATAAAATGGGATAATTTGTCGTAGGGCGCTCCAATCAATTTCACTAACTCCATTGGCCAAATAAAAATATAAAATGTCAAGAAAATCTAAAATAAAATGGGAAAAAATTAAAATTTTGGCCAAAATCTTGAAGTAGATCGGTGAGCTCCCTAGAGAGATCAGCATGGCGAGTTAGCGGGATCAGCGAGTTTTTTTTAGAAGGAACAAAATGCAGACACATTGGGAGTTTTAGGAATGAGTGGCCCATGCATAATGCGGGGTGAGTGAGACTCAAGTTCCCCAAGTACCTGAATTTGTTGCACAACATGACAACTCAATGCAACACGAGCATGATATACCCAGTGGGTGCGATACGAGATGCATCGAATGAGGTGGGAACTTAGATATTGGGAGGAACTTGGGTGTGGTGGGTTTTTCGGGGCCAATGTGGCTAAATGGAGAGTGCGGGGAACATTATTCCACGCAGAGTTGTTTGACCCGCAATGTAAAGGGCGGGGGATGCGACGCAAGCCCAAGTGATAAATGAACTAACCAATGTACATTGTCGAGTCAAAAATTGTAGATTTGAGCTAATAGGAGCTACATGGTGGAGTGATAGTGTGTCGCTCTTTGGTGGTGGCCGATTGGCTAGGGATTTAGAGCCACCTCATCAAAGACCCCAGGACACAATTTTCAATGGATTTTTATTTAGTGGGGCCTCTATATTTAATTACCTTCACCGAGAAACTATGAAACATAAAAAAGTGTGAAAATGGGGAAGTGAAATAATCATCTACAACTATAGAAAATTAATTACATAGGCCCGAGAATGCTAAAGTAAACCCAAAAAGTGACTGCATAAAGATGGTCACAACTTTCTCTATACTTAACCAAATCAGAAAACCTTATACTCGTTGCAATCGTGATTTTTCCCTATTCAATTTGAAATAAGTAAATCATATATTTGGTGAAGGTTAGTGGGTAAAATTACAAAAACTCCCCCAATTTTAAATGATCACTTCCATGTAGTTATAGAGCATTAAATGAAGATATGGGTGGCCGTTTTCTTATACAACAAGCTAAATTGTAGTAAGAGATGGGAATTGGTAGGTTCTCCATCATGTTTTGTAGAAATTTAATGCACTTTTTTGGTGGGTGAAAGGGTAATTTTAGCACTCTATATCTCTCTTTCTCACCTTCCTCTATATATTGTAACTTCTCATATTTTGAAAAGGAGGGGATGTTCGGGCATGGGGAAACGATACTAATTTATTTTCTCAAATTATTTATGTAACAAGCCTTCACATGGGCTCAAAATGTAATGGTCTGTCTATATTGCAAATGTAATAGATCATGTGCAAAATTATAGAGAAATAAAATTATGAATTGTGGTGTTTTCTCAACTCTTTCTCATTTTTCTTAGATTCTCTTGCCTCTCCTTTACTGATATTCTATTATGTGTATGTTTTTTTTCATTTGTAGGTAAGTGTTGTTGTTTTTAATGGATATTTGGTTATGAATAGAGATTTCTTTTGTGTTAGAGTTGTTTGGCCTTCCTTTGTTGGATTTTCCACTTCCATTTTCCCTATAGTAGGATATTATAGCCCCCTTTTCTTAGTGTTATCACCTCTATAGTGTAGTATTTCCCTATTTTTATGCACTCTCTCTCTCGTGTATCCTTGAAATTGATATATTAGGAGTAATTAGTTTAATTCCCTTCATTGGGAGTAGTTTATTGTTAGGATTAGGTAAAGGAACCAACCTTCTCTCGAAGGGCCATCTCAAGTACCAAGTCCCATAACCTAAGAGATGGTCCAATGCTACCCAATTAAATTGATATCTCATGCACACACACATGAAAAATAGAGGGTTTTGTACTTTGGTGATAAAAATAGTCATAAAAATATTAGAAATTCTAATACACAATGGAATATGTAAGACAAATATCTGGTAACATAAAAAGGTAGAAAACATCCTAACACCAATGTTCGATGATCCTTCTAGGAAAGAAAACTTGCATTGAATGTTTCAAGCATATCGGGAGGATTTATGAGCCTAACAAAGTAATAATTTTAATAATATTAAATACCCCTTCATGACCCAAGTTATAGTTTGGTTCACACTTACCTCGAGCTCCTACAAAATTTCATCTCACTAGTGTGCCTTCCTAGGAAAAAAAGTACGTTGGCATAAAATTAAAAATTAATAATATTTAGGTATTGAATGTTATTGGAATGAATTGATTGGGTGATTTGGAGTTAAAATGGTATAAGGTATGCCTATATTACTCCATTTTTCTCTTGAGATGATAAATTTACTTTATCATTCTAATTCTTCGTTGAGGTGATGTCATCACTTAAGTGAGAGCATCCTTCTCCCATTTTTACACATTTCTAAGCTCCTGTAGCATATTAATCATGTTAAAACATCCCCTTTTATTATTATGTGTACCTCCCCCATTGGTGGAGGTATAAAAGTTAAGTGAAATGTAAAACATAATGTAAGAAGCCTCCCAAATACCCACAAGCCCCCTTCTCCCATTGGTTGCGTATTTTTAACATTGCACATGCATGCTTGCACACCCATGGGCTTGCACATGTATGCTTGCATACCCATAGTCTTGAAAAATCACGTCTATTCACCCCTTAGTCATCTGTTGAATGTTTTAATCCCTTTCTCCCTCATTCCATTTTCACTTGTATTTCAAATCCCCTTTCACTCCATTTTGATATAAAATCCAAAAAAAGGTGCTTATAACTCCATAATGTAGAAAAAAACTCACAACCTTGCTTATAATCCATTAAAACCACCTCCAACTCCATATATTTTCCAAAACCATATTTTCTTATTCCCATTTATCCCTTAGACAAAATCATTCCAAATTTTTCTTAGATCCTCCTCTCAAAAATGCCTTTCTAATGAGCCATTTCTTGTGAGCTGCCATAGCCTAGATTATTTTATCTCAACAACTAGGGTTTTGAGCCATTTCCCTTTTATTTCGGATAAATTTGGTAAAAGTAAAAAAATTCCTTTTATATGGGTCTTAGGATTCCTTCACTCACAATCTCTTCCTCTCGGAATTTTGAGTTTCAAAAATTGAAAATTTAAATTTTTCACAAGCTTATCGCTACCTATATTTAGTAATTGTTAGTGCAGGCTCACAAAGACCCCTGGATGCATATTAGGCTTCTAGGTTGATCACTCTAGCATCTAGTGTGATTGCACTACATGGAAACCTCTCTCCAACTGTGGGACTTGTTAAACTGAGAGAGGAATCTCCATATTAGAGGCTGGTTCCTCAAACTCCTCTGATTTAGATCTATATTTTGCAAAACTACAGAGGTTCAGATCCTAATCCTACCCTAAATTGCAAGGAGGCATGGATAGAAATGAAAAAATTGAAATTAACTAAAGATGGTGATGCACCAAAAGGAGTGGTGAAACATTTCAGTCATGCAGATAGACACAAACCAAAGATTGTAGCATGAAACATACACAGGCTAAGAAGATATAATTTAGGATCTGAAATGAAGCAAATAACACAAACAAAGGACTGAAACCCATTCACAAAGCTTGCATTATTATTTCCAATGTCAAAAACACTGCATTACAACCTCAGAGAGGTTAAAATCTGATCTTTGAAGAGGTTTGATTCTTGCAACAATCACTTGCTTTGGAGGTGAAAGAAGGAGTCTCTATGCCAAAAGATGTTCCCCCTTTGAAAATGAGCCAAAACTGGTTTTACATTGCATGGGTCGAGCCCAAGAGAGAGAAAACGTACAAAATGTGGGAACCCATTCCTCATTGATTTACAAATGCATTAAATCAGCATGGAGGACCTTATAAACCCATACCCTATCATTTTCACCAAATTGCAGGAGAATGCGACCCATTACGTATTAAATTTGGTCACTAAAATGTCACTTCGGCCATGAACACGTGTCGAGTCATTTCTTAACTTTCTCTCTCAGATCGCACAAAAATTCAAGGTTAACCCTGGAATCATGTAGAGAATTTTATAAGCTTTCCAATTATATAAAGAACGTGCAAATCTGAGCTTTAGATCAAAAGATATGGCGATCTAAAGATTTAGGGCACAAAATAGGAAAAGATGCGTTTTGAAATTTTTTCCTGTGCTCTGCCACCTAGATGACACGTGTCAAGTGCTGATTGGATGCGTAATTCTCTCTCCTTCCCTGTCCCGCAGGTTTTCCTTGAAAGTTTTGACCTTTTGATGATTTTGGAACATTTTTCACTTTTTCCTGTGCCCCCCGCCACTTGGGACACGTGGCATGATCTGATTGGAGGATAGGGGCATGGGGAAGACCTTTACTTTTTAGTTTTTTGCCAAAACTCTTGCCAAATTCTCTAATTCCTCCCCGAGCTCCGCACTCCCCTTCTCCTTTGGACACGTGTCTTCTTTTTATTGGCTCAGGCCAGCGCTTCAAAACTTTCCCTTTGAAATTTTGGACGCCTTCTCTTGTGACACGTGGCATTGCCTGATTCATCCATGGGCCAGCCGACTTTTCGCGCCCTTTGCGTCTTTTCGGCCCAGATGTCCCAAACTAGCTAGGACAAAAACTTCCGATCCACCCGATTCGGGCTTCTCTGTCCCTCATTCGGCCAATGAAACGTGGCATGATTTGATTGGCTTTCGGCTCCTTCAGCTCCCTGCGTCCGCCGCGTACTTCTGGCCTGACTGTCCCAGTGTGAAAGTTCTCCTTTTCGGCCAATCCGGGCGGTTCACATCCTTCGCGTCCTCACGGCCCAGATGTCCCAGACTGTTCCACTCAGCAATTAGTTGATTTTGCTTTGACCTTTTGCTGGTTCACCTTTACGCGTCCCACACGTCCCAAATTTCCCAGGTGCTCGCAGCCCACTTGGCAGCCTTTCGGCCGATTCGCGCCCGACATCCCAAATGTCCCGACTATTGCGAGGACTAGGACTTAGCCAATTTTCATGATTTTGCCAGCCCAAGCTTGTTTCTTGCAACTTTTTCACCTTTTAGAACTTGCTCCTTTCTTCTTGGACAGGGAGTTAGAAAATCGGAGGGACCCTAGAAACATGATTTTTTTCCTGAATCAGCCTATTTTCCTAGGACTTGAGTATTCAATGCATGTTATCAAATTTACCCAGGGGTGAAAATTGGATAACAAGAATTTCCTTATATTTTACGGGAAAATAATCAAATTGAATTTTTTCACCTCCCAAGGTCTTAAAATTCCTTTCCCCATAATCCCTTCCTCTCAAATTTTGAATATTGAAAAAATGAAAATCAAGTGTTCTACTTACGAGCCTATGTCTACTCTAACTTCCGAGTTCCCACAGTTTAGGGATAGAAAAGTTCATGATTTTTATTTTAGTGATCTATATTAAAGGATGGAAGAAAGACCCCAAATTCCCATGGTTGATCTCATCTTCCAAAGTGGTCTCTATCATTTTTTCATTTTCCCTCTCTCATTTCAAAGCACTAGGTTAGATCTCACCATGCGAGACAATACGAACCATAAACCCAGGACAATCACGGATGATAGTGGAAATACAATTATCATCTTGAATCCAAAGGGGATCTCATCACTGTTTTGGTATTCCTTAACCCAAATATGTGGTATTTATGATGAAGTAGGTATCATTGGATATAGAGGAAATGAAGAATTATGGATTGTAAGGCATGAAAATTGGAAAATTAATGAGAGCCTCCAAGAAGCTTTCTAGTCTTCCAAATTCATTCTCCCACTCTAATTTTAAGGAATAAATTTCAAATATCATGGCGATGTTAAACTAACTCATGGGATAAACCAAGTACTAAGTATTTTCTTCTTTAGATGGCTCAATATATATGGCTCGTCATGGAAAGCAACTAGAAGATTGACTAGAGGCAGCTAATTGGTGACAATCTCCATCACTAGTTGATTCATCTAGAAGTCACAAGGATATTCTCAATGACCTCTTATCTAGTGTATTCTATTTCCACTCTGCAAATTTTTCCTATAATTGTTCCTATTAGGAACCTTCCTCATAATTCTCCAATTTATCGACTTCTTCCACATATCACTTATGGGGATAAACTACACCAATATTCAAAGGTTAACAATGCCTTTATCATGATTTTGGTTCATAAAATTAAAGTGTATGTTAACAGGATATTCTCATCCAAGGCTCATTCTTTCATTCAATCCTATGGAATATTTTCATACACTATATGATTTTATCCTATGTCCGATATGGTGTTTGTGATGATGCCCCATTGAAGCTACCTAGATATCCGAGTGATAAGATCATACTCATTGAATCATATTGGTAACTGATTTTGGTACATCTAAAGTGTAAATTAAATAAAATCAATGTGTTTTCTTTCCTCATCATTCTTGGTATTTACTCTTGTAAATATTGAAATGATGTGATAATCATTAAGGGGTATCTTTCCTCATTCAATATTCATTCCTATGTTTCTCGAATTTATTTGATGTCAAACAACACCTTGATCCTAAGTTTAACATAATGTTTTCATATTACCATCGAACCCGGTTGAAGACTATTGGGTTGATTGTTAAAATGAAATATAGGTAAGGTGGTGAGATTTCATGAGAATGATAGTCTCACGGATGAATAATTTCAACGTAAAATGGTACTCATGATGTTCATGATGATATAAGTATCCATGTATGAGCCTCTATATTAAGATTCCATAAATTTAACTCTCATTCAACATATGGATTGGTTCACTGTGGAACTAACTAATATCATATCTAGAACCTCATAGGTGCTCGTAAGATCCAAATCTTGGTTCCTTCATAAAGTGGACATAGTGAAATCCCAAAGGTCATAACGAATGGTCTCTTCCCTAGGGAAATAACTATTTAAAATGGGAAATAAGATATACATCAAGATCCTTTGGGACTCTAATGTAAAATTCACTTCTGAGAGTGCTTAAATATCCCATTACACTCCTCCTGGACTTCAAGCTAAACTTTATAGTAGAAAGCTCACTACTAGGAAAGTAGTGATGAAAAAATCCCCGATCAAAGTGAGTTCATTATGTGACTTGAGAGAAGTTTGATAAGGTCTCCCACACCTCCTTTCCACTCACAATCCATCAGTGGACATGAGTCATCTTAAACTTTTGGTCATGCCATGGTTACTTTACCTTTACAGGAGGTGTCTACTTATTGTGATTTCTTCCTTGTGTGAGAGAAATCCTCATGGGTTCAAGACCTTATCAATTATCATCAAAGGATGGAAGAAATAGAACAAGTTATAGATGCACAATGTACCCCTAATCTCCTATAATTCATTACCACTCAAAGGAATGCCAAGACCACCTCTCATATCATGTCACATGCCACCAAGACTCATTTTCTTGTAAGTGGATCATCTAAGGGTGCATAAAAATGAATCTAAGATGCAAATCAGTTCTTATGAAATAAAAATGATCCCTATGGGGAACTTGATCATGAAGGGTATATCCATAATTTTCATGAGTTGGAAGCTAGTTTGATAGATAGAGTTGAGCAAGGTAAACAAACCCAAGAGTATCTAAAGGAACATGTGTGAGCAATTTCATTGTGCAATTTATCTTTCTTAGAAGATATTGCATTTGTGTTTTCATCTTCCATCATTCCACATCAAGTAGTTGGAATTGATCACCAAGCAATCAAGTAATCCCAAGAACTCGTCGTAAAGGGGAGAGGAATATGAGCCTAGGTACAGACCATCATTCACATGGGAAGAGAGCTCATGTTTGATCTCATTTAGATGTATGAGTAAAATTCCACATCTATCCTCAAATTTCATACATTGAATGACGAGCTACAAAAGGAAAATTCCATTTAGGAGGGAATCATTTCATAAGTATAATATATGAGCATCATATAGATATATGAGTTAATACGTAAGAAGGTGTTCAAGGAGGCATCTATGAAACCTCTCATTTTTATGGGTAAAGGCCATTTAATCCAAGATTCATTTTCTTCATCATGCCTTAACATATCTTCCCAAACATATAGAGTGGGCTTAGGATATCATGAATGAGGTTAATGATGAATTTCAAAAATTGGGTTTCCCTCCTCATGATATTCATGCAATCACACGTGAGGAGATTTAATCTTGTTTCTAGGACATGGTTCATAAAGTTGTCTTAGGATATCATCCCCTTGACATAGATGACACTTTGGCTAAGATCCAAGCTGCCATTTCAAACTCTATTGAAAAATATCCAAGGTTGGTTTCTCATTAAAAACCATTGGTGGAGCCTGGTATTCTTAAATCGAGTGTCGTATGCCATTTTTAGTCCCAAGATGGAATAAATTCATAAATAATTTTCTAGGTTTTGACATGCGATCAATTATATATCCTCTTTGATGCTCAAGGATTCATCATCACAACCTTCTTCATCTTAGAAGTCTTCTCCCCAGAAATTAGTTTCTCACTCTTATTTCCCTAACCATTTTGTAATGAAAACTATTTTGTGAAGGTGACTTAGGTCACTTATTATTTCTATTTCTTCATTTCGGTTTGCAATTTATAACTTAAATAACTCATATTCAGATTTTTGTAAAAGTGTTATTCTTAAAATAAGGAAAATTTATTTATTTTGGCATGAAATATGTGGAGTCACTAAGGGCATATGAAAGGACACATTTGTAAAATCTATATATTGGGATGGCATTTCCATTTTCTAGGTTCGATTTTTGTTCCTTCTATAACAATTGTATTTCTTCTACTTCTTTCCTAATGTATTATTCCATTTCTCAAAACCTACTCCAATATAACATTTTAATATTATAAAACCATGGAAAGATTGAATATTTTGAGGAAAATCAACAATCTATGGGTGGAGGGTGACTCTATGAATATAATAAAGTTCCTTCAAAAGAATTCCCCTCTAATTTGGACTATAAACAAGATCATTAAGGACTCCATTCATATCTTAAGCACACTCCCTAAGGTTTTTATATCACATACCTTCAGAGAAGGTAATAATGTTGTGGACTTGTGTGCTAACATTGGGGTCAAATATGAGAATCTTCATCATTTTATTGGGGGTGTTAATGTTCCCCTTGAAATTATGGATGCCTCGAACCATGAACGTGAAACACACACTCTTAAAATGATTGCAATTTTTTTGGAGGCTACTATTTTATCATGCCACACTTGGATCATTCATTTGGGTACTAGATTGCTCCATATTTAGGAAATGATTTTCTTTTTTGGTTTCATTTTTAGATCATGCAAAAGGAAGGGTTATAGAGGCATAATGGATGGTTATCCTTTTTAGGTTAAACAATCCTTCAACAGGATTTTGAAGGATAATAAACGGTAATGGGAAATTCTTAGTGTTGGTAACTTTAACTCCTTTTTGGAATGAATTAGAGGGAATTATTGTCACATTTACACAAATTTTGTAGTGGTGTGTAAGGAAAAAACTATTCAATTTAGAGGGAAGAGGTGGCTAATCTCTGAGGGCCTCATTTCTCATGTCACTGGCATGATTATTTAGGGCACTAAATTCTACAAACAATATAATCAAGATGAAAAAGAGTCCATTTTTGTGGGTTATGTTGAAAATATTAAAAATTCCTTGAAGTATTATGAGGGTTTCCCTACTGAGCCCATGTGATGAAGTGGATAATCTTTTCATAAAATACAACAATGGAGGGAGGTTGTAAAGGATCAACACTTATCATATGATTCTTCTTAACCAGTTCAAAAGGAATATATTGGTAAGTTTACCATTTCAATTACTATATCTCTTGAATGTTCCATTAAATAGGTTTAATTATGGAAAATTGACCTATCCCCTTCACCAAGCCGTCATTTTGCTCATTTATCTTCATTTAAAAATCCATATCCCTAGCAAAAACCCCTCCCCTACTCTTCCATCCACCTCCACTCCCAAATATAAAAAGTGACAAGGTGATGATTTTAGATCCACTAGAGTGCTTCGAATAAATAAAAATAAGGGTAAAAGTATTGAAGTACCTAGCACCAATCAGGATAACTATCAATAAGGACTTATGAATGATATGGCTGTTAATTTCCTACTTATCCTAGGTAATAAAAATAAGAGGGAAAGTAATGACCTTAGGCATTCAGGTTAGTTCTCTAGGAAGATGTCTTAAATGGGATCAAGAAAGATATTAAATATTTGAAGGGGAACATTAGCAACCTTAGAAATGCCAAGGAAGATAAGGACATTTGGAATGAGATGGAAGGTAAACTAGAGAAAGTTGAGAACAAATGCAATATCATGGTTGATGGGTTTATCCTTCAAACTGGTCTTCTAAATTCCATTGTGAATGACCTCAAGAACAAAGACAACAAGAGCAAAGTTAGGGATCTTGACAGGAAAAAGGAAAATGAGAAGAGATACAAATACATCAAGGATCTTATTGAGCTCTCTACTCAAATGTTTAATCATAAATGATTTTTGTTCTCTGTTATAGTTTAGGTTCTTTGTATGGTTTTAAACTATTTTTAGGCCGCACCTAAACTATATTTTGTTTGGTTTTGGATTGGTTTTTGTTGTTTGCACTAGATGTTTTTATATTTGGTTTAGTTTTTCTCCTTGATATTTTATTAGATATATCTAGATTGTAGATCCTCTATTTTATCTAATCTAGAAAATCCATCCTTTTACTAATTATCAATAATAACAGTTAAACTTATTGTTCATTATGTTTTTCATCTTGTTTTACTTATTGGAATATTGTTATTGAATCTATAATTACTTCTAGTTTTGTGGTTAATTAACTTGGCATTCTATTTATTACATGAAACCTCCTCTCCATTTCTATACTCCTAATCATACCTCACACTCCTTTTCCTCCATACATTGTTGTCATGTAGGTTCAGTGGAGTGTTCTTGTGTGATCCCTAATCTTTGACCACCATGAGAATAAAATCTATGTAATATTTATAGCTTTAAATAAATGGGAACCTCCCCACTCCTAAGAGGAGGGACTTAGTCCAAGAAAATTAGTAGAAACCCCATATTTTGTTCTACAACAAAATATTTCACCAAACAATATTGGCTCCCACCATGTGGAATATTTTTTTGTCCTACATCCTATATGATCCACCTCACGAGTTTCCTGGAGGATCAAGGAATAACTTCCCCAAGTTAAGAGGGGATGGAAAATATCACCTTCATGAAAACATACCTATATTTATCACAGCCTATGGCATGTTGGAAGTTGAATATGAGAATGTGTCAATTCACTTATTTATGGAATTACTACAATATTTTGTTGTGGATTTCTACCATCTATCTAGAATATTAATCACTAATTAGGTGAATATGCAGGCTAAATTTGATGCTAGATTCAAACTAGATGAAGATGCTTATGAATTTCTCACATAATGGCATAAATGAAATAAGGAACTGAATGAGGCTATGAGGTATATCATTTCAAAATTTAACAGGTTGATTTATAAAATTTCTAAAGCTAAAAATCCCATTAAAGACAACTAATTGATGTTCTTTACAAATGCTTAATTGTCAAAAGTTGGATTCATTCTAAGAATACCTCAGCCCAACACCCTAGAAATAGATAAATACATTTATGTAGATATATTATATGATCTCATCATGTTGGTAAAAAATAAGAAAGGGTCAAATAAAGATAAAGCTTAGGGTTCTAGTTTGGGAACTATAGACCCTTTATTACAAAAAAATAGCTAATGACTAGTTTTCTCTTGAAAATTAGCTTGCTCAAAGCACTCCATAAAAATACACACTAAGGAAGAAATTATATAGTAAGAAAATAATTGTTATTACACCTTAGAGATGGCTCTATAAGATCCTCCTATCAATGCAACTTCAGAAGCACAAGAGGATGATGAAGAAAAAAATTATTGAGACAAAATATGAAGAAGAAGGGAATGTATTAGAGATTGGGGAGGTAGATGATGATGTGATTGAGTATTTTGAATACTTGTCAGATGAAGAGGAAGATGAAACTGAAATGAAAATCTACTCATGTGTGGTGTTTACAAGTTCACAATCACAAAAGAATAGTATTTTATTGCTCCCAAAAATAAGAAATTTGTAGATCCTCCTATGGAGACTCTATAAAAAATGATAATCAATAGGGGATCTCCATTACTTCCTTCCATGGACTCTACCAAGATGAAACAAGATGTCCTAATGGCTAATAATACACTTTCTTTTCTCGAGTAATTCACCTTCCTCTACTCTTGTAAAACATATTTTACTTCTTATAAATATGTAGTTACTACTCCTAAGATATCTCCTACTCTTAAGATAGTCTCTGCACCCAAATTAGTTTCTTATCCTCCCAAAAAAATCTAAAAACCTTAAAATTATTGTTTCTACGTCATTTTATATTATTTATCTTGTAAAGATATCTAAAGTATAAATGTTAGAATCGTAGTACTTGCAAACCCATCCTGAAAATTTCCATAAACTATTCGATTTTATCTAAATTAGTAATCCCAACCCTAATTATGTTTTACCCACTTTGAAAGGATTAATATCAAATCCTACCTCATCCCCATCATATAATCTTATTTCTTAAAGTTCATCCATTATAGGTAAGATTGAGCCACTTTACCTCTCTTTGATAGTTGAAGGTTATTAGTTGAATATCTCTGCATAATTGAATTTTAGACCTCTGTCAACGTAATGCCTATTAAAGTTACAAATGATCTTGGTCTCACTTTAACATGAGATCACAACCATTATTACTATATGGAGATTATAGAAGCTCCTTTTGTTGGGTGGATAAAATATTCTCAAGAAGCCTTCACCAGTTTTCTAGACAAGAAGGTGTTGATAACGATATTGGTAGCTAAAATTCCAGCCCCTTATGGAATTTTGTTGAGTAGAAATTTCTATCATGATGTAGGAGGTGAAATACAAATGGATTGTTCGTATACAAATATTTTGGTAAAAGTTCAAATTAATAAAAGACTACACCTTGTAGTTAAAATGAAGTACACTATTCAAAAGTCAAACAACCCAAGAGATAATATTTTATACCAAGATAATGGATATGAAAACTATTTTATGACATCTGATAAGGATGAATAACTCCCTATGTTGATGAAGGAGATGATAATTAATTGTGGACTTTAGAGTTTGATGACAATTATTCTCATTCATGTCCTAGTGCATGTGTTGTGTTATTTTCTCGTTTAGGAGAAATGTTTCCTTTTCAAATAAATTACTATTTTCAAACATGAACAACACTAAAAATATTAATCCCTTCTACTTGGTATGATCACTACCAAATATATGGAAATTAAGTTGTTAAAATGTCATGGATATGTTGAGGTAATTGTAAAATAGGTGAGAAATTAGTATCAAGAAAAGAATTCAAAACTCAACTACTCTAGGAAAAGAGTTTGGGAATGCATGGAAGCCTTTGAATATTTCTCCATTAAATTTATCCCTTGAGAGGAAAATTAAAAGGAATACTCTCTCATTATCTTAGATTCTTTGATGAATCCTCGTCCTTCACTTGATATGCAAGAGTTCTCTAGTGAGATGATTTTTAAGCCCAGTGTGCCAAATAATATTAATAAATGGAAGGTTTTAAATGATGATGACCATATTCTATATTTATTGGAGGAAAGATACAATTTCAATAACATTTTATACGAAGGAATTAACTATCCATAACAAGAATTGGTTGTAAATAAAGGCAAAAGTGAAATTTAAAAATTTGATTCAAAAGGTGTGATCAAGCTAAAAAGTAATAAGATTCTGAAAGAGTTGGTTTCTATTAAATAATTTTAATTGATAAATGTGATAATTTTGTAAAATTTAAATCCAAATAGTCTTCATGCAATTCTGTTTATTTTAAGAAATTCGGCATATGAACAAAAGAACAACCGAGGCTGGTCAACATAGTTAAATTATTCTCTCGAGAGGAGCAAAGGAGATTTGTCTCAATTTTGAAGAATTATTGTGATTTCTTGGCATACTCATATGAGGAATTAAATTCATTCAAACCATGTAAAATTCTATAACTATTAAATTAGGGTGAATTCTTTCATAAAAAGTAGAGGAAATACAATCCTAAGATAGCTGGAAAAATTTAGGAAAAAGTGCTTAAGATGTTGAATGCTAGGATCATCTTCCCCATTCACCATTCCACCTAGGTGGAAAATATAGTTCCATTTCATAAGAAGAATGGAAAAATAAGGATTTGTGTTGACTTCAAAAATTTGAATCAATCTTCATTAAAGGACAACTACCCACTTCCCATCATAGATCCGATTATTCAAGTGGTCATTAGTTCATACATGCTTTTCATGTTATATGTATTCTCTAGGTATAATCACATTGAAGTTACACAAGAAGATCAACACAAGAACTCCTTTGCAAATCCTTGGGTAACCTTTACATACATGTGTATACCATTTTGTTTTATAATTGTGGGAGCCACTTTCCAAAGCAATATGAACTTATCATTTAAATATTTTTAGAATAAATTCATTATGATATATACCTTGATGACTTCATGATCAAATCTAATAAGAAAGGTGATCACTTATAACACCTTGAACAAGTTTTGATTTAGTGTACAAAACTTTGTATGTTTCTCAACCTTAAGAATCCAATCTTCATAGTAATGGAAGGAAAGATTATGAGGCACATTTTAAACAAATAAAGCACTAGGATTAATATTGAATGAGTGGAAGCCATACAAAAACTCTCCTTTCCCATAACTAATCTAAGAGTTCATTCTTTCTTTAGTAAAGTCCATTTCCTTCACAAATTTGTACCTGATTTTGGGGAGATAACTAAGATTATCATATATATGGTGAAGTGTCAAGAAAGGTTAAAGTGTAGTAAATAATGTAAGAATGTATTTGATGATATCAAAAATCCATTGTTAAAGCTCCTACACTTTGGTATGTCCTAATTTTTTTAAAAAATCATCATATACTACTATGTTTCTAAACATACTTTCTTAACCATTCTCGGTGTAGAATAATGAGGAATAATTTAAAGATCCCATTACATTCATGAGTTTCCCATTGAACAAACATGAGATGAGATATTAAACCGTGGAGAAACATGGAAATTTTAACAGGGAATATATTTGTAATCAAAGGACTGAGATCAAATGAACATATCATTTACAAGCAAGATTTATCATGCAAGAAATAAGAAAGTGTGAACAATAGTGGGATAAAAATGACTTAGCTTCTATCTGGAGATCCGAGATGATTTTGGGCTAGAAATAGAATGGAATAATCTAGATCTAGATTGAGTAAAATTTTATGGATAAATTTAATCTAAAATTGCTTCATATAGGACCGCCCAGATATTGACATAACTACTTGGGCATTAGTGTCATGGAAATATCTCTAGATATAATATTTTCAGGGTTTAAAGATGTCTATTTATTCTGGATCTTTGTCACATGTATTTATTTGTAGGGTTTTATTGTCACACCTGAACTTAAAAAAAAACCCTACCTACCTACACAAGGATCAAGTAAACATTAGATGAAATAAATAATGTATATACTTGAGATAGAATGGCCTCGTTGGTCACCTCAATGTGATTCTCACCAAGTGATGCACTACATTTCAGACTGCATGTAGTTATAGTAAGTGTTTAATTCAATCATGTCCCTTAAAGTTAGGTATCTCTTGTTTCAATCACACCAAGATAGATGGATACAACTAATTTTACCTTAAGATTAATGTGTGAGATGATATATAGAAATATCCCCTCTTATGCGCAGTGAATAATGCGGTCAAAATATAATATTTGAATGTTTCTCTTTTCCCAAGTAGAAAATAGTAAGTAATAGCCCAAGTTTTCTATCCCTTAATAATAGTGGCTAAGTTTTGTATATATATAACTTATTTAAATTTTGATACTTAGTGACACCAAAGGTTAACCCAAAGAATTATAAAATACCCAAATTTAAGTTCCAAATGGTAATTTAGAAAACCAAAGAGAAGGGAAAAATTACCAAGAAGGGACCCTAGCACCCGAGAAGTAGTGTCCTTGATGGGAATTATTGTCCCAAAATAAAGAAATAGAAACATGACCAAGAATGAGGAAAATGATCCCTGTGACTTGACCAAAATATTTAAATCCAAGAAGTATAATAAAATGTCACAATCAAAATCATTAGAAGGACTAGGAAAAGGTGTCACCATTGTCTACTATTTATACTTAAATATCATGTATATAATAACATACTAGAGGCATGATGTAATAGTAATAAGTGCATAATTTTATGTGTACATTTTCCCCCACCCCTTTATGATATTTGGATGAAATTCAATAATATAAATGATATAAAAAGAACATACATGTAGAGGTATGAAGGATTTGAAATCAATGTGTGTCAATAGTAAAAATCGTAGCATGGTGAATATTAGATCGCCATTTTTATCCGTATGGGGTGAATGTGTTGTCACAGAGTCGAAAAGAAAACATGTTATGGAGATATAGGAGACTCTGAATCTTAGATATTGAAGGAGGGGTTGGCGGTGATCAATTCCTATATCAGGTGTAAAAATCTATGGATTTTAGTGTCTTGTCACTAGAGAAAGCGTGTTGGGAGAGTGATCATCTTTTATTTCCTCCATGAAACTTCCTCAAAATAGGCTCCATTATTGCATAAAAAAATTAACCAGGTTGTTACTTGACTAATAGAAACATAAAAACCCTTGTAAAGTGGAAAAAGATAGGAAATGAAACCTCATTACTACCACTGCGTGATATAAGGGTGTAAACTAGGACATCCGGGAGGAAAAATTGATCTTGTTAAAATTAGATTTGAAAACAACATATAATGATTGAAACATAGTATTTGATTAAACTTTCTTTATTTAAACCAACTTTGGAGAATTTAATTTCACCTGGATTAGGTCATTTTGGGATGAAATTTTGAGAATTTGAGATAGTTTTTACTTAGAATAATTTTATTGTGTGATTTCAAGTAAGAAATGTTAAAGGGTTTTACTATTGCGTCATGATCAATTGAAAATAGACTGGTAATACAAAGTGTGGTTTTATGTTCCATATTGGAATTTTTCCTAAATCATTTTAGGAGGGTAATAGGATAACACCAAATATTCCCCCTTTTAGTAAAGGGTGAGAAGTGATTCAACGAATGATGAGCCGAAAGAAAAGTAGATATAATGTTTGGAGAGAATTTAGAAACGTATAGAATAGAATAATTAGTATTGAGTGAAATATAATTTTAGCATAAACAAAGTATATGAAGTGTGGTAGTCATTGTTTGATGTGATATATGTCAAAGAAATGATTCTAGAACCATCAATGGTGTAGAAAATGGACAAACAAAGCTCAAGATACAAAGGAAACAATGCTTATTAATTATTTACCACAATAAGAAGTATAATAACCATAGTGATTGTGGTAGCAATAAGATTTAATATAAATAGTAAGGTTTGGAAAGTAAATAGAAATTTTCAATTTTGAATAGAATAGGTGTGATTTTATTTTTGTATTGCAATGATGTAACATGCATGAGAGGGCAACGAAAAAGAGAGCAAAAGAACCATTGAGGAGCTTGATAAAACTGATGCTGCCCACATGACTACTTTGGGTATGTTTCGCACCTGGAAGAGAGTCAAGACCAGCATTGACAAAGCTACCAAGAAGTAGTATTGGTTGCTTCTGCTGCTTTTGTTTGTTTTTTTGCTGTTTTTTGCGGTCTCTTTACTGCTTTTTGTAGTAATTTTGTTGTTTTGTCTCGTTTGAGTAGCTGTTTCTGGGCTACTTCGAGCTTCATTGTAACACTCGGATCTTGATCCATTCTCTCTGATTCTCACTCTTATTCTAGCTCTTAGGCCTTCTTTTGTTCTCAAGGGTATAGTCCCTTTCAAAAAACTATTTGCCAATAATAAAAAAAAACATGCATGAGAGGTGATAATGATAAGGTTCAAGAGGGTCATAGAGGCGTTAATGGCTTAGATGACATATAAGCTAGTAAGTATTGTGTTGTTGAAGTAGGCTAGAAATTATTGTAATAATTTTTAGTTGTTTTACATTGTTTAAATTTTTGAGTATTTGGGATTTTATGTCCAAGACAGATCCCGTGAGGTTGGTTTTATCCTTTGGACGGTACCATCCATTTTTGGTGTTACTCTCCAAGTATCATGAGGTACCATTCAAGACAATAGGTGTTTCTTTCTAGGATTATTTGTGAGATATTTGTCATGGTTTTGCATGACTAAATCCCCGATTTGGGGTTTTTTTGTTTTTTATGTTATGTAGAGATATACATTTGCCAAAGTTTTGTTCAAGAAATATTTTGTCTACCTTGATGGCTTTGGGATTAGAGGAGGAGTGGGACATATTAGATTGTGTCGAATACATCACATAACTAGAGTCGGGAGGTTCCCCATAATATGCATCCGATCACACCACTCTATGAGAGATGGTGTGTAGATACATGTAAATTTTGGTTACCTACTTGAGAGATGATAATAACTCTAAAGGATGCATATAGGATACTACGCTTTCTATTGGTGGGGAATTGGTCCAAATTATTCCCCGTGAGATACATAATGGAATTAGAGAGTTGTGAGATAGTATTTTATAGGGTCTTAGATACGGGAAGAATCATTTATTACTATGGATGACATAGTGAGACTAGTTCTTTCATTGTTACATAATTTTATTGTAGCTATATTGGATTCTTGTGTTGTTGTTGACACGGGAGGTATGTCATTATCATATAGGATGCACAAGATTTGTATGAGTATAGAGAAGCATGGGACATAGTTTTCTTGGATCCATTGCATGTTGGCTCACTTGTATAGATATTTGTACAGTTCACGTAGGAGGATCATGGTGGAGGGAACATTATTACACATATAGTTATATGAGAGCATATTAGTAGTGATGCCATTGAGTAGTCTATGATTGGATTGGGCATGACCATATATTTTTACAATAATGTGGGTTAGACCGAGGGGTCGTGGGTTTAATAATATGATAATAGTTCTATTTTGGAAATGATAGGGCCTAGTGTTTTGATTTGGAGACCATATATTGACTATGGTGGCTTGTCGAGAACCATGTTGAGTTACGATGCATCTAACACATTATATGGATAGAAGATATATTTCCAAGAGTGGATGAGTTCTTTCATTATGTGTGTGTGTCATGGTATTTTCAGATATCCCATGATGTGCCTTAAGATCCATATGTATGGCATAGATTGATTCATGTTGCAAGGATACTAGGGATGATGCCAGTCCGACAGGATCCTTATTATTCTAGTCATGTGTGGGTGAGGTAGATGTGTAGATACAATGAAAAATTGAGTAAATGACATATGGTGTACCCTAGAATATGCACAATAGATGGTGAAGCACGATGGGTGCTATTCTTTCTTATACTTGTTGGATATAGTGGGAGAGCCACTAGGTGTATAGGAAAAAGGGGGTCCTTCAAGATTTCAAGTACCTTACCTTAAGGGATATGTAGTGGTAGAAGTGGTTACATGAAATAAGTAGGATATATTGTGATTTGTATTTGATAGTGTAATTTTTAGTGTGCATGTAATGTGTCAATGAGGTACTAATATGGTGTAGGTATTCCAAGTGATGAGTATCGGATCATAATTATAGATACATTAGCAATTACATTAACACATAACATTCACCTAGATGTCTTTGTAGGAGGAGGGATCTTAGAGAGATTGGATCACATTTCTGGAGAGCATGCTCACTTATTTGATCTTGTGATGGTGGAAGAAACCATGTGTATAATTTTGAAGCTAGAGGTAAATGAGGCTAGGATGTAGATAACATGATAGAGAGAGAAAGTTTGAGGAGATTTCTTACCACATAGTATGTTTGAGAGATATGTGCGGCTCCAAGGCCGATATGTAAATGTGGTGGCCAAGACAGTGTCACTATGAACTCGCTTAGAGGAAAAGTAGTACCAAACACGATGATATAGATTTAGTGACAGGGCTTTGAGTTCGAGAGCATGGATAATATCCTTAAGTAGTAGTGAGGAGGATGCATAATATATGTTTTAGTGGGTACTATCCCTTTATTTTTATTATAAATATTTTGAGATATGTTTTGTGAATCCTGAGAGAGTATATAAATGGTTGATGTCGTCCATCCGTGAGGAATTTTTCTACTTAGCAAGCCAAATGATGCACATTACCGTGTAATTAATTAAGAAATATATTGTTTATATTAGAACAAGGAATGCATTTGATGACTACTTAGCCAATGATGCTGAGATGAAGAAGATCTGTTATGGAGTTTGAGTATAAGAAGGTAGGGATTACGATGAATATTATTAAAATTAATGAACCTATCATGAGGATGGCCGCACAATTACTCATAATTTTGAATGGAAAAGAAAGATGGACCCAAGTGAATAAACAATGGTTGCATGTATGTAAGAAAATATCATAAGGCATGATATATAATATTTATTCCTTTATAGCAGAGGAGATCATTAAATATACATGCGAAGGAGATAATATTATATTTGGAAATATTTTATTGGTAATAGCGTTCTTTAAGATTGGGGTGCCTGATGGGCCCAAGGACAAGATGGGACTATCCCGAAGAATATCCCTTTCCAAATGGTTTTCCAAATATACTTGTGATTCAAACACCATTATGCAAAATGTGTGTGGATAAATGGTATAAAAGGATGTGTGATGCATTCGATGCAGAGTGGAGAATTCTAGTTGAGTTTCTTTTTCTTATAGATGGGATTTCCATGTTTGCAGTCTATCAACAATTTTATATTGGGAGGTTTACATTAATTGATGGTACTAAAATTACATGGTGAAAAATCATGTTTCCTTTTACAATGCATTACTTTCAGGGTGTTGTGAATAGGTTTAAAGAGGCACGAAGTTAAGACTTGATATAAGAAAAGTGGATAAGGAGCACCATGATATTATTCAAACACTTGTTTACCCCAAGAAGTATGCCTATGAAGAGAAGTATGTATAAAAGAGCATTCACTTGTATAAACTAGTTAGATTACAAATATATTCGATGACCGCAATAAAGATATACATATATCTAAGGCCTTAGTTTGTGGATGAGGCATTCATAGAAGATGATGTGAGTATTCCTAAAGAACCCTCTGTGTAGAAGAAGGTCAAACAAAAGAAACAATGGTTCGATGAAACTCCCATAGTCATTGGAAGTGAGGAAGGAATTAGGGATAAGAATCTCATTTCTATCACACTCGTAGGGACGGACATCAGTGCATAAGGAGGTAGAGCCAAGAACATATTTAAGTAGGAAGGATACTAAGGGGAGGTCTCCAAAGTAAAGAAGGAATAGATAATAGTACCTAGTTCGGACTCGAGGAGATGGAAATTCTGAAGGAATGAGAGGTTAAGAGTGAGGAAGAACTAGAGGAAAAGGTGAGTCTACATGTGTACATGGTGGATGAATTAGATACGAGAGGGCTAGAGTACACATTTTGAGGACATACATGTTATGGAGATGGATAGAGAATAGTAATTTAGATCACATGACAATCGGGACACTCAAGAAAAAAACTAGAGTGGATGATAGAACATGGGGTTGTGAACATTCCTAACCCTAAGCTAGAGCATAAATTGGAAAAATAAGTCACATAAATCATTGAGCATTTGGTCAAGCATGAAGTAACAAATTGTAAAGAAGAAGAAAGGAGTGAAGGATGGACTAAATCTTTAAGTGTGGAAACAACTCTTGTTGTTGGTTTCCCTAAAGGTGTTCATGGAAAGAATAGGAGGCCATGTTACACTTTATAAGGTCCAGTAATACATTATGTTGATGACCCAAATAAGGTTTTACGAGCTAGGTATAAAATCATGGTACCTTAAGACAAAAATTTAATGGTCATTTTTTAGTAAGGAGGAGGCACTGCCACACACCATGAATATATTATCTTATGTTCTTGAGTCACACATTGATAAACCAAAGTTTCAGGTAAGTGCTCATTTGTTAATAGATTCTCGAGATGTGGCAAATTTTAGAGAAATTTACCCATTAGTTGATTCATAACAGTTGTCGAATGAGAAAGCATGCAATGCACTGAATAAACTATGAGTGAAGGTTGACACTCATATTTTTTATAAGAAAAGTAAGATATGGTTTATGTAAATGGGGCTAGATGAGAAGAATAAGGAAATACGAGAAAGAGACATGGAAATAAAAGAGGAGAAAATTATTGCACAGCTTAAGACAAGAGTTAACAAAAGAAAAATGATGGATGTTTGTTACATATAAGAATGCATAATTTATCACTGATGTGATCTTACTTGCATGCCTAGATTTGGCCCCACATCCTAAATTAATGTATGAGTCATAATTTCATTATCTATAAGATCTAACGTGCATAGTTATAACTCAACAACCACCCCTTACATTAGAATCTACAAAAGAATTTATAGCACAAAAAAAGCAATAAGAAAAGGAAAAAATTGCAACTACCACAACATAGTATACCGAGCTAATAGAAGAAGTGAAAGTGGTTGTTCATATTGCAGAAGTTGACTATGACAACTACACGATAGGGATCATGTAGTAGGACTGCTTGTTTCCAAAGATGAAGTAGATCTGAAATAACTCTAGGCTAAGAACAAAGGGAACATGGCTGATCATGAAATGATATTGGCCAAAGTTGAGTAGAAGAGGGAGGAAATTGATTTGTTAAGGGTATCGATCAAAAAAACATTGAAGGAAATATACTCCTAGGTCACATGCAAGATGGACACACTAGTTGATATAGGAAAACACATTGAGAGTATAGTAAAAATTTTGAAGTTAAGGGGTGATGACTTTACTACTGCAGAGGCTTAAAAAATTATCGGTGAAACCTTGAATCAAGTAAGTGCAGAGTTAGAGGGATGGAAGAAGTTGATAATAGTAGTGAATAAGGAGTTCCCCCTCATTTTTCTCCCATTAAATTGGATTCTTTAATTCTTTGGCGTAAACCATGTTGACATTATTTATTCTTTGATTATTGGAGGAGCACTTACCATTATTTATATGAGTGTTTCGAGGACAGACAACATGCCTAGTGTGGGGTAATGTTGGGTGTCAAAAAAATGAAAAATTATTGAATGTATATAGAGGCACGTGTGCACACATAATGGATATAGAAGGAAAGTGTGGATCAATGAGAAAGATGAGCGTTCTAGATGAAAGGATTTACAGATGGATGGAGGAACTAACAGCACACAAGGGACTATATAGGAAAGTAGGGATTTTCCACTTTTTGGGTATTGAGCTAGGTATGAAAGGTGGAGTTGGTATTGGCACGTAACAAGTGGGCACATGGATAGGCACAAGTTTTATAGAGTTACGTCCTAAAGACTCGCACCCGGGAAGATAGTTTGGAACTTAGCCATTTTTCATGTACAGGATAAAAATAGACATGGAGTGATGATCACACATTATATAAATATAAGAAGACTTAGAGGATACACAAGAGCTATTTTGAGAACAAGAAGAAGATCAAGATTCATGCATAGTTTGAGCTAATAATAGTATTAGAATTATAGTTAATTATAGGTAATCTATTGTTAGGTGAAGCTTTCATGCTTCTTGATTACCTTTGTAAGTAGCACATGGCTATTTTGATCATGCATCCTATTTTAATAATACATGGGCAGTGAAGGGAAAATCCCCACCCCTATATATATGTATTGATTTGCATAGTTTTGATATATATATGTTTGTGTGTGAGTGAGAGAGAGAGAGAGAGAGAGAGAGAGAGAGAGAGAGATCAGATCAGTATGTAACAAAATTCTTTTGGTATGATTTAATGTGCATGGATTTGTGATGGTAACTATGATGTATTCATCTATTGAGATTTGTGATGATATAATATGATGGATCCGTAGATGGATATTGATTGTTGATGTCTTTGTTAATGGTTGTCGTATGTTGAACCTAGTATTAATCATTATGTAATCTATATGTTTACTAATTATGTGTATTTTCAATTTGAGTTCATGGATATGATTATGAGAATGGGATATGTACTTTAGGGTTTGGTTATTATGAACATGTAAGCTAAATTTTTGGTAAGATAATAACAAAGATGGATCTGGTACCTTTGCGCACTTCGGTGAGTAATTAGTTTTATTTGAGTGATGTTACAATGCATATAGGGGTTGAGTGGGAAAATAAGAATACAATGCTTATGTGTGCAATTATGTGCCTAAGTTCTCTAGCATCAATGATGTAGAGATAGGGGGCAATAGCTAGATGTAAAATGTAAATGGTGGATGCAATATAATGAATACAACCCTTCCTATGCATTGTGTGTGATGCAATGATGAACAAATGTAGTCCCTTGCCTTAGTAGATAGTTATCCCTTTATAGTAGATAGTTCGTGCATAAGATAGTAGGTATGTTATGTTTATATAGGGATATCTTACTCAAATTTCAACACTAATGACTTGAAAATATGACTAGTACCTAGAGAAATGAGAGGGTAATTATAAATACCAACCTCAAAACTCTAAATTAGACGCAAGTGTTGTTGGGGCTTGGGCACCTAAAATTATAGACCGGATCACCCATGGGCACCCTAGGACTACCCTAGGTTCCCTATTGAAAGACTAGATATGATAAATAACCAAATAACGACACCTGAGACTTCCTAAAAGATGACCAAAAATGTGTAAATAACTGATGATTGTGTAAGAAAAATAACAATGATGACCAACTAACTAACGACATGAATATGGGATAGGCCATTAGTGAATACTTTTCTTATGTGAGATCCATATATAAAATAACATATTTGGCGGTATAAATGTAATAGCAAGTGTGTGATTTTGTGACTACACTTTCCCCACTTTATGTTGGTGAGTAGAAATATTTGTAACACAAATTCGATAGAGATGTGTACCTAATAGAAAGTAAAAGAATCCCATGTTGTAGTAGAACATGCATATGTGGTAGTAAAAGTGTTTTGAAAGAACTATAAAGTGTTTTGAACCATGGATCGAGTGTTTATCATGAAACATAGTGAAAAGTGTAATGTAGCAATGAAGTGCATGGAAAAGGTATTAAAATTTAGAAATGAGAGCAATGAAGTGCATGGAAAAGGTATTAATATTTAAAAAGGCCAAGGGATAAACCATTAAAGCCCTACCACAAAACCAAAATAGTACAATATCAAAGCAACAAGGCTATACAAAATTAAAAGGAAGAAACCAAATAGAAAATAAACTATCTAATAGTAGCATAACCAAGAGACTAACAACATAACACTTAGAACTAGTAGTAACCAAACAACATCCCATATAAGTAGCTACTCTTTTATCAGGTCACCCATGGAATTCATGCATCCATTCCATTCTTTGACAAGGGATTCAACGGTAGCTTTCCAAACCTTGTAGTTTTGCTTAGGGACCTTTACATTGGGGCCTTTACCCTCTTTTCCCTTTCCTTAGCAAGATCCATGGAGTGGATCATCTCAGATAAAAGCTTGAGATGGTGGATGGTACTCTTAACATTGAGAAGATGGACGTCACGAATCTAGAACACTTCTTTCATTTTTAGCATGTCCTTGGCCATTTCCAGGCTTCTCTCATGGTGTTCTTGAGCTATTCACTAAGGACCACCGAGGAAAGATTTTCCACTTTATCAGTTAAATCTTTCAAATCCATGGAGACCATACTAATCTTGTGTCTATTAATGTTGGTATCAATCCTACAATGCTCAAAATACCGCATGAAAGAATGGGTCTTAATAGCCGAGTCTTGAGCAGTGAACAGTTTAGACTGGGTAGTCTTCAGAGCATGTAATATCTCAATAGCATCCTCTGAATTCTTAGAGTGTTTATCATCAACGAAAAACCAAGGCTTTTTTCTCTCCCCTCATCACTATTATCCCCATCAATAGTGGCCTTGTCCAAACTGGAACCCGACAAGTCCGGATTCCCATCATTGTTTTCCCCGAATCTAAAATCTCCACTTCCTCCACCTATTTAGGATCCTCCTCACCCTCCAATTTTTTGATAGCTCCATGGCTCAGATTGGATCTAGTACACTTAGCCATAGGTTTTCCAAGTGGGTATTCACTAAGACAATCCTCCTTAGTACCGATCCTTCGAGTAGTTAAGGCTCCAAATTTATCATTTTTCCCCAAAAGGGGAGTACCCAACCTAAGTAAGGTTTTAATGAGGCCCTGATATAGAGGAAGGGACAAAGTTCCTTTTTCCACCATACCAATAGATTTTGCTAAGGAGGTGTAAAGAAAGAAAGGGAAATTGTAGGCCTTAGTGTTACGCACATTATTCAACATGGGAAAATGGTAACCATAAATCACTTTATACCTACCTTATAAGGTGATGTATGACATAAACAACCGAGAAATTTCATCATAAGGGTGGGAAAAATTTCCACGAGCATATCCATTATGAAGAGAGATAGGCGTACCCTTACCTTGCATGAAACACTCTATCTCCAGACTATAATCTGACTTTGTCTTGTAGATACATCTGCCTTCCAGAGATAAACCCGAGACCTTGGAAATAAGCTTAGGTGAAATGGAAAAAGAGAAATTGCTGACCCATACATGGCCCTCCTTCCAAATTTTCACCACCACCTCACTAAGCTTCTCATCGTGGCCATCAAAAATACTGAAAAATGGCAGCATGCCTACCTTTTCAAACATATTTTCCACCTTGACAAACATCTCCTACCTCTTCCAGGGTTCAGTGTGAACTAAGTCTCCCCCCATACTACTGGTTCTATTCTTCCTTCTGTTCTGTAAAATGATAACTTCCCGAGTCCTAGCTTCACACTTTCAGAGAACAAATAAATCCAGATCGCGCTTCAAAGAGAAGAAAATAAATTTAGCACAAGTGCAAAGAATCATGGAAGATTTTCATGAGTCTAAATAAATTTTTCCTCATTTGTGGAAGAGTTAACAGTTAAACCTTCCCTTTTCATTATTTCAAAAAAATTGGCATGCATCATGATGGGATCCTCCACCACCTTTAGACCCCTAGTATTCACCCCCAAATTTTCCATGTAATCCATGAGAGAATTTCCTTCATGGTACACATGATTAAAGGAAATGGTCTCAAAAGTGGATGCAAGAAGTTTAGTTTTATTTATGAAGTCCTCAATAGATATAGAGGGTTGAGAAATTCCTTTCAAACAAGAAATAATATAAAGGGAGTCCCCTTCCACTTCCAGAAGTGTTAAGCCTTTCTCCTTAGCTAACTTCACCCCCAGAACATTGCAGCAACCTCAACAACATGTTGAATTGGAGGCCAAGATCAAAGAAGTACACAAGAATAAACCTACCTTGGGAGTCCCAAAGAACACCTCCACCCCCATCTTTCCTAGGATTACCTTTCACTGCACCATCGAAATTGAGTTTAAAGAAGCCATCCTTAGGAGGATTCCATTTAATCCTCAAACGAGGATTACTTATTTTAGATTTAGGGTCACCTGTAAGGTTCCAATTCTTAAAGAAAGGAAGTTCATTGTCAAGGATTTCCATTTCATTTTGCCTCAGAATAGAGAAATTGTTTCTAACAGCCTATAGGAGTTTGTTAATATTCACCATAAGTTTCTTGTTCTTGAAAATCCTTCTATTTCTTTCTTTCCACAATTCCCACCATAGGTGACCCAAACTCATAACCCAAATATTTTTAAGTCCTCAACTAAAGAAAGGGAAGCTCCATTGAATCCAAGCATCCTTGATCTCCTTAGGAATAACCCAGAAGACTAAGAAACAACCCAAAATAGAAGAAAGCATAAGATGGGAAATGGGGCATTCCAAGAGAAGATGAATCAATATTTCCATATTCACTTCATACAAAACACATCTATTGGCCATCTGAAACCTATTTTAGCTAGATTATCAACAATGAGAATTTTATTCATAACTGAAAGCCAAAAGAAGACATTAACCTTTGGGGTTATGTTCTTATTCCAAATTTTACCAACATTTAAATCCTCTTCACTAGTCCCTTCCTAAAAAAACAAGGAATAAGTATATTTGATAGAGAAATTACCACTTTGATATTTTTCCCAAACTATTCTATCCTAGTCCTTGCTGTTACAAGAAACATAATTTTTTAAGAAATCATTGAGCCTACTAAAATGATCATTGAATTCCTATATTTCTAGTTCCAAGATTTCCCATGTCTGAAAGTTGTCATCATTAACCATATAGTTAATTATTTTATCACCATATTTATCTTCAAGTGACTAGCAATTTGGGAGAATTGATCTTTAAGAATAAAATTCCCAGCCCATTTATCTTTCCAGAAACTTATCTCGTTTCCATTTCCTAATTTCCACTGCTACCGCTAGCCATATTTAATTTTTTCCAGCTTAATAGCTTTACATATGCATGAACCATTGAAGGATTCTCGTTTGAAAATCCATCTCTTATCATTAATATCTCGCCCAATATTTTTCTTTAGAATTCGGTCCATACTCCATTTTCCTTAGTTAATAGCTTTCCATAATGTGTATGTTATGGTGGTAGGTATACTTCTAAAAATAATGCCACAAATGGGGTGTAAACTTGAGTATAAATTCTCATGATATGACAAAAATGATGTGGTGTGAATTAGTTGTGTGAATAAGCACGAAATAATGACTATAATAAAGTAGGTGAAAAATTAACTATAAGTAGTGAATTGAAAAAGTGTTTAGTCACTTCATTTTTGTTTGCACAATTGTGAGGTTGAACAAAAGTGAGTGAAAATTCCACAAGTGAGAGCAACGTGTCCTAGTTGGTTCGAGAGGGTGGTGACCATCGTAGCAATGTGCACGTCCATGGAATTGGTAAGTGTAATGTTTTTTGAAAAATGAATGGTGTGATATTCGTATTTATTGAAATTTTGTAATTTTGATAATTTTTATTTTCTCGATGTTTTAGACCTAGAAAATATTAGTGAGGATGCTAATGACCCTTGGGATAGGAGCGCCTAGAGCTAGGTGTTAGTGTCCTACTCCTAGGTGCCCTAATCCTACATCCGGGCTCCTAGTCGAGAATGTGTGTATGTGGCCTAGAATGGTACACATTACAAGTATAGTGTATAATAATTTGATAAACGAGTGTGTTTGGATTGGTGTAGTGTTCTAATGTTGTGTTTGTGGTCGTTTTGTTATTTACATAGGGATATTCACTTGAGAGATTTTACGTTGGTCGTCATTTGAACACGTTACTTGGGCTAGGCCTTGTCGGATCATGAGTGGGATGTGATGGACCATTATAGCCTATGACACATAGAAAATATGGGGGATGTGACCTATAATATGCCTATGTTGTGAGAATTATGAGAGAGATGGTGTACAAATACATACACTATTTTGTTTCCTACATGGGAGATGACCGTGACGTTGGAGGATGTTTATCATATACTACAATTTTTGGTTGTTGGTGAGAGAGTATAGGTTATGCCCTTAGAGAATATGGAGAGGTAGATGTGATTGGAGAGATGATATTTTATCGGGAATCGAGTACTTGTCAAGCCCCATATTAGCTTCGGTGTTATTATGAGGTCTAGTGTTCCACACTTGTGGAAGTTTATTTCCATGGTGACTACTTTATCTATCATAGTAGAGGGGGAGTTGTATGCATCTTATATAATATGCATGACATATGTCATTTTATATAGGAGGAGAGTGCTAGATATGCGTTGGAATGGTATGCGTTGGCCCACCTATATAGGGACTTATACTAGTTTACTCATGATGAGCATGTCGATGGGATAGGAGCTATTAAAATTTTGTATGTGTGGACATATAAGCACATATCAATGTTGAGACTAGTTGGAGGTCCACAAGGAGAGTGGGCTAGGCCAGATATATATGTGACGAAGTGGATGAATATTCATTTACATAGGATGGAAACAGATACCTACAAATCATTAATAGATAAGATGGGGCTCAATGCGGTTACATGGAGACCATACCATGATTATGGGGGATGGCTCGAGGATGTTGTAGAGTTGTGGTGTACTTGGAGGAATATGTGGTTGGAGGATCGATTCCCGGAGTGGCTGAAATTGTTTAGGTGGAAAGAGTGTCGCGATAGTTCGACATGGCTTAAGATGTGCCCTTAGATCCATAAATATGGTTATAAGAGATTAGAGCAATGAGAAGGGTCAGGTCTAGACTAGGGCCCATAGGAGAGTAGCTAGTACCTCACAAAGTGATAGAGACTATATATTATAATGATGTAGTTTGTATACGGGAGTATCGCACATGGTGGATGACACATCAAATGGTAATGTTGTTTCCATTGTTTACGAGATGTAGCAGCATTACTGCATGTAGCATAGAGAGAGGGGGACCACATGCCCCGATAATTTGGTAGTGGGTGTAGCAGAGTGTAAGTATCTAGATATAGCTATGTTGTGTTTTTTTGTCTTATGTTTTAGTAATAATGTTCTAACACATTGTGTTATTTTTTTGTAGGTGATGTGTATTGGTCCCTAATAGTAGACACGTCTATCTTCACATTGATTTGGAACATTATGAATGATGTACTTGAGTGAGTGGATGATATAACAAAGTAGCATACCCATTTGTTTGATCAAGTGTCCATAGCAGCAGCGATGTGTACTATATTTCTAGGTGAGAGGGATGAGGCACACAAGGAGACTCAACGAGATAGAGAGGTGTTGGGTGGTGGTCCCTTAGCGTAGGATGTATTCGCACGATACATGGATTTGTAACATAATTTTTCAAACCAGTCTATGGAGAACACTTTATTATATAGGAAAGTGGAGAGGTATCGAGGTCAGTGAACAATGACATAGAGTTAGTGGAGAGGCATCTAGTTATAGGGATCTTGTAGTACCCGAGAGTGATAGTGATGATGAGGTTTGATTGGTATTATTGTATATGATGTAGGGGAGTTACCCCTAATGATGAAATTTTTTTATGTAATGATGAATCTATTCGATATAAATATAGATAGATGGTATTGATATATGATGAGTTTATTTCATTGTGTATCGATGTTGTAATGTGATCGATGATGTGTGATTTGGTGATTAGTGTCAGAATATATGTGATGTGTTTGTCTATTGTTAGTGTTGATTGATGTAATATTTGTGAAATGATGAAAAATATAATGTGCAATAGATAACATATGTAAAGCGAGTGATAAGCTAAGTGAAATATGTATTAAATGAAATTTTGTAATGCATAGTTAGTGTGATGATGATAGCATAATGAATGTAAAAAGAGATGATGTATGAATATCGAACTAATGTTGTATGATGATGTGTGCATTATGATTATCTAATGTAATCGTAATATATTAGTGTGATAAATAGAGGGGGAAAATAGATGATGCCCCAACATATGGATGATTAGGTTCATGTAGTTAAGACACTCAACAAGAAAGAATGAACCTTGTAAGAAAGATTACATCATTGGGAAATGATTGAGCATATTAAATGAACAATAAAGTGTATGATGAAAGGTTCTTAGAGAGGAAACCTCAACAATCATGTTAGAAATGTAAGAACACAAGTGTATTATCGGGGGGTGAGGTGATAGTAATCACCTACTAAAGATGAAGGCGGTGTGAAGTGGTGGAAGCATGTGGGATGGAAGAAGTATGAGTTTATGAAATTAACCAATGTCATATGGAGCTGCGGTGCTATGCACAAAATTTGTGTGCTATGTAAGCCAATGTGAAGGAGCAGTGTGATGTGGCAGATAACATGAACGTGATAGATGAGATGGATGTAGTGAATGCAATGGATGTAATGATGTAGTGGTGTATGGATGTAGTGGAGAGTTTTTATGAGTAAAAACTACCACTTTGTAGATGTACCATGGCCTAAACACCAAGAGTAGGAGGAAATGCCTTAACTATAGTAGAAACTCTCTAATGAGATAGAGGAGAGATGGATCAGTCACGTGAGCAAGAACCAAAGGAGATGATTCCCTTATCCTATAATTTTTGTAATCTATTATGGAGGGAAAGATAGTCATTTTCCCAATGGCCATTTATGCGATGATAATTATAATAAGGTTCATCATGTTGATGATGTAGCCTCGTGTTGTGGGTGATGATGGTTTAATGGTAATTGAATTAGGTATTTATCAAGTAAGGAAAACAACACATGATGAGTTCTAGTATGATGGGAGAAATACAATGGCTCATGTGACATATATGGAGTGGAAGGAGAAGTGGCCTTTCGTAAGAGGAGAATAAGTATGCTTGTAATGGTTGAGTAGGTTGATATTTCTTTCCTTTCTTGTGAGGAAAATATGGATACTATGTAGGATTCTCAACCAATTTCGATGGAGGAGGACTAGATGATATGATAGAAGTAGATTTATGTGGAGAGTCAATGAATTTTTTTGAAAGAAGATCTTTCTCTAGATCTAGGACTTTGTAGCAGATAAGAATGAATGACTTGCATGTATCATACTACAATCTTTGCTTAAGTGTGGGAATCGGACCATGAAAGAAAATAAATTAATTTTCTAGATCAATAGGTTGGACTATCAATTTATGTATACAAGTATTAAACCTTATGATATAATCCTTTATAGGTTCATAGGATCCCTAATGTAAAGTAGGTAAGCAATCATAAGTAACTTTAGGGCCATTTTTGATGATAATCGATGAAATAAATCTAACTCCATGTCATAGAAGGTACTAATGGACCCAGACGGAAGATGAGTGTACCATTATAATGCCTCATCAATAAGACTATATCGAAAGGCCTTAAGTAATAATCTATCATTAGAATAAGAGTTCATAAGCATGTGATAATGTAGAAGATGAGCATGAGGGTCACCAGTACCATAAAAAAGTGAATGTAAGCATGATAAATTCCTTAGGAAATGCATAATTATGAATCTTTTTAGGGACAAGGTTACCATGTAAAGAATTGTTGTCAATAGAAGTATAGTAAGCCCTAATTTCTAAAGTGAGTTATTGGACCTGAGATTGTAATTGACCTATGACATGCATGAGAGAAATGATATCCTATGAAGGAATAGTGGAAGATGGAAATAATGTATTAAGAGGTTGTAATTTTCCATTATGAGTGATCATAGGAATATCAAGAGATGATAAAGAATATTTCGATGTTAAGGTTAGACTAGGAGTATGTTTTGAATAATCTATAATAGGTGATGTAGATGGAATATCCATAGCAGTGGTAGGACTAGCATCAGAAACATCCCCAATAGGTAAGGTGACCAATGGAGATACATCTATATGAGAAGAGGAAAAAATGGGTGTAGATGATGTAATAAGAGGAGATGAAACGATACGAGAAGAAGAAGTGATAGATGGAGGTGAATCATGCACAATGCTAGATGTAATATTAGGAGAAGGAAGTTATGGAATAGGAGATTCACATTTTACAGTATGAAAATAAAGAGAACCATGGCTAGCAACCACCTCATCGGTGTCGACAGAGACTCAAAAATGTGAATATCGCTAAGAATTATATCAATAGGATCATCGACATAATATGGAGTATGCAAGCTAGTATGAGATGTATCATGAGAAGTAAGACTAGAAGTAGGAGAATCATAAGAAGGAACTATAATAGTGGCCTAACTAGGAGAAGAATAATCAACATGTACATGTGAATGATGATCAATACTTAGTATGTAATCAATAAGAGAATCATCTAAAATATTCTCAAAAAGATCATAAGGATGATCACAAGTAGTCAGTATAACATGGTGTACAATAAGTGGAAGCTATTGGATCCTCAAAAATACTAATGCTAATGGGATAATATTTAAAATGATTAGGCAAATATTACTGACCATCTAGATGTTGCTATTGGATATGAGTTGGAATAGGAGTAGGATGACTATAGAGAGTTGTGATATCAACAATGTAAACCTCGTCATAGGTAGGATTAACACTAAAATGAGGCATGATGGGCGAAGAAGAAGAAATATCCTTATCCATTAGAGTTTGAAGTGGATCCTAGGGAAAATATTCTAGATTACAGGTTCACTAAAATGATTAATGGAAATTATGAAAAATTTCTAATATTATAAGTTAATATAAACTAGTAACAACAATGGAATAACTAATAAGAAATGAAATATAGATGTTAACTTATTTTACTTGATATTTAAATGAAATGAAATTTTTTAAATAGGAGGGATAAAGTACTAACCTGAAAATGACTTACCTCATTATGATTCTGGACTAAAGAGGATGATGTGCGAGATGAAGAAGAGTATGAAGGTATGACCTAGGAAACTATAGTAGCTCCTAAGAGGAGTAGTAGGGTGTCTATGAGTGCCTTGGTCTACAGGTATGGGAGCTATAGTCTATAGAAAAGATTAGGATCTGAATTTGGAGTGTTGTTATATATTCAAAATGTCTCAATCCTTGTTTCATGATCATCATAGTAACTTCACTTATGTCGTCATGAACGTGCAATGAAGATCTACTTGCAAAACCGCATATAAAGCATCAAATTCCTAAAAAAGAAAGATGCATATGAAGAGGTTAGATTGACCTTAGCTACCACAATGGTGGACTTGCAACTAAGTTTTGTACTACATTCCATACTCAATTTAGTTCTATGTGTTTTGTGTGAAATTATGTGCTTGGGTTTCTCTAGCATCAATGACGCAAAGAAAAGGGAAATATCTAGATGTAAAATGCAAATGGTGGATGGAATAGAATGAATACAACCCTTCCTATGCAAAGTGTGTCCGATGGAGTGATGCCCATATGTAGTCCATTTCCTTGGTAGGTAGATATACCTTGATAGTAGATAGTCTATGCATAAGATAGTAGGCATGTTATGTTTATATAGGATCTCTTTCTCAAATTTTGTGATGAATGACCCAACATCTTTGACTAGTACCTAAGGGAATGAGAGGGTAAATTATAAAGACTCGACCTCAAAACTCTAATTTATATGCAAGTTCTTCCAGGACTAGGGTGCCTAAAATTATGGACCGGGGAACCCATGGGAACCCTAGTACTACCCTAGGTTCCCTAGTAAAATAATAGAGATGAAAAATGACCAAATAACGACACCTGAGATTTCTGAAAGATGACCAAAACTATGCAAATAACTAACGATTATGCAAGAAAAATAACAACAACTAACTAATGACATGACTAGGGGATAGGTCATTAGTGAATACTTTTATTACATGATATCCATATATAAAATAACATATTTGGTGTTATAAATGTAATAGCAAGTGCGTGATTATGTGACTACAACAAGAAATCCTGCAATATTTGAAGGAGTGGGCCAAAGACTTTAAGAAATATTTTTAGATCAAGAAAAATCCTCATACAGTATTTATAATCTCCAAAATCGTTCAAGTGTACGTGTTGTCATGCTAAATGTTTAACATGAAAATTTGAAAAACCAAATCATGCAAACTAAACCCACACTCAAAAATCCTTGAACCGAGTAATGTAAACCTACCCTCCACTAGTTTCTAATTATGTAAAATCCATCATGGTTAAGAGGGATGTGATAAATATTTTTAGTATTATGTTTCATTTGCAGGTAATTTGGTGGGAATCAATTTATGGATTTATTTTGATCCACTTTGAAGGAGTTTCTCCCACCTATCTAAAAGGCCTATTTTCAAGACTTTTACACCTAATGAACACCCCGGGGATGTACCAAGAAGATATAATGAATATGGAAAGTGTGTTGTAGATATATGACATCATCAAAGTTATTTCAGGGAATTTTTGAAAAGTGAAACAAGTTTAGGAACAACCTATGCAACATTGGGCTACTTATAACACAGTGTGGGGAAATGAAAGAAGTGAAAATATAGTGATCTTGTTCTAGATGTTGCGGGAGCCTCAAGTAATTTTGTGAAGTGAAAAATTACTCATAAAAAACCTAATAATTCCTAATCCACATTGTAAAATGTTCTAGAAAGATTTTTTTGTCCACATTTTGAGATATTGGCCCGACAATGCAAGTGAAGATCCCTGATCCCGGTGGAGATTAAAATGAGCATTCGGGAGTTCCAAATGGAGTTGGGACCTGATTAAAAATTAAAATTGAATATAATTAAACCCTATACATTCCTCGTATGATAAGTTAGACAAAATTAAAAGTTTCTCTTTGGTGGAAGTTTGACCTTTCGAGAAGCACTCGTGAGTAGAATAAAAAAGGTGGTAAATTTTGAATTGCAGGTATAATTGGCCATTAAAATATTGTAATTAGCTTCCTTTGGTATTTTTCAGTCAAAATAATATAATTTTTCACATGAAACTCTCAGCAAATCTCCAGGGGCAAAGACCCACTCTCCCATATCTATTTCTAGCAGCTGTTGGTGAAGGCAAGCTTATTATAAGTGTCTATATCACACTTTCACACCTTGGATGCAAATTTTCACCATTGAAATTTGTGAAAATGTGTATGGGGTCAAAAATAGTGTGACCCCAAGGAAGTATGTTGATGGTTTTTTAGGTTTCATCACTTAAGTGACTTGTTTGGTGGTTAGGTGAGTGTTATGCACTCATAGCTTGAAATGGCCCCATCCTCAAACCATAGCATCCCCATGTCACACTTGGGAATATTGATTTCACCTTTTCTTCCAGTGAAAATTTTCAATGGGTGAAATTTTTTTGACCCCATGGGAGGAAGAAGATTTATCACTTAAAACAATAACTTGCTTGGTTAGGTGTGCACAACTCAATTTTCCACCTCCCCATGTTGATCTTACCTATGGCACATTTTTTCATGCTTGCTATAATTTTAAACCATTTCACCTCATGCTAAATTTGGTAAGGTGTAATGAAGGATCTCGAACCAATTTAATAACTCTTCTCTCTCTCTCTTAACTTGGGTTAGTGTAAGAGTGCACAAGTGAGTCAAAAGGTGGGTTTTCTTAACTTGGGTTAAGGGGTGAGTATTTGAATTTCACTTAGCCATTTTTGAAGTAATTTTTAATATATTTTTCCCCATTAATTATGTACCCAATCCATGCCAAATTTGGAAACCCCATGCCAAGAACACACTTTTTCTCATATCTCACAAACCCTTGCTCCATTTTCCATGAAACTTGAACTGAAGCTTCCCTACATGAATGCCATTAGAATGAGTGTTTGCATGACCTCATTTATTACATATATGAATTTTTAATGTAAATTAGAAACTTTTATCCATGGAAAACTTAATCCTCAAAAATCCTAACAAGCTAAAAATCGGAGCATGAGATCCTCAAAAAATTAGCTTTCCAATGTGCCCTTTATTGCCTCATGAAAATAGGTATGATCGAATTTAGAGAGGAATGTTATTTTTAACAATTATGCCCTATCATATGAATTAAAAAAATACCTTAAAGTTTCCTTTTTGAATTTGCAAAGATCCAGACGAGTGAAATCCCTAAAAATTTGAGTAAAACATCTCAGTGAGATGTATAATTTTTAGAGACCTTTTTCGACCTGATCCGACACCCCGTGGAGAATGTATATTTTTAGTAAGTCCCCATTCATGGAAATTACTAATGGTATTATGTCCAAATAAATAATGGATTTGAGACACTAAGTTCATTCCCTAGGAGGAAAAGTTTCAAAGTGACAATTCAGTGAAATTGCCAAAACTAGTCACCCAGGAAAGACTTACTAAAAATAGTAAGTATCCATAAAAAGGCTCAAAATGGTCATGGTTTTTCATCCTCCATTCCTCACTAATTTAAACCTTCATCGAGGTAAAACACATTCTTTCAAAATTGTTAAAAGTGGAATTTTTCTCAAATAGAAGAGAATTCTTTTCAGTTCCCAATTTTGGTCATAGTGGAGCATTCTAGTCTCGGTGTGTTTCTCACTTCATCGAGATGGGTTGATCATAATTTGTAAGAATTTTCATACATATTATCACCTTCATCCTTCACATGGTTTAAGGTAATCCTCACCTCATCTCATGGATGGATCAATTTCTCTAAGGCCCTGGATCATCACAATGTTGAAATATGCGGGCAATGGTGTCCATTTGCATCAAGGACCTGATAGTTTGGGAGGCATTACATTTTTAAAGGATTTAAGGCTTATTCAAGTGAGGGAAATATTCCTTCATCATCTTCAATGGTCCTCACCTTATTTTTCAATGACCAATTATTCAAGGCATGAGCTCATAATGTCTAATTTTTTAGACTTGGGGTAATTCTCATCATTCCTCTTCCTAATATGTTCAAGAAGTGTTGTGGAGGTTCATCATTTCCAGAGTGTTCAAAGGTCTTAATCAGAGATCTTCATCATCACATCATAGTGTTTGGTCATCGTGAGTCAATGTTTTATCTTCATCACCATTAAAACTGATTCTCATCTTCATCGAGGTAGAGGCATCTTCATCCATGCTTTGGAGCATTTCCTCTTTCCTCTCCTCTCTCATTCTCTCTCTTCTTCTTTCCTCCTAATTACTCATTGTACATGATCATGATATTTTGTCCTATTCATTTAAGTGAAAATGAAATATTTGTAAGATGTAAAAGTAATTCCTCAAATTATAAGAGGGGTACTTAATTTTTTCTTTCCTAGGATAATGAAAAGTCACAAGTTGAATAGGAACATGAACAATCATGTGGGGGTAGATGAAGAGGTGAATTGTAAGGATATAAAAGGATATGATCTCCTCATTGTAAATGATGCTTAATATTTATTATTATCTTCCATATTATCTCTAGGAATAACTAATTAAATTCTTTTATTCATTTTCTTAAAACTTCTATCTCCATCTCAACTTCATACTATGAGCAATTTTAATTATGCAATTTCATGCAAGAAAAATTTGTGTTGGTTGTATCTTGTTCCTCTTATCTTGTCATAGTTTCTTCTCATTGAATGCATGGAAATACTCTTGATTTTATGTTGGAAAATTTGCATGTACTTTTTTTAATATAAAATCCCTCATACTTTCTCTCCTCACCTTTCTCCCTCACAATTCCTCCCTTGTGTTCCACACAAGCACTTTGCCATAGGTATAGGGAAGTATTCCTATGTGATCCCTAGTCATAAGACCACCCTTGTAATTAGAGTAGTGTATATATATTTCCTTTTTTTCAATAAATGGAGATTCCCCATTCAAACAAAGGGACCTAGTCCCATAACGTTGGTGAAATCCCACAATTTCCTACCTAAAAATTATTTTTCCAAATAGTTTTGGAGAACCCACGTGGGGAATATTTTTCATATTCTACAGCTAATATATGAACCAAAAATACAAAAAAATAAAATATTTCAAACGACAAAAAAAAACATAAAATCAAAGTCCAAATTCTAAAAAAGGAGTGAACAAAACTCTTCATTTAGTTGAATTCAATCTTTCCCAAAACTAGCTGAAAGAAGATATACCAAATTGGATAGAGTGAGAGGAATGGTTGACCCTTCCTTTAAAGTTTTGCAAAATCATCAAGAAAAATTCAGAGATAATCCATACTAATTTTCTCAAGCTTCATCCTCCATCATAATTCATACTAATTTTCTCAAGATTCATCCTCATATAATTCATCAAGTGGTACTCCTAGAAATCCTATCCAACCTCTTATTGATACTCTTCCTTAAAATCCTCTTGATTATCCTATCTTTCAATCATCATTGAAATTTGAATTTCCATAAGAGTGAGAAGAAGAAATGGAAGAAGAGAGAGAAATACCCCAACCAATTGTTATATGGGTAGGGATACATGTCTTCTTTCTCTTGCACCTCCTCTTCATGATCTACCGACAATTTCCATAATATATTTCCAAATTTCAAAGGAAACAACACACAAATTCCAAAGAACACATCTCTTCCTTCATCACATCATGTAGAGTTCTTGGAATCAAACATGAAGATGTTTTTGTGAGATTGTTTGTATAATCTCTGTAAGAAAATGTAGTGGAATGGTTTTATCTCCTACCATCTAGATCCATCACAAACTGGAATGACATCAAAACTAGTTTCAAATAAAGGTTTAAATCTATTGAAGATTGTCAAGACCTCCTAGTGTGGCTGGTTCAAATGAAAAAGGAGCACAATGATACTATGAGGGAATTTGTATCTCATTATAGTAGGTTTCTCAAGAGGACACCCTTTGAAGTTTCCCTTCAATGAAAATGTGAAAATATTATTCATCAATACTCAAATTCCTCAAGTATGATTCATACTCAAAATATATTTATCTAACCTCAACCTTAGAGAAGCTCAGAGAATGTAATTGAAGTAATGATAATTTAATATTGTTTGGAAAAATGAAGAATCCAAATGGAAAGAAAAGGGGTTAATTTTCCAAGGAAGGTACCATTGAATCTCTTGTTCAAAAATTGGCAAATGAATTGAATGCAATAAAGAAACAAATGGTCCAAAATATTCCTCTTCAAAATCAGAATAGGAATCAGATTTCCAGAGCACCCCAAAGGCTTTCCTTGGAAGCTCCACCTACCCAAACATCTTGTGCAACTTGGGATGATGAAGAAGATGACACAAAAGAAGATGTGGGATGTGAAAACATCAGGTACTTCAAATATTCATCTGATGAAGAAGACTCAGTGACTGGATACAACTATGTGGTGTTCACCCGTTCCAAAGATCAAGCGAAAGAGGACCTATCTAGTAATGAGAAATAAAAATCAAATAACCCTCCATCGATGAATCTACAAATAAAACATCAAAAGGAGGATCATTTCTTCCCTCTCCCATGTAATCAACAAATAAGAAGCCCAAAGTCACCTCATCCAAAGCCAAATCTCCTCTTCCAAGTAATTCTTTCTTTGCTCTCATGACAAGTCAATTCCTAATGTTGTTTCTACCATTTCTAATAATGTGATTAAAAGTTCCAATAATTTCCTTCCTAAGAGTAGTCAACCTCATTGTTTCTACTACCTCCTCCACAACTTCCACTTCATATGATTCCCACTTTGATATCATTTACCATATATAAAAAAATCTAAAATCCAGATCTCTAAATATGAATATCTAAGAAATCATCCTAAGAAATTTGAAAAGCTTGTTTAATTTGTATGAGAAAAAAATTATAAACCACCTTCTGTAAGTACCAATCCTATCAACACCATATCCCACAACTATCTTTCCTCCACATCCTCCACCTTTGAGAAGATAGAACCATTCTATCTTTCCTTGTTGATCAATGGGTATAGACTAAACAACTACATCATTGATTCCAGAGCTTTGAATAATGTCATGCCCTTAAAATTTGTAAAATCCCTTGGCCTCAATCTTGCACCTACCAATGGTTGGTGTTATTATATGGAGACCAAGGAATTTCCCCTCATTGGTCAAGTTAAAAATGCTCAGGTGCCCTCATAGACTTTCCAGATAAGAAATTCAGCCCCAAAATACTTGTGGTAGATATTCCGATTTATGGAATCTTGCTCAATATGAAATTTTGTAGATAGATATGGGATTAATTAATTTATATTATTTTTATGCTACAATACTATTCAAAGGTGTGATGAAAAATATACTTCCTATTCGAATTATGATGAAATACATTGTTCAAAGAGAAGGTAGCCCGCAAATGTAAAATGTATGCCTAGAATCAAAATATCATAATTACTTTGTAGCCTCAGAGGAAGATGTGGAATTTAATTTCTTGATTATTCCAAGTATACCCCTTCCATTTGGTATAGACTTTGAATTTCAATTTGATGATGACCGAAAAGAGCAGCTCCATCCAAAATGGCAAGAAGGTAGTCCTCAAATGAAAATTTGTGCAGAAAAGGAGGATGTTACTAATCAATATGGGCATGAAAAATCAGCAAATCAATTTGATGATGAAGAATAAATTTTCCCATTCTGATTTTAATAATAATATTCCTGAGAATGAATGTATGGATATTAAAGTTTTTGAGCCTCTCACAGAGGATGTTGATCATGAAGGAGAAAGGCTAGTTCTTAATGAGTCTTCAGAAGAGCCAAAGGAAAGGTCATTACAAAATATCTTAAAGGTTGCAAAGGTGACGGAGGACCCTCAACTAAGTATTGAACTCTTAATTCAATCCATGGATATGCAAGACATGTATGAGGCCAATTCTGGTTTTTTAGTTGATATGAAAATGTTTCATGATGAGATAGATCAAAAGGATGAACTCAATAAGCCTCTTGAAACATCCATTGATGCACATGAATGTGGAGATGAAATTTTATCCTTCCCTTTTGGAGAAGAAGATTATATACAAGATGAATTAAAATAAAATGATATGTTTAAATCTCCCATAAATAGTGTCATGTATGAAGATAATGTCTCTATCACAGAGGATCTCATCGCATCCCATGAAAGCCTTGATGAGACAATGTATGAGAAAGGATAATGTATTGATCAACCAAGAAGTCAACAAGAGGCCATTAATGATATGGAACAATTCAAAATGCCTATCAAGAATCATCCCATAGGGGTAATGACCATGGAGCACTGGACATGTGAAGATCAAATGCCCAAGAATAAGACTAATGATAAATGTGATGAGGTTGATATAATTGAGAACCATATGTATGATAATCATGGGATGAAAGATAAAAAATATTAGCATGGATAAACAAAGAAGAGGAGTTCACAACACTATAAATTCTAAAACAATTGAGGATGGGTTCCTATTTCATCAAACCAGTGAATGGTTTGCATTAACATCATCATTTGAAGTTTCCCATGTCCGGGTAACACATTCCAAGAAGAAGCACTACATAGAAAGTGGGTTGTCCCCCACATGTACCATAGGTGATTTAGGTATGTTTTTCCCATATTTTTGTGTATTTCCATTTCACTTTATGGGTTTCCATTTCTATCATGTGATTTTTTTGTTCCTTTCTTGTGTGAGTTGAATGGTGACTCTTTTCCCAATGGATAAGAATGTGTATAAAGAACTAGTTACTCTTAATGTCTCCCGAGATTATGATGTTCCTATTTTATTTGTTCTTACTATGTTAAATCCAAATCAAGTCCCCAAGCTAGAGCCAACTGTTGTTATGCTAAATTTCTAGCATAAAAAATTGAAAAAAAATATCATGACAATTAAGCCCACACTCAAAAATCCTTGAACCGGGTAATGTAAACCTGCCCTCCGACCAATTGTTGACTATGTAAACCCCATCATGTCTAAGAGGGATGTGCTAAATATATTTTTAAATTATGTTTCATGTGTAGATAAGTTGGTGGAAATAAATTCATGGATTAATTTTGATCCACTTTGAAGGAAACTTCTCCTAGAGCTCTAAAAGGCCTATTTCTAGGAGTTTTGCATCTAATGAACACCCCTAAGGATGTACCAAGAAGAGATAATGCATCTCAATTTTTTTAGAGATATAACATCATTAGAGGTATTTTATGGAAGTTTTATAAAGATAAAAAGTTTAGGAAAAACTATGCAACACCGGGATACTTATAGACAAGACATAGACAGGAAATGAAATAAGTGAAAAGATATTGAGCTTGTTTTGGATGTTGTGGTAGGCACGTGTAATTTTTGAAGTTAACAAATACTCATAATAAATATAATAATTCATAATTCACATTGCAAAATGTTTCAAGATATTTCTTCATCCGGATATTTTGAGACATTGGCCCGACACGCAAGTGAAGATCCCCGATCTGGTGGAGATTCAAATGAGAATTATGAGATTTACAAAAGTATTTGGGACTTGATTAAAAATTAAAATTGAATATAATTCAACCCTCTACATGCCCCATATGATAAGTTGTACAAAAATCAATTTTATCTTTGGTGACAGTTTGACCTTCTAGAACTGCTGCGAGTAAATTAAAAAGGGGGTAAGATTTGAATTTCATGCATAATTGGCTCCTTAAATTGGTTTCATTGGTTTCCTTTGTTATTTTCCATTCATAATGATATAAATTTTTCCATGAAACTCTCAGGGAATCTTTGAGGGAAAAGAGTCACTCTCCTATGTATATTTATTTACGACTTTGTTGTTAAAGGTAGACTTACTATAAGTTTCCAGGTCACACTTTCACACCATAAATGAAATTTTATACCTTTTCACTTTGTTAAAAGGTTCATGGGGTGAAAAAAGTGTGAAAAAAATTAAGGATAATGATGGTTTTGAAGTTTTGTCACTTAAGTGACTTGTTTGGTGGTTAGGTGAGTGTTATGCACTCACAACTTGAAATGGCCCCATCCTCATGTTCTAGACACACACATGTCACATTTAGGAGGAATGATTTCACCTTTTCACCTGGTGTAAAATTTAAATTGGTGCAAAAAATTGTGACCCCAAGGAGGAAGAAAATTCATCACTTAAAACAAATTATTTAATTAGGTGTGCACAACTCAAACATGTCCCTCTCCTCATGTTGAGCTTACCCATGGCACACTTTTCAAACTTATTGCACATTTCACCTAGTGAAAAACTTTTCATGATTTCTTAACTTTTGCACCATTTAACCTCATGCTAATATTTTTAAGGTGCAATGGAGTCTCAGAGACCCTTTTATTAATTCTTCATTTTCTCTTAACTCGGGTTAGTGTAAGAGTGGACAAATGAGTCAAAAGGTGGGTTTTCCCTCAACTTTGATTAAGGGGTGAGTATTTAAATTACACTTAGAAATTTTTGGAAATAATTTTTGAATCTCTTTTCCTTCCATTTATTATATAACAAATCCATTCCAACTTTGGAGACCAAATGCCAAGAACACACTTTCACTCATATCTCACAAACCCTTTCTCTATTTTCCATGAAACTTGAACTAAAGATTCCCTACATCAATTCCATTAGAATAATTTTTCACTTGACCTCATTGATGCCCTCATCCAAATTTTATGGACCTAAAAAAATTCACCCATGTAAAATTTCTTCCTCAAATATTTGGAGTTGCAACAATCCAAACAATATAAAAATAGGAGCATGAGATCCTCCAAAAATGATCTTTCTAATGATCCCTTTCTTGCCTCATGAAAAAAGGTATGATTGAAGTTATGGAGGAATTTTATTTTCAGAACTATGCCCTATCAGAGAAATAACATGCAGACCATAAAGTTTCCATCTCAAATTCATGAAGATCCGTAAGAGCAAAACCCCTGAAAATTGTAGCAAAGCATCCCGATGAGAAGTAGAATTTTTCGAGACCTTTTTCAGTCCGATCCAGACCTTGTGGCCAATGTTTTTTTTTTAGTAACTCCCCATTCATGGAACTTAATAAGGTTATTATATAAATAAATAAATGATTCAAGACACTAAGTTCATTCCCAAGAGGAAAAGTGCTCAAAAGTGACAATTCGGTGAAATTGCCAAAACTAGTCACCTAGGAAAGACTTACTAAAAATAGAAAGTTTCTAGAAAATGTTGAAAACTATCATGGTTTTTCATCCTCCAATATTTAGTAATTTCAAGCTTCATGTAGGTAAAAATCATTCTTTCAAAAATATGAAAAGTATAATTGTGTCTCAAATAGAAGAGAATCCTTCTTAGTTCCCAATTTTAGTCACAATGGAGCATTCAAGTCTTGGTGTATTTCTCACTTAGCCAGATGGGTTGATCATAAGTTTCTATCATGTTTCATCCATATTATCTCATTAATTATTAAAATTTTGTAGGTACTCCTCACCTCATCTCATGGATGGATTCATTTCTCCAAGCTACTAGATCATCATAATGTTGAAATATGTCAGAAATGGTCTTAGTTTACATCAAGGACCTGATAGTTTGGAGGCATTGCAGTGTTTCAAGGATTGAAGGCTTGTTAAATTGAGGGAAATATTCCTTCATCATCTTCAATGGTCCTCACCTTATTTTCCAATGGCCAATCATTCAAAGCATGAGCTCATAATGTGCAATGTTGCAGAGTTGGGGCAATGCTCATCACTCCTCTTCCCAATATATTCAAGAAGTGTTGTGGAAGCTCATCATTTATAGAGTTTTCAAAGGTATTCATTAGATATCTTCATAATCATATCATATTGGAGGGTCATCATGAGTCAATTTTTTATCTTCATCACCATCGGAGTTAATTCTCATCTTCATCGAGGGCGAGGCATATTCATCCATGATTTGCATAATTTCCTCTTTCCTCTCCTCTCTCATTCTCTCTTTTCTTATTTCCTCTTCCAATTCCTCATTGTACATGATGATGATGTTTTGTACTATTCATTTAGCTGATAATGAAATATTTACAAGTTGTAATAGTACTACCTCAAATTATAAGAGGGGTACTTATTTTTTTATTTCCTAGGATAATGAAGAGTTAAAAGTTGAATATGAACATGAACGGTCATGTAGGGGCGAAATGAAGAGTTTAATTGTTATTCTTTAAAATTATATGATAGCCTCATTATAAATGATGGTTAATCTAGTTTGCTAACTCACATATTATCTCTAGGAACAAGTGATCAAATTCTTCTATTCCTTGTCTTAAAATTTCTATCTTTGTCTCAACTTCATACTATGAGCAATATTAATTGTGTAATATCATGTAAGAAAACTTTGTGTTGGTTGTATCTTGTTCCTTTTATCTTGCCATAGTTTCTTCTCATTTAATACATGTAATTACTCTTGATTTTATGTTGGAAAACTTTGCATGTGTTATTTTTAGTATAAAATCCCTCATAATTTCTCTCCTCACCTTTCTCCTTGAAAATTCCTCCCTTTTCTTCCACAGAAGCACTTTTCCACAGGTATATGGAAGGATTCCTAAGTGATTTGCACTCATAAGGCCACCCCGAAATTAGAGTAGTTTATATATTTTTCCTTTTTTCAATAAATAGAGCTGCCCCATTCAATAAGAGGGACCTAGTCCTAGAGCATTAGTGAAATCTGAAAATTTTCCCACCCAAAAAATTACCATAGCCTCCCGAGGTAAGCTCCATCAATGAAAATCAAGAAGAAATTATTTTAGGATAGAATGAATGTAAAGAGGATGATGAATCCATATCTCATATCTTTCAAGAAACCCCTATTATTTATAGTTTGCAATCCATGGTTGAAGATGTGGTTGATGAAATTAAGGATGATGAGAAGGAAATTTTTGACACCAAGGGTGATTTGTTAGAAACAAAAAAATGAACAAGGGCTTGCTGAAATCTCTAAAGACTACATTTATAATGAGTTAGATGGTTATCTAGATTTGAAATGTGAAGGGGAAGAAGTGTTTTTGATCTTGAAGATGTGGATGAGGAATAAGGACAAATATGACTCATAAGTACCCCCATCTAAACCCATGTTATTCCTTTAAAATAAAATTCTTATTGTAAAAACTTCACCTAAACCAGAGTTGGATTTCATTAGATGTCACTAATGTTTAGATGAAGCCAAAAGTTGATGAGGATTAAAATTAGTCAAAATTAAAATATAATTAGGCATAGCCTAAGACGAGAGAGGAAGTTTTTATGGACACTAATGATGCTCAAATCAAGGATTTGGAGAAGAAAGATGAAGATGAGAAATATAATTTAATTGAATGCAATAACCCTAATTGTTATACATATATAGAACTTGTTTCCATCCTCAAACATTGTAGTGTTGAAGCACCATGAACATATTTAGATGTTGAGGTAATTCAGTTATATATTTAAGAAAATAAGGAGTAAGATATGGAGCTTGTATGCATGCTGAAATTTGAAATAAAATATTTAAATGAACATAACACCAAGTATATCATGAGTTAGTTGAATTTAAACAAATGCACCATGATAAATCATGAAGGGGAAGCTAATAACTTACATAAAACATGAATATAGCATTAAATGCAAACCTCCCTTTGATATTTGGATTTTTTTGGATTGTAGGTACTTCTTTAAATGAACCTAATGTAGACCATGCATGATCAAGTATTTCTCCAAGGGAGAGAAAGAGATCTCACCAATATGGCTTGATTTCGATTTTAGTTCTTCTCTTACTACTCTTTTCCAAGTAGAAAGGGGGGATTTACTCAATTTAACAAGACTTTTAATAGCATGAAATTCTCTTCTCAAGTATAATGCCTTGCAAGTACATGGTGTAAAGTGTGACATGGTGTACTAGGCTTCTGTTAGGAAATAAGAGATAAAATATGTGAAATAATCCCTTACTGAATCACAACAATAGAAACTAATATGTAGAAAATATTACAGATCTCAAATAAAAGTGCAAAATAAATAACACAACACAGAGAGACAATATTTAACGTGGTTCACCCAATATGGGCTACATCCACCAAGAATCACTTGCTCAAATTTTATTACAAGCCTCCACTCTCTCAATACAATACCTAGATCCATTTGGAGCTATGCTCAACAAACTCTACAGAATTCACACCTGAATTCAAAGCACATCTGCAATACATTTTCTTGTCTATCTATCATATGCATAAGACCATATAAATAGACAATTGCTTAAGCAGTTTGATACAAAACCGTGGGTATCAAAACCATCAAAAAACCGTGGGTATCAAAATAATGGGCAAAAAACCGTGGGTATCAAAACAATGGGTACCGAAAAACCATGGGCCCAAAATAGCCCATAACGGTTACCCATTACCCATGGGTTAATAAACCACCCATGAAAATTTGCTTGGGGGCTTCACCCTTGAACCCCCGACCCGCTCACCACCGGAGTGGGACCGCCGTAAAAATACCCGAGTGTAACACATAGAAGGTGTACCACACTCTAACATGAAAACAGGCTCCACAAACATAACAATCGCGCACTTGGAGACTGATTTCAACCGAGAAAGCTTCTTAACCCTTCACTCATGTCATCAAGAAAGGCCAACCAAAGCTGAACATAGCTTTAGTTTATCCCTTGTGACCACCTTGGTCATCATATTTGTAGGATTTTGACTGGTATGAATCTTCTTTAACTTCAACTTATCTTCTTCCAAAGCTTTCCCGACGAAGTGATATCTCAACTCGTATATGCTTCATCCTGGAGGAAAGTAGATTTCTTAGCTAGGTGTATAGGACTTTGACTATCACTATGCAACTTACATTCCTTCCACTTATGATCCAACTCCTCAAGAAATTGTTGTAACAAAATCATCTCTTTTCTTGCCTCTATGGCAACAACATACTCAACCTCCGTGGTTGATAAAGCCATCAACTTCTGTAGTCATGAAATCCAGCTCACTGCTATCCCACCTATAGTGTAAATATAACATGTCATGCTCCTCCCGCTATCAACATCTCCGCCATGTCTCGAATCTACATAACCACGTAAAGTGGTGTCTGATCCACTATAGCACAAAACTATCCACATGGTCCCTCTCAAATACTCAAGGATCCACTTTATTGCTTGCTAATGTGCTTTACCTGGATCACTCATAAATCTACTCACAACTCCTACTACATGGGCAATATCAGGCCTAGTGCACACCATAGCATACATCAAACCGCCAACCGATGAGTAAGGTATCATGGACATCTGGTTTCTTTCCCGTTCTATCTTGGGACACTTTGCTCCTTTGATAAATTAAAATGGCCTCGCCAAAGGAGTCCTAACCGGTTTAGCATCCTACATGTTAAACCTATCCAATACTTTCTTAATGTACTCTTCCCGAGATAAATTCATCTTCCATTCCTTCTTATCCCGAGTTATCCTCATACCAAGGATTTGTCCTGCTACCCCAAATCCTTCATATCAAAGGATTCACTTAGTTTTCTTGAGTACTTTTATTTCCTCCATGTTTTTACCTATAACTAACATGTCATCAACATACAAACACATGATAATATAACTTACATCCTCAAATTTATTTGTATACATGCAATGGTTAGAATGACATCTAATATAACCTTGCTCCATCATGAAGCTATCAAAATTATTATACCATTGACGTGGAGCTTGTTTCAGACATACAAGCTCTTCTTCAGTTTGCACACCATCTCCTCTTTACCTTTGACTTCATATCCTTCCTGCTACATATATAGCTCCTCCAAATCACCATGGAGAAATTCAGTCTTTACATCTAACTGTTCTAAGTGCAAGTCTTCTACTGCCACTATTCCAAGAATAGTTATGATAGAATTCATTTTTACTACAGGAGAAAAAATCTCATCAAAATCTATACCTTGTTTCTGTGCAAACCCCTTGACCACCAACCGGGCCTTATATCTTTTCTTTCCTCCTTCATCTTTAACTCTGTACACCCACTTGTTCTACAATGCTCTTTTTCCTTCCGGTAGCTTCACCAAATCCCAAGTCTGGTTCTCCATGAGAGACTTATGCTCCTCATCCATGGCTTGCTCCCACTTCTTCCTAGCATCTACCTGCATTGCTTCATCAAAGCTCTCTAGCTCTCCACTATCAATGAGTAATAAATAATAAAGAGAAGGAGAAAAACATTCAGGTTCTCTTCTTACCCTAGAAGACCTCCTCAATATAGGAGTTTGGGGTTCCTGTTGAGGGGGTTCCTGAACTGATTCATGTGTCACTTTCCCATCCAAAATATCCTCTACCGCTACATATTCTTTCTTGAATTATTCCCTGTTTTCTTGAAACTGTTGCTTATACATGACTTTCTCATTAAATACCACATCCCTAGATCGAATGATTTTCTTTTCCTTAATACTCCAACATTTATATCCAAAGTCATCACCACCATAACCAATGAAAGTACATTTTTTTGATTTAGCCTCTAGCTTGGTCCTATCATCCTTGTCTATATGAAAAACACCTCACATCCAAAGACTCTAAGAAATGAATAATCAACTTTCTTACCATACCAAGCCTCCTTAGGTATGCCTCCATCCAAGGCACTTGAGGGTCCTCTGTTTATCAAGTACACAACTATGCTCACCGCTTCTACCCAAAAAGAAAGAGGCAATCCTGCATGTATCCTCATGCTCCTAACACGTTCCATTATTGTTTTGTTCATCCTTTCTGATACCCCATTCTACTGCGGAGTTCCTGGAACCGTATTTTCCCGTGGATTCCATTCTTAGAAAAATAATCATCAAATTCATTACTACAATACTCCCCTCTATTATCTGACCTGAGACATTTTAACTTAAGACCTGTTTCATTCTCTACCAAGGCTTTCCATTTAACAAAAGTATCAAATACATCAGATTTGTTTCTAATACAATAAACCCAAACTTTCCTTGTTGCATCATCAATAAAAGTAACATAATAACTTGAACCCCCAAGAGATGATACCTGAGTGGCCCCCACACATCAGAATGTACCAACTCTAACTTACTCTCTTTCTTCGTAGGTCCAACCTTGAAAAACCTTATTCACTTTTGTTTCCCATATATGCAGTTCTCACAAAAATCCAAACATGTTTATGTATATCCAGGAAAATTATTCTTTATGATGTCCATGCCCTTATGGCTCATATGACCAAGCCTATAGTGCCATAATGTTTTATCTTGCATCTGAAGCCACAAGATTACAATCATTAGTACTATCAAAGTGGATAAATACGAGGTTCCAACCTTCTTACCTTTTTCCACCACAAGAGCACCCTTGGTAACCTTCAAAGAGTCACCAGTAAATATCACAATATAAACATCACTTCCCAATTGCCCCACCGATATCAAATTTCTCCTTAATGTAGGCACATGTTTGTCATCATTCAATAGCCATGTATTCCCATTTTGCATTTTAACCTGAAAAAACCTTTTCCAACTATACTGCAAGGCTCATCATCACCAAGACAAACATGCCCAAAATTCCCTTGAACATAATCAACAAAATAATGCCTATGTGGAGTAGCATAAAAAGAAGCCCCTGAATCTAAAACCCAAGATTTAGTAATATTATGCAAAGAAAGAATCAAAGCATCTTGACATACATTACCCGATGCCACATTTGCCTCCTTGTTTTCTTCCTGTTGTTTGTTCTTGTCTCGAAGCTCCCAATAGTCCTTCTTTGCATGCCTAGACTTTCCACAATTCCAACATACAATCTTGCTCTTGGATTTTGACCTTGCCCGATCTTTCAATTTTACCACGCTTTCTCTATTCTTCTCGTCTCCCTCTAGTTTCCACTCAAAAGAAGTCCTTGAAGTAGAAGATTCCCCAGCTTTTTCTTTGCATTTCCTCACTTAGAATCACCCCAACAACATCCTCAAACTTCAACTTCGAGTTAGCTAGAACCGAGTAGCTTACCGCCATTACTGTGCTATTCCAACTTTCGTAAAAGCAAAAATTAATAAATCCTTAACTTCTTCATCAAATTCTATTGTAGAATCAAGCTAGCATATTCACAACCGTATTGAAATTATTTAAATGATCTGCTACTAAACTATTCTTAGACATCTTCATATTAAACAACTTTTTCATTAAAAATATCTTGTTAGAGGCAAAGGGTTTTTCATACAACTTCCCTAATGCATCCATTAGATCTTTTGTAGTCTTTTCCTTTGAAACATTAAATAATACTGAAGATGCAAGACACAGCCGGATCATTCCAAGTGCCTTCCGATCCAACAAATCCCATTCCACATCTATCATACTCGAGGGTTTGTTCACCTTCTCAGATAGCAGAGTATAAAGATCCTTCTGATAAAGGTAATATTCCATCTACATCTTCCAAAGACTGAAATTCTGCCCATTGAATTTATCAACCCTAGATCTTCCATCATCTGCCATAGCTCCCACTCAAGCTAAAAACTTTCCCTGTGATTCAACACTTCAACAAACCAAACCAAGCTCTGATACCAATTGTTAGGAAATAAGAGATAAAATATGTGGAATAATCCCTTACAGAATCGCAACAGTAGAAACTAATATGCAGAAAATATTACAGATCTCAAATAAAAGTGCAAAATAAATAACACAACACAGAGAGACAATATTTAACATGGTTCACCCAATATGGGCTACGTCCACCAAGAATCACTTGCTCATATTTTATTACAAGCCTCCACTCTCTCAATATAATACCCAAATCCGTTTGGAGCTATGCTTAACAAACTCTATAGAATTCACACCCAAATTCAAAGCACATCTAAAATAAATTTTCTTGTCTATCTATCATATGCATAAGACCATATAAAGAGACAATTTACAAGCGCTTTGATACAAAATCAGGTATCAAAACCATGGGAAAAAACCATGGGTATCAAAACAATGGGCAAAAACCGTGGTATCAAAACAATGGGTACCGAAAACCATGGGCCTAAAAACAACCCGTAACGGTTACCCATTACCCATGGGTTAATAAACCACCCATGAAAATTTACTTCGTGGGCTTTTCCCTCGAACCCCCCTTACCTACTCACCATGAGCGGCACCGCCGTAAAATACCCGAGTGTAACACATAGAAGGTATAAAGCACACTCTAACATGAAAATAGGCTCCACAACATAAGAGCTTCTTATATAGCTTTCCATTTTAGGATAATCTTGTAACCTAGTGAATGTGGGATAAGTGAATGTATAATTACAATGGGCTAAGTATGATTAGAAGAGATTAATTAGAGATTATAAAATCATGGGATTTTGGGAAGGTTTAATTAATCAACTAAGATTAATTAATAGACCAAATTGATCTTATAGAAGCCATTTAGAGATGTTTGAAGGGATATTAATGGAATTTGAAGGGTTTGAGAGAGGGATTTCACCAATAATAATTTTTATTGATTAAATATGAGATTGAAATATTAATTAATTAATAATGGTCAGTTAATTAATTAATTAAAAGAGGGTTTTTAATATTTTGGTAAAAGAGGATTTTGGCAAGGGCCCTTCCTGTTACAAAAATGGATCTAGAATCCAGATATTACAAAGAAAATTTTATTTAATAAAAAGAATCAAATATCAAACATTGCTGGAATAAACAAAAACCCATCATAGAACCAATAAAAACCAACAATAACCCAAAAAAAATAGCAATAGTGGCAAAGAAGGAAATGGACCAACCATCATCTAAGAACAACCACAATCTTCAAAATGAGGAAAGAATTAAAAGTTTCAGATATGGGTGGAGATTTTGATGAGATATGTAATGTGATAATCTCATTCCTCAAGCTCCTTGTTCCTCTTTGTCTCCTTTCCTTTTCCTTTGGTACACGAGTTTTAAGATATTTTATAATGGATTTTAAGATCCCATTTTGGATAGCCAAGTTGTCCCTAGTCAGTTACACATGTATTCAACTTTAGTAATGTAGTCATTTAGACCATTCAAAAAAAGTTTTTTCAGTTTTTGGGTAAGTGCAACAAGTTGGGGGACAATTAAGTGGACATCAAATCCTAAATTTTACATCAAAAACAACAAAACATCAAACTTAGTCTTCCGTGGACTTGAACCATGCCGAAAAGTAAAAAATATGTCATAGAAATGGTACCATTGCATAGGAGAGACTATTAGATTTGTAGAAATATTGATTTTAAAGTGAATACAATAGGATAAATATCATTTTATAATTTTTACTAATAGCAGGTCTTTAAGATGTTTTTTCCCGTGAATGTTTATCTCTATGTTTAAGACTACAAATTTTGTTTCAGTTATCGAGTGTGATAAAACTTATACCATCCCAACCGTGGTGAAATTATATATATTTTCAAAAGAAAAATTATTTGATTTCAATATTTTTGATGAATTTATGTTGGGAAAATGGAAAGTGCTTTGTTTTCTTTATGTTTTCAAACCAATTTCACGGAAAAAATCATTAAAAAAATATTACTCAAAAAATAAAAATAAAAATATCCCGAGATAGATATCGACATCCGACTTCTCACCAAAGGAAAAAAATATATATCAATTTTTGGTCATCCAAATCACAGTAAAACAAACTATAATATTTTAGGCATTTTTTAAAACAAAATACCAAGTCGTTGAATTTTGAGTGTTTAACATAGCTAAAATTATCCATTTTTTGAAAATATTAGTAGGTTAGAAACTAGATTCTGGATGCTACGATTCATACCGATATAAGTTTTTCTAATTTTGAGTGTATGCATTGCTAATAATCCCTACAAGTTGATATTATGTTGTTATTTGCAATATGATGATCACTTATAACTCCCTTTGTCCCCCCAACTTGGTACACTCACCCTTTTCAAATTGAATTTTTCTAATATTTCCTTTCATATTACTAATTTCCTTTTTCAACTCAGCAATTTATTTCTCCTAATATTCCAAAGTGGAGGTCACAGTCTAAATATTCCTTTTTTCAGTCTCCTTCTTAGATTCATTAGGCAGTCAACTACCTCTCCTTCCATGGTCTCTAGTTTAGAACTAGTACCCTCGATGAGATTATCTCTTTTTCTTCTCCTTAGCACATTGGTTCTTGTCTTATGGGTGAGGGGGTATCAAATGAGAGTTACTAATTGGGGATTTATACTTGGATTTGAAATGTAGATATATAAGACGGATAACAGATTGATGTAGAGGATATGTCCTACCACATTGGACTTCCTTGACTGATATTTCAAGAGATAATAGTATATAGAAAGGAAGAATCACCATTTCCAATCTCTAGAAATGATGGAGAAACACTAAGTGGTATGTGCTAATCCTATGGTTTTTTCCGTCTAAGGCATATGTAGCTGATGATCAAATTTGAAAATTCATCATATCAGCTAGGTAGGTAAGTTATTTGGATGCCTCTTGAACTTGCTTCGAGTCTCTTCTTCCCCTAGATAGATTTTCTCTTTCTCTTCCATGTTAATCTTGTTTTTGTAGTGCTTTCCTCCCAACATGATCATCTTGGTAACATGTGAGATCAACCCATCCAAATCAGGGTGTCTCTCCCCTTTAAAAATGATATATCTATCCTTCCATTCCTACACAAATTGTGAGGATATGTGAGAATCGTGTCCTCTGACCCATTTGAGGAATGAATTGAATCTCCACATGCTAAGAATGTTCCAAATATTTTCATTATCCTTTAATTTGAAATTGAAAGGGAGTTTGATTTGCTTCGATACCCCCATCTATTTTTTTACCTTTTGAAAAATATCCCGTTAACCTTGTAGACAAAGAAAATAGTCTTGTTGTACCCAAAGCGCAGCACTGTGAATCGAATGCAATGCCACTTATGCCAATAAATTGTGTACAAATATTCAAGTGTGTGAGAGTTGTTTTATGCAAAATAATATCTATGCCAACATTATATCATCAACTAATTCAAATTTAGCATCACATAAAAATTTTCATGATGTAAATCAAGTGTAAGAGGTGATTATTATTATTAGGGAGCTCGAGGGGTGTTTGGCCTTAATAGAAAACCTGATTTTAAGGATTATAGTCTCAAACTTAGTATTCCCCATCCTATCACTCACATTTTTCATACCTTTATAAGTTTTAAGAAAAAACATATGAGCTAATAATTTATAAACTTCTAAAATAAACTTAAGGTCCCCTTGAAAAGGGGGAAAATGTGAATAAAACATCCTAACTCTAACCACTTCCTGAGTTTTCCTATCTAAATACCTTCTAACAATGACCATTCTAAAAATTTTACCTTCAACCTATTCACTTTGATGATATCCTATGTGGAATTGTAGTACTCCTTAAATTCTTTGAGGACCCTTTCTTGATATCCCTCTCCAGTCCTCTTGCATTCCAGGTGTTGTCTTTCATTTTAAAATCTTGTATTTTTCTTGACCCCTTAAGATCCAAAGTTATTTGCTTCCTTTATACAATTTCCATCTTTGTTGTTTTTATTTTTATTTTTCGCTATATGGTTTTCCTTTGGTTATCCTCCCCTATATCAACTCTTTTTCTAGGAGTTTTGGATGAGGAGGATTCTTGCATCTTGTTTTTTCCTTTTTGATAGTGTCACTACCACTTTGAATTGTTCCATATTTAGGGGTTCCTCCATCTTTGGTTCTTGGTGCATCTCTAATACCTATTCAACTATATCTTCTAAATTTTTCTCTCTTATGTCCTCTTCTTGAGGGTTCTAAAATTTTTCTTCCAAAATCTTTGATATGACCTGCATCTATTTTTATGTTTCTATAGTTGCCTCTTGATTCTCTACCTCTTTTTTTCCTTCTTTCTCATACATTTATTTTTGTAGTTCCTCCTTCTTTGTCTCTTTTTATTCTATCTATATGTGTGATTCATCTTTCTCTATGTCTTTTTATACAACCTATATGTATGGAGAATTTAGTTGGATTTGTTCGAATACTCACCTTCTTCCAATAGGTCTTGCTCCTAAGATCTAAGACATGCAAAAGGATTTTCATTATCCATGAATTGGTTCTCTTCATGTTTATTGTTGGTTTCTTGTTTGTTGACTCTTTCCGTATCTGCCTCTTGTGTATTTGATTGATATTCTTTAGTCTTTTCATGCCACTCCATTATTTTTCTTGTATTTCCATCATCTATGGATTTTGTGTATTTTTGGCACTATGTCCCAATTTTTAAATTTTTTTGCATTTTTCTTTGGACATATCATATTAAAGAGTCTACTTCTAACTACATGTCTTAGTATTGATATGGATGACCTCCAATAAGTATTTATCTAAACCCACATTCACATATATCTTGGCAAAGGAATGTCTTGTTGACTTTGGTCACTTCATCGAAGGATACCAAGGAGCCTAAAGACTTAGCTATACTTGTTAAACACTCCTCTTACAAGAACTATAAAGGAATCCTAGGGAGATTTACCCATATGGGAATTGTGTTAATGTTTTCATTTTTGGGGTTAAAGCCTAGATTACATCTTCTCAAGAATAGCCCCATCCTTCTCAAGAACCAGGGACCTTCCACTGGAGCTTTGGTGCAATCTTATAGGTTGTTGAAGTGTGATAGGAAGAATGCTTTTGTTAATAGGGATATCTCCATGTTCCCTTTAGGTTGCCATTTTCTACAAGCCCATCTCTTGATGATGTCCACATTGGGTTATGGCCCATGGAACTTCCCCGATCAATGATTGTTGATTTATCTCGAACAAATATTTCTATAGTAAAACTGAACATCAAAATGGTGCTCATTCTCCATAACCCTATATGTGATTTGTGATTTTTGGATCCTTTTTCAAAGCGAGGTATTTACATGGAGATAACCCCTAATCACATGGGTTTGGGTCATGAGGTTGCACAAATTCACGTGGTTGTTACCTATCCCCATATTTGTCTCTAACTTTCTTAGAGAAAGGATTCAAAAACATTATTTTCCCACTTATTCATTAATTGGCATCTAGGATTTAAAGATTATTATAACTACCAAATTAATGTTAAGTGGAATCTAGGATGAGGGTTGTATATATTTATTTAATGTAGTGTCGTTAATTGACCAAGACGAAGGGGGATGATAGATAATTATAATGATATGGTGGTAAAGAAAATAAATAATTTAATTTTATATTAAAATTGTGTGGTCAAATTTAGGTTTCTATATTTTCCCCTCTTTGTTGTGGTGTAGCGTAAGTGACAAAACTTCAAAGATAGTAGACAATTATATTTTGTATGAGTATAAGAAAAATTATTAAGATGGATGATTCCCCTCGAGTGTTAATGAGGTGATAGAAGAGGTTGATTGAAACTTTAAAAGAAGAAGAGAATGACCACAACATAAAATAATATCATCGCAGTTGACTCAAATTCGAACTTGGCTTGGTAGGCCAATGTTTGATTTGATAGATTTAGAGCCCTTGCATGATGAGGGTTATATAAAGGGAGGGTGGGAGTTAAAGAAACAAGTCTTGGTTAGAAATATGTCTCACGAGTTATAAGAAATATATAATGTTAGTAAGAAGGAATGTTAGGTATAATGGGGAATTAGTTCGAATGGGAAGAAAGATAGATGATGGATGGAAAGATCCTATCATCATACCGTCCTATCTCAGTAGTACAAAAGGGTAGAATGACATGAAAATCCATAATATTTATTTTTTTGTAATTCTAAAGGACTAACTCAAAGAAAAATACATAAGCAATTCAATACAAGAAAGTAAACAAACAAATAAGTTCTGTAAAAAGTAACCGTGCACTATGAAACTACCCTGAGCAACAATATATGCCAAGAAGATAGACATAGAAAGAAAAGTAGCTTTGTTGATGAAAGAAGATCACAAGATGATTTTCATATTGTGCACTAGAATGAGAAAGCACTAAAGTATGATGTTTTTTTGTATAGTTTCCGATTTTTAGTTTTTCTAAGTTTTTCATTGTTTTTCAAGTTTTTGATATTTTCTGAATGTTTTTTATTTTCAAATGTTTTGAATGTTTTAGGATTTTTTATTATTTTACCAATGTTTTTGGATTGTAGAGGTTTTCTAAATTTTTAGGATTTTATATGTTTTTCAAAACGTATGCACAGGAAGAACTGATCACCAAGATGCCACCATTGAGAGGTGAGAATATATAGGGGGTGAATCCACATGTATATATAATAATAGGAAAAGCCATATCAAGGCAAAGATGAATAGTTCTAACAATATTACATACATTATCCAATGGTAAAACTAAGAATAAGTGATCATTCCCCAAATACAAGGTGTTTTTGAACAATAGAATCCTCTTATGGCGGTAGAAACCAATTTTCACCAAGGGACTTATCTAAAGTGCTACAATTGCATGGTTTTCACATTTGGATGAATTTATTTCTCTTTAATATTTTTATGATTTTTTAAAAATTCCTCTAAGCTCAGGTATATAATCTCCTTATATGCATGATATTTATGGGATCTCGAGCTCATCACCATAATAATAAGAAATTTTATAGGCCCTTAGACCAAATTTAATGACCACAATGTATGGTCCTATCTAGTTTCGCTCAAATTTTCCTTTCTTTTCACATTCCTTGGTGGTATTGAAATATTTTTATTTAAGGAAAATATATCCAACCTCAAATTCATGAGAGATAATGCGCTTGTTATAGCTAGTGCGGATTCATTTTTATACTCTTTAAGGTGGTCTAAGGCATGTAGGTGTTTTTCATCTAATAGTTCAGGCTTTTCTTGTCTATCCACTCTATAATCATCTTCATTATCCATATAGTATTTTAGGGATATTTACAAAGAAGGAATTTTTATCTCTAACGTAATGATGGCTTCAGTTCCAAACACAAGGGAATATAAGGTTACACATGTAAGTGTGTCGATGGAAGTACGATAGTCCCATAAGGTAGGATGGATTTGGAGATGTCAATTGTGGCATGTCTTACTAATCAGTTTCTCCATAATCTGAATAATGGTTTTATTGGTGGCCTCATCTTTCCCATTACCTTGAGGGTAATAAGGGTTAGACCAATTTTGGTGTATTATTAGTGTTGGAACAAGGTTTTCACTTGATTGTTCTTAAATGATTTTCCATTTTCTGATACAACAACAGAAGGGATCTCATAACAACAAATGATGTGGTTCATGATGAATTTTGATATATAAACACCAGTGACATAGGTGAGAGGGATAACCTCCACCCATTTAGTAAAGTAATTTGTTTCAGTAATGATATGTTTATGACCATCACATGAAGTTAGTGCGAGATTCCCTATAAGATCAAGCCCCTATTTGGAAAATTTCCACAAGTAGTGAAAGGTTATAAAGACTAAGATGGTGTGTGGGTCAAATTTCCATGTTTTTGGCACATGACACATTTCTTCACGTACTAAAAATCCATCTACATAATAGGCTAGTAACATCCTACGTGTAAAATTTTCTTCGTAAGTACCACTCCACTAGTGTGAGCACCACGGATTCCTTCATGCACCTCCTTGATGTATTAGATATATTCTTATGAATTAAAGAAAGGAAATAAATTCTAGCCTCTATGAAAGAGTGTTCCCCCAAGGAGGGTGTAATGTGTTATACACTAGATAAGGTTTATTTTCTAGGAATGTGAGATGTTAGGTGGGAAGGTACCATCTTGTAAGTAATTGTAGATATTTATGTACTATGGGAAACATGCCAACAACTTCACATACCAAATAATATTCTAGCATGTTGTAAGTAGGTACAATTATATTATCGATAAGAATTAAAAATATTTGGTATCGGTGATAATTACAACAGAGATCCATGGTATCCATAATATCTACTGATATATTTTGTGTTCTTGGGATCTATTGGAAGGTGATGTCAAAAATTACTCTTTCAAGTTGTCCACCATGTGTTTATCCAATACAATATTTTCATGGTTACCTTTATACTCATCATTCACTATTTTGATGATGAGTTAGGAGTCACCTATAACCTTAAATTGTTTCATATTCCATTTTATAGTGACTTTTAAACCTAAAATGAGATATTCGTACTGCCTATGTTATTTGTACATGGAAAGATGAGTCTGAAATCTAGTGAGATAAGATCATTTGTAGGGTTTATGAGAAAAATCCTATCCTTTAGCCATTAAATGATAATGAACCATAAAATTATATTTTCCATGTGGTAGATTCTTCAATGTATGATAAAAAATCATTTGAAAGATCCAAAAATAGTACTTCCACACTTAGTAATGGTGTCTTTCTTGTTAATCAAAAAGTTATTGTCCTTTTACGCCTTTTTAGTGGACATATTCAATATCAAACTCACTTATTAAAATTATCCAAATTGTTCATCCTCCCAAAGAGAACAAGTTTAGATAAGAGGTACTTGATTATGGAAATTTTATATATGAGCTTGATTTTGTTGTTGAGGAGGTAGTTACAAAGCTTTTGGAAAGTGAAAACCCGGCCAATCATACTTTTTCAATTTCTGTATAGTTCAGCTCATATGAGATCAAGGTATGGATAAGATAGTAGATGAATCTCTCTTTGTGTTGGTAATCATATTGTGATAAGATTGCATTGATATATAATTGATTGGAAGATATATACAACAAGTAGGAGTTCACCTAGGGTAGGTGGTACAAGAACAAGTGGGTTAGTCAAGTTTTGCTTTAGTAGGGAAAACTATTGTTGTAAATCAGGAACTCGATGGAAATCAACATCATTCTTAAGAAGATGGGTGAATGAATGGAACTTGTCTATTAGTTGGGAGATGACTTTACAAATAGATTGAATTTCATCCTACAAGTTGCATAGCTATTTAAGGTTCTTAGGAGGAGGAATCTAATTAATAGAAATGATCTCTATCGATTGCACTTAAATTCCTCTATTGGAGATGATGAAGCCCAATATTTTTTCTGAGATGACATTGAATAAAAAATTATTCAAGTTTGTTCTGACCTCATAATCTTGTAGTCACTCAAAGATACGACAAAGTATTTTTAGGTACCCCGCTCTAGTTTTATACTTTCCAAGGATATCATCCACATAGTCCTCTACAATATCATGAAATATGATAGTCATGGCATGTTGATATGTGGTACCAATATAATTGAGGCCAAAAATCATTACTTTATAGTAAAAGGTACCCCAAGGAGTAGTAAAATGAATTTTATATCAGTCCTCTTCTAAAATATTTATTTGGTTATAGCCAAATAATCCATCCATGAGGGATAACATTTCATCACCAGTAGAATTGACAATCACATCAATATTTGGAAGAGGAAAATCATCTTTAGGACACACTTTATTGATGTCCCTGGTCTATATAAATCTAGATACAAATTGGTTTCTTTCGAACAAGAAAAATTAGATATACACTCGAATAATAAATAGGTCTGAAAAAATAACTTTCAAGAAACTTCTCAGCTCTTCTTTGACTAAAAGATCAATATGTGGATGCATCTTACAGAATTTTTGTTTAATAGGCTTTGTTGATTCATTTACAATAAGGTTATACACTAAAAAATAAGTACCCAATCCTAGCATGACTACATAAGACCAAACAAAGACATATGATAACTCTATGAGAAGTAGAGTGAAGGCTTTTCATTCATGTGATGAAAGAGAAGCTCTTAATTTGACAATTCTAAGTTCATCGTATGTGCCAATGTTGACATTTGTAGTTTCTTCAACCAAAATTTTAAACCATCCTCCATACACATAGGATCATGAGGGAGATTGATTTCTTCCTCTATTGACGTATTAATGAGATCTTCACCAATAAATGGTCACTTATATTATCCATTTTTTTAAGTTTGTTTGGCCATGCAAGTTCCTCAAAGAGGTTTTTATTTTAGGAATTAGATATTTTATTTTAAGGCTTGTTTGAAGAGATAGTATCCTTTTTCTCATTTTTTTGACCATGTAACTCAACCTCCCCCTAAATGTGTGTATGCATCAAGGTCAATAGAGAATCCTTTCTTGTGATATCCTATAGGTATGTCATCATGTAACCTCATGAACTCTCTAATTGCTTCATCATTCTGAAATAGATCAATTGGTATGTGTTATTGTTAGTCCAAATTAATGAGGAGCAAGTGTATGAGGTATAATTTAGGAATAGATGGGGATAAGGTTAAAACATAAGTGTCTAGAAATAGGTTTATAGAGGAGAGGTCTTCATAAAGACTATAAAGGGTCTCTAATTTGTTTTCATAATTAGAAGAACTATCCTCATGTTAAAAATAGGTGACATCAATTTTTGTAGGTTTTTCACCATATGTCTTAATTACAACACCATATCTATCCATTTTCTCATGTACCGGAATAGGTTCCCACACCACCTTGTTCATGTATACAACATCCATATCCTTTGTATCCCATAGCATACATGATATTGTTAGGAATGATATATTCTGAATACTAATAACAAGATTCCATATTTTCATCGGGGGTTGGGATGTGTAAATACTACCCAATCTTTCATCTACTAGGATACCACCAGGATAAATTTGTTAAGAGTTCCAGGCTCCTAAGTTATTTTCAGGAAAAATTTGGGCCTACCATGTGTTTTGGGAGACAAGGGAAGATTTTATACAAAGAGGTCCTATTGGAGGTCATATTCTCTGCAACCGCTATGAAGGATTTTTACTTTGATTCCCATGTAGAAAATGGGGAAATGGGGGTAAAGATTTAATTTCATTTTGTTGAAGTGTATCTAGATTAATATGAGAGGTGAGATCCTCTTATTTAAGTTCCACAACTAGTTATGTAGAAGGACATTCGTAATCTACTTGATAATAACCAACCAACAATTTGCAATGGGCGAAGGGTTATGGATAACAAGGAATTGTAAGTTGTTATCCTTGATGATACAATTTGATACATTAGTGTAAGGTGGATGGAACAACATGCATGTCATGGATCTATGGGTGAATGAGGATAATGTTATAAGGAAGTTCCATGTTAATGACTTAGAATAATACTTCATATGTGCTAGGTCCAACTTCTATGGGTAAGGTAATTGTTCCTGTTGATTTTTGTTTTGCATTATCATGGGCCTTAATGGTGATGACATTAGGCTCTAGATTAGAATTTATATGTCCCAATTATTTCACAAGTTTTAGAGTGCATATATTGAAGTTGGATCCATTTTCCATAAAAAATCTTTTCACCTTTTTATAGATTATGGTCACTTCGATGTAAAAGGGTAAGTCGTGTGTTTGATCACCCATAACAATCTCATTTTGGCTAAAAATGATTTTTACAACCAAGGATTAGAAACACATCATAAATGTCTATAAGAACTATTAACTCTTGAAAGGTATTAGAGAGGATATTCCTATGAATAGCAGATATCTTAAGAATATCCAAGATAGAGATATTTGTGGTTGTCTTCTCAAGTTTTTCTAGGAGATTGTAATGACCATCCAAAGGATTAGAAAGAGGGTATACTTGGATAAAAAGATAATTATGTTGCATTTTAAGGGCACATTCTTGTGATTTTATCTTTATGGTATGGATATGATGGGTGATAGGATAGATATATCCAATAAGAGAATCAAATGTATTAGGTGATAGGCCAACAACATGGTTGGAATCTTTACTTTGAGATGTTTTACCTCAATCTACCTTATTTTATGGTTTTTTATGCTTTAGGAAAGGTTCTTTATATATCCCCAACTAATTATTAGATTTTTTTTGGGTTCTTGAGCATCAAGTTTGATATTTCCTTTACTTATGAGATCTTGAATGAATTTTTTCAGTTTTATGCACTAATTCATGTCATGACCTTTAACACGGTAATAATTTAAATATTCATGGTGTTTGTATAATGAAAATTTAGGTGAATCAACTACAAAAGGTGTAATAGTTGCAAAATTGACCATATTGGCCAAGTCGAGTTGTTTTAAGATCGATGAAAAGGATTTCGTGATTAGAATATATTCCCTACATTTGAATTTAGTGCTAAGCAGCCCACATGAGAGTTTTAAATGTGGGATGTTTTTAACTAATTGTATGTGATTAGAATAAGTAATTCCATTACCTACTACATTTTTTTCATTCTTATTGAAGAATTTTTATTTGTTGATATTTTTGATTCATTGTTATCTCATTGAAAGGATTTCAAAACTCTTTTGGCCATTAAGGATTTTTCTATTTGACTCCCCTTTTCTATAACTTCTTCAAACGTGCCTAAGCAAAGTGAATTTATAAATGGAATGCTATTTTGGAGTCTAAATTTGGTAAAAATGTACTTACAAGTTGTTTCTCGAGAATGGAGCAAGGGAAACAACTAGCAAATCCCCGCCACTACTATAAGAAGGCAAACAAGTTCTAGTTATGTATTTTTTGGCACTACATAAGTCTAATATGGTAATATCACTCTTCATGTTGAATGAAAAGTAGGGCATAAACTTCTTAGTTGAATCCACAAAAGTGAAAATAGACCCTTTCAGGAGATGGAAGAACCATTCAAGTGTTTGGCCTTCAAGACTCTGTGGAAACAAGTGAATAAGGTATTTACCATTATAAGTAAATTTTAAGCATGTTATAAAGAAGTATTTTATATGATCTCAAGGATCACCTTTTCCCCTATATTTTTTGAATTTAGGGCACTCAATTTTTTTTGAAAAGGGAGTACGTAACATATCCCGATCAAAATGATAAGGATAAAGTTATTTGAACTAATACTTCTTATTGTGTCCCATGTTGTTTTCTTATAGACTAACAATAACGTATTTCATAGACTTCCATTCTTGGTCAAATATTTGTTTGCATATTAGTGTGATGAGTATATGTGTACGATTATATTTGGATGCTTCACTACCGTATTTTTCTATGTAATGCTCAACATAGGTCACTTTTGGTTTTTCCATGTGAGAAGCTATGTTCTTGTCTTCGTCCACATATGAAGCTAGATTTTTTCATTGGAAACTAATAGATTTTATTTTTTGTCGTATAGCAACCTATTCTTTATGTGTTTCAGGTTGGGTTTCGGTCGAGGTTCTTCACTCTCTATTTTGGCCTCTCGGTTAATTATATCAAAATGTATGTGATATGCATTGTTAGTTTTGAATCTTTTACTTCATCATTGTGACCCCATGGGGTATAGAACTAAAGGCACATTCATTGTGTAACACATCCTTAGTTATTCTAAAATGAGGGGGTTATCTTCTTTCTTCCTCTTGAATCATACTAGTAAGGAAGGGAAGATTGAAATCAAAGGGAAATTTGGTCCCTAATTCTACCAAATATAGATTTCCTGGTCTTTATTATGAAATAAAATTTTATCTACGTAAGCGGATCATTTTCAAAGAGGTTATGGGGTATTTCTTGTCCACCCCACTGAGATCTCAAGTCCTTGATCCTCATCAAGAAGGGATTATAGGTACGCCTCCCATGAGCTAACCATGTGGTTGGTGCCATGATTGGATATGTTTTGCAAGGATTTAGGATGTTTTTGTAAATGTCACAAGGAATATAAGGAAAAATGAGCATCGTAACATCCTTAAAGTGAATATTTCTCTAGTGTTGAGATGTGTAATGAATATTGTTTATGATTAATATAAATGGTATTGAATCTATATTTTAGAGTAAGTATTGTAATGAGTGATAAAATACATTAAATGGACAAGCAAAAAGAAAGCAATGATATGAAACCCTAAGAAAATAAGAGAAATATGTGACTTAGCTGATTTCGAGTGATCAATAAGTGTTATGGACTAAGGACCTAGTGAAACAGAATGAGAAGATTGTTTTTATGTCTCATTGGAGGTTATAGAACCCATAAATGTGCAGGAAAAATGCACCCATGGAAGGACAAGAGTGCCTAGGTACTATTGACTAGATATGGGAGCTAGTGTCCACCTAGATGCTCAGTGTTTTGATCTCTTTTATGCATGAGGATATTCACTTTTTTCCTATTTTTCACTTAGGTTTCACTTTAATGTTGTCAATTGTACCTATAACCTACAAAAAAATGTCTAGTTTTACATACCCACAAACCACATAAAATCCTAAAAATAAAGATGCAGTATGTGGATTCGGACTAACCCCGGTGGTCACTCAAAGAGTGAACTTAATACCAAGAACTACACTACATTTCAGACTTTATGTAGTTCCATGTGTAAGTTTCTATAGTGTTTCCTATTATTCCCTTGTGTAAGTTACACAATGATAGCACGCTAGATCTAGAATGTAGCAAATTTATAGAATGTGTGAGATGAAATAGAATAGAATTTCCCTCCTATTTTGTGTATGTAGAATAATGTAGTCATTTTCCTTGAGTGAATATGCTAAATGGATGTTTTTGATGCTCTTGTGCCTTTGAATGCAAGCTTATGTGATAATATGTAATTCTTAATACTTGGCCTTTTATTTGAGAGCGATAACTATGTATATATATGATTACCTTGTTTGAATTTCATAATTGACAATTGAAAGGCCAACCAAAAAGTACAAAAATATGTCCTAGAAGTAAAAGAGACCCAAAAGAGTGAGAAAAGGGGATAAAGGGTCAAGATCGGAAAGGAGGGATAAGAGCACATGGGTGTTAGTGTCCTAATTGGGTGCTAATGTGTGAGGCCATAAAAAATTAATCAATCAATCACCGACAAGATTGTAGAGTGTGTAAGGTCAAGTAAAAGTATAGAAAACAAAGTAAAAGGTCCAAAATACATTGGTAATTACTAGTTTTATTTCTTGAGAATCATGTAGATATTAATATCTTTTAGGACCTAGAAATGTACCCAAGTGCATAGATTTTTTTCTACATCCCCCACTTTATGTTATTGAGTGAATAATCGATATCATAAAGTAAATATAAGATGTGTACCTTATGATCCAATAAATAAATGTTTAGTTGATAGCATGCTAAGTGGACAAGTGCAGCAATAAGTAGTGTGAAGTGTGGAGACTAGGAAAGGGAGGTAGACCCTAGGGGTAAAGCATATGGATAGTAATGTGTTGTGTTTGTTGATGTGAGTTGCTTCTTGTTATGTATTAAGGATGGACCTACAAAAGAAGAGTGAGAGAGTAGTCAAAGTCTTGTATATGAAAAATTAGAGTAATTCATTTGTAAGTAAGTAAAGAGTATAAAATTATGTAAAAGGGAAGTGTGAATCTGATATGTAAGATATTATGAGATAGAAAATTGTTTTATTTTCTTGGAGTTACTAATTTTTTTGCCAAATGGTGAGTTTTTGGGAAATATCACATAAAGAGTGAGTTTTTTGGGCGATCGCGTGCTAAGAGAAGAGTGTTTGGGAGAGAGGTATATATTTTCTATCCTTCCATGATGCTTCTCGAATAAGCACCATTGTAGATGGTATGTCCATGATTTGTTCTAATTTTTTCAATTATTACTGATAGATTGAATTTTGAATGTGGAAGCATGTGTTTGCTACTAGAGAACTGATCTTAATATTGTTGTAAATTATGTTTAAGTGAGAAAATTATTCTTTTTCCCCTAGGACACAAGTGTCCAGGGGGGACACAAGTGCCCACTACTACTTCTCTGTCCAGGTTTGGGCACTAGTTTATGCTCTATGTTTTAGACCCGATTTTTTTTTCTTGGTTAATCTTTAACTATGTGCCTGTGTTGATTTTTTACTGTTTTGATCTTTACTGTGGATTTGAGTTGTTTTAGGGTGATGTTTTCACCCAATACATTCCCCCTCGTTTGCGGTACATGTGATGACTATAGGAGAATTTGGTTCAATGGAGAGGAACTAATACTAATTTAAAGTGGATAACTCAGGGGGTAGGGAATGTGCATGGTATAAACTAAGGCACGTGCAAACAAGATAGGATAGTAATAAGTATTAGTGAAAATGAGCTAGAATGTAATGGTATACAATGTAGAAAGCAAGTAAAAAGATAATATGGACCACACAAAGCATGTTTCAAACATGTGACATCACTCACAATGTCACAAGATAATCAAGGTTGAAGCATCCAAAATCATACAAACGTCACACAAGACATATGCATAGCCTGTAAACACTATCAAACAATAGGAAACAATAAGTAATAGATAACCATGGTGTTATATATCCTATAAGGAAAATGCTACACATGAAGCACCCTTTAGTATTTTAGAAAGATAAATATTATGTCAAAGGATGTATAAATCAGCAATAATTATAGTGGTAATGAATAGAAGTAGTAAATAATTTGATTATAGAACCTATGATGTATGAAGTATAAGAGTAGAAAAATTAGATTCCCCCAGGAGCCTTGGTGGGACTGGTAAAGAGCTATGTCTAGCATCTTGCATCATGTATGAATATATGAAAGGTCATACATTCAACTTAAGACACAAATAGAATTTGTATTTGTGTATGGAAAAATATAATGACATACTAAGAATCCATCAAGCATTGTAAGAAGAGTGTAACATGTAAGTAGAATAAGATAACAAGAGTAAATGCAACCAATACATACAAATGTTATGTGAGTGTTATGGTGTGATATGCAAGGGATGTAGATGATAGGATCATCATTTCCCCTAATATATGTGTATGAGATGAGGTTGATTTATAAATTCCCCTCAACAAGAAAGAATGAAGCATTGAATGAGAGTGTGTCATTGGGAAATGAGTGTGTTTTGTGAGAGTAGATGCTAGAAAAGATGTATCATGAAGCATTGAGTGTGAAATGTGTATGATGTGAGATTCATTAATTAATTTTTCCCTCAATACTCAAGTTTGAACCATAGAACAAGACTATGTCATTGGGTAATGATGGTAAAATGTGTGTACCAAAGGTGTAGGAGTGTTGAGAAATATTAGACATGAAGCGTAGAGCATGAAGTGTAGTAGTAGACACTAGAGACAACTAATAGTGATGGAAGGGGGAAGAAATCGTAATCCCCCTAAGTATGTGAGGGATGGATATTTATGTCATGAGGAAAAGAGACCATACCATTGTGGAATATTTTTAGATTTGTCGGAGAAGACATATAATTGTCACAATGGTAGGTAGAGCAAGTGTAGGACCATGGTTGGATTTTGGGTTGACATAAGGAATTTTAAAGAGGTTAGCTATCACAAGGTGAATTAGTTGGTCTTATTTCCTTGGTGGTTACGAATTTTGAATTGGTAACGATATAATGGATTTGATAGGAGGAGGTGATATGGTATGGATTTTGAAAGTTGGTTTCTTATTTGGAATTGGTAACATTGTAGAAGACTTGATAGGAGGAGGTGATGGGGTACATATTTTAAGAGGTGGTTACTTACTTGGAATTGGTAACATTGTAGAAGACTTGATAGGAGGAGGTAATGCGGTACAAATTTTTAAAGGTTGTATGACTTTGGGTTGGATAGGTGGCTCTTAAATAAATGATGAAGGAACATTATTAATTATGGCATGATGATCATTAGACAAGGAGGGATCAGATTTGGGATCCCATTGAGATTTAGTAATTAGAGATGAACATGTAGTAGAATTTTGTGTAGCAAATGAAATAAAACCATAATTCTCAAGGTGCCCATTTCTTTGTTTTAAAGAATAGAAATCATTGACATGATGTCCATTAATTTTTTGATAATTACAAAATAGGAGACCTTTGCATTTGGCAAGTCGATAAGGATGGTAGCAATGAGTAGCTAGCAAATTGATCAACTGGTGATTGAGGAGATTACTAAGAATATCATGTTTCTTAGCATTGAGATAAAACTTGAGAGGTGGTGGTAGTGATAAGACTTGGGGATCACTTATATGAGAACATGTGGTAGACATAGGATTAGGATGAGGTGTAGTAGAAGAATTAGCATGGGCCTAAGAAATATCCTTAAGATGTTGGATTTCAGATGTGAGGGATGTAATCATGGTTTCCATATCTTGAATTTTATCTTGAAATAAACAATGTAAATATTGAATTAACTTACAAATGTATTGATTGGTTTCGGTACCATGACCAATAGGGTCATCAAAGAGACAATTGAAGATGACACTTACTTATGCGGGTGGTGTATTGCAAGGGATATATATAGTTTCTAGGGATTTTGGGAACATCCGTATAAGGTGGGTCCATTTGAATTAATTGATGTAAGGATACTTTAAGAGCCATGAAAGAGGATCAAATAGAATAGGCAAAATAAGGATCCAAAATTTTGATCACGAGTGGGGTTCACCAAATGCTTTAATATAAATGGTATTAAATCTATATTTCGAGTAACTACTGTAATGAGTGATATAAAAGTAATAAAATGTAGTAAATAGACAAACAAAAAGTAAGCAATGATATTTAAACATAATAAAGTGAGAGAAATAGATGACTTATCTAAATTTTGAGTGATCAAAAAGTGTACTAGACTAAGGAATTTCTGAAAAAATGATAAGAGCATCGTTAATTCTCACTAGTGGTTTTGGAGCTCATAATTGTGCAAGATAAGAGTACCTTGGTGCTAGTGACTAGATTTGGGTGCTTATTTCCACCCAAATTCTTAGGTTATGATATTTTCTGTACATGAGGAGCTTCACTATTGATCCCTATTTTTCTCCATAATTTCACTTTAATGTCGCTGATTGTATAGGTAAATTGCAAACACATCAAATCCTATAAATAAATGTGTACTACATTTCAGACTCCATGTAGTTCTCTGTGTATGTGTGTGTAATGATTCCCTAGTATTCCCTTGTGCAAGTTACACAATGATAACAAGATAGATCTAGAATGTACTAAATGTATAGAATGTGTGAGATTAAATAGAATATACTTCTCCTCCTTTGTTGTGTATGCATAATAATGCAACCCTTGTCCCTTGAGTGAATGTGCTAGATGGATGTTTTTTGATGATCTTATGCCTTTGAATGTAAGATTAGGTGATAATATGTAATGCTTAGTGCTTGGTCCTTTATTTGAGAGCTATAAATATGTATATATATGATTCCTTTGTTTGAATTTCATAATTGACAACTAAAAGGCTAACCCAAAAGTATAAAATATTCCCAAGAAGTAAAAGAGACCCAAAAGAGTGAGAAAAGGGGAGAAATGGTTAGGATCACCTAGGAGGAATAGGAGCACCTAGGTGTTAATGCCTTAACTAGGTGCTAGTGTCTGAGGCCATTAAAGATAAATCAATCAACACCGACAAGGTTGTATAGTGTGTAAGCTTAATAAAAGTACAACAAACAAATAAAAAGGCTTGAAAGACATTGTTAATTGCTAGTTTTATTACTTATGAATCATGTATATATTAGTATGCTCTATGACCTAGAAATGTACCAAAGTGCATAGGTATTGTGTCTACATTCAAATAAATCTATAAAACTTGGGAAGTATAATGGTTGTGAAGGGAAACTTTCCTAGATGTGGAAGTTACTAATTTTTCAAAGGAAACTAAGAAAATTTTGGCATCATAATAACATAATCTCAACACTCAATAAAATTTTGGGAAAACCATATTTGAAGTGTAAGTTTCAAATCGGTAGACACTATTTTGGTAGAGTTTCATATTTCTCTCTTTTGATATAGGGATCCAAAATTACAAAAAAAGTGTGATTTGTGATGGAAAAGTATGCAACAATACTTGGAAACAGTTTTAACTTGTTCTAAAAAAGGTTTTAGCTCGAAAATTTTTACTTTGTAAATGTTTGGTACACACAAATGATATAAGGTATGGTTGTCCCCAATGCCAATAAGTTTCTTATACAAGGTTCTCTCTCTAAATACCAAGTGTTACCCAAATGAGTGTGGTACGCTAGAAAATTTCTAGTCGTCATCTTTACTTTACCTTACTTGATTATCCAAGTGGATTTTACCTCGTTCAATCAATAAAATTAGGGCCATCACTAAGGATAAACTTGGCTTTACCTCATGGGAAATAATAGTCAAGTAAGATATAGGGAACTACTGGTTTCATCGGTTAGTTCCGTCAATATGCCAATTACTTTGGGGTTCCTGTGGTACTCCTCACAATGATTTTTAGGTATTAAGTACAAGCACTTCCAATAGCTAAAGAAAACAGGTTTTACCCTTATTCGAACCTACAAATACAATTTGATTTATTCATTTTTATCGATTTAGCCAAAAAAATTGTTTCAACTAATGAACATGTATGCAAAATATTAGTTTTTTTAACTTTGTGTGGTAAATGTTTATCCAATTTTTGTAAAGGACCCAAACACAAACTATTAGTATTTTTCCATACAATCTCAACGTAAAAAAACATTAAAGATCATAGTCATTTCTGATTCTCAAGGTCACTTGAGAGTGCAAGAGAAGAGCATATGTTTCATTGATCAAATCTAAGAAATAGAATTTTAAACCAAGATATCAAGTGTAAGTAATGTTTTAAGAAAATAAATTGTATATTAGAATAAAAATAATGTAAAACACAACATGAATTTGAAGATAAAATCTGAATTTTTGATAAATTTGAGCGTAAATTCACCACAATACACTAGCACACTTACAAAGTGACACTAGCATGTGAACATGAACAAAAGTGTGTGGAGGTTATAAGAAAACACTAGCCCGTGAAGATGGATGTAGGAATGTGAAGCAAGATGCTAGGGATAGATTGAGAAGATGATGTAACAATAACATGTGCACATGTATGCTATCACGTTGATTAATATGCTTATGCATGTAGGAAAAACCACAATGTAATAGTAGCTTACTGATTTATACATAAGTATTCTGATAGGTATGCAAGCACATTTAACGATAAAATAGCAAGGAAACAACAATCGACACTAGTGCTTAGATAGATACACAATAACTTTAACTACTATGTAAGTGCGAACCACTAGAAAAAATGTAACGTAGACAAATGGAACGATACACTAGTACATGAATTTAAAACATAGTGTTATGAAGGTGTGTCGATTGATACACTAGTGTTTCGAATACTAAGATGACGCGTGAAGACTTGTACCTCCACAAAAATGTCAAAAACCAAAACTTAGCCAAAAGCTCAAATTTTTCTCATCAAGATCCAAAATTGACAGAATTCACCTCCTTTATACCTATAAAGGAGACTCAACACTACCAAATGCTAATGTAAATAATTAAAAACACAATTATTTCAACAAATTGAAAGAACATGCATGTAAAAATAGGAGAATGAAGCTCTAAAATAAGAAAAATAAATGAAAGGTGTGTCCCACAAGGTGTGCCATATGTATGCATGCTAAAATTTGAACTAAGATATTTGAACGAAGCTAACACTAAGAGATCTTAACTTAGTTAAATTTAAACAAATGCACCACGATAAAAAATGAAGGAAAGCTAATTAACTTGCATAAAACATGAATCTAACATTAAATGCAAACCTCCCTTTGATATTTGGATGTGCTTTGGATTGTAGGTACTTCCTTAAATAAACTAAACATAGACCATGTACGATTAACAATTTCTCCAAGGAAAAGGAAGGGATCTCACCAATATGGCTTGATTGTCATTTTAGTTTTTCTCTTACTATTATTTTCCAAGTAGAAAGCGGGGCAATTTACTCAATTTAATATTCCTTCTAATAACCTGAAATTCTCTTCTCAAGTATAATGTTTTGTGAGAACATGGTGTAGTAGGTTTTTATATAGCTTTCCATTTTGGGAGAAGCTTACAACATAGTGAATGTGGGATAAAGTGAATGTAGAATTAAAAATGGATAAGTATGATTAGAAGAGATTAATTAGATATTAGCAATCCATGGGAGTTTGGGAAGGTTTAATTAATCAACTAGGATTAATCAATAGACCAAATTGAGCTTATAAATTTGGAGATGATTTGAAGGGATATTAGTAGAATTTTAAGGGTTTAAGAGGGGGATTTAACCAATAAGAATTTTTATTAATTAAATATGAGATAGAAAGCTTAATTAACTAATAATCATCAATTAATTAATTAAAAGAGGATTATAACTAACGAGGTCGTGTTAATTGGCATCCGGATGAGGGTCGGGGCTATTTAATTAATGAAATGTCGTTAATTTATCGAGATGAAGGGGAATGTTATCTAGCTAGTGGAAAATAACTAATTATAATGAAATAATGGTAAAGAAGACAAATAGTGCAATTTTATTATTAAAAATGTGCGGTCAAAATTAGGTGTTTATAGAGCCAATAATGTCCATTTTAGAGGATGAGGAAAAAAAGATAGAGAAATATGAATAGAGAAGTGATTGTTGAGAATAAAGTATTTTCACCCATTTTAGATTTTGGATTAAAAATTTCACATAACCAAAAATTAATGAAATAAAAGCTACATGGAGTTATTCTAATTAATTAATTTACAACATTAACTAGTTAATATCAAAATAATGCATTAATACTTGTAAAAAATGTACACAATACAATACAATTTCATAAATACATGATATTGAGCACACTTAGCTCATTACATAGGATTTTAGGAAATTTTTGGTGATATGAACAATGGAATAGGGAGATATGCACCTAGGAATGCCTTAAAACTAGAACTATGAGTATGAACCAAAGATGCTCCTAGGAAAGACCATATAATAAGGGAAAGAACATCCATACAATCTTGACATATTTTTACAGTCTTGATCGTACTTAGAACCCAAAGCTGTAACTTTCTGGGCTTGTCACTTGTCTAAACATCTTTGTCACTCTTTGTTGGTCATTTTTAGTCACATTACAAGGGCCTTAGAAATATCTACTTAACCTTTCAAATCCTAACCATCGATAGATATTCATGCAAAAAAATTATTTGGGTTGTGGGCACCTATGTGTACCACTTGATGTTGGCACTACTCTGAAAGAGGCCTCAAACTACATGTCATTCTCCACGTAGCATGTGATATCTAGTTTCTTTATAATTAGATTTGACATTATTTCTTTGAAAAATCTTGACTTGAGTTTATCTCTTACAAATTTACTTGACATAGATACTTTGAATGCTTCAAATGTGGGAAGAATTCAACTAGACCTATTAGGAAGCTTCATACTTATAGATAGTGCTACCCTAATGAATGTGTAGACATATTTGTGAAGTGTAGGGAGCTTTGGGTTCCATTTGTACTATCTTTTTACATAAGAGTGATAGGTTCTAAATGATGTGAGTTTCATTTTTTTATATATGTTTCTGAAGGTGATTTAAGTTATGAAGGTTTATTGAGGAGGAGTAAATGACCAAAATAATAATATATAACAAAAATTTTAGGATCTAAATTAACAAGGGAAAAATAATACACTAGGGTCAACACCCTATGGCACAAACTGACCCTATTGTATATTTTTTACCCTAGAGGAGAAATATAAAGTTTGAGGTTTGAAATCTAAAATTGGAGTATCTAAATGGATTTCATATAGATAATTCTAAAAATGTCGACATATGACTTTGTATAACCAAGTAATCTAGACAAGATACCTAGAGATGTACCCGATGAGAATCGGTAAAATTGAGCAAGAGAGTAATGTCAACACCATTAGTGTCAAAGAGTATATTTACCAAATTTGAGTATTTAAATTCCCCCTGCCCCTTTAAGTATCAAATAAAATTACATTATTCAAGGAAGATATACCTAAGTGTATAGACATACTTTGTCTTTTCTTAATGTTTGTTTTATAATATCCCACTATGTTGGTGTTGACAAGATCCATGATGAAAACTACAACACGGAGTGTATTCAATGTCCATGATACATAATTAAAAATTAACTAAGGCAAAAATGTAATGTAAATGAAATATTAAACAATAAATAGTGAAGTAAAGAGATGCAACATGTAAAAGGGATACATGTGGTTTTTATGAAGGGAATAGTTTCTTGTTCTTTACTTGTACTTGGATATTTTGATTATTAAAATTTTCCATAGAATTGAGGGTGATAAATCCTAACTTTCACCGGGAAGATAGTAAATTATTAGGTGTTTATAACCAAACACATGAAATTCAAAGAGAGAGAAGAATAATGGGGAACCAAAACACCCTACAAAGGAAGAAGATTGTGTATCAAATTCATTCAAAACTCTAATAGCTAACCCTTTAAGTGTAAGAGAGGAAGGATTTACTATAAAGAAATTATCTTCTTTGATACCTTCCATGACCCCATAGAAAAAAATGTTGAATATAAATTTAGGCCTAATTATGTAAATTAGGACATGATATAAAAGAGAATAAGTTGACCCATATTATTCTCATGTGACACACAATTGATTAGAAACTAAATAAAGGTAAAATGTGTTGAAACGTAGATGGAAAAAAGGAGACTCATGCCCCCAATATCCTTGAAACTTAAACTAGGTGTCGTATAGAGTAAGGAATAAAATACTTCATGCTCCCTAAAATTGATTGAAATTCTGTTATCTCAGTCTGAAACTGTGCCAAAAACATGTCCATATAGGTGAAATTTTTAAATTATTTAGAAATTTTTTGTAATTGCCCTGAGGTAAAATCATGGAAATGGATTAGGAACATTCGTGCGGTCCTAACCATACTTTACATATTTGACCTTATGCTTTATTTTTTGATTTTTTGTATGTGATGTTATATTTGAGTACTTTTATCATGTACATTCCTATGTCCGAGCCCAAAATTTTGTTTGTGTTTATTGTAGGTGTAGAATATACTCGGTTGAATTCCCCCTCTTTTGATGGGTGTATGATAAAAATTTTGAACACAAAAATCATAAGTATCTATGTTTGACCATGTATGATAAGGCTAATAATCTACGTAGAAAACACATGAAGGGTCTATGTGGTGGCCACTAAGAATAGCCTACTTATGTAAAGATACTTGCACATAGTGGATACCATGATTAGAAATAGTAACAAGAATAATAGTAGCAACAATTTCAACAATAGAAATAGTGGAACCAATAATAGTAGTGCATATGTAAGTAGAAACAAGTGTAAAGATAACAACATAAACAGTTTCACACAAAAGGATTGGTTTCTACAAACATGGGACACCATGATGATCGCAAGTCAATCAAGGCTCTTGATATTACAATCGGGAAATGTCATAGAAGAAGTCATGATGCCACAAACATGGGACACCCACATTTTCATTAAACATGAAAGTCCTTTAGGCTATAATAAGAATAACAAACAAGTAACTATGCACACAACTAGCAAACATGTATAGAAAACAAGAGTATCATAATGTGATGAAATGACATAACAAGTGATATATAGAAGCATGTGAAACAAAATCTATCAATAACACACAAGATACGTGTGTTGGTATTGTTATCTCAAAGGTAGAAAAGACATTATATATGTAATTAAGTGTAATAAGTAAGTGAACAAGAAATATAATAAAATAATAACACCTAGATTATGTGGAGGGATGCCCTAGAAGAAGTATGTAATGAACCATGATAGCTCCCATAATCATGTATCAATCTATATGTCCTACATCATGCTCAATATACCACTGTGAACACATGTGTGTAAAAAGAATACAAATTCTATCTATCAAAAATAATTAAAAAAATATAAAGTTCTAACAATGTATGTTAAAGAAACATTTCTTGATTTTTACATTTTTGAAAATATTTGGATGTTTCTACTTTTTGTGATTATAACAATGTTTTTATATTTTATAGTGCATATCTATGTACAGAAATGGGCTAACATTAAATATCCTCGATGAGAAACTTCTAAAAAGGTTAATTAAATGCTACAAACAATGGAGGGTCAAGCCTCAAATGTGCCAAAGAATTTGACTTAACTGCCAATGGAATGGTGGTAGTAATATGTGCCAAAGAGGGCATAAGAGAAGAGAAATGTATAGTAGTGTAATTACCAATATGTGAAGTATGATGTACAAATGTTTTATAGAGATATTTGATGATTAAGGAAATATATGTGATGTGGTATAGAATATATACATGATTGGTATATAAGTGAATTGAATGTATGTGACTAAGTGTTTGATTGTGCCTTATTAGTGATATTTACATAACCATGGGAGGACATGACACACTGATTAGGCATAACCCTTATATAAGTCCATGAGATCATATAGGATGAGGAAACCTATTCTTAAAAAAGAAGGAAGGGTGATCCGAAATATGCCCAAAAGAAACTTAGGTGAAAGGGTAGCAAACATGAGAAGTGTGGATTAGGGATGTAATGAGTAAAACATTGGATGTGAAAATACTTTGTGCACTTGATGTTGAGTAGTCATTTAAGGTATTGAAAATAGATTAGGGACTTTAAACATGAATATTTATCTTGACATAACACACACTATATCTATCTAAGGGTTTGTTAAAGTTATGTGTGCAAATTTTGGGACAATCCCTTGGTCCTTGTTGATCCATTTGTAGATGGGATTATATTTCCCTTGTGTAGGAAGAAATTCAATGTGAGAAACATCACTAGATGCAATAATAGAAGAATTCTCATCAAACATAACATTTACCAAAGGCTTAAGCCAAGGAGGAGGTGAAGTGGATCTATCTATTCGAACATAATATTAAGTGCTTTATAAAACTTAGTTTATAATTAAATAATAAGAAATATTTATATTCTTGATTTTTAATATAAGCTAGGTTGTCTATGTTTAATTGATTATATTTAAGAAATTTATTAAATTGCGGTGGTTTGTAAAAAGACACAACCCGTCACTTGATATTTAAATGACCCGTGGGGTCAAATGTATGATCATGTGGCATGATCTTGGAATTATTAGCTCATTGAATTCATGGAGAGGAGTGACGAAGGTGATTCTGATCAAATTTTCTCTGTAAATGGATATATATTTTTCCATGGTTTTTACCCCTCGAGGTGTTCCAAGGTTAATGTTACCTCTGTGTTATTTACTTTATTGTATTTATTTCATGTTTAAATGTTGGTTATAATGTTTGGTTGATAAATATTTAATATGTTAGTTTATATTCTCGGTCCTAACATGGTACCAAAGTGGAGTACTAATGTTTTTTAATTAATTATCAAATCAAATGATGGTTGGTTGGATTTGGTTGGTCGGTTAGAAAAATTATTTTAAATACCGCCTCCACACTCAAGAAATAGACACATAAAATTATTTCACACCTTTGAATATTTTACCCATGCGTGAAAACTCCTCCTGTGGTGAAAGATCAGTGCTCATGACCCTATAAATAAAAGTAAGGGATTAAATATTGTGAAATATTTCATTAATTTTTATAGTTTGTAAAGTTTTAACTCGGTGGAAGTAATTATTCGGGGGTTAAAAACAAGTAAATTCAAGTTACTCAAGGTCTCTCATAGGGATACATCTTCCTCAAATGTAGAAAAATTGAATTTTCTCACTGGCCCCGGTGAAGACCCTTAGAATGGGGACATAAGCAATATTTTTATTCCATTTTATGTCCCCTTTGATATCTTGGTGTGACCCCTCGTACCCTCTTGAAATTATTTTTCATCTATAATATTAAAAAAAAAAAAACTTATACCTATAGTTATTGAACTAAACTATAAATGTTTATAGTTTTATTATAAGTTTAAACTATAGTATTAATTTTATAAACTATAAGTTCTAAACCTATATTTTAGTCTTCTATAGTTTTGTTATAAATAAAAAAAACTATAGTATAAAATAATTTCTATAATGGTCGTGTTGTCCTGTGTTTTTACAAGGGAAATATTCACTTGAAAATAGGACAACTTTACCCTAAGTGTTAAAATTTTTGTTATAACCTCTCCCCAAAATCTCTTTGGGTCAGTCCATCCCCTATGTCGGGATTATCCTCCATCCGTATAATGTCCATATTTTTTTCTCACCCCCACTCGTGTGTCAAAAAGGATAAAACAAGTCTCAATGAGTCTTCCAAGATATTCCTTTTCGAGGTGGATTTTTCAGCTTGTTTGGGAGTGTAGACATAAAATTATGCACTTTGGGTAATTATCTAGTCCTAATTACATACTACTATTCATTTGATTCCTAAGTGAGAATGGTACTAATCAACCCATGTCTTTGGCCACTTTTCTTTCCTTTCTATCACTTTTCTTGCTCTTACATGTCGTATTGTGTAGTCTACCTTTTCATACTTCAACATTTGTCATCCTAGACACCAATGCCCAGACCAAGATGCCAATGTCAATTTCCCTCATCTAATTTGGGTGCCCTTGTCCCCTTTGTACTTTAATCATAATTTTTGGCCCTTTCTAGCCATTTGAGCACCTTATCTTTTTGGTAGTTGGCCTTTTCGGGGTTAATTATGAAATACAAGCAAGGGAATCATATAAATATAAATTAATGTGATCATAACAAGGGAAAAATAAATAAGCATCTATTATATCCACCTAATTTTGCATCCATCAAGGCATATAAGAGCTCTATTGCATCCATCTAGCTCCATCAAAAGGGACACAAGGGCTGGTTCATCTATATATACTTCATAGGAGGGAAGTTCATTCTATTCCATGCACACATTTACTACATTTACGTACATGCGTGCTACTTTCTTGTTATCCATTGTGGATCGCACAAGATAATCCTATGGCACGATTCCGAAAACACGCACACAAACACACACAAAAACACACACAAAACTACATTAGGTAGGATATGTAGTGCAACACTCGATTATAAGTCCACCATTGTGGCGACTAAGGACAATCTAACTCCTCATTCGGCATATTTATTTTTAGTATTCGATGTCTTTTTAGGGTTTTGCAGTTCATTCTTCATTGTAGGTTTATTGTGACCTCAAAATATTTGTGTGAATCTGTAGCAAAAAAGGAGAGAATCAACAAACATCTTGTGACCCTAATAATTTAGGTTTATGAGCATTTTCGTAGACCCTCGGACCCAAAATCGGTGCACAGGTTCTGTGGGCACCCTTTTTCCTCTCTAGATGCCCCAATCTAGCTTATCTATCCATATTTGAATTTTTTTGTACTCTAGTGTGATGGCCAATGCTTCGACTTCCTATAGTTTCCAGTCCTTTACACCTTTGACAACACTACAAATCGGATAAGGATTCTTAATTTATCTTTTTAGTTAGGGTTTACATATTTATTCTTAGTTTTATTTGGTATATTTATATATTTCATTTATTTACTGCTACTATAGCATCAAATTAGGATTTTATATTTCATATTAAGCTTAATCATTTTGGTGAACTGAACTCAATCTTCATGCTCCTAGGATCCTCATGCTTTTTATTTCTCATCTTCCTAGGGTCTCATCATCATGAGTATCTCAATTAATGAATTCTTACCAGCCAATCCTTAAGTAAGACATATATTACAACATATACTTGTTAATACTCACGTTCTTGTAGATATGTGTCTAGATCCGTATATAACTCCTTTGTTGATGCATTTTCTCAACATATAGCTTTCCCATCTAATCTGCATGTTGATCTTTCTATTTTTGACAATGATCCACGTTTATATATTATGATTCACATTTATAACATGGGTATCAAGTGTAATTTAATCCATAACAGATCTGATCTCAATCTATGTCCCATGTCATTCCTTAAAAATATTGGTCTTTTAGTTGCTAATGTTAGTCCATCATGTCTCTCTCTTCATGCATATGATGGCTCAATTTTTCCATACGTAGGTCACATTGTTTTAGCTATCACCGTAGGACAAAAACTCTCAACACAAACTTCTTTTTCATTGATTTTCAAGTTTCATATAATTATTTACATAATGGGTCATGGATCCATGCCATGCAAGTTGTTTCCTCTACAATGCATCATTATGTCAAATTTCTACATGAGGGTATCAAGTATATTGTTCTTCATGACCGTCATCCATACAAATATTGTGACCATGATCCAAATACTACATTTCCTAGAGATGACACTACTAATGACCCACAACCCATAGATGAGCTACCACATTTACCACCACTTGAAGGTGTTATTTTCATGAGATATTTGGTCCCAAATACATATTTTCCTCCCCTGCTACTACTACTACCGCTATGGTTCTTTATCGGGGATTATTCCAACATCAAAATCATACCACCTTTTGTAAATTCTCATAAAAAATTAATGTGTACACCACCTCCCTTTACATGTACACTTTTATTAGGAGAACATTCCATTTGATCCTACTTGTGATGCCACTATATGTTCACATGATGGTTTGACTCAACTTGGATTTTATTTCGAGGATCTTTATCCTTTAACTCATGAACCTCATCTCTATCATGGATACATCACTATCACATTTTCTTATGGTCTATGTGTATTTTGTCTCATCATATACCTTGTGTGATCCCCTCACTCTTCTCCACTTACATTAGGAAAATATTTTCTTTCTTACATCGGGGAACATTAGACCTTTCTCACACTAATATATCATTTCCTATGCCATTTGGTCACATTTTCATTTGCAATGATTCATTCCTTGGTTATTCACCTAATATGACTTAGTGGTATGCACACGGGTGTCCATTACCTCCTTTCACTAACAAGGAATATGTTATGGGCATGTAAAAATTACACTTAGATGGTGCTTTACGTGACCAACCTAACACTATAGCTTATCAAGTCTCAGATGCCTCACCATATAATTTTGACCATGACAATGATGACATTTTAGATGACTTCACTTGATCACCTTTACTATTACATGTTTGGGGGCATTACAATTACTCCCCCCACACCTATTTCACTCTATAAACTACCACAAATCTTACACACATCACATCTAATATTTTATATTCATGTTGCATATTTACATACATTCACATCGATATTTCCCTTTAACGCACTCTTTTGTTATGGTTCACACTTGATTGTTTAGGGAATCATATACATAACACTCACACATTACATAGTAGATGCTATATCTTACTCATCCTCACACATTCTACACCTTTGTACATACACATCATCTTCATCTTACATCTATTATGCATCATTCACACTTTGTGCTTTATATGTCTATACATTATACACATTCTACACCATACACTATTATAAATTTTACATTGCACGTGCTTTGCACTTCCACGCTTATATCATATACACATCTTACATTACACACTTGCACATTTTAAATTACACATTACCTACCTTACACATAACATTGCATTCTCTCACCACCAATACTAGTACATGTATTCAAGATTTTACTCATCTCCTTTTACATACTGCACTCACTACTTGATGACACACTTTAGTACCTCATTCTATACTCGAATGTTGAGGTTTTACCAATAAAATGTACCTAATCATACTCAAACTTTCTCAACTAATCTTTTTATCATATTATGTTACATTTTTAGCCACCACCCTCTCCACACATTTTATGATATATGTTTTTACTACATCACCATGTTTTCTACCATCTTACTCATACATTTAATTATATACACTTTAGGCTACATCATCACTCTTTTTGACATATTATTCACACGTTTAGTGATATATGATTTAGGATAAATCATCACACATCCTACCAACTCATCAATTTTAATTTTTTGCATTCAATCCTACACATTACATAGAAACTTACAAGAAACATCTTTTTATTGCACACTTCAAACCACTTCCCAATGACAGACTATCATTTAAAGTTTAGTATTGACTGCTAAGGGGGCATAAATAAATGAACCTAATTACATACATTTCCATCCACTTGGGGGCACACTGCTCATATCATTCACATTGCATTCCATTCCACCTCATCCATAACATACTACATATTTTGGTTACATTTTCTCTTTCTTACATTTACTTGTTACATGCTCATTTTGTTATACATGCTAGATAGATATCTTGTATGTCATCATCTTTATATAAACACATCCACATTCACTTACTTTCTAGTTGTGATTGTAGACTCTATATATCCACTACACGCAACATGGATGTTTGGTGTAGTACTTATTACTAGTTCCACAACGGATCCTAGGGGCATCTACTTTCATAAAATAGAGGTGTTATTATTTCATGTTGTTTCATAGCACACTATTTTCTCATATTATACAAACTTTTACATACTTTTATCTTTCTAACATGCTAATGGGTGATTCATGTGCAGCATTTTTTATGCAAGACTATTTGCTTCCATGGTTACCTATGACATTGTTTTCCATTGCTTTTCATTGTAAGCTCTTGTTTGCGGGATTCTCCCTTTGTTTTGTGTTTACACTTGTCTTATTTCCGCCACTATGGCCTTAAATTTATTATGACATCATGAGTGATGTACCATGTTTTCAACTCAATTTTTGCGGTCTACATTATCTTCTTTTGTGTTTACACATTGTCTGCGTCGCTTATATTTCATCTTATACATGAGTGTTTGTATTTTCTTATACTAATACTTGAATCCTAGGACTTATTTATGTGTTCCTTGGTTTATACCATAAACATTACCTTCCCCCTACAAGGCATAGTTTAGCACATCGGTCGGTCCTCCTTTAGGTTGCATACTATTTTAGTGATGTCGCATGCACGAAAAATAGGAGGGAATCATATGAGTGAATCAGTCACCCCGTCAGAGAGATACACTAGCACGGTATACGTACAAAAAAAAATTAGTTTCGAAAGGGCTCAAAATTAGAATTAGGTCCTTAGCACAATGGCCTTTCCTAGATGCCCAAAACCGGGGTAGTACAATGGTGTTTCTTGGGATGTAAGTAACTAGGGTATAGTTAACACAATTCTTTGACATATCACGAAGCTTTTGAAAGATCATAGAGTCCTTTAGCATTGGACATTTACATAAAATATTTTACAAGAAAGAGATTCCTTAGCACATGGACACCATCTATAGTGGTGTTTTACATAGCGGGAAGTAGTTGAAGGTTAACAGATGACACTGAGACAGTTCTCCCTATAATTATTCCATTACATTGGTATGAGATCACCTAAAAACTCATGCATTAACATCATCTACAAGATCCTTTCTAAATCCTTTTTCTCATCACGGATAAGGTGCACATTGTTCCTTTTCACATTTTCACACTTTACATACTTTCCTTACACACTTTTTACATATTTTGATCATATACATATGGATTTAACTACTTGACAGACTTCTCTTTTACAAGTCCATTTGTATGGGAAGTGGTAGTGAACATCACAACACCAACAACATCACACACATTGAAATCAACAACAAAGTGCATCATGACATCTACACATGTTTATTCCCTAGGTTCATTTTCATCACTTTTTTCACTTTCTCCTTCTTAGCATCTGCGCTTCACATTTTTATCACTCCACGCTTTATGTACTCCTTGGAATTCTTTTTCATCTATCTACATGGATATCAGGTACACATATCTATCTACATTATATTATTGATCGTTCCAATCACCAACATAAAGTGGGGGTAAATGTAGACACTTGAAATCATGCACTTTGGGTAATTATCTAGACTTGATTACATATTACTATTCATGTGATTCCTAAGTGTGAACAATACTAATTGACCCATGTCTTTGGCCACCTTTCTTTCCTTTCTATCACTTTTCTGGTCTTACACATCTTATAGCCTAGTCTTCCTTTTCATACCTCAACATTTCTCATCGTGGACACCGGCGCCTTGACTAGGAAACCAATGTCGTGTGCCCTCATCTAATTTGGGTTCCCCTATCCCATTTTTATTTTGCTCAAACTTTTTGGGTCCTTTCTAGCCATTTGAGCATATTATATTTTTGGTAGTCAGCCTTTTTGGGGTTTATTACAAAGTTAAAGTAAGGGAATAATATAAATATAAATTTATGTGATCATAATAAGGGCCCAAGAACTAAGCATCTACTATCTCCACCTAATGTTGCATCCATCAAGGCATCTAAGAGCTCCATTGAATCCATATAGCTCCATCACAAGGGACACAAGGGTTGGTTCATCTACATACACTTCATAGGAGGGAAGTTCATTCTATTCCATGCACATATTTACTACATTTCATTACAATTAGATATTTTCTTGCTATCCAAGTATGACTAGCATAAGAGAAACCTAGGGCATGATTCCACACACACACACAAATACATTACATCTTAGATGTAGTGTAGTTCTCAGTTGTAATTCCACCATTGTGGCATCTAAAAATAGTCTCGCCCGCTTATTCTACATATTTCCTTTTAGGATTTGATGTCTATTTCATGGTTTTGCATGTTCATTCTTCATTACGGTTTATTGCGACCTCAATGATCCTTGTGAAAATCCGTAGCTACAAAAGGAGAGCATCATTCAACATCTTATGACCCTGATAATTTAGGTTTATGAGCATTTTTACATACCCAAGAACCTAGAATCGATACCTAGGTGCCAATGGGAACCCATTTACATCTCTAGGGACCCCAGTCTAGCTTATCTATCCAAATCTACATTTTTCTATACTCAAGTGCAACGGTTACTACTTTAGCTTCCTTCAATTTCTAGTCTTGTACACCATTGACAACACTTTGTGAATCAAATGAGGCTTCTTCATTTCTATTTGAAGTTAGGGTTTACATTTTTATTACTTATTTTGTTTTGGTATATTTCTATATTTCATTATTGCATTTATTTACTGGTACTATAACATCATATTAGGATTGTAAATTTCATATATATCTTAATCGGGAGTAGTTATTCCTAGTACTTATGAAGCGGGTACACATTATGTGGAGATAAGTTCAAGTAAAAAATTCATCAAGGAGGTGTGTTCATGAGCAAGTATCATTGTTCCACTAATTCAGGAAGATTCTAGAAATATCCATAGGTTTAGGAGTTAGTTCAACAAAAGTGGGTTTTTGGGGCCAAAGGAGCTTGCACCATAAAAATACATGTGCACTTAGAGAGGTTATTCCAAGAGATATGAATTATTTGGAGGTCAAAAAAAACATAAATTTAAATATAATTCAAATCTCTACATGGTGGTAATTTCATATTTTTCACAACACCCATACCTTGCTTTCCATAACACATTATTTGTAGACACATCTGATCCTAACATATGATCCCATTTTTGAGAATATTTAAATAATAATAAGACCTTAGTACCCCTACCATAATTTTAAAAATTACATTTCTAGTAAAAACCGTGAGTTCAATATATGCCATTTTCAAGTCACCGCCTAATGTACATGTTTGATACTTAGTCATTTTCTCTAGTGCCATGTGGCATCATGAGGATGAGTCACACTTTTGGTTCCTCTCTATCCCTCTCTAAGGGTACAAGGGGGCATAAAATTTCATCCCCCCATCTTAAGCCTCATGGACCCTCAATGTGAGCCCGAGGAGCCCAGATAAGCACCCTCCCACAATTTTATAGCCCCCACCGTAACTTTCAAATTTGTGTCACTTGTCGTCACCATGATGAGGAAATGTTTTCCTCATATCACATTCCAATAAGGGGGAAAAATATTCCACCCCATATTATGCCTTGTGGTTCCACCATCTAACCCCAAGACATCCGCAAAGCACTCTTGGCCAAATTTTAAGCCCCCTATCCTCACTCTACATGCTTGCCAAGTGTCACCTCCAGGATGAGGCACAATTTTTGTGTTCCCAAATCCCATTCCAAGGTTACAAGGGGTATAAAAATTATGCCCCATTCCATGCCCCGCCAAGTCATCCATGTGACCAAAAATTGACCCCGCGTGCTCAAAGCGGCATTTTTCTCATTTTCCTCACTCGTGCATGTGTGCCATGTTTCCTCACCAGGATGAGGTGGATTTTTGTATGCTCCTTTCCTATTACTAAGGGGGAAGTGGGAGCATAATATACACCCCTTCCTCTTTCTCCTCTTTCCATCTCCCGTCTATATAAACCTCACTTAGCCATTTTTTCTCATTCCCCCACACTTCTCCATTTTCAACGAAAACTCTAGAGAAATTTTTCCAGAATTCCTCCACCATTTTTCATCCCCATCCATTTCACACATGTTTCCATGATAAAATAATGAGAAATATCTCAAAAACACTAATTTTAAAATTATTTCAGCTTGCTTTTCACTAGAATAACTTTGTAACCCACTTAAGTGAGATTGCTTATATCTTAAAGACCAGTGCATGAATCAACATTAGGTTTTTTACATCCATTCACATTCCTAGGAACCTTTAAAACCCAAGTAAGATATTTTAGATGCATGGCCTAGATATTTTGTTGCGATAAAACCCCAAAGATCCCACACCCAAATTTTTGAAATTAATTTCTCCTATTCTTGATATCGGATTGAGATGAAATTTCATATGCGAGATAAATAGAAAAAACCATATCAAAAAAATATTTCATCTAAATTTGAGGCAAGGAGACCCAATTTCCAAAAATAGTAAGTCTTTACACAATAGCTTACTATAAATAACAAACCTTCATAGAGAGCGCTTTTGGCAAAAGTAGAGTTTACAAAGTGAGCATTCGACAATCGAGAAAAGTGACCAAAGGTGGCCCAAGGTGAAAAAGCTAAATAATTCAATTTCCTAAAATATTAAATCCCTATTCTGGACACAAAAAAGTTCCATTGTTGGAGATGAAATTCAAATTTACTGGTGTTGAACCAGTCTCATCTCTCTCTTACGAGGTATGTATTTTTGGGACAACAATGTCACCCGTGGACCTCCAATTTTGAAAAACCAAATGCTTAAGGAACTAAGAGAGCCAATAAAGGACAATGTTTTCATGAGTGTACTATATGTGGTAGGTGGACACCCAGTCTCAGTATAGAGTGTGGAGTTTGAGTTGGATTTTACGCAAAGACTATGATCTAAGACCAATACCATTCAAGAAAATGATGGTTCAACCATGGAGGTACTTACTCCTAGAGCTATCTCCCATTTAATTAAAATCCCAATTTGGAATAACAATGTTAGCATTTTAAATGAGGTGGTAGTAAGAGAATGGACCAAAATAGATTCATAACTTCAGGGCCTTACTCTCGATTCATGGTTGAAACATATAAGAAAACCTTCATGGGTACCAAATTCCTTCCTGAGAGGTGAATTCCAGAAAGGTACTCTGATTTAATCATTCTCCTCAGTTGGATAATGAGAGAAGGGACATCAAAATAATTTTAATACTGAATGGTTCTCTTTATATTCATGATCATAGAAGATAAATAGAGGAACAACTAGTTCTGTAGAAGGAAATTCATAAGCTACCTAGAAACAACCAACCAATGATTTGCAATGGGAAAAGGGTTATGGGTCATAATGACTTATAATTTTTATCCTTGATGATACAATTTGATACATTGGTGGAAGGTAGAGGGAACGAAATGCATGGCATGGATCCATGGGTGAACAAGGACAATGTTATTAGGAAGCCATATTTCAATGACATGGAATCTTGTGTCATGCATGATAGGTCAAAATTCTATGGGTAAGGTAATTGTATTTGTTGATGTTTGTTTTTCATTACCATAGGCATTAATGGTTATGACATTATGCTCTAGATTAGCATCTATATGTCCCAATTATTTCACAAGATTTAGAGTGCATATATTAAGGTTGGATCCATTGTCCACAAGTACCCTTTTAACCTTTTTATGGGTAATGATCACTTCTATATACAAGGGTAAGTTGTGTGTTTGATTTTCCATAGGAATATCATTTTGGAAAAAAATTATTTGCTCATATCGATGATTTGTGCAACCAAGGCTTGGAACTGTGTAGCATCAATGTTTGTAGGAAAACTTGACTCTGAAAGGTCTTATAGAGGATATGCATGTGAATAGTATATATCTTAAGAATATCCAAGATAGAGAGCTTTTAATTTGTCTTCTCATGTTTTTCTAGGATATCGTAATGAGAATATGAAGGAGTAGAAAAAGGGGATCCTTGGATAACAAGATAATTGTGTTGCATTGTAAGGGCACACTCTTATGATTTGATCTTTATGGTATGGATATGATGGGTGATATGATGTACATAACCATAAAGAAAATAAAATGTATTGGATTTTGGGCCAACAATGTGGTTATTATTTTTATTTTGAGAGGCTTGACCTCGATTAGAATTCTTTTATACTTTTTATGCTTCAGAAAGGTTCCCTGTAGATCCCCAACTAATTATTAGATATTTTTTGGGTTCTTACATATCAATTTTGATATTTCCTTGACCTAAGAAATATTGAATGAAGATTTTTAGTTTCATGCACTGATCCATGTCATGACATTTAACACAATGATACTTGAAACATTCATGGTTTTTTTACAACGATAGTTTAGGTGCATCATCTGCAAAAGGTATAGCAGTTGGAAACTTGACCATATTGGTAGATTTGACTTGTTTTAAGATCAATGAAATGGATTCTCGTGAGTGGAACACATTCCCTACATTTGAATTCACTTTTAAGTGTGGATTAGAGATATGAGTAAACTTTAGATGTGAAAATACTTTGTGTACTTCATGTTGAGTAGTCATCTAAGGTATTAAAAAATTCATCAGGGAATTTAAACATGAATATTTATCTTAACATTACACACAATGTATCTATATAAGGGTTTATTAAAGTTATGTGTGCAATATTTGGGACAATCCCTTGGTCCTATTTGATCCATTTGTATATGGGATTATATTTCCCATGTGCAGAAGAAATTCAAAGTGAGACACATCACTAGATGCAATAATAGAAGAATGATCATCAAATGTAACATTTATGAAAGGTTAATGCCATGGAGGAGGTGCAGAGATCTCTCTATTAGAACATAATATTAAGTGCTTTATAAACCTTAGTTTATGATTAAATAATTTAGAATATTTATATTCTTGATTATTTAATATAAACTAGGTTTTTATGTTTAATTGATTATATGTAAGAAATGTATTAAATCAGGGTGCTTTGTAAAAATATGCAACCCGTCACTTGATATTTAAATGACTGCAGGTCAAATGTATGATCATGTGGCATGATCTTGGAATTATTCACTCGATGAATTAATGGAGAGAACTGAGGAAGGAGACTTTGGACCGTAATGTTTCTTAGTTGATGGATATATATATATATATATATATATATATATTTACCCCTTATGAGTTTTCCATGTTAAATGTTGCCTCTGTGTCATTTCCTTTATTGTATTTTTTTATTGATTCCTAGGGATACGGCCCTATCCTATAAAAAAGTATTACATGTGGTACCATTCCCAGATAAAACCTACATCTAGGACTCCCATGGAGATTACAAGCACATTATCATGCTAATCACAAACCAAAACTATGGTCAAGATCTGATAAAAACTTTACAAAACCCATAAATATATCCAAATTGTTAGTACAAAATTACTTCCATACATAAATCCATAAGACACAGAACCATATACCGAGCACAAGAACCAAACAGACAAATATGACCAGAAACTAAGGAATCTAGGAGGAGTCAAGATGACCGCCACTCGAGATCCACCTCACCTAAAATATCCATGTCGAATTCCCTTTTCTGGCTCAAAGGTTGAATATGAACCAACACAAAGACTCCAGCATATGCACTTTATACTCATTTGGAAGCACAATACCACGAGAGCTCGCTACCATTTCAAGACCATGTGTCATTTCCTACATCCCTCATGCCAAAGCATGAATATGGTAATAGAGGATAATCATTCACTTTTCCAGCTTTACATGCTCCTTGTGTAGACACAAAAATTGGGTCACAACCTCTAGTCCCCTTCAAATTAATTAATTGACACACACGCCTAACCATGGCCCTTTCCACACATTAGTATTAATTTAATTATCCATATTTAAATTAATCCTTATTCCACCTCACATCTCCACCTCATCTCTTTACCTCATCCTAGACCTCTTCCAAGCTCATTAATTAACAAATACCAGTGCCCACTCCCTTTAACCAACTAGAATTCTAACCCTAATCTTAATGGCCTATTCTACCTCTAACTACTCTCTCACTCCATTTAGCTTCATTCCACACTTTTGACCCAAAACCAAAATCTCAATCATGCCAAATTTGGGAGGAATCAGGCTATTTTTAGCAAATATGACCTTTTCTCCCTAACCAATGCCATCTATTCCTTGGCAGACCACTTACCTAACCGTCATTGGTTACCTTAAATAAGATTTCCAAACTCTTTATTCAGGTTCTAAATCTTGTTTCCTAGATCTTGAGACCTTGCATACTAACTCTTGAGTTTCCTAGTGACCTCGCGACATACTAGAGACCCTTACAATGTTAAGAAAACAAGCCATTCATTAACAGATTGATCTAGAATGTTTCACTGCATAGTAGAGATGAAATATATAAGAGGTAAAGGTGAGGAGGAATACTTTTAGATAGTCAAAGAAGGTGTGTGGGTGTTAAATGTTGACCAAGATGATTGTGAAGAGTTTCCCTTTGGCTAGGAGGAACAAACTGAAATAGAACACAAGACCAAAAAATGGGATTAAAAGTATCATTTGGTGGATTTCCTAGTGGAAGCTAGATTCAGGAAGTGGGGTGCTTCCTAGAAGTTTGTAAATCCACATTTTAAAACAAGTTAATGATAATAAATAGCATGAAAATTTAATGCTAATATAGGGTGTATTTGTGTGTTTGTTTCTTTCTTGAAAAGTTCACACTAAATCTCTCTCTGGAAATCTTCTTTTCTTTCTATTTGTCTAAAATAAATTTTTCCTTTGGTGCTTAAAAATAACACTTCTTCTTTTCTTTTGTATTGCATTTAGTGAAAGAGAATTCCTCTTCCTATTCTCCTTTTTCTACATCGAATATCATTTTCAATTTGGGTTTAAAATATGTGCATTTCATCCTTTGAGTGTTGCATTAGATCACATAGATTTAATTAGCAATCACACGGTGGAGGTCATGACCACTTGGTGATTGGATTTGGATTAAGTGTAGTTCACATTTGTGCACACACTCCTAGGAAAAACCACTTAAATAATTTACACATTTCTTAAACACCTTTCTAGGAAGAAGTCGTCAAGGATTTAACAACCCATTGATAGTGGGCACCACCTTGTTCTAGCCGATTTTTCATATCAGAGCATGGACCACATGTACTAAAAGGTATATCAGGCCACTTTATCCAAAAATAACTTGAAACCAGCCATAGATTTCTTATAGGTACCTTCGTTATCCAAAAATCTATTCTATTCATAGTTAGTTTAAAAGGCATAAGCCACTAAACATTAAAATATGATACCTAGGATTTGCATGTGTTTGCTAGTTTTTGCTTGATTGAATTGTGTTTTGAGTTGTGAGAATGATTCATCACTTTTTCTTCTCTTTCACACTCCACAATCACAACCGGTGTATTCTGGTTCTTCTTGAGTGTGATAGGACATCTTGTTGCCATACACAACTTTTGGGTTGGCTTTATTTTGACTTAATTCACTCTAAAATAAAAATTTCTTCATTTTCTCAAAATATCAAGAATCACATCGGTCCAGCAATCGGAATTTTTTTATTCATCATATTGACACTTTGATTAATTAACCGATATCGGTCTACCTCTGTTTTTGATCTTTTTATCAAAAACATCGTTTATTCACATTCGCCTCTTTATGTGTTCTCGATAAAAAATTCTAAGTCTCTGTTACTCTTAAGAGAGCCAATTTTCACATGTTTTCCACTTTTCTTCTCAATATTTCCAAAATTTTTGGTTATCCATAAGTAAACGACATCATTCTAGTGATGACATTAGTTCATTTCCTAATCAAAACCAAGCTTACCCAACTAGTATCAGGTCTCTCTATTTTTTATTTTTATTAGAAACAACAACTTATTTCTTTCCTTTAGATTCTTCATGTATTTTTTTATGTGTTTCTCTATCATTTTCAAAGCTCAAACCACCTTTTTTCTAGCATTCATATAGTTTTGACTCACCAAAAGACAACACCCTATTTTTTCATGCCACTCATCAGCCACTACCTCCCATTCCTTTACCACCTTATATTTTCTTCACCCGTGGACCCCAATGCTTCTACCATTATACCTATAGGTGATGAGGAATTCACAAAATTCCTTGATCATAATACCACAACCTTGCAGTATTACCTCACCCATTCTTCCACCTACGAATCATCAGGTCATCCCATGTTCGTAATACCTACCTACATTTCTCCTCCTCTTGCCCCCACTTTTGTGTCGGCCAACACTAGTGTCGCATTACCGACTCCCATCTCACATCCCATTATTTTGTAGATCATCCCTACATATTTGATATATGTCACACCTATGAAATCTATCACACCTTTGGTGTCTGTCACCCCTTTGATGTCTACCTCACCATCATCTACAACTCTTAGTGTAGGGATACCCACATCATCAACACCTCATGTACCCATTTCTTCTCAGCCACCAGTCGCTTCAGCATCTCATACCCCCTTTCTAGAACTTGGTCCTTTCCATACCCCAAACTTTTCCACCTATTGCTATGAGGGTCTTCACACAAGTTCCTCCCACCTATACCCTACCTCAACAATCTCCCATCACCTCTACTTATTATTCAAGGTACATGCCTTTAACATCTATTCCCTCTTACATACCCCCATCATAATTTTCTTATTCGACACCACCATACACTAGTGTGTCATCTACAACTTATCTACCTCATCCACCCCCTTATACTATGGGGGGTGTCCCTCAATCGAATCCTACAATGGATCTTATAAAGATGATGATGGATAAGATGTAGACCCTTAAAGCATCTATTATGTCTCTTACAATACCTTAACTTATGATGAAATCTATAATGAGCCTATTCATACATCTATACCTATTCATCCTTATCCCACATGTTGGGAGATGCCTAATTTCAATTGATTTAATAGCAAGGAAGATCCATAGCAAATATTTTGATCGTTTAAACACGTCTGTTATCTAATCACCCACAACAATGCCTTGATCCTTGTGAATTTTCCCATGTCCTTAATAGGACCATCTTTAGAATTGTTTAGCGCTTTATCTAGGCACTCAATATTTTCCTTCAATCAGTTAGCACAAGCCTTCCTTGACCACTTCTCCATCAATATCTCCAATAAGGTCTCCATGACTGATTTATACTCTATTTGTCAATATGATGACGAGTCTATCATTGAATTTGTTACATGTTGGCGGGGTCTCATTAATCAACTTACCTTTCAACTTCCACAAACCAAGCTGATAGATTTGTTCACTAGGGCTTGTGTCAGGCACATTTCCCCAACTCTTCAGGTACAAACATTCTAAACATTTGATGAGGCATTCACCATGGTTGGAAGCTAGAGATCCATTCCCTTAAAGAGGAAAATGTTAAGTTACACAATAAAAATACTTTGTTTAGGTTGAATGACTCCTCTTCTTCTTCTAAACTACAAAACAATCATTCTAAGGAAAAGGATCTACCAATGTAGTGGTCCTAAAAGCCAACCCCTCTCATCCATCAAACCAACTGAAACCTCCTCCTAATTTTTCCCCTATTCATAATTTCCAATACAAGTATGAAAAAATTATACCCCCATAGGAGAGCCTTACTCCTCTATGTTGGAAAAACTGTTAAAATCAAGAGCCATCACTCTTCCACATGTCAAACCACATACTAGTTTTGACCCTTCCCATCCTATACCCACATGGTATAAGGAGAATGACTATTGTAACTATCACCGTGTTAGGGGCATAGTGATGGAAATTGTAAAATGCTCAAGAAAATCACCCAAGAAATGCTATATAATTGACATCTTATCCTAGATAAGCCTAATGTGTCGAAAAATAAAAACTTTAGGTATTTAAGAAAAAACCTTTAGGTATTTAAGAAAACTTTTCCAAACCATACCCCTTCATCAAATTAGGCTGGTGAGACCTCTAGCAATGACACCAATGTTCACAAGGTCCATGTCATCTTCAACACAATACCTGTCCCTTCTTCTTAGTTTCCTCCCATCCCATCCATTGAGGAAATTATTACACGAGATGCTCCACCCACTAAGGATCCTATTTTACCTACACCTCTACCCACGTAGGAACCTACCCTACCCACTATTTTACCCTCCAAACAGTGTGCCTCAACTATTCCTTCATTTATAAAGGATCTTACCCCACTTATCACTCTGCCTATCGAGGATCCCACACTACCCATGCTTATACTCATGGAAGATCCAATCTTATTCTATTTTCTTCCTAAGGAATATTCTATGCCACCAACCTTGTCCCCTCCTTGACCCATAGAGGATCCAATTTTATCCTCTTCCTATAAGTGATGATTCTCCTAGGGTCTTCTAAGATCCTGTCAACCTTCTTATGTCACTTCTACCAATAGAGTCAGAAGCCACAAATTTCCTTGTCTCACATACCTCAAAAATTTTCACAAGGATTACCACCAAGTCTTTTCATCCTCTTCTACTTCTATGTCATTCTATGGTTTAGATGGTCACTTAGAATATTTTGATTACTCCACACTCTGGGGTTACCTTCGACTCCCAGTATCTACTCTAATGCATATGTTATCTCTAGATACTTAAATTATCTATCCTAAAATATTCAAGGTAAATAAATCTATCACACTTGAGCCGGTCATATTATCCTCCTCTTCATCATCCTCACCTTCATCCCAACCTTCATCCACACCCAAACCTTCATCCACACCTAAACCTACCACTACATTGGGGGTCTTTCCAATGTCTAGTCTAGTCCATCCCCATGTGAAGATAGATTTGACTACCTCTTCAAAAACCACCACCAATTCTATTCCCACACCTAAGAGGAAGACCCAACCTCTTAAGCCTCATACCCTAGTTTCTCCTACACCTTCTTATTCACCTTCACCTCTTCCATCAATCTTAGGCCCACATCCATTGACCTTGGTCAAGAAACCTCTCCCCCAAGGAAAACTCAAAGAAAAATGACCCACAATCTAGCCTTAATATACTATTTTACCCACATCTTCTTCATCACCCATGCCTTTACCTTCTCATTTACCACCACCCTCTACATTACCTACAACCATGCCATTACCCACACCTCTATTGTCACCTTGGTTGACTTGCACACCTACACCTTTTGCATCCCCTTCTTCTTCGTGCCCTACCCTAGAACCTTTACCCAAGAAGGTGAAACCTAAACCAAAAACCACACTACCTACCAAAAAGGTAGTTAACTTACATGTCTTCATCCAAACCAACACTTTGAAAAATCTCATGGAAATCCATTGGCAGGATCCTATTCTAACATCCTCACTAGGTTGTTAGAAACCTCTGCTATCACATTGCTGCCCATCAATCCTTATGATCCACTCAAGCCCAAACTAGCAGGGTTTGATGATACTAAAATATGTGCATATCATCACTCCCCAGGGCATGATGTCAAAGGGTGTAAGGCCCTCAAAAACATTCTCATTCAACTTTGTGATTCAGATGGTCTTTTAGATGATGATGACCTATTAGAGGAGACTTCCATTCCTCCTCCTCTTTCTACCACACATCCTTGTCCTATATCTATTTAGTGTCCTTCATCTCCACCTCCACAACCCTCTTTTCCTCCTCCGATATTTGAAATCAACATGGTCCGAGTAGCCACTTGATCACAAAAAGACAAAGGAAAAGAGAATACTGGTAACCCATCTAGTACACCTCTACCCACCATTCCATATGCACCTACCCCTAAGGTAACCATCTCTAGGTCAACATATCTTTTTTTCTTCGATTTGAGTCACACATCATACTATGATCCAAAAAATTCATCAATCTCCTTTGAAGATGTCTTTGTATGACTTAATCCAAACCTTTGAGTCTCATTGTCAGGCCCTCATTGAGGTCCTGTAATCTATCAAGGTTCCACCGAATGATCTAACACCTATGACCAAAATCATTACCCCTCATCATGTGGCCACCCTAACAACTCCACGTCAAACTTTTTTACTTGTTTCCTCTCCTCATATTTTTACCATCAGTTTTGATGATTATGAGATTTCCCCTCTCCAATCAGATGATCCTAATCCTACTCTCTTCATCACCACCTACATTAATGATACTCACATTTGACGCATTATGATTGATGGAGGTGCTAGCATCAATATCATTTCTTCCCGTGCATATGAAAAATTATGCATACCCACCCATTACATGCATAAAAACCTAGTTATGTTGTGTTATTTCAATGATGCCTTGACTTCTACCCTTGTAACCATCATCCTCCACATTCATGTGAGCCCCCACACTAGTCCTGAACTTTTCTATGTTCTGAGGGGGAATTTCAATATAACATTTTACTTTTTTGACCTTGGATTCACGGTATGGGAGGCATCACTTCAACCCTTCACCATTGTGTAAAATTTGAGTATGAAGGGAACCCCTACACCATTAAGGTATATCCTTCACCTTTCAAAACCTACAACATGCTCTACCACCCAAATGATGTCCTTGTTCTAGTCAAGGTATCTACCACCCCTACCACTTCATCTTCTTCCACTACCTCATCTACTACTTCTACCACTACATATTCTATTTCCTCATTTACCACTTCTACCACTATATATTCCATAGTCAACCCATCTATCCATTATTACTGCAAAAATTCCATAAAGCAATCCCATCTACCAACACACCTATTTCACCATCAACCAATACCCCACTTTCCTAGGCTTCAAGTAGCTCATCTATTCCCGCTACTCAAGTCCTGACCTCTAATCCCTTGGTAGGTATTTTTCAACACCTTTCCTTGGGGTATAATGCTTATATAATGTAAACACATTCCTTACTCCTCATGAGTATGGAATCCTTCACCAACACCCACATTATGGCAGTTGTGTAGGAGAGGTTTTCCCATATGGTCCTCCCCACCTTTGTATCAACCTGAAATTTGGGGGAATATACACATCTTATTTCTAGAACCACCTACCCAAACCTGACCTTTCTCATCTAATTTCCAATACCTCACCAACCGTCTCTTTGCCCACACTTTTCTTCATCAATGTGCCTAGAAAGGCATTGGATTTTTTCTTTATGAGAAGGGTCGTCACATAGTCATACCTTGCACCACTGAAAAACACAAGGATCCTTGTGGACTTAGTTTTTATTCATAGCCTCCTCCTAAGAAGGATTTTTACACTCATCAAGGATGAAAATCCATCTTCACCCTCCCCTCCTTCCTTGTTGATTGTGCCACCTTCACCCATGGAGTCCATGGATATAGAATCCATCCCTCTTAACTTATTTTTTCATAAACATTGTTTCCTTGGGACCTCTGACCTATCAACATGATGGAAAAGTGCCCTCTTCCCTTTCTCTTCTTTATCCTGACATGTTAGATGATGACACACCATATATCAATGTTAGCATGATGATTCTACTATCACCTATTTAGGTATAGAATATTCTTACATTTAACGCTCGTTACCTTCAGAGATATAAACCATGTTGGTGAATCAACCATAGATATCAATATTCACACTTAGGATGACCCTCGTATTCTAAAGATAGGCCAATATTTAGATTCTGCTAAATAGGAATCTTTCACCTCTTTCCTTCGAGATTATAGTAACTCTTTTGCTTGGTCTTACACCAATATGCTTAGTATTTACCCTAAAATCATGGTCTACAACATCATAACTATCCCCGATTCCAAACCTATGAAAAATGTATCCACACATTTCCCTTCTTGTAAAAGAAGAACTCCTATGCCTCCTTTCTATTTTCTTCATCCTACCCATTGAATATCCACAATGGATTTCTAACATTGTTCCTATCACCAAAGCGATAGGGGACTATGCATCTACATGTATTTCGTGTCCTTAACCTCACCTACCATAAGGATGACTTTCCTCTACCTAAAATCAACTAAATTGTTTAGCTTATAGCCAGCCATGAGATGTTATCTCTTATGGATGGATTCTTGAGTTATAATAAAATATTACTTGCTCTCTTCGTAAGATCAACACAAAATACATTCATCACCCTTTGGGGAACTTTAGTTATCAAATCATGCCATTTGGCCTAAAATATGTTGGTACCACTTATCAATGCGCTATGACCTATATCTTCCATGATATCATGCATGATATATTGGAGGATTATGTCGATGACCTCCTCGGTAAGTCCAAAAGTCATGTTAAACACCTATTAGTTCTTAAAGTCATCTTTGATTGTCTCATTAAATAAATATGTTCACCTTCAACCAAAGAATTTCATATTTTCTATCCTCTCTCTAAAAACTTCTAGGTTTCATCATTTCTTTGCGGGGTATCAATTCAATCCCCCCAAAATCAAGGCTATTCTCGAGATGCCACCACCTATTAACCTTTCATAGTTTCTTAGTTTGTAGGAAAATTACAATCCATTTGACACTTTATTTCCCACATTTCCAACCGATGTCACCCTTTTCATCATCTTATTAAAAATTATGTCTCCTTAAATTGGAATGATGAGTTCCATAAAGCCTTTGAAGCATTGAATAAATACCTTCTTCAGCCACATGTGCTCATCCCACCTAAAGATGAAAAACCTTTTACCTCTACATTTCTTCCACTGATCATTCCTTGGGTGCCATGCTCACTCATTATGACAAGTAACATAGGGAGAAAGTGGTTTATTACATAAGTTATAATCTTTTAGACTATGAGACTAGGTATACTCATGCTGAAAATATTTTCCTAGCCTTAGTCTTCATGGCCACCAAACTTTGCCACTACCTACTTAACCATAAAACCTTCATCGTCACCAACACTCGACCCTCTACATTACATGTATGCTAAACCTTACCAACATTAATGCACCTTGTGTTGGATCATGTTTCTCACATAAATAGACCTTGAATTTATTCATCAAAATTTTGTCAAGAAACAAATCATTGTCAGATAAGACTTATCAACACTACTATTCCTTGACAAAAATCTTATAACTTCATTTTTCCTTTTGAATCTATCACTACCCTCTCCCTTTATGACACTATTTATTAGATTACCTTATTCTTTAACAGTTCTAAATGTCAACATGCAGGTGGTACAAGGGTCATCCTCATTCCTTTTGATGGCGAGCCTATGCCTTTATCATTCAAACTCGACTTTGACTACACCAATAACATCATCGAATATGAAGCACTTGTCTTAGGTCTTCAAACTGTCATAACCTTAGATGTTAAAACCATTAATATCTTTGGTGATTCTCAACTGGTTGTGAACCAAGTCAATGGTTTGTACTAGTGTTGTAACAAGGTCCTTCAAAAGTATAAACATCATGTCGACATACTTTTGACCACATTTGACACCTACCTCATTCAAACCACTCCGTGATCCACTAAAAAATTCATGGATACCATGGCCTACCTCACCTCCTCACCTTCAGACTCTAAAATATTTGTCATAGTACAATGGTTGCAGTCACCCTCTTATCTTATTTGTGGCATGAATTTTGTGGGAAGAATCGAAACCCGACCTACGCGATATCTAGTGTACACGGTTCGTGACTACCTCTCCCTTTTAATTATGCCTCCAAATCTCACTTGTAATGGATGAAAATCCTTCCTCAAAAGTTTCTCTCGCTATGTCATCATTGAGGGTATTCTCTACAAATGTGGCTTTGACGCTATCCTCTTACGATGCCTCACTAGTTCTAAAATCCTATACTATCAAAGAAATCCATTATGGGATTTGTGGTGGACATTTCATTGGCCTTGCCATTACTAAATGTATCCTTCACCTCAACTATTATTAGCCAACCCTTAACCAAGACTGTTGTGAATACATCAAGTGTTGTGTGAAGTGTCATAACATGCTAACCTTCACCATACCCCAAGTCATGCCTTACAAGTTACCAAAGACTTTTGGCCTTTCTCTCAATGGGGTTTGGATCTCATCAAAGAGATTAATCCTCATTCCTCTCAATGTCATCAATGGATCATCACAGCGACTAAATACTACACAAAATGGGTGGAGGTTGTTCCTCTCATTTCTACCAAAGCTGAAAAGATTGTGGAATTCATCAATCATCATATCATTTTTTGTTTTGGTGTTCCTCACCGAATTATCATTAATAATGGAAAATAATCAAAAAAAAAAACCCTACAAAAGTTGTGTGATAAATTTGGTGTTCAACTCAGTTTCTCTTTTCCCTATTACCCACAAAAAAATGGCCAAGATGAATCTTCCAACAAAATTCTTATGAAATTTTTCGATGACATTGGTAAGGATTGTCACATGCACATTCCTTTCACCTTATGGGCTTATCATACTAGTATTCATACCTCTACCAACACCACACATTTTTCTTTGGTCTATGGTACAGAGGTCATCCTACACCTTAAATTCCAAGTTCCATCTCTTTGTATATCACTCAAAGATATGCTCTCTGATGATGATTTCTACCAAGAATGTTTAACACAACTTGAGTTACTATACAAACTTCGTCTAAACATTGTAGACCACCTTCAAATATACCAAAAATGCATCAAACATGCTTATGAAAAATGTTTTCATGAAAAAACCTTCAAATTTGGAAATATTTTCCCTAAGGAAAACCAACATGTAACCAAATCTAAAAAAATTAAATGGGGAAATTTTTCCCCTAATTGGCTTTGACCTTATATAATTACCCATGCCTATGGATTAGGTGCTTATTGTTTATCCTCTCTTGAGGGTGAACCATAACCTAATCCCCTTAATTATTTTCATCTTTTACCATTCTATTGTTGAATAAAGCACTACATCACTTTAAGTCACTTATACACTCGTCCCTTGAGTGAACTTCTCCTTCCACCTACTTGTTTTAAGGACAAATGACTAAACTATAATTGTATGATTATCCATCACCGTTTAGTATTGTCTTCAATATGAGTACCACGGCTCGACTCATGGCATCATTCTCATGGATACTTTTCATTCTTTTCAAGATGGAATCCCATGGTCTTTCATCACTTCAAACCCTTATTTCATAGCTAACCTTTTAGTGTTATGGTTTTTCCGACATAAAAGAGGCCTATACTCCTTTATAGTCTTGTCCATGACTCCAAGTACAAAAAAATAAAAGGAAAAAATATTTGGGATACCAAAATTATACTCCTTGAGGTAAAATTCATGAAAATAGATTAATCCCTCAAAATTACATCTATGTCACTCTCTTGTTGCTAGAAGTAGATTGCTCCCTCAAAGGACAACTATAAAAATATATCCACTTATTGTAATTAGTCTATCCAAAAAGAAGAATAATATGTATCTCTCAAATAAAATAATCCCGAAGCTTCCCGCATTCATCGATTAGCGAAGACCTCAAGGAAAAGATACTTATCTTGACATATATTTCTCACATCGATAAGTTTATGACAACAAAAATAGAAAAGAAAAAATCAAGAAAAATACAAACTTTTGCTCATGGACTTTCTTATTCTAGTTTTTGGTATCTTGCATAAGGTGCATGTTGTCTTAAAACAAGGTTACGCTTAGTGAACCCTTCCACCTTACCTTCTATTTATTATCTTCTAACTCAACTCAAGGGACATGGCGTGTATTCTACACATTGTGATCACGTAACTTCTTTCAACTATAGACCCATCACTCATGCAGTGTATCTAGGGACTTCTGTTCAATAAGTATAGGGGTATGACAATTTTGGTTCTTGCCAACTATGGAGAATTTTTCTTCTCTTCAATTCACCTTTTTCCTAGTTGTTGTTTCTTCACACAAGATAAGACCATCAAAATTAAAACCACCTTGATAACTTCATCTATTCATATGCCTAATTCACCTTGCCTATTACCTATTCAACATTTGACCTTTCCTATTTTCAAAACATGCCTTACCCAACCCACTTACCTATTCATCTTACCGAACCCAATCTCATTCTTCCCTAGTTTATGGGAGAACTACATCAGCCTGAGGCCCCTTTTACAAGGGATATGTAGGGCATGGGGGCTCTCGATGTTAGCTTGGCCACTCTTTTCCCCATCATCATTTCCCCCATAAAACAAAAAATTAGTTAGTTAATTTCCATAAAAACAATAATTTGGAAGTTAACTAAAAACACCATACATCACCTATATACATCATCATTTATTTTCCATAATACCAATAACTTGGAAATTAAATCAAAACAAGTCAAACTCAACCATGCCTATCATCTAGTTTCCATAACATTAGTACATTGGAAATTAAGCCATTCAACACAACATCATTTCATGTCATAAATAACATCAAACCAAACCATGTCCAATCATATCATTTCCATGACATCAATATAATGGAAATGCAATCACATCCTACCAACATTAACTCAACCATGCCTAATCATCTACTTTCCATGACATCAATATAATGGAAATTAAACCAATCATTCACAACATACATCACTTAACCATGCCTAATCATTTAATTTCCATAACATCAATAACAATGGAAATTAAACCATTCAATCATATAACCATAACCAAATCATACCTATATTTAATTTGCGTGACATCAATACAATAGAAATTAAATAAACCAAACACAACACATATAAATATCAACATCCATATTTATACTAGAATGTATGTGTATCAATACATTAAATACACATATATAAATAAAAGTATCTCAAAAAATCTCATATACATCTCACATATTCACATGCAGCCAATATCTATAATGTTAAAAATCAAAAACTAATCAATAACTATCTCCATGTTGAGTCCTTACACTAGCTACATGTTGTGCTCTATGCTCATCATAAGTCACATACAGGATACCACTCTCTATCAACTGATCTTGATAATATCTAGCCTCGGACACAACATATATATAATCGGCCATGGATATCACCTGGATGTGTCATCACTCTAAATTCAACCTGCGAGACCCTTGTTCCTATACCAAAGGCCCCTATCCTACTTCCTTTAAAATGGGACCATTTTCCAGTGCATGTTCTGCATACAATGGGACCATGTCCTGTTGTTTGTGTTTAGACAGCCGTTAGTTGTGCCTACAATGTGTCCACATGCTCCTATAAGGTGGTTACCTATTTATGTAATGTTGTAACCTACCCCTATGTCTGGTGGCTTCTGTGCCACCATTAGCGTCCCTCTAAGGTGGCCACTTGAGCCTGAGCTTCGATAGTTATCCATATATGGCGACCACATGTGCTTGTGTTTGAGCTAACTTAAGTTGTAAGGCTGTCACTTGCACCTATAACTAGTCCCTATGTACTATAACAGCTTACCTAATCAGGTTGTCCTAGCCTCGGCGGTGCTACCTATATCTGGGCTATCCGTCACCACCTATACCTATCAGTGGTGCCTACATCATGAATCCACCTATCAGAAACCTACTCCTCCTACCTTGCTAGATCTATTGGATGTGGTGGAGATAAAGGTCTCTCTACGTCATACCTATGTAATCTTGTGGAAAAGGTGGAGGCATATCCTATGCCAAGCCAAAACTAGCATTTGACAAGGTTAATCGGAATCATCTCATGCTCCCTGATTTGCCTTCCATGTATCCATCGACCATTTGTAACCCTACCAACTCCTCTGCCATACCCCCATATGAAGAAAAATCCAAATAAATCCACCATAAAATATCCATTCCTGATAGGCCCTCTATCATGCACATGTAGTACGTCACATCTCGCTACACCTCATCCACCCTAGGGTGTGATCTATCGATATCCATATCCTGAAACCTCCTTTGTAAACCCATATGAACCAATCTGTTGTGGAATTTCTTATGGACGCAAACACACTATATGCTCATAATCCCAACAATGAAGAAGATAGGTGCAACATACACTTAACTTTTGAATCCTCTTATATGCCCATAACTCCCTATAAAGTTGTACCGATATGTTGGTGCCCATGTAAAATAAACTCACTCCTCAATCATATCCTCCAAAACCCCCATCAATTCCCATGGAAATCTCCCACCCTCTGAATCCAAGAGAGCATAACATCCAATAGCCACCATCATCAACACTGATAATCTGGTCTCATGTGGGTGTGTAGCTTACATATCCCCATAACTAATGCTAGCACTATGATAGGAAAAAGATCCCATGGTCTCTCCAAAGACTATAACCATAGGATATAATGACTCATCTGAAGATATCTAATATAACGGATCCCCAACAATAGGTATCCTTAACATCCATTAGATTTCCTCCAAAGTGATGGTCACCTCACCGGTAGGTAGGTGGAATGTGTTGGTCTTTGAATCCCATCTTTCGATGATAGAAAACATCATGTTTTAATCCCTAACAATACACCTATATCGCCTAATGGTGCTCAGTCCAATAGCCAACATATCTGCCCACTTATCCTCTATAACACTAGGCCACATCTACACTAAAATAGGTAGCAACTCTTGTCTCTCATGGTCAACTGTTGTTGTTGTGCCACATAAGCACTATTTAACCTTATTAATCTATTTTCCCTTTTAATCATTTCTTTGACCCTACCCATCATAATACCTATATGTGCCTTTCCTATCCTTCCCACTTTTTAACCAACTTGTTTGCTTGATATATATTCTATCTAGCATACTAATCTACACTTTCTCTATTTCATTCCTACCCCATCCACACCTACCTAATTTAACCCTAATCCATTCATTCCTACCTCACTAATTCTAACCCACCCATTTATACGTACATTAACTCAAACCAACATATTCATCCCTAACCTACCCCTAACCCACCCATTTCTACCTAACTTAACAATAAACCATCCCTACTCTTTATACCTTCCCAAACTCCCTTTTTGAGTGTTAACCACTTATCACAATGATTGACATGACCGAACATCAACCTGACCGATAGTGGTCCCCATTTGACCCTACCAATGTTAGATAGATTACCAACATCGGCCAATACCCTACCGGCGTCGGTCATTAGTTCGACCATAGGGTTGAACCCTCATGTCCCCATTTTCAACAATTTAACTAAAACACCTAAATTAACTACCCAAACCACCCCCAATTGCTTCTACAATACTTTCCCACCTAATTAAACTAGTTTTGGCCCTTCCCATACCCAATTTCAAATAAAATTTCAAAACCTAAATTCTTCATTATTCTAATTTAGTTTTCTCACCCAAAACACCAATGGATCTCGAATCCTACCTCTACTCAGCATCGTCTCCATGGCGGGATGTCTGGTCTTTGAAATAGAGGTCCTCCTACACCCTCTTCTAACTATGTTATGACTGAATCAACCTCTTAGCCATCAACTAATCGAATCACTTAGGTAGATCTTGTGGGCCCATCAAGTCCACTCCAATCAACCACTAACAACTCACCAACTCATCCTCCTATGTATCCTTTTCATTTTTCTCACAAAAATTCTCTCTTCATCATTTTCCAAATTTATACATGCACAAATGAAACCTTTTTCATGCCGGTTTTCCGTTTTAAACCCAAATTTTCCTAGCAGATGTCAATTACGTCTTACCCTAGGTGACCAACATCAGTTACCCTTATTAGCATCGGTTCCTCCTCAAATGGTGTTAGCCACCATGCCTAACCCAATTATACCTAATTTTCCAAAAACATTTGATGTAAGAATCCATTTTCTTGCTACCAAAGCCTTATCCTAGCCTTACAGGCTCACCTAATAGCCTTATCACCTAACCCCCGACCTCAATGTACTTTGGGGCATATTTTTCCTAAACCTTGGCCTTACCCATGGCCTTACCTATACAACCACCCTGACCTCACCCATTTGACACTCGAATTCACTTACTCATTATACCTTGTGATGACACTACTCATGTTGTTTAGCCTACCAACCTTGCCTTTCCTAATGCCATGATGTTTATCTTGACTAGACCAAACCTTTTGGTGCTTTAGAACCCACCTAATGCCCATTCTTACACCTAACCTCACTATGATTCCAGCACTATATCCTATACCTTATATACCTAAGTGACATCAAACTATTTTGGATAAACTATCAACCTTTGACAATGTAGAGTTTGTGAGCTCTTTAGCCTAGTTCCTTGTCACATTTTTTACGTGTGCGTGAACTTAAATACCCACAATTAATACCCAAAACGATATCACCATTACCAACACCCACACCTTTCACCACCTATCACCTTATCAAACCCATCACCGATTCCGCCTACTACTTCATCAATTCCTAGTTTGAGGAAGATCACCTCCACCCACACCTAGGGAAACCTCATCTCTACCCTTACTTGGGGCAATAACTTCCTACTTTTTTTCATCATTTCTTATCAATACAAGCTATATGACAAAAAAGGGGAAAATGTAGACACAAAAATTAGGTCATACCCTCTAGGCCCCTTCATTAATTAAGCCTAACCATGGCCCCTTCCACACATTAGTATTAATTAATTCACCCATATTTAAATTAATCCTTATTCCACCTCACCTAGACACCTCATCTCTCCACCTCATCCTAGACCTATTCCAAGCTCATTAATTAACCAAGACCAAGTCCCCACTCCCTTTAACCAACTAGGACTTATTATAACCCTAATCTTAATGGCCTATTATCCCTCTAACTACTCTCTCACTCCATTTAGCTTTGTTCCACACTTTTGACTTGAAACCAAAATTTCAATGATGTCAAATTTGGGAGGAATTGGGCTATTTTTAGAAGATATGACATTTTCTCCCTAACCGAAGCTAATTATTCCTTGTTTAGTGTTAGTTACCTAACCACCATCAATTATTTTAAATAGGATTTCCAAACTCTTTGTTTAGGTTCTAAATTTTACTTTTCTGGCTCTTACAACCTTGCATACTGACTCTTGAGTTTCCAAATGACCTTGTGATATACCAAAGACCCTTACAACAATAAAAAAACACACCATTCATCAACAAATTGATCCAAAGCTCCATTGCACTCACAGGGAAGCATCGTGCCCTCCTATTGTTGTTACATTCATTCGGGACCACCTTCTCCTGCAACCATCACCACCACCTATTTTTCTACCTGCATTCTACAAGTAATTACATTCCTCCTTTTTCATTGGTTTAATAGATTAGTTCTTTATTAGTTATCTATTTCATTCCATCCTCTACCATACCCAAATCTCTCCCACAACACCTCCATTCAATTGTCTTCTCATTTACCCTTCATACCTTTCCCAAACACCCATTTTATTACCTCTCGAGTCCAAAAAAAAACCCACAACCTTAACTAAACCTTCCTCATTCTCTTTGCAATCACGAGAGAGAGATAAATCTATCATTTCTAATATTTCAATCGATCATTTATGAGTACCATCATTGGTTATTTCCCATTTCTTGAAACCGATATCGGTCTTTATGGTAGTAATTTCCTCCAAACTAACAACCTAATTTACCTATCCAAAACCTCTCAAAACTTCCCATAACCTCACCCATACCTCTGTAATACTCTTTTTCATATCTATAGACCTTGAACCATCAACCACCTTCTTTAGATTTAGTCTTATATGCCTTTATTATACTAGATTTGATTTACTATTCTTGTGTAGGATACCTAAACTATACAACTATAATAGGTCTCTTTATTTCATGTTCTTTATTAGAATTAACTTGTTTTAAAACATGGATTGACAGCCTTCTAGGAAGCACCCCACTTCTTGGATCTAGCTTCCACTAGGAAATCCACCAACCGATATTTTTAATCCTATTTTGTGGTCTTGTGTTCTATTTTAGGTCATTCCTCCTAGCCAAAGGGAATCTCTTCACAATCAGCTTGGTCAACATTCAATGCATGCACACCTTCTTTGACTATCTATAGGTATTCCTCCTCACCTTTACCTCTTATTTGTTTTATCTCTACTTTGCGGTGAAAAACCTTATGTAAGATAAATTGACCGAGAAGAATTCAACATGATGTTTGCAACACTTAAATCTGTTCCATATCAAAGACGTTATGCCTCCCAATTGATTGGTTCAGGTCCAACATAATCACGAGTATATTCTCATAGATATAGACATCTTCTTCTTCCTCAAAGTGTTCTACAACTGACCATCCTTTCTCAAGATATTTTCACATTTATGATCTTTCCATCCATCAAGGTTGAAAATGCCTCACTAGTAACCTCCCTAATCACTACTTGCTTCCTCTTTTTTCTAGGACAAACCTCCATTCAAGATAAGAAAAATATACCTTGACAGAAAATATGAAAGCCACATAAACCACATCTTCAAAGTAAAATGAGGTGCATAGAAATAATAACAATTCGAGAATATAAAGCCACCCACCCCACCACACGAATGTATATAGGTGCACAAGTACCATAGATCAACGAATATATTTCCAATAATAAATAGAATATTCCCTTAAAACATCATAAATTACTAACGTTAGATAATATCACCCTATCATTATGATATGTCACCTTTTCATCATGAGAAATTAAGGTCATGACATCAGCTAGGAAGTCCTTTTCCCAATATTGTTGGTTCAAATGATAATCATTCCACACATCGACCCTCTATTAGCCAAACAATTTGTAATAAGATTCCTTTCTCTTTTGATACGAGAAAACTTAATGCACGAGAAAGAGGGTAATATATTCCTAATATTTATACCAAGTACCTAAAGATACAAATATTTCAATGAATCTACCTTGAGCTGGACCTAAAATTACCTTTGATTCCCATTCAATCCAAAGGTTCAGCTACTTCCTTCACATGACTTCACCAAACCAAATAAAATAATCATCCCTCTATAATATTGTTTGAAGAGCATTTGTAATCCAAATCCAAGGTCAACAATGTTTGGCATTCACTATCTCTAAAAATGCAACCACAACCATCTCTCCTAGGATTCCCTTTCATTGTGCCATTAAAATTTGATTTAATCCACCCCATAGCCGGGAGGGGAAATGAATCACCTGATTTACCTTACTACCATTATCATGAATAATTTATTTTATTTATTTCATGTTTAAATGTTGGATATAATGTTTGGTTAATACATATTTAATGTGTTAGTTTATATTCTCGATCCTAACATGGTATTAGAGGGGAATACTAATATTTTATTATTATTTATTAAATCAAATGATGGTTGGTTGGATTTGGTCAATCAGTTAGAAAAATTATTTTAAATACCCTTCATCTACCTCGGAAATAGACACAAATATTTCACACCTTTCAATTTTTACCCATGCATGAAAACTCCTCTCGATGGTGAAAGATTAGTTCTCATGGCCTTGCAAATAAAGGTAAGGGTTTAAATATTATGAAATACATCATTAATTTTTATATTTTGTAAATTGTGTATAGGTAGAAGTAATTACTCATGGTTAAAAATATCAAAATTTAAGTTACACAAGGTCTCTCACGGGGAGACATCTTACTGCGAATGTAGGAAATTTGAATTTTCTCATTGGCTTCGGTGAAGACCCTTGGAATGGGGCCATAAACAATATTTTTACTCCAATTTTATGTCCCCTTAAATTTCTTATTGTGACCCCTCGTACCCTCTTGAAATTATTTTTCATCTATAATATTCAAAAAATAATAATAACATATAGTTATAGTTTTTAAACTAAACTATAAATATCTATAGTTTTGTTATAAGTTTAAACTATAGTATTAATTTTATAAACTATAAGTTCTAAAACTATATTTTAATCTTCTATAGTTTTGTTATAAATAGAAAACTATAGTATAAAATAATTTCTATAATGGTCGTATTGTCATGTGTTTCTATAAGGGAAAAATTCACTTCAAAACAGAACAACTTTACCTAAGTGTCAAATTTTTTGTTATAACCTTTCCTCAAAATCTATCTAGGTCAGTCTATCCCCTATTCCAGGCTTATCCTCCATCTATATAATGTCCATTTTTCTCTCTCACCTTCTCCCATTTATCAAAAAGGAGGAAAAAATTCAGAATGAGTCTTTAAAGATAGTCCCTTTCGAGGTGGATTTTTTAGCATACTTAAGAGTAGTTGTTCCTAGTCCTTCTTAAGCGGTACACATTTTCTGGAGCCAATTTTGAGTCCAAAATTCATCAATGAGGTGTTACTATGAGCCACTATCATTTTTACCATAATTCATGAAGATTCTAGAAAGATCTTAAGATTTAGGAGCCGATTCAACAAAAGTGGGTTTTTTGGGTCAAAGGAGCTTACACCGTAAAAAGGAACATGCACTTCAAGATGTGATTCTAGTATTTCTAGAATGAGTTGGAGGTAAAATAAGACATAAATTTAAATATAATACAAATCTATTCATGTTGGTAATTTCATATTTTTCACAACACCCATACCTTTCTTTCCATAACACATTCTTTGCGAGACACACAAACCGGTGGTCCTAACCAATAATCCAATTTTTTTGTAATATATCAAGAATAATCAGAGATTGGAACCCATCCCATCCTTCTAAAAATGTCATTTACATTAAAAATCATATAAATAAGTGTCAAAAATTCATCCAAGAGCTCAATATATGACATTTTCAAGTCACCACCCAAGGTACATGTTCGATACTTAGTCATTTTCTCGGTACCCTGTGGCAGCATGAGGCTAAGGAAAATTTTTGGTGTCCATAAATCCCTCTTAAAGGGGAATTGGGGGCATAAAAATTTTCACCCCAATCTTAAGCCTCATAGACCCTCAATTTGACCTCGGGAACCCAAATAAGCACCTTTCCGAGAATTTTCTAGCCCCATTTGCAACTATCGCATGTATACCACTTGCCCTCATCAAGATGAGGCACATTTTTTGTGTAATAATTTCCTATTACAAGGTGAAAATGAGGTAATAAAATTACCCCCACCGCCACCTTATGCCTTGTGGTTGTACCATGTGACCCCAAAGACCTCCATGAAGCACTCTTGGCCAATTTTTAAGCCCCCTCTCCTCGCTTTGCATGCTTGCCAAGTGTCACCTCCAAGATGAGGCACACTTTTGGTTTTCCCTTATCCAATTCTAAGGTGATAAGGGTGCTATAAAAATTCATCCCCCTTCCATACTTCTACCAATTCATCCATATAACCGAAATTGACCCTAGGAGTTCAACATAAACATTTTTCTCATTTTCCCTCACCCGTGCATGTGTGCCATGTGTCCTCACCAGGGTAAGGAACATTTTTAGTATCCCCCATCCTATTCCCAAGGGTAAAAATGGGAATAAAAATTATCCCCCTTCCTCTCTCTCCTATCTCCATCTCCCACCTATATAAACCTCACTTAGCCATTTTTACTCATTCCCTCGCACTTCTCCATTTTCACCCGGAACTCTGAAGAAATTTTTGTAGAATTATGCCTCTTACATTTTTCATCCCCAACCATTACACATATGTTTCCATGATCAAATAATGAGAAATATATAAAAAAGACCAATTTTTAAAGGATTATCTTATTTTTCACCAAAAGATCTTTGTAACCCATGAAGTGAGATTATTTATACCTTAAAGACTGGTGAATGAATCAATGTGAGGGTTTTCAAATTCATTCACATTCCCAGTATCCTTGAAGACCCAAATAAAATATTTTAAATGCACGTCTGGATTTTTCACTATGAGAAAACTAGAGTTTCCCTCACCAAAATTTTTGAAATTTAATTTCTCTTATTCTAGAGACCAAATTGAGATGAAATTTCATATGTGAGATAAACAAAAATTCCATCTCAAAAATTTGATTTCATTTGAATCAGAGGATGGGAGACCCAATTTCCAGCAATAGTAATTCTCTACACAAGAGCTTACTATAAATATCAAACCTTCACAGAGATTAGTTTTGTAAAAGCAGAGTTTCCAGTGAGCATTCATAGGATCAAGAAAAGTGACCAAAAGTGGCTTGAGGTGAAAAAGGTGAATAATTCAATTTCCTAAAAATACTAAATCCTTATTCTAGCCATAGAAATGTGTCAATGTTAAATATGAAATTCAAATTTAGTAGTGTTGAACAAGTCTCGGATCTCTCGTTTGAGTATGCGGTTGTGGGGGGACAGTAATGTCACCCACATGGACATCAAAGATTTTGAAGAACTAGATGCTCAGGGAAACAAGAGAGCCGTGAGGAGAATTTTTTTATGAGTGGAGTATACGTGGCAAGTGGACACCAAATCTTAGTGCGAGTGTGGAGTAAGTGTTGTCTTGTTCACAATACTATGAGACTAAGACCAAGTACCTTTTAATCGGATGATGGATCAGCTATGGCGGTACTTTCTCCCATATAATACAAATACCAATTTATAATATCATGATTATCATTTCAAAGGAGGTGGCAACAAGAGAATACACCAAAATAGATTCATACCTTCGGGCCTTTCTCTTAGCTCATGGTTGTAATATATAAGAAAACCTTCACGGTACCCAAGTCCTTCTGAGAGGTGAATTCCACAAAGGGTACTATGATGCAATAATTTTAATTAATTGGGTAATGGGAGAAGGAACAACAAAATAATTATAGGAAAAGATGAATCTATTCATATTGATGGTCATGGAAGATAAACAAGATAAATAGAGGAAAAACTAGTTATGTATAAGGAAATTTGTAAATTTCTTGGTAATTAACAACAAACAATATGCAATGTGCAAAGGGAAGTGGGTCACAAGGAATTGTAATTTGTTATACTTGATGATATAATTTGATGCACTAGTGGAAGGTGAAGGGAATGACATGCATGGCATGGATCCATGGGAGAATGAGGATAATGTTATAAGGAAGTTCCATGTTAATGACATGGAATCTTGTGTCATGGGTGATAGGTCAAACTTCTATGGGTAAGGTAATTATGCCTACTGATTGTTGTTCTGCATTACCATTTTCCTTAATGGTGATGACATTAGGCTTCAAATTAGTATCTGTATGTCCCAATAATTTCACAAGATTTACATTATATATATTGAGGCTAGATCCATTTTCCACAAGCACCCTTCTCACCTTTTACAAGTTTTAATCACTTCATTATACAAGGGTAAGTTGTGTATTATTGATAGGAATCTCATTTTGGCAAAAATGATTTTCTCATATGGGTTGATTTGTGCAACCAAGGCTTGGAAACACATAGATTCAATATCCGTAGGAACTCTTGACTCTAAAATGTCTTATAGACGATATACCCGTGAATAGTAGATATCTTAAGAATATCAAAGATAGAGATCTTAGTAGTTGTCTTCTCGAGTTTTCTAGGAGATCATAATGACCCTCTCGAAGGAGTAGACAGAGGGGCTCTTGGGACAACAAGATAATTTTGTTGCATTGTAAGGGAACGCTCTTGTTATTTGATCTTTATGTTATGGATATGATGGGTGATAGGTGGGACATAGCCAATAAGAAAATAAAATGTATTGGATGTTAGGCCGACAATGTGGTTAGAATTTTTACTTTGAGAGTCTTGAACTCGATCCGACTTCGTTTATGGTTGTTTATGCTTCATGAAAGGTTCCTTATAGATCCCACTGATTGTTAGATTTCTTTTGGTTTCATATGCATCAAGTTCAATATTTATTTGACATAGGAGATCTTGAATTAAGTTTTTAGTTTCATGCACTAATTCATGTCATGACCTTTAATATGGTGATACTTAAAATACTCATGATGTTTATACAATGACATTTTAGGTGCATCATCCGAAAAAGGTTTAGTAGTTGGAAACTTGACCATATTGGCTGAGTTGAGTTGTTTTAGGATTAATAACAGGGATTCCTTGAGTGGAATGAATTATCTGCATTTGAATTCAGTTTGTAAGTTTGGATCAGGAAAGTAATGAGTAAAACATTAGATGTGAAGATACTTTGTGCACTTGATGTTGAGTAGTCATCTAAGGTATTGAAAATGCATCAGGGACTTTAAACATGAATATTTAGCTTGATATGGCATATATTGTATCTATCTAAGGGTTTATTAAAGTTATGTGTGCAACTTTTAGGACAATCCCTTGGTCCTTTTTGATCCATTTGTAGATGGGCTTGTATTTCCCATATGTAAGAATAAATTATGTGTGAGAAACATCACTAGATGAAATACTAGAAGAATGCTAATCAAATGTAACATTTATTGAAGGATTATGCCATGGAGGAGGTGAAGTAGATCTATCTGTTAGAACATAATATTAAATGCTTTATAAACCTTAGTTTATAATTAAATAATTAGAAATATTTATATTCTTAATTATTTAATATAAACTAGGTTTTTTATGTTTAATTTATTATATTTAAGAAATTTATTAAATTAGGGTGCTTTGTGAAAACATAAAACCCATCACTTGATATTTAAATGACCCATGGGGTCAAATGTATGATCATGTGACATGATCTTTGAATTATTCACTTGGTGAATTTTTGGAGAGAAGTGGGCAAAGAGATTCTAGAATGTAAAGTTTCTCGGTAAATGGATATATATTTTCTCTTTGTTTTTACCCCTCGGGAGTTTTCCACTTTAAATGTTGCCTCGTGTCATTTACTTTATTGTATTGATTTCATGTTTAAATTTTGGTTATAATGTTTTGTTAATAAATATTTAATGTGTTATTTTATATTCTCGGCCCTAACATGGTACCAGGGGGAGTAACAATATTATTTAATTAATTCTCAAATCAAATGATTTTTGTTGGATTTTGTTAGTAAATTAGAAAAATTATCTTAAATACCCGCTTGCATAATCAGAAAATATACACATAAAAATATTTCATACCTTTTAATTTTTTACCCGCGTGTGAAAAATCTTCCAAGAGTGAAAGATCATTGCTCGGGACCCTAAAAATAAAGGTCGGGGTTTAAATATTGTGAAATATTTCAATAATTTTTATAGTTTGTAAAGTGTGTACATGTGGAAGTAATTATTCGAGGTTAAAAACAAGTAAATTCAAGTTACTCAAGGTCTCTCACATGGAGACATGTATCACGAATGTAGGAAATTTGAATTTTCTCATTGGCTCCGATAAAGACCCTTAGAATGGGGGCCTAAACACTATTTTTACTCTAATTTTATGTCCCCTTTTATGTCCTGGTGTGACCCATCATACCGTCTTGAAATTATTTTTCATCTATAATATTCAAAAATAACAATAACCTATACCTATAGTTTTTAAACTCAACTATAAATGTCTATAGTTTTGTTACAAGTTTAAACTATAAAATTAATTTTATAAACTATAAGTTCTAAACCTATGATTTAATCTTCTATAGTTTTGTTATAAATAAAAAAATATAGTATAAAATAATTTTTATAATGTTCGTGTTAGCTTGTGTTTTTGCAAGGGAAAAATTCACTTGAAAACATGACAACTTTACCCTAAGTGTCAAAATAATTGTTGTAACCTTTCCCGACATCTCTCTAGGTCAGTCCATCCCTTATGTTAGGATTATCCTCCATCTATACAATTTATATGTGTTTTGTCTCATCCTCGCCCATGTGTCAAAAGGTGAAAACAAGCTGAATGAGTCTTTTAAGATAGTCCCTTTGGAGGTGGATTTTTCAGCATGCTTGGGAGTAGCTATTCCTAGTCCCGCTCAAGCGGTACACATTTTGTGGAGCTAAGTTTAAGTCACAAATTCATCAAGAAGGTGTGTTCATGAGCCGGATCATTTTTCCAATAATTCAAGAAGATTCTGGAAAGATCCTGAGGTTTAGGAGCCAATTCAACAAAAGTGGGTTTTGGGGCCAAAAGAGATTACACCATAAAAAGGAACCTTTGCTTTGGGATGTGATTTTAGGAGCTCCAAAATGAATTTTAGGTCAAACAATATGTAAATTTAAATAAAATTCAAAGCTATACATGGTGGTAGTTTTATATTTTTCATAAGACCTATACCTTGCTTTCCACAACTCATTCTTTACAGAAACAATCGACATTCTTAAAAAATAATCCAATTTTTTATAAAATTTAAATCATAATAATACCTTAGGAACCCTCTCATCCATTTCAAAATTACATTTCCAATCAAAATCATATAAATAAGTTTCAAAAATTCATCCTAGGAGCTTAATATATGTCATTTTCAAGTCACCGCTTTCGAGGTACATGTTCAATACTTAGTCATTTTATCTAGTGCCACGTGGAATAATGAGGCTAAGTTACAATTTTAGTGTCCATATTTCCCTATCCAATGGGACAAGGGGGTATTTAAAATTCACCCCCCAATCTTAAGCCTCATGGACTCTCAATGTGACCCTGGGGAGCCCAGATAAGTTCCTTTCCTAAATTTTCTAGCCCCCACTCCAAATTTTGGATGTGTGCCACTTGTCCTCACCAAGATGAGGGAATTTTTTTTCCTCATGTCCCATTCCAAGGGGAAATTGGGGAAAAAAATTTCCCCACCTTATGTCTTTTGGTTCCACCATGTGACCTAGAGACCTCTGCGCAAAGAACTCTTGGCCAAATTTTAAGCCCCCTCTCCTCACTCCACATGCTTGCCAAATGTCAGCTCTAGCATGAGGAACACTTTTTTTTTCATCCCATACCATTCCAAGCTGAAAAATAGGTATAAAAATTCACCCCCTTCCATTGTTCCATGAACTCATACATGTGACTAAAAATTGACCCTATGAGCTCAAAATAAGCATTTTTCTCATTTTCCCTCACCCGTACATATGTGCCATGTGTCCTCACCAGAATGAGGTGTATTTTTGGTATCCCCACATCACATTCCCAAGGGTACAAGGGGTCATAAAAATGCACCCCTTCCTCTCTCTCCTCTCTTCATCTCCCTTTATATAAACCTAACTTAGCCATTTTCCTCATCCCCCACACTTCTCCATTTTCACCCGTAACTCACGGATAATTGTTTTCATATATCCTCCTCCATAATTTTTCCATGATAAAATAATTAGAAATATATAGAAAAACCATTTTTAAAGAATTTTTGCTTGTTTTTCACCAAAAGAACTTCATAACCCATGAAGTGAGATTGTTTGTATCTTGAAGATTGGTCCACGAATAAACAAAAGGTTATTCCTATTCATTCACATTCTCGGACACCTTGAAGAACCAAGTAAAATATTTTGCATGCACATCCCATATTTTTTGCAAGGATAAAACCGTATTTTCCCACACCCAAAAATTTTAAATTTAATTTCTCGTATTCCAGAGACCGGATTGAGATGAAAATTCATATGTGAGATAAAATTAAAACCTATATCAAAAAAATTGATTTCATCCAAATCTAAGGTAGAGAGACCCAATTTACAAAAATATTAAGTCTCTACACAATATCTTACTATAAATAGCAAACCTTCATAGAGAGCATTTTTGGCAAAAATAGAGTTTCCAGTGAGCATTCAAAGGATCAAGAAAAGTGACCAAAGGTGGTCCAAGGTGAAAAAGGTGAATAATTCAATTTACTAAAAATAGTAAATCCTATTCTAGACACGTAAAAGTGCCAGTGTTGAAGATGAAATTCAATTTTACGAGAATTGAACCAAGATAATCTCTCTCTTCTAAGTATGTAGTTGTGGGGGACAGTAATTTCACCCACATGGAACTCAAATATTTGAAGAACCGAATGCTCAAAGAACCAAGAGAGACAGAGAGGATAAGGTTTTCATGAGTGGACTATATATAGTAGGTGGACACCTAGTCTTAGTTTAGAATGTGGAGTGGGTGTTGGCTTTTTTGTAGCATTATGAGCTCAATACCATTACCATTCAAGTAGATGATTTCTTATCCATGGAAGTACTTACTCCCAATGTTATCTCCCATTTAATGAAAATATCAATTTGGAATAGAATGGTTATCATTTCAAAGGAGTTGATAGTAAGATAATCGACCAAAATAGATTTATACCTTTAGGGCCTTACTCTCAGCTCATGGTTGAAACATGTAAGATAAACTTCACAGGTACCCAAGTCCTTCCTTAGAGGTGAATTCCATGAATGTTACATGTAATCATTCTCCTCATTAGGGTAATGGGAGAAGGAACATAAAAATAATTTTAGGATTAGATAGATCACTTTATATTCATGATCATAGAAGATAAACAAAAGATTGACTGGGAAAGATCATCGGTGATAACCTCCATCACCGAGTTTCTTTAAGTACTTGGTCTCAAATAAATTCAATAAGACTTCATATTTGGTGTACGCTCTCACAAGCTTGAGAACTTTCAAAGGGTTAACACTTTCTTTTAACATCTCCCCAAATTCTTTGGTATTTAAGAAGTATCCTCGGTTGGAGTTGGTTTTGAAGGAGAGTAATCAAAACTTCATAAGGATAAATGATGCCTTCACCATTTTCATCATCAGGAAACTAGAGGGGAACCTTCATTCGAGGATGTCACCATAAGAGGCTTCTCTAATCAAGAATTATGGTTCATACTTCATATAATTCTCCACCTTCTCATACATCTGAGTTTCTGGTTATAATATTTCCCCACTTAGACTACCTCATTACCTTATTGACAAGATCATGATGTTCAATATTTTTAGGTAATTATAAAATGTTCACAACAAGCTCAAAAATTAGAAAAGAAATAATGTCTCCTTTCCCATTTCACTCAAAGTCTTCACCGCTAGATTTTCCATGATGCATCACACCTTGAAGTTTCCTTCACACCTCTCATCTTGTACTCATATATACTTAGGGAAATATTTGACGTTTGATGTGATCCAGACACTTTCCATCTCTCAGAATCATATCATGTCCTACAAGTGGAAGACTCTTGGATAAAATTCATATATAGATTTGATGTCGGGGTAAAATATTATATGTGAATGACATTCAGAAATATGAGGAGATTCAATCCTTATTGGTTTTAAGAAGGATTTCAAGATTATGGAACAAAACTATATGATCTAGAATACAAAGTAGTGAAGGCTTCACCTTTTCCACAAGTAACATGGAATTTCTGCAAGATGGGAGACATAAGTGAGAGGACCAAAGTTGTGATCAAAAGATCAAAATAATTTTTCAAGAAGAATACGGCTTCCTCTATTGCATCAAGAAATTTCCACACCCTCTAGATATATATCACATTATTCTTCCTTAAATTTCATGGAAAATACCTCAAACTCGACTATTCTAGAGAGAGTTCAAAGTGTAAATCAATAGAGATAGAGGTCCCTTACTATAGGAGATTGCATAAGAAATTCAAATCAGTAGAGGTCCTGTTTACTGACGAAAAGTGACATGTGAGGATGATAATCAGCAAGTGACCTTCCCCGTACCCGACCTCTCGAGGTCGTGCCGAGACAGCCGGTGATTTGTAATGTGGGTGACTTAGATGAAGTCACAGCCGGGATTATGGCCAATTTTCTAGATAAAAAAGCTGCAGGCAAGGATGAGAATTGGCAAGCAACTTTCCTATGGCTAACCATGGGAGGATCAGTGACTAAGATATGGTAGTGTGATCTCCTGGTAGCTGAAATGACAAAGGGGAGATTTAGAGGCTATGAGTGGGTAGCATAAGTTCCCTATGGTTTTATCTCCTAATGAGGATCTCAGTGTTAATCTAGTTATGAAGTCTCCAAATTAACTTAAACTGAAAATAACAATTTATACTACTATTGAAAGGGAAACTAATCTAAAAAAATACATGATTGAAATATTATAATTGCAAACGACTTATTAAACTACTTTTATACTAAAACTAAACAAGCGAGATAACCCGGTGTGGTTATTCACCTGTGTAGATGTGTGAATCTAAATAAAAGACAGCTAATTAACTTAATTGAAAACCTTCAATCCTACCTCAGAAGTGAGGAACAAATCATAGTTTCTAAACTATTACTCCCCCAGCATAACTTCCCTGGCAATATTGAAAGTGAGCTTAACTGAAATAAAATGATTCACTACTCTATTTGATAATAACTTTGACAATTTAAACCTGGAGTTTACTGAGCAGAGGCAAATCCAGTTGTGTTGTAGCTTGTCCCCTCAGAATGATCTCTTCGTTCTTGTGTGTTCACGTGAATCCAGAAAGAGTAGGAGTATAGAAACATCGACAAGGGAAGGCACTGGGATGACAACTATTTTGAAGTAAAAATGGCATGAAGCATAAGTAGGAGAGGGATGGCACAAGAGAATAGAACTTGGCCTATACGATTCCTAGCAAGGTCGTTACATAAAGAATGATGAAACAAAATGATAAACAACAGTACTCAAACAATGAATAATATCAGATTCAAAGAAATACAACAAAGTACAAGTAGGAGAGGGATGGCGTAAGAGAACAGAGCTTGGCCTATATGATTCCTAGCAGGATTGTTGTCGGTGTACAGTGAGGCATCACTAAATACTCAAAATTCTAATCCATGCTAAAGATAAAATGATTCATAAAATAAATCTAGGACTGAGTATTGAAGACTGAAACTCAAGAATGAAGACTCTAGACCAAAGAACCAAGACCATTTACTTGTAAACAAGCTACATATTTATAGCATTTGCAATGACTAGAAGGCAAGTTCAAATTGAACTCTCCCACCATTAAACAAAGATAAATCACTGTTCAGTGGCAAAAACATAAATACAAGCTTTAGTGGTTGAGAAATGCGGGTGAAAATTGAATTTTCACACTTGACGTGATCGTCGGAACATTCTGGAAAGCGTGTACAGGACCACCGCCTGCGCGCAGGGTGACGGTTACAAGACCGCCACCCTTGCACGGGTGACGATTCTGAGACCGCCGCCTTGGCCGGTGACAAGCGATTCTGGGACCGCCACCCTGGCTTGGGTGATGGTTACAGGACCGCCGCCTTGGCTTGGGTGATGGTTACAGGATCGCCGCCCTAGCAAGGAGGTGGTCTTGTAAATAAACAAAAAACAACAAGGAAAAAGAGAGAAAAGGCTAGGACAAAACATGTAGAGGCTAGACAAGGATTTTTGGGATGCAAATGTATACTCAACAAGCTTTCTGGATTCCGAACACCTTGCGAAGAGATCTTAATCATCATTGGGGCTTCTGTAACCAATTTCTGACTGTACAGTACATACAATTTTGGGTACGTACATATTGCCCCCTCGGAGAAGCGTTTTAGCCATGAAGAGGCATAAAACGTTGGGTCCGAGTATGGCGGTCCCAAAATGGGGAGTTAGAGGCTATACCTGACATGCCCGTGTGTCGAAATGCCACCGATTTTCACATGCTTTTCAGAATGTATGCAATGGATGACAAGTGATAACAAATGTTAAACATAATGTTTTTACTTTATTTGCTTTTGTAATGCTGATATGTGATGACGATCATGTAGTTTTGAACTTTTGGCCTCTTTAGACAATGTCTGTGATTTCTTCTTATGTTGGCAAAACATGATGAATGTATAGCGATAAAGAGATGAACTTGCCCCAATCCCAAATCCACACAACTAGTAAGATGCGAGGGCTCAACACCAAGAATTGGGAAGGGCACAAGTTGTATGAGTTTGATTTGAGTGGAATGATGAGAGATAGAAAAAACAAGAACAAGAACCAAATTTTTACCTACACACCCACCCTACTCAGAACTACTACCAAGCTTAGAAGGCCACTTACTTTTCAGTTTATCTAGACTTAGATTCATAAATGGCAACCTGGTTGACAAAATATGGTTTTAAGGATTTGATCTCTTTGGAATTTGGATGTTTGGATATTTGCCTTCTTTTAACAGAATTTGACTTGTGTTTTTTTAGCATACCAAGATTTGTTAGTTTGTGTGACTGGACCCCCCACACCTTGCCTCATGCCACTAGTAAGAAGCATGGGTTTGTCACCAAAGGCAAGATACAGTGAGTAAGGGCACTTCTTTCCTTTCCCAACCTCACATCACCAGTAAGAGATGTGGGCTTATCACCAAAGGTTGATGGGGAAAAGAAGTGTGTAAAATAAAATATTTTGTTTGCTTGGTGCTTTTGATTGCATTTGATTTTGACATTTTGATCTATGACTTTGGGATATCCTTTCGTTCCAAGAGATTTTAAGAGGGATAGATGTGACACCAAGAAGCTTCTAGAACAGACCGTAGGCAAGGACAACTTTACCTAGTAGAAAGAAAGAGAAAAGCCAAGTATGCAGGTCTTGGTATGGTTTTCGTCAATGTTTGTCTGTCAAACTTGATGAGAAGATTTGAAAGTACTTGATGATGTTTGAAGAGATGTGATTTGAATAATTTTGCCAATATCTTCAGAAATTTGTAACAGATTACTTAAGAGTAAGTTCCTGGACTACAATATTTATGAAACGAGTGAACAAAATGAACCAACTAAATTACTAATGTAATGCAACTGCAACCATGTACATATGAAAATGCAGGTGGAACCATATGTCATGATGTCTAAGGTGAAGAAAGTTGACGAATATCGAATTCTTCACCCCTAGAAGTACACAGTGGAGAACCATTATCCTCAAATTTTTCATTTTCTTGACGAGGGCCTACCATTCTAGGTTTGAACTTACAACCCTTGCCCAAGAGGTGTATATGTCCCATTATTAAAAACATTTTTCTGAAAGAGGCATTCGCGTACCTCTTTGTCATGTTTTTGAGAGATGGCATGTGGGTGAGCATGACTATGTTGCTCGACCTTCTCTCTCATAGCGAGCATTGTGTTAATGATGAGGTCTTGCCCCATGGATAGGGAAAACTTAGCTTTAGACACGCATGGGTCGAAGCTAGACTTTAGAATAGGGTAGTGCCTAGAGATGGTTTTGATAGGCATCGTTTCAATTTTAAATTGCCCTTCTTCGTTTGTTAATTCTATCATGTTTATATCTAGATTTAGGTCATCGGAGGGAAGAGGTGCTATACCGAGAAGACTACCCATTCCCTGTGGTTCGAATGGGAGAAATATTGGCTCATCATTCTCCAAGAGTTTCATAATTCCTGTTGTGGTTTTAGTGGAGACTGTTTCCACAGAAATTGACTTATCTTTATTTGTCTTTGCCACCTCGTATATTAAATCATAGGATCCTACCGATTTAGCATTTGTAGGAACTTCATCTCGTGTGGAGAAAATATCGGGTAGGGGTTGTGAAACATACTCCTTTGTCCGAGTTGTTGCATTAATTTCACACTCAACCTCTAGCTCGACTAATCCCAAGATTTGTGTAATACCATTTGAACCTAGGTTAGGAGCAATCTGAGAGTTGTCAAGAGTTGAGGCGTCTTGATTGTTATTTCTTATTATGATACCTTTGTTTTTCCCATTTGGATCTAACCTGTTATTGTTAGAATGATTTGGGAGAGGATCATTGAAGATCTTGAGAGGTGCATTTTGAGTGGAAACTGATCCCATACCAAGTGGCAGTGTAGGATTTTCCAGAAACATATCTACAAAGAGTTGTTTTTGCTCTTCTGGTAGACGTTGTAAGAATTTGTTGTAGTCATGGCAAGTCCTAGTATCATGACCCCTAATTTTGTGGAAACCACAATATAGATTGGGATTATAGTTCCGTGGTCGTCGGTTTGAATCTATTGTGGCCAAAAGTTCTTATTGGGTTGTTGGTTGTTATAGTTGAAATTTCAAGGTTGTGGCCTTTGGCTTTGGTTTTGATATCCATCTGGGCCCCGAGAAAGGCCTTGTGGCTGGATTTTCTATTGTGGAGGATGATTAGAATCCACCATATTGATCGCTGGAGTGAAGTTATTATTGCGTTGATTGTTAGCAGGTGCCGGGGTGTTCACAACATTTGGTCCTTTGACTTGATCAGTGACTCCATCTATTGTAACCCCACGGTTTTCATTAAGGATCTTGGGTCCTTGATCGGTATTCCCGGCATTAGGATAGGTCATAGTGTTTTGATTAGGAGTGATTAATTTCCCATTTGTTCCATATGTCTTACGGCCACTATCTATCGCTGCTTGATCTATTCGAAGAGCGCTCTCAAGTACTTCATCGTAAGTTCTTAGTGGGAACTTCTGGACTTCTTCCTTCACCTCTCTGCTGAGAGAATGAAGGAATAAATCACATAGTTCCATCTGATCCATGTTTGGAGAACTTGCTGAAGAATAAAGAACTGTACGCCACCTCTGGATGAAATGGGCGACAGATTCGTTGTGTTCTTGTTTGATGTGTAAGAACTCCCTGATTCCTATTCTTAATAGTTTTTTCATGTCGAAGGCTTTGATGAAATCTGAAATGAGTTGTTTGAATGAGTGTATAGAAGCCTCAGGTATTCTATAATACCAATCGAGAGCAATGCCTTCCAAGGTCTTTAGGAATATTTTAGTAACAACCCCATCCCAAGGGAGTAATTCTCATATGGCTCAGTAGTAGCATAAGCCTTGATATGTGCATTTGGATCTCCCTCACCTTTGTACTTGGGTAAATCGGAAGGAGTCTTGGAAGCATGACACTTCGTATGGTGAAGTCTAAAGGTTCTTTCAGATATTCTGAATAAGTCCCTATCGCATAGGTTTTGACCATTGATGGTGCTTGCTAAGGGAGTGGTGGTGGGATGGGTTGTTGATATGCACTGACAGGGGCATAGGGAAGTCCCTGTGTTTGAGCAAACATGCCGGGAGAGGAGAACATATCCCCTTGTGGTGATTTGGAGTATATGTTTAAGTACGAAGGGGTACTATCCAGGAATGGATTGTTTGATACTAGACCGGGAGGAATAGTGTTAGAGATGATGGGCCTTGTTGGCGTTTGTTGTGGATAGTGAGGCGGCATGCCTAACGTGCCTACTCATGTGTGGAGATCTACTTGGACAGGGTGGTATGGAGGATTGAACTTCCTGTTTGTATGAACGGAGAATTTTGACTTACTTGAGCCGGCAGTTCTAACCCTCTCACTTTTCTACTAACATTGAAATGACTTCATTTGGTGAAGTCAAGTCACTTTTTTGAGTGGCATTTGTTGTATACCCTGGTGTTGTATAGGCATGATATCCTGTCATGAACTGATCGCTATCTTGCCAAGTTTCTCTGAGAGTATTTCCTATATGCAGTGGCATAGAGGTATTTTCTTGAAAAGAGACCTCGGGTTGTATTTGTAAACCTCCTATAGGTGGGTACATACCCCGAGAATGTTGTTCACTCCTAGGATAACATATTGACTGTTCATCATCTAAGACCAGGTATGGGTCTGATTGTCTACTAATTTGTGGTCTAAGTAGCATTTGAGGAGATGCACCAGATTCTCCGGTGAATGTCATATTGTTTGAGCCTGAAGGCTCTGTTTGCTGCGTTCGAGGGGGTTGATCTAACTCCCCCATTTGAAAAGATGAATTATATCTGATTCTTGGGGTTTTTGTTGACAACTGATTAGTTGAATAGTTGTCGCCCCATACTGAGAGTGAGGGTGATGATTGTCTATTCTGTTGGGCGTAGTATGCCTCAAGACCCAAGAGGGGTCTGCCATATGCATCGAATCCCGACATATTCGGGGGGTATATGAATACCCGTAGAATAATGGGAAGGAGCGAAGGTGATTTGTGAAAGGAAACGTGATATTATGACTCCGAATGAGAAAGTAGGAAGTTTTACGTCAGCTTCACTAATTTCATTTGTTTCACGTCGGGTTCACCAATTTTGTACGATAGAAAAGTGACATGTGAGGATGATAATCAGCAAGTGACCTTCCCCGTACCCGACCTCTCAAGGTCGTGCTGAGACAGCCAGTGATTTTGTAATGCGGGTGACTTAGATGAAGTCACAGCTGGGATTATGGCCAATTTTCTAGATAAACAAAGCTGCAGTCAAGGATGAGAATTGGCAAGCAACTTTCCTATGGCTAACCATGGGAGGATCAGTGACTAAGATATGGTAGTGTGATCTCCTGGTAGCTGAAATGACAAAGGGGAGATTTAGAGGCTATGAGCGGGTAGCATAAGTTCCCTATGGTTTTATCTCCTAACGAGGATCTCAGTGTTAATCTAGTTATGAAGTCTCCAAATTAACTTAAACTAAAAATAACAATTTATACTACTGCTGAAAGGGAAACTAATCTAAACAAAATACACGATTGAAATATTATAATTGCAAACGACTTATTAAACTAATTTTATACTAAAACTAAACAAGTGAGATAACCCGGTGTGGTTATTCACCTGTGCAGATGTGTGAATCTAAATAAAAGACAGCTAATTAACTTAATTGAAAACCTTCAATCCTACCTCAGAAGTGAGGAACAAATCATAGTTTCTCAAAAACTATTATTCCCCACAGCTTCCTAACAATATTGAAAGCGAGCTTAACTGAAATAAAATGATTCACTACTCTATTTGATAATAACTTTGACAATTTAAACCTGGAGTTTACTGAGTAGAGGCAAATCCAGTTTGTGTTGTAGCTTGTCCCCTCAGAATGATCTCTTCGTTCTTGCGTGTTCACGTGAATCCAGAAAGAGTAGGAGTATAGAAACATCGGCAAGGGAAGGCACTGGGACGACAACTATTTTGAAGTAAAAATGGCACGAAGCACAAGTAGGAGAGGGATGGCGCAAGAGAACAGAACTTGGCCTATACGATTCCTAGCAGGGTCGTTACAGCAATGATGAAACAAAATGATAAACAACAGGTACTCAAACAATGAATAATAGCAGCTTCAAAGAAATACAATGAAGTACAAGTAGGAGAGGGATGGCGCAAGAGAACAGAGCTTGGCCTATACGATTCCTAGCAGGATCGTTGTCGGTGTACAGTGAGGCATAACTAAATACTCAAAATTCTAATCCATGCTAAAGATAAAATGATTCATAAAATAAATCTAGGACTGAGTATTGAAGACTGAAACTCAAGAATGAAGACTCCAGACCAAAGAACCAAGACCATTTACTTGTAAACAAGCTACATATTTATAGCATTTACAATGACTAGAAGGCAAGTTCAAATTGAACTCTCCCACCATTAAACAAAGATAAATCACTGTTCAGTTGGCAAAAACATAAATACAAGCTTTAGTGGTTGAGAAATGTGGGTGAAAATTGAATTTTCACGCTTGACGCGATCGTCGGAACATTCGAAAGCACGCAGGACCGCCGCCAGGCGCAGGGCGACGGTTACAGGACCGCCGCCCTGGCCTGGGTGGCGGTTACAGGACCACCGCCCTGGCTGGGTGATGGTTACAGGACCGCCACCCTGGCTTGGGTGATGGTTACAGGACCGCCGCCCTGGCAAGGAGGCGGTCTTGTAAATAACAACAAAACAACAAGGAAAAAGAGAGAAAAGGCTAGGACAAAACATGTAGAGGCTAGACAAGGATTTTTGGGATGCAAATGTATACTCAACAAGCTTTCTGGATTCTCGAACACCTTGCGAAGAGATCTTAATCATCATTGGGGCTTCTGTAACCAATTTCCCGATCACGGTACATACAATTTTTGTACGTATAGGTCCCTATAGTAGAAGAATAGATTGAAGATAATGATATGGTTCACCTTTCATCTTCTTAATAACCCTATAGTTCCTTGCCTTCCATAGTAACTCTTACTCCCCATGTGCAAGATGTACCATCTCACCTTGAACAGGGAGAAAATAGTCACAAAAGTTTTCAATCTTGAAGGAGATGAGATGTTTCCCTAGATGAAGGAAATGATAACCAAAGAATCTTGTATATTCCAATAGGTAATTGTCCCTTACTTTTTAGCAATATTAGCATAGGCTAAGGGGAAGAAGAATTTTTTATAGAAACGGCTTCATGCTTCTTCAATGGTTCCACAAGTAATCAATATATGGAGGTAGTCAAACTAGAAGTAATCAAACCTATTAAAAATATGACACCAATTGACTACAAAATTACAACCATTCTTATGGGCCCGGACACTCATAGAGGATATTCCCACATGTTCCAAGAGTCTTCCAGTCACATCCTCATGAGGAACCAAGAGTATAAGGAAAATATTAAATAGCTATAATACCAAGTGCAAACACTCTCTTTGTATGTGTAACACTTTGTGAACCCAAAAGATTTATCGTCACTTATAATTAAATAAGTTACACTAATTATTAGCTTCAACCCGGAGTCCATTAAGAAGACACAGACCTTCACTTTGCAAGGATGATCAAATGATAAGTGGACAAGTGTGATCATCAAAAAAGGAAAATTACTTCTTCTATATTTGACATCACTATACATGTATATGTTCTCTACTATTGAAAAATCCCTGATGACAAGGGAAGTATTAGAAAAGGAAAAATAACATTAGGACTAAGTTCATCCTTTTGTGATGGAGATGGGAAATGTTCACTCCCAAGTGTTGGTGATTAGGAAAATATTCAATTCTCTATCGCTGTGGACTTGTCACACGTGTGGTCGATAACCCTTAGGCCATTGATGAACTAGATTAAATTGAGGAGAAATCCTTCAAGTTTCTAGATAACCTCAACAACAAGATACCAAAAATCATATTTCCCACACTTGATGAGAACATCACCATAGATGATTTGATAAGACCATTTGAAGAGTATGTCAATAAAATTTTTGGGGATCCTTTTCATTCAATGAACATACATTGGAATTTTTATGTGAAATACAAGGTACCATTTCAATTTTTTCAAAGAAACAATCGTCATGGTTTGCGAAGAGAAAAAACATTAATGATGTCTCAAATAGTTATCTCAATTCCTTGAGCATATTTTTCATTCCTCAAGTAGATAAGGTAACACCTACGGAAACCCAATACATCAAAGATTTTAAGGGAGTGGAAATCTATCTAGTGGATCTCGGTCAGGATAAATTCATTGACAAGGAAGAATTGGCAAAAACAACTTCTTCATCAAAGCATAGTTATATCTCCTTCTCTTTCTTTCTCTCTCTCTTATCTTCCCCCTTCCCCCTTTCTTTCATGTTCTATTCTTCCATTAGGGGTGTGCACTTTTTCATTTTGTCATATTCCTATTTCATCTTATTCATTAAAATGTGAATTTATATTATAATGTAATAATTAACACTTAATTAATAAAAAGGGGACTAAATCATATACCTAGGAATATGAAAAGACATATTTTATAAGGGGACATATGAAAAGGCACATGGGGATAGATGTAGAGACATTCTCAAATTTATAAATTGTAATGGAACCCTCATTCCAAAGGGTTTTCAATTTTGTATGCTCATGAGAGATTACCACTTTTGAAGAAACAAAAGAGAAAGCTAATTCATATTTTCCTCCCCTCTATATGTTCTTCCTATTCTCACTATGTACAATTTTACTAAAGCATCAATGAAGAAAGCACTTTATTGCCTTTTTGATAAGGGGATTATAGAAACATTTTGTTCTTAATCTTAACTTGTCTTGTTTCCAATTGTGAAATTTGTTTCTTCTAAATTTATGTATGTTTAAATATTATGGTTAATGGTTATAGGAATTTGATTTTATACCTACAACATTAATCCCCCTTTTTCCCCACATCCTAAGAAAATTCCTCCCTTGCAAGTAGTTGTAAACTTTTTCGATAGGTTCAATGGAGTGTTCCTGGTTGATCCCCAGTAGTAAGGCCACCACAGAGGTTAATTTCACATAAAAATTATAATATGGAGTTGCACCATTCAAGTAGAGGGGCTCAAATTCCCATAGCATTGGACGATATCCATCATTTTGTCCACCTACAAAAATTTCTCACCAATAGGTTGGGCCACATAAATTAATGTTTAAAAAATACTATAGTTTAGATACTATAGTACTCAGGAATGTTTAAACCCACCAACCATGACCTCCATGTGGAGGCCTCTTCACGCCTTAACCCCTTCCATTCGCCAACCACCACGAGGCTTCCCTATCCCCTGACAACTGACCGCCCTTCTCCATATTGACCATATGCATGTTTTTTTCTTTTTGTATGGACTTTAGTCCCACATGTCTCATGTTTGGCACGTTGGTTATGTTTATAAGGTGGCATGTGAGTAGTTATGAACTTGAATTCAACCACACTACGCACTTTTGTTAGCAATCCTATTGAGATCAACCTTGGATGCGACATCCGACTCGTTGACTTGGTATTGGTTACTATGTGGAGTATAGGTTGGTTAAACTAGGTTTCATTGAAGTGGGTGGAGATTTTTGTAAATAATTCGAAAGTGAATGTATATATTGAGATCTTGGCCCATAGCTCAGACCCAACTCGACCCCAGTTCAGGCCTGAAGACATTGAAAATTCTACCATGGAGTTATGCTCCTATTGTTTTCATATATATCAATTTTTTATTTTATGTCAATTTTTTATCTAATATTAAAAATTGACAAATTATTTTTTTATATGAACAAGAATTTTGTTTTGGTATTTCTTTTATGAAATAAAAAGTAAACAGCTTTTTTACAATGAATTAAGTAAGTCATTTTTCTCACGTAAACTAAACAAAATCACTTAAATTTCAAAAATATATACCTTATAGTAAAACTAATATTTTTTTGTGTAAAGCATTCATTTGACAAGACAAATTTTGATGTGAATAAGGGAAAATAATTTAAATATGACTGGATTAGTTTGAACAATGACAAGGGAATTTTTCAAACTCGCTTTCTTAAAAACCTCGTTGTTCTCATTTGTTTAAATTGTTTACATAAAAATGGGATCTAATAATTTTACAATTGAAAAATCATAGACATTGAATGGATCTAATTACATCTTTTGGAAGATAATATTGAAGGAAAAATACATGGCTTGTAAGCTCTAGACGATCTTGAATGGTACAAATAAGACTACGACTGACAAATAAGTGACAATAGACAATGTAATTACATATCAATAGACGGTGCAAGAGGTAATGTCCATTATATTACAAAATGTGTAGGATTATTTCCTTCTTCACATCGGAATCGGAAAGTTTGAGTGAGGATTAGACAAAACTAGAATCAATGCATGAAGATACATGGTTATCAAAAATTATAAATTTGATTATAGAATCGATGATGACTCCCATGAAGGGATATGAAAAGGTAATTAATTTTTTAGCAAAAATTAAAAATATTAAATCTCAACCGGATGAGTGTAATTACAATTTGATTCATGATAGATCATTTTATTTTATTATTCAAATGAACCTCCATGAGATATTTAGGAATTTAATTTTGATTCTAAATTCTAAAATCAAACCGAAAAAATATCTAATGATCTATCTAGGTGATCATTCCATTCCCGATATTTAGGGTAAATGAAAAGAAAATGGTTTGATAGGTTTTAAGAAAATGTTTTGCAAATTTCTTTAATTGAAAATGAATTTACTTTCTTGATCAAACTAACTTGAAATAATTATAATGTATTTTTGTTCAAAGATAAACGAGCTAGATGTTACTAGTTTCTGAAGGCATATAAGAGAATGTATTATATGTGTTTAAAAAAATTATTTGGCTTCTTGGTTGTCTACTCAAAATATAAGCAGTGTTCAATTGTGGCATGAAATATCATGTCATGTCAATTTTAGGAGCATGTATGACATTTCTCAACTCAACCTAGTTTCTATTATGTCACCTATCTCTCATGAAATGTGTGAAGGGTGATTACATAGTAAGCAATCACCAAAACCCTTCCTTGGTCATCTTGAATAAAAATCCTCATACTCCATGGAATTTTTCCATAGTAATATTAACAGGGACTTTTGAAAAAATCCATCTCTAATTGGTTCAGTGTATGTTGTGATTATTCTTGTATGATCTGGTCATTTTTTCATATATGTTATTTATATGTCTTATCACAAATTTAAAAGATTATAGTAGATAATGAAGATATATGTTAGTATGTGATTACTAAAAATAGTATTATATGCATATTAAATGGCACTTGGGGACACCTTTGTGTTTGTATTGGAGACTTCCAATATTGATTTCACCTTGTATATTATAAGATTAATATGTTGAAATTGTTCAACATATTGGTAATATTACATGGTTATTTGTTAAGCATCTTATTATTTAAGTTATTAAATATCTCGGTTTTTAACCTATCAATGTAATATTTATAGATCATTAAAAGTGAAATAAATACTGATTTTTATTATGTTTTTTATGATATTGTGAATCTAACCATGCTAGTGTTGTGTTAGATAGAAAATATACAACTAGATATGTGATCATTTTTGGTACAGGTGTCATTACTTATTATGATTTTTATGATATTGTGATTCTAACCATGCTAGTGTTGTGTTAGAGAGAAAATATACAACTTGATATGTGATTAAATTTGGTATAGGTGACATTACTAGGAGTAGTAAAAAGTAATCAACAGTCTCCATCTCTTCTACTAAGGCAGAGTATAGAAGTGTGATGGAAGTAGTGAAAGAATCCATGTGGCTAAAGAGGTTGTTGAAAGAGATACACATGGAAGATAAATGAAGTGATCCTCTTCTATGTGATAGTCGTAAATTCTTTTATCTTTCTAAAAATATAGTTCACCATTAGAGAACAAATCATATAGAGATTCATATAATTTTATCCAAGATAAGGTGCTTTGGGGTGATATAGATCTCTCGTACTACCCAAATGAAGATAGATTACAAAGCCACTATGTGTTGTAAAGTTATGTAAGTTTTTGTAATGTTTTTCCTTTTAGATTTTCCATTAAGGGGGAGGGTAAATAACAATGTCACCACCTAATGGTCGGATGTATGTTATCTCTTTCTCCTATATACTTCTTCTCCATTGTCAAGCATTGTCAAAGGTAGTTTTCTTATATTTGGAAACTTGTCACTCTAAGTTTACAGTGCAATACCTCTGTGTGTTACATCTATTTTAAAGGAGGTACTTGTGTTCTAAAAGGCTCCTAGAGATGTTGATTCATAAATTTTCCATGAGAAACTATGATATGTAGTCTCACAAATCATGCTTAGCCTAAATCATTCAACACCGATTCATGGATTCCAAATCCTTTTATAGAAAAAGGTAAGATGAGTATGATGAAGGTGTATAAATCCTTTAAATGTGATATGCTAGCATAAACCTTCACTATGGTTTTGAATTTTTAAATAATTTTTATAAACAGTAGTGCTTTGGCATATTTTCCCAACTTAATATTAAGGGGGAGTGATAGAACATAATATTACGTGCTTTATAAACCTTAGTTTATAATTAAATAATTAGGAATATTAATATTCTTAATTATTTACTATAAACTAGTTTGATTGTGTTTAAATGATTATATTTAATCAATTATTAAACTGAGGTTCTTTATAAAAAGACACAACCTAACACTTGATATTTAAATGACCAGCAGGGGGTCAAATGTATGATCATGTGGCATGATCTTGGAATTATTCACTTGGTGAATATATGGAGAGAAGTGAGGAAGGATATTTTGGACTCGTAAAGTTTCTCAATAAATAGATATATATTTTTCTATGGTTCTTACCCACAGGGGTTTCCACGTTGTACGTTTCATCTATTTCATTTACTTTATTATATGTATTTCATGTTTACATGTTGTTTACAATGTTTGGTTGATAAATATTTAATGTTTTAGTTTATATTCTTGGTCTTAACACTATCCGAATGTTGTGTCTCATAATCTATAATGTCTTTGTCTTCTAATAACTTAAGTTTAAGATCCAATGCCTAATAATCATTGTCATGATGTACATTAATATGATGAAAAATGTAAAATGGATGGCCCTTTTCTCGCTTAAATACATGAGGAGGGTGATGATCATTATGTGGTAACCAAATCAACCTCTTTTTTTGTTATAAAAATGGCATGAGGCATATCAATAGCTTTATTAAAATATATGATTTTCCTTTTTAGAGGGTGATGACTTAACTATTTGTTTAGGACTAGGACAGTGAAAAGTTTCACCACGATGCAAGAATTTAACTATGTGGTCATTGGCTATAGATTCTACTTGTACGTCATAATCATGTGCGCAACAGAGAGGTGATAATATTTGTATCTAAATGTTGAGTTTTTTGTGGTTACCACATATCTTTCTCTAAATTAGGAACATACACAAAAATCTCAATAAATGAGTCATGTGTATCATAGATTAATTTCTCCTAGAGGGACCTTGTGATGCCTCTACAAAATAGAAATTACCTTTCTAAATCAATTGGATGATATATACGTAAATTTATGTTGGATTTAAATCATAGAATATAATCATTTAGAAGATCGACACTACCTTTATGTAAAGAAGATATTTTCTCATATATATCCCTAGGGCATCTATTGTAACTAAAGTGTGCTAGAAAATAATCTTCAAGGTCAAAAAAATCACCTAAGGATCCACTCAGAAGATGGGTAAAGCAATAGAAAGAATCACTTTTAAGACTTTGAGATAAGGCTTTTAGAAGGAGTCTAACATTATCATACCAAGCCATAAGTGTCCAATAATGCATAATATTTATATATGGGTCCAAAGTTGCATCAAACAATTGGAATGTGGGAAAAAATTCCCAGGGAAAGGAGCTTGAAATATTTTTCGTGGGATGGGATTTCCATAAATGGTGTTAGCATCAACACTAGTATAATAGGCTTTGATTTTTAGAGTCAATGTATGAACCTTTCGTTGTAAATCACCAACCACATATAGAAGAGAGAGAAACTCTTGAGGGGGTATGGCATATACATTTAGAGGCTCATTCAAATTTTGGACTTTTCCATTAAGAGGAGCCACGGAACATTGGTGGTCTAAAGCATCAATGAAGAAAGCACTTTATTGCCTTTTTGATAAGGGGATTATAGAAACATTTTGTTCTTAATCTTAACTTGTCTTGTTTCCAATTGTGAAATTTGTTTCTTCTAAATTTATGTATGTTTAAATATTATGGTTAATGGTTATAGGAAATTGATTTTATACCTACAACATTAATCCCCCTCTTTTCCCCCACATCCTAGGAAAATTCCTCCCTTGCAAGTAGTTGTAAACTTTTTCGATAGGTTCAATGGAGTGTTCTGGTTGATCCCCGTAGTAAGGCCACCACGAGGTTAATTTCACATAAAAATTATAATATGGAGTTGCACCATTCAAGTAGAGGGGCTCAAATTCCCATAGCATTGGACGATATCCATCATTTTGTCCACCTACAAAAATTTCTCACCAATAGGTTGGGCCACATAAATTAATGTTTAAAAAATACTATAGTTTAGATACTATAGTACTCAGGAATGTTTAAACCCACCAACCATGACCTCCATGTGGAGGCCTCTTCACGCCTTAACCCCTTCCATTCGCCAACCACCACGAGGCTTCCCTATCCCCGACAACCGACCGCCCTTCTCCATATTGACCATATGCATGTTTTTTCTTTTTGTATGGACTTTAGTCCCACATGTCTCATGTTTGGCACGTTGGTTATGTTTATAAGGTGGCATGTGAGTAGTTATGAACTTGAATTCAACCACACTACGCACTTTTGTTAGCAATCCTATTGAGATCAACCTTGGATGCGACATCCGACTCGTTGACTTGGTATTGGTTACTATGTGGAGTATAGGTTGGTTAAACTAGGTTTCATTGAAGTGGGTGGAGATTTTTGTAAATAATTCGAAAGTGAATGTATATATTGAGATCTTGGCCCATAGCTCAGACCCAACTCGACCCCCGTTCAGCCAAGACATTGAAAATTCTACCATGGAGTTATGCTCCTATTGTTTTCATATATATCAATTTTTATTTTATGTCAATTTTTATCTAATATTAAAAATTGACAAATTATTTTTATATGAACAAGAATTTTGTTTTGGTATTTCTTTTATGAAATAAAAAGTAAACAGCTTTTTTACAATGAATTAAGTAAGTCATTTTTCGTCAAAACTAAACAAAATCACTTAAATTTCAAAAATATATACCTTATAGTAAAACTAATATTTTTTTGTGTAAAGCATTCATTTGACAAGACAAATTTTGATGTGAATAAGGAAAATAATTTAAATATGACTGGATTAGTTTGAACAATGACAAGGGAATTTTTCAAACTGCTTCTAAAAACCTCGTTGTTCTCATTTGTTGAAATTGTTTAAGTAAAAATGGGATCTAATAATTTTACAATTGAAAATCATAGACATTGAATGGATCTAATTACATCTTTTGGAAGATAATATTGAAGGAAAAATACATGGCTTGTAAGCTCTAGACGATCTTGAATGGTACAAATAAGACTACGACGACAAATAAGTGACAATAGACAATGTAATTACATATCAATAGACGCGGTGCAACGAGGTAATGTCCATTATATTACAAAATGTGTAGGATTATTTCCTTCTTCACATCAGGAATCAGGAAAGTTTGAGTGAGGATTAGACAAAACTAGAATCAATGCATGAAGATACATGGTTATCAAAAATTATAAATTTGATTCTAGAACTGATGATGACTCCCATGAAGGGAGATGAAAAGGTAATTAATTTTTTAGCAAAAATTAAAAATATTAAATCTCAACTAGATGGGTGTAATTACAATTTGATTCATGATAGATCATTTTATTTTATTATTCAAATGAACCTCCATGAGATATTTAGGAATTTAATTTTGATTCTAAATTCTAAATATCAAACTGAACAAGATATCAAATGATCTATCTAGGTGATCATTCCATTCTCAATATTTAGGGTAAATGAAAAGAAAATGGTTTGATAGGTTTTAAGAAAATGTTTTGCAAATTTCTTGAATTGAAAATGAATTTACTTTCTTGATCAAACTAACTTGAAATAATTATAATGTATTTTTGTTCAAAGATAAACGAGCTAGATGTTACTAGTTTCGAAGGCATATAAGAGAATGTATTATATGTGTTTAAAAAAATTATTTGGCTTCTTGGTTGTCTACTCAAAATATAAGCAAAGTTCAATTGTGGCATGAAATATCATGTCATGTCAATTTTAGGAGCATGTATGACATTTCTCAACTCAACCTAGTTTCTATTATGTCACCTATCTCTCATGAAATGTGTGAAGGGTGCTTACATAGTGAGTAATCACCAAGACCCTTCCTTAGTCATCTTGAAGAAAAATCCACATAATCCATGGAATTTGTCCATAGTAATATTAACAGGACTTTTGAAAAAATCCATCTCTAATTGGTTCAAAGTGTATGTTGTGATTATTCTTGTATGATCTGGTCATTTTTTCATATATGTTATTTATATGTCTTATCACAAATTTAAAAGATTATAGTAGATAATGAAGATATATGTTAGTATGTGATTACTAAAAATAGTATTATATGCATATTAAATGGCACTTGGGGACACCTTTGTGTTTGTATTGGAGACTTCCAATATTGATTTCACCTTGTATATTATAAGATTAATATGTTGAAATTGTTCAACATATTGGTAATATTACATGGTTATTTGTTAAGCATCTTATTATTTAAGTTATTAAATATCTCGGTTTTTAACCTATCAATGTAATATTTATAGATCATTAAAAGTGAAATAAATACTGATTTTTATTATGTTTTTTATGATATTGTGAATCTAACCATGCTAGTGTTGTGTTAGATAGAAAATATACAACTAGATATGTGATCATTTTTGACAGTGTCATTACTTATTATGATTTTTATGATATTGTGATTCTAACCATGCTAGTGTTGTGTTAGAGAGAAAATATACAACTTGATATGTGATTAAATTTGGTATAGGTGACATTACTAGGAGTAGTAAAAGTAATCAACAGCTCTCCATCTCTTCTACTAAGGCAGAGTATAGAAGTGTGATGGAAGTAGTGAAAGAATCCATGTGGCTAAAGAGGTTGTTGAAAGAGATACACATAGAAGATAAATGAAGTGATCCTCTTCTATGTGATAGTCGTAAATTCTTTTATCTTTCTAAAAATATAGTTCACCATTAGAGAACAAATCATATAGAGATTCATATAATTTTATCCAAGATAAGGTGCTTTGGGGTGATATAGATCTCTCGTACTACCCAAATGAAGATAGATTACAAAGCCACTATGTGTTGTAAAGTTATGTAAGTTTTTTGTAATGTTTTTCCTTTTAGATTTTCCATTAAGGGGGGAGGGTAAATAACAATGTCATCACCTAATGGTCAGATGTATGTTATCTCTTTCTCCTATATACTTCTTCTCCATTGTCAAGCATTGTACAAAGGTAGTTTTCTTATATTTGGAAACTTGTCACTCTAAGTTTACAGTGTACAGTCCTGTGTGTTACATCTATTTTAAAGGAGGTACTTGTGTTCTAAAAGGCTCCTAGAGATGTTGATTCATAAATTTTCCATGAGAAACTATGATATGTAGTCTCACAAATCATGCTTAGCCTAAATCATTCAACACCGATTCATGGATTCCAAATCCTTTTATAGAAAAAGGTAAGATGAGTATGATGAAGGTGTATAAATCCTTTAAATGTGATATGCTAGCATAAACCTTCACTATGGTTTTTGAATTTTTAAATAATTTTTTATAAACAGGTAGTGCTGGCATATTTTCCCAACTTAATATTAAGGGGGAGTGATAGAACATAATATTACGTGCTTTATAAACCTTAGTTTATAATTAAATAATTAGGAATATTAATATTCTTAATTATTTACTATAAACTAGTTTGATTGTGTTTAAATGATTATATTTAATCAATTATTAAACTGAGGTTCTTTATAAAAAGACACAACCTAACACTTGATATTTAAATGACCAGCAGGGTCAAATGTATGATCATGTGGCATGATCTTGGAATTATTCACTTGGTGAATATATGGAGAGAAGTGAGGAAGGATATTTTGGACTGTAAAGTTTCTCAATAAATAGATATATATTTTTCTATGGTTCTTACCCCTGGGGGGGTTTCCACGTTGTGCGTTTCATCTATTTCATTTACTTTATTATATGTATTTCATGTTTACATGTTGTTTACAATGTTTGGTTGATAAATATTTAATGTTTTAGTTTATATTCTTGGTCTTAACACTATCCGAATGTTGTGTCTCATAATCTATAATGTCTTTGTCTTCTAATAACTTAAGTTTAAGATCCAATGCCTAATAATCATTGTCATGATGTACATTAATATGATGAAAAATGTAAAATGGATGGCCCTTTTCTCGCTTAAATACATGAGGAGGGTGATGATCATTATGTGGTAACCAAATCAACCTCTTTTTTATCTTTGTTATAAAAATGGCATGAGGCATATCAATAGCTTTATTAAAATATATGATTTTCCTTTTAGAGGGGGTGATGACTTAACTATTTGTTTAGGACTAGGACAGTGAAAAGTTTCACCACGATGCAAGAATTTAACTATGTGGTCATTGGCTATAGATTCTACTTGTACGTCATAATCATGTGCAACAGAGAGGTGATAATATTTGTATCTAAATGTTGAGTTTTTGTGGTTACCACATATCTTTCTCTAAATTAGAACATACACAAAAATCTCATTAAATGAGTCATGTGTATCATAAAGTAATTTCTCCTAGAGGGACCTTGTGATGCCTCTACAAAATAGAAATTACGTTTCTAAATCAATTGGATGATATATACGTAAATTTATGTTGGATTTAAATCATAGAATATAATCATTTAGAAGATCGATACTACCTTTATGTAAAGAAGATATTTTCTCATATATATCCCTAGGGCATCTATTGTAACTAAAGTGTGCTAGAAAATAATCTTCAAGGTCAAAAAAATCACCTAAGGATCCACTCGGAAGATGGGTAAACCAATAGAGAGAATCACTTTTAAGACTTTGAGATAAGGCTTTTAGAAGGAGTCTAAGATTATCATACCAAGCCATAAGTGTCCAATAATGCATAATATTTATATATGGGTCCAAAGTTGCATCAAACAATTGGAATGTGGGAAAAAATACCCGGGGAAAGGAGATAGAAATATTTTTCGTGGGATGGGATTTCCATAAATGGTGTTAGCATCAAAACTAGTATAATAGGCTTTGATTTTTAGAGTCAATGTATGAACCTTTCGTTGTAAATCACCAACCACATATAGAGAGAGAAACTCTTGAGGGGGTATGGCATATACATTTAGAGGTCATTCAAATTTTGGACTTTTCCATTAAGAGGAGCCACGGGAACATTGGTGGTCTAAAGCATCAATGAAGAAAGCACTTTATTGCCTTTTTGATAAGGGGATTATAGAAACATTTTGTTCTTAATCTTAACTTGTCTTGTTTCCAATTGTGAAATTTGTTTCTTCTAAATTTATGTATGTTTAAATATTATGGTTAATGGTTATAGGAATTTGATTTTATACCTACAACATTAATCCCCCTTTTTTCCCCACATCCTAAGAAAATTCCTCCCTTGCAAGTAGTTGTAAACTTTTTCGATAGGTTCAATGGAGTGTTCTGGTTGATCCCCGAGTAGTAAGGCCACCACAGAGGTTAATTTCACATAAAAATTATAATATGGAGTTGCACCATTCAAGTAGAGGGCTCAAATTCCCATAGCATTGACGATATCCATCATTTTGTCCACCTACAAAAATTTCTCACCAATAGGTTGGGCCACATAAATTAATGTTTAAAAATACTATAGTTTAGATACTATAGTACTCAGGAATGTTTAAACCCACCAACCATGACCTCCATGTGGAGGCCTCTTCACAGTCTTAACCCCCTTCCATTCGCCAACCACCACGAGGCTTCCCTATCCCCTGACAACTGACCGCCCTTCTCCATATTGACCATATGCATGTTTTTTTCTTTTTGTATGGACTTTAGTCCCACATGTCTCATGTTTGGCACGTTGGTTATGTTTATAAGGTGGCATGTGAGTAGTTATGAACTTGAATTCAACCACACTACGCACTTTTGTTAGCAATCCTATTGAGATCAACCTTGGATGCGACATCTGACTCGTTGACTTGGTATTGGTTACTATGTGGAGTATAGGTTGGTTAAACTAGGTTTCATTGAAGTGGGTGGAGATTTTTGTAAATAATTCGAAAGTGAATGTATATATTGAGATCTTGGCCCATAGCTCAGGACCCAACTCGACCCCCAGTTCAGCCAAGACATTGAAAATTCTACCATGGAGTTATGCTCCTATTGTTTTCATATATATCAATTTTTTATTTTATGTCAATTTTTTATCTAATATTAAAAATTGACAAATTATTTTTTATATGAACAAGAATTTTGTTTTGGTATTTCTTTTATGAAATAAAAAGTAAACAGTTTTTTACAATGAATTAAGTAAGTCATTTTTCTGTAAAACTAAACAAAATCACTTAAATTTCAAAAATATATACCTTATAGTAAAACTAATATTTTTTTGTGTAAAGCATTCATTTGACAAGACAAATTTTGATGTGAATAAGGGAAAATAATTTAAATATGACTGGATTAGTTTGAACAATGACAAGGGAATTTTTCAAACTGCTTTACGAAAAACCTCGTTGTTCTCATTTGTTTAAATTGTTTACATAAAAATGGGATCTAATAATTTTACAATTGAAAAATCATAGACATTGAATGGATCTAATTACATCTTTTGGAAGATAATATTGAAGGAAAAATACATGGCTTGTAAGCTCTAGACGATCTTGAATGGTACAAATAAGACTACGACCGACAAATAAGTGACAATAGACAATGTAATTACATATCAATAGACGGTGCAAGAGGTAATGTCCATTATATTACAAAATGTGTAGGATTATTTCCTTCTTCACATCAGGAATCAGGAAAGTTTGAGTGAGGATTAGACAAAACTAGAATCAATGCATGAAGATACATGGTTATCAAAAATTATAAATTTGATTATAGAATTGATGATGACTCCCATGAAGGGATATGAAAAGGTAATTAATTTTTTAGCAAAAATTAAAAATATTAAATCTCAACCGGATGAGTGTAATTACAATTTGATTCATGATAGATCATTTTATTTTATTATTCAAATGAACCTCCATGAGATATTTAGGAATTTAATTTTGATTCTAAATTCTAAAATCAAACTGAAAAAATATCTAATGATCTATCTAGGTGATCATTCCATTCTTGATATTTAGGGTAAATGAAAAGAAAATGGTTTGATAGGTTTTAAGAAAATGTTTTGCAAATTTCTTTAATTGAAAATGAATTTACTTTCTTGATCAAACTAACTTGAAATAATTATAATGTATTTTTGTTCAAAGATAAATGAGTTAGATGTTACTAGTTTCTAAAGGCATATAAGAGAATGGATTATATGTGTTTAAAAAAATTATTTGGCTTCTTGGTTGTCTACTCAAAATATAAGCGGTGTTCAATTGTGGCATGAAATATCATGTCATGTCAATTTTAGGAGCATGTATGACATTTCTCAACTTAACCTAGTTTCTGGTCTACCACCTATCTCTCATGAAATGTGTGAAGGGTGCTTACGTAGTAAGTAATCACCAAAACCCTTCCTTGGTCATCTTGAATAAAAATCCTCATACTCTATGGAATTTTTCCATAGTAATATTAACAGGACTTTTGAAAAAATCCATCTCTAATTGGTTCAGTGTATGTTGTGATTATTCTTGTATGATCTGGTCATTTTTTCATATATGTTATTTATATGTCTTATCACAAATTTAAAAGATTATAGTAGATAATGAAGATATATGTTAGTATGTGATTACTAAAAATAGTATTATATGCATATTAAATGGCACTTGGGGACACCTTTGTGTTTGTATTGGAGACTTCCAATATTGATTTCACCTTGTATATTATAAGATTAATATGTTGAAATTGTTCAACATATTGGTAATATTACATGGTTATTTGTTAAGCATCTTATTATTTAAGTTATTAAATATCTCGGTTTTTAACCTATCAATGTAATATTTATAGATCATTAAAAGTGAAATAAATACTGATTTTTATTATGTTTTTATGATATTGTGAATCTAACCATGCTAGTGTTGTGCTAGATAGAAAATATACAACTAGATATGTGATCATTTTTGAGTACAGTGTCATTACTTATTATGATTTTTATGATATTGTGATTCTAACCATGCTAGTGTTGTGTTAGAGAGAAAATATACAACTTGATATGTGATTAAATTTGGTATAGGTGACATTACTAGGAGTAGTAAAAAGTAATCAACAGTCTCCATCTCTTCTACTAAGGCGAGTATAGAAGTGTGATGGAAGTAGTGAAAGAATCCATGTGGCTAAAGTGGTTGTTGAAAGAGATACACATGGAAGATAAATGAAGTGATCCTCTTCTATGTGATAGTCAAAAATTCTTTTATCTTTCTAAAAATATAGTTCACCATTAGAGAACAAATCATATAGAGATTCATATAATTTTATCCAAGATAAGGTGCTTTGGGGTGATATAGATCTCTCGCACTACCCAAATGAAGATAGATTACAAAGCCACTATGTGTTGTAAAATTATGTAAGTTTTTTGTAATGTTTTTCCTTTTAGATTTTCCATTAAGGGGGGAGGGTAAATAACAATGTCACCACCTAATGGTTGGATGTATGTTATCTCTTTCTCCTATATACTTCTTCTCCATTGTCAAGCATTGTACAAAGGTAGTTTTCTTATATTTGGAAACTTGTCACTCTAAGTTTACAGTGTACATTCCTGTGTGTTACATCTATTTTAAAGGAGGTACTTGTGTTCTAAAAGGCTCCTAGAGATGTTGATTCATAAATTTTCCATGAGAAACTATGATATGTAGTCTCACAAATCATGCTTAGCCTAAATCATTCAACACCGATTCATGGATTCCAAATCCTTTTATAGAAAAAGGTAAGATGAGTATGATGAAGGTGTATAAATCCTTTAAATGTGATATGCTAGCATAAACCTTCACTATGGTTTTTGAATTTTTAAATAATTTTTATAAACAGTAGTGCTTTGGCATATTTTCCCAACTTAATATTAAGGGGGAGTGATAGAACATAATATTAAGTGCTTTATAAACCTTAGTTTATAATTAAATAATTAGGAATATTAATATTCTTAATCATTTACTATAAACTAGTTTGATTGTGTTTAAATGATTATATTTAATCAATTATTAAACTGAGGTTCTTTATAAAAAGACACAACCTAACACTTGATATTTAAATGACCACCAAAGGTCAAATGTATGATCATGTGGCATGATCTTGGAATTATTCACTTGGTGAATACATGGAGAGAAGTGAGGAAGGATATTTTGGACTCAGTAAGTTTCTCAATAAATAGATATATATTTTTCTATGGTTCTTACCCTGGGGTTTTCCACGTTGTAATGTTTCATCTATTTCATTTACTTTATTATATGTATTTCATGTTTAAATGTTGTTTACAATGTTTGGTTGATAAATATTTAATGTTTTAGTTTATATTCTTGGTCTTAACACTATCTCGAATGTTGTGTCTCATAATCTATAATGTCTTTGTCTTCTAATAACTTAAGTTTAAGATCCAATGCCTAATAATCATTGTCATGATGTACATTAATATGATGAAAACTGTAAAATGGATGGCCCTTTTCTCGCTTAAATACATGAGGAGGGTGATGATCATTATGTGGTAACCAAATCAACCTCTTTTTTTACTGTTATAAAAATGGCATGAGGCATATCAATAGCTTTATTAAAATATATGATTTTCCTTTTTAGAGGGGGTGATGACTTAACTATTTGTTTAGGACTAGGACAAAGTGAAAAGTTTCACCACGATGCAAGAATTTAACTATGTGGTCATTGGCTATAGATTCTACTTGTACGTCATAATCATGTGCAACAGGAGAGGTGATAATATTTGTATCTAAATGTTGAGTTTTTTGTGGTTACCACATATCTTTCTCTAAATTAGGAACATACACAAAAATCTCAATAAATGAGTCATGTGTATCATAGATTAATTTCTCCTAGAGGGACCTTGTGATGCCTCTACAAAATAGAAATTACGTTTCTAAATCAATTGGATGATATATACGTAAATTTATGTTGGATTTAAATCATAGAATATAATCATTTAGAAGATCGATACTACCTTTATGTAAAGAAGATATTTTCTCATATATATCCCTAGGGGCATCTATTGTAACTAAAGTGTGCTAGAAAATAATCTTCAAGGTCAAAAAATCACCTAAGGATCCACTCGGAAGATGGGTAAAGCAATAGAAAGAATCACTTTTAAGACTTTGAGATAAGGCTTTTAGAAGGAGTCTAAGATTATCATACCAAGCCATAAGTGTCCAATAATGCATAATATTTATATATGGGTCCAAAGTTGCATCAAACAATTGGAATGTGGGAAAAAATACCCAGGAAAGGAGATAGAAATATTTTTCGTGGGATGGGATTTCCATAAATGGTGTTAGCATCAAAACTAGTATAATAGGCTTTGATTTTTAGAGTCAATGTATGAACCTTTCGTTGTAAATCACCAACCACATATAGAAGAGAGAAACTCTTGAGGGGTATGGCATATACATTTAGAGGTCATTCAAATTTTGGACTTTTCCATTAAGAGGAGCCACGGGAACATTGGTGGTCTAAAGCATCAATGAAGAAAGCACTTTATTGCCTTTTTGATAAGGGGATTATAGAAACATTTTGTTCTTAATCTTAACTTGTCTTGTTTCCAATTGTGAAATTTGTTTCTTCTAAATTTATGTATGTTTAAATATTATGGTTAATGGTTATAGGAATTTGATTTTATACCTACAACATTAATCCCCCTTTTTTCCCCACATCCTAAGAAAATTCCTCCCTTGCAAGTAGTTGTAAACTTTTTCGATAGGTTCAATGGAGTGTTCTGGTTGATCCCCAGGTAGTAAGGCCACCACAGAGGTTAATTTCACATAAAAATTATAATATGGAGTTGCACCATTCAAGTAGAGGGGCTCAAATTCCCATAGCATTGGACGATATCCATCATTTTGTCCACCTACAAAAATTTCTCACCAATAGGTTGGGCCACATAAATTAATGTTTAAAAATACTATAGTTTAGATACTATAGTACTCGGAATGTTTAAACCCACCAACCATGACCTCCATGTGGAGGCCTCTTCACGCCTTAACCCCCTTCCATTCGCCAACCACCACGAGGCTTCCCTATCCCCCACAAACCGACCGCCCTTCTCCATATTGACCATATGCATGTTTTTTTCTTTTTGTATGGACTTTAGTCCCACATGTCTCATGTTTGGCACGTTGGTTATGTTTATAAGGTGGCATGTGAGTAGTTATGAACTTGAATTCAACCACACTACGCACTTTTGTTAGCAATCCTATTGAGATCAACCTTGGATGCGACATCCGACTCGTTGACTTGGTATTGGTTACTATGTGGAGTATAGGTTGGTTAAACTAGGTTTCATTGAAGTGGGTGGAGATTTTTGTAAATAATTCGAAAGTGAATGTATATATTGAGATCTTGGCCCATAGCTCAGACCCAACTCGACCCCCGATTCGGCCAAGACATTGAAAATTCTACCATGGAGTTATGCTCCTATTGTTTTCATATATATCAATTTTTATTTTATGTCAATTTTTTATTTGATATTAAAAATTTGACAAATTATTTTTATATGAACAAGAATTTTGTTTTGGTATTTCTTTTATGAAATAAAAAGTAAACAGCTTTTTTACAATGAATTAAGTAAGTCATTTTTCGTAAAACTAAACAAAATCACTTAAATTTCAAAAATATATACCTTATAGTAAAACTAATATTTTTTTGTGTAAAGCATTCATTTGACAAGACAAATTTTGATGTGAATAAGGGAAAATAATTTAAATATGACTGGATTAGTTTGAACAATGACAAGGGAATTTTTCAAACTCGCTTTCTGAAAAACCTCGTTGTTCTCATTTGTTTAAATTGTTTACATAAAAATGGGATCTAATAATTTTACAATTGAAAAATCATAGACATTGAATGGATCTAATTACATCTTTTGGAAGATAATATTGAAGGAAAAATACATGGCTTGTAAGCTCTAGACGATCTTGAATGGTACAAATAAGACTACGACGACAAATAAGTGACAATAGACAATGTAATTACATATCAATAGACGGTGCAAGAGGTAATGTCCATTATATTACAAAATGTGTAGGATTATTTCCTTCTTCACATCAGAATCGGAAAGTTTGAGTGAGGATTAGACAAAACTAGAATCAATGCATGAAGATACATGGTTATCAAAAATTATAAATTTGATTTTAGAATTGATGATGACTCCCATGAAGGGATATGAAAAGGTAATTAATTTTTAGCAAAAATTAAAAATATTAAATCTCAACCGGATGAGTGTAATTACAATTTGATTCATGATAGATCATTTTATTTTATTATTCAAATGAACCTCCATGAGATATTTAGGAATTTAATTTTGATTCTAAATTCTAAAATCAAACTGAACAAGATATCAAATGATCTATCTAGGTGATCATTCCATTCTTGATATTCAGGGTAAATGAAAAGAAAATGGTTTGATAGGTTTTAAGAAAATGTTTTGCAAATTTCTTGAATTGAAAATGAATTTACTTTCTTGATCAAACTAACTTGAAATAATTATAATGTATTTTTGTTCAAAGATAAATGAGTTAGATGTTACTAGTTTCTAAAGGCATACAAAAGAATGGATTATATGTGTTTAAAAAGTTTATTTGGCTTCTTGGTTGTCTACTCAAAATATAAGTAATGTTCAATTGTGGCATGAAAGACTAGGTCATGTCAATTTTAGGAGCATGTATGACATGTCTCAACTTAACCTAGTTTCTAATATGCCACCTATCTCTCATGAAATGTGTGAAGGGTGCTTACATAGTAAGCAATCACCAAAACCCTTCCTCAGTCATCTTGAAGAAAACTCCTCATAATCCATGGAATTTTTCCATAGTAATATTAAAAGGACCTTTAAAAATTCCATCTCTAATTGGTTCAGTGTATGTTGTGATTATTCTTGCATGATTTGGTCATTTTTTCATATATGTTATCTATATGTCTTATCACAAATTTAAAAGATTATAGTAGATAATGAAGATATATGTTAGTATGTGATTACTAAAAATAGTATTATATGCATATTAAATGGCACTTGGGGACACCTTTGTGTTTGTATTGAGACTTCCAATATTGATTTCACCTTGTATATTATAAGATTAATATGTTGAAATTGTTCAACATATTGGTAATATTACATGGTTATTTGTTAAGCATCTTATTATTTAAGTTATTAAATATCTCGGTTTTTAACCTATCAATGTAATATTTATAGATCATTAAAAGTGAAATAAATACTGATTTTTATTATGTTTTTTATGATATTGTGAATCTAACCATGCTAGTGTTGTGCTAGATAGAAAATATACAACTAGATATGTGATCATTTTTGTACAGTGTCATTACTTATTATGATTTTTATGATATTGTGATTCTAACCATGCTAGTGTTGTGTTAGAGAGAAAATATACAACTTGATATGTGATTAAATTTGGTATAGGTGACATTACTAGGAGTAGTAAAAGTAATCAACAGTCTCCATCTCTTCTACTAAGGCAGTATAGAAGTGTGATGGAAGTAGTGAAAGAATCCATGTGGCTAAAGAGGTTGTTGAAAGAGATACACATGGAAGATAAATGAAGTGATCCTCTTCTATGTGATAGTCAAAAATTCTTTTATCTTTCTAAAAATATAGTTCACCATTAGAGAACAAATCATATAGAGATTCATATAATTTTATCCAAGATAAGGTGCTTTGGGGTGATATAGATCTCTCGCACTACCCAAATGAAGATAGATTACAAAGCCACTATGTGTTGTAAAATTATGTAAGTTTTTGTAATGTTTTTCCTTTTAGATTTTCCATTAAGGGGGAGGGTAAATAACAATGTCACCACCTAATGGTTGGATGTATGTTATCTCTTTCTCCTATATACTTCTTCTCCATTGTCAAGCATCAGACAAAGGTAGTTTTCTTATATTTGGAAACTTGTCACTCTAAGTTTACATTAGTGTACATCTGTGTGTTACATCTATTTTAAAGGAGGTACTTGTGTTCTAAAAGGCTCCTAGAGATGTTGATTCATAAATTTTCCATGAGAAACTATGATATGTAGTCTCACAAATCATGCTTAGCCTAAATCATTCAACACCGATTCATGGATTCCAAATCCTTTTATAGAAAAAGGTAAGATGAGTATGATGAAGGTGTATAAATCCTTTAAATGTGATATGCTAGCATAAACCTTCACTATGGTTTTTGAATTTTTAAATAATTTTTATAAACAGTAGTGCTTTGGCATATTTTCCCAACTTAATATTAAGGGGGAGTGATAGAACATAATATTAAGTGCTTTATAAACCTTAGTTTATAATTAAATAATTAGGAATATTAATATTCTTAATCATTTACTATAAACTAGTTTGATTGTGTTTAAATGATTATATTTAATCAATTATTAAACTCGAGGTTCTTTATAAAAAGACACAACCTAACACTTGATATTTAAATGACCAGCGAGGGTCAAATGTATGATCATGTGGCATGATCTTGGAATTATTCACTTGGTGAATACATGGAGAGAAGTGAGGAAGGATATTTTGGACTGTAAAGTTTCTCAATAAATAGATATATATTTTTCTATGGTTCTTACCCTGGGGTTTCCACGTTATACGTTTCATCTATTTCATTTACTTTATTATATGTATTTCATGTTTAAATGTTGTTTACAATGTTTGGTTGATAAATATTTAATGTTTTAGTTTATATTCTTGGTCTTAACACTATCTGAATGTTGTGTCTCATAATCTATAATGTCTTTGTCTTCTAATAACTTAAGTTTAAGATCCAATGCCTAATAATCATTGTCATGATGTACATTAATATGATGAAAATTGTAAAAGGGATGGCCCTTTTCTCACTCAAATGATGAGGAGGGTGATGATCATTATGTGGTAACCAAATCAACCTCTTTTTTACTTGTTATAAAAATGGCATGAGGCATATCAATAGCTTTATTAAAATATATGATTTTCCTTTTTAGAGGGGGTGATGACTTAACTATTTGTTTAGGACTAGGACAAGAAAAGTGTCACCATGATGCAAGAATTTGACTATGTGGTCATTGGGTATAGATTCTAGTTGTATGTCATAATCATGTGTAACAAGAGGGGTGACAATATTTGTATCCAAATGTTGAGGCTTTTGTGGTTGCCACATATCTTTCTCTAAATCAGGAACATACACAAAAATATCATTAAATGAGTCACATGTATCATAAATTAATTTCTCCTTGAGGGACCATGTGATGCCTCTACAAAATATAAATTACGTTTCTAAATCACTTGGATGATATATAAGTAAATGCATGTTGGATTTAAATCATAGAATATAATCATTTAGAAGATCGATACTACCTTTATGTAAAGAAGATATTTTATCATATATATCCCTAGGGATTATATTGTAACTAAAGCGTGCTAGAAAAAAATCTTCAAGGTCAAAAAAAAATCACCTAAGGATCCACTCGGAAGATGGGTAAAGCAATAGAAAGAATCACTTTTAAGACTTTGAGATAAGGCTTTTAGAAGAGTCTAACATTATCATACCAAGCCATAAGTGTCCAATAATGCATAATATTTATATATGGGTCCAAAGTTGCATCAAACAATTGGAATGTGGGAAAAAATACCCAGGAAAGGAGATAGAAATATTTTTCGTGGGATGGGATTTCCATAAATGGTGTTAGCATCAAAACTAGTATAATAGGCTTTGATTTTTAGAGTCAATGTATGAACCTTTCGTTTTAAATCACCAACCACATATAGAAGAGAGAGAAACTCTTGAGGGGGTATGGCATATACATTTAGAGGCTCATTCAAATTTTGGACTTTTCCATTAAGAGGAGCCACGGGAACATTGGTGGTCTAGAATCCATAGTGGGAAATGTTTCATGTGAAACCAAATTGTGTAAAACTTGAGGCTCTAAGGGTTTAATCTTAGGAGGAGTTTCTAAAGGAATAACACCATTATTAACAAGAAAACTATTCACACTAATATATGTATTGACAACATGTCTTTCATATATGACCAAAGAATAAGAAACATGTATGTTTTTACTAATATTATCATTGTGTACACTTTCATTTATAATTGGAATAAAATAATTACATTTGATTTCAAGAGGAAGAGTAAAAACACAATGTGTATCAAGCATAACATGTACAAGAGGAAGAGAATAAATTATATCATTATTGCATCTAGAAGTGTTAGTATAAGAAATATCATTATTTTGTCATTTAGATGAAATACAAGAATAATCATGTGAAAGAGAGGTATACATGTTACAATCAAGCTCACCATTTTTTCATTCAAGAGGAGTAAGAGAAACATAAGTATGTTCATTTAATTCATTTGCATTATGTATGTCATCATGATGGTTATCATTGTGAATTTATTCTAGCTCATTATTTGAAGCATAAGGAATATCATAAATCAATGTATAAATGGAAGAAATACCATTTGTATGTAATATATAAAGACTTTAATCATCATTAGAATCTAAAGCATCTATGGCATCATCATCTACTAGTGGGAAACATTAATCTTGTTTATTATCACAATTCCAACCATGTAAATGACTTGCAAAGTAAGGATTAACATCTCAGTGATGAGTAGAAAGAGGAGGTAGAAACTCTATGCTTTCCTTCATAGCATAGTGTCATAAGGCAACACCAATAGTAGGGGTAGGACCATAGTGGGGATGATGTCCTGTAAAAACTATAGAATTGGGATTTATATCATAATTAAATACTATGTCATCTCGAGTGGAGGATTTAAATAGAGTAATATTTCTTGATCCTCATAGGTGGCATAGACCTGATTAATGGGATATTAACCACCATGATTCTATAAGGCATGAAAACAATCCATGATCACACATAAATGCACATAAACCAACCACATGTACCTTAAGGTATGCTAGGGTTTTTAATCAATAGGCCTAACCTATAAAAACTTGGAAAGATCTTCGATTAGGTGAAGGATTCAATCAAATAGGTTCACTAGTTTTTTCCACCCATTTTATATTTAGGATTAAGATTTACACAACCAAAAAGGTATGATAGTTATTCTAATTAACTAACTTCCAACATTAACCATTCACTATCATAATAATGCATTAATAATTGTAAAAATGTACACGATAAAATAAAATTTCATAAATATATGGTTTTGAATTCACTTAGCTGATTACAGATGATTCTAGAGAATTTTAGGTGATATGAATGATGTATTAGGGGGATCTAGACTTGGGAATGCATCAAAAATAGAATTGTGACTTTAATATGCTCCTAGGAAAGACCATACATAAGGGGCATGAATTTCCATATGGTATTAACCTAATTATATGGTCTTGACTCGAATCAAACCTAGGATCTACAAATTTTGAGTTTGTCACTTGTTTGAATATCATCATTTCTTTATGTCAATCATTTTCAATCACACTTTGTGGGGCCTCAAAATTATCTACTCAACCTTTCTTACCCTAACCATGGATTGAGAGTCTTGTAAAACAAACACTATCTAAGTTGTGTACACTAATCTAAAAATGCCTCAAACCTCATGTTTTCCTCCACCTAACATGTGATATCTAGAGTAATTAGATGTGACATGTTTTCTATTAAAGCTATTTAATTGAGTTTTTTTCTTACAAATCTACTTGAGTGAGTGAATTTGGATGCATGTAAATATGGGAAGTATTCCCCTAAACCTAGTGTAAATCTTCAAACTTTTAGATAGTGTTACCCTAATGAATTGGCAAATGTATTTTTAGTAAAAGGAGATTTGGGTGCCTTTTATACTAGATTTTTCAATAGGATTCCATAAGAGTACTAATTTCTAAATGAGGTGCATTTTACTTCCTTATACATGCTTCTAAATTTTATTTAAGTTACAAAGATTGATTGAGGAGGATTAAATGATCCAAATAATAATATACAACTAAAAGTTTAGGATCAAAGCGAGCAACTTCAAAACTCTACACTAGGATCAAGACCGTATGGCAAAACCCGACCCTACTATAATTTTTAACCCTAGAGGATAATCTAAAGTATTGGGTTAAGAAGTTGAAAAGTGGAATTTCTAAATGGATTTCATGCATTTAACTATCATAAACTATCAACCTATGAGTTTGTATTACCAAGTGATTTTAAAAAATGTTAAATCCTAATTGTAGAGTCACGTATGATAATAAAAGGATAGAATAAAAGTTTTGCACAAGAAATAAGCTAATAAAATATGAAACCCTAAGTGTAAGAGATAGAGAAATGGACTTATATTATTTTTTCCGATCCTGGATTGATGTAGACTAGAAAAATACTTAATAGGAAGTGATTTGTGTTGTTATTGCCTTGAATAAATTATATAGGTCATGAAACATACTGGAAATAGGAACCCACGGTTGTATAGGGGCACCTAGGTACTAACAACCTCTATTGGGATCCTATGACTAAAAAAATGGTCAAAACCTTATTTCTGGAGTGTCACAATTATTTTTGTTGATCTCCTATATGTCACAATATGATCGTTGATATTCTTGTAAACTATAAAATAAATATGCACCTACACAATACCAAATCAAATCCAAAAATAAATATGTAATATGGGGAGTTAGAATGACCCCAGAAGTCACTTGACAGAGTGAACTTATAACTTAATGTTGCACTACATCTCAAACAAAGATATAGTTCTTGTACATGTGTGTAGAAATTGTGTCTAGGATGCCCTTGTGCAAGTGCACTTGATAAAGGGCTAGCTAGATGTAGCAATGTAAATATATGTTTGGATGGAATAAATTATATTTCAATTTGTATGTAGTGTATGCAGAAAATCTAGTCCCTTGTCCCTTGATTGAATGGGAAATAGATGCATTGAATTTCTTCAAGAGCCTTTTAAATGCAACCTTAGGTGAGAGTAATGATGCTTAGAGCTTGTCCTTTATTTTGGTCACATAACTATGTATTTATATGATTCCCTTTTTGAATTTCATAATTGACAACCTGGAAGGCCAACCCATAAGTAGAAAATATGCCAAAAAGAGTGAGTTAGGTAGAAAGAGGTAGGGGCGCCTACAAATGAAGTGTGTGTGGAAACTACAAAGGGAAAGTGACCTAGGGGTGAAGCATATGTGTTGTACCATGTTATATTTGTTATTGTTGTGCTGGTTGAAGGCTTCTTCTTGTTACGTATTAAGGAAAATCATGTAAAAGGAGAGCAAAGAAGTAGTCAAATATGTGTATATGAAAAATTTTCATAAGTACGTAAAGCATGTAAAAGTGTGTAAAATTAGTAAATGAAAAGTGTGAACCTAATTTGCAAAGAATGAGAAGGGTAGAAAGTGTCCCGAAATGTTGTAAAAGAGCAATTTTTTTGGGAGATCTCACGCAAAGAGCGAGTTTTTTGGGTGATTTCATGCCAAGTGTGGATTTTTTATGAAATATCATACCAAGAGTGAGTTTTTGGGCAATATCACGCCAATTGTGAGTTTTTTGCCAATCTCATGCCAAAGAGAAAGTGTTGGCAAGAGAGTTCTAGTGTTACTCTCCTTCCATGACTCTGCTTGATTTTACACCACTACGGATGGTGTGATCCTATTTTTCCCTATTTCCCCCGATTTATTCCATATTTTTTTATTGTTTTGATTGAAATGGAGATAGAATGCATTTTTTTTTGGAGGACTGTGTTTGTCCTGTGAAAAATTCTTTATGAACTATTGTGAATTATGTTTATATGAGAAGATTATTGTGTGTTCCCCCAAGACATTAGGGCCCAGGGGAGAAAAATGGTGCCTAGAAGCTCCTTTCTAATCCTAGGCACTTGTTTCTATATTATACTAAGGACCAAGTCAAGTTCTGGGTTGTTATGTGACTGTATGATTTTTTGTTCATTTACTATGCATTCATGTACTATATCTCTAAATTGTTGTATGGTGTGAGTAATTCACCTAATGTATGTTCCCCTCATTTGGGGTGCATGCGACATCGCTAGGAGAATGTTTCCTAAAAAGAGGAATGGATTCTAAACTGAATTGTATCCCTACAATGAGGATGCAATGTGTGTGATAGAAACAAAGTCACATGTAAACAATATTGCTAGTAAAATGTGTTAGTAGAAAAAAGTAGTAAGCGTGAAATGGAAAAAAATGTAACAAACAAGTATGCATACAAGATGTACCATAAAAATGGGTTGTAGATATGGGAAATTTATCACAATATCATAAGAAAAATAGGGCGGAAGCGGCCAAAAGCATAGAAGAAATGATCAAACAAGACATGGGGAATAACTCCAAAACAATAGCATACAAGTAAAATGAAATGTAAAACAATGTCAAGCAAAGTATCAAACAACCATGGTGAAAAATATTTCTGTAAGGAAAATTTTGAAGCACCAATTTTCATGTTAGAAAGATAAAAATTATGTCAACGTATGTGTATATCAATAGAAAGTAGGGTGCTAGGAGGTAGAAGTAATAAATAATGAAATAATAGTGCATGTGATGTATGAGAAAGTATATGCCCCGGGAGCCTCGATGGGACCGGTAATAGGTAGTAAGGATGCTAAGCATCATTGCAGCATGTAAAGATATGTAAGAGCTCTACATTCACAACTATAAAAATAAGTGAACACACATGTGTATATAGAAAATATATTGACATACTAAGTATCTGTCTAGTAATGGAAACAAAGTGTACATGTAAGTATAAGAAAGAAAGAGTAAGTGCAGCCAAGATATGCAATATGTAGCTTATGGGTGTGATGGAATGGTATGCAATGTGAATGTGATAGGGTCAGCATGGCCCCAACGAATGTGTATGAGATGAGGTTAATTTATAAAATACCCCTCAACAATCAATAATGAACCATAGAACAAGAGTGTGTCATTGGGAAATTATTTAATTGTGTGCACTATAAATATGAATAAATGAAGAATATATCCCAAAGAGTGTGAGTGAGGAAAAATTTGTTTCAGATTTAGACCCTTAGCAGTCAAGTATGAACTATGGAACTAGAGTGTGTCATAGGGTAATGATGATATAAGTGTGTGTATCATGATTTGTAAAAGAGATGAAAAATACTAGATGTGAGATGTAGAGTTATTTTTCCATAAAATATTTTGATCACCATTTTTATCACCTTGTCCCTTATTTCTTTTGTTTGCTCACTCAAAAATTGTCTAAGTGTGAAGCTGAATGTGGAATGTGTCCACGTGTCTTGTTGTTGCAATCGGGTATAAATAAATAAGAAAAGTATCTCAATCTTGCCTCGCATCGTACATGTGTCTTGGGCCTAATAACAATTACCCTGACATTTTGAAAAGTCAAAAACATAGAAAAATGCAACAAGTCCTCCACATGTTTCCCAAGCCCTCTTCCCAGTAAAGAAAAAGAGGGGTCCTCCCTGAACTAGCATCCGCCCACCGCATGTCTCTTAGGAACATATTGGAGAATCGAGTTCCAAAAAGGATAATCAAGAAAGCATCCATTCTCTCGCATGGCAGAAAGGCTTATCACCAACTCCATAAGTGACAGGTTGGGTGAATTAGATGTAAATCACATATATCTCATCAATTAGTTGAGATATTTACCCAGAGAGGGAAATCATTGAATGCTATCAATAGAAGCTCGATTTCAGATGTTGAAGTGAGAGCCACAAAAATCTATAAAAAGACGTCACAAAGGACAGGTTTTAAAGGGGAGAAAAAGAAGAACACACAGAGGTTGTAAAAGAGTTTTAGGTTTCAGTTTGGTAAATAGTTAAGCCTTAGCAAGACTCTTTTATATAAGGAAATTGTAATCTGTTTCATTTTGGTCTTATAGATTATTTTCTCCATACATTGAGTTCTTATTATGTGCACCATTGGCTTACATGTTCATAATCTTTCTCTTTACTAAGTAGATCTAGATAATTTATAAAATCTATCATGTTTTATGCCATTGGGTTTAACTTATCTATTATTCATGTTTTTCGTGTATTTCATCTTCACATACTTTAATTAATCTAGGCTGTTTTTATAGAAATAGGTAGATCATGTTATAATTCTCTTCAAACTATTTTAAAGGATTTCCTTAGATATCTCTTCATCCCTTTTAAATATATTCAATCACATCGCCTTAGTTAGTTTTACGTTTCTTTTAAGTTTTCTCCTAACCCTATCTCATGCAACAGAGAAGAGCCAACTTATTTAAAATCTAGAGGTTACCTTAGGGAACATGTCCCACTAACCTAAGGTATCCGATAGCTCGATGGTTCATCTGCAAATATAATAGCAAACAGATTTTCCTAAAGCACGCCCGGTGGGACCAATATCTACACATCCTGATATTTTGTTATAAAAAATCTACCGATCCTAGCAGAGTTTAGTTGGTCTACTCTAAAATTTCATAATGGATGCAAAATTGGGTGAGAAAAATGGAGGAATGTGTTTTTGACTACTTACAAATATCTCCACCTCATAACGAAGAGGTATACAAATCCATAGATCCCTGTCTCCTCCAAACTAGACTCTTTCAACACCTCCGCTAGGTAGGCCCTTCACACAGTTGACTAGAACATTCGAGACCTATTTTTATGGCTCATCTTCAACCTCATCCTCTAAGGAAATTTGTCTCATGGGATCAAGGAAGCCCACTCATTCTACCTACACCCCCGATGGTGTGGAATCCTATTCTAGATAACACACTAAAAGCATTACCCAAATTTAGTGGAGAAGACTTCAAAACTCCTGAGGAACACCTCCAAGATGTAGTAAAAATATGTTCAAGTACATTATATAAGGGATAAAGACATTTCCTTATGATTATTAGCCACTTCCTTCAAAGGAAAGGCCCTGGATTGGTACTGATCCTTAACTCCTAACACTATCGGCACTTGGGATCAGTTAGGAGAGGTGTTGGTGGCAAGATTCAGTGAGAAGGGAGATAGATCATCACTCCTGTAACAACTTATTAACATCAAGAAGGTCTACAAGAGCTAATGACATATTTTAATACCAGTTCCATAAAACTTGGCAAAGGATTCCAGCCCTAGTAAGGCCACTCGTGGGTATGGCTATTTTTTTTTATTTGAAAGCTCTAAATTTAGATGTTTTGGTAATGATTCAATCATTGGGAGGGGATTCCTTACCGTAAGCCTATAACATTGTTTTCCAAGATGAGAACAATTTAATAGACATTGGGAAACTTCCTCCTAGGACCCTTATGCTAGTATACCCTGAGATATCCCCCCTTCCACAAGCACAAGTATCAAAGCTGATCAAGCCCCGTGTCCTTATATAACTACCCATCTTCTCATTTGGCTCCTACTACCACATCCTCATCTTCTTCTCTCGAAATGGAGGAAATGAAAAAAATTCTAAAACAAATCTAATGAGATAGTAAATCTTAAAAGAAATTAGGCCACCTATCAAAGAAAAAAATTATCAAAATTATAAACATAGCAGACATGCCTATTTCTCTCAATATCGAATACCCAGAGACCCACTACACAACTGTTTAACTAGTTAGCTCCCATACCGATGCCACTCCATACTATTCCACCCAATAGAGGGAGAGAGATGGTACCTGGACAAAACCATTTGGCCAAAGACCCCAATGCATGGTGCTTCCCTTGTAATAATCCTCACATGTCAAGGGATTTCCCCCAAGGTAATTTACAACAAAAGGTGGTTGAAAAATTATGAAGAGAAGGATATGATTCGGTATGTCCGGACCTCATCAGTTCATGGGAGTCTAAAATGATGCTTTCATAACATAGATTCAAGGGATGTTCGTGGAACAGAAATAGAGATCACACTGAAACATGCTCTTTTATCTTGGATAGAAGGAGAGGAATCCATGTTTACAAATGAAACATATGTTTTAAAGCTTTTTAGTTTAACTACAACACTCACTTTAAGAAAATAATCATAGAAGTAGATGCTCCAATCCTTAATCTAACTAGAAAGACTCTGAGAGAGCCTTCAACCTTCATAACCATGTCACCGCCGATCACCATCAAGGAAAATCTAAGAGTAACTATTTAGAATCAAGATACCCACCACCCCACTAGAGAAGGGAATAAATAGCATTCATCGTCTAAATCATTACCACCTAGACCAATCAACGCAGTCCAACAACTTAAGAAAGTGCCAGCTAACACATCCTTGTGGGATCTTCTAAGCATCCCAAAGCAAAAGGAATTGCTCCAAGAAGCACTCAAACCAAATGATGATATAACCACCTCCAACATGGAGAAGGAACAGTAAAATTCATATGAGTCTGAATGGAAGAAGTAATTTTGAATCAAAATGAAGAGGTTCGTAAAAAAAAGCCCAACCCCTTCTTTATGACTCTCATAATAGACAGCAAATTATTACATATTTCCATGATATACTCTAACACAATCATTACGGTGATGCCCAAGGAAATTATAGATGCCTTGGGCATTAAATATGAACCCTTGAAGAAAGGGGTCATGTAACTAGATGGGAAGTCCATCCAAACCATTGAGCTATCAAGGGACTCCCATTACAACTATATTCCTACCTGAATATAACCTTCTGGCAGGATGTCATGGTAATTGATGCCCCGCTGTCTTTGGACTTTTCCTCTCTCATGATTTTATAACTAAAATTAGAGGCTATATGTCTCTAGATTGGTCTCATCTGATTCTATAGATCAAATACGGGTTTAAAATGAAGGTGAGTATATAATAGACCAAATGGCTTCTGGTTTCAAAGATTCCCTTGCTATGATCACCGGGCAAGAAGAATTATACACAAAGGATGCGTAACCCCAAAGTGAAAATTAGTTGTCTAACCTCCCACCTGGAAATGTAACACTCTGAATCACTGTTGTTACTTCCTCCTGAGCATTCAAGTGTTGATATATGATTTCTTACGTAAAAGGATGTGTTCCTTTGATTGTGAAGTCATGCTTGATATGGACTGTATCTTCTTTGTAATTGAAGATCTTTGACTGAGTCGGAATATGATTGGACTCTTTTATTTCTTTCATTTTGCACCTGAGTTTAATCTGATCTTGGAATGAATTGTGGATTTATCCATCTATAAGACTCAGCCTTGGATCAGTGGCATTGATCCAAGAGATGCTTTAAGTTTATTCGGGATGAACAAAAATTATAGACCTTACGCAGGTTGCAAGGTCTGAATGCGTTGAATAAGCTATTCCGGAGTCTAACTCAGGCTGATCATGTTAAATGAATTGGTTCCCGATATTGTAATATCAGGAAGGTCTTGATCGTGGGCCAGGTAATAAATTCAGATACATTTATTCAACTAGCTTATTGGAAGTGCTGGAGTGAATCCTTTTCGTGAATGTATATCTATAGGTTCTTATTCTAAACATTCTAAATGTTAGACCTAAACTGGATTTATTAAGGTTAATAACCTATGGGTTAGATTAGTGCTAACCTAGGCCTAAGCTATAAACTAAATGTTCTAAGGTTAGTGACCTAGCGCTAAGGAGGTTAGACTAAGTATCATCTTAAATCCTAACCTATGTTTCTAACCTAACAAATGTTAGTGGAGGAAGGGGACCTATGAAGGGGTGTGAGCCATGGGTGGTAGTTTCTATGGCATTAAATGAAGGAGATAAGCATGAAGGACAAGGAAATAGTGGAAGTTTCAAACGGCTAGTGAAAGCCGATGTGGCAGAGTCGCCAAAGTTAGAAATGGTCTTTGACTTGCATTTGTCCATCGCCAACTATGGCGGTCGGTGGCAATGGAGATTGAGCGGGAATTTTGGAGTTAATACAATTAATGAACTCGGTCTTCGAGCTCGGATTTCTCGGGAAGACATGCAAAATGGAAAACTGGTAGTTTGTTTGGTTTTTCATGCGCTCCGGTTTTCTCTCTGTTTGATCACTGGTTCTTCGCACCAGTCTACTTGGTGTTGCATGGCAAATATGAGAGTAACTAGCTCTTTTCTCTGTCAAGGAAAGTTTATAAGGCATGGAAATAACAAATTATTGTTGTTGAATCTAACGTGGAAAAAGAGGAGAAGGCTCGAGCTCTTTCAAAGGTCTTCTTGATTTTTAAGAAACATTACCAGCATGTTAGTCCCTAACTTTTAAAAATCTTTCTTTCTTTCAAATGATTTCATTAGAACAACTTTGTTCAGATGATTTTTGGGATCAGTTGGTTTTTATGGTAGCTTTGTGTGAATTAGTTGTTGTATCTTCTTCCTGGCTCGATTTTTCAAGTGAACCCTTGATGGGTGTGCATTTTGTTTCGAACGGATGTACTATCTTGCTGTGTTTTGCATTCTGGTTAGATTTTGTAGAAATGTTGCAAGGAAAATATACAAATTCAGATCTGTAGGAGTCCATGAATTGTTTTCTTGTTTGATTCAAACTTCAGTCAATACCTTCTTGTTTCCACTTGTTGAAAATGATACTGTTGGATTTCTTGAATGTACAGTATATATGACTTCTTTAAAAGTTTTGTCGTGAGTAATATATGTTATGGTTGCTTTGAATCTTGTTGCATCTTGCTATAATACTTAAGTTACTTCGATTGGATAGCTTGTTGTGTTTATAGTATTTGAATGTGACTTTGTAGAAGTTTTCCCCCTTGTGTTGCAATTATGGGATTTAATCCGTTGATAGTTTGCAATATATTTATTTATATACAAAATGACTCTGGAGTCCTTAGAATGTTTCAGTATATTTTGGACTTCTGTAGAAGTCATAAATGTGAATACTATTAGTGTGATTCATTGGAGTCCTTGAGGGGTAACTGGTAATATGAATTCTATTTCCTTGTTATGAATACTTTCGCTTAGCAATGAATTTCGTGGTACAGACTCAGTTGGAGTTCTTTTTAGGTTTCATCTTCTGCTTAAGCTTAGAGTGAATACTGTTGATATGGATTCAGTTGAAGTCCTTGATATGAAACCAGTGTTTATGCTTCTGTATAAGCCTAGTTGTGAATACTTATTGTTATTGGCTCTGTTGGAATCCTTAATATATTTATATCTTGTATTTTGGGCTTAGTAGAAGTTAGTCGTGAATGCCATACGTTTCTACTTCAAGGAGTTCAGATGTGAATACGGTATGTTATTGTTTTGGTTGGAATTCTTGAATTTGATATGTATCTTGTATCTTTCTACTTCTGTAGAAGTTTATTTGAAGAATACCACATGGGTAAGACTCCTTTTTAATCCTGGAGGCGTATATTATGTTTTCTCTTCTGAATAATCTCAGTTGTGAATACTGTTGTTATGGAATCAGTTGGAATCCTTGATATGTAACTGGTGTTTCTACTTCTGTGTAAGCCCAGTTGTGATTACGGTCGATATTGACTCAGTGAGAGTCCTTGAAAGGTATCTAGTATTTTAAACTTCTGTCAAGCTTGGTTATGAATGTTGTTGTTTTATTATGAATACTAAATGTTATCGACTTCGATGGAGTCACTGAAAAGTAATTTATGTTGTAACTTCTGTAGAAGTTTTTGCTGTGAGTACTTTTAGGATCCTTGATTTGTTGTCATATGAATTCAACTTCAATTTAAACCTTTAATATAAGTATTGGTTGAATTTGGCACTGTTGGAGCCCATGATATGTTGTGTGTTGGCTCGATTCTCGATTTTTGTCCTTGCTGTGTTTTAGTAGGGATTAGATTGAACTGTAGTTCTTCCTGTGGTCTCGACTGGCTTAGTCGCAGGTGTATAATGTGATTGCATTACTCTTAAGTGGATGGTACAGTCATGAGCATGTTTGGAAGGGACATCTAAATGTCTTAGTTTCTTTCTCTTCTTCTGTAAAGTATATGTTGATAAATTTATATTTAATTGTTGGATTTGTAAAACATACTGATGGATTCATGAATTGTTAGGATATTCATTTTGTTGAATATAATGGCTTATTGGATGTTGTTGTCCTTGGGATTCAGATGGATATTTGTTTTAGATGCATTTTTTCTTCTTGGTCACTAAAATTTATGAAGAAATACATGAAAAGTATCTAGGACTATTTAGTGACTATAATACGAGTTACGCGTTATAGTCATGTTTGAATTACAAAAGGGCATAGTCTGAAGTATGTTTTCATGTTTGGTGAAATGATTTCATTTAAACAGGTTGTTCAATGAGAGCAATTGGTGGATTGCATTTGTTTTAAGAGTTAGTGCTTATCATGCTCAGTTCATCGAACTGACCCGTGTTGACAATTTTTGTAGATGGTTGCCGTAAGTGGTAAAAGCACGCAGATCTGATAGGATGTTCAGATTGTTTAATTTGGTTTTATGATGAATTACAGCTTGATTCTCTGAATGTACTACTTGAAGAAAGATGTTCTTTTGTTGTTGAGTATTGTATCAAGTATGCTGAATGCATAAAATGTATTTGATTAGCTTGAAAGGAATGAAAAGAGTTATTTGTTACTTATGTGTTTGTATTCGTATCATGATGGTTTGACCTTCTTTGGTTCGAATGATCTTGAGAGAATTATTATTATTGTATAAAGTGGATACTTTTGTGATTATCTAAGTAATCTTGCAAGATTATGTGACTGAATACTTATGATTGTTTAGTAGTTCAAGTATGTGTTCTATCTAAAGTTAAATTGGAATTTAGATCACCGTCTTTCTGGAAGCTAGGGTTAAAATAAACCTGAGCAGGAAGCCAAACGATCGGAATAAATTATTACTTCCTAGTCTTGATCTAAGTCAGGACAACGTTTAATTGGATTCTTAATCACTATATCTCGATACTATTAAGTAAGATATAAATTCAGTTATGAGGACTGATATAAACCTAAAAAGGGTTTGGTTAGCAATCTCATGTGAAGGTTGAGGTTATTGTCCAATTTCGTTGATTTAGAATTATGTATATTCTATGAACTCCTTGAAGGGACCTCTAGTCTTAATAACTTCTCTTGTGTAAAGGGTTTTACTATGAAAGGTAATTGTAAGGTGAGGAACCCAGGGATTGGGAAAGACTAACCTTAAGGGAGCGTCTTATAGTATAATTTTTAACTCAATGTATGTAACACTTATTAATACGTAGATATTTTCAAGGTGGATTTAAAGGTTGATGGCACAAGTCAACTGTAGGGTTGTACCTTTGAGAAGATTTGTATCTTCTCGAAGATACAACAATGCAGGTGACTTATGACGACACCCTTTGCATTGATCGTTAAGATTTACACCTTAAACTCGAACAAGTTACTCTGGGACTGATTAGGAATGAGGTCACATTATAAGGCTGCCCTAGGAGACTCGGGGTATCTTGACACCTGGATTAACTAGGGTTGACCCGGTATGTTAGCGTATCCCTAGTCCTCGGGAGCATCCCTATAATCCCTATAACATTGTCATCTTACTAATATGTTCCTAGGTGAATAACTTGGGACGGAGAGAGTCCAGTCGGTATAAGACATTCTACATAACATAGGAATGGGGTGAAGGATGTATTCCAGATTGACGAGTATGCCATCAAGGAATACGAGACATAAGCGGCATGTTTCAAATCTTTGGCCAAAGTATCGCAAGCTGCTGATTACATTGTCCTAAGTCACCTAGTCTAAGGGATGAGATGCCGATGAATAATGGTAACAATTATTCGAGACAGTTCCTTGGACAGAGCATTCGAATCCCAGTTAGGGAAGAGAACCACAAGAGTGATGTGTTAAATAAAAACACCAACTCTTAATACTCATGAATAGATCGGTAGATTACCGGGTGATGGAATGAATAGATCGGAGGTGCTCCAAGTCATTACAGCTGCATATGGTTATCTATTGTGAGAATGGTTGTTTTTGATTTGTGAGTTCTAAATTATGTATTTAGAACCAGGAAGCATTTGTCAAAATAAATAAATAAATAAATAAATAATTTACTTGTTCTAATGTATAAAAATGAGGATGTTACATCTTGGTATCAGAGCTAAAGGTTGCAGCTCTTGGACCTATTGTGTCCATAATCTGATAAAAACCTGAATTTTCTTGTAACAGAAAATGGTTAGAACAAGGGGGAACATTGCGAATAATGCTCCACCTGAAGGAGGGGTGGAAACAACCCAAAAACTTGATGAGATCCTTGCTGCCCTGTTGGACACAAGAGATCATTTAGCTATACTTGAACAACAGGTGATGGGAAATGAGGAGGATGAAGAAGCTGGTAATAACAATCAGCAACCTCCTAAGGATAACCCTGATTTGGGTGTTGATATTAATGCTAGAAATGCACCTGTCCAACCAGAAAACAAAAAGGTCAGGTTAGCAGCAGAACTCACTAATGATATAAAAAGGATAAGCCCACCTAAGTATGATGGCACCACATTAGGAGATGGAGCTAAGAAGCTGGATTAGCGAAATGGAGAAGTACTTTGCAATAAGAAACTTCTCGAGAGGAAACCAAAGCTATTTGGGAGCCTATCGCCTTTCCCATGAAGCATCTTCGTGGTGGGATAGCTGTAAGAAGAGCTAAATATTGATGAGACCAATATTACTTGGGATCAATTTAAGGGCTATTTCGTGCAACGATGGCTGCCACAACTATTCTATGATTAGAAAATGACAGAATTCGAACTTAGCTCAAGGGAAGCTAACGGTGGCCAATACGGAATGGTTTACAAAACTCCTCAAGTATGTACCGTAGTATCAAACTAACGAGAAGTTCAGAATACGGAAATTCATCATGGGATTGAATCCCGTGATAGGGGGAGAGGTTGATGTTCACATTCCAACCACTATGGAAGGAGTTGTTGAAAAGGCCATAAGACAAGAACAGAAATTAAAGGCTATTTCTGCTCATAAGGAGGAAGTGCGGAAGAAGATTGCAAACCCTTCTTCAACCTCTCTTGCACCCAAAAAGGGACCATGGAAAAAGTTTGGAAACAAAAGTAAGTTTCTAGGGGATAATAGTAAGAAAGCAGTAGCAAATAAGCCTGCTGGAAATGTAAGGGATAATTTTTCCAAAAATTATAACAATGGGCAGAAGCCCTATGGAGGACAACGTGATAATTACAAGACTGGAGGCAATTTTGAGCCTAAAAAGGGACCTGTAGGAGGTCACAATTGTGGCAAAGACCACTACGCAAATAAGTGCCCTTTGAAGAAGGATGATCGTAATCAAAAACATAAGATACATGCTGCAGTAGTAGACAAGCAAGTGACACCTATAGAAGTTCCGGGTAAGTTATTTGGCATACATGTCACTATTCTTTTTAATACAGGAGCTACTGAATGTTTTATTTCTAGTAAACTTGCTTCTAAACTTAAGAGAAAAGCTGGAAAAATGGATAAATCTTGGACTGTACAGTATGGTAATAACTCTGTTCATATAGTGAGTATGTGTCTTTTTGGGGCAGTCCATGACTTACCTAATTTTTCCACGGAAGTTGACCTCTATGTTACACCTTTGGGGTCTTATGACATTGTCATTGGTGTCAATTGGTTAGCTGAACATAAAGCAAAAGTAGACTACTATGAAAATAATATAAGATGTTTAGATGATCAGCTGGAAACAACAGAGATTCAAGGGGTTAAACGGGAAATTTCAGTTAGAAAATTGTCAGCTATGCAGCTTAAAAAGGCTAAAAACAAAGGATGTACCCTTTATGCAGTAAAGATATCTGAATTTTCAGAAGAAGATGGTGATTCCATGAAACGATTTCCTCTGCTACAAAGTTTCAGGGATGTTTTTCCTGAGGAATTACCAGGGTTACCACCCAAGAGGGAATTTGACTTCACCATCGAAATCAAACCAGGAATGAACCTATTTCCAAAGCACCTTATCGGATGACTACTACAGAGTTAGTCGAGCTTAAGGCACAATTACAAGAACTTTTGTCTAAAGGTTTGATTAGACCAAGTGTTTCACCTTGGGGAGTGCCTGTAATATTTGTGAAAAAGAAGGATGGAACACTTAGGCTGTGTATTGATTATCGGATGTTGAATAAAGCAACAATCAAGAATAGATATCCACTTCCAAGGATCGACGATTTATTTGATCAAATGTGTGGGGCAATGGTTTATTTTAAGATAGATCTTCAATCTGGTTATCATCAGTTAAGGATTAGAGAAGAAGATATTCATAAAATAGCTTTCCGAACAAGGTACGGACATTATGAATTCATGGTTCTACCCTTTGGATTAACTAATGCACCCGCAGCTTTTATGAACTTAATGAATAATATTTTTCAAGAATATTTGGACAAGTTTGTACTTGTATTCTTGGACGATATTCTCATTTATTCTAAAAGTGTTGAGGAGCACAATGAGCATTTGAAGATAGTTTTGGGGATTTTGAGAAAAAGAAAGTTGTATGGTAAGTTATCCAAATGTTCTTTCTTTGATTCAGAAGTTCACTATTTGGGTCATGTCATTAGCAAGGAAGGAATTGCTGTAGATCCTTCAAAAATAGTGGCAATAACTGAGTGGCCTGCACCAAAGAATGTGCACGAAGTAAGAAGCTTCATGGGTCTTGCTGGTTACTATAGAAAATTTGTTAAGGATTTTTCTAAAGTAGCTGCACCGATAACTTCATTGCAGAAGAAGGATAAGAAATTTATTTGGAATGATAAGTGCGAAGCAGCTTTCAAAAGTTTGAAAAGCCAGTTGACTTCCGCACCTATATTAGCTGTACCAGACCCAAATGGGAGCTTTACTATTGTAACAGATGCTTCTGGGGAAGGCCTTGGAGGTGTTTTGTTACAAAATGATCAAGTCATAGCAGATGAAAGTAGAAAACTTAAGTTACATGAGCTGAATTATGCTCCTCGTGATTTGGAGCTTGCTGCCATTGTTCATGCACTTCAAGTCTGGAGACACTATTTAGTTGGGAAGCCTTTTGAGTTGAAAACTGATCACTTAGGACTGAAATATATTTTCACTCAGCCTAATCTAAATGCCAGACAGAGAAGGTGGTTAGAATTTTTATCACAATATGATTTTGATATTAGCTACATCAAAGGGAAGGAGAATAGAGTAGCAGATGCTCTAAGTTGTAGGAGGCACATTTCTGCTCTTATAACATTAAGAACTCAGTTTAAGGATGAGGTAAAAAGTGCCTCAGAATCTAATATTTACTTTCAAAGAAGTAAAAGCGGCGCTTACTTGTAGAACCTAATGATGAAAGGTATAAAGGTTTTCATTTTGATAATGAAGGAATCTTGCGTTATGAAAACAGGGTATACGTACCTATGCTGAATGATTTGAGGAAGAAGTTGTTAGTTGAATTTCATAATTCACCTTTCTCTGGACACCCGGGTATCACAAAAATGCTTGCTGATCTGAAACAGCAATACTTTTGGAAAGGTATGAAAAAGGATGTCATTGAATTTGTAACTCATTATCTGGAATGTCAGCGGGTTAAGGCAGAACATATGCACCCTACTGGACTGTTATATCCTCATAGCATACCGCAGTACAAATGGCAAGTAATAACCATGGACTTTGTACAAGGGTTACCCATGTCCAGGAATAAACATGATGTTATCCTGGTAGTTGTGGATAAACTAACTAAGGTAGCTCATTTCATCGCTGGAAATCTAAAGGATGATTCACCAGTGCTGGCCAAAAGATTCGTACACGAAATTTTCAGATTGCATGGTGTACCAGAATTGATTATATCTGACAGGGATCCTAGAATGACGTCAAGGTTTTGGCAAACACTTAATACAGCTCTTGGAACGAAACTAAACTTCAGTTCTGCATATCATCCGGAAACAGATGGACAAACTGAGAGGGTAAATCAAGTGTTGGAAGACATGTTGTGAATGTATTGCATGGATCAACAGTATAAATGGGAAGAGTATCTTCCATTAGTTGAATTCGCATACAACAACACTTATCACTCATCTCTTAAAATGGCACCATTTGAAGCACTTTATGGAAGGAAGTGCAGAACCCCTGTTAGTTGGGATAGTGTTGAGGATAGAGTGGTAATTGGACCAGAGATCCTCACTGAAATGGAACAGCAAGTTAAGCTGATTCGTGAATGATTAAAGGAAGCAGCAGATAGGCAGAAGAGCTATGCTGACCTTAAGTGGGTTGATCGAAGGTTTGAGCTTGGTGAGAAGGTTTTTCTTCGTGTTAAACCCAGAAAGAGTTCTATAACTTTTGGCAAGGCTGCCAAGTTGTCACCTCATTACATGGGACCTTTCGAAATTGTCGAAATAATCAATCCTGTAGCTTATCGATTAGCATTACCACCTACTTTATCTCACATGCATGATGTTTTCCATATTTCTTTGCTTAAGAAATACATTTAAGATCTGTCACATGTTTTAAATTGTAATTCCTTACAGGTCCAAGACCTAGGAATAATCATGGTTAAACCCACACGAGTGCTTTGAAACTTGCCAATTGCATTTGAGAAATCATGAAATACAACAATGTAAGGTCCAAAGTGGGACCGGTTTAACGAAGAAAGTGCAACTTTGGAAAATCTGAAGAGATGAAAATTGCTTTTCCTTTTCTTTTTCAACAGGATGAAATCTGTTGACAAAACATTTTTTACATGAACTTATCTTTTTCAAGTTTATATGAAAGCCAGATTGAGGCAAACATTATTCAGGCTGAATAAAATGTATTGTGACATTGATTTCTGGAACTATTCAAGTTGGAAATAGTCGCATTGTTTTGTGAACTAATAAATTGGTTGACCTGAAGGTTAATCGAATATGTAATCATCGGGACGATGAATCTTTTAGGAGGGAAGCATGTAACACTCTGAACTATTGTTACTTCCTCCTGAGCATTCAAGTGTTGATATATGATTTCTTCTGTAAAAGGATGTGTTCCTTTGATTGTGAAGTCATGCTTGATATGGACTGTATCTTCTTTGCAATTGAAGATCTTTGACTGAGTCGGAATATGATTGGACTCTTTTATTTCTTTCATTTTGCACCTGAGTTTAATCTGATCTCGGAATGAATTGTGGATTTATCCATCTATAAGACTCAGCCTTGGATCAGTGGCATTGATCCAAGAGATGCTTTAAGTTTATTCGGGATGAACAAAAATTATAGACCTTACGTAGGTTGCAAGGTCTGAATGCGTTGAATAAGCTATTCCAGTCTAACTCAGGCTGATCGTGTTAAATGAATTGGTTCCCGATATCGTAATATTAGGAAGGTCTTGATCGTGGGCCAGGTAATAAATTCAGATACATTTATTCAACTAGCTTATTGGCAGTGCTGGAGTGAATCCTTTTCGTGAATGTATATCTGTAGGTTCTTATTCTGAACATTCTAAATGTTAGACCTAAACTGGATTTATTAAGGTTAATAACCTATGGGTTAGATTAGTGCTAACCTAGGCCTAAGCTATAAACTAAATGTTCTAAGGTTAGTGACCTAGCGCTAAGGAGGTTAGACTAAGTATCATCTTAAATCCTAACCTATGTTTCTAACCTAACAAATGTTAGTGGAGTAAAGGGACCTATGAAGGGGTGCGAGCCATGGGCGGTAGATTATATGGCATTAAATGAAGGAGATAAGCATGAAGGACAAGGAAATAGCGGAAGTTTCAAACGGCTAGTGAAAGCCGACGTGGCAGAGTCGCCAAAGTTAGAAATGGTCTTTGACTTGCATTTGTCCATCGCCAACTATGGCGGTCGGTGGCAATGGAGATTGAGCAGAATTTTGGAGTTAATACAATTAATGAACTCGGTCTTCGAGCTCGATTTCTCAGGAAGACATGCAAAATGGAAAACTGGTAGTTTGTTTGGTTTTTCATGCGCTCGGGTTTTCTCTCTGTTTGATCACCGGTTCTTCGCACTTTTGATCTACTTGGTGTCAGCATGGCAAATATGAGAGTAACTATCTCTTTTCTGTCGAGGAAAGTTTATAAGGCATGGAAATAACAAATTATTTTTGTTGAATCTAACGTGGAAAAAGAGGAGAAGGCTTGAGCTCTTTCAGTGGTCTTCTTCGGATTTTTAAGCAACATTACCAGGCATGTTAGGCCCTAACTTTTAAAAATATTGCTTTCTTTCAAATGATTTCATTAGAACAACTCTGTTCAGATGATTTTTGGGATCAGTTGGTTTTTATGGTAGCTTTGTGTGAATTAGTTGTTGTATCTTCTTACTGGCTCGATTTTTCAAGTGAACCCTTGATGGGTGTGCATTTTGTTTCGAACGGATGTACTATCTTGCTGTGTTTTGCATTCCGGTTAGATTTTGTAGAAATGTTGCAAGGAAAATATACGAATTCGGCTCTGTAGGAGTCCATGAATTGTTTTCTTGTTTGATTCAGACTTCAGTCGATACCTTGCTGTTTCCACTTGTTGAAAATGATACTGTTGGATTTCTTGAATGTACAGTATATACGACTTCTTTAAAAGTTTTGTCGTGAGTAATATATGTTATGGTTGCTGAATCTTGTTGGATCTTGCTATAATACTTAAGTTACTTCTGATTGGATAACTTGCTGTGTTTATAGTATTTGAATGCGACTTTGTAGAAGTTTCCCCCCTTGTGTTGCAATTATGGGATTTAATCCGTTGATAGTTTGCAATATATTTATTTATATACGAAATGACTCTATGGAGTCCTTGCAATATTTCGTATATTTTGGAATTCTCGTAGAAGTCGTAAATGTGAATACTATTAGTGTGATTCAGTTGGAGTCCTTGAGGGGTAACTGGTAATACGGCTTCTGTTGCCTTGTTATGAATACTTTCGTTTAGCAATGAATTTCGTGGTACAGACTCAGTTGGAGTTCTTTTTAGGTTTCGTCTTCTGCTTAAGCTTAGAGCGAATAATGTTGATATGGATTCAGTTGAAGTCCTTGATATGAAACCAGTGTTTCTGCTCCTGTGTGAGCTTGGTTACAAATACTTATTGTTATTGGCTCTGTTGGAATCCTTAATATATTTATATCTTGTATTTTGGGCTTCTGTAGAAGTTAGTTGTGAATACCATACGTTTCTACTTCTGAAGGAGTTCAGATGTGAATACGGTATGTTATTGTTTTGGTTGGAATTATTGAATTTGATATGTATCTTATATCTTTCTACTTCTATAGAAGTTTATTTGAAGAATACCACATGGATAAGACTCCTTTTTAATCCTGGAGTTGTATATTATGTTTTTCTCTTCTGAATAATCTTAGTTGTGAATACTGTTGTTATGGAATCAGTTGGAATCCTTGATATGTAACTAGTGTTTCTACTTCTGTGTAAGCCCAGTTGTGATTACGGTCGATATTGACTCAGTGAGAGTCCTTGAAAGGTATCTAGTATTTTAAACTTTTGTCAAGCTGGGTTATGAATGTTGTTGTTTTATTATGAATACTAAATGTTATTGACTTCGATGGAGTCACTGAAAAGTAATTTATGTTGTAACTTCTGTAGAAGTTTTTGTTGTGAGTACTTTTAGGATCCTTGATTTGTTATCATATGAATTCAACTTCAATTTAAACCTTTAATATAAGTATTGGTTGAATTTGGCACTGTTGGAGCCCATGATATGTTGTGTGTTGGCTCGATTCTCAATTTTTGTCCTTGCTGTGTTTTAGTAGGGATTAGATTGAACTGTAGTTCTTCCTGTGGTCTCGACTGGCTTAGTCGCAGGTGTATAATGTGATTGCATTACTCTTAAGTGGACGGTACAGTCATGAGCATGTTTGGAAGGGACATCTGAATGTGCAGGTTTCTTTCTCTTACATTGTAAAGTATATGTTGATAAATTTATATTTAATTGTTGGATTTGTAAAACATACTGATGGATTCATGAATTGTTAGGATATTCATTTTGTTGAATATAATGGCCTTTGGATGTTGTTGTCCTTGGGATTCAGATGGATAGTTGTTTTAGATGCATTTGTTCTTCTTGGTCACTAACATTTATGAAGAAATACATGAAAAGTATCTAGGACTATTTAGTGACTATAATACGAGTTACGCGTTATAGTCATGTTTGAATTATAAAAGGGCATAGTCTGATGTATGTTTTCATATTTGGTGAAATGATTTCATTTAAAAAAGTTGTTCAATGAGAGCAATTGGTGAATTGCATTTGTTTTAAGAGTTAGTGCTTATCATGCTCAGTTCATCGAACTTACCCATGTTGACAATTTTTACACGGATGGTTGTCGTAAGTGGTGAAAGCACGCAGATCGATAGGATGATCGATTGCTTAATTCGGTTTTATGATGAATTACAACTTGATTCTTTTAATGTACTACTTGAAGAAAGATGTTCTTTTGCTGTTGAGTATTGTATCAAGTATGCTGAATGCATAAAATGTATTTGATTAGCTTGAAAGGAATGAAAAGAGTTATTTGTTACTTATGTGTTTTTATTCGTATCTTGATGGTTTGACCTTCTTCGGTTCGAATGATCTTGAGAGCATTATTATTATAGTATAAAGTGGATACTTTTGTGATTATCTAAGTAAGCTTGCAAGATTATGTGACTGAATACTTATGATTGTTTAGTAGTTCTAGTATGTTCTATCTAAAGCTAAATTGGAATTTAGATCACTGTCTTTCTGGAAGCTAGGGTTAAAATAAACCTGAGCAGGAAGCTAAAAGATCGAATAAATTATTACTTCCTAGTCTTGATCTAAGTCAGGACAATGTTTAATTGGATTCTTAATCACTATATCTTGATACTATTAAGTAAGATATAAATTCAGTTATGAGAACTGATATAAACCTAAAAAGGGTTTGGTTAGCAATCTCATGTGAAGGTTGAGGGTTATTGTCCAATTTCGTTGATTTAGAATTATGTATATTCTATGAACTCCTTGAAGGGACCTCTAGTCTTAATAACTTCTCTTGTGTAAAGGGTTTTACTATGAAAGGTAATTCTAAGGTGAGGAACCCAGGGATTGGGAAAGACTAACCTTAAGGGAGCGTCTTATAGTATAATTTTTAACTCAACGTATGTAACACTTATTAATAAGTAGATCTTTTCGAGGCAGATTTAAAGGTTGACGGCACAAGTCAACTGCAGGGTTGTACCTTTGAGAAGATTAGGATCTTCTCGAAGATACAACAATGCAGGTGACTTATGATGACACCCTTTGCATTGATCGTTAAGATTTATACCTTAAACTCGAACAAGTTACTCTGGGACTGATTAGGAATGAGGTCACGTTATAAGGATGCCCTAGGAGACTCGGGGTATCTTGACACACGGATTAACTAGGATTGACCCAAAGATGTCAAACGTATCCCTAGTCCTCGGGAGCATCCCTATAACGTTGTCATCTTACTAATCCATTCCTGAGTGAATAACTTGGGACAGGAGAGTCTGACAGAAGTCAGTATAAGACATTCTACATAACATAGGAATGGGGTGAAGGACGTATTCCAGATTGACGAGTATGCCGTCAAGGAATATGAGACATAAGCGGCATGTTTCAAATCTTTGGCCAAAGTATCGCAAGCTGCTGATTACATTGTCCTAAGTCACCTAGTCTAAGGGATGAGATGCCGATGAATAATGGTAACAATTATTCAGATAGGTTCCTTAGACAGAGCATTCTGAATCCCAAATTAGGGAAGAGAACTGCAAGAGTGATGTGTTAAATAAAAACACCAACTCTTAATACTCATGAATAGATCGGTAGATTACCGAGTCATGGAATGAATAGATCGGAGGTGCTCCGAGTCATTACAAAGACAGATATGGTTATCTTTGTGAGAATGGTTGTTTTTATTTGTGAGTTCTAAATTATGTATTTAGAACCGGGAAGCATTTGTAAAAAAAAAAAAAAATTTACTTGTTCTAATTTATAAAAATGAGGATGTTATAGGAAACCCTTTTGGGAACTTTGATTCCACTATTTTGAGCACTTATGTCATTTTTGACAAATATTACGCAATCCCTAAGGTGGAAAAAGGACATGGTGAAAATAAAGGGAATTCCCCAAAGATTTACAAATATGGACCCTATGTTTTGATGGGTCCAAAATTAAGAATGGCTCGGGATCCTGGAGTGTGCCCGAGATACTGAATAGAAGAAAGATACTCCAATCATTTTGTATCCAATTTTCTGTACTCAATAATGAAGCGAATATGAGGCCTTAGTGCATGAATTATCTAGAATCGAAAGGAAGGAATAAAATAACTAAGAGTGTTTGGTGACTCGGGGTGGTGGTGACACAAGTAAGGAATACTTCTGCCAAAAATAATCCTAGGATGAGATCCTATCGACACTAGGTATGGTATCTCATGGATGATTTTGAAGCCTTCAATATTAAGGTAATTCCTGGAAATCAAAATATGGAAGCTAATAGGAAGGCCCCGATAGGGTCTCAATTCGATCCAGATTCGAGATTTGATAGAAAAAAAAACACCATAAAACTAATCATTTTCCCTTCTATTCCTTAAAATCTTGACCATTGGAAGGTGTTCGATAAAGAATGATAGATCATACTCTTCCTTCAAAGCATCCTGATCAATTTATAAATCAACTCTAGCCTAAGATCGAGGAGGCATATGGAGATCAGATTATCCAACTAAAAAAATAAACTTCTGAAAGGGTTAATTACCCTGGAGATTATTTTTGACTCGAACAATGCCAGTTTAGACCGAAGGAAGTTTGTAGCAATAAAAGAGGACTATGTCAAATTAGAAATAACTAAGGAGAGACGACTAAAAGTTGGGAAGTCAGTGACTCAAAAGGAAAGAGAGAGACTCATGGCTTTGTGTCATAAGTATGATAAGGTGATGGCTTGGATGTATGATGATCTACATGGTTACAAAAATACATCATTCAGCACACCATCGACCTTGAAGAAGGGACTAAGCTTGTGCATATGAAACTTTCTTGAAGAACTGAAAAAATCAAATATGGCTCGCATGAAAAGGATCAACATATGACTACCTTCACAACAAAATGGGGAACATTTGCTTATGAAAAAATTACTTTCGAACTCACTAATGTAGGGGATACCTTTCAAAGGGTCATGGATTCTACGTTTAGATCATTGATAAACAAGGTGATCCTTATATACCTTGACGATCTCATGGTGTTCACCAAAATAGCATAGGAGCATTTCAATGCCTTAGAGGTTGTATTCAAAAAATGCCAAGAATTTGGAATCTCTCTAAATCTGAAGAAATGTGTCTTGAGTGCCCTAAGGTAAACTCTTGGGACATATTGTGTTAAAGGAAGGAATCTCTATTGACCCTAAAAGAATCAGGGCCATTCTGGAGCTCCCCTTGCTAGTCAATAAAAATGTCATCCAATCTTTCCTAGGAAAGATCAACTTTGTCAACAAATTCATTTTAGAATTCGCACAGATGATTCACTCGATCACTCTCATGCTAAAAAGGACCTAAGTTTTAAGTGGACCACTAAAGGTCTTTTGGCCTTCAAGATAATAAAATAGGTCGATGCATCCGCCCGGTCTGTGAAATCCTGAATTCTCAAAATATTTTATTATGTATGTATACGGGGTAACCCTATCATACATATGTACTAATGTGGAAAGGAAAGTTGTAGGGGAGGAACTTCTAATCACATTCTTTTCAAACACCCTCCATGACTATGAAACAAGATATAATTTTGTGGAGAGACAAGCTTATGCCATAGTCAAGGGTATGAAGAAATTCTTGCACCTCGTCACTCATAATAGAATCCAAGTCATGGTAGCTCATTCCAGCATCAGGGAGTACATAATGGAGGGAGAGATAACTGATAAAAGAGACAATTAGATCACTAAGATCCTTGAGTATGATATTGAGGTAAAACCCACAAAACTTGTGAGAGACAGGGGCATGTGTTAATATTTGACACATCAAGCTATTCCCGATCGATGAAAAATGTAAAGAGATAATGTATCTTCAGGAAAGTGATTCAGAGGGTTAGGTCTTAGACATGATCCACTTTATATAGACCAGGAAGTATCCTAGTCATCTCCTCTTGAAAAAGAGGAGATATTATAGGAAACCAGGAACCAATTTTGTTATAATTTTTAGCTTTGTTTTTAAGAGAAATTTTAACGAAATCTTGTTAAGATGCATGAAAAATGGGTAAGCTAAAATATTCTTACATGAATTAAATCATAAGAGCTCTAGATGCCACTTTTTAGCCCAGACCACAACCATAAATATCCCGTAAGTAGGTTATTTTTGGCCAAGTTTTTCACGGAAAGTCGGTAGAGGTAAACAGTGCAATGTATGCCAAGTTTACCCCACCTCTGGAGAAACACAAAGACAACCTCTTAACCCCATCCTAGTTGAGGAACCCTTCTCTCAATGGGGTCTATACTTCATCAGAATGGTTAATTTAACTTTGAGCGTCAACCACAAATGGATCCTCATGGCAACCAACTACTTCACCCATTGGGTGTAAGCAGTCCCAAAAGAGGCCACTAAGAATGTAATCCTAGGACTCCTACAAGATATAACCACATGCTTCAACACCCCCCGCCTTCATATCGATAATGCTAAGGCCTTTGTGGAGCCAAAGTATCTGACTTTGTGGTAAAGCATGGGATCTACCTAAAAACATCTTCCAACTATTACCCATAGGGAAATGGTTTGGTAGAGTCTACCAATAAAAACTTAATTAGACTCATAAAGTAAATGGGGCATGAGCATAAGAAATTATGGCATGATCATATCAAGACAACCTTATGGTTTGATTGTATCACCCCAAAGAAGATCCTAAAGCTTCACCATATGAGATAGTTTATGGGAAAAGCATCATAATGCAAATTTCCCTGGAGATCCCCACATTACAATTATTAAAGCAAGCTGAGATAAACAAGAATGGGGTGATGCAAGTGAGACTATCCAAGCTAGTAGAGCTCCATGATAAATAGGAGTCTACTTATGAGGCCTTGATTAGCCACCAATAGGTAGTCAAGACTTGGTTTGATAAAAAAATGATAGAACCAAACTTACAAGTCGTAATTGCGGTCCTAAAATGGGATGCAAGATCTGCTAAGCCTGGGAATCATGGAAAATTTGACCCCTATGGATGGGACCCTTTAGGATTATCACATGTAAACAACACAAGTCATTTGAACTTAAAAATATGGAAGGTGATTTCTTACCCATTCCGGTAAACGAAATGCATTTAAAACCATTCTTGTAAGTCCCTTCGTCAAAATTATATCATATGTATAGTTTTTTTAATTTTATTTGATTTTTTTGTCTTGTCTCTTTGATACGTGTCTCGATGCATGTCCTTTGTTAAGGCCCCTAGCCCCCTTTTGAATTTTTGGAGGGAGTGTACCTCCCTATTTACTTGAAATTAATTATCCAAAGAACTTCCTTGACACTCGAGAAGAAAATATTTCGAATTGACATAAAATCCCTCAAAAGACTCATAATTCAGTGTTTGAGCTCATTAATTAGAAAGGATTTGTTATGTGAAGTGACTACGTTTACACGTGATCCATTACTCTTCAATTGAGAGTGACTATTTAAGATATTAGGAGCTCATCTAAAGAGGTCCATTCGAAATGTTAGATTTTCTAAATCAGTTAACAAGCATCAAACTTAGAAGAAATATAACCTTTCCCACCACTCGGAAAGATGCAATGGCGGTCTCTAGTTTTGCACCATCAATGAAATCTTACATGGGAAGAGACTGATCCCCCCTGACCTCTACAACAAATATTGAATTTTCAATATAAAGGGTCTCGGTTTAGCGACCATACTATGATCTTCGACCCCACTTATAATGTTTTTGATCCAGTCCTAACCAAGAAGCTTAAAGCTTTGAGGGAGGCATATTTCACTAGGTTTCTCAACCTAGGAAATTCTGAATATTTTGGCTCTATAATCTGAAGCACAATGCTTACTCAATACATGGTGCCTTTTTTTCACCCCTTCCAAGAACTCATATGGATGTGCGCAAAAATTTTGATACCGGAGGCCATACCATCCAGGGAAAAAATTTAACAGTGGTGATCACATTGTAAGCCATTAGGGACATGTTGGCCTTGACTCGTGACTAGAAGACCAATTTCTATGATATGGAAAAAATATGAAGTGTCTGGGTGTAATGAAAAAATAAATCCACGTTCATTAATAGGGAGCCGATACAGCAGACACATGAGGTTTAGGGATTGGGGGGTTTCCCATTTCATTTAAATCACTTCTAGCGGATTCCTAGGATGCATGTTCCATGCTAGCATTCATTTTTAGGAAAGATTCCAACATGAGCAAGGAGGATTGGAAGATGACAACTTTTTCAAATGAGGTCTATCACCAAGGAACATACTTATCATTTCAATTTTTTCAATTAATCGCAAGATATATTTGTGAGTAACTTGACCAATTCTTGGTCACTTTAACATTTAGGTATTCATCATATATGTTCCATCTCATCCTCTATCAAAATGCAAAATATTTCAATCAATTTATGGCTCTGAATATATGGGATATGGAGGTGGACCCTCAAAAGGTCATTCCAATATCCGCATGGACCCATATACTATCCCGATCATCGACGTATATGAATTCTTCAATTCTTTCATAGAGCCCCTTTTTCTTGAAATTGATCCAAAAGGGATCAGTAACAGGATTTATGACTCAAGTCTAGTCTATCCTCACAGACCCCCTACACCCATGCGATTACTTCTTCACTAGATGACATTATATGATTCGTCTATATGGTTTCAAGAAGGAATATTTCATGCTCCCTAGGGTCCTCACGGAGTGGGTGGTTTACCTTGAAGTAACCAGGTAGTTGGTGCTCCTAGACATTGAATTCGGCTCAAGCCAGAAGAAGAAGGCACTTTTTAACCTCCCCTTGAGCAAGGGAGGAATTACTATACTGAAAAGAAAGGTGGAGCATAGCCTTACAAAGAAGCTATCTTCTTGCGGGTTTTCTTTGATTCAAGTCTCTTAGAGGTATGACCCGAGATAGAAAAAGGCTATGAATTTTTTCCTTAACAAAGTCCTCAACTCCTACACTCATGTACCAAGGGAATTTTTTGAAGCAAGGTGGAGCCCTCAGGTAGATTCACCCAATATATTTGTTGAGATCAAAGACATTTTGACCCCGATCGGGAGGCATTCCCTCAGGGAAAATACAAGTATGACCATGCCCTCATCATGACTAAGGGACTCTTAACAACCCTAAAAAATAAGGACTAGAGCATAGAGAATATTGAAGCTTATTGGAAATATAGGCAGGATATTGTAAAGACCACCTAGGATTTTGAGGCCATCTTCAGTGATGAACAATGGGAAGAATTTTGGGACATGGATCATGCATCCAATACAGAGAGTGAGGATATGGTCATGATCCTTCTTGGTTGTTCCAAAAAATCAACTATAGAATCCTCCTATCCCTAACAACAATTGCCTCTTCTACCTCTGCCTTTCATTCCCTAGCAAAGGTTTCTAGTCCAGATCTCCAACATCACACCTATGATTACCCCTTCGACTGAGGTCGGTGCGGAGGAATCGACCTCAAGCCCAACATGCAATAATTTAAAGTCAGTTGTGGCTCCAATTTCTTCTCTTCCCCTCTTTCCTCCCTAGGTTCCTCAACCCACTCCTCTTCCACCTCCACTTTCACCTTCTAAAATTATCCCTTTGTCTTTTACCTCGTTGGAAACTCTCCCTCTACCTTGTGATCCCTTTTTTTTGCCATATTTTTCCACCATCCCAACCTTTTCCCCACATTTGGTAATGTCCCCTTACTCGGCCCTAGTAACTTTAATTCCTCACTCATAAGTTACTATTCTAATGGTATTTCACCCGGTTCCCATTTGCGGGAGGAATGGTCCCTTCTTCTTGAGATTTTTGAAACAAATTGAGTCTACCAAGGCTTCCCACGATCAGAGAAGGGAAAAATAGAAGAAGAAAGAAATGGCAATAGGAGTAAGAAAGTAGATGTGGTCATTGTATGACCTTCAATAGAGCTCCTTAACAATCACCCGACTCATTTCCTAAGCAACCAAACTTGTTGAACATATGCAACTTTGATGATTATTCCATTAGTGTTATTACGGTCAACCTTTATGAGTTTCATCCTCAAGACAAGGTTAAATTGATTAATGAAATGAAATTTGTAGTCACTACAAACTACCCGAATCTCAACAATCATCTAAAAGGTGAAAACCAACCTTCAAATGGTGGAGTCCATTACACCGGCCATATGGTTGAAATCAAGGCCAAAGGTAGATAAATAGACCAGCTCTGCAAGGGGAATTGAGGGGGCCCTATCATAGGAGGCCCTTACGTCTTCTCGGTGGAGTTAGCAAGTAATCCAAGACAAGTTGTTTATTATCAAGGTAGAAAGGGAAAACCTCCAAATAAATATTAAATGATATTAGGATGCGGTCAAGGACTTGACCCTCAAATTGGGACAACAATCCTACAAGGGGGAATTGTAACATTAGTGCAAGAGCTATATGCTTCTTGTTGCGACTGGATTTCCACTAAGGAAATGGATTTAGTCCCCACACTTAGATTTATATTTGATGTATAGGGATTCTTCTCTAATTTGGGAACCACAACCTCCACCATCACTAAAGCGCAGTGTCTACTAGGTCCTTGAATCAAAAATATTGATTCAAAAGTTTTATAATGCTTCAAGCTCTGCCCTTCAAGGGGTAGGGATTATGGACAGTGTGGTAGATTGCTATGAAAATGAATGAGATTCAAAGCTTCAACAAGGCTTCCATCAAATGCTATAATCTCTTAACATAGCTCCACTAGGGAATAAAAGAGAGGAAGCAGAGCATTGATGAACTAGTTTAGTTAAGCTTCCCTTCTCATTTCCCTAATGATTCTACTGAGTCCTCATAAAGGAAAAAATTAAATATCTCCTAGTTTGCAAATGCCAAGATAAGACTGTCTTTCAGTCTTTAAGAGAGATCTCTAGTGTGGCCAAGGTGGAGGCCATTTTAAACCCCATCATGCAGTTAGAGTTCCGCGTACATGTAGTAGTGTGGAACATCTAAAAATTTCACATAAGGAGATAATCAATATTGATTGAGCCTTTCATGCCTTACGAGAGGAGGACCTATCCAACGGAGGAAAAAGCGGATTGGATACCGGTTTCCCTACAATAGCTCTGAGTGGAATTTTATGGGCCACATTTTGGTTTTTGAGAATAAAAGGATTGTCAAGTTCTTCCATGACTGGAATAGAGTCCCTAGGTGAGTCACCATAATTGTAGAGTTATTTTTGCATAAAATCTTTTGATCACCATTTTTTTGTCACCTCAGCCCTTATTTCTTTTGTTCACTCAACTCAAAATTGGCTAAGTATGAAATTGAATGCGGAAGGTGTCCACGTGTCTTGTTGGCACAATCGGGGTATAATGAAAGAAGAAAAGGCTCTCAATCTTGTGTTGTGTCATACATGTGTCTTGAGCTTGAAAATGATTACCTTGATAGGTTGAAAAGTCAAAAACATAGCAAAATGCAATGAGGCCTCCACATGTTTCCCGAGTGCTCTTCCTAGTAAAGAAAAAGAGGGGTCCTCCATGAACTAGCACACACCACCACATGTCTCTCGAGCACAGATTAGAGAATCAAGTTCCGTAAAGGATTCTCAAGCAGCCGGCCATTCTCTCGTATGGTGGGAAAGGCTTATCACCGACTCCAGAAGTGATAGTTGGGAGAATTAAACGCAAATTGGAAATATCTCAACAAGTAGTTGATATATTGACCTAGAGAAGGGAAATCATTGAATGTTGTCAGTAGAAGCTTCTATTTTATATGTTGAAGTGAGATCCATGAAAATATATATAAATATGTCAAAAAGTAGAGCTTTAAAGGAGGATAAAAGAAGAACAAACAAAGGTTGTAAAAGACTTTTAGGGTTCAGTTTGGTAAATAGCTAAGCCTTAGCAAGACTCTTTTATATAAGGAAATTATAATGTGTGCCATTTCAGCCTTATATATTATCTTCTCCATACATTGAGTTCTTGTTATGTGCACCATTGGCTTACATGTTTTGAATCTTTCTCTTTACTTGAGTAGTTATAGTTAATCTATAACATCTATCATTTTTTACGCACTTGGGTTTAACTTATCTATTATTCATGTTTGTCATGCATTTCATCTTCACATAATTTGATTAATCTAGGGTATTTTTTACAAAAATAGGTAGATAATGCTATAATTCTCTTCAAAATATTTTAAAGGATTCCCTTAGATATCTCTCCATCGCTTTTAAATATATTTAGGTGCATCGCCTCAACTAGTTTTACATTTCTTTTAAGTTTTCTCCTAACCCTATTTCACACAATAGAGAAGAGCCAAATTCATTAAAATATATAGGTTACCTTAGGGTGTATATCCCAATAACCTAAGGTATTTGACAACTCGATAGTTCATTTGCAAAAATAACAATCAACATGAAATATAGGGCATAATGTGTAAGTTTATAGTTTAGAAAAAGATAGGAATGATTGTAGGGTGAAAAGCATTGTGCCCCTGAGTGTGTGATGAAAAATATTTTATCCAATGAGAGTGAATTCCACCCAATGTCTGAGGAGGTAAAGTCATGTGACAATGCTCTATGATCGGTGGTGTATATGTGAAGGCAACCTATGTGGTGAAAGAGGTGATGAACACCCATGTGAAGTATCCCTATGAGGTGAAGAAGATGTATGAGGTGAAGAAGGTGATGAGAACCTATGTGAAGGAAACCTATGAGGTGAATAAGGGGATGATAACCTATGTGAAGAAGACCTATGAGGTAAATAATGTGATGATCACCTATGTGAAGGACTAGTGGACTTATGAGGATGACAACATCATGTAATAGGATGTGTGTGAATAGGATAACTAGGTGTTGAGTATGCCTTAGATTTGAGAGGCCTCGAGAGGTTTAGATAATGAAGTTGGTGGAAGAATTTCTTTAAGATGATGTAAAGGTAATGGTGAGCATGGTGAAATGCCTTTAAGAGTGAAAACTTGGTTATTGTGTATGAACTTGATACACATATGATTCATGAATGGAATAGCTTGAGTGGTGTGTATCCATTGGAGACCTAAGAGCATGTCACAACATTTTATTGAAGGTTCCAAAATGAATGCCATGATCATAGTGAGAGGCCCAACTTTAATGGGAATCCAAATCAATCCAAAATATTTAGGAGCTAGATGTGAAATAGTAGAAAGTGGACATTTGATAGCTAGATAAAGTGTAAGAGATTAAATAAAAATAGGAGCCTCTAGATAGATCATGGTATTATTGATAGTGTATGAACCAATAGGATCATTTATGTGTAATGAATCATAGGTGAAAATAGCAAGATAATCGTGATTATAAAATTTAATGAGTGGTGGAGATGCGTTAGCAGAAGTGACAAGAAAATCAAGGGGCCTTGATTAACGAGGGGGAACAGTGTGATCTATATGATTAGCTGAAGATTCAGTAGCTTTTTCATCATGCACAAGAAAAGGGTCATTAAATATTTTAAGCTTGTTTTTATTATTGACCATGGTTGAGAAGAAGAAGATGATGGATGAGGAAGTTCCAGTGAATTATTATCAATTAGAGCATGTATAAGATGCCTGATTTTGAAACAATTATCAAGTATAATGCCCAATACATTGAGGATAATCACATTTAGAATTTTTCATACTTTCGGACATAAGGTGGATCTGGATCAAGATTAATATGTGGTCGAAGAGTAATGAGATAGCTTTCAAGAAGTTATGGAAGTGGAAATCGAGGTGCATATTGATAATTAGTAAATGTACACTTTTATGGTTTTCATTGAAGCCTTTCAAGAGGAGAAATGACATTGACATTTTCCTTTTCTTCATTAAGTTTAGGATAAGGTTTGAATGTTGACTTAGATTGAAACCTAGTAGAAGAAGATCAAGAGTAATAATCTTGATATTTAAGATTTCCCATAGAGATTAGTTTGACTTCAAGAATTTTGAGAACATAAAAGAGTTTATAAAATGAAGGAGAGGTTTTAAAGATAACACTCTCTTGTAGTGGTAGTAAGAGACTCTAAAAAAATAGATCTTGGAGTTCCAAATCAGCAAGTACATTTTTCATCTTAGCTAGGTTTTTCTTATAGCATGATACATAGTCAGTTACATGTTAATTAGACATTTGTTTGATTTATGCAACTTGAGCTTAAGAGATCTTAGTATTGATATTGATTGAGAAATGACGAATAAAATCACCAACTAAATGCGTAAAATATGTTACCAAATGAACAGGTAGATCGTAAAACCAACACATAGCATAATCTTAAAGACTATGAGGAAATAACTTAACAAGCAATGTGTGATTGTCTACATAGTCTATACATGCAACATGAAAATCTCGAGAGTCACTTGAGGGTTGCTGCGACCATTGAAAATGGTTATCTTAGGGTGACGAAGTTGAGATGAAGTGCATAAGTAGAAATGGTAGTTGCAAATGGAGTAAGAAGAAGCAAGGAGGAGTTAAGAGATGGAGAGAAGCATGAAGTAGCCTATTGTAACTAACAGATTTGAACTTGTAAGTCCCGATAGAGAGAAGATATGTCTCATGTACCAAAAGAGGATATTTTCTGAGTGTGAGAAATAAGGTTGAGTAAATTGGTTGGTAGAAGTAGGAACAAATACAGGAATAGTAGAAGTAGGTGGAAGGGTAGAAGAAGTAGGTTATGTTGCAATAGGAATAGAAAAAAATTAGAAGCAGGAAGGTTAAGCTCAACTAGATTGGTGGCCTCCTCACGAGAATAAAATAAAAATCATATCTAAATCTTTTCGATGTTTAAAAATATGAGCATTGAGATCATGAAGGTCTTCATCAGAAAAGGGAGGATAAATTTCAGCCATGTTAATAAAATAAGAATATGCCTAGAAGCTAGATTGGGTTTAAGCAATGGGTTCACTAAATGGTTTAACAAAAATAGAATTTAAATATTAAATCCTAATTTCAAAGTCATTTATGATAACAAAATTCTAGATTACAAATTTGACACAACAAATAAGCAAATAAAATATGAAACCCTAAGTGCAAGAGAGAGAGGGATTGACTTAGTTGATTTGTGCTTGATCTAGGACCGAGACTGGGAATACTTTTGAACATGAAGTGATATGTGTCGTTATTGCTTTGAATAAATTATATAGGTCATGAAACAAGTTGGACATGGGAACCCATGGTTGAGCAAGTGTTTGGGCACCGACAACCTCTACTTGGCTCCTGTGACTACAGAAATGGTCGAACCTAATTATTGGATCTGTCACACAAGTGTTACAAGTATTTTCTATTGATCACATGTATGTCAAAATATGATCATTGAGATTCTTGTAACCTACTAAAAAAATATTCACCTACAAAATCCAAAAAATAAAGATGCAATATGGGGAGTTGGACTAACTCCAACAATCACCCGATAGAGTGAACTTATAACCAAACATTGCACTACATCTCGAATCCATGTAGTTCTTATGCATGTGTGTATAAATCGTTCCATAGGATGCCCTTTTGTGAGTCTACTTGATAATGGGATAGTTAGATGTAGCAATGTAAATAGATGTGTGTATGGAATAAAGAAACTTCTCCTTCCTACGTTGTGTATGCCAAACCGAAGTCACTTGTCCCTTGATTGAATGTAAAATGGATGCTTTGAAGTGATTTAAGAGCATTTTAAATGCAATATTAATTGATAGTAATGATTCTTAGAGCTCGGTCCATTATTTTGGTTACGTAGCTATGAATTTATATGATTCCCTTTTATAAATTTCATAATTGAAAATTGCAAAGCCGACCCATAAGTATAAAACATGCCCAAAAGATAAAAGGGGCCCAAAAAGAGTGAGTAAGGTGAAAAGTGGTTGAATGTTCCTAGAGTGGACAAGGGATCCTTGGTGCTAGCATCCTAGTTGGGTGGTGGTGTCTGAAGTCATAAAATATAAAATAGTAAAGTACTGATTAGGATGTAGGGTGTGCAAGACCAAATAGAAAATAAGAAACATAGAAAAAGGCCAAATATAGTTTTCAATTACTATTTTTCTCCCTTAAGAATCATTTAAATACAAGTATGTGTTTATGGACATAGAAATTTACCCCAAGTGCATAATTTTGTATCTACACTAAGAAATCTAGACAAGATACCTAGAGATGTATCGATCATAATGGGTAAACCGCACTTGTTTGAGAAAGAGAGAAATATCAAAGCCAGTAGTTTCAAACATTAGAGTTACCAAATTTGAGTTTATAGAGAAATTAGAGAAGTTATAAGAACTCAAAAATATTCTCAAAATAAAAATAAAGGAATATGTGTGTAATAACTCTGTATATGGAGCTTAAAATAGAGAAAATGGGAAAATATAAAAGATAAGTCCTTTGGTATTGAAAGTTGGGTGTCCTATAAGATACCTACCTACATAAAATCCTAGATGAGATTTTTCATTTGTCATGTTCATTTTAGAGCTTGAGGAGGAGCATCAAAATATCAAAATCTAGCATGAATACATTTGAAAATAAAATATAGATCAAACAAAGTTGTATTTTTCCTTTGAAGTTGATATTTTAGAGGAGGAGATTTAAACCTTGCTTCAACTTCTCTCATCTTCCATGGGTGTTCAAAATCTGATCCCATGGCCTACATTCAGAAAAAATGGAAAATACTTATCCCAATTTGTTGTTGTATTTTTTAATTAACTATGCACATGGTTAGATTAGGAGTAGTTTAGGTTTTATTTTGGAATAAAAAGTTTTCTCGAACACTCTGCATGTTTCATTTGGAGCATGTATGACTTATTCTTTTGTAAATAATTTTTGTATACCACTCTTGGGATCTTGTTCATAGTTTATTATCTTCATATCTTTAAGTAAAATGTAGAGTTATCTTAGTTTAAGGTTAGTTTATAATAGGAATTCATCTCTTAGCAGCTTATTCACATGTTATTATCTCAATATCTTCAAGAAAAATGTTGATTTTTTTGAGTTTTAGGGTCATTTCTAAGAGGAAGTCATCTCTTGAGATATTTTCAATTTGAAATCTGTTAGGGCTAACAATTACACCCATGCCTAAATCGAGAAGATCCAATATTTTGAGGCAACATGGGATTATCTCCAAGTGTGGGAATTATGGCTTGAGGAAGACCTCTAGAGAATGTTAGCTTCCTTGACACATGGATCTATGAAATTTCACATAACACACATTCTAACACTACACTACTCCTAAATTTGATTCCTACTCTAACACTACACTACTCCTAAATATAATTCCTACTCCAACACTTCCAAGGAATAAGGAGAGATAGATACAAAAATAGAAATACTAAGCTAATGTTATCCAAAATGTACCCCTTGCTTGTTTTTTGGCTAACTCCTTTCATTCTTACCTCTCTTTGCCTTAGTCATAATTTTTTACTTTTCAGTACTCAAATCTTCTCGAAATGGCACCATTACATGGAGCTCTTTCTCAGCTTTCCAGAAATGTAAAGTTTTCACCTAACTCCATGTATTTTTGAAGTTATGTCCTAAGCGGAGTTTTTGTGGGAAATTTTCCCCTGAAAGGCCTGCAGCCAATGAAATGGTGCCACGTGTCCAAGCAAGTGGCGAGGGTCGGAGGAAAACTTGATTTTTTTACCAAGTGTTTGGTAAATTTTCAAAAGGGATATTTTACCCCGTAGGCCCGCCAACGAATCAAATTATGCCATGTGTCCAGGGGGAAAAAATTGAAAAATTGACTAAGTGTTAGCACCATGGAAAATTTCAAAAGGAAGGCCCGCCGACCAATCATGTTATGACACATGTCCTATGGCATCGACCTTCGGAGGGTGGAGGAAAGATTGGAATTTTGGTGAATTGTTTTGGTAAAAGGGAATGGAGAAGTTTTGTCCCATTTACCTGACGATTCATATTATGCCACGTGTCCATGGGCACGTGGGGTAGTGAACGCGGGGAGATTGGGATTTTTCCCAAAAGCTAAAATGAAAAGGAAAAATGTTTACCCAGGCCCTACGTCCAATAAGCCACCGCCACATGTCCGGACTGGCGGGAGATGGGGAAAATTTGGGAAATTTTCCCAAAGGAAAAAGGAAGGAAATTTCAAAGGAAAAATCACTCCCCCTTAACGCGAACCAATCACATCTTGCCACATGTCCGGTGGCGGCAAAAGATACAAGACAAGCCCGCATGGAAAATTCAAAGGGAAAGGCCCACAATGAATGAGGTTTTTCCATGTGTCTGAGTCAAGAAATAGGATCAAACAGTGATGGAAAATTTAGGAGGATAGGCCCACGCCCAATCAGCACGTGCCACGTGTCCTCAAATCATCGGCCCGGTGGGGAATTTTTGAAAATTTTCCAAAGGGCAAAACAATGGAAAATGAAGCATTAAAGGCCCGCACCTAATCAAAACATGCCACATGGCACCCGAAATGGTGGAGCATGGGGAATTTTGGAAAATTTTCCAAATGACCAAAAAGTGGAAAATTTAAAAATTTTTGCCCGCTAATCCGATTTGGCCCTGTTTTGCCCTAAAATTTCAAATGGCCATATCTTTCGATCCAGAGCTCAATTTTTCATGTTCTTTATATCAATGGAAAGCTGGTGAAATTATCTAGAAGATTACAGGGTCATTTTTGTATTTTGATGGATTTTGGAGAGATAAAATTGAAAAATGCCTCTGGCACATGGTCATGGACAGAAATGACGTTTCAACCACCATTTTTAATGAAAAATGGCTCGCATTCTCTCCCAAAGATGGCGAAAAATGTTAGGGGATGGGCTGTAAGGATACCCATGTTGTTTGATTGTATTTTTGGCTGGTGCTTGAAGCCCTCCCATGTTTTCCTACATTTCTCTCTCCAGGGCTCATCCCTTACACTTTGTAAAAAGCCGAGATATGGCTCATTTTGAAGGGTTGAACATTTTTTATGTATTACGAGGCTCCTCTTTCACCTTGAAAGTGATTTTGTGGAAAAATCAGACCTCTTCTAGGGTTGTAACATGTTTTTTGCCTCCCAGATGTTGTAATGTATGTATTTTGATATTGGAAATGACAATGCAGGCTCTGTGAATGGGTTTCAATCCTCTACTTATGTTGTTTGTTTTTTTTCTGATATTTCATTACATGTCATCAGTTTGTGCATAATGTTTTGTTGCATTTCCATGATCTGTGTCAATCTGTAGAAGCAAAAATGTTCACCATTCCTTTGGTGCATCACCTCATTAGCATTAGTTTTAGTTTTTGCATTCCCTATCTCTGTCCCCTTGGAATTTAGAGTAGGATCTTGAATTCAAAATCTCTGCAACTTGTAAGTGATATATCTGATCAGGGGAGTTGAGGAACCAGCCTCTAACTTGGAGATTCCTTTCCCATTTTTCAAGTCCCACACTTTGGGAGAGGATTCAATGTTGTGCAATCACACTGGATGTCCAAAATGTCAAACTAGAAATCTGATCAACATCCAGGGGTGCTGTTGATTTGCAACAACAGTTTTGGCACACCCGATGGGACCTTAGAGGTCTTCATCTTCTTTGTAACAAAATTGATGTGCATTTTTTACAAGTTTCTTGCTTAAAAGAGCCCTAAATTGCACATCTGGCAACTCCAAGGAAGAAGAATCAGCTAGTTTTAGTAGTACAGACCTGAAAACTCATGAGAAGAATCACCACGAGGTCAAGAGTTAGAGAAGAAGAGGTTTTGTTTGAGTATTTGCACTTATCTCCAAGAAGAAGCAAAGAGTGAGGATAATTCAAAGGTCTCCATCTCCACCAAACAAAACTCTATCAACTCCTCCACCTAGTAGGCCTTTCATTCAATCAACAAGGGTTCTAAGGCCAATCAGAATGGCACAAAACAACCCCTATGTCAATTTCATTGGTAGCATCCCACTTGCTCTCAATGCACAAAATCCAATCCCAGTTGCAGCATTGAAAAACATTCCATACTTCACTGGAGAGAATCAGACCACTCCTGGTGATCATGTTAAGGATATTGCTAATATTTGTGCAATCCATGAGATCAATGAGATGCAAGTTGCTGTCAAACTGTTGGCATCTTCATTCAAAGGGAAAGATTTGCAATGGTTCAAGAGTCTTGCCTCAGGTTCTATCCAAAATTGGAACCAACTATGCATAGCCCTCCATGAGTAGTTTGGAGAAAAGGGAGATAACTTGTCCCTTTTGGAACAACTGACAACCATCAAGAGAGCTCCCAATGAGTAGCTGACTAACTTCAACTTCAGGTTTCAAATGACTTGGGAGAGAATTCTAGTGGCAGTAAGGCCAACAACGCAGAAGGTGATTTTCTATATTACCTTAAAGCTTTAAATTTTGATATTTCTATGTTGATTCAATCCATGGGAGGCACAACTATCCCTGTTGCTTATAGCATTGCCATTAGAGCTGAATTTTTTTATTCAAGCTGGCAAGCTAGCTCCTAGGCCTCCAATGCCATTGTTTCCAAGTTTAGAGAGCCCAAGTACTAGCCAAGTGCCTAATTTAGCTCCTATTCCCACTCCTAGAAATCAGAATTTAAGTGAAGCTTCTACTTCATCTTCTAGTGCCTCAAATGAACTTCAAGAAGTCATGAAGCAATTGCAAAATTTAGGTAATGAGTTGGTTACACTCAAGAGACAACAAGCCCAAGGTTTTAGACCTCCCTTCCAGCCTCAAGCTCAGCCTAACAGGCAGCCATACCAACCTCAAAGACCACCCAATCCAGCTACAAATTTAAACCAAGCAAGACCTCCTACCAACAGACCATTTCAGCCCTATAATCCCAATGTTATATCTGCCTCTAAGGCATTAGTGCCAGTGCAAAACAACATAGCTCAAGAGTATGATTGGTGTTTCCCATGCAATGAACCTCACAACTAGTCTATGTGCTTCAATGGTGCCTTGAATCAAGCATTAATGGTGACAACTACTGGTGTGGAGGGTGAAGGTAGTCAAGGAAATAACCAATAACCAGACACATTCCAACAACAATCAGCTCCAAATGATACCACACTTGTACACTAGTAGACAGAAGATTTTTGTGGCATGAATCAAATAGTTTTCCAAAGTGTTGTAGCCAACACAAGGTCAAAAAGGAGGAATTTGGGTGAAGAACAACCATTGGATCCAAATAATCCACAACCTCCTACTACTCCACAAATTATTGGCAAGCAAAATTCAGTTCCAAACACACAAGGGCTGCCTAAAACAGCTCTTAGGCCAACTCAAATGCTAGTTGTTGCTACCCATATGCAAGGAATGAATGTGCAGGACAAGGGACAGCAAAGAGATGCTTCATCTCCATTCAACATCATTGATCGGATGAAGAATAAAAATGTAAACATATCAATGTGGGAGTCATTATCTATCTAAGGCCAAAGAGATTTGCTACAAGCTACCATGAAGGACTGGTCAACTTCAAATCAGCAAGTCCAAATGCAAGAGAAGGTGCTCAAAAATGCTGCCCAGCCTAAGGGAATCATGGAGGATAGCAAGGTAAAATGTTGAAGCCCCCTCCATTCTATGTTTCATTGATCATTGGAAACCAATTAGTACACAATTGCATGATTGATTCCGGGCAAGTAGTTTAGTAATGCCCAAGCAAATAGCTGATTAGCTAGGGCTTCAATATGAAGTCATATCCAAAGGGGTAGTGCAATTGGATGGGACAGTAGTAACAACAGTTGGAGTGATAAAAAACTTGAGTCTTACTTTGCATGCATGCCCCAACGTTGTTGTTTTACAAGATGTCTCGGTAATAGACCTTCCACCACTCTTCACCTTATGTTTGTTAAGGGATTTCACAGCCAAGATTGGAGGTTACTTATCTGCTGATTGGACACACATGTTGTTCGAATGAGATATGGAACCAAGGCCACAATGAGATTTGAACCTATTGTAAATTTTCACATTGAGCCTTACACTCCAAGTATGATCAATACCATTTGTTCAACATTTGATCAAGAGGATTATCCAAGCACTAATGAAGCTGACACCAAGGTTGGAAGCATCCTAGATATGACTCTTGATGAATGGGAAAACAAGGTGCATGCTTTTGATCCTTATCAAGAAGTAGAAGAATCTGAGCTAGGAGTCTATTACATGCATGAAGAAAATCAGCCCATTCCTAGCATCACCAAGCTAGACCACAAGGATGAAAATGAGGTATGGCAGTTTTTTTATGGATCAAGGAGTAGAAAAGGTGCAGGAGGGGGAGATATGCTTGTTTCACCTCAAGGAGTTAAGTATTATTCAGATTTTAGATTCCAGTTTGCATGCTATAACAACACTGCTGAATAAGAAGCTTTGATACAAGGATTGCATTGGTCAATCAAGAGAGGAATAAAGAACTTGCAAGTCTTTGGTGACAGTGAGTTAGTTGTCAACCAAGTTAAGGGGCAATATGCTGTCAAGAATGATCTACTCAAGTGCTACAAAAATAGGGTGTGGGACCTCATTGAATATTTTGAGGGCTTTGGCATAAAATCCATTCCTAGAAAAGAGAACCAAGCTGCTGACATGCTTGCAGCAGTTGGGGCAGCCTTTGACATTGTTGAAAGCATTCAAAAAGATAAGGTACAGCCAAACATCCATATGATTGTGAGGCCTTCAGTACCAGACAACAATGTAAGTTGGCAAGTGTTTTAAAATGATCAACAAATCATCTATTTCTTACAGGAAGAAGCTGAGTTCTCAGCTAAAAATTAGGAAAAGTTGGAGCAGCAATATGGTGACCAAGTGGTACAGCTCAGAACCAACAAACTACCAAAGGGACTTATTACTTTGGAGTCTATTTTCAATCCTAATGATCAGTTTAGGAAGGAGAAAGAAAACATTCAAGTCAAGGGAGAAGATTCAGTGTCCATCTTGGTGGAAGAAGGCAAATCACTCTGAATTGGTAAGGTGACAACTAAGCGAGAAAGGTATGAGTTCATACAACTTTGTTAAGAATTCCCTAATGTGTTTGTTTGGAGCTATGAATATTTGAAAGGTTTTAATCCCATGTTAGCTCAACACACCATTGAATTGGATCAAGTACTAAACCCATCAGGAAAAAGCAAAGACCAGTCAATCCACACATGGAGCCTCTCATGAGAAAAGAATTGAATAAGTTGATAGAATCAAGAATAGTATTCCCTATCAAGCATTCTAGTTGGGTAGCCAATTTGGTTCCAGTTAGAAATAAGAGTGGGGAAGTCAGATTGTGTGTTGACTTTAGAGATTTGAATGGAGCATCTCTCAATGATCATTATCCACTTCCTTCCATGGAGCAGATTTTGCAAGTTGTTGCTGGCTCTGAGAGGTTTTCATTACTTGATGGCTATTCGGGTACAATCAGATTATGGTGAAAGAAGAGGATCAGTTCAAGACAACCTTTACAACCAAATGGGGAACTTATGCATATAGGAAAATGCCATTTGGGTTGTCCAACACTGGAGCTACTTTCCAAAGAGAAATGGACATGGTGTTCAAGGATTTGATTAACAACATTGTGCTGATATATCTTGATGATATCACTATTTTTTCAAAAAATGCAGCAGACCACCTCTTTCATTTGAGACAAGTGTTCTAAAGGTGCAGAAGATTTGGAGTATCCTTGAATCCTAAAAAGTGTATTTTTCTAGCCCATGAAGGAAAACTCCTTATCCACATTGTCTCCAAATAAGGATTAGCAATTGATCCAAAAAGATTTGAAGCCATAAGAGCACTACCATTGCCAAGCCACAAGAAGGCCCTTCAAAGTTTCTTGGGGAGAATAAATTTTGTTCGGAGGTTTGTCCCAAATTTTGCAACCCTTGTCAAGCCTATCACCAAGATGTTAAAGAAAAGCATGGCTTTCAAATGGACAATAGAAGGAAAGGAAATTTTGAAGCAATCAAAGAAGCCATCTCTCAAGCCCCAACTCTCATCAACCCGGATTTCTCCAAGGATTTCATCCTCTATGCATTTGGGGGTGATGATACTATTTCTACAATTTTGGTACAGCAAAACAAAGACAATGATGAGCAGCCAATTGCTTTCTTCAGCCAAAGCCTGGAGGATTATGAGGTGAGATATTCTTTCATTGAAAAGCATGTTCTTGTAGTAATCAGAAGCTTGAAGAAATTCAAGCATCTAGTTTCAAACAACAAGGTTCAGTTGCTGGTTTCTCATGTGGGAGTTAAAGACTTCCTCCTCAAAAATAATTGAATGAAAAGAGAGTAGGTTGGATTACTCGTGTCATGGAGTATGACATTGAGATCAAAGTCACCAAGTTGGTCAGAGGAAAAGGATTGTGTGAGCAGCTGATTTTGAGCAAACAAAAGGAAGCATGCAATGAGAAGGAGGCTATTTTGGCATTGCAAGACAACCATGAGCAAGGAAGCACTCAAGAGGAGAATGATGGTGTCCTCACTCCTTGCTGGACCCAAGACATAATGCACTTCCTAAACATAGGTCTATGCCCTCTAGAGATGAACAAGACAAAAAGAAGACACTTCAGATTGCAGGTTGTCCCATATGCCCTTGTTGATTATGCTTTGTTCAAGAGGGATGTGAATGGAGTGTTGTTGAGATGCATTGGTACAAATCAAATTCATAGGGTGTTGGAAGAGTTCCATGGTAGATCAGCTAGTGGTCATTTTGCACCAAGATTGATAGCTCGAAAGATCATGAGGGCTGGCTATTATTCACCCAAGATTTTCAATGATTGTTATGCACAGATCAAGAGGTGCAAGAATTGTGCATTCTTCACAAGTAAAGAGAGGCTAGCCACCCTTCCATTCAATCCAATTTCAGTTGACCAGCGATTCATGCAATGGGGTTTAGACTTTCATTAGAGTCATTAATCCCAATTCAAGCCAAGGGCACAAATAGATTTTAACAGCCACAGATTACTTCACCAAGTGGACTAAAGCAGTAGCACTCAAGGAAGTAAATGAATCTAGCATCCTGGACTTCTATGAGGGAATAACAACCAGATTTGGCATACCTGCTACAATAATATTAGATAATGCATTGGCATTCATTGGGTCTAAGGTGACTGAATGGGCTGTCAAGAATGGGATCTACCTAAGCACTTCATCAAACTATTACCCTCAGGGTAATGGCCAGGCTGAATCTACAAATAAGAACTTGTTAAGAATCATTAGGAGGACCCTTGATGAAAATCAAAGATCTTGGCATACTAAGTTGAAATCAGCCTTATGGGCTGATAGGATAACTCCTAAAAGATCTACAGGTAACTCTCTATTCAATCTTGTTTATGGAAGAGAGGCACTTTTCCCATGTCACTTGAGTTGCCAACATTGGAACTCATGAAACAATTGGAGTTGTCGGAGTTTTAGCCCATGGAAGTCGGATATGCGGGGATTGATGGAGCTCCAAGAAGTCAGAAATCAGGCATCCCAACCAATGGAGAAGGATCAAGCCTTGATCAAGAAGACCTTTGATAGGAAGGCCAAGAATAGATATTTCCAAGTTGGAGATCTAGTGTTAAAATGGGATGCAGATAGAGCAAAACCGGGAAAGCATTTGAAATTTGATGCCATTTGGAGTGGCCCATACATGGTCACAAAGTGTAAGGAAAACAATGCTTTCCAATTGTCTTCATTGGATGGTGAAGAATGACAGATTCCAGTCAATGGGATCTATCTAAAGCATGACTACTAAAGGGAATTCTCCACCTTGTACATATTAGCTAGGTTTTCATTCCTCCAAGTGCTTATGCACATTGTTTTGTTGTATATTAGTTTTTTTTTCCCTAAGTGCTTTGGCATAGGCTTGCTGTCCCTGGAAATGTGTCTTACAGGCCTTGCTCCAATCAGATGATGTTCCACCCTCCATTTTCCTCCTTACAATGTTCTATTCAGTTGGGGTACCAAACAGAGAATTTGATGACTCCATGCCTAATGAATTGCTTCAGAACTGGTAACTTCATCCAACAGGAAGATGACCCCTCTGAGTCACTAACATTGTTATCCAAAATGTACCCCTTGCTCATTTTTTGGCTAACTCCTTTCATTCTTCCCTCTCTTGTGCGTCAGTCATAATTTTTTTATTTTCGAGCACTCAAATATTCTAGAAATGGCACCATTGGATGGAGCTCTTTCTCATATTTCCGGAAAGGTAAAGTTTTCCTTCTAACTCCATGTATTTTTGAAGTTATGGCCCGACGGATTTTTGTGGGAAATTTTCCCCTGAAAGGCCCACAGCCAATGAAATGGCACCACATGTCCAAGGAAGTGGCGGGGGTCGGAGGAAAACTTGGTTTTTTTACCAAGTGTTTGGCAAAGTTTTCAAAAGGGATATTTTTCCTGCTGCAGCCCGCCGAAGAATTAGATTATGCCACATGTTCAGGGGGAAGAAATTGAAAAATTGACTAAGTGTTAGCGCCATGGAAAATTTCAAAAGCAAGGCCCGCTGACCAATCATGCTACGACATGTGTCCTATGGCATCAGACCTTCAGAGGGCAGAGGAAATATTGGAATTTTGGTGAAGTGTTTTGGTAAAAGGGAATGGAGAAGTTTTTGGCCCACTGCCCCACCGACCAATTAGATTATGCCACGTGTCCATGGGCACGTGGGGTAGCAGAGTGCGGGGGGAGATTGGGATTTTTTCCCCAAAGCTAAAATGAAAAGGAAAAATGTTTACCCAGGCCCTACATCCAGTAAGCCGCTGCCATGTGTCCGGACCTGTGGGAGATGGGAAAAATTTGGGAAATTTTCCCAAAGGAAAAGGAAGGAAATTTCAAAGGAAAAAATCACCCCCACGAACGCGAACTAATCACATCTTGCCACATGTCTGGTGGCGGAAAAGATACAAGACAAGCCCGCATGGAAAATTCAAAGGGAAAGGCCTGAAATGAATGAGGTTTTTCCATGTGTCTGATTCAAGAAATAGGATCAAACAGTGATGGAAAATTTAGGAGGATAGGCCCGCGGCCAATCAACACGTGCCACGTGTCCTCAGATCATCAACCCGATAGGGAATTTTTGGAAAATTTTCGAAAGGGAAAAACAATGGAAATGAAGCATTAAAGGCCCGCGCCCAATCAAAACATGCCACATGGCACCTGGAATGGTGGAGCATAGGGGAATTTTGGAAAATCTTCCAAATGACCAAAAAGTGGAAGATTTAAAAAAATTTGCCCTTGATCCGATTTGGCCCTGTTTTGCCCTATAATTTCAAATGGCCATATCTTTCGATCCAAATCTTGGTTTTTCATGTCTTTATATCAACGAAATATGGTGAAATTATCTACAAGATTCCGAGGTCATTTTTGTATTTTGATGGATTTTGGAGAGAGAAAATTGAAAAACACCTCTGGCACGTGGTCATGGATAGAAATGACATTTCAACCACCATTTTTAATGAAGAATGGCTCGCATTCTCTCCCAGCATGGTGAAAAATGTCAAGGGATGGGCCTGTAAGGATACCCATGCTATTTGATTGCATTTTTGGTTGGTGGTTGAAGCACTCTCACATTTTTGCATGTTTCTCTCTCTAGGCTCATCCCTTGCCTTTGTAAAAGCTAGATTTGGCTCATTTTGAAGGGTTGAACATTTTTTATGTATTCCAGGTTCCCTCTTTCACCTTGAAAGTGATTTTGTGGAAAAATCATACCTCTTCCAAGAATGTAACATGTTTTCTACCTCCCAGATGCTGTAATGTATGTATTTTGATATTAGAAATGACAATGCAGGCTCTGTGAATGAGTTTCAATCCTCTGCTTATGTTGTTTGTTTTCTTTCTGATCTTTCATTACATGTCATCAGTTTTGTGCATGATGTTTTGTTGCATTTCTATGATCTGTTTTAATTTACGAAAGAAAAAATGTTCACCATTCCTCTGGTGCATCACCTCATTAGCATTAGTTTTAGTTTTTGCATTCCCTATCTCTGTCCCCTTGGAATATAGAGTAGGATCTTGAATTCAAAACCTCTACAACTTGTAAGTGATACATCTAATTATGGGAGTTAAGGAACCAACCTCTAACCTGGAGATTCCTTTCCCATTTTTCAGGTCCCACACTTAGGGAGAGGATTCAATGTTGGTGCAATCACACTTTGGACGTCCAAAATGACAAACGAAGTTTGATCAACATCCGAAGGGTGCTTGCTGATTTGCAACAACAGCTAATAGAGTGTTGATAGCACTAAAATAAGGTGTAACCTTCCCAAATCCAAATGACGTAGAAGTAAAGATGTGAGGCTAGGATTTGTGAAAGCACACGTAGTTGATATGTAACCAAAAAGTACGAGAGAGATACAAAAATGGAAATCCTAAGCTAGTAGAGTGGTGATAACACCAAAATAAGGTGGAACCTTCAAATACGAATGACACAAATGTAAAGACATGAGGTTGGGACACTTAAAACACATATAGTTGAGATGTAAAGAAAAATTAGAAAATGAAATATGCAAGAGGATAGAATATTCTCATCAAACGTAACTATTTTAAGGAAAGAGTAAAATTACATTTTTATTAATTAAAATTCAAAGGATTAAATATAGATCGAGGCATGAGAATCACAATTTAAAAATTATACGATTCAAGAGAATGAAGTTTCTATTTTCACAAGGAAGAGCTTGAAAATATGTTAAGGAAGGAAAAGTGAGAATAACACTTAAAACTTATGCAAGAACTTGTATTTATACAATTTTTTGCCAAGGATAAAGTGAAGAGACAGAGGAGAAGGGCACTAGAGCTAGAGTTGATTATGTCTCGAAATGCATTGAATGGGTGTGGGTGTCATAAATTCCTATGGGGATTACTTGTAGTACAGGAATGGGCACCTCCAAATGCATCCAACAACCATATAAAAACTCCTTGATTCTATTATATGCCATCATATTGTGAAACACGGTGTCATAATCCATTAAATTTTTGTGGTTGGGGTGGTTAGCTCTTTGGTTCTAGTTTTAGCATGGCTTTGAGACCTCTTGTGCATTTTACTACATTATGTGGCTTCTACCGCAATCTTTTAAAATTTAATACCTCTGCAGACCTATAAAAATTTCTCCCATCTTTCCTTGAAGAGTAGAAACATCATGTTCCATCCACGAGCATCTAATCCTTTGATGTATGGCCCTTTGAGATAATTAATAATTTCATCATTAGGCAGACTTGGAAAGTTCATGGAACATTATAATTCCTTAAACCCGAGTAACATTAGTTTTAATATTCTACAAATTTCTAAATTAGTTTCCATTCATTTCAATACCATGCAGACCAACTAAAATTGTGTCATGCACCTTGTGGATCCCTTGAAATTATAATTCTACCTTGAAATGATGACTCAAAATGCTTCAATCCATGAATCTCATTCCTTTCTTCGTGGGGTTAGGATAACCCTCGAACACTAAGTTCTAACATTTCGTGGTATTTTGAACCAGTCTCTTACGGATTTTTCTAGAGCCTAAAAATGGTTAATTCCTTTTGATGAGATGTTCAAAATTACAATGGGTGTAATTTTAGACAACAATTTGGCAACATTCAAAGTGAACATCTGTTTGTTAGATGGAAGAGACCAACCACCTTGGAGCATCCATTGGGCATTGAGTCAATTTTATGAAGAAAATTTGATCTTACCTTGAAAACTATTTTAGGAATCCAATTGAACTCAACACAAGATTAAAGTTGATTTTGGAGTCTTGAAATAATTTATACTTGAAAAATCACTCTTTGATTTGATTTTTCTATGATAATATGTCTCTAGGATAATCAGCGCATGACTACAAGTGACTCCAAAACTTATGTACAAAGTGAAAGATCATACATACTCCAAGTGAAACATGCGAGAGAGTGCACGAGTTCTTATTCGAAATAAAATATCACAAATATTGAGGAAAATGTCACACAATTGGTGATCAACACAAAATAGAAGGAGATTATCTCCAATAACACACATAAAATAGAATTTTTACAAGATGCAATGAAACAACTTAATGAGAGTGTTTGAGATAAATCCTGCTTAGTTGGGATTGGCAATACCTCTCCATCAAGTTTAGATAAATCAAAAGAGTTAACCTCTCTGTAATAAGTGATATTATATGGCCCACTAAAAAGTGCATAAAATTTGGAATTACACCCAAGTTTATCTTTATCCAAGTCTCATTTAAGAAATCAATCACCAACTTTGAAAATTTGTGGCTTTGTTTTCTTTTCAAATTGATACTTGGTAGATATTTGATGTTTCTTCATCTAATCCATGGATGATTTTTAGTTCTTCAAGTTGAACCACCTCCGTCATTCATATTTCTCTTTGATCCACTCCTTAAAATTCCAATTGCTTAGCTAGCTCCAATGAAGGAAGTTCAAGTGATATTGGGAATCTAGCTTCTTTACCATATACTGAGGACAAATAAGTAATTACCAGTCAATTTATTTGGAGTGATTTTGTCATCCTAAATATCACTTGTTACCTTAGTATGTCATTTCCTTTGATTTATCTACATAGTTTTCTTCATGATACTGTTCAAGTTCTTGTTAGTATATTCCACCAAACCATTACCTTGTGGGTAATAGTTTGAGGAATTATTCAAGTAAAATCCATTCTAAGAGCCCAATCAGATATTTTTGATCCTATAAATTCCTTAGCATTATAAAAAATGATGGTTTGAGGAACCCCAAACCTTGTCGCAATGTTTCTTTAGGAAATCAAGGATGACTGATTCATTTTCCTCCTTGAGTGGTATGGCCTTGGTCCATCTGGTGAAGTAGATTCTTGTTGTCAATACCCATTTGTGACCCATACTAGATGGAGGATTAATCATGCCTATGAAATCTAGTCCCCATTTAGAAAATGGCTCATCTACTGAATAAAATTAAGGGGAAGGGATTTTAAGCTTTTATTTCCTATGAAGAAAGCACATTATTTACATCTCATAACCCATTGATATGCATTTACAAATAATGTAGGCCAAAAGTATCCTATTCTAAAAAATTGCATTGGTGTATCCTTGGTTAAGAAATTCCTACCTAAGGAGCCATCATGGAACTTAGGAAGGACTTTATCCATTTTTCACCTTCAATGCATCTTAACAAAACCCCATACAAATTCCTTTTGAAAATAATGTCATCAATTAGAACGTAAATAATTTATTATAACCTCATATGTCTTCTTCTTGTCTTGTTGAAACTGGGAGGATAGTTGTCGGTTTCTAGGAATGTCACCATATCATTCATCCAAATTCCATAGATAGGCTTAATTTATTTATCTTTTGGATTCTCAATGTTACATGGATCCTCTCAGTAGCTTGTACTTTTTGTAAATCTATGAATAAATAAGTTTCTTCATGATTTTCCCAAACGTCTCCAAAGCAAGTCACTCACACAAAGGTGCCCCGCCTTACCAACTTTCTAACCTTGATTATCACATCGAAATCCATAATTTTGGTAGCATATCCTACTCTTTTCTCACTAATTTGCACCCCCATGATGAAATATCTCACACTAGGATGTGATACTAAAACTTTGATGTGGCTAATAACTAGAAAAGGTTTAATTTTCTTGAGATCCCGTAGGATGACAAAGACATGTTACTCCAAATTATTGTATCTAAGTTAAAAATATTTCAATGTTTGGATAAATAAATCCACATGCTACTCTCTGACCTTCATTATTCTTTTTAGTGATAATTATGGCTATGCTAAGATCCACTCCATAAGCATAAATGATGAAATCCTTTATGAATTTTGGATTGATGGGTGACAATGATTAAGGTATTGCATCTTTGATCTTATTGAATATTTATTTTCCCTCGTAGTCCATTTTAAAACAATGTATTTACTTAGCATCAAGGTAATCGGCCTTACCAGTCCTACACAATTAGGAAATAATTTCCTTAAAAAATTGATCTTGTTAAGGAAATATTGGAGATCCTTTTTATGAGTTGGAAAGGAGAGAGAGAATGGTCCATATTTTGAGACAACATGACCCAATAAATTACCATCTAGGAATGCAATGATTAATTTCTTGGGGTCCAATAATACTCCAAATTCTCTACATATTTCAAATAATTGTTCTAGATGTTCCATATGTGATTTTTTTCTTTGATAATACTATAATATCATCTAAATAAACCATAACAATATGATTTATTAGTTTTCAAAAGGAAATGTCCATTTCTCTTTGAAAGGTGGAACCCACATTTGAAAAACTAAAAGGCATCTTCTTATTTACATATGCTCCCCATTTGGTTCTAAATGCAATTTTATATTGGTCCTCTTCTTTGATCTTGATCTAATTGAAGCCTGAATAGCCATCAAGCATGAAGACTATTTCATATCTAGCCATTGTTTGAAGGATTTGTTCCATGGAAGGAAAAGGATGATGATCTTTTATTGAATCTTTTTTAGATCCCTAAATTCCACATAGAGCCTTATTTCTCCATTCTTCTTCCTAACAATAACTAAATTGGTAACCCATGATGAATACTTGATAGACATATTATTTTTGACTCAATGAGTTTGGACAATTCATCCCTCGTGAGGGAATCAATCTTGGGGTTTACAGGCCTCTATTTTATCTTATTTACTTGGCATCATGATCCAAATCAATAGCATGTTGAGAAATGTTGGGATCAAACCCTTTTAGATCCTCATAGCTCTATGAAAATACATCATGAAAATCTGGTAGACAAAAATAAAATCTTGTTCTTCTTCAAAGCACTACATACCTTTCCCAAAAAAATATATTTTCCTTTCTTAACATGGATTGGATTGCAATCTCTAATTCTTATGGACATGTCTCTACTTTTCCCTTCTATCTCATCATCATGATTAAATATTTTTTCAAGGGTAATTAGTCCTTTAGGTTACAAGATACCCTTAGATGTTGGTTGTACTCAATCACCATGATATCTAAATTTTTTTGGCATGACTAAAGTACTAGCACCATAACCTATCATACAATTCTAACATGTAACATCCACTTTTAATGAATTAGAAACAAGGGAATTTTTTTTTACATAATGTTCTTTGTACTAAGTTCATATAATTCAGAAAACACATTCCATTGCTAATCCATCTCATAACAAAAAACCATATGTAGTTGTAATGACTCGGTGAAACAAAAATCTCTCATTCTATGACTCAGTATTAAACCAATCTCTCGTGTTAAATTTTTCAAGTGTATACTATGTATACTTTGGTTCTTTTACCCATAAAGGGTCACTAAATTGTTATGTCTAAGAATCCTATCTGAATATCCGTTCTTGATATTCATCCAAATCCTACAACTTAGACTAGGTGACATAAAACAATGCAACCAACAAATTGTGATACTTTGGCCAAAGTTTTAAACATGGTTACCAAGTTTACATTCCAAAAAGGCATACTCATTGAAAGAAATATGTCTTTCACAACACTCATGTTGTTATCTATATTTGTCTACCTTGAATTTTGTCAATCAAACCCGAGTTAAAGTTTCACACTAAGTAGGGGAAGCTCATAGACACTAGTGTGGAAAATTACTCATGTTGACTAAGGAAAAGTAGACATACTCAATTGAATTTCATCGATTGGGAGTATTTATTTATCCTAAGTAAACATGATTTGACCACTACCTTAGTCCTTGTGTCTATCTTTGTTTGGAGTTAAACTATGAACCGAATTTCCACTTATGTCAATTGAGTTAATTGAACTAAGTGGGATGTTGAGGCATAGTTGGCTATATCATAGTATCCTCGTAACGATTCCCATAATTATGAGGGTACTGTTATATCCCGTATATTAAAAAAACCTAGTAATTTCCTTCAACTAAACTAACATACTTAAAAACATTAGATTATTAACCCATCAATTTATTATCTTGTTTAAATTATTGTTAAACAATGCACCTAAGGTTTCACTAAGTATGATTGATCCAAAGAAGGATACAAAATGCGCTTTTATGCCAAATGAAGGTATTTATATAAAATATATGTTTAATCAAATGAACCATTAATCTTAACCCTTATATCTATAAATCGATACATATGAATTCAATAATTAGTAAGTAAGATCATTAAGTTTTCTTTTGAGGTTTATCATTATAACAATCGTGATTGAAATCTTATGCATTATAATTAGAGATATCGTAATGTCTAGATATTGTTATTAATTATTTTAAGCTTTCCCAACCATTTATTTTTACATATAAGAGCATATACCCAATCATCCCTTTATGATTTAAACTTAATCTCTTAACAAGATAAAATATATAGTTCATATTTAATGATGAAAAGAAGTATCCTTTTCTTTCATACCAAGGGCTATTTCCCATTAATGAAATCTGAAAACTTAAGGTTTAGATTCATAAAGGAATGCTACATTCATCTATATAAAACTATCTCGTATACCTTATTCTTTATGAGGATCTATCATTCATAATCATCATTCTTAAACCCTATTCCAAAATGAAAAGAATTGAAAATATAAGTATAGATCCTTATCCCAAGTATCATATTATAACTTAGAATCCATTAAGTCATGAATATCATTATTTAATTATATAAAAATAGTCCCTTCATGTAGGTAAATATCTAGGAACATTATTCAAATCTAAGTCATACAAGACCTTAGAAAAAATCAGAAATCAATAACCCTTCACAACAATTATTTTATCAAAAAAGAGGGATTTCTTTACTCTCAACTTAATTAATATTCCATAAGTCTATAAGAAACATCTTCCATCATTACAAAACCAATTTTATTACATCCTTATGATTCTACAACAAGTTCTTTTTAAGAGAATTTTCAATACATAATCATCTAAATGAAAAAAATGATTTCATCAATAAAAAAATGAAACTTTTTATAATTCTTTCTCCTTTCACTTTGCACTGAAGTCCATCTCAGTAAATTGTTATCATGAGTCAGTTCACAAGAATGAGCATGATAAAAACTATAACATTAAAACAATATGCTTTTATCTAACTATTTCGTAAAAGGAACCCTGTTATTTATGTAAAAATTCTGAGTACACAATAATAAGATCATTAAGAAGGACTTCCTAAAGGGTCACAAAATCAGAAGTAGAGAAGAGATGCTAATTCAATTTAAGTATCATTTCCATATAAGAAGTTAAAAAATTCAACAGGATCTAAATCTAATACGTAAACTTTTGCTTTCCAACTCTATGAAATCACACAAATTTGTTGTTCTACTTTCAACTTTGGTAAAATGACAGATTGATTGAAGATTAGAGCTTTAATGACTGGTTATCTAGTGTTATGGAAAGGTAATTGCAGATAATAGGAAATCATTCAAACTCCAAACACTAACAATTTTATCCTAGAAACTTCCAATGGAGGAAAACCAGTTGGGAAGGGAAAAATGCTCTTTCTTCCCACTTTTATTGGTCAATTATAGACAATTACAGATTACAAGAAGTAGAAAATGGAGAAAACAATGTAAACCTCTCCCTTCCTATGCTTGTTTTCTCTATTTCTACACCTTTCTCCTACAATTCCACTCCAGCACTGAAGATATTTCTCACTTGCTCTCATTAAACTTATAACTTTTGTCTTTGATCTATTTGGATCTTAGAATTATGAATTCTCTTACTCCTCCTTGTATTTATAGCCTTCTCCCATGTCTTCCCATGCACTAGATAATGGAAAAGGTTAGGGAGGGAAGAGACATAGTCAGGCACTTCAAATTCACATCCATTCATGCTCCATTCTTATTTTATGTTCAAATTCTTAGGACCACCTCTCTAAGTATACTCCTAGTTTCAAGACTACCACCCTAGCTAGGCGTTGGTTACAGGACCACCACCCCTATAGGGTGGTATTTTTATCCATAACCTTCGTTTACCTCATTTTCTTCAATTCTTCTTCTTGGTGTTGATAGAACTAATGAAGTGGTGTGTTTTCTAGATCCCTATAGATCATACCTCCCCTATTTAGGAGGCTTTTGGTCCCAAAACATCTTAATGAGGTAGTGGTAGAGGAATCAACTCCCTCTCTTGCTCTTGTGAGTACCACCGGATCTACCTTGGTGTCTTCTCTCATCCAACCTTCTAAGACTCCCATGGATCTCTATTTTTCTACTCTAGTGTTACATCCTTTGTTGAGTTACCTCAGTATAATCCTCTTTAGAATGCAACTTTTGTATCTTTCCTTATTTGTCATGTATAGATTTTGTTAGTTGTTGCGAGCTCTTACTGACTTGCTATCATGTGCATCTAAATGAAGTATGGCCTAAAGGTTTTTTTCCAACCTACTCAAGTATGGTGAAGGTCCCATACAATAGTGGTTTAGTTATTCTTTCTTGTCTTTTTCTCTTGATATAGATTGGTTGAATCCCATCCATGTATGTTGTTGTTATAGTCACCATTGTTCCTTGTATCTCCTCTTCTCCATGTTGCCCCACGGTTAGGTAAACTTATACTTTGAAACTTGATAAAATCAAGTAATTTTCTTGTTCTACATTCAACTTTGGAAAATGACAGATTGATTGAAGATTATATCTTTATTGACTAATTATCTAGTGTTATGGAAAGGAAATTGTAGAGAATAGGAAAGAATTCAAACTCCAAACACCAACCTTTTTATCCTGGAAACCTCCAATGGAGGAAAACTAGTCTGGGAAGGGAAAAACACTCTTTCTTCCCACTTTTACTAGTCAATTATAGACAATTACATATTAAAATAAGTAGAAAATGGATACAACAATGTAAACCTCTCCCTTCTTATGCTTCTTTCTCTATTTCTACACCTTGCTCCTACAATTGCACTCCAGCATTGAAGATCTTGCTCACTTTCTCTCATTAAACTTATAACTTTTCTCTTTGATCTCTTTGGATCTATGAATGTTGAATTCTATTTATCCTCGTTATATTTATAGCCTTCTCCCATGTCTTCCTGTGCATTGGAGAATGGGAAAGGTCAGGAAGGGAAGAGACACAATCAGGTGCTTCAAATTCACATCCATTTGTGCTCCATTCTTCTATTTTGTTCAAATGTCTCGGACTATCACCCTGAGTAGACCGGTGGTTTCAATACTAGCACCACAGGTTGGGCATTGGTTGTAGGACCAAAGCCCCTATAGAATAATTTCTATAACCACCACTTTGTACAGCAGTGATGATTCTATCTAGAACCTCTGTTTTTACCTCATTTCCTTCATTTTTTCAATTCTTCTTCTTGGTGTTGATGGAACTGATGAAGTGGTATGTTTTTGGATCCCTATGGATCATACCTCCCCTGTTTAGGAGTATTTTATTCCCACAAAATCTTATTGGGGGAGTGGTAGAGGAATCAAATCCCTCTCTTACTCCTTCGAGTACCACTAGGTCTACCTTGGTGTCTTCTCTTGTCTAACCTTCCAATACTCCTATGGATCTCTAGTTTATTTCTCCAATGTTACATCCTCCATCGAGTTTCCTTGAGTACAATCCTCTTTGGAATGTAGTTTCTCTATTTTTCCATCTTTGTCATGCATAGATGGCATTAGTAGGTGCAAGTTCTTATAAATTTCTATCAAGTGCATCTACATGAAGTATGGCCTAAAGGTTTCTTTTCCAACCTACTCAAGTATGGTAAAGGTCCCATACTATAGTGGTTTAGTCCTTCTTTCTTGTATTTGTCTCTTGAGATGGATTGGTTGAATCCTCTCCATGTACATTGTTGTTATAGTCACCATTGTTCCTTATATCTCCTCTTCTCCTTACTACCCCATGGTTAGGTCCAAGAAAACAATAGGCGAGATATGGTAATTTCATAACGAAAGTTTGTTTTTCTCCTTGAATGAGTAGTTCTTGTGGTGGATTCTTCTGCAAAAACTAACAAGTGCTATCCAAAATATTTGTGCTCTAAACTCCATTTTTCTTTTCTTACAACAAAAGTTTAAAAAGTAATGATTTTCCTAAATAATTATTTGTTCTTGGTTTGCACTTACCATAGCCTTCTTTGATTTTCTCTGGTGTTCCCAGATGTTGAAACTAACTCCATCCTTGACCCATCTATACCAGTTCTCCCTCCTTATGAACACAACATCCCTGGTATACAAGTAAGGACTTCTAAAAACAATGTTAAATGCATCAAGTGGAATGATATCAGCCTCTAATACATCAATATATTGGGTATTTATCCCAAACTAAAACTTAAACTTTCTTGTAACATGTATTTCTACACCCTTCTTCACCCATCTCAGTGGGTATGGATATGGATGTATGTAAGTCTCTAGACCAAGTTGTTCTACAACCACATCATGAATCAGATTTGACCGAGAACTGAATCTACTAAAGTGTTTACCTTGGTCTTCTTTATTTAGATTTTGACTTGAAATAGCTTACTCATCTCTTCTTCTTATGATGCCTCATACATGTTAGTGGTCATGTATCCCATCCTTTTGTCTACATTTGAATCATCCTCAAACTCCACCTCTCCTTGTGTCTTCATAGTGGCCATGGATTTATTTGAATCCTTGGTTCGGTACTTTGGGTGTAATTCCCGATGCAAATTCCAATATGTGGCATCAATCTATCCATTTATATCACAATTATTATATAAATTCTTAGGATATTTATAAGTATGCAAATCAGTAGCCATGTTTACCTTTCCATTTACCTCTTCTACTTTTCTTCCCTTGTTATTTCTCCTACTGATCTATTGACCGGTCTCCCTTTTGCTCTATCTCTTATTGCTTCTTCTTGTCATCAATGCGGTATGATTTTATAAATGATTCACTGAGATCCTTGGGCTTCATGGAGATTACCTTCCTCTAAAGGTGAGTGTGAAGTCCTCCCAAATACTTGGTCTGAATGTCCTTATCCTCCAAACATGGCTTGTCTCCAAAATTCCCTAGTGTAGTCCTACACACTTTGATTGCTTCCCTTCCTAAAGTACTACCACTTAATCATCTTATCAGTAATATGGAAAATAGGATATAATATAGCTCTAATAAATTCTTTAAAACCTTTCCAAGTGTTGCCAATAGAATGTTTCTTCTTCTCACAAGTGGCTAGATGGGTTTTCCACCAAATCAGAGCATGACCTTCCATTTTGAGACATGCAAAGGTGATCCTTTGTGCCTCAGTGACATTATGCACACTAAAATAGACTTCCAACTATTTTATCCATTTATCTAGTAATTTTACATCTACTTGTCCTTCAAAATTCTTTATTTCCACTTTTGTTTCAACTTTAAAAGGTGTATGAGCAGATTTTACCTTTTCACTTACAATTGGCATCTCTTCTTCATGCTCTTCCCATTCTTCCTCTTCATGGCTCTTTCTAATACCAAATTTTTGTGTCAATATTTGAACCACTAATTCCATGGAATCTTTCTTAACCAAAGTTGTATTTTGCAGATCTGAAATCTCTTCTTGTTTTCTATGCAACCTATCCATCATGGTCTCTAGCCTTTCACCTCTGAGACCAAGTTTTCTTCCTCCATTTGAGTTTGAATTCTCTATTTATACTTCTTCGTAGAAATTTCTAGCTAGCAAGGTAAAAAATATTTTCATTTGGACCTATTCATTTTCATACAAATCAAAAGAAAGAATCGAATACCACAGTCTTGGATATATAATCAGCTCTGATACCAAAATGATCTGTAAACTTCTACTTTGGAACTCTACAAAATCACACAATTTTTTTGTTCTACTTTCAACTTTGGAAAATGATATATTGATTGAAGATTATATCTTTATTGAATAATTATCTAGTGCTATGGAAAGGAAATTATAGAGAATAGGAAAGAATTCAAACTCCAAACACCAACAATTTTATCCTGGAAACCTCCAAAGGAGGAAAAATTGTCGAGAAGGAAAAAATCTCTTTCTTCCCACCTTTATTGGTCAATTATAGATAATTAAATATTACAAGAAGTATAAAATGGAGACAAAAATGTAAGCATGTACCTTCCTATGCTTTTTTTTTCTCTGTTTTTACACCTTGCTCCAACAATTCTACTCCAACACTTTGAAGATCTTTCTCACTTTATCTCATTAAACTTATAAATTTGCTCTTTGATCTCTTTGGATCTCTGAATGAAAAATTCTCTTACTCCTCCTTGTATTTATAGCCCTATCCCATGTCGTCCCATGCACAAGAGAATGGGAAAGGTCGGGGAGGAAGACACACACTGTCAAACACTTCAAATTCACATCCATTCGTGCTTCATTCTTCTTTTCTTGTTTAAAAGCCTCAAGACCACTGCCCTTAGCGGACCAAGTCGATTTTAGGACCAAGTGCCACAGCTAGGTGGTTTTGCGGACCATCACCCCGTAGGGTGCTATTTCTATCTAAAACCTTTGTTTACCTCATTTACTTCATTTTCTTCAATTATTCTTCTTGGTGCTGATGGAGATGGTGAAGTGTTGTGTTTTCTGGATCCCTATGGATCAAATTCCATATATGTCACAACCTTAGCAATCATTTCAACATGATAAGAATCAACTACAATTAATTAAGAAAATACTTAATCCAAATCATGATCAATCCATATTGACTTCAATTTTATTCACCAAGAAAAGTTCCACTATAACATAGTCGATCCTAATTGATCAATTAAAAATGAATTGATCTAAAAACACATGATTTGATAAGAGCAAAATGTCGATCCTATAAAAATCTATTTCATATCAAAAACTAAAAGTTTTGGACATAAACACTAATGATCTAGTATGGACAACAACTATCCAATAAACTCTTCCATCAAAATTCCTACCTCTAACCAAGATGATACCATAGCAATGAACAACTCAACAAGCAATCAAAGATATAAACACTTAATTTTCTAAAGGAGAGTTATTCAATCCTTCACAAGTCTATTAAAATACACGAATTATAGTTCTAGAAGGATCTTCTATATTTCTCAAGAGAGTTCAAACCTATTTGAATAAAACATAACCATCACAATAATGCATTCCAAAGAAACAATCAATAATTATATGTTTAATAACTCCCATGACAAGCTAAAGGATAATGCATTCCAAAAGGTTTCAAGAAACTGAAATGCAGAGCATAGTCCTACCAAGAAGGAATAATATCCAAGTTTTAAGGAATGAAAACTTCCTTACCTAAGGTCAAGGTAGACCTCTCAATATCCGACTTGTTTTAAACAACCAAAAAAAAAAAAGAAACTTCTCTCGGACCATGAAACTATCACAATCATGCGAGTACAATCTCAAGGAGATGGTTCATAGGATCAAACATTCAAAAAAACATTCATTCATTATCAAGAAGACAATGACTACTTAAACACAAGAATTACAGAGTTGAAAAATAACTAAAATCAATCATAATACCTCAAACACGATGCTCAAGGCTCCACCATTCTTCACAGGATAAAAAGGAAATGAACCCAATTCCATATTAACAAAAACATGGATCTCTTATAAAATAAACCAAGTTCCAAAAATTTCAGATGGCCTAAGGAGGGTATTAAAACATCAAAAAAAAAAAGAAGATATAAATAGGAAGCTCATTTCGACCTAACAACATGCACTTACAAAGTGCATGCTCAAAACCACCTTAAAAATTCCCATTCGGGGTTGAGCACGATCCTTTTAAAACAAAAAAAAAAAAAGATCTAAATAAATCTTAAGCCAAAACGAAGGTCAATAAACTGATACCAAATCCCAAAATAGGCCTACAAGAACAAGTCGACCATCATATTGATAATACAACCAAAACAGAAAACATTCAAACACAACAGAGGTTCTAAAAACAAGCATCATTTTATTACGTGAATAAATTCATCCTAACAACTGTTACACCAACCCTAATTTCACAACAACAAGGTGAGTTCCATAGATCAAGAAACTTAAAACTGAATCCTGCAAAATGCACAAATGCAAAAGGATACAACAAGGTGATATTTTATCAAACATAGACTATCGTTGAAATTTCATACCCTCTTTTCCAAATATGCAACACACATGCTTTCTAAATCCATTCAAAAACTTAGATTCATTAAAATATTCTATTTCACAAAACTATTCTTATCCAAGAAACTATGTCCAAAATAACTCACATAAGCAATAAGGAGAAAATATTCACACAAGAAAACATTCTCAGAAATGTTTTCATGAAGAGCAACATTCTTTTAACGAAAATGTATAAATAAAAGTAAGATATTTTAAAGAGATAGGTCCTATCATGCTTGATAGTGCTCCTACCTTCCTTCCTTGCTTCAATCCTTGAAAAAAGATTCCACATAAATATTTCCAAAAAAACACCAAAGCAATTCACCTGAAATGTTTCCCATTTTCTTCTTATAGTTTTCATGACCAAATTTTACCTTTATTTCCACCATGCGAGGGAAAATTTAAACATGTAATAGAATTGAACTGAGAGCTCAAAAATGAAAATACCACATGGAGAGATAAGAAGCACACAAAAATTGAATGCACAATGAAACCAAACGGTTTATTTTTCCTTGAACCCATTCTACTATTCGCCAAGTGGTTTTCAATTGGTTCAGGATCATAAATACAACAGGACTGATAGAGTCCCCTCTAAAAACTCCTATCCAATCTTATCCTCAATTAGTTACAACTAGTAGTTGAAAAATTCATTCCATCAAAATAGTAGATTTTCTAGCTCGACAACCTTCCACCATATTTTACCTTGGCCAAAGTTGGTGAGACAGATTTATTTAATACCACATTAAAACCTTGCCATGCATTTGGAATGGTGTCACCACCATCCAAATCAAATTACTAACAATGTCCACCCCCTCCTCCTTAGGTTAGGTCGATGTCCATAGGTTAGGTTTCCCCAACATTAGTTTAAGACCATAGTTTAGGATCTTAGGCATAGTTCCAATAGTTTAGGATTAATTAGAGTTCAAACTTAGGATAGTCCCTCATTAGGATTTAATCAACCAATTCATATAATTGCCATAGCATAAGTTTAGGATAAGATAAAAAATCAAACACTTAGATTAATTAGGTTCTAATTAATCAAAGAACATTACCTCTCGTAGTTCTTAAAAATGACGAATCAGAACACCTTGAAGGATGAAATAAAATTATTCTATAGGATGCCCCTATGACCCCAGTTCAAGCCTGGGTATAGAAATCAGATATTCTGATTGGCTTGATCAAGATGACATGGCGTTATCTAATTTTAGAAGATAGAACATATAATCTACATCAACATGATTAATTAGTTTTAAAGAGTACATCGTCTTCAAAATTAGAATCACATATCAACCTTGCTACTTCATTAACAAAAGTGATTAAAGATAACAACCACGATAGAGGCATTACATACTTCCCCTCTAAAAAGCACCATCGTCACCGATGATTTAATTGATCCAAAATCATAAACAAGGAAAATAATCATAATTATAAATCTTCTTTCCATAAAATTTTCAAATAGAAATGGATTTACAGTAATTTAAGTTTTTCATAACTTATTAAAACATCATAATTGTTGTCCTAGTACTCAAAATTATAGTACTTGCCCAAAACTAGCAAAAAATAAATATAGTTTTCAAACAAAGTCTTTATTTGTCTCAAAAGTAAAAATTAATTTTGTTCAAACAAATGAGGAAAAGCAATTTGTATATCCTCAAGGTTTTCCCATGTTGCACTTTCTTCATTAAGATGGCCGCACTCAACCTTGCATTGATCGATTTCACAATTTTGTAAGTGCAATTGGTGAGTTTGCAGCACTCTTATGGGTTCAACCATGATTATTTCCAAGTTTTGGACCTGTAAGGAATCCCAATTTAATACATGTGATATATCTGAAATGTATTTATTAATAAAAGAAATATGAAAAACATGATGCATTCGTGAAAAGTGGGAGGTAATGCTAAGAGATAATCTACATGGATAATCACTTCAACAATATTGAAAGGTCCTAAAAATGAGGTGATAATTTGACTTCCTTTCCAAAAGGTAATAGAGCTATTTTTAGGCTTAAAATGTAATAGAATTTTATACCAAGTTCATATTTCTTATTGATCCTTTTCAAATCTTCATAAGTTTTCTACCTATCTGTAGCTTCTTTTAATCGTTCACGAATTATTTTTACTTGTTGTTCTATTTCAATAGGCATTTCAAGTCCAATTACCTCTCTATCTTCAATGATATCACAACTAATTGGATTTTTTCATTTCCATCCATACAAGGCTTAGAAAGGTGTCATTTTTAAAGAGGAATGATAAGTATTATTGCAATAAAAAAATTCAACTAAAGGAAGTTATTCTTCCCATTTGTATTTCTGATCCATACAGTACATTCTTAACATATCCTCCAAAACCTAATTTACTCTCTTAGTTTGACCATTTGTTTTCAGATGGTAGGCGAACTAAAATTTATCTTTGTTCCCAAGGATGCATTTAACGTTTTCCCAAAATGAGATGTCATTCTAGGGTATCTATCGATATAATCAATTCGGGTACTCCATGTAATCTAAACACTTCATGGACAAATATTTTTTCTAAAACAAGTAAATCCTCTTTCAAATTATCAACAATAAAATGTGCTACTTTTTTTAATTTACCAACCACAACTAAAATAAGATCATGTTTATTTCTAGACATAAGCGACCCTTGAAAAAAAATCCATACTTATTACTTGTCATTTATATTGCAGTATTTTATGAGGATAAAGTAAACTAGTTGGGTGCATATGCTCAACCTTAACACGCTGACATTCCAAGCAATGTGAAAAAATTCAGTTATGTCTCTCTTCATCCCTTTCCAAAGATATTTTTGTTTTATATCCGTAAGCATTTTTATCACATCGGATTCCCTGAGTAAGGTGAATTATGAAATTCCATCATTAACTTTTTCCTTAACAGATTTTCCGAAGGTACATACACTCACTTTTCATATCTTAAAACTCCTTCACTATAAAATTTAAAACCCTTGTATTTTGGATCATTAGGATCTGTAGCAAGTGTTGTTTTACCTACTTTGAAAATACAACTCAAAATCCATGATACCCTTTACCTCATCCTTAAACTGATTTCTCAAAGTTACAAGTGCAAAAATATGTTTTCTACAGCTTAGTGCATGTACCACTCTATTTTCTTTACCTTTAATGTAACTTATGTCAAAATCATATTGTGATAAAAAATCAAACCATCTTTGTTGTCATGCATTTAGATTTGGCTGAGTGAAAATATACTTCAGCCCAAGGTGGTCCGTTTTTAACTCAAAAGGTCTTCCTAACAAATAATGTCTCCATACTTGAAGTGCATGAACTATGGAAGAAAGCTCTAGGTCATGGGAGCATAATTCAACTCATTTAACTTGATTTTCCTACTCTTATAAGATATAACATGTTCATCTTGCAATAGTATACCTCTGAATCCTTCTCCAAAAACATACGTAATTAACGTAAATATTCCATTTGGATCTGATGTAGCTAAAATAGGTGCAGAAGTTAGTTTTTCCTTAATATGTTTAAATGTCCATTCACATTTATCACTCCACAAAACAAAATCTTTCTTTTGTAATAAACTAATCGGTAAGTGCAGCAAATTTTGAAAAGTATTAAAAAAATTAGGTAATAATCTGGCAAGCCCCATGAATCTTCGACTTCATGTACATTTTTAGGTGCGGGCCATTCAGTTATGGCAACAATATTTGATGGATCAATTGTTATTCCATCTTTTCTTATGACATGTTCTAAGAAGTGCACGTCTGTTTCATAAAAAGAACATTTTGACAACTTACCAAATAGTTTTATTTTTCTCAATATTTTCAAGTACAATTTTCAAATTCTCATGGTGCTCATCAATGCTTTTAGAATAGATAAGAATATTATCCAAGAATATAAGTACAAATTTTTCCAAGTATTCTTGAAAGATATTATTCATTAGATTCATACAAGTAGAAGGTGCATTTTTTGAACCAAAAGGTAAAAATGTGAATTCATAATGTCAATACCTTGTTCTAAAATTTATTTTATGAATATATTCATCCTTAATTATCAATTGATGATATCTATAATGAAGATCTATCTTTCAATAAAACTATGCTCCACACATCTGATCAAGCATATCATCAATTCTAGGAAGTGGATATCTATTTTTTATTGTTGCTTTATTTAACATTCTATAATCAATAAAAAATCTAAGCGTCCCATCCTTATTTTTCACAAAAAAATACCGGTGCTCCCCAAGGTGATACAATTGGTCTTATCGAATCTTTAGAAAACAATTCTTGTAACTATTCCTTAAGTTCTACTAGTTCATTATATTCATTTGATAAGGTGCCTTAGAAATAGCTCCAATTTTAGGTTTGATTTCTATTGTAAAGTATAATTATAGTTTAGGTGGAAGACCGGGTAGTTCTTACGAAAACACATCACCAAAATTTCTTAACTATAGATATTTTTCCAAGAAATCGCTATCTTTTTCTCTTTTGTTTCAAATATTTTTTATTAGATAGGGTAAAAATCAGGGATAGGCTCCCAAAGGCCAAGAATAAGCATATTATATCATGAAAAACCAAACAGGGACAAATAAAGGAATAGGACCTAGGATTTAAACAAAATTAACTCCAAAATAGAGAAAGAGTTCTAAGAAACAATGAAAAAAGATACCTAAACTAGTAAACTACAAGGAATTGAAAAAGTACCCCGAAAGTCTCAGATAGTTCAGGAGAAGTTCCTTTAGTTAGCTTTACTATTGTTGGAGGCTTTAACCTCCCTAATCTCATCTTTCATGTTGGGTTCAGTATTCATCTTGTTCTAGGGGATCTTTGACATCATCATCATCAATATCTTCCTCATTCTCATCCTCCTCTTATTCTTCATCAGAACTGGTCCACCTCCTTTTCTTCTTCTCTTTTTCCATAGCTTCAAGACAAGCACCTAAATCCCAAACTAGAGTGTTCAACTTCTTGATATCCCCTCTAATGTTATTACGGGCCAAGAATATTTGTTTTTGTCTTCAATGCTATCAATCATTCCCTTCTTCACCATTGATTTAATCTCTTCTAGACTTGAACCACCATCTCCAAATCACGCACTTTGTTCTTCCACATATCAAGACAATTCTCTCCTTCGGATGCACTTTATCCTTACCCTTCGATGAGTCGACTTCCTTATTTTACATCCCTTACACATTATTCCCCTCTCCCATCTTCTTAGTATCCCGATTACCCTCCCTCATCTTACAAAGACAATCATCCAAGGTAATATCCTCCTCGTCCTCAATTAGGGGCATAGGTTTATCCCAGTTTGGTTTCCCATTTTGAAACAGGAGAAGAATGGGACCCTCATGGATGGGGGACTCTACCTTACTCCATTAGAAATCCTTCACTGACGTGGTCAGAGACATAAATAAAAAGAATGGGGTATCAATAATTTTCTTATGTCTGAACATATTTAGAAATTACAAGTGATGAGTATATATCTTGTGATATTTACCTTCCAGGGTAAGATACTTCATAATGTGTAGACAGACCTCCCTCCACACCCCAGGAATGTAGGAATGATAAATGCCATCAGTGAAGTAATGGATGGTTTCCTTTCCCACAAATAAAGTATTGATTTTGTACTCCCTCTGATTCCTATCCTTAAATATTTTCAGACCTTCCATGTCCATGCCAGTTATATGGGAAATGGCCTCCTCTGATGTCTCAATTTCCATGCCCCAGGATCATTGCCATCCCCTCTTTCCAATCTAGCCTAAACTCCATTGTAAGCAAGGTATCATGCCCTTGGAGTCTGGTAATAAAGTTCCTGAAACCACCAATCCTAAAAGGGTGCCACATAGACTTATCCTCCACAACACACCAATGACCTGGATGGCTCTACTCTAGTTCTATTTCCACCCATGAAGACCAAAATTTTAACCCAATGCTTAGCTTGTTGAAACCTACAAATTTTGATATTAGACTTTCCTTTCCAAGAATAGCTAAAACTGGACTCACTTTTACAATTTTTGAAAATGAGCCCATTATTCACCCTCGCATGTCTTAAAGTGAAGTTCTTATGATTTTTCATGATTAATAATATCATTAATATGCACAAGGATGACATCACCTTTTTGCCACACTTTGAAATCATTACTTTGAACTCCCTCATTTGAAAATCTATCTGCACAAGTATTATCAATGCGAGGGATGTGAGTGATGATATAGGAATCAAAGATTTTAAGATGATCTTTAATATCATGAGTAATATTACCCAAATGCCAATTATGGGAACCAATATTATTGATGGAATTTAAAATAAGAAGAGAGTCCTCAATAAGAATATGTTCAATTCCTTTTTCCTTAGAAAGATTGACACCTTAGAGAAGAGCACAAGATTCAGCCACATTATTAATCTGATTCCCCAAAGGTCCTGCATAGGTTAGGATTTGATCCCCATTATGGTCCCTAATTATGCCCCCTCCACCTTCTAGACCAGGGTTTCCTTTTGAAGCTCCATCAAAGTTAAGTTTGACTTTTCCCCTTTCTGATTTGGACCACTTAATGATAGTGAAAGGGAATAAAACTGGACGTGGATTGAAGGAGAATTGTTTGAGAACTTCTTATTCTTTTCTAGAGAAAAACATTTTAGTCTTCATCTTAATAAGATTGGATTTCTCTTTAATATAGGAAATCAAACAAGCACTAACTTTTCTGATGTTAGATTTTTGATCCCTAAAGATGAGAGCATTCCTTTCCTTCCATAAACTCTAGATGAAGTAAGGAAGGGCCAGTTTCCAAGTAGCCATAAAAAAGGGGTACCTGAAAGGACAATCCCATTGAAACCAACATTCCTAAATGGAGTTAGGGTAGACCCATTGCACTTTGAAAAGCTCCAAAACCTTGGAAAACACCACTTGAGTGAAGGGGAAAGAGATGAGGAGGTGGTTGACACTTTCCTCCTCTTTTTTACAAAGCACACACTTGTTGGGGAGGAACATCCCATGTTTCCTCAAATTATCCATAATGAGGATTTTGTTCTGAGCAGCCAACCAAAGGAAAATGTTAACTTTAGGTAAAATGTCCTTTACCCAAAGTTTTCCCCAATAATATTTTTGGCTAGAATTCTTGAAATTTAGGAGGTATGCATATTTGACAGAGAAATTTCTAGAATCCTCTTCCTTCCATATAATAGAATCCTCATTTTGTTGGAAGAATGGGATATAGAATATCTTTAACTTAGAGTTGAGATTATCAAAAAATTGATTGTCCCCAATGAAATTGGGAGGGGGATGCACATTCTCCCAAAAAACATGATTATTGGAGAAGTTCCAATAGTCTCTAACCCAAACTTTTCCATTATCTTCATAGAATTGTGCCACAGTTCTCCCAGGTTCTTCCTCCACTAACGGTTTATCAAAAAGCCAACAATCCCTCCAAAAATGAATTCTATCACCTTTCCCAATATTCCATTTAATACCCCTACTCAGGATCTCCCTAGAAGAGAGAAAATAATTCCAAAAGAAGGATCCCTAGGGATATTGTCTTGCAGAAAGAAAGTCTCTATTCTAGCCAGTATTCCTTAAATATTTCCTTTTGATGATATCAATCCAAATGCCTTCTTCCTTTATCACTCTCCAACCAGCTTTAGCCATAAGTGCTTCATTCATGAGTCTCATATTATTTAATCCCATCCCACCAAAATCCTTTGGCTTGGTCACTTTTTCCCAGGCCACAAGAGGAAATTTGAACTTCTCCTCAACGCCATCCCACAAGAACCTTTTTGAATTTTTTCCAGAGCCTCCAAAATCTTGACTGGAAGCCGAAAAAGGGACATGACATAGATTGGGACACCTTGAAGAGAGCTTTGGAGAAGTTGAATTTTTCCTTCTTGAGATAGGAGAATCCCCTTCCAAGTAGACAACTTATTGGTAACTATCTCGAGTAGAGTGTTCCAGATGGAATGGTTTTGTTTTTTTGTTAATGAGGGGAATTCAAAAATAGGAATATGGAAAATTCTTTATCTTAAAACCAAAAATGTGGGCTAGACTCACTTGGAATTACTCTTCCACATTAATGAAAAGAAGAACTTTTTTGAGGTAGTTGACCAGCTGACCATATACCTCCTCATACTCATTCAAAACATCTTTGAAGATATAGGATTCCTACATAGACGCATTCCCCATACATAAATTTTCATTAAAAAAATAGTTAAGGAAAGTAGGCTAAAGACCATTAGAAATTTGTAGACCTTACCAGAGATTAAGGGAAACCACCTGGTTGTAAAGTCTACTTAAATTTTTTTGCAACAATCATGTAGAGGAAGGGGGAGAGGGGATATCCCTATCTAATTCCTCTACCATCTTGAAAGAAACCTTCTGGTTTACCATTGATCATAATAGAGAAGCTAGCAAAAGAAATACAAACCATAACCATGTTGATAAAAAGGCATCAAAACCCACCTTGGTCAGAATGGCTCGAGAGAAGGGCCCACAAAACTCTGTCATATGCTTTATGCATATCCATCTTGAAAAACATATTAGATCTTCTTGAAATTTCAACAAAATGAATGGCTTCTTGGATGACCACAATGTTATCCAGAATTTGTCTCTCGGGAAAAAATCCCTTAATTAGGAGAGATGAAATTGGCCAAAACTTTCCTAAGCCTAAAAGAAATAATTTTGGTAATCAATTTGTAGCTAGTGTTGCATAGACTAATGGGTCTAAAATATTTCACATCCTTGGCCCCTATCATCTTGGGAATAAGGACCAGGAAGGTGCTATTAATTTGTTTGAGGATCTAGCCATTACTAAAGAAAGTTTGGATCATCTCAATGACATCATTCTTAACCACTTCCCAGAACTGTTGGAAAAGAAGGTCAAGAACCCATCTGGTCTAGGGGATTTATCTAGTTCCATATCAAAAACAACATATCTGATTTCTTCCTCACCAGGAATGAGCGAAGATCTCTATTATCCTATTGTGAGATGACATTATGGAAGAGACCTAAATCCTTCTCCCAAGAATTTATATTCGAGATATAACCCAAGGAGAAATAGGTCCTTAAAGTATTTAATAATAGCTTCATTGATTTCTTTTTCATCTTCTATAAGAGTACCATCATTTTTCCTGATTTCCTTGATCTTGAGATGATTTGTCCTAGAGGTAGCAGAGAAGTGGAAGAATTTTGTATTTCTATCACCCTCCTTTAGCCATTATTCTAGTAGACTTCCTCCTTGGCCAAGATATCATGATATTCAATGAGGAGATCCTTCTCTTGACTTTTAAGCGCTTGGTTGAGCCCATCTTCTTCCATCAGCTCCTCAATAGTCCTTAAGTCTTCCTCTATTCTTCTCTTAGACTAAAAGATGTTCCCAAAAAAATTTCCTTATTCCATATTTTCAAGTTTTTTTAACATGTTTCAACTTAAAACTTAATTTATACATTGGGACACCATGGACTGTGATCCCCACCATTCCTGAATTATCTTGAGGATGTCAGGGTGTTGGAGCCACATTTTTTCAAATCTGAAAGGTCTAGATTTTTAGGAATAACCATACCCAACTTAAGGATGATCGATTATGGTCAGATCCAATTCTAGGAAAGGTGGATAGAGAGTAGAGTTGATTAAGCATGCAAGAATGACTCACCAAAAATCTATCTAGTTTGATCTGTATGAGGTCATGTCTAGTTCTTTTGTTTTCCCAAGTGAATTTGGACCCTCCAAGCTCGAGGTCAAAAAGATCATTATTCACTAAAAAATTAGCCAACTCATCCATACTGTCAGTATAGGAAATGGATCCACCTTTTTCTTCCCAGGGGAGAGAGGGGTTTTTAAAATATCCCCCAATAACCCAATCAAAATCTTCAAACAAACACCTCCCCTTAGTGAGTTCTCCCAAAATATTCCTTCTACCAATAATAGATTTGGGGGCATAGATATTAGACACAATCTAGGATTTGTGTGAAACTAAATCAGTAAAGCACATGGACAGGTGGTTGGATGAAGACAAAAGCACCATAACTTTAACTAAGAGGGGGTTCCAGAGGGTTAAAATGCCTCCTAAAGTACCATCCGAGCTTACCCCACCTAAAGGCCATCTTTCCAGATCACCCTACTAACTTATTTGAATCTTTCGATACTCATATTTGTTTCTTGGATCATCAAAATATCAGGTTTGTATTTTTTCCTAAAATCCTTCATAATTCTTTTCTTGTTGGGGTTATTCAACCCTCTTATATTCCAAGATAATAAAATCATTTATTCTTTGAGTGAGGAAACCTAAGAGGTTTTTGTATCCCTTTATCCATATCTTTCTTTACCAAGGTCTCCCTCTTCTCCTTGTTTGATTTTCTCCCTTTTGGAGTTAAGTCTTTACCCACATTTTCTCTAAAATTACTTCTAGTAATAGCCTTGGTCCTTATTACTAAGGTAGCGGGGGTGGAAAATGGATCAACATAATTTAGGACAATACCTCCCATAAAGAGATCCAAAGCATTTGATGTTGAGATGCCTTCCTCCTGCCTTTGACCAAAAGATCATTGTCCAATCGAGGATACTTCTTCCAATGAAAGTCCTTGAGCCACTTTCAGCGCATAGTTCCCTTCTGAATCTGATAGATAATTAGCTTCCTTCTATTTTATATTTGGAGAAAAGTCCTCCTCACTCATCTTATCATTATTTTCTTTACCCTTTTAAAAAAAATTCTTTAGATCTTCATCTTCAACCACAACTTTTATCTCTACAACTATAGTCTCCTTAGGAACCTCCTGATCCCCTCCATAATCCTGACTAATGGTTCTTCCATTTTCCCCACCTTTCTCCATTCTATATTATCTTTATTAGGAGCAAAATTATGAGGTCTTGGACATGTTTCTTGCTTCTTCTTCTATGTTAGACACCTTCGATGATCATTCCCAATAGTTTTTCATTTGTAAAAAACAAAAGGGGATGATGCATACTCAAATCTTTGCACCCAATCACCAAATTTTGAGAGCAAAGTGATAGTTTCTTCTAGTACAACTTTTTTTGTATTAATGTAAAATCTTGCATGCGTAAGCCTGGTTCTAGATTTAATAATAGGATCTATCACTATCGGGGTTCCTAGAATTTTGGCTATACCAATCAGGACCCCAACTTCCTAAAACACAAAAGGTAAGCCAGGGAGATTCACCTAGATAGGATATTCAGAGACTATTTTTTCAAAAGGATTGAAGGTTGGTTCCCATTGTTGCACTACCACATGGGACTTACCAATGCACTAGAGCCCTCTAGCCAATATTTTTACTGCATACAAGGTGCAACCTTTGTTTTTGGCCTTCTTAAGCTATATAGGTGACAATTTCCTAACTAAAATTCTCGTTTTACCCCTTAATTGTTTGTTTTTTCTATAGATCACCAAGGCATCTAATGTGTTTTTCAAAATAATCAACTTTTTCTTTATGATCACCAAGCTAGTTAACACCAATTATTACATCATATGACCTCAAAGGAGCAACATAAAGATCCACTTCAGTGGAAAAACTTGGTAATTCTAAGACTGATCCAAAAATACATTTACTAATGTATGGACAACATTATTACCATAATGTACGGTCCAAGATTTTCCATTATTCATGCTTTTCTTTTTTAGTTTTATAGCTAATTTACTAGAAATGAAACATTTTGAAGATCTAGTATCAAAAAGTATATTAACATGTGTACCAAATAATTTACCTAGCACTTCTATTGGTGTAACTTGCTTTTCATCTTGCTTATCAGGTACTACTATATGTATCTTATGTTGTTGATTATTGTCATCTTTCTTTATAGGGAACTGGTTTTGATAGTTATCCTTACCATAGTTGAAACAACACACTAAAGGTCCTTTTTTAGTTCAAACTTATTTCCAAAATTGAAATTACTGTTTTGACCTCCAAAAGGTTTCTCGCCCATTATTTTTCATTCTTCTCAAAATTGTTTCTAATGTTCACGGTAGGTTTATTTGTTGTCTTTTTCTTATTTTTATCGTTAAAAACTTGTTTTGAATCCAAAATTTTCCATGCCACCTTCTTAAGTGCAAGTGATGAAGAAGAGTTGGAAATTTTCTTTCTATTTTCTTCTTTATGATCGAAATTGCTTTCAATTTATTTTCTTGCCTTATGTATTTTTCTACCCCTTCCATAGTGGTTGGGATTTACACATCTACCTCTCCTCCTATGAAAGGATTCAGTCCCATTATAAACTTTTTTATCTTTAAAATTTTTGTTAGTTTGATACTATGGAACGTACTTAAGAAGTTTGTTAAACCTCTCCCAGTACTCAGTTACAGTTAACTTTCCTTGAGTTAAATTCTAAAATTATGTGATTTTCTTATCATAATAGATCTGTGGCAGTCATCATTTCCTAAATTATCCCTTAAATTGATCCCATGTAATGCTTGATTCATTAACGTTTAGTTCAACCTTACGGTCTCACCAGAAGATGCCTCATGGGAAAGCCATAAAGCTCCTCATACCACTTTTTTTCTTTCGATAAGTTCCTTATTGAAAATGAATTCTCCATTTCAGTAATCCAATTCTCAGCCGTATCCCCAGGTGTAGTGCCATCATAATTTTGTGGCCTTATCTTCTTTATGTCATTAGTAACTTTGGCTACTAATCTTGCCTTTTTATTTTCAGGCGGATTAGGTGCATTTCCAACATTATTATTGACATTCGTAATATTTTTATTTGTTGCATTATTGTTATCAACACCCAAATTTCTAGCATTGGTATTGTTTCCTAGAGGTGGTTGATTGTTATTATCAACATCATCTTCCTCCTCTTCATTACCCATTACTTGTTATTCAAGTACAACAAGATGATCTCTTGTGTCCAATAGGGAAACAAGAATATCATCAAGTTTTGGGTGGGAGTTGCCTCCACCTAGAGGAAGATTATTTGTAGCACCTCCCCTTGTTCTCACCATTTTCTACTAACAAGAAATTAAGTTTTTATTGGATATGGACTCAATAAGTCCAAGAGCTGTAACCTTCAACTCTAATACCAAAATGTAATATCCACTTTTAATGACTTAGAAACAAGGTAATATTTTTACATAATGTTCTCTATTCTAAATTCATATAATTCAGAACACACATTCCATTGCCAATCCATCTCATAACAGAAAACCATATGTAGCTATAATGACTCGGTGAAACACCAATCTCTCATTCCATGACTCGGTATTAAACCGATCTCTCATGTTAACTTGTTCAAGTGTATACTATGTATACTTTGGTTCTTTTACCCATCAAGGGTCACTCAAGTGTTACTTTTAAGAAGCCTCTCTTAATATTTTTACCAATATTCATCTGAAATCCTGTAACTTAGACTAGGTGACATAAGAAAATGTAACTAGCAACTTGCAATACTTTGGCCAAAGTTTTAAACATGTTTACCATGTTTACATTCCAAGATGGAATACTCATCGAAAGGAATATGTATTTCACCACACTCATATTGTTATCTAGATTGGTCTACCTTCACTTCTATCAATCAAACCCGAGTCAAACTTTCACAATAAATAAGGGTAGCTCACGGGAACTAGTTTGGAGGACTACTTGTGGGGACTAAGGATAAGTATACATACTCAATCGAATTTCATCGATTGCGTGTGTTTAGTTACCCTAATTCAACATGACTTGACCACTACCCTATCCTTGTGTCTATCTCTATTTAGAGTTGAAATATGAACCAAATTTCCACTTATGTCAATCGAGTTAATTGAACTCGGTGGTATGTTGAAGCATAGATGGATGCATCACAATATCCTCCTAATAACTCCCGTCATTATGAGGGAACTCTGTTTCAGCTCCTATGTTACAACAACCTTATAATTTCCTTCAAATAAACTTACATACTTAATAACATTAGATTATTAACCCATCAATTTATTATCTTGTTTAACTTGTCGTTAAACAACACACCTAATGGTTCACTAAGTACGATTGATCTAAATAAGGATTCAAAATGTACTTTTATGCCAAATGAAGGTATGCAAATAAAATTTGTGTTCAATCAAATGAAAAATTAATCTTAACCCTTATATCCATAAATCGATAAATCTGAATTCTATATTTAGTAAGTAAGATCATTAAGTTTTCTTACTGTAGTTTATCATTATAACAATCATGATTGAAAGCTTATGCATTAGACTTAGAGATATAAAAATGTCTATATCTTCTTATTAATTCTTTTAATATTTCCCAACCATTTATTGTTTACATATAAGAGCATATAGTCAATAATCCCTTTATTATTTAAACTTAATCTCTTAACAAGATAACATACATAGTTCATATTTAATGATGAAAGTAAGTATCCTTTTCTTTCATATTAAGGGTTATTTCCCATTAATGAAATTAGAAAACATAAGGTTCAGATTCATAAAGGAATGCTACATTCATCTATATAAAACTATCCTTATTCCTTATTCCTTATGAGGATCTATCATTCATAATCATCATAGTTAAACCCTATTCCAAAATGAAAAGAATAAAAAATATAAGTATAGATCCTTACCCCAAGTATCATTTTATACATTAGAATCCATTAAGTCATGAATGTCAATATTTAAGTATATCAAAATAGTCCCTTCATATAGGTAATTATCTATGAAAATTGTTCAAATCTAACTCATACAAGACCTTAGAACAAATCAGAAATCAACAACCCTTCATAACAATTATTTTATCAAAAGAGAGAGATTACTTTACTCTCAACTTAATTAATATTCCATAAGTTTATAAGAAACATCTTCCATCATTGAAAAACTGAGTTTATTGCATCCTCGTGATTCTAAAATAAGTTCATTTTAAGATAATTTTCAATACATAAGAATCTGAATGAAGAAGATGATTTCATCAATAAAACAAATGTAACTTTCTATAAGTCTTTCTCCTTTCACTTTTCATGAAGTCCATCTACAAAATTATTAGCATGAGTCATCTCACAAGAACTGAGCATGATAAGAGATATAACATTAAAGCAATATGCTTTTATCTAATTGTTTCATAAAAGGAACCTTGTTATTTATGAAAATGTTTCGAGTACACAATAATAAGATCAATAAGAAGGACTGACCAATGGGTCACAAAATCAGAAGTAGATAAGAGACACTAATTGAATTGAATTATAATTTCCATATAAGAAGTTAAACAATTCATCATGATCTAATTTCATCTATGTCACAAACCCTAACAATCATTTCAACACGATAAAAATCAACTGCAACCAATTAAGAAAAGAATTAATTCAAATCATGATCTATCCATATTGACTTCAATTTAATTCACTAATCAAAGTTCCACTATAACATAGTGAGATCCCAATTGATCAATTAAAATGAACTGATTTGAAAACATAGTGATTTGATAAGAGTAGAATGTCAATCCTATAAAAATTAATTTCATATCAAAAACTAAAAGGGTTTCCACAAACACTAATGATCTAGCATGGAAATAAACTTCCTAAACAACTTTGTCATCAAAATTCCTACCTCTAACCAAGAGGATACCATAGAAATGAACAACTTGACAATATAGTATATAAACATCGTATGTTCTAAAGGAGAGTTGTTCAAGACTTAAAAAGTCTAATCAAACACATGAAATAGATTTAAAGAAGGATTTTTCATATTCCTTAGGAGATTTCAAACCTATTTGAACAAAACATAACCATCACAATCATGCATTCAAGTAAACAATTAGCAATTGGTTGCTTAATAACTCCTATGACAAGATAAAGGAGAATGCATTCAGAATGGTTTCAAAAAACCAAAACGTAGAGCACAATCCTACCTGGAAGGATTGTTATCCAATTTTGCACACCTGGCAAGATTGGACAACGGGGTCCTATCACGTTCAAAATAAAATAATAGTCCCAGGAACCCACCTTCGGTTATTATCGAGATGCAATAATTAAAAAATAATTCCTAAATTGCATATGAAGAGATCACCTAGCATCGAAAGGCACCCAGTTGATCTCGACTCAGTGAAGAGTTCAGGGTCGAGTTGATAAAGAACCCGGTGTCAAATTGATAGTCATCTCAGAAATCATCTCAGTGGAGACTCTCAGTTGTAAGAGCTCGACGATGGTCTTGTTAATGCAAAATATAGCTCGTTGAAAATTGACGAATGAAAGGAACTGTACAAGGATCTCGGTGGAGATCGATGCAAAAAGCTCTGAAGGCCAAGTCAGGGAGAGTCAAAGTCAACATGATGCCAGGTTTAATCCATTGAGACAGTGCTCGACCAACCACTTGGGAGAATTATCTTGTTTGACCGAGATGATATGAAATTATGCAGATATGGGAGGTTCAACATCATTGAATCTCGGGTTTGTAATTACATAATGGAAGGACTTCTATCAACCCAGGAAGAAAGTATAAGCACCATCGAATACCAATGTAAAATTGAGTCAAACCGACATCTTAAAAAGAGCTGTGAATTATAATGGTGTTCAGACCTTCCTCGGCCAAGCATTTGGTGCACAGGCAGTTGACATGTTGCAGTATAGCAGAAGCCTTTTTGAGCGCTTCCAACAAGCGGGTCATCCAACTATGTATTTATCTGATCAGCATCGAATGCATCCTCAAATTCGGGATTTTCCTTCAAGATATTTTTATGAAAATCGATTAAGTGACAGTGAGAGTGTTACCAGGAAACCTGAGGAAATTTATTACAAAAATTCTCTATCGAGATCTTACTCGTTTTACGATGTAGTTCATGGAAGCGGATCTCATAGAGGTATAACTGTTTCATATCAGAATATTCATGAGGCACAATTTGCTTTGCAATTATATGAGCATCTTCAACAAGTCACTAAGTTGGCAGGCATAAATGATTCTGTTGAAATTATCACACCTTACAAGCTACAGCTTAAATGTTTGCAGTGAGAGTTAATGTTATCCTCAAATCTGATGAATCAAAACTCGGCAGGAGGAAAAATCGGGAGCACGATCATGGCAGACTGAGTAGGTAATCCCGCAAATGGGAAATATTTTACTATCTTGCCAAGGTTGCGTGGCAAAGCTAAGGCCGGGGCCCGTGAAGTAATTTGGCCGATTCCGGACGTGGGAAATAAGGAGCAGCCCAAGCGGGTTTTTTGTGGATGGCAAACCAAAGAAGAAACTCCGCGCGGGGGAGATTTGGAGCAGCACTGCCAAGTGGAGATTTGACGATGGCAATCCAACATCAAACTTCCGCACGAGCCGTTTAAACGTGGTCCGAGTCTTTGGGCGAGTCACACGCAAGGTAAGTTGGAAAACGTGGAATGAAGCAGTTGAAGTGTTTAATCGGATTAAACGTGGTTGTCTGGTCGGCCGTTTTGTAAACAGAAGGTTGTTTGAAGGAGGTTTTACACATTCCGCATCCACGCATAGCATTCGGTGGTCGCGAGAAGCTCCCACGCACAGTTGCAGAAAACAAATATTCACTGCCATGCACGATGGATTGGAGTCACGCTGTTCGAGGCTTCATAGAATTTCCATGAACCAGGAGATGAAGGTTTATTACGTGCAGAGTGAAACGATTCATATTGCTCAGCATTGTTTTCTCCTAGAAACGAATTGAATGTGAAGGTCAACTCTGAAAATACCCGGTCGGCCGTTTTGCCTGCTACATCCTTGTTACTCGTAAATGGTCTCTTCGAGAAAATCCGAGAGCAGAGGCAATATTTATACCTTTCCATTATGTGCGTTCAATCAGACAATAAAATATTCTTTTACCAGGTTCAGAGAAGCTCGTTTTTAACAATGGACGATTATACTGTAGTTTCGAGCCGGTTTTATCGGCTTATTAGCTTTGATCCACGACTAAGGAAGAATTCATATAGTTGTTACTGTACATTTTTTCCAAGGTCCTCTTGGCTGCCCCAGCTGTTCAATGTATTTTTTGAAGGACTCCTTTTATGTGTTGCAAATTGTAACATGAAGGATCTTTTTAGTTTCTGAAAAAATGAGTATATTGTATAGCTCACGGCTACCTATGCCATAGGTTCCAATAGTAGCATAATTGTCGATTGGAGCTGAGATTTCCGGGTGCACTGCCAAAATACCAAGGGGCTCTTTGGCCAAAAAATCAGTCTTAGGGTGTCTATCAGACATGTTATGGGCATGAGACTGTGTCATCATCATGGCAGCATTAGGTCTTTATTAATAATGGCATTTTCTCATCGTTTGGAAGGTACAAATTGTGCTTATTATGGCAAAGCTAAACATTCTTACTACAAGTGTTATATGATAAGGAAGAACCGTGAGCATTGTGGTAAAACCATTCTTAGAGGCGTGAAAATGTGAACATGATCGAACAAATCTTGATATTTCCCGCAGATACAAAGCACAGAATAGCTCAAGAGATCGACCGAATCAAAGAAGAGCTCAATGCATGAGCTAGTGCTTGAGTTTATAACCAATGAGCATAGACCCATTGTTGTTCAGGGAGTAAGGAAATCAGATGTGCAGGATGGTAAATATGAGCTCGGTACATAGACATGTGAGAGTCCGAGTTGAGACCGGGTGCTCGGGTTGATATGCAAAACAAAGCCAGGTCGAATCAGTTGGGAGCTCGTGGTGATGTTTCATGAAGTTTGAACGAGGAATGCATAAATGGTTTCGAGTTAACAGAGCGAAATGATAAGAATCAAGTTTGATAGTCCACCATTCGGAGGACTCAATGCAAAAGGGCCCGATTGCCAAGACGAGGAAAGAGTTGGTGCGGGGTCAAAAATCGAGTGCAATACCGAGTTAGAGGATTCGAAGCTCATCAAATTTGGCTATGTGCAGATTCTATCCACATGGACCCCCCTCCTCTTCAAGTCAAACGGGTCAACGGGGGGTCCCAACATTATGTTAATTAAATTAATATTTTTATTTAAATATTTTAATAATAATATTTATTATTATTATTTAAATATTTTATTTAAATATTCTTTTAATTAATTGAGAAGACTTGGTCATCAGGCAATTAATGACCCATGATGGAACCTTCTCAGGTAGTTGACTAAGCTACAATGAATAAATACATCATGGGCCTTCAATTTAGGAATGTAATTATGACCATTTCCTCTTCTTTCTCACATATTCTTCTATAAATGTAAGTTGGAAGCTCATTTCAAAGGGTTCCAACAGTTCAGACAAGTTGGACAGTTAGATATCTCAGGCAAGAGTGTATACTTTTCAAGGGTCCTCTCTCTTCTGCAAGTTGTTCTTGTGTGTTGAGAGAACTTTCAAGCCTCCTCTTCAAGACTGTAATGGCAACTATTGCCTCTTCTGAATGTATGATGCATTGTGCATGTTATTGAAGCAATAAAAGTGTGTGTTTTGTGACTAATCTCGGTCCTTTCATCCTTCTATGCTTCTTTGTGCCTTTCTCATACTTGCAGGTACACTGTGTAAGTTTAAGTTTCTATTGCAGGTTCTTGGAGTTCTGTGCTTATCGAGTGGTGAAGTATTGCATGCAGTTGAGTTGTGGTGTCTGTTCACCCTTCTTGAGTTCATCCTTCTTCACTGGGAAACTGGTATATTTCTCGGTCTGATAAAGTTTAACAAAAGGAACGCGTGTCTCTTAGCCTGTGGTATCATGTACCCTCTCTAAGTTGCAGTAGGTGAAGTTGACCTGTGGTGCACACACCCTCTTCAAATTAACCCTTCCTAAATCTGAAGACACCCTTTATTCGGTGCATCACCATCCCTAGTATAGTTTCATTTCTGTAAAACTCTTTCCCTAAAACCCCATGAAAATGTTAGCATAGGACTAGATAATCGTTTTTGTTACACTAGGAGTAGTACAGCACTTAGTTTAGGAAGAGGAAGCCGGCCTTCTCCGGAGGTTCACCTCGAGCCCAAGTCCCACAGCTTGAGAGGTGATCCCATGTGTCCCAATCACACCGAACGTCCTATTCACATCCTGGCCATTCGGGGTGCAGTGATTTGGCGACAACAAGGACTAAGATCCAATTTTAAGGAATGAAAACTTCTTTACCTAAGGTGAAGGTAGACCTCTCATCATCGACTTGTTTTAAACGATCCAAATATCAAACAAGAAACTTCTCTCAAACCATAAAACCATCACAATCATGCGAGTATAGTCTCAAGGAGATGGTTCATAGGATCAAACATTCAACAAAACATGCAGTCATTATCAAGGAGACAATGATGAATAAAACATAAGAATCTCATAATTGAACAAGAACTGAAATCAGCCATAATACACGAAAAACAATGCTCGAAGCTCAACCACTCTTCACACGGGATAAAAAGGAATTGAACCTAGTTCAAGATTAACACAAACCTAGATCTCTTCTAAAATCAACCAAGCTATAAAAACTTAATCTGATCCAAGGAGGGTATTAAAACATCAAAACGAAACTTAAGAAGACAAAAACAAGAAGCTCATTATTGACCTAACAACATGCACTTACAGTGCTCAAAACCACCTTTGAAAATACCCATTCAAGGTTGAGCACGACCCTTTTAAAATAAAATACTAAAAGATCTAAATTAATATTAAGCTAAAATTAAGGTCAATAAACTGAAACCAAATCCCAAAATAGGCCTATAAGAACAATTCGACCATCATATTGATAATACAACAAAAATGGATAACCTCAAACCCAACAAAAGTTTCAAAAATAGGCATCATTTTATTTTGTGAACAAATTCATCCTAACAATTTAAACCTACCCTAGTTTCACAACAACAACCGGGAGTTTCAAAGATCAAGAAACTCAAAACCAAATCCCTACAAAAATGCAAAAACACCAAAGGATACAATAAGGTAATATTTTATCAAACATAGAATCTCGTTGAAAGTTCATACCCAATTTTCCATATAAGCAACACATCTATTTTCCAAATCCATTCAAAAACCTAGATTCATTAAAATATTGTATTTCACAAAACTATTCTTATCCAAGAAACCATATCAAAAAGAACTCACAAAAGTAAGAAGCGAAAATAATCACAAAAAAACATTTTCGAAATGTTTTCATGAAGAACAACATTCTTTTAATGAAAAAAATTTAAATAAAGGAAAGATATTTTAAAGAGCTAGGGCCTATCATGCCTAATAGTGATCCTTCCTTCTCTTACTTTCTTTAATCCTTCAAAAAGCTCCCACGAAATATTTCCAACAAAAATGCCAAAGAAATCCACTTTGAAACATTTCCCATTTCTTCTTATAGTTTCTGTTGTAAAAATTTCACCCCCCAGGGTAAATTTTGATAACATGCATCAGAGTTTTGTAGTTCCAGGCAAGTAGATTGAAACAGGAAAAATCATGAAAAATGGCTAATTCCTAGTCCTAGGAGCAGTCGGGACATTTGGGACATCTAGGCGCGGATCGGCCGAAAAGCCTCCAGGCGGCCCGTGAAGCAAAGGGACATCTGGGCCATAGGTACGCGCAGGACGCGAAATGCCCGAATCGGCTGAAAGAAGGAAAATTTTTCCCAAGTCTTCATTCGGGACAAACGGGACACAAGTACGTGAAGTACGCGAACCAGCCGAATCGGCTGAAATGAGAACAAACAGTCCGGAGGCAAAAGGGACATCTGGGCTAGAGGTACGCGAATCAGCCGGATCAGGCGAACCGGAAGAATTTGGCCCGCGAAGCACTGGGACATTTGGGACAAATGCACGTGAATCAGCCGGTTCGGCCAAACAGAAAGTTAAATCTTTGGAACATCCGGGCGAAGGGGACGCGAGGGATGCGGATAGCCAAAAAAGCCGAGAGCCAATCAGATTGCGCCACGTGTCATCTGAAAATGAGGGATAAGTAAGCCCATTTCGGGTGGATCAGGAGTTTTTGTCCCAAACAGTTTGGGACATCTAGGACATAAAGACGCGAAGGGCGCGAAAAGCCGAAAAGCCGAGAGCCAATCAAATCACGACACGTGTCACAGGAGATAGTCCAAAAGTCAAAGGGCAAGGTTTCGAGCACGGCCGAACCAATGAAATAGCGCCACGTGTCCAAGTTTAAGGGGCCCACAGGAGATTTCAAAAGGAAAGCCCACGAAAGGAATAGGAGAGAATTGCTCATCCAATCAGCACGTGCCACGTGTCATCTAGGTGGCGAGCACGGGAAAGACTTCAAAACACGTTTTGGCCCATTTTTTCCCTAAATCTTGGATCGCCATAACTTTCGATCCAGAGCTCGGATTGGCACGTTCTTTATATCAATGGAAAGCTGGTAAAATTCTCTACACGATTACGGGGTCAATCTTACATTTTGGTTGAGTTTGGAGAGAAAAATCAAGAAATGCCTCTAGCACGAAATAACAAGCAGAAGTAATGCTTCAACAAACAACTTTAATGCAACGCAGACAGGTTCGCCGCTTCATTAGAAACAACCCGCCGTTTTGCCAGGGATCTGCTTTCTGCCATAATGAGATGAATGGAATGTAACCTGGAGGTGGTTGGGGTAGATTTGGCTTTCCCCTCTCTTCCCTCTCTCATTCTTTCTATATATTGTAAAGAGGAGCTTCTTTTCAAAGGTCGAACATTTTCTGTTTTGCTCCTCCCTTCTTCTCCTATCAGGTGAATTTGTGGAGTTCGAACCTCTCATTTGAAACTGTAATATGACTCTACCTCTTGGCATTCTGCAGTGTATTGTATCAATCTTTGGAGCAAGTAATACATGTCTGTGGATGATTCTCAACCCTCTCTGTGTTCATCTTGCATCCTCCTGGTCTTTCACTACAAGTTTTGTTATCTGTGCATGATCTTATATCACATTTGAATGGTCTGTGTTCACTGGAAAAATAGGTGTTCTTCATTCCTCGGTGCATCACCTCTATTAGCTTAGATTTATTTTATGCATCTTCTTACCTTGTCTCCTTGGCAGATTAGATTAGGTTTTGAGAAAACCCTCTGCATATTTTGTGTGCATCTAAACAGAGGAATAGGAACCAGCCTTCTCTAGAGAATCCTTTCTCATTTTTTCAAGTCCCACACTTAGAGAAAGGATTCAATGTTATGCAATCACACTAGATGTCAAAGTGATCAACCTAGAGACCTGATCTGCATCCAGGGGTGCTGTGATTTTGCATCAACAGTTTTGGCACGCCCGGTGGGACCTAGAGGTCTCATTTTTATTGCAGCAAAGTTGATATGCATCTGCTGCAATTTTCTTTCTTGAAAAGAGCTATTATTCACATATCTAGCGACTTCAAAAGGAAGATCAACTGGTTTCAGTAGTACAGGCCTGAAAGCTTATGAGAAGAATCACAAGGTCAAGAGTTGGAGAAGAAGAAGTGTTGTTTGAATACCTGCAATTGTCTCCATGAAGAAGGCAAAGAGGAAGAAGGATTCAAAGGTCTCCATCTCCACTAAACAGAACTCTCTGAACTCCTCCACCTGCTCGGAATTTCATTCAGTATTCAAGAGTCCTTCGACCAATCAGAATGGCACAACCACTAAATCCCTTTGTCAATTTCACTGGCAGCAGCCCACTCGCCCTCAATGCACAGAATCCAGTTCCAATTGCAGCATTGAAGAACATTCCATTTTTCACTGGAGAAAATCATACCACTCCTGGTGATCATGTAAAAGACATTGCTAACATCTGTGCAATCCATGAGATAAATGAAATGGATGTAGCTGTCAAATTGTTGGCGTCTTCATTCAAGGGGAAAGCATTGCAATGGTTTAGGAGCCTTACAGCTGGTTCTATCACAAACTGGAATCAGCTGTGTATTGCACTTCATGAGCAGTTTGGAGAAAAGGGAGACAATTTGTCTCTACTGGAACAATTAACAACTATCAAGAGAGCCCCCAACGAGCAGCTGACTGATTTCAACTTCAGATTTCAAAGGTCTTGGGATAGGATTCCAGTGGCAGTCAGGCCAACAGCAGAAGGTGCTTTTCTATACTATCTTAAAGCTTTGAATTCTGATATTTCTATGTTAATTCAATCTATGGGAGGCACAACCTTACCTGCTGCTTATAGTATTGCAATTAGAGCTGAAAATTGTCTGATTCAAGCTAGCAAGCTAGCTCCTAGGCCTCCAATGCCATTATATCCAAGTTTAGAGAACCCAAAGCTAGTCAAGCACACATCTTAGCTCTATTCCTACTCCTAGAAATTAGAGTTCAAATGAAGCTTCCACTTCATCTCCAAGTGCCCCAAATGAGCTTGAGAGGTCATGAAGCAATTACAAAATCTAGGAAATGAGCTGGTCACTCTCAAAAGACAACAAGCTCAAGGTTTTAGACCTTCATATCAGCCTCAAGCTCAACCTAATAGGCAGCCATATCAACCTCAAAGGCCACCTAATCCAGCTGCAAATATGAATCAAACAAGGCCTCCTATCAATAGACCATTCCAGCCCTATAATCCAAATGCCATATCTGCCTCTAGGGCATTAGTACCAGCACAAAACAACATTGCCCAGGAGTATGATTGGTGTTTTCCATGTAATGAGCCTCATAATCAATCCATGTGCTTCAATGGTGCTTTGACTCAAGCTTTAATGGTAACAAATACTTGGTGTGGAGGGTGAGAACGATCAAAAAACAGCCAACAACAAGAAACATTCAAACAGCGGCAATCAGCCCCAAATGACACCACATTGGTAAATTGGCAAGCGAGAGGATTTTGTGGCATGAACCGAGCGAGTTTCTCAAGGTGTTGCAGCAAACACAAGGTCAAAAAGGAGAAATTTGGGTGAAGAGCAGCCATTAGCCCCAGCCAATCCACAACCTTCCATGGCTCCACAAATGATTGGCAAGCAAAGTCCCGCTTCAAATGCACAAGGACAGCCAAGAACAGCCCCTAGGCCAACTCAAATGCCAGCTATTGCTGCCCACATACAAGGAGTAAATGTGCAAACCAAGGGGTAGCAGAGAGATCCTTCATCACCATTCAGTATCATTGATCAGATGAAGAAAACAAACGTCAATATATCTATGTGGGAATCCCTAGCTATCCCAGGCCAAAGAGATCTGCTGCAAGCTGCCATGAAGGACTGGCCAACTTCGAATCAGCAGATACAAGACAAAGTGCTTACAAATGCTACCCAACTTGAGGGAAATCATGGAGGACAACAAGGTAAGATGTTGAAACCCCCTCCTTTCTATGTTTCGTTAATCATTGGAAATCAGCTAGTGCACAATTGCATGATAGACTCCGGGGCAAGTAGCTCAGTAATGCCTAAACAAATAGCTGATCAGTTAGGGCTTCAGTATGAAATAACATCTAAGGGAGTAGTGTAGTTGGATGGGACAGCAATAGCAACAGTTGGAGTGATTAGAAATTTGAGTCTTACCTTGCACGCATGTCTAAATGTTGTTGTTTTACAAGATGTGTCAATCATAGACCTTCCACCACTCTTTTCCCTCTGTTTGTCAAGGGACTTCACTGCCAAGATTGGGGGATATTTGTTTGCTGATTAGTCTCACATGCTATTCAGAACGAGATATGGAACTAAGGCCACAATCAGATCTGAACCTATTGCAAACTTCCATATTGAGCCCTACACTCCAAGTCAGATTAATGTCAATTGCTCAGCATTTGATCAAGAAGATCACCCTAGCACTGATGAAGCTAACACTAAGGTTGGAAGTATCCTAGATTTGACTCTTGATGAATGGGAAAACAAGGTGCATGCTTTTGATCCTTATCAAGGAATAGAAGAATCTAAGCTAGGAGTCTATTGTATACACGAAGAAAGTCAACCTATTCCTAGCATCACCAAGCCAAACCACAAGGATGACAATGAGGTATGGCAGCTATTTTTTGATGGATCAAGGAGTAGACAAGGTGTAGGAGGTGGAGCCGTGCTTGTTTCACCTCAAGGAGTAAAGTACTATTCAGATTTTATATTTCAATTTGCATGCTCCAATAACATTGCTGAATATGAAGCCTTGGTGCAAGGGATGCATTGGGAAATTAAGGAAAAAATAAAGAACTTGCAAGTTTTTGGGGACAGTGAATTGATTGTAAATCAGGTCAAGGGACAGCATGCTACCAAAAATGATCTACTCAGGTGCTACAAGAACAGGGTGTGGGACCTCATGGAAGATTTTGAGGGTTTCGGCATCAAAGCCATTCCTAGGAAAGAGAATCAAGTGGCTTGCGAGGCTTACATTACAGGTAGAGGGGCAGCCTTTGACATTGTAGAAAACATTCAACAAGACAAGGTATAGCCAAACATCCATGTGATTGTGAGGCCTTCAGTGCCGGATAACGATGTCAGTTGGCAAGTATTTGAGAATGACCAGCAAATCATCCATTTCTTGCAAGAAGAAGCTGAGTTCTCAGCTAAGAATCAAGAAAAGTTGGAACAGCAATATGGTGACCAAGTGATACAGCTGAGAACTGACAAGCTGCCCAAGGGACTTATCACTTTGGAGTCCATTTTTAACCCCAATGATCAGTTTAGAAAGGAGAAAGCAAACATTCAGGTTAAGAGAGAAGATTCGGTATCCATATTGGTTGAAGAAAACAAGCCATTGCAAATTGGAAAGATGACAACTGAGCAAGAAAGGTGTGAGTTCATACAGCTATGTCAAGAATTCCCTGACGTGTTTTCTTGGAGCTATGAAGACTTGAAAGGTTTCAATCCCAACTTAGCTCAGCATACCATCGAATTGGATCCAAATACTAAGCCTGTCAGGCAGAAACAGAGACCACCAATCAATCCACATGGAGCCTCTCATGAGGAAAGAATTGAACAAGCTGATTGAGTCAAGAATCATATTCCCAATCAAGCATTCTAGTTGGGTTGCCAACTTAGTTCCAGTCAGGAAGAAGAGTGGAGAGATCAGGCTGTGTTTTAACTTCAGAGATTTGAATAGAGCCTCTCTCAAGGACCATTATCCACTCCCTTCCATGGAGAAAATATTGCAGGTCGTAGCTGGTTTAGAAAGGTTTTCACTGCTTGATGGTTACTCAGGCTTCAATCAGATTATGGTGAAGGAGGAAGACCAGTTCAAGACAACCTTCACAACCAAATGGGGCACATATGCTTACAAGAATGTGCCATTTGGACTGTCGAACACCGGAGCAACATTCCAGCGAGCTATGGATATGGCATTCAAAGGCTTGATCAACAAGATAGTGCTGATATACCTAGATGATATTATTGTCTTCTCAAAGAATGCAGCAGACCATTTCTTTCACCTCAAGCAAGTGTTTCAGAGGGGTGTAGAAAGTTCGGAGTGTCTTTGAATCCTAGGAAGTGCATCTTTCTTGCACATGAAGGGAAGCTCCTTGGCCATATTGTTTCCAAGGAAGGATTAGCAATTGATCCAGAGAGGGTTGAAGCCATAAGAGCACTACCATTGCCAAGCCACAAGAAAGCCCTTCAGAGTTTCCTGGGAAGGATAAACTTTGTTCGGAGGTTTGTCCCAGATTTTGCAGCCCTTGTCAAGCCCATCACCAAAATGTTAAGGAAAAGCATGGCTTTCAAGTGGATGGCAGAAGGCAAGGAGAGTTTTGAAGCAATCAAAGAAGCCATCTCCCAAGCACCCACTCTCATCAACCCAGACTTTTCCAAGGATTTCATCCTCTATGCATTTGGAGGTGATGACACTATTTCTGCCATTCTGGTACAGCAGAACAAAGATAATGATGAACAGCCGATTGCCTTCTTCAGCCAGAGCCTAGATGACTGCGAAGTGAGGTACTCTTTTATTGAAAAGCATGTGCTTGCAGTAATCAGAAGCTTGAAGAAATTCAAGCATTTAGTCTCAAACAACAAGGTCCAGTTGTTAGTCTCACATGCTGGGGTTAAGGACTTCCTCCTCAACAAGGATTTGAATGAGAAAAGGGCAGGATGGATCACCCGTGTCATGGAGTATGACATTGAGATCAAGATCACCAAGCTGGTAAGAGGCAAAGGTTTGTGTGAGCAGCTCGCTTCCAAACAACCAGACAACCCAGAAGATGAAGAAGACGTTGTCCTGCTATTACAAGATGATCAAAAACAGAAAATGATGATGTGTCCACTCCCTGTTGGACTCAGAATATGATACATTTCCTACAGACGGGCATGTGCCCTCTAGAAATGAGCAAAGCAAAAAGAAGGTACTTCAGATTACAAGCAGTTCCATATGTGCTTGTTGATGGTGTTTTGTTTAAAAAAGACATCAACGGTGTTCTATTAAGATGCATTGGGACAGGTCAGGTTGAGAGGATCTTACACGAGTTCCATGACGGGGAGGCAGGAGGCCATTTCACCCCACGAGTAACAGCTCTCAAAATCATGAAAGCTGGTTACTATTGGCCTACTGTATTCAATGATTGCTACTCATGGGTTAAGAAATGCAAGAAATGTGCATTCTTCACAGGGAAAGGAAGGTTAGCAGCACTGCCCCTTCGTCCAATTTCAGTAGATCATCCATTCATGCAATGGGGATTGGACTTCATTGGAGTCATCAATCCCAATTCGAGTCAAGGCCACAAGTGGATTCTTACAGCGATAGACTATTTCACCAAGTGGACCGAAGCAGTAGCACTCAAAGAGGCAAGTGAGTCTAACATACTAGACTTTTATGAAGAAATAGCAACCAAGTTCGGTGTGCCGGCCACCATCATATCAGATAATGCATTAGCATTCATAGGTTCAAAAATTACAGAATGGGCTGTCAAGAATGGAATCTATTTGAGCACCTCTTCAAATTATTACCCGCAGGGTAATGGACAGGAAGAGTCCACAAACAAGAATTTGCTAAAAATCATCAGAAGGACTCTGGATGAAAATCAAAGAACATGGCATACAAGGCTAAAATCAGCGTTATGGGCTGACAGGATAACACCAAAGAGGTCTACGAGAATTCTCCTAAAAGTTGGTCTATGGGAAGGAGGCAGATTTCCTATATCATTAGAGTTGCCACCTTGGAGCTCATGAAGCAGTTTGAGTTATCTGAGTTCGAACCAATGGAGGTTAGGTATGCAGAATTGATGGAATTAGAAGAAATCAGAGAACATGCAGTTCAGACGATTGAAAAGGATCAGGCCTTAGTAAAAAGATGGTTTGATAAGAGAGCAAGAGCAAGGACCTTCCAGGAAGGGGACCTAGTTCTGAAATGGGATGCAGATCGGGCAAAACCAGGAAGGCATTCCAAGTTTGATGCCATCTGGAGTGGTCCCTACATGGTCATGGGATGCAAAAATAGTAATGCCTTCCAATTGTCTGCATTGGATGGAGAGGAACTTCCGATTCCGGTTAACGGAATCTATCTTAAACATTGCTACTAAAAAGAAAAGGTTTGCCCTTGTAAATATTAGTTTAGATTTTCATTCCTCTAAGTGCGTATGCACATTGTCCTATGGTAGTTAGGTTTCTTTTTCCCTAAGTGCTTTGGCACAGGTTTCGTTGCTCTCGGGTTGTTTTCCACACTTGAGTGTTCTTTGGAGAAGAAGTTGCGATGTCGAGGCTCGTTTCAAGTTATTGCTTATAACTCCATGCCCAATGGATCGCTAAAAGGCCACTGATCTTCTACCTAGCAGGCAGGTGACCCCGCTGAGTCGTCAAAACTGTTGTCAAAATTTCACCCCCCAGGGTAAATTTCGATAACATGCATCAGAGTTTTGCAGTTCCAGCAAGTAGATTGAAACAGGAAAAATCACGAAAAATGGCTAAGTCCTAGTCCTAGGAGCAGTCGGGACATTTGGGACATCTAGGCGCGGATCGGCCGAAAAGCCTCCAGGTGGCCCGTGAAGCAAAGGGACATCTGGGCCCGCGCGGGACGCGAAATGCCCGAATCGGCCGAAAGAAGGAAAAATTTGCCCAAGTCTTCATTCGGGACAAACGGACACAAGTACGCGAAGTACGCGAACCAGTCAGGTCGGCCAAAATGAGAACAAACAGTCCGGAGGCAAAAGGGACATCTGGGCCAGAGGTACGCGAATCGGCGGATTAGGCGAACCGGAAGAATTTGGCCCGCTGGCAACTGGGGACATTTGGGACAAATGGATGCAAACCAGCCGGTTCGGCCGAAAAGCAGAGAAAGTTTGTACTGGGACATTTGGGCCGCAGGGACGTGAAGGACGCAGATAACCGAAAAATTCGAGAGCCAATCATATTGCGCCACGTGTCATCGGAAAATGAGGGATAAGTAAGCCCATTTCGGTGGATCGGGAGTTTTGTCCCAAACAGTTTGGGACATCCGGGACATAAAGATGTGAAGGGCGCGAAAAGCTGAAAAAGCGAGAGCCAATCAAATCACGACACGTGTCACAAGGAGATAGTCCAAAAGTCAAAGGGCAAGGTTTGAGCACCGGCCGAACCAATGAAATAGCACCACGTGTCCAAGTTTAAGGGGCCTGAATGAAATTTCAAAAGGAAATCCTCGCGAAAGGCGGAGAGAGAGAATTGCTCATCCAATCAGCACGTGCCACGTGTCATCCAGGTGGCAGAGCGCGGGAAAGATTTCAAAACACGTTTTGGCCCATTTTTGCCCTAAATCTTCAGATCACCATAACTTTCGATCCAGAGCTCGGATTGGCACGTTCTTTATATCAATGGAAAGCTGGTAAAATTCTCTACATGATTCTAGGGTCAATCTTGCATTTTGGTTCAGTTTGGAGAGAGAAAATCAAGAAAAACCTCTGGCGTGAAATAACAAGCAGAAGTAATGCTTCAACAAACAACTTTAATGCAGCAGACAGTTTACCGCTTCTATTAGACAGACCGCTGTTTTGCCAGGATCCGTCGCTTCTGCCATAATGAGATGAATGGAATGTAACCTGGAGGTGGTTGGGGTAGATTTGGCTTTCCCCTCTCTCTTCCCTCTCTCATTCTTTCTATATATTGTAAAGAGGAGCTTCTTTTCAAAGGTCGAACATTTTCTGTTTTGCTCCTCCCTTCTTCTCCTATCAGGCGAATTTGTGGAGTTCAAACCTCTCATTTGAAATTGTAATACGAATCTACCTCTTGGCATTCTGCAGTGTATTGTATCAATCTTTGGAGCAAGTAATACATGTCTGTGGATGATTCTCAACCCTCTCTGTGTTCATCTTGCATCCTCCTAGTCTTTCACTACAAGTTTTGTTATCTGTGCATGATCTTATATCACATTTGAATGGTCTGTGTTCACTGGCAAAATAGGTGTTCTTCATTCCTCGGTGCATCACCTCTATTAGCTTAGATTTATTTTATGCATCTTCTTACCTTGTCTCCTTGGTAGATTAGATTAGGTTTTGAGAAAACCCTCTACATATTTCGTGTGCATCTGAACAGAGGAATAGGAACCAGCCTTCTCTGGAGAATCCTTTCTCATTTTTTCAAGTCCCACACTTGGAGAAAGGATTCAATGTTATGCAATCACACTGGATGCCAAAGTGATCAACCTAGAAACCTGATCTGCATCCAGGGGTGCTGTGATTTTGCATCAACATTTCCACACCAAATTTTTCCATCATTTCTGCCATGCATGGGAAAATTCGGACATGCAAAAATTAAACTGATAGCTCAAAAAATTAATATACCACAAGTAGAGCCACAAATATCAAAAATCAGAATGCACAATGAAACCAAATAGTTTATTTTTCCTCCAAACCATTCTACTATTCCCAAGGTAGTTCTTTCTCGGGTCGAGGATCATAAATGTAATAGGACTGAAAATTTTCCCTCTAAAAACTCCCATATAGTCTTATCCTTTGTTATTTATAGCTATTAATTCAAAAATTCATTCCATTGAAATAACAGAGTTGTCGTCTCAAAACCTTCCACTATATTTTACCTTGGCCAAAGTTAGTGAGATGAGATTTATTTAATGCCACATTAAAACCCTGTCATGCATTTGGAATAGTGCCACCACCATCCAAATAAAATTTTTAATAATGTCCACCACCTCATCCTTAGGTTAGGTTTCCCTAACATTAGTTTAAAACCATAGTTTAGGATCTTAGGCATAGTTCCAATAGCTTAGGATTAATTAGAGTCCAAACTTAGGATATTCTCTTATTAGGATTTAATCAACCAATTCATATAATCACCATAGCATAATTTTAGGATAAGATAAATAATAAAAAACTTAGATTAATTAGGTCTTAATTAATCACAAAACATTACCTCTTGCGAGTTATTAAAAATGATGAATCAAAACACCTTGAAAGATGAAATCCAAAGATGTTATAAGACGCCCTATGACCCCAGTTCAAGCTTGGGTACTGAAATTAGATATTCTAACTGGCTTGATCAAGATGATTACTATGCCAAAAATCCTAAACATTCCTTGGATCACTAAAATTGATCCAAGGTGTGAGTAATCTCGTACTTTGTAATCATTAGACTGAAAAAAAAGTTCAAAGATTACAAACTAGGAAATGAACAATTTAGACTGAATTTATTTACTTCTTCCACATGCAAAATACATCAAACATTTCAGCATAAAAAGTATAAGAAATACTTCATTAATAAATTAAAAACTGTCATGGAATGACATTATCCAATTGTAGAAGATAAAGCATATCATCTATAGCAACATGATTAATCAATTTTAAAGTGTACATAGTCTTCAAAACAAGAATCGCCTATCAACGTTGATACTTTACTAACAAAAGTGATCAAAGATAACAGACATAGAAAATACATTATAGAATAAGGTTTTTTTCTAAATATGAGAGACATGTAGAAAGTATGAGGCTTAACAATTGAACTTACATGTTCCTCTTTTGGTTGATATTTTTTTAGAATGACATCTGGTTTGCGTATGACGGGTTCCGAGAGGTGGAATTTACTTCAAAGCTTCTTGTAAAATATTCCTTTGAGATGGGATAGAAGAAGGCATCCCACATTGTGACATTGAGATTAGTCTTCTTCATTTTCTTCATAATGCTCTTGAGGGGATACACGCGGATTACTGCAATGAAGGAACAACATGATCTTTAATTATCTATTCTATCTATGGAGTTTCTTTGAATTGTGTAACTTATATGTTCCATGGGTCCATATTACTACATAGTTTTAGGACATCCTACTAAACTCGTTCTTGTTGCAGCTACTGATTAAACCATGAAAAAGTAGACGAGGCTGAAATTTTACACAAGTTTGTAGACCGACAGGGAAGTATCATGTAGAACTAGAGCAATATAGGGGATATTACATCTTTTTTTTGTCTCTTTGACCTTGTATGATCATCTATATGGATTTTCATCTGTTTGAGTTTTTCGGGGCTTGGTTAATTGCAAATAAATCTTCAAGTTTGAAGAACATGAAATTTGGTTTAGGAGGGGATTCTTGAATTTTTCCACATTACTAATTAAAGGGGAAAAATTCTTCTTCTTATATATAACAATTATCTGAACCATGAAAGCTTTTTCCCTTAAAGAATTCATTCCAACTTCACATGTGTATTTATTATGGGGTTGATCACAAGGATAACACCATTCAAAACCTTTAGCCATATTATTCTAAACTAGAACAATGGATTTACTTAATTTGGGAGGAGAAAAAGCTATAGACTAGAGTTTGGTGATTTTTGGTTGATAATTATGTAGAAATATTTTATTTGGATATTAAAAACCTTGTTGTGGATAACCGTATGAAGGACTAGTATAATGTTTAGGATATTTATTTTGTTGTCTCTTGAAGGAGGAAAACTCATTTTCTATATATTTTAAGTTGGATAATAAGGTTTTCAATTTATTTTTTCTATTAAATTACCCAATGTGGAAACATCGATGAAGAGAAAGGTTGAGGAATAGAGGATATAGTGGGTTGAGTATTTTTAGCAATTCGGGAAAGGGGAATTAGCAATCTTGTGGCTAATTTTCTGCTTGAGTAAGACATTTTCATACCTAATGTCTATTTCATAAGCATTTGGTAACTAATTATCACCCATATATTGAATCATAACATCAATATCGAGTTTAAATCTCTAAGAAAATACCAAAATGTACCTTGAGGGTTGGTCTTAGAAGCACTAGGATTTTGTCCCATGTTTTCTGGAACCCGAAGTTAAATTTTTCCATGAGATCATTTTGAGCCCTCTTGATTGTTGTCAGTTACTCTAATAATGATATGTTGTCTTCTTTATCCTCAAATTATTAACAAAGATTTTTTCCAAATTCATCCCGAGTTTTGGATGAAAGTAGGTCTCAAGATTTTGTACCATTGAAGTGTTTTACCTTTGAGTGAAGAAGTAAGAAGTCTAACTACACCATCATCATATGTAAATAAATGAACTAAATATACATTAATAACATCTTGAATATAATCCATAGGTGTGGTATATTTCTCCCCTATGAAGAAGGGAATACTTTTGAATGTAGACACCAAAATATCATCCTAGGCAGCTAGAATAATGGACTTCCTCCATTGAAACTTACAAAAGGTAGGTTTCTTTGATGTTTCATGAATGGAATAGGTCTTAAACCTGAAATATGACATGAAAATGATCTACCTATAGGATGAGGTGAACAACCAAATCATGGAGAAAGTGTGGATCTAAATGGAGATTTTTATTCTATTTATTCACAGAGAGAGTTATAGATACTCAAATCATCCACCACTAGACACATTGGATCTTATCTAGATTATTCTCATAAAATACAAAGGATAGAACTAGTTAAAAATAGAAGTGTGGATGAGAGGGATTCACCATATGTGTTAATAAATTACTCTAAAGTCTAAAATAACCAAGTTACACACCAAAACTTAGCAATAATGAAGATTAGTCTCACCGAGCATGTTAAAACTATTAGGGCTCAAAATTACACCCACACCTAAATCAAGAAGATATGGGATTTTGAGGTAGCATGGGACATCTCTGAGTGTGGAACTTGTGTCTTGATACAACCTTAAGATAAGTCCATATTCCTTGTCATGTGGATTCTTGAAAATATACACAACACACCTACTTCTATAATGACACTACTTCTACACCTAGCTCCTACTCTAACACTTCTAAGGGGCTAGGGAGATAGAGATATATAAATGGATATCCTAAGCTAATAGATTTCTGATAGCATCAAAATAAGGTGGAACCTTCCCAAATCCAAATGATGCATATGTAAAGACATAAGGTTGGTACTGCTGAAAATTCACATAGTTGAGATGTAACCATAGCGAGAAAATGAAATATGCAAAAGGAGAGAATATTCTCATCAAACACAACTATTTGAAGGAAATATTAAAATCAAACTTTCATTAATCAATATTTAAAGGATTACATACATAACCAAGGTAGGGAATCACCATTCACAAATTACGAGATACAAAGAGCATGAATTTTTGAATTTGAAGGAAGAACTCAAAAATATGCCAAGGAAAAGGGATAAGAACCCTTAATCTACAAGCACATGTATTTATACAATTTTTTCCAAGGAGAAAGAGAAGAGAGAGAGAGAGAGAGAGAGAGAGAGAGAGAGAGAGAGAGAGAGAGAGAGAGAGAGAGAGAGAGAGAGGGATAAGGGTGGACTGATTTAGACCTAACGTGTCTCAAATGCATTGAATAGGTGTGGATGTCATGAATTATTTCAAGGATTACTTGTAGTACAGGCTTGGTCACCTCCAAATGCAACCAATAACCATATCATAGATTCTTGATTTTATCACATGCCATTAGACTATGCAACATGGCACCATACTCCATTAAATTCTGGTGGTTGGGGTGATTATCTCTTTGGTTCCATTTTCGGTGGGGATTTGAGACCTCCTGCTGCAGCTTTTGCTGCGTTCTACACTTCCATCGTGGTCTTATGAAAATCTATACCTCCAGGGACCTCTAAAAATTTCTTTCATCTTTCCTTGAAGAATTTAAACATTGTGTTCCATTTGCGATCATCTAATCCTTTGAATTGTGACCCTTTTAGGCGATGAATACTTTCATCATTTATTGACTTGGAAAGTATGTGGAACACTATTTTTAACATTCCTTGACTTTATAACTTAGTTACCATTAATTTCAATTTCTACTTGCCAACTTAACTTGTTTCATGTACCTCGTGGATCCCTTACAAATCTAATTCAACATTGAAACGATGAATCAACCCGCTTCATTCCATGAAGTTTATTCCTTTCTTCCATGGGTTAGGAGTACCCGTGGAACACTAAGTTCCCGTGCATTTTATGGTAAACCGAACTAGTCTCTTGTGGCTTTTTCTAGATCCTAAAAATGGTTAAGTCCCTTTGATTATTTTTTGAAATTACAAGAGGTGTAATTTTAGACTACAACATCTTTTGATTCAAACAAGGTTTGAAGTTAAGTGTTGTAGGGAGATAATTTTTAGTTTTCAATGGTTTCCCATGGTAGAATATAAATATTTTCAAATTTGTTACACTAAACTTCATGCTTAATGGATGAAAAGGTTATTGGTCCTTACATTTAGTAGGCGATTCCCCCTTTCGGTCTCTAGAAATATCCCCAAAATGAACACCATGTTTCATTTTTAGGCAATTGATAATAATTACAATATTTTTAGGATTTTAATGGTGTTATTTCATGTATTTTGATGCACCCTTATGGTTGTAAGTTATAAAAAAACTTAGCATTTTCTACTTTTCATTATTTTAGACCCACTCAAGAAGATACTTGTAGATTTAATGGAGGTTTTCCCTCAATGTGTTAAAAAACATTCAAATCCTTTGATTTTACACTAAGGAAACATTGTCAACCTTTATTTAAGAAAATAAAGACACATTGTGGCCAACAACATCCTCAAAATATTTGATTTATTTGTTTTTATAATATTTAGTGCCTTATATGGATGTGTTACAAGTGTCCCTTATCGATGCTTGGGATTATGACAAGCTACAAGTTTATCTATGACTCTCAAACATTGTAGATTCTCATTTAAGGACACATGTCACAAAAGGCACGTGGAGAAGACCATAGAGTGAGATGTTCCCAAATCCTTGGTTAAACCTTTTCACCGTATAGTGCTCTAATGGATGAAAAAAATATGGTGATCCTCAACACTCATGGTTCTCTCAAATTTATTTAAATTTTAAGGTTCCCAATTTGAACTTTATAGGCCATTGATACAAGACACATTGTAGTGGGAGACAACTGGAATGAATTTGTTTCCTAACACTCTTTCAAAAATTCTTCCCCCATCCCCTCACTCTAAACTATGTTGAGCCACCAATGAAAGACACATAGCATATAAACACATAATACATATCAATAAGCCCTAAGATTCACCAAAACACTAGTCTCACTAGTTTAATTTTGATGGTTTTGCTTAGTGTTAATCAAACTAAGAGATATCACATGGTGGTAAACTTGGCCCTAGATTTTTTATCATACCTTTTGAATAGGACCTTGAATTAACCTATATCTAGTACCAATAGAAATCTATTTTAGGGGACTACACATTGAGCTTAGTTGTATAGAATATGGTGAAGGGAGAAGTGATATTTTAATGACATAGTTTTGGGGTGTTTTTACTCAATTTCGGTCTAATGGTGTATAAACCAATCTCAAATGATTTTGGATAGTTATATCATCTTCTATAAAATGATCTTGAGATGGCTATAACTTTTGGTCCCATTAAAATGCGAGAGGGATGAGTTAAATGGGTGTTTGATAAAAATTTAGTTATTACGGTGGTCCTAGAGTTATACTTATAATTCAATTCACCAAATGGAAGATTTTTATTCAATATTCCTCTTGATCTCATGGAATTTCATTTTTGTCTTCTCAAGGATCAATCCTTAAAAATATCTACTTGAAACAATTACATAGATACTTGAAATATGTTATGAGATGTTTTAGGTAGATCAGATTTAGTTAAACATATTTTAAGACCTTCTAAAGTTTCATGATATTTTTGTAGGGACAAGTATATGAAAGAGGATATTATTTAAGCATATTATGGATTCCTTCTTATCTTCTATCGTTTTCTTCCTTCTTCCATATATGTGCAATCGGACACAATTTTAAAGGGGTCCTCCACAAAGTTAATCTGCTTCAATTAGGTTCCTAAGAATTATGAGTTTTTAGCGTCTATTTTGAGCTTGTGTAATGCATTCAAGACATTCCCAAAGACTATAATAGATTGTGTATACTCGCAAAAATAAGATCTTACTTGCTTATGGCTTATATTTTCCTTTGGATTGTGTTGTTGTATTCTTCCTTTTTGTGGATGATGAGTGTGGATTATAATTGCATAATTTCAATTCGGTTTCATTAATGCAGGAGTGAGAGTTTGATTTAGTACATAGCTTATTGTAGCTTATATCTACCCTTTTTCATTGCATTTTTCAATTTATTCTTCTCTTAGGGATATTATATTTATATGGTGCATCGCCAATTCATGTTCATTTTAGTTTCCTTTTTCACATTTTCCCTTTCAATTATTAACTAGGAATAGATTAATGTTAACATTAGATTAATGTAGAAAATAAATATGGCTTTCTCTGGAGGTTTGTCTTAAGGAGCCAAGGTCCCATGCCTTAGGGACATTCCCATGTTGTTGTTGAGATAACCAAGTTACCTAAAATTTGGTGATCTTATCACGAGATATACATCTTATACCTCTAACACCTCGTATCTATAATCTCGACTATCAATATCTAATATAGATTTGACCTTCCCATAAAAGTATCTAAAGATAGTTTACTCAAAACTTGTTGTCTAAAATTTTTCCTTACTAAGGCCATGACCACTATAATTCATCTTTTGCTAAGGAATTCCGTAACTTAGTTTTCCCTTAATATATCCTATCTCAAAAACATGCTTACTTTGAAATTATATCCAATGTCATTGATGTGCATTCAAGTTAGGTTGAATAAAGAAATACTACAATCATGAATGATCTGTTTTGAGAATAAAAGGATTTATCAAAATGAAATGCCTCCCCATCTATAATGTATGCACTATATCTATGAGCTCAAATTCATGTGGATCATAATTTATCTCCCTTTTCCCAATATTTTGTGACTCGTAATACATCACATGACTGTCTTACATCAAAACACCTCTAAAACCTTCTCTAGATGCATTAGTAAAAAGGGTGAATTCTCCATTAGGATCTATAACTTTCAAATTCGTTGTAGATGTCAATTTTTCTTGATAATTTGGAAATATTTTTCACAACTTTTTGTACATACAAAATTCTTCCCTTTCTTACGAAATGAAGTAATAGGAATTCTAATATTTGAAAATACTTATATAAACTTCTTGTAGTACCCTATAAGTCCTATTAAACTATGAACTTCATACATGTTATTAGGTGTAGGTCATTCCATGGTAGCTTGTATTGTTGGTTGGGAAAATTGGATATCCATGGAGCATAAAGGTTTACGTGTAAATATGTGCATGTAGAAGATTAGAGTAGCATGCAAGGGGAATGCATAATAGTGGAGCAGTTAGCACATGGCGTTGTGTGCATGCTTACAAAGGAATATGGACTTAGCTAATTTTCTAGAAAGGGATAAAAATGGAAAATCATAGCTAGTGTGTCGCTCAAGTAAGGACCCTAAATAAAGAAAGGTAGGATGACTTGGCGGTTAGGAAAGGGATATAATTGGAAAAATCACATGCATAGAAGGGATAAGGAGAGCATCGAGGATTTCTACTAATAGGATTAGATCATGTTGTATATTTGGCTTAATCTATTATAAGCATAGAATGTAAAAAATGTGCAAGATTTTGTAAGCATGGTTGTTGTTGGGAAAGAAAGCATGTAAGCGGTGAAGGGAATTTCCCCACTTTATAAATATAGTCGTTACACCATTGTTTTGACTAGTGCAGAGTGTGTACAGTTACTACGAGTTCGGGAGCTAGAGATGGTTATTCTTGGTATGATTTGATTCTTTATGAGTGTGCACATGTTCCATCGCACGGATGTAATGAGGGTATTGTAATCACCTTCTATATTATGTAAAAAATGGTGTTTTGCAATGGATAAGTGACTTTAATTTACACATGTGTGTTTAGATCTTGATTGTTAACCTCAATGAATGATTTCCTTATTATATTTGTTTCTAAACTACCATGTTTATGATAATTATATATGCATGAATAAATGATTTGATTACACATATAGTGAACATGCACAAGAAACATTCTCATAATCATAATAATGGGGGACCTAAGCAATTGGTGCATGCTTTGGGTGAGATTTCATATCCATCTAGATGAAGTAACAATGCGTATAACTATTTAGTGGGTAAAATAAGACTACATTTTGGTTATGTTGTTGGGACCTCTTTTTAAATTAACTATTACTATGTTACATGCAGATGGTGTATTGAATGTATTCAGAGAGTATTGAGAATTGGATAGAAGACTGTTAAGACATGTTCGAATAGAGATATAGTAATGGACTTGACTTTAATGTGAGAAATTGGGTAGAAGATAATCTATATGACTGATTATATGAGACATTCTTCAACTTTTCCTAGTAGATTTGTACCAGTGGTTGGTATCTTATGTAGAAAATAGAGGTCTCCACCCAAGAAAGAGAGTTTAGACATAGGAAGACTATTAGACTCTCTTTGATTCAACTAATACGTGGACTAAAGTTGTAGATCATTAGTGGGAAGGTGTACTATGTAGATATACTTTGGAGTATGCAATCTCAACATATTTTTCTCGAGGAAGTAGAGTTATGGTTCTTGTGTGAGCCAAGGGGATCACATTTACATGTAACACCTTCAGCTTATTAATATCCCGATGGTAGAACTGGGAATGGATAGATTACCTATGGATAGCTAAATCCCCACCGTGTGCATAGGAGTAGAAGCAAGTTTGGAGAGGATGGTAGAATTCCTAGAGAGGAATAAAGACAGAGAGAGAAAATACGGTCAAGTATAATGAGGCATGACTTAGGATAGTTGATGAAGTACTGATATCAAGAAGAATGATGACTAGTGGAAGTTATGAGAGCCCCATGGAAGATGAGGAGCCAAAATATCATGTCCTCCCGGAATTAGTAAAGTGCGGTAGAGACCCTATCGGCTTCGATGAGAGCACGTCGAGAGGAAAGAATGAGGCTCATGGGTGTGCATTTGACTCATCTAGTTACCTATCCCTTGTGCAAGGTGTTCTAGATCTAGAAGTAGTTGTTGAAGAGAACCATAGTGAAGGTGAGAAAGAAGAATCTCCACATTAGGTAGGAGACATAGGTAGACATGTTTTAGTTACCACTCAAGAATCATGACAAATCAAGGATACACATATGGAAGTGTATTAAATTTCAATGTTTGGAGGTACTTTTGGAGGATTTTTACATTTGTGTCATCGGGATAGAGTGTTTATGCATAGACCATTAGATAAAGTCCTATAGGTTTTTCTATAGCATAGATAGTGAGTGTCTAGTTCTGCAAAACAACTAGGAAATAAGGGAGTTCATCTAATCGACTATAGGACATGGAAGGATGTTTGAGAGGTTAAGGTTAGCCATCATGTGAAGGAAATTATGGTGGAGGTTTAGGATGTTTGTTTGGTCCTAACCCGGGCATGGTCTCCCACCACATCAATCCCCCAACAACCACCACAAAATTATCCAACACAAACATTTACTCAAGAAACAAAGTAGTAGACACCTCAATTATTCTTTGAGATGTCTCTTCACTTACTAGAGTACCAAGGTGTGTAGGATGTGGTTGAACATGTGCACAAGTTTGAATTTTTATGGAGAGCTAATGGAAATACAACCCCTGAAAGAAAGGAAATTCAATTTTCCACCAAAATTCAAGGGCATGCACATAGTTGGTATATAAAGTATTGCCCACACCAGGACTACGATGGAGTATGATGCATTGTGCATAACATTTTTGGCTTAATTTGATATTCTAGTGTTTGAACGATGATTATTAGCACATTAAAGGATATCAAGAAGGGATTTTCTGAAAGTGTGAGGGAGTATGATGTGTGGTTTAAAAATCTCTTGTCCAAGCTATCTTATGATATTCATCAAATTCAACATACACAAAGTGGTTCTTTGGAAACTTATCAACTCCATTTTGAAAGGCCTTATCACATAAGACATACTCATATTTGGGTGAGGATTTGGAAGTAGCTCTATATGTTGAAGCATTTGAGAGTGTAGACACTAGAGTTAGCCATTTTATAGAGGCATAAATAACAGATTATGGCTAAGTAATTAGATAAGATTTCTGTCAATTCGAACATGAAATGTGTAGTGGGTTTTTGTGCACCGATTGCAACGTGGAGGGGCATACAAAGGATAGTTGTCAGTGCATGAATGTGTGCGTACTATTGTAATATTTTGAGAATTTCCACAAGAATCATTATTTACAAAATTTCCCTCTTGTAGCATGTGAAAATAATGAGTGTCTCTATATACTACAAGATTTTTGATGAGCACACCCATGATACATAATATTGTTTCATGATAGACCAAATTCATTAGGCATGTGAGACTACATTACGACAAACCACTATGGAAAGTAACTCTCGGGTGAAAGAAACCAAACCTAATGAAGGACATAACAATGTTGATGGTGGGTTTCATGGTGGTAGAGGAAGATTCATTTGTGGGACTTGTTATACTTGTGATTCCCCATATCATTACCAACGTGAGTATCAAAAGAATCAGGTATGTGCATATTGAGGAAATCAACATAAGGTTAAGGACTTGCCTCATCTTTATGAGCATATGTGTAAGAAAAAAATAAGGACAAAGGCACGGGGATGATCAAGGTATAGTGTGTAAATAATGAACAATGGACGCCAAAGAATATACCTAATCTAAAATTACAGCCCATGTTAGATTCTACTCACACAAAAGCAACACACGCATGTGAACCGCTTAAAGAAAAACCTCTTATTCAAAGGCAAGAGAATTTTTAGGTTAAATACTCGGATGCTTCCCATCGAAGGAAGTATATCAAGATATAATGGGAATAATCAAATATTTGCAATGATAAATCTAGTGGTGAAGGAACAGGTGTATGAGAGTGAATGCGTAAAGAACATTGAACTTTGAAAGAAATATGTAGATGATATGAAGGAGGTATGTAGGATGTTGATGAAAGAGAATTTCATCCCACTATTATGAGAATGGCTACATGATAAGGTACCACATGCGAGGAGTTGATCACGAGCATTGAATACTTCATGAGAGTTTATAACCTTAACACCATAAGTATGACAATGAAATCAAAATAGATGCAGCGATTCATGATTGTTTGATGAGTAATAGTCTAATTGACACAAGCACAAAGGTAAATTTTCTAATGTTAGATTCTTGGAACTAGATGACAAGACCACCATTACATCCATCCTCTAATGTGTTGTATATGGAAAATAAGACAATGGTTATTCCTATGGTTGTGTTAAAGGATGCTTTAATTACCATTTAAGGAGCCAAGTTTACTAGATATTTTGAACTATTGGAGCTTGCTAAGGTAGATAACTTCCAAGCATTGCTTGTGCATCCTGTGTGTTATGTGAACAATATTGAATTACACTTCAACAAGAGATATATAATTTTTGAGAATAGAGAAGAGTGTATGGTCATACCCTTGAATAATGGGAATGTTTCACTATACATTGAGCCTATAAGTGAAGAAGAACTTAATAGGATATATGTACATATAGTGCATGATCCTGATAATGTGGAACCATCTAAGGAAGGTGTACTTCAGTGGGAAGAAGTTCACTCTGTTAGTGACACTATGAGTATTTTTTGTGACAATTGGGCCCATAACACATTTGAAATGGTCAGGTACAAGGTTAAATGAAAAATTACTCAAATGATCACTCATGATTAGGCACTTGGGCACCACTCAGTTACCTAGGTACACTAGTGAGGAAGAACCTAATTCATTCTTGCGTACTATGGAAAACCATTGGCAGAATAAAGGTAATAGAAGGAATATAATGGTCTATAATTTACATGTAATAAGAGCGCGCTGATGGGAAACACATAGAAGTAACCTATTGGGCTAGTGAGAAGTGAGAATCACCTTTTCAACAAGGTTTACCTAGAATAATGTACCTATACTTATATATGATTGTGATGGTAAGAATTCTACTTTAGTACACATCTATAACTATGGGAGACAATGGGTGTAAGGCCAAGAGGTATTACCACCATATGTTTTGGTGTATAAGTTCTATTCCACTTTACATAGATATGTGCACATGTGGTATGTCCATGCTAAGTTAAAATGGTAGACTACAAGTTTTCACAAGATGTTTGAATGTATTTTTCATACCTTTGATTATTTTTCAAATAAGCCACTAGTCCATGAGGCTTTTCTAATCATAAGGTGCATCACATTTGGGGTTAGCACAAAAGTAGAGGATCTCATGTTTTAGTTACTTAGAGAAACTAATCTTGAGGTTTCAAAGAGACACTAGAAAAAGAGGAGACACTTTTGGGATGAGCATGGAAAGAAAAAGAAAAGGGAAGATAGTATACCTCATTGATGATGAGGAAGTGGAGAACCTGGATATTATCCATATAGAGGGTACACATGAGGTAATGGAATATGCGGAGACAAAAATACGTGTGTACCATGGTCCTATAAAGAAAAAGAAGGTTAATATTGGCACTTTGGATGCACCTAAAGAGGCTATCATCAGATATTATTGGTCATATCCAGAGGTTGTAAAGATCATTGAGTTGTTGTGTGACTTTTAAGACTTGTTTCCAAGAGGCTACCATGAATTGAAAGGTATGCATCCCTCATTGTGATCAAGAAAATATTGAAATAAATAAATACCTAATTTTAAATATGTAACAATGTTGAATATAAAAAATTAAGTACATATTTTGACCCAAGTAAAATAAGATAGAAAGTATGAAAACCTGGTAATAAATAAAGAGATGGAATACTTAGCTAATTCACAATGATGTCGAAGGTGTCTTCATTGGAAAATTGTTGTAACAAGAACTCGAGTGTCGAATTAGACCCATAAATTTGCAGGAGTTTTGTACGTGCTAAGACCGGGGTTCCTACATAGGTTCTGGGAACTTGGGGTACTAGATACCTATTATAGGAACCTGTGACTTCTTAGAAGCTATGGAACTCAATTTTGTCGGGCCATAAGATGTTCTCTACTTATCAACTTTAATCACATGTATATCATTACACTTCACCATTGTTCACCTAAAACTTGTAATAAAAAAGAATCACCTACAAAACCTTCAAACCACATCAAATCTTAAAAATATTTAAAATGAGCAGGTTGAATTGTCTTTGACTATCAACAAGGGGAACTTACTACCAAGCACTTTGCACTACATCTTAAACCCAATATAGTTTTATGACTGTGTGTGTCAAAATCATTCCCTAGGTGGTTCTTCTCTGTGTCACACTTGATAGCAAGCAATATCTAGATTTCAAATATGTATGTAGATGTGTGCATGAAAGAATTAAATTCCCCTCCTATGAAGTGTATGCATAAATTTCATTCCCTTGTCCCTTGTATGGAGCTAGATGGATGTTTTAATTCTCTTTGAATGTAACCTTAGGTGGTGACAGCTAATTCTTAGTGTTTGGTCCTTTATTAAGGTCACATAACTTTATATTTATATGATTCCCCTACTTGAATTTATTAATTAACCCTAAAAGGATGATCATCAAGAAAAAAAGATGCCCAAACATCTAGAAATGACACAAAAGATGTGAAAAAAGTACAAAGAGGTCAAGGCAGCCGAGGGGATGGGGGGTGTTAGGTGCTTGAATCTTAGCTAGGCAATTTGTCCAAAATGAGAAGTTCCAAAGTATCAAAAGAGATCTTTGGAAAGAAGTAGTGTAAGACCAAGAGAGATAACAAAAAGTAGGAAAATATGGCCAAATACGGTGATCAATCAGGTGATTTAACCAAAATAAAATAAAGATGTAGATTACTTTGTTAAATTCTTATGTATGTTACAACAAGAAATATATGACAATAAAGTAAAAAAATGACTAGAGAAAATAAGCAAAGGGAGTAAAACCCTAAGTGTAATAGAGAGGTAGGTCACTTAGCTGATTTTTCAAATATACTGGAAGTGTGTGAAGGTGGTATACTGGCATAATCATAGAAAAAGACCTCAAAACTAAACCTATAAAAGTACAGGAATGCAAGAGGAGCACAGATTGGGGAGCCTAGACGATACTAGGACACCTGGGTGCTAGGATCCCTTCCTAAGTGCCAGGGTCTACACAAAAGCTCCAAAGATGAATTTTTAGCATCATTAGTTGATCTGAAACCCTCACTATTTATCACTAGATGGTCATACTATGATCTTTTATGTCACTGATAACTTGTAATAAAGAGATCACCTACACAACCCTAAAAAGAACATCAAATCCTATAAAATAAAGATGTAAAATGAGGGGTTGGATTGTCCTCAATTGTCAAAAAAGTGATCTTACAACTAAATGTTGCACTTTATCTCATACCCGATGTAGTTCTATGTGTGTGTGTGTAGAATCGGGCCCTAGGTGGCTCTTGTGCATGTTACACTTAATAGTGAGAAAATTATCTAGATGTAAAAAGATGTAATAGATGTGCTCATAGAATAAAATGAACTTCCCTCCTATGTGTGTAATATATAAAACCATCCCTCATCCCTTATAATGGTGTTAGATGGATGAAAATATGCTCTTGAATTCTTGTGAGATGCAACCTTAGGTGATAGTATAAATGCTTAGAGCTTGGTCCTTTAATTTGGTCACATAAATTTATATTTATATGTTTCTCTTGTTCAAATTTCATAATTGATCACTAAAAGGCTGACCCCTAAGAGATAGGGGAATCCCAACAGCTAGAAAGGGCCCAAAAGGACCGAGACAAATACAAAGAAGTCTAGGGAACCCGGGGGATGAGGGTGCCTAAGCACCGACGCGTCTTGGTTATGCATTGGTTTCTAGAGCCAAAACGGTTAATTATGAAGGGTCGACTAGGCAGTGAGGTATGTAAGGCCAAGAGGGAGACTAGAAAGGAAAATAAGAGACCAAGTATAATGATCAATTAGTTATTTTCTCCCATAATAAGCATATGAATAGTATTATGTGATTAGAACCTAGTAATGTACCCAAAGTATGTGATTTAGTGTCTACATTTTCCCCCACTTTATGTTGGTGAGCAAAAATATTGGTAACATAAAGTAGATAGAGATATGTACATGATAACCATGTAGATTGATGTAGAAGAGTGTGCCGAGAAAATAAAAACATGGAAACTATAGAAGAGGAAGTAGAAATAAAAATGATGATGATCACCCTAGGGTGGAAACACATGTGTGGATGTGGCATTATACCTGTTGTTGATGACTATTCTTTTTGGGTTTTTGTTGATGTTGACTACTGCTTCTCATAAGGATGGACATGTAAAAGAGAAGAATGATCAACTAGTCAAACAGGATGTATAGATGTATAAAATGTATATAAAAAGTGTGTAAATAGTAGAAAAGGAACATGTGCACCTAATCTATGATGAGTAAAAGAGTTTAGAAAGGATCCTTAAAATTTCAATGAAGAGCGAGTTTTTCGATGATCTCATGCCATGAAAGAAGTAGTAGAATGAGAAAGGTCTAATATCATTCTCCAACCTTTGACTACTTCCCGAAGTAAAAAAACCATTGGATATGGTTTGTACAAGTATGATCCAATGCGAATAAGTGTGACCAAATGTGATTACCAAGTGTTGAAGGACTACTTTCCTCAAAACAATCCTTTATGACAATGTTGAAAAATAGATCTTGAACCGAAAAGTGTTGTGTATCTGTCCCCAGGTCTCAAGTGCCTGGAAGGGATAGAAGCACCTAAGCATCCAAGTCGGGTATTTGGTGCTAGTGTCAATGCTAAAGTAAGGACCCAAGTCGATTCGAGCCTTGTCTCGAGTCTATAGACTATGTTGAATTTGTGTTATATTGTATTGAATAGTGACTCGTAGAGTGTTGAAATGTGAATGTAACTACTAAACTGTGACTATAACTATTGAATGGGGTGATTGATTCACCCAGGAAATGACCCCCTATTTTGGGGTGCATGCAACATCACTAGGAGGATGTGGCCTGAAATAAAACCTCGTGCTTGAAGTGATCTTGGTATGTAGGAGCGAATGTCTATTTTAGAAACCAAGGCACATGCAAATAGTGGTTAGAAGACAAGTTTTTTTAAAACAAGAATGTATAGAGAAAATAGTATGTAATCTAACAAGCATAAGGGTAGTATATGACGTAAAAGTGGGTTAAAAATATTGTACATCACTCATGATGTTGCAAGACAATCGAGGCCACAATGGACAAAAGCATATAGTGTGCACTGAAAGACAAAACATAGGGAAATCCCACAAACAATGGCAAACAAGAGTAAGAAAACATCAGATAACCATGGTGGAAAATAGGTCTTGCAAGGAAAATTTTGCACATGAAGCACCCATTAGCATGTTAGAAAGATATAAAGTATGTCAAAGCACCTGAAATATAGTAGTGTGTTATGTACAATAATGAAACAATAGCACCTGAAATGTGTACAAATGTGGATGCCCCCAGGAGTCGTTGTGGGACTAGTATGAGGTATTGCGCTAAACATCTGTGTTGTGTGTAATGATCTATGTAAATTTTGTGATCACAAATAGAAAGCAAGTGAACATGCATGTGTGTATGATAAAGATAATGACATACAAGATATATATCTAGCATGTGTAGTAAATTGTACATATAAGCATAAGTGAGTAAGAACTATGTGCAACCAAGATATGCAACATGTTATGGATGAGATGGAATGGAATGCAATATGAGTGTGATAGGGACACCATTCCCACCGAGTACAGAGATGTAGACATGAGTGAATTTTAGTTCATTTATATAATACCCCGGCCAAAGAATCAAGAATGAATCATACAACTAGAGTAAGTCATCAAGAAATGGTTTGAAAGGTGTTTTTGTATGTGAGAAAAATTTATTGTTAATCCCTCAATATTCATGTAATAACCATAACACATGAGTGTATCATCGAATAGTGTGCATTGTAAAGGTTTGATCATGATGTGTCATGTGTGGAATAGAATAGCATGATGTGTAAGTAGAATAGGGTGGAATGATGTAGATTGTAAGTATGTAGTGTGTTGTTTGAGATTGTGACACTAGAAAGATGTGTTTTGAATGTGTCGAGTGTGATGATGTGTAATTTGTAATGAAAGATGTATAGATTGTATAGGTGTGGGAAGCGTAAAGTGCATATGATGCATAATAGTAGTAGGAAGATAATGTCGAAGATGTGGATAGTGTAACATATGTAAAATTTGTATCAATAAAGTATGTAGAATTTGTAGGTGTAGAAAACACAATGTGAGTATGATGTGTAATATAAGAAGATGATGTCACATATTTGTTGAGTTTGATATGTGTAGAATGTGTAGAAAGCACAAAGTGCATAGGATGTGTAATAGATGTAAGAAAAGGATGTAGGAAGCGCACAATATGTATGATGTGTAGGAAATAAAAGATGTTTTACATGTGTAGGATGTGCAATGTGTAGAAGAAGGTATGCGAAATGTGTAGTGTGTGAGGTTCATGTGTATAGTATGCCCTCAACAGTCAAGTGTGAACCTAACACAAGAGTGTGTCATAGGGTAATGATGATACTATTGTCTAAATATGTGTATGTGATGAATTCCTATAGATGTGAAATAGTATGTGTGACAATAGAAATGAAGGACTCATAATGATACTAGCAGAGGAGGGGAGGAAAGCATGGTGTCCCCCAAGTGTGTAAGGAATAGTAGGATCATGTAATATCATCTAGAATATCATCGGTGTCATGGTCAAAGCCATATGGAGAGGCACTAAAGGTCTGGTAAGCAATAGTGTCAAGATGATCATGTAAAGAGACATTGATGCATAAATTGTACATGCCCATGGCATATTCGTCATTAGTGAAATGAGATGATGGACATCTATGTGCATACCATTGAGTAATATTTTGTGTATAACTAAGAAATGAATCATTGCAAGATGAATACATGACCAAAGGGCATAGGAAATGAGATATCAGTATGATCAGGGTCTAATGTGCCCCCAATGTAATCAAGCCAAGATTTCCCAATTTTATGTGGAGAATAGTAGAGATGTCATGCAAGAAATACTATGAGATGAAAAACTTGAAGTCCATAGGCAATAGTGATGGTGAAAAAGCTATTATATAGATGAGGATCATGAGGTGGAGGATAAAGATCCTTGAAAGTGAAGCCTATTCAATTCAAGCCATCATGTTTACATATAGTGTCGGTGCAAGTAGGATCAAATGGAATATCTCCCAATAAAATTCATTCTTGAAAAGTGTACATGTAAAGGGAGGACGTGCTAATGGTGGGTACACATGAGAGAGTGAAGAAGGAGGAAGGACATCTAGCAATTAGGCATGCCCCGATAAAGTAATAGGGCATTTTTACTAATGGGAGGGTGTAAAGATGTGGATGGAACAATTTATAACATGTTAACAATTCCTTCTAAGTGGGGTAGAGAATCTATAGGTTGTGTTTTATTAGTAGTAACAGATTATGGAGTGGGGAGTGTAGGAGTGGGATCACGGTCACAATATCCGAATGGCTCATGATAATTAGCAATAGTATATTCAACACATTCATGTAATAACTTGACACATCAATGCCTTTGTGAAAGGTACTTGCTTGCATGGCATGAAGCCATGGTATACCAAGTAAAAATTATAGTAAACTAGGAAATAAATGACAAAGAAAATTGTATGAAGGTTTTTGTCCTACTAGTGAAAGGTAAAGTGATATAGCCTATACATGGAAAAATGAAACCATCGTACATGTGAAGAGAAATAGGTGAAGGATTTACATTAGCAAATGAAACACCTATAGCCTTAATAAAAGATAAAGTACAAAATTTAGTCTCAAAGTCATTATCGACTATAACTCTCTTGTGACAGATATATTATAGATGCATGTTGCAATGTATAAAGGGGCATCATTGTTAAAAGGAGAAATGTCAAGCATGAGGATTAGCTCAAAAAATGGTGTGATGAGAAAGTGCATATGTAAATGTGTTGTAAACTATGTCTAGATGAATATCTTGTTGGATCTTTTTTATTATCATGTGTATTGATGTCAATTTACATTGATGGCAAAAAGTATTAACTGGTAAAGTGAGAAAACAAGAAATAAGAAGGTTGATTGGAAGTGTCAATTCACAGAGGCTTTAGGATGATCAAGGATAAGTTCTAAGGGACTTAATCAACTTTTGTGTAATCTTAAAACATAATGAGTTAGCCATCAAAGTCTTGAAGTAGCTTCTGAATTCTACAAGAAGCCGTAGAACTATAGAAGAAGCCACGAAACTTGGTGAGGGTCGCAGTAAAGGAATGAAGCTGCAAAGTTAAAAGAAGACAAAGAATGAGCTACAAATGAGAAAGGTTATGATGCAAATGTGAAGGAAGAGTTGTGTAAGTAAGGATGAACTGAATGCAAATCCACGGAAGTAAGGGAAGTTCGGATGAATCTGAAAGAAAAGATAAAAAGTGAGGAGAACTATAGAAGATGCACATAAAATAAAATATCCTCATACATGGGACAAGGCCACAAGAAGGCAATGGACAAGGAGTAAAGCTACATAATATTATAAAATCCTTGAGAAGAAAAGAAAATATGTGGATAAATGAAAATCCGCCATGAAAGGAGAAAAGTTATAGATCAAAGGAAATTATCGCGATACAAAGGATAAAGTCATAGAAGTTAAGGAAATACGTGGATTCAAAAAATATGAATTGGACAAGGCTTGAGAACAATCAAATTGATTTTAAAATGGATAAGTGATATTTTCATCTCCAAAATCTATGGTGCTTCAAGTTTATGGTGATTGCGGCTAAGCATACGACTTGAGCTCCATGAAGAACAAAGAAATATATAGTTCCATATTTCCATAGTTAATGCTCATTGACTTTTTAGAAATATAGTTACAGTTCTCTATGTGATTCTTGATTTCAAGGAAAAATTAAATATCAGAGAAGAAAGCAGCTCACTCATCTTGATCACATTGGAAATACTAGAAAGATGAGAAATCTATTTTTTAGGTATCGGCTGATAAATATTTTCGGTGAATGCATAGAAAAAGGTGAAATCAAGTTGAATATAGTAAGAGTAAAATATGGAGTTAGTTGTATTCATTTAATGGAACATATTTTCAGGTGACAAAGCATGAATATTACATAGCACGCAAAAGGAATCATTAGAATGGGTTGATTAACTATATAGATGAAATTTGATACCAATATGGATGTTTCTCAAGTGATAAGATGATGCATTATAGGTAAAGGAGATACATAAAGAAAAGAGAGATATAGGAAGGAGTGGAGTAGATAGATTAAGTGAAGAATATATATTAGATGAGAAAAACATCATTGCGTAAGATTGATTGAGAAAGAATGGTTTGAATCAGATGAGAAGAAGAGAGTGAAAGTGATAACATAGATAGATACAGAAAAGTGATCATAATCCATTGTGTAAGCAATATTGAAACTAGATTATCAAAATTTGTATGTAAAATAAATCTAAGTAGTAGCTTAGCATATTCATGGGGTTGCATCCTCCTTATGGGTTGGTTCCTTTAAAATATCAGTTGTAGCTGAATTAATTAGGGGTTGGTGATCCTTGGAATTTTGTGTTTACTAAAATTCGTTGAGTGGGTGCTCAGTAAATGTTCAAGTGGGTGCTTCACAGTTTAGTGGGTGCTCAACTGAAACCATTATAAGACTTTGGAATTGGTTTTCCTAATAAATCTATGGTTTCAAGTGGGTTTTTCTCTGAAATGGTTTCCCACTATAAATTATGTGTTCATCTTTTTATTGTCTGGTATATGTTTGACAAAATGCACATGATATAGTAACTACACAAATTAAGAAATTATGAATTGGTATAACTCTGAAAATTAATTTTAATCTACACTAATTCACCCCCCTCTCAATGTTTGTGATCTCTAAAAATTAGTATCAAAGTGATGCCCTTCTATTAGAAGCCTAACATCTTCAAGGAGATCCTCTTTTCACAAGCATGGCAGAAAATCAGGCATAAGGTGGTTTATCACTGTCAAGATCACCTCTCTTCATTGGAATGAATTATGCATTCTGGATAATGATAATGAAAACATATCTGATGTCACTTGATTTTGATATCTAGGAATGTTTAGATAAAGGATACAATCTGCCATCCGTGTCAATTAGTTCTTCAATAGATAAATCAAAATATGAATGCAAGTCAAGAACCATGAATGTCATCCTATGCAGCCTGAGTGAAATAGAATTTGTAAAAGTTATTCACTACACAATAGCTAAAGAAATTTGGACCAAACTTTAGAGTATTTATGAAAGAGATAAAAAAGTCAAGCTAGCAAAGTTGCAGACCTATAGAGCTTAGTTTGATAATCTGAAGATGAAATGAGGAGAGAGTATAGCATCTTACATGTAAATAATAGATGAATTCATCAACATGATCAGAGGCCTAGGTGAAAAACTAGAAGAATCTATTATAGTCCAAAATATTATGAGATCTTTGACTACTAAATTTGATGCAAAGGTTTTAGTGGTGGAGGAAGCCAAAGATATGAAGACTCTCACAATGGATGAATTACAAAGCATTATTTTAGCATACGAGATGAGGATGATTGGAACCAAGACTACCAAGAAAGAGGTAGCATTTAAGGTCAAGAAAGAAACCCAGTCCAAGCAAGAAGAAGAAGAAGAATCAAATTCATAGGATGAATTAGATGATGAAAATATTGAAGAAATGTTCATAAGAAGATTGAAAAGAGGTTTAGGTAAGTATAAAGGAAAAATCCCTTTCAAATTCTTTACATGTGGACAAGTAGGTCATTTTGTTATTAAATGTCCAAACAAAATTAAAGAAGCTCATCAAACAATAAAAAGAAAAATAACAAGAATAAGTTCTTTAAGAACAAAAGGAACTTTGGTTCAAAATCAGAATCCAGTGAATATGATTCAAGCAACCCAAACAGATTTGAAATTGAAAATGATGAAGATCAATCTGAATGTTTATTTATGGCCATAAATGTGCTCAAAGAATACATCTCCAAAGGAAAGAATACAGTTGATTTTGAAGATTCTGATGAAGAAGAAGCTGAAGTAAACCTTGAAGCTAAATTAGTATGTGCTATTGAATAATTGAGATGGTGTAGAAGAAAAAATCAAAATTTGAGATGCACATTAAAATATTATGAATAAAAAATCCACATATTTGAGGAAAAAAAAACTCTAAGAGAAGAAGAAGATGCTAATGAGCTCAAAGATCTTGAAACTCAGCTGGAAAATATTTCAAACTCTTACAAATCAAAGGAGGATGAGTGCACAAAACTAAAATCAGAACTGGAGTGACTAAAATTTGAGATGTTATAAATTAACAACAAGCTGAGAGTGTATGAAAAGCTAAAGAAGAGTTTAAAGGTTTTTACTGGTATACTAAGTGGTCAATGTGATACAAATGAGAATTGTGGGGTTGGTTTCAAGGAAGATAATAAGGAAAAGGATCCTGCAAAGAATGAAGGAAACAAGATTGCATCAATTCTAAGCACCTCTTTTGTTGTAAATAAAGAGTTTAGAAAATCCCTAAAGAGAAGGACTACTGCTCCTAGAATCACCTATGTTATGAGGTACACACATTATTTCTATGGTTATTGTTATTCATGTAATCAATTTGGACATAAGGCTACTAAGTGTAGAAAATTCTCTAGAGGCTATAGAAGAAACTTTGGCCCATCTTACACCAGACTAAACTATAATGATGTCCACTACAATTATTACAAGAAAAGAAATGAAGCATCAACAAGTAAACAAGAACCTCCTAAAAAATGGGTGTATGTTGTAAAGAAATATGAAAATAAGAGAAAAGAGTCTTGCTCAATAGTGCAAACCACGTTTCATGTGAAAAATGAAGATAAAATATGGTATCTAGATAGTGGATGCTCCAGTCATATGACAGGTGAAAAAGTAAATTCATTTCTCTATCAAACAATGCATCAGGAGCTGTTAGATTTGGTGATAACAACTCAACAAACATAGTTGGAAAAGGAAATCTGAGTCTAGATAATGGTAAAACAATCATAGAGAATGTCCTATATGTTGAAGGCCTCAAACAAAATTTATTAAGTGTAAGTCAAATGTGCAAGAAAGGATATAATCTGATCTTCCATAACAAAGGATATGATATTATCAATGGAAAAATAGGAAAGAAAGTTGAAAAATCCAAAAGGACAAAGAACATGTATGTTCTAAATGAGATAAACAACAAAAATGCTTCACAAGTAAGGTTGATTATAGCTGGTTGTGGCACAAAATATTGGGACACATGAGTTTTGAAAATATTGTGAAAATAAGTGTTAAAAGGTGTGTGAAACATATGTCAAAAATTGTAAAACCATCAGATACTCTTTACAAAGCATGTTTACATGGTAAACAAACAAGGAGATCATTCAAATCAAATAAATATTGAACAACCAAACCTCTGGATTTTATTCATACAAATATTTACAGTCCTACAAGAACTGAAAGTATATAAGGTGAGGTATATTTCATGTTGCTTATAGATGATTACACTAGAATGACACGGGTAGCTTGCTTGAAGAATAAATCATAAGCCTTAGATAGATTCAAGTAATTCAAGGTACTGATGGAGATTGAGAAGAAAAAAAAGATCAAATACTTAAGAACATACGAGAGCGTATAATTTTTGTCTAATGAGTTTGATGAATTTTGTGAAGAGAATGTAATTTGAAGACGATTCTCGATCCAAGAACACCTCAGCAAAATCGTTTTGTCGAGAGGAAAAAAAATATTGTGCAAGAAATGCCAAGAATAATCCTGAATGAATCCAAATTACCTAATAAATATTAGAGGGAAGTGGTATACATACCATTCTACATCTTAAATAGGAATCAATTGAGAGTAAATAGTGATAAGACACCTTATAAATTGTGGAAGAACATGCCTACAAATGTGAAACACATAAGATTGTTTGGAAGTAAATGTTACATCAAAAGAGATGAAGACAACTTGGGAAAATTTGATTCTAGATGTGATGAAGGCATATTCCTTGGATACTCAGTAGTCAACATGGCTTACAGGTGTTACAATAAAAGGTTACAGAAGATTTTTGAAAGCACAAATGTAAAGGTGGATAAAAATCCCAAGTATATCACTCAATACAATAGCGTTCATGAAGAACAAGAAGATGATGATGAAATGGATAGTTTGTGTGAAGAATTAGATGAAGAGGAAGAAAGGCTATACTCTAAGGCACCCTCAAGGCAAGTCAAAATGGACCATTTAGAAAATCAGATCATTGGAAACAAAGAAGGTGACATTCTAACCAAAAGAAGGCTAAGATATCAGCAAAATCATGAAGATATAGCACTCCTATCCATGGTAGAACCCAAAAGCATTACAAAAGCAAGTAAGGATCAGCATTGGGTAGACATAATGAATGAATAACTTGATCAGATTGAAAAGAATGAAACATGGGAGCTTGTACCTAGACCACAAGACAAGAATGTAATTGGAACAAAATGGGTATTTAGAAATAAGCTGAATGAAAAGGAGAAGTAATAAGAAACAAGGCAAGACTTGTGTGTAAAGGATATGCATAAATGGAAGGAATCAACTTTGATGAAACATTTTCACCAATGGCAAGGATGGAATCAATAAGTTTGTTCCTAGCTTACATGGCTTACAAGAAAATTAGAGTATTCCATATATATGTAAAATTAGCCTTCCTCAATGGTTTTCTGAATGAAGAGGTATACATTGAATAACCTGATGGATTTTCACTAACTGAAGATAAATATTATGTGCAGGTTGAAAAAGGCTTTATATAGACTTAAAAAAGCTCCTAGAGCTTGGTACAACAGATTGGACTCTTACCTCACTGAGCAAGGTTTCATAAAAGGTATTGCTGATAGTAATCTCTACATCAAGATCATATGCTTATTGTTATTGTATATGTGGATGACATTATTTTTGGAGGAGATTATGATAAAATGACATGAATTTTCTGATATAATGAAAGAAGAATTTGAAATTTCCATTCTAGGATATCTTTCTTTCTTTCTGGGCTTACAAATCAATCAATCAGATCAAGGTATCTTCATATCCCAAACCAAGTATATTAAAGAAATGTTGAAAAGGTTTAGGATGGAATATTGCAGACCTATAGGGACACCAATGGAAGTTGGATGCAAGTTGATCGAGAGGAAAAATCACCAAAATTAGACAAAACTCTATATAGATCAATGATAGGAAGTCTACTTTACTCCATGGCATCAAGACATGACATCATGTAGGTGGTAGGTCTAGTTAGAATATTTCAAGAAGAGAAAAGGGAGACACACTTCAATATGGTCAAGAGAATTATTATATACCTCATGGGAGCACTTGAATATGGACTTTGGTACCCCAAAAGTAATGACTTCAACATAAGAGCTTATACAGATGTTGATTGGGTAGGAAGTGTTGATGACAAGAAGAGTACTAGTGGCAAAGCATTCTTTGTTGGAAATTGTTTAGTATCTTACCTAAGAAAGAATAAATCATCAGTGGCTCTCTCAACATGTGAAGTATAATATATAGTTGTTGCAATGTGTTACACTCAAGTTCTATGAATGAAGCATACATTGGAATATCACAACGTAAAATATGACATTCCAATTCCCTTGTTTTGTGATAGCACAAGTACAATAAGTGTCTCAAAGAACCCTGTGTTCCACTCAAAGACAAAAAATATTCTAATTATATATCATTTCTTGAGGGAACAAGTGAATGAAAAGAAAATCAGTCTAGAATATGTGAGCACAAAAGAATAAATTGTAGATATTATGACCAATCCACTGCCAAAAGCTACTTTTGAGCACTTAAGGAATGAATTGGGGGTCATTCTTGATCCCACCAACAACTAGAAGGTGTAAAGACAAGGTGAGGGATAATTCTCAGGTATTATCATCTCCTAAATAATTTCAAACAATATTTTTGATAGGGGGCTAGTTTTTTAGCTCATGAATTATCAAAGACCATATCAGCTCAAGGGGGAAATTTCCGCAAGCTTATCAAGTCATATGGATCAGAAACATGTTCTAAGGGGGAGTTTCATGAGGTAGGAACACAAAATATGCATCTGACCTAGAAATGAACACACTATTGGGTCATTCTTACCTGGAGGCTTGTTGGCTGAGGAAAAATTGTTAGATCCACCTACAACTTGGGTCCCAGAGGATACTCAGCCAACCTATTATCAAACCCTAGAATAGAAGAAATTTAGAAAAATGATGTACTCCATGGGCTATAAGGGCCTTGCAAGTGGAAAAAATGAACAAGGATAGAGAGAACTAGTGCCTCTTCCACATTTTAAAACAAAGAGATACGGCATTGGGATTTACCCCTATGGCACACACCCGAATGATCAAGATGCTACTTGTTCGTAACGTGAGGATAGCTCGACTATCTTGATAGTGATATGGATTCCCATTGTAGCCAATATGAGGATCTTACCTCCACAAACATACTCATGAACAATTTTGTCCTAACCATAACCCCTATGGAACCAACCCTTGACCTTGTTTACCCTTCCCTTGTTGAATGGGACCAACAACATCATATGTCACTAGATCTATTCGAGAACAACGAAGATATGGCATAGTTCATGGGTATTCGGATACAATTCCCATTGCAGGACCATAAGAAGGCTTTCTTTATTGAATTGGATACCTATGCCTACTTTGGTGAGGAGGCTGAGCTTCATGGTCAGCAAAAATTAAGAAAAAGCGAGGGAAAAAGTTCCAACGCAAAGCCTCGGCAAAAATCAAAGTCCAAGTCACATAGTGAAAACCTCTTTGAGGCACTAGCTAACAAACAGGTGTAAAAATAAATGGACAATAAAAGTGACCATGCCAAGGATGAAAATCTCATGGAGACATCCTTGGATGAAGATCTCAACCTTCCTCCCGATCCTATGCGTATGGAGGACTTGTCAAAATTACTAGTTGAGGAAACCATCGATGTCAATATTGGTACGAAGAGGACCCGAAGATAGTAAAATTGGGAGCTTCACTCTCGGCTAGAGAACAAAAGACATTCACTATGTTGCTATGAGAGTTTATAGACATGTTCGCATGGTCCTACAAAGACATGTCAGGCTTAGACCCAACTTTAGTCGTGCACAACCTAGTTGTGCATGTAGATGCTAAGCCTATTAAAAAAAGCTCAGAAAGATGCACCCAAGGGTAGCCCTATTGGTTAAAGAAGAATTAGAAAGATTTCTTGCGGCAGGATTCATCTAGCCTATTGATTATTCTGAATGGATATCTAACATCATCCCTATCCTAGAAAAACCCGTCGGATCAAAATCTACATGGATTTTAGAGACATTAATAAGGCTTGCCCTAAGGATGATTTTCCACTTCCAAATATTGACATGATTATGGATTCCATAGTACAATACGAGATGCTATCTCTCATGGATGGATTTTCAGGATACAACCAAATCAAGATAGCTGAAGAAGATTAGCACAAAATGACTTTCACAACTCCTTGGGGTACCTTTTGTTATCAGGTGATGCCATTTGGTCTCAAAAATGTAGGAGCTAATTATTAGTGAGAAATGACAAGGTAATTTTCATGATATGATTCATGATATTATGGAGGGCTACATGGATGATGTCCTCAGAAAGTATAAGACAAGAGAAGATCACCCTGACATTTTGTGGCATATCTTTGAGTGCCTACAAGAGTATAAGGTCAGGTTGAACCCAAATAAATGTGTATTCAACGTGTTATCAGGAAAACTATTGGGATTCATTGTATCAAGAAGAGGAATTGAGGTAGACCCTGCTAAAGTGTTTTCCATTACTGAAATGCCTCCACCTAAGAATATTAAGAAACTACGTAGCTTATAGGGGAAAATCCAAGCTCTCCCATCTTGCAGATAAGTGCCACTCATTCACCCACTTGATTAAAAATGACATCGCCTTCATCTAGGGACTAGAGAAACAACAAGCCTTTTCTTTGCTTAAACAATACATGGCTAATCCGCCTATCCTCATGCCTCCAACTCCTGGGAGCCACTCTTGCTCTATATCTCTACTATGAAAAATTACTATTGGTGCACTTTATTCACCCAATACAACCTTGGTCATAAGGAAAAAGTGGTGTATTATCTCAATCACACTCTCATCACTTATGAGCTCAACTATCCTCAAATTGAAAAAGCTTACTTGGCTATTGTTTTTACTTTTCAAAAACTTCACCATTATCTATTGAATACCAAAACCAAGCTGATATCCAAAGTTGACCCACTCAAGTACGTGTTATCTAAACTAGACCTCACAAGTAGAATGGCTGATTGGATCATTCTATTAGGTGAGTTTAACATAGAATTTGTGCATCAGAAGTTAGTTAAAGGACAAGTACTTTCTGACTAGCTAGCAGAAGCACCTTTGTAAGGCACTGAACCTTTGTATCCAGATCCGTCGGATGCCTCCTTTCTCTACGTTGAAAATCTGTCATGTGGCGAGATACACTTTGATGGGCCCTTTACTTTTAGCGGTTTAGGTGCAGGGGGTAGTCCTCATTACTCCATCGGGGACCCTATACCATAAGATTTTTTCTGGATTTTCCTTACACAAACAATATTGCAGAATATGAGGCACTTATCACAGGGATGAAGCTTCCTATCAAGTGGAACATTCATCATGTCAAGGTTGTGGGTGATGCTCAGTTAATTATCAAACAAGTTAATGATGAATACAAGGTTAAGGATGACAAGATCATACCTTACAAAAAGTCAGTAAACTCTAAACAAGTAATTTGTGTCCATTACATTTGAACAAATTGAACAAGTGCGAAAGGATCAACGAGATGCTATGGCAATGGTGGGTTCTATGCTTCGTATTCCACTAGGGAATAATTACATGTCATTATTTGTAGAAAACTTACGCCAACCTATGTATGATATGCTAGAATCTTGTCTGGCTTGTGATGTTGTTGGTCCCAATTCCCCATGGTACAAGCCCATCTTTACCTATCTCAAGGACAACATGTTCCCTCCCAATATCTCCCATTCTGAGAAACAAATCATGATTCATCAAATATCCTGTTACACCCTTTTAGGAGGTATAATTTATCGTCATGGCTATGATGGGAATCTATTACGTTGTCTTGATATGATGGAGTCGATCCAAGTGATCAAAGAAGTACATGAAGGGGTGTGTGGAGCACATACTAATGGAATGGTTTTGGCTAAGAAATTGTTAAGAGTAGGCTACTATTGGCCTACCATGGAAACCGATTGTTGCAATTATGTCGGAAGTGTGTACTTTTCCAAAAGTATGGAAACTTCATCCATGCTCCATTGCAACCATTGTAACCTATCACTACACCATGGCCATTTTCTAAATGGGGAATTGACTTGATTAGGAAACTTACCCCCACCTCATCTGATGGTCATACCCACATCATCATGGCTACTGAATACTTTACAAAGTGGGTGGAGGCCGTTCCCTTAACCTATGTAACTAGGAGCTCAGATCTCCAAATTTATCATGAATCATATCATTTGTTGATATGGCATTCCTGTGGACATTATTACGGATAATGGTCATTCATTCAAGAAAAAATGGTGAAAGGTCTTTGTTAGCAGTTCCAAATCAGGTTAAAATTGCCTACACCATATTACCCCCAAGGTAATGGACAAGTTGAAGCCACAAACAAGACCTCGGTGATAATAATGGAGAAGATGGTCGGTAAAGCGGGTTGTAATTGGCAGCTATAAATCCACCCATCTCTTTAGGCTTACGAACCTTCATTTGCACCCCTACATGTGTGACACCATATTCTCTAGTATTTGGGACATAATCCATCATCCCATTAGAAATTGAACTTCCTTCCCTGAGAATCTCTCTTAGGGACTATCTAGGATAAAGATGAGGATTCTTGGGTAGGAAGACTAGCTGAATTAGAGCTCCTAGACAAGAAGTACATCTACGCTCTTAATAACCTCAAATTGTATCAAAAACAGAGTCTCCAAAAACTACAACAAGAGAATCATAGCTCATGAAGTTTTAGGTTGGTGATTTAGTCGAAGGAAGGAGAATCGGTTTAACACAAGAGTGGAATGAGAAAAGAAAGGAAAGTTCGAACCACATTGGTTAGGACCCTACGTTATTATGGCCAAGTATGGCACAGGGGCATATAAAATTGCTCACCCCAATGGTCATGAACTCTGTGAGCCCATGAATGCCATACATCTTAAGCTTTTCTATGCCTAAAAATGGTGTAAAATAAAATAAAAGCAAAAATAGTAAAATGATAAAAATACTAAAAAAGTCAAAAAGAAAAAGAAAAAGAGAAAACAGGTCATCCACAAGTGAAAACCACACAATTTTTGCACTTTGGATAGGTCCTTGGGTGAAAACTGGTTTCTGATACCTTGGGAGGATTCATTGTTCACAAGCATCTTGCATCTGGAGGGTACTTTTACTTGGCCTAGCCTAGTTCTACCTTTGAGATTCCTTGTGTGCCCAATCCTTTTAAGCCTTGATTTGAATTTGTCTTATTTTATTTGTCTGTGAGGGGTATGGTCTTTCTTTATTCCCCATCTTACACTAGGGGAAATTCTACAACTTCACCTTCTTGTTCATACGTGCATGGCCTTTTCCCTTATATTTCCCATATAACGTTGAGGGCATCCACGCTTTCTTTGTTACACATGCATAACTCTCCTTAAAACTATTAGAAAAAAACCAAAAACAATAGAAAATTGATTCAAAAATATTGCAAAAACATTTAAAATATCCAAAAACACAAAAACAATAGAAAATTGTTTCACCAACACAAAAACAACGAAAAATTGTTTCATAAACACCAAAAACAATAGGAAATTGTTTCACAAACACAAAAACACTAGAAAATTATTTCACAAACACCAAAAATAATATAAAATTGTTACAAAAATAAAAAACAATAGAAATTTTTTTCACAAAAAACCAAAACAATGGAAAATCGTTGCATGAAAACATATCTTGCAAAAACATTTGCTTACGTTTACTTGCATTGTCTTGCTCCTTGTTTACTTGTATAGTTTCTTCATGTTTTTGCTTTTGGGTTATTTGTTACTTTGGCGTACTTTCTCGAATTCATATTTTCTTTCTTAGATTAGATTTATCCTTTCTGTGTGTATTGAGGTGTGTTTTTGCATGCTAATGAATTTTGGTGCATTATTATGTTAATTCATTGTGTTCATTGTTAACATTTGGATATGTTTATTGCATGTACAATGTTTTGTTATCACATTACCATTGGTATCATCACATCTAACATAATCTCTACATCATATATAAACAAAAATCTAAGTATACATCATACATGAATGATAAGCTAATTGTCACATATCGTATCATCAAATGGGGGAAAGAGGGATAAAAATATCAAAATCTATCCCCCACACCCTTATCATCATATCATCCCATCTACTAAGTATGCCACAATCACATAAAACAAAAAAAAATTTGATATATTCTACAAGATCACATAATATAGAAATCAAAACACATGTAGTACATTAACAAGATCATTGATACATATACATATCAAATCATCAAAATCATCTAACATCATAAGTACATCTATCTATCCATCAGAAATAATAAACAAATGTCCATCTCATATACACATATGTCATGTCACAAATGTCCAAATCATACATGTGTGGTATATCTGTATCAAAAATGGATATACATCATGGTAGTATATCAAAAATTCCTTCATCTGAGGTGTATCAAAAGTGATACATATATAACAAAATAAAAGCTTTCATCAAAGGCATGTGTCAAAATTGTTGTACAAATACAAACGGATAGCCTTTATAAAGAGGCATACATGAATATACAAAATATCGGGCTAAATTGAGCCCTCTAAAGGAGTAATACGCATGTCCTACGGAGGTCATATGGCATGAGCATCACCGGCTCTCTCTGGTCGTGGCTGCTCCACTAAGGCCCGATACCTCTCGGATCTAGTGCCCCGCTGGATCGCTTGACTATAGGATGGTGCCCATCACTCAGGAGGAACTTCCTCAATATATAAAGACCTGTAGTATGAGGCCACTGGCGAAATCTCTATGTGTCCGGGAAGTCACCTATGTACCCTCTATACGTCGATAGGATGCTATCTCTGCTGCCATGGCTTGAGCCGGCTCGGCTTGGCCCAATACACGCCCTACCTTGAGCTTGTCTCACTCTAATATCATAGGCTACAGCTAGGGTTGTATCTACTGGTGTAAACCTATCACCCGGCCATCTATCAAATCATTGGAAGATCACAACATTTTCACCTCCTAGGCTAGCTTGGGCCCGAGCCTAATCTCGCTTTGATAATAATGTCATAATTTGGGTCAAAGCTTGATCTCGCTCACCATCATTTGTCACACACTAGCCTTAGGCCTCATCTCTCTCTCGCCCTATCTTGATATCTCTCAAATTAGGGCTTATTGTAATCGCTACTATAATGTGGCTATTGGTGCCACTAAGACTGGTCCTTATGGCACTCTAGATGACTGGCCCAACTCTAGAAACCTAGCTCTTGGAATATGTGTTGGTATTTTTCCTAGGCCCTGTGGCCTTGGTCCCTATACCTATGGGGTACTATGTTCATCATGTGGTAATACATCAAATGGATCCTCTAGATCAGGACCTCTGCTATCTCTCTCTTCTCCAAACCATTCCGGATCTCTATAGGTGGATGAGCACCTACTACCTAGGCTTCCTCTTCGATGGTAAGACACCAAGGTAACACAATGGCATACAAGGTCAAATAATCTGCTAAGGTACCTGGGTCCTTGACCGGTTGTGCTAGGTCCCATACCTATTGGACCACCTGTGAAAAAATCACCCTGGCTCAGGTCACTAGTATGTGAGGCCTCATAGTATGTCTCTCTGAATCTCTATGAGTGTACCATATATCATGCTATATAACCCCCTATACTATGCCAAGCTTCTACTGACACTTATCTACTCTATACACTCTATGATGTAGCTACGACTGCCAAGGATAAAGTTCTCTACTAAGCACACACTTAACTCTTTGGCATCCTCTGGCCACTAGATGTGTCTATAAGGTCTCCATATGATGTCTATCTCTGGCAGCTCATCGAACTCTTACCTATATCTATATAGGCTACCGAGGTGGCCTCATACATCACCGCCTACTGGTACCCATGCCATGTAAGATGGCTCCTCTCAATCTCAAACACGTAAATTTCCTAAAAGGATTCCAATCGTAATGTGGTCCCATGACCAAATCTGTAACAATGAAGCGGGCCCCACAATCCTCTGACCATGGTAAGTAATAAAATACAAATCCCAGTATAAGTGGGCCAGTATGCATTGCCCCCAGCAATATTGCTCCCCACTGAAAATTTCATGTACTAAGGGTAGTAACCCTCTTGGGAAGGATGTCCCCATCTTATCAGTGAGAAAAAACCCACTGATAAGTGACATGATGTAAAGGGGCCCCCAATGTAGTGTCGGGTCAGAAATGCACTCATGTAAAGAAATGGTCATACCATCATGCGGTATGTCATCTATGTTAAAGAGCTCACTGCGGGGATGCTCTAATCATCCCTACATTAGAGCTATACTCAATCAAAGTGCCCATGATCAGCACATGGAGAATCCACCATACATCCTCTAGGGTCACAATCATCTCCCCAGTAGGTAATCTAAAACATTGGCTCTCGCTATGCCATCACTCGGCTAGCGCAGTTAGCAAACCATGGTCCAGGGTGATAGATGGCATCCGAGACATGGGGCCTAGCCCCACCACCTCAAGAAGTATAGACATATCTCATCGGTCTCACCGATGCATGCTCCCCTCTACCTCAACTATACGGGTGTGGCGATCTCTCATCTGAAACACTAGTAGTCATCTCTATAAAATATTAATCCACTCATTAGTTACTAACATTTCTTCTAAAAAACTATCTATCATTTTAGGGTTAACCCAAAAATCCTAAAATTTCTTCTAAGTGTCATCTTTTTGACATTTTTTTGTCTATCCTCCACCGGCATGGGATGCCTACACACCCTTTCGAGCATGTGCACCTCCCTTTTGCACGTGCATGTGCACGCAATTATCTTCTGGTGCTTGCACCATCATTTAAGCACCTACACACCTGTTTGGGTGTGTGTACCACACATTCTGTGCTTCCACCATCATTTTATGCATGCGCTTGCATGCATGTTCCCCCCATGTATGCACCTTTCTTTTTGTGTGTGTGCCCTCCTTTTTGTGTGTGCGCCCCCTTTCAGACATGTACACGTGTGTGCACATGCATGTGGGTGTGTGAGGCTTGTGCTGCGCATTCATGTGTGTGTTTTTCGACACATGTACCCCCAAAGAGACACTTGCACCCCCGAATTGACACATGTGCCTGTGCATATGCACACCGATGTGACTCCTATCCCTAAATGCTAATTTTTGGCATTAATGATAAAAATTGATGGGAAAAGTTTGAATACTCACAAAGGGGCCATTGTCGCGTGCCACACCGGGTACCCTCGACCGCGTCTGCTCGCTTGACTCTTGTCTGCAATCACCATCATCCTCATCACTATCAGAGCCTCGTGGTAAAAACTCAATAGTGGTCGGTAACAAATGAACTAGTCATGGTGATTTACCCCCTAGGTGGGGTATATCAAGTTGTTTTTCACCATTGGGAGGGCCTGGAGGCTCGTTTTAACCAGCGTTTTCTCCTCTATTCACCGATGAATAATTATTTTAATTAAATAATTATTTTTCTCTTAGTTTTCACTATATTGAGGCATTTTTTCTTTCCATTACCCCTTTTGTCCCCCTAGGGAAATTTTATTGCTCCTAGGCAATTTTTTTATTTTATTTTTTCCACTAAGCAAGGACATTATTTTTGCTTGTTCCTTCTTTCTCTTACCTAGGTACTTTTTGTTATGCATAGGCCCTTCCTTCTATTTTCTTCTACTTGTCTATCACATGTTTAGAAACTAGAAAATAAAAACAATATATATGTCACGTCAAAAATCCAAAGAACATGGAAATTTTTTTCACAAAATCCTATAAAGTAAAAAACCTACAAAAATGGTAACTTGTTTATTACGGCTAAAAATTTTGTCCTACACATGTTATTTTCTCCATATCCTATTGGTTTGTTTCACATCTTCCTCAATTAATATGACTCGTGGATCACCGGATTCACAACCATTCACAAATCTAGCTACTTGCTTCATCTATACTCTGGGGCATGTTTATTTCCAGTGTTGTTTCATTGTGCACAACACTTTTTACTTGGACCCCTTGTCCATGATCATTTCCCCTTACATATATCCTTTCTTGGGGCATCATTTTTAACCATTTTTTTCAATCACGAACATGTGGATCTATTCATCTTGATAACAAAACATTTATACAACCTGTCTTGACCATTATTGGGTTGGATATGTGTGTTCGTACTTGTTTTCTTTGTTAAATGAACTTGATTCCTTCTTGTATTACATTGCATTTTTATATGTTGCATGGAGTTGTTATTTTCAGCAATGGACATTTGTTCATAGTATGGCTTTTCATGTCATTCTACCTTTGTTGTATGCTTATATTTTTCATAAGGACCGATGACATAGCTCTTATGGAAATATGATGACAAGAAATTGTTCCAATAAACAACGGCTAGAGGCTAAGCTCTTCTCTCCCCTCCTCCATATTTCTTCTACATCACTTTTCTCTCACCCCTAATCTTCCATCTTCTGGGGCATCCTGCCCCTTCCCATTCTTCTATCTATCTCTCACTTTTTTCGATCGTCGATCATCTTCCTTCATCACCCTTTTGACACTCGAGGGGCATCTCTCCTTCCTACTAATTTTTATTCTATCCCTTCAAAATTTCTTCCATCTACTATCTTTGAACTGGCGTCACTTACGCCACCCCAAAGAGAGGAAAATGTAGACACCCATAATTACGTCTGAGCAATTTAAATACTTAAATTGAGATAATTATCTCCTTTCTCACAAATTGACGACATATCATCAAAGGCACTCATCTTCCCTCTTATTGTTGATAATTAATTATAATACACTAATTAATTAAGTTACCTATCCAACTAACATCTTGATTAAAAAAATTCGATTAATTATTCAGCCCTTTTATCTAGACTAATTAATTATTATTAATTAATTAGCTTTCCTTCCATTTAACCAATCAATCAATATTTAATTGATTTAATCCCCTTCTAATAGCCTAAATCATACTAATATTCCTATGATCAGCTTCTATAGGCTTACATCTACCTATTAGTCAATCACATTTGATTAATTAAAACACCCCCAACTCCCATGACTTGCTAAGTATAAATTAAACCCTTCTAAATTAAGGTTACCTTTTATAAAGCAACCTTATCCATTCCTAATCATGTTTTACCTTTATCCCACATGCAAAGCGATGAAGTGTTTCCTTTATCCATTGGGCTATATAAGGATCCCTCCTTCTACCTTTATACCTACACCTAAACTTCTTGAGAAGGAAAATGCAAAGCATATAGCAAAATAGAATAAAAGATTTGCTTTGTTTTCTTGAGATTTCATCATCTTGAAGAGTAAATCCTCTTTCCTAAGTGCTTAGGTCATATGTTATGTGTCAAAAGGGTCTTGTAGCCCAACTTTGACAAGCCCTAATTTCTAGGTTCTTGGAATAACAAAGAAAACCATTTTTGATGGCCATGGAGCCTACTTAGGTCCATTCATTTATTTTGTTGTTAGAGAATAGAGGATTTAGATGCTTAACATTGTTAGTTTCAAAGTTTTGTATATTGATGAATGTTAGCATCTAACCCTTGTTTAATTCCTATCATGATGGTGCTTAGCATTTTACTTAATTTTTTCTAATTAAGGCTATTAGGTGTTAGTCTTTACTTATATTAACATTAGTTTTAAAAAACAAGACATGCACACACTACCCTCACTACTTTAGGTTGTGCCTTCAACCAGGGTGAGAGGACCCATTCTATAACCCATGTTGGTGAAGGCTATCAAGAGATCCTTCTTTGCAAAATTTTCATGAGAAACTTCATAAAATATGATCAATACAACACAATCTAACTCTCATGAGTTTTCACACTAGAGAGTGGATATGTTTCTTGGACAAGGTTTGGGTTACTAAAGACAATAATTGAATCTTGATTGTTTCTACATATTTTGGCAGTGGAAATTGTTAAACCTTTGTGGATACACACTATAAATAGGAATAGTTCATGTAGGATTTATCATTTGAGAATTTTTGGTGGGAATTTAAGAAAGATAAAGTTGATTATACTAGATCTTTGAGAGCCTTTACAAATATTGAAAAAATCACGACAAAATACTACAAAATAGCAAAAATATTCCTTTAACCGAAGGTGTGTATCAATAAAGGCCCAAAGATGCATGGTTTCATAAACTCTTCAAGAATTCAACATAAAGGCTCATCTTTAAAGAATCAATTAAATTTTGAAAGACCCTGATTCGTCACGCTTAAGATACACTCATGGACTTAAAAATAATATTTGTCAACCTAGTGAAAGTAAAGTGAATTTAAATTGTTTATTTCATTAAAAGATGAAATATCTTCTCACCATGAAATTACAAATGCCGAATACTACCAAAGGGATAATATCTTGTGTGATTCAGAGGGATTTAAACATAATATTGCAAAAGGAACAAGAAAAACTATTTGAAAACATTATGAAATAAGAGTAAACACAATTGTGCTCATGATAAATACAAACTCATTCCAAGGTTCATTAAATTCATCGGTAGGAGAGAGTTTCTTTACCAATTTTAAATCTTGTTAATGGTTGTACACTTTTAACCATCTTGACATGATTAAATATAAAACACATGAAAATAAACATGTTTCTCATACGGTATCTCAAGAAAATGGTTTTCTCAAACTTTCTCGAAAAAATTAACCCCCATTTTGCAAGAGTATTCTCCTTGCATTTATACAATTTCACTCACTCACTCATCCCATATTTTCCCCAAAATTCTAAATATTCAATAGAATAATACCATTTAATCATATTTATTCCCTTGAAAATATATTACTTTCTTTTGCTAGGTGGATAAATCATGAACTAATCATGTTTCTTAGTTCCTCAACTTTGACTAAGGATACCATGTCATAAATATTGATAGTATTTTTAATCATTCTTTTATTTTTTCATGCAAGAAATCCCCTTTTTAATAATTCTCACGTGGCTCCATATGGCTTGATCTGACAAGTAATCATTTCCACCTTCGAGAATGCAAATTGAGGAATAGATACATGCATTCATGCCTCTTAGAAATGAGTGTCCTTGCATCCCATGGATTGTACCACATATGCGCGCCTGTGAGTTGGAGTCCACCAAGTGTAAAGAGGATCCATTTAAAGCCTCCATGTGTCTCCTTGGCCAAACTACTAAGGTGAATTCCATAGGTAGGTTCCCAAACAAGTGCGGGCCCTCCACGTGTTCAGAACCGGGGAGATTTACACTAGTCGCTGAAAATTCGAGCATGGGAAGTTCTTGTGGAAGCTTTGACGTGTCTCCTTGGCACAACTACGAATGTGAAGTCTAGAGGTGGGTTCCCAAATGAGCGTAGGATCTCCACATGCCACGGGCCTAAGAAAGTTTCCTCGGCCATTGAAAATGTCTCAATATAAAGAGGAGCCAGCGGAATCCTCCACGTGTCTCCTCGATGCACTTTTGATATGGTGCTCAAAATTACAGACCCCAAACAAGTGTGGGATCCACACTTGTCTTGTGAAAATTTGTTGAAAATGTTTAAAAACCAACGGAAGTTGCCATGTGCCTAGGTGCAGAAAGTTGCATCGGATGCTTGAAAATTCTAAGTATGGGAAGATATAGTGAAAAACTCCATTTGTCTATATACGACACAACTTGAAAGATGAAGTATAGAGGGGGACCCCAAATGAGCACAGGATCTCCTGTGTTTATGGTCTAACAAAGATATGTCGGCCGTTGAAAAGTCGAGCATGGGAAGAGCCACTAGAAACCTCCATGTGTCTCCTTGGCACTCTTTCAAAAGTAAAATTTAGGGGCAGGTCACCAAATAAGCACGGGCCCTCCACGTGGAAAAGATCTTAGTTTGAGGTGGGCCTGGGGCCTTTTGCATTTTATGCCACTTAGAAGAAATTTCTAAAATACCTCTAGTGACCCACCCTTCCGTCTTTGATGTAGACTCAACACATGGCTTTATCTGGGCACTTGCGGGGTCACGCTTCACTTTTATACCTTACTCCTTTTTTCAAAACAAGGCTAAAAGTTCCAAAGTCCTTCGGTGACCCGCCTCCCTACTTTTAACTTAAAAAATTGCCACGTGTCCATCTTTGGGGTCAAAGTAAGAAATTTTCTTCACCACTTCATATTGTTGAATAGCCAATTACAAATTATTGGGGCCATGGGACCAATTTGGCATTTTTTACAATTGTGACAAAAGTGACAAGTTCACCAAATAGACCCACCATGTCACGTCCAATTAAAGAAGACCACGTATCCACGGATGTTGGGACAGGATTTACAGAGGAGACACAATCGTGGAAGATGCCCAACAACAAAAATTTTCCCCACGGAGAGAAGACTGTAAATAATACCAAGACTCAATGTGATCCATGACCCAAGGAAAGGACTGATATTGGTAACTAAGCGAAGGAGAAATTTTGATGCATTCATATAGGAGAAAGAAAATACATCTAACTTTGACGGGTTGGAAAAAAAACTAGCCCAAAAGGGGTGAGATTAAAACAAGCACCAACATCGGCTTCGACTCGGGGATGGGCACTCGCAGTGAGTACCACAAGAAAAAAATAGTATACCATGTGCCAAAAATACATTGGGAAATGGAGTCAAGAACAAGCATGTAAAGTAGAAAAACAATTTCCAACCTCCCAAGAACAAAATAAGAAACCAACAAAAACTAGCCACCAAGGACCGAGACGAACCAAAACAAAAAAATGCATAAACAAAAAATAACTAAAAGACTATACACTATACAATGATGTGTGCCTTGATTCTAAGAAATCAATCAAGGAAATGTTTCAAGTGCCTATCATTACAGTACAACCAAGCCAAGAAGTCTTGATACCTTTTAACAACTAGACATATGCTTGTTTTTCTTCTCTATGCAAGTTGCTATCTAGCCATATTTTTCGAGGTTTACCTTTTGTGCCTTTACCAAATCTACAACAAACCCCATTAAACATCAAAGTCCAGGGAGAACCAATCTACTCAGGATACTTGCACTCATCAATTTTATGCTCCTTAAAATCAGCATATCCCATAAAGTTATCAACATCAACATTTGTGTACAATACTTCATAAGAAGCATTGTTAGGGTCCTCAATGAGATGTAACATTTTATTCTCACCATATAACTTCACAAGGATTCCATCAATTGGTATGGTTGGATAAGATATGTCAATTTTCACACTTCTACCCACACTAGCTGACCATTTTCTGGATAATAACATCCCCCATTTGGTAGGACAATCCACAATAACTACATTCAAGGTTAAGTACTTTCCTGGATAAGCTTCCAGTTGCACTACTAATCCTTTGACATATCTAATTACTGGCACTTCTCTTTAATCCATAGCAGTACATTTCCCAAATTTGTTGTTACCTTGATATTTAACTCATTCATTACCTCAAGAGACATTACATTACATGCGGCTCTGAATCAAACATGTAATTATGTACCAACCTATATTTAATAATCAAAGTGGTGAAAATTTGATCGACATAAAATTGAGACTCAACCAGAGAAGTTACCAAATACACCTTAGATGAATCACCCAGTTCCTCCAATTCTTGTGGTATTTCTAATTCTGTAATAATGGGAGGAACCTTTATATTATTAACACTTTTTCCTTGAGTAATCTTTTCTTCCTTAAATCCCAAATATTTGAATGCCCTTTTCCTATGCTCAAGGATCCTGAGTAATTCAACAATGGGAACAATGACCTTGATCTGACTCAAGATTTGGGCTATGTCACAAGGAACATATTTGGGTAGGGCAATATTAGGAGGGAGATTCACAACTTCTTCTGATAGTATGGGAGTTTTCATAGTCTGGGCATGGGCAGGAGCACTAGTTCTATTTGGGGAAACTAGGCCTTTGCTAGATGTATCTTTTTAGGAAGGTCCTTTGGGATATTGGTAAGAACTAGAACTTTTGGCTTGGTTTGTGGCCCTCCCCCTTTGACAACCTTACTTCTGGTGTTATATTCTTTCTCCTATGCAACCATTACATTCATCAATAGTTCCATGTCCTCTTACGAAGGGATCCCTCATCATACATTTTAATCGTCAAGGCTCTTAAGTATTCGGAATCATGATTAGGCAGGTCAAATTCTTGGACCATATCAATTTCAAAAGTATTAATATGAGGAAGAGGCAATACCCGGTGAACACAATCCCAGAAGTTTTCAACAGTTCTAGCACTTATCAATTTAACTAAGGTTACCCCCTGCCGTTAGTTTATAGGGAATTCCATTATGCACACATCATCATATGTCTCATCATCATCTGCTTCCTCAAATTCTTGATCTAAATCACATGAGGAACGTGGTAAGAAACACCTATCACACCACTCAATAACATGGGCCTCCTCCATGGTAACAATCCTAGTAGTCAAAGGATCATGAACCAATCTATTTTCCCGGGGTTGAGGCTGTCTATTTCTTGACCCTATGGGATCTTTTCCATAGTCAGCTGGTCTATGATCCCCTCTAGGGTGATTTCCAAATCTCTCATGACCTTTTTGCTTATGTTGACCTTGGGAATTCTATCCTATCCCTATTTTTCTCTGTCCAGTTTATAGGATATCTCTATAACTGCTCCAGCCAAAAATTTTACAACCTCTTCCAGATCCACAACCTTGCTTGACTTATGCTTTTAGGATTGATCAACTTAACACCTTCCCTCTTAGGAGGCTTTCCAACTACCTTAATATTATTCTCAATTTATAAAGCCATAGTGAAGGCTTGCCTCAATGTTCTTGGGTTTTATCTCTTAAGTAATAAGAAACCTTTTTATCAAAAGCATCATAATACTTAATCAAATAGGATTCATCACTTGGCCTTAAGATTATAGGTAACATTTTCAAGGTTTTATTGAACCTAGTATTGAAATCATGGACAGATTCATTTGGATTTTTCTTTATATTTTCAAATTCAGATAAAAGGAACTTGGGATCTGTCTTATCCCCATATTGAAATATAAAGGCATTTTTCATCTCGGTCCATGAATATATTGAGTTATTTGGTAAATCCTTGTACCATTCATGTGTATCCTTCTCAAGAGTATGAATAAGTAACTTTGTATACATATCTTGAAACTCAATTTCAAAATATTACATCATGTTGACAAAGAGTTTTAAATGCTGATCACCAATGATGACATTATTCCCTTGAAACTTTGGCAACCTATTTCTGACATCTTGTGGCACCATATTAGGATATCCATCCATACCTCTAAAATTTATAGGTCCAAAAGTATTGACAAAAAAAGGAGGTCTAAGTGGAGGCTAAGCCATATTGCCTTGAGGAGATGATCTCGTAGGAGGATCAAAATGATAAGGGACGAGGGGTGTTTGGGGCACAAGATTATAACTCTCAAAGTAAATATTCTCTAGTGACTCGGTTTCTTGGAAAACCCTATCAACCTTGGAAAAAATATGGGAACAACTTGAGAGGAATTCTTTTCGAGACACAAATGATGGACCCTCTCTAGTTGGAGAACTCAAATTTATATAAAGATTACTTGGTTCATAATAACTTGAAGACTTATGGTAATATACAACCACAAATTGACCACCTTTCAAAATTGATATCTCCTTTCTTGATTCTTGATTTATAATCACTTTCCAGACTTATTTTCATTCTAAATTTGCTTTTCCCAGTTCTGGAAATAGCTTTCTAGTAGGATCCCTAGTGAAGAAATACCTTCTTCCCTCCAAACTTTGCAAATATTAATGACAAATTTCACTTGATCTGATTAAGACACTTTGGTAATCATCAAATTTTCAATTCGACATGGAGTTGCCACTAAGTATTTTCACCTTAGTTGTGTAGATGCAATGATGAGGGTCGTCAATCCTCACCATTAATAATGTCAATCCAGGTTGGTGTCCAAAGGTTGTATGCATTAAGAGAAAAAAATATTGGAAAGTAACTCCTTTAAACACAAACCAAACTTGCATAAAATAAATCAAACTTGTGGAAATTGAAAGGCACACTTGCAGAAATAAAGTTTGTATGAAAGAAACAAACTTGTATGAATTAAAATACACACTTGCATAAATTGAAATTTTTGAATTAGAAATAAACATAATTGAAAAAAACACCTGCAGGTTCACAACAAGGCCTTTTCACAATACAAGGATAAAAATAATACAACAGAATGAATTACAGACAAATGAATAAAGATAAAAATAAATACATAGATCCATCTTCCTCATAATTAGTGGCCAAATCATTCCTTGGAAGAGGATTTAAATCATACATCTGAGATCTTAAAACTTTAGAATATTTGAGAGGAAAGAACAAATCTTTATTTCTTGGGAGAAAAGCATTACATATCTAAGGGTGGAAGGTTGAATTTATAATTCATGCATCCAAGCAACTCCTTATTTTAGGAAAAAATATGATCTTATATTTATTCCAATCCTAACAAATAAGATCTCCATATCCACAAAATATGGAGAGAGATATATTATTGGGGTAAAATCTTATCTTACTTATTTTAGGAAGATTTACTCCAAAATCTTCTCCTTACTTTTCAAAGAACAAGAATCATAATAATTTAATTCTTATACATTATTGGAAGGAGGATTTTTATCAAAATATGATTTTTACCAAATACCTTTCTCATCTTTTCCATTTGACTTTGTTGTTTTTTACTTGTGGAACTTTTGATGCTTATCTAAAACACTTTTTCCTTGTCTGCAGAGTTCACTAAAAGTTAGATTTATCTTCATTGGTAAAACACCTGTAGCAAATATAAATGAGATTTTTTTAACACATAGCTATGAAAAAAACCTCACTCATATTTTCCATTTGAATTTTTTGTTTCTGATTTATGGAACTCTTAGCGCTCAAATCGATACACTTTTCCTTTGGATTGCAGCTCACGAAAAGTTATATCTCTCTTTATTAGTAAAACTTGTAGAAAATATGAATGAGGTTTTTTAAACACATTAATATGAAAAAAACATCTCTCATATTTATCATTTTAATTTTTGTTTCTTTTTATGGAGCTTTTAGTGCTCAAATGCATTACACTTTTCCTCATACTACAGACTCACTAAAAGTTAGATCTTTCTTTATTGGTAATACACATAGCAAATCTGAATGAGATTTTTCTTAATAATTTTTTTATGAAAAAAAACCTCTCTCATATTTTCCATTGCATTCTCTGATCTTTCACTATTCCTCAAAAACTGTCAAAATTTTCTTAGTTCTAGAACTAAGCCTACGAGTTTCGGAGCGAACTTAAAAAAACTATAAATTTTGCATATGATCTCGGATTGAGATGATTATTTTTGAGAGGAATCTAAATATGAAATCATATTTGAGTTTAGATATACCATTCATGATCAATTCTAATTTTCTCAATACTAGAATTATCTTTCCTTTATGGCCTGCATACATAAGACATTGCATCTTCTCCCAAATAATCAATAGGATTAGTCAAAAAAATAGATAACAAAAGATTTGTAAGGAATGAACAAGATATATATATTATATTCTATCTTAAGAAAACTATAAGTTCATAGACTACATCTAAATCCACTTTCAAAGGTAACTTGGAAGGAAAAAAAAAATTAATTTATGGCCAATTTATGGCCTCATCATACACTATATGTAACTTGTAAAAATGTCTATTAATTCTTAATTTCTAAAAATCTTAACATATTTGACCTTCCTTTACCCACATTTATCACTATTGATACAAATTTAGTACAATAACCACTAGAAACTAGAAATACTACACAATGAATTTGTAATCTTGCACAAATCTTATAAATCTTGACAAAGGATGACGTTTAAACAACATACTTGTACTCAAAAATGTAAGAAACATTACTAGGTTTGACATGTATATGAATTTTCAAAAATAATCCCGGTAAGGGCATCATTTCAGTGGTGTTAAGGGCATCATTTTGGTGGTGTTACCACATAAATAGGTCCCATTGTTAAAATAATCCTCTACTGATTCAAATAATCCCCACCAATGCAACCATTTTGGTGTTTTTACCACACAAATAGGTCCCGGTGTTCAAATAATCCCCTAAAATGGTTCCATTTGGGTGTTGGTATCTAGATTGATTCTCCTACAAGGGACAAATAACATCACGAAACTAGCGGGATGCTTAGAGACAAATGAATCATCATATGATTCATTTTGTAGCCGGGAGGAGGATTCAACCCGACTCTTTTTTACTCGGGCATTAGAGAAATGGATATAACCTTATTAAGGGTTTGATCTACCCTTACTACTTTAGGTCATCCCTTCCACCAAGGTGAGAGGACCCATTTTGTAACCCATGTTGGTGAAGGATATCAAAAGTTCCTTCTTTGCACAATTTTCATGAGAACCTTGAGAAAATATGAGCAATACAACACAATCTAACTTTCACGAGTTGTCACACTAGAGAGTGGAGATGTTTCTGGACAAGGTTGATTACTAAAGACAATAATTGAATCTTGATTGTTTCGCATATTTTGACAAAGGGAAATTGTTAAACCTTTGTGGATACGTAGTACAAATAGGGGTAGTTTATGTAGGATTTATCATTTGAGAATTATTTGGTGGGAATTTAAGTAAGATAAAGTTGATTATACCAGATCTTTGAGAGCCTTTACAAATATTAGAAAGCTCACAAAAAATGCTTCAAAATAGCAAAAATATTCCTTGAACTAGAAGGTGTGTATCAATGGAGGCCCGAGATGCACAATTTCATACACTCTTCAATAATTCAACATAAAGGCTCATGCTTGAAGACTCAATTAAATGTTGAAATTCCCCGATTCGTTGTGCTTAAAATACACTCATAGACTTACAAACAATATTTATCAACCTAGTGAAAGGAAAGTGATTTTAAATTTTTATTTCATTACAAGATGAAAGATTTTCTCACAATGAAATTACAAATGCTAGAATACTACCACAAGGATAGGATCTTATGTGATTCAAAAGGATTTCAACATAAGATTGCAACGGGAACAAGATAAAATATTTGAAAACATTCTGAAATAAGAGAAAACACAATTGTGCTCATGATCAACACAAATTCATTTCAAGGTTCATTCGATTCATCGGCAAGGGATAGTTTCTTTAACTATCTCATAGATTTTCAATGGTTGTACATGTGTAACAATCTTGACGTGATTAAATCTAAAACACATAAAAATAAACAGGTTTCTCAAATGCAGTCTCTAAGGAAAATGTTTTTCTCAAAATTTATTAGAAAAACTAACCCCCATTTTGCAAGAGTATTCTCCTTGCATTTATAAAATTTCACTCACTCACTCATCCCAAATTTCCCCCCCAAAAGTTTAAATCTTCAAGAGAATATTCCTCTTTACAACATACCATTTAATCATGTTTATTCCCTTGAAAATATCTTACTTTCTATTGCTAGGTGGATAAATCATGAAATGATCACATTTCTCAGTTCCTCAACTATGACTGGGATGCCATGTCATAAATTTTGACAAGATATTCAATCATTCTTTTATTTTGTTGTGTAATAAATACCCTTCTTTATAATTATCGGTGGCTCCATATGGATTGATTTGACAAGAAATCCTTTTCACCTTCGAGAATACACTGTGAGGAATAGATTCTTGCATTCATGCCTCTCAAAAATTAGTGTCCTCACATGGATTATACCACATATCTGCACTTTGAATTGAAGTTGTCCATGTGTAAATAGGAGCCAATGGAATCCTCCACATGTCTCTTATGTGCAACTTCAAAGGTGAAGTCGAGGCGGGTTTCCAAACAAGCGTGGGCCCTCCACGTGTTCGAGAACCTAAGAGAGTTGCACCGGTCATTGAAAAATCCAAGCATGGGAAGGTCCAGTAGAAGCTTCCATGTGTCTCCTTAAGCAACTATAAAGGTGAAGTCTAGAGGTGGGTTACTGAAATGAGCATAGGATCTCCACATGCCCTAGGCGCAAGAAAGTTTTCTCCATTATTGAAAAGTCTCAGTATAAAGAGGAGCCATCGGAAGCCTCCACAAGTCTCTTTGGTGCACTTTTGATATGGTGCCCAAAAGCACAAAGCCTAAACAAGCATGGGATATCCATGTGTCTTGGCCCAAAAAATTTGTTGAAATTTTTAAGAACCAACGGAAGGTGCCACATGGCTAAGGTCTAAGAAAGTTGCATCGAATGCTTGAAAAGTCTAAGTATAGGAAGATATAGTGGAAACCTCCACGTGTTTGTTCGGCACAACTTTAAAGATAAAGTCTAGAGGTGGGATCTCAAACAAGCGCAAGCTCTCCACATGTTTATGGTCTAACAAAGATGCACCAGCTGTTGAAAAGTATGATCATGGGAAGAGCTAGCGGAAACCTCCACGTGTCTCTTTGGTACTCTTTCAAAATTAAAATTTAGGGGTAGGCCCCCAAACAAGCATGGGCCCTCCATATGGAAAAGATCTTAGTTTGAGGTAGTCCTGGGGAGATTTTACATTTTATGACACTTAGAAGAAATTTTTAAAATACCTTCGGTGACCCACCCTTTCGTCTTTGATGTAGACTCAATGTGTGGCTTTATCTGGGCACTTGTGGGGTCGCGCTTCACTTTTATACCTTAGTCATTTTTTCAAAACAAGGCTAAAAGTTCCAAAGTTCTCTAGCGACCCGCCTTCCCACTTTTAAATTAAAAAATGGCCACGTGTCCATCTTTGCGGTCAAAGTAAGAAATTTTCTTTGCCACTTCATATTGTTGAATAGCCAATTAGAAATTATCATGAGACTAATTTGGAATTTTTTACAATTGTGACAAAAGTGACAAGTTCACCAAATAGACCTGCCATGTCACATCTAATTAAAGAAGACCACATATCCACGGATGTTGGGATAGGATTTACAAAGGAAAAAAAATTGTGGAAGACGCCCAACAACAAAAAAATTTCCGTGGAGAGAAGATCAAATAATATCAAGACTCAATGTGATCCATGACCCTAGGAAAGGATTGAAAATAGAAACTAAATGAGGGAGAAAGTTTTCACACATCTATACAAGGAGACAAAAAATAATTATAACCGGGCAAGCTAGAAATTTTTTTGCCTAAAATGGGTGAGGTTAAAATGAGCACCGACATCGGGAACCATCAACTGTCCACCTCATGTTGTTTTCTAGATATTCCACAAACCTTTTAAAGATCCATGAACTGAATTACATTAGTGCTTCTGATCTTCTGCAATGCTCTTACATCAAGAGAAAATGTAGGAAATATCACTCACTCAGGAGCTCACTTATTACAATAGTTGAACTGTGTTATTCATCTATTCTTATTTGTAGAAAGTAAATACGAACTGAAATAAAATGCCTAAACACCATTGTGTGGCCCCATCGCTTGCGGCTGGCAAGAGGTCACTCATTAACCTACTTCCTCTATCCTCCTCCTTCCTCCATCGTGTCACTACTTACTCAATAGATTAGAATACGGGTCTCAAATTTGCACCACCTTTTGTTGATGCATCTTTGCAAAAATCTTCACTTTGGTTTTAAAATTCCAAAGTGGGCGTCTGAGGTGGCGGCGCACCTTGCGAGGTCCCGGGACAATGCCTTGGGTGCACTCCTATCGTGATACAGGCATGGTCGAGGGATGGAGCCTTCAAAGCCAAGAACATTTTCCTTCTTCAGAGTCTACAAAAATATCATTAGAACTGTAATATTATTCATCTTATTATCCCAAAAAATTGGACCTTGGGTAACACCAAAAATGTGTCTATAAGGCAATTTTTTTAATTTTTACAATATTTTAACATTGACTCTTGACACCGCAATACCTTTGAACACCTAAAATCACCTATTTGACTTTTACAATGATCACATTTTTTTTAGCACTTTTGACAATTTTTCGACACTTTTAATCTTGGATTTCCAACTTACAATACACAAAGACTATTTGACAACACAAAATGACAATACCATGAAAATAATGAATTGACTCTTTTGATTGACAATACTAATGAACTATAAACATTAAAAAAACTATTTTTGACATTACAACGACAATAACAACAAAAATGATGACAATAGACACTAATTTTACCATATGACTATCTATACCATTAAAAAATTGAAAAACCTATACCCACAATAGACTTAAGAACATGTTACTACTCCTAAAATAATGAATAAAATCTGAACCGACCACTAGATATAAAAAAAAACTCAACAAATAATAATAAACATCCTGGCCGCATAGGAGTTCTTTTCTGACCTGGCGAGGGAAAGCAATGAAAATGAGCATAGTATATCTCCACAAACTGACATAAATTGGAGCTTGCATGTGAAAAGTTCAAATCCCGAGCTTGACATATATTTCTCCAACTATTTCAATTTTTGGAAACACAGATCTATAAAAACTAACACCTAGCTTCCATAAAAATGTTGAGGTCTACAAAAATGTAATCATTGGATTTTGAAGACACTCTGCCGGCGTTTCTTCTATTGTATGGATTGCGCTTGGTGTGGGAATATACCTCTGAGCATAGATAGGATTAGAACCATGTAATTCTACCAATGTATAGGATGGGTCAACCATGCTCTTATTGCAAAACCAATATCATTGCAGTGACGTAGAATGGTAGTAAATTCAAATGGATTTAGATTTACACATGGGGTTGCGAGAAGAAATGGATGTCAAAATGTTGTCTTCACATGTTGCCATCAATTTGTACACATGGAAAATAAAAATTTGTAGGCTAACAGATTAGATCTATATATTGCGAGTTAGATATTGAATAAAGTGAATCCATGGTAAGTTTACCAAGGTAACATTTTTAGATGATCTGCATGAAACCAATAAGACTTCTCTCGCACATCAATAGAATATTATCTGTAGGCGGTGATGGAGAAACACAACTGCACCTTCATTTTCTTCTAATTCTACATAATAATAACCAAATATGTAACTTTGATCTACTACCAAATAATAAATTTGGTCCAGATTATTAGAAATAATCTAACATAATAATACAACATAGGATACAAAAATATTATATTAAATTCATCACGGGATGTTGTATTCATCTAGCGATATCTTCTTATACAAATTCTTGAACCTATAATCGAGGATTCAAGTCTTATCACTTAGTCTTCATCATATCTCTCTCCATGAATCTCTCAAGCTTATCCCTAGGATCACTCCCACTCCAAAATAGTTATGTGAGTTGTTCATCACAACACACTCACACTAACTATATTATTAATATGAGTTATATAAAATAATTATCAATAATATTACAATATATTAATAATGTTACAAAATATATTTGTAACACCTCTCATGGAAGAACCATAGAAAAATCTACCTTTTCTAATTTCATGTGCGGTAGTCATTGTGTTCTCAATGGAAAACATGATATTCCAATTGTTGCGGTGAAGATCATTCCATATTTCAATGCTTTACATCAAGTCACTCCCGATCGTATTCAATATTTTGATAATGTGTGTAATCTATATCGATTATACATAATGACATAACAGTTAGGATATTAGTATATTCTTTTACGGGTAAGGCACTTCGGTGGTATAGAATCTGAGACATGGATCCATTTTTGGTTGTGATGAACTTGGCACAATATTTTTCCATCATTTTGAATAAAAAATAAGATCACATGTCCCTAGTGGAGAAACTTATAATAATAAACAGAGCACCTAATGAGCGGATGAATGATTTTAAAACAATATTTCAAAGGACTTAGTATTGTATTCCTCAATCAAGAAGGCCTATAACTTAGCATTATTTTTTTATTATCTAAAGGCCTCAAATAGTGATATTTTAGTCATGATCCAATCCATGGGTGATAGGATATTACCGAGTTGTATATAATATTGTCATTAGAGACAAGAATAGTCTAATCTTGTCATGCCCCATTCAAAACAAACCTTGTTTATTGCTTATGTTTTGGTTGTAGATGAATGTATGTTTGTGATTATCATGTTTGAATTGATTGACATTAGATATATTTTTAGTGGGGAATATTCCATTTTAGGAAAATTTGAAAGAGTGAATTTTTCGGAGTAGGTCAATGACATGTTCACCTAAAATTTACAATATATATATATATATATTAGGGGTCGACTTTTCCTACATTTGAAAACATCTCCTATAAAAACCAAGGTTATTCAGTCAGTACTATAATACTAACTTACTACTATTTTACTAAGGTACCAACATATCAAGTACTGTGAACTTGTAGGGTAGGTTATTGATGCACAACAAGAGGTTTTTTATGCATGGAAGGGAGTTGTTTACACACAATAGGAGGTTGTTGATGTGTGAGATTCCTATTTTATTGATACACAATAGGAGGGTAAAGGTTTGTAGATCCATGAATGGAGATTTGCGGTCATACAACAGCAAGATTTTTGTCATGAGATAACAAACCTCCCGTCATGTGACAAGTAAGGTTGTTTTCGTGCAATAAAAACATTTTTGTTGTATGAATACAAATATTCTCTTGTACGTCTAAACCTTTTTGCCACATGACTTGAAAATGAAATCTTTGTTTGGAAAAAAATTTACACACAAACCCCAAAATATTTCCATGATCATGAAAGTGGTTTCAAGGATATTTTTCAGGAATATTCCACATTCGATTTCCCATAGGTCTCTTAAAATTATCCCCGATTGACATGTAAGGTTACTTCTTGTGTAATTATATACTTTTGTAATGATCTTCAATTTACTGCAATCGTGTGTAATTGTTTAACCTTACAAACCTTGTTCATTAGATTAAATAGGAGACACCCTTGTGGAAAACAAATATTTAGTCATTGGGATTATATTAAAAAATTTATTTTGAAATCCTTTACAAGTCATTTATATAAGTGTTGACTAGTTCGTAATGGTTATTGAATATTTCATAATGACAAAGGACATTATACATATGTATATGGGTATCTACAAGTACATACACATATACATATATATAGAAAATTAATGTTTTCATTATAGGTGCTAGTTAATATTTGATAGTAATATTGTTATAAACAATATTACAATATATAGTTGTTGAGATATGTTGTTATAACAATATATCTCATATTTTTAGAAAGTACTTTATTGTATTAGGTGATTTGTTTAAGCAACCTCCTCGTATGTATGAGTTGTCTTTCCTATAAATATGTATGCTCTTTGTAAGTGTCTTTGTTCAATCAATTAGAATATTATTTGTGTAATTATGATTCTACCATTTGATTTGATATCGATCAGTATACGGTCTTAACAAAAGTGGAGGGGCAAACAATCTATTAATGTGCTGTTAATGCAAATAAATACTCTTGTTATAGCTTGTTTTCTTTGTATGGTTTGAGGAAAAAATTATAAGGATCAATTCGAGAATCATAGCACATGTCAAATATCATATTTTTGATAACATCATGTTCTCCATTCACTCATGTAAAAAAAGTTCTCAATAACTATGTTGCATAGCCTAATCACTAGTGTTTATAGATTGAATATGAGCTATTCATAATCTATTATTCATCTTATGAGTTTTCTTCTTTGTTTATTTATCTCAACACATTGTATCCTTGTCATGTTCCTTTGAGATATTTAAAGTTGGGATATAGCAACCTTATTCAAATTTTAGAAAAAGAGAAAAGAAAAGAGATCTCTCGTGTAGGAAGAGATCCTCATTAGCCAAATACTCATGTAAACTTTGTCCTCAGAGCTTCCCCCGACAACCCTTTGTAACCATAACATCCTCTTCCATGTGTCTTTATTTTCTAGTAGCCTATTGATATCTGTGCATGCATTGGCTGACACCAGTAGATTATCACTTTAAAAATATGGTACATGTTGGAATATATAACTATTCACTTCACATTCGGTTGACATTTAAAAATAGATCCTTCATCACCTTCATTTAGTCATCCACCATCGTGTGCAAGTGTATAAGATGTGAGATCCAAGTAAAGCATGGTGATTATCAACCATTTGAGGGAATATAAATTCTTACACCCAAGTCAACATCAGATTGTTCATCTCTCGATGCGTCCAAATTATTTTCTATAGATCATACATTGTGTATTAGCATGATCGAATACTATATTTATTATTGGACATATGGTGTTTCAAATATGAAAAATTTATCTTCATCATCATGTACTACTAGCTTCTTTAGGGGTGCCAAAAATCTCCACCTTATAAATCCATGTGACTCAATTTCTTCACCTTAGATGCACTTCCTAATATCAAATGCATGTGGTCCTCTCCTTGACACATGATCCATTTCATTCCACAAAGGATGCAAAAGGCACTCTAATTAGATACTTCCAAGGCTACTACTCCTTCTGAAATGCCATAGTTTAGGTAATTATAAATTAGTCTAGACATAATACCTAGCATGACTGTAGTGTCTTTGATTTTATTCCATGTTGTCAGCAAATTGTTGGTGTTTACTAGTAAAAAAAAAGCATGTTTAAAGTTTATAGTTGAGTTTATATTTAAAGCCAGTTTGTGGTATTAGTACTAAGTAAGAGACGGTTCACTATAGACAAAGAAAGGGCCAAGATTTTTTTGAATGTAGAGTTTAATTATTATAGTTCTTAGAAATTTTGGTCGATGTATATTATTATGTGAGTTTAGTTGTCATTAAAAGTAAAATTTATAGTTATTGTGTGTTTATTTTGTTTTCATATAAAAAGTAATCTCATTTTATTATTTTTTAATTTTTAGTTGAGTCTTTTTGTTTAAGTCAAAAATGTTGTTTTCAAATTTGTGAATTATTGTCAAAAGTCATATAGTTGTAAAAAAATTGAAAAATTAAAAAATATTCCTTACAGGACACATTTATGGTGTTACCCGATGTCCGACAAAATAAAATGTTTCACATTGCGGGAGGGAAGAAAAGAATAAATCCAATGTGGAAATTGTGGAGCTTGACATCTAATTTTTAAGTGAGCAATGTGTTATTAGATGATGGAGGAATCATAAGCGAGAAGAAAACTAGTGACCTCTCATCATTCGCCGCCGACGGGGGCTGCTTCATTCGTTTGGTTGCATGTGTGTGAGTATTTTAGAGTGCAATGTGTTTGATTTCAACATTTCAGTTTGGTGTGATTTTTAGCGTGGTGTGAAAAATAAGAATAGATGTCTATTCCTGTTCACATGTATATGCAGGTATTAATACATAATTCCCCTATGCAATAACATAGTGAAGAAAAAATAACACAATGAAATGCAACATCATGAGTCTTGATGAGGTTGAATAGTCATATGTGTTCCTGTTCATACCTAGGTTTGTGGTTAGCCTCTAGAAAACCATTGAAGGCTGCTCAGATGTGTTCCTTCTTGAGTTCCCACACTGCTAGGTCATATGTGTTCACTAGAGTCATTAGTTGATAAGAAAATGATTCACGAGAGTGTTTCCATCCTCCTTGGTCAGATGTGTTCCGAAAATGAATGGTTGATAATAATTTTATGTGTTCTTATTTCTACCTTCGGTTCGAGTGTTGTCACAAAGATCATAAGCAAGCACAAGTGGCGGGTTGTAGAGGAAGTGTGAAATTTATTTTTATACCATGTAAACATTAAGGGGGGAATGTTAGGAAATTAATGTTTACATTACAGGTGTTATTTAATATTTGATAGTAATACTGTTATAAACAATATTACGATATATAGTTGTTTAGATATGTTCTTATAACAATATATCTCATATTGTTAGCAGATAGTTTATTATATTAGATGATTTGTTTGAGAAACGTCCTCGTATGTAGTAGTTGTCTTTCCTATAAATTTTTATTCTCTTTGTAAGTGTATTTTTCAATCAATAAGAATATTATTTGTGCAATTCTTATTCTACCATTTGATATGTGTGTGTATAATAGTTGATGGGTGTATATATATATGGATATATATAAATACATATATGTATATAGATATAAGTATACATATATATAAATTAATTTAATGTTTCTTTGGTTTTATGTTTAAACGTAAACACAACCACAAAGGTCAAGCCATATGTTAAATGGAAATGAAAAGTTTTGAAGTTTAAAATGGTTGGGGTCAACCAACTCGACCGAGCCCCACCCAAGCTCCAAATGAGCTATTAAGTGAAATTCCACCTATGCTAAGTTGGTGAAAACATGTAGGAAACTTTGTGAGATGTGATGGAAGTGGGAGTTTGGTAGGAGTTAGGGTTGGGAGATGTGGATGACTCTTGATTGTTGGATGTGATTAACTGCCTGAACATGGGGCTTATATGGAAGGAAATTTTGGGGGGCACGTAAAATATCGAAGATGGTGATTCACATGGAGCGTTAGAAGGAATTGTACTATTTTAATTTAATAAAATTTATAAGGCTTTAAGCTCGGGAGAAGCGGGAATATTCTCAAGGAATCCACCACCGAGCTAGGTGGTTATTTGGGTTTTTTTCTCATTTTTGGTCTTTTGCACCTCCATGCAAAGTCTACATTAGAGAATGTATGGTTATGTTTTGGGATCTTTCTAGACTCTACATGTAAAATAATAACTATAGTTAGTTATGGAGTTTACATAGTTGAAGATCATGGGTTTTATCAGGCTCTTGCATTGATTTTTTATTATTGTTTTGTCTTGTTTTGTGCGAAATACTTAGAGGATTTTTACGAAAGAAGAAAGAAGATTCAACCTTCTTTAAGCATATTACGGGCATGAAATCATCTCTTTCTCATCTTTATCATTTTTAACATTAAAATATTTTAATGGAAATGGAGAAAAGTATATGTTTTCTTCTATATTATCATTCTCCTTCATGGGTATGGATCAATTTTGTTATTTAATTTCATGGTTGAATGATCTTTAGTTTGATGGCTCTACCTAAGAAATTATACATGTATGAATGCAAATATGTTTCAAAATTTTCATGTGGTTGGGTGTATTTAAGCCACGGGTCTTTTTGGACATGATATTTTCATTTTTGTTTGATTAGTAGTGTTACCTAGTACATATATAGATACTTACAAGTATTTGTGGCATTGTGTAAAATTGGGTATCATTTTTACTTGGCTGTTTATACACCGATTTTTATCGGGTTGTGTTGAACCTGGTGTAGGTTTATAAAATGATATTAATGGTTTTTTTTCAATCTCAAGTGTGATAGTCTAAAGCGTATTTTGATTGGACACTATTTATCATCTTGGTCACTACTTGCAAGGATGACTAACTTAGTTTTAACTTTTTGTTTACTGTGTTTCTCGTTGGTTTTGCGCTTATGATATGGTCATATAAATCGAGCATGTGAAACTTATTTTCTATCTTTAGCTCATATGCTTGTGTCTTACCATGTAATGACATTGTTATGTGTTTTTGGATTTTCTATTGGCCTCAGGAGTTACTTTACTATTTCCTTAAAAGTATTTATATGACTTGGTCACCACTTTTAATATGAGTGTAATATTACTATTCACCATTATAGACTAAGTTGTTGCTCATGTATTAAGTTTAGGGTTAGCTCAACCCATCATGATTCGATTCATTGGATTATTAATCCCATTCCATGGTTGATTTAACTCTATAATTTTTTTATCAATTGACACTGGCGTGTTTCTTAGGTCGATAGGTAAGGGGGTAGTTCATCCATTCTATATGTTGAAATTTCAATCCTTAGACCACTTTTGGTTGATATAACTGTGTATTTCTGTGTATTACCTTTCACCATATTGAAGATGGATTTTGGGTTTCGATTTACCTTGGTTCGAATACATGGTTGTATTTCGTAAAATTTAAGGTACTTCATAGAAGTTAAGGTATATGAGGGGATGTAAGTACATTGTTTAATATGTTATTATTATTAAACAAATGTTTATATTGTTATATTATTTTGAAGAACAATGTATTTTTATCAGAGTTTAATATAATTTCGTTAAACGATTATGATAATATTAAATTATTATGTTGTATAATTTTAATATTATCTTAACAAAATATATTCATAATAATAATATTATTAAGATGGATTCGAATACTAATTATATTCTATTCCTTTGCATTCATTATATAATACTTGAATGATAAATATAGTGCCTATATAATTGTACCGATTTGTATTATTATTATACGAAAGTGATATAAAAAAGTATGGATGTTTTGAAATTTGAATGATAATTGTTATTCATTAGCAATCTGAATTATCTTCTTATTGATATGTGTTGTAAAATCATTTGTTTCTTTATGGTTTATGAAAGAAATAAGGAGAAAAAAATTATGTTGTATCCTTTATGATTTTCAGATTATGTGGATTATGTTTCATTGAAATATTTTTGTGCTTTAAATGGTAAAGATAAGATGGTAGAATTTTTTATTCTAGTTCCTTTGAGCTAATGGTTGCCTAACATTTTTATAGATAGATAATTTTATATATTATCGGCGGATGAATTGCTATGGATTGATAAATTTCTATTACGTGATTAAAATATGTATTCTTATTTGACTGATGTAAAGTGAGCGTGTGCTTTGCTAAATAAGTTGTTTGAAACATTATTGCCTCTGAGATTTTGTATCAATTTTGGAAAGGAAATAAAAGTTTATATTCAATTTTGAATATTATTGTAAATTTTACCATGGTTGTTTATATGAATTATTTAGATTGTGTACCTATAGGAATGTGAATGTGATTCAATTATTCAATCAATTTTCATGATAAGTACTATGATTAAAATGAATATTGATTATGTGATATTATTATATGTAAAACAATCTTCTAAATTAAATAACTACAACTTGTTATTTTATAGATTGTATGGTGGAACTATTGCATGATGAATTAAGATTGTTTATCAGTTTTTATATAAATTTTTTGCATATAAATGATTGTATACAAGGAATGTATATTTCTATAGTTACGTACTTTAGCAATTGTAAAGACAATGTCGTAAGATAAATAACTTAGGGACCTATGAATTAGAGCAGTTTACTACCATAATTAACTTAATTCTTAATGAATTTACATAAACAACTTATGAAAACTGATTATGATTAATTAGTAAAATTGAATTTATGGGTCTTAGGATTGAATAATTAATGCAATGAATATCACTACATTATGAAATATAAATATGTCGTACAACTAATTTAATGGGCTTGATCGTATGAAAAACCTAAGGCATGGTACACATCATGCAAACTTTGGATGACTGATGTAGTGTGATGATCATTGAATGACATGGGTTATTCATTGAATACTACCATACAAAATATATCCTAAGTTATTCCTCGGGTTCCATTTATTACACATGTCATAATCAACATGAAATAAGTTATGTTATGATGCAAAGGTTTTCTATCTTGTCAGGTCTTGTTCCTTTATACCAAATTATGTTGGTTATAGGGAAGAAAGTGATCTTTTGACGATGCAATTCATTGTGTGAGATCTTTCTCTTCCATAGAAAAATTAACTTCGCACAGAAGTGCTTGTATTACTAGATGCACAAGTTTGGTATCATGTGTATGACCGAAATTTTATTAAATTAAACAACGAATCAATTCTAATAATAGAACCAAATGTTATGTTGAATGGACATGTTTCAAATACATTGTGCAGTCAACGAAAAGAGCATGTAATGCATGAGTCATAAACTTTGGAAAAAGTAGTTTATGTTAGTACACTATTAGGTTCACCTTGTTCTAACTAAAGTGTGATATGTCGGAGGGGATTCGATTAATTGAACCCCAAGTAGACACTTTGAATACACACTTGTAAAATCAAGTGAGAAGGGCACTAACAAGTATACTTAGTATACTGACTCGAAAGAGTAATTATGGGGGATCGAGAAGGATATAATTGACCCATGAACATGCACATGCTTAATTGATTTGTTATCTAAAGAATTGCAATTATTTGATGCTAGATTTAAATGTTAGTTTGTACATTTAAATCATTGAAGGCATATGTTTAAATTGGGAAACAAAAAAAATTCCCATAGTTATGGTGTTTGGAAAGTGGTTGTTACATTTTAGTATCAAAGTTGAAGGTTGCAAATCTTGGACCTATTGAGTCCTTATGCTAACAAAAACTTAAATTATTTTATAATAAAAAACATTGTTAGAATAAGAGTAAATGTTGCGAATTACCAACATGTGAATGGTGATGCTTCCATAGTGAAATTTTTGATGATATTATCAATTCCCTTGAGGAAACAAGAAATAATATGGTTATTCTAGAACATCAAATCTTAGGCAATGTTAGTGATCAGGAAAATGATGGTGAAGAAGCACCACCGAGTATCTAAATGCTGAAAATAACAATGTTACAAATCCTAATGCAACAAATAACCATGTTGTAAATGAAAATGCTAATGCACGCGTCATAATGTGAATGAAGTTAACCCACATGAGACCAAGAGGATCATTTGGCAACTTAACTTTAAAATGATAATAAAAGGATCAGCCCACAAAAGTTCGATGGTACCACCTTGGGTGATGGAGTTGAGAATTGGCTTAGAAAAATGGATAAATACTTTGCTATATGGAACTTCTCATAGGAAAACAAGGCTATTTGGGGAGCTTATCAACTCTCCAATGAATCATTCTCATGGTGGGACATCTAGACGGTTGGACTAGAACTAGATGATGAAAGTTTACTTGGGATCAATTCAACTCATACTTCACACAATTTTGGTTACCCGAGCTCTACTAAAATCGGACGATGTCTAGATTTCAAACATTAACAAAAGGAAAAATCAAAGTGAAATAGTATTGGGAGAAGTTTAGAAATCTTCCCAAGTATGTACCTCGATAGAAAATGGATGAAAATTTTTAGATTAGGAAATTCATGATGGGGTTAAACCCACTAATAGGAGGTGAAGTTGATGTGTATGGGCCATCAAAAACTAAAGTTGTCTTATAGAAGGCAATTAGACAAGAAAAAAAATTACAAGCTATTTATACACATAGAGAGGAAAAGCAAATGAAGGCTCTTAGTGCACCATCACCTTTGGCACCTAAAAATGTTTCTTGGAAAAAATTTAACCATTTAAATAGAAATGGTAATGGTAATGGAAAGGAAACTATAGTAGTTAATATTGCTTTGTGATTAATAAAAAGAATGGGTAGAAAAATATAGCCAATAATTAAAAAAATCTAAAAATAAATGTCCTTTTGGAGGTTATTATATCTTTGGTCTACATCATTATGAAAATAAATGTCCTCAAAGAAAGAAATATGGAAACCAACAACATATTATTCATGATGTAATAAGAGACAATAAATTTAAAAAGAAAGCTAAACCCATAGAAGTTATAGGTAAGTTGTATGGATTACCTGTAATAATTTTGTTGATATTGGTGTTACATTGAATGTTTTATTTCAACAAAAATTTCATCTAAACAAAAAATAACTGTTGGTTTTATGAATGAATCACAAATTTTTCAATATGTGAAGAACAATGTCTACACGGTTAAATAATGCCTATTTGGCATAACTCGAATTACTAGGATTTACCAATGAATTTGACCTATATATAGCTCCGCTAGATTCATATGACACATTCATAGGCATAAACCATTAGTGAACATAAGGAAAATGTAGACTACCTAGAAAATAAAATTAAGTGCCTTGATGTCCTATAGAAAAAAATAGATATTTAGGGAGTAAAAAAATGATTTATGTTTAGAAAACTCATTGTATTGCTCTTTGAAGAAAGTAAAGAAAAATGTTGTGTGTTATATGCTATAAAAATTATAGATTTCGTTGAAGAAGGTAAGGTTTTGTGGAAGAATACCCAATTTGCTACGTGAGTACAACGATGTCTTTCTGAAGAGCTCACCGGGACTTCCCCTAAATGAGAGTTTGATTTCAATATAGACATAAAACTGGGTATCGAACCAAATTCTAACGCTCCCTCTGATTGAAAAAAATAGAGTTAGTTGATATAAAAACACAACTTCATGAACTCTTGTCAAAAGGACTGATTAAATTGAGTGTCTCTCCTTGGGCCACACATGTTCTCTTCAATCGAAAGAAGGATCTATCACTTAGGATTTGCATTGACTATCGAATGCTTAATAAATCCATTGTAAAAAAATAGGTATCCTCTCCCTAGATGTAGTGCCCATCCTATCTCCTTGTTGGCATAGTAAAAAAATCCATCCTCACGCAACATTCAGTCTACTCCACCTTGTCTATAAATGTGTTCCAACAAAATAAAATATAATAGTGATAAAAAAAAACATATTAAATTATTTTAATAATGAAATAGTTTGTCAAAATGAATGAAATGAGTTAAAATGAATTTAGAATAATGCTAATGTTAAATAAAATAAAATAAATAAAAATAAATAAATAATTAGGAAGGGGTGGTTTAGGGAAAAAGAGGCTCGTTTGGAAATTGTTCTATCTTTTTGCTAAGGATGTCAAGCGCCGCCGCCATGGAAGGAAGGGGGGAAACTTTGAGCCTGTTTGCACACCCACCAAGGCTATTTGTCACCATTCACCCTTTTGCTTGATCCAGAGGACAACAGTTACATCATGGTGTTGTTGTCTAATGAAGAACTAGAAGAGGAAGACTGGACAAGCTCACAAAATGAGGTCTGCGCATGTAGGGGATCTAGAATCCAAATGAAACCTTTCTATTTTCTCTCACCTGCTCTTGATCTACACATTTGCATGGTATTCTTCTTACTATTGGCTATGAGAGACATTGACCAGTCTATCCTTGGTTTCAATGCATATGTGGGAATTTTGGCATATCTAGAATGTAATGGAGAGGAATATTGTCGAGATGTTGTAGTCATTCGCCCTACAGTAGACTGTATGCACAAAATAGATGTTTAGAAGGGGCGTGTGAACTGTGGACAGAATGCCTCAAATATATTTGGGCTCATGGAATGCCACGATGGCAGGATATGCACAAATGATTTTGCTGAAAAGATCTTGGAAACTTCCAAGCAAATACATGTGGTGCGTGTAAAGCCAGACTCCATAGTGTTTTTTTTCCAGCAACCTCCCATCCTGCGCCAAAATAAGAGCTTTGAAATTAATACAGTCATCCGCCAAAGCATTATGGAGAAGGAATCCTTGTATGTTTCAATTCTGAAGTGCCCAGTATATACATATGCCAAATGTGGAACCATGCAAACTGTTAACAATGCCCGAAAGAAATGTTATTTATGGACTACAATGATGGCAGGATGTGAAAAAAATAAAATGAGTTTGTTGAATAGGCTTTGGAATCTTTCAACCAAATGCAAATAGCAGGTGTAAAGCCAAATTTAAAAACCTTTGTCGGTGTATCTCTAGCTTTGTGCAAAACGTGGCAGCTTGGAGCGAGATATGAACAAAAGGAATCTATTTTTTTCTTTTGTGAGAGTCTTAGTTGTTTTTGTGAAAATGTGGAAGTGTTTTAGGCGTGTATGAAAAATGTGAAGGCATACACAATGCATGTGAACTGTTTCGACAAAATGCCTCGAGATATTTCGGTCTCGTGGAATGCACGATTGTTTCAGGTTTGATCGGGGATCATTTTCAAAAATTCCATTAACATCCCTAAATGGTGTCGGTCACGAGAAGATCATCTCGAGATCTTTCCAATGACCGTGAGAACGCTGCAAACGGACATCGGGAGCTCTAGATATGTTCGGTCAAAGTTCGATCAACAGAAAGTCAACTATGGTAAACTAGTCAACATTGGACCAATTGCCGTAACACATGGCAAAAGGCAAAGGGGAGTTGTTTGTTGGTTTTCGATCACTTTGGTCTTCGACGAGCATAAAAATGGTGCACGGAACAAGAGCCTCAACTTTTATTACGGAGGAGCCCGGCCGCCGTGTGGACTATGTTATTATCACCAACATGGTGGGTCCACAAGCCACCACGTGGCTTGCCACCACTTGTCGAATTTTCTTGATTTGCCTATCGGGAGATGACAAGTGGACTACAGGATTACCGAGTTAAATATTTCTATGCCACATTGTATGGTAAGTCCACATTCCAAATGGCACGCATATATGCCAAACCACACACACACACACACGAGATATATATATATATATGTTTAAACATTAGTATAAACTACCAAACCAAATGCATATGCATTAACCCATGCATGGATGTTTTCACGTGGAAGGAAGGAGGATGAAGCGGTTGTTGGGGGCGGTTAAGCCTAATGTGGCCTTTTGACCACTTCCATATGCGTAGGAAGGCTATTTAAAGCCTTAAAACTTTATCCCACCTCAAAATGTGGGATATACCCATTTCTCCTATGCCGCTCAATGGGGATTTAATCCCATTTCATAAGCTAATCTGCCACTATGGGATTCTTATCCCTTATTAAACATGCAATCCGCCTCCATTGGGATTTTATCCCATTTTAAAATGCACATCCGCCAAAAAAAGAGGCCGCTGGGATTTGATCCCCTGACCTCATGGGTCCAAGCCCAATCCTCCAACCAACTTGCCTAGGGGCTTGGGCGCATTATAAAATGGGTCGCTTCCACTTATACAAGGGGGACAGTGCAGTGAAGCGGCTTAAGGACCAGCTTTTCTGAAAATACCATTTTGAAGGCCTTGCGCTCAGATTGGGCACTCGGAGTAAAAAGATGAAATGTAGAGAATTCTAAGACGATTCCAACCATATAAGATCTAATGTGTTTTGTTGAGTACTAACCTGTTTTAGGAAGCTTTGAATGCAGAATTTAATAGGGATCTACAAGACAAATTAGTTGGAAAACATGAATTTCAATGCACTTCTCCGGTCCGAATTGTGACTTGGTGTAAACATGAAAAGTGTTCAGAATTCAGATCTGATCTCAGAACTATGATTTTTTTCATAGAATGTTTTTAAATCTCCATTTTTAGGTGTTTATCTAACACGGTTGCAAGGAGATCACTTTGTGAAAACACCGTAGGAGCCACAGATCGTTCTTGGGAGAGTTTCTGTTATTTTTCGAGTTTTTGGGACATTGATCAGCTCATTTACAGGTTGTGATTCATTATTGGTTGTTTGTAAGATTTATTGTACTTACATTTCAATATTATTAATGGATCGATTGATCGAACCCGGGATGTTGGAATTTCCGAACCCCGTAAACAATCTCTTTTGTTATCTAAATGTTTCAGTTTTTTTATTATTTATTTGCTACACAAGTTTTTCGCACTTCTATGGATGCATAATAATCAGAATTTAATCAATTTGTGGAGTTTAGAATACTTAAAATTGCTTGAAATTCACAATCTTTGCAAACTTTTAAAAGTGAAAAAATACAACACCCGTCTCGGATCAAGTTTGGTATCGAGCAATTAGATTGCCGGATTAGCTTCTAATTGTGTTTGGCTTGATTAAATATTCATTTTAGTTTTCAGTTTCTAGACATTTTGGGGCTTGTTAATCTTCTTTTGTAGTGTGCGGTTTTAGAAGTACAGAGTTGTGTTTGCGAGGAACAGGGGATCATGGGCAAGTCATCTAAACAAGAGCAACTAGATGAGCTTGAAGCTATAAACCACCAACTCCAAGAAGAAAACTCATTGAGAGATAATTTTTATTCCTTTGAAGAGGAAATAGTGTGGTTAAAATCGAGCCACAATTCTCTATAACAAAGAAAGAGGAGTATGTCAACAAGATGCTTGAAGAGAGAAAAGTTGATGGGCTTTGTTAAAGAGTTACATGAAGAAATACAAAGCAAGGGTGCCCTCTTGGAAAATTTGCAACAAGGTGAATATAAGAAGGAAATGCCTTCCAAATCGAGATGCGAGTACTATGACAGAAATGCAATCGTAAGTTGTTCACATTTTAATTATTCCTCTCATTCGATTTCGATATTCCTTTGGGTCAGTTTGAAAAACACACTAAGGGAATTGGATCTAAGCTAATGGTTAAGATGGGATTTAACTTGAACAGGCCTTGGTAAAATGGACAAGGTGATGCTAACCCAATACAAGTAAAGGATCGGTCTCGGTTTGCGGTTTGGGTTACTCTAGTGGGAATATGGAAATTGGAGAAAGTTCCAAAGCAAATGAAGGAAGACAAGCTTCCAACATGACCAAGGATCTAAGCCACTAGAATTACAGGATTCCACCATCAGGAGGAACAATGAAAAGTGTAAGAAAACTAGTAAAAGAGGTAATCAGATTCCACCTCCTTCCACTTACACTAAAAATAGCACTAAGGGAAAATCAAATCCTAAAACTTCTAATACACTCTTTCAGTTGGAACAATGTAGCTTTGGTAGGCGAAATATGCTTTCCTTGCACATTTTGTGAAGGTACTAATCATTCATTGCATATTGTTGGAAGAGGAAAAATTTGATTAAGAAGTTAATGCCTTTTGTTAATGATAAGGGAGGTGCTAAAGACCAATCTCACCAAGGAAAGGCGAGAAATGGCAAGAATATTACCTCTCCTAAACAGGGGAATCATTCTCGTAGACAAAGTTCGAGAATGGTAAAATGGGTAAGACTCCTAAAAATAGGGAAATTAAATTTTTTTCCCATTATAATAGGAATGGTCATGATGTTAAGGTTTGTCGGTTTGTTTCTAAACAAAAAAATTGGAAAGTTGTTAAAAAGAACAGTATTGTAAAACCAACAAAGTGGTAAACCTAACTAAAACTCATTGTGGTGCGAGGAGGTAAAACAACCAAAATGGAAAAACTTTAGTGATTGGTTTGGAAAAACACTCCTCAACTTTATATTTGCACTACAAGAAATTGTTGATAGTAGGCAAGCAAAAAAATTTCAGATCTATATTTTAGGAATTCTGTTGATTGATAAGGATTTGTTCCTAAGTTGATATTTAAAGCTTTGAAAATGAATGAAACAAATTGAAGAGAGGATTTGAGTGATAGGTTCATCATACTCATGTTTTGTTTTCTTAGATTGGTTGGTAGTTCCATTGTTGAAAACACTATGCGGGGATAAGCATCGATAGCATGTCTAAATTTGAAACTTGTAGTTGTAATCAATATAATCACAAAGTGTCAGTTAAACACTAGATTTTGTTATAGATGGGTGTTATTATCTAACTTATTATTTGTGATGGCGATACAGTGTTTTGGCATATTCATGTTGATTCAGTTGTTGACTATAGCTATTTTTGGGTGTTGATAGTCTATTATATTCTGATAGTGAATACTTGCAGTTGTTACAGTTTCAGATGGGCAGTGGGCACTAGCCTAATTGGGGGCAGTTTAGATGTCTTGTATACTTGATATGTGTTATGGAAATGTAATTTTTAGGTGATCGGCCGTATCACAAAGTGACAATTGACAACTAGCTTTCCATAATAGAATGGGTGTTATTATCTGGTCAGTTATTTGTAATGGCATTACAGTGGGGTATGACAGTTCAAAGTTGTGCATAGACTTGACAGGGTTGTAGCATTTCAGTTGAACACTAGCTTAATTGGGTGTTATTATCTGATCGATTATATGACTAGCTAATCAACTATTTGTATTTATTTAACCTATAATGTTATTTTGGGTTCTTGTATGTGTTTGTGCAATGCAGGAAGAGATAGCATGTTTTTATGGGTTGATACACATCTTTTTGTGGATAAAAAGCCTTTCTTAGTGGGGAGGTGTGATCAGGGGATCATTTTCAAAAGTTCCCTAAACATACCTAAATGGTGTCGGTCACGAAAGATCATCTCGAGATCTTTCCAACAAGCTGTGATAACGCGGAAAACGGACATCGGGAGCTCTAGATATGTTCGGTCAAAGTTCAATCAACAGGAAAGTCAACTATGGTCAACTGGCCAACATTGGACCAATTACACTGTGACACGTGGCAAAAGGCGAAGGGGAGTTGTTTTTTGGTTTTCGATCACCGGTCTTCGACGAGCGTAAAAAATTGTACACGAGAACAAGAGGCTCAAATTTTATTACGGAGGGAAGCCCGACCGCCGCCGGGGACTATGGTACTATCGCCAACATGGTGGGTCCACAAGCCACCATGTGGCTTGCCACCACTTGTCAAATTCACTCGATTTGCCTATCGGGAGATGACAAGTGGACTACAGGATTACCGAGTTAATTATTTCTATGCCACATTGTATGGTAAGTCCACTTTCCAAATGGCATGCATACATGCCAAACCACACACACACACACACACACACACACAGATATATATATATATATATATATATATATATATATATATATATATACATTAGTATAAACCGCCAAACCAAATGCATATGCATTAATCCATGCGTGGATGTTCTCACGTGGAAGGAAGGAGGATGAAGCGGTTGTTGGGGGTGGTTAAGCCTAACGTGGCCTTTTGACCACTTCCATATGCGTGGGAAGGCTATTTAAAGCCTTAAAACTTTATCCCACCTCAAAATGTGGGATATACCCACTTCTCCTATGCCACTCAATGGGGATTTAATCCCATTTCATAAGCTAATCCGCCACTATGGGATTCTTATCCCTTATTAAACGTGCAATCCGCCTCCATTGGGATTTTATCGCATTTTAAAATGCACATCCGCAAAAAATAGAGGCCGCTGGGATTTGATTCCCTGACCTCATGCGTCCAAGCCCAATCCTTCAACCAACTCACCTAGGGGCTTGGGCGCATTATAAAATGGGCCGCTTTCACTTATACAAGGGGGACATGTCTCGTGTGAAGCGAAATTAAGGACCAGTTTTCTGAAAATGCCATTTTGAAGCCCTTGTACTCAGATTGGGAACTCGAGTAAAGAGATGAAATGTAGAGAATTCTGAGTTGATTCCAACCATATAAGATTTGATGTTTTTGTTGATCTTTATCCTATTTTTGGAATCTTTGAATGCAGATTTTAACAGGATCTACAAGACAACTAGTTGGAAAACATGAATTTCAATGCACTTCTCGGTCCGAATTGTGACTTGGTGTAAACATGAAAAGTGTTCAGAATTCAGATCTGATCTTAGAAATATGATTTTTTTTCATAGAATGTTTTTAAATCTCCATTTGTATGTGTTTTTCTAACACAGTTGCAAGGAGATCACATTGTGAAAACACTGTAGGAGCCACAGATCGTTCTTGGGACAATTTCTATTATTTTTCAGAGTTCTTGGGACATTGATCAGATCATTTGCAAGTTGTGATTCATTATTGGTTATTTGTAAGATTTATTCTACTTGAATTTAAATATTATTAATGGATCGGTTCAATCAACCCGGGGACGTAGGAATTTCGAACCCCGTAAACAATCTCTTTTTATCCGAATGTTTCTATTTTTTATTATTTATTTGCTACACAAGTTTTCCACACTTCTATGGATGCATAATAATCAGAATTTAATAAATTTTGGAGTTTAGAATACTTAAAATTGGTTAAGAAAATCACGATCTTTGCAAAGTTTTAAAAGTGAAAAAAATACAACACTCGTTCTCGAGATCAAGTTTGGTATCGAGCGCTTAGATTGCGTGATAAGCTTATAATTGTGTTTGGCTTCAGATTCAATATCGATTTCAGTTTTCGGTGTGCGAGACATTTTGGGGCTTGTTAATCTTCTTTAGCAGTTTGTAGTTTGAAAGTACAGTTGTGTTTGCAAGAACAGGGGAATCATGGGCAAGTCATCCAAACAAGACCAACTGGATGAGCTTGAAGCTTATAAACACCAACTCCAAGAAGAAAAATCCTTCTTGAGAGATAAATTTTATTCCTTGGAAGAGGAAATAGTGCGGTTTAAAATCGAGCCACAATCCTCTATAACCAAGAAAGAGGAGTTTGTCAACAAGATGCTATAAGAGAGCAAGAAGTTGATGGGCTTTGTTAAAGAGTTACAGGAAGAAATATGAACCAAGGATTCCCTCTTGGAAAAGCTGCAACAAGGTGAACATAAGAAGGAAATGCCTTCCAAATCAGATGCAGGTACTATGACAGAATGCACTGTAAGTTGTTCACATTTTAATTCTTCCTCTCATTCAGTTTCAGATATTCCTTTGGGTCAGTTTGAAAAACACACTAAGGGAATTGGATCTAAGCTAATGGTTAAGATGGGATTTAACGGAACAGGCCTTGGTAAAAATGGACAAGGTGATGCTAACCCAATATAGGTAAAGGATCAGCCTAAGTTTGCAGGTTTGGGTTACTCTAGTGGGAATATGGAAATTGGAGAAAGTTCCAAAGCAGCTGAAGGAAGACAAGCTTCCAACAGCCAAGGATCTAAGCCACTAGAATTGCAGGATTCCACCATCAGGAGGAACAATGAAAGGTGTAAGAAAACAAGTAAAAGAGGTAATCAGATTCCACCTCCTTCCACTTACACTAAAATAGCACTAAGGGAAAATCAAATACTAAAACTTCTAATACAATCTTTCAGTTGGAACAATATAGCTTTGGTAGGCAGAAATATGCTTTCCCTTGCACATTTTGTGAAGGTACTAATCCTTTTGTTGCATATTGTTGGAAGAGGAAAAATTTGATTAAGAAGTTAATGCCTTTTGTGAATGATAAGGTAGGTGCTAAAGACCAATCTCACCAAGGAAAGGCGAGAAATGGCAAGAATGTTACCTCTCCTAAACAGGGGAATCATTCTCGTAGACAAAGTTTTGAGAATGGTAAAATGGGTAAGACTCCTAAAAACAGGGAAATTAAATTTTGTTCCCATTGTAATAGGAATGGTCATGATGTTAAGGTTTGTTGATTTGTTTCTAAACAACAAAATTGGAAAGTTGTTAAAAAGAACAGTATTGTAAAACGAACAGTGCTAAACCTAACTAAAACTCATTGTGGTACTAAGGAGGTAAAACAACCAAAATGGAAAAACCCAAGTGATTGGTTTGGAAAAACACTCCTCAACTTTATATTTGCACTACAGAAATTGTTGATAGTAGGTGAGCAAAAAAAAATTTCAGATCTATATTTTAGGAATTCCTGTTGATTGATAAGGATTTGTTCCTAAGTTGATATTTAAATCTTTGAAAATGAATGGAAACAAATTGCGAGAAGATTTGAGTGATAGGTTCATCATACTCATGTTTTGTTTTCTCAGATTGGTTGGTAGTTCCATTGTTGAAAACACTATGCAGGGATAGGCATCAGTAGCATGTCTAAATTTGAAACTTGTAGTTGTAATCAACATAATCACAAAGTGTCAGTTAAACACTAGCTTTTGTTATAGATGGGTGTTATTATCTGACTTATTATTTGTGATGGCGATACAGTGTTTTGGCATATTCATGTTGATTCAGTTGTTGACTATAGCTATTTTTGGGTGTTGATAGTCTATTATATTCTGATAGTGAATACTTGCGGTTATTCTGATTTCGATGGGCAAGGGCACTAGCCTAATTGGGGGCAGTTTAGATGTCTTGTATACTGATATGTGTTATGGAAATGTAATTTTTGGGTAATCGGCCATATCACAAAGTGACAATTGAACACTAGCTTTCCGTAATAGAATGGGTGTTATTATCTGGTCAATTGTTTGTGATGGCATTACAGTGGGGTATGACAGTTCACAGTTGTGCGTAGAGTTGACAGGGTTGTAGCATTTCAATTGAACACTAGCTTAATTGGGTGTTATTATCTTATTGATTATGTGACTAGCTAATCAACTATTTTCATTTATTTAACCTATAATGTTATTTTGGGTTCTTGTATGTGTTTGTGCAATGCAGGAAGAGATAGCATGTTTTTGTGGGTTGATACACAACTTTTTGTGGACAAAAAGCCTTTCTCAGTGGGGAGGTGTGATCAGGGGATCATTTTCAAAAGTTCCTTAAACATCCCTAAATGGTGTCAATGCAGAAGATCATCTCGAGATCTTTCCAACGACTATGAGAACGTGGAAAACGGACATCGGGAGCTCTAGATATGTTTGGTCAAAGTTCAGTCAATAGGAAAGTCAACTATGGTCAACTAGCCAACATTGGACCAATTGCACTGTGACACGTGGCAAAAGGCAAAAGGGAGTTGTTTGTTGGTTTTCGATCACCGGTCTTCGACGAGCGTAAAAATGGTGCACGGAACAAGAGGCTCAACTTTTATTACGGAGGGGAGCCCGGCCGCCGTGTGGACTATGGTATTATCGCCAACATGGTGGGTCCACAAGCCACCACGTGGCTTGCCACCACTCGTCGAATTCGCTTGATTTGCCTATTGGGAGACGACAAGTGGACTACAGGATTACCGAGTTAATTATTTCTATGCCACATTGTATGGTAAGTCCACTTTCCAAATGGCACGCATATATATATATATATATATATATACATATATATATATATATATATATATATATATATGTTTAAACATTAGTATAAACCACCAAACCAAATGCATATGCATTAACCCATGCGTGGATGTTTTCACGTGGGAGGAAGGAGGATGAAGCGGTTGTTGGGGGCGGTTAAGCCTAACGTGGTCTTTTGACCACTTCCATGTGCGTGGGAAGGCTATTTAAAGCCTTAAAACTTTATCCCACCTCAAAATGTGGGATATACCCACTTTTCCTATGCCGCTCAATGGGGATTTAATCCCATTTCATAAGCTAATCCGCCACTATGGGATTCTTATCCCTTATTAAACGTGCAATCCGCCTCCATTGGGATTTTATCCCATTTTAAAATGCACATCCGCCAAAAATAGAGGCCACTGGGATTTGATCCCCTGACCTCATGGGTCCAAGCCCAATCCTCCAACCAACTCGCCTAGGGGCTTGGACGCATTATAAAATGGGTCGCTTCCACTTATACAAGGAGGACAGGTATGTGTGAAGCAGCTTAAGGACCAGTTTTCTGAAAATGCCATTTTTGAAGGCCTTGCACTCAGATTGGACACTCGGAGTAAAAATATGACATGTAGAGAATTCTAAGACAATTCCAACCATATAAGGTTTGATCTTTTTGTTGTTTTTTAACCTATTTTTGGAAGCTTTGAATTCATATTTTAACAGGATCTACAAGACAACTAATTGGAAAATGTGAATTTCAATGTACTTCTGGTCCGAATTGTGACTTGATGTAAACATGAAAAGTGTTCAGAATTCAGATCTGATCTCAGAAATATGATTTTTTTTCATAGAATGTGTTTAAATCTCAATTTGTATGTGTTTTTCTAACACAACAGCGGGGAGATCACATTGTGAAAACACCGTAGGAGCCACAGATCGTTCTTGGGACGGTTTCTGTTATTTTTCGAGTTCTTGGGACATTGATCAGCTCATTTGTAGGTTTTGATTCATTATTGGTTGTTTGTAAGATTTATTGTACTTGCATTTCAATATTATTAATGGATCGGTTCAATCTGAACCCGGGGATGTAGGAATTTCCGAACCCCGTAAACAATCTCTTTTGTTATCTGAATGTTTTAGTTTTCTGATTATTTATTTGCTACACAATTTTTCTACACTTATATGGATGCATAATAATTAGAATTTAATCAATTTGTGGAGTTTAGAATACTTAAAATTGGTTAAGAAAATCACGATCTTTGGAAACTTTTAAAAGTGAAAAAAATACAACACCCGTTCTCGTGTCAAGGGTATTTGTAGATGAGCTTGTTGTAAAGGCCTTTGAAACCTTGAAGGAAATGGATTTGGAATTGGTAAAGTAACACTTAATAATGTTTTCTAACACCCTCTCAAATGTGCTAAAATAAGCGTTTTAAATTGCGATATGTGCAAAATGGATTTTGTTGAAAAGGCATGTGATTTGTTTGACATAGAAAATGTAGTCTCTTGGATCGGGATGACTTATTAAAAACACAAAATGGTTCTTCTCGATGAGACATAGGTGTGCAAAAATGGCTTGGTTTGCATGTGACTACCCTGGCATCATGTGGCAACAATGGTGGTCTCGTATGATCGTGAGTGTAAACCGCTTGAGCCCTTATACGCTTTCGCTCATCATTTCCAGCATGGTTCTTATTTCCTTACCTCTCATAATTCTCATTTTTAGTTCTCTTTTTCAACTAAATATAACATTAAGTTATTAGGATTTTAATACAATTTAATGTCCCTTCAACTCTTTGCAAAACAATAAAGCATCGCGTCATGAACTCTCGAAGTCATTATAACTCATCTACTTCAAAACACAAACTATAACCCTCGCTTGAGATGATTTAGAAAACTCTTACCCTTCTTGACCACTCCAATATAATTTTATCGACTGCATGATTTGACTCGTCATTGATAAAGTTGACCTTATCCTTGTGTTAAATAGTTAAATTTTGTGATTTTCGAGACTCACCAAGTACCCTTCGCAACTCCGGAAACGAGATGTGAAGTTTCATTCGTGTACCTTGGTATACGAGGGGTCACCTTGATTTTTGTTTGACCAAACAATCATATGACATCCTTTTGACACTCTTATAGAGCCCCGTTACACCAATTTACAATAGTAGAGATTTGTTAAAACTAGAAAGTTGGCTTTCGTTTGGGACCACCATTTGAAACCCGAAAGGAGAAATCACGTTAGTCTTCGCAAACATCTAGCGTTTATACTAGAAGACTACATGGAACTTTCAATATAGGAAAGGGGACTTCTCAGATAGTTTGGCGAAGCCATTTTGTAGGCCTCGAAATCGCAGTTTGATGAGGTCAAACTAGTCCAATTTTCATCTTGTCGCTCCAAAGAATTTGTCGACGTTTGAGAATGGTTCTCTAGTGCTCACCCCGTCGAATCTGATAAATTCTCTTCATATAGGGGAACTAGTAGGAGATGTCTCGTTGTGTCCTCCTCCATCAAATTTTTTTTTTTTTTTAAGGAAGCGGCTTTACGGGACCTCGAGCTAACTTTTTTTAGTTTACAACCGGGTGAACTACGACCCGGTGGCCCCAAGAACTAACCGCCAAATGCGAACCGCTCACTCATTTTCAGTTACTCACAATTCTTTATGAATTCTTGGTATATATCCGGGGAAACGTAGAAAGTTAGTTGTGGAGTGCGTGCTCATTGGAAGATAACTTTTGGAAGTGGTTTCTTGTCCTCCAAGCATGTTTTGTACATTTTCGTAGTTAGTAAGAAAATATAAAAATAGAAAGCTGCAGACCCTCGTAGGGTTACAAAACCACCCTCGAAACTTTTAACACATGCTAATAACTGTTTAAAACCCTTTTGTGTATCTGTTGTGTGAAATAGAAATTTTGACGAAATGGTGTTTTCTCTCTCTTCCCTTATCCTTCTCTCTCTAGGTTATAAAATGAAGGAAAATGAAATGCAATGAATACATGTTTTTAGACATTTTTATTTTGATTGCAAATGTTCCTTATTGTCAGATGTAAATGGGAAACTGAAAAATGATAATTATGATTGATTAGGGTGGATGCCATGCCAATGATTTATCGCTGATATCTTGCTCACGTGGGTTTTGCAGGATGGAAGAATGATGACAAAAAAAAGGCGATGTGTAATTTAATTATTATTATTGTAATTTTTATAGGTCATTGTAAAATGAATAACTGTCTAATGTAGTCTCTTGTTATAGAAAAGTTATAATTGAAATTTGTTAATATGCATGAGATGCTAGTTTTAGGGATAACTTAGGAAATGTGCATCTAATCACCAGTTCAATTTGATTTTTAGTTGTGTATGGCAAAAAGGTTTGATTTATATATAGTAAATTAAAATTGAAGTTAATATATTGTAGTATTTTCTTAGTATTCAATAAACGATTAAATTAATTTACTGGGTTATCTTCTTACCTTGCAAACATAATAAAGAGTTATAATGGGAACACTCAACCTTAATAAAATATTCATGCATAGCTTTCCTGCATGTGTGATCCCTTTTTACCATATAAGAAATTTTAAACCGTAGGACGACCTTAAACTTTGCACTCGATGAGACCTCCTAGGTTAGGTAAATAAAACCCCTAGTTGGAGTTACCATCATAGTCATTAGGTGCAACGACATTGTCGCGAACCCATATTTTAGGAAAGACATGGTCCAACCTACCCAGAGTATGTGGTTTCCTTCTAGTTTTGGTAATCGCGAGAAGAATGTCCTCTCTTCAGGTCCAACACCAGGTTGAGTGTTGAAGACTACCTTAGAAGTCACCTTATGAGTCATTGTTCGAAGGAATGATTCAGCGGTGCTACCTTGGTTTCTATCAAAATAACATCTTGGTATTTTCTTGAACGTGGTTCATGTATAGTTACAATTCTTCCAGTCATGTACCCCTTCAAGATGTTAGTCAAATGCTTATGTAACTCCAGATTTCAAAACAACGCTAAGAATGAGATCTCGGTGTGATGTAAGAGCATATTATATAAATGCTGCAGATTTAGATTGGAGATTAGTTTTAAGGTAAATCTTGGAGTCCTTATATACTTAATTAAACTTTATCATGCGTTGCAAGAATATAAGTTACCTTGGTGCAACCAAAATTTGACAAACCAAAAGATATATAAATATAATGGAATTCCATAAGTTATTGAACTTTATCAACCATGGTAGCGAAATAACTATTCCGTGATCGATGGATGTTCTTGGGGAAAAAGCTATCTCGAATCTATGTCTTCCTTAATCCCAAGATTTCACCTTGACATCATGTTAGATTCACTTGTGTAGCAAGGGTAAATTTTAAACATTAAATAAATGTTTGAGAAACACATTCTTAACATAAGAACAAGATAATTAAGTACTGTATATGTGATTTGAATTGTGCCAAATAAGCCAGTAAGTTATGGAATTTTCCGTGATGCATAAAGGAAGCCAACCTAAATTGGTCGAACTATAAATTAAAAATGGAATGAACTTAAGATTTTGTAGATGGAGAAAGGAGAAAACTATACTTGCACAATAATGTTCCTAGAATGTTAATCGTAACTAAGATACAATTAAAGAAATGATGTGTTGTGGGTTCGCCATTCCTGAAGTCATGTTTCTTGTGGTTGGGTCATTGCTAGTATTCGTTCATGTGGAAAAGTGTGGTATAAACAGGTTTATGGTGTTGTCATGTGTCTATGTGATTTGGTGACTGAGGTAGGTGTCGTATATGTTGTTGAGTTGTTCTACTTGGAGTCCTTATGGCGTTTTGCATTAAGAAATGTGAGTCAAAAAAATAAAAATTATCCCGGTATTTACCGTTGTATTTGGGTGTGTAAATGTGGGCACTACATATGGTATCAGAGCGGAGGTTCATGCTCTCGAACCTCTGGGATGGATTGGAGATTGTGATGATTTTGCATGATAGTGATGGTGTTACATGATGGGTTGCATGATAGTGATAGTGTTTCATGATGGTGATAAATATTGGAAGGGTAATGTGTTTTAAGAGTGATGTGATCTATGTCGTAATTGTGATAGTGTGAATGCACATGAGGTGTATGTCACTTAGTGCGCTTTTGTTATCATGTTGATGTGCTAGGGATGGGAGTATTCTCTCTCCTTCATGTGGATTCTATGAAGAGTCCACGTGTGAATTACTGCTTGGATTGTGTAAAAATAATTCTAATGTGGATGATGGGGTGTTGGAACATTGTGGCATATTGTGATATGTGGGTGTGTCGATATGTGGTATGACTGGATTGATGTAAAGTGAATTGAATTGTATCATGATGTTTTACCATGTTTTGAAGAAATGTGTGTATCACTTTGTATGTAGCAAATGAATGTTATGTTGTGATGTTACTATGTCCATCGTATGTATGATTTGTGTAATATGTGATGGTTCATGTCGTGATTTAGGGGCATATGGTGAGTATGATCCCTAGTGTACAACGATTGCACTTTGGGTGTAGGATGTGATAATGTGATGTATCATAACCCGTGAAAGTAGTGATTGTGTTATACCCTGTACATATATACCATGCGTAATACGTTATGGTTGTTGTGTGTGAATTACCATTGTGTTAGTGATGTAGTTATGTGTATGTCGTGGACCCTACACTAGATGACCCTAAGGGGATGAACTGTCAAGAGTGTATGTGTGGAGAGAGGAGGCGTGGACTAGGTTTTCATAATCTTGAGCCGAGTACGAGTGAGGAAGTGGAGTCTTATATAGACTAAAAATCCACTTCTATCTATTTAGTATACTTCGAGCTTGCTCAGTATATTGTGGGTGCGCACCACCTTAGGCTCAACTTATGTAACCTTGTGTCCCCTACTCTTTCCTACCGGATTAATCATTGAATAGTCCTACGTGATTTTGACTATGTTGATCCTTGTGGTAGTTTGGAGTTATGATTATGGCAGAGAGATGATGACGATGCTTACATTATTTGATATACTCATTTCTGGTTACATGTATATTTTCACGAGCTGAGGCTCGATGTCCGAGTGCCAGCAACTCGATGAGTACCCCTTTGGTGGCGGTATGAGGCCACATAGTGATTGTGATGTGATACTTTCCCATTAGGTATTTTATTCATAAATTAATCTTTCTCTTTTGCTAGAACCAATCGTTTTCTTGATTGACATGTTCTTATATTTTGGGCATTTATTTGATTGTTTCATTAACATTTGGATTTTACACTAGCCATGGCTAATTAGCCATTTTTTTCTTGGTTTTAAAAACTTTATTTGAAATATTTGTAGCCTAGCCCAAGGCTTTTGATTTTGTCACTTGGCATTGGGATGGATTGTTATGTTGGTTCTAATGTTGCAATGTGTTGGAATAGGGTCATGGGATTCACCATGGAGTGGTGGAACCTATAGACCCACTTCATTATATGGGGTACGCCCCAAGGAGTTACAGATAACTAGCGGGTTGTTGAACCATGAGTTATTATGTCACTTGGGTTGGGGGTGATGGGGCTCTATGTGCCTAGGGAAATAGGGTGACCCAACCTCATTAAAAGGAGAAAGGAGATGGGACTCTATGGTTGAGTGACATGTTATTCTTTATGACACTCTATGGTTGAGTGACCCGATATTCTTGATGGGGCTCTATGGTTGAGTGACCTGACTTGGTTTTGGCACTATGTTTCTTTCTCCTTGGGAGGCATATGGAGCTTATTTGGTGATGCTTTGGGGAGATATATGGATTTTTACCTTGTACTTTTGGAGATATCTGGGGTTTGTTTCGTGATGTCTTGTTATGTGTGGAGTTGGTATAGTGAGTTATGTGTACCTGTGTGAGTCTTTTGACACCTGGTTATGTATGAGGCTTGACTCTCCTCTTGGTTGGTATGGACTATTGAATATTGTCTTGGCACTATGTTGGTACAGTCATGGATTTTGGGGCTTGTGATACCCATTGTATATGTACCAACGTGTTGATTCTGTTTGTTAGTCATATGTGTGTACTAGATCTATGTCTAGGGCGTAATTGTTGGAAATTAATTGTTATGTGGTCTACTCGTTGTCATTCCATCGTTTTGTGAAATCCTATTAATGTGATATGGTCATGAAAGTATGTAAAAGTATGTTGTGAAAATTTGGTGTTGTGTATGACCCTGGTAGGTTGTTGTGACTGTAGTTCATGATGGGAGCCCATAGGAGTGAATAAACTAAAATTTGATAAAAATGAAATTTTAAAGGCCTTGATTTAAGAATAATGTTAATGGAAAGAGATTAATGAAATAACAAATAAGAGAGAACTACCAATATTCACATAACGTTATAAGTTAAGATATTACCAAAAATTAGTTTTCTTCCTTGTGTTCATGTTTTAACAAATAGTTGTTTTGTTACCCAACGTGTTTTCATCATTAGCTTCTTGCCTACGTACCCCCTCAAGCTTTGGTGTCATGTCACATCGAGGACTATGCTCCTATAAGGGGAGGGAGATGTAGTGCCCCTCCTATCTCCTCGTTGGCGTAGTAGAAAAATCCATCCTCACGCAACATTCATTCTACTCCACCTTGTCTATAAATGTGTTCCAACAAAATAAAATATAATAGTGATAAAAAAAAACATATTAAATTATTTTAATAATGAAATGAGTTAAAATGAATTTAGAGTAATGTTAATGTTAAATAAAATAAAAGAAATAAAAATAAATAAATAATTAGGAAGGGGCGCTTTAGGGCAAAAGAGGCTCGTATTGAAATTGTTCTGTCTTTTTGCTGAGGATGTTAAGCGCTGCCACCATGTAAGTAAGGGGGGGAAAATATGAGCCTATTTGCACACCCACCAAGGCTATTTGTCAGCGTTCACCCTTTTGCTTGATCCGAGGACAAAAGTTACATCATGGTGTTGTTGTCTAATGAAGAACTTGAAGAGGAAGACTGGTCAATTGCATTGAAATGATGTTGCATAGGCAGTGGATCTGGAATCCAAATGAAACCTTTCTATTTTATCTCACCTGCTCTCTATCTCGCACGTTTGCATGGTCTTCTTCTTATTGTCAGCTATGAGAGACATTGACCAGTCTATCCTTGGTTTCAACGCATATGTGGGAGTTTTGGCATATTTAGAATGTAATGGAGAGGAATATTGTCAGATGTTATAGTTGTTACTTCCCTGGTAGACCTGTATGCACAAAATAGATGTGTAGAAGGGGCATGTGAACTGTGGACAAAATGCCTTAAATATATGCGGGCTCATGGAATGCCACGATAGCAAGATATGCACAATTGAGTTTGTTGAAAAGACCTTGGAAAATTCCAAGAAAATACATGTGGTACATGTAAAACCAGACTCCACAGCATTTTATTTTCCAGCAACCTCCCATCCTGTGCCAAAATAAGAGCTTTGAAATTAAGAGTCATCCAAAAGCATTATGGAGAAGGGATCCTTGTATGTTTTAGTTACAAGTGCCCTGGTATATACATATGCAAAATGTGGAAGCATGCAAACTGTTCGACAATTCCTGAAAGAAATGTTATTTATGGACTGCAATGATGGCAGGATGTGTAAAAATAAAATGAGTTTGTTGAACAGGCTTTGGAATCTTTTAACCAAATGCAAATAGCAGGTGTAAAGCCAAATTTAACAACCTTTGTCAGCGTATCTCTAGCCTGTGTAAAACGTGGTAGCTTGGAGCAGGGTATGAACAAAAAGAATCTATTTTTTTCTTTTGTGAGTGTCTTAGTTGTTTTCATGAAAATGTGGAAGTGTTTTAGGGTGTGTATGCAAAATGTGAAGGCATACACAATGCATGTGAACTGTTCGACAAAATGCCTCAGATATTTCAGTCTTGTGGAATGCAATGGTTTCAGGGTATTCATAGATGAGCTTGTTGTAAAGGCCTTTGAAACCTTGAAGGAAATGGATTTGGTAGTGGTAAAGCAACACTTAACAATTTTTTTTAACACCCTCTCAGCTGCGCTAAAATAAGCGTTTTAAATTGGGATATGCGCAAAATGGATTTTGTTGAAAAGGCGTGTGATTTGTTTGACATAGAAAATGTAGTCTCTTGGATCGGGATGACTTCTTGAAAACACAAAATGGTTCTTCTCGATGAGACATAGGTGCGCAACGAATGGCTTGGTTTGCACGTGACTACCTGGCATCATGTGGCAACAATGGTGGTCTCGTTGGATCGCGAGTGTAAACTGCTTGGAGCCCCTTGTACCATTTCGCTCATCATTTCCAGGCATGGTTCTTCTTTCCTTACCTCTCATAATTCTCATGTTTTAGTTCTCTTTTGCAACTAAATAGAATATTAAGTTATTAGGATTTTAATACGCTTTAATGTCCCTTCAACTCTTTACAAAACAATAAAGCATCGCATTGCAACTCTCGAAGTCATTATAACTTGTCTACTTCAAAACACGAACTATCACCCTCGCTTCAAATGATTTAGAAAACTCTTACCCTTCTTGATCACTCCAATATCATTTTATCGACCAGACAGATTTGACTCCCCATTGATAAAGTTGACCTTATCCTTGTGTTAAATAGTTAAATTTTGTGATTTTCGGAGACTCACCAAGTACCCTTCGCAACTTTGGAAACGAGATGTGAAGTTTCATTCGTGTACCTTGGTATACGAGGAGTCACCTTGATTTTTTGTTTGACCCGAAATGATCATATGACATCCTTTTGACACTCTTATAGGAGCCCTGTTACACCAGTTTACAACAATAGAGAGTTGTTAAAACTAGAAAGTTGGCTTTCGTTTGGGACCACCATTTGAAACCCGAAAGGAGAAATCACGTTCTGTCTTTGCAAACCTCTAGTGTTTATACTAGAAAAATAAATGGAACTTTCAGTATAGGAAAGAGAACTTCTCAGGATAGTTTAGCGAAGCCATTTTGTAGGACTCCGGTCATAGTTTGACGAGGTCAAACTGGTCCAATTTTCATCTTGTCGCTCCAGAGAACTTGTTGCTTTGTTTGAGAATGGTTCTCTAGTGCTCAGTCTCGTCAACTCTGATGAATTCTCTTCATATAGGGGAACTAGTAGGAGATGTATCATTGCATTCTTATCCATCAAACGGTCATTTTCAACATGGCTTTCTAGGCCCTCTAGCTAACTTTTGTTAGTTTACAACTAGGTGAACTATGACCAAGTGGCCCCGGAGAACTAATCGCCAAACGCAAACCTGCTCACTTGTTTTTAGTTCCGTTAGTTGCTATGAATTCTTGGTATATCTTGGGACACATAGAAAGTTAATCGTGGAGTGTGTGCTCATCAGAAGATAACTTTTGGAAGCAGTTTCTTGGCCTTCGAGCACGTTTTGTACATTTTTGTAGTTAGTAAGAAAATATAAAAATAGAAAGTTGCGAACCCTCGTAGGGTTGCTAAACCACCCTGGAAACTTATAACACATGCTAATAACTTTTTATATCCCTTTTGTGTATATGTTGTGTGAAATAGAATTTTTGACGAAATGGTGTTTTGTCTCTTTCCCTTCTCCTTCTCTCTCATGGGTTACAAAATGAAGGAAAATGAAATGCAATGAATACATGTTTTTAGTTCAATTACAAATTGTAATTATTTACGAGATGTAAATGGGAAACTGAAAAATGATAATTATGATTGATTAGGGTGGATGCCATGCCAGCGATTTATCGTTGATATCTTGCTCACGTGGGTTTTGTAGGATGGAAGAATGATGACCAAAAAAGGGCGATTTGTAATTTAATTATTATTATTATTGTAATTTTTATAGGTCATTGTAAAATGAATAACTGTCTAATGTAGTCTCTTGTTACAGAAAAGTTATAATTGAAATTTGTTAATATGCATGAGATGCTAGTTTTAGGGATAACTTAGGAAATGTGCATCTAATCACCAGTTCAATTTGATTTTTAGTTGTGTATGGCAAAAGGTTTGATTTATATATAGTAAATTGAAATTGAAGTTAATATATTGTAGTATTTTCTCAGTATTCAATAAACGATTAAATTAATTTACTGGGTTATCTTCTTACCTTGCAAACATAATAAAGAGTTATAATGGGAACACTCAACCTTAATAAAATATTCGTGCATAGCTTTCCTGCATGTGTGATCCCTTTTTACCATATAAGAAATTTTAAACCGTAGGACGACCTTAAACTTTGCACTCGATGAGACCTCCTAGGTTAGGTAAATAAAACCCCTAGTTGGAGTTACCATCATAGTCATTAGGTTTAGCGACATTGTCATGAACCCATATTTTAGGAATGACATGGTCCAACCTACCCAGAGTATGTGGTTTCCTTCTAGTTTTGGTAATCGCGAGAAGAATGTCCTCTCTTCAGGTCCGACACCAGGTTGAGTGTTGAAGACCGCCTTAGAAGTCACCTTATGAGTCATTGTTCGAAGGAACGATTCAGCGGTGCTACCTTGGTTTCTATCAAAATAACATCTTGGTATTTTCTTGAACGTGGTTCATGTATAGTTACAATTCTTCCGGTCATGTACCCCTTCAAGATGTTAGTCAAATGCTTATGTAACTCCTGATTTCAAAACAACGCTAAGAACGAGATCTTAGTGCGATGTAAGAGCATATTATATAAATGTTGCACACGAGATTGGAGATTAGGATTAAGGTCAATCTTGGAGTCCTTATAACTTAATTAAACTTTATCATGCATTGCAAAGAATATAAGTTACCTTGGTGTGACCAAACTTTGAGAAACCAAAAGATGTATAAATATAATGGAAGTCCATAAGTTATTGAACTTTATCAACCATGGTAGCAAAATAACTATTCAATGATCGATGGATGTTCTTGGGGAAAAAGATATCTCGAATCTATGTCTTCCTTAATCCCAATATTTCACCTTCACATCATGTTAGATTCACTTGTGTAGCAAGGGTAAATTTTAAACATTAAATAAATGTTTGAGAAGCACATTCTTAACATAAGAGCAAGATAATTAAGTACTTGTATATGTGATTTGAATTGTTCCAAACAAGCCAATAAGTTATGGAATTTTCCGTGATGTATAAAGTAAGCCAACCTAAATTGGTCGAACTGTAAATTAAAAAAAAATGGATGTAACTTAAGATTTTGTAGGAGGAAGGAGAAAACTATACTTGCACAATAATGTTCCTAGAATGTTAATCGTAACTAAGATGCAATTAAAGAAATGATGTATTGTGGGTTAGCCATTCCTGAAGTCATGTTTCTTGTGGTTGGGTCATTGCTAGTATTCATTCATGTGGAAAAGTGTGGTATAAACAGGTTTATGGTGTTGTCATGTGTCTATGTGATTTGGTGACTGAGGTAGGTGTTGTATATGTTGTTGAGTTGTTCTACTTGGAGTCCTTGTGGCGTTTTGCATTAAGTAATGTAAGTAAATAAAAATAAAAAATTTCTCCTAGTATTTACTGTTGTATTTGGGTGTGTAAATGTGGGCACTACACTAGAACTAATGATCTCCTTGATTATATGAGTGGAGCATCGGTATATTCTAAGATTTATATTTTATTAGGATACATTTAGTTGAGAATAAAAGAGGAAGATATTAACAAAAATGCGTTTAGAATAAGGTATGGACATTATGAGTTTATTAAGTTACCCTTCGGGTTAACTAATGCTCTGACATCTTTTTATGAATTCAATGAATAATATATTTCAAGCATACTTGGATAAGTTTTTGCTAGTATTATTGGATGATACTCTCATCTATTGAAAAATACTTGAAGATCATAATGAACATATTTGATTGGTCTTAGATGTGTTAAGGAAGAGAAAGTTGTATGGTAAAATTTCTAAGTGCTCATTTTATCAAAATGAATTGCAATACCTAGGACATATCATTAATGAAGATGGAATTTCTATAGATCCATGAAAAATTACAATGATAACTGAATGGCCAACACCTAAAAATGTACATGAAGTTAGAAGCTTCATAGATTAGCGGGATATTATAGGAAACTTATGAAAGATTTCTCAAGAGTAACAACTCCGATTACCACACTTTGTAAAAGAAAGATAAGAAATTTGTATATTCAGAAAAGTGTGAAAAAGATTTTAATTTATTGAAAGAGAAATTAACTTCAGCACCTATCTTAAAAGTTCTAGATCCTAATGGGAACTTTACAGTTGTAATAGATGCTTCTAGTGAAGGTTTAAGTGGCATTTTTCTACAAAATGAACATATAATCATTTATGAGAACATGAAACTCAAGGTGTGTGATTTGAATTATGCTCCCCATGACTTAGAGATTGTTGTCATTGTGCATACAATGTATGTATGAAGTCATTACCTTTTGGGAAAACCATTTTAACTAAACACATATCATGTCGAGATGAAATACATCTTCATACAACCAAAATTAAATGCAAGGCGAAAATATGGTTAGAATTTTTTTTGTCAAAGTATGACTTTTATATCATCTCTATTAATGGTAAATAAAATAGAGTGGTAGATACATTAATTCGAAGGAAGCATATTTCTGCCCTTGTCAATTTGAGAACACAATTTAAGAAAGGAATTTTGGTTACTTCTTATTTAGCAAGTAAAAGAAGCACTTGCTACAAATCCAAATTATAGTAGATACAAAGGATTTAGGTTTGGTAACAAAGGAGTCCTTAGATTTGAAAATATGGTCTACGTACCTTTAGAAAGTGAACTAAGGATGAAAGTGATAAAGGAATTTCACCATGATCCTTATTCGGACATCTTAAAGTTACTAAAATCCTTATTGGTTTAAAACAACAATATTTTTAGAAAGAGATGAAGAAGGATGTAGTGAAATATGTATCTCATTTCTTATAATGTCAGTGATTCAAGGCTGAACAATTACATCCAACATGTTTTTTGTACCCTCATAGCATTCCGCACTATAAATGGAAGGTAATTAATATGGATTTAATGCAAGGACTTCCTATGTCAAGAAAAAAACATGATGTAATTCTTGTTATAGTTGAAAAAATAAAAAAGTGGATCCTTTAACACCATGGAATCTAAAGGATGCTTCACCCGTGTTTGTAAAGAGGTTTGTGCATGAGATTTTTAGATTGTATGATGTACCTAAATTAATAATTTTTGATAGAGATCCTAGGATGACTTCTATTTTTTTGGCAAACCTTGAATACCACATTAGGAACAAATCAGAATTTTAGTTCTACATATCATCTGGAAATAGATGGATAGGATGAAATGGTAAATAAAGTTTTCGAAGACACGTTCATAATGTATTGCATGGATCAGCAGTACAAATGGAAATAATACCTTCCATTGGTTGAGTTTTATTATAATAACACTTATCATTCCTCATTGAAAATGACTCCTTTTGAGGCCTTGTATGGACATAAGTGAAGAATGCTTTTAAGTTGGGACAATGTGCAAGATAGAGAAATTATACGACCTGAAATTTTAACTTAAATGGAACAAAAAGTTAAAATCATTAGAGAACATTTAAAATAGGTCATGAGATAGATAGAAAATATATGCTTATTTAAAGAGAGTTGACATAAAATTTGAATAGGGAGATAAATTTTTCTTAAGGATTAAGCCTAAGAAAATTTCAATATAATTTGACAAGGCAACAAAAATTTTACCTCACTATATCGCCCTTTGAGATAATTGAAGTAATCAACATGGTAGCATACTTGCTAGTGTGGCCTCCCACACTTGTTCAAGTGGCGTAATCTTTTTCATATCTCTTTTCTTAAAAAGCATGTATCATATTTATTACATGTGATTATTTGGAACTCTTTACAGGTTTTGAATCCAAGTGTCATCATATTTGAACCCATAAGAGTGCTAGAAACTCGTAAGCTGCACTAGAGAAATAAAAAAATAAGTCATTGTAAATTCTAGTGGGACCAATTTTTTAAGGAAATTGCTACTTGGGAGAATATGGAAGAAATGAAAACTTCTTTTCCATATTTAGTTGATTTATAAATATGAGGAACTTATATCTAATACTATGCATTTGATTTTTTTTATTGGTTTAAAGACAAAAAAATCATGAAATTTTGTAATTTTGAGAAAACCTTGGTAATATAAGGTACTGTTGCAACATACTAAATTTTTGATACAGTTCTGAAATTGCATTAATTATAAGATGCGGTTATGCTATTCTTTGATTGTGGTATTTCTATATGAGAAATTTTTATGTTTATCATCAATTCTTAGCATGATATGAACTAATCATCAGGGATGATGATACTTAAGGGGAGAGGTATGTCATACCCCATTAGAAACTACCCTTGGTTATTGTTTATTTTCAAGATATAGGTGAATGTGTGTGTGTGATTATCATGTTTGACTTAATTGAGGTGTAAGGTTGTTGCTTGTTTAAACTTATACTTGTGTATTGATCTTCATCCTACAAATTTGTGCATTTTTTTAATGTTATGACCCTTACATGATAGATTAAATAGGTGACACCCTTGTCACAAAAAAAAGGTATAGTCATCGAGCTTATATTTAAAACATTATTTTGAAATCCTTTACAAGGAATTTATATAAGTGTTGATTGGTTCATAATGGTTATTGAATCTATCTTAATGACAGAGGAAAGTATACATATGTATATGAGTATATATGTAAGTACACACACAATCACATTATTATTATATAAATATATATATATATAATAGTTGATGGGTACATATATATAAATATAAATATATATACATATATATTTATAGATATATATATATATATACATATATGTATATAGATATAGGTATATATATATATATATTAATGTAATGTTGGTTTTTTTATGTATAGACCTATCCATGACCAAAAAGGTTGAGCCATATGTTAAATGGAAATGCAAAGTGTTGAAGTTTAAAAGGATTGGGGTCATCCAACACAGGAGTAAGTCATACATCAAGTACATCGATGGTAGGGCCGATGTCTTGATTGTTGTTTGGAGGTACCTTTTTCAGTGTATCATCCACACAAAATTAAAGCATGCAAAATTTTAGACTCACTTATGGGAGGGGTAATACTTCACAGACTATAAGGGTGTAGTTTAGTACAACTATTCGAACACAGGGAAGTACATATTTTGGTCCATCTTTGGCTACAGTGGAGGATAAGGAGGTATAGGTGGTTCTAGCTCTAGTGGATCTGGTGCTTTTCAAGGTAGAGGAAACACAAGAGGTTCTTGATCAAGTGGGAAAGGTCTGCACCAATCCCATAATAGTTACATGGAGATGTATCTTCATCTTCCATAATATAGGGGCATAGAATATGATGATCAATCCATGTACATGTGTGAAATAATGTGGCGCACAAAGGGAATGATGGCTTCGAGTGCTGGTATAGAAATTTAAACTCCGATCAAACTTGCGTAGACTATGTAGCTTTAAAAGATGATTTATTTAAAGAGTTTCACATCCCTAAGTTCTAACAGAAGAGTATAAGTGTGCTCAAGGATATTAAGCAAGGAACTACTAAGAGTGTCAAAGAATATGATTCCTATTTCAAAATAGTTTTATCTAATCTTTCTTATGATATTCATGCAAGCCAACATGCGCAATGGTTCATTGGAGGTTTGATTACACATTTTAGAAGGGTGCTATCACATAAGACATAGATTTATCCATGTTAAACACTTGAAGAAAATTTATGTGTTGAGGCATATGGAAGTAAAGACAATTGGGTGAGACCATTTTTGGAAGCACAAATTGTACCTATGGCAAAGCAGTTGGAGAAGCTATCGAAAAATTCAACATATTAGACGGGCACATGGATTTGGTGTATAGATTTTTAAGTTGAAGGTCACACCAAGGATAGTTCTCCCAAAGATCAAGTACACTCATTGCTGCTAGACTATGAGATATGTCATTTAAACCATGATGTTAGCCACTACCCATTATTACAATGCGTAATAAGGAAGAACATCTCTTGCTACTGTAAAATTTACAGGTCCACAACTCATGACATGGAAGACTGTCAACTGATTGGTCAAATCCATGATGTTATAGATATTGGTGTATGACAGAAAGGAGTATCAGATAAATCTAAAGGCAAGAATGAGCATTAGGATTGGGATCACAATCAAGTGCACTATGATTGGAATGAAGGGAATTTTGAAGGAGGTTGTGGCAGAGGTCAAGGATACCATGGTGGATTTGGAGGACGAGGCTATGGTGGTGGATGAGGAAAGTTTCCTCATGTAAAATGGTATCCATGTTGATCTCTTGACCAGCATAGGCATGAATTTCCTTAGAATATTGTATGTTCTTTCTATGGAAAGAATCATACTTATGAGGAATTCCTATATGAGTATCTTAGTAAACATCATAAACAAGAAAACAAAGGCTCATTGATGGTTAGGATATAACACAATGTGGAAAATCACCTGGATGCCCAAGTTGGAACCAAAATCTAAGACGTTTCTTGTAAATATCACTACCCACGCCGAAGCAAAACATGCCAAATAAAAATTGCAGCAGAATCCTACCATCACTAATGAGGCGGTTCTACATGTACAATACGTAGATCCTATCCTTCGGGGGAGGTTTATCAAGAAACCATAGAGGTACTCGAAATATTCAAGGTGAAATAAAATATTTAAAGGAAAAATCATGGAAGATAGAAGCAAAAAGAAAGTGGCGAGAGATAGTCCAATCTGATATAGATGACTTAAAAGAGGTGTGTAATATGTTACGCTAGGATAATATTATTCTAGTTATAGGGAATTGGATAAATGGAAACACTCCATGTGTAAGTATTGAGATTGGACATAAAATCCTAAATCCAAATTTTCCCCCTCATAACTTATACTACGAAAGGGAAATCACTCTAAATTTTGTTGTGGATGAGTGGCTTTTGAGTAATATATTGATTGATAAAGGCTCAAAAGTCAATGTGCTTACTTTAGATGTATGGGTACAAATGGGGAGACCTCCATTGTAGCCATCTTCGAATGTACTATTCATGCATAACCAAACTAAGGCCACTCCCATCAAAATTTTAAAAGATGCATCCATTACCATATAGGGAGCCAAGTTCATTAGGTATTTTGAGGTTTTAGCGCTTGTAGAGGAAGATAGCTTCCCATCTCTACTTGGGCACCCTTGGTGCTATGGAAATAATGTTGATCTTCAGGTTAACAAGGGTTATATCAGTTTTGAAAACAAGGATGAAAGAGTTATGATCCCTTTAATAGATGGAAAATTTGTGCCATATGTTGAGCCTTTGAGTGAGGAAGATCTAATTAGGATTTATGTATGTTCCATCTGGAACCCAAAGGTTCTTAAGCCATCTAAAGAAGGAATCCTTTAATGGGAAGATGCACAATCTACTAGCGATACTACAATTTTTTCTTGTGATAATTAGGCTCATATTTTTATGAGTTGGTAGGGCACGAAGTAAAGAGTACATTTACACAGGACATTAGATCTCATTGTATCAAAATAATAAGTAACAACTTAGTACCTCATTACACTTGAGAAGGGGATCCTATGGCATTTCTGCATGCCATGGAGGAACAATGGATAGACCAGTTGGAGAGATGGAATATGCTAGCATATACCCTACGCGGGACAACAATGCACTTTGTGGGTGGTTCATAGGGATAATCTTGTAGGATGGAATGAAATTAGGATTGCTCTTTCTACTCAATTTTCTAGGAGTAATGCACCTACTCAAATCTGCACTTATCATGGTAATCAACCTGTTCAGCACCATGTTTAGTAGTGTGAGAGACTCTGGATAGAGGGGCAAGAAGCTTTACCACCTTCACTCTAGGTGCACAAATTTTATTCCACTTTATAAGGTTGCATGCGTTCTTGGTATGTATATGTGGAACTCCATAGAGAGATTGGAAATTGGTAGGATTTGATTTCGGGAAGGATCCGGATGTTTGGTTATTTCTCTACTAAATCTCCAGTAGAAGAGGCATTAAGGGTATAAAGTGCTTAAATATGGGAGATAGTGCCATGATGGAAGAAATCATTAAGGAGTTATTTGATGAAGAAGACTTAGGGCACATTTTGTTGACAAAAACAGACAGATGACACACTAATTAGGCGTGCTTTCCTTGAGAAGGAAAGAGGAAATATGGTCAACTTAGTGGATGATGAAGAAAAAAAAATTTGAATGTAGATCATTCAATAGGTAGGAAAGAAGTTTTGGATAGTGTAGATTAGACCCTGCATGCCTATCATGAACCTATTAAAAAAGAAAGTGAATATTGGATCATATGTTGAGCCTAAGGAGGACATAATTGGGGACTATTAGTCCGACTCTAAAGTGGTAAAAATCATTGACTTACTATGAGATTATGAGGAATTTTTCCATCTTGGATACCATGAACTCAAAGGCATGCATTAATCATTAGGAGAAATGAAGACAAAGATTAAGGAAGGTTCGGGCCCAATCGAAAGAGACCCTATAGGATTAACCCTAACTTGTGTAAAAGGTCAAATAATAAATTAACAAAATGTTGAAATTTGGAATCATCTAACCCCTGGATGAGTCATAATTGCTTAGCCCAATGGTGATCAGTATCAAGAAGGATGGTCATATTAGGATCTATGTGGAATACAACGAGTTGAATGCTACATGTGTGACTAATCCCTTTCCTACGACATTCACTGAGAAAATACTAGAAGGCATTGTAGGGTGTGAAATCTATTCGTTTACAAATGGATTCTTTGGGTATCATTAGGTTTGGATTGCACAAGAGGATTAGGAAAATACTAATTTGACTACTGAATGGGGTATATTTGCCTACACTATGATGCATTTTTGTCTAAAAAATATGCTTGTTGTATTTTTGTGCATAGTTGTTCAAGCATTCAAATATTTTATTCACAACTTCTCGTAGGTTTATTTAGATGACTAGATGATGTATGGACTTATTAAGGATCATTATGAAAATTTATGCCTAATGTTTGAAAGATGTAGGTAGTTAAGAATCTCTTTGAACATCAAGAAATGTGTATTTTCTACACCATTTGGAACATTGTTAGAGCATATCATCTGTAAGGAAGGTTTATTGGTTGATCCAACTAAGGTTGTAATCATTATAGGCCCGGAGGATCCTACCACAAAGTGAGGTGCTTGGATTATTGGGTCAAAATGGGTATTATAGAAAATTTATAAAGTGGTATTGTAAGGTTGTCACACCCTTGGAGGAGTTACTAAAAGGAAAAAGGAAGTTCTAGTGGGGAGAACCGTAGTAACACGCATTCAAGACATTAAAGGAGAAACTTACTACAACACTTATTTTTTGCTTTCCTTCATGGGAATAACCATTTCACGTACATATGGATGCCTTTGGAATGGCCCCGGGCATAGTGTTTTCTCATACTATCTAATTTGTTACTATAAAGTTAATCACACAAAGCATAATTATAAGACTACAAAATGTGAAGATTTGTCAATGATCTATGTGCTACATAAATTTAGAAATTACCCGCTAGAAACACCATTTTTATTCTATATCAATCACATGACATTGAATTATTTATTGAACAAGACCATTATACAGGGGCACATATGCGAGATGGGTACTCTTATTCCAAGAATTTGATATCACAGTTGTGGTAAAACCAAGGCAAAGTAATTCGGACCGGATCATCTATCCAAAATTTAGTAAGGAGAAGAAGTACATGTAATTGAAGATATCATGCATGATGAACAGCTTATACAGGTTATAATGTGTGCCATCAAAATTAGAGGACATATATTAGATCATATGTTGAGCCTAAGGAGGACATAATTGGGGACTATTGGTCCGAATCTAAAGTCGCAAAAATCATTGACTTACTATGAGATTATGAGGAATTTTTCCATCTTGGATACCATGAACTCAAAGGCATGCATTAATAATTAGGAGAAATGAAGACAAAGATTAAGGAAGGTTCGGGCCCAATCAGAAAGAGACCCTACAGAATTAACCCTAACTTGTGTAAAAGGTCAAATAATAAATTAAAAAAATGTTTAAATTTGGAATCATCTAACCCCTGGATGAGTCATAATTGCTTAGCCAAATGGTGATCAATATCAAGAAGAATGGTCATATTAGGATTTATGTGGAATACAAGGAGTTGAATGCTACATGTGTGACTAATCCCTTTCCTACGCCATTCACTAAGAAAATAATAGAAGGCGTTGTAGGGTGTGAAATCTATTCGTTTACAAATGGATCCTTTGGGTATCATTAGGTTTGGTTTGCACAAAAGGATTAGGAAAATACTACTTTGACTATTGAATGGGGTAGATTTTCCTACACTATGATGCATTTTGGTCTCAAAAATATGCTTGTTGTATTTTTGTGCATAGTTGTTCAAGTGTTCAAATATTTTATTCACAACTTCTTGTAGGTTTATTTAGATGACTAGATGATGTATGGACTTTTTAAGGATCATTATGAAAATTTATGCCTAATGTTTGAAAGATGTCGGTAGTTAAGAATCTCTTTGAACATCAAGAAATGTGTATTTTCTACACCATTTGGAACATTGTTAGGGCACATCATCTGTAAGGAAGGTTTATTGGTTGATCTAGCTAAGGTTGTAGTCATTATCGGCTGGAGGATCCAACTTTGTCAAAGTGAGGTTCTTGGATTATTGGGTCAAATGGGTATTATAGAAAATTTATAAAGTGGTATGCTAAGGTTGTCACACCCTTGGAGGAGTTACTAAAAGGAAAGAGGAAGTTCTAGTGGCGAATCAGAGAAACACGCATTCAAAACATTAAAGGAGAAACTTACTACAACACTTATTTTGTGATTTCCTTCATGGGAATAACCATTTCATGTACATATGGATGCCTTTGGAATGGCCATGGGCATAGTGTTTTCTCATTCTATCTATTTTGTTACTATAAAGTTAATTGCTACAAAGAAGAATTATAAGACTACAAAACGTGAAGCTTTGTCAATGATCTATGTGCTACATAAATTTAGAAATTACCCGTTAGCAACACCATTTTTATTCTATATCAATCACATGACATTGAATTATTTATTGAACAAGACCATTATACGAGAAGCACATATGCGAGATGGGTACTCTTATTCCAAGAATTTGATATCACAGTTGTGGTAAAACCAAGGCAAAGTAATTTTGGACCTGGATCATCTATCCAAAATATAGTAAGGACAAGAAGTACATGTAATTGAAGATATCATGCATGATGCACGCTTATACGAGGTTATAATGTGTGCCATCAAAATTAGAGGACATTGTTGTCTTTCTATGAATAGGTATGGTGTTAGAAGGGATGAATTCCTTAGAGAAGAAACAACTTAAAATTTGTGCGACACCATTTATGATGATTAACAAAGTGACTTTGTATAAGTTAGGTCAAAATGAAGTATTGCATGGCTATGTCTTTTGTAACATGAGTGCATAAATATCATGGAGGAGGCTCATGGTGGTATTGCAAGTGGGAACTATGCAGGTGACACCACTGTGTGCACAAGATCCTACTCGGTGGATTATGGTGGGAGACCCTGTATAAAGATTGTAAGGCATATTGCAAGGCTTGTGATCATTTTCAGTGCCTTAGAAACCCAAGTCAAAGAGATAAAATTCCTCTAAGACTTATTATTAGTGTAGAACTATTTGAGAAATGAGCTACAGATTTTGTGGGTCTTATTTCACTAACCGCATACTGAGACTAGATCACACTATATCATCACTTAAGGAATGTTATATTAATTATGGATCGAATGCATTAAGTCTTCATCATGTTAAAATCCTGCAACAAAAACCCTAAAGAGGGGAATGGTACCTTTGTGTGCTTCAAGTGAGTGCTAAGTCTAGGATGAGTGATGTGCCGGCGTGCAGGTTATTACTAGTAAATTCTAGGTTGCATCGATGAAAACAAAGGAACTAGAAATTACGAAATTGAAATAACTAATAATAATATGTAATATGATAAAAAAATCACAACAAAATAATGTCTCTAAATCAACTAAAATTCTCCATATGCTCCATATTCCATGAGTGTAGGAAAACTTAAAGTGAGGTGGAATATCCCAAGTAGGATAATACAAATAAAGCGAGGAAAATGAATCCTACATCGAGACGCTCCCATCAGCAAAAACTAATGTGGGATTTGAAAAATGAAAGTGGGTCTAGGGAACAATGTCTGATGACATACCTACATACAATGCAATTCTCTTATAAAGTGGAGAAAAGGAGAAACCCGGTGGGAAAAAACTTACCCCAAAATAGAGACAAGTAACTCATTCAAAAAAATTGGAGATGAAGAATAAGTAGGTCCCGATAACTCAACTTGATTAGGTACCCACATATAAGTATCATCTATAAGAGTAGAAAGAGAAATAAGTGAGAAAAAAATGTCCCCTAAGAAGAGTGTCAATGATGTGGTCCTTTGTGTAAAAGAATGAAGAGAATCCACTTGAACTAAACAACGTTCTTTCCCAGGGAAGGACAAAAAGGAGACCTAAAAGTCAGCTCACTCCATAAAGGAAGAAGAATCTTGTAGTAATATGATATCTGCATCTAATCTATAACTCGAAAAGTGACACAGTGCCGGAAAATGTGTCCACAAAAGATAATGTTAATACCCGTGTAATATTCATGTCGAGAAATAATATGGTGGGGGCCCAATAACCCTCACAAAGGGATCCAAAAGAAGAGTTGGATCATGCAACATATCTAGAATAGTGGAAGTGATAAATGTATCAAGGTGGAAACTACCAATGAGAGATATGAATGGGTCCTCTAGAATGTGTGATGGCTCAATTAGATCATATTCCTGTAATGCAACACAAATGGAATATGCAAATAGACAACTTAGTTTGTGTAGATACTCATCCCAATGGGGTTTCTCAATGAGAGCAATATATGACAAGAATGTATTAACATCACAACATGAAGTAGGAGGATAAGACTACTACAAAGAGATAGTGAAATTCTAAGATGAAGCAATGTTGCACTCAAAGGTAGTAACCAGTGTATGTGGTGTGTCGTTAACTAAGAAATCAATATGTAATGGTGCACGAGAGGAAATGCTCACATATGTCTCAGAGGAAGGTTCTCTAATTAAAAATTGCTACAGAGAGTGAATGAAAGCTCTGACATGGATGATAATGAGATTTGTGGATGTAACAATAGGAAGAGTGTGCTTAATAGTATGATCCTATGGTGGATAGTAATAATATCATGGGTAGAAATAGGTGTAGAAGAAAACTCAATAATGAAAGAGATGTGAGAAGGGGGGAATCTATGGAGGCACTATAGTGTTTCAAGGAAGTGTCTCTCTCGGATGGTGAAACAAGTTCACCATACAGGTTGTCGAATAATATTCTAGGCGGTGAAAGGCAACTCATTGTACTCAAACAAACATAATATTTCCCTAGAAATAGTAATACCATGAATTCCATAGACATCATCATTATTAATTATCCACTCGTAGTTCTATAGAGGATCATCAATCTCAAGAATGAGACCATGTAGGTAGGGAAACAAATCATGCATAATGCAATGTTTGATAATGCCTACCTTCTAAGAAATAAATTTCCCAAAGTTGAGCATAACAAAAAAAGGTAAAACTCTATAATTTAGATAAATCCCCAAAATTATCCTAGATTTCACTTTATAACTTAGTGTGAAAATTACAAGTCCAAATAAAGTTTTGCAAAACCCTCCCCCAAAAAGTTACACACTGTAAAGTAGTGCATTTACAAAAATAGATGAAGGCATCACTTAGAGAACAAGAAAAAATGGACTTTTAATCAAAATAGTGCTCAAATCCGAGATATCAATCAAAATTTATAGTAAAAACAAGGTCCCATAAATAATGGTTTATTTAATTAATTTTTTTAAATTGACTAAAAAATGCCAAAAATGAGAGGAAAGGGGTTCGTGTGTATACTTTTTGGAACCAAGAAAAAATTAAGAACAAAATGGTTTAATTTATGAGGGAGAATTTTCCTCATGACAACCCCAACCTCATCCTTAGTCTTTGTGAGGTAAAGATACAAGATTGAAAACAGAAAAGCAAATAATAGTCCCCTCCTTTACAATTCCAATGATTTGTTTTTATACCAAAAATAAAAATAAAATATAGTACCCTCCATTACAAGACATGATCTCATGACCAAACATGTCCTTGTATTCAATAACCACTTGAAAGCTTTAGGAATAAATCAAGAGGACTTAAGGGGCCTTAGTTTTGAAATTAAAAAAAGTTGGAAAAGTAGTTTAGGGCACGTTCCTATAGAGAGTAGCGATTGAGTTCAAGAGGTCAAACCAAGGAGCCATGGAGGTAACTAGGAATTGGGTTGAGCCATCGATGCAACGAACCAAGATGTAACACCTACTTTCCAATAATTCAAATAATTGGAAAATTGTTTTTTATCTTCCCATAACTAGCTTCTTCCTTCAATGATTTAAATGTGAAAACTAACATTTAAATCCATTAACTTTGAAATGCATTTCATTAGATAACAAATGAATTTAATATGTGCTTAAAAATGGGTCAACTAGATACACTATAACACCTCTTTATTACGATTCTCATCTAGGATTTTTTTACCAACTTCTTAATTACGATTAAGGCCTTATATGAATTTAACATGCAACAATAAAATTCTAGTGCACAAGAGTTTTAAATTCCTTAGGTATCATATGTTGAAATGAGTAACATCATTTACAACACCCACTGAATCATTTCAACATTATTTAATTCTATTTATGCCTTCAATGATTAATTACTTACAAAAGATTAATCCAACATTAATTAATGTTCCAGAATCTAACTAGACAAGCTATGATAACCATGTGTAACTACAACGGTTTAGATCCTACTCAATCTCGTTAATTTATCTCCGAGATTATATAGCTAGTATATCATTTGGTTATACCTTTTAAAAGGTTCAGAGAATTTGTATCTTCTTAGTGTAGCCTCCCAGGCATAACACAAAAGAAATGGTGATTGGACAATGTAATTAGTCATTTGAATTGTCATGACCATATTTTAGGGCATCGTGCTAGCTAGCCTAGTTTCGTGACTACACACTAGTCACATGAAACATGTCCCTCCATTCACCAAACAATCGTCTCATTCATAGTATTGATATTCTTTCCTTTGTTAAGTTATTGTGTTCATAGTTAACAACTTAAGCATTCATTAATGTCCTTTATTCGTTATTAAGTCAATTCCACTTCCTAATACTGATAAGTACATTTATAATTAACAAATAAATCACAAAGTACCTTTATACTTCGTTTTGTACCATCATTATTTGGTTGTTTAACGATGGTACTTGACCATCTAGCTGATGGTAGAAGGAAGTAGCCTTTGTCAAAAAGTTTTCATCATACAATTTAGTCAACATCATGCTTAGACTCGGGTATATTAAACCTTTACCAACTTGTTCATTGGGTACAAAAAGTTCATCTTTTATACTTATTCTTACAAGTATGTTCCTACACTTGTAATGTGGATTATGCCTAAATGTGATTTATTTATTATTAGGTATGTCCATACCATGAATTCTTTCAGTGTTAGGTTTTACTCCATTGTTTGGATTAAATATTTTCATAATCGGATACTTAACATCTCACTTACGTAAGTACATTAGTTTTTCACCAACTTATTAATTAAAGTTAATTCCTTTAATGAATTTAAAATGCGGTAGTTAAATTCCACCACACAAGAGTTTCAAATCCCTTATTTTTCATACACTTAAATGAGTAACATCATTTACATAACTCGTTGAATCATTTCAGAATAAGTCAATTTTTTTATGCCTTCAATGATTAATCGCTTACAACAAATCAATACAACATTAGTTAATGTTTAGAATTGAACCAGACAAGCTATGATAACCATTTGTGACTGCAAGGGTTCATATTCTACTCGATCCCCTCAATGCTCATCCTGAGTTGATATAGCAAGTATATCATTTGGTTGTATGTTTTAAAAGTTTTAGAGAATGTGTATCTTCTTAGTGTAGCCTCTTGGACATAACGCAAAAGAAATGGTGATCAGACATTACAATCAGTAGTTTACTTTACCACATCCATAGTTTAGGGCATCACGCTAGCTAGCCTAGTTTTGTGACTACACAGTAGTCACATGAAACCTTTCCCTCCATTCACCACACAATCATCTCATTCATAGTACCAAGATTCTTTCCTTAATTTATTTTGTTATGGTTAACACCTTAAGAATTCATTAATTTCCTTTATTTGTTGTTAAGTTTATTAAACTTCCTAATACCGATAAGTACATTTTTACTTAAGCAATCAATCACAAAGTACCCTTATACTTCATTCCATACCATTATGATTTGGTTGTTCAACAACGGTACTAAACCTTGTAATTGAGGGTAGAAGGAAGTAACCTTTGTCTAATTGTTTTCATCATACAATTCACAACATCATGCTTAGCCTCCCAGGTATACTAAACCTTTACAAACTTGTTCATTATGTACAACAAGTTCATCTTTTATAATTATTCCTATAAGTATGATCCCACACTTGTAATCCAAATTATGCCTACATTTGAGTGATTTATTATTAGGTATGTCCATACCATGAATTTTTTCAGTTTTATGTTGTAATCCATTTTTAGATTAAATATTTTCCTTATCAATACTTAACATCTCACTTACGTAAGTACATGAATTTTAATCTCCTTTTTCACTTTTATCATTTCTTACTTTATTTATCATTTAAAGATTCATATCGGCGTTCCATAATAATTGAATATTTCATATTTACCACCATAATGAGATAATAATAATTAAAATAAAACAATATGAATACACCTTTCAAACAAAATCATAATTATCGAATATCCCCAATATATATATTCATATCAATATTTGACAATTCCAATTACAAAGTCACAAGTGACTTATTATAGAAGAACATAGAATAACTCCAGGCCTTTTGCCTTTACAAGTTATTTTTCTCCTGATCTAAAAAAATGTAACATACATCTTTCACTTATATCAAATAAGAATACATTTTGTTCATTCATAAAATAGGTACAGCTAATCAATGTGAGTCAATCATTCCCTCATAAGCAACTAAATGATCCCTTTAACCTACAACTAAAAATAATACACAATATTGTAGATGGTCAATGCTATGCAGAAATCCTCTTTTCTGTTTAACTCATTTCATTTAATATTTGAATACATGAAATTCTACAACATTATATCATACAACATAATAGTACTAAGATTCAGATAATTACATCATAAAATAGTTACTTTGCATCCACATAAGAAATAATCGCAATCTTAAATTTTGAGTGCTTTGATGGCAGAATTGACAAGTATGGAGTACATATTTATAGTATAGATACAATAATTTATTAATTATTTAATAATACATCCTTTCCAAAAATAAGTTGATATTAACTTATGCACATATTCCACACAAAAACATTAAGCAACAAATGATCAGGACACTTGTAAAGATAAGTTAATACCTTTCCCTAAGTGAGGTTGTGTATCTCAATTAAGGGAATCCATATTATCTAGAATTATACAATTAATAGACAACAATTGTGTTTAAAATTTTATTTCCCGGTAATTTTAATTATGTAACACTTATTTCACTAAATTTGGAATTACTCAAATCCTAGGAGCAAAAGGATATAGCCAATATCGAATGCAATATTGCTATTTTTGGATTTCAAAATGTCAAATATTGGAATTATCTGCACTCCAAAATCACACATATTGGATTGCAAAATCACACATATTTGATTCCAAAATCGCATATATTGGAATCCAGAATCACGTATATTGGAATCCAAAATCACCTAAATGGGACTTAATTGTACTCCAAAATCACATATATTGGAATCTAAAATTCAAATATTGGAGTCTCGTTAATTATCCTTCCGAAGTCCAATATATATGGTCATTATTTGAATTTATAAATCATGAAAAAATGTTTAATGATTTCGTGGAATCCAACATTGATCCGAGAAATAATTCTTGGTACCACTAATGGTATAAAAATGCAGATCAATGCTGCTTTATAAATTCTAGCGGTCACTTTGGGCTTAATGATTGCTTTGGAATAATGCTCTTATTAGTTTTAAGCTATTTTTAATATTAAACTATGTAAATTTGAATATTTCAAATGCCATTGAGAAAGTGACAATAGAAGCTAATGACATTCATGAGATGTGAGACACTTCCATATTCAATTGCTATAGTTCGATTAATCATTAAACTTTGGGGAAACCAATGAATTACCAAAGATGTTATGAAGAAACTTAAAGAGGGAAATGAATCAATTTAGGAGAATGTAATTAAATATAAAATCATTCTAGATATATTTTCATATTTAAATTTAGATATCGTATTTACTTCATTTATTATGGTGTGATTGAACCTTAGCGTAACTAGAGAATTCCTGAAGATGTTATGAGGAAATTAATAGAGGGTGGCAATCCAGTGTAGGAAAATGTAATTAATTGTAAAACCATACCAAATATATTTTCATATTTAAATGTAGATATAAAATCAAATGTAAGAGACATGAAATTAAAATTTTTATATTCAAATATGGATATGAACTTATTTAAAATTAATCAAAATTATCACATCTAAATTTTAGTATTTAAATATAGCTATGAAATAAATTGAAATTCCTTTACTAAAGGTAGGTATAATTATAGTAAAAATTTTATGAATAATTTGAATTTATAATGTAATACTATTCCTAAAGATGGGATTCTAAATCAGAAATACAAATCATAGTAAAGTTTCAATAACAAAATCTCCCTATAATTGTTTTTGTGATCTAATATAATTCCAAACATCTTAAAAATCCATCAATCAATGCAACAAATGCCACAACACATATAACAAGTATGTGTCTTTTGACATATAATCTATGTTAAATGTTTCAGCAATTATGTAGGTCACAACATCATTGAACTTAATTTTCTCTAAAGAGTCGCCTACAAGCACTATTTTTTACAAGTGTACGATACATTAAACCATGACCAAACAGAGTTAAGATTATTGAGATATAATTTTGGATTCCCAAAACCTTCATAATCAAAGTGTTTGGTCTCGACATAATCTTCTTATGTAAATATTAACTCGAAGCTTAACCCTAAAGATGATATTTTGAAGGAATGAAGGCATCATGTCATCAACATTTGAATTTCTCGTTGATGTCCATATTACTATGTTAAAATATTTTTTTCACCGTTGTGAGAACTCTTTCACATTAGGTCTGAGATAATAAAAAAAATTCAAGCTCGATGCCACCAATTTTTTTTAACTATTTGAATGTCGAAGATGCCTTGTGGAGGGTGTCTACAAAAACACCATTTATATCAAATATGATCAGTTTCATGTTGCATGTGTTTGTATCTGCAAATGTAAAAAAAAAATCAAATGGTTGAGGGTAGTGAATCAATTAAAAATAAAAAATAACTCCCTTTCAATATTGTTATATCAAAAATCAAATAGTTGTAGGTGGTGAAAAATATTAACTCTAAGGGAGTTCCTCATTTCTTATTGTTATACTAGGAATTTTTATTTTTAAGAATTTATTTGAATAGAATGTAATGTTTCAGCCTGAAGAGTCTTTACATACCGTATTATAGTTATTTCATTGCTTTGGAAAGTGGTAGACATTTTCTAATATCGATGCAAAAAGTAGTAGTTAAGCATGCTCACAATTAATTTAGGAATATATATTTCATTAATAAAAACTTCTCATAGATTCGTTACATTAAATATTTTATGTTAATTCACATTTGTAAATTATACACTCACACTCTAAAATTATAATCAGGGAAGATTTAAATTCTCCCAACTTATAATCATACAATCATAATTTAAATAGCTACGCAAAACCATCACTAAAACATATGAATGTTCTTTATTTACATTGTTAATTTGTATCATCACAATAAAAGTTTGAAATGCAAAATTTTTATTTACCATTTACTCGCTCCAAATATTTTATTCCCTCTACCACATTAAATCCCTTACACAATATCTATGATAATTCTTTGTGAAAATCGGTTTGTCAACCACATATCTTTTGAGTAATTTTCTCCTTTGATTTTCATCCTAATCATAAAATTTTGTGGATGGTTTCCTTTGCACCTAATGTAATACACTTTGTGTCTTTAAAATTATAGGGGACATAGTTTATACTCTAAACCTTTTCTATATCTTTTATTTTAATATCATCGATAATTTCACAATATTATTTTCCGAGGTGATTAATGGATTCGAGTCAAGTAGATAAATTTTTAGAAAAAACATTTTTAACCGTTTCAACATTAGCCAAAGTGATTTTGTCTCGACCATAATTCTAATTCAAATTTGGTTGATAATGACTTTATAAAATCTTTCAAGCCACCTCACATGTTGATTCTCTCCCTGTGAAACTTGAATGTGATGTCCCCAAAGGGTGACTGGTTTTTCTCATACAACAAGCCCTCCAAATAAAAAATAAGCAAGTAATTCTTGTGGCTAACTAGAGGGAACTAAATAATTGTTATTTAATTGGTCTCATATCAATTCTAACCAATAGAAAAAATCAACATTTTAGATTGCGGCTACCACTTACCGGTGGGCCTTGCATATAGGATTGCATCTTCTTTACCCACATCTGGATCCTTTCATGAAATATTTTTTTCAAACAATATTAATATAGCTATTTCTATAGCAAATGAAAGCATATTTTTAAAAAGCATTCTGAACTACGTGGTAAAATTGTAAATTCATTATTAGCAGCTTTAGGTAGCTACCAGATTCGACTAAGCTTCTATTTTTCCCTAAATATAACTTACTAGCTATTGGTTTTTTGATGGAATAAGTATTAAAAATAATAGTAATCAATTCAAAATCAATTTCATGTTATCACAAATGAAAGCGTAATTGAAAAGCATACTTGGTCTCTCGTGGTAATATGGTAAGTAAAAATAAAAATGTTCTATGTCTTCTTGAATGAATTGTAGCACCCGCTAGGGTTTGTTTATATCTGTTGAACCACCCATTAGCAGACAACACTTTTGAGATATTGATGTGGATTAGCAACCGCTAGAATATGCCATCATTGGCTGAAATAAGCATAGATTCCTGTCTGTATCATTTTTTCAATACTAGTGATTTATGTAGATAACCTACAACCTCGAAACTAAAAACTATGTAGTGTTGGATGCAAAAATAAAATTTTAAAATAGGTTATTTGGTAATTCATTCTTTGGAAATGGTTCTTCTTCAAGAATTAGTTGATATCTTTTCTATAACTTTGTGAGACATAAAAATGGTTATGTTTAAAAATACGCATGACTAACATACATAGTTCTATCGAATATTCGTGATGGCTACCACCATGAAGTCCATTGTTACTTTCTTTGGGTGTTGGTGGACTTCATAAACCATTATTTTTTTATAATTTTATGGGGCTTAGTAACATTTCTTATTTATAAATGAACATGACTAACATACTAGGATTTTCTTTCATATTCATGTATGATGTAGTTGAGTTATCATCACGTGTTTTCAAAGCTAGTGAGCATAGAGTATTATCAAAAACACAAGAAAAATGGAAATTGAAAAAAATCTCATTAAACATATTTATAAAGTGATTGATCATTAAAGGTCAATCACCATGATGAATATTTTGTGTAGCGTCAAAGTGAGATGTTTGTACATTGTTTCCTATTATTTTTGGGTTATCTGTAAAATAAGAAATGTGTAAGTAGATTTTTTTGGTTGAAATAATTTTACAATAATCACATCTTGAGTTGTATTCTAGTACCAACCTTTCTTCGTATGAGAATAGTAATGTTTAAAAACATTTCTGATTATGTGTCTAAACAATAAAAATAGATAAGTTATTGGATTCAACTAATGTACGTAGTGTGACAACATCATCGTATAACACTAATACTATAGAATCTTGGGAACAACATCAAGTGAACATCTAAAACTAGAACTCATATGATCGCTCACAAGGAAAAGGATGTTTGTTTCCTTTTATGAAAATTTCACTTGCGCTTATCAATTGTTGTCATAGTTTTTCCATCTAATCCCTAGTTATTTCTTCACTTTCATCATTGTTTTTGTTGCAGGTTGTGAACTCCAATTAGTGTGTGCACAAGACACAAACTTTTAAATAGCCCACTGCTATCATGATACTATAGCATCCATCCATAATTGATTCCTAAATGTCTTTAACCTTTTTCGTGTATGTTTTTATTGTTCCTCTCAACATTTTTGAATATTCAATTGGTATGAGAATAACAATAATACATTCTAGCGCATTGGTTCCAATAACTATTATCAAATACATTATATATTCAAGAAATATCACTAGAAAAATATAAAAATCAATGATAACACATTCTGCATTGAAAGGATTGGTGGCAAGAATAGTTGATAGATTTGATTAAAGATGGAATGGATATGCACATTGACAAGTAAATTATTATTTTTCCTTCATCTTTTCCAAGATATTGTCTTGCATTGACACCAAAAAGTTTTCTAATATTATCGAGCCTCGACGGGAAAATATTGTTCACCACTTGGTCCTTTTATCGTTTACATTTGTTTCCCCTATGTGGGAATCATATTTTCTATTTTGTTTCCTCTATTCAACCAATAATATTGACAAGTAACTTGGTATTGTGGTTCATACAATTTAACCTTTTCAATTACATTGGATTCACTAGAGGATTTCAAAAGATCAATATCTAGATGTTTTTCTTTAAAATATTGTAGAACATTTGCTCTAATTTTTGTCTCTATTTATTCTCTGAAAGTAAGAATCAAATTTATTTTCTATTACACATTCCGAACATGGCCAATTAACTAGAAATCCCCGATTGTACTTTCTTTGTTAGTATTGATAGTTCTTCTTCATTCATTCCTCTATAATACTTGAATGAATGTGGTTTGATTATTTGTAATGAATTAGGTTGAAAGTTATCTTGATTATTTTTAATAGGTGAACATGAAAGGCCACCAGATATAAGAAAATAATATGTTGTAGTCCATATAGTCCATATATCATCTGAAAATAATACAAAATTCCATTTTCATATAAATTGATGGTTATGTCTGTTTTGAAAATAAAAAATAATTGAATCTCAAAGTTCTACATTCAAAGGACAACTAAATGTTTTATATTTATATAAAGGGAAGAAAAATTTTAATAAAAATGTAATAAAATTAAAATACATTACCTTTCATTCCTTTCTTTTTTGTTTTGCCAATCTAGGATGTTCGTAACATCCACATGATTTCGAAACCAATCTAACTTTGTAAAAAAAATCAATAAACTTGGTTTCTATCGAAGTTATATTCAATTCATTATTTTGTTTACAAATATTAGTAATGGCTTCATTAATTGCTTTTACAGAAAGAATACGAGCCCTTCAAAATTGTAGCCTCGGATGTAAAGACTTGTAAGTATTTGAGCTCAATTTTTTTTTTTTTGTACACATATTATATGCTGCCCGTCAAGTTTGTAAATTTAAGATCACCCATTTCTAATTCTTTCAGATGTTGGAGCACCAAAACCTTATTTGTAGAATCCAATAATGGAAGAATAATTTAGTCCCTCTATGTAGGAATAACATTTATCAACATTTCCCCCAAGTAACTAAAGGCTTCACACAACATGGCATGAAGCATGGCACGAAGCCCTAATTGAAGCTCCTTTGCAACCGTAGGAAGCCTTGGCAGGTGATTGGCGGTAGCGGCAGAGACCAACCGGAATCCCCAACCGTGTAATTGGTGGTGGTAGCAAACCAACTAATGGAGGCTTGGCACACAATGGGAGTAAGGGCTCACGTGAGGACCTACGCTCGAGAGGAGATGGAGTTAAGAACAGAGGCGGGCAGCCTTTTACAAATGATCTATTCCCTGAGATCTCCGTGGAGGCGGCGTTTGGGGCTTCGGCTCTTTGTGTTGGATTGAATAAATTTGGATCGAATAAAACCAATGCTACTAACATGATGGAAGGAAGAAAGAAGAATGAAGTCCCTAACACTTCCCCTGTAGCTGCGATAGATTTCTCATTCAAGGAGGTTTTACAAAATAAGACAGAGTTCAAAACCATGCGGCCTGCTGAGAGCAATCCCTGTGTAACCTTTGGAGATGAAGTCCTCGAATCTGAGGTATTTTATCAAGATCATGCCTTGATATGTAGATTCGCGACTTTGGCCTAGCCTACCTGTCTTACACGAATGGATCTCCAAGCATTGGATCCCACTTTTAGAAGGAAGGTTAGATCTCTACCCCTGTGCTAAAGGAATCTTTATTGTTGCTTTTGAATCCATAGTTGATAAGGATATCATCGCTAAACAACTTTGGGCCTGCCAACAAAGATACCTTATCTTAAAACCCTGGTTTCCTTCATTTAACCCTCTCATGAATCTTTCTCCCACAAACCAATCTGGATCAGATTACCTCACCTTCCTCTTCAATTCGGGACCAAAATTGTCTAATTTCCATAGGCAATACATTGGGCAGTATCATTAACATTGACTCTGAAACATCTGATTTCACACATACAACCTATGCAAGGATTCTTGTTGAGATTGATACTTCAAAGGATCTTCCATCTCACATTGAGCTAAGAGTGCAAAATCGAAATTGGACTCAACCTTTGGACTATGAAGGTCTACCTTTTCGATGCAGGCGATGTTTTTCTTTGGGACATTTTGCGCCAATTGCAAGATGGTGAAATGGAAAAATGATAATGCTAATTGGTGGAAAAATGCCCTCCCGGAACATCTGATTTTTGAACCTAAGGATACCCCTAGTGATGCAGCTAGTGAGGGAGACATGATGGAAACAATCCCGAAACCCCTCCAGAGAAACCAAAGATCAGGCAAATAAGACATCATCTGGGGAAACACAGAGGGTCGAAACAAAGAACCAAAAGTGTCTATAGTGGCTAAGGAGAATCCCCCTCAATCTCCTTGTTCAAATAATACATATCAGTCGATAACAGATTTTGAGGTCTTTATTCCTCTGTAGAAGGCTTCTGAGGAATGGATTATGGTTTGAAACAAGAAGAAAGTGGCTCGTATAGAAAACAACTACTAAGTGACTGTTTCTTTGCAGAGTGTTTGCTACCTTTTAGCTGTTGGTTTGCTGGTTGCTGGTCTTATTCATGGTAGGTTGTTTGTTGTTGTTGGGATTTTTGATTCACATCTGGATTTTGATCCCTTTCTGATTTGATGTTATTGTTTTATCTGGCTTTTGAGCTCTATTGTACAAGGGTATATTCCCTTTTTAAAAACTATTTATCAACATGGAGTGCATAATAAGGTAAACATTCTCATCATCAACAGGATAATACTGATATTCTAGAGGTGCTACATGGTATCTAGAAACAACAATTCAAAATAATTCACCATTGAACAAAATGTAATCAAACTGCTTCTTAGTTAAAGGTTATGTTTTCGTTAATATAGCAGCTTTCTTTCTTCAGTAATGCATCTTTTAAGTATTCTTTTTCAACTCATGGAACTTTGATCCGGATGGATCAAGCTCAAATTTAGAAAAATATGTTCTCCTCACCATAATAAACAACTTGGAATGTTTAGTAGGTGAAAGAGAACCTTTTCTATCGGAAAAATGAAAAGGAAAGAGGGTGTATCACCTCTACACAATTTTCTAAGTACTGCAAGCATGCCATTATGAATTTCTTCTACATTTGAACAACCAATTTTGTCTTTATCTATTAACAACCCCATATCCCATCCATGTGTTGAACATGAACATTGTATTTTGTCTTTTTAGGTTTACATTTCCCATTTCCTTGATAAATAGACATCCAAATCCATATTCATATTATGAAACTTATTATTTTCATAGTCAATTCATTCGACTGTAACACATAATGTTCTCAAACCAACATCTGCAGAGGATATAACCATTCTGACTTCCTCATGTCCATCATCTAAAACAAAAAACAACCACATGTCATTATAGTAGTTTTCAGGGACATGGACTTCAACAAACTAATCATCATCTCTTTTCTTCCATCTCTTAGTTCCTTCAATGAATGGAATTCCCAAGAATGGATTGCGACCAATGGAAGACATCAGATCTACAATTGAGTAGAATATATTAAAAATTACTTCACATATGGAGCAATTTTTGTTCTCACCACATGTTAATGAATGTAATTATTAGCCTTTGCAATCACCAATCTCTATAGTACATTACTTTTTATCATTGGTGAGAAATCAAAGTAAACATATCTATTGTTAGGATTCACCAAATATGACATCTAACCTTCAACTAGTTTTTATAAATCCTATTTTGTGGATCACATTATTGATATTAAAAAAACTATGAAAAATGGTTCTTGACAATTAACACGCAACATATTTTGGAAGGATTATCCATTGTTTGACAACCATCCACTTTGCATAGATTGCATGAAAGGAAATGTTTGAAAACATATATGTTAGCGAGAGAGAGGATTTAAGTTGACATATGAATGGATAATTTTTAATATTACTTGTTGGTAATTTACACCAATTGAATGTACTAGCTTAAAGGCCCTTATGATTTAATATCCATAACTAATAGAAAAGAATAATGTTGTAGCCCTTAGGGCTCAAGAATGTATTTATTTGAAAATATCTATATAATCACAAACAATGGTCAAGCTTAGCGGAAACTAAGATCCTCTCGATTACGATTGTCATTATAAGCACTATATGTTAAACTATGGAGTGATATTATTTTTCAATTATAGTGAGTATATCATATTGGATGGACTTTGCATGCCGGACCCAATTATAACACTCCATTTCAACAAGAAAGATAAAGACTTACATATTTCACCTAAACTATATATTTGTAAATTATAAGCCATATTTGTTTGTATCAAAGAAAGATCCTAGTGACCACTAAAATTTATTAATTTAAAAATAAATATTGAATAATAAATCATGGTCTAGCTTAACGGTTTGTTGTGATACTTTCATTACCTCTAGTCATAGTAATCTCTATAAGTACATCATTAGAACGATTTTTATTGTCAATTACTATAATTGTATCAAATTAGTTACACATTACCAGGTAGAGAAAAATTTTGCACTACTATCCATCGAGAGGGATCAAGACTTTATCTTTATATGAAAGGAATAACGTCATGCAGCCGAGAGATGCAACAAGTTTTAAATTTGAGAATAGATATATAATAAAAAACAATGCTAAAGCTTATCGCCGTTGGGTTCCTATCATTACCATTTTCCATTATAATCACTATCTTTTCAACTTTGGATGGTTAGTGCTTTTCATTGATCAGAATCTGTCACATATTGGGTAAACTTCACATGGCAGACCCAGGTTGTTGCACTACATTATTTCGAGAGGCATCTAGTCTTATTTATTTCTCCTAAGATATATCTTTGAAAATTGTAATCCATATTCGTTAGTATCATAGAAAAAGGGTATCAACCGCTACACTCAAGAATTTCTTAATTTCAAAATATTTGTTGAATAACAAATCATGGAATAGCTTAGTGGCCACTACGACCATATCATTACCTCTTGTCATAGCAATCACTATCTGTACAACTTTAGATTGATTGTAATTATAAATGATTAAAATGTTAACAAATTGTCCATGTGTTACCTTGTGAAGCCAATTCTTGCAATGCTTTCCATCAAGAGGGATCAAGACTTTCTATTCTTATCAAAGAAAATTCTTAGTGACTGCTAACCTTCATTACTCATTGAAAGGAATAATGTAGTGGTCGATAGGCTTAATACTTTTAATTTTGAGATTATTCAAGACTTATTTATTTCTCCTAAGATATATCTTTATAAATTATAATCCATATTTGTTCGTATCAAAGAAAAAGCCTAGCGACCACTAGGATTAATAATTTCTCAATTTCCAAGTAGCTATTGATTAACAACTCATGATATAGCTTAGAGGCCACTAGGATCCTTTCATTACCTATTTTTTTAGTAATCACTATCTTTACATCTTTAGATCAATTGTAATTTTCAATGATTATAATTGTTTCAAATAGGCTACATGTTACCTAGTGGAGCCAATTTCTGCACTACGTTCCATCAAGAGGGATCAAGAATTTCAGTTCATATGAAATAAAAGATTTAGCGACCCCTAAGCTTGATTACTACTTGAAAAGAATAATGTAGCAGCTTCTAGGCTCAATAGTTTTTAATTTGTTAATAGCTATATAATAAAAAACAATGGTCAAGCTTAGTGGATGCTAGGATCGTATCATTATCACATGTCATTGTAATTGTATCATTCTCAAGGGCGGACTTGACATGGAAGCCCTAATTTATTCATTACATATTTATCTCGTAAAAGAAATATATTTTTAAATTGGAATCCATATATATTCATGAGAGTAAGTGGTATTTTTTGTAGTTTTGGTAAGATAAATCGTTGCACACTAATTACATAATTTGGAAATAGCGTTAGAATAAAAAATGATGATACAACCTAGCAATCTTTAGCTATATACCAATGCCTCTTTTCATTGTAAACATTATCTTTACAGCTTTAAGGCATTAGTTCTTTTCGTTCTTTTAATGCAAAAAAATGCCTTTTGGTATTTTACATTTTTCATGCTACCTGTCATGCTTTTAATGGTAGTTATTTGTATTATAATATCACGGTTCCATATAGTTTCAAAATATTTTATTATTCATTTCTTTAAATTTAAATTTTGTAATAAATGTATCAATTATAATTTTTCTAACTATTACATTCAAACCATGCCATGTGGAACATTATAATTGGATAATTATTTTCCGTTTACGCAACTACATCTAACATTTTATAAGTAAATTGTGATAAAAAGGTGCATATACATTATTACACTTTAGTTCATTTGTTTTATTACAATATTATATTTTTATTGTGTTTCAACTATTTTAAGCTATAGCCACATGTTGCCATTTTACCGGTTGATCTTTATATTCTAATATTGTTGTTTCATATTATACTAGTTTCTTTACATTTTAATTTCATAATAAATGTGTAAATTATAATGTTTTCTAACTATCAGGTTCAAAACATGCCACGTGGCATAGTATAATTGGATAATTATTTTTTATTTGTGTAACTACATCTAACATTGTATAAGTCAATTTTAATAAAAACAATTGTCTATACATTCGTACACTTTAGTTCATTTTTAATACAATAATATATGTTTGTCTTTTTGTTTCAACTATTTTAAGCTATAACCACATGTCGTTGTTTTATCAAGTTGTTATTTATACTATAATATTATTGTTTCATATTATACTAGTTTCTTTACATTTTAATTTCATAATAAATGTGTAAATTATAATGTTTTCTAAGTATCAGGTTCAAAATTAACACGTGGCACAAAGTAATTGGAGAATTATATTTCATTAGCACACTACATCTAAAATTATATAGGATATTTTTGATTAAAAAATAAAAATAAATGTGCCTATAAATTGATATAATTTATTTCTACTATTTTATTATAATATTGTAAGTTTTATTTCATTTGAACTATTTTAAACTATAACCAATAAAAATGATTTTTTTCAACATTGTTTATTTTTCCAATATCCCACACCTTTTCTCAATGAGCGGAAAATTCAAAATTTGAATTGTGTATTCTCCTACATTTGTTTAGATTTTTAAATTTCAATATTAACACAATTTCCTTCGCTCTGATTTTTAAATTTCCATATCCCACAATTTTTTATATTTTCAAAATTTCAAACGTGGAGCGTGCCCAAAAAAATATTAAATACCCCAGAGAACTAGTTTTTAGGGGTTTTTTGACTTGTAAAATAACATCTTGTGAAATCATAGAACAATACAAGCAAGCCGAAGAATGCAGGGAGAAATGCAAGAATCTCATTCATTTTGGCCAGGGAATAATCAGGAAATAACTATAATCTTGTTTGTGTATTAACAAAAAGGGAACAATTAAACAATAACTAAAATGGTGCTCACACACTGGGGAAGCGTAAGGGGTTGCCGAAAAATAGAGAAGATAGTTAGCTTGACGAAGTAGTTAGTGGTTTTAACCACATCACCAAGCATGAAAAAGTATCATATCTAAATAAGGTATTTATCAAAAATGTATATTATACTAAAGGTGTAACTTTTTTATTACATGCCTATACGATTGTTCTGTCTTTGACCGAGATCCTGTATTTTTAACCTCAGTCCATCCCTTTTTTTCAATACAAAAAGGTGCTTTGTTTCCCAACTATGTTTACGATTCCTTCTCGGTCATTTTTTCAAACCTCCTTGTTAATAGTAGTTCTTGTCTTTTTAATGTCATTCTAGCCTTGCTTTTCCGTACAAAAATATGATCTCGTGGCCTAGCTCTACTTACCAATTCCTTCTAATAATTTTTTCACACTACCTTATTCTTAAGAAAATAAGGAATCATTGGGCCCCAACAGAAAAATTTAATACCTTTTCAGCTCTGGTTTTTATTTCATTTGAACGCTTTCAATTTTTTGTCGATCTTTATGCCCCTCTAGATTTTTTTCTCAATAATGATGGTCAGTCACCTAAACACTAGTTTTTAAAAATATTAATGCTTAACAAGACTAAAAATTTATCTTGGCATTCATTACATCTCGCCTCTTTTTCATTTTAATACGATGATAGAAACAACCAAAGGTAAATATTTAATTGTACATTGTTTATATGGTTTTCACGTTGACTTTGTTAGAAGGTATTTGAGGTTAACAAAATGGTGTAAAATTGTACAATCATATCAGGATTTCAATTGTGAGATGATTTTTGTGCAATGGAAGGTTAAACATATTATAAATATGCCTAAATTTTATCTATAAAATACTATAATCATTATGTATTTATAATTATATATTAAATATTTCAATCACTATGTGTCTATGTATGTTAGTCAGGATGATAAAATTCATTTAAATAAATATTATTAGTAGACCACGTATTATTGGTATAAAATACAATGTTCGCATATATATTAGTTCATTAGGGTTGTTGTGGTAGGCCACAATATTATTAGTTTTTCTTAAAGGCCGAAAACTAATATTATCTAGATATTAGTTATCCTTAGGATTTTACAAAAGAGAGAAAGATATTACAAGCTTAGCGAACTTTAGGGTATAACGTAATACAATATTTTTAGCTTAGCAATTGGTACTCAATAAAACATATAATTAAGTCATATTCCGCTAAGACACTACCAAATTGTATTACTTGGTACATAGCTATCGCTAGAATTTAACAAAATAAAGAAAGATATTATGAGTCTAACACCCACTAGGTATTGTTATAACATATTATTTAGAGCTTAGTGGTCACTAGGGTTTCAAAAAATAAATAAAGATAGTGTAAGTCTAACATCTACTAGGTATTGCCATTAGGTTATGCCTCAAAATCATTTTTTGAGTTTAGGGATCAGTACTCAACAATATATATCATGAAGTTATACGCCACTAAGACACTTCCGCAACATATTATTTAGAACGTAGTGCTCTTTAGGAGATATGAAAATAAATAAAGATAATACGAGTCTAGCTTCCACTAGCTATTGCCACAAGATATTATTTGTACATTAGCGATCTGTAGTATTTCACTAATTAAATTAAAGTAGTATGAAATTAGTGGCCTCTACATACTAGATTAAAATATTATTTAAAAATATATATTTCTACAGGATTTACCATTTTAAATGAAATTGATTTGAGCTTAGCGGCCGCTAGCCTTTACAACGATGTAACAATTTAAGCTTTGTGTTTGTTAGGATTTAACATATAATATTTGGGTCATAAAGGTCGCAAGAATTTAACACATTTTATAAGATTATAGGAGGCTAGAGTCTCGAGAGAATATACGTACTCATAATGTTTGAAAGTTTCGATGGTATGTTTTAACAAATCAAATTAATATATATTGAACTACATGGCATCTAGTTGCTTCCTCAATATAATATTTCGAGCTTTGATGTCTTGATCATTTAACAAGGTGAATTATGGAATTTTTATGTTAAAGTACACTATCATATGATGCAACATATTATTTGAATATATGATGTCATTATGATTCAAATAAAAACATGTCAGATATTGCAAGCTTAGCGGCCGTTAAGTTGTGCCTCAAATTCTTTTTTTGAGCTTAGAGATCAATAATCAAGAATGAATATCATGAATTTATACACCACTAAGAAACTACCACATCATATTATATGGAGCTTAGCGGCCGCTAGGATTTAAAAAAATAAAGAAAGATATTGGATGTCTAGCATCCACTCAAGTATTTCCGCAACATATTATTTGTACCTTAGAATTCGCTAGGATTAAATAAATTAATTTTAGGTAGTATGAAATTAGCAGCCTATGTGTACTAAAACAATATAATATTTTTAAAAAAAAATTCTATAGGATTTACCGTTTTAAATGAAATTGATTTGAGATGAGAATTTGCTAGCCTTTACAACGATGTAAAAATTCAAGCTTTGCGTTCATTAGGATTTAACATATAAGATTTCAGTCATAGAGGTCATAAGAATTTAAAACATTACCATAAGATTCTAGAAGGCTAGCATCTACTAGAAAATGTTTACTCATAATGTTTGCAAGTTGTCGGTGGTATGATTTAACAAATCAAATTAACAATTTTTGAGCTACATGGCATCTAGTTGCTTCTAAAATATAATATTTTTCACTTGGATGTCTTAAGCATTAAAAATACGAAGTATGAATTAATTTTCTTGACATCCACTATCTTATGTTGCAACATATTATTTGAAGATATTTTGTCACTAGGATTCAAGTAAAAACATGTTAGATATTGCAAGCTTAGTGGTCATTGGGTTATGCCTCGAATTTTTTTCTGAGCTTAGAGATCGGTAGTCAAGAAAGGATATCATGAAGTTATATGCCACCAAGAAACTGCCGCAACATATTATTTGGAGCTTAGTGGCTACTAGGTTTTCACAAAATAAAGATACATATTGGATTTCTAACGTCTAGTAGCTATTTCCCCAACATATTATTTGTACCTTAGCGATCTTTAGGATTTCACAAATTAAATTAAATTCGTATGAAATTAGTGGTCTCTACGTACTACAAGAACATAATATATAAAAATATTTCTATAGTATTTACCATTTTAAATTAAACTGACATGAACAACGCAACCACTAGCCTTTATAAGGATGTAACAATTTAAGCTTTGTATTCGTTAGTATTTAACACATAAGATTTGGTTCATATAGGTTGCAAGAATTTAACACATTAACATAAAATTCTAGGACGCTAGCATCCACTAGAATACGCATACTCATAATGTTTGCAAGTTGTCGCGGTATGCTTTTACAAATCAAATTAACAAATTTTAAGCTACATCGCATCTAACTACTTCCGAATAGAATATTTCGAGCTTGGATGTCTCGAGCATTTAATAAGATAAAGTATGAAAAATTTAGCTTGACGTTCACTATATTATTTTGCAAAATATTATTTGAAGATACTCTTTCACGAGGATTCAAGTAAAAACATTTTAGATATTGCATGCTTAACATCCATTGGGTTATGACTTGAAAACATTTTATGAGCTTAGAGATTTGTACTCAAGAATGAATATCATGAATTTATATGCCACCAAGAAACTGCAATGACATATTATTTAGATCTTAATGGATAATATTTCTCAAAACAAAGAAAGATATTGGATATCTAGCATCCGCTAGGTATTGCCACAACATATTATTTATACCTTATAAGTTCCTAGGATTTCACAAATTAAATCAAAGTAGTATGAAATTAAGCAACCTCTACATACTTTGCAAGAGCATAATATTTAACACATTAACATAATATTTAACACATAATATTTGGGTTATAAATGTCGCAAGAATTTAACACATTAACATAAGAATCAAGGAGCCTAGCATCCTCTAGAATATGTGTAATCATAATGTTTAAAAGTTGTCGGTGGTATTTCTTACCAAATCAAATTAACAAGTTTTGAGCTACATGACATCTATTTCCTTCCGAGATAGAATATTTTGAGCTTGGATGTCTCCAAAGATTTAACATAACAAAGTATGAAAATTTTATTTTGACGTTCACTATGTTATATTACAACATTTTATTTGAAGATATTATGTCGCTAGGTTTCAAGTAAAAACATGTAATATATTGGAAGCTTAACAATCATTGGGTTATGCTTCAAAAATATTTTTGAGCTTAGATATTTGTAATAAAGAATGGATATCATAAATTTATATACCACAATGACACTACAGTAACATATTATTTGGATGTTAGAGGCCGCTAAGATTTCTAAAAAATAAAGATATTGGATGTCTACCATCTGCTAGGTATTTCCGCAACATATTGTTTGTACCTTAGTAGTTGTTAGGATTTGACAAATTAAATCAAAGTAGTATGAAATTAGCAAGATTTGTGTACTATAACAAAAAAATATTTAACACATTAACATAAGATTTAACACATAATATTTGGGTCATAGAGGTCACAATAATTTAACACATTAACATAAGATTCTAGGAGGCTAGTATCTGCTAGAATATCCATACTCATAATGTCTACAATTTGTCGGTGGTATGGTTTAAGAAATCAAATTAAAAAAACTTGAGCTACATGGCATCTAGTTTCTTTAAAAATGAATATTTCAAGCTTGGATATATCGAGAATTTAACAAGACAAAGTATGAAAAATTTAGCTTGAATTATGCTATCTTATGTTGTAAAATATTATTTGAAGATATTTTTCACTAGGATTCAAGTAAAAATATGTCAGCTTATTGTAAGCTTAGTGACCACCGTAGTATGCCTCGAAAACATTTTATGAGCTTAGATATTAGTACTCAATAACGGATATCATGAAGTTATATGCAGCTAAGACACTATAACAACATAATATTTTAAGCTTAGCGACCGCTAATATTTCTCAAAATAAAGAAAGATATTGGATGTCTAGATTCTTCTAGGTATTTCCCAACATATTATTTATACCTTAGCAAAGTGGCTAGGATTTCAAACTTAAATCAAAGTAGTATGAAATATTTGGCCTCTACGTAGTGCAACAACATACTATTTAACACATAAGATTTGGGTCATAGAGGTCACAAGAATTTAACACATTAACATAAGATTCTAGGAGGCTAGCATACATTAGAATATGCATACTCATAATGTCTACAAGTTGTCGCAGTATGGTTTAACAAATGAAATTAACAAGTTTTGAGCTATATGGCATCTAGTTGCTTCCAAAATAGAATATTTCGAGCTTGGATGTCTCAAGCATTTAACAAGACGAAGTATGAAATTTTTAGCTTGACATCCACTATCTTATGTTGCAACATATTATTTGAATATATTATGTCACTAGGATTCAAGTAAAAACATGTTAGATATTACAAGCTTGGTTATCATTGGATTATGCCTCAAAAACATTTTCTAAGTTTAGATATCAGTACTCTAGAATGGATAACATGAAGTTATACACCACCAAGACACTGTAGAAACATATTATTTGGAGCTTAGCGGCCACTAAGATTTCTCAAAATAAAGAAAATTATTGTATGTCTAGCATCCGCTAGGTATTGCCACAACATAGTATTTGTACCTTAGCAGTTACTAGGATTTCATAAATTAAATCAAACTAGTATGAAATTATTGGCCTCTACGTATTGCGACAACATAATATTTTTTTAAAATTCTATAGGATTTACCATTTTAAATGAAATTTATTTGAGATGAGTGGCGGTAGCCTTTACAACAATGTAACAATTTAAGCTTTGCGTTCGTTAGGATTTAACACATAATATTCTAGGAGGATAGCATCTACTAGAATATGAACACTCATAATGTTTGCAATTTTTTGGTGGTATGATTGAAAAAATTAAATTAACAAATTTTCAGCTACATGTTTTTATCTTAGTGTGCACTATCTTATGTTTCAACATATTATTTGAAGATATGTTGTCACTAGGACTCAAATAAAAACATGTAGGATATTTCAAGGTTAGCGGCCTGTAGGTTATGGCTAAAAAAAAAATCTTATCTTAGCATTTGGTTCCCAACAACAGATATCATGAAGTGATACACCGCTAAGACAGTGCCACATTATAATATTTGGAACATAACGACAACTAGGATTTAACAAAATACAAGAATTATTTTTTTATATTAGAATCTGCTTTTTTTTAATATTGGTAAATAGTTTTTAAAGGGACTATACCCTTGTGTACAAAAGGAGGCCTAAAAGCCTCGAATAAGAGAGAGGAGCAGAGAAGTCAGATCAAAGCACAAAAGTTACAAAAGAAAGAACACCGAAGCCTAGAAACAAGAACACAAACGAGACTTAACAAAGAAACAACGGCAACAAAACAAGAAGCCTACATACCCAAGAAGCAGAGTAAACCGGACTACTTCTTGGCCGCTTGATCAATACTCATCTTTACTTTTTTCCAAGCATGATACATACCTGGGCAGGTGGTCATATGAGCAAAGATCCGTCTTATCGAGCTCCTCTCTCGGTTCTTTTACTCTCTTTCTCATTGCCCCAAAGAGTAATCGGGACACCGCCGAGATGCGAAACACTTCTTGCATGACCTTCGATGAATTCCTCTATGGCCCCGAATGCTACAATATTATACTCATGCCTAGTCTTCGTTTTCCCAAGGCGGGAGTCTAGGGAGGTCAGTTTTTTGTATATTTCATCAAGCTGGCTATTGCCAATGCTCCCTTCTCCCTCAATGCTTTTTTTGCCTTTTTGCTTAGCAAGATTATTTACCTCATCCTTCAAAGAATTTAAGCTCAGCCTCTAAGGCCTCCAATCTTCTAGAAGGGTTATCCGTTGGTGCCGCCTGGGGACTGGCACTACTAATGTTCAGCAGATCACGAGCAATGTCATCCAAAGGTTCATCCCCCTCAGCAGTAGACTCAAGGTTGAGTCTCCTAGAAGCCCTGGTGACACGTTTAGAAGTAGAGACAGTGTGGGTGGCAGGGGCAGCAGCAGGAGGAAAAGAAGGAGAAGCATGAGCAGCCTGCATGGGGGCATCAGCACCGGAGGCGGGGGCAGCAGCAGGGACAGCAGGGGAGACAGGACTGGCAGCCACGGAGCCCAACAAAGCCAGGCCGGGAGAGGAAGGGAGACCGGGGAATTTGATAAGGCAGTGCTTGTGAATAAGCAGAATAAGCCCTTGGTGAAGGGGAACCGCCCGGGTATGCTTCTGGAACTCCAAAATGGAGCGCTCAAGAGAGTTTAACAGATAGTGGGGAAGCAAACCAACCTACTCCTACGAAAGTGATTCAAAAAGACAAGGTGCTTGGCAGGACAGTAACAAACCTGCCTTCCAAGGATATGTAGCGAATCATCATGTGGGTGACTTCATCATACGGAGAAGGAATTGAATTAACAAGCGCACTCCGCGGTGTTGAATATAAGCTTCTCCTCCTCCTCCACAAATCTTCTCTCTTCACCTCTTTGATAACCCTCTTGTTGAAGAAGCGGTATCCTTCTAAGCCGAGGCCGCCGCCGGCTATGAGTTCGTCATTAATAAGAATCTTCTGCCCTCCATAGTCGACCATCCTCTCATTCCACTCCTTGGCAAAGCGAACAGAGATGCTTTGATCATGCCCTTGCACTCTCTCCACAAAGTTGGTGAATCCGCCAATACTAAGAATGTTCCAGAGCTCAGTGTTATCTTTCCAAATGTGAGTCTCACACGGCTCAATCTGGCAGGAGGCCCTCCCATCTTCACAAGGATGTGCTGGTTACAACAATTTTCAAAATACCTTTGGGCGTTGAGAGTGGTTCGTTTCTCACCGTTGCGGGTCGCATAAAAATGGGAATCGTAGCCGTTGGTCCTCCCACGAACGGTGTAGGATTGCCGATCCGAGTCGTGAAGTCGCGCGTGAAAACCCTTATCCCGTCACTTTCACCTTGTAGTTATCTTCGGTTTTCGCGGAGCTTGGCAACCGAATATCAACAGCTATTGTACTTCCCGCGTGCGCTGTTTTTAAATTTAGACAACTCCACTTGAAGTTCCTAAACAAAATCTTGCTATCATTTGGAGTAGATATCATATGCCACGCCAAATAAACTAAAACAGCACCTGTGGAAGAATTTATGGATTTCCTCCAAAGATTAAAGCATATCTTTAGAGATTGTTTGCGTGTGAAGGTCCGCATGTATGCTGTTGTGAAGCTGATTAGGGATACTATCATTATCCCAAATAGTGAAATTTAAATTAATGCCATAATTGGCCATTGCATCGGCCAGCTTGTTTCCTTCCCTGTAAGTATGTATGATTCTGATGCTGTTGAAGGTATGACTGATGCTTATGGACTCAGAGATAAAATCTTTGATATTCCAGCTAGGAGAAGAGGACTGATTAAGCAGATTAATAATATTAAGGGAGTCCCCTTCAACAATGAGGTTCTGGATATTTTGGGCCCGAGCAACTCTCAAACCCCAGAGAACAGATAAAGCTTCTGCAAAATGATTGGTTTGGATTCCCATTTTTCCAGCATATGCAACAATCAAATTACCTTTATGGTCCCGTATTGCTCCTCCTCCAGCAGCTGTTCCAGGGTTCCCCTTAGAGGCACCATCAAAGTTCAGCTTGAACCAATTGGATTCAGGGGGATGCCATTTGACCAAAGATCTATCCACACTATTCCCGGGGTTGCTCCAATATCCGATCTGCCAATTTGATAAGATGTGCTTTTCATTTTCAGGGTAACAATTGTTCTTAGGAGGTTTAAATCTGGCCATGTCCTCTTTGATGCCTTGGGAGATCTTGCCAGTAGTGAGTTTAAAATTCTGCTTCTTATTTCTAAAAACTATATTATTTCTATCCTTCCAGATCCTCCAAATTAAATGCGGGATGGCTAATTTCCAGATTCTTCTGATAGCACAATGTCTGAATGGTGGGTTCCATTGGTTCCACAGCTGAGTAAGATCCTCCGGCATCACCCAGAGAGCTTCAAATTTGGAAAGGACAAAGTTCCAAACTCTAAAGGCATAATCACAGTGTATGAACAGATGTCTAATGTCTTCATAGTTATTCCTACAAAGGTGGCACCAATTGGGAATGATAAAACCTCTTTTCATCAAATTGTCACAGAGAATTTTACCTCCGATGGCCACCAAAGAAAAAAATTTATTTTGGGGTTAACTCGCATCCAGATCAAGTTCCGCTTAAAGTCCGATTGGTTACATGTGGAAAAAAGACCGGTATAGCCATTTGACCGAGTATTTACCCTCGTGTGAATTTCTCCCGCATCAGCTCATCCTTGGAATCCAAATTGACACAAAGGGAAGAGATCCAAAAGGTCTTGGAGGGAGGAAATAGTCTGTTTCAGTTCAATACTCTCCATAGTAAGTCTTTTCCAATTCTTGTTGGTGCCATTTCCATCAATGTAGTCCTTGACTTTAGTTCCATATTTTCTTATAAGACTGTCCTTAGCAGCCCCAAATCTCTCCAAGAGATTATCATTGGACCAGCTTATCCTCCCGTGGTTTAATGTCGCTGCCATCCCCAATTTTCCATTTGCTTCCCTTCTTAATGAAGTTTCTACTCTTAACTAGATTATTCCAAAAATGGAACCATTGGGAGTTGCTCATCATGCAGATAGGAGTAAACAGCTTGCTGATTCAAGTATTTTGTTTTAATGACATCAATCCAGGGTTGTTTCTCAGAAAGCAATCTCCAGCCCATCTTAGCAATGAGTGCCTCATTCATTTTCTCAATATTTTTTATTCCCAGCCCTCCCCTAGATTTAGGGGTGCAGACTTTATCCCAGGCCACAAGGTGAAATCTGAACTTTTCTTCCATGCCTTGCCATAAAATTTTTTTCTGAATCCTTTCAATTTTCTCTCTGAAGGAGGAAGGAATTTTGAATAGTGACATGATATATATGGGCAAACTTTGGAGTGTGCTTTTAATGAGAAGGCACTTACCAGCACTAGAGAGAGTGGTCCCTTTCCAACCGGCCATTTTTTTCTGAAATCTCGTCAATAAATCATCCCACACCGTGTGAGAGACTTTCTTCGTGCCAAGAGGGAGGCCTAAGTACGTTGCTGGAAGAGTACCAATTTTACAGCCCAGAATTTTAGCAATCTTGAGTTGTCTTTCCCCAGGGGTGTTAAAGAAAAAAAGGATGCTTTTGTCGTAATTGATCTCTTGCCCTAAGCGCATTCATAAAGCTGCGCAAGAGCCTTGATAGCTTAGCTTCAACCACCGAGGCCAAGAAGAAGGATAGTGTCGTCTCGCAAACCGTTGATGAGAGACAGATTGGCCGAGAGAAGTGGGTTTAGAACCATTTAAAAGGCCGTCTTCCACCGCTCTCGCTAATTGTTCTACTAAGGTCACGTCACCAAGGATGAAGAGAAGGGGGAGATGGGGTCTCCCGCCTTAGACCTCTCGCTGCTGGTGAAGAATCCCACAGTTCTCCATTAACAACCACAGAGAACCCGGGTCAGTAGATATACATGATTTAACAATTTTTCTAAACTTTTCTCGTGAACCCAAATTTAGATAGAATCCGTCAAGGAAGACCCAAGAAACTTTGTCAAAGGCTTTATTCATGTCGAGCTTAAGGATCATGTTTGCCTTTTTGTTATTTTCCATAGAATGCATAGTTTCGTGTACCATAATCACACCGTCTTGTATTATCCTGCCTTTAATGAAGCCACTCTGCTGCTTTGAGATGAGATCCTTCATTATGAGCTGCAGCCTAGAAGCAATAATTTTGGTGAAGATTCGAAAAATAGCATTAACCAGACTGATGGGTCTGAAATCCTTGAAATCTTTTGCATTCATTTTCTTAGGTGCCAGCACAATGTGTGTGTTATTGAGTTCTTTTAGAAGATTTCCCGATCTAAAAAATTCATTAACCGCTTTGAGAAGATCCTCCGAGCATATTTCCCAGAATTTCTGAAAAAAATTAATGGAGAATCCATCCGGTCCAGGAGCCTTATCCCCCTCAAGAGAAAAAACAGCCTTTTTTAGCTCATCGAGCGCGACCGCTTTAGTGATATCTCTGAATTTCTGGTCTTCAATATCATTCTGGGGGATTGCCTCTAGCATGAAGGAAATAGCTTCCGGATTGCTGACATTACTCTCTCTAAGAAGATTTTTGTAGAATTCAAGTGCTTGCTTCTTAATGCTGTTTGGATTTTTAGTAATACTTCCGTTGCTTTTAGAAACCTCTAATATCCTATTACTGGCTCTGTGCTTTAGAGTGGTCATGTGAAAGAACTTTGTATTCCTGTCCCCCTCTTTAAGCCAGATAGCCCTTGATTTAAGGCGCCAAAAGGATTCTTCTCTACTGCATATCGTGTGTAACTCAGAAAGAATTCTCTTTTCATTTACTTCATCTTCAACTGATCTCCCCATAGTATCCATTTTTAACTCAAGATCCTGAAGCTTCTGTTTTAATTCTTTCTTTTTTCCGAAGATGTTTCCAAAAACATTTTTGTTCCAAAGTTTGACTTGTTTTTTGACATTTTTGAGTTTTTGGACCAATCTGTACTGGGCAGTGCCTTCCCCATTCCAATCCCACCATTCCTTTATTCTATCATAGATATCAACGTGCTCCATCCACATTTTTTCAAATTTGAATGAGCTTCTTGCAGGTTTGGTCCAATTTAGAAAGCTTAAAGCAATCGGATTATGATCCGATCCAATTCTGGGCAGGGAAGAGAGGTAAAAGTCTTGGCTAAGAATCCAGTTTGCCGAGATAAGAGCCCTGTCCAGTCTCACCTGAATGAGCCCCTTTCCCACCCTTCTATTATTCCAAGTATACTTATTACCATGCAGATCCACATCAATGAGGTTTTGTTCAGTGATAAAATCAGCAAAATCCTCCATACCATTAGAGAAGGTGGGGGTTCCCCCAAACTTTTCGCCTGGGTTTAGAGGGGAGTTGAAATCTCCCATGATAAGCCAGTTAGCAGAACTGTGCTGGTTTCTAAAGATTTTAAGATCAGCCCATAGTTTTCTTCTACCACTAGCAGAGTTAGGGGCATAGATATTAGACAAGATCCATTCACACTTTTTTTCAATAGTGACAAACTTAATTGCAAGATGATTAAAATTATCACTAAGGATCATACCAGTACAGTGCCTTTTATCCCAAAGAGTTGCCAGCCCTCCTGAAGCACCCTGAGAATCAACAGCCGCCATTTCAGAGCTATCCCAAAAATTATTTTTAATATTATCCATGGTCATTGCTTTCATCTTAGTTTCTTGAAGAATCAAAATGCTGGGGTTACTGGAGTCCCGTAACTCCTTGATGTTTCTTTGCTTAGAGTAACCGTTAAGGCCTCTAATATTCCAAGATATGATCTTCATATGGAATGGTTGGTAGTTGGATTTGCTTGGTGGTTCAGTTGTCGCTGAACACCATCTGCAATATCCCTCTCTGTTTTCTTAGCTCTGAGAGTTTTTTTAGAGGGTCTTCCTCTTTTCGAGCTTCCTCCAAAATCAGCTAATCGTCTAACTGAAGATCTGGTTTTTCTGGAGGTAGAGGTGTCCCAATTGTCAATTTCCTTTTTCTTTTCACTATAAAGTGATTCTGGGATCCTTTCAAAACCTTCCATTCTTTTTTTTTTTTTTTTTGAGATGACCAAAGTGAACCCAGAGTCTGGATCTTCCTTTTCCTTGGCAGGCGTAATCTCCCCTTCCTCTTGTTCCTTATGAATATTGACAGGAGTGTGATTGCAACAGACCTGCTCAGTCACTGTTGACATGCTGAGGTATGGCAGCGGATCCTCAATTCCTTTCTCTCCAGTAGGGAGAGACTCCAGGGGCTCAAACACCCTCATATCCTCCTTGATACAAGCTTCCTTACTAACGAAAGGCAGGATTTCTTTCTCTTCTGAACCAGAAGGGATTACATAGGTCTTCTTTTCCATGGTAGGCGTGATCCCCCCTACCTTTTGTTCCTTATGGATACTGTCAGGAGTATGATCAGAAGCAGTTTGAGGCTGTGCATGATCCTGCGCATCATTGTTGAAATGCTGAGGTAAGGCAGCGGATCCGCATTTCCAGTCTCTCCAGAAGAGAGGATCGCCAGGGGTTCACTCACATCCATATTCTCCTTGTTGCAAGCTTCCTCTCTAATGAATGTCAGGATTTCTTTCTCATCTGAACCAGAAGGGATTACACCTTCTTGTTCGTTCACTTCCAAGGAATCCTTAGCAAGGTCATCCTTCACAGAAGTTTCAAAAGGTTTGTCCGGAGATGCCTTCATAGTTTTGACCACTACTTCTTTGTTGGGGGAAGCTATTGTAGCATCTTTGGGACGCCAGACAAGATGTTTCTTAATATGAGTTCTAAAACCCCCTTTTTTCTTTTTTTTTCCCCTGCTATTTAACTGCACATTTCTCTGGCTGGGACCTTTATCTTCAGTTTTCCTTTCCTGGCTTGGATCCTTGTTGACTTTGTTTAGATCTGCGTCAATCTCAGGCTGAACAGAAACCAAAAGAGGGGTCTTCTTCTTGTTGCAGTTTTCGTCAGAGTGACCAATGCTTTGGCATCGCTTACATCTTAAGGTCTCAACTTCAATTCTTTGAGTCCAGGATCCAAATCTAGTTTTCAATATTATGTGCTCTGGAAACTCCTGATCAATGGCTGAGACAATGCAGAACCGAGCAAAAGCAAGCCTGGATCTGTTTCTTGTGGGTCCATCTAATCCAATAGGTGAGCCAAGGGATTTTGCAATATTTAACAGTATTTCATCATCCCATAGATGCAATGGCAATCCTGGTAGCCTACACCAGATAGGAATGGTGTTTATGTTTTCTGTATTTGGATCAAAACCCGGATACCATTTTTTCAAAAAAAGACCCATATTTCCCAACCACCAGGGGCCTCCAAGTAACACCGAATCTAAATCCTCTTGTTGGTTAAATTTAGCCAAGAAAAAACCTTTTGGCATAATGGTAATGCTTAGGGCTCCCTTGGGTTTCCATTTTCTCATAGCCCATTTTCTAATGAAATCAATATTAGGTCTAGAGCCAAGAAACTTACCAACGAGGGAGAGGTTTGTTTTGTTTAAAGCTCTATCAACAAAACCATCTGGGACCCTAAGACAGGTGGCACCCTCTTTGTCCATTTCCCATGTGAACTGTTCAGTGCTTTTCGGACCCACCTTGAGGTTAGGGCTTTGAAAAAGCTTATTCCAAGCCAAAGGTGTGGATCTCAGTATTTCCTCCTTTTCTCTGCTAGCCGTCCGATTGCAGTCTGAGATCTGCTTTTCCTCAGCAAGTTTTGTCATATTGCGCAGACTTTCCGCAGCCAGAACTGCAGAGACCGCACTGGCAGTACCTCCCGCTTTTTCGACTTTCTTACCCGTGTCTTCAAACGCCCTACATGGGCTATAGCTCAGCCTTTCCTCAGCATTTTTAACCGTGGTTCGCAGACATTCTGCAGCCAAAGCTGCGGAAACTGCGGAAACCGTGTCCTCGTAGATCTCTCCATCGCTAGATCTCTCCTCGTGATTAAATTAGAATCTGTTAGGTATTGTGGAAAAATATTATTTAGATATTAGCAATCACAAGGATTTCACTCATTTAATTAAGGTAGTATGAAATTAGTGGCCTCTATGTATTTCCTCATCATAAAAAGTTACACTTAACAATCGTTAATATTTAACGATAATTTGGAGTATAGAAATTGAAAGGATTAAATACATTACATTAATATTCTAGTTGGATGGATTTTAGCTACACAACATCTATGTACTTCTACAATAGAATATTTTGATCTTAGATGTCTTAAACATTTAACAAGACAAAGAGTGAAATTTTAAGCTTGGCATCTGCAAGCTTATTTTTCAACATATTATTTGAAGATATGTTGTTGCTTTGGATATTATGAACTCTTAGGCTGTTACGATACAACCATATCATAATAGCGGGAACATAAGGGTCATCGGGATTTAAACAAATTGAGAAAGATATTTTGAGTCTATTATGCACTAGGTATTACTGACATTATATTATTTGTAGTTTTGGAACAATGATAGAATTGGATAATTTGTCTTGAACATTTATCAAAATAACAAATGCATATTTAGATAATTATGTCATTTGGAATATATACATGATCATTGTATTAATTGTATATATTCAGCTATTAACATGTCGAAATATCACGGTGCTTTCTCGTCTATCTCATATACTATAATTTATGATTCATTGTTACTATTCCTTAACTACGGAGTGTTGTTGATTTGATACCGTGTGTAATGCCTCGTCTGATGTTTCCCTAGTCCCTGGCATGACGACCTTGTTGCTAAGCCTAGGAGATCATGTGTGCATGTGCTTTCGTTGACCGTTGTTGACCTTGTCCAGGTCGCAGTGAAGATTTTTCACCTTCCCTCTCCTTCTTTCCTGTCGGGTCGTTGTCGACACCCCAAACTGTGGACCCCGTAGCGTCATGGCGGTTATCCGGTTAAAGGGAAATCTGGTTCTCGGTTCGTCGAGTTACCTGGTCATCGCCATTAATAGGATTAATAATTATTATCATTATTAAGCCGTAAAATTATTAAAATAATGTTTATAATACTATTATAACTCATATCGCCGACTTCGATCAGTCACTTTTGTGTCGAAATTTCACCTCTGGTAATGGATTGACTTTAAGTTATATTTTATTTATTTGTCTACTTCATTTTAGGGTTTTAGGACGTTTTTAGATTAAAACAAACAAAAATAAATAGATAAATAAATATAAAAGGAATTAAAAATAAATAAAATCGAAAATCCCGTAAAAGGGGCGGATTAGGGCAAAGGGGAGGAAATCTAAAAAAATTTAAAAAATGAAATGAGGCCCATGATTCTTTTGGGTGAGTTAGGGTTTTGTTTTTTTGCTTTTGGAATGGGCATTCGATTTGGGTGCACAGGATCTCGCACACAAAAATTAGTTTTTTGAAATGACCTTGAAAACCTTCAAGCAAATGCTTTGATTCACGTAAAGCCAGACTCCACAACTGTTCAACATTCTCCCAGGCCACGCCACACACTCTTGCATGGGAAAAAAAAGCTCATTGGAGAGAGGGATTTTGCTAGATGTTGTTGCAGTCACAAATACTTTGGGGATAGAGTTTGGACACCAATCAAATCAAAATGGAGGAGGATTTTTGGTCCGTGAAGTTTCCACGGTACCAACATACTCCCAGCACCGCGCCTGCACTGCATTTCATTTGCTTCTAGTAAATTAAAAAAAATAGAGGAAATTTGTCAGATGCTTTGCGGTGGGACGTGCCCTAGTAGATACATGGGTAAAACATGGGAGCAGTGAACTATTCATCTAAACACATGGAAGAAACGTAGTCCCAGGGACTGCAATGTTAGCAGGATATGCAAAAAAAAAATGGGTCTATTAAAAAGGTGCATAAACTGTTTGATAGAATGCCTCAAAGAAATGTTGTCTCATGGAATGCCATGATGGCAGCATATGCACAAGATGGATGTGTAAAAAAATGGCTGTGATTTGTTTGACAGAATGCCTCAAAGAGATGTGGTCTTATGGAACATACCCTGACCATGTAAGCTTCATTTTTGTTTACTTAGCATTTAGCCAGGTAGGATTCAGTGCATGAGGGTTGTAAATACTTCGATGGCATGAGTGCCTCTTGTAGAATCATGCCTAGAATTAATCATTATGTTGCTGGTTTTTGATGAGCACATTAACTGTTTGCAAAATACCCTAGAGAGATGTTTTATCATGGACAACATGATTTGCAGAGTATGCACAACCATGGTTTGTTAGATCTGTATGCAAGTGTGGTTTACAAACAAGTTGGTGCTCATAAAGATCGGTTGAGCTTGGATTCATTCATGGAGATATGCATGTTCATAACCTTTGCAAGCATCCTAACTCCTTGTGCCGAAATGTAAATCTTGGAGCAAGATTGTCGTGTGGTGGACTTGTTGCTTGTATGCATTCTAACTAGCAAAATAATAGTGTCGTGTCACAAATCTCGAAGTCGTTATAACTCGTCTACTTTAAACCATGAACTATCATCCTCACTTCAAGATGATTTAGAGAACTCTTACCCTTCTAGATCACTCCAATATCGTTTTATCGACCAGATGAATTTGACTCCCCATTGATAAAGTTGACATTCTCCTTGTTTTAAATAGTTAAATTTTGCAATTTTCGGAGACCCACTAAGTACCCTTCGCAACTCTGGAAATGAGATGTGAAGTTTCATTCATGTACCTTGGTATACGAGGAGTCACCTTGACCTTTGGTTTGACCCAAAATGAACATATGACTTCCTCTTGACACTCTTATAGGAGTCATGTTACACTTTGGTTTACAAAGAATTGAAAGTCATTAATTCTAGAAAGTCAAGGCTTTCATTTTAAACTGTCATTTGAAACCTGGATGGAGAAATCACGTCCCGTCTTCGCAAATCTCTAGCGTTTATACTAGACAAATGCATGGAAAATTCAGTATAGGAAAGAGAAATTTTCGGGATAGTTTGGCGAAGCCGTTTTGTAGGCCTCGAAATCAGCTTTAACGAGGTCAAATCGGACCAATTTCGTCTTGTTGCTCCAAAAAACTTGACGCCGTTTGAAAATGGTTTACTAGTTCTCAGTCCTGTCAACTCTGATGAATTCTCCTTATATATGGGAACTAGTAGGAGATGTCTTGTTGTGCGCTCCTCCATCGAACGTTCATTTTGGATGCATTTTTTTGGGCCCATGAGCAAAGTTTTGTCATTTTACAACTAGGTTAACTATGACTAGTGGCCCCGAAAAACTTGCTGCCAAACGCAAACCATTCACTCTTTTTCAATTCTACCAGATGCTATGAATTCTTGGTATATCTAGGGACACGTGGAAAGTTAATCGTGGTGTGTATTCTCATTGGAAGATAACTTTTGGAAGTAGTTTCTTATCCTCTCGAGCCCATTTTGAATGTTTTGTAACTAGTGAGAAAATTTAAAAATAGAAAGTCGAAGACACTCGTAGGGTTGCCAAATCACCGTGGAAACTTTTAACACACATAAATAATTGTTTAAAACAATATAATGAAACTTGTTTTGTGTATTGGAACTTTTGACAAAATGATGTTTTCTCTCTCTTCCTTTCTCTTTCTCTCTCCTAGGTTTATAAAATGAAGAAAAGTGAAAGGAAATGAATACATGCTTCTGGACTTTTTTTTTTCGATTGCAAATTGTAATTATTGTTAGATGTAAATGGGAAACTGAAAAATGATAATTATGATTGATTAGGATGGATTTCATGCCAGCGATTTATCACTGATGTCATGCTCACGTGGGTTTTGCAGGATGGAAGAATGATGATGAAAAAGGTGATGTGTACTTTAATTATTGTTATTGAAATTTTTACAGGTCATTGTAAAATGAATAACTATATAATGTAGTCTCTTGTTACTGAAAAGTTATATTTGAAATTTTTTAATATGTATGAGATGCTAGTTTTAGGGATATCTTAGGAAATGTGCATCTAATTCACCGGTTCAATTTGTTTCTTAGTTGTGTATGGAAAAAAGGTTTGATTTATACATAGTAAATTGAAATTGAAGTTAATATCTTGTAGTACTTTCTTAGTATTCAATAAATGATTAAATTAATTTCTGGGTTATCTTCTTACCTTGCAAACATAATAAAGAGTTTTAATGGGAACACTCAACTTTAATAAAATATTCATGCATAACTTGCTTACATGTGTGATCCTTTTTACCATATAAGAAATTTAAGACCGTAGAACGAACTTAAGCTTTGCACTCGATGAGATCCCTAGGTTAGGTAAATAAAACCCCTAGAAGGAGTTTATCGTCATAGTCATTATGTCTAGCGATGGTCGTGAACCCATATTTTAGGAATGACATGGTCTCGACTTTATCCAGTAGTATGCGGTTTCCATCTAGTTTTGGTAATCCCGAGAAGAATGTCCTCTCTTCGTGTCCGACACCAGGAGTGAGTGGTGAAGATTGCCTTGAAGTCACCTTATGAGTCCTTTTAGAAGGAATGACTAAGTAGTGTAGCCTTCCCATCCGTGGAGTAGGTAGAGATATTACGCCCTTGTATCCTATTGGATTTCCGGCCCTACGAAATTAGATCTAGAAATTAGCTTCATCGAAAGTGAACAAAATCCTGTTGGATCCAAAGGACCTAAATGAAGATCGCGATATAGTTTTTCTTTGTCTTGCATTCTCGTTAGTGAACCCTTTTGTCCCTCATAGATAAATGTCTTGTCTTGGGCTTGTGAAAATTTAGTGCCTTGATCTTTCACGAAAGGATTATAGGGTAAATACATTTTAACCTTAATCACACCTATAATAGAGATTGAATCCCTGGGTGAAACTGGAATTAAGCTTAACCATGTGCTTTGTTAATATGTCAGACAAGTACTTTCGTAACTCTTATGTTTAAAACGATAGTAATAATGAGACCCTAGGGCGATGCAAAAGTAAATCATATGAGAGTAAAACCAAAATTTGAGGTTAGGATTAAGGGCACTCTTGGAGTCCTTTTAACTTAATTAAGCATTTTTCATGCGTTGCAAAGAATATAAGTCACCCTGGTGCGACCAATCTTTGAGAAAACAAAAGATATATAAATATAAATGGAAGTCCATAAGTTAGTGAACTTTATTAACCTTGGGTAGCGAAATAATTGTTCCGTGATCGAAGGATGTTTTTGGGAAAAAGCTATCTCGAATCTATGTCTTCCTTAATCCCAAGATTTCATCTTGACATCACGTTAGATTCTCTTGGTAGCAAGGGTAAATTTCAAACATTAAATAAACGCTTGAGAAGCTTATCCTTTCTCATAATGTCCTTGTAATGTAAATCATAACTAAGATGTAATTAAAGGAATGATGTGTTGTGGGTTGCCAATCCTAGAGTCATTTGTCTTGTGGTTGGGTCATTGATAGTACTCTTTTATTTGGAAAAGTGTGGTATAAACATGTATATGGTGTTGTCATGTGTCTATATGATTTGATGACTTATGTAAGTGTCGTATACGTTGTCGAGCTTTCCTGACTGGGTGTCCTTGTGGCATTTTGTAATGAGCAATGTAAATCAACAAAAAAAAATTATCCTGGTATTTTACTGTTGTATTTGTGTGTGTAAAGTATGGGCACTACATATGGTATTAGAGTGGAGGTTCATGCTCTCAAACCTCTGGGATGGGTTGGAGTTGTGATGATTTTGCATGATAGTGATGGTGTTACATGATGGTGATAGTGTTTCATGATAGTGATAAACATTGGAAGGGTAATGTGTTTTAGAGTGACGTGATCTATGTCATAATTGTGATAGTGTGAATGCACATGAGGTGTATATCACTTAGTGTGCTTTTTTAACATGTTGATGTGCTTTGGGATGGGAGTATTCTCTCTCCTTTGTGTGGATTCTATGAAGAGTCCATGTGTGAAGTACTTGCTTGGATTGTGTAAAAAGAATTCTAATGTGGATGACAGGGTGTTGGAACATTGTGGCATATTGTGATATGTGGGTGTGTCGATATGTGGTATGACTAGATTGATGTAAAGTGAATTGAATTGTATCATGATGTTTTACCATGTTTTGAAGAAATGTGTGTATCACTTTGTATGTAGCAAATGAATGTTATGTTGTGATGTTACTATGTCCATTGTATGTATGATTTGTGTAATATGTAATGATTCATGTTGTGATATAGGGGCATACAGTGAGCCTATGAACCCTATTGTACAGTGATTGCACTTTGGGTGCAAGATGTGGTAATGTGATGTATCGTAACCCGTGAAGGTAATGATTGTGTTGTACCCTGTATATTTATACCATGCGCAAGACGTTATGGTTGTTGGGTGGGAATTACCATTGTGTTTGTGATGTAGTTATGTGTATGTTGTGATCTTACACTAGACGACCCTAAGGGGATAAATTGTCAAGAGTGTATGTGTGGAGAGAGGAGGTGTGGACCAGTTGTCATAATCTTGAGCTGAGTACAAGTGAGAAAGTGGAGTCTTATATAGACTGAAAACCCACTTTTATCTATTTAGTATACTTCGAGCTCGCTTAGTATATTGTGGGTGCACACCACCTTAGGCTCAACTTATGCAACCTTGTGTCCCTTGCTATTTCTTATTGGATTGTTCATTGAATAATCCTATGTGATTTTGACTATGTTGATCCTTGTGGGAGTATAGAGGAATGGTTCAAGTAGAGATGATGACAATTACATTTTTTGATAAACTCATTTCTAGGTACATGTATATTTTCACAAGTTGAGGCTGGATGTCCGAGTGTCAAAGAACTCGATGAGTACCCCTTTGGTGGCGGTATAAGGCCACATAGTGATTGTAATGTGTTGTTTTCTCAATACGTATTTTGGGCTTTTATTTTATTGTTGCATTAACATTTGGATTTTGCACTAACCTAGGCTAATTAGCCATCTGTTTTTCTTGGTTTTAGAACTTTCTTTTCATATTTGAGAGTTTTGTAGCCTAGCCCAAGGCTTTTGATTTTGCCACTTGGCATTTAAATGGATTGTTATGCTAGTTCTAATGTCATAATGTGCTGGAATAGGGTCATGGGATTTACCATGGAGTGGTTAAACCTATGTACCCGCTTCATTTTATGGGGGTACACCCCAAGGAGTTATAGATAACTAGTGGGTTATTGAACCATGAGTTATTATGTCACTTGGATTGTGGGTGATTAGGCTCTATTGCCCGGGGCCATAAGGTAACCCGACCTCACTAAAAGGAGAAAGGAGACAGGGATTTATGGTTGGGTGATCCAATATTGTTGATGGGGCTCTATGGTTGAGTGACCCGACTTGGTTTTGACACTATGTTTCTTTCTCTTTGGGAGGCATATGGAGATTATCTGGTGATGCTTTGGGGAGTATATGGAGTTGCTTTATGATACTTCAGGAGATATATGGAGTTTTACCTGGTACTTTTGGAGATATCTGGGGTTTGTTTCATGATGTCTTGTTATGTGTGGAGTTGGTATAGTGAGTTATGTGTCCTCTTGTGAGTCCGATTAGACTTTGTTATGATTGAGGCTTGACTCTCCCTTGGTTGGTATGGACTGTTGGATATTGGATTGGAGCTATGTTGTTATAGTCATGGATTGTTTTGGGTTATGTGATACCGGTTGTACATGTATCAGTGTGTTGACTGATTTGTCTCTCATATGTGTGTACTAGATCTATGTCTAGGACGTAATTGTTGGAAATTATTTGCTATGTGGTCTACTTGTTGTCATTCCATGGTTTGGTGAAACCCTTGTGATGTGATATGGTCATGTAAGTATGTAAAAGTATGCTTGTGAAATTTTGGTGTTGTGTATGACCCTGGTAGGGTGTTGTGACTATAGTTCATGGTGGGAACCCACAGGAATGAGTAAACTAAAATTCGATAAAAATGAAATTTTAAAGGACTTGAATTAAGAATATTGTTAATATAAAGGGATTAATAAAATAACAAATAAGAGGGAACTTCCAATATTCACGTAACCTTGAAAGTTGAAATTTCAACCAATTGTTCCTAGGGCCACCCCGTGACCCATGTGCCTTTACATCTCAAATCTTAACCCTAGCACGTGCCTTCACCTTATTCGTTCCCTATTGTTTATCATTTCTCCTTCTTCTTTGTATGTCGCACCGGGGACAATTCTTTCTCAAGGGGAGGAGGATGTAATGCCCCATGTGATGTTTCCCGGTCCTTAGCATGACGACCTTGTTTCTAAGCCTAGGAGACTGGTGTGTGTGTGCTTTCGTTGACCGTTGTTGACCATGTCTAGGTTGCAGTGAATATTTTTCACCTTCCCTCTCCTTCTTGCCTGTCGGGTCATTATCGACACCCCAAACTGTGGACCCCATAGCGTCATGGCAATTATCCGGTTAAAGGAAAATCTGGTTCTCGGTTCGTCGAGTTACCTGGTCATCACCATTAATAGGATTAATAATTATTATCATTATTAAGCCATAAAATTATTAAAATAATGTTTATAATACTATTATAACTCATATCACCGACTTTGATCAGTCACTTTTGTGTTGAAATTTCACCTCTGTAATGGATTGACTTTAAGTTATATTTTATTTATTTGTCTACTTTGATTTAGGGTTTTAGGACATTTTTAGATTAAAAAAACAAAAAGAAATAGATAAATAAATATAAAAGGAATTAAAAATAAATAAAATCGAAAAGCCCGTAAAAGGGGCGGATTAGGGCAAAGGGGAGGAAAAATTTAAAAAAATGAAATGAGGCCCGTGATTCTTTTGGGCGAGTTAGGGTTTTGTTTTTTTGCTTTTGGAATGGGCGGCTGGTTTGGGGGCACAGGATCTGCACACAAAAATGAGTTTGTTGAAATGGCCTTGAAAACCTTCAAGCAAATGATTTGATTCACATAAAGAAAGACTCCACAACCATTCAACATTCTCCCAGGCCACGCCACACACTCCTGCATGGGAAAACCAAGCTCATTGGAGAGAGGGAGTTTTCCAGATGTTTTTGCAGTCGCAAATACTTTGGAGACAGAGTTTGGACGTCCATCAAAGCAATATGGAGGAGGATTTTTGGTCTATTTAATTTCCACATTGCAAGATACTCCCACTTTCGCACCCAGACCTGCGTGGGCTTCTAGTAAAAAAAAACATAGGAACTTTGTCGATGTGCAGCATCACATGTGCTCTAGTAGATACATGGGTAAAACGTGGGAGCAGGCAAACTGTTCGTCTAAATGCATGGAAGAAACGTAGTCCCAGGGACTGCAATGTTAGCAGGATATGCAAAAAAAAATGGGTCTGTTAAAAAGGTGCATAAAATGTTTGATAGAATGCCTCAAAGAAATGTTGTCTCATGGAATGCCATGATGGCAGCATATGCACAAGATGGATGTGTAAAAAAATGGCTTGTGATCTGTTTGAAAAAATGCCTCAAAGAGATGTGGTCTTATGGAACATACCCTGACCATGTAAGCTTCATTTTTGTTTACTTAGCATTTAGCTAGGCAGGATTCAGTGCATGAGGGTTGTAAATACTTCGATGGCATGAGTGCCTCTTATAGAATCATGCCTATAATTAATCATTATGTTGCTTCTTTTTGATGAGCACATTAACTGTTTGCAAAATACCCTAGAGAGATGTTTTATCATGGACAACATGATTTGCAGAGTATGCACAACCATGGTTTGTTAGATCTGTATGCAAGTGTGGTTTACAAACAAGTTGGTGCTCATAAAGATCAGTTGAGCTTGGATTCATTCGTGGAGATATGCGTGTTCATAACCTTTGCAAGCATCCTAACTCCTTGTGCTGAAATGTAAATCTTGGAGCAAGATTGTCATGTGGTGGACTTGTTGCTTGTATGTGTTCTAACTAGCTTGGGGCACCTCATACACTGCATCATCAATTAACATGATTTGTATGAAGTGGGTATGTTAAAAATCTCAGAAAATTTCAAGCAACTACTTATTCTATTGGAAAAATTCAAGTGATTGGGAAGTTGGTGTGACGTGGTGGAGATTAGATCCAGACTCGTGAACCGGTTGGCGAAGTGCCCAAGAAAGATGTTGAACCAAAGCCTGTGGCTTCGACCAACTTCGTTCTCTAGGCATGGTTCTTCTTCCCTTACCTCTCATAATTCTCGTGTTTTAGTTATTAGGATTTTTAAACACGGTTAAATGGCTCTTCAACTCTTTGCAAAATAATAAAGTGTCGTGTCACAACTCTCGAAGTTGTTATAACTCATCTACTTTAAACCATGAACTATCACCCTCACTTCGAGATGATTTAGAAAACTCTTACCCTTCTTGATCACTCCAATATCATTTTATCGACCAGACGAATTTGACTCCCCATTGATAAAGTTGACCTCCTCCTTGTTTTAAATAGTTAAATTTTGCAATTTTTGGAGACCGACTAAGTACCCTTCCCAACTATGGAAACAATATGTGAAGTTTCATTCATGTACCTTGGTATACGAGGAGTCACCTTGACCTTTGGTTTGACCCAAAATGAACATATGACTTCCTCTTGACACTCTTATAGGAGTCCTGTTACACTTTGTTTACAACAATTGAAAGTCATTAAATCTAGAAAGTTGGCTTTCATTTTGAATCATTTGAAACCCGGATGTTGAAATCACGTCCCGTATTTGCAAACCTCTACCGTTTATACTAGAAAAATGCATGGAACATTAAGTATAAGAAAGAAAATTTTTGGGATAGTTTGGCGAAGCCATTTTGTAGGCTTTCACATAGTTTAACAAGGTCTAATCGCTATGCACAAATTTTGTCTTGTCGCTCAAGAAAACTTGACGCCATTTGAAAATGGTTTACTAGTTCTCATTCTTGTCGACTCGATGAATTCTCCTTATATAGGTGAACTAGTAGGATATTTTTCATTGTGTGCTCCTCCATCGAACGTTTGTTTTTGACGCGGTTTTATAGGCCCTCGAGCTAACTTTTTTCATTTTACAACTAGGTGAACTATGACCATTGGTGGCCCTAAAAACTACCCGCCAAATGCAAATTGTTCGCTCTTTTTTCAATTCCATCATTGCTATGAATTCTTGGTATTTCTAGGGAAATGTGGAAAGTTAATCATGGTGTGCATTCTCATCGAAAGATAACTTTTGGAAGCAGTTTCTTAGCCTCCGAGCCCGTTTTGAACATTTTGTAACTAGTGAGAAAATGTAAAAATAGAAAGTTGCAAGACCCTCGTAGGGTTGCCAAATCACCATAGAAACTTTTAACACACATAAATAACTGTTTAAAACACTATAATGAAACTTGTTGTGTGTATTGGAACTTTTGACAAAATGATGTTTTCTCTCTCTTCCTTTCTCTTTCTCTCTCCTAGGTTTATAAAATGAAGAAAAATGAAAGGCAATGAATACATGTTTCTAGGACTTTTTTTTATTTCGATTGCAAATTGTAATTATTGTTAGATGTAAATGGGAAACTGAAAAATGATAATTATGATTGATTAGGATGGATGCCATGCCAGCGATTTATCATGCTGATATCATGCTCACATGGGTTTTGCAGGATGGAAGAATGACGACGAAAAAGGTGATGTGTAATTTAATTATTATTATTAAAATTTTTACAGTCATCATTGTAAAATGAATAACTCGTATAATATAGTCTCTTACTTGAAAAGTTATATTTGAAATTTTTTAATATGTATGAGATGTTAGTTTTAGGGATATCTTAGGAAAGGTGCATCTAATTCACCGAGTTCAATTTGTTTCTTAGTTGTGTATGGTGAAAAGGGTTTGATTTATACATAGTAAATTGAAATTGAAGTTAGTATATTGTAATGCTTTCTCAAGTATTCAATAAACGATTAAATTAATTTCTAGATTATCTTCTTACCCTGCAAACATAATAAAGAGTTTTAATGGGAACACTCAACTTTAATAAAATATTTGTGCATAACTTGCTTGCATGTGTGATCCTTTTTACCATATAAGAAATTTAAGACCGTAGAACGAACTTAAGCTTTGCACTCGATGAGATCCCTAGGTTAGGTAAATAAAACCCCTAGAAGGAGTTTACCGTCATAGTCATTATGTCTAGCGACATGGTCGTGAACCCATATTTTAGGAATGACATGGTCCGACTTTATCCAGAGTATGCGGTTTCCATCTAGTTTTGGTAATCACGAGAAGAATGTCCTCTCTTCAGGTCCGACACCAGGCTGAGTGGTGAAGACTGCCTTGGAAGTCACCTTATGAGTCCTTTTTAGAAGGAATGACTAAGTAGTGTAGCCTTCCCATCTGTGGAGTAGGTAGAGATATTACGCCCTTGTATCCTATTGGATTTCCGGGCCCTACGAAATTAGATCTAGAAATTAGCTTCATCAATGAACAAAATCCCTGTTGGATCCAAAGGACCTAAATGAAGATCGCGATATAGTTTTTCTTTGTCTTGCATTCTCGTTAGTGAACCCTTTTGTCCCTCACGGATAAACGTCTTGTCTTGGGCTTGTGAAAAATTAGTTCCTTGATCTTGCATGAAAGGATTATAGGGTAAATACATTTTAACCTTAATCACACCTATAATAGAGATTGAAGCCCTGGTGAAACTGGAATTAAGCTTAACCGTGTGCTTCGTTAATATGTCAAACAAGTACTTTTGTAACTCTTATGTTTAAAATGATAGTAATAATGAGACCCTAGGGTGACACAAAAGTAAATCATATGAGAGTAAAAACCAAAATTTGAGGTTAGGATTAAGGGCACTCTTGGAGTCCTTTTAACTTAATCAAGCATTTTTCATGCGTTACAGAAAGAATATAAGTCACCTGGTGTGACCAATAAAGATATATAAATATAAATGGAAGTCCATAAGTTAGTGAACTTTATTAACCTTGGGTAGCAAAATAATTGTTCCGTGATCGAAGGATGTTTTTGAGATCCCGAGATTTCATCTTGACATCACGTTAGATTCTCTTGGTAGCACGGTAAATTTCAAACATTAAATAAATGCTTGTCAAGCTTATCCTTGCTCATAATGTCCTTGTAATGTAAATCGTAACTAAGATGTAATTAAAGGAATGATGTGTTGTGGGTTGCCAATCCTAGAGTCATTTGTCTTGTGGTTGGGTCATTGATAGTACTCTTTTATTTGGAAAAGTGTGGTATAGACATATATATGGTGTTGTCATGTGTCTATATGATTTGATGACTTATGTAAGTGTTGTATATGTTGTCGAGCTTTCCTAATCGGGAATCCATTTGGCATTTTGTAATGAGTACTGTAAGTAAAAAATAAAAATTTAATTATCCCGGTATTTGATCGTTGTATTTGTGTGTGTAAAGTATGGGCACTACACCATGCACACAACTTCTTCCTTAACTATGGGTTGTTGTTAAACCTAGCTCATGGGTATAATTACGTCCCTACATTTGTTGCTCTCATTCGAGACCTGTTTCCTCATCTCATTTTCATGCTTCCTCAAAATATTTTTTCAAATCTAAGAATCTCTAGATATATATTTCATGTCAACAATTGTGTTTCTATATAGAAAAAAACTACTTGTCAAGCATATCTTGTTTACTACCACATGCTTTTTTGGAAATTTCCTTCAGAGTCTCTATTTTTTGTATTTTTTCCCTTGTTTTAGAAACAATCTCAATGACATGCAAAGTTTCTCCTTCATTCACCTTAGTTATTCTCCTTTGAAAATTAACCATGAACTGCTGAAGGGATTTGACGAACTCTTCATCAAAAACCAATGCATTGTTTCCTTTAAATATTTTCATGAACAAATATTCTATGAAAACATGATTTTCTCTAGAAATAATTTCATCAAACAAAAAATAAATTTGTATTACTTGTTCATTCCATTCCCTTAGTCTTTGCTTTGTATAATTAGCATATGTCTAGCATATACTAATATCGTCCATGGTCATAATTGTAGGGTTTTTAAAACTCCTATTTCAATGACATGCCCCATCTATATTAATGTTTTATGTAATGATGTCATCCATGTAATGATTTTTTCATTTTTTTTCTTAAAAATCTTGTACCTTCTTCTTTGCATGGATGAAATTCCTTATATTATCGTGCAAGCCATGCAATTCCTCTTCTACATTAGAAATTGTGTTGAGAGGAATTGTGGCCTTTAATTGAGTTTCAAGCTCTATATTTCTAGCATGTACTCACCTCACTGCTTCTATGATTGCTTCTTTTGTGGCCCTTATAAATGATTCTAGATCTTCCTCATATTTCACCACTTGAGATCCTTTGGATTTCCTTTTCTTTGTAAAAGTTAAGATGCCTTGTAAAGTTTCATGTCAAATAACAGCTATGTGTATTGACACAATCTATTTGGTTACCCTTTTTAAGGTTCTTGTCCTTGGATTGAATTCAATGTTCACTAAGGGTTCTTCTTGTGCCTCCCAATCTTGATCTTATTTGTATGCAATTATGAATTACTTTGCCAAATAATTTCATGCTTTTTTTTTGAAGTGGAGGGAGAATATTGAGAGGGTTATACCGGGGCTTCACTATATAGAGCTTTACTTGGTTCGATAAGACTTCTCGAAACTCAAATCTAGATTCATTTGGTGGAGATAAGGGAGCATAGGGTTTCGTGAATGTTTTGAATGAAAATCTTGATTTCTCTTTGTATCCTCCTTTTTAATAATTTCTCTCGAGGTGGAACCACCATTGACTCATTCATATTCGATGATGAACAAGGCTAACTTCTATTTGGGTGATCCACACGCATTCATTATCATCATGCATGTGAGCATACATTATATTTAATCATTGTTTAAGGGAATTAACGTGCTAGGAAACCCTATTCATTTTATCATATTTCCTTAAAGGGTGTTCGGGGAGTTGAAATGAATTTATATGGGCTGAGGAAACCTTCAAATCGGGCCACCTATTAAACATGTTGCATCCCACAAAGAATAGGAAGGATGGATGTTTTTAAAGCTTCTTTTCCTTACACTTTAAAGAAATATCGTTCAAAATATGATATTTAATCTCTTGAACTACCAATTTTTCTAGCACATAATATGGCAATTGAAAAGGATGTGTAAGGATCCCTTCAATCATGATAACTATATATTATGGATAGAATAATACGGCTCCCATATTCCTTATGGAAGTGAGGATGACATCGATATTCTCGGTGGCACCATTTCATGTAATTATTAGTAGAGAGAAGGATACAAATAAGTGCATATATCTTGAATATGTGATCTAAAACGATGGGATTACAAGTCAATATTGTTCATTTACCCTCAAAGGGATAGAATGAGACCAGATTTGATAGAAATTCAAACATTTGAGAATACCAATGACAACATTGAGAAGATACGAAGCAATGTAAAATGGTTTACCATGGCCAATGAAAATATTTCTTTGTGTCACTAAATTGGAACAAAGAAGTTGACCTAAGGAGGGAATCTTGTCTTCATCAATAATAAAATAAACTAACATGATCTAAGAAACATCCACCTTAGAGAATGATGAATTTTCATGTAGTCTATTCATGAGTGCCACACCATTGTGGAATCATAGTCTAAACCTTTTAGTAAGGATTTCATGCATCTTAGAATCATCTATATTATCCATTGGGTTAAATTCCCAATTCAGCAAAACATATCTTACTCTCCTTTTTGCCATCTAGGACTTGACTATGTCTGAGTTGTACAAGAAGTATGGATTTGGAATTTTATTATAAATTTTGTATGCATTCCCAACACAAAAACCTATTCTCTTTTTCCATGATTTATAACATAATAACAAATCCTTGGACTTGGCATGAAATAGATAGGAAGTGAATAAATATAGAAATGGAAGCACCTCTAATTTAGTAGTAATTAAATGGAGGCCAACTCTTCATATCACCCTTACATCTTAGAATCATACCGCTTGTTGTTCCAAAGATACATGTTATGCCTACAACATCAACATCAACACTTTCATTCTAAACTATGGAATATAGAGATAAGTAATGCTGAAATTTGTCATCTAAGGCTGTTGGATCGAACACGGTATCTCTTATTATTTTTTCATTGTTGTTGGAATATAAATAAGTATCTACCATCACCATTTCCCACTCTCTCACCATGTTAAAAAATTTAAGGGCCACGAATGTTGCATACATCATTAACATAAACAAATTCTAAGAAAAATGACGTAATTGATTTTACGGCAACATTCATATGTCCCTTATAACAAATATTAGGTAAGATTAGAAAATAATTTCCAAATAAATGAAAGAAGTGTTGATCCTAGTGGTCGCTAGAGTCAACAATTACTAAATATTTAGATCTTAGTGGTCGATACGCATTATTCACAGACTTACTATTAATGTAATGAGATAAATTCAACTATATATGCACCACTAAGGGTTCAAGATATATATAGTTTTAGTACTTTGTGTTTGCTAGGCATTGCGGTAGTAAAAATATTAATACAAAGATATAATTATGTCAATATAAGAACTCTTGAGGCTTCAAGACTTATGTAGTTAAGATCCTAGTGATTGCTAAGTTCAAAAACTATGTAAAAATTTCATGACAATTAACATGCAACATATTTTTGAAGGATTATCCGTTGTCTAAAAACCATCCACATTCCATAGATAACATGAAAGGAAAGTTTGAAAACATAGATGTTAGTGAGAGAGGATTTAAGTCGACATATGAATGGAAAGTTTTAACATTACTTTTTGGTAATTAACACCAATTGAATGGACTAGTGTAAAGGCCATTAAGATTTATTTTTTCAAATTTTGAAAAGAGCGTGTGAGAAAAAAAACACAATAATGGGTCTAGTGGTCATTAAGAAGAATTTGTTAAATAAAGAAATGTTTAGCTGTCCTATAACAAATTTTGCAAAGAATAATGTAGGACCCTCAAATACCTAACTATTTTTATTTGAAATCAAACATTGGAGTATGTCGTAATTCACATCCATTCGTATCAAAGAAAATACTTCTTAGCCTTAAAAATCAATTAATAATTAACAGGAATGAATTAAAGACCGCTAGTATTTTCTAGTTTTTAATTTAAAAAGAGAGCTAATTTCATTACCTCTTGTCATAGCAATCAGTGGTTGTAAAACTTTATAGTGATTGTAATTATCAATGACTATAATTGTATCAATTTAGTCGCACGTTACCTAGTGGAGCCAATTGTTGCACTACTTTCCATCGAGAGGGATCAATACTTTTTCTTTGTATCAAATAAAATTGTTAGTGACCACTAAGATCCATTACTTTTCTAGCTTAGCATTTGTTGGGCTCCTATCAATAACATTTTCCATTGTAATCACTATATATTCAAATGTGGATTGCAAAGTTCAGAAACTATGCAAAATTGTTTGTGATAACTCACACGCAACATATTATGGAAGGATTATCCATTATATGAAAACCATCTACATTGCATAGATCTAATTCTTTTGATAGAAGCAATCTTGAGACTTCAGGACTTACGTAGTTCAGATCCTAGCAATGGCTACATTCTACCATAATGAAATATTTAGAGATTGGCCATATCTATTTATTATCCACTAGAAAACTATTATTAGAATGAGAAACATTTGTCCAATCTTTAAACTAGTGAGGTGTCAAGATATATGTAATGTTGATCTTAGAGGTCACTATGTTCAGCCACAATGAATTACTTAGAGATTTTTTGTATCTAGTCTTATTTCAAATCCCAACTATTATTACGATGAGTAATAGAATGCCAACCTTTGCACTACTGAGGGGTATAGACACAATTATTTTTTATCCTAGTGATTGCTAGGGTTAGCCGCAACATATTTTTTAGATCTTAATGGTTTATAAGAATCATTAACAAATAAATATGTACTTCTTATCGTAGTTGTTACTAAAATCAGATGCAACGATATACCTATAGCTTAGTGGTCACTAGGCATCGTTAACAGAAAGCTACTAATACATTAACAAGAAACTATATAAATCTCATTGGTCAATAACATCTACCTCAAAAAATATTTAGAACTTAGAGTTTGCTAAAAACCATTCAATGGACATCCATCATTGAATTATGAAAATTGTTATAATACATGTATTTGTAAAGGATCAACATTTACTTATCTCGATTAGATCATTGCGGATCATGAATACATCTCATTACTAGACATCATTCACAGACATACTATTAATGGAATGACCAAAGAACTGTTGTAAAAGCACCACTGAGGGGTCAAGATATACATTTTTTAACCATGGCATTTGTTAGGTGTCACTCCAATAAAAAAATATTAATGCAATGAGAAAGTTCTATCAATACAAGCACTCTTGAGGCTTCAAGTCTTACATAGTTCAGATCCTAGTGGTCGCTAATTTGATCAACAATGAAATATTTGGAAATTGGTCGTATTTAAGATTTTATTCACAGGAAAAATATTATTAGAATGAGAAAATATTCTACATTGTTTGAACTTGTTGATAAACACATTGTTGATCTTAGTGGTTACTATGTTCAGCCACAACGACCTATTAAAACCTTTTGCATATCTAGTATTATTTCAAAGCACATTAGTTATTACAATGAAAACAAATGCCAATCCGATCACTACTGAGGGGTATATAAATAAGTATTCCTTATCCAAATGGTCGTTAGGGTCATCCATAACATATTTTTTTGGCATAGTCTTCATAACAAATAATTAGATATTATTAGGCATGTATGTTTAAATTTAATCCCATTATTCTCTTCTGTTTGTAACCTCTCCTTTAATTTTAGCGAATATTGTTATTTCCCTTACCTATATATTTGTACGTGCTTTTGTTTAATAATACAAGAGATATATGTAATCTCTATTTCTTCTCTATTTCTCACTCCTCTCAATCTGCATCGAGCCGAAGCATAGGTCCGAGGATCAACAACATAAGGAGATCACTGGAGTAGACCTGTAACATAGATATCTGTGTGGATTTGAAATTCACTTGTGTGAGGAAACCAAACCATGTTCTTCTCCTTGACCAGCAAGTTGAATGCTACATGGAAATTGGTGTTTTTGTTTTTTCTCCTATAACAAATCCATGGAGAGAGATTGAAATGAATTTTTTTGCTAAACGAGATATTTTTTGAATGCTACGTGGAAGAGATTAGATGTTGCATTGCAAACTTGTAGGTGTTTTTAGACCTATCAAAATTCCAGTGACCTGCATGTATTTCAACAACCTACCTTTATTCCAGTGACCTACAACTATTTCCTTTTTCCTAGACATGGAGAATATTATTTGTCTTTGGTTTTACGTGAAAAGAATTTGAGGGATCAAATTTTCTGCTACATGGAAGTGTTTTTAATACTACATTTGAAATATGAAGACATTATTTATTAGAGGAATAGAATATCTACGTGGATCTTGTTCTGTCTGCGTGACTTCTAGAGCATGCAATACGAAGCCTCAACCAATCTAAAGTTGAGTCCCATAGACCAACCTTGAATGTCAAGTGTGAATGAAATAATCGAGACTACCGAAAGCCATAACAATTATTCATAAGTCATGAAACACCATTCGTAAGATCTTGAAAGCTCAATTCTATTTTTCATTCCTTAACGAGCTTTGCAACACCGTAAAACCTTGTATTCGATGAACTGGTTTGAAGAGGACTTCTAGAGTATATTATTTTTACATTAGCTACTAAGTTAAGAGAGTTGGAAAAGAACTAGAAGTTGGTTACAAAGAAGACTATGAATACAAAGAAGAATGACCTAAGAATCTTCACCATCTCTCAATGAGAATATCGAGAACATATCTAAAGATGATTCTCTCAATAGTGAGTGAAGACTTGTAATAATTCTCTAAAATTAATTTTAAAAATATATTTTTATTAAAAAATTTTGCACCAAAAGTACTTCTATTTAATGCTTAATTAATTAAAGGGCCATATTATGCAACATGAAAAAAAAGATACAAAGTATCCTTCATTCTGGGGATTATGGGGCATTGTCATAGGGTTAGTGATAGTTCTCATTGCCCCTGATGAACTCATAAAATATGAGATGGATAATGCCAAAGCATTGATGTTGATCATGTTGAGTATCACCGATGATGTGCAACCGCATGTTCGGGATGCATAGAAACCATAAGAAGCATGGGATAAGTTAGTAACCATCTTCAAGGTGAAGGATCAAATTAAGATAATGCATCTTTAGTAAAAATTACACACCCTATATATGGGGTCATATGAGAAATTTGAGGATTTATTACGTCAAGTGGCTAAGCTACAAATGAAGTTATTAGCACTCGGTGAAAAGGTAGAAGACAAGATTCTAGTTCCAATCACCTTGAGGGCACTCCCTTCTCAGTTTCAAGTGTTCGTTACGACACTGAATGTATCCAAACGGAAAGTGACGTTTGAAGAACTTGTGATCTTGTTGTAGTAGGAAGAGGCCATCAATTCAATCCAAGCTGAGGCGCAGGACAAAGCCCTTTTCTAAAAGCCTGTCATGTCCAAGAATCATAAAGCTCCCCAAGAGAAGCAAACATAAGAACATCATCATCAATAATAGAAAACTCAAAATTCAAAGAGGTGGTGTCAAATCTACAAAACCAACACTCATGACACTGATCACTACTAGTATAATGGCTTGAAACAAGGTTCTTCAAGTCAATAAATCTCATCCAGGTGTGATGATTTTCAAAATTCAAAATGAAGTCCCCACCAAAGAAAGTAGAAGGGACATCTCATAGCTCAAAAAGATGATGAATCTGATGAGGAGACACTAGAAGGATCCAATTGTGGTAAGAACCTTGTCTTGGTCTCTCGGACTTCACATCCCACAAAGAAATTCTTGTTAATAGACTCAGTGCATGTAAGCATGTGTTAGGTGACAAGAAGTTATTCGATAAAATGATAGATCAACCCACTAGAAATATAATGAAAATATTAGATGACCAAGAGTATGTTGTAAAAGGAATAGACCAAGTCATTAATCCTCTTCGTATAAGAAAATATGCATTTACAAAGGTATTGTATGTTCTTGGTTTAACACCAACCTCTTGTACGCGCTTAACTCCTAAATCATCATCTAAAGGTATAATACTTTGTTCAAAATGACATAAAATCATGTTCGATATTGAGACAAGGTACAATTATTACTAGGTATTTTCTAAAAGATAAGTTATTTGCTTTAGATACATTTTAATATTCTATAGTTGCTTTATCTACCTCAATAGTAGAATCTACTACCCTATGGCATTACCGATATGGTCACTTGTCTATTGGATTGCATCAGTTGATCTTAAAATAAATGGTACATGGGTTTCCCAAATTGTCTAGTTCCATGCCTATTTTCCCTAGTTGTCTTGCAAGAAAACAACACAGGGATCCATTTAAGGTGAGCACCTTCCATGTCAAGTAACTTTTGGAGGTAGTTCAAACGGATCCGAATGGAACCTTATCTCGCTTCTTTTTCAAGATACCAGTAATTCCAATTATTTTTGGATGACTACTCTCGAAAGATGTGGTTTTTTTCTTGAAAAATAAGAGTGAGGCTCTTCACCATTTCCATATCTTCTATCAACGTGTTGTGAAAGAGACCGGATAACCTCTTCTTCTACTCTACTCAGATTGAGGGGGAATTCACATCAAAGAATTTCTTGGCATTCCTTAACCAACAAGGTGTTAAGTAGAACTTGACTGCTCCATACACACCCCAAAAAAATGAAATTCTTGAGCGACGCAATTACACATTGATGGAGATGGCTCGCTATATGCTATCAACAATAAAGATGAAGGATCGATATTTGGCCGAAGTAGTACAGACATCTTTTTATCTTCTCAAGAGGGAACCGAAAAATATTCTACAAAATAAAACACTAGAATAGGTATGGAGTGGTTGAAAGCCATCAATTTATCATTTATGAGTATTTGGTTTTGCAACATACATGCATTTCCTACTCAGAAGAGAAAAATTCCAGCCAAAAACACTCCCTTACATCCTCTTGGGCTATAGCACTACCTTGAAGGAATATCGTCTCATGGATCCTGAGACAAATCAAATATATGAGATTTGAGACGTGGTTTGTGATGACCACCTCTCACCAAATAATCTTTGAATCAAATGATGAGACATAGAAGACTACTCAAAGAAAGATGAGTTATAAGGGGAGCTATATGTTGACCTTTGAGAACTGGAGAAGGTTACTCCGCATCCATCCTCACATCAATAAACCATTTCTTCATAAATTTAGTAGAGTTCTCCTCTAAAGTTGGTACAAGACACCATCAAAGACTCTCATTTGCAACAACTCCCAGATACTTAATCCAGATTCAAAACGAGGAGTCAAACAAGAAATGAGGTAAAATTTGTAGTCATGAGTTCTCTGATTAGTATCTTTGAGCTTGATAATGTTTATGAAGCACTTCGTCAACCTCGGTGGAAGAAATCTATGAATGTAGAATATGACTCACTCATGTAAAATCATACATGGGAAATTTTTGATCTTCCTATAGGAAAGAAATCCATAGAATACAAATGGTTTTTCAAGCCAAAATATAAGACATATGGATCCATTGACAAACATAAAAAATGACTTGTAGCAATAGGATATGATCAGAAGAGAGCATCGAATATGAATAAATATTTTCACCCACTGTGAAGATCAAGACCATTAGATTATTTTACGCACTAACAACATAGAAAGGATGGAGACTTCAGTAGATGGACGTCAAGATTTCTTTACTAAATTGTGATCTAAAGAAGAAATGTACATGACCCAACTCAAGGATTTGTTGATGAAGAGCATCCTAAAAAGGTATGTCGTCTCAACTAATCATTGATGGACTGAAGTAAGCTCTAAGGGAATGGTATATCAATATATATGATCACCTTTTGTAGCATGGTTCACTTGTATCACCTTAGATTAAAATTTGTATATAAATAAGGTAGGAAAATAAATTGGCATTCTTGTTGTGTATGTGGATGATCTTATGATCACCGACATTTCGAAGATCAAAGGTTGATATTGTGACGAATGATCTAAAAAAACCTTTGACATAACAAATTTGAGGATACTACATTGTTTTCTTAGCTTAGAGATATGGAAAAATAAGCATCACATTTTTATCTTCTAGATAAATTATGCCAAGAAACTCCTAGAAAAAGACAAAATGTCCAACTGTAAACCTATATCCACTCCCATGGAAAAATATTTATAACTTTTATGATTCCAGGACTCACCTTAAGTAGATGCTACACTGTACAAGAAATTTGGTAGAGGGCTCATCTACTTGACATATACGAGACCAGATTTATGCTTTGTTGTCAGCTATCTTTCTAGGTTCATGTTGGAGCCAAAGAAATATCACCGGACTCGGCAGAAAAGCATGTTTTGAGGTATGTCCAAGGTATAGTTGATTCTGGTCTATAATATAAGAAGAATGATTAATTATTCTTACAGGGATATGTTGACTCTGACCACGCCAGATCTATTGATGACAGGAAGTCAACAACATCATACATTTTTCATCTTGGATCTAGACGTATCTCATGGATAAGTAAGAAGCATAATGTTGTTTCTATTTCATCCAAAGAGGCAAAATGTCACGCTACATGTGGAGTTGTGTACAAAGTGATATGGTTACGTCACATTTTGGATGACATGGGCATTCCTACAAAAATGTCAACTATTCTCTATTGTGACAATCAGAGTGTGTTGAAGCTCGTGTAGAATCCTATTTTTCATGAACAAACAAAGCATACACAGATTGATTGTCATTTCATTTGAGAGCATGTCTTGGACCATCACATTCGATCTAGTACTATCATTCAAAAGCAAAAATAGTTGATATTCTCACCAAATTTTTTGGAAAAGAAAAATTTTAACTTTTTAGGGGTTACATTTGCAAGAATAATGTAATAAGGGGGGAATGTTGGCATAGTCTACGTAACAAATAATTAGATATTATTAGGTGTGTATTTTTAAATTGTATCCCATTATTCTTTTTCCATTTATAACCTCTCCTTTAATTTTGGGGAATATTGTTATTTACCTTCCCTATATATTTGTACGTGCTTCTGATTAATAATACAAGAGAGATATCTAATCTCTATTTCTTCTCCACTTCTCGCTACTCTCATTTTTTTGGAGCTTAATAGTGTATAAGAATCATTAACAAATAATTTTTTTCTTCTTATCCTTCTTGTTACTAAAATCATCCCCAAGGATATACCTATAGCATATAGCAGTCCTAGGCATCATTAATAGGAAAACTACTAATGTATTAATAAGAAACTATATAAATATTCCTCGTCAATAAGATCTTCCTTGATAAAATATTTTGAACTTAGTGTTATAAAAACACCATTTAATGGACGTCTCTTTAATTAATTATAATTGTATAATCTCTTCAGTCATTAAATATCACAATGAGTAGTCAAAATAAATGAAATTTTGTTCTAGCGGTTTCTAAGGTCAGCCAAAAAAATATTTACAAGCTTAGCGGTCATTATGATTGGCATAAAAAAAAATTGAACTTAGTGTTCATAAGGCATCATTCACTGGACATTTATTATTGAACTGAGAAAAGAGTTGCATTACATGTTTTCTTCAGGGGTCACACATTTCTTAGCTCTCATTAGTTTGTTCCATGAATTTTTTTGAGCCAAGTGCTACACTAGATACCCTCATGAGGGATCAATCCTTAACTAGTTCTCATACTATTTACTATAAGTTATTGAAAGGAAGATAAAAATTCCACATTTTAATTATAAATGAAATCTCAAAAGAGATGGTGATCTATAATTAGTTAGTAAATAAAGTCTCAAATGCCATGGTATAATTCTAATAAATATAATGAACACACTCTTTGTAGTGTTAGTATGAAAATACAGACTTTGAACCCTATGTATAATCTCCCTTGTTATTAAATCTCATAATTTTTCATGATATCACATCTCCCTATTTCCATATGCTTATTGTCACATTAAGAAATAAAATCCATGACATATTATAATTTTAACTTGTTGATATATCATTAGCTAATTTAACTAAAACAACTAGAGCCTGTAATTTTAATCTCTAAATATTGTATATGTCTTTCTAGAACTATCAATTAAGTGAAACATTATTCAAAATCTTGTTTAGCCTAACTTCTCAAATAATAGGTTTTATAATTCCCGATTCACCTATTTTCAAAGAAGAACCTATATAGATGAAACTCTTCACATTTTCACTTTGGCAATCACATATATGTTTTAAAAAATTATTTCCAACAATTTCCTTATGTAATCAAACAATTACTATAAACAAGAAAACAATTATTTGTATTATTATTACTATTTCATCTACTGAAAGTTACTATCATTATTTCATTACTACAATTTAATTTAAAATGAAATGTCTATAGAACCGGCCGCTAATTGTCCAAAATCCCTAAACGATTAACAAACCTAACTGAAAAAAATCTATTTTCCTCATCCTTTTCAACAACACCCATTTTGTTCACTTCCAATAATCATTAATGTCCATCTCAAGTATCACACATATTTAGCAAATCATTTAGGGATCAACAAAAATAATGAAAAAATGATGTCAAACCCTATCAGTTGAGAAGTGTTTGTCAAAGAGCGTTAAAGAATAGACAAATTTGACTATTGAAAGAAGAGAAAATAAGGTTTCGTTGAAAAGGATACATAATATTCTACATACATAAAATTTCAAAAATTTGGAGGGATCAAAGGTGAAAATGCATACTGATTTTTGACGTCTTCATGAAAACAAACTATGCTCATAATTTTGGCAATCGAACCATGATCTGTTTTCTAATGACTTATTATACTTACGGAGTTTTTCCCTTTCGCCAATGTTCTTACACGAAGCTTCACAAATTTAACTGTCCTTGAAATATACTAATGAATGAAAATATATAATTATATGGAATAGACACTTCAAACTGCCACTTTCTTCGGTGCACGAATTACAAAAGACGCATGACTATCATTTATTTGATTTATATTTAATGCATGATCACTATCAAATATAGTGCCTTTTTTTAGAATATCATGCAAACTTTACTTTGTTTGATTAATGGCCAATTAATTTTAAGGGAATCGCTATATTAACCATATATGTCACACCAAAAAATTATCAATATTAACAACAATATCATCAAAAGATAGAATTCTTAATGTCAATTTTATTATCTTTAAATTACATAGTGAGTATTTAAGTATTCCATACTTTGACTATGCTACAAATGATATGTGATTTAATTGATGTCTCACATATTAAATTATCCTATTGGCCTTAACAAAAATATACATGTTTACCAACATCATTTTTAAATTGTTTTGTTACATAAACAATATCTTTGGATGTGTGTGTCAATGATCTTATTGGCACCCATGATGCTTATTGGTGGCATTGTTCTGAAAAAAAAGAAGAATGAAAAATATAGAAGTATTAGCTAACTCCAATTCATGATATGTTTTCTTTTAAGATGGAATGAATGATGCAATACTATATTTCTTAGGTCAACAAAACTGTAATTTATCTAGGTAAAAATACTTGCGACTTGAAGTTGCACATCTAATATTTTCTCCATTAGCTTTCTCTCTTGTTCGATTCTTTCATGCTCTAGTTGAATCCTTCCCTTCTCAATTTATTTCAATGTATAGCTAGATCTATATAAATGTTATTTTCTATTACCTCTTTTAAATCTTCATAAGAGTTTATTTTTCTCTTCTCATCTTTTCTCCGAATTCAATTTTTTATTCAAAGGGGTTTTTGTCTTTTCTCCTTTCAAATTTTCAATGTTGATAGAAGATATTTTTTATTGCCCTATCGCTTCTTTTTCAGAAGTAGAAGTGGTTATATTTACCCCCTCTTTCCATTAAAAACAATAACCTTTTGTGTTTTCTATGTAATGTGATCTTTATCTTCATAGAAAGTCCATGTTGACCGTGTTGGCAATGTTGTTTTTTCCAATTTTTCTCCTTCTTGAGGGTATTCTTCAAGATGTTCATCTTTTATTTTCATTGTTTCCTAGTGAATTTTTTTGAAAAAATCATTAAAAGCATATTTTATATTATCTCAATGTTTCTTGCCAATATATCCACGCTTAAAAGTTTCATACACCTCTTCATATTTTGAAATAAATGTTTTCACATCAGATGTTGACCATAACTATTCTTTGTATTCTTTCATCAGCTCCATTTTATTTTTATCTATTTCATATGCATGGGTTATTGAAAATATTTCTTATAATTTTCAATCATCAATATCATCAACAATATATAAAGAATTTAGATCGATTTTTGAATGTGGAATGAAAGGACCAAATTTCTATGTGCCACTTGTATTCTCTTAGAAATTTGAGACACTATTTCCATCTAAGTTTTGCACACGAAGTCCTTTGCATGGCGCTTTCTTAGTGTGTTGAAAAAACCATATTGTCTACATAGTTTATAGGAGTTGATTTTAAAATTGTGATTCCAAATGTGAAAACAATAAAAATAGTGATATTTCCATGTCCTGCAAATTTATTACTTACTATAAACAATCACAAATGAAACAATTTACGTACTCCATATTTTATCTAAACTTAATTTAATTTTATGTTTTATAAAAATAAATATACAAGGGGTCCTACACTCTATAAAATCACATAATCAAAACATGTGGAGAACCATTGAAAATTTGTTAATTACCTACTAACAAATGCAATATTTACAATCACTGTGAAATGGGTGTATAAAATGAAATTATTCAAAATAAAATAACAATGCTTTACCTCTTTTAATTTTTTGTAACTCTATTCTTCCCCCATTTGTGTATGTGCTCCTTGTTTTGGTGTTGTTTCCTTCAAAATGAGTATACAGTTTTCCATTTTATTGCAATAAATACAAATGTTAGTAGAGTTTGTGTGGATTAAAATTCAATATTGTACCACTTAATATTAAATGAAGTATGAAAATATAAAAGCATACTCTCAAGTGGCGGTGCTTACATTACACAATTTAATGGCCATTTAATGTTTAGGGAAGCACAATATTAATTATGTAACATTTGACCTTATAAAAAGTGCAATTTTTATTGTATTATAAAAATTTTAATCTTTCCCCAACACTATGAGGTTTTACTAATAAAATTATACACACAAAGAATACACGATCATAAATTAAGGTAACATTTTTATAACATAATTTTTAATGTATGAAAACTACAATGTGACATTGTTTGAGTCTTAATTTTAAAATTTAATGGAAATTAAGTCTTTAATATTGACAATTATTAATAAAAATACGTAACATGTGTTACTTCTACTCAATATTACATACAATTATTAAAAACAAAGATATTAAAAGCTTAGGAACAATTAAATACACATAATTAAATCAAAGAATATACCACCATCATTAATCAAATAAAGTCTAAATTATTAAAAATAAAATTATATTGTTACAATATTATGTAGGATATAAAAATATTAGAAAAATTAATACACATAAATGAATAAAAGAATATACCACCATCGTTAATCAAATAAAGACCAAAAGTTGAACTCTATACTATAAAATAAGCATGGCTATACAATTAGAGAATTAAATACATGAATAATTTACTTCAACACTATATTAATGGTCCTAAATTTAAGGCCGTGTGTGAATATACACTTCATATTGAAACTTCCTTTATGTTGTAGTGTGAGGGATCACACTTTGACATGCAAGGGATCACACTTAGATGTGTGAGGTAGATCGCACTTCATCCTATGAGGGATCACACTTCACCATGCAAGGAATTGAACTTTCTAGATGTAGAAGGTCATGACTCTCTCGATTTATGATCAGCTATCACTATAATTTCAAAGTGTGATTTTTCAAAATTGGAATTGCACTTGCTCATGTATTGAAGTGTGATTGCCCATTCTAGTCAATATTTTAATTTTAGCATGTAAAAAAATAATTACATCACAGTGGCCACTAGGCTATACAACTATTGAAATCCATAGGGGAAAGAAGCCAATGACTATGCATAAGCCAATGATTGTGAGTGGTAATGTGTAGTATAATACCACTAGTTGTAAAAATCAAGTCAACATTTATAACTTGTAGACAAAGAATTCAAAAAAAAGTTAGCCAATAAGACAAGTAAAATCAATTCACATGTACACAAGCAACCAATAAAAATTTGACACGTCGGATGTCTTAAAAAGGTGATTTCATTCACAATCAAGGGTCAATATTAATTTTCTTTGTACTAAAAAGTAACTATTTTTAATTTCTTTGAAATACTTTTTTGGAAAAATTTAAATACACAAAATAAATTGTGTTCATTATAAAAATCTTAATATTTCCCCTACACTATGTGGTTTAAAAATAAAATTATACGGACATTAGCGAGATCTAAAGAGTGTAAAATGATTTTTACATGTTTAAATATTTGGATTAAATGAGGTTTTAAAGATGTTCATATAAGATGGATATTTTTATTTTCTCATTGTGATTTCAATTCGCATACTAATGTTAAAGATTTAAGTTTTCTTTATACTAGTTTTCTCTTTTTATTTTTGGATACAATTGAAAATGAAAGTTGTATTTGAGGAAGGAACACATGTGGATTTACTAGTTTATCCATCCAAAGATGCACTCCATTGTAGATAATGGTTTATATCGTATTCATTGTCATAATAGGTATTGTATTCAATGGCAGAGTGAGACTTGCCATACACAATTAATGATTGTGAAACCCTGGAAGAAATTGAAAACAAGGGATACTTTATCCCATGGGAAATGAAGAAAATGATTAAGCATGTGATTTCAAATGTTTCACATGTGGGGGTGATGGCATTCAAAACATCATGAACAATGACTCAGAGGATACATTTAATGAGGATGAGGGTTTTAATTCTACTAGTGATAGCCATTGTTTCACAACTCCTAAAGATAGATGAATTTTCTATAACCTATGTGGTGCTAAAACATAAGTGTCCTCAGAAATAAGGTGACATAGCTGAAGGGTTTATATCCCTAGTACAAGAACAACATGTGATTTTGGGAGTGGTGTTGGGACCCACACACTTTGGTGATTTTGTGAGAATATTATAACTACATGCAATTATTGTTATCCTAGTCTACAATGAAACAAAAAGTTGTCTGGCCAATCAAAAAATTAGTTTATCTAGAAACAATACTTGCACTCCATGTGAATGGAAATTATAAACTCCAGAAACAAGCTGTCACATCGACAATGACATAAATTTGAAGTTTAAGGGGGTTATGCCAAGTTGATACACTTGTGTTAAAAGAACACAAATTTGTTGCAGAAGTAACAAATACAAATGTCTACAAAGGAGACATGGTGCACTTTAAAAATTAGAAGGAAATACATTTGGGGTACATGTTGATAAATTACGTATGCATTTTTTCAAGGGTTGGTCCATATCGATGGATCTCTCATCCAATGGCATGCTAGCTAGTTGGCCCATAAAAATAGTTCCATTATGTAAGTAATGCTAAAATAAATTCCAAAATAATTACAAGTAGAAATGTGGAGTGCATTTGAAGATCCATTTCCTTAAATAGTATTGTTTCAACGATAAGTTGCATACATAAGAGCAAAATACATAGGGTAAGGGTGAGGCGAATACACCTGTGAATGAAGTTGGAAGGTATAGTGCACGAGTTCTAATTTCCTAATCCAATGTTGATTATGAGAACTTTCTTTTTGCAAGTAGGGAATACCTACAAATACAAAACAAGACCAGAAGAAGAATATTCAACAATATATGTTAGTGGAATGCCTAGCAAGTGCTAGATCTGGGAAGTGTGTTACTTCTAGATGGTTTTCAATCCATTGTTTAATAAAATTCAATGTAATAAAAACATAATTAAATGACATCCTACTATATTTGATATGATTTACGCATCTCCTTCAAGTAAAATAAGAAGATATAATCTAACAGGCTAGGTTATGATCAGATCTAGAAGTTAGACAGGTGAATAAGGTGGTTGGGACATGTCAAGGTCAAGTTTTGAGTGGTTTGGATTATTTGGGTGAATGTTATGAGGTTTTTGTTATAGGAAGATTTACCAAATATAAAAAGTGACATCAATTCGGTATGACCGATGTTGGTTGAGAGGAAACTGATGATGGTTTATATTAACCGCATCGATAGGGTTGGGCTGATAAAGACTCAATAAATTTTGGTTTTGATTATTCTCTCAGATTGCACAAAGAATAGATAGAGAATGGTGAGGCTGACGATAGTGTTTGGAATACTTATAGATGTTTGGAGTCAAGTATGGAGATCTCGGGAGGTTGTAGGTGATTAGGTGGAGGGATTGACTAGAAGGTGATATGTGATGAGATTTAAAGGAGACTAGGACTCCCAAATAGAGCTAAACAAAATGATCTAAATGAGTATGGAAAGATACAGATCTAAATTCACTTACTTGTACTTGTAGACCTGGTGGTTGGATGGAGGTGATGGTTGATCCATGGAACTAGTGGTTAGTGTCATGGCTGTGCTTCCTAGAATGTTACCATGAATGATTTCCTTTCAAATATGTTCTTGATAATCGGTTGAGGATGTCTGGATGTGCAAGAGTGCTCTGGTGCATGTTTACATGCAAATATCTCTTCTCCAAAACTTGAATAATTATTCCAACCTCTAGAACAAGGTTACCAAAGTGAATATATGGTAACCGATGATGGTTTAGGGTGACCGAGTGTCGGTTTTAGGTTGACCGACGTCGATTAAGGTGGGATATCCTAGGTTTCCAAAATAGCAAATCTTGGCTATCTTTTGGCCAATTTTTTCCATTGTTGTAGATCCAAAATGGCATTTTCCATGTAAGTAAGTGTGCATGTGGTTAGAGGAAGAATATGCATCTAGTGTTAGGGTTAGACTAAGTCTTAGTTAGTTATGGTAAGTGGAGATTGAGTCCTAGTTAAAAGGAAACATGCTAAGAATAGGTCTATGACAAGGTTTCTAGGTGATGTCTTCGGGGCGAGGTGTCTAGGTGAGGTGGAAATTGATTTAATTAAGGTATTTATTAATGGATATTAAGAGAATTGGAATTAATTTAATTGTAGGTAATTAAATTAATATACTTGTGGCGTGAAGGGGAGTTTAACCCAAATTTTTGTGTCTACATTTTCCCCCTCTTCACATAGCTTGTATTGATAAGTGATGCTGAAAAAAATAGGAATTGATTGCCCCATGTGTGTTTGAAGGTAATCCCCTCAAACCAAAAACCGATGAGGTGTTATACGTAATCAATGAGTGGTTTGACAAAGGTGTAGTTAGTGGAAGTGAAGGTAGGTGGGGAATGGTATGAGTACTAGGGAAAGGGTGATGGTTTACTCGCATAAGAGGTAATAGGTTGTGGTCAAGTAAGGTAATGGGTAATGGTAATGGTAGTGGGTAATAGGTAATGGAAATCAAACGCATGCACACATATAGACTATAACATGGTATTGGGTTGAAGAGCTTACAAACTCTACATCATCCAAGGTCGATAGGTTTATCAAAATAAGGATGAAGTGTGTCGTATCCAAGGTATATGATATGGTACGTAAAAACAACGTAGGTCATGGGAAAAAATGTTTAGGTATGTTATGGTACACCAAAGGTTTGGTCAATATAAACGAAATGACAATAGGAAAGGTATGGTTGTTATGCTAATACAACATAGATAACAACATTGTAAGATATATCAAGTACATAAGGTCAATAGTCACACCAAGTAGGCTAGGTTTAGGAAAATGTGTCATGACACGTAAGGCCCAGTATAGGTAAATAACAGATCCCAAGATGTAACTAAGAAAATGTAGGTGGAGTTTGGTCTTATAGATAGGTAGCCATAAGTGTGGGTGAGGTCAAAGGGTGTTGGTCAAGGAGGAATTGAGGTCATAATGGGAAAAAAGGGGTAAAAATTATAGTAGTAAATAATCGATGTCGCTTAAAAGCCGAATCGATGTTGGTTTGGTATGATCGACATTGGTCAAGGTGGGTCAAGGTTAATAAAATAGAAAATTCCACTTTTACATAATCACTTTTCATTTTCCAATTGTAGAAAAAAACTTAGGAGAGGTGGAAAGATGGAAAGTGACGAACGAGGTGGAGAGATGAGTTGGAAAACCTCGTAGTGGGTGATTGGAATTTGGTAGGTGGATCCAATAGATCGGGTCAAGTGATTTGATTGGTTGTGAGGTGGGGAGTTCATTTGGTGATGACAAAAGTGGGAGAGGGTTTGGGTGGACCATTGGCATAGCATCCAGATATACCACCATGCCAATAACACCGAGATGAGGTAGGATTATATCTAATCTACACATTTTTTGTTGAAATAGTTTGTTGAAATCATTTTTGTGTAAAATTTGGGTGTAATGTTAATTTTTGAAATTGTGGGTAAAAAGGAAGGAAATGAGGGGTGGGAAGGTCCAATGTAGGTTAAATAGGGTTGGGAATGAAGCTAGGATAGGTTTGGGTGGGTTATAGTATATTTTTAGGTCATTTTTGTCAATTTTTGAAAAGTGTAAGGGGGTTTTATGGATTTGGACGTTGCGACAGTGACCGATGATGGTCAAGGTTTGGTCGACATCAGGGGACTTGGATAATATCAGTCAAGTATTATGTTATCGATGCTGGTTATGATGGACTGCATTGTCGATCAATAGTTATTGATGTCGGCCATCTCTAGGGGAAAATAGGACCATAAATGAGATACGATAGGAGGGAAAGATAGACAATGAGATATAAAGGTAGGTTTATTTAGAGTGGGTAGGGGAATGGATACAAATAAAGTGGAGTTGAGGGATGGGAAATTGGGATGGGGGAAAAAGGGGTAGTATTTTGGGTTGGGATGTGGTTATGGGGTAGTAAGTAGTAATGGTCTTGGGAATAGGTTGGTTGGTTAAGAGATATGTTGGGTATGGTCAAGGCTAAACAATGTTGTTATTTGTTGGGTGTAGGCTAGGGACTATCAATGGGTGAGAGATAGAATACCACCTCTTTTTCTCATGGTACAATCAAGTGTTACCATAGAGGAGTGGAGGAAGATAACATATGTCAGCTTGTTTGGGATCTGATGCTAAAGGCATATATTTTGAGAGCTGAGATTGATGGTCACACTCATCGATAGATGGGATTTAGCAACCAATACATTCCTGCTACCAACGGGTGAGATTATTGTCACCCTAAAGGATGTATAGAGGATCCTATGGCTACCTATAGTGGGAGATAAGGTTTATAGTATTTACTTAGAGGCATCAGAGGAGCTAATGTTGGTGGTGTTTAGAGAGGGGATGCTGGAGATGAGGTACTATATAGACGAGCTCCGAGCTATGGGGACATGTACGTAGCCCATCCTCAAGAGATGAGGCTGGTCATTATGATCATGGAGGAAGTGTGTTGCTTTACGTTACTAGATACTGAGGGTAAGAGATTCCCACGATCATAAATGGGGGTTATCCATGACATAATGGAGAATAGGACCCATTTTTCTTAGGCACGAACATTCTTGTTGTAGTTATACAGAGAGCTATGGGCCTATATGAGGCTATGAAGGTTCATTTTGTGTTGTACCTTTATTCTTCACTGTTGGGCATATGAGCACAACATGTTTGTGTGTCCAGTTGGTATGCCCCACCCTGATGCATTTGATGTGGGCTTGGTCTAAGCTGGTTTACAGTGTTGGGTCCCTACTAGGAGAAAGCACAGGGGTTGTTAGGGCTACGCAGATGTGTAATATTACGGGCATGTAGTAGAGGGGTTTTCAGGATTTGACATCATTTAGAGGATATATGTCTTTGGCTTCCTTCATATAGGCATATGGAAATGGAGTGGATGAGCTATATTTTCTCATATGGATAGAGGGACATTGTGTCGGTGAACACGATATGATACCCATTGATAGGTTCGAGATAATATTTTGAGATTCCCCAAGATGTGCCTCTACTATTCCCACAATACACGAGAGATAACATGGAGAGGCGTATACCTCTACCACAACCGACGATGCCATCTAGGGAGGAGGAGAAGGTGGTGGACCAAAGGATTTATGACTTTAGGGTTACGAAATATACATGAAGTGGTGGGAAGCGCAACTATGGGAAGCACCACCGAGGCTAGGGAATCCTGACTTAGCCACCATTATAGTTCATAAGGACACATTACAGGGGCATGTGGCTACCCTTTTGACACAGATAGGAGTAGTGCAGGGAAGTTAACAAGATCGAGGCATAGTTACCACGTTACAGGTATAGGTGGTAGCCTTGCAGTCCCAAGTTGCATAGGGAGAGGTAACCGCATAGGGTGGGGATGGTGATGATGGATAGGTATCCATCTTAAAGGCATAGGTAGCAAGTCTATAGGGTCAGTTGGCCACCAGTATAGGCTCGGTTGTGACCCTACATACGATATCATAGCACACACATCCTCACAAGCCCGGGATGGGGTCCAATTTTATAGGTAGTAGTGGGATAGGGTCCCATGGTACAGGAGGAGGGCATAGTTCACGGGGACAAGGAATGAGGCCATTATTAGCAAGACATAGCTCACGAGGTTATTGTGAGACCTATGACACCACCATGATCAGTGTTGATGGTGAGATTCAGGGATTCCCTGAATGAGGTCAGATACTATCAGGATCACTTGACTACTGTCCAAGATAGATGTCCCCTTCTATGCAAAGTACAGGGCATAGTAGGTCTCAAGTAAGAGGACGAGATCCCGCACACATATTTCAAAGAGTATAGGTGGCCGGTGAGCCTAGAGACAGGGTCAAGGTGAGGCTAATAGTGCACATAGGCTTGACCCAGGCCTGACAAGCTAGGCGAATGAAAGACCTAGACCCGTAGAGGGTGGAGAGATGGTGATAAGGCACAGGGTTGGAGGAGAGGAGGAGGAGATAGATGAGACCGCCTAGACATTAGATGGGTTTGGCGATTGATATCTTTGTACATCGTCATTTTTATATTGATTTATATATATATTGGCTTACATGTCGATGAAAGTGAGGCTGTACATGATATTTTATTAGATTTGTGATCATATATTGTCTGCGTCTGAAGATGGTGAGGCTTTATATGAGAGTTTTGAGAGACTTATATTATTTTGTATCATTGTATAGTTAATGGATACACAAAATTTTATTTATAGATGGTGAGATCGATGGTTATGGATGATGCACTTGTGTTTTGGAAGTTCTATTGTTATTTTTATATAGATGGAAACTAGGTGGATTAGGCATGGTTGAGTTAGATCAATTTAGGCATGATGGAGTCAAGTCAACTAGGTGTGGCTGAGTTAGGTCAGCTAGGCATGTTTGAGTCGGGTTGGTTTAGGCATGGTGGAGTTCCTTAATTTAGGCATGGTTAAGTCAAGTTATAGGCATCGTTGAGAAAGACATAACCATGGTTGAGTCGGGTATAGGCATGGTTGATTTAGGTCGGTTTAGGGATGATGGAGTTAGGTCGATTTAGGCATGATGGAGTCATTTTTAAAATTTGATTTAATTTCCAAGTTATTGGTAACATGGGAAATAAATGATGAGTTATATGTATGTTATGGTGTAAATTTACAAAATATTTGATATTATGGAAATGTGAAATGATTGATTGGTTGTTTTTATGATATGATAATATGGTAGATATGTATGTGTAGTATGTTTCCAAGTGTTATAAAAATGGAAGTTAATTACAATAGAATGTTAATAGAAAATATGTGGGGAAAATAGTTTAGAGTAAGAGAGAGGCCGAAGGAGCTAACCTCCAAGGGCCCCATGCCCTAGGAGTGTTGCCCTACATAGCCCTAATGAAAAGGGGCCTTGGGATGATTTATTTCTCCCATAAGCTAGGGAATAATATGATAAGGTAGAGGAATGGGTTGGTAGATTTCAGGCATGATTGAGTCTATGTCATAGGCATGGTTGAGTCTAGGTCATAGGCATGGTTGAGTTTTGGTTTTAGGCATGGTTGAGATTTTTTGAAAAAGGAAGTCTTTTAAAATGTAGTTTTAATGGTCTAGTACGGCATAGGAGAATCAATAATTGATGAATAATATGTATGGTAAAAGGTAGTAAAATGAGCCACCTAATTGATAAAAACCCTAATGAGTCTATCATACTAAAGATTGGCTTATGAACATGAGACCCTAAAGGCATTGCATAATGGACTATTCTAAGGGTGAAGAAATTCACATGATCATGAAATGTCGTGTTTACGAAAGTCCCTTGAGTAGATAGAAAATTAGGGTGAAAAGGCAATGAGGTGAAAATGGGTGGTTTAGCATAACTTAGTGTATGAAAGCATGTTTACCTGGCAAGAAAACCATGATCAAAAATAGGCAAGTCCATGATAAAAAATTTATCATTTTCTTCTTTTGTTTTTGTTTGTGATAGATTGATCGATGTGGGAAGTCTATATGGGATGATTATATTATCTCCTTGAGGTCTTCGTGAAGCTAATCAATGTGGGAAGCTTTTGAAAATTTTATTTTGTTTTTACAATGACTTTATATAGTTGTCCTTCAAGGGAGTAGTCTATTTATAGCGGCGAGATAGAGACAAGAAATGTCACTTTAAGGGATTCATATATTTTTAGAAGTTTGACTCAAGGAGTTAAATCCCATTTTTATAGACGTTTAAGTCATGGACCGACTTTAGAGGAAAATTAGGTTCTTGTTTAGAATAAAAGCCATAGAACACATAGGTTAACTATGAAAGAGATGGTTTCCAGTGATGAACAACCATGGGATTCCATATTGTAAAAACATGATAAGTATTAATGAAAATCATGCCATGAGAAAATTCGTGGTACTCATATTGAAGATAAGGTTGAAAGGTGACAGGTTATCACATGATTCTTTTTATTCATTGATCCTCAAAATAGGTAACATGGAAGGTGAATGGTGCTCAAGGGACGAGTGGTCAATAGACAGAAGATGATATAGGACTGGATTTCAACAATAAAATGGTCAAATATGTAAGGCATTGAGGGGCTCAGGTTTGGTTTAACCTTTAAGTAAAGACAAATGATAAGCACTTGATCCATAGGTATCGATAATGATATAGGTTTTAAGCCAATTAAGAGAAAATTTTCCCCATTTACTTTTCACTTTTTTTGGTTACATGTTGATTTTCCTTCAGACGAGATTGCTGATATGGAATGATTGTTCATGGACACATTTATTGTATGCAATCTTGATACATTTTTTTAGATTTGGAGATGATCAAGAGAATTGAGATGACATTCGTCCTAACAACGTAAGTTGTGCTAAACGGTCCCTGGTGAAAGTCATCATCGTTGAGCATGTCTTGTAGTGAAATACAAAGATATAGAATCTAGACTTCAAGAGGTAAGATAGCCTCGGTACCATAAACTAGAGAGAAAGGTGTGGCTACACTCGAAGTGTGAATACTAGTGTGGTAAGCCCACGGGGAAAAAGGAATGTGTGTATGCCAATCCTTTCCAAAGATCGTTAACTATTTTCATAAGAATTTTTTTGAAGGTCTTATTGGTTTATTCTTCTTGGCCATTTTTTTGTCGGTAATAAGGTGACAAGAAAATTAGTTGAATGCCAAAATCATCACACATATTTCGTAAGGTTTTTTTTTTAATTACTTTCCATTATCGATAATGAGGTGGAGAGGGACACCAAAGCAACAAATGATGTGATGGTTGATGAATTCAAAAAATTTGTCAAATTTTGTATAAATGAGGGGGATGGCATCTACCCATTTAGTGTGGTATTCAGTAGTGGTTATGATCCATTGATGGCATTGTGAAGAATGGGGATTGATCTCTCCAACAAAATCCAAACCCCATTGAGAGAAAGGCCAAAGGTATCATACGACCTAAGGAATGACTAGGTGTTTGATGAAGATTAGCATGTTGTTGTCATTTCCACAAAATTTGACATAATCACAATAGTTATGGTTTAGGGTTGGTCAATAATAGCCTTGGCGAAGAATGCGTTTAGCAATAACTAAGCCAATAAAGTGACCTCCATAAATTCCATCCTAAACTTCCTTTATAGTATAGGGTATTTCAGAACTTGTAAGGCATCGTAAGAGAATACCGTCAAATACTCATTTATAAAGAAGACCACCCCGATAACATAGCAAGATAAACCTTTAATAAAGGTGTGATATCCATTACAAGTGAGATCGGGAGGCGAATGGAAAGGGAAAGGTAGTCTCAGAATTGGTTATACCAAAGGTAATTTGGGTTAGTTACTGACCATTCCAACGGAGTTGACATCTCAAGATAAATAAGAGGGTGATTGCAACCTTTGTATTGTGAAAAATATTTTGGATTCGAAAGGAAAAATGTGTATATGAGAAGCTAAAGGCGTGCCATGGTATCCGAATATTTATTAGTAGAACATGGGGTGGTTTTAAGTTCATAATGGTCAAAGGTAGTTAAAAGTATGTCAACATAACATTTGTACTTTTGGTGTATTTCATTACAACACTAGTATATACCATTGAATTGGTTTACAACTAGGTGGGAATCATGAAAGATATTAATTGATTTAAAATCTAGGGTGATGGCGCTTTGAAGGCCTAATATGAGTGCTTCATATTCGTGAGATGTTGTTAGAGCAATAAAAATATAGTTTGAAAGATAAAGGCATAGGTTCACCATAAAAAGGAATGAGGATAACACATGCACCGCTCCATGTTGAAATTTGGAACCATCAAAGAATGAGTTCATCTAGTAAGTGGTATTGTCCGTAAAGAGGGTAGTAATGAATTCATCCATAAAATCAAAGTTAGAGGTTTGACCTCCGAGAAGAGGTGCATATGCTAGTTGGTCAACAATTTCTTGGCCTTTAACACACTTTTGATGGATAAATTTGAGGTCAAGGTCTACAAGAATCATGAGCCAACGTGCAGCATGTTGATGCTAGTATGGTTTGGCATACATGTAATGTACGGGATCACCGTTAGTGATGAAAAAGGTTTTATGGTTGAGTAGGTAATGATGAAGTGTAGTGCCGATAATAACTAAGGCTAAGAAAAAAAATTCAACATGGGTGTACCTAGTTTCATAGTCCAAAAGGGTATGACTTATATAATAAACTACTTGTTCCTTATGTTACTCATCACGATGACTGAGCATAGCACCTAAAGAATGGGCGAGCAGAAATTTATTGGTAAAAGGGTTGGTCATCTTTATGGGGAATGAGCACTAGTGGTTGAAGAAGGTATTGTTATAAGGCGTCAAAGGCTTTATGCCATTCATCATCCCATTTGAAGGAGACGTCATTTTTGTGGAGATGATGAAATGGTTGACAGTGGTCAGAAAGTTGTGAAATAAACCAATGGATAGATTGTAACTTACCTTTTAAAATTTGAATTTGACAGAGATTAGTAAGTGGAGGAATTTCAAGAATAGCATTCAATTTAGTAGGATTGACTTTTTGTCACGCAAAGAAATGATGAAACCAAGGATTTTTCCTAAATGCACCACAAAAACACACTTCTTCGGTTGAAGGCGAACACAATAGTTGATTAGGCGGTTAAATATGACCTTAAGGACTATCAAGTGTTTATCTCGATGTTTATATTTGGTAAGAAGGTCATCCACATAATCTTACAATATGTGATGCATGATTTCATGGAATATATAAGTCATGGCTCATTAATATGTAGCACCAACATTTTTAACTCTAAAAGGCATGACTAGATAACATAAGGTCCTCGAAGGAGTGATGAAGGTAGTTTTGTGTTGATCTTTTGGACCAAGTAATATTTGATTATAACCTAAGAAACTCGTCCATGATTGATATCATCTCATGGCGGTGGTGAGATCAACTAGTTGATCAATGCATGGTAGAAGAAAATCATCTTTGGGGCAAGATGGGTTGAGGTCACGTAAATCCATACAAATGTAGAGTCCCCTATCCCTGTTATGACACGAATGATATTATAAATCCATTGTGGATAGTCAATGGGTAGGATAAAGGAAACTAAGAGAAGGCTCTAAAGTTATTCTTTGAAAAGAAGGGAAATGCGAGGATGCATTTTCTCGTAGTTTTTTTTTTATGGGTTTAGCATTATGGTTGGTTATGATATTGTGGACCACAATGTTTGGGTCAATACAAGGCATATCAGCATACGACCAAGGAAAATGGTTGCTATGGTCCCGGAGCAAAGAAGTAAAATCTTCTTGTTCATCAGCATCTAAAGATTGACCTATCTTTAAGATGTGTGGTCTTCTTGAGTGTTAATTTTGATTTTCATAGTCAATTCATTCAACATGGTTTGTGTTTCTGTAAGGCGGCGACTAGTGAATATAAGAATCTTTTGCTTCAAGGTAGGTGAGGATAGACCCATCATCCTGACATTAAATAACTTTAATAGAAGGTTTATCGTCATCAATCATGTTAGGATACGGGAAGGGAAAAGAAGAAGGAGCCTTGTCATCGCGTTGAAAAGTCAGAGGTCCCAAACAAATCATGTTCACGAAAAAAAAGTTAGGAGGAATAGATTGAGGATCTATGGACTCTGTGGGTGAATGTAGTGACATTGGTGAATGAGGTGGAGAAGATTTTTCTTCCTCACCGAGATCGATTCGGGCCTTGTTGGAAGATGGTGTGGCAAAGCCAATGCCACCGAGATCTTTGTGTTTACAGGTGGTACATGGAATGACAATATGACAGCCTTGTTCATAAAAACCGAAGCCAAATCCTTTCCATGTGTAGCAGTGAAGGAAAGTGTGGGTGAAGTGGTATTTTATGAGGGAGTGGAGGTTAGATGGAAATGGTCATGTTTGCGATGGATCTTCAGGTGAATAATTAGCAATATCAAGTCCTCCATATGTTAATGTGGTGCGAAGGTGGGGAGGAACATAAGGGAAAACCTCTCCTATGCATTAGTCATAACAAGGGTGCTAGCACATGTTTCCATACTCTTACAGTGAGTAATGTGTTAATATTGTAGAGGTTGTATTCCCTAGAGTGAGGAATTGAAAAACTCCTTCTAAGGGATTAGTAGTCTATATGTGAGAAAAGGGGATAGGCAAATCACTGACGATTGGGAAGGAGGGGTATCGGCTAGATAGGAAGTAGATGGGTCATCTCAAGAGGCTGTGGTAGTAGTAGGAATAGAATACTTAGGTATGGGAGAGGTGGCAAAGTGGAAATGGTGGATGGGGCTATGGGTGAAGGAGAAGTAGGGGTAGTGGAAGATGCCTTGATTGGTACAAGAACATCGTTAGATTAGTACAACATGTTATAATTTTTAATGGTCACGGTCAACCAGATGGTATAGTTATGCCCCTCATGTTCAAAATTTTACATAGTGGTGTAAAGTTCAAGGGACACAACCCATGATGCGAATCCAAGGTCTTTCAAGTAATATTTGATACTAAGACTCTCCCTCTAATATGTATAATAATTCAGGATAGTACGAGGACCCACACAAACGTGGAGAATAATGGTGTCGAGGGTAGAGGTGATGGCATCATTGAAGAAGTGCAACATAATCAAGGTTATTATGTATATAATTGGAAGGGATGTTGATTTTCATGTATGCATGGGATGATATGATGTTAATGTTATCACCACTATCGATCATGACGTGTCGTAGGGGTATGTTATCGATATAGATGGAAATGAAAAGGGCGGGATCAAGGTCATCTGATTGGAGAGGTATAATCTCCTCATTAGAGAAATTGAGGGAGATGATTTGATGAGTGGGCATGGGGGTAGAAGAAGGAGATGATTTGGCAAGAGAGGCCATGTGGTGAGGGGTGATAATGAAGGCCACTTGTGTGGGGTCATTGGGTAAAACTATTATGGATTACAAAACCTCCATAACGGCTTGTCTATGAGATTTAGAAGTTTTGACGAGATGGTACAAAGACATATTTAGAGGGGATTGATGTAATTGTTTTATCATTGTATGATGGGTGACCCCATCTAAGATAGGTATGTGGGTCCACGAATGGTGATTTTGGGTGCGGGTCTAGATGGGATATTGAGCACGAGGTTGGTTGATGGGCTAGTTTCTTTTTATTTTACTTTTTCATTCTGGGCATGGGTGGCAACTTGGACCATGTTAATCTAAGGGTAGGTGCTAGATGGAGAAGGTGTGGGATGATTAGTGTAATAGCATGAGGGTAAAAAAACTAATGGTGGGAAGAGTGTATCGAAATGAGTAGGGAACACTTGCATTTGGGAAATATTTTGGCCAACTCCATGATACGAGATCATGTTGACCTTGAATTTTGGAGGTGGAAAAAGGGTTGTGGGGGTGGAGATACGTGTCGTTGAAGAAGCAAGGGACAATAATGTGTGGTGATAGGTGAAGGTGGAACATGGTCCTCATCAAGAAGAATGTTGGCATAGGACCACGCCAACGAATCACAAACGGAAGTGAGTGTGGGTTTGGGTAAAGGTGCGGATTATGGGGAGGGAAGAGGCATTATAGGAGGAATGGGTTGACGACTAGTTTGATAAGTGGTACTATCTTAGGTTTTGATGGCATCTTTTTGGGTAAAGTTGTGGTAGAAGAGCTAGTAATGGAATGTTTTTTTGGTTTAACTACCTTATTGGAGGGTAGTGGGTTCTTATATTTGGGTTGCACCTTCTTGGGTAAAGGTGACACGGGAGTATGTGATGCAAAAGGGAAAGAAAATGGTGGAAGAGGATGGGTTACCAATGGGGACAATAGAGTTATGGTGGAAGTGGTTAGTAGAGGTTGGGTGGACGGTATGGGTTGAAGTCATATAGGAAAAGTTGGATTTATAGTAATTGGTGGAGGTATAGGTGGTAATAAATGTGAGGGTGAGGATGTGGGTGTTTTTGTGTAGGTAAATGAGGTGTAATGAAGGCTCATGATGAAGCAGTAGGTTGCTTAGATTTTGACTGGCCTTGGGTAGGAGACTGTTTGGCTAGGGTTGATGGGTGAGGCCCTAAGATGGATGGAAGGGGTGAAGGTGAAAAAGGTGTGTTAGGTGAGACTGGTGTATGTGGCCTAGAAGATTTGGTCTTCCTTTTAGGTGGAGGAATAACTATGGTGTTGGTTTGGGAAGACATGGCTAAGTATAATTTGATAGGTGGATGGGTAAGGATTGATGTCGGCATGACACCCAAGGTAGTGATAGGTCTAGATACAAACAAAGATATAGGTGTGGGTAGGTTCTTATTTATTGGAATGGTTTTAGTCATTACTAAAGGTTCAGATATAGGTAGAGGTGATGAAGATGAATCTATTTTGATAGGCATGGTCGGGGTTGATTTGGTTACTGGAAATACCTTTTGGTAGATTATGGAAGTATCCTCATAATACATTTGCATTTGAGTCAAAAAGGGAAGTCAAAGATGTCCCCAGAGCATGGAATTACCAATGTAATCTAAGTGATCGTTCAACCATGAAAATGAGACTTCGTAAGAGGAGACATAGTTGGTTTAGTGGCAATCCCTGTAAAATATTTCTATGAGATATGGAATTGGATGACCTCAAACTCTATGGGTAAAAGAGCCAAGGTCATGTCAATGGACTCTTAGGATGCTGAGGGAAAATTTCCCCCAAAAGGTAGTGGTATGTCTAAAGATTATTCCATGGGTAGGAGAGATGGTAGGTGGGGTGAGGTAGACTTTTCCCTTGGTGGAGGACAAGTCAATGAGGATTCTCCTATGGATGGGAGAGTTGATAATGTTGATTGTTTGGTAGGTTGTGAGGTAGACAATGGAATGGAATAAATAGAAAATGTGGGTTCCTACATGAGATCCGGGGAGAAGAAGGGGAATCCTCTCTAGGTGAAGGAGTATAAGAGGTATTCTCCTCTATGGGAGTAGAAGGATTTGAATAAGGGGACACTTTCTACCAATGTTGTGTCATCACCTGCTTCCCAAATTCTAAACCATCAAGAATTATTATTCTCCCATCCACAAGAATATCATCATCACCTTCTCCTCTACATCGAGAGAAGTTGATCTCACCCGACTTGTTATATTTCCTACCCATGGAAGATTCTTCAAACATGTCACTACCATCGTCGTGATAGTTTTCCTGTGGTATCCCAAAACCTTATTGACATGATCTTGGATCTTTTACCTACTGAGAATCTAAGGCTAGCCAATTCCCTATCTTATAGACATATTTCACATGGATTTCCACCCAATCCATTCCATCCTCTTCTTTAGTAGTCTCGTTTTCACAGCTTTTTGATCGTTTAGATTACGTTGATCATTCCTTCTTTGGGAATGTCTTTGGATCCCCATTTCAACCCAAATAAAAATTCTTCTTGAAGATACTCCCATTATCTACCCAAAGGTATTTTTGGTAACCAAACAATACATTGACCATGCTGATTAAAATGGATTCCTCTTCATCATCCCTATGTCCATTCAAACTTCTACCCATCACTACAACTATTCCCAAACCAATAAACCTACTTACACTTATCCCCCACCCATATCTAAACCCATCACTACTTTTGGTGTCATGCCAACATCAAGCCTTACTCACCCACCTATCTCATTGGACTTAGCCGCATCTTCCTAAGTCCACACCAACATTATCCTCCCACCTAAAAGGAAAACCCAACCTTCTAGGCCACATACATTGGTTTTCCTACCACACCTTTGTCACCTTCCCCCCTTCTGTCCATCCTAGGGCCTCATCCATCAACCTTGACAAAAATTTCTCATACCCAAGGCTAGTCAAAAGCTAAAAACCTCGTCCCCGCCTCACAAGCCTTTGTTACACCTCATTCACCCAAAAACCAAACTTCCTCACCCTCACCCATACACTTCTTGCCACCTATAACTCCATTAGTTACTATAAACCCAACCTTACCTATACAACTTCAACCAATGCCGCATACCCAACCTCTACCATCCACCTCTACCATAACTCAAGAGCCCCCATGGGTAACCCATCCTCTTTGATCATATAATTTTCTTTCTACATCTCGTACTCCTGTGTCACCTTTACCCAAGAAGGTGTAACCCAAAGCTAAGAATCTGCTACCCTCTAATAAGGTAGTCAAACCAACCAAACCTTCCATCACCATCTCTTCTACCCCACCTTTACCTAAGCAATGCAAGTAGGACCTAAGATTGCTCCACATACCAAACTAGTAGACCAATCCATTCCCCTCCTATAAATTTTCTTACCTCACAATCAACCACACATGTACCTAAACCCACACTCACTTCCCATTGTGATCCCTTAGCACCGGGTCCTACGTCAACATTTTAACCAACCTCTTAGAAAAAAATTTCATCACATTACAACCACTTCGACATTACAATCCTCTCAAACCCAAACTAAAAGGGTTTGATGAAATGAATAATTGTGTCTATCATCGTGTACCAGGGCATGATGTAAAAAATTTTAAGGCTCTAAAACCATTCTTCTCTAACTTTTTCCCCCTAAACAAAATTTTGAGGAGGACGAACTTATTAATGAGGACCACGCTCCACCTTCACCTATCACCACACATCATCATCATTTAATGATTCCATGACCAATATCTCCACTCCCACAACTATTTTTCCAACTTCCAAAATTTGAGATCAACATGGTCTGTATTAGAGAGTTGTCCAAAACACCAACCAAATGTTAGTGTGCCCTACTCATTTCGTAAGGATATTATCCACCACTAGGATTTTTATCCTTATATCATTATACCTTTCATGACGCACCCTTTCCATCCACCTCCCCTTAGATTAACATGGTTCACGTTGCTACCCGCACTCAGAAAGGAAAAGGAAAAGGAAAAACAACCATCCCATCAACCAACCATGTACTCAATATACCATCTCGCACCCGCTCCCAAAATCACCATCTAGGACCTACATATCCTATTTCTAACTTGGGTCACCCACCGCACAATGATAAAATAATTACATCACCACCTCTAAATATGTCTTTGTATGATCTCATCCGGACTTCAATCCCACAGACAAGCCCTTATTGAGGTTATACAATCCATTGAAGTTATTCCCAATAACCCCACACTAGTGGCCTCGATTATAACCCCTCATCATGTGGCCTCTTTGACAAAATTATCTCCTACTTCTACCCCCATGACCACTCCTAAATTCATTACCCTTAGCTTCTCTCAAGAGGAGATTGTACCTCTCTAGTCGATGACCCTAATCCTATCCTATTCATTTTTCTCTATATTGATAACATACGCATATGATGAGTCGTAATTGGTGGTGGTGCTAGCATTAACATCATATCCTCCCAAACATAAAATAAAATGTGTATTCCTTCTAAATGTATGCATAATAACCCAATTATGTTGCACTCCTTCAATAACACCATCAATTCCACCCTTGGCACTATTATCCTTCATCTTTGCGTAGACCCTCGCACTGTCTTAGAACTATTCTACATCTTAGAGGGGGAATTCTAGTATAACCTATTACTCGATAGACCCTGGATTCACATCATGGGTTGTGTCCCTTCAACTTTACACTGCTGTGTAAAATTCGAGCATGAGGGACATAACTACACCATCCCCGCCAACCCGTCACCATTCAAGACATGTAACATGTTGTACCGGCCCAACGATGTACTTGTACCAATCAAGGCATATTCCACTACCCCCACTTCGCCTTCACCCATAAGCCCATCCACCAATACCGTCTCTACCTCTCCCACATCTAACCTTGTTATTCCTACTGTTGCCACAACCTCTACAACTGACTCATCTACTTCCCAATCATCTAGCGAGTCATCTATCCCCGCTACCCACATATCAACTACTGATCCCTTAGAAGGTGTTTTTCAACACCTCACTCAAGGGGTACCACATATACAATATCAACACATTACTCACTCCGTAAGAGTATGGGAACCTATGCCAATACCCTAGTAATGAATTCCGTGCATGTGATATTTTCACTTACGGTCCTCCCCATAGTCACACTAATATAATGTCCTGGAGGACTTGATATTTCAACTTATTCACTTAAACCTCCATCCAGAACACGACCATTTTCATCTGACCTACAATCCCTTACTAACCATTGCTTTGCCCACACTTTCCTCCACCGTTGCACATGGAAAGGGTTTGACTTCAGTTTTTATGAACAAGGGCACCATACTGTCATTTCCTTTACCACCCATAAAAACAATGACCATAGTGGCATTTTCTTTTCCGCACCACATCCCAAGAAGGCCCGCATCGACCTCATAGAGGAAGACAAACCTTTTCTAGCTCATTTAACCACATCACCATCTTCACCCAAGGAGTCCATAAATATCGAATCTATTCCTCCTCAATTTTTTATTCGTAAAAAAAAATTCCATGGCACTTCTAACATATCAACATGTTTGTGAGGCTCCATCTTCTCTCCCCTTCCTATATCCTGACATGATCGATGAAGATACACATTCTATTCACGTCATTCAATGTCAGGATGATGATTCCATCCTCACCTACCTTGGTGAAGAAGAATCTTATATTCACCGGTCATTACCCTCTTAGACACAAATCATGTTGAATGAATCGACTATCAAAATCAACATTAATACTCAGGATGACCCACATATCCTAAAGATAGTTCATTATTTTGATGTTGTTGAACATGAAGCTTTCACCTCTTTCCTTCAGGACCATGGAAATACTTTTTCCCCGTCATATGCCGATATGCCCAGTATTGACCCAAAAATCATGGTCCATAATATCATAACCATTCCTAATGCCAAACCCATTAAAAAAAAGTTGTGTAAAATGCATCCTCACATTGCTCTTCTAGTCAAAAAAGAACTTTAGCACCTTCTCTCGATTTCCTTCATCCTACCCATTGATTATCCCCAATAGATTTCTAACATCGTTCCTATCACAAATGTGACAAGGGGACTCTGCATTTGCATGAACTTCCATGACCTCAACCTAGCTTGTCCCAAATATGATTTTCCCCTACTAGGAATTGACCAACTAGTTGATCTCACCATCGGCCATGAAATTCTATCACTCATGGATGGTTTCTTGGGTTATAATCAAATATTACTTTCTCTAGAATATCAACACAAGACTTCCTTCATCACCCCTTGGGGACCTTCTCGCTTATCGAGTCATGCCTTTTGGCCTTAAAAACATTGGTGCTACATATCAATGAGCCATGACTTACATCTTCCATGACATCATGCATCACATATTGGAAGATTACGTAGATGATCTTATTTCCAAATCCAAACATCAAGTTGAACACCTCACCATCCTTAAGGTCGCATTTGACAACCTCATCAAGTATTGTTTTTGTCTTCAACCAAAGAAGTGCGTCTTTTCTGGTACTTTTAGAAGAATTCCTTGGTTTCATCATTTCTTTGTGTGGCATAAAAGTCAATCTGCTAAAGTAAAGGCTATTCTAGAAATGCTTCCACATGCTAATCTCCGTAAACTTCAAATCCCAAAAGGTAAGTTGCAATCCATTCATCATTTTATCTCACAACTTTTTGACCACTGTCAACCATTTCATCATCTTCTTAAGAAGGATGTTTCATTCAAATGAGATGATGAATTCCATAAAGCTTTTGATTCCTTAAAACAATATCTTCTTTAACCACCAACGGTCATTCCTCCTAAGGATGACTAGCCCTTTTACCTATACATTTCTGCCAATGACCATTGCCTAGGTGCCATGCTCACTCGTCGCGACAAGAAACACAGAGAACAAGTAATTTATTACATAAGTCATACCCTTTTGGACTACGAAACTAGATACAACCATGCCAAAAAGCTCTGTTTATCCTTAGTTTTTCGTTACCACCAAACTTTTCCATTACTTACTCAACCACAAAACCTTTGTTGTTAGAAATACTGAACCCCTACATTATATGTACGCCAAACCCTATCAACATCAACATGCCACACATTGGGTTATTCTTCTTACCAACCTCGAACTTGAATTAACCCATCAAAAATCCATCAAGGGAAAAACCATCACTGACCAACTAGCAGACACACCTCTTTCCGGAAATCAATCCTCTAACTTCGATTTCCCAGATGAATCCATAACTACCCTCTCCTTAGATGAAAATTCTTACCAAATGAAACTCTTCTTCAATGGCTCCAAGTGTTAGTGTGGAGGTGGGGCTGGTGTTATCCTCATTCCTCTTGATGGTGAACCTATGCATTTATCTTTCAAACTAGATTTTGATTGTACAAACAATATTTTTGAATACGAAGCACTCGTATTGGGTCTCTAGGCTACTTATGCCTTAGAAATTAAGTCAATAAATATATTTGGTGATTCCCAACTGGTCACAAACCAAGTCAATGATATATTACAGTGCCATAATTAAATACTTCAAAAGTATAAACATCATGTCGACGTACTTTTGACTACCTTTGACGATTAGGAACTTCAAAACACCCCACGTTCTACCAATAAATTTGTAGATACCATGGCCTGCTTAGCTTCTTAGATACTTGCTTCACCTGGTGACTCTAAAATATTTGAGACAATACAAAGGTTACCATCACCCTCTTAGTTACCTCATGAGGTCTACTCCGTCAAAATCATTACACCTGACCCACGTGACCTTTGGTATAATTAGTTTATAGACTATCTTTCCATTTCCATTCTACCTGTTGATCTCACTCATAATGGACAATGTGCCATTATTAAAAGTGTCTATCGCTATGTCATCATGGGTGGCCTACTTTCTAAGTGTAGCTTCTATAGTATTCTCTTACGATTCCTTAAAAGTTATGAAATTCTTAACACCATCAAGGAAGTTCACGAAGGAATTTGTGGAGGCCACTTTAGTGGTTTACCCGTCACTATTAAATGCATTCTTTTCCTTGGCCATTATTGTCCAACCCTAACCATGACTATTGTGATTATGTCAAACATTTTGTAAAATGCTAGTAACATGCTAATATTCATCACACACCTAGTCATGCCTTACACGTAGCACTAGACCTTTGACCTTTTTCTCAATGGGGCTTACATCTTGTCAATGAGATCAATCCACATTCTTCAAAATGCCATCAATGGATTATAACCACTATTGAATATTATACTAAATGGGTAGAAGCCATTCCCCTCATTTCTACAAAATCGAGAAAATATGTGAATTCATTAACCATCACATCATTTGTCGCTTTGGTGTTCCTCATTGTCTCATCACTAATAACAGAAAGCAATTCAAAAACAAAACCCTACGTAAGTTGTGTGACACTTTTGGCATCCAACTCAGTTTCTCGTCACCTTATTACCCACAAACCAATGGCCAAGCAGAATCGACCAATAAAACCTTGAACAAAATTCTTATGAAAGTAGTTGATGATACTAGCAAGGATTGGCATTCACACATTCCTTTCGCTTTGTGGGCTTATCGCACTAGTATTTACACTTTGACTACTGCCACACCTTTTTCTCTAGGTCTATGGTACCGAGGTTGTCTTGCCTCTCGAATTCCAGATTCCATCTCTCTACATCTCATTATAAGACATGCTCAACAACAATGAATTTTTCCAAGATTGTTTGGGGCAACTTCAGTTATTATATGAATTTCGTCTCAATGCTCTTGACCATCTCTAAATCTACCAAAAATATCAAACATGCCTACGAAAAACGTGTCCATGAATTAACATTTCATGTCGGTGACCTCATCCCGAAAGAAAATTAATATGTAACCAAAGAAGAGAAAATGTAAATGGGGAAAATTGGCTCCTAATTGGCTTGGACCCTATATTATTTCCCATTTCTATGGATCAGGTGCTTATCATTTGTCTTCGATCGAGGTTACACCTGAACCCGAGCCTCTCAATACCTTGCATCTTTGACCATTTCATTGTTGTCATCAAGTCCCATATCACTTTCTGTCAATTGATCAATCATCCTTTGAGTGTTTTTCACCTTCCATATTGCCCATTTTTTAGGATCAATGACTAAACAAGAATCATGTGATCATCCTTCACCTTTCAACCTTAAGCTCAATATGCATACCATGGCTCTACTCACATCGTGATTCTCATGGATATTTTATATCTTTTTAAAGATGGAACCCCATGGTCATTCATCACTTAAAACCACCTCTTTCATAGTTAACCCTGTGTACTATGGTTTTTTCTTCTAAACCGAGAACCTAATCTTCCCGTATAGTCTTGTCCATGACTTAAACATCTAAAACACGAAATGAGATTCAACTCCTTGAGTCAAACTTCCAAAGAACATATGACTCCCTCAACAAGGGACATCTCTTCTTTCTACCTTGCCACTATAAATAAACTACTCCTCAAGGACAACTATACAAATTCATTGCAAATATATATATATATATATATATATATATATATATATATATATATATATATATATATATTTCCGAAGCTTACCACATCAATCATATTCATGAAGACCTCAACGAGATAATATACTCATCCCATATAGACTTCTAGCATTGATCATTCTCGTTAAAAACAAACAAATGAAGATAATGATAAAAGTTTTGTCATGGACTTTCCTATTTTTGGATCCTGGGTTTCTTGCTAAGTAAACATGCGAGTCATACACTAAGTTACGCTAAACCATCACCTTTCACCTTATTGCCTTTTATGCCCTAGTTTTCTCTCTACTCAAGGGACTTCCCACAAATGTGACATTTAGTGATCATGTCAATTTATTTACCTTTAGAATAGTCCATTATGCAATGTCTTTAGGGCCTTACATGAATAAGCCCATATTAGGTATGGTAGAATCATTAGGGTTCTTATCAATTAAGTGGCTCTTTTTACCTCTTATCATTCACCTTCCTCATTACTTATGGATTACCCTATACAGGGCCAAAAATTGACACCTATATTTAAAATGACTCAACCATGCCTATAACCCACATTTAATCATGCCTAAGATCAATCATGCCTAAGGCCTACGTTGTGTTTCTTGACAATATCCTATACATTGGATACCCGAATCACTTCACCCTTTTTGGATAAACCTATCGACCATGGATGATATCGAGTTTGTAAACTCTTCAACCTCGTACCGTGTTGCAATCTATATGTGTGCATGTGTTTAATTTCTATTACCCATGACCTGATTTTGACCACGACCTACTACCCATTACCTGAATTGACCAACACCCTTTCCCTCAATAATCAAACCTTTCCCCACCTACACCTTTATCAAACCTCTAACCAATTATGTCTTATACCTCATCAATGCCTGGTTTGAGAGGGATCACCTTCACCCACACATGGGGAAATCACTTCCTATTTTTGTCAATTCGCTAACCAATACAAGATATGCAACAAAAAAGGGAAAAATGTAAACACCAAAATTGGGTCACGCTCCCCTTGGTCCCTTTTTAAATAGCCAACTTAAACACATTCACCTAACCATGACCCTTATACCCACATTAATATTAATTTAATTATTTATAATTAAATTAATACTCATCCTCACTTCATTCATTATTTAATTACCTTAAATAAAACCAATTTCCACCTCACCCCACCACCTCACCTAGGCACCTCACCATAGACCAATTCATAGCATGTTTCCATAACTAACTACAAATCATCCCTACTTACCTTAATGAACTAAGAGTTTGTATAACCCTAAACGCACATACATATTCTTCCTCTAACCTCATTCCCACGTATCTAAGCACAACGTTCCATTTAGACCTGCACAAATGAGCAAAATATGGAAGATGATAGCCAAGATTTTCTATTTTAGGAAACCTAGGATATCCCACCTTAACCAACGCCTGTAACCCTAAACCTTCATTGGTTACCATATAACCATTTTTTTAACCTTGTTTGAGAGGTTGAACACATTATTGAGTTTTAGAGAAAAGGAGATCTACATGTAAGAAAGAACCAGAGCTCTTTCACACATCCAGAAGCCATAGCTAGCACAACCATTGATCATAAGGTATTTACATTCACAGGAGCATTCTGGGAAGTATTGCCACGACACTAATCATCATTTCACCGATCAACCATCACCACCACCCAGCCATTGAACCTACACAATAGTAAGTGTGTCTCTAACCTGAACCATTTCATTTCTATTCATTTTATAAGAGTTCTTCACCTTTTTTATCAACCATGATTTGAGATTTTTACCCCACCACTATTTCCTCCCAATGAACCCGACCATTCACATCACTCACAACCATTTTAATCACCTCTGTCTACTCCTGAGTACCTCTAAATATTCCCAACACCTCCCCAAACCTAAACCAATTCCTTACCATCTCTCGATTGAGTCTCGAGACAAATCCTTAAAACCATGAACTATTCAGTTATTACCAGCCCAAAGAATCATCATCGGGTTGTACTAAACCATCGTCGATCATATCGACTAATGTCGATCTCTGTATTTGGTAGTTCTACAAATACCGATCCCAATAACCTTTTTCAAGTGACCCAAAATCTAACCCCGACCTATTTCAACCCTAATCATTTACCTTATTTCCGATCGATCATAGCCTAGCCTGTTATGTTAGATTTTCTTATTTTATTTGGATGAGATACCTAAATCGTATCAACTAGAGTAGAACCTTATTTATTTATGTCATTTTTTGCATTAAATTGTATTAAATAGTGGGTTGACTACTACCAAGGAAGTATCACACTTCCTGGATCTAGCACACACTAGGCATCCCACTGACATATATTATTTAACTCTTTCTTTTGGTCTTGTTGTGTATTTCAGGTAGTTCCTCCTAGCCAAAAGGAAGCTCCCATAGTCGAATTGGATCAAGAACTCGGAATGCGCGTAATGACCTTCAAATCGACCATTATGCAACAAGTATTCGTCCTTAGCCCACACCCTTATTTGTATCATCTAAAAACTTTAAGAAAATGGTGAAACAATGGGCACAAAAATGGGGGTTTCGGGTACTTTGGTCTACCCTTTATTGAGCGAGGAGAAAATTCATAATAACATCATTGGCATTATGTATCTCGGAAGCTATAAGAATAACTTACCGATCAAGATGGTGATATTTTCTATAGTAGTGGGATATGAAAACACCCATTACATGATGCACTATTATAAAATGATGCATATGAAAAGTGGAATAAAAGGAAAAAAATGGGGGTGTTCATGCAACGAATACTTTGTAAGAAGTTGTTCAAGTTCATTTAGAAAACAATCATTGAATCTCTACTTAACTAGATAATTTTGTAAGTTACAACAAAAAAGCATGTTATTTGTGTTTGCATTTATGGTGATAGCTAAAAGGGTTTTAAACATAGTATATGTGATTTTCCTTCTAGTGGGTCACATGCATGAAGACATAGATGGGACATTCGACCGATTATCAACAAAATTATGAAAATTGGATACATTTTCTTTGCCACAAATAATAGACACTTACAGAACATGCCAAGAGGAGTCCAACACATTCACTCCATACCTTATCGAGGAATTCTATGACTTTAAGGCATTTTTGGAACCACACTTGCTAGATGGTAACCACAAGATCATGGGTATTAGTAAACCAAAGATGTTTAAATTATATGTCAAAGACAACAAGCCCATCATGGAGTTCAAAGCATCAATCTTGGAGTCTGTCTGGTCACACTCAATTGAGATCTGGAAAATAGTGGATGGAGAAAATTTCTTATCTGAAGGGAATCCTCCATTGGCACCCTTCAAAGAACCCAAAGAGATGGAAGAAATGAAGAGAGGCATTCATATATACACCACACTATGGGAAAATATTTCAATAGATGGTGGAGAAGCATACTATGTTTCAAATATTGCATATTGGAAAAATGTTCTACATGCCCTAAAGAATCCCTTTGTCAATTGTAACATGACGAGAAGAGATTGTTTTTGGCCAAAACTAATTTAGGATAGCACAATGTATGATCAAATAGTGGGTGCACCATATCTTGACATGGATAGCTATTATTTTAAAAATTTCCTTTCAAATAAGGATATATATGTTGGACCTATTTGTGATAGACCTTGAGAGGAATTCAACCTAGTAGTGGATGTGAATGTTGGTAAGATGATGTTAGTAAGATTGGTTGATGATAATGCACCTATATGGATGGGAAAGGAAGAAATAAAACTAATAGTAGATGTTCACACAAACACTCAAAAGATAAGGGTACACTGGTGGGAACCCACAGGAAAAGGAAATCTAAAAAGAAAGGTATGAGGAATGCTTGTTAAAAAAATCAAGGGACGCATAATACATTGATATAAACAACGTCATCTAGCGATGGAGTCCAAGAAAAACATGGAAAGGAGTTCAAATTAAAATATTGAATCGAGTTATGAAGCTATGTAGAAATACCTTAGACAAATTAAAGAACAATAATTAATAACCTTGTGAGGGATCAATGCTTATGTAATTTTCTCGAAGGATTGATTGCATATGAAAAAAATAATTCAAATCCATTTCCTCAAAACAACTTGGTTAATGTAATTCTTAACTCTTTCATTGTTCTTTACGATTTACAAAATGGAAAATCATAAAATTAGTTGAATTTATCACACGTAACTTGCATATTTACAATATCACGGTAATTTTTATATAGATTTATATAAACATTATATCAATATATAATATACATAAAATATTAAATAAATATAAATTTGAAGTATTTCAATAACTACTATTTTGTATTTTTAAAGGGAAGTGTTGTAAAATTACCATCATCTAAATATTTGTTGAAAAGCATAAGTGGCCATCAAATTTAACCCTTAGGCTGATGTAACTTTGTGGCACCTAGGCTTGTGTAACTTAGCAGATTGTTAGTTTTATGTAGCTTAGCGGTTGGTAGGCTTATGAAACTTGCTACCGGTAGGCTCGTGTAACTTTCCGACTTTTGGGATTATTTCACCTAGATGAATCTACTCTTGCTACTTTGGTAGCTCGTGTAACTTGCTACTAGTAGGCTTATGTAATTGAACAACCTATACACTTATGTAAGATAGTGGCCACTAGGCTTATGTAAGTTAATAGCCTATACACTTATGTAAGATAGCGGTCACTAGGCTTATCATGGTATTATGTAACTTAGAGGCCACAAGGCTTATGTAACTTAGTGGCCACAAGGAAAATGTAACTTAGTGGTCACAAGGAAGATGTAACTTTGACCCCACTAAGCTGATTTCACCTAGCATGTGCTTTCATCATGTAAGTTAGTAACCACTAGGATTATTGAAGATAGTGGTTGCGAGGCTTACGTGAGGTTTTGACCTCTTGGCTTATGTGGGGGATTCAAATAATAACAAACTAGAAATCCTAAAATAGTGAAACTAAAATCCAAAAATTAGGATTTATAAATTGGATTACAATAGTGGTTATAATAAATTGGATAGGATTTAGTCCATGTAAACCTATTCCCAAAATTTATTCCCTATTCTTGTTATTCCAATTGTGAATGCTCACACTTCGTCTTGAAAATTCTCAAAAAAATCGTGCAAGGTATCACATGTCTCCATGCGAGGGATCACCCTTTGATGTGCGATCTACCACACTTTGGCATGTCAGGGATCACACTTCGACGTGTGAGGGGTCACACTTTGACGTGAGAGGGATTCCACTTCATCGTGCGATGAATCACACTTATTTTTGCAATGAATTTCACTTTGTAGATGTACAAGTCTAGAAATCTCTCGTCTATGATGAGCTATCACCGTTATGTACAAGTGCAATTTTTCAAAGTTGAAATTGTGCTCGCTCACATATTGAAGTGTGATCACCAACTTCGGCCTCCCATTGAGTCAATATTTGAATTTTAGCGTGTAAGAAAAAAAAATACGTCACAGCGGCAACTAGGATATATAAATTTTGAAAGCCATAGAGAAAGAAGCCAATGACTGTGCATAAGCCAATGACTATGAGTGGTAATGTGTAGTATAGTAACACTAGTTGTAAAAATCGAAGTCAACATTTATAACTTTTATACTAAAAATTTAGAAGAAAAAAGTAGCCAATAACACAAGTAAACTCAACTCACAAATACAAATCAGCCAATAAAAAGATTTAAGTTTGACCCCGCTAGGTTGATTTCACCTAGACGTGCTTTCATCATGTAAGTTAGCAACCACTATGCTTATTGAAGATAGCAACTACTTGGCTTATGTAAGATAGCGGACACTTGGCTTATGTGGTGGATTCAAATAATAACAAAATAGAAATCCTACAATAGTGAAACTAAAAACCAAAAATAAGGTTTTTAAATTGGATTACAATAGTGGTGAACTTGGAATCCAATAATAGCACTATTGGAATCCAATATTAGCCAAATTGGAATCCAATAATAATGAAATTGGAACTAGAATAATTCTAATAATGACATTATTGGAATCAAATATTTCTACTATTCGATTCCAATATAGACAAAAATGGAATCCAATATAGACAAAAATGGAATCCAATATATGCAAAAACGGAGATGGATTTCTTCCAATATTTAAATACTAGAGTTTCAATTCACTGGAATATGTCCCGATTTAGTGAAATAAGTGTTATGTGGTCAAACGTTGCATAAAGTATGTTTCAATGTATTTGAGTACTTTTACCCTCATAATTATTTATCAAATCTCATGGATTATTTGAACCCATTGACCATGTCATTTAACCGCATACGTAAATAATGTTCAATATGTTCAATAATTTTAAGGCAAATGTTAATTACCTTAAGATATTCAAAGACCCCAACTTCGTCCTTCAAAACTATAGTTAAACTAACCAATATTTACCCACCAGTTCATCAATCGTATACCCAACAGGGGAAGTTACACAAAACTTCATGCCTGAAGCTTTAAGAGCTCCTCTTGATGATATTGAGAGTAAAATGACATTCACAAACAAAAACATGTATCAGTTCACACATTTTAAGGTAAATTTTATTAACCTTAAATAGATCGAAAATGCATAATCCCTTAAGAAGTCACATTTAAACAAGTCCATGCAATGCCAAAAGCGATGCCACGAAAATGGATACGGTTACAGACATCTATTAACATTACAGATATTCGGGACCATCCCATCTTGCAACCATTTATATCATAACAGAAAACCATAATAAATTAATAACAACAAAGACTCGTGAAAAACAAACATTATACTAGGGTTCCACCTACAAATCAGAACCTACCAAGCTATTATCAACTTGTTTGACTATCTTAAATGAAAGAGATAAGATTCCGTTAATTAGAAAACAGAGCTTCCCCATGCTTAAGAAAAGATTCAAACTTGATAATGCACTAAGAGACAGAGAGAAAAATACCATAGGCATATCGAATTCGATATGCTATCCAAATAATATCTTCCTGGATTCGTGATTAACCAAGAAGGATTCGTGAGAAAAATACCAGAGACATTTGTTTTTAATAACGAAAAAACCGAGAAGGATTCGTGATTATCAATATCCCAACTAAATACGACAAATCGACCTTAAATATATCATAAAAATGACATCCATAACGGTTATCACAAAAACGAGATGTCAGTGGATTACCCACATAGGAATCAAATAAATTTCGTATCTCAAAACCATACGAGTATAGTGGAGGGTATGAATACATATTCATCCATAGTTAGTTTAACCCCTAATGGTTACATCCTTTAATATGACGTTTAAAACTTATTAAGCCAAATTTCATTACTGAAATAAAGCAGAAAAACCCATAAATATTTTCATATAAAAATTAAACTCTAAAGAAACAAACTATACGCAAATGTTTTTGTATCCGAATGCCTAGTTCAAGCCAACTAAATATTGCACAAGATAATATATGCAAATACGAAATGGAATAAGGTACTATTAGCATATGGATTTGCACGCATGTAAATGACATGCAACAATGTGGGAGCCAAGTCCCTCCTCAATGAAGGTGAGGCTGCCATTATTGAAAGTGAAAACTGTATTTACACCTGTACATTCAAAATCGTATGTGGGGGTGTTTTGGAACATCAATGGAAAGAAAAGTGAATGAGGGATATGGAATGGAATGAAGGAATGAAATGGAAAGGAATGAATGGAAGTAACATGCAAGAGTTAGGTAAAAGAAGAGCCTAATATTACATGGAGAAGAACAATAAATAACTAAAACAAATAAAATGGAGTTTTCATCGCTTAAACAAGAATGAGTAAAGGGAAAACATATGAGTAAGTAAATAATAGAGCTTGATCACTATGAGCGAAACAACAACTTAATAACATTGACAATAAGATCAAAGATAATATTTTCATGCAAGATTTAAACATCTAACATCTAATGAGCATAAGAACATTAAATGTTACAAGAGACAATGAATGAGACACAAAGTTCATATTTCATTAACTCTACAATGTCTTCACAAAGAACATAGAGTTTCTTTCTGAAAAAAATCTTGCACACAAAATTATTTTCTTATCCTCTCTCAAAGTCCCCATTTACAAATGAGATGCTCACTTCTTTTTGTAACCCAAAATATGGTTACAAAGTAGTTAGGTTTTACATGAACATTAAATACGGCACTTAAGTGACCTTTGAATTTTTCAACCAACTTTATTAAAAGCAACTAAAAATATAAATCACTTAATTCATCCACATTTTTCCAAAAATAGACTCAATAACAACATCATTTTCTTAAAATTATACTTTTAAAACATACAAAAATAACCAATTACCGTATCCATTGAAATGGGATATTCTTATCTCAAATGTATGAGAAATGGACCCTCCCACTTAATTAGATAGCAAGAAAACTATCTCCTTGAACCATCAATAAAATTATGATCTGTCACTTTTGCCAATTGAAAGGATTTGAACCTTCCCAATGTTTCAAACATCTTTTCTTCTTCTGGAGGTTCATTTGGTCGAAGAATAGCCTCACAAAATACTTGCAATTCAAAAATCCTACTTGGTATATCATTTAAATTAATCATATTTGATTGAGTGTTCTCAAACAAGCTCTTTAATTTGATGCAACACTCTATTGAAGCCAACGAGAAATTATTGGCGGGAGTATACATATACTTAAACAATTGTGAAAATTTCTCTTCCACATGTTTTGATGAACACCTTTGATAATGTTCATTTACGATATTGAGGGATCTCGAGATATGAATTCTTGAATCAAGGTGACTAAAGTGAAGGCTTCATTGCATATGCTATCATAATGGATCATATAATCCTCGATGTTCAAATTTGAGAAATCCTCTAATGGCTGAAACCGAGGATTCCATACTCATCATCTGCTGTAAACTAGGAAATATCTCATCCAAATTTGATATGTTAGAAACAAAATTTTCCTTTAAAACAATAATTGGATCAAGATACGCACTGACATCTTCATGGAGCTTAACCATTGTTTTAATCATCTCTTGGTCTAAAATGAGAATATTTAAAAGCCAAGTTTTAGTGATATGGCCTAATGTGTTTATTTATTTTGATAAATTGAGAGTTTCTTCATTAAGGTCAGCTCATGTATCAGTCTTTGGGAAAGTGGATGATATAGGATTTATCAGATGTTGAACATATTCCACCAATTGATTCTTTTTAGCCTTGAGCTAAGAGTTCTGAGACTTATACTTATCAAGTTTCTTAAGCACGATATCAATTTAATCTCAAGCAATTGCCATGTCACTTTCCAACATGGACCTCCCAAGTCCAAGTCTAGAAACTTTATAATAAACATATCTCATGGCATCATGCTCCTTGTCAACTTGTGGGATGACAAGATCCACAAATCTGTTTCCATCACTATCCACCATTATTTAAGAAAGAATTGTAGGCTTCTTGGGAATGATGTCATTTTAAAGTTTTAAAGGGCATTAAAATCAATGTCAATTTCCTTGACAATCCTCTTCCTTTTCTTAACTTTGCAATCAACCCAAAAAGGAGTATTCACTATTTCTGCATACGTAAGACTGGAGCTTGAAGTAACATTCTCATTGTTCTCAACATCATGAGATTCTACAAAAAAACCTTTCCATGACTTTGATTTCGGGAGAAATAATCTCATTATACACCTCCTAATCAGGGATATTTTGGGAAATCTCTTCATAAAATGTAGGTTTCGAATGTTTGATATTTGAACTTCATACACGTAAGTGGAAATTTGTGTGCAAGGCGTGGTGGAGGATCATTTATCACTATCTTCTTAGAACTATTGATAATTTGAGTAGAAGAATATCTACTTGAAGTAGAAAATCTTGATACACGGTCTCCTCCTTCATTGGGGCTAGGACCTTTAGATTTTTCTCCTAGTGACACATTATTTGGCGAAGTAGATTTCGAAACCACTCCTTTCTTGATTTTTGTGTATGATTGGATGGCATGGAGGTCAATTGAATATGGGATTTGGTTGAATGAAGACCTCCTTGAGTTGGAAATTTTGTGATCCTCAAGTATGATCTTGAATTGATTGTAACTTGGAAAGTTATCTTTCATACCAAGATATGCTTCTTTCAAGGATCTATTAATTCTTTCTATCAAGAGAAAATTCATCTCTTTTGGTCCAATCAATTCGAGAGAAATGGGGTAAAAGCAACTACATCAAATGAAGGATCAATAACATCTTCATCATAATTTACAAATGAATCTGGAGGGCTCTTGATCCAAAAGTCCTTGATCTGAGTAAGGGTTAGGATAGAAAAATTTCTTCTTCTTACTTCATGCTCATCTAAACAGGCATCCCATAAATCTCCCAATCTAGGGTTGTGTTGATACTTTTCTCCAAGAATATTCTGCATATATCCATTGATATCAAAATAGGATCTCTTCACATATGGATGAATTGTGATGAGGGAAAATTGTTTTTCCATCAGTTGTGAACTAAAGATATTTGGACATTGGTATTCCCTAATTTGGATTGGGAAATGAATCCATGAGAAATGATTATCACTTAGAAGACAATGAACTGAGAATAGTTGTCATACAAGCTCCATCAATGCCCATTTTTCACTGACTTGCTTAGGAAGTTTCCATGGAGTACCCGTAAAGCTACTTATGCGAATGTAGGAAAAAGATGAAAATTGAATAAACCATGTTCCCCATTGGGAAATGACATTCATGGATTCTTTGGAAAATATTTCCTCTATATTCCTATTCGGAGTTCAATCACGTAGAAAGTGAATGCATCGTTAACTCTTCAAATGATGAGAGCTATTCTTCAAACTTAGTTACGTAATAATGGATGACACTATTTGATAGTCCCATGACTCCTCTTGTTTCGAGTCTTGAAAATATATTTCTTCTTGCCACTGCGTGAGTTAGATATGATGTCATGTAGAAGCATCTAGTCATCTTTACTTCAATCAATTATTTGTGAAGGGTATCACCGATGATGGTGGCCCTATCCACAAAATATCTCATGGCAAGGATGATACCAATAAACGATACATCCATTGGTGGAAAATATTGGTAGATGGTAAACTGAAGATCGACTCAAGAGAGTAATCATGTCCCCGATTTATTCTACAAACTAAACGCGGTGTAATTCTTTAGGAAGTCGATAAATTACAGGTCTCTTGGTCACCAACCAATTATTATTTACCATCTTACTCGCACCTAAGGTGTTCTTCATCCCAAAATTCTTGTGTTGACTTTCTAGTGATATCTGCATTCTTGGGGAAGTCAAGTATGCTAAGCAATTCTTGAATGTTCTCTAGTGTGATTAGGAGGAACGAATCGTGATTACATTTAAAAATTCCTCATCTCTCAAGATCATAATGCTTCACGCAATAGATAAATAGATCCGAATCTACACAGAGATATGAAATATTGTTGCTTGTGGTAAACCACTATGGGAAATCCTATTCGAGAATATGGTTTTGCCTTGATTTTCACCCAATCACGGAATTGTTGCACATTGATGTGACCCGATTTGTATCGGTGACATTGTCATATGTCAACTTGATTGAACTAGAAGGAATGATTCCTTTGAATTTGTACTTGAGTGTAGAATTATTCAATTTCTCCACTGGATTCTTTGATCTTCCCGTAGATTTATTGTAGTGCCCACATTTTTATAGCTCCAGTTATCTGTTGGTTCCTTTATTCCTAGACATGTTTTGATTGAGACTCTAATAGACTTTGGACATTTTACTATGATATTTTATCCTCATGGACATTATGGCATTTTGGGCGTGTAGCGCCAATTGGACTAGATTCGTATACTGATATATTTCTTATGATGTTGATGACACTAACAGGGTTATATGATAGATTTATTGGTTAGATGTTAGTCTCTTGTGGTTGATTTGATTAATGATATAGTGTTCTGGATTTAATGATGGTAATTTTCATGCTAACCTAAGTGTATGTCGTTGCAATTTTATTTGGTGGTGATTCATGGAAAACTATGTGAATAATTGTATGCATTGCACTATCAATTGTTTAATAATGTTAGGACATTATAAGTTAGATTGAATTTTTGATGTGTAGATGATGTTTATTATATTGACGAGATCAATTAATGTGTGCAATGAGTGTGCAGGTGATGGTATAGGAGAGCATGGGTTTCGGGTAGCAGGACTAGATTCGTAAATTGATATATTTCTTATGATGTTGATGACACTAATAGGGTTATATGATAGATTTATTGGTTAGATGTTAGTCTCTTGTGGTTGATTTGATTAATGATATAGTGTTCTGGATTTAATGATGGTAATTTCATGCTAACCTAAGTGTATGTCGTGGCAATTTTATTTGGTGGTGATTTATGGCAAACTGTGTGAATAATTGTATGCATTGCACTATCAATTGTTTAATAATGTTAGGAAATTATAAGTTAGATTGAATTTTTGATGTGTAGATGATGTTTATTATATTGGACAGATGCGGTTAATGTGTGCAATGAGTGTGCAGGTGACAGGTATAGGAGAGCATGGGTTTCAGGGTAGCTACGCAATTGTGCACAAGCGGCCCACGGGCTGAGTCCTAACCATGCTAAATGTTTGAGGCCTTAGATTAGATGTATTTAATTGGGCACCATGGGTGAACCCCTCAATTGTAATGTAATATTGTTTTGTAAAATTAATTAGGTTTAGGGTGTGTTTTATTAAGTAAACTAGCTTAGGGGTTTAATGATCTCATCTTATTTTAAGTTTGGTTTTGGGAAAGTGTGTGTGTGTTGGTAGAAGGGATTGGGGACCACATGTGAACCTTGGGTGGACCCCACACCCTCTACCCTTGTGCCCAAGCATGCCAAACCCGAAATTGGGTTATTTTGGGCATTTTTAGGGACCCCTTTTGAGTTTGGGGTTCCCTTAGCATGAAAATGGGCCCTTAGACCCTACCTAATAGGTAGGGGGGCCTATTTCCAAGGTTTGGAGGGAGTTTCCCTCCCATTTTTCCCTCTTTAGTCACCATCCATGTAAGATGGTTGGGTTGTGTGAAATTGTTAAAAGTTTCTTCACTTTGTTTTATTTTAGTTTTTGGTATTTTGAGTAAAAAGGGATAAAAGGTGAGTTTACTCTTACTTATTTGGTTTTTGGAATCTTTGACTCTTGAGAGGAGAGGGGGTGACACTTGTCACTTTCCCATTGGTGAGGAAACTTTTGGGTTCCTCTTCTTATTCTTCCTCATGTGGAAGGAATGGGTCTTCTTGGTTCATTTTTTTTTTGGGAGCACTTGGACAATATTGGGAGCTTGGAGGTGAGCTTGGACAAAGGGAAAAGCTTAGAGTCTTGGAAAGCATTATAGAGGTAGGGTTCTTAACCCTTTTCTTTCTTAGTTGTGTTTATCTTGTTAACTATGCTTGATCAATGAAATGTTGTGTGAAATGATGTGTTGTGTAGTTGTATGGTGAATGTAGTTGTTGCTTGTTCTTGTTGTTTTCTTTGTTTTCTCTCCACCATTATTTGGTTGATGGTTTTTGGAGAATGTAGGGGAAGAGAGAGGGATTTCCCTCTCAAACCTCATGGTTGTTGGTCAAGCTATGAAGGTCCCTTTTCATCCCCTCATATGGTTTTAGGTGGGAGAAAGGTTCATATGGCTTGATCGTTTCCCCATTCTTGGTGAGGAAACTCTTTTGGGTTTGAAAATTCTCCCAAGAAGGATTTCTATAGCATAAAGGAGGAATAAGGAGGATGAATGATTAGGAGGTATAAGGAGTTTCGTACACATATTTTTTTGGTGTTCCTATGGTTGGACACCTTGATTTGGGCATCCTACTTCCTCTCTTCCCTCTTGTGAGGTTGACCTTGTTATCCTCATGTTGTTGTTTTCATGTGTAGTAAGTGGTTAAATGGTCTTATACTTTTCTTGTTGTGTGTAAATCCCCATTATACTTGTGCACATTGTGGAAGCTAGTTCCTCTCTCCCATGGGCTTCGGGAGGCTAGCATGACTTCCAACCATGGAAAGACATGTGATGATGCCTATTGGTTGGGTGGTAAACAAACTATGTTCTCTTGGAGTTGGATTCTTGTAGGAGTATTAGAGTCGAGGTCAAGTTGGAGATAGTAGAGCCTCTTGCCATCTTGGTCTTTCTCATCTTTGGAGAACATTGCCTTCACTTGTAAATAAATGTGGCTTGTTAAGTCTATACACTCTTGTAAATAATAATTATTGTACTTATTATTCCTTGAAAACTTTGGTCATTACTAAGAAAGCTTCTATTTTATTGTTGCAAGAATCTTGTGATATTATCATATTGAAATCATGAGTTTTCTTTTAGTTACATGTTATATTTGAAAGCCTTATTGTGTATAAATCTGCAAAGTATGATCATACATGTTGCATCAAAATTGTAATTTTTAGTTGTGTCTACTTTACAAGTAAAAAAATAAATAAAAATAAAACATTCTTTTAAGTTTGTAAAATCTTATGGCATTACATTTTGGTATCAGAGCCGTGGTTCAAACACGCGGACTCTTGGGTAATTTCTGTTTTATTTGTCCTTATTGTTTTGCTTTTTCTTTAAAAAAAAAGGGTTGTTCTTGGATAAGTTATGTATAAATGTTTTCCCTAATGAGGATTTGTTGTAACCTTTATTTGAGAAGGAAAGTTGATTTATTTGAAGTAATGTTAACCTCTTAGTAGGAAACTTGCTTGCAAAATTTTAGTAATTTAAACAAGAAATGAAATCAGTTTTTTCTTTCTTTTTCCTTTTCTTTTTACTTCCTTTCCATGTCAAAGTTTAGTAAGATGATTTAATTTCAAAACCAGTTTTAAATCTGTCTAAATTCCAAGTCTATTTTACCATTAGCAATTAGTTTACACTTTCCTTTTTGTGAAAATTTAATGGGTGGTTTCTTTCAAAAAAAAAATATAATAAAATTAGTTATTGTACAACTGGAAACAACATTTCCTTTATATTGTGAATTTTTTTACATGTCAATATATATATATATATATATATATATATATATATATATGTATGTATGTATGTATGTATGTATGTATGTATGTATGTATGTATGTATGTATGTATGTATGTATTTACAACTATATATACAAAAAACAAACAAAAAAATTTTAAAAAAGAAAAACACACACACACACACACACACACACACACACACACACACATAAAATGGAAGTTTAGTTTTAAAATAAAAACGTATATAGTTTTTTTTTAACAAAAAAGAAAAAAAAAAAAAATATAAACAAAATTTGGGGCGGGGTGACCCCCCACCGTGTTGCCCTCGCCTTTGTCCCCCTATTTTCCCCGCATGTAGGTCTGTCCCACCCTCCCAAGTCCTATGCGGCCCCACCCCGACTCCCAAACGTTGTCTCCCACCCCCTCCGATCCCTGTCCCCGCCACGGACCCCGCAACACGACCCCCTATGGACCAACCCCCGCAAACCCCGTCCCGCCTGGCGCCAGAACCACCGCCCGCCAAGCGTCCGAACTCGCCCCGGACCCCACACTCCCAGCCCTCCCCACTATTCGTCCCCCTCTGCGCGGCTCTGCTGCCGCCTACCCTCACACCCCTCCACGGCCATTACTCCGCCTACCACCACCTCCAAACTCCAATCAAAACCTCTGAAAAAAACAAAACCCAACAAAAATAAATAAATAGATAAATATATATATATATATATATGTTCATCAAAAATTTGGGTTTTTCTTCAACAAGCTTCACAGAAGAAAAGAAAGTACATGGATTTTACAAAAGAAAAAGAGAATCCATGGAGCCAACCTTCTATAGCTCCTCCACTGCACAAGATTTAGTTATAGTTAAATCCTTGTCTTGATTTTTCTTAGTAGCTTCTCTTTTGACTATTGTTGGTCTTATTGTAATATCTAGATTTAGATCCTTTTTGTTACTTTTTCATGTTTATCTGGCTATTGAGCCTCTTTTGTAACAGGGTATAGTCCCTTCAAAACTATTTTCCATTAATAAAAATAATAATGGTTTGAATAGTCACTAAATGACTTACACATTTTAATAAAGAATCGTGGTCTATGACCCTACTAGTATAAGTACTTTTTGTCATCCATGAATTATGACCACTAAATTATTTAGATTGAAATTGGTCTTGATCAAAATTAAAATCACAAGGATCATAAGATTTAAATATTTTCACATCATTGTAGAAGTAAGATCAATCAAAGAAATGTAATGATGATCAATGAAATAGTTCAATAGAATAAATCAAGCCATTTTTATCAAATTCATAAATAATGAAATCAACATATTTATAACAACAAACATAATTGTTATTGTTATAAATTCATCAAGTCAAGTATGATAACCTTCATAATATCATCTACAACTAGATAGAGTATTCATTCATCCAAGGTGAATTAGCGGGTATGAAATACCACCCACTTAAGTATCATCGTCCAATCATTCTTAGAATTGAAACTAACAAGATAAAAATTATACTTACTAAATATAACAACTCGAGAATAGTATAACCGTATCTTCAATCATTCGAGTTTTCAAAACTATAAAATAGTAATTCAATTGGCTATAACATTTAAATTCACCAAGTTTTTGCTAAAATAGTAAAATTTTATGATGTTTTCCAGATTATCCAAACAATATTTTAGTCAAAATTATAATAAAAGATATAAAATATTTATTTTTATAAAAATAATAGGTGTGAAAAAGGAGGTTTTCATTTCATCCATATTTTCCCAAGTCGCACTTTTTTCATAAAATTGGTCCCACTTTAGACCTTATATCGATTTATTTATCTATTTCACAAGTGCATCTTACGAGTTTCCAGAACCCTTACAAGTAAAACTATGATGACTCCCGGATCCCGAACACCGTAAAGATTTCCAATTATTCACATGTAATAAATCTGATACATACTTACTAAGTAAATAGATATTAAAACATCATGCATATTGGATAGTGCAAGAGGCAACACTAGCCAATATGTTATAAGGCTGATCACTTCAATAATTTCAAAGGGTCCAACATAGTGAGGTGATAGTTTGGCTTCCTTTCCAAATGAAATTGAACTTTTCTTAGGATTAACCCATAAGAAAACTTTATCTCCTTGTTCAAATTTTTTGTCAACTCTCTTTAAATCAGCATAGCTTTTCTTCCTATCGGTAGCTTTGTTTCAATCGTTCACAAATGAGCTTCACGTATTGTTACATTTCGAGATCCTAAAAAAATTTCTTCTATGTTTTCCCAACTGACATGTGTTCTATACTTATTTCCATTCAAGTCCTCAAAAGGATCCATTTTCAGTGAGGAGTGGTAAGTGTTATTATAGGAAAACTCATCCAAGTGGTAGGAATTCTTTCCATTTATACTATTGATCCATACAAGGTACATCCCGAGAATTTTTCATCACTTGATTTACCCTTTATGTCTTTCTAACTATTTTCGATGGTACACAAAACTGAAATTCATATTTTCCCTAAAGCGGTATTCAAGGTTTTCCAAAAAGTAGGATAGCATAGGATCTCTATATGAAATTTTCAATTCAAGTAGTACATTGCGTAGCCTAAAAATATCGTGCACGAACCTTTACGTAATTGTAGGTGAATCATATTTCAAATTCCCTGAAATAAAATGAGGTACTTTAGTTATCTTTTCAACTATAATGATAATTACATCATATTAATTCTTTGACATAGGAAGTCCTTACAAAAATCCATACTTGATTACCTTCCATTTATGATGTTCAATGTTATGAGGATACAACAATCTGTAAGATGAAAATGTTCAACCCTTAACTTTTTGACATTCTAAGCAATGTGATACATAGTTCACTATATCCATTTTCATCCCTTTCCAAAAATATTGTTTTTTTACATCAACAAGAATTTTAATCACTCCAAGATTTCTAGAATAAGGAGCATCATGAAATTACTTTATCACTTTCATCCTTAGTTCATTTTCCAAAGGTACATAAACTCAATTTTCATAACTTAGGAATCCTTCATTGTCAAATTTGAATCCTATATATATCATATCATTAGGATTCACAACAAGCATTGTTTTAACCAGCTACTAATAAGAATCATCCAACATTTCTTTCTTTAGGTCATCTTTGAATTGGTTTTTCAAAGTGACAAGGGTGGAAATATACTTCCTACAACTTAACACATCTGCTAGTTTGTTTTCCTTACCTTTTATATAGTTGATATAAGAGTTATACTATGATAGAAATTCCAACTATCTTCATTGCCTTGCATTCAAGTTCAGCTACGTAAAGATGTACTTCAGCCCAAGATGATTTGTTTTCATTTCAAATATATTTCCTAAAAGGTAATGTCTCCAAACTTGCAAAACATGCACAATGACAACAAGATTTAAATAATAGGGAGTGTAATTCAGCTCATGCACCTTGAGATATCTACTCTCATACACAATTACATGATCATTTTGTCAAAAATACCTCCTAATCCTTCACGAAAGACATCTATCACTACTATAAGGTTGCCATTAGGATCATAAAATTTTAACATAGGTGATATAGTTAATTTTTCTTTCAACAAATTGAAACCGTTTTCATACTTTTCAGACCATACAAATTTCTTATCTTTTTTTTTGCATCTTGGTGATTAGATTGGCAAATTTTGAGAAATATTTCACAATTTTTGGTAATATCCACCCAATCCCACAAAGCTTCTCACTTCATGTACATTTTTGGTTTTACGTCTTTCAGCTTATTTTTGCAATTTTATATGGATCTACGAAATCACATCCTTGTTCATTATGTGTCCCGAATATTGCACTTTGTTTTGATAAAATGAACACTTATAGAGTTTAGCATACAATTTTATCTTCCTTAACACATGTAAAATAATCTTGAGATGTTCCTTATGCTCTTCAAAACTTTTAGAATAAATGAGAATATCATACAAGAATACTTGCACAAAATTTTCCAAGTAAACTTGAAAGATATTATTCATGAAATTCATAAAAGCTATTCTAGCATTGGTAAGCTCAAAAGGTAACACAATGAATTCATAGTGTTCATGCCTTTTCTTTAAGCAAGTATATAGTTTCCGAATAGTGAGCTAACCTTTATATACCTATGAATATGTCATATGACCATAAAGGACCTAAATATAGGGCTACTTCATTGGTAAAGCTTGGCAATTCAAGTGTTGTGCAAATCAAGCATTTTTAATAGTGTGGCCAATATTGTTCTCATCTTGAACAAACCATGTATTTTTCATAAAACCATATTTTATTTGAGCTTTATATGAAAATTTTGTTGAAACAAAACATTCAATAACACTAGTATCAAATAAAATGGTTACACGTAATCCATATAACTTACATTTAACTTCAACTAGCGTAACTTAATTTTCAACTTGTTTGTGTCACACGCACCATGAATGAGATGTTTGTCAATTTCCATCTTTCTTTCTTTGAGAAAAATTATTGGCATAATGGTTTAGACCACGATGTAGCAGCCCCCAAATGGTCCTTTCCTTTCAGATTTATTTTCATTGTTGACTATATTTTTCTACCAATTCTATTTTTTATTTGCAGCGGTCTTAACTGTTGTGTTTTTCTCATCATTCCCATTACCCTTCCTATTTTTACTATTAAATTTTTTCCATGCCACATTATTAGATGCTAATGGTGATGATGCACTAAAAATTTCCTTTTTATTTTGTTCTCGTTGTGCAAAAAAATCCTATAGTTTTTGTTCATGTATTATAGTCATTTCAAAGCCAACTTCCATAGTTGATGTCTCATGGTGTAGACACCTAAAATTGGGCCGCAACCTTCTAAGCCCCTTTCAACTCACATACCCCTTACCGTGACCCATTTCACACATTTTAATTAATTAATTAATTAATTTAATTATCAATAATATGTTAATTACCACCTCACCCTCCACCTCACCTGGACCCATTCCAAGGGCATATAACTAACTAAGACTAGGTCATTAATCCTAGCATTGAGTCATCACTTCACTTAATTAACTAAGACTCTCTCAAAAACTAATACTTATTATTAACCACTTCTTCCATTAATTCCCCACATGTTTAAATGTGAACCAAGACTCCTAGCATACAATCAAATCTTGACCCACAAAGAAAAAGGGAAGAAAAGGGCTATTTTAAGAAAATGGGAATATTTCTCCCTTCGATGTCGGTTATTCCTTGGCTAGCACTAGTCATGGAAATTCCCTATGTTTATTTAAATAAGGATTTCCAAATCTTTCCCCGGATTGGTATTTTGGGTTGGATTTTTGGATTATTCATTTAGACTCTTGCATTCGATTGAGCATCCAACAATCAAACATAGCACTGTGAGTGTTCCTGTTATTCACCGAAACCAAACTCTTGCTCCATAGTCTCGAGATCGTTCATAGGGAAGGACATAGGCTTCATTTTCATGACACTAATTCCAAACCCATTTTTCCTATGAATGCCCACCACCTACCGCATATTCCAATCTCCAGGTCTTCATATAAGTATCTTAACCAACCTTTTAGTTCCTAAATTTTGTTTTAGATCTCTTATTGTCTTCTATTGAATTAATTCTTTCTCACCCAAATATAATCCGTCACACATCTACAGGTACCTTACCAAACCAAACCTATCTTCCTTTATAATCACCTCTTTCACCCTTGCTGAGCCTTTACCTAAATCCCAACTCCTTCCATAAGCCTTCAAACAATATGTGAAATCCTAGAGATCCTAGATCAACCTCGTTTCTATCTCAAAGCATCCAATTTACCCTATCGTGATCGGTTAGCCAACTGACATTGGCTATAAACTAGTGACCAACATTAATTATCCAACGAACATCGGATATGAAATAGTGACTAGTGTCGGTTCCCAACCGGCATCGGTCTTTGTGTCTTGCATTTTCCCTCAAATCAGGTGAGCTAATATACGTACACAAAACCTCTCAAAACATCCCACAACATCACTTAGATCTCCATATCACCCTCTCGTTATACCTACGTAACTTAACAACCCACCACCTACTTTAGATTTAATATTATACTCACTATTTTGATTCGATTTAAATTATTGTGTTTGTGTGAGATACCTAAAATATACAACTACGAGTAGCACTCTCTATTTCATGTTGTTTATTTATATTATTTTGTTTCAAACGTAGATTGATATCCTATTATGAAGTACGATGCTTCCTGGATCTAGCTTTCACTAGGGAATCCACCAACCAATATTTTTAATTCTATCTTATGGTCTTGTTTTCTTTTAAGGTATTCCTTCCAAAATAAAAAAGAGTGGTCTCAATCGGCCTAGTATTCAATGGTGCACAACCTCTTGAAGACATCCAGGGTATTCCTTGTATACCATATTTCTACCTTAAAAGTTTTTCTTATACGTACGCTACTTATTGGTGAAACTTTTGGCACACCAGTGGGACCCTTATTATTTGTGGGTTATTTTATTCATATAGGATTACATTTTTTTCTTATTTTATTTCTAAATATTCACAAAATATATACTTTGGTAATATTCTATTTCTTCAAGTACGTGTATCATATCTCAAAAGAATGTCTGTGAACCCTAATCGTTATGCCAGAAAGGGAAGGCATGTCGACTCAAACCCTCAAGTTGACCACTGTTCAAAGCATGGCGATGACTCCATTCCAGCTTTTCTTTTGGGCTAGGATAAAATGGGAGGAAAACCTCCCTTGGATGATATTCGCTTTACTTCATCGATAGTGGATTTATCCCTTCATCTCCCCCTATTCCTCGAATAGCTTTAGCAAGACTATGGGAAACTTCAATCTAGGTGGGGATGTGAAGGGAGAATCTTCTCTTCCTCTACAGCCATTTGTTAACACCCCTACCAAAGAATAAAGAGTGATTAGGAAGGAGACCCTACATCTTCTCTTCCCCCTAAAAATACCTCTAGTGATGGTGGGATCTTGGGTGGGAGCTTGGGCGGTCCACTGGGCTCAACCCCACTATTTAGATGAGTTACAAAACCATCTATCTTAGACACACTAGGAAGATTGTGAGAAAACAAGGAGGAGAGGCGGTGAGTACGCACAGAGGGTAGAGGTGGACACTCACAATAGAAATCAAATCCTTATCCCAAATAACTATTTCTTGAGATATCCGTGGATCGCGACTTTTGGGGCTCCAACTAATAATGTTAATGGGAATCTCTCATTCGAGATGTACTACAAAAGAATCCATAACTTAAAATCACTAGACTTGCTAAGAGAAACCCATGTGTAACCTTTGGAGATGAAGTCCTAGAAATAGAATCATTTTATCAAGATCATGCCCTAATTTGCATATTCATTGGACTATTTCTTAGCCTACATGTATTACATGAATGGATCTCAAAGCATTAGATCCCTCTTATCAAAGATACGTTAGATTTGTACCCTTGTGCTAAGGGAATTTTCATTTTTTTTAATCCATAGCTAATAACGACATCATTACTAAATAAATTTAGGTCTCACAAAAAAATACCTTATTCTAAAACCTTGGTTTCCATCATTCAACCCTCTCAATTAATATTTTTCCCACAAGCCAATCTAGATCAGATTAGCTCACCTACCTCTTCAATTATGGGATGAAAATTCTCTGATAGCCATTGGAAATACCGTGGGCAACATCATCAACATTGAATCCAAAACCTCCATTTCAACACATACTACATATGAAATAATACTTTTGAGGTGAATACTTCAAAGGATCTTCCATCTCACATTGAACAGAAGGTACAAAATCAAACTTAGACTCATCCTCCGTAATCCGAGGGCTGCATTTAAAATGTCAAAAATATTTTTATTCAGGACACTCTACTTCTAATTGAAAGATGGTAAAACATAAAAATAAAAATGCTAAGCTGTTTGAAAAATCCCTCCCAAATCTTTTTGTATTTGAACCTAAGGATATCTTTGTTTCTAATGATGAGGAGGAAGACACTATGGAAATGGTCCTATTGATGGTGAATCACAAGCACCCTAAATTTCTGCAACTCGATGGGTTGAGACTCTCAAAGTGCGATTGCATAACATGGAGCTTTTCCCAAGTGTGGGACCTTGCGAATGGGAAAGCTCTCCCGATGAAGGCCGTTCCTACTCTCTGTTCATATGCACACATAAAAATGTAGAGGGTTTACAAAAATCCTAATCTAACTTTCCAAGGAGACAGGTAAGAAAATACATAAAATAAAACCTAAACTACAAAGGTGATGCACCGAGGAATGAAGAACACTGTCTTGCCAATAAACACAAACCATAAAATGCAATGCAAGATCATGCACAAATAACTTGATTTATGGTGAAAGATCAAGAGGATGTAAATGAACACAGAGAGGGTTGAAAATCATCCATAGACATGCATTATTTTCTCCAGAGATTGACACAATACGCTACAAAATGCCAAGAGGCAAAGTTGCATTACAGCTTTAGATGAAAGGTTTGAACTCCACAAATCCACCTCGCCAAAGAGAAGAAGGGAGGAGAAAAACAAGAATGTCCAACCTTTAGAAATAAGCCCCTCCTTACAATTTATAGGAAGAATGAGAGATAAAAGAGAGAGGAAATCCAAATCTACACCAACCACCTCCAAGTTGCATTTAATTCATCTCATTATGGTGGTAGGCGAGAACCCCAACAAACCTGAAAAGTGGCAAACTGTATTTTGAATTTTTAAGAACTTTTTCCCACCCAATTATAGATATCCAATCATAGTTGGATAGAGGACCTCGTAAGCTTTCCAAAAAGTCCAACCTTGCATGAATCCGAGCTCCCTGTGAAAAGTTATGGCCGTCTGAATATCTCTGGTCGGGTCTGCTTCTGCCGCTGCTCGAATGTTGCGCCTCTTGAAGGTGCACCATAGGTGCATCCATATTTTTTTCGACATCCTCTTACCTGCACTAAAGGCACATCCATATTTTTGTCAACATCTATGTTGTGCACCCTTAACCTGTGCCCTGGAGCATCCATTTTCGTGTCAACATCCTTTGTTGTGTGCCTTTAACCTATGCCCTGGCGCATCCATTTTCGTGTCGACACCCTTTGTTGTGCGCCCTTTACCTGCGCCTTGGCACATCCATTTTCATGTTGACACCCTTTTCTATGTGCCCTTTACCTGCACCTTGGCACATCCATTTTCGTGTCGACACCCTTTGCTATGCACCCTTTACCTACACCCTGGTGCATCCATTTTCGTGTTGACACCCTTTGTTGTGCGCCTTTAACCTGCGCCCTGGCGCATCCATTTTTGTGTCGACACTCTTTGCGTTTCTTTGATTTCCATATTCTTCTGCTTGTCTAAATCTATCCGGGGAAATATATATACAACAGGTCCCCGAAACCCCTTTAAGAGAGATCAGAACTCATGCAAATAACAAAACATCTAGGGGTGAAACATAGAAGATTGGAAACATTGAACCAAGTGAATCTGTAGTGGCTAAGGAGAATGTTCCTCCTCGATGCTCAAACAATACAAATCATTCAATCATAGATCTTGAATTTTTATTCCTTTACAAAAAGATTCTCGAGGATTGGATTACAGCTTCATAAAAAGAAGAAAATTCTTGCACAAAAATCAGCGAATAAGTTACTAATTTATTGTTATTTTATTGATGTTAGGTTGTTGTTCTTTGCTGGTTTTGGTACTTTTCTTGGTAGATTACTTCTCTGATTTTGGGTTGTATTGTTAAATCCTGATTTTGATCATCTTTTATCCTAGTAAAATTTTTATATCTTATTTTTAAGCCTTTTTGTACAAGGGTATAGTCCCTTTTAGAAAACTATTTACCCATATTAAAAATATATAAATTCTTTTTCTTTTATTTTCTCTAAAAGATACCTTTCCTTTAGTGTAAATTAAAATGAACGCTTATTTATTTCTTATTTCTTGCATTAGTGAAAGACATTATCTTTTCTACTCATTATTGCTCTCATCCAATTTCATTTTTCTATTTGGGTTTAAAAACTGTTGCATTTCATCCTTGTATTCTTGTATTTATCTCACATAGTCTAAATAGAAATCCAATATAACTAAGGTCATGACCAGGTTCAGGATTTGGTTATTAAACATAGTTCACTATTGCACACACTTATTTTTTGAATCACTCAAATAAATAATACACTTCTTAAACACTCCCAAATTCCGAAAGAAGCTATCAAGGATATAAAAACCCATTGATAGTGGTCCTCGACCGTGTTCTAGCCGAATGTCATATTAGAGCTCGGATCTCGGTACCAAAATGTATATCAAGGAATCCCCGCCAAAAATTCTCGAAACCATCCATATCTAGATTTTAGGTACCTTGTAACTATTCCCTTCTATATATTTATATTCAGTCCTAAGGATCCAGCCATTACAACACTAAAATATGATTCCTAGGAGAGCGTTTTTGTTAGTTTTGCTTGTGGATTTTTGTCGTTCTTTCTTATCTTCTACTATTTGATGTCCGATTTCGTACTTCATCAATTTTCTTTATTTTTCACACTCACCATGACAACCAATTAATTCTTATTCTTTGAGCTTTTTAGATTAGATTTTCTACACACAACTTCTTTCTTGGCTTATTGGCCTCTTACTTTCCCACCGGCATCAGTTTAGTAACTTTTATCCTACAAAATTGTCAAGGGCAATTTGCAGATAACCATACCCAAAAATTTTGTTTTGGCCCCAAGGAAGTTTGACAACGTTCGAAAGAAGCCAAAAATTATCTTCCAAAAATCAAGTTTTAAGGACTTAGCCATTTTCCAGTCTTTTCAGAAAGGGCGCTGATAAGTTCCTGTTGACATACTGAAGAGTGCGCCAAAGGGCGCTGATAAGTTCTTGTCAACATGCTGATAAGTGCGCCCATTTCCAAAGGCGCTGATAGGTTCCTGTCGACATGCTAAAGAATGCGCCAAGGCGCAAGGAAGATCATGTTGACACGACAAATGGTGCGCCAAGGTGCAAGGAAGTTCATGTTGACACGACAAATGGTGCGCCAAGGCGCAAGGAAGTTCATGTTGACACACAAAACGGTGCGCCAAAGGGCGCAAGGAAGTTCATGTTGACATGCCAAACGGTGCGCCAAAGGGCGCAAGGAAGTTCATGTTGACATGCCAAATGGTGCGCCAAAGGGCGCAAGGAAGTTCATGTTGACATGCCAAACGGTGCGCCAAGGCGCATGGAAGTTCATGTTAACACAACAAAAGGTGCGCCAAAGGGCGCTGATAAGTTCCTGTCGACATGCTGAAGAATGCGCCAAAGGGCGCTGATAAGTTCCTGTCGACATGCTGATAAGTGCGCCCATTTCCAAAGGCGCTGACAATGTGATGTCGACATGCTGAAATGTGCGCCAAGGCGCTGAGAAGTCGCTGTCGACATGCTGAAAAGTGCGCCATTTTACACAAGAGTGGTTTCTTCTTGGGATCCATTGATCATTTTTGTAAGATATTTAAAAAGCATGTTGGCATACACGATGACTTCATCCATGTTGCACCATGGGATGTTGCCATCCAAAAACTTGCCCAAGTCAATTGTTGACTTTTTAAATATCTTTGTAAATATTTGTTGGCTCCTTTTTGCCTTCTTTCCTTCTCCTCTCTTCTATAAATATTGGAATACTTGTTGTATTCAGGGTGAACATTTTTTAGATGAAAATAGAAGTGAGGAGAGAAAGACTTTGAGCTTTCTTGTAACAGAAGAAAACAATAATACAAATATTAAGACTTTGTGCTCAATAGTCTGTGTTATGTATTAGATCTTCCTTACGTTAGATCTGTATGTGTTTAATCTGTTGGATTCATATCTACTTTTCTCGTCATTTGCTCATCAAGATTGCTTTGTTTATTTATGCAAGTAGGTTTGGCTCATTTACTACCAACCCAAAAACATAAATCTTCCACCTTTCTGCTTTGGAATTCATTTCTTTTCTTCTTTCGGATCTGTTCTTTCTCTTTTCCCTCTCTCATTCCTTTCTCTTCACAGCTGAAACACTCTACTGGGATGAGATCCCAAACCCCCGAAGGTAGAATCTGTGAGACTTGCATAGATTCCTGCTGGTAGAATAGCAATAAACCAGTTTCGCTTTGCTGACTCAAAGAGGGGCTAAGCCATGCACACTGTTGGCTCGCCTATCCATAGATCTCGTCCCCGCGATGATTTTCGGACCAACAGCTTTTGGTGACTCCACCGGGAACGAATAGATATGTCGATCTATGATGGTAGTAAGATAAAAATCGAAAAAAATCAAAAGATTGCCGGTTTGCTTGCAAATCAACTTTTTGTTAAACATCCAAAAATTTGCAAAAGTGCTCAAATTGAAAAATTTTCTTCTCGAGAGTCATAGATCTCGGTCCAGCTTAAAGATATTTAGTTTGCTTTGAGTTTTTGAAAAAATCAGTATTTTTCCATAGATATGAGTTTTTGGCTGTTTGCAAAAAAGTTTGAAACCCTCTGAAAAAATTCAAAATCAGATCAGAAAATCAGCTTACTAATCTTCCCTGCCGTCTTATCCTCATTGTAATTTGTCATTTAACCGCAATCGGTTTTTTGAAGAGGATAGTTTTTAAATATCTAGAAAAGTATTTGCTGCTGGTTTTTGTCAGAAAAACCAGAAAATCAGCCAATACAACCAAAAAGAAAGTTTAAATCTGCGCCATAACATTGCAGATCTGGAAGGTACACTGGCAAGTGAACCTTTTATGCGCAGCAAGAGAGCCCGTGGAGATGCTGATCCTACTTTCGATCTGCTTCAGAGGCACAATTTCAGCGTAACACCAGCATGTTTTTCAGCGCTAAGCTTAGCTAGCCGGTCATCCAGGAGCGTCTCACCTCCACGAAGAAAATTCTGTTACAAGGAGCATCTACGTCCCTTTGTAGTGCCTTGCTACTCAGCGGAACTACACTTCCAGCTTGTGTTCTCTTTCCTGCTTTTCAAATGGCGGTTCCATGGGGAAACGCGATGGGTCCGTTGGCTTTACCACATCTAGTTCACGCTCCCTCACGGAAATCGAAAGAATTTTCCCAAATTTAACGGAAGCGTAAAATCAAAGCGAGGGATTCCCACATATCTACATTCATTATGTCATGCAGTATTTATGATGTGACCCACGAAGATGTGTCGGTTCGCCTTTTTCTGGAAACCCTACAAGGGCCTGCAGCTGAATGGTTTCAGCATTTGCCGGCCGGATCTATCACCAGTTGGGCCACCTTACGGGATGCTTTCGAAGACAGATACAAGCCTTCAGAGGATGCGTTTGCATTATTATCACGAATCACTCACCTGAAGAAGGAGGCGAATGAGACCATGCGTGATTTTATCACCCGGTTCAATGCACTAATCAACCGTGTCCCGGTTGCCATGCTTCCAACGCCGGAAAATCAAAAGTGTTTCTTCGTAAACGCCATGAGCTCAAAAGTTAGTTTCTTGCTCCTTCAAGAGCGAGTTGCCACCTTGATTCTCGCTCAAGCCGCTGCCATTCGCATAGAGGATAATCTGATAATATCTGGTGAATTAAAAAAGGAATCAGCAAAGCCTAAATCTTTGGGCCCTTTTCCCACCACTTCGTCTGACCCAGCATTCCAAAAGATGGCGAACGATTTGCTCGCATTAAAGAAGCAGTTGGCCCAGGCCTCTCCCAGTTCCTCATACTGGGATATCCCGCAGAGGAATTTTGTTCCTAACAATGTTTCACAAAGACCGCGCTTACCTACAGCTGCTCCGCGGTTGGCACTTGAGGCCCCTCCGATCAATGCTCTGGCCGAAATTGAAGAAGAAGAGCAGTACTATGAAGAACCTTTGTCTCAGGGCGAAGATGATCAAGATGTCGGTGAACCGACTGCGACTCTACTATCGGGTATATGGAATTTGATGAGGAAGAATCTGATGAAGAAGAGGGTACCCAGGGGTACGCAAGCGGGCAGTCATATGCTGTTTTTACTCGCTCACAAGGAAAAGAAGTGGAAGTTGCTGCCCATGTCCAGTAGGAGAAGGCCGTGTCAAACGCGCCTCCGATCATTGCTAAAAGAGGTAATCCTCTTCCTACTCAACTCCCTGGCAAATCTTTTATGAAGAAAATTTTTCCCCCTATCTCTCCTCCAAATCAATCCTCTCACATTCCTACTAAGACCACCAATCCTATTCCATCATCGCGAGGTGAGGGACTCATTCCTTTACCAACGCAACCCTTGGCCGCATTTGATATTATAGATCATGCAAAAAAGACCAAGATCCAAATGTCCGAAGCTGAGTATCTTCACTCAAACCTCGAACAACTTGTAAGATTAACTAAGTATATCCAAAGTCAAGCTGTTATACCTAATCAGGCTTCCCCAAAAGGAATCCTTTCCACTCCCCCTGAATCCCATATAAATGTTGCTTCAACATCTGACGTCAGGCAAGATAGAACCTTTCTATCTCTCTCTCTCATCAATGGTCACAAGTTTGAGTAATTGCATAATTGATTCCGGGGCTTCTGATAACGTCATGCTTTGGCAAAAGTCACCCATGCTTTGGGCCTCACTCTTACCAAGCCTTTCAGCAGATGTTATTCCTTAGAAACTAAGCAAGTCCTGTTGGTTGGCCAAATCAAGGATGTGCAATTTGCATTTGCGGCTTTCTCGGATAAAAGAGTAAAAATGACAGTCCTCGTTGCTAACATTCCGGCAGCATATGGAATATTCTTTGGGAAGAAGTTTTGCAATGCGGTTGGTGGAGAAATTCATATGGACTGGTCCAAAGCTAGAATTCCAGTCAAAGGCGTAATGCAGACTTTGGAGCCTGAATCACAAAAGAAATACTTGGTTACCAGCTCTGAAGACCCCAAAGCTCAAATCCTTTTTGAATCATCAGGGATGGGGAATTACTTCTTATCTACTGAGACGGATAAAACAGGGGCTGTTCTCATTCAGGAAGGAGATCTTAATAAGATCTGGACATTGCAATTCGATGGGAGCTGTGCAACTAGTGGATGTGGCGCTGGGCCGTCTTGATATCTCCTGAGGAAGAAGTCATTCCTCTCTCTTTCAAATTGCAGTTTTTCAACACTAACAATACTGCTGAGTATGAGTCTCTCTTACTCGGTATGCAAGCCGCAAAAGAAAGAGGAATAAAAAATCTAAAAGTACAAGGTGATGCTGAGCTAGTTGTAAATCAAGTCAAAAGGATTTACCAAGTAAAGAATGAAAGGCTCAGGCACTACCGTAATGCGGTATGGGACAGCATTGAGGAGTTTGATGCCTTTTCAATTGAATCAATTCCAAGAGCTCAAAATGACATGGCTGATTCATTGGCTGTCTCAGCATCTCTCATGCTCCCACATCCAGGTTTGAAAATGAACAAGTACACCATTGAGGTGGTTTTCCGCCTGAGCGTGCTGGATAATTCTCAGCATTGGCAGGTGTTCAACGATGATAATCAACTCATTGCCTTTCTGGAAAAATCAGAAAATTTTAACGAGTTGTATTTCGAAGGATCCACCTCTACATGCCGTGAATCAATCAACGGTCAAAACCACGAATCAAAGGAGAACGATGGCATATGTCAGCTCAAGGGAAATAAAATTCCAAAGGGCCTGGTTTCTCTGGAACGCCTGTTTGACAGGCATGACCGTTTTGTAAAAAGAAGAAGCAGGACGACCCTAGCTCATCCCCAGAAACCGAACCGGTCAATTTAGGTTCGATAGAACACCCGCAGTTCGTGAACATTGGAAAATGTTGCACGCCTGAAGAGAAGCAAAAATTCGTCAAGTTGCTAAAGAAATACATGGATGTATTGGCATGGTCCTATGCCGATCTAAAGTCTTTCAAGCTGAAGGACGTCCAGCACAACATCCCATTGAAAGAAGGTGCCAAACCCTTTCGTCAGAAACAGAGGCACTATAATCCCAAGATCTCGGGCACCATCCAGATAGAATCCAGTAATAAGAACCTAGTGACCATCATACGGAAGCTAGTTGATGAGAATCAGCGGTCCTGGCACAAGTCATTATACGACGCTTTGTGGGCAGATCGTATTACTCCCAAGAGGTCTCTCTGTATGTCACCTTTTCAAGTGTTATATGGCACTGATGCCGAGCTTCCCATTTCTGTGAACTTCCTGCTCTGCGCTTGGCACGAGCGATTGAAGATGAAACTTTCCAGAATTCTCTAGAAAAGAGAATCATGTATCTGGCAGAACTTGAAGAAAAGAGAGTGAGAGTGGTCGACAGAATCACTGAACATCAGAATCAAGTTAAGAGGCTTTTTGATAAGAAGGCCAAGCAAAGGGATTTTCAAGTGGGAGATCTCGTCCTTTTATGGGACAAGCGAAGAGAACCAAAGGGCATGCATGGAAAGTTTGATTCCCTGTGGAGAGGGCCCTTCAAGATCAAGCAGCTCAATGGAGAGAATAGTTTCTATCTCTCATATCTGGATGGAACCGAACTCCCGCTTCCTTATAGCGGGCAGCATCTGAAGATCTTCAGGAAGTAGAGCTTGCTCTCTTCTTTGTACAGTTTTGCTTTTGTTGTGTGTTTGCTTCCGTCGTGTGTTTGCTTTTGTTTTGTTGTGTGTTTTCTTTCGTTCCCCCTCCGGTCGCCCTTGTTTTTGACTCTCCAACCCAATGGATAGGCACATGAAAATTTGGGATTCTCTACCCTTAAGTTTCACTCAAAGATAGTCCCCAGAAAGAGCCAGCTGTTATCCTGCAAAATTGTCAAGGGCAATTTGCAGATAACCATACCCAAAAATTTTGTTTTGGCCCCAAGGAAGTTTGACAACGTTCGAAAGAAGCCCAAAATTATCTTCCGAAAATCAAGTTTTAAGGACTTAGCCATTTTTCAGTCTTTTTAGAAAGGGCGCTGATAAGTTCTTGTTGACATGCTGAAGAGTGCGCCAAAGGGCGCTGATAAGTTCCTGTCGACATGCTGATAAGTGCGCCCATTTCCAAAGGTACCGATAGGTTCCTGTCGACATGTTTGAAGAATGCGCCAAGGCGCAAGGAAGATCATGTTGACACAACAAATGGTGCACCAAGGCACAAGGAAGTTCATGTTGACACGAAAAATGGTGCGCCAAGGCGCAAGGAAGTTCATGTTGACACGCCAAACAGTGCACTAAAGGGCGCAAGGAAGTTCATGTTGACATGCCAAACAGTGCGCCAAAGGGTGCAAGGAAGTTCATGTTGACATGCCAACGGTGCGCCAAGGCACATGGAAGTTCATGTTAACACAACAAAAGGTGTGCCAAAGGGTGCTGATAAGTTCCTGTCGACATGCTGAAGAATGCGCCAAAGGGCGCTGATAAGTTCCTATCGACATGCTGATAAGTGCGCCCATTTCCAAAGCGCTGACAATGTGATGTCCACATGCTGAAATGTGCGCCAAGGCACTGAGAAGTCACTATCGACATGCTGAAAAGTGCACCATTTTACACAAGAGTGGTTTCTTCTTGGGATCCATTGATCATTTTTGTAAGATATTTAAAAAGCATGTTGGCATACACGATGACTTCATCCATGTTGCACCATGGGATGTTGCCATCCAAAAACTTGCCCAAGTCAATTGTTGACTTTTAAAAATATCTTTGTAAATATTTGTTGGCTCCTTTTTGCCTTCTTTCCTTCTCCTCTCTTCTATAAATATTGGAATACTTGTTGTATTCAGGGGTGAACATTTTTTAGATGAAAATAGAAGTGAGGAGAGAAAGACTTTGAGCTTTCTTGTAACAGAAGAAAACAGTAATACAAATATTAAGACTTTGTGCTCAATAGCTGTGTTATGTATTAGATATTCCTTACGTTAGATCTGTATGTGTTTAATCTGTTGGATTCATATCTACTTTTCTGTCATTTGCTCATCAGTATTGCTTTGTTTATTTATGCAAGTAGGTTTGGCTCTGTTTACTACCAACCCAAAAACATAAATCTTCTGACCTTTCTGCTTTGGAATTCATTTCTTTTCTTCCTTCGGATCTGTTCTTTCTCTTTTCCCTCTTTCATTCCTTTCTCTTCGCAGCCGGAAAACACTCTACTGGGATGAGATCCCAAACCCCCGAAGGCAGAATCTGTGAGACTTGCATAGATTCCTGCTGGTAGAATAGCAATAAACCAGTTTCGCTTTGCTGACTCAAAGAGGGGCTAAGCCCTGCACACTGTTGGCTCGTCTATCCATAGATCTGTCCAGGTGACAGATTTTCGGACCAACAAGAACTGATATTGGTTCTACCATCCAACCAAAACTGGTTCACCGACTAGTATCGGTCTCTATGTTTTTGAATTTCTGTCAAAAACATCAACCTATTTTAGCCTACCAAATTCAATTAATTTTTTTGAGTTTCGTCACTTTCACATACTCCAAAACACCTAATTTTCATCCTCCAATTTTTTTAGACTCACCAATAGGCACGAGCTCTTTATTTTTAAGTGAGTTGTATACCGTTACCTACTACCCTATCTCTACCTTCTATTTCTTCACCAATGGATCCTAATTGACATGCGATCATACTAGATGGTGATGAGGAATTCTCTAGATTCCTTGGTCATAACACCAAGGCCTTGGAACATTACCTTGCACATTCTTCCACCCTTGACTTATCAATTCAACCTCTTTATGGAATTTCTACTTCTATGCCCCCAATTCTACCACCTCGCCATATTGGAAAATGCTAATGTAGCTTCCGAAAGTACTCTAGCATTGACCAACCCCATATCACAATTGCCTGCTTCCCAAGTGAACTTTAGACCTTCAACATATTATATCCCTTCAATATCTTCCATACCCTTATCCATGGCCCCTCTTATAGGGGTCCCTTCATCATCACCACCTTATGTAGACATCCATATGTAATTGCCAATTACATCGACCTCTTCTACCCCCTTTCATATTTTTGTGGTTTCTTTGCCCCAAAATATTTCACTGTCACTATGAGGATATTTTCACAAGCTCCACCCACATACACCTTACCTTAGACACATCCTATCGCCTCCACTTCATACTCAAGGTATTTTCCCTCCTCTTCTATCACTTCTTACATACCTATGCCTCAATTCACATACTTGACACCCCCATAGACGGTATGTATGTTACAAGTCAGTCATCTTATCAAGCCCCTTATACCTTAGGGGACGTACCTCAATCAAATTCTACCACGTATCTCATCAAAATGATGATGGAAAAAATGTAGACACTTGAGGCCTCTATTTCTGGATCTCTTAATTACCTAACCTGTGATCAGATTTGCTATGAACCAATTCATCCCTCCATATCTATTCATCCATATCTCATGCAATGGGAGTTACTTGAATTCAAATTTTTTAATAGTAATGAGGAATGTCAACAAAACTTGTGTTTTTTTAATCACATATGTTATTTGATAGGCCACGATGATGTGTTTCTCCTTTTAACGTTTCCCATGTCCGTTGAGACTCCGCTTTAGACTAGTATATTTTTTTCCTAGGAACTCGGTCTTATCCTTCAACCAATTGACCTAGACCTTCCTTTATCATTTCTTAATCAATATCTTGAAAAAGGTCTCTATGATGGACTTATATTATATTCTCCAATATGATGATGAATCTATTATTAATTTCGCATGTTGGAGGGGCATAATTAATCATCTCTCCATCTATCTATGACACTATGAACTCATATAGTTGTTTACTAGGGCATGTGCTAGACACATATCCCCAAATATTCAAGTTCAAATCTTTCGTATGTTTGACAAAGCTTTCACTATGGCTAAGAATCTTGAAAGCCACACCCTTGAAGAAGAAACTTAAATCGCATAACAAGAGCATTACCTTAAGATCTAATGTATCTTCTTCCAAATGACCTAACAAATATTCCATGTCCAAAGGATCTACCAATGTAGTGGTTATGAAGTTTTTCCACCCTTCTCATCCATCCAATCAACCCAAACCTCATGTGAATCTCTCATCTATTAAAAATATTCAATACAAATATGAACATAGGAGTTACACTCCCATCGGAGAGCCATATTATTTCTTATTGGACAAGCTATTAAAGGTCAATTGGGGCTGTCACTCTTCCTCATATCAAACCACAAACTAGTTTTAACCGCTCTCTTCCCACACTGCCTGGTATAAGAAGAATGATTTTTGTAATTACCACTACATGAGAATCCATAGTAGTAATGGAAATTGCAAAATTTCAAAAACATTATCCCATTAATGTTAGATAACATTATCTTGTCTAAAAAATCCTAACATACCCGCCAATGAAAACTTGGACCTCTTAAAAAATCAGTTCCTAATCATGCCCCCTCATCAAATCATGTTGGAAGGACATCTAAAGAAGAAACAAATGTCCCGATGGTTCATGTAATCTATAATTCAACATCCGATCCTTTAATCAAGCATCCTCCTCTAGTATTTATTGAGGAAAATCTTGTGTGGACTCCCCTACTCATAGAGGAGCCAACCTTACAATTTCCTTTACCCACAAAGGAACCCACTTCACTTTTCTTTTAACCATAAAGGAACCCTCATTATCATCTTCTCTACCCATAGAAGAACCTACACCACTCACCTTTCCTTCTCGTCAACCCATGAGGAGTTAGTCTTGCCTCGCTTCACCCATCTTGCCTTCTCCTCAACCCATAGAGGAGCTAACCTTGTCTACTTCACCCATTTTTCCTCCTCCTCTACCCATGGAGGAGTCCATCTTACCTACCTATTCTAATTGTGATAGCTCAAAAAATACCTCATAAATCAAATTACTCTTCTTACATGACTCTTACCTCCGAATCGAGGCCATAACCTTTCCTATCTCACAAACCCCGAGCTCATCATAGGGATTAGCACTAGTGTGTCATCCTCTTCATCTAAATTAAAACCATTCTCTCATTTGGTTGATCACATGGAGTATGTCAATTACTCTACCATATGGGGTGGATCATTCTCCTAGTTTCAAGCCAAATGTAAATGTTATCCCCAAATACCTTGAATATTAAACCAAATGTATTCAAAGTGACTAAGACTATTGCATCCGAGCCCATGATTCTCACCCATTATTCATCAAGACCCCTTTCGCTCAGGTCTTTATCCACACAAAAACCTAACACCACCTTAGGGATCTTACCGGTGGCAAGTCTACTACATCCCTCTCTATGAAGCTTGAATTTTCAACTTCATACCCATCCATAACAAAATCTATTCATACACCTAAAAGGAATACCCAAACTTTTAGGGCTCACACCCTAGTATCTCCCATGCCTTCTCACTCACCTTTTCCTCTGCCATCGATTTTAGGCCCACATCCTTTAACCTTGGATAACATGTCTCTTCACTAAGGAAATTATAAAGTGCGAAAACCTACACCCTCAACTTTACATTTTGTTCTACCGACACTTTCTTGACTACCTTTACCCTCACTCTTACCAACACCCACACTTTCACATTGGATTACTTAGAAAACTACACCTTCTAAGTCTCCTTCATCCTAGAAAATTGTTTCCCTAACTTTACCTAAGAAGGCACAACTTAAACCCCGACCTTCCCTACCTACCAAAAAGTTAGTTACACCAACACGGTCTCTTGCCTCACCCTCCTCACAAAGGTAACCTACACCTTTTTGCAAGATGACCCCGACTTCTCATTATGATCCTTTCACATGATCTTATTCTAACATCCTTGCTCGGTTATTAGAGGCATCAACCATATTTTTTTGTATATCTAGCCTTATGACCCTCTCAAACCTAAACCAATAGGGTTTAACCACATGAAATTCTACGTATATTATCACTCGTCAGGGAATGATGTCGAGGGTTGTAGAGATCTCAAAAACATTATCCTTAAGCTCTATAATTCAAATGGTCTCTTCTAAGAAAACGATCTATTGGGGGAGGATTCCATTCAAGTATTCACTTATCGCCACACAACCTAGCCCCTCAATTATTCAATTACCTTTTACCTTCACATCCACCTAGGGATCAAGGAAGAGTTCTCATTAGTACTTAATTTAATCTTTCCCCGATTGTTTAAAATTTCTCGGTTTGCATGGTTTGAAACTATTTTTGTCTCCCGTATGGATTCGTGAAAGATTTCTCCTTCATTTGGTTTCCATGGTCAGTCCTTTCCTTTGGTTGAGGATCACATTGAGTCTAGATATTTTTACCGTTTCTATGTCCATGAGAAATAATTTATAAGATGGGCATGAAATCAAGGTTTCTCATTCCTTGTATTTTTCCACAATCATGTTTTCCCTATCAATTTTTGTCCCAAAATCCATGGAAACATGGTCCTTTCTGATTGGATGTGGCCCAACGGGTCTTTTTGGTGAAACTTGTCACTTTTGTCACATTTGTAAAAAATACCAAATTGGCCCCATGTCCTTGATAGTATCTAATTTGTTATTCAAGAAACATGAAGCGGCAAGGAAAAATTATTACTTCAACCCTAAAGATGGACACATGGTATTTTTTCAAGACAAAGGCAGAGAGGTAGATTGCCATAGGCTTTTGAAGATTTTTTTCAATTTTTGTGAAAAGGATCAAAGTTATAAATTGATTTGCAACTCTCGTGTCGAAAGATTAATGTCACATGTTTGAGTCGGCATTTGAAAATTTAGTATAGGCAAAGCGATCGGTGGAGCACTTCGGATTTTTAAACTCTTTTTCAAATGAAGTAAAGGTATACAAGTGAGAGGTCACTCTGTTAGGGCCCACGTCAAAATTTTGAAGTGAAGAGGTAGGTCACCAAAGCATTGTGAGTTTTTTTGGCCCGCTTCAACTCAAATATTTTCCACGTGGAGGGCCTCCTCTCATTTGAGGATCCACCTCTAGTTCCTACCTTTACAGTTGTACCACGGAGATATGTTGAGGCTTTTGATGGATTCTCTCTATACTTAGACTTTTTAAGCAACTAAGGCCTAGGACACGTGGAGGGCCCACGCCTATTGGGGGACCTTCCCCTAAAAATGACTTGGTATCCAAATTGATTCTCCCTTGAAGTGAGTAGCATCATAGATTTAAAAATATACTTAGAGGTAGAAAAATCATGGTATAAGTCATTTTGTAGTTGGGGAGGGGATTTAGCTAACTCTTTGTCACTCAGGTGTTAGAGAAATGGATAACACCTTCATTAAGGATTCGATCTATCCTCACTATTTTAGGTTGTGCCTTTTAATCGGTGGTGACAGGACCCATTTTGTAACCTTTGTTGGTGAAGGACATGAAGAGATACTTATTTGCACAATATTCAAGGAACATCGAGAAAATATGATCAATACACCAAAATTTAACTCTCACGAGTTATCACTTCTAAAGAATGGAGATATTTTCTGAACAAGGTTCAAGTTACTAAAGACACTTAAAACCTACTTGCTTCTATATATTTTTGCACTACAATTTGTTCATTTATGGATACACAGCACAAACAGGGGTACTTCAGGTAGGCTTCATGGTTATTTGAAATTTTTGGATGGGAATTAAGCAAGATGAAGTTAATTTCAGTAGATCTTTGAGAACCTTTACAACAATTGAAAAACTCAAAAACAAAAATATTTAGAATAGCCAAACGATTCCTTCAACCAGAATTTGTGCATTAATGGAGGCCCGGATCTGCACAATTTCACACACTCTTCAAGAATTCAACATGAAGGCTCGATTTAAAGACTCAATCAAACATTAAAGATCCCTAGTTCATCATGCCTAAGATACACTCATAGACTTATAAACAATCTTTATCAAGAAAATGATAGTAAAGTGATTTTAAATTGTTTATTTCATTACAGGATGAAGGTTCTTCTCATAATGAAATTTCAAATGCCACTATACTATTACAGAACAATATCTTGTGTGATTCGAGAATGATTTTAACATAATATTGTAACAGGAACATGAAAACCATTTGAATACATTCTGAAATAAAAGAAGACACAATTTTTCCCAAGATCAACATAGATTAATTCCAGATCTATTAGATTTATCAGTAGGGGAAAGTTTCTTAAACAATCTCAAAGCTTTTCAATGGTTGTACACTTGTAACCATCTTGACATGATCAAATCTAAAACATAAGAGATTAACGGGTTTCTACGATGGTTTCTTAAGAAGATGGGATTTCTAAAATTTTCTCATAAAAATTAACCCCGACCATTTACAAGATTATTCTCATTGCATTTATACAATTTCATTCGCTCATTCATCCCAAATTACCCCCAAAGAAGAATATTCAAGGAATCCTTTATTTATTACAAGTTTGTTCTAGAATTGTGCCATTGTGAGGGATCTTCAAAGGAATTTTTATATTTGGCCCTGTAATGTTTCTTACATGATCTAAGTGTAAATACGTTGTTTAAACGTCATCCTGTGTTGAGATTTTTAAGAATTGTGCAAAGTTACAAGTTATGTGTGTAATATTTCTAGTTTATAGTGGTTATTGCACTAAATTTATATCATCAGTGATAAATACTGGTAAAGGAAGGTCAGATCTGCTAAGCTTTACAGGAATTAAGTGTTGATAGATATTTGACAAGTCATTTATAGTGCATTTTCACAACTAAGGTGAAAATCCTTAGTGGCGACTCCATGTTGATTTAAATTTTGATAAATACTAGTGCCTTAACCTATATTAAGTGAAATATATCACTAATCTTTGTAAATATGGAAGGAAGAAGATATTTCTTCACTAAAGACCCTACCAGAAAGTTGTTTCTAGAACTGGGAAAGACAAATTCAGAAGGAAAAAGATTCTAGAAAATAGTTGGAGATCAAGAATCAAGAAAAGAGTTATCCATTGTGAAAAGTGATCAACCTGTGGTTGAGGATTACCATTCTTCTTCAAGTGATTTTAAATCAGGTAATATTCATATAGATTTGAATTCTCCAACTAGAGAGGGGCCTTCATTTATGTCTAATAAGTGTGCTTCTCATTCTATCCCTATATTTTCCAAATTTGATAGGGTTTTCCATGAAACAGAGTCTTTAGAGGACATTCATTTTTAAAATTATACTCATGTATTACAAAGACCCCTTGTCCCTCATCATTTTATATCTCCTATATGACCTCCTCAAAACAATATGGCCCAGGTCCCCACCCAGTCCCCACCCGTAACTCCTTTTGTTTTGAATACTTTTGGTCCTATAAATTTTAGAGGTATGGCTGGATATCCAAATGTAGTGCCACAAGATGTTAGAAATAGACTCGCCTAAATTTCAAGGGAATTGTTATCCAAAATTCACCCCTCAAGGTAATTTTGATAACATGCATCAAATTCTTTTGTCCCAAGCAATTATATTGAGTCCAGGCAAAAATTCATATTTCTAGGGTCCCCTCATATTTTTTTCTTACTCCCTGTCTAAGTAGAAGAGAGCAAGTTCTGAGAAAATGAAAAAATTTGCAAAAACAAGCTCGGGCCAGGAAAAATCACGAAAAATGGCTAAGTCCTAGTCCTCGCAGCATTTGGGACAGTTGGGACAAAAAGGCGCGGATCGGCCGAAATGAGCACAGGCGGCCCCGGAAGCAATTGGGACATCTGGGACAAAAGTACGCGGCGGGCGCGAAAAGCCGATCTGGCCAAAAGAGAAAATTGGCTAACTGCTGAGAGGGTCGCCTTTGGGACAAGCGGACAAAAGACGCGAACCGCCGAACCAAGGCGAAATGAGTCAAGGCAGCCCGAAGCTTGATCAGGGGACGCGGGCCAAAAATGCATGCGAACCGGCCGGATCGGCCGAAATGAGAACTTTTGTCCCAGGCAGCTTGGGATAAAGGCGCGAACCGCCGAACCGGGTGAATTTGTCCCAAATGGTCCAAAGCAAATGGGACATATGGGGTCGCGAGTACGCGAACCGCCGAACCGGGTGAAATGGGAACAAGCAGTCCGAAACAACTGGGACATTTGGGACAAATGGGCACGAACCGGCTGGTTCACCCGAAATCAGCACAAGGAGCACTTTGTGCTAAATGGGACAAAGGGACGCACGGACGCCGAAAAGCCGAAATGGCCGAAGGCGGGAAGAAAAGTCAACGCTTTGGTCCTAAACATCAAACGGCCATAACTTTTGACTCCGAGCTCCGATTTTCATAAAATTGGACTTTCTGGAATGAGGGTAGATATATTTAAATAAAATAAACATATTCGGCTCCATTCAGTCAATGCTCATTCCCGTCAAATGATAGAAAACGCCTGCCAGACCCAAAATAGCTGCCCGCACTCAGAAGGCCATAACTTTTGCATTTCTCAACGAAATCACACAAAATTGGTACCATTGGAATCATGGTTCCGAGCCCGATGTACAGCAATAAATAAATTCCAGATTTGATCAGAAATTGATTGATTTTTTTAAGGAAACGTGGCCGGGTTCAGAACAGTGTTTTATTTGGTAGCTGGGAGTGCAATTAAGAGGCATGGTCATCATTCCTTCTCTGCTGCAGCATATGGGACAGTATGGGGAGCCTTTTTCAAGTAATGTATACCCATTCCACTCAATTTAATGCCTCTTACAGGTGGTTGAAGGACAGATTTTGGGATTTCCATTTTCCCTTCTCTTTTCCTTCTCATTTTTCTATAAATTGGAGTGTTGGGCTCATTGTAAAGGGGAGAGTTTTTGGGTAACAAAGCTCTGTCAAAATTGCTTTGTGAAGCCAGTGTGTTGCAGGCCCTTGTAGTGGACTCCTTGCATGGTGATCCAGGCCCTTATCTTGTAATAGATTGAACTGTGCATATCATGAAGCAATAAAATATCAGTTTGTGGATATATCTTCCCCTGCTGTGTTTCCTTGCATTCTTCTTGCCCCTTTAATCTTTCTACAAGTATATTGTGTCTATTTATTATGTTCTTGCAGGAATTCATTATCATTGTGTGTGCTTGGAATATTGCTGTGAATGCATTTTGTTGGATTATGGTGAACTGTCATCACCTCTTCTAGTGTGCACTTTGCCTCTGTATTTCACACATTTGGAGATTACTCTCACACCCTCTTTTTCTGGTGTATCACCGCTTTAGTGTAGGCTTTCATTTTATGCATTCTCTCTCTCTGGTCCCTTGGAATTTTAGGTTAGAATAGCTAGTTTCTCCTGCATTAGAGTAGATTGTGGCAGGTAGTTTAGGAGCAAGAACCAACTTTCTCTGGAGGTCTATCTCAAGTAGCAAGTCCCACAACTTGGAGATAGTACCCATGTTATCCAATCACACTTTGGATGCTTAGAGTGATCAAACTAGAAATCGATCAACATCTAGGGGTCTTTGTGATTCGGTGATAACAGAATAATTCTATCACTAGTGATCGAACTTAAAATGTTTTGTCAATATGATGGAAGACTTTGAGATTGAATTTGAGGATGTGTATATAATTTTTTTATTCATACTCTTGAGGAGGATGCACGTGACTGGTATAAGTATTTACCAGACAACTCAATAGACTCATGGATAGAAATGAAGAATGCCTTTAGATTGCAATATGGGGATAAGACAGATCCCAGGTTTCTTTTGTCTGAATTTGAAAATATAAAGAAGAATCCTAATGAATATATTCATGATTTCAATACAAGGTTTAATAAGACATTGAGAAGGTTACCTGTAAACTTAAGGCCATGTGATGAATCTTGTTTAATAAAATATTTTGATGCTTTTGACAAAAAGGCTGCCTATTATTTAAGGGACAAAAACCCGGAACTTTGAGGTAGGCCTTCACCATGGCTTTGCAGATTAAAAATAACATCAAGGTAGTTGGTAAGCCTCCTAAGAGGGAAGGTATCAAGATAATCAATCTAGAGAAGCCTCAGTCAAGTAAGTTTGTGGATCTAGAAGAGGTTGTAAAAATTTGTTCAGAGTTGTTAAGGAAATATCCTATAAACTCACTAGAGCAAAGAAGGGGATAAGAGAAGGTTCCTAAGGTAAGCACAAACCACAAGGTCAAGAAAGATTTTCAAATCATCCCAGAGGTGATCATAGATCATAAGACAGGGAAAAGGGCCCATGGGATTAGGAAATAGACAGCCCTAACCCCAAGAAAATAGATCGGTGCATGATCCTGTAGCAGCTAGAGTTGCTATTGTAGAAGAGGTCCATGATATGGAGTGGCGTGATAGATGTTTCTTTCCCCATTCCCCATGTGATGAAGACAAAGAAGTTGAGGAAGGCATGATGATGAGATAGATGATGATGCATGCATGATGGATTTCTCTACAAGTTCACAATAGGGAGAAACCTCAACTGAACTAATAAGTGCCAGAACTGTTGTTGATTTATGGGATTTCATTCACTGGTGATTACCTTTTACTCCCACTCATAATTTTGAAATTGATATGGTACAATATTTTGATTTTCCTAATAATGATTTTGAGTACTTAAGGGCATTAATGATTAAAAATTATGATGGAGGAATTCCTTTAGAAGAGGATAGACAGTTGTTAATGAATGCAATAGTTGCCCAAGAAAAATAATATAATACAAGAAGCAAATTTGTCAAAGGGGCAGGGCCTCAAGCCAAACAAAAAATTCTAGTGCTTACCAATATCCCTAAGGAAACTCCTAAAAAGATGCATCTATAAAAGACCTTGTTTCCCCAAATAAAACTTGTTTGCAGATCCTCTCGGGAGGCCCCACCTCCCACAGATGATGATGATGATGTAGGAGTGGATGAGGGCTATGAGGTGTGGTACCATGAGGAGATGCCATGGCATCTCCCGACATCTACAGAGGCAGGCGAGGAGGATCTAGCAACAGTGCTAGAGAGACTTGAGGGAGAGCATGTTGCCTTGATACAGACACACCAGACTACCCTCAAGGAGATTAGGAATCTGATAGAGGAGAGGGACACCTTGATATAGGAGAGAGAAACCACTCATCAGGAGCGGGATACAACGATCCAATAGAGAGATCGATATCACAGGCACAGGGAGGCCCTCAGGGAAAAATATGGTGATACAGAACCACCTCGAGTCAATAGTACGAGGTGTGGTAGCAAGAGGACCACCACCATTAGCAACACCATTACGAGCACCCAACATGGTGAGTCTAAGTACCTATCAGGCTCTCCTTTCCGAGGTGAGATATTATGAGGATGCCCTGACACAACACGCCCCGAGATGTGCCTCGGTATGGAGTGAGGAGGAGGACAATGATAGCTACTTTGTTGGTGGTGCTTTGGAGGGTGTGAGCACTAGGGGAGATCAAGGAGGTGGTAGGGCCATGGCAGCGGGCATCTCCAGCTCTGTAGGAGATGGTCAGGAGAGACATCCCGGACCGGAGGAGGGAGGAGGAGATAGTGTTTTCCACCTATCTGATTTTACTATATAGATGTGATACTTTGTAGAGATATACTGATGTAGCCTCGAGTTGAAGGCATTTTTTTGATACGATGTATACGGCTTGATTGGAAGCCATACATTCTTTTGTACAGACAGATATATGTATATATATTCATCATTTTGTGTTATGTGATTGGACTCATGCATTTAATTTCGATAGATAGGGATGGATGTTATGGATAGATGTTATGTGATTTTGATGGATATAGATGATAGATGACTAGATGTGAATTAATTGATTTATCATGGATAAATGGTTGATTAAATTAACATGTGTAAGATGTCAATTTAATTAAATGATATAGATAGATGGATTCACATGTGTTGTTAATACATGCTTTCTCTTCTTTCTATTTTTTTGTTGATGATATTATAAGAGATGAATAAGATGAGCATAGATAGATGATAGACTTAATTGAGTAAATTAACATGTTAAATGTCAATTTAACTTGATGGATAACAAATAAACACGGAAATGTTTTTTTTAAAGAAAGTGATGTAATGATATTATCCCTTAGAAATAAAAAACACTACACCTAGATAGGAAAAATAATGATAAGTTAGGCCGCTAACCGACCATAAAGAGAGACCTTAATGGTAAATCGAAAGACAATACACGAAGGCCATATACACGAGATAAAATAAACTCGACACTAGTTAGTCACAAACCAGATCTAGGTGGTAGATAAGGATGAGAGATAAGTATGCATCTCGTCGAGCACATGATGGATTAAATACGTGCCCATGTGGGGAAAATAGGGTCTGAAAAGGTCTCATATCACACTTCAAGATTTATTTATTTTTCTTCTAATAGAAAAGCAAACTGATCGATGCAGGAAGTTTACTAGATATAGAAATACTGATTGATACAGAAAGTATTTAAGAGATGCTAAAAAGTGAACAAACTGGGTAATAGAGGAAGTTTGTTACTACAAAGGTTGAAAATTCCATAAGACAAACAACCATCCTTCAAGGGAGTGGTCTGTATTTTGATTTTGATGGTAGCCATCCTTCGAGGAATGGTCTACATTTTTTATTTTATTTGATAAGGCATGGATAGCTATCCTTCGAGGGATCATTCTATCTTTTGGGAGTAGGATAGCATCTCTCTTCTCTTCTTTTTTTTTTTTTTGGAAGAAGTTGAGTTTAGACCAGATAGATCAAATAGAGGGAAGAAAACATATATAAGCACATACTCATGCCCCAAGTGGATTTGATCAAGATGAAGACCTAGGGCAGATGAAGTAGTGATTAAGTTATTCCAAGCATAAGAAGGAACAAATTTGTAAGGAAAATTCCATGAGTAGAGCCGTGGTACTCATATTTAAGGTATGAAAAGAAATAACGTAGAGAACCACATAGTTCCAAATCACTATGAAATGCATGACTGGTTGCAGATGGATGAAAGATCTGTTTTGTGACTAAGATCATGTAAGATAGATTTTAACAATAGAAGGGCCTTAGATGCAAAGCATTAAGAGGTTCCATTTTAGGTATACCATCCATGGAAGATAGGTGATAAGCCTTGGACCCGTACTTATGAGTGATAACATATGGTCCCATCCAGTTAGGAGTAAACTTACCACGTTGACTCCATTCCAGAGTAGTGACATTTGGGTTTTTATTAAGAAAAAGATCACCAACTTGGAATTCCCACTCTTTGTAAATGCTTATTATAAGCATTCTTGACACACTCAAGATAGATTTGATGATGCTCAAGAGCATTGAGATGATGTTCATCTAATAACTCAAGTTGTGCTAGATGGTTTTGATGATAGTCTTCATCAGAGACAAACTCTCTTGAGAGAGACGCAAAGAGAGGGAATCTAGACTTCTAAAGGAAGGACAACCTCATACCCATAGATGAGAGAGAAGGGGTAGTGCTAGTAGGGGTATGAATTCTAGTCCGATAAGCCTAGATAAGTGCCAATCCCTACTAGCTCGACTAGTTACCTTTGTGAGGATATTACGTAAAGTTTTATTAGAAGCCTCAGCTTGGCTGTTAGATTATGGATAGTATGGAGAAGAAAAGATGAGTTTAATATTGAAGGTGTCACAAAGTTTCTACAAATATTTGTTTTTGAAAGACTTTCCATTGTCTATAATGAGTTTATGAGGAACACCAAAGTGACAAATGATGTGTTGATAGACAAAATCAACAATAGGTTTAGCTTTGGTCGATGAAAGAATAGCCTCCACCCATTTAGTAAAGTATTATGTGGTAATAATGACAGAGTAATGTCACTATGAATATCATGTATTGATGAGGCCAATGAGATCAAGACCCCATTGTGAAAAAGGACACAAATCCACTTTGCAGGTTGTAAGGCCTGGCTAGGGATATGTGTGAGATTAGTGTGTTGTTGACACTTGACACATTTCTTGACATAGTCGCAGTAGTCTTGATTAAGAGAAGGCCAATAATATCCTAAACGTAGGATGCATTTAGCCATGGCCAAACCACCAAAGTGTCCACCACAGATACCATCATGGACCTCCTGAATGGCCTTAGATGATTCAGGGTTTTGAGGCACCAAAGAAAAATACCCTCAAAACCACTTTTGTAAAGGATTCATTTAAAATTGTATAGCGGTTTGTGCATTGGATAAAATATCTTCTGATATTAGAAGTTAGATCTGTAGGAAGCACTAAAAAGAATAGATAATAAAAAATGTGTTAATACCCCTCATCTTTAGTGTCGATCGTGACAGCGTTCATTGAAGTCAATTACCTAAGATGAGATGGTTGGTCTAAATGCTGAACAACCACATAAGGCCGTGAGTCTTCTGTGAATGGGTGAATAAGTGAGGCTAAAGAAGCCATCATATCTGTAAATCAGTTTGCAGTGCGAGGAATAGCCTGGATAGTAAATTTATTAAAAGATTGAAGTTGAAAGAGAATGATATTGTGATATTTTTGAAGGATATCATTTTTACATTGATAGACTCCAGTGACTTGATTAACGATGAGCTCAGAGTCACCGAAGATGTTGATATGGCGAGCATCGAGATTAATGGAATTTTGAAGACCTAAAATAAGGGCTTCATATTTGGCCATATTATTGGTACATTCAAAGTTAAGCTTGTGTGCAACAGGGATAGGTACACCCCAAGGAGGAATCATGATGAAACCTGCACCTCCCCCTTGTTAACATTTGGACCCATCAAAGAAGAGTTTTACTTTAAATGGAGACAGACCAAAATTGATTTGTTGGATGTACTCGTCTAGGAATTGGGTGAGGGGGACTTGAGTGTCTAGTAGAGGAGCATCAACTAATTGATCCGCAATGACCTGACCCTTGATAGATTTCTGTGAGATGAACTCGAGGTCAAATTTATTCATGAGCATGAGCCAACGAGTGATACGATCACTGTGATAAGGTTCCACATGCATTGTCTTAAGAGGGTTGACACTTGTAACCATATACGTTTTATGATTAAGGGCGTAATGATGAATCTTAGAAGTTGTGAACAAGAGAGAACAACACAACTTTTTAGCTTCGAATAATGAGTTTCATATTCATGAAGAGTGTGATTGATATAATAAACAACTTATTCCTTACCACTAGAATCTCGATGCGAGATCATGGCTCCTAAAGCATGGTTAGTCACGAAATATAAAGATAGAATGGCTCCCCCTCGTGTGGAGGTATAAGCACCGTGGAGAAAGAAGATAAGCTTTAATATCATCAAAGGATTTTTGGCAACACTCATCCCATTCAAAATAAACATTTTTACGGAGGAGATGATGAAAAGGTTGGCAACGGTCTAAAATTTACAAGATAAAATGACGTACTGATTGAAGGCATCCTTGAAGACCATGGAGCTACTTTAAGTTAGAAGGAGGAGGCATCTCAAGGATAGCCTTTATTTTTGTGGGATCGACCTCAATACCCCTAATAGAAATGATAAAGCCTAATATTTTATTAGTGAGAACACCAAACACACATTTAGATGGATTTAGGCAAAGAATAAAATGAATGAGTCTCTCAAAGAGAGGTGAAAGAATGAGAAGATGATCCTAACGTTGTTTGGAATTACTTGAGAAGGTCATCGATGTAATATTCTACGATTTTGTGTAAGAGTTCATGGAAGATTTAGGTCATTTCATGTTGATAAGTTGCCCCTACATTCTTAGGACCGAAGGGGATGATGCTATAAGAAAAAGTCCCCAGAAGGAGTTATGAAGGAAGTCTTGTGCGGTTCTTATGGCACAATGAGAACTTGATTATACCCAGAGAAACCATCCATTAGAAAGCATCTCATGACTTGCGATTAAATCCACGAGTTGGTCGATATTACGTAGAGGAAAATCATCTTTTGGGTAAGCGAGATTAAGATCTCGACAGTTGGTGCAAATTCAAATTTTCCCAGTAGCTTTGGTTACTAGTACTACATTTGAAACCCATTGTGGATAGTCAATGGGTTGGATGAATTTGTTGCAAAGCAAGCGTTGTAACTCTTCTTTGATGAGGAGAGCTACACGAGGATGCATCTTACGTAGTTTCTATTTAACTAGTTTGATGTCTCAAAGATTAACAATGTTGTGGACTACGATATTAGGATCGAGGTCTAACATATCTTCATATGACAAAGCAAATGCTTGACAATGATTAAAAAGAAAGGTGGTGAAGTCTCCTAACTCCTATGGATTAAGAGATTGGATAACCTTAATGATGTGAGGGTCTTCAGGATTCCATATATTAAAGTTGATAGTGGCTTCTTTGAGAAGCGCAGTTGTGTTAGAAGGAATGGTTTTAGGAAGATAAGAATCCTCTGCCCCAGATAGGCAAGGACAAAATCATCATCCGAGTAATTGATAGTATTGATAGTAGGAGAATTGTTTCCGACTATTTCGGGGAAGACCAATGGTATGGAAGTGGATTTTCCATTCGTCTTATAGGGTAGTGGACCTAAGGAAATGGTATTGACTAAAAAAAAAGTTAGGCAGAATGGGAATAGTGTCATCTACATCAAGCAATGATTCAAACTGACGGGGAGAAGATGGTTCCTCTATGGAAAGAGGCTCATCAAGAATGGTGATGGCGGATTTCAAGAGAGGTTTGAACCCTAAACCAAATTTTTGATGTGGTTTAAGAGTTAGAATGGATGCGAGGTCATGCACACCCTATTCATACTTTCCCAGGCCAAAGCCCTTCCATGTGCATCGATATAGATAAGTTTTTGCGAACGCGGGATTCTGTAGATAATCAAACCCTACCGAATAGGGTTTGGCCCTAGGAGGAGAATCTAGGATGATAGTGAGGTGTATCAATACTACCGTAGAAAAATTTAGTTTGTTGATTGAGGAGACCAATGGTGAAAATATGAAAAATATCTGGTTGATATTCAAGTTGTTTATCTAGCCTACCATGCTCATTAGGTTTGAGATGGGTGGGGTTCATCTGAATTCACCATGATGCGGCGTAGATTATCAATCGAGCTTTGGTGATGTTGGGAAGATGATTGAATGAGGTCAAAAAGAGACATTTTTACTGGAGCATGGGTGAGTTGTTTCATAACACTCTCCTCAACTGACATGGGAATCTGAGCCCGAGGTGAAGCATGAATAGAGACCCGAGGTCTCGGGGTTGATGAAAAAGAGGAACTCCTTCGGTGGTAGCAAAAATAATGACTCATGGTCGAGAGGTTGTAGAAGGTGATGGATTATTGTACCATTGTGTTCTAGTGGCTATATGAATTACATCGATTTGAGAAGGTGGAAGATCATCTGGAGTGATATTAATAGAATTCGAGGCCTGAGTAGACCATTCAAGCTCAGATGTAGTTGGGATGACAGAGACACTTGTTCCTCCTCTTCTTCCAATAGAAGATCACTTTCTTCCAAGAGGTTGTTAACGACAGATTGAAGGGCTTTACATCCCTCGGTGTCATGACCTAGAGTGCAATGGTAAGTACAAATCAAATTAGAGTTGAACCATGAAGGTTTTACTCCTTTGGGAGTATAGGGATTTATTGGAGGAAGAGATATAGATGAAAATTGGATAAGTTGGTGAAGGATTTCAATATAGAATCGGTAGATGAAGATGTGGACAAGGGTGAAGAAGGCACCTCTTTAGCCTTAACAGACTGTCGAGGTAAAAGAACCTGCATATCTGGTTTGACAGTCTTTTTAGGGATTGTTTTGCTTTTCTAGATATTGGGATAAATGACCTTAGGTGCTTGAGATGGAAGCAAGTGAGGCAAGATTGATTTTAGTGGAGGAGGAGCTCCTAAGATATATTTTAAAAATGACGAAGACATGACAAGTGTTCTAGTCTTCGAGATGAAGAAGGTTGTTTAGGTGAAACAAACGGTGATTTAGATAATATTGATTTAGATGAGGGAGGAGCTATTAAAATAGATTTTATAGGTAGTACAAAAGGTGCTTTGGTTTTTAGTGATGAAGATGATGGTCTTGATAAAAGAGATGATGCCTAGCCAAGATCGTAAATCCACTTTATGTGGCACAGAGATGAAGATGGTTTTCTAGAAGAAGACGCCTTTTTAGTGGATAAATCCAATCTTTTATGAGGCGTAGAAAAGGATTTTTGAGGGAAAGCACAAAGATTTTTGATGGTCCAAAATATTTGATTTCCCATTTCAGGGATGGTGAAAACTTCAACCGCATAAGTTGATTATAACCATTTACGAGGAAGTAAAGGAGGTGATAATGATGATGTAACCCTAGGTTTAAACCCCAATTGTTTATGTCTAAGTATAGAAGTTAGAAGCATAGGTGTCGATGTTATCTCTTTAGATGTTTCCTTAATAGGCAAGGAAGCACTGATGGTGGAAGAGGTAGGTAATGAAGAAGCTATCTCTTGTGAGGAGGGTACTTCAGATGCAGTAATTGTGGGTGTAATTACTGTAGGAAAAGAGACAAGAAGAGTCAAGATCAAGGATGCTTCTGAAGGCATAGAAGTTGGTACAACTATGGGTATGTTAACCAAAGGCATGGTCATGGCAAAAATGGGAGTGATAGAAGTAGAAGTATCCATAGTGGAAATTTGAAGGGATGTAAATGACTCAAGCACCGAAAGAATATCTGATGACAAGATAGATGAAGATGACACTATCTCAGGTATAGGTGGAAGATCAGATAGCAAGAGGCAGAGGGAGACGACTCTGTTTCTAATAAAGGAAGACTCAAAGATGGACCATCTGAGGATGGTGGAATCTTGGAATTTGAAGGAGTGGAAGAGAGTTCTCGATTCAGTTGACGTATTTTTGATGATTCTGAGTTAGAAGAAGAATCATTAGTAGAAATGAAGCTGATAGTATGAGTGTTTGGTTTTTGAGACCCTAAAGTGTCATTGTTCGGGAATGATTTGGAAAAGGCTGTTTAAAAACATCAAGCGCTTGATTTGGGGGAGCATTTGGGTTATCCAGAATGAGCTCACCTTTATCAATGAATTTTTGGATGAGGTTTTTGAAGGTCTGACATCATTCAATATCATGGCCTTTGCTTCTATGATAACGACAAAAGTCATTTTCACGATACCAAAATGGTCATTCTTGGCTCTCATCAAAATTTCTAATAGGGGAAGTTTGATCATGTGAACTTCCAACATTTTTTCTAAGATAGAAGCATATGATTCCCCCAACAAAGTAAAAGACCGAGATGACGAAGGTCCTTTTCAAGAAGATGAAGATTCTCTCTGAGGTGTTTGATTAGAAGTGCTATCATATCGTGATGTTTTTAATACGATAGCATTGATGGACCCCTAATTCTTGTCTTTGTTAGAAGTGGAAGGGTTTTATTCTCAAACCGATAAAAATCTGGTTTAGATTTAGAATTAAGTTTTAACTTCCCTTGTTTGATGGCGCGAGACTCAATTTTGTATGCCATCATAAAGCCTTCTTCAAATGTATAAAAGTTTTGAATCCTTAAAGTGTAAGAAATATGATTAGCGCAATATCGAATAAACAAATTGATTTTATGAGATTTAGGGAGGAGAAGGACAACTGATTTATTAGTCCTCTCCATGAGTGAAAAATTCTACAATAGACTCATCATTGAATTGATGAATGTTATAAAGAATTTTGATCGAGATCTTATGTGTGATGTTTATTGAGAAATATTCAACAAACATCTGGGCTAATTGGGAGAAAGAAAATAGAGAATGTTGGGGTATGTTATTGTACCAGTCTAAAGCGGGCTTGCTAAAGACATAGGAAAGGTATGGAGCATAAACCCGTGGTCCTAGACTATAAAGTAGCAAGCATGTTTAAATGCTCACAGGTGTTGTTGAGGATCCTCCCGACTATGAAATTTTAAGAACTTAGGAAGTTCCCATTGGGGAGGATAAGGTTTAAAAGCCACTAATGGATGAATTGCTTCATTACATACTTCTTTAGAAGAGTATGAAGGGCGAGCCCCTTTAGTGGAGGGTTCGAGGACTGTGATTTTCTCGAAAAGAAGTTGGATGACATTAGATTGAGGAGGGGGCATGTATATATGTCCCGTATGAGAAGAAAATGGTATGTTATGCTAAGGCGTTAATGGGAGATTCGTTTGCTGGTTAACATGAATATAAGAGGAATAACCAGTGTTCTAGGTGACACTGCAAGGTATTTTTTGTGAAGGAGCACAGGCATAAACAGGGATGTGAAATGACAAGTGGTTATGAGAAATGTGGTTAAATGAGAGATGGAGCTCATGATTTGTGGGTTTGTACATTTTCTCGAGAATCGGAATGGATTGAGGAATGTGGGTGTTGATTTGATTTGATATGGTAGGAAACAAACTCTAAATGAAGCTTTTGACTTTGATTAGTTATTAATGGTGCTGACACCAAAGGATGGGTAAAGGTCACTGTCACGGGAGCATTGGAAGAAAGATCAGCTGGAAGACGAGAAGGAGGAACTGATTGACTTGTAGGAGGGGGTTGGCTCATAGAGAGATCTGACCACGAGATGCAATAAAGGGAAAGAAGAATTAAAAACAATTTTTAGGAGTGTGGATGCACTCATCATAGTTAAACAGAGGCTCTCAAAAGTAGGATGTGGGGTAGGTGAGGTATCCGCAAAGCACTAGGGATAGGCAGGGTCATTTGAGAACCATTCGACATGGTTGGTGGAAGAGAAAAAGGAGGCATAGATGTGCCACCTTCTTTCATGGTTCGAGGTGAGAAGAAGCATGCTAACTGCTCTATGAAATCCTAGGATGGCTCATGAGAATAATTGTAAACTTGTTGGATCGGTGGTCCCTGATCAGATATTCAAATAGACTTATGCACTAAGTAATCCATAAGGGCTACCAGGTTGTGGTCAAGGAGTGCTTGAAATTCAAGATCTCCATGAGGAACATACTCTATATCAGAAGTAGATGACACCTCTGAAGGACTGGGAGAAGCTAGTCAAGATGGGATCGCTTTGGGATGATAGAAAGGATTATATGACCAAGATGGGGAACCAACTAATAGTGGTCTTGAAGAAGACCCAAGGGTGCCGAAACATCCACAGTAGTGAGGGTCTTAGATGAAGAAGAGACTAGTTGAGCCATTTTTCTAGATTGTGACCGGGTGATGACCGTCATAAAGCAAGCACCAACACAGAAAGAGATTAACCTAATTAATACATAGACAATTCAAGTAGTATAGGTGTTTATCTCTTTTAAATTTTCATTCTTTTTAAGGAAGAAAAATGTTTGGGAAGACTTTTTAGAATGGGGACTACTCAATTGGCCAAGCTAAGGATGGTTTGGGGAATGTTTTGGTGAGGAGTCCCGAAGGCACTTCAAGAAAAGACTTGTGCGTGGCTTGATAAAAGGGCCTACCCCGCACTTCACACAATGCTGCGATAAGGAGTTGGGTGTTTTGCCAATATATACTAGAACTTCCGTGAATGTATAATGTGGCCTGAGTACCGCATAGGCTCTTCCTCTTGGATGTCACTTCCAAGTAGGCGAGGCCAGGGAAGGATTTTGGTTTAAATGCTTTATACCTAGTGATTTTGGCTTTGTGTGCAAGGGTGAAAAATAAAAATCAAATAGTGTCACTACCAATTTTGATCAATTTTCCAACCTATTTAGAAAACTAGGTGAAGAACATACAACATAAATGAAAAAGAAAATGTTCTTTTTAAGCACTAAAATTGAAGTGTTTGATTTCAATGAAGACAAGTCAAACAAGTTCTTTCCCAATGTGATTAATTCATTTTAAGTACCAAAGATGAAGTGTTTGAGTGTGATGAAAAATAAACAAACAAGTTATTTTTAATTTCTTAAAGAGGAGAAAACACTGCAAAAGAGAAATACACAGTAGATTTAGCTCTGCAAGGTGTGTGGACTCCAAAAAGTGCATTGTTCAGCTCTTCCCCTTGAACAATCCTATGAAGAAGCAAACCACTCCGTAGAAAAGGGTTAAGCAGAACATGCAAACAAATCCAAAAAGATACTAGTGGAAAGGAAATTTCTATTTTAAGAAACTAGGAAACTTTCAAGGAAATGAAAATTTTGCACAAAGAAATGAATCAAGAATGTAACTTTGAAATCAAATAAAGAATTTGGTAATTTTAGAAATAGAAATTGGAATTGAGATTTACACAAAATAAGGGAAACAAGTTTATAAATCTAGAAATGAAAGAAGAAAAATAAAAATATTGAAGGGAAATGCTTAAGAGCAACTCGATGAAAAAATTAGAAGAAAAAGAACAAAGCTCAAAACTGGAAAAGAAATGAACTTACCAATAAATGACTTTGGTTTAAGTCCCATCAGGCGTGCGAGAATGTATATGAAGAATTTCCACGCTTGTTACCTATTAAATTTAATGTACCAAAATAAACACAAAACCCCGAAAAATGCAAATAAAGTCAATACGATAGATTGGATAAGATCCAAAGACGTAGATGGAAAGAATGTCGATGGAGACAAGATGGGTGCACACGAGAAATCTTGCAAAGTATATCTAAGAAACCTACGATGCACAAATCCTTGGCAGAAAAAGATGACGTTAGATGATATATGGGTGAACTGCCCGGAAAGTGGGTCCGGGAAGCAATGAGCTTCCTCGGCGGATGTCAATTCACGTTTTCAATCAAGAGTAAAGACATACATGATGAAAGATGTAAATAAATATTTAGGTTTTCTAATTAAAAATAGCAGACAAAATGTAAAAACCGCAAATAGAAAACTTAAAGAAAGTAGGAAACTGTAAAGATAGAACTAAAATTGTGTTACCTGAATTCTATACTTTTCTACAAGTGTCAAGATCGATCGATCGAGATAGTGATCGACATCGATTATTAGAGTCGGCATCAATTCAGATGGAATTGGCATTAATTGGACACACAGGTAGACAAAAGGCCAGAGAGTAAAAGAAGAAAGCAAACTAAGCTAAAATGGATTAAATGTAAGCCCAAATTACTGAAGATTGATCAGAAAGTAGAGATTGAAGATAGAAAAAGGGGATCCAAGGTAGAAATTGATGGATTCTAACCTAGAAACCAAAGAAAATCCCGATCGGTGCTGATTTGGATAAACCAGCGTTGATTGAAGACTAATCGATTCGACCAGACTGGGTCAGCATTGACCAAAAGGAAATTATAGAAACTAACAAAGAGGAATACCTGAAAAACACTTGATTGATGATTGATGATGACCGGGAGGCTGTGGACACATAGACAAAGTAACAATACACCTCTTAGGGATTAAACTACATAAAACCCAATCTATTTCTCTGATAATCTCTTTAATCACTCAAACAAAAGTAATCTCTAGGCAACCAACTCTTCTGAATCTAACCAGAGAGGATCTCAGGTCATAAATTTATAGTCGGTGCTGATCGATATAAAATCGGCACCGCTCCAAAAAATTGGCATCGATCGAGAAATGGTTGGTGTTGATCAAGGAACAGACTCCCAAAGTGGCAAAAGAAATGAATTGGAAGGATAAGAATATTATCCCTCCGACTCAAATATGGGAAAAATATTGCTACATGGTTTTAGGAGGGGAGAAAAAGGTGGGATGAATGGATAATAATGGTACAAGAGGTTGGGAAATGATATGGGGTAAATAAGTGGTTGGAAGAAATGTAAAAGGTATAATTAAATAGTTAATATTTAATTATACATGAGTGAAATATAATGGAGTGAAATAAACTTAGGATAGGTGTTTTAATTAGATACTTAATTAATACCCTAAGGGAGCAATGGTGATATAAAGGTGCCTTGGGTTACCCGAGAAGATGAGTGAACCAAGGGACACCAAATTGGGTAACCAATTTTAGGTGTCTACATTTACAATGTAGATCAAGAATTTATGTGCTTGTTACCTATCCAAGTTAATGCACCAAAATAAACACAAAACCCCTGAAAAACTCAAATAAAGTCAATACCTGATAGATTAGATAAGATCTGAAGACGTAGATGGAAATAATGTCGATGGAGACAAGACGGGTGCACACGAGTAATCCTATAAAGTAGATCCAAGAAACCTGCGATGCAAAAATCCTTGGCAGAAAAAGATGACGCTAGATAATATATGGGTGAACTACCCAGAAAGTGGGTCCTGGAAGCAATGAGCTTCCTCGGTGGATGTCAATTCATGTTTTCAATCAAGATTACAAACATACATGATGAAATATGTAAATAAATATTTATATATTCTTATTAAAAACAATAGACAAAATGTAAAAACTACAAAAAAACTGAAATAAAATAGGAAACTGTAAAGACAAAACTGAAATTGTGCTACCTGAATTTTGTACTTTTCCATAGGCTAGTCCGGCGTCAATCGATAGTGATTGGCATCGATTCGAATGGAATTGGTGTTGATTGGACACACAGGCAAACAGAAGGCTAGAGAGTAAAAGAAGAAAGCAAACTAAGCTAAAATGGATTAAATGTAAGCCTAGATTACTGAAGATTGATCAGAAAGTAGAGATTGAAGACAGGAAAAGGGGATCTGAGGTAGAAATTGATGGATTCTAACCCAGAAACTGAAGAAAAGCCCGATTGGTGTCGATTTGGATAAACCGGCATTGATTGAAGACTAATCAGATTTGACCGGATTGGGTCGGCGTTGATGAAAAGAAATTACAGAAACTAACAAAGAGGAATACCTGAAAAATGCTTGATTGATGACCGATGATGACCAAGGGAGCTGTGGACATGTGGACAGAGTAACAATACACCTCTCAGGGATTAAACTACACAAAACCCACTCTCTTTCTCTGATAATCTATTTTATCGCTCAGAAAAAAGTAATCTCTAGGTAACCAGCTCTTCTAAATCTAACCAGAGAGGATCTCAAGTCGTAAATTTATAGTCGGGACTAATTGATATAAAATTGGTGCCACTCCAAAAAATTGGCGTGATCGAGAAACGATCGGTGCCGATTAGGGAACAGACTCCCAAAGTGGCAAAAAGAAATGAATTGGAAGGATAAGAATATTATCCCTCCGACTCAAATACGGGAAAAATCCCACTGCACAATTTTAGGAGGAGAAAAAGGTGGGATGAATGGATAATAATGGTACGAGAGGTTGGGAAATGATATGGGGTAAATAAGTGGTTGGAAGAAATGTAAAAGGTATAATTAAATAGTTAATATTTAATTATACATGAGTGAAATATAATGGAGTGAAATAAACTTAGGATAGGTGTTTTAATTAGATACTTAATTAATACCCTAAGGGAGTAGTGGTGATATAAAGGTGCCCCGGGTTACCCGAGAATATGAGCGAACCCAGGGGACACCAAATTGGGTAACCAATTTTAGGTGTCTACATTTTCCCCTTTTTGTCGAGTAACTTGCGATAAGCAAAGCTGCGAGACAAAAACAAAGAGTTGGAAGAAAGGAAGAACAGAGACTATGCGATCCCCCTCAAACTAGGGATGGGATGGCCCCAAAAATAAAAATGGATCCCAAGTTTGAAAAAGGTAGATAAAATAGAATAGAAGAGAGGATGCCCCAGCTAGATGTCTAGAGTAGATTTGATCATTGATGACATATATAAAAAACAAAAAAGGAAGTGACCTAAGGAACTCACAGTGGTAGGGAAAACTAGATGGTCTTCATATGAGATGACGTAAGTGGTGACAGACTGGTGAGTTAAAGGTGATTGCAACATAGCAACAACCAAAGAGTGACACATTGGTAGGGACAACTAGATGACCTTCAAACGAGATGACATTAGTGCCTACAGACCCGCTATCTTTAGGTTGTAAAGAAAACGCGAGTTACCCATGTACAGGGAAAAAAATCGAATGAGTAATAACACCGAAAATATGTACCGAAAGGTGAAAGGTTAGAATAACAATCAAATAAACAAGCCAAGCATCAATGGTTAGACAAGAAAGATGAAACAACAGCTTGTGAGAGGAGAACCACCATGAAAATCGACATATGGCCACTACAGTGGACTTTGTAATAGAACTGCTGCCAGATTAGGCAGAACAGTGTGTTATGGGTGGCACATGTAAAATATATAATGATGAGATGCCCCGGGTAGGGAAATGACAAGCAAATCCGAGCTATGAGTGACACACATGTGAGGCTATGCAAGGTGACCAGGTACAAGTACCCAAAATAAAGGCTTAATGATGGCGACAATGTGTTACGGGTGACACATGCGTAAGATAGGATAACAGATGAGGATGAAGTGCGTCCTGGTGGGACAAGAGGATGAAATATATCAAAATATACCCAATCAGCACCAATGGGATCCAATCAATGTTGACTACCCCTAATCGATGTCAACCACAAAAATTGGCACCGACCAAAATAATCGGCACCGACCGCTCTGAAAACCTATAAGTATAGAAAAGGTGAACGGTAATGATTCATTTGCATTATGACAATTGATTTAGAAAAAGTCAAAAATTGAATTTGAGCAACATGGATGCTTTGGAAGTGGTCAGAAGAGGAAGAGGACACGGCCAGGGGTAAGTGGTCCTTCCTGAGCTTCATAGATTTAGTGTTTTTTCATGTTTTTAGTAGTAGGAGGCAAGAGGGATTTTTTAGCGCTCTACCTCTTAGTCGGTGTCGATTGGAAAATCGACGTTGATTAGCATCGTTTGGCATCGATTGTACTACAATCGACATCATCAAATGAAATCGCGCCAATGGGAATGAGTCGGTGTCGATGGAAAAAAATTATTTGGAAGCTTTTAAGAAATATTTTGATGAAAGTTTAATGGTGTTGACGTTGATAAAATCAAAAATAATGATGTTGTTTGATGTAATGCATGTATGATAGGTCCTACACATGCGGGATGCTATTCTCGAGCTACTGGAGACTATACTACCAGATGTGACAGATGTTGAGTGGTGCCATCTGGAGTTAGCTGAACTAGGGGGTTTCCATTATTATAGGTAGATACCCCGAGACGCAGAGCTTATGTGAGCATTGGTGTAGTGGTGGGATATCCAGACCTGCACATTTTGTTTTGGACAGGTGAGATGACCATCACTTATGAGGATATCTACAGGATCCTCAGGTTGCCGATTACAATGGCCCTGATAGAGATTACTCCTCGAGAGCAGTAGTGGAGGGCTCTGATATGGCTATATGGGGACAGGCCGATGATGCGAGAGATAGTGTCCGGGGATGTGAGGATAGCCTCACAGTACCAATAGGATGATCCCAGGAGCAGATTGATAGCCTTGATCTAGATGGCTATCTCATATTATGCATTACCAGATTCTAGAGGTGGATGGTTCCCACTACTCCTGCTTGACTGTGTTTGTGATATTTTAGAGTTCATGCAGGTGTTTGCATTTGTTGATGCATTACTGGCACAAATATATTATGAGATGTGGATGTATACCATAGGTAGGTAGAGTGGGATAGATGTCAGTTTTGTGCTCCATTGCTGGGCATATGAGCATATATTAGTGATCAGGCCATCTGGGCTTACTTTAATGCCAGAAGCGGAGGGAGTCCTTGATTTTGGATTTCAACGATGGTAGGTAGACATGGCCCTAGGAGATATAGGGAGATCCACAGAGTGGTATTCATAGAGATTCAGGACTCTGAAACCAACACAGGTGATATAAACACCATACAAGGTCTATCCCACATGGGCCAGATAGGACACCCATCTGGTGGAGTTGAGATGCAGTAGAGTGGTCAGGGGTTGTAGGCCAAATATCTTAGAGCGAGTCCCGTTTATACGGGTGATGAGATAGTTTGGTTTGATACAGAGCATCCTGATGACACATGTGCCATACCGATAGGATGGCAAGGAGATGGATTTTCCAATACTGATCCTAGCAGATCCACTCAGGGAGGCCCCACCTCCCACAGATGATGATGATATAGGATTGGATGAGGACTACGAGGTGTGGTACCATAAGGAGTTTCCACGGCATCTCCCGGCATCTACAAAGGTAGGTGAGGAGGATCTAGCAGCAGCACTAGAGAGACTTAAGGGATAGCATGCTACCTTGATACAGACACACCAGATTGCCCTCAAGGAGATTAGGACTCTGACAGAGGAGAGGGACACCTTGATATAGGAGAGAGACACTACTCATCAGGAGTGGGATACAGTGATCCAATAGAGAGATTGATATCACGAGCACAAGGAGGCCCAGAAGGAAAATATGGTGATATAGGCACCACCTTAGAGTCAGGGGCACAAGGTGCGGTAGTAGGAGGACCACCAACAGTAGTAGTGCCATTGTGAGCACCTCGACATGGTGAGTCTGAGTACCTATCAAGCTCTCCTTGCCAAGGTGAGATATTATGAGGATGCTCTGACACAACATGCCCCAGATGTGCCTCGGTATGGAGCAAGGAGGAGGACAACGATAACTACTGCTGGTGGTGCTTTAGAGGAGTACGAGCATAGGGAGATCAAGGAGGTGGTAGGGCCATAGTAGTGGGCATCTCCAGCTCTGTAGGAGATGGTCGAAGAGACATCCCGGACCGGAGGAGGGAGGAGGAGATAGTGTTCTCCACCTATCCGATTTTACTATATAGATGTGATACTTTGTAGAGATATACTGATGTAGCCTCGAGTTGAAGGAATTTTTTTGATACGATGTATACGGCTTGATTGGAAGCCATACATTCTTTTGTACAGATAGATATATGTATATATATTCATCATTTTGTGTTATGTGATTGGATTCATGCATTTAATTTTGATAGATAGGGATGGATGTTATGGATAGATGTTATGTAATTTTGATGGATATAGATGAATGTTATAGATGATAGATGAATAGATGTGATTTAATTGATTTGTCATGGATAAATGGTTGATTAAATTAACATGTTTAAGATGTCAATTCAATTAAATGATATAGATAGATGGATTCACATGTGTTTTTAATACATGCTTTTTTGATGATATTAGATGAGATGAATAAGATGAGCATAGATAGATGATAGACTTGATTGAGTAAATTAACATGTTAAATGTCAATTTAACTGGATGAACAACAAATAAACATGGGAAATGTTTTCTTTTTAAAGAAAGTGATGTAATGATATTATCCCTTAGAAATAAAAAACACTACACCTAGATAGGAAAAAGAATGATAAGTTAGGCCCCTAACCAACCATAAATAGAGACCTTAATGGTAAATCGAAAGATGATGCACACAAGGCCATAGACACAGATAAAATAAACTTGACAATAGTTAGTCGAAAACAAGATCTAGGTGGTAGATAAGGATGAGAGATAAATATGCATCTCGTTAGAACACATGAAGGATTAAATACATGCCCATATGGGGAAAACAAGGTCTCCATATGATAAAAAGGTGTCATATCACTGCTTCAAGATTTTTTTATTTTTATTTTTATTTTTCTTCGATAAAAAATAAAACTAATCGATGCGGAATTTCACTAGATATAGAAAGACTGATCGATACGGGAAGTCTTTTAGAGATGCTAAAAAGTGAACAAATTGGCCAATAGAGGAAGTTTGTTACTACAAAAGCTGAAAATGCCATAAGACAAACAACCATCCTTTGAGGAATGGTTTACATTTTTGATTTTATTTGATAAGGGATGGATAGCTATCCTTTAAGGGATCAGTCTATCTTTCGAGAGTAGGATAACATCTCTCTTCTATTTTTTTTGGAAGAAGTTGTGTTTAGACCAGATAGATCAAATAGATGAAGACCTAAGGTGGATGGAGTAGTGATTAAGGTATTCCTAGCATGAAAAGGAACAAATCCGTAAAGAAAATGCCATGAGTAGAGCCACATACTCATATTAAAGGTATGAAAAGAAATAGCATAGAGAACCACATAGTTCCAAATCACTACGAAATGCATGACTAGTTGCAGATGGATAAAAGATCTGTTTTGTGACTAAGATCATGTAAGATAGATTTTAACAATAGAAGGGCCTTAGATACAAAGCATTAAGAGGTTTCATTTCAGGGATACCATCCATGGAAGACAGGAGATAAGCCTTGGACTCATACTTATGAGTGATAACGTATAGTCCCATCTAGTTAGGAGCAAACTTACCATATTGACTCCATTTCAAAGTAGTGACATTTTGGTTTTCTTTAAGAACAAGATCACCAACTTGGAATTCCCGTTGCTGTAAATGCTTGTTATAAGCATGCTTGACACACTCAAGATAGACTTGATGATGTTCAAGAGTGTTGAGATGATGCTCATCTAATAACTCAAGCTGTGCTAGAAGGTTTTGCCGATATTCTTCATAAGAGAAAACTCTCGAGATATGCAAAGAGAGGGAATATGGACTTCCAAAGGAAGGACCACCTCAGACCCATAGATGAGAGATAAGGGAGTATCACTAGTAGGGGTACGAATGCTAGTCTGATAATCCCAGAGAGCAAAAGGGATGTGTAAGTGCCAATCCCTACTAGCTCAACTAGTTACCTTTGCAAGGATATTACGCAAAGTTTTATTAGAAGCCTCAACTTGGCCATTAGATTGTGGATAGTATGGAGAAGAAAAGTTGAGTTTAATATTGAAGGTGTTGCAAAGTTTCTGCAAATATTTTTTTGAAAGACTTGCCATTTTCTGTAATAAGTTTGTGAGGAACACCAAAGCGAAAAATGATGTGTTGATAGACAAAATCAACAATAGGTTTGGCTTTGGTCAATGAAAGAGGAATAGCCTCCACCCATTTAGTGAAGTATTTTGTGGCAGTAATGATAGAGTGATGTCACTACGAAGAGTGTGGATTGATGAGGCCAATGAGATCAAGACCCCATTGTGAAAAAGGCCAAAAATCTACTATAGGTTACAAGGCCTGGCTAGGGATATGTGTGAGATTAGCGTGTTGTTGACACTTGACACATTTCTTGACATAGTCGCAGCAGTCTTGATTAAGAGAAGGCCAATAATAGCCTAAACGTAGGATGCACTTAGCCATGGCCAAACCACCAAAGTGTCCACCACAGATACCGTCATGGACCTCCTGAATGGCCTTAGATGATTCAGGGGTTTTGAGGCACTGAAGAAAAATACCCTCAAAACCATGTTTGTAAAGGATTCCACCCATAATAGTATAGCGGTTTGTGCATTGGATAAAATATCTTCTACCATTGGAAGTCAGATCTGGAGGAAGCACTGAACATGATAGATAATCAAAAATGTGTTGATACCACTCATCTTTAGTGTCAATCATGATGGTGTTGATTAAAGTCAACTACCTGAGATGAGATGGTTGGTCTAAACTCTAAAAAACCACATAAAGTCGTGAGAAATTCAAAGTGAATGGAGGAATAAGCGAGGCTAAAGAAGCCATCATATCTGATAAATCGGTTTGTAGTGTGAGGAATAGCCTAGATAGTAAATTTATCGAAATATTGAAGCTGAAAGAGAATGATATCGTGATATTTTTGAAGGATATCATTTTTGCACTGATAGACTCTAGTGACTTGATTAACGATGAGCTCAGATTCACCGAAGATGTCGATATGGCGAGTGCCGAGATTAATGGAATTTTGAAGACCTAAAACAAGGGCTTCATATTCAGCCATATTATTGGTACATTCAAAGTTAAGCTTGTGTGCAACAGGGATAGGTGCACCCCAAGGAGGAATCATGATGAAACCTACACCTCCCCCTTGCTGACATTTGGACCCATCAAAGAAGATTTTTACTTTAAATGGAGACAAACTGAAATTGATTTGTTGGATGTACTCATCTGGGAATTGGGTGAGGGGACTTAAGTGTCTTGTAGAGGAGCATCAACTAATTGATCCACAATAACCTAAACCTTGATAGATTTCTATGAGATGAACTCAAGGTCAAATTCTATCATTAGCATGAGCAAACGAGTGATACGATCACTATGATAAGGTTTTGCATGCATTGTCTTAAGAGGGTTGACACTTGTAAAAATATAAGTTTTATGATTAAGGATGTAATGAAAAAGCTTAGAAGTTGTGAAGAAGAGATCACAACACAACTTTTCAGCTTCAGAATAGTGAGTTTCATATTCATGAAGAGTGCGACTGATATAATAGATAGCATGTTCCTTACCACTAGAATCTTGATGCGAGATCATGGCTCCAAGAGTATGGTTAGTCATAGAAATATAAAGATAGAATGGATCCCCCTCGTGTGGAGGTGTAAAAACTGGTGGAGAAAAAGATAATCTTTGAGATCATCAAAGGATTTTTGGAAACGCTCATCCCATTCAAAATGAACATTTTTACGGAGGAGATGATGAAAAGGTTGACAATGGTCTGAAAGTTGTGAGATAAAATGATGTATTGATTGAAGGCATCCTTGAAGACCATGAACATGATTTAAGTTAGAAGGAGGCATCTCGAGGATAGCCTTTATTTTTGTGGGATTGACCTCAATACCCCTAATAGAAATGATAAAGCCTAAGAGTTTACTAGTGAGAACGCCAAACACACATTTAGATGGATTTAGGTGAAGACAAAAATGAATGAGTCTCTCAAAGAGAGGTGCAAGAATGAGAAGATGATCTTGACAGCGTTTGGACTTACCGAGGAGGTCATCGACGTAATCTTCTACAGTTTTGTGTAAGAGGTCATGGAAGATGTAGGTCATTGCATGTTGATAAGTTTCCCTACATTCTTAAGACCGAAGGGCATGACGCAATAACAAAAATTCCCCCAAGGAGTTATGAAGGAAGTCTTGTGTTGATCCTCTGGTGTGATGAGAATTTGATTATACCCAGAGAAACCATCCATAAGAGAAAGCATCTCATGACCTACAGTTAAATCCACGAGTTGGTCGATATTAGGTAGAGGAAAATCATCTTTCGGGCAAGCAAGATTAAGATCCCGAAAGTCGGTGCAAATTCAAATTTTCCTAGTAGCTTTGGTTACTGGTACTACATTTGAAACCCATTGTGGATAGTCAATGGGTTGGATGAAGTTGGTGGAAAGCAAGTGCTGCAACTCTTCTTTAACGAGGAGAGCTACACGAGGATGCATCTTACGCAGTTTTTGTTTAACTGGTTTGATGTCTGGAAGAGTAACGATATTGTGGACCACGATATTAGGATCAAGGCCTAGCATATCTTCATATGACCAAGAAAGTTCTAGGTTATGATTAGAAAGAAAGGTGGTGAAGTCTCCTAAATCCTTTGGATTAAGAGATTGGTGACCTTAATGATGCAAGGGTCTTTAGGATTCCCTATATTAAGGTGGATAGTGGCTTCATTGAGAAGCGCAGATGTGTAAGAAGGAATGGTTTTAGGAAGATAATAATCCTCTGCCCTAGACAGGAAGGATAGAATCATCATCTGAGCAATGGATAGTATTGATAGTAGGAGAATCATCTCTGACTATTTCGGGGAAGACCAATGGTATGGAAGTGGATTTTCCATTAGTATTATAGGTCAGTGGACCTAAGGAAATGGTATTGACTAAAAAAAAATTTAGGTGGAATGGAAATGGTGTCATCTACATCAAGCGATGCTTCAGACCTGACGGGAGAAGATGGTTCCTCAATGGAAAGAGGCTCATCAAGAATGGTGACGGTGGCTTTCGAGAGAGGTTTGAACCCTAAACCAAATTTTTGATGTGGTTTAAGAGTTGGAATGGATGTGAGGTCATGCACACCCTGTTCATACTTTCCCAGGCCAAATCCCTTCCACGCGCATCGATATAGATAAGTTTTTGCGAATGCAGGATTTTGTAGATAATCAAACCCTACCAAATAGGGTTTGGCCCTAGGAGGAGAATCCAGATGATAGTGAGGTGTATCAAGACCACCATAGATGAATTTATTTTTTTTATTGGGTAGACCAATGGTGATAATGCAGCCAAGATCTGGTTGATATTCAGGTTGTTTATCTAGCCTACCATACTCATTAGGTTTGAGATGGGCATCAAAAGAGAGAAGGGGAAGCTCTCCTAGTGAGAAGCAGCTGCAATGTATCTCCAGATTTTGTAGATATGGTAGTTTTTTTAGGTATGCAAGAGGATGAAGCCTCGTTAGGAGAATCAGTGTTCTCTTTTGGAGGGACAAACCCTGTGGTCATGTCACATTGTGCGGATGGAAAGGGATCTCCTGGATGAGTATAGATTTTTCCCTCATACTAATATTTTATGCATCGATGGAGGGTTGATGGAATGCATTGCATTATATGGATCCAAGAGTTTCGAGGATCATATTGTAGTGGAATTTTCCTTGATAATGTAAAAAATCTCATGAAGAAGTTTCTTGCCTACCCGAATGGGTAGGAAGCTGTGACCGTTAAATGATCAAAGGGAAAAAGGCGGTGGCGATGCTACCTTTCTAGTAACTTAAGTTACTAAAATGTGTGGGAGGAAATGACATTGAGTGTAGCACCACTTTTGATCTAGTGCATTTTAATGTAGTGTTATTGATTTAGACTATGATGAAGAGAGGAGCTTTTAAATCCTCTGAAGAAAGGGGAAGAATTTCAGAATCCTCGAAGGAGATTGTAGTCGATGGTATATTCAATCCAAAAACCATCTCGAAAGGTGGGGTTCATCTTAATTCACCACGATGCGGCATAGATTATCAATCAGATTGTGGCAATGCTAGGGAGATGACTGGATGAGGTTAAAAAGAGACATTTTGACCATAGCATGGGTGAGTTGTTTCATAACACTCTCCTCAATCCCGACATGGGAATCTAAGCCCAAAGTGAAGCATGAATAGACACAAAAAGGTCTCGGGGCCGATGAGGAAGGAGGAAATCCTTCAGGGGTAGTAGAAATAATGACTCATGGTTGAGAGGTTGTAGAAGGTGATGGATTATCATACCATTGTGTTCTAGTGGTGATACGAATTGCATCGATTTGAGAAGGTGGAAGATCATATGGAGTGATATTAATAGAATTAGAGGCTGAGTAGACCGTTTAGGCTCAGATGTAGTTGGGATGACAGGAGACACTTGTTCCTCCTCCTCTTCCAATAGAAGATCACTTTCTTCCAAGAGGCTGTTAACAACAGATTGTAGGGCTTTACATCCCTCGGTGTCATGACCTGGAGTGTGATGGTAAGCACAAATCAAATCAGAGTTGAACCATGAAGGTTTTACTCCTTTGGGATTATAGGGTTTGATTGGAGGAAGAGATATAGATGAAGATTGGATAAGTTGGCAAAGGATTTCAGTATAGAATCGGTAGATGAAGATGTGGACAGGGGTGAAGAAGGCACCTCTTTAGCCTTAACAGACTACTGAGGTAAAAGAACCTACATATCTTGTTTGACAATATTTTTAGGGACTATTTTTCTTTTTTTTGACATGAGGAGAAATGGCATCAGGTGCTTGAGATGGAAGCAAGTGAGGCAAGATTGATTTTAGTGGAGGAGGAGCTCCTAAGATAGATTTTGAAGATGACAAATACATGACAAGTGTTCTAGTCTTTGGAGTTGAAGAAATATATTTGGCGAAATAGATGGTGATCTAGATAAGATTGATTTAGATGAGGGAGGAGCTCCTAAAATATATTTGATAGGCAGTACAAAAGGTGCTTTGGTTTTTAGTGACAAAGATGATGGTTCTGATAAAAGAGATGACACCTTACTAGTAGGTAAATCAACTTTTCGAGGCACCAATGAAGATGGTGTTCTAGAAGAAGATGCCTTTTCAAAGTGGATAAACTCAATATTTTATGAGGCGAAGAAATATATTTTTGAGGGAAAGAACCAAGAGTTTTGATGGTCCGAAATATTGGTTTTCCCTTTAAGGGATGGTGACAACTTCAACTACATAAGGTGATTATAATCATTTTATAGGAAGCAAAGGAGATGATACCGATGATGTAACCCTAGGTTTAAACCCCAATTGTTTATGTCTAAGTCCAGAAGTCAGAATCATAGGTTTCGATGCTATCTCTTTAGATGTTTCCTTAATAGGCAAGGAAGCATTGATGGTGGAAGAGGTAGGTAATGAAGAAGCTATCTCTTGTGAGGAGGGTAATTCAGATGCAATAATTTTGGGTGTAATTACTGCAGGAAAAGAGATAGGAAGAGTTAAAATCAAGGATGCTTCCATAGCCATAGAAGTTGTTACAACTATGGATATGTTAATTAAAGGTATGGTCGTAGAAAAAATGGGAGCGACAGAAGTAGAAGTATCCGTAGTGGAAATTTGAAGGGATGTAAATGACTCGAGCATTAAAAGAATTTCGATGATGAGACAGATGAAGATGACACTATCTTAGGTATAGGTGGAAGATCAGATAGTGAGGTAGAGGGATACAACTCTGTTTCTAATAAAGTAAGACTCAAAGATGGACCATTTGAGGATGGTGGAATCTCAGAATTTAAAAGAGGGGAAGAGAGTTCTTATTTATTTGATTCATTTTTGGATGATTCCGAGTTAGAAGAAGAATCATTAGTAGAAATGAAGCTGATAGTATGAGTGTTTGGTTTCTGAGACCCCGAAGTGTCATTTTTCGGGAATGATTTGGAAAAGGCTGTTTAAAAACATCAAGCACTTGATTTGGTAGAGCATTTGGGTTATCCAGAATGAGTTCACCTTTATAAATGAGTTTTTGGACGAGCTTTTTTAAGGTTTGACATCATTCAATAACATGGCCTTTACTTCTATGATAACGAAAAAGTCATTTTCACGATACCAGAATGGTCGTTCTTGGATCTCATCAAAATTCTAATAGGGGGAAGTTCGATCATGTGAACTTCCAATAGTTTTTCTAAGATAGAAGCATATGATTCCCCAAGGAAATAAAAGACCGAGATGATGACAGTCCTTTTTGAGAAGATGAATATTATCTTTGAGGTGTTTTATTAGAAGTGCTATAATATCGTGATGTTTTTAATATGATAGCATTGGTGGACCCCTGATTCTTGTCTTTGTTAGAAGTGGAAGGGTTTGATTTTGTAAACCAAGAAAAATATGGTTTATATTTAGAACGAAGTTTTAACTTCCCTTGTTCGATGGCATGAGACTCAAGTTTGCATGCCATCGTAAAGCCTTCTTCAAATGTATAAAATCTTTGAATCCTTAAAGTGGAAGAAATATGATTAGCGCAAGATCGAGTAAACAACTTGATTTGCTGAGATTGAAGGAGTGAGAAGGACAACTTATTTATTATTCCTCTCTAACAAACGAAAAAGTCTACAATAAACTCGTCATCGAATTGATGAATGTTATAAAGATATGTGATCGAGATCTTATGTGTGATGTTTATTGAGAAAGTTTCAACAAACATCTGGGCTAATTGAGAGAAAGAAAATAGATAATGTTGGGGTACGTTATTGTACCAGTCTAAAGTGGGCCCTACTAAAGACATAGGAAAGGTACGGAGCATAAGCTCCTAGTCCTGGACCATAAGGTAGTAAGCATGTTTAAATGCTCGTAGGTGTTGTTGAGGATCCTCTCGACTATGAAATTTTGAGAACTTAAGAAGTTCCCATTGGGGAGAATAAGGCTTAAAAGACACTGATGGATGAATTGGTTCATTACATACTACTTCAAAAGAGTATGAAGGGTGAGCCCCTTTGGTGGAGGCTTCGGGGTCTGCAATTTTGTTGAAAAGAAGTTGGACGACATCAGATTGAGAAGGGGGCATGTTGATATGTCCCATATGAGAAGAGAATGGTATGTTTTGCTAAGGCGTTAATGGGAGATTCATTTACTCGTTAACAAGATGATAAGAGGAATAAATAGGTGTTTTAGGTGACACTTGGAAAGGTATTTGTTGTGAAGGATCCTAAGTATAAACAGGATGTGAAATTAAAAGTGGTTGAGAGAAAGGTGGTTGAATGAGAGATGGAGCCTATGATTGGTGAGTTCATACATTTGCTAACCTGAATCGGAATGGATTGAGAAATGTGGGTGTTGATTTGATTTGATATGGTTGGAAACAAACTCGAATGAAGATTTTAACTGTCGAATTAGTTATTAATGGTGCCGATGCCAAAGGATGGGTAAAGGTCAACATTGGGGAGCATTGAAAGTAGGTCGTGTGGGGTAGCCGAGGTAGCCGTGACACTAGGGATAGGTATGGTTATTTGAGAACCATTCAAAATGGTCGGTGGAAGAGAAAAAGGAGGCATAGATGTGCCACCTTCTTTCATGGTTCGAGGCAAGAAGAAGTATGCTAATTGCTCTATGAAATCCTAGGATGGCTCATGAGAATAATCATAAACCTGCTGGATTGGTGGTCCTTGATCAGATATTCAAATATACTTATGCACTAAGTAATCCATAAGGGCTACCGGGTTGTGGTCGAGGAGTGCCTGATATTCAAGATCTCCACGAGCAACATACTCTATATCAGTAGATGACACCTCTGAAGGACTAGGAGAAGATGGTCATGATGGGATAGATTTGGGATGATAGAAAGGATTATATGACCAAGATGGGGAACCAACTAATAGTGGTCCCGAAGAAGACCCAAGGGGTGCCGAAACATCCACATTAGTGAGGGTCTCAGATGAAGAAGAGACTAGTTGAGCCATTTTTCTAGATTGTGACCGGGTGATGACCGTCATAAGAAAGCACCAACACAGAAAGAGATTAACCTAATTAATACATAGAAAATTCAAGCAACATAGGTGTTTATCTCTTTTAAATTTTCATTCTTTTTAAGGAAGAAAAATGTTTAAGAAGGCCTTTTAGAATGGGGACTACTCAAATGGTTAAGCTAAGGATGGTTTGGGGAATGTTTTGGTGAGGATTCCTAAAGGAACATTAGTAAAATAGTGGTACATGGCTTGATATAGGGGCCTACCCCACACTTCACACACCTTTGCTGCGATAAGGGAGTCGAGTGCTTTACAAATATACACTAGAACTTCGTGAATTTATAATGCGTCCCGAGTACCACATACACTCTACCTCTTGGATGTCACTTCCAAGTAGGCGAGGCCAGGGAAGGAGTTTTTGTTTAAATGCTTTATACCTAGTGATTTTGGATTTTTGTGCAAGGGTGAAAAATAAAAATAAAATAGTGTCACTATCAATTTTGATCAATTTCCCAACCTATTTAGGGAACTAGGTGAAGAACATACAACATAAATGAAAAATAAAATGTTCTTTTTAAGAACTAAAACCGAAGTGTTTGATTTTAATGAAGACAAGTCAAACAAGTTCTTTCCCAATGTGATTAATTCATTTTAAGTACCAAAACCGAAGTGTTTGAGTGTGATGAAAAACAAACAAACAAGTTCTTTTTAAGTTCTTAAAAGGAGAAAACACTATGAGAAATACCTTTAGATTTAGCTCATTGTTGAGCTCTTCCCTTAAACAATCCAGTGAAGAAGAAAACCACTCTGTAGAACAGGGTTAAGCAAAGCACGCAAACAAATCCAACAAGATACTAGTGGAAAGGAAATTTCTATTTTAAGAAACTAGGAAACTTTCAAGGAAATGACAATTTTGCACAAAGAAATGAATCAAGAATGCAACTTTGAAATCAAATGAAGAATTTACTAATTTTAGAAATAGAAATTGGAATTGAGATTTGCAAAAAAATAAGGGACCTAACTTTGCAAATATAGAAATGAAAGAAGCAAAACCGAAACGATGAAGGGAAATGCTTAAGAGCGGTGATGAAAATCGGTGAAAAAAAGAACAAAGCTCAAATCTTGAAAAGAAATGACCTTACCAATAAGGTACTTTATTTCAAGTCCCACAGAACTTTGCTGAAATGTAGATCAAGAATTTTTACGCTTGTTACCTGTCCAAGTTAATGCACCAAACTAAACACAAAACCCTTGAAAAACTCAAATAAAGTCAATACCTAATAGATCAAATAAGATCTGAATACGTAGATGGAAAGAATGCCAATGGAGACAAGACAGGCACACAAAAGAAATCCTGCAAAGTAGATCCAAGAAACCTGCGATGCAAAAATCCTTGGCAGAAAAAGATGATGTTAGATGATATATGGGTGAACTTCCTGGAAAGCGGGTCCGGGAAGTAATGACCTTCTTCGACGGATGTCAATTCACGTTTTCAATCAAGAGTAAAGACATACATGATGAAAGATGTAAATAAATATTTAGATTTTATGATTAAAAATAGCAAACATAATGTAAAAACCACAACATAAACTAAAGGAAAGTTGGAAACTATAAAGATAGAACTGAAATTGTGCTAACTAAGCGAATTTTGTAATTTTCAGAGTTGGTCAATGTTGATCGATAGTGATTGGTGTCGATTATTTGAGTCGGCGTATATTTAGATGGAATTTGCGTCGATTGGACATAAATGTAGACATAATTCCAAGGAGTAAAATAAGAAAGAAAACTAAGCTAAAATGGATTAAATGTAAGCCTAGATTACTGAAGATTGATCAGAAAGCAGAGATTGAAGACAAGAAAAGGGGATCCGAGGTAGAAATTGATGGATTCTAACCTAGAAACCAAAGAAAATCCTAATCGGTGCTGATTTGGATAAACCAGCATTGATTGAAGACTAATCGATTCAACGGTGGGTCGGCGTTGACCGAAAGGAAATTACGAAACTAACAAAGAGGAATACGAGAAATGCTTGATTAATGAAGGATGATGACCATGGGAGTTGTTGACACGTGGACAGAGTAACAATACACCTCTCAGGGATTAAACTACATAAAACCCACTCTCTTTCTCTGATAATCTCTTTTAATCACTAAAAAAAAAGTAATCTCTACAAAACCAGCTCTTTTGAATCTAACCAGAGAGGATCTCATGTCATAAATTTATAGTCAACAATGTGATATAAAATTAGCACCGCTCCAAAAAATTGGCGTCGATTGAGAAACGGTCGGTTCCGATTAGGAAAAAGACTCCCAAAGTGGAGAAAAGAAATGAATTGGAAGGATAAGAATATTATCCCTTTGACTGAAATACGGGAAAAATCCAAATGCATGGTTTTAGGAGGGGAGAAAAAGTGGGATGAATGGATAATAATGGTACGGGAGGTTGGGAAATGTTATGGGGTAAATAAGTGGTTGGAAGAAATGTAAAGGTATAATTAAATAGTTGATATTTAATTATACATGAGTGAAATATAATGGAGTGAAATAATCTTAGGATAGGTGTTTTAATTAGATACTTAATTAATACCCTAAGGGAGCATGGTGATATAAAGGTGCCTGCATTATCCAAGAATATGAGTGAACTCAAGGGACACCAAATTGGGTAACCAATTGTAGGTGTCTACACAAACTATGAAAAATCCCATGCCATCAGATGAATTTGTAAACCTTCCTCCTAATACTACCTTACCCAAATATGTTCCTTATGACATAGCCCAAATCTTGAGTCAGATCAAGATTACTATTCCTATTGTTGAATTTCTTAGAATCCCTGAGCATAAGAAGAGGGTGTTTGAGTATTTGGGGCTTAAGGAAGAAAAGGTCACCCAGGGTAAAAATGTAAACAATGTAGAGGTTCCTCTTGCCATTGTAGAATTAGAAAAACCAAAAGCATTGGAGGAATTGGGTGAACCACCTAAGGTTTATTTGGGAACTTCTCTGGTTGAGTCTCAGCTGAATGTGGATCCATTTTTTACTACTTTGATTATTAAGGATAGGTTGTTACATAATTACATGTTTGATTCAGGAGCCTCATGTAATGTAATGCCTCTTGAGGTCATGAATGAGTTAAATATCAAAGTAATAGCAGCTTATGGGAAATGTAATGCCATGGATTCAAGAGAGGTGCCAGTAGTTGGATGTGTCAAGGGTTTAGTAGTGCAATTGGCAGCGTATCCAGGGCAAGTACTTAACCTTGAATGTGGTCATTATGGATTTTCTGCTAAATGGGGGATGTTATTATCTAGAAAGTGGGCAGCTAGTGTGGGTGGAAGTGTGCAAATGGACATGTCTTATGTAACCATACCAATTGAGGAAGCCTTGTGAAGTTATATGGTGAAAATAAAATGTTATATCTCATTGAGGACCCCAAAAATGCTTCTTATGAAGTATTGCACATAGACATTGATGTTGATAACTCTGTGAGCTATGTTGTTTTCAAGGAGTATGAAATTGATCAATGCAGATATCCTGAGAAGGTTGATTTTCTTGGGACTTTGATGTTTGATGCAGCCTTGAGAGATGTTGAAAAACTTGACCTAGGCACAAAGGATAAGCCTAAAAAAATGTGGTCAGATAGCAACTTGGATGGAAAAGAGAAACAATCATATGACCAATTGTTAAAGACATATCAAAACTGCTTAGCATGGTCATATCTAGAATCGAAGGCACTTGAAAATTTTCCTTGATTTTTTTCTCTGAATCAGGGTGCACATCATTATACAATGTACAATCTTTTGTTTTTATTTGTTTTCGTGTTTTTCTGTTTCAGCTTTTCCTGGTCCTTGATGACCAGTTTTTTTTGGTTTCTCAGTTCATCTTGGGGGATTTGGTTATTTTATTTCTACTCTGTCAACTTGTTCATGAATCCTATTCCCAATGGATTTTTTAGCACATGGTCTATTTTTCTTATGGAACTCGTAAGGAGTGCCCATCCCCAAGTCGAGCTGCTTTTGGTGCTCAATTTAATCTCACCCTAATTGTTCAAAATGTCTTAGTTTGCATGGTTTGAAAGTATTTTTTGTCTCCCTATATGGATTTGTGAAATATTTCTCCTTCATTTTGTTTCGATTGTCAGTCCTTTCCTTTGGTTGAGAATCAAATTGAGTCTAGATATTGTTTACCATTTCTCTATCCATGAGAAAAAATTTGTAATTTGGGCATGAATTCGGGCTTCCCCTTCCTTCTATTTTTCCACAGTCATGTTTTCCCTGTCAATTTTGTCCCAACATCTGTGGAAACATGGTACTTTCTAATTTGATGTGCCCCGATGAGTTTTTTTGGTGAAACTTGTCACTTTTTCACATTTGTAAAAATACCAAAGCGACCTGACCACTGATAGTATCTAAATTTTTATTCAATAAAAATGAAGCAACAGGGCAAGTTTGACCCCAAAGATGGACACCTAGTTGTTTTTCAAGACAAAGGTAGAGAGGCAGGTCATCAGAACATTTCAAGAATTTTACATTTTGTGAAAAAGGAGAAAAGTTATAAATTGATCTGCAACCCCGCAGGGGACAGAGTGATGTCACATGTTTGAGTGAGCATTTGAAAAGTCAAAGAAAGGAAGTGGGTAGGTAGAGCACTTTTGATTTTTTAAGCTTAGTTTTCAAATGATGTAAAGGTATAACATTGAGTTGTGACTCTGATGGGGCCCGCATCAAAAGTTTGAAGCGGAGAGGTGGGTTGCCAAAGAATTTTGAATTTTTTTGCATTCAACTCAAATATTTTCCACATGGAGGGCCTACGCTCATTTGAGGATCCACCTCTGGTTTCTAACTTTATAGTTGCACCAAGGAGAAACATGGAGGCTTTCGCTGTCTCCTCTCTATACTTAGACTTCTTAAGAAACTTTCTAAGCCACCGGGACACATGGGGGCCCATGCCTTTGGGGACCTAACCTTGAATTTTAATTTTGAAAGACTGCTAAAGGGACATGTGGTGGTTTCTGCTGGATCTTCCCATACTTAGACTTTTTCAAGTGTCTAGTGTAACTTTGTCAGACCCTAGACACATGTAAGTCTGTGCTTGTTTAAGATTCCATCTTTTGAGCTTCATACTAAAAAGTTCCAATAAGACACATGGAGGTTTCCATTGGCCCTACCCATACTTATAATTTTCAACAGTTGAGGATACTTTCTCAAGCCCTAGGCATGTGGCACCTTCTATTGGTCCTTAAACTATTTCAACAACTTTTCCAGGCTGGGACACATGGCGAGCCCACGCTTGTTTAGGGTATCTGCTTTTGGGAACCATATCAAACGTGCATTAAGAGACACGTGGAGGCTTCCACTAGCTCCTCTTTATACTAAGAATTTTTCAAAGGCCAAGGAAATTTTCTTGGGCCTAGGGCATGTGGAGATCCTGCGCTCATTTGAGGTCCCGCCTTTAAACTTCATCTTTAAAGTTACACTGAAAAGACATGTGGAAGCTTCCATTGGGCCTTCCCATACTCTAAATTTTCAGAAACTAGTGCAACTCTCTAGGGTTCTGAACATGTGGAGGACCCACACTCATTTGGGAACCTACCTCTAGACTTCACCTTTACAGTTGTGCCAAGGAAAAATGTGGAGTTTTCCGCTAGCTCCTATTTTCACTTGGCTGAATTGGACTCACGAGTAGGTATGTCATATAATCCATGCGAGGAAACTCATTTCTAAGAGGCACGAATATAGGTATCCATGTGAGGGAACTCATTTCTCAAGGTGTATTCTTGAGGGTGAAAAGGATTACTTGTCAGATCCAGCCATATGGAGCCACCTATGAATTATTAAAAAGGGGATTTATTACATGAAAAAATAAAAGAATGATTATAAGGACTCTTAAAAAGTTATGGCATGGCATCCTACCATGGTTGAGGGTCTAAGAAACATGATCGAGTTCTTGATTTGTCCACACGGCACTTTGGGTGTAAATTTGTTAAACATAAATTTCTGGGAAAAACTTGTAATAAGTAAAGGATTCCTCGAATGTTCCTATTTTTGGGGGAAAATTTGGGATGAATGAGAAATTTAAATGTAGAAATGCAACGAGAATACTCTTGCAAATGGTCGAGGGTTAATTATTACGAGAAAATTTGAGAAATCGCATCTTCTGAGAGACCATCTGAGAAACCTATTAATTTCTTGTGTTTTAGATTTCAATCATGTAAAGATGGTTGCAAGTGTACAACCATTGACAAGATTTGAGATTTTTCAAGAAAATTTCCCCTGCTGATGAATCTGATAAATCTCGAATTAATCTATGTTGATCTTGGGCAAAATTGTGTCTTCTTTTATTTCAGAATGTCTTTCAAATAGTTTTTCTTGTTCCTATTGCAATATTATATTAAAATCTCTCCAAATCACACATGATCTTATCCTTGTGATAGTTTAGTGGAATTTGCAATTTCATTATGAGAAGAGCTTTCATCTTGTAATGAAATAAACAATTTAAAATCACTTTACTTTCACTTGTTGATAGAGATTGTAAGTCTATGAGTGTATCTTAGGCGTGGTGAACCAAGGGTTGTTAATGTTTAATTCAACCTTTAGCTTGAGCATTCATGTTGAATTCTCAAATATTGTGTGAAACCATGTAGATATGGTGCTTCCATTGATGCATACCTTCTTGTTGAAGGAATGTTTGCACTACTCTAAAGCATTCTATCTGTTATTTTTCCAATTGTTGTAAAGGTTCTCAAAGATCTAGTGAAATCAACTTTATCTTGCTTAATTCCCCACCAAAATTTTCAAATAATCATGAATCCTACATGAATTACCCCTTTTTTTGTTGTGTATCCACAAATGAAAAAATTATACTACCGAAATATACGAGAAGAAAGTAGTTTTTAAGTGTCTTTAGTAACTTTGAACCTTGTTCGAAAAATATGTCCATTCTTTATAAGTGACAACTTGTGAGAGTTAAATTTTGGTGTATTGGTCATATTTTCTCAATGTTCCCCTAAAAGTTGTGCAAAGAAGGATCTCTTCATTTCCTTCACCAACAGAGGTTACAACACCCTAGTTGAAAGGAACGACCTAAAGTAGTGAGGATAGATCAAATCCTTTTATATGGTGTTATCCATTTCTCCAATGCCTAAGTGAAAAAGAGCTATAGAATTCCTTCCCTAGCTATAAAATGACTTATGATTTGTCTATCTCTGAGTATCTTGTTAAATCTGTGATGTTGCTCGTCTTTCAAGGGAGAATCAATTTGGATACCAACAAGTTCAAAAACACACTTTTCTGCCTCCTATCTTTGAGATTAACACAATGTGTGTATCCAATGAGTCACAAAACGTGAAAGATAAAGGAGATAGAAAAGTTAATAACCCTTCTCACTTTCCTTCACCTACCATTACGCTTGCACCTCCCCCAAGATAAACATCCTTGGGTTGGTACCCTACACTAATACGTGCATTGCAACCCATCGTATAGAGAGGTAATTACATATGGCCCTCTCCATATTCATACCAACCTAACCTCCGGGGACTCGAAACTTCCTATTTTTATATTAAATATCTCATCAAAATTGGACCTTTTTCATCTAACTTCTCCTACCTCAACAAATATTAAAGATTGACGATCCTTTCCTGAAGGAAAATCAACATGTAACGAAAATGGAGAAAAAAATGACATGAGTTTTCTCCTAATTGGCTTGGACCTTATATTGTCACCCATACTTTTGGATCAGGAACTTATCATTTATATTCTCTTTAGGGTAAACTTGAACCTGAGCCCCTCAATGTTTTACATCTTCGATAATTCTATTGGTGAATAAATAACTACATCACTTTATGTCTCTTATAAGCTTGTCCTTGAGTGAACCTTTCCTTCCACCTACCTATTACAAGGACCAAAAACATAAACAAAATTATGTGATTATCCATCACCATTCAACCTTATCTTGAATATGAGTACCACGGCTCTACTCATGGCATGATTCTCATGGATATTGTTCATCCTTTTCAGGATGGAATCCCATGGTCATTCGTCACTGGAACCCCCTCTTTCGTAGCTAACCTTTTTTGTCCTATGGTTTTTCCTCCATAAAATATGCCTATATTTCTTTCTAATCTTGTCCATGACTACAAGTCCAAACTAGTACAATTTTTTTGGGATAACAAAAGATCTACGCCTTGATTCAAACTTCTTGCAAATAGATGATTCCCTCAAATCAACAACTATGTCTCTCCATTGCTGTTATAAGTAGAATTCTCCCTCAAAGGACAACTATAAAACTCCATCCACATGTTATACTTATTCTATCCAAAAATAAGACTAATTTATATTTTTCAAAAGAAAAAATTATATTGGAGTGTCCTACATCAATCAACTTCAGGAAGACCTCAAGAAAACTCTATTATTCATCCCCATATAGACTTCCCACATCAATTAGTCTATAAAAGTAAAGCAAAAACAAAATCAAAAATTCAAGAAAAATACAAACTTTTGGTCATGGACTTGCCTATTCATGTTTTGGGTATCTTGCAGAAGGGACGTGTCATCCCACAACAAGGTTACACTAAATAAACCACTCAACCCAACCTTCATTTATTTACTCCTATCTACTCAATGGATGTGGTGCACATGCAACACTTTGTGATCATGCACCGTCGTTGACCATATACCTATCAATAATGCAATGTATCTAGGGGATTATGTTCATAAGCCTATTTGTATGGCCCTTATGGTGCTTTCCAACTATGGAGCATTCGTTTCTTTTAGATTCACCTTTTCCTACTTGTCATTTCACCCAGACCCATTCTAATAAACATTTCCAAAACATTATACATACTTATCAAAATCAAATAAAGAACAATAAAAACAACACTATACCTATACCAATCAAAAAAATTAACCGAGTTACCCATTTCTATTTTTCACTTAACATTTGAGCTTGCCTATTTTTCTACCTTTCCTTACCAGGATCATTTGTCTTACCCAACCTACCTAGCGAAATATTCTACCTTGTCTTACCAATACCATTTACCTTACCCAACCTACCTATCATAAATCTTCTACCTTGTCTTACTAAGACCATTTTCCTTACCCAACCTACCTATGGAAATCCTCTACCTTTCTTTATCTAGACCACTTTCCTTACCCAACCTACTTATCATAAATATTCTACCTTGTTTTACCAAGACCATTTTCCTTACTCAAATTACCTATAAGAAATATTCTACCTTGTCTTACCAAGACCATTTGTGTTACCCAACCTACCTATAAGAATTCCTCGACCTTACCTTACCTAGAACATTTGTCTTACCGAACCTACCTATCGAACTATTAATCTTCCCTATCCTATGGGAGAACTAAATCAGCCTAGGGCCCCCTTTGCAAGGGCTATGTAGGAAGCAATTCAAATACATGGGGTCTTTGGAGGTTATCTCGGCCACCATTTTCTACCATCTTTCACCATTTTACCACTATTTGTCCCTACTACCTAATCTTTCTCACATTTCCATAATATCAATAACATGGAAATTAACCCAAACAAACCATACATCATAACCATGCCTATACATCTAGTTTCCATAATATCAATAACTTAGAAATTAAACCAAACCATGCCTATACATCTAGTTTCCATAATAGCGATAACTTGGAAATTAAACTAAACCATACCTATAAATTTAGTTTCCATGACATCAATAACTTAGAAATTAAACCAAACCATAACACAAACCATGTCTACCATCTAGTTTCCATAACATCAATAACTTGGAAATTAAACCAAACCATTACACCAAACCATGCCTATCATCTGGTTTCCATAACATCAATAAATTTAAAGTTAAACCAAACCCATGCCTATACATCTAGTTTCCATAAAATCAATAACTTGGAAATTAAACCAAACCCATGAATATAAATATAGTTTACATAACATCAATAATATGTAAATTCAACCAAACCATGCCTATACATCTAGTTTCAATAACATCAATAACTTGGAAATTAAAAAAATCATGCCTATACATCTAGTTTCCATAATATAAATAACTTGGAAATTAAGCCAAACAATGCCTATAAATATAGTTTAAATGAAATAAATAGCTTGGGAATTAAACCAAACCATGACTATCATCTAGTTTCCATAACATCAATAATTATGATATTAAACAAAACCATGCCTACACATCTAATTTCCATAATAACAATAGATTAGAAATTAAACCCAACATTCACATCAACCCCCCTACAACTAGTTTCCATAATAACCATATAGTGGAAATAACACAAACCAAAATAGATATAAGATCCATCACCTATATACCATCACCGAACAAACACCGCCTATTTGATAATCAAACTCACTTAATCACTCTACCATAAAATAATGCTACCTGTGTTGTTTTGACCCCGAACTTACATTGCATTATTTCGTAACATTTATCTCAACCAAACCAAAACTTTAGGTTTTTTGGAACACACATATACCAATTCTTGCACCTTGACCCATTTTGTTTCTAGGATCACTTCTTATACCTTGGATACCTGGACCACATCACCTTTGTTTGGATATACTACTGAAATTTGATAATGTAGATTTTGTGTTCTCTTCAACCTAGTAACTTTTTACATTTTTAGCATGTGTGTGCATTTTATTTCATCAACCTTATCACACCTATTACCTACACATACACATACACTTATACCTTACCCCATTTTTCATCACATACCACCTTATCAAACCCATCACCGATTTAACCTTCCACTTAAATCAGTTCTAGGTTTGTGGGGGATCACCTCCACCCTTACTTGGGGTGACATACTTCTATTTTTGTCATTGTCACTTATTAGCACAAGCTACATGAAAAAAAGGGGAAAATGTATACACTTAAAATTAGGTTGCAACCCTCTAAGCCCCTTTTAACTAACATACCCACTTACCATGACCCCTTTCACACATTTTAATTAATTAATTAATATAATTATAAATAATAAGTTAATTACCACCTAACCTCTTCACCTTAAATGTATACCTCACCTTGGACCCATTCCATGGGTATTTAACTAATTGAGACTAGGTCATCACTCTTATTAATGAGTCATTACTTCACTTAAATAACTAAGAATATTTCAATACCTAATACTTATTATTAACCACTTATTCCATCAATTCCTGTGTTTTTAAATGTGAACTAAGACTCCTAGCCCACAATAAAATATTGACCCATGCCAATAAGGGAAGAAACAAAACATTTTAAGAAAATTGGACCATTCTCCATAACCGACACCAATTATTCCTCGGTCGGCACTAGTCAAGGAAGTTCCATTAGTTCATTTAAATAAATATTCCTAACTCTTTTCCTAGGTTAGTCTTTTGGGTTGGCTTTTGGGATTATTCATTCACACTCTTGTATTCGATTGAGTATGTAACAATAAAATAGAGCACCGAGATCATTCCAGTTCTTCACTATCAACAAATCTCTTCTTGGATAGTCTCGATCATTCACGGGGAAGCACATATTCTTTTGTCACGACAATAAATCCATTCGTTTTCCTATAAATTCCCAATAACCACCATATCTACCAATCTCTAGGTCTTCAGATAAGTATCTTAACCAACCAGTTGGTTCTTAACTTTGCTTTTAGATGTTTTATTGTCTTCTGTTGAATTACTTATTTCTCACCCAAATATCATCCATCACCAATCTACTTGATACCCTATCAACTCCGAACTCGTCTACCTTTCAAATCAACTCTTTTACCCTTGTTGAGCCTTCACCTAAATCCTAACACCCTTCCTAAGCCTTCCTAAAAATCTTTGTTATCATAGAAAGCCTGAAACAACCTTATTTCTACCTTGGTACCCAACTACCCATACCGTGATTGGTTAGCCAACCAACATCAGCTATAAATTAGTGATTTGTGTATGTTATGAAAATGAAACCAGCTTTGAAATAGTGAATAGCATTAGTTCCTTAACTATCATTGGTCTTTGTGTGCTCGTATTTTCCCTCGATCAAAAAGCTAATCTTCCTACACAAAGCCTCTAAAACCACCCACAACCTCACATAGGTATCCATAACACCCTCTGTTATACCTATGTACCTTAACAACCGATCACCTACTTTGGATGTAATCTCATATTCACTATTTAAACTAGATTTAAATTATTGTTCTTGTGTGATATACCTAAATTATATAACTATAGAATACTCTCTATTTTGTGTTATTTATTTACATTAATTTTTTTTAAATGTGGGTTGACATCCTTTTAGGAAGTACCCTACTTCTCGATCTAATTTTCGCTAGAAATCCACCAACCTATATTTTAAAAAATTTCTTGTGGTCTTGTGTTCTTATCAGGTAGTCCTTCCTAGAAAAATAGGAGTGCTCTTAACTGGCCTAGTCTTCAATGCTGCACAATCTCTTAAAGACATCAAGGTATTCCTCACATACAAACCTTCTACCTTAAAATTTTTTCTTATATGTACACTACTTATTGGTGAAACATATAGACATCAACTTCACCTCCCGTCACCAAGTTTAACCCCATGATAAATTTCCTAATTTTTCATCAATTTGATACTAAGGCATGTACTTTAGAAGTTTCATGAAATTCTCCAAATACTCGATCCTTTGTCATTTTTATTAGATTAGGTAAAAACAGGATTGGCTCCCGAGGCCTTACATAGGAGAATACATCATGATAACAAAAAAGAAGCAAAGGGAGAGATGGGACCGAAATGAATTAAAAAAATTAACCTATAACGAAGAAGATCCGTAAACTAAGCCATAAAGACATGAAAAAATAATCTACTACTAGACCATAACAACTCGCTAAAAGACAACAATAAGTTCAAGAACATAAACAAAGAAAACTAGGTTATCTTTTGACATTTAGGGGAATTTCCCATAGGGCTAACAGGTTCCACTTCATTGTGCTTTGGTGCTCCTAATCCTTTTAGGTCTACCCACCTTCATCATAATCCACGAGTTACTAATTTTGGGTTACAATTTCCATTTCTTTAAGCACTCTTCAAATTCCTCCAACCGAACCCATATAGCTTTAACCAGCTTGTCCAAGTCTGTGACTTCCCCCATAATGTTCCTCTTAGACGTACATATATTTTTGGTGGCCTAAATTTTTTCTATCATTCCATTACACATCTCAGAATTATCTTCTTCCTTGACCTACACAACCATCTCCATCTGCTTCATTCTTTTACCCAGGTCTTCATAACTCTAACCATCATCCTCCATGCACTTAACTTTCCCTTTAGAAGACTCTTCCCTATCTTTATCCTACTTATCCCTAATATGTTCATCATTATCCTCCTTAGTTATGTTAGTGGGCTACTTACTCTCATACATGTTGGTAAGGCAATCAGCTAGGGTGATGTCATCATCCTCCTCATTCGATCCTACCTCCTTCGCGAAAACGGTTTACCATTTTTGAGTAGAAGAAGGAATCCTCATCATAATTTTGTTCCTAGATATGTTAAAAAATGAAAAGTGGTATGTATATATCTAATGATAGTTTATCTCTAAAGTAATGTAATTCATAATATAAAGACAAACCTCCTTCTAGACCCCCATGATACAAGATATATGCGTGCCATCAACAAAAAAATGAAAATTTTCCTTACCGACATAGAAAGTATTGATTTCATGCTCCCTCCTATTCTTGACCTTGAATATATTGAGATGCTTCATCTCTATATCGGTGACCTCGAAAATGAAAGTATCACTAACCTCTAGATCCATTCCTCATACCAAAAACTTTCCATCCTCCCATGCCATGCCAAAATCCTTGGATAGAGAAGGGTCATGCCCCTGGAGCTTGGTAATGTACTTCCTAAAACCCCCAATTCTAAGCATATGCCACATAAAAGGGTTGTTGGTGATGTTTTCATGTCCGGAGGGTTAAACATGAACTTTATCTCCTCCCATGGTTTCTCTGCTATTTTTCCCAACGCAAAACCAATCACACTCTATAATTAATGGACTCAAATTGGATGATCTTGGAAATGAAAACACCACACTTGAACTTACTTCCTTGCTAATCATTACAAATCAGGTTATTCATGTGAGTAAAAAGAAATCTTTATGATCTATCATGTTATATGATATCATTAATAGATGTGGGCATAACATCACCTTTTATCTAAACTTTGAAATCATGACTATACACCCCTAAGTTAGTAAGCTTGTCCGCACATTTATTGCTAAGACAGGGGGTGATTAATATTAAACCTATCAAAAGATTTAAGGTGTTCTTGAACATCATGAAGAATATTTCCCAAATCCCAATTTTTAAATTTATTCCTATTGAGGGAATTAACAATGAGAAGTGAATCACCCTCAATTTGGATGTGTTTGATCCCTTTCTCTCTAGCTAAGTTGACCCCACATAACAAGGCTCTAGCTTCAGCCACATTATTTCTTAGAATTCCCATAGGTCTCGCATAAGCCAAAATCATATCACCCTCACAACTTTTGGTGATACCTCCCTCACCATTCTACCCTGGATTACCTTTTGAAATAACATAAAATTTTAGTTTGAAACTATTCCTCTCTGATTTGGACCATTTAATCATAGATAAGGGAAATTTAACTAGAGGAGGACTATAAGCTAATTGTTTGAAAGATTCCTATTCCACCCTAAGACAAGAATCTTTTATATTGCGTCTGAAGAGTTTAGTTTTTATTTAATGGAACTAAATAAATTAGCACTAACCTTCTTGATTTTGGCTTTCTAGTTTCTAAAGATAAGAACATTACCTTCCTTCCACAAGCACCACATGAAGTGAGGAAGAGTCATTTTCCAAGCTACTAAAAGGAAGTGAGGAAGAGTTAGCCACTATCATTTTTCCTTGTGTTAGTGTCTAAAATTCAAACATCTTCTAATCATAATAAAGATGGGGAAAAAATGATGTATGAATTATGTGTTAAATTGATCCCAGTAAAATTTGTCTCATCCATAACCATCTAAACCTTCTCGGCTATCCCACCATGAGGATGCTCATTAGAGAACTAATAGGATCTATAAACTACCTTGATCTGCTATGATAAGTTCCTAATAGTGAAGTACTTCTCCATTTCACTGTGCCAATTCTTAGCTCCATCACCTAAGGTTGTACTATTAAATTTTTGTGGGATGATCCTCTTGATATTGTTTGATAGTTCAACTTCCAAATGTGCCCTCTTGTTCTCAGGTTGGTTTACTTTTTTAACATTCAAGTTTGAATTATTATTCCCATTTGAATTAGCATTTGTAACATTATTATTAGCTACACTAAGATCTACAATGTTGTTGTTTATAGCATCCGGATGTTCTGAGAGGGTTCAAAATCATCACCGTCATCACCATTGTCATTATCCATGACTTGTTTTTCAAGAACAACCATATTGTTTCATGTATCTTGAATGGAAACAATAATCTCATCAAACTTCTATATTTTTTTCCTCGCCACCTATAGTATGGTTATTTGTAACATTTCCCCTTGTTATAACCATGTTCTTTGTTAGAAAAGAATTTAAGTTTTTGTTAGAATGAGGAATGAGTAGGCCCAAGTGCTACTGACCTTCACTCGATACCAAAATCTAACATCTACTTTTCAATACTTCAAATAACGAGATTTTTTTAATCTTCGCATAACTAACTTCTTCCTTCAATGATTTAAATGTGAAAACTAACATCTAAATCTAACAACCTTGGAATATAATTCACCAGATAACAAATCAATTTGATACGTGCTTAACTATGGATCAATGGACCCACCGATCCCTCACAGGTTACTCTTTTGAGTCTCTATACATATTATACAATAGTAATATTCTCTCTATTGATTTACAAGTGACGTTCTATGTTTATACCTAGAATTTAGTCAATTGAAGCCAATCTGCATCTCACACTTTTATTCACTAGGTGCATTTTGACAATGTAATGAATTAAAATAATTCAGCCAAATTTTATGATGTTAGGTTAATTATGCATAATATAATTATTTAATTAATTTTATTAATTAAATAATAATGGTTATAATATAAAACATATTTTTGTATGGTTTTTAAACCATATTTATCTTTTTAGTTTCACAGGGATAATTATTATAATTATTATAACAATTTATGTGCTTCCTGGGATAATATTTAGAAGCTAATGTATTTTAGATTTGTTATTGCATATTACAGAACTTCTATTTTGTTTGTATCCGGTTGTGTAATACATATATATATATATATATATTGCAGCATGCTTCTATGTTTCTGGTTGATTGAGATTAATAAATTTAATCAGGCTTCTACCCCTATTTCTCAATTTACATTTGGTACCAGAGTGAGATTATAGTCCCGGGAAGCTGTGGAGGAGTGGAAAGAGAGAGAAACTGAGATAGAGGAGTTTTGGAGAAGTGTTTGTAGCATCTGAGAGCCTGTGCAGCCTCCTGTAATGTCCCAGCCCCATCCTTGCCTCCTCACATCCTCCTGTTCCTTCTAGGTGTTTAGAAGGAATTTTTTTCACACTAGTGCACCTAGCACCAGAAAAACTTGCTACAGGTATTGAAAATAATAAAAATACATATATTTTTCTCCCCATTAGGGGTTTTATCTCTAATATTAGAGATATATATAGTCTCTGTCAAAACTAGCAAGCTGCTATATTTGGATGTCCTTGCATCTTACATCTATCGGGCTCTTCCACCGAGTTCTATTTGAAAGAACATGGTTTTGAAGAGTTCTACATTAAAAAAGTCGCTTTGATATATTAGTAGCTCTCTTGACTGAGCTATTTGTTTTTTAATAGGGCAAGCTCTGCATTCAAAGGAAATTTACACTGTTTGAAAAATACCATGTTTTTTGGATGTGTTGATGTAAAAAAAAAGAGAGAACTCACCCTTATACTGGGTGCATTAGAGAATCAAGCTATAAGGAGACTGTGGCCAACTGTGCAAAAAGACCCTACAAATATTACAAAAATGCAGACCCTGTAAAGCGGTCGGGCTCTTATTTGCATGGTGGTGAGTTGTTTTGAAGGAAGACCCACCAAAAAGTGACCTCCACATCCAAGCGACCTACAACAAAAGCAAACGGTAGCTATCTCCAATTGACACTATACCAAGAAACCAAACTTGCACCTACAAATAGCCAAGAAATGGTGAGAAAAGATGTGAACATACACAAAGAAAAAACAAATAGAAACATGTAAGCAATGACCAAAGAAAATAGAACAAAGAAAAGGCATTAAAAAGCATAAGGAGTTTCAGATCCGTGTTTTTGGAAGCCCTAAACTCATCCGCCACGCACGCAACCACGCTGACCTTCCTTCAAACTCGAGCCATGTGGATCTCCACTATATCCAGGTCATCATTTTCAAGGTGAGTTCGAACTTCATCTTGTTTAAATATAATTTTCTTAGTTTCTTGCATGAGTGCTCATAGAGCCTAAGTGGTTAGTGGAAAAGTCTTGGTAGAGGGAGGTGCATGGGTCAAATCCCACTAAAAACACAATTTTTAAAAAAATTGACTTTAGTGGCCAAACAGAGAAACCACCAATTCTAGAGGGCTATTTAGCTGAAAAACCCTCACTAAATAGTTTAGTCATAACTAAATAGACTTCTAAAAATTTAGCGAGAAAAACCCTAAATTTGGGGTAAATTGTTTTTCCTCCACTAGGCTTGTTTATCAATTTCACACTTTTTTTTGGAAAAAGGAAGACCATCCAAAAACTTCATCTTGGGCCTTTATTTAATGGTTTCCAGCATTTTGGGTCATTTTGGGCTCCTGGAGGGCACCAGTCTCGCAAAAACAGAAAAAATTACTTGCCATTCAATTTTTCCAAGTTTTTAAAATGTAATTACATATTGTTGTATATTGTACTAATTTGCGAGGTTGCCATAGTCAACTCGCAAACTTTGTAACTACTCGAAACTTGCGAATTGTAATAAAAAAAGCTAAAAATTGGTTACCCTGTAACACTCACAATATCCTAGATCTCATTCGCAACATTCGGTATATATGGTGCCTCTGGGAAGCACTTATGTGTAGAGTCATTGCAACTACTACTACACTTAATGCCTAATATAACTGCAATAACGCTAAATGCAGGGCATCGACCCTTTAAATCGATAGAGATTAATAAGGTCATAGTGCACACACTATGAACCATCCCATCCGTCTGTGAACGATTGCATGACATAAATCCAGACTGAGAAATTATCGAAGTTTATAGCAAAGTTACGTGCACGTATGAGGATATTTCTTTTATCTGGTGTCAATAATCACATAGATCCCATCAGTATTGTCTTGGTACCACATATTGAATTCTTTCACATACGTTAAAACCTCTTTCACGTACCACTGGGTATATAGAAAGGGTGAGCTTCTTCCACATATCACCAAGTATATCAAAAGGGCACGTATATAGAAAGGTTTGGTATATTGAATGACGGTATATAGATTAGGAGACCTTATACCTGGAGTGATAAGAGCCAAACCTTTCGTGATATCTAAAAATGGGCATCAATGCCCCCAAATTTTTTATTCCAGATTCACAACTACTCAGAGGAAACAACTATGCTGCATAGAAGACAAAAATTAATACACAACTTGAGTTTGAATAAATCGGGCATGTGAATGGTAATCGACTAGATCAACTACTGATAAAACAAAACAAAAAAGCGAGTTTGATAAAGCATATCGTAAAGCCAAACTCATCATATTGTTTGGAGTGTCGACGATATGAAACCCCACATTCGAGATGCCAAAATAGTGAACAAAGTGTGGGATAAATTTAGCATAGTATACAAGGCCATGAACAAGAATGTTATACTGAATTTACAGAGTTAGTTACACATGTTGAAGTTCAAGCAGAATGAAAAAATAGAAGCTTTCTTAAGAAGAGTTGTAGAATTGAGGGCTTCACTTCTAGCCCTGGGAGAACCGATCACGGATGATGCTCTCGTTCTGATTTTTCTAAGAGAACTCCCCTCTTCTTACCACATTTTTGTCACAACACTAAACATGTCAGATATGATAGTTGGTTTTGACAAACTGGTAAACCTATTACAATAAGAGAAAGTAATGCACAATAAGGATGATGAAGAGGAGCAGGCACTTTGTCTTCACATCAAAAATGGAAAGGAAAAGGTAAAGGAAAACCTAATTCCTATAAAAATCCCAAAAATCAAAATTAGTATCAAGGGGATAGACAACAAAAGAAGCAATGTCCAATTTGCAAAAGAGGACATGACCTAAAATATTGTTGGTATAATACCTATAAGAAAGGCTCATAAAGAAAATCGGACCTCCATAAAAATCTAACAAGGGACATTATAACTACAATTAAGGGTAGAAAAGGGGAATTGGAAAAGAAGACCCCATTAGCAAGGTAATATTGTTGAGCATCAAGAAACAATCAGACAATGAGGACTACTTGTTCACTTGCTCAATCAAGTGAACCATCCACATCATCTAGTGATGTCTGGTATGTTAATTCAGAGTCACTCAACACATGACTAGCCATAGAGAGTGGTTTATTTCAATGAGGACACACCATCGAAAAATCATGTTTTGTTGGGAGATGATTCCTCATATATAGTTTAGGTGATTGGGAACATTTTTCTACCTATTGGTTCATGTAAATGCAGACTATTATATGTCCTATATGTCCCTGGGTTGATAAAGAATATACTTTTAATCAGTCAACTCCTAGATCAAAACCTAAAAATTCACTTTTATAGTCAATCCGACAAGAAAACATGTTTGATTCGAGACAAATCATGAGGCTAAAAAATAATCACAAAAGCCTCCAATATGGGATGCATGTTCCAATATGATTCTGTTCATAGAGACACTCAAGCACTTGTGGCTAAGAAATCCACCTCAAGATAGTTATGGTATCGAGAGAATTGGTCATGTAAGTTTCAAATATCTTGAAACACTTCACTGGTGTAATATGGTATGTGGGCTACCATCTCTTTAGAAGGATACAGACAAGTGTCCTCACTACCTAGTAGGAAAAAAATGCAGAGCTTCATTCCAGAGGATTACATTTCAAGATCATGGTCAACTTGACCTGGTTCATACCAATCTTTGTGGTCTGATGCAACCAAGTCATTATGGGTTCTAGTAATTCATGCTTTGAGTTGACGACTATTCGAGAAAAATGTGGATTTTCTGTCTTCGTAAGAAAAGTGAAGCGTTTGAAACCTTCAAATAGTTCAAAGTAGCAATTGAGAAAGAAACTATTCGTCACATCAGAACTCTCCACTTAGATCAAGGGGGAGAATTCACCAGTGATGAGTTCAGAGACTACCTTCAAACTCATGGGATTCGTTGACAAATGCCTCCTCCACACACATCACATTAGAATGATGTTGTTGAGAGAAGAAATCATACTATCATGGAAATGGTGTGGTGTATGATCAATGATTCCGGACTTGCAAATAAATTATGGGAAAAAGTAGTAAAGACAAAAGTGTATTTGTTGAACAAAGTGCCCACAACTGCTCTTGATGGAATAACACCATAAGAAGCATGGTCAAAATGGAAACCATTTATTGCACACCTCGAGTATTTGGGTGCAAAGAAAGCATGCACATACCCAAACAAAATATAAATAAATTAGACATGAAGTCATAAAAACTTGTCTTCATTAGGTAAAGTGAAGAGACTCTTAGGTATAGATTGATGGATCATAAGACCGAAAATTCTACACCAAAGTAGATATGTTGAGTTTTTGAGAGAAGAAGGAAGTAGAGACTCCTCCTTCGATTCACAAGATGTGGATTTTTACCCGTTGTAAAAACTAAAGATGATGTTCCCTCAAAAGATGAAAGTGATGATGGGGATGATGGTGTTGATCAGATAGAACCACGACCCATGGGAACAGTTCAATGTATGCCTAAATGGTGTACAAGTACATTACGAGATGCAAGAATGGATGTTCCACTAGATACATCCACCCCTAGACCACAGACTCACAATAAAGCAAGAGAAGAAGTTAAATTTTCTTTGATGAGTAGAGTTATTGAATCTGATGAGCCCTCTACAGTCCAAGAATCCCTACAGTTAAAATCTTGGAAAGATGCCATGGATTCTAAATATCAATTAGTGATGAAGAATAACACTTGGAAACTTGTCAATCTTCCACCAGGGAAGAAACCCATTGGATGTAGATGGATATTTAAAACAAAGTACAAAGCAGATGGGACCATGGACAAGTATAAAGCAAGACTTGTAGCAAAGGGGTATACACAAAAAGAAGGCATTGACTATAAGGAGACATTTTCTCCCATAGCTAAGATCAAAATGATCAGGATGATCTTTTCTCTAGCTGCATAGTTTGGATGGAAAGTCCACCAAATGGACATAAAAAGTTCCTTCCTAAACGAAGATTTACAAGAATAAGTCTACATGACTCAACTTTGAGGGATATGTAGTACACAGTCAAGAAGTAAATGTATGTAGACTCGGAAATATCTCGTATGGCCTCAAACAAGCACCTTAGGCATGGTACATCAAGATTGATGAGCATATTGTACAACATGGATTTGTTGAGATCAATACGATCCCAATATGTACCTCAAAAGCAAGGGGGGAGATGGTGATTGTTGTTGTCTATGTCGACGATCTAGTCATCACTGACATTTTAGTGAGGATGATCGATGCAATGAAGAAAGATGTTAATCGATTGTTCGACATGACCGATCTCGAGCTGATGCATTATTGTCTTGGATTAGAAGTATGGTAGAAAGAGAATCACATTTTTGTTTCTCGTATGAAATATACCAAGAATATCCTTGAGAATTTTAGGATGATGGATTACCCACCAATTGCTATACCCATGGAGAATAGATTGCAGTTATCTCATTCAGATCCATCTCCTAAGGCAAGTACCACTCTCTATCGGTAGCTGATCAAGAGTCTCATTTACCTGACCTACACTAGACCAGATATTAGCTTTGTAGTGAGCTATTTTTCCAAGTTCATGCAGGAACCCAAATTTTTTTATTAGAAATTAGCAAGGCACATTTTGAGATATATCAAAGGCTCGGTGGATCTTCGTCAGAATACAAGAAGAACGACAACTTCTTCTTGACTAGATATTTGGATTCGAGATCATGCGTAACATTGATGATAGAAAATCCACTTCTTGATTTGTACTCTTTATGGGATCTGGACCAATATTATGGGGAAGTAAGAAACAACACTTTTTTCTAACTCTTCCACGAGAAGATGAGTATCATTATGCGAAGAAGTCATCTGTGAAGAGATTTGGATACATCACATACTAGAAGGACTTGGAATACCATAAGAAAAACCAACCACCATGTATGTTGACAATGAAAATGTTCTCAAACTTGTTCGCAATCCATTTTTTCAAAAGAGAACAAAGCACATTAAGGTACAAGTTCATTTTAGACATGAACATGTGTTGAAGCACAACATCCAGCTTCAATTTTGTCCAATTGCTGAACAACGAGAAAATATTTTCACAAAGTCACTTGCACGTGACAAGTTCGAGTTGTTCAGAGAGTTCCTCTCCTCATCCCTTCGACAATGCACAATTAAGGGGGAATATTAGGTTAATTATGCATAATATAATTATTTAATTAATTAAATAATAATGGTTATAATAAAAACCATATTTTTGTATGGTTTTTAAACCATATTCTTCTTGTTAGTTTCACAGGGATAATTGTTATAACAATTTATGTGCTTCCCGGGATAATATTTGGAAGCTAATGTATTTTAGATTTGTTGTTGCATTATTGCAACTTCTATTTTGTTTGTATCTCGGTTGTGCAATACACATATATATTGCAGCATGCTTCTATGATTCTGGTTAATTCATGCTTTGTATGCTCGGTTTTGGATGAGACATTAGCCAATATAACATTTTCCCATCGCCATGCCACTTGGTTAAGTCACTAGAATTTAATCAATTAGTTAAGTTAAATTAATTTTGAATTATGCACAAGGTACAAAAATTGTTCAACCCATGCGGTGAAGCATGTCTATGCTAAATTAGGTTACCTATGGGAGAGAAATTTCTCACAGCAGCGACTTACATCGTCATGTGACAAATTTCTTCCCCATAGCCAACATAATTTTGTCAAAAGGTGAATAAACTGAACATAACAAAAAAAAATTACATCATAGCATAACTCCATTCCTTATTTATCAAGACATGTGTAATAAATGGAGCTCAAGGAAAAATTAAGTCCACTACGTATGGAAGTGTTCATTGAATGAATTATAACATTTTATGAAAAATACACTACATAATCCTTCCGAATTTAACCTATTGAGTCCATGCATTTGGAGTGTCATAAGCCCAAACTTATTCATTATAATGAATTATTTTTATGATAGGTTTAATTTCACTCCACATAGATACATTATTACCTATGAACTTGATCCTCATTTTCATAACTTAATCTCTACAATTAATCGCAATCATTTCCATAAGTATATTTATGTACATTCATTAAGCATCATAAAATAATTAAGATAACATACTACATTAATAATGTAGTTCATAATTGATTAAGTTACAACAATGTTATTTTATTTCTCAAGTACATGTTCATAATACTCCTTAACATGATATTATTCAATCATACTTATTAGTATCCATCCATTATTAGGACTATACATTATTTAGTCAGCAAAGCATTTTCCATAATAGAATTATTTCATGCATGCAATTTAGAAGATAGTAATCATCATACAAATATTTAATATTTCATACTCATAATCCTTTGTGTAGCTTTAATTTACCTAATTGTTAAAGCTAGTTCACATAAGTACGATGATGTATAAATGTTCCTTAGTCAACTATCTAATTTTACATAACTCATTAAATCAGATTGTTTAATTCAATGACAATATAATTCCATTTTTATTTAAAAGAGCTATAATATACTATATGATCATATAAATTTTTTATTACAACCTAATATCCAATATTGAATAAAACATGTATATTTATTTTCCAAAAATTATTCAATAACTTTAGAGACCTAAAGGCCTTTTAGAAAAATAATACAGTGAAGCATAGGTGTGCTTCACAATCAATCAAGTTATAAATAAAATTTATAGTTACAATCAACTAAGAATCAACATAGATAATTTAGAATCATCCACCGAGATAAGAATTAAATTATGCCATTTGTAAAAATGTTAGGAAATGGTTAGTTCGAAAGAACTGACAAGGAAAATTCATCACTCTTATCTTTACAATTTATAGCATCAAAATATTTAAATGAACATAGTCCTGTAGTGCCCACACTTTACACACACCAATGCAAAAAAAATACCGGGATAAATATTTTTGACTTACATTGCTCACTACACACAACACAACATGGGCTTCAAGTACAAAACTTGACTTGCATACGACACTTACAAAAGTCATCAAATCACATAGGCACATGACAACACCATATACATGTTGACGCTACACTTTTCCCAATAGAAGGTTGCTAGTAGAGACCCAACCACAAGAAACATGACTTCAGGAATGGAAAACCCACAACACATCATTTCTTTAATTGCATCTTAGTTACGATTAACATTCTAGGAACATTATTGTGCAAGTATAGTTTCCTCCTTTCTCCATCTACAAAATCTTAAGTTCATTCCATTTTAATTTATAGTTCGACCAATTTAGGTTGGCTTCCTTTATGCATCACGGAAATTTCCATAACTTACTGGCTTACTTGGCACAATTCAAATCACATATACATCACTTAATTATCTTGTTCTTATGTTAAGAATGTGCTTCTCAAACGTTGATTTAATGTCTAAAATTTCCCTTGCTACACAAGTGGATCTAATGTGATGTCATGGTGAAATCATGGGATCGGGGAAGACATAGATTTGAAATAGCTTTTTCCCCAAGAACATGCATTGATCACATAATAGTTATTTCGCTACCATTATTATTATAGTTCAATAGCTTGTTAAATCCCAAATTTGATTTTTTTATAGGTATATCTTTTGTAATCTTGACGTTTGGTCACACCAAGGCAATGTATATTCTTTGTAACACATGAAGATGTTTAAATTAAGTCATAAGGACTCCTAACGACATTATTGCTAACCTCAAATTTTTGTTTTACTCTTAGATGATTTACCTTTGCGTCGCACTAGGGTCTCATGATTACTATCATTTTAAACTTAAGAGTTATGATAGTACTTTTTTTGACATATTAACGAAGCACATGGTTAAACTTAATTCCAGCCACCCGGATTCAATCTCTATTATAGGTGTGATTAAGGTTAAAAATTTATTTACCCTATAATCCTTTCGTGGAAGATCAAGGAACTAAATTTTCACAAGACCAAGACAAGACATTTATCTACGAGGGACAAAAGGGTTCACTAATGAGAATGCAAGACATAGAACAACTATATCGCAATCTTCATATAGGTCATTTGGGTCCAACAGGGATTTCATTCACTGATGAAGTTAATCTCTAGATCTAATTTCGTAAGGCCTGGAAATCCAATAGGATACAAGGGAGTAATCACTCTACCTACTCCACATATGGGAAGGTTACACCAGTTAGTCATTCCTTCTAACAAGGACTCATAAGCGGACTTCCAAGGTGGTCTTCACCACTCAAATTCCCGGTGTCAAATCAAGAGAGGATGTTCTTCTCATGATTACTAAACTAGAAGGAAATCACATACTATAGATAGGTTGGACCATGTCATTCCTAAAATATGGGTTCATGAAAATGTCGCTAAACCTAATGACTATGACAATAAACTCTAGCTAGGGGTTTTATTTACCTAACCTAGAAGGTCTCATTGAGTGCAAAGCTTAAGTTCATTCTACGGTCTTAATTTTCTTATATGGTAAAAAAAGGATCACACATACAGGAAAACTATACACAAGTATTTTATTAGAGTTGAGTGTTCCCATTAACACTCTTTATTGTGTTTGCAAGGTAAGAAGGTAATCCAGTAATTAATTTAATCATCTATTGAAAACTGAGAAAGTGCTACAATATATTAACTTCAATTTCAATTTACTATATATAAATCAAATCCCTTTTTCTTCGCCATACACAATTAAGAATCAAACTGAACCGGTGATTAGATGTACATTTCCTAAGTTATCCCTAAAACTAGCATCTCATGCATATTAACAAATTTCAATTATAACTTTTCTGTAACAAGAGACTACATTAGACAGTTATTCATTTTATAATAACCTATAAAAATTACAATAATAATAATTAAATTTCACATCACCTTTTTTGTCGTCATTCTTCCATCCTGCAAAACCCACGTGAGCATGATATCAGTGAGAAATCGTTGGCATGGCATCCACCCTAATTAATCATAATTTTCATTTTCTAGTTTATCATTTACATCTGAAAATAATTACAATTTGCAATCGAAATAAACAGGTTTAGAAACATGTATTCATTACATTTCATTTTTCTTCATTTTATAAACCTAGGAGAGAGAAAGAGAAAGGAAGGGAGAGAAAACATCATTTTGTCAAAAGTTATATTTCACATAACAGATACACTAAAGGGTTTTAAATAGTTGTTTTCATGTGTTAAAACTTTTCAGGGTGATTTGGAAACCCTACAAGGGTCTCAGCTTTTCATATTATATATTCTCTTACTAACTACAAAAACGTACAAAATGAGCTCGAGGCTAAGAAACTTATTCCAAAGGTTATCTCCCAATGAACACGCACACCATGAATAAATTTATTCATGTCCCCAGATATACCAGGAGTTCATAGCAACTGACAGAATTGAAAAGGAGTGAATGGTTTGTGTTTGGTGGCTAATTTTCTAGGGCTACTGATCATAGTTCACTCACAGAATCGATGGCCCGGCAAAAGTTAGCTCGAGGGCCCAAAAAACCACGTCCATAAACAACGTTTGATGGAGGAGCGCACAATGAGACATCTCCTACTAGTTCCCCTATATAAGAAGAATTCATCAGAGTCGACAGGACTGAGAACTACAGAACCATTTTCAAATGGCAACAAGTTTTCTGGAGCAACAAGATGAAATTGGACCAGTTTGACCTTGTCAAACTGCGACTGGAGGCCGACAAAATGGCTTCTTCAAACTATCCTGAAAAGTGCTCTTTCTTATAATGATTGTTCCATGCATTTGTCTAGTATAAACGCTAGAGGTTTGTGAAGACAGAACATGATTTCTCTTTCCGGGTTTCAAATGGTGGTCCCAAACGAAAGCCAATTTTCTAGTTTTAACAACTCTCTACTATTGAAAACCGGTGTAACAGGGCTCCTATAAGAGCGTCAAAAGGATGTCATATGATTGTTTCGGGTCAAACAAAAATCAAGGTGACTCCTCGTATACCAAGGTACATGAATGAAAATTCACATCTCGTTTCAAGAGTTACAAAGGGTACTTGGTGAGTCTCTAAAAATTACAAAATTTAACTATTTAACACAAGGAGAAGGTCAACTTTATCAATGGGGAGTCAAATTCGTCTGGTCGATAAATGATATTGGAGCGATCAAGAAGGGTAAGATTTTTCTAAATCATCTCGAAGCGAGGGTGATAGTTAATGTTTTGAAGTAGATGAGTTATAATGACTTCGAGAGATGCGATGCGAAACTTTATTGTTTTGCAAAGAGTTGAAGGGACATTAAACTGTATTAAAAATCTAATAACTTAATATTCTATTTAGTTGCAAAAGAGAACTAAAACATGAGAATTATGAGAGGTAAGGAAAGAAGAACCATGCCTGGAAATGATGAGTGAAATGGTACAAGGGGCTCCAAGTAGTTTACACTCGCGATCCAACGAGACCACCATTGTTGCCATATGATGCCAGGTAGTCACGTGCAAACCAAGCCATTCGTTGCACACCTATGTCTCATCGAGAAGAACCATTTTGTGTTTTCAAGAAGTCATCTCGATCCAAGAGACTACATTTTCTATGTCAAACAAATAACACGCCTTTTCAACAAAATCCATTTTGCGCATATCCCAATTTAAAACGCTTATTTTAGCGCAGCTGAGAGGGTGTTAAAAAATTGTTAAGTGCTACTTTACCACTGCCAAATCCATTTCCTTGAAGGTTTCAAAGGCCTTTACAACAAGCTCATCTACGAATACCCGAAACCATTGCATTCCATGAGACTCAAATATCTCGATGCATTTTGTCAAACAGTTCACATGCATTGTGCACGCCTTCACATTTTTCATACACGCCCTGAAACACTTCCACATTTTCATGAAAAAAACTAAGACACTCACAAAAGAAAAAAATAGATTCTTTTTGTTCATACCCTGCTCCAAGCTGTAACGTTTTGCACAAAGTTAGAGATACGCTGACAAAGGTTGTTAAATTTGGCTTTACACCTACTATTTTCATTTGGTTGAAAGATTCCAAATCTTGTTCAACAAACTCATTTTATTTTTGCACATCCTGCCATCATTGTAGTCCATAAATAAAATTTCTTTCAGGCATTGTCGAACAGTTCACATGCTTCCACATTTTGCATATGTATATACCAGGGCACTTGCAACTGAAACATATAAGGATCCCTTCTCCATAATGCTTTGGCGGATGACTGTATTAATTTCAAAGCTCTTATTTTGGCATAGGATGGGAGGTTGCTGGAAACAAAATGCTTTGTGGAGTCTGGCTTTACACGTACCACATGTATTTGCTTGGAAGTTTCCAAGGTCTTTTCAACAAACTCATTTGTGCATATCCTGCCATCGTGGCATTCCATGAGCCCGCATCTATTTGAGGCATTCTATCCATAGTTCACACACCCCTTCTACACATCTGTTTTGTGCATACAGGTCTACCAGGTAGTAACAACTACAACATCTGACAATATTCCTCTCCATTACATTCTAGATATGCCAAAATGCTCACATATGCGTTGAAACCAAGGATAGACTGGTAAACGTCTCTCATAGCCGACAGTAAGAAGAAGACCATGCAAACGTGCAGATCAAGAGTAGGTGAGAGAAAATAGAAAGGTTTCATTTGGATTCCAGATCCCCTGCCGTGTAGCCTCATTTGTAATAGCTGACCAGTCTTCCTCTTCTGGTTCTTCATTAGACGACAACACCATGATGTAACTGTTGTCCTCGGATCAAGCAAAAGGATGAATGGTGACAAATAGCCTTGGTGGGTGCGCAAACAGATCAAAGTTTCCTCCCCTTCCTTCCATGGTGGCAAAGTGCTTGACATCCTCAAAAAAAAGACAGAACAATTTCCAAATGAGCCTCTTTTGCCCTAAACCACCCCTTCCTAATTATTTATTTATTTTTATTTATTTTATTTTATTTAACATTAGAATTATTCTAAATTCATTTTAATTCATTTCATTCATTTTGACAAACTATTTCATTATTAAAATAATTTAATATGTTTTTTTATCATTATTATATTTTATTTTGTTGGAACACGTTTATAGACAAGGTGGATTAGACTAAATGTTGCGTGAGGATGTATTTTTATACTATGCCAACAAGGAGATAGGATGGGCACTACATCTCCCTCCCCTTATAGGATCATCATCCTTAATGTGACATGACACCGAAGCTCGAGGGGGTACGTAGGCAAGAAGCTAATAATGAAAACACGTTGGGTAACAAAACAACTAGTTGTTAAAACATGACCACAAGGAAGAAAACTAATTTTTGGCAATATCTTAACTTATAATGTTCTGTGAAGATTGGTAGTTCTCTCTTATTTGTTATTTCATTAATCTCTTTCCATTAACATTATTCTTAATTCAAGTCCTTTAAAATTTCATTTTTATCGAATTTTAGTTTATTCATTCCTGTGGGTTCCCATCATGAACTACAGTCACAACACCCTACCAGGGTCATACACAACACCAAATTTTCACAACATACTTTTACATACTTTCACGACTGTATCACATTACAAGGATTTAACAAAACCATGGAATGATAATGAGTAGACCACATAACAATTAATTTCCAACAATTATGCCCTAGACATAGATCTAGTACACACATATGTCTAACAAACAGAATCAAAACGTTGATACATATACAACAGGTATCACAAGCCCCAAAAATGCATGACTTCACCAACATAGTGCCAAGACAATATCCAATAGTCCATACCAACCAAGAGGAGAGTCAAGCCTCATACATAACCAGGTGTCAAAAGACTTACACAGGGTACACATAACTCACTATACCCAATCCAAACATAACAAAAAGTCACAAAACAAACCCCAAATATCTCCAAAAGTACAAGGTAAGAATCCATATATCTCCCCAAAGCATCACCAAATAATCTCCATATACCTCCCAAGGAGAAAGAAACATAGTGCCAAAACCAAGTCGGGTCACTCAACCATAGAGCCCCATCAAGAATATCAGGTCACTCAACCATAGAGTGTCATAAAGAATAACAGTCACTCAACCATAGAGTCCCATCTCCTTTCTCCTTTTAATGAGGCCGGGTCACCCTATTACCCTGGGCACATAGAGCCCCGTCACCCCCAACCCAAGTGACATAATAACTCATGGTTCAACAACCTGCTAGTTATCTATAACTCCTTGGGCGTACCCCCATACAACGAAGCGGGTCCATAGGTTCCACCACTCCATGGTGAATCCCATGACCCTATTCCAACACATTACGACATTAGAACCAAAGATAACAATCCATCCCAATGCCAAGTGGAAAAATCAAAAGCCTTGGGCTAGACTACAAATCTTTCAAATATGAAAAGAAAGTTTTAAAACCAAGAAAAACAAATGGCTAATTAGCCATGGTTAGTGTAAAATCCAAATTTTAATGAAACAATCAAATAAATGCCCAAAATATAAGAACATGTCAATCAATAAAATGGTGGCTCTAGCGAAAAGAGAGATTAATTTATGAATAAAATATGTAATGGGAAAGTAGCACATCACAATCACTATGTGGCCTCATACCACCACCAAAGGGGTACTCATTGAGTTGCTACCACTGGACATTGAGCCTCACTCGTGAAAATATACATGTAACCATAAATGAGTATATCAAATAATGTAACTGTCATCATCATCTCTGGGAATCATAACTCCAAACTCCCACAAGGATCAACATAGTCAAAATCACATAGGATTATTCAATGATCAATCCAAGAGGAAAGAGTAGGGGACACAAAGTTGCATAAGTTGAGCCTAAGGTGGTTCACACCCACAATATATTGCGAAAGCTTGAAGTATACTAAATAGATAGAAGTGGATTTTCAGTCTATATAAGACTCCATTTCCTCACTCGTACTCATCTCAAGATTGTGAAAACCTGGTCCACACCTCCTCTCTCCACACATACACTCTTGATAGTCCATCCCCTTAGGGTCATCTAGTGTAGGGTCCACGCCATACACATAATTACATCACTAACACAATGGTAATTCACACACAACAACCATAATGTATTATGCATGGTATACATGTACAGGGTATAACACAATCACTACTTTCACAGGTTACGATACATCACATTATCACATCCTACACCCAAAGTGTAATCATTGTACACTAGGGATCATACTCACCATATGCCCCTAAATCATGACATGAACCATCACATATTACCCAAATCATACATACGATGGACATAGTAACATCAAAACATAACATTCATTTGCTACATTAAAAGTGATACACACATTTCTTCAAAACATGGTAAAACATCATGATACAATTCAATTCAATTTACATCAATCCAGCTTATACAACATATCAACAAACCCACATAACACAATATGCCACAATGCTCCAACACCCCGTCATCCACATTAGAATTCTTTTCACACATTCCAAGCAAGTAATCCACACGTGAAATCTTCATCAAATCCACATGAAGGAGAGAGAAAATCCCATCCCCAAAGACATCAACAGGATAACAAATGCACACTAAGTGACATACACCTCATGTGCGTTCACATTATCTAAAATATGACATAGATCACATCACTCTTAAAACACATTACTCTTCCAATATTTATCACCATCATGAAACACCATCACCATCATGCAAACCATCATGTAAAAACATCTCTATCATGCAAAATCATCACAACTCCAATCCATCCCAGAGGTTTGAGAGCATGAAACTCGCTCTGATACCATATGTAGTGCCCACACTTTACACACACAAATACAACAGTAAAATACTAGGATAATTTTTTTTTTGACTTACATTGCTCACTACACACAACACAACATGGGCTTCAAGTACAGAACTTGACTTGCATACAACACTTACAAAAGTCATCAAATCACATAGGCACATGACAACACCATATACATGCTAACGCTACACTTTTCCCAATGGAAGGTTGCTAGTAGAGACCCAACCAAAAGAAACATGACTTCAGGAATGGTGATCCCACAGCATATCTTTTCTTTAATTACATGTTAGTTACGATTAACATTCTAGGAACATTATTGTGCAAGTATAGTTTCCTCCTTTCTCCATCTATAAAATCTTAAGTTCATTCCATTTTAATTTACAGTTTGACCAATTTAGGTTGGCTTCCTTTATGCATCACAAAAATTTCCATAAATTATCTTGGCTTACTCGGCACAATTCAAATCACATATACATCACTTAGTTATCTTGTTCTTATTTTAAGAATGTGCTTCTCAAACGTTGATTTAATGTCAAAAATTTCCCTTGCTACACAAGTGGATCTAATGTGATGTCAAGGTGAAATCTTGGGATCGGGAAGACATAGATTTGAAATAGCTTTTTCCCCAAGAAAATCCATCGATCACGGAATAGTTATTTCACTACCATTATTATTATAGTTCAATAGCTTGTTAAATCCCAATTTTTTTTTTTATAGGTATATATTTTGTAATCTCGACATTTGGTCACACCAAGGCAATGTATATTCTTTTGTAACACATGAAGATTTTTAGATTAAGTCATAAGGAATCCTAGCGACATTATTTCTAACCTCAAATTTTGGTTTTACTCTTAAGTCTAGAAACATGTATTCATTGCATTTCATTTTTCTTCATTTTATAAACCTAGGAGAGAGAAAGAGAAAGGAAGGGAGAGAAAACATCATTTTGTCAAAAGTTCTATTTCACACAATAGATACACTAAAGGGTTTTAAACAGTTGTTTGCATGTGTTAAAATTTTTCAGGGTGATTTGGAAACCCTACGAGGGTCCGCAGTTTTCTATTTTTATATTTTCTTACTAACTACAAAAACGTACAAAACGAGCTCAGAGGCTAAGAAAATTCTTCCAAAGGTTATCTCCCAATGAACACACACACCATGACTAACTTTCTTTGTGTCCCCAGATATACCAGGAGTTCATAGCAACTGACGGAATTGAAAAGGAGCGAACGGTTTACGTTTGGCGGCTAATTTTATGGGGCTACTAATCGTAGTTCACTTAGTTGTAACCGATAACAGCTTAGCTCGAGGGCCTAGAAAATAACGTCCATAAACAACGCTTTGATGGAGGAGTGCACAACAAGACATATCCTACTAGTTCCCCTATATAAAGAGAATTCATTAGAGTCGACGGGACTGAGAACTAGAGAACCATTTTTAAATGGCAATAAGTTTTCTGGAGCAACAAGATGAAATTGGACCAGTTTGACCTCGTCAAATGCGACCGGAGGCCTACAAAATGGCTTTGTCAAACTATCCCGAAAAGTTCTCTTTCCTATACTAATTGTTCCATGCATTTTTCTAGTATAAACGCTAGAGGTTTGTGAAGATGCAACGTGATTTGTATTTCCGGGTTTCAAATGGTGGTCCCAAACGAAAGCCAATTTTCTAGTTTTAACAACTCTCTACTATTGAAAACTGGTGTAACAGGGCTCCTATAAGAGCATCAAAAGGATGTCATATGATCATTTCGGGTCAAACCAAAAATCAAGGTGACTCCTTGTATACCAAGGTACACAAATGAAACTTCACATCTCATTTCCAGAGTTGCGAAGGGTACTTGGTGAGTCTCCGAAAATTACAAAATTTAACTATTTAACACAAGGAGAAGATCAAATTTATCAATGGGGATTCAAATTCATCTGGTCTATAAAAAATATTGGATCGATCAAGAAGGGTAAGATTTTTCTAAATCATCTCAAGAGAGGGTGATAGTTCATGTTTTGAAGTAGACGAGTTATAATGACTTTAAGAGTTGTGACGCGACACTTTATTGTTTTGCAAAGAGTTAAAGGGACATTAAACCGTATTAAAAATCTAATAACTTAATATTGTATTTAGTTGTAAAAGATAACTAAAACACGAGAATTATGAGAGGTAAGGAAAGAAGAACCATGCCTGGAAATGATGAGCGAAACGGTATAAGGGGCTCCAAGCAGTTTACACTCGCGATCCAATGAGACCACCATTGTTGCCACATGATGTCAGGTAGTCACGGGCAAACCAAGACATTCATTGCACACCTATGTCTCATCGATAAGAACCATTTTGTGTTTTCAAGAAGTCATCTTGATCCAAGAGACTACATTTTCTATGTCAAACAAATCACACGCCTTTTCAACAAAATCCATTTTGCACATATCCCAATTTAAAACGCTTATTTTAGCGCAGTTGAGAGGGTGTTAAATTTTTTTGTTAAGTGTTGCTTTACCACTGCCAAATCCATTTCCTTCAAGGTTTCAAAGGCCTTTACAACAAGCTCATCTACGAATACCCTGAAACCATTGCATTCCACAAGACTGAAATATCTGAGGCATTTTGTCGAACAGTTCACATGCGTTGTGTACGCCTTCACATTTTGCATACACGCCCTGAAACACTTCCACATTTTCATGAAAACAACTAAGACACTCACAAAAGAAAAAAATAGATTCTTTTTGTTCATACCCTGCTCCAAGCTGCCACGTTTTGCACAGGCTGGAGATACGCTGACAAAGGTTGTTAAATTTGGCTTTACACCTGCTATTTGCATTTGGTTGAAAGATTCCAAAGCCTGTTCAACAAACTCATTTTATTTTTGCACATCCCGCCATCATTGCAGTCCATAAATAACATTTCTTTTAGGCATTGTCGAACAGTTCGCATGCTTCCACATTTTGCATATGTATATACCAGGGCACTTACAACTAGAACATACAAGGATCCTTTCTCCATAATGCTTTGGTGGATGGCTGTATTAATTTCAAAGATATTTATTTTGTGCAGGATGGGAGGTTGCTGGAAACAAAACACTGTGGAGTCTGGCTTTACACGTACCACATGTATTTGCTTGGAAGTTTCCAAGCTCTTTTCAACAAATTCATTTGTGCATATCCTGCCATCGTGGCATTCCATGAGCCCGCATCTATTTGAGGCATTCTTTCCATAGTTGACACACCCCTTCTACACATCTATTTTACGCATACAGGTCTACCAGGGCAGTAACAACTACAACATCTGACAATATTCCTCTCCATTACATTCTAGATATGCCAAAACGCCCACATATGCATTAAAACCAAGGATAGATTGGTCAATGTCTCTCATAGCCGACAGTAAGAAGAAGACCATGCAAATGTGTAGATCAAGAGTAGGTGAGAGAAAATAGAAAGGTTTCATTTGGATTCCAGATCCCCGCTGCGTAGCCCCATTTGCAACAAATGACCGCCTCCATCTTCTCGGTTCTTCATTAGATAACAACACCATGATGTAACTATTGTCCTCGGATCAAGAAAAAGGATGAATGGTGACAAATAGCCTTGTGGGTGTGCAAACAGCTCGAGTTTCCCCCTTCCTTCCATGGTGGCGGTGCTTGACATCCACAAAGAAAAAGACAAAACAATTTCCAAATGAACCTCTTTTTCCCTAAACTGCCCTTCCTAATTATTTATTTATTTTTAATTCTTTTATTTTATTTAACATTATCATTATTTTAAATTCATTTAACTCATTTCATTCATTTTGAAAAACTATTTCATTATTAAAATAATTTAATATGTTTTTTTATCACTATTATATTTAATTTTGTTGGAACACGTTTATAGTATTACAAGGTGGAGTAGACTAAATGTTGCGTGAGGATGGATTTTTCTACTACGCCAACAAGGATATAGGATGGGCACTACATAGTCCAGCTATACTACCATAATTTCATTAAATATGGACATTTTACAATCTAGATTAAATACCAAAATCAACTATATTGGTTTTTCTTATACCAAATATTAGAATTTGATTTGCCTATTATTAGAATCCAAAAAAGGGATTTTTGGAATTTGATTTGGCTATTATTGGAATCCAAAAGGAATTTTTTTGAATTATATATCATGTATGAGGGATTTCCATTTTAGGAGTTTACAATTTTATAGTAAGATTAAGAAATACTTATTGGAATAATTAATACATTTATAACATTGCAATGCATAACAAATACTTATATTGTCCATTCTCATACAAACAAACATTTTTATCTTGTATTGAATGGGCATATGTCCATTCTCATACAAACAAACATTTTTATCTTGTATTGAGTGGGCATATGCCCATTCTCATATAAGAATCATAGAAGAAAAATAAACTCAATATAGAAAGAAAGAAAAATTTAGATGTGATTTATCTTAACTATGGGGTAGTGTGCATTTGAATGTTGTATATTTTACATATTTTGATCATATATATTTGTGTGAAAAAATCATAACTATTGTTGGGAAATTAGAGTTTCCATGGTAAATTAGTAATATACCATGAGGTAAATAAATGGGTAGTTTGTTATTTGTTTGTACGGTTTGGAGTGATTTGTGGGAGGATAAGGATAGGGATTAGATCCCATATATTGTGGATCAATATCTGTATAAATATCTCTCTCTAAAATAATAAAATTGTATTGTTTTGATTGACTAAATTCCCTGATTTGGTATCAGAGCAGGCACCGTGAGGGACCTCTCTGTAATTCTGGCCTTGTTCCCTATAGGATCCTTTGAGTGTAGACCATGTCAATTGGTCCTATCATTTGAGAGGCTATTATTTACCAATAATTTTATAGTGCAGACCACTGTGAATATTATTGACATTTTTTTATTATTTTGGAGATATTTTCTCAGTACTAGTAGCTGGAGATATCAGATTTACTTTTGTGTAAACTTTTGCATAGGTGTATATATTTGTTTGGCCGCTTGGCACTTCTCCACGTCCCCAATGGTAGCTTCGACCTACCATCCTGTCCACATCTCCACGGATTTACAACGCTGAGCCCTGCAGATCAGATACGTTGAGGGATTAGATCTCTGTTTTGAAGCGTCAGAAGAGTCTCTGGGTCAAACTCTTTTTGGAAAGCTCCCTGAGCTTGATATACATCTATATTCATTGCATTGATTTATTGGATCGATGAAGATTGGATTTGATCTGACATCCACATATTAGATCTGCAGCGACCTGTTCCAGCTGTGCATGAAAGGGAGATCCAGAGGACAGATCTACTAGATTTGGACGTGTATCTTTCAAATCAATTCTCTGAGTTGTTAAAGATTACTTTATTATTTTTTCATTGGTGATTTGGTAATGGAAAAAATGAACCAGATAGAAAAATTCGATGGAAAGGATTTCCATACATGGCAAATCCAAATCCAATTGTTGCTGATTGAAAAGGATCTTTGGGACATTGTTGATGGAGGATCGGTTGCACCAACAGATGTAGACGCACTCCAAAAATGGAAAGTCAAAGATAAAAAAGCTTTGGCCATTATTGGCCTCGGATTATCCAAACCGTATCTACATCATGTAGATTTCAAAAAATCATCCAAAGAAATATGGGAAGCATTGAATCAATTATTTGGATCAAAAGCCGACAATGCAGAGATAAATATGAAGCAGAAATTATATGGGTTGAAAATGGAAGAAGGAGGAGATATTGTATCTCATATCAGCAAGTTCCACTCTCTAATGGCCCAACTGGATGGCATTAACGAAAAGGTGAAACCCAATGATGCAAAGGCCATATTACTAAATAGCATGCCTAAAAGTATGTCCAATATGGTGTTTACTTTAAGTAAACTAAATCCAAGCTTGGAGAGCATAATAGCAACGCTACTCGATACGGAAAGCAAAGATGATGAAGAAGAAGAAGAAGCAACATTAGCTAGTCAATCAAGTAATTCCTATAAAAGATCAAAACATATCAAAAACTGTATATGTTTTTATTGTAGGAAGCCAGGACATGTTATTCTCAACTGCATGAAAAGAGCAAAAGATCTACTTGATGGAAAACTATCTGACAAGGCCATGGCTACTGAAGAAGATGATACTGAAGAACAAGACACAAATGCTAATACTGAAGGTTTTTCAAGCGATGAGGATTATCTTTTTTGAGTTGTTTGTGTTTTGTATCTACCCATGTCAACTCTAAGGGAGGGAATGTTGGGAAATTAGAGTTTCCATGGTAAATTAGTAATATACCATGAGGTAAATAAATGGGTAGTTTGTTATTTGTTTGTACGGTTTGGAGTGATTTGTGGGAGGATAAGGATAGGGATTAGATCCCATATATTGTGGATCAATATCTGTATAAATATCTCTCTCTAAAATAATAAAATTGTATTGTTTTGATTGACTAAATTCCCTGAACTATAACGTTGATTTATTTACATAGAATGAAGTTAGGAAATGTGTTATGAAATATTTACAACATAAAATGATGGTAATAAATGAATTGTTAAGAGATAGTCTATAACAAAACACCAATTTTAATATATTGTTATGAGATAGACTACAAAAAAACAAGCCAATTAATTTATATTTATTAATCAACATAATAGTAACAAGTAAACTCAATCAAGCTCAATAATCATGGAAATGTGTTGTTATGAGATAATACAAGTCGTAAATTTTTTCATAAAATGATGGTAATAAATTCAATAACCCATGTACATATTAAGTGTGAAAATTTTTCTATAATGCATTCAAATTTCCACCCCCAAAACCAATAACTTATTTTCATGGAAAACGAGATCTTTGTATGAACCTGTCAAAGCTAGATTTGAGCATTATATACTAATCACATCATTTGGATGAAATGTGAAGAAGAACTAAAAATTGTAATAAACACATTTTGAGCACTACATACTAATAACCATCAATAACATCACTTCAAATGGAAAATGGGAAAAAGAACTAGAAAAATGTAATAAACACAATTTTATATATTGATTTGTTCCATTGTTGTTTGAAATAGAGAACATCCCTTTAAGATGTCTCTTACATCATCCGCAACCCCTACCAAGAATAGTTCTGTAAACAACAATGAAATTAGCCTCTTATTATTTTTATAATCCTTTTTAGAAACCTTTGGAGTAACAAAAACATTTCATCGAAACCCTTTGTTGATTACATTAACTAAAACCATAGTTTCACATTTGTATGGAAATTCTAGTGTTTTCCAAATTGTTTCCAAATATTTAATAAATATGTCTCCCTCTTTTCACAATGCTCCATACCACAACAAAAAAATGATACACATAAAGGATGCATGTCCACTTTAGTTTTTCTACATTGGCATTTGTATCCAATGTAGACCATGAGAATGCAATTTGATAAAAATATTTAGATACAAAAGTTAGAAATTGGGAAATAGACATTCGTTATTAAACTTCATTATTAACTTGTATGTATTTCAAATACTATAATAATATTTCACAAAAATACTTTTACCTATTTCTTTACACATATTTGTTAGTTGTAGATTTTCTAGATTTTCTCTAGCTGCATCTCCACATAAAAATTAAAGTAGGATATATTTATCAAATTGATTCCAACTAATATTGACAAATGAAAAGGTTTAATGCGTTTAACTACTTATTTACATTTTTTTAATATTCTCTAGTTGTATCTGCACATAAAACTTTAAATTAATATATATTTATCAAATCAATTCAAACTAATATTGACAAGTAAAAAATAATATTAAATTTTAAAAAATACTTGATAATTGTTCATGAGCTCCCAAATATGCATACAAGGGACACATATGAGTTTCATCTCTCGATCATGTGCTCCCAAATATGCACTGATCTTGATCATTTGAAAAAAATTGTAGGGATGCCAGCTCCAATTTCATTCAATTTGATAATATCCAAGGGCTTTGAATGTTGCCAATCCCGATCCACTGTCACATCTTCCACCTCCATACTAGTTGAATTATGAACACCATATATGGAAAAAAAGTGAAATCCCTTGAAATGCATTTTATGCATTTATAATTCATAATTTTTATAATTGTATCATATTGGTTGGACTATCCCTGAAAAATCCAAGTTCTCGCACTACATACCCTCTACAGGATCAAGCCTTATATATTTATCACTTTATTACATATATATATATATATATATATATATATATATATATATATATATATATATATATATATATATATACATATATATATATATATATATATATACATATATATATATATATATATATACATATATACATATATATATATATATATATATATATATATATATATATATATATATATATCCATTCACATTTAGGAAACATAAAAGAAGAATAGATATTTTGAATGGTCATATGCCAATTCTCATATAAGAATTATAGAATATAGAATTAGAAGATGTGCATTGTGACAATTTGGAAAATCCAAGTCCTACACTACATACCCTCTACAGGATCAAGCCTTATATAGTTATCATTTTATTATATATATATATATATCCACATTTAGGAAGCATAAGAGAAGAATAGATATTTTGAATGGTCATATGCCAATTCTCATATAAGAATTATAGAATATAGAATTGGAAAATGCGCATTGTGACAATTTCAATAAGATTTGAAGAAAAATTTAATACTAATTTTACTCTCTCCACTTTATTTGTTAATCCTTTCTACTTTAAAACTTTAAGAATAGATATAAATTTAAGTTCAACATATTGTATTTACTTTCTTTTAACATGGGAAGGAATGGGAAGTTGTGCATGTTTATAATGGGCACAAACCCATTCTCATACAAACAAACATTTTTTGTTTTGAAGTAATTAATAATTATATTATACTAGCTAGACTATCCCTGACAGAGTCAAGTGTTGCACTACATACCCCAAGGGGATCAAGCCTTATGTAGTTCTCATCTCAAAATATATATCCATTCTCGTGTAGTTATATTTTATGTAATCTTAGAAGAAGAATAGAGTAGTTCTCATCTCAAAATATATATCCATTCTCATGTAGTTTATTTTATATAACTATTAGAAGAAGAATAGAGATAAATTTAATTCCATGTAGTTTTTTTAATATAACTAATAGATGGAAAATTAGGATTTGCAAGGATTTGTTTTTGGGCATCCATTATTTAAGAATAGATATAACTCTAAGTTCGACATATTGTATTTACATTATTTTAACATGGGAAGGAATGCAAAGTATTGCATTGTTACAACCTTTATAGAAGTTGTGTATGTTTATAATGGGCACAAGCCCATTCTCATACAATTTTTTTTTTTTTTTGATGTAATTAATAATTGTATTATACTAGTTGGATTATCCTTGGCAGAGTGAAGTGTTGCACTACATACCCCTGAGGGGGATCAAGCCTTATGTAGTTCTCATCTCAAAATATATATCCATTATAATGTAGTTTTTTTATATTATTAATAGATGGAAAATTAGGATTTGCAAGGATTTTTTTTTGGGTGTCCATTGTATGTTGTCCATAAATAATATAGAAATGATGGGAAACATATAATGGAATCCCAAAAATAAATAACACTAGTAATTTTTTTAAAAAGGAAGAAAAATTACATCCCGCTAAAAAGGTACAGGGTTGCATAACATAGAGTGGACAAGGAAACTAACACTTGCTAAATCAAGTGATCTATATTGGTATTTTGTAGGAGCTACATGGAAATGACCAATATAAATTTTGAATGAATTTTCATAAAATAAAAAAAGATGAATCTTTTCATCAATTTTGAGCTTGTTTTAATAATAATTTCTCTTTTGCAGATTTTGAAATGTCTTTTTCTAGCATAGATAATTTTTGTCTTCTGAGCATGGTAAAAATATTTTTGTCTTCTGAGCATGGTAAAAATTTGAATGTAATTTTCGTTGGCCCAATTCCTTATCCATATTCATGCAGGTGGGCAATAGATGAACAAAATGAGCCTTATGTAGTTCTATTATTTTGTTTATAATTGTTACTATCATTTTGGTTGGACTAACCTTGGTGGAGCCAAGTGCAGACACCGCCAAGTGTTGCACTACATACCCTCAAGAGGGATCAAGCCTTATGTAGTTCTATTATTTAGTTTTAGAATGGGAAGGAAATATTGAACTTGACCATTTTTTTGGACTAAGAAACGTGTCTTTTTATTTAATTGTCTAATTTTGTTATTGTTTATTTTTTTAACACAATTTATTTATTAATTAAAGGTAATTATTTTGAAACACATATTCCATTGCAAAGTGAGGAGCGGCCCATTGTAAAACAAATTAATCTTCATCTTCATGTCAAGCCCATTCGAAATGGGTAGATGCCCATTCTCATATAGAAAACGTAGAAGAACAAACAAAATAAGAGTAGATGTTTAGAATGGGCATATGTCCATTCTCAAATAATAATCATAGAAGAATTGTGGGAATTTTTTATCTCATATAAAACATAGAAGAACAACATATGTTTAGAAGAGGCATATGGAAGATAAATATTACTTTGTTTTAGAACTGGAAAAATGCCCATTTAACTTATAAAAATTAGGAAAGAAGAATGACTCATCGAATAAGAATTTACTATTTTTAAATTGAAGATAAGTTTAAGATATACTTCTAACTCTTCCTTGTTGATTTATTATGAGATGAATAATATCATCTAGCTTTCTTTCATTTGTATTCTAGTCTAGGTATAAATAAAATTTCATATTTTAGATTTTTTGTAATATTGATATCTATTTTAAGAATATCACTTTAATCTTTTGTAATAATTGCATAGTATTATCTTTCATAGTTATAAAAGGATGCATCTAAATATCATCCTTTCTTGTCTGCTTTTAGAGTCTCAATGAGATCATTCCCTTGCAAAAAAGTATAAATACACAAACAAAACGAAAAATCATTCAATGCAGGTGAATCATGTCCATGTCTCTCTCTCTCTCTCTCTATATATATATATATAATTATTTGTATCTTTACGAAATACAAGCAGCCCAAAGTAGAAGGACCTAGGAAGGGTTACTTATTTTTTGAGTTGGGTAGCCTAGTTGTGTAGGCCTAGATGGGTGGGAGAGCTACACAAGATGAGATAAGTGGGTGATCTCCCCTACCGAGCTAAGAAAAATACTAAATGATGTATCTAATGAGAAAATTCTTGTTCTCATAATTGGAATCATAAAAGAAGAACATAGATAAAATGTAGCTTGTTTTATAATGGACAGTTTCCCATTCTCACAGCCTTCATAGAGTACTTGTTTACCATTAATTTGCAAATAAATTTGTGTACCACCTTTGATTAATTGAAGGTACTTTTTTTGGAAACACATCTTCGAGCACCGATGGAGGGAAATTGGTGAAATTAATGGAAAATAATTCTTCTATGGCATGGTAGAGAGAATGATGGTCATTAATATTTTCAATGATGGTAGAGATCTTAGGAATTGCAAGGTTAACTACGGTCGATGAAGCTATCTCTTTCTTGTTCATCCTTTCCATTTTCTTTTTCATCTAGTTTCCACTTTTCGAGTTGCACTGTATTTCGTACACACACACACACACACACACACACACACACACACACACACACACACACACACACACACACACACACACACACACACACACACATACACACACACACACACACACACACACACACGTAAGAATTGAATGATTTCCCATTTTTTCTGTGTAGTTAACCATTCAGGAGGGGGGGAAACTAAGATTTTAGGAGAGGGTGATAATATAATACAATTATTAATTATTACAAAAAAACAATGTTCATTTGTATGAGAATGGGCTTGTGCCCATTATAAACGTGCACAAATTCCATAAAGGATGTCACAATGCACAACTTCCCATTATAAAAAAAAGTACCTTCCCATAGACCGTTTCATCCTGCAAAGTGGAAAAATTTAAGAAAAAAATTCTGAGATATTTTTTATCTATCCACTAAATATTTATTAACCCTTTCCGTTTTGAAATCCCTCTATTTCATAAGACCATTTTGGCTTGTGAAGAACCAAATTTGAAGACAATTTGAGGCATATATTATTCAAATCTTCTCTGTTGAATTATTATGAGATGAAGAATATCATTTGGTTTTCTTTCCCTTATATTTTGTTCTCGGTTTAAAGATAATGCCCTATTTTTGATCTTCTATATTTTTTGATCTGGTATTAAGAATATCATTTCAATGTTTTGTGAGACATGTGTAGTTGTTAACCTAATCGTAGTTGTTAATATGGGGAGTTACTTATTTTTTAAATTGAAGATAATTTTAGAGATACTTCTAACTCTTCTCTATTGTATTTCGAGTCTCTAGGTATAAAGATAAATTATAATGTCATATTTTAGAACTTTTGTATTTTTGATATGGGTTTTAAAAATATCACTTCAAACTTTTGTAATACTTACATAGTTTTTATCCTCCATAGTTATAAAATATTACATCTAAATATGACTTTGTTTAATGCATGTTTCAGAGTCTCAACATAATCACATTCCCTTGCAAAAAATGTATATGATTCTCCTTCTTGGTAAGATGGGGAGTTACCTAAGAAATCCACTGTCAATCCTTCATGCTAAGATGAGGATTCATCTGTTATGTTTTTACCAAAGTATAAAGTGGGCTTACAACCTTAGAATCATTTCTTAGTTTCCAAATCGGGAGTGAAAGTTACAAAAAATGTATATGATTCTCCTTCTTGGTAAGATGACAAGTTACCTAAGAAATTCATTTTCAATCCTTCATGTTAAGATGGGGATTCATCTGTTATGATTTTACCAAAGTACAGTGGGCTTACCACTTGGGAGGAATTTCTTAGTTGCCAAATTGGGTGTGATAATTGATCACAAAATAAATCCATAAAATGATATTTTTTTTCATGATCGATGTTCATCAAGGTTAGATAATATTAATAAAAGTAAAGCATTTTATCTTGAAGGTGAATCATTTACAAATTGGCCTTGCATCAATGGAATTAGAAGTCAGTTTGTATAAAAATTAATCATTCGAATACCTCGGTATAGGTTGTGAGAACTTATACCTCTATAAAAGTTGTGATAATGGGCAACTTACGAAGCATTAAAGCATTGTTGGTATAAAATTTTATAACATATCAATCTCAAGTTATGTTTCATCTCACTCCATATTTTTAAATAGAATTTTTGACTATAGCATGAATTAGTCATATTGAAACACCACCAAACATTTATATTGTTTGGGCTGGACTAACCCTGGGAGAGACTAGTTGTGATTCCACCAAGTGTTGCACTACATACCCTTGAAGGGGATCAAGCATTATATAGTTCTATTATTTTGATTTAGAAAGGGAATCTTGGTTACGCTAAGTGCTACACTACATACCCTCAGGAAGATTCCCATTCTTAATAATTTGATTTAGAAATGGAAGATGCCCAATCTCTACCCATTTTCATATGGGCATTTTTCCATCCTATAAAAAAAAACATTTATTTTTGGGTTATTCCCAATTTTGCATCGAAGGAAGACCATTGTAATCAAAGGAGGACCATATTAGAAGAAGAATAGTGTAAAAACATTCTGAAAACCTTTATAGAGTAAGTAATTATACCATATTGGCTGGACTATCGATAAGATAGCCTAGTGTTGCAATCGTATACTATTTCACCTAAAATAGTATTACACTGAATAACTGTGAATAATCGGGATAATTTTTCATGCGTTGTTCAATTTTATCGAATGAATGTGAGAGATTCCTTTTGGCTAGGAGGATCTACCTATAAATAATAACAAGACTACATGAGAGAGTTAATAATTATATGGCGTGGACTACCTACCAATTGCTAGCTCTGGGAAGTGTGACACTTTCTAGATGGTCAAATTCACTATTTTTATCAAATTAATGATAATAAATGTGAGAAATGGAGGTATCATTCTAACACTTTGATTTAGGTGTCTCAAAACATTATCAATATGCTAGCTTAAACAAAATACTGAAATAATAATTAATCTAGCACTAAGCAAGGCGTGGTTATGGTTAGGAAAGGTCATGGGGTGTTATGAAAGGTATGCGTGAAGTTTTGTTACGTTACTCGATGTTGGATGAAATTTATAAGCTTGTTGTTCTAAACCAAATTACCAATCACAGAGATTGGTATTGGTCATGCGATCGATGATGGTACTTGAAAATTATTGACACCAGGTTTGTTGACCGATGCCGTGAGGGAAAATATGGTGAAATTGTTAAGAATGGGTGTTTTGGGTCTCTCTATGATTACACAAAGATTTGAGGGGGTTAGGGAGGGATGATATGATTTTTGTTAAGGCTCAGAAAGGGTGGTAGAGGTGTTAGGATGGGTGAAATGGTTCAGGTTGATGGAATAGGTGGTAAACAAGTAAAAGGTGGTATTCAAGACCGAGAAGGATAATATGGAATGCTAAAATGGAAGACTTAAGATCAAAATAAAAGCTTAAAAATAATAATGAATTACGTATCGGTAACTTTTGTAGATCATAAGGTGGTTGATGATTGACGAGTGTTTATGGGAGATACAGGAATATGTTCGATGTCATGGAAGTGGAGCTTGTGTGCTCTATTGGAGGTTATCCAAAGTTATGGATGGAGATATTGGTTGTTAGTGAAGACCTGATGTGTTGTGGTTCGTCATATGGTAGCTTTATTTACTTGAGAGTTATAATGTCAAAGCTTGAGTGAATGAATGAATTGAAGACCCCATGTAAAGAGTTAGAAACTCTTATTTAAGTGTAATAATTGATTGTTAGGAAACCCTACTGACCAAGGGATAAACAATGTTGGTTAAGGAGAATTGGTCTAACTTTCCAAAAATAGGGTTCTATCCCAAATTTGGTATGGTCTTTGGCTTAGTTCAGGTCTAGAGTGTTGAATGGCATAAATTAAAGTGTGGAATTAGTTATAGGATTAATAGGTCATGAATAGTTATGGTTGGAAAGAGTCCTAGTTGGTTAGGATAAGCAAGGAATTATTGTAAGGCAATTAATAGGTTTGTAACGGGTATAGGGTGAGGTGGAGAGGATGAGGTGGATAAGTGAGGTGGCTAGGTGAGTTAGATAATTAACTTAATTGTGATAATTAAATTAATTAAAATGTGTGCAAGTGGGCATGGTGGGGGAATAATATTAAATTAATTAATTGAAGGTGATTTAGAGGGTTGTGACCCAATTTTGGGTGTCTACATTTTCCCCTTTTTCACGTAGCTTGTATTGGTAAGTGACACTGACAAAAATAGGAGTGGTTTCCCTAGGTATGGGTTGATGTGATCCCCCTCAAACTTAGATCTAATGAAGGAGTAGGCTGAATCGGTGATGAGTTTGATAAAATGGTAGGTGAAGAAGAAAAATAAGGTAGGGTTCGGGTGTGGGAAAGGGTTATTTTGGGTGTAGGTAATAGGTGGGGGAATTCAAACACACACACACATGTATATAATATGGTAAGGAACTAGGCTAAATATCTCACAGAATCTACATTTTCAAATCTTGATAGTTTAACCAAAATAGGTTGGTGTGATCCAAGTATCCAAGGTATTGGATATAGTCCTAAAATAAAACTAGGATAGGCGTAGGAATGGGCATTAGGTGGGTTCCATAACATGAATAGGATTGATCAAGATAATTGTCATGACATTAGGCAAGGCAACATTAGTAGGCTAAACAAAACAAGTAGCATCCTTGCAAGGTACAATGAGTAAGCTAATTAGAGTAGTCAAATTGGCATGATTAGGATGGTTTGATAGGTAAGGTTGTAGGTAAGGCCATGGGTAAGGTTGTGGTATAAGAAATTTTTTTCCCAAACTGAAAAAATGTTGTAGGTTAGGTAATAAAGTGATAGGGTCAATGAAAATCGATTGGGTAAGGGTGGGGTAGCAAGAGAAATACTTTGTGCATTCAAGTTTAGTGAAATTTGGTCTAATGGGCTTAATCAAGGTGACTGATACTAGTGAAAGGTAAATTGATACCAGTCAAGACAATCTGATGCCAAATAAGGGCTCCTAAATTACATTAGTCAAGAAAATTTGGTAATAAAATGTGAAACATGTGTTTGGAAAATTTTGTCTAGAATTTGGTATTTTTGAAAATGACAAAGAGGACAGATTTGGGATTTCAACGTGGGAAGACAATGACACGGATTTTTTCCATGCTGAGTTAGAGTTTGTTTGAGTAGACTCATGAGATATTTCTGAGTGAGTGGATTGGTTGATAGTTGAGAGAGTGAGTTAAGTTAGCAACATCACATGCACATGCACAAGTGAATGCATTACATGGGAAGTTAATAACATCACATGCACAAGTGAATGCATTAAATGTGCATGTAGCTATAGAGGTAAAGCAACACAAGAACCAGAAACTTGATGATGTCCCATTACATGGGCACATGCACCGTGACATGGACCCATATTACGGATAGTAGGGAAAGGACAACTTGTAATGACATAAGGTCTATAGGTAGGTGCTAGAGCTATGACACCGCCCTAGGTGATTTATATGGTCATATATAGAGATGTTGTGGCAAAGGATAGATATTATTAGGATAATTTTTTAGATGTTGGTCTTTAGGTGAACACATATGCTTTGAGCACATGTCCTAGCAGGAAGCCAACCGTAGGACTCACAAATAAAACAAGTAGTCACGAACCTCATGGGCATGTCCAGAGGGAGGTGACTAGTTCACGAGGCCGAGGCTAGATGAGGGTACTAGAGAGATGATGAGTGGCAGAGACTAGAACTAGATGAGGGTGCTAGAGATAGCAACAAAGGTTTTTTCCTCACATGGGTGAGACAAGGATCGTATCTAACATTGTATTTTGATTTTCGACATATATACCAACCTGCATGCCAAAGATGTGAGATTTTATATAAGATGTTATGAGACACTATATTATTATCTATGTATACATGTATTGACACACATACATTCCATTTATATAGTTGATGATGATGGTTATATGTGATGTGTTTGACTTTATTTCCAATGTATTGTTATCATGGAAATATAGACATGTAGGCATGGTTTGGTTTAATTTCCAAGTTATTGATGTGATGGAAACTAGATGTTGTAGGCATGGTTTGGTTGATTTAGGTTGTGAATGATAGGTTGAATTTCCATTATATTGATGTCATGGAAACTAGATGATTAGGCATGATTGAGTTGATATTTTCTAAGTGTTGTTGTGATGGAAATTTAAATGTGTTTAGACATGGGTTGTGTGGGTGATATATGTTTGAATTGTATTTCCATTGTATTGATGTCATGGAATATTAGTTAATTAGGCATGATTTTAATTTTCATGTTATTGGTATTAGGGAGACTTAGTTTATTAGGCATGGTTTGGTTTCATTTCCAAGCTATTGATTTTATGGAGACTAAAATGATTATGCATGGTTTGGTTTGATTTCCAAGTTATTGATTTTATAGAAACTTAAATGTTTTAGGCATGGTTTGGATGATTTAGGCTATGGATGATAAATTTAATTTCCATTATATTGATGTCATGGAAATTTAGTTGTTTAGGCATGGTTTGTGTCAATTTTGTTATGAGATGAGATGATGTTGTTTTGATTTCCAAGTTATTGTTTTTATGGAAATTAGATGATTAGGCATGGTTTGGTGGATGTTGTAGCATGGTAGGTATGGTTGTATGAGGTGATTTAATTTCCAAATTATTGTGTGTATGGAAGTGGGTTTAGTTTGGGGGTAAATGATGAGGGAAAGGAGTGGTCGAGTTAACCTTAAATGGCCCCATGCCCTAGGAGTTCTCCCTACATACCCCGGCGAAAGGGGACTATGGACGATGTAGTTATCCCGCAGGATAGGGATGAATAATATGAGGTAGGTGAGTAGGTTGGTGGTTATGTTTGGTTAAATAAGAAAAGTAAGGTAGGCATGGTTGTGTCTAGGTTGATTAGGCAAGGTCTTTGGTTGGGTTGATTAGGCTTGGTTGTGTCTAGGTTGATTAGGCATGGTTGTGTCTAGGTTTTTAGGTAAGATAGAATGTGTAAAATGAGTTGATTAAAGTATATGATGAATGTAAATGTAGGTGAAAAAATAAGAAATCCTAGAAACTATGTATCGAAGGTCTTGTCCTCGGTAGAAGAATCAATAAGTAAGAAAAATTGTGAATGATAGAAGAGGTTAAAATGTTCCATAAGTGTGAAGGACCATAATGAGGATATCCTAGATAGGCCTATGAACTTAAGCCCCTAAAGGTACTGCAGGATTGAACTTTATAGGGGTGGAAGAAGTTGCTTTATCATGAAGTGTCACATGTGCGTAATGTAGCTTAAGTAGGTAGAAGAAGAAAAAAAAGGAAGGAAGGTGAGGTGGGGTGGTTTGTTTAGCGTAACCTTATTGTCAAACAACATTCCCCTATGCAAGATAACCAAAACTAGAATATGAAAGCTCATGACCAAAAGTTGTATTTTTGTTGATATTTTTGTTTCTTTTAGCTTTTTTTAATAGACTGATTGATGTAAGAAGTCTATGTCGGATGAATAAAATATATCGTTGAGGTCTTTGTCAAGCTGATAGATGCCAAAAACTTTAGTATATTTTTATTTTATTTTTACATAAATAGTCAGATTATTTTGGGATGGACTATGTATAATAAGGCTATCGTTGTATAGTTGTCCTTTGTGGGAGCAATCTATTTATAGCACAAATATAGAAAGATAGATGTACTTTTGGAGGGAGACGTCTATTTAAAATAAGTTTGAATCAAGGAGTTGAATTTTCATATGCCATGTATTAATTTTGAAGTGTTTTTAACTTGAATTCATAAACAAGAATATAAAGGAGTATAAGCCTCTTGTATAAAGGCAAAACAATAGCATGAGAGAGTTTATCTATGCAAGAGAGGTTTCAAGTGACACACAAACATGGGATTCCATCCTAAAAAGGATGAAATGTATCCTTGATAAATATGCCATGAGTAGAGCCATGATACTCATATTGAAGGTAAGGCTAAATGGTGGAAGATAATCAAAAATTTTGTTTGAGCCATTGGTCCTTGAAATAGGTATATGAAAGGAAAGGTTTTCTCAAGGGGTGAACATGTAAGTTACATAAAGTTATGTAGTAATTTATTCAACACTAGAACGGTCAAAGATGTAAGGCATTTAGGGGTTCAGGTTTAAGTTTACCCTCAAGAGAAGATAAACAATAAACACATGATCCATATGTATGGGTGAAAATGTAGGGTCAAAGCCAATTAGGAGAAAAATTTCCTCGTTTACATTTCTCTTGCTTTAGTTACATGTTGATTTTATTTAAGGAAAATATTTTCATCCTTAAATGTTCATTCATGGACATGTTTTTCATGAGCACATTTGATGCGGTTTTTGTAGATTTGAAGGTGTTCGAGAGTATTTAAATCATGTTCATCTAATAAATTAATTTTTTCCAAAAGGTCTTGGAGAAATTCATCATCATTGAGATTACCTTTGAGTGAGATACGAAGAGTTGAAATTTGGAGTTTGAGAGGTAGGATGACCTCTATACTTTGTAGACCAAAGAAAAGGTGTGGCAATGGTTGAGGTATGAATGTTAATGTGATAAGCCCATAAGGTGAATGGAATGTATGTGTGTCAATCCTTATCAATATCATTAACCACTTCCATAATATTTTTTGGGAGTTTGTTTAGTTGATTCATCATGACCATTTGTTTGAGGATAATAAGGCGAAGAGAAACTAAGTTTAACGCCAAAGGTGTCACATAATTTGCATAGGGTTTTATTTTTGAATTGTTTTCCACTTTCATTGATAAGGTGATGAGGAACACCAAAATGAAAAATGATGTGATGGTTAATGAATTTACATATTTTATCATATTTTGTAGAAGTAAGAGGGATGAATTCTACCAATTTAGTGTATTATTCAGTTGTTTTGATGATTCATTGCTGACATTGCGAAGAGTGAGGGTTGATCTCTTAGACAAGATCTAAACCCCATTGGGAGAAAGGAAAAAAATTCCCTGGTGACTTTTAAGGCGTGATTTGGGGTTTGGTGAAGGATAGTGTGCTACCGGTGGTTCACACAATGTTTTACATTTTTTCAACAATAATGGTTAAGTGTTTGCTAGTAATAGCCAAGTTTAAGAATACACTTGGCAAAAAAGTGACCACCGAAATGTCCTCCACAAATCTGTTATGGATTTATTTAATGGTATAAGGAATTTTAGAACAAGTGAGGCATAGTAAGAGGACCCCTTCAAATCCACACTTGTAAATAAGACCCCCATGATGATGTAATGAGAGAACTTTTGAAGAAATTCTCTCTTATCATTCTGACTGAGATCTAGAGGTGGAATTGATTAGAAAAGGTAATCAATGTAATTCTTATACTAAATGTCATGTATGTTGGTTTTAATTCTTCGTATAAAAGTTACTTCACATATGAGATAAGAAGGTAACTACAAGCATTATACTATGACAAACATTTTAGAGTTTTAAGGCGAGGTAAGTATTTTTGAGGCAAGGAAATCCATGGTATCAAACAACTTGTTAGTGGATCACAAAATAGTTATAATGTCATAATTATCAATAGTAACAAAAGTTTGTCAACTCACACGCTCATATTTTTGGAGTATTTCATTATGAAACCGGTATAAACCATTGACTTGGTTTACAACTAGTTGATAATCACAAAAGATATTAATAATCTTAACATTTAGGAAATGGTAGTTTGGATACCTAACATGAGTGCTTCGTATTCATCCACGTTATCAGTACGATTGAAGTCAAGTTTGAAATATAAAGGCGTAAGATCACCATCAAGAGGAATGAAGATAAACCCTATGCCACCCCCATGTTGAAATTTAGGATAGTTGAAGAATAGGGTCATCTAATATACAATTTTTTCATGAGATAGGGTAGCAATGGATTCATTAGGAAAATCAAAGTTAAAATATTGAATTTTGGAAAGAGGTGCATTTTCAAGCTGATCTGCAATGGTTTGAACCTTAATGATCTTTTTATGGATGAATTTTAGGTCTACGTTTGCAAGGAGCATTTTCCAACATGTAGCACGTTGGTGTTGGTAAGGTTTAACTTACATATAATACAAGGGGTCAGTGTTGGTGAAATCGAAGGAGGTAATGGCAAAGTTTGGTGGTGACGAAAACTAGGGCTAAGAAATGTTTTTTTCGCATACGTATATCTAGTCTCAGAGTGTTAAAGAGTACAGATTATATAAGAAACCATTTTTCCCCTATGTTTCTCATCACAATGAGCAAGAATGGAACCCATAGAATGATCATTAGAATAAATATAGAGGTCAAAGTGTTTTTCATCCTATGGTGGGATGAACATATGTTTTTGAAGAAGGTATTCATTTCACGCTTTAAAATATTTGTGGAACTTGTCATCCCAATTGAAGGAAACATCCTTTTTAAGAAGATGATGAAAAGGGTGACATCGGTCAAAAGTTGAGAAATAAAGTGTCTAATAGATTGCAACTTGCCTTGTAAACTATAAAGTTTTCAAAGGTTAGTAGGTGGAGGAATCTCAAGAATAGCCTTTATTTTAGTAGAATCGACTACGATACCACGTAAAGACATGATGAAGCCAAGGAGTTTTCCGAAGAGAATGAAAAAGATGCATTTCTTAAGTTAAAGGTTAACACAATATTTCATGAGATGGTCAAAAATGATTTTGAGAACTGGGAGGTGTTTAGTATGATGCTCAGACTTGGTGAGAAGGTCATCAACATAATCTTCTAATATGCAATGCATGATGTCATGGAATATATAGGTCATAACACATTGATATGTGGCAATCGGTGTTTTTAAGATAAAATGGCATTACATGATAGCATAAGGTCCCCTAAGGAGTGATGATGGTAGTTTTGTGTTGATCTTTAGGAGCAAGTAATATTTGATTATAACCCAAAAACCCATTCATGAGTGACACCATCTCGTGGTTGGTGTAAGATCAATAATTTAGTCGATACTAGGAAGAGGAAAATAATCCTTAGGGTAAGAAAGGTTAAGGTCACATAAATCCATGCAGAGATATGGCATCCCCTATCGCTTTGGTGATATGAACAATGTTAGAAATCCACTAAGGGTAGTCAATGGGTAGAATAAAAGAAATAGAAAGGAGGCACTTGAGTTCTTCTTTCACAAGAAGGGAAATGTGGGGATGTATTTTTCACAAAGATCTGTTTCACAAGTTTAACATCATGAATAGCTACAATATTTTGGACCATGATATTATGGTCATTATCAATCATATTGGCATAAGACTAAGAAAAAGCATTACTATGATCTCCAAGGAAAGTGGTGAAGGATTCCCGAGTGTAAGTGTTGAACTTGATGGTCATTTAATTCAACATGGTTTGTGTCTCGAGATGGTAACAACCGGTGAATGTAAGAATCCTTTACACCTAGATATGTGAGAATTGAATCACAATCTTAACATTAGATGATTTTTATAGAGGGTTTTTCATCATCGATCATGTAAGTATACAAGAAGGGAAGGAAAAAGGATCCTCACCATCATGTTGATAGGTTAGAGGTCCCAAGGAATAGATGTTTATGAATAAAAATCTAGGAAGGATGGATTCTAGATCCATGTACTCCCCGTGTGAAGGTGGTGTAATGGGCTAGTGAGTTGGGAAGGTGTACTTTCCTATATGAAGTCGATATGGGATTTCTTAAAAGAAGGTTCCTCAAAAAATCCAAGACCGCTGCAGTATTTTTGTTTCCGAGTGGTGCAAGGTATGACTGTGTGACGACCATGTTCATAAATACCAAAGCCAAATCCTTTCCCAAAGATCTTGATGAAGGAAAGTGTGAGTGAACCGGTGATTAGTAAGGTATTGAAAATTAGATGAGAATGGATGGGTTTGGGTAGGTGGTTTAGGAGTATATGAAGAAGCGTCAAGTCCCCCATATGTCAATTTAGTACGAAGGTGGGGAAAAACATATGGAAATACCTCACCTACATGATGGTTGTAATGTGGGTGTTGATGGAGGCTTCCATACTCTTGAGGAGTAAGAAAGGTGTTGATGTTGTAGAGGTAATACTCCCCTAAGGTAAGGCATTGAAAAACACCTACCAAAGGATCAGAAGTTGGTATTTGGTTAGCAGGAATGGAAGAATCACTAGAATCCTAAGAAGGGGAAGCGTCAGGTGTTTATGAAGTAGATGGGTTGGCTAATGGGATAAGTGTGGAAGCTACAACAACATCCAAAATAGATGATTTGGTTGTGGAAGGTGTAGTAGAAGAGTTTATGGATGAGGAAACAATTGAAGAAGAAGATGTAGTTGTGGTGGATGGGATAGCGGATGAAGAAGAAGCGGTAGTAGTGTTAGATGCCTTACCTAGTCTAAGGACATCATTAGGGAGATAGAGTATATTGCAGCAGACTTTTAACGGTGAAGGATCTGCCAAAATTGTGTAGTTGTGCCCTTAATGTTCAAATTTTAAACACCACCGTAAGGTTGAAGAGACACAACCCATGGTGCAAATATAATGTTATCCAAGTAGTATGTTGTATGGGAATTCCCCTCTCATACATAGAGTAATTTAGGAACAATATGGGGGCCACGTGGATTTGGAGAATGATGGTGCCTAGTGTGGAAGTCATGGCATATTTAAATGAAGGAAACATAAATGGGATATTACGCATGCAATTGGAAAGGATTTGAATTTACTTTTATGCATGGGAAGAAATGATGTCGATATTAGCACCTCCATCAATCACAACAAATCAAACATGTGTATTATCAATGTAGGCATAAATGAATGGGGTAGGGTACAAATCATCGATTGGAGAGAGACAATCTCTTTGTCATAGAAACTGACATCGAGACTTGATGGAAGGTAATGGGAGTATAAGATGGAGCAAAGAGTGATGGCAGCCACATGATGTGGGGTAATGATGGAAATAATGGGTGTGGGGTCATTAGGTGGAACCTTAATAGATTGCATGACCTCGATGAGTGCTCACAATGAGACAAATAATTTTGGATGAGATCGTAAAAATATATTTTTGAGGGGGATTAATGAAGTTTTTGATCATGGTACGATGTGTGAATCATCAGAAATGGGATATGGTGACCCACATATGATTATCTTGGGTGTAGCTGTAGATAGAATGTTGGGTAAATGTGTATTGGATGCATTTCTTATCATCTCTTTTCCTTTGTATTCTTGTGCTCTAGTGGCAACTCGACCCCTATTGATCTGAGGAAAAGAAGGAGATGTGTTTTGAAAGGTATAAAGGTAGGAGGGACAAAACCTAGAGAGGGATAAGAACCTTGTGAAATGACTATGGCACACTAGAATTTTGGATGGGGTTGGGCTAGCTCCCTAATTTTAACCATATTGATATCAAAGGTCAGAGAAAGAAAAGAGGGTTGTGGAGGTGTAGGTGAAGTCCGTTAAATAGATATGGGGTAAGTCTGCATGGCGATAGGTGAAGGTGGAATGTGATCTTCATCCAAAAGGTCATTTTCATCAAAGAGCTCTTCTGGAGAATATAATTGAAGAAGAATATTTTTAAGGGCCTTCAAATTTTCAACATCATGCCCTAGAACATAATGATAGGTGTAAATCTTGGTATCATCAAACCCTTCTAGTTTAGGTTTGAGTGGGTTATAAGCCATGAGTGGTGGCAATGTAATGGCGGATTTTTTTAATAGACAAGAGAGGATGTTAGTGTAATACCCTAGCAAGGGATTTCAATTAGAAGTGAGAGTAGGTTTGGATAGAGGTTTGGGTGACTTATATGAAAGGGGTATTTTTCAAGGTGGATTTTGTCGAGATGGAGGTGTGGGTGGATTTTGTGGAAGAGGCGCTACTGGAGGTAGAGTTGGAGGTTGAGTAGGTTTAACTAACTTTTTGGTAGGTAGTGTGGTTTTGGGATTGGGTTGCACCTTGTTGGGTAAAGGTCTTGGGGTAGTGCATGAAGTAGAAGGGAATGTAGAAGAGGGAAGTGGACAGGTCCACCAAGGTGAGAGTGGAGGTGCATTGAAGATAATAGTAGGAGGAAATATAAAAAGTGTAGGTTGAAAGGAAGGTAAAGGCATGGGTAGTGGAGTAGGCGTAGGTAATGTAGAAGGCACTGGTGGAATGGGAGTTTATGATAATGATGTGGGTTGCTTCATTTTATTCTTACCTTGGATAGGATGGTGCTTTTCCAAGGTTGATGGATGGGGGCCTAAGATGGATGGAAGTTGGTGAAGGTGAAAGAGGGAAGTTGGAGAAATTTTTGTACATGGCCTAAGAGGTTGGATCTTCCTCTTAGGTGGGGAATAGGCCTTGTGATAGTTTGGAAAGAGGTGGCTAAATCAATATTCATGGGAGGATGGAATAGACTTGGTGTTGGTATAACCCCCATTGTGGTGATAAGTTTGGGCGTAGGTGGTTTGTTGGGTTAATGGTAAAAATTTTGGTGTAGGTGAGGATGATGTAGAAGATGGTTCTATAAACAGCTCATGTGTGATGGATTCAGTTGTCTTTAACACTTAGGATAAATTTTTGAAGTGTTTATAGACAACATTTACATTTGAGTCAATACGGGAAGTTGAAGGTGTCCCCAAAGCATGGAATAGTCGATATACTCCAAGTGATCAAAGAAATGAGAGAATGACATAGAAGTGGAGGGGGATGATGATGATTTGGTAGTAATTTGTTGTCTTGTAAATGTCTAAAGGGGAAAATTGCAAGTTTTCAAGCAAGGAAAAATTTCTCCTATCTTAAAGTTTCCATGTTTTGATCATATTTGTTAACCAAAATAAGCTCCCTCTTATTTTGGGTTAACTAGCTTCCTTTTATGCCTCATTCAAATTTTTACACATTTATGGCACTCAAAATTTTCTAGGCATTGCTTCATCAGATAGAGAATTATTTCCCATCTACATAAAGTTAAGGAAGTCCTCCTAACTCCTTGTATTTTGCAAGTTATGGCTTGACAAAGTTTGGAGGGGAAATTTTCCCTGGGTGGGCCCATGGAGGTAAGGAGGAAATTTTACCAAGGAAATTGGCGGGTTGGTGGAGGCACGAAGAGAAATTTGACACTTAGCCTTTTGGCTAAAAAACTCAAAGGTAAAATGTTCACCTGCAAGCCTGCAAAGGAGAATGGAGAAAAATTGATTAAGTCCTTGTGTTTAATCACAAGGCGCCATGTGTCCATTCATCGATGGGGATTGGGGCGTAACAAGTATTTTTCATTTTTTGAAAAAACCATAAATGCGCAAAGGTGAAATGTTGGACTACATCTTTGCATTGAATCAGAATGTGCCACATGTCCACATCAGCAACGAAGGTTGGGCCAACAGAGGACTTTGGGAAAATTTTCCCTTACGGGTAAAATGGGTGAAATGTTATTCTAAAGCTTGCGGATGAACCATAAAGCACCACATGTCATTAGGTTAGCGGGGCACATATATTTTGGGGAAAAATTTCCCGAATTGAAAAAAGTTGAAAAAGGTCAAAATTTGGCCTCGCAAACTTGAATTTTGCCCTAAGTTTGCAAGTTTTGCCCTAAATCTTCAAGAAGCCATATCTTTCGATCTAGAACTCGATTTTCATGTTTTTGGTATCAATGGAAAGTTGGTGAAATTATACACACGATGGACACTTCAATTTTAAATTTTGATGGATTTTTGTGGGAGAAAATTGAGAAAATGTCTCTGGCATGCAAAAACACAAAAGGTTTCCTTCGACTCCGCTTCAATGTTCTCCTACCACGTGGATGGCCCAATTTCAAATAAATTAGGGAAAAGGATCAAATGGTTCATATGTGAACTAGAAAATTGAAATATAAAATGCATTTTTACACGCAAAAACTCTTTTTTGGCTCGTCAGAAGCGTTTTCTTTGCAACAGAGGAATCTGGAAGAGGGGAAATGATCAAATTTGTTTGTAATAGCTTTGGGTTGAATAATTTAATGGTTTTTCAAAGTCTTTGTGTAGGGCAATCGAATTTGGAAATTAGAAGCACATTTTTACAAACAGAGGAATAAAAATGATTGTTAGTCTTCTTCTATTCTCCTCCTCTGCATTTTTCTTCTATTCCCACTCATTGTACAAGTTTCAACTCTGAGATCAATAAAAAAGGAAGGAATTTTATGTCCCCTCGATGGAAAAATTGATTGGTGCTTTGTGACCAACATGTTTTATTCTGTCTTGTGCTTAGAAATTGCAAATTTTTCTTTCTTCTATTAATTAATGCATGTAATGAAACTTCCAGTTGATGTGTGTGGGCATCTGACACTCTACCCACAACATTGAATTTCCCTCTTTCATTCTCACTCCCTCCCCTTTCTCAGATTGATTTCTGCTATAGCAAGGAGTTGCTATTATTGCCATAGGGACAGTGGAGTGTTCCTATGGATCTCTAGTTGAAAAACCACCATAAATCCACTTTGGTTTTACATGCTAAACAATGGGAGCTGCACCATTCAAATGTAGAGGGACTTAGATTCCCATAGCATTGGCCTGAAATCCACAAATTTTTCCACAAGACAAATTTTCTCACTAATAATTTTGTGTGCCCACCGTGGGGCAAAGTTGTAGCATCTGCACCCACAAATAAGCACAAGGTTATTAAAATATCATTAAGTTTTCCTTTGAAGTTTGAAATTCCTTGTGATCTAAAAATACAAAAAGATTCAAATAGAAGAGTACTTGCAGATTGAGCAGCCATATGAACTACATGGATGTAACTCAAAATTCTTGCAAATCCTTCTAGAAAACCTTGTTTACTTTGTCATATCTACAGAAATAATTTCAGACCTAAAAGATGTTACTTGGCATATTTGGTAGAGTGTAAATCATCTCACCATTGCTACAAAATTCTGGACTATGAAAAAGAAGACAAACAAAAATTCTAGCACCTCCAAAGAAGAGAATAAACTTTCAAGTTGGTTGATAGAAGGTATAATCACTAGTTGAGGAAAGGAGGAGTGATTGACCCTACTTTTGAGGAGTTTGAGAGAGAAGAAGCAGAGGTTATAGCTTAGTTTGACAGAGAGGAAGAGATTAGAGCTCAACTTGAAGAAATTGCAAGACTCCAAGTTGTAGCAGAGGAGAGAGAGGTAGCCTTAGTTGACCAAGAAACTAGAAATAGAAACAGAATGGGTGACCATGAACATGAAGCACATAGGCCTATTGTGCCATGGGGAGGAAACACAGCCCGCTTGCCCTCCAACAACCTCTTCATGATTTGCCAAGAGGCTCTAGAAAGAATTTTCCCAAATTCAAGGGAGATGGTTCTCAACTCCCTGAAGAACATGTAGCAACATTCATCACTACTTGTGGTGTATTAGGAGTTGAGAATGAAGATGTGTTAGTTAGACTATTTATGGAATCACTTCAGGAAAAGGCTGTTGAATGGTTTTACATGCTTCCTGCAAGATCTATTACTGGTTGGGAAGATATTAGAAGAGCATTTGAAAATAGATTCAAGAGCACTGAAGATGGTCAAGAGTTGCTGGTGCAATTAGTCCAAATAAAGAAAGAAAGCTCTGAATCCATGAGGGACTTTGTAGCAAGGTTTGACAGATTGACAAGAAGAGTCCCTGAAGATGTGTTACCTCCTGAGAATAACCTAAGAAAATTCTTCTTCAGTGCCTTGCTATTAGAATTTTGTTTCTTCCTCATAAGAACCCAACAAAACACATTGAGGGAAGCTCAAAACTTTTTCATTAAAACTGATGATTACTTAATCCTCTCTGGAAAGGTGAAAGGCCCAAATGGGAAGCAGAAGGGTCAAATTTTGGCTTCAGTAACTACAGATCCTATGTTCTAGAAAATGGCAAATGATCTGGTTTCCTTGAAGAAATAGCTATCCCAAATGACAATGAGAAATGCTCCAAGGAGGCCAAACTTCTTTGATAGAAAAATAATTACACCACCTCCTCGCCAACTTTCCCTTGAAGCACCTCCCCGTCAATACTATCTATAACACCGAGAGAATAGAGAGAGGATTCTGAAATTGACAAACTTGAAGGAGAAATAGAAGTGGATTACGAAGGCTACCTTGAAATTCAAGAAGTTGATATGCACAATGGATTGTTTGATTTTGTTGATGATGGGGAAGAACAAGAGGAAGCCCCAAGCTTCTCATGTGTTGTCTTCACTCGAGCTCAATCCAAGACAAATTCTCTACCCTCTCGTGGCACAAAGGAAAATAAAACTAAAGAAGATCCCACTCCAGTAGCCACACAAAGAAGATCATCAACAAAGGCTCACCATTACCACCCTTAATGGATTCAATTAAAATGAAACTAGGCCAAATGGCTGCTAGAGATCAGGCTGTTATATCTAGTAAGTCACCTTTTCCTTCTTTTAGCTCACAAGTTATTAAAAACACTCCTCCCTTAAATGAAGTCTATCCTAAGTCAACTAAAATGTAGACCATAACTTCACCTTCACCTCCTTTTAAGCTAATGGCCTCACCCTCAGAAGACAATCTAATTTCCAAGTCAGCAAAATTTCCTCAAAGACCCTTACCATGTAAACCTTCCCTCACTCCAGAAATTTCCTCTCATCCAACATTGTCCCATTTGATTTTGTGGAACATGCAAGTAAGACCAAAGTGCAGCTCTCAGAGATTGAATACTTGCAAACACACCCTGCTCAGTTTGATAGACTAATCAATGTTGTTCGAGCAGTAGTTCTATACCCTCAAGTTCAAATTCTAAAGGTCTACTCCCAACACCATCTACACCACCTACTCAAAACATGTTGGCCCTAAGTGCTTCCAAAATAGATAAGGTGGAACCCTTCTACTTATCTCTTCTCATGAATGGTTTTGAGCTTAACAATTACATCATTGACTCTCGAGCTTCTGATAATGTAATGCCACTCAAAGTGGCCTATGCTCTCGACTTGACACTAACCAAAGTTAATGGATCTTGTTACTCAATGGAATCTAAGGCAGTACCACTAGTAGGAAGGATAAAAGATGCACAAGTGTCTTTGGCTAAATATCCTAATAAGAAAGAACTTCTAACCATCTTAGTGGCGAAATTCTAGCATATTTTCACATGCTCTTAAGTAGAAGTTTTTGTAGAGACCTTAGTAGAGATAAAGATGGATTGGACCTCTGCGCAACTATTCTAGTAAAGGGTAATATGAAGAAGTTACTTCGTAAGAAAAATGAAGTTTATAGTAAGAAGTTTCAATGACCTAAGAGCTAATATCCTCTTTCAAGATTATGGATTAGGAAACTATTTTCTTAATTCATAACGAGAATAAGAATTACCACTTTCCTTGGAATAAAAGAAAGATCAGGTCTAGACAATGGATTTTGATGGAAGCCATTCCAAAGTAGGCTCAGGGGCTGGTGTTGTGTTGTACTCTCCTTCCAATGTGATGCATCCTTTTGCATACAAACTGTAGTTTGAAAACACCAACAATACAACAGAATATGAAGCTCTCCTCTTGGGCATAAGTGTATCAAGACATGGGAATAAAAAATCTGAGATGCCTTGGTGATGCAGAAGTGATAGTGAAGCAAATCTTCTAGCAATACTAGGTGAAGAACCTAAGTATCAAGCATTACATGAATAGAGTGTGGGATTGCATTGAATTCTTTGATGCATTTTCTATTGAAGACATCCCAAGACAAAAAAATGAAAGAGTTGATTCTCTTGTAGTATCAACATCCCTATTGAATCCTCATCCTTCTTTTGGCAAGGAAAAAAAACCATTTAGATGGTTTTCAGACCAAGTGTACCTGATAACGTAGATCACTTTGTAAGTTTTCAATGACGAAAATGATATTTTAGCCTTCTTGGAGGAAAGAGACAACTTCAATCCACATAGATAAGTTATGGCTTAAGATGCATTAGATTAAATTGAAAGAGTGGATGATGAAGGCATGATCAGATTGAAAGGTAACAAGATCCCCAAAGGTCTAGTCTCTCTAGAGGACCTATTTGACAAACATGATAGATTTATTCGTGAAAAATAAAATATATCTTCTCACTGTCCATCTAATTTTGACAAGGAAAAATTGGGACATCGAAGATATAAGGATGGTCAACGTTGGAAAATTCTACTCACTTGAAGATAAAATGAAGTTCTTTTCTTTTCTTAAAAATTACTTTGATGTGCTAGCCTAATCTTACGACAAGCTCAAATATTTTCAACCAAAGGAAATGCATCGTTCCATTCCTCTCGAAGAAGGATGGTAATCCCTTCAGTGCAGGCGTAAAGACCCTATAATCCAAATATTGCTAATGTTATCAAGGAAGAAGTGAACAAGATGTTGAATGCCAGAATCATTTTCCCCATTCACCACTCAACATGGGTGGCCAACATTGTACCAGTTAGAAAAGAAAATGGGGAGATCAGAATATGTGTAGATTTTAGAAATCTGAATCAGGCATCTCTCAAGGACAATTACCCTCTTCCGATCATGGATCATATCCTACAAGTAGTTACTAGGATCTGAGATGCTCTCTTTGCTTGATGGCTTCTCAGGGTATAATCAAATTAAAGTGGTTGAAGAAGATTATAGCAAGATGGATTTCACAACTCCTTGGGGCACTTTTTCTTATAGTAGGATGCCTTTTGGCCTAATCAATGCGGGAGCCACCTTCCAAAGAGCCATGGACCTAGCTTTCAAAGATCTCAAGCATTACATTTTCATATACCTTGATGAATTAACCGTGTTTTTAAAGAAGAGAAGTGAGCATATCTTCCACTTGGAGTAGATTCTTGCAAGATGTAGAAAACATGGCATTTCTCTAAATCCTAAGAAGTGTATCTTTGCAGTCACATAAGGCAAGTTGTTAGGACACATCATTAATAGGAATGGAGCACATATTGATCCTAAGAGGGTAAGTTTTATTTAAGCACTATCTCTTCCCACCAAAAGAAATGAGTGCGGTCATTCTTTGGGAAGGTAAATTTTCTACGCTACTTTGTCCCTAAATTTAATGAACTAACAAAGCATATCACCTCTATGATGAAGCCTCAAACAAGTTTTAAATGGAGTAGTGAAGGAAAATCAGCATTTTAAGAATTCAAGAACACCATTGCCAAAGCTCCAATGCTGGTATCTCTAGATTTCATAAAGGAATTCGTCATGTACTGTTATGCCTCAGAGTACACTCTTTCTGTTGTCCTTGCTCAGAAGAATGATGAAGGATTGGAAGCACCTATTGCTTTCATGGGATTCCATTTGAAGAAGCATGAACTAAATTGCTTTGTGAATTGGAGAAGCATGCATACGTAGTGGTTAAGGCCATGAAGAATTTTAGAATTTACATACTCAAATCTCACACTATGGTGATGGTCCCTAGAAGTGTAATCAAGTCCATTTTGACACAACAAGATCCCATATCCAAAAGAGAACTTGGATTGCAAGGATCCAAGAGTATGACCTGGAGATTAAGCCATCTAATCTGGTTAGCGGAAATGGTTTGTGTGCAAGTTGATCGCTAAATATGAATCTCTCAAAGTTCAGCTTGGAGAAAGAGATGATACTTTCCCAACCTGCTCGTAAGATTTCCCACAAGTTCTCTTTATGAACACTACAGAGGAATGGTATGCAGACATCGCTTTATTTATTACCTATGGAGACTACCCTCCTCATTTAGATTACAAGTAGTGAAGAAATATTAGGCTGAAAGAAGAAAAATATGTGATTTGGAATCATGCAATCTACAAGAAATGGAGAGATGGTTGTTTCCTCAATTGCGTTGACAAGGAACAACAAGAAAAACTCCTCAAAGACTATCATGATCAAGCTTGTGGTGGAAACTTTTCAGCCATGGTCACTACCCATAAAATTATCAAAGGTAGGTAATTTTGGCCTTCTCACTTTGTTGATGCATGGAAATGGGTTTCAAAATGTAAAGCATGCCAGCTATTTGTTGGAAAGCCTCAGCTAGCTACCTTGCCACTCAGACCCGTGGTGATTGAATAATTGTTTCAACAATGGGGGCTAGACTTTATCGGTGTTCTAAACCCTCATTCAAGTGTAGGGAATTCCTACGTGCTCACCACCATAGATTACTTCACTAAGTTGGTGGAGTCCATTCCAACCAAACAAGATAGCTCTGAAGTTGTCTGTAATTTCATAAAAGAGAATATCATTGTTCATTTTGGAGTTCCTCAGAAGATTGTAGTAGACAATGCTACTTATTTCTCTTCGAAGGAATTGACAAAATTCTATTATGGCTTCAGGATTTCTCTTGCTCATTCTTCTGACTACTATCCTCAAGGGAATGGTCAAGCTGAGTCAAGCAACAAAAATATTGTGACCATTATCCACAAGCTTGTTGATGAGAATCAGAAGAATTGGCACAAAAAATTATATGATGCATTGTTGGCTAATAGGATCACTCCTAAGAAGGCAATAGGGATGTCACATTTTTAGATGTTATATGGAGTTGAAGTAGAGATTCCTATTACAATTGAAATTTCATCTCTCAAGCTACTTCAAACAGTGGAAGACAACCAATATAGAGATTCAATTGACAAGAGGATCCTTTTCCTTGAGAAGCTAGAAGAGAGTAGATCCTAGGTAGTGGACAAAATCAAAGAACATCAGCTAAAAGTGAAGAAGCTCTTTGATAGAAGAGCCAAAGCAAGGGAGTTCAGAGTTGGAGATTTGGTCCTACTTTGGGACAAGAGGAGAGAGCCAAAGGGAAGTCATGGTAAGTTAGATTCTTTGTGGTTGGGTCCATTTCAAATTCAGGAAGCTTGTGGTGAGAATGCCTTTCTCTTATCATACTTGGATGGAACTCCATTGGGATTTCCTAGAAGTGGGAAATATTTGAAGTTGTACCATCAGTGAAAGTGAGTTGTCCCTCACCCTGTACCATAGTTTTTGTTGTTTCCCCTTTTTTGTTGTGTGTGTTTTGGTTTGTTTTCTATTTTGGTGTGGTTTTGGTTTGTTGTGTTTTCCCCTCCTTCCTTCTTCCTTCCTTCAATATTGTACATGACTCTGTAAGGCCCAATGGATAAGGCACTGGTCAATGTTATATGTTTTGAAACCTGTGATTCTAGATCCTCATGTCATGTCTTCACCTTGCTCAATCCACGCCATGTCCCCAAGCTAGAGCCAGTTGTTGTCTTACAAATGTGTAAAGGGGAAAATTGTAAGTTTTCAAGAAATATAACTTTCTCCTATCTCAAATTTTCCATGTTTTGATCATACTTGTTAACCAAAATAAGCTCCCTCTTATTTTGTGTCAACTAGCTTCCTTTTTTTCCTCAGTAAAATTTTTAAACATTTTAGGCACTCAAAATTTTATGGGTATTACTTCATCAGATAGAAAATTCTTTTCCCTTTCTAGAAAGGTAAGGAAGTCCTCCTAACTCATATTTTGTAAGTTATGGCTCGGCAGAGTTTGGAAGGGAAATTTTCCCTGAGCAGCGTGCCACGGAGGTAAGGAGGAAATTTCACAAAGAAAATTGGTGGGTTGGTGGAGACATGGAGAGAAATTAGACACTTAGCCTTTTGAATAAAAAACTCAAAGGTAAAAAGTTAACCTGTAAGCCCGCAAAGGATAATGGAGAAAATTTGATTAAGTCCCCACATTTAATCACAAGGTGCCACATGTCCATTCATCGGTGGGGATCGGGGCGTCAAAAGTATTTTTGGTTTTTTTCCAAAACCATAAAAGTGCAAAGGTGAAATGTTGGACCACATCTTTGCATTGAATTAGAAGGTGCCACATGTCCACATCAGTAGTAGAGGTCGGGCCAATGGAGGACTTTGGGAAAATTTTCCCTTGCGGGCAAAAAGGGTGAAATGTTATTTTGAAGCCCGCAGATGAACTAGAAAGTACCACATGTCATCGGGTTGGTGGGGTGTGCATATTTTGGGGAAAAATTTCCCAATTTGAAAAAAGAGGGAAAAAGGTCAAATTTTGGCTGCAGACCCGAATTTTGCCCTAATTTTTCCATTTTTTCCCTAAATCTTCAAGAGGCCATATCTTTCAATCTAGAGCTTAGATTTTCATGTTTTTGGTATCAATGGAAAGCTGGTGAAATTCTCCACATGATGGACACTTAAATTTTAAATTTTGATGGATTTTTGTGGGAGAAAATTGAGAAAACGTCTCTGGCATGTAAAAACACAAAAAAATTTCCCCCGACTCTGCTCCAATGTTCTCTTTGCACACGTGGATGGCCCAATTTCAAAGAAATTAGGGAAAAGGATCGAATGGTTCATATGCGAACTGGAAAATTGAAATATAAAATGCATTTTTGCACACATAAACTCTTTTTTGGGCTTGTCAGAAGCGTTTTCTTTACGGACAAGGGAATCTGGAAGAGGGAAATGATCAAATTTGTTTGTAATGGCTTTGGGTCGAATGATTTAATGGTTTTCAAATTCTTTGTGAAGGGGAAATCGAATTTAGAAATTGGAAGCATGTTTTTACAATTAGAGGACAAAAAACAGTTGTTAGTCTTCTTCTATTCTCCTGCTCTACATTTTTTCTTCTATTCCCACTTGTTGTATAAGTTTCAACTCTAAGATCAATAAAAAGGAAGGAATTTTATGTCCCCTTGATGGAAAAATCGATTGGTGCTTTTTGACCAACGTGTTTTATTCTGTCTTGTGCTCAAAAATTGTAAATTTGTCTTTCTTCTATTAATTAATGCATGTAATGAAACTTCCAGTTGATGTGTGTGGGAATTTGACACTCTACCCACAACATTGAATTCCCCCTCCTTCATTCTCACTCCCTCCCCTTTCTCAAATCAATTTCTACTATAGCAAGGAGTTTCTATTATTGCCATAGGGACAGTGGAGTGTTCCTATGGATCTCTAGTTGAAAAACCACCATAAATCCACTTTGGTTTTACATGCTAAATAATGGGAGCTACACCATTCAAATGTAGAGGGACTTAGATTCCCATAGTGTTGGCCTAAAATCCACAAATTTGTCCACAAGACAAATTTTCTCACCAAAAAAATCCTTGTAAAGAAATTTGATGTCTGTGAGACAGGAAATGGTTGGCTTTAGACTCTGTGGGTAGAAGAGATGATAGCAAATTAATAGGGTCTTTAAAAGCTATTAGGAGTTGTCACCAATAGGAAGAGATGCTAAAAGTGGATCTTCTATGGGAAGAGGAGGGGGAAGGTGGATGGTGTAGACTCTTCAATTGGTGAAGAAAAGGGTAAGTTGGGATCCTCCATGGGTAGAAGAGTGAGTGATGTAGGTTTCTCGATAGGTAGAGAGATGAGTGGGGTAGATGCCTCTGTAGATGAAGGGATAGGTGAAGTGGGATGCTTGGTAGAAGAAATGGTAGATAAGGTTGAATCCTCCATGGGTAGAGGAGAGGATGAGGTGGACTCCTCTATGGGTGGAAGAACTCATGCAAGGATTTCCTCAACTGATGGGATGGGAGGAAATTGAGTAGAAGGGGCTGGTATGGTATCAAAAATGGCATGCACCTCTTAAATGTTGGTATCATTGGTTGAGGTTTCACTGACTTGGTTAGATGATGGAGTGTGATTTGGAAATGGCTTCTTAAATATGTGGAGGTTTTGGTTAGCTGATGCATTAGGGTTATCCAAGACAAGATCTCTGTTATCCAACATAATTTTTTTGTAATTACCGTCACTATGACCTTTGACATGGTGATAATTGCAGTAATCATTCTCCTTGTACCATACAAGAACATGATAGGAAAGGTAAAAACTCATATGTTCCTTGATAGGTGGAAGAGTTATGGCTCCTGCATTTAGAATCTTTTCCAAAACTAAGGAGTAAGGTTCTCCTATGGGAGTATATCATTGTTGTTCATGCCTGTATTGAAAGTTATGAATATGAGAAAGAGTAGAAGATGGTTTTGGTTGGTTGGATGGATGAGATGGACCAGATTTCAAGACCACTATGTTGGACAATTCTTTGGGTTTCAAATGATTTTTTTGTGTTTTGTAATAATAAGAAGAGTTATTTGATTTGAGTGGATCACTCCTATTTCACAATTGTAATTTTTTCTATTCGATAGCAGAGGGTTTATAACTTTTGAGACATGGTGAATTCCTTTTCAAACCTTCAAAAGGTTTGAACTTGAAGAGTTTGTGAGATGTTCCTTGAACAATCCCAAGTGAATAACTCTATCATCTTGGTTTATGGATATTGAAATGTGATATTATATGTAAGGCTTCCCGAATTTGTGAAAAATATATGATAGATTCATCTTCGTATTGGTGCAAAAATACAAATCATTCATGGTGACTTTCATACTGATGTTGATGGAGTAATGGTCAAGAAAGTCCCGAGATAATTGATTGAATGAAAAGATAGAGTGCTTAGGTAAAGCACTATACCAGTCTAAGGTAGGTCATGTCAAGGACATTGGGAAATTTCAAAGAAGCAAGGTGTCATCATGGGAAATCAGATAACATACATTTTTAAAAGATTGCAAATGTTGTTGTAGATCCTCCTTACTATTAAATATGTTAAAATTTTACATCTCACAATGTTGGGGGTAAGAATGAATGGCTATGGATGGATTAATAAGCTCATTACAAATCTCATCATAAGTTAGAGAATTGTGTGAGCCAAAGACAGATGCTTCCAAGGTTTACATCTTATCCATCATCATTTTTATGAGATCATATTTAGGATTAATTGAAGGAGAAAACCCTACAGTATAATAAGGTAAATAAGATGAATAAGGTAAGGACACCCCATGAGTGTGTGTTGGTGTCAAGTAAGCCAACTAAGAAGGGGTGATATAAGCAGTATTATAGGGTAAGTGCACCAAGTTGGGGACAATTAAGTGGACATCAAATCCTGAATTTTACATTAAAAACAACAAAACATCAAATTTAGTCTTCCGCGGACTTGAACCATGCCGAAAAGTAAAAACTATGTCACAAAAATGGTACCATTGCGTAGGGGAGACTATTAGCTTTGTAGAAATACTAATTTTAAAGTGAATAGAAGAGGATAAATATCATTTTATAATTTTTACTAATAGAAGGTCTTTAAGACACTTTTTCTGTGAATGTTTATGTCTATGTTTAAGACTCGCAAAATTTGTTTCACTTATCAGAATGTGATAAAACTTATACCATCCCAACCATGGTGAAATTATATACATGTTCAAAAACAAAATTATTTGATTTCAATATTTTTTGATGAAGTTATGGCGGGCAAACAGAAGGTGCTCTGTTTTCTTTATGTTTTCATACCACTTTCACGGAAAAAATCATAAAAAATAAAATATTACTCAAAAAAATACAAAATAAAATCCATCCCAAGATAGATAGTGGCATATAACTTCTCACCAAAGGAAAAAATATATATCAATTTTTGGTCATCCAAATTGTGGGCAAACGGACTATAATCTTATTGGCGTTTTTAAAAAAAAACCAAGTCATTGAATTTTGAGTGTTTAATATAGCTAATCTTGTCCATTTTTTACAAAAATTAGTATTTTAGAAACTAGATTCTAGATGCTACAATTCATATTAACATAATTTTATCTAATTTTGAGTGCATGTATTGCTAATAATCCCTACAATTTGATATTATGTTGTTATTTACAATATGATGTCCACGGATGACCCTATATTTGTCCATCAACTTCCTGCACTTACCCTATATGATGATAAAATATATCCTGAATGGGAAGCGTAGGTGATATGTGGTGGATGAGACAAGGTATAGGTGGGTGGGACCTATGTAGAGAGCCTTGTAGTGATAGGTGGTAGAGTAGCAGGTATAGACATGACCACACTCTGAAAATGGGTCAATGTAACTAGAGGTTATGAGGTAATAGTGAGTGATGATGTGGGAATCCCTATGTTAAAAGTCCTAGATGATGGCGAGGTAGACGTCAAAGCTGTGATAGATGTTGTATGTGTGACATATATATAATATGTGAGGATGATATGAGAAATGATAGGTTGTAAGGTGAAAGTAGGTAACTATACGTACCCAAAATCAGTAAGGTAATCTTATCTGCGAGCGTGTAATAATAAATGCCCCAATGATGATACAGGTCTCCTCGCAAGGTGTTCGGGATCCAGAAAGAGCTCTTCGGATATGCGTTAACATCCCGCATACACACTTAGCCCCCGTGTCCTTTGTTTTCCCCTTTTTCCCTCTTTTCTTGCCCCTTTTGATCTTGATGGCAAACCACCGCCTGCAAACGGTCTCATGACCGCCGCCCGAACAGGGCGGCGAGTCTGTAACCACCACCCCGAGCAGGCGGCGGTCTGGTGCGTTTTCCAGAATGCCCTTTTGGCGCGACCCGCGTGAAATATCACGTTTCACCAGCTTTTCTTCGCCGACTTGAGCATGCATTAATGTTTTTGGTCCCCTGGAACAGTGTTTTTCCTTTGTTTATTGTTTAGGAGTTCAATTTGGTTTTGATTCTTGGGTGTTTGAATTCCTATAAATGCATGGTTTGTGTACATGCAAATGGTCTGATTTTGGTCTGAATTTTGGCTGAGTTTGTGTGAAGAATTTGAGCTGGAGTTTTGATCACCATTTTTCCTTGTTAGAGTCTTCTGGTTTTTAGTATTTTGGTTAGCTTGCTTAGGATTGATAGCATAGTTTACTTCATACTTGGTTTAGCATTGCTCAGCTGTTGGTAAGCCACAGACCCATCTTGTGCAGGCAGTGTTGTTGCTCCATCCAATCCGGTTAGAAGCTTGCCTCTGAATTCCTTTTGCTGTAAATTTGTTTTACTGTGACTTAGAGTTCTTAGTTCAAATCATTGTATACCTGGTTAGCTTTATTCAGCTGTTGGTAAGCCACATATCCAACTTGTGCAAGCAGTGTCTTTATTTTGGAATGAAATAGCTTAGGAAGCCATTAAAGTTGCAGGTTTTGCTCTTCGTATAGGATAGTCAAAAGTTCTGGTCGCTTCACGTTGCATGACTCGCAGTAAAATCCCGCTAGGAATCGCATAAGCCAAGCTCTGTACTCTTGCGCTATCCCTCTCCTACTCGCATTCTCGGTCTGCATTCTGAGCTGTCCTTGTCCCAAAATCTACTCCTATCGGTGCTAGCATTACATGCTTTTCTGGATCTAAATGAACACGAAAGAACGAGAAGATCATACTGAGGGGACGAGATCACATACACCATCGGATTCACCACTGTTCTGCGAAGTCCAGGTTTTAAATTTCAAAGTTCTAGTCAGATTTATATCAAATAGAGTAGTTAATCGCTTTATTTCATTTCATTCTATTCTCGATATTGCCAGGGAAGCTGTGGGGATTGATAGTTTCTGAGAAACTATGATTCACTCCTCACTTCTGAGGTAGGATCGAGAATCTTGCAGGTAGATTAGACAGGCTATCTTATTTATTTAGAATAATTCTACAAATCACACAGGCAAATAACCACACTCGGTTATCTTGTCTGTTTTTAAATACTGTTTAGTTATTATTTCTAGATACGCTTAAAATAGTTTGTTTTCCTTAGAATTGTTAGAATATTTCTTAGAAAGATAAAGGTTATATATGTTAGATTTATTTCACGTAGTTAGAATTTATTTCATTACAGTTAGATTACATTTTGTTTCGTATGACAATCACGGGACCTCAAGAGCCCAGGGAATATATATTTGAGCCAATCGTGCCTCAACCAAACATCGTCACAGCGATAGTTGACATAGACCAAAATCTCAGGATACAAGTATTCTGAACAACCACAGATTTACAACTGATCAGTTCACAGTTAAGAGGATTAAACATAGAGGACGACCAAGCACACACGTTTTGGTCAAATCAGCCAAACTACAGATTACCCTAGAAAATATCCACATGACTGTAGAAGGGCTCGAAAGAGGACAAATATTCGGGTGTGATCCTTTAGTTCCACAAATGACCGGATATTTGGAGACACCCTCGTAGACATAGATACCAGCTTAAGAATCCAAGTTGCTAGAACACCTGTGAGGTATTCTGAGAAAATCACACAACTGCTGATTCTAAACATAGAAGCTGAGAAAGCATACGATTACTGGATACTAGGGATTAGAACTTGATCTCGCATATGACCATAACAGGACCACAACAACAGAGAGTATACGGTTGTGATCCACAAACCCCACAGCCCAACGAGTCCACAGGTCAATCCGATATAGACGCTAGCCTACGTACTTTGGTATTCAGGTCTACCCCAATTCCACCTATCATCATCCAACAGTTATCCCTACTGGACATAACAACTAACGAAGCTAGAGAATTCTGGACTAGGCCAGAGAATCGTCCATAGAGTTGACTATATTCACCATATGACCCTATCAGGAGAAATACACAAAACCATCCCGGGTCATTTCCCACGTATTCCACAACCCATAGATCGAATCACGCCAGAGCTCGATATTGATTGGAGCCTTCGAGCAGTCATCCTTGCTGATCGATCTATCACACCGGTCCAGGTTAGAAGGGCCTTCTTTGCCTTAGATTCGCAGATTCCATTAGTGCGTGTCGAAGATATTAGATTGCCTAACTAGTCTATCCGTATACTACCTGTATTCCATCCCCACCGGCTGTCTCGGCATGACCTCGGGAGGTCGGGTACGCGGAAGAGTCACTTGTAGATTCTCACGCTCGCTTGTCGCTTTTCCGACGTACAAAATTGGTGAACCCGACGTGAATCAAACAATTATTTCACCTTCTCTTTGAGAAGTTTCATCTTCTCTCTTTCACCTTCGCTCCTTCCCATTATTCTGTGGGTATTCATATACCCCCCGAATATGTCGGGATTCGATGCATATGGCAGACCCCTCCTGGGTCTTGAGGCATACTACGCCCAACAGAATAGGGAATCATCACCCTCGCTCTCAGTATGGGGTGACAACTATTCAACTAATCAGTTGTCAACTCAAACCCCAAGAACCAGATATAGTTTGTCTCTTCAAACCGAGGAGTTAGATCAACCCCCTCGAAACCAACAAACGAACCTTCGAGTTCCAACAATATAGCGTTTACGAGAGAATCTGGTTCATCTCCTCAAATGTTACTCGGACCACATATCGGTAGACAATCGAGATCCATACACGGTCTTAGACGATGGACAATCAATACCTTATCCTAGGAGTGAACAACGCTCCTGGGTATGTACCCACCTATAGGAGGTTTACAAGCACAACCCGAGACCCATTTTCAAGAAAATACCTCTACGAAATATTCTTGGAGAAACTTGGCAAGATAGCAATCAATTCATGACAGGCTATCACATGCCTATACAACACCAGGGTACACAACAAACGCCGCTCAGGCAAAGTACCGTGACTTCACCAAATGAAGTCATTTCAACGTTAGTAGAAAGAGTGAGAGGGTTAGAACTTGCTCAAGCAAATCAAAATTCTCCGTTCATGCAAACGGGGAGTTCCAATCCTCCATACCACTCTGGCCAAGTAGATCTCCTCACAGGAGTAGGCACGTTAGGCATGCCTCCTCAATTTCCTCAACAAGTGCCAACTAGACCCACTATCGCTAGCAGCATTGTTCCTCCGGTCTAGTACAGAGCAATCCATTCCTGGATAATACCCCTTTGTACTTAAACATGTATTCAAAATCACCACAAGGGGATATGTTCTCCTCTCCCGGCATGTTTGCTCCAACGCAGGGACCTCCTTATGCCCCTGCCAACGCGTACGTTATGCCATATCAACAACCCATTCCGCCATTTCTCCCGCAGCAACCACCATCAATGGTCGAAAGCTATGCAATAGGGACATATTCAGAATATCTAAAGGAACCCTTAGATTTCACCATACGAAGCGTCATGCTTCCAAGACCTCTCCCTGATTTTCCCAAGTTCAAGGGCGAGGGAGATCCAAACGCGCACATCAAAGCTTACGCTACAGCCATACGAGAATTACTCCCTTGGGATGGGGTTGTTGCTAAAATATTTCCCAAAACCTTGGAAGGCATTGCTCTCGATTGGTATTATAGAATAGCTGAGGCTTCCATACATTCATTTAAACAACTCGTGTCAGAGTTCATCAAAGCCTTCGACATGAACAAACTACTGAGAACAGGAATCAGGGAATTCTTGCACATCAAACAAGAACACAATGAATCATGCTCGCTCATTTCATCCGAGAGGGTGGCGTACGATTCTTTATTCATCAAGCAAGTGCTCCAAACATGGATCGAGATGGAACTATGTGATTTATTCCTTCATTCTCTCAGCAGAGAAGTGAAGGAAGAAGTCCAGAAGTTCCCACTAAGGACTTATGATGAGGTACTTGAGAGCGCTCTGCGAATTGATCAAGCAGCAATAGATAGTGGTCGTAAGACTTACGGAGCAAATGGGAGGTTAATCACCTCCACTCAAAGTACTACAACTACCACAAATGTCAATCAAGGACCCAAAATCCTTAACAAAAATCGTGGGGTAACAACGGATGGGGTAACCGACCAGCCCAAGAGGGTAAATGTTGTTAATACTCCGTCACAAACAAACAATCAACGAAACAACAATTTTACCCCAACGGTCAATACAGTGGATTTTAATCATCCACAACAACAACAACAACAATGGTGAAATCCCATACAAGGGCCAAGGCAAAACTCATTTGGTTACCAAAACCAAAGTCAAAACCAAAAACAACAATTCCAAAACTTTGGTCCTAATAGGCAACAGTTTGATCGGAATTTTAGGCCACAATACACACCAAACCAACAAAACGGGAATTATAATCCCAATTCTTATTGTGGTTTCCATAAAATTCATGGTCACGACACTAGAACGTGCCGTGACTACAATAAATTTATGCAACGTTTGCCAGAAGAACAAAGACAGTTCTTCACAGACTTGTTTTTGGCAGATCCCGTCTCATCATCACCAAATACTCTCGCAGGGGCAGTTTCCCCTCAGAATGCTCCCCTCAGGATCTTTAACGATCCGCTCCCAAATCATGATAGCAATAGGCTGAATCCAACCGGAACAAACAAAGGTGCAATAACGGGAAACAATGACCATGAAGCTTCGACTTCATTAAATCCGTCAGTTGCGCCACAGTTGGGAGCTCAACCAAGACCTAAGATAGTTAGTTTGGTAGAATTAGACGCTGAACTACCTATCGAAGCTATAACAAGAACACGAGAGTATTTCTCTCAACCGAGCCCAAGTCATCTGCCAGAGATAGATAGGAGTCAACAAATAATTGAAAAACCCATCGGTGCCTATGATTTAATTAGTGACCTAACAAAGACCTTTTCACACATTTCATTCTTGGACTTGCTAAAGAACTCTCCCCCTCACAGAGCTGCTCTTTTAGAAGCATTAGGTCTAGGCCATCTAATTAACATCACTCCACCTCCTGAAACACAAGTAAATCACGTAGATTTTGATATCCATCCTCAGGGCAGCCGGACAAGGATGTCGAATTCATCTTCGAAATAAGTAAAATGCCCACAAATCTTTGAGATCACACGCCGAGGTGACCCAACCTTACACTTGCAAGTGTGGGTTTATAATAACTATGTAAAATGGGCAATGGTTGACAACGGGGCCGCAGTTAACATAGTCCCTTTCTCTTTCCTCCAAAAACTTGGATATGGAGAAACGAACTGTTCTACTACACGAAATACCTTGAGAGGCTATGATAGCCTTAAAGCCACTTCAATAGGAACTATAATACTGCCGGTCACCTTAGGGCCCAAAACCATCTTAACTGAATTCTATATTATAGATCGAGAAACTAACTATAATATGATCCTCGGCCGACCTTGGATACATCAAATGAAGGCAATCCCTTCCATGCTATTTCAAGAAGTAAGATTCTTGCATCTGGGAAAGGTATTCGTAGCCAAAGGCGATCCAAAACCTTTCGATTTGCACCTAGCTGATTTAAAGAAAAGACCAAGGGTGCACTCAGAATTTGAACTTCCAACAAACCAACTTAATAAACCCTCTGACCCAAAGCCAGAGGAAAAGTTGATACCTACGACGGATCTCGAAACTACCAGCATAGCCAAAACAACTCCAACACCTAAAGGTAAAACTAAAGAAACAGTATCATTAGGGACTACTGCGAAGATCGTTGAGTTGATAGAACAAGATTCACCAATGTTCTTACCATTCGATTCAGTAGGCATGGGATTTTCCCTAGGTGTTGGTTCCTTGCCAGCAGAAGATCTTTGTATGGTAGAAGTAGAGTGTGCAAGCGCAACTGATGCCCCAACACCTATGCTCCCGGCTAAGTATTGGACTCTCCATTTCGATGGAGCTAAATGTCGCTATGGAGCGGGGGCAGGTATAATTCTTACTTCGCCCGAGGGGAAAATCCTCCCATTCGCTTTTAAGTTAAACTTTGAATGCACAAACAACGGCGCTGAGTATGAAGCTCTCCTCCTTGGCTCACTTTAGCCAAAAGAATTGGTATTGATAACATCGAGTCCTCGGAGACTCATGATTAGTGACAAACCAAGTTTACTGAAATATATGAAACTAAAGCCGAACATTTACAACTCTACAAAACGTTGTATTAGATTTAAGCAAAGCGTTTAACTTCATATCCATTGAAGTGGTCCTGAGAGAAAAATCTTCTCGCCGATTCAATAGCAACCTCAGCATCACGCTTCACTCCAAGCAATGAGCTAGAGGATACTCACTTCACAGTATCCATTCGTAACGAACCATTAATAAAAACAATGACAAATCCTCTTTCAAACAGAAGTGAATCTACCATCCTAGACCATGTTGGAAACGATGCGGCTACTTTGGATTACTTAAATGCCTATGCAGCACTACATCTCTCTTATCACACGCTAGATTTATCTCTGATTCCGCATTCATCTTCCTACTTTGGAAATCCCATAACGGTCTTCCCTCACAAAGGAACCTAACATATCTGTAATAGAAAATGGGGATGATATAGATTTACCTCCAGCACCACCTGAGTTCGAAGAGGGTAACGCCTCTTTAATCGAAGAAACAATCGATGTCAACATCGGAACGGAAGACGAGCCAAGAATCTTGAAACTAGGATCTTCGTTAACCCCAGAAGAAGTGGAAATACATACTCAAGTTCTCAAAGAACATCAGAAGGCATTTGCATTTAATTACTGAGGAGATGACGGAGTCACACCCCACATTGCGGTGCACAACCTCGTCACTAGATCAGATGCAAAGCCAATTAAGCAAAAATCAAGACCTATGAAGCCCAAGGTAGCCCTCATGGTAAAAGAGGAGGTAATAAAACTCCTTCAGGTAGGATTTATCAAGCCAGTTGACTACTCCCAATGGGTATCTAATATCGTTCCCGTTCTCAAGAAAACGGAAAGATACGCATCTGCATAGATTTTCGAGACATCAACAAAGCGTGTCCTAAAGACGATTTCCCATTACCATCCATAGACGTTATTGTTGATGCAACAGCTGGTTTTGAACTCTTGTCTCTCATGGATGGATTCTCGGGATACAATCAAATCAGAATATCCGAGCAAGATCAAGCTAAAACCACCTTTATAACTCCTTGGGGAACCTATTGCTACGCTGTTATGCCATTCGGTCTCAAGAACGCCGGTGCCACGTACCAGCGGGCTATGACTTATATATTTCACGATTTAATTCATAAGATCATGGAATCCTACGTAGATGACTTGTTGGCTAAGGCCAAGAAGCGTTGTGACCATCCCGAAGTACTCCGCGTCATTCTTTCACGTTTAATAGAATACGGAGTTACGCTAAATCCGGAGAAATGCGTCTTTGGTGTAACAGGAGGAAAACTCCTAGGTTACATCATATCGTCACGAGGGATCGATGTTGATCCAACCAAAATTCGGGCTGTCCTCGAAATGGTCCCACCCTCGAGTGAATCTGGAATCAGATCATTTCTCGGAAAGCTGGGTGCAATCCGGAGATTTATCCCGGATCTAAGCTTCGCCGTTCATCCAATCAACAATTTACTCAAGAAAGACTATAGCATTGATTGGACTGAAGATTGCAATGAAGCTTTCAGCGTAGTTAAGCGTTTCCTGTTATCACCACCCACGCTAATGCCACCTAAGTTAGATCGCCCGTTAATTCTATACTCACGGGCTACCGATGTCTCGCTGGCCTGTATGTTGGCCCAGGAAGACGATGACAAGAGAGAGCGTGCAATTTATTTCATTAGCCGAACATTGCTCGACTATGAAACACGCTATACACAAGCAGAGCGAGAATGTCTTGCCATAGTCTTTGCTACTAAACGTCTAAGACATTACATGCTGAATCAAGAAACAAAGGTCATGGTAAAGACGGACCATTTACGGACTTTTCTCACACAAGGGTCCTTGTCCAAAAAAGCTGGACGTTTTATAACCTTAATGGGAGAGTTCGAATTAACGTTTGTAAACCAGAAGTCAGTTAAAGGACAAATCATCATAGATTGGTTAGCTGACAACCCATTAGACGGAGGTGATTTAGTAGATTTAGACTTTCCAGATGAATGCGTATACTACATCGAAACTCGACCTGCTATCTCTGAGTGCCCTTGGTACACTGATATCATTAATTATATCATGGACCATACGTACCCGGAGGCAGTTACACCACAACAAAGAAGGTGGTTACGCATAATCGTATCTAAATATGTCATCATAGAGCAGGTGCTCTATCGAAAAGCATTCGATGGAATGCTTCTAAGGTGTGTCGACACAGAAGAATCCAAGAAGATTCTCTATGAATCTCACAGCGGTATATGTGGAGGCCACTTCGGTGGCCATGCCACCGCTCGAAAAATACATCGAATGGGCTATTTCTGGCCCACTCTAGAACATGACGCGATAGAGTTTGCACGCAAGTGTCATAAGTGCCAAGAATTCTCTCACGAGATCCACATGCCAGCACAAGCTCTGCAACCAATCGCTACTCCATGGCCCTTTTCTACATGGGGCCTAGACTTAATAGGGAAATTCTCTCCCTCATCCACAGATGGCCACAATTTTATAATCACGGCCACTGAGTATTTTACCAAATGGGTAGAGGCTATGCCTCTTACTACCGTACCTGGCTCGGTGATCGCTAAGTTCATTTGAATCAAATCATTTGTAGGTACGGTATCCCGCAAATCATTATCTCAGATAATGGAACTTCTTTCAAGAGTGAAGAAGTTCGTGAATTGTGCAGTAAATTCAAAATAAGCCACCATACGGCTTCCTTGTATTATCCCCAAGCCAATGGGCAGGCTGAAGCAACAAACAAAACATTGAAAGCCATTCTCCTTAAAACGGTAAAAGAAAACAAACGGGATTGGCACTTAAAGTTATATCCGGCCTTGTGGGCCCACCGAACCTCAATAAGAACACCAACGGGAGCAACTCCTTTCTCGCTAGTATTTGGGGCAGAAGCAGTTCTCCCGCTTGAGGTCGAAATACCCAGTCTCCGCATTTCACTACAAGGGATTCTGGATGAAGACGCTTACAGAGAAGCACGTCTCTCCCAACTAGAAATCCTAGATGAAACTAGGTTAGATGCTGAGCAATGGCATAGAGCTTATGCTGACCGAATGTGCCGGCAGTATAACAAGAAGGTCTATGAACGCGACATATATGAAGGTGATCTAGTTCTAAGACTAGACAGCCGGATCGACAAGAAGACCGGCGAAGGAAGGAAATTCCGGCCCAAATGGTTGGGCCCATACCGAGTCATGAAGGACTACGGGAATGGTGCTTATCTCCTATGTACGTTAGAAGGTGAGGAATTTGGTGAAACAGTCAATTCCCTGCACCTCAAGCGTTTCTATGCATAAGCAGCAAGCGCTGCCTATATAACTATCTACATTGCATTTCCATATAGATTAGGATCATTTTGTCCACTTGTTCTTACACAAATCGTGATCAAGGAATCTATTTTCAAAGTAATTCATTACAAACTCATGATGTTGTTGGCACAAAACTTTCTAATCATACCTCTCCATCTTCGTATCATCAAGTCATCTTGGAATCTTTTATCAAATAAAATCAAACATGACGAAGTCCTAATGGTAACCATACCAAGATCTGCAAGTTTGTTCTCGCTTTGATTTCTTCTCAGGATAAGTGTCTTGCCTATGGTCTGTTCTAGAAGCTTCATGGTGTCACATCTATCCCATATACACATCTCTTTGGAAACAAGCATATACTGACATTTTACTCAAAAAGACAAGTCAAAAAGTGATTAAACGGAAAATTTTATTTTTACACATTTCCTTGCCCCACCAACCTTCGGTGATGAGCTTGCGTCTCTTACTAGTGACGTAGGGTTGGGAAAGGATGGAAATGCCCTTACTCGCCTATACCTTGCCCACGGTGATAAACCCACGCTTCTTACTAGTAGCATGGGGCAAAGTGTAGGGGGTCCTCTAGACAATGCAAAACGTTAAAAGGTCATAAACAAACTATTCAAACTTTGAGTCAAAAACGAATGAATCAGATGCTCAAAATTCCAAGAGAGTTAAAAATCCTAAAACCCAGATTTTGTCTACTATGTGGCCATCTACGGGTCTAAGTCTGGATAAACCGCAAAGCAAGTTGCACCCAAAACTATGAAGTCATTCAGGTAGAGTAAGCTTGTAGCTTTCAATTTGGTTCCACCAAAGCTTCGTCTGTCTTTCATCACTATCATTTCACCATTCTTCATAAACTTGCGCTCTTCTTGGCTCTTGGTGATGAGCCCTCGCATCTTACTGGTTGCGTGGAGTTAGGAGCGGGGCAAGTTAATCTGTTCATCATACTGGTTATTTTCATCATTTTGCCAAAACAAATACAAGTTATCCAAATTGCTAACAAAAGTTAAGATTCAAGATCACAGTATATCTACAATATCATGTATCAGCATCATGAAACACAAAAAGAAAGCAAACATTTGCATCATCTGTTTTCCATTGCATACATTCTAGAAAGCATATAAACATACATCGTAGTATACACAAAGCAGTTGGAAATAGAAAGGACACACACGAGTGACAAGTTTTGATCCAAAAATCGACGCATATATATAAATAATCAATATTTGTATACAATGCCATCATGCACTAGGCATGGTCAAAACGCTCAAAGAGCCCGTGATACACAAAAGAATCTATAATACAAAAAAAACATAGGAGCCAAGTGGCCTCTCAACCCCTGCGCGATCCCGCCGAAGGTGCGCGCCCTCGCCTAGGACTCCGGCTACGCTGGCGCTCTGAATGGACGGAGGGCTCAGGGTCCCGAGGAGCAGCCGTGGTCTCGCCATGAGAGTGGCTCCTCATAAGACGCTCGGCTGTCCTATAGCACCCCTCTGTACGAAGAGTCGACACCATCTTGGCCACATGCCAAACAGGAGCGAAGATGTCGGTGTGCTGCCGGCTGCTGAGGGCTCCCCGGCATCTACAGCTAGCTCCGCATGGGTCTTATCCATAGGGATCATCAGAGAATCAGTACATACCCTACGGATGAGATCCCGCCACTCGTCAACAGTCTCTGCAAACAAAGAAGAAAAATCGAATTAGAAACTAGGCAAGAGGCTAAAATATACAAATATAAGGAGAGATAGCAGTTAAAACAAGTCCTAAATCAAACTAACGCTGAAAGGGGAGGAGGATAACTTACTCGGATCACCAGGCCTCCAAGATGGGTCACTAGGGCCAGCACCCGCTGCAGATGCCGCTGCCGACTGAGGAGCTGCTCCTGTAGTAGGGGCAACATGACGCCCCGCAACGGACTCATCATCTCCACCATGGCCCCGGGAGAGTGGCTCCTCGGAAACCAGAGTCTCTCTCTCTGCGCTCTGCTCCGCCCTCTCCGCCTGCATGATATCCTGAGTGTCATGCCACTCAGGATCACTCTCATCCGTCTGCTCCTCCGACCCTCCCTCTGTGGACTCCTCAGAATCGAGTCAATATCTATAGGGTCATCGCTACTATGAGCAGGACCCGCAGTAATCCGAAGTAAAGGTGCCCGAGGCGCACCAGCTCTCCCTCTGGCCCGAACTATCCCCCTGGCTGCAATAGGAATACCAGGGGTGACCACTGTCCAACCACGGCCTCTAGGCCCCCCTCTAGCCTCCCGAACTGATCTATAAACTGGTGCTACTGGAGGAAGCATGCCCACATATGGGAGGCCGAACTGCTGAGGAACCCTGCTGAAAGGATGTACCTCCACCCGTCCCACACGGTCAATAAGCTGCCCTGTGGTGGAGCAAGAAATCAATGTGAGAGTCTCCTCTCCCCAAATGCCGGCCATGAGCTGGTACGGTGTGGCCTCCATATCTGCTGTGGTGAGGGAAGCTACTGGCTGGTGAGGTGCTCTAAGCACCGACATGTCTGACCATCTGGCTGCCCTCACAGCCCAGGATCTGCCACCTCCACGCCTCTGCCATAGGGAATGAAGCGCTCATACACCCAACTCATAACTAGAGTAGGGTGGCTCAAAGACTGTCCCTGTAAATGGACCACCCTATATAAGTCGTGATAGGTGGTCCCCAAAATGTCTGCACCCCAGGCGTATATCCGGCCATGCCCCTCTATCTGTGCAATGATGGGAGCCCAGCAGTATAACAATGTATCCCCTCCCTTGTCCCCGATCAGTCTCGAGGCAAGGATCCCCATGATGGCCTGTCGAAATACGGGGATGGGCAAAGAAGGAATGGATCTAACTCTCACTCCCTTCTTCGGCCCCGTGGAAATAGCTGCATCCCCCATATACCCTGCCCACTGTGCAATCTGTGCCCTGGACCCTGCTGTCTCCAGTGTGAGTCTCCGTCCGATGATCGGGACCCCCAAAATACGGTAAACGTCCTCCAGAGTAATAGTCCACTCACCGCGGACCCCTGGCAGTCGGAAAGTGTTCCGATCTGCATCCCAATAAGAAAACAAGTCACAAAGGATGTGACTCGATGGCGTAACATGGGGCACACGCGATATATGCAATATGCCGGCCCTCTGCAACGTGTCCTCCTCGTCTGGCGAAAGGGCATCCAGTACCCAGGGCAGCCAGTCACACTCTCTCTCCCGGCTCCATCTGATATACTCCTCTTTTGCCTACATACACCCAAAAACACACAAAACAGAGCAAGTTAGTATCTAAACGATATCAAGAGAATCATAAAAACATATAGAAATGCTAAAAATACAAGTGTAAGTTTTCAAAAGAGGTTCTTTTGCATTCTGTGCAAAACCGCCCCACTGAGGGCGGTTCAGGCGGTCTCTAAGGATCGGGTGGCGGTCTATAACCACCGCCTTTAAGGCAGAGGCGGTCGTGTCCGAAAACCCGCGCGGGTTTTAACCTAAAAAGTCAAAAAAACGCAAAAATAGACCATTTTAGCTAAAAAAAGAGCCTACCCAGTAGGCGCCCCCCCTAGATGGACCTTTTGAACCAAACATTTTCAAAAATAACCCCCCCATTACAAATAATTTGCCATTTCAAATTTGAAGGGGGAAAAATGCAAAATTGAAGAAAACCAACCTGTGATCTCGCGGGGTGGCGTTCCGCACGTGGAGGCATGATCACGATCTCACTACGGACGTTTCGACTATACTCACGCGAGAAACCGTCACCGTGGGTCCCAGAGCTCAAAATCGATCAAATCAACTCGCGCAAATGAATAGGAAAATGGGCCCACTCTCATATATATATTGTTCTATTTCGTCTTAAAATGACTTTTTCGCAGGTTCGGAGCGCTGACGGAGGTAAGTTCCTATCCCCGCACAAATGGTACGTCCTCTTTCCCTGTTATTTTAGCGTTTATTTTTCAAATTATTGTATCTATCTGCACTTGAGATCTCTTTTCATTTTGCAGGTAGCGGGAATTTCGGATGGCGCCATTTCGACACACGGACGTGTAAGGTATAACTTCTAAACCCCCCATTTCGGGACTGCCATACTCGGACCCACCGTTTTATGCCCTTTCATGGCTAAAACGCTTCTCCGAGGGGGCAATATGTACGTACCCAAAATTGTAAGGTACTGTACTGCGGAACGGTGTAATAAATGCCCCAATGATGATACAGGTCTCCTCGCAAGGTGTTCGGGATCCAGAAAGAGCTCTTCGGATATGCGTTAACATCCCGCATACCCCACTTAGCCCCGTGTCCTTTGTTTTCCCCTTTTTCCCTCTTTTCTTGCCCCTTTTGATCTTGATGATGAAACCACCGCCTTGAGGCGGCGGTCTCGTGACCGCCACCAAACAACAGGCGCGGCGGTCTGAACTGCGCCCACTGCGGGCGGCGGTCTGGCACGTTTTCGAAACACCCTTTTGGCGCGACCCGCGTGAAATATCACGTTTCACCAGCTTTTCTTCGCCGACTTGAGCATGCATTAATGTTTTTGGTCCCCTGGAACAGTGTTTTTCCTTTGTTTATTGTTTAGGAGTTCAATTTGGTTTTGATTCTTGGGTGTTTGAATTCCTATAAATGCATGGTTTGTGTACATGCAAATGGTCTGATTTTGATTTTGGTCTGAATTTTGGCTGAGTTTGTGTGAAGAATTTGAGCTGGAGTTTTGATCACCATTTTTCCTTGTTAGAGTCTTCTGGTTTTTAGTATTTTGGTTAGCTTGCTTAGGATTGATAGCATAGTTTACTTCATACTTGGTTTAGCATTGCTCAGCTGTTGGTAAGCCACAGACCCATCTTGTGCAGGCAGTGCTGTTGCTCCATCCAATCCGGTTAGAAGCTTGCCTCTGAATTCCTTTTGCTGTAAATTTGTTTTACTGTGACTTAGAGTTCTTAGTTCAAATCATTGTATACCTGGTTAGCTTTATTCAGCTGTTGGTAAGCCACATATCCAACTTGTGCAAGCAGTGTCTTTATTTTGGAACAAAATAGCTTAGGAAGCCATTAAAGTTGTAGGTTTTTCTCTTCGTATAGGATAGTCAAAGGTTACTGGTCGCTTCACGTTGCATGACTCGCGGTAAAAAATCCCGCTAGGAATCGCATAAGCCAAGCTCGTACTCTTGTGCTATCCCTCTCCTACTCGCATTCTCGGTGCATTACGAGTTGTCCTTGTCCCAAAATCTACTCCTATCGGTGCTAGCATTACACGCTTTTACGGATCCAAGTGAACACGAAAGAGCGAGAAGATCATGCTTGAGGGGACGAGATCACATACACCATCGGATTCGCCACTGTTCTGCGGAGTCCAGGTTTTAAAATTTCAAAGTTCTAGTCAGATTTATATCAAATAGAGTAGTTAATCGCTTTATTTCATTTCATTCTATTCTCGATATTGCCAGGGAAGCTGTGGGGATTGATAGTTTATGAGAAACTATGATTCACTCCTCACTTCTGAGGTAGGATCGAGAATCTTGTAGGTAGATTAGACAGGCTATCTTATTTATTTAGAATAATTCTACAAATCGCACAGACAAATAACCACACCCGGTTATCTTGTTTTTTTTAAATTATTGTTTAGTTATTATTTCTAGATACGCTTAAAATAGTTTGTTTTCCTTAGAATTGTTAGAATATTTCTTAGAAAGATAAAGGTTATATATGTTAGATTTATTTCACGTAGTTAGAATTTATTTCATTACAGTTAGATTACATTTTGTTTCGTATGACAATCACGGGACCTCAAGAGCCCAGGGAATATATATTTGAGCCAATCGTGCCTCAACCAAACATCGTCACAGCGATAGTTGACATAGACCAAAATCTCAGGATACAAGTATTCCGAACAACCACAGATTTACAACTGATCAGTTCACAGTTAAGAGGATTAAACATAGAGGATGACCAAGCACACACGTTTTGGTCAAATCAGCCAAACTACAGATTACCCTAGAAAATATCCACATGACTGTAGAAGGGCTCGAAAGAGGACAAATATTCAGGTGTGATCCTTTAGTTCCACAGCCAGACGCTGGAGACACCCTCGTAGACATAGATACCAGCTTAAGAATCCAAGTTGCTAGAACACCTGTGAGGTATTCTGAGAAAATCGCACAACTGCTGATTCTAAACATAGAAGCTGAGAAAGCATACGATTACTGGATACTAGGGATTAGAACTTGATCTCGCGTATGACCATAACAGGACCACAACAACAGAGAGTATACGGTTGTGATCCACAAACCCCACAGCCCAACGAGTCCACAGGTCAATCCGATATAGACGCTAGCCTACGTACTTTGGTATTCAGGTCTACCCCAATTCCACCTATCATCATCCAACAGTTATCCCTACTGGACATAACAGCTAACGAAGCTAGAGAATTCTGGACTAGGCCAGAGAATCGTCCATAGAGTTGACTATATTCACCATATGACCCTATCAGGAGAAATACACGAAACCATCCCGGGTCATTTCCCACGTATTCCACAACCCATAGATCGAATCACGCCAGAGCTCGATATTGATTGGAGCCTTCGAGCAGTCATCCTTGCTGATCGATCTATCACACCGGTCCAGGTTAGAAGGGCCTTCTTTGCCTTAGATTCGCAGATTCCATTAGTGTGTGTCGAAGATATTAGATTGCCTAACTAGTCTATCCGTATACTACCTGTATTCCATCCCCACCGGCTGTCTCGGCACGACCTCGGGAGGTCGGGTACGCGGAAGAGTCACTTGTAGATTCTCACGCTCGCTTGTCGCTTTTCCGACGTACGAAACACTATACTAGTGGTTGCTAATATGGAAGTGGGGGAAAGGGCAGGAGGAATAGAGAAAATATCCCATATAAGGGTTTTCCTGATGAGTCATGGGTGGAGGAATGAGAAAGATAATATTGTAAGGCTACGAGATTGTGATCAAGGATTTTTGGAACTCCTCATCACTTTCAGATATAGAGATAGATGAAGTGGGGTCCATGGGTGATGAATAAGAAGGTGGATAAGGACTAGGAGGTAGTGGTTAATGACTAGAGTGAAAGAATAGGTCGTTGACTTATCTGCGAGTCAAAACCATGTAAATAATAGTAGTACATGTGGTCTGAAATCTACCAATGGTGTAAAAACAAAGGAAAGGAAGATAGAAGAAATATATGGAAACTAAAAATTGGTTGTTGTTTTGATAGAAAAATAAAACACAAAGATTGACATCGGTTAGCCAACCGATTCCAATAAAAAGGCGTGACTGCTTTGCTAGTCATTGGATTGATTGTGGTTATTGTGAATAAATGGAAGATTTATAAATATGGAGATGAAGAATGTAAATCGGGTGGATCTAAACTCTTTCGATGGTAACAGACTTAAAAATGTGATAAATCATAGCAGACAGTCACAAAAAAATATTTGGATGTGAATTGAATATTGTTTTGGGAGAAATAACCAAAATAACGGTAATTGATGTCGCTTAGTCAATTAATGCCGGTGTGAAGAAGTAACCAATTTTAGTTGTTGGACCAATGCTAGTTAGTGTGGAATCTAAAGACATGATGAAAATTTGAATTTTAGGTGATTAAGTCAAATGAAATCACCAACCTAAGAACTGAGTATGGAAATGATGAATCCTAAAACTTCAAGAATGAACCAAAATACAATATTTATGATGGTGGGGTGTGAAGAATAATAAAAATAAGAATAAAGGCCCTCACTACTCAAAAATAATTAACAGCTAAGCGCTAATAAAAACGTGAATCATACGCTCCAAATTTTAACGTTATGTGGATTAAGCCATTGGCCACCGATTATGAGTATAATAGAGTTTTTGGTCAATGAGGGTGCCCTATAAGCAGTCTATGGCTGGTTTTAGGTGTATTTTGGCTAAGTTTCCCCAATATATACTTCATAGTATGTGAGGTCTAACTCTGATATGATGACTGGCCAAAACACTAGCTAGATCCACCACCAATCCGATTGTTAATCGTTGACAAAAATTGTTGGGAAGGAATATGTTTAAGAAGTGAGTAAATTGTTCAAGTGATTTGGATAGGGGTGTGTGTGCAAAAGGTGTGAACTACACTTAATTCCCGTGAATTATCAACTGGTCATTACCTCCAATATATAGGTTACAAATAAGTTTAGGTGATCTAATGTGACATACGAAGAATGAAATGCAGATATTTTTAAACCAAAATTGAAAGTGAAAGTGGATGTAGAAAATAGAGAATAGGTCAAGAGGATGATCTTTCACTAAATGAAGGTGCAAAATAAATTAAGAGGAATTATTTTTAAACACCAAATTATGAATTTTCTTTACACAAGTAGAAGAAGAGAATACCGACCAAAAAGAAACTTAATGTGAATTTTTCAAAAAAGAAAGAAACACACAAATATTCCATAGAATGATCAAATGTAAAGAACCCACTAAATGGGTCCCACCAAGCATGCCAAAATATTTTACCTCAAAGTATGTGATAAATAGATAAGGTTAAGGGGCATAGGAGGAATACCCGTGAATAGTTGGGAGAAGGTTACGCATGTTGTTGAATTTGATCAGACCAAATGTGAGAGCTTCCTTTTGGCTGAGAGGAACTACTTACAAATCACAACAAGACCACAAGAGAGAGTTAAACAATATATTTTAGTGGGCTACCTAGAAATTTGTAGTTCCAAGAAGTGTGAATTTTCCTAGATGGCTAGCAATCCATTGTTTTTATCAAATTAATAAAAACAAATGTGATAAATAGAGGTCATATTACTAACAATTTGATTTAGGTGTCTTAAAATGTTATCAATATGCTAGATTAAAAAAATTACTTAAATAAAAACTAATCTAGCATTAGGTGAGGTGTGGTTCTTATTGGGAAAGGTCACTAGGGTGTTAGGAAAGGCACAGGTGAAGATTGGTTACGTTATGGGATGTTGGGTGATAGTTATAAGCTCATTGTTATAAACAAAATTACCATTCACGAGACCAATATTGGTTAGGTGACTTATGCGAATCTTTGGAAAATGACCGACGCCACTAGGTGAGTGATGCCGTAGGGACAATGTGGTGCAAATGTTAAGAATGGATGTTTTGGGTCTCTTTGTGTTTGTCTGAGAGAGTTAAGGGTGTTTGGGAGGGATGATATGATTTTTGTTTAGGATCGACAAGGGTGGTCGAGGTACTAAGATGGGTGAAATGGTTAAGGTTGATGGAATATGTGGTAAATAGGTAAAAGGTTGTATTCAAGATAGAGAAGGATCAAATGGAAGGTGTAAATAGAAGACTTTAGATAAAAAAAAAAGCTTAACAAATAATAATGAATTACTTATCTGGTAACATGTAAATCTATATGTGGTTGATGATTGATGAGTGTTCTTGGGAGATATGTGAATGTGTCTAGTGTGACTACAATGGACCTTGTGTGCCCTTCTCCGTAGGTAATCCAAGGATGTGGAGGAAAATATTGGTTTTTCATGAAGACCTTATTGCTCTGGTGTCTTGATTTATCAAGAGTTAGAATGCAAAATCTTGAGTGAATGAATGAATTGAAGAACCCATGCAAACAATTATAAACTATTATTTAAGGGTAACCAATGGTGGTTAGGGAACCAACGCCGATCGAGGGATAACTGACATTGGTTAAGGAGAATTGATCTAACTTGCCAAAAATATGGTTTCTCTCCCAAATTTGGCTTGGTATTTGGCTTATTCTGGGTCTGGAGTGTTGAATAACATAAATGAAAGTGTGGAATTAGTTAGAGGATTAATGGGTCATGAATAGTAATGGCTAGAAAGAGTTCTAGTTGATTAGGATAAGTAAGGACTTATTCTAAGCAAATTAGTAGGTTTAGATTGGGTCTAGGGTGAGGTGGATAAGTGAGTTGGCTAGGTAAGTTAGATAATTAACTTAATTGTGATAATTAAATTCATTAAACTGTGTGCAAGTGGGCATGGTGGGGTAATAATATTAAATTAATTATTTAAAGGTGATTTAGAGGGTTACGCCCCAATTTTGGGTGTCTACACATAGCATTAAAGTGTGATAAAGCCTCTATCTCTAATTTGTTTTTATTTATTTAATTTTGGTATCTCTTTCTTTTCATGAAGAATATCAAGGAAATTTATGAGAAACAACAAAAATATTTCTAACTCTTCTCAATGTGAAGAATAACATCTGGTTTTCCTTCAAAATAAAAATGAGGCCCAACCCACTTCATCTTCATGTCATGAATACAATTGTATCATTTTGGCTAGACTATCCCTGGTGGAGCCAAGTTCTGCCTCTACCAAGTGTTACACTACATATCCTCGAGAGGGATAAAGTATTATGTAGTTCTATAGTTTTATTTAGGAATATTTATATTTGTGGGAATTTGTTCATCCTCACACAAAAAGCATTTAGTTTTAGATTTTCCCCATACTTTGCATGAAAGGAGGATGATTGCAATGGAAGGAAACATTCTAACAACCTTTATAGAGTTAATAATTGTATCATATTGGCTGCACTATCCCTGACAGATAGCCCCTATGCTTTTGGTCTCTCTCTTTTCATGAAAAATAAAAATGAATATTTATAACTCTTCTCAATGTGAAGAATAACATATGATTTTCCTTTCATTCAAAAATATGGGGAACAATCCACTTCATGTTCATGTCTTGTCCATTCAAGTAGACAAATGCCCATATGTAGTTTTCCTTATGCCTATTTTTCTTTGTGATTCCTATTATTAGAATGGGCATATGTAGTTTTCCTTATGTCTCTATTAATTTGATTTAGAAACAGAAGATTCCCATTTTCATATAGGAGAAATTAACATATAATATTGTTTAAGACCATGACATATCAAGACCAACATGCAAATATATTGTTTACCACCGTGTATTTATTAATTAAAGGTAATTGTTTTAAAACAAGACTTGGACCGCTCATGTAGACATTAGCCCATTCTCTAGACATTCTAACATTTTGGTTTGGCCATATTTTTGTCAATTGTATTGAAATATTTAGAAATATGGGAATTTTCCCATCCTCAAAAAAACAAATATTTATTGTTGGGTAGTTCCGCATTTTTCATGGAAGGAGGACAAGATTAGAAGAATAATTATAGTGTAAACACAATCGACAAACTTTTATAGACTTAATAATTGTATCATATTGGCTAGAATATCCCTAGATGAGTCTAGTTGTGCACTACATACCCTTAAAGGGATATGAAGCCTCTATCTCTAATTGTTGTTTAGTATTTCACTTTTGGTCTCTCTTTTCATGAAAAACAACAATGAATATTTCTAACTCTTCTCAATGTGAAGAATAACATCTGGTTTTCCTTTCATTTATAAATGGGGAACTATCTACTTTATCTTCATGTCATGCCCATTCAAGTAGACAGATGCCCATTTTTCATTCTTTCATACAAACAAACAAACATTTTTTTCATTTTATCTTGAATACAATTGTATCATTTAGGTTGGACTATCCCTGATAGAGACATGTTATGCCTCCGCCAAGTGCTACACTACATACCCTCGAGGGGGATCAAGCCTTATGTAGTTATATAATTTTTTTTTAGGAATAGTTATATTAATTTGATTTAGAAATGAAAGATGTCCATACTCATATTTTCCTAATTAGCATATTTTGTTAAAGACCATCTCGAGGGGATCAAGCCTTATGTAGCTCTATTATTTTTTTTTAATAATGGGCATCTTGGCTCTGCCAAGTGTTGTACTACATACCCTTGGGTAGATGCCCATTCTCATAGTTGTATTTATTTGAATAATAAAAGTGTTTCACTACATACCCTCGAGGGGGATCAAGAATTATGTAGCTCTCTAATTTTTTTAAGGAATAGTTATATTAATTTGATTTATAAATGACAGATGTCCATATTCATATTTTTTATAATTAGAATATTTTGTTAAAGAATATCTTGAGCAGGATCAAGCCTTATATGTCTGTATTATTTTGTTTTAATAATGGGCATCTTGGCTCCACCAAGTGTTTTACTACATACCCTTGGGCAGATGCCCATTCTCATAGTTGTATTTATTTGATTAAGAAATGGTAGATCCCCATTCTCATAGTTGTATTAATTTGATTTAGAAATGGAAGATGCCCATTCTCATAGTAATTAACATATTTTGTTAAAGACCATCTCATTATTTTATTTTTAGAAATGATGCCTATTTTTATTTGTGATTCCTATTATTAGAATGGGCATATTCCCATTATCAAGATGCTACAAGAAATTGATACAAATATTTTTCTAATTTTATCTTTGCATACCCTTAGGAAAATGCCCATTCTCATAGTTCTATTAATTTTATTTAGATATGGCAGATGCCCATTTTCATATAGGAGAAATTAACATATATTGTTTAAGATAATGACATATCAAGACCAACATGAAAATATATTCTTTACCACTAGTGTATTTATTAATTAAAGGTAATTGTTTTAAAACAAGACTTGGACCACTCGTAATAATGATAAAGATTATTATATTCTCTAGACATTCTAACATTTTGGTTTGGCCATATTTTTTTCAATTGTATTGGACTATTTAGAAATATGGGAATTTTTCCATCCTCAAACAAATAAACATTTACTGTTGGGTAGTTCCCATTTTGCATGGAAGGAGGACCATTTCTCACCATCTCACCTCATCTCAATATTCATTTGAATACATGTTTGAGTAGTGTAAAAACATTTTGACAACCTTTATAGACTTAATAATTTTATCATATTGGTTGGACTATCCCTGGAGGATCCTAGTGCTACACTGCATATCCTTAAAGGGATATAAAGCCTCTCTATCTCTAATTGTTGTTTAGTCTTTCTCTTTTGGTCTCTCTCTTTTCATGAAAAACAATAATGAATATTTCTAACTCTTCTCAATGTGAAGTATAACATCTAGTTTTCCTTTCATAGAAAAATGGGGAACTATCTACTTTATCTTCATGTCATGCCCATTCGAGTAGACAAATGCCCATTTTTCATTCTTTCATACAAACAAACAACCTTTTTTTTTTTTAGTTTATGTTATGTTGCACTACATACCCTTAAGGGAATCAAGCCTTATGTAGTTCTATAATTTTTTTTAGGAATAGTTATATTAATTTGATTTAGAAATGACAGATGTCCATACTCATATTTTTCTAATTAACATATTTTGTTAAAGATCATCTCGAGGGGGATCAAGCCTTATCCCCACTCTGATAGTAATTAGCATATTTTGTTAAAGACCATATCGAGGGGGATCAAGCATTATGTAGCTTTATTATTTAATATTTAGAAATGGAAGCTTCCCATTATCATAGTTTTATTAATTTGATTTAGAAATGACAGATATCAATTCTCATAGTTGTATTAAATTTATTTAGAAATGCCATGTTCCCATTCTCATAGTTTTATCAATTTTATTTAGAAATGGTAGATGCACATTCTTATATTGGATAAATTAGCATATTTTGTCAAAAACCATCTCTAGGAGGATCCCCATGAAGCCTTATCACCATTCTCATAATAATTAGCATATTTTTTAAATACCATCTCGAGGGGGATAAAGCGTTATGTAGCTCTAATTTTTTTGTTTTTCATAAATGGAAGATGCCCATTATCATACATGTATTAATTTTATTTAGAAAAAAATATGCCCATTCTCATAGTTGTATTAAATTGATTTAGAAATGGCATGTTCCCATTCTCATAGTTGTATCAATTTGATTTAGAAATGGCATATGCCCATTCTCATATTGGAGTAATTAGCATATTTTGTCAAAGACCATCTCTAGGGGGATGCCCATTCTCATAGTTGTATCAATTTGATTTAAAAATTATTTAGAAATGATAGATTCCCATTCTCATGGTTGTAATGATAATTGGACTATTTAGAAATATGGTCATTTGTCCATCCTCCAATAAATAAACATTTACTATTGTACCTAGTTACCCATTTTGCATGGATGAAGGACCATTTCTCGTCATCTCTGCTCATCTCAATATTTATTTGAACACATGTTTGAGTAGTGTAAAATCATTATGACAACTTTTTTTAGAGTTAATAATTATATCATATTGGCTAGACTATCCCTGAAGGATCCTAGTGGTGCATTGCATACCCTTAAAGGGATATTAAGCCTCTACCTCTAATTATTTATTATTATTTCACCTATGGTCTAACTCTTTTCATGAAAAAAACAATGAATATTTCTAAATCTTCTTAATGTTAAGTATAAAATCTGGTTTTCCTTCGATAGAAAAATGGAGAACTATCTACTTGATGTTCATGTCATGCCCATTTGAGTATGAAGATGCCCATTTTTCATTCTTTCATACAAAAAGCAATACAATTTTATTGTTTAGGTTGGACTATCCTTGGCAGAGACATGTTATGCCTCCGCCAAGTGCTGCACTACCTACCCTTGAGGAGGATCAATCCTTTTGTAGTTATTATCTTTTTTTTTTAGGAATAATTATATTAGTTTGATTTTAAAATTGTGGATGCCCATTCTCATAGTTGTATCAATTTTGAGGGGGATCAAATGTTATGAAGATCTATAATAATTTTTTAAAAAATGGAAGATGCACATTATCATAGTTGTATTAATTTTATTTAGAAATGGAATATTCTCATTCTCATAGTTGTAATAAGTTGATTTACTTATGGCATGTTCCCATTCTCAAAGTTGTATCAATTTGATTTAGAAATGGTAGATTCCCATTCTCATATTGGGGTAATTAATATATTTTGTCAAAGACCATCCGTAAGGGGGTGCCCATTCTCATAGTTTTATCAATTTGATTTAGAAATTATTTTAAAATGTCATATTCCCATTCTCATAGTTATATCAATTTTATTTAAAAATGGTAGATGCCCATTCTCATATTGGAGTAATTAGGGGGATGCCCATTCTCATAGTTTTATCAATTTGATTTAGAAATGGCAGATGCCCATTCTCATAGTTGTATCGATTTGATTTAGAAATAGAAGATTCCCAGTCTCATATGGGAGTAATTAGCATATTTTTCAAAGACCATCTATGGGGGATTCCCATATCATATTTGTATCATTTTTATTAGAAATAGAATATGCCCATTCTTATATTGGAGTAATTAGCATATTTGTTTAAATACCATCTTTAAGGGGATGCCCATTCTAATAATAGTTGTATTAAATTGATTTAGAAATGCCATCTACCCATTCTCATATTGGAGTAAATAGCATATTTTTTCAAATACCATCTCTAGGGCGATGCCCATTCTCATATTTTTATCAATTTGATTTAGAAATTATTTAGAAATGACAGTTCCCATTGTCATAGTTGTATCAATTTGATTTAGAAATGGTAAATGCTCATTCTCATATTGGAGTAAATAGAATATTTTTTTCAAATACCATCTCTAGGGCGATGCCCATTCTCATATTTTTATCAATTTGATTTAGAAATTATTTAGAAATGACAGGTTCCCATTGTCATAGTTGTATCAATTTAATTTACAAATGGGAGATGCCCATTCTGATATTGGAGTAATTAACATATTTTTAAAAAGACCATATTTAGGGAGATGCCCATTCTCATATTTGTATCAATTTTATTTAGAAATGACAAATGGTCAATCTCGTATTGGATTAATTAGCATATTTTGTTAGAAACTATCTCGAGGGGGATGCACATTCTCATAGTTGTATCTATTTGATTTAGAAATGGCAGATTCCCATGATCATATTAGAGTAATTAACATGTTTTCTCAATTGATTATTTGATTTTAGGAATATTTTTATCAATTTAGAAATATTGGCATTTTTCCATTCTCAAAAAAACAAACATTTATTGTTGGATTGTTCCCCATTTTGCATGGAAGGAAGACGATTGCAATGTAAAGGCACATTCTGACAACCTTTATAGTGTTTATTCTCTAGATTTTGGTCTCTCTCTCTCTCTCTCTCTCTCTCTCTCTCTCTCTTCATGAAAAACAAAAAATGAATATTTCTAACTCTTCTCAATGTGAAGAATAACATCTTGTTTTCCTTTCATTTCCAAATGGGGTACAATCCACTTCATCTTCATGTCATGCCCATTCGAGTAGACAGATGCCCATATGAAGTTTTGAAATTTATTTGTATTATTAAATGATACGATGTTATTTCTTGTATTTAATTATTAGTATTATTAATTAATTTTCTTTAGTCCTAATATCATATGTTAAATACATATTCTTTGATTTCTAATTTTTAAGTAACAAATTTTATGTCCTTAATTAGTTTTATAAAGTTTTATTGTATTTTTCATAATTTTAAAATTCACTATAAGTAATTAAGAATTATAAATAATGGTGATAAAGTTGCTAATTATTTTTATAAAATTTAATTAGATATTTTTAATATTATTTAATTGTCGTTTGATCATATAATTAGATGTTGTTAATTTGTTCCGATTCTTGTGGTAATGTAAGTTTGTTGACAATAATAATTATGGTATTTATTTATAACGATTAATAATCAATGTTGTTAATTAATTAATTTTCTATGTTAAATATATATTATTTAATTTATAATTTTTTGAAATAATGTTGTTATGTTGTCAATTAATTTTATAAAGTTTTATTGTATTTTTTATATTTATAAATTTTAATAATATAGTTAGATCTTATTAATATGTTCCTACTTAAAATAGTAATTTAAGTTTGTTGGTAATAATAATAATAAGATTTTGTTTAGGAACTTCAAGTGGAGTTGTCTAAATTTAAAAACAGCGCACGCGGGAAGTACAATAGCTGTTGATATTCGGTTGCCAAGCTCCGCGAAAACCGAAGATAACTACAAGGTGAAAGCTGACAGGATAAGGGTTTTCACGCGCGACTTCACGCAGACTCAGATCGGCAATCCTACAGCCGTTCGTGGGAGGACCAACGGCTACAGTTCCCATTTTTATGCGACCCGCAACGGTGAGAAACGAACCACTCTCAACGCCCAAAGGTATTTTGAAAATTGTTGTAACCAGCACATCCTTGTGAAGATGGGAGGGCCTCCCTGCCAGATTGAGCCGTGTGCAAGTGCACTCGACTGGAAAGATAACACTGAGCTCTGGAACATTCTTAGTATTGGCGGATTCACCAACTTTGTGGAGAGAGTGCAAGGGCATGATCAAAGCATCTCTGTTCGCTTTGCCAAGGAGTGGAATGAGAGGATGGTCGACTATGGAGGGCAGAAGATTCTTATTAATGACGAACTCATAGCCGAAGCGACTGGCCTCAGCTTGGAAGGATACCACTTCTTCAACAAGAGGGTTATCAAAGAGGCTGAAGAGAGAAGATTTGTGGAGGAGGAGGAGAAGCTTATATTCAACACCGCGGGTCTGCTTGTTAATTCAATTCCTTCTCCGTATGATGAAGTCACCCGCATGATGATTCGCTACATATCCTTGGAAGGCAGGTTTGTTACTGTCCCTGCCAAGCACCTTGTCTTTTTGAATCACTTTCGTAGGAGTAGGTTGGTTTGCTTCCCCCACTATCTGTTAAACTCTCTTGAGCGCTCCATTTTGGAGTTCCAGAAGCATACCCGGGCGGTTCCCCTTCACCAAGGGCTTATTCTGCTTATTCACAAGCACTGCCTTATCAAATTCCCCGGTCTCCCTTCCTCTCCCGGCCTGGCTTTGTTGGGCTCCGTTGCTGCCAGTCCTGTCTCCCCTGCTGTCCCTGCTGCTGCCCCCGCCTCCGGTGCTGATGCCCCCATGCAGGCTGCTCATGCTTCTCCTTCTTTTCCTCCTGCTGCTGCCCCTGCCACCCACACTGTCTCTACTTCTAAACGTGTCACCAGGGCTTCTAGGAGACTCAACCTTGAGTCTACTGCTGAGGGGGATGAACCTTTGGATGACATTGCTCGTGATCTGCTGAACATTAGTAGTGCCAGTCCCCAGGCGGCACCAACGGATAACCCTTCTAGAAGATTGGAGGCCTTAGAGACCGAGCTTAAATTGCTTTGAAGGATGAGGTAAATAATCTTGCTAAGCAAAAAGGCAAAAAAAGCATTGAGGGAGAAGGGAGCATTGCACAGCTAGCTTGATGAAATATACAAAAACTCGACTCCCTAGACTCCCGCCTTGGGAAAACGAAGACTAGGCATGAGTATAATATTGCAGCATTCAGGGCCATAGAGGAATTCATCGAAGGTCATGCAAGAAGTGTTTCGCATCTCAGCGGTGTCCCGATTACTCTTTGGGGCAATGAGAAAGAGAGTAAAAGAACCAGAGAGGAGCTCGATAAGACGGATGTTGCTCATATGACCACGCTGGGTATGTATCATGCTTGGAAAAAAGTAAAGATGAGTATTGATCAAGCGGCCAAGAAGTAGTCCAGTTTTACTACTGCTTCTTGGCTGTAGGCTTGCTGTTTTGTTGCCGTTGTTTTGCTGTTAAGTCTCGTTTGTGTTGTGTAACTTTTGTGCTTTGATACGCCTTCTCTGCTCCTCTCTCTATTCAGGCTTTTAGGCCTCCTTTTTTGTACACAAGGGTATAGTCCCTTTCAAAAACTATTTACCAATATTAAAAAAATAATAATTCTTGTATTTAATATTATTTGATAGGATAATTTGCACTATAATTAATTAAGCATTATATTTATAAAATTTAATAATATAATTAGATGTTATTAATATGTTTCTAGTTAATATAGTAATGTAAGTTTGTTGCTAATAATAATTCTTGTATATAATATTATTTGATAGGATAAATTTTTACTAATTAATTATAATATTATTAATTAATTTTTTAAATTAGTAGCAATACTAATTTATTATAGTACTATTAATTACTAATATCATATCTTGATTAGAAACAATTTGAATTCTATTATTACTTGTTGTCATTGATTAATTAATTTTTAATAATACCAACACGATTTTTGGAAGGCTCTTAATGGTCATTTATTATGGTATCTTTGATTCAAATTTTAAAATTTTATTGCCATTGCTTTAAGATTTTTTCATTTATTATGGTAGGTTTGATTCAAATTTTGAATTTTGGGCACTCTTTTTTATGAGGCACTTTTTTGGCCAAGTACATTATAAAAATAATGATTTAGAATGAATCGGGTTTTTATTTTTTCTCTATTGTGACTGATATTTTTTCATTCAGAGATTTACTTGGGGAAATCCAAAGAACATAGATGTATCTAGAAAAATACAAAGATACAAAGATTTTGTAGAAGAAAGAAGAAGATATAGCTACCGATAGCAAGAGAGATATGAAGATACAAAGATTTTGTAGAAGAAAGAAGAAGAAATAGCCGTCGATATAGTGATTTTGCAAGGGATACTTTTCAATATTTCTCAAAGGGAAAACAACAATGGCAGAGCAGGCTATTCCAAGTTTTTATATCTCATTTTTTCCATGTTTACTTCTAAAGCCTAAAAAATGTATAAGCATAGATCTTTTAGTTCACAATAGACTATCTAAACCATTTTTCCATATATCTCATTTATTTTTATGTCTAAAAATGTATTGATTTGTTTCCATTCATAAACATAACAACAAACAAATACATAAATCAATTTCTATATATATCGTTTATTTTTTATTTCTAAAAATGTATCAATTTGTTTCTATTCATAAATGTAACAAAGAAACAAATAGAGAAATCAATTTCATTACATTCATAAACGTAACAACTACCGAATATAAAAATCAAAATTATTTCGTTCAAATGCATACCTATTTATGGTGTAAAAAAATGATTAGATAGATTAAGTACCACCTCTCTTTCCGTTTGTGTCTTTTTTATTAACCTCTGCAATAAGTTTCTTTTTCAATAATCTTTGTATCCAATCAGGAAAAATCCTTTCACATAAGCAAAAAATGATTTGATAAACTCAATACCACAATTATCTTTCTATAAAAAAATTTATTACCACTACAACAAGTTTCTTTTTCAATAATATTTGTTTCTAATCAGCCCAAATCCTTTCACATAACTTATTATTTCTCATAAAAATATCTCGAATGAAAAAACTCGGCCATAATAGAGAAAAATAAATCCTTTGTAAGAGAATAAAAATGAGTAAAAAATCAAAACCCTAGCCATTCAAAATCTATATTTTTATATAGTAATTGACCAAGAAAAATTGCCTCTAAAAAATGGCGCCAAAAATTTGAAATTTGAATTTAACCTACCATAATAAATCACCACCCTTTAATGATTAAATTCTTTTAGTATCCTAATATCGTAAGTCTCGAAATTTGAATCTATCCAACCATTATAAATCACTAACCTTTAATGCTTAAATTTATTTAATGATTTAATGTCATATTATCCCAATGTTTAGAAACATTTAAATGTTTTGAAAAGGTATTAGAATAATGAAAAATACATAGTGTTATTTTTGTACATACATTCAAAATATGAATATATAATACATTAACAAATCACCACCTTTTAATACTTTAATATTTTGAATATATAATACATTAACAAATCACCACCTATTAATGCTTTAATATACTTTGTAATATGATTTAATATGCTTAGATATTTGAATTTATTGGACCCATTTAAATGTTTTAAATAACTATGTGAATAATGAAACATATATGTAAAAATATATGTTTTATAATAGCTAAATTGTAAAAGTATATGTTTTATAATAACTAAATTTAAATACATTGTACTTTTTACGTATTTTTCTATTTTTAGAATGGGCACTTACTCTCATGTATAGTATATAGTTATAAATTTTTGGAAATATCCTACAATAATAAATAATGAAAGTTGAAACCATGAAATTTTAAATAGTATAATTTATTGTCGTTCCTATTTACTATGTTTTAGAATGGGCACCCATTCTCATGGCTTGTATAAAGTTATGAAATTGATTGAGCATTTTTACATTTTATTGTATTGAATGGGAAGATGTCAATTCTCATATATGAATCCTAAAAGACCTGTTTGCATAGATAGGAATCACAAACAATATTGCTTGTATGAGAATGTAGAGAAAATGCACATGCCCACTGTCATAAAATTAGTATTATTTTTATGAGAATGTTTAGAATGGGAACATGCCCATTCTAAAAAAACATATTACTTGTAGAATGTGCATAAAATAAAATGCACATGCCCACTGTCATAAAATCAATATTGATTGTATGAGAATATTTAGAATGGACGCATTCCCATTATAAAAAAATAAACAAATTAATTATATTTTAATTTATAGAATATGCATATGCATGTTTAGAATGGGAACCCATTCTCACGACTTTTATAAAGTTATGAAATTGATTTAGTTGTTTCACATTTTCTTGCATTGAATGGGAAGATGCCCATTCTCATATAGAATCCTAAGAGACTTTCTTGCGTAGATAGGAATCAAAAACAATATTAATTCTATTCGAATGTAGAGAAAATACACATGCCCACTGTAATAAAATTAGTATTAAGTGTATGAGAATGTTTATATTGGGCACATGCCCATTCTGAAAGAAAAAAATATTTCTTGTATTATAATGTTTAGAATGTGCATTTGCCTATTTTGAATGTGAATTTCAAATTTTAGAATCTATTGTCATTCCTATTTATTGTGTTTTAGAATGGCCACCCATTCTCGCAGCTTGTATAAAGTTATGAAATTGATTGAGAAATTTTAGATTTTCTTATATGTAATGGGCATATGCCCATTCTCATAGAGAATCCTAAAAGACTTACTTTGGCATATATGAATCACAAATAATGTTTATTGTATGATAATGTAGAGAAAATGCACTTGCCCATTCTCATATAGGAATCCTAAAAGACCTATTTGTGTAGATAGGAATCATGAACAATGTTTCTTGTATGATAATATAGAGAAACTGAACATTCCCATTTTCATAAAATCATTATTTATTATATGAGAATGTTTAGAATGGGTGTGTGGCCATTTTGAAAAAAATATATTTCATGTATTATAATGTTTATAATGTGCATATGTCTCGTTTATATTGGGATTTTTAAAATAGTAGAATTTATTATCATTCCTATTTAACGTGTTTTAGAATAGGCACCCATTCTCACGGCTTGTATAAAGTTATGAAATTGATTTATCATTTTTACATTGTTGTGTATGGAATGGGAAGATACTAATTCTCGTATAGGAATCCTAAAAGACCATCTTTGGCAGATAGGAATAAAAAAATGTTGCTTGTATGATAATGTACGTAAAATTCACATGCTCATTGTCATATAGGAATCCTAAAAGACCAGATTTCACAGATATGAATCAAAAACAATGTTTCTTGTATGAGAATGTTTAGAACGGCACATGCCCATTCTAAAAAAATTACTTATATAATAATGTTTAGAATGTGCATATAAACATGCCAACTATCATAAAATTAGTATCTCTTGTTTGAGAATGTTTAGAATGGGAACTTTTCCATTCTTAAAAAAAAAATTACTTATATTAAAATGTTTAGAATGTGCATATGCCTGTTTAGAATGGGCATTTTAAATAGTAGTATTTATTGTTGTTGTCATTTACTATGTTTTAGAATAGGCACCCATTCCCGCATCTTGTATAAAGTTACAAAATTGATTGAGCATTTATTACATTATCTTGTATGGAATGGGAAGATGTCCATTCTCATATAGGAATCCTAAAAGACATGTTTTTGCAGATAGGAATCACAAACAATATTTCTTGTATGAGAATGTAGAGAAAATGCACATGCCCACTATCATAAAATCAGTATTGCTTTTATGAGAATGTTTAGAATGGGAACATGCGCATTCTAATAAATAAAATAAAATTACTCATATTATAATGTTTATAATGTGCATATGCATGTTTAGAATGGGCGTTTTAAATAGTATAATTTAGTGTAGTTAGTATCACTTGAAATATAATCTTTACAATTATAATGTTTAGAATGTGGATATGCATATTTAGAATGGGAATTTTAAATCGTCTAATTTATTGTCATTCCTATTACTTGAATTATAATGTTTAGAATGGGCATATGCCCTTTATGATAGGAATAATCAAATTTACTTTGTTTTAGAGGTGCACCCATTCTCACATCTTGTTAAAAGAGTTATGAAATTGATGTAGCTTTTTTGCATTGTCTTTTATTGAATGGGAATATTCCCCTTCTCATTTAAGAATCATAGAATAATTTCTTGGGTTGATAGGAATAATAGAAGAAGACTAAGAATAGTATGGATGAAATAGTCTCACAGCTTACGGAAAAATAATCTCCAAAACATCAAAATAATCTCCAAAACATCAAAACATCAAAACAACAAAATTTTAGAACATAAGATTATTCCTAAGATTATTTTATTTTATGAGACTATTTTAGAGACTAAGAAGAGTATGGATCAAAATAAAATAATTTCAAAACTTTTTTGTTTTGATGTTTTGGAGATTATTTCTCCTTCTCTCTCGGTTTTCCCACATTATTACAAAGTCCGGTTTTTCATTATAATAGTTAAGCATGTTTTACTCATTTCCTAGACTTTTTGGTTTCCTTCTTGCTTGTTGTTTATTGTTCCTCCTCTTGTAATGGCCCCCGGGATTTGATCCATGTTTTTACCGTATCTAATAAAAATAAATGTGATTCCCATCCAAGACAAAATGAAAAATAATTATTTTTATGAGAATGGGCATATGTCCATTCTAAACATTATAATACAAGCAATGTTGATTTTATGAGATTCCTCCTATTATTCCTAGTTATACCTATTTAAAAATTGTGAGGCTACTTCATCCATACTCTTCTCGAGTCTTCTTATATTAGTCCATTCTAAATGTTGTAATACAAGAAATTTTTATTTTATGAGTGTGGATGAAATGTTGTAATACCAGAGAGAAGGAGAAATAATCTCCAAAACATCAAAACAACAAAAGTTTGCCAAAATTTTGCCAACATTCTGGAATGAAAAGTTAATTTTTTGGGGAACCCCCCTGCTACCATCATGGCTATCTTTGATCACATCACCCTCAGCACCTTTGTCATTAAAATAATATTCCGATCATCCTCGAGTTGCTAATGTGTAAGTTAAAGTTCCTTCTTTTAATTCCTCCATCCCTTCCAAAGATGTCGCTAAGATTTTTGACTTGGTCCTCCAGCTTCAAAATTTTCTACTTGGATTTAACTTGTGTAGTGACAATTTTCTTGTAAGTGTTGATGAAATCCATCATTATTTCACTTTGACCACCTTGGTTTCATCCATTACTTGAAGCACACCTAAATAGTGGACCTTTCTACTCAAATCCTTGAAACCCTTTAAATTACCATCGTGATTTCTTTTACTCAAAGTACTCATTTCCCCATGACCATCCTCAACCATTTATTTACTATGATCCTCCCTCAAAATTTTTCGCTTTTTGGCCTTCATCTTAGTAAGGAAATATGTGAGAGTAAGGTCATCCTCATCCGCATTCTCTTTTAGAGAATAAGACACATCATGTTTCCCATTTTAAAATGTCAAAAGATTATTAACTTAATTTAGAGGCATCTCCACTTTCTCCTACCGGAAAGCCATCAAATATTTAGTCGAGACATAAACAGAAAGAAGGGGATGCTCACCATGACCTTATGGCGGAACATGTTCAGAAGGGTCAAATGGTGAGTGTAGATTTTTCTATATTTTCCCTCCAGAGTGATGTACTTCATGATTTGAAGGCACACCTCTCTCCATATACCCGGAATGCATGACCTGAAATACCATCTCAGTAAGAAAGAACATCTTTCCTTGCCAACAAAGAATAACTCAATTTCCTATTCTCTACGGGTTCTATCCTTAAAAATTTTAAGCCCATCCATTTTCATGTCCATGGCCAAGGTGATGGTGGAATCAAACACCTCAATTTCCATCCCTCTAAAAACAAAATTATCCTCTTTCTAAGATTTTCCAAAATCCTTAGACAGGAGGGGTCGTGACCATGTAATTTGGTAATGAAATTATTGAAACCCCCAATCCTAAGCCTGTTCCACAGAGGCTAATTAAAATATTCAATGCTTTGGCTAGTAGGTTTAACTCTAATCCTATCACCCCCCATTTTCACCAGACTAAGATTCTTTTGTTTACTACTAAAATTAAAAAAGACCTTCTTTTGCACTAGTATAAATCTTGAAAAATAAGATATTAAGTAAGTTGTCACACGCTACAGAGCTCGCTCGTGCAAACATTATAAAACTTAGTTCCTCTATCTCTAATAATTATATCATTAATGTCCATGGGTAATATATCAACTTTACACCATATCTTATAATCATTAAAATTGATTCCATAATTGGTCATCTTATTCGCACATTTGTTCCCTTGATGTAATGTATGATTAAAAGAAATGTTATAAAAATGAAGTTTCCTTCACATCATTGAGGATATTACTAATGACCCAATTAATGGAACCATGATTATTGAGGGAATTAATTAAGATGAGAGACTCACCTTCGATCTGTATGTCCTTAAAGCCTTTTTTCTTTAGCCAACAAGACCCCGACGTAAGAGCTCTAGCTTTCGTCATGTTGTTTGTTTGACAACCTAAAGGACCCACGTAAGAAAACAACCAATCTCCTTCACTATTCATTATAATTCCCCTCCCCAGCGGTTCCCGATTCCCTTTTGAGGCTCCTTCAAAATTAAACTTAACAACATTTCCCCGGCCTATTCCAACTAGAGTTCTTCTTAGGAGTGTGAAGTTCCACTAGACCAAGGGAGAACTTGTTGAGAGATTTCTACTCACTATTTGGGCATGGTTTCTTGAATTTACCTTTAAAGAGTTTAATGTTTTCCTTTATGGCATTCAAAATTTTCTTCTAACTTTCGAGAGAAGAGATTTCGATCACGAAAGATACCATCATTCCTAGATTTCCATAAACCCCAAAAAATGAGGAAGGGTGAGATTCCAAGCACAAAAAGATAGGAAAAAGGAAAGGGCTCTCCCATTGAAAGCAACAATATTTAATCATCAAGGGAAGGATCCATTAGATATTGAACAAATCCATAATAGCATCAAATACAATAAGGGAGAAGGAGCAATGAAGGAGGAGATGGTTGAAATTTTCCTCCTCTTTCTTACAGAGGGAACATCTATTGGGAATATTTAGTCCCCTTTTCCTGAGATTTTATTCTAAGCATCCAACCTAAAAAATTTATTAATCTTAGGTGTGAGATCCTTCACCCATAGTTTACCCCAATAGTCCTTGTGTAAATCATTCTTGAAATTTTACATGCAGGCTTATTTAACCATGAAATTTCCAAATTCTTCTTCTTTCCATTTGATGGAGTCCTCCTTCGTTTGGAACATGGGTATGTGGAAAGCCTTAAGTTTATTTTTGAGAACCTAGAAAGGTTGGATGTCACCATCAAAATTTGGAGGAGACTCAATTATTTCCTATCTGACAAAATCTTTCAGATCCAAAAGTCCCAAATCCAAAATTTTATAGATTCCTTATAGTACTGAGAAAATTCTTTCTAGAAATCCAAGTTAGCTAAGGGGGAATCCCCAAGCCAATTATCGAACCAAAAACTGATTCTAGAGCCCTTTCCAATTTCCCAAATCATACCTTTGGATAAGATTTATTTAGAGGCCACAAAGGAATTCCAGAAAAAATACCCTCTAGGGAGGTTATTTTGGTTAAAAAAGGATTCCATTCTGCCTATATTTCGTAAATATTTCATCTTTATAATTTGCATCCAAAGACCTTCCTCTTTGGCAATCCTCCATCCATCCTTGGCAATTAAGGCCTTGTTCATAAGACAAATGTTTTTAGCCCCAATCCCCACATAGCTTTGGAATCACATTTTTAATCCTATATTCTCATATAATATTCCCGTGGGGATATGTACATTTTAAAATAATCAAATATGTTTTGTCTTGTATTAAATTGCACATGCCCCCTCATAACCATTAAATATGTATTAAAGAGTGGGTCGTTGAGAAATTTTTCCTTGTATTCAATAGTCATATTCTCATTTTCACATCCTATATAGCGATATCTAAATGATTAAGTTTAATATTGCATGTGTCTTCTCTTTAACATTTCTTTTAAAATGGGCATTTTCCTTAATCATTAAGATATGCAAAGTATAATAAAGGGAATCAAGATATCGCTTACTTTGTTTAGCATGGACACTTAACCGGTATTTCCTCCCGGTCAGTTTTTCAATTCTAATGTATCAATTTGTAATGATTACTCGATTCTTACATACCATACGAAGATAATAAACTATATGCATGTCAGTTCAATGAACTCGGCTTGAATTTTCAACTTGTAATCATGTTGAATTATTAGTAAATGAAGATTTAAAAATGGTTAACTATCCTTTTGGAAAACATATTTTACTACCTAATTTTATAATCATATAGACAACTACAAATATGATAAGAAAGAAAAATAAAGTCATTCATCATAACAATAATCAATATAGAAAACAAGGTAATAGTAGCATCCACTATTGATACAAATGTCAACATTAAATAAGATAATTTCACATCAATATTTTACTAAAAACCAAAGTCATACATCATCATAGGAATTTATAGATATAAAATTTAATTTGTTTCATAATAGACAATTCCCGATTATTGTAACCTTTATATATATCTAAAAATGATTTAGTTTAATATATATTCCTTTATGTGAATGGCCATATTTTTTTAATATTGGCAAATAGTTTTTTGAAAGGGACTATACCCTTGAATACAAAATAAGGCCTATAAGCCGGAATAAGAGAGAGGAGCAGAGTAGCTGTAGCACAGCTCAAGAGTTACAACAAAATCAACGTAGCCCAGAAACAACTACACAGACAAGACTTAACAGCAAAACAACGGCAAAAAAACAGCAAGACGACAGCCAAGAAACAGTAATATTAACAAAAAAGAGCAGTAGAAGTATCCAGGACTACTTCTTGGCCGCTTGATCAATACTGATCTTGACTTTTTTCCAAGCTTGAAACATGCCTAACGCGGTCATCTGAGCAGCATCCATCTTATCGAGCTCCTCAATGGTTCTCTTGCTCTCTTTATCATTGCCCCAAAGCGCTGCCGGGACACCGCTTAGATTAGAAACACTCTTGGCATGACCCACGATAAACTCCTCGATGGCCCTAAAGGCTGCAATATTGTAGTCATGTCTGGTCTTAGCCTTCCCAAGGCGGGAGTCTAAGGAGGTCAGTTTTTGTATATGTCATCAATCTGACTATTGTCAGTGCTCCCTTCCCCCTCCATGCTTTTTTTGCCTTTTTGCTTGGCAAGGTTTTTGACCTCAACCTTCAGCAATTTAATCTCTGTCTCTAAGGCCTCCAATTTCTTAGAAGGGTTATCCATCTGTGCCTCCCGGGGACTGGCACTTCTAATGTTCAGCAGATCACGAGCAATATCAAGCTCAAGAGGTTCATCCCCACAAGAAGAGCCTCAAGGTTGAGTCGCCTAGAAGCCCTAGTGACTCGTTTAGAGGTAGAGGCAAGGTTGAATGGCCATATTCCTTTTCTCATGAATGAATCATATAAGAATAGAGATGAAATTTACTTTGTTATACAATATCTAATTCACTACCATGTAAGGCAAAATAATCAGATGATATTCTTCATCTCTAAATAAATCACAAGAATCAATATAGATGAAATTTAATTTTCTATTTTTATGATATGATTCCTATGTGAGAATGGGAATATGGAATGGGCATATGACCATTCTCATCAAGGGAGCATAGAAGAATAGATATAGAATTTATTACATTCTAAAACTATGAAATATTTTTTTCTCTATTATTATGTTATGATTCCTATGTGAGAGTGGGCATATACAATGGGAATATGCCCATTCTCATATAGGAATTATATAATAATATTAGAGATAAAAATAAAGTTTTTCAGAATGGGAAATTCTCCACCATGCAAGGGAAAAAAACCATATGATATTCTTCATCTCAGAATAAATCAATAGAGAAGAGTTATATAAATTCATGCATGTGAAAAGAATAAGTTCAATATTTCTTATATTACAATGATTAGAATTGGCATACACCCATTCTCATACAAACAAACTTTTTTATCTTCCATTGAATGGTTAGGTATCCATTTCTATAGAGGTATTAAAATGTTTAAGTTCAATATTGCTTGTATTGAATGGGTAGATGCCAATTGTCATATAGGAATCATATACCTAAAACATGGCTACAATATTGTTTAATATTTATATTTATTTTTTACCATGGCATAGTGAGACCATTAATTTGTAAATAAATTGTTTACCACCTTTTATTAATTGAAGGTACTTGTTTGTCAAGCATGTCTTCACCACCCGTTGGGGAAATTGGAAAAATTAATGGCAATTAATTCATGTCATTCTATAAAACCATAGAGAGATTAGCGTAGGTTAACATGCTTACATTCAATATTTCCTTTACCAACACACTTCCCATTCTCACAACCCATTCTAAAAATGTTTACAATCATATAAATATATTGTATGATGAGAACTACATAAGCCTTGATCCCTCTTGAGGGTATGTAGTGCATCACTTGGCTCTGTTAGGGATAGTCTAGCTAGTATACACCTTGATCCCTCTTGAGGGTATGTAGTGCATCACTTGGCTCTGTCAGGGATAGTCCAGCTAGTATAATACAATTATTAATAATGAAAAAAATAAAAATTGTATGTTTGTATGAGAATGGCATTTTTCCCATTGTAAAGCTTCTTTCACTAGTAATATTTTCTATCTATAAGGGTTGTGAGAATGCACAACTTCCTTTTAAAATAAAGTAAGGATGTGAGAATGCACATATTTTCATTCTAAAATAAAGTAAATTGTGTCTTTATTATCCTTCTATGATTCTTATATGAGAATGGGCATATGCCTCTTCTAAAACATCTAGTCTTATTATACGTTTCCTGTATGAGACTGGGCCTCTACTCATTACAACCATTTTAATAATAGATTTTTTTTCATTTTCATATATTAAGCAACATATTCTTCCTCAGTATTTTTTGTATGAAAAAGGACATAGTCCCATTCTATACAAAATACAAATATAACATCTATTTAATAAAAAAGAAATGTCACGTGTTTTCGATACCAAATGTAAATGTAAAATCTATTCAATCACTTTACACATGATGGACACCAAAACCATCAACAACGTTACTTCATTATTATAATTTTTTTATCTCATATTCACTCATACTATACTACTACTTGAATAACCTAGGTCTTACATTATTATCGAAATTTTACTTATATTCCAATTTAAAGGACACCCATAAGACTCAACAACACTACTTCAATATTATCATTTTATAAGATTATTAATTTTTGCATAAGAATGTAATTTCTAAATTTTAATTGTCATATAAAGTTATTATTTCATAATTTTTCTTCCTTGCCAAGAATTTCCCTCATATCATCCTTCACCATCTCATCTTCCTCGAGCTACTAAGGTAAAGCTTAAGCTTGCACTCTTTTCTTCCCTTCTCCAGTTGATCTATCCTCCCTCATCTAAATATCCATAACCATATTTTTAATTCCAAAAATTTCCTCTCTGATGGAATTTTATTAAGTACAAATTTTCTTCAAGGCCTTGATATATTTCATACAAGTACATACCATGGCTTGCCCGAGAATCATTGAGGGAAAAACATTCTTTTCTAGCTGTAAACCCCGAGGAAATTTTATCCAATGCCATACTCTAATCAAACTCCATATTTTATTTTCCTTTCTAAGGTTCTCCTTTGATATCATACATAGAAACACCATCTGCATTATCAATACCATTCATATTACTCAATTTATTCATTCATGCAACCAAAGTAAAAAAATCATTTAGGTACTTTACATCCTCCTCTCCATATTACCAAAAACAACTACGATGTTTATCAATAGCATAAAAGACTCTTTTATGTCATCTCGAGACTGAACATGGGAATCCTCATAAGCCTATTATTCCACATACTTCTCATACTCAACATGTTTGACATCATCATTTAACAAGACCTAAGCTTCTCGAATTAGTGAAATCAGATAACCCAAATGGAATAAGGCCATCATCAATCCCTGATGAAGAGGGGTTTTCAAATTTCCTTTTTGGAAATTATCGATTGATTTGTGTAGGGAACGACTGAGAAATAATGGGAAATTATAATGCATACCATCATGGTGGATATGAATTAACATAGGGAAATGGTGGGCATAAACTACCTTGTACCTACCCTCCAAGGTGATAAATTGCATCAAGTGTAGGGTGATTTCATTGAAAGGATCAGTAAGGAAAATATCTCAAAAATACAAAGTGATGTCTTAGTTTCTCTTTACCCACAAAAAATTTCCCATCTTCTCATCACAATTTTTATTCGGTTTGTAAATATATCATCCCTCGTTGTTCATCCCAACCACTATAGCAATAAAATATGTAGAATTTTTATAAAAACCCCGATACTAGCACAACCATCCTTTCAATGAGTAGAAAAATCCTTTCTCATGGATTCTGCTTTGGTACCCAAATTGATTCTCCCTCAGAAGCTGAGAAACATCACAGATTTGACATGAAGCTTAGAGATAAATAGATCATGTTATGTGTCATTTCAGTAGCCAAGGAAGAAATGCAGCTTGGTATTTGTCACTCATATATGGAGAAATGGGTAGCACCTCAAGAGAATTTGATCTATCCTCGATACTTTATGGTTGTTCCTTTCAACCAGTGGTGAGAGGACCCTTTTGTAGCATTTTGTTTTTGGAGGAGATGGAGATGTATTTCTTTGCAAAGTTATTAATAAGACCTTAAATAAAACATGATCAATACAACAAAAATATAAATCTCACAAGTTGTCACCCTAGATAATGGAAATGTTTTCTAATAAAGGCTCAAAGCTACTAAAGACAATGAAAACCTGATTACTTTTGCATGTTTTGGTAATAAAAATTATGCATTTATACACACATAGGACAAACATGTGTAGTATGGGTAGGATTGGTTGTTTTTAAATGAATTTTGTTGGGAGGTGAGGAAGAATGAACTTGATTCGCTAGATCTTTGAGATATTTTTCAAAAAATGGAAGGCTTGATCAACATAATGCTTCAGAATAGCTAAATTTTTCCTTTAACAAGAAGGTGTGCTTCAATGGAGGCCCAACTCAACATGTTTTCACACAAAATTTAGCAATCGAAAATGAAGGCTCAAATTGAAAAACTTAATTGAACATTATCAACCTTAGTTTTATCAGGCCTAAGATACCCTCAAAGGCTAACAAACAATCATACCATCATGCTAGGACTAATATGATTTTAAATTTTTTATTTCACTACCAAATAAAAGCTCTTCTAATAAATGAAATTGCAAATGCCACCAAACTATCACAAGGATAAGATCATGTGTGATTCATAAAGATTTCAATGTAAGATTGCAATGGGAATAAGAAAAATATTTGCATACATTCAGAAATGAAGAAGACATGATTTTTTCAAAATCAACATAGAATAACTCAAATTTGATTAAATTCATCAAATAGGGAAAATTTTCTAGAACAATCTTAGAGTTTGTCAATGATTATACACTTGCAACCACCTTGACATGATCAAATTTAACACAAAAGAACTAAAGATGTTCCTCGATAATTTCTCGTAAAGATGGGCTCACAAAATTTTCTTAGGATTTAACTCCCGACCTCTAACACTCCAACCATTTGCATGAAAAATTCATGCAATTTATAACATTTCATTTACAACAGAGTTTTTCCCCAAAACAAAAAAACATTCAAAGCACCATTGCTTGTTACAATTTTGATCTTGATTCCAAGAACTAGATCTACAAAAATTTTCAGTGCTCAGAGGGAAAATCTCTTCAAATATTTATAGCATTCAATTATTTCATCTGGTAAATCACTCTTCATCTCATGTGCTAACTACTTCCTCCTCTAATCTATTGAATCTGGTTTCTTAAATGCCAAGGAAGGAAAGATTGGAAAATCAAATCAAATCCAATAGTCAGATCACATCTTAATGGTAAAAGATGTTTTCAGATCTTCCCCACCAAATCAAGATATCAACTGGTTTCTTGTGTGCCAAGGAAGGAAAGATTGGAAAATTAGATCGAGTCCAATAGTCAGATCACATCTTAATGGTAAAAGATATTTTCAGATGCTCCCCACCAAATCGAGATAGCAAATTTATTCTCCTCTTCATTTGACATGTAGGAGACACCAAGAAATGATAAAAAAACATAAAAATTTACATCCCTAGGAGATTTGGAGAAAAATGGCAGAAAATTAGATACATATGCATAATTGTCATCAATTTTCCTTTTGAATTTGGACCATCCATGTGGGAGATTTGAGTTAAGATGGGCCTGGGGATCTTTTTACTTTTTACACCTTTTGCAAAAATGCAAATTTTCTAATTTTTCTCTACCCCCGCCTTTGAAAACGGCTTGACACGTGTCAGTATTATGGGTCCCAGTGGAACTGCGGCTTGATTATGGTATTTTACCTTGTTTTTGGAAAAAAGGAAAAATTTCCAAATTTTCCATGTAACCCTGCCCTTCCTCCTTTAGCTTCTGATGTGGGTCCTAGTAGAACCATGCTTCCTTTTTACATGATAACCCCTTTTTTCATAAAAGGAAAATTTTCCAAATTTCCCCCAAAAGTTCGCACCTCTGCCATTGACCTTTCAAAACAAATTTTGAGTATTCTCTTTCGGGCTTGCAGGTCATTTTGTTAAATTTAATCTTTTTGACAATAAGAGGCAAAATATCCAAGTTGCCTCCAGTGGCCCACCTCCCCACCTTTTGAATTTTCAAACTGTCATGCATTTTAATGGCACATTTTAAAATGGTCCCCAAAAGTAGATACCCCAAAAAAGTGTAGGCTCAAAATATGTCTCAATCTGGTAGATTCTATTAAAAATTTGAAGGTTTAGTGGAAGGCGCCATGTGTCTAAGGTCTAAGACATTCTTCTTCGGTTGTTGAAAAGTCCAAGCGGAAAAGGAAAAGTGAGCAGAATCCTCCACGTGTATTTATGGCACAACTTCAAGATGGTCCCTAAGAGCGGAGACCCTGAATGCGCATGGGCTCATCACATGCCCTGCACCTTAGAAAATTTATTTAAAAATTTTAAGTACAAAGCGGAGCTAGTAGAAGCCTCCACCTATCCCTCTGTCACAATTGTTAATGTGGGACCCTAAGGTAGATCCTTAAATGAGTGTTAACCCACCACGTGTCCATGACCTGCCATAACCGTATTGGCTACATGAAATAATTTGTCTATGTGTGGGAAAAGTAGCATAATTTTCCACGTGTCACCCCCGACGTAACTCCAAGGCCAAGCCAAAAGACGATTCTTCAAACAAGTGCCATTCCTCCACGTGGAAAAGTTTTGGGTTGCAATGATCCACAAAGTTTTTAGAGTTCCCACCGAGCCGCATTTAACCAAAAAGGGACACGTTTCCACCGACACGTAGAAGTAATTTTGATGGGAAAAACACACTGTCAAACCTTTAAAATGTGGGAAAACCACCATTTGAGCCCGGAGATGAAATTTTATTCAAGGACAAAGAATTTGGAAATGTTATAAGGTTCAAACATGATCCTCCGAGATACATCCATTCACATTTCTTCAAGTATTTAGGACAAAAGTTGACAGGAAAAAAACACATGACTCGCGAAAAACGGAAGGAAAGGAAGAAATCGAGTTTTACACCCAATTTTCAAAGACTTTGAGATGGACCGAGAAATTAAAAAAATGTTGGATCTTTAAGTGATCTTCAACCAAGGAAGGGATTGATCATGACAACCAAATGGAGGACATAGTCTTCAAGCACGAACACAAGGAGATAAAAAAATGTGATAAAGGCCACAAACTAAGGGATTTTAATGACAAAATGGGGTGAGACTAATTTGAGCACCAACATGGTCTCCAACTCGGGATGGGCACTCCCTATGAGTGCCACAAGAACCAAATAATAGACCAAGTGCCAAAACATCCATTGGGAAAAGAGTCAGCTTTCATAGTAGAAAACTAGAATCATCTCCTAAAAACGAATTGAGAAACTAGCAAAACTAGGTCACCAAGGACAAGAACAAGCAAAAACACAAAAATAGAAAGCAACCAATGAACTATACACTATACAAATGATGCTCACCTTGATTCTGGGGAATCAATCAAGGAAATGTTTCAAATGCCTACCATTAACAAAAAATTCAAGAAATTCCCCATCCAATTCTTTCAGGAAGAAGGTATGTTCACCAATTTGAATGTCAATGGAGTAAGGTCCCATCCATAATGCATAAAATTTACCATGTTTTCCCTTATCTTCATGCTTGTTATCCCATAACAGCACAAGATCCCCAATGCTAAAAGCTCTGGGTGTCACCTTTTTGTCAAATAGCTTCTTTAATTTTTCTCTACACTTCACATGTCACTGATGGGATGCCCTCCTTTCTTCATCAATTTCAACAATTTGGTTAATGTTAGCATCATATGGACTAACTTATTGATCTTCCAGGTTGTTGAATGAACTAATATGAGGATGATTGCATGTGTAGGGGAATAAGATCTTGAGTTCCATACACCAATTCAAATGGACTTTTTCTAGGAGCTCTTTTAACAAAGAATTCTATAAGTCTAAATAGGGAACTTCAACTGCTCACCCCATTTCCTTTTGTTCAACTCCAACGTCCTCCTAATGATCTTTAATAGATTTTTATTAATAGAATTTTCTTGTCCATTTCCTCGGGATTATAGTTAGAGGTATATGTCAAATTGATCCCATATTCTTTACACATTACCACAAAAGGTTTAGCTCTAAAGCTCATGGAATTTTCAACAACAATTTTAACTAGCACTCCAAACCAGCTCATGGTATAGTTTACAATGAAGTCCATGACAATTTGGTGTATTTATCTCTTGGTTGGGATTGCCTCCACCCACTTGGTGAAGTAATCAATGGCTACAAGAATCCACTTATGGCTAGCACTTGAAGGGTCTGAAATCTCACCAATGAAATCCATTCCCCATTGCTTGAATGGGGCTTCAATTGATGCAGGATGCAAAGGAAGGGAGCCTGAAGCTTTCAGTATTCTAGAAAAATGCTGGCAACTCTCACATTTTCTAACCAACAAAGTTGTATCCTTAAAAAGAGTTGGCCACCAATAACTATCCCTCAAGTTCTTGTGTGTTGTGACTCTTCCAAAGAAAAATTCCCCCATAAAATCCTTCATGGAGATTAGGAATTATCTTGGGGGCTTCATCTTCAATAATGCACCTTAAGAGAAATCCCTCAAGGTTCTTCCAAGCTAACGAAAATCAGTAATGACATATTTTTTAGGAAGCCAATGTAAGAGCTCTTTTCTAATTTTTACTCAAATACTCAGTGGAAGTATAGATGTCTGAGATAAAAAATTAGATCTTTATACCACATAGAACTCATCAAATTTTCAAGGAAATCCACCCTTCCTTCTTCTACTTCATTCACCTTAATAGTTTACAAGTTACTCTTACCCATAAGTTTAGCTAAGCCCAAACCTCTTACCAATTTTGTGGTTTGGATATTTATGTCATACTACTGCAAATTGTTCACCCATCTTTATCTTTTTCTTGAGACCTCCATCTTTGATAAGCCATATTTCACCATGGTGAGGGGAATATAAGCAATAATTTTAGAGCTCAAAATGTAAGTTCTAAAAACCTTTGTTGCTTTTACCAAGGAAAATGCTTGCTTCTCCATAATGGTGTACTTCAACTCAGCCCCTTGTAATGCCTTACTGAAAAAGGTAATTGGCCTCTCAGCCCCTTCATCATCCTTCTGCAACAAAATAGATGCAATAGTGTTCTCTCGACATAAAAGAAAACATTTAAAAAGGCTTCTTATAATCTAGAGTTGCTAAAACATGTACATGCTTTAATGCTTCTTTGATCCCATTGAAATCCTAAATGGCAGCCTCTTCCTATTTGATAACTTGGTTCTTCTTTAGCATGCAAAGTAATCGAATGGTCAACTCAACAAAGTTTGATACGAATCTTCTAATAAAGTTTATTTTCCCAAAGAAGGATTGATTTCCCTTCTTGGTTCTTGGAATTTGAACCTTGTTGATGGCCTCTATCCTCTTGAGATCAATCATGAAACCATCCTTTGATACAATGTGACCAAGCAACTTAGCCTTTTTCACTTTGAAATGGCACTTATTTGGATTGAGTGAAATACCACACTCGTATCTTATCAACATGTTTTCCAAGTGCTGCAAGTGATCACTTCTTTTTCTAGAAAACACAGCTTACATTATCTTGGTAAACACCAATAAAATCATTAATGTAACCAGAAAAAGAAACATCCATTGCTCTTTGAAAGGTTTCTCCAACATTCATCAAACCAAATGGCATTCTAACATAGAAATAAGTTCCCCAAGGAGTGGTAAAGGTTGTCTTAATTCATTCTAATTCCTTCACAACAACTTGACTATAGCCGAGAAACCATCCAAGGTAGAAAGTAGCTCGAACCAGATCACTAATTGCAGCATATTTTTCATGTTTTGTAAAGGATAATTAGCCTTCATTGATTGTCTGTTCAAATTTCTAAAATACATGCACAACCTAATATCACCATTATTTTTTCTAACTGGCACTAAGTTTGTAACCTAAGAAGAATACCTTGTTGGCTGAATGATCCCTTCATCTCTTAGATTTTTAATTCATCTTGCATCTTTACAGAGAGGAGTGGATTAATTAGCCTCTACTTTTTCTGAATGGTTTTGCATTATATTCTAAAGGAATTTCATGTTGAATCAAATCCTCTCTGTATGCTTTCAGTTCATAATAAGACCAAGCTAGGCAGTCCTGATATTTCTTCAACAATTGGACATAGGATTGTTTTTCCTCCTTTTTAGATTGCTTCCCAACTAGATATTCCTTGGTTTCTCCTTTATACCAAGGTCATGATCCTCAACATCCATCGAGGTTGTTATATGCCTATTAATAATGTAATCGACATTATCAAAGTTTGATTCAAGAGTAACCAGTCCTCTAGGAATGGTATTAGTTTTCAGTTGGATGATGTATTTTCCAAACAAAGTTTTTTTACCCTCTTCTGCACACACCATTGGCTCCCAATCAATACATTGATTAGAAAACTCCCCTTTGTTCTACAAAAATATTTTTACCTGAGCATCATCATAAAAATTGCCAATGTTTAATGTTGTCAGGATAGATGACCTTTTAACACTTCAACATCATAGTTACAATATGGGGACATTGCACAATTATCAAACCAAGATCCCAATACCACAAGTTTATCTTCCATAACATTCAACTTCCTATCATGATTAACATTATTAAATGAATCAAACATCTCAATCAAGTCCCAAAATGCATGCTTGTATTGTTTCATTCTCTGATTTTTAGTAGCATACAATTTAATGATTTATTTAACAATTAGTTATGAATCTCCCTTAACAATGATTTCTTTAATATAGTATTTCCAAGAAATTCTCAAACCTTACAAAAATTCTTCATACTCATTGTTGTATATATCTTCCCCACGGGTAGATATAGACAAACGGAAGAATATAGAAATCAAAGAAGCTCATGTCGACATGAAAATAGGTGCGCGAAGGCGCGAGTAAAGGGCGCACGAAAATGGATGTCGACATGAAAATAGATGCACCAAGGTGCAGGTAAAGGGCGCATGAAAATGGATGTCGACATGAAAATAGATGTGCCAAGGCGTAGGTAAAGGGCGTATGAAAATGGATGTCGACATGAAAATAGGTGCGCCAAGGTGCAGGTAAAGGGCGCATGAAAATGGATGTCGACATGAAAATAGGTGTGCGAAGGCACGAGTAAAGGGCGCATGAAAATGGATGTCGACATGAAAATAGGTGCGCCAAGGTGCAGGTAAAGGGCGCATGAAAATGGATGTCGACATGAAAATAGATGCGCCAAGGCACAAGTAAAGGGCGCATGAAAATGGATGTCGACATGAAAATAGATGCGCCAAGGCGCAGGTAAAGGGCGCATGAAAATGGATGTCGACATGAAAATAGATGCGCCAAGGCGTAGGTAAAGGGTGCATGAAAATGGATGTCGACATGAAAATAGGTCGCGCCAAGGCGCAGGTAAAGGGCGCATAAAAATGGATGTCGACATGAAAATAGATGTGCCAAGGCACGAGTAAAGGCGCATGACACGTAATGTTGATATGACAGAATTCACGCCTTGGTGCACGTAAGGGTATGTCGACATGAATATGGATGCACCTATGGCGCACCTTCAGAGGCGCAACATCCGAGCGTTGCCGACAGAAGCGCACTCACGACCCATATTCGAGACGGCCATAAATTTTCACAGGGAGCTTGGATTAACGCAAGGTTTAACTTTTTGGAAAGATTACGAGGTCCTCTATCCAACTACGACTAGATATCTTTAATTGGGTGGGAAAAAGTTCTTAAAAATGCAAAATATAGTTAGCCACTTTTTAAGTTTGCTAGGGTTCTCACCTACCATCATAATGAGATGAATTAAATGCAACCTAGAGGTGGTTGGGGTAGATTTGAAATTTCTCTCTTTCCTCTCTCATTCTTCCTATAAATTGTAAGGAGGGGATTCTTTCTAAAGGTTGGACATTTTTGTTTTTCCCTCCCTTCTTCTCTTTAATAGGTGAAATTGTGGAGTTCAAACCTCCCATTTGAAATCGTAATGTAACTTTACCTCTCGGCATTTTGCAGTGTGTTGTATCAATCTTTGGAGAAAATTAATGCATGTTTGTGGATGATTCTCAACCATCTTTGTGTTCATTTGCATCCTCCCGATCTTTCACCGTGAATCAAGTTATCTCTGTGCATGATCTTGCATTGTGTTTTTTATGGTTTGTGTTTATTGGCAAGACAGGTGTTCTTCATTCCTCAGTGCATCACCTTTGTAGTTTAGGTTTTATTTTTATGCATCTTCTACCCTGTCTCCTTGGCAAGTTAGATTAGGTTTTTAGTAAACCCTCTACATTTTATTTGTGCATCTGAACAGAGGAATAGGAACCGGCCTTCATCCGGAGAGCTTTTCCGATTTCGCAAGGTCCCACACTTGGGAAAAGCTCCATGTTATGCAATCACACTGAGAGTCTCAACCCATCGAGTTGCAGACATTCAAGGGTGCTGCGATTCGCCATCAATAGTTTTGGCACGCTTGGTGGGACCAAGAGGTCATTCCATAAGATTTGAAGGAATTTTCAAGAAATTTTGACTAAAAATTGCAGGTTTTACAATTTCAGATTTTTCACCTTCCAAGCTAAACTTTGAAATCGATTTTCAAGGGCTTAACTTGCTCAAACCAAGTCAAAATTTCACCAGTGGATAGATCTGGGGGTAATCTTCAAAAGGGTATTCTTAGATTTTTGAGATTTTGATTTTCAAAATTTCATGGTTTTGTGTATTTCAGGTTTTCCCAGGTGTTGAGCCTGTCCCAAGTTCCGACATGGTGTATTTTAGGTTTTGTAAGTTGCCTTGCATGACCTGAGTTTCACCTATACCTTTCAGGGATTAGTAGCTACACAACAAGACCCGATAACTGAATTGAAGAACTAGATCTTCCGGGTCCTTCAAGGTTTTAAATTCTATTTTTAATATTTGTCAGGTTTGGTGTGTAACTTGACAGATTCAGCCTTTTGGAGGCATATTCAAAAACACATCTAGCGACTCCATCTGGTAAATAACTCATTCTCTGAGTTACAGACCTATTTTCCATCCATTTTTCTTTCTATTTCTTTCATTATTTTCCATTCCATGAAGTTGTGCAATCATGACTTCATTTCCATCATGGAATTCACATTTTCAATAACAAAAGAGTAGTATATCACACCTCCAACATGTTTTACAAATCCTCCAAATCAGCATTTTGGTCAAATTCAAAATCAGCATGTCTACCCATATGAGCGGCAGTACCAAAGTCAGTTTGGTTGTGAAGCACATCAAGAGCAAGGGTACACATGCAATGAAGACAATCAAATGGAAGATGTAGATTTTGTGGAAAAAATCCAAAAGATGGAGGCAAAGATGGTGCAGTCTAGGGGTCAAGCACAAATGAAAGCTTTTAGAATTGGTTGCAAGACTCCTTGTCCATGGGGAGGCCCTTTTCCAAGACACTTCAGCCCTCAGGAGAAGCTGGACTTCATGATGGAGATACTGCCCCAACTTACACAATGGACAACAGAAATAAAGGCCTATAAACTTGGTGTTGAACAACCTTGTCAATGGGTAATTTCTACACCATCATCTGGTTTTTCTCTTCCCATTACTCAAGAAGCATCATCTCATTTGGAATTTCAAATTCTAAATCTAGTCAATGCTGCCCCAGGAGTTAATTCCATTTCTCCATTCCCTAGTCTCCCACCACATCTCAATTCTTCTTTCCCCTTTCCTTCCAAACAGTCATCCCCTCCACAAGAACTAAAAGAAATACACTCTCCTCCAAAGAAACAAGAGTTTCTACCTCCTCCACCACCACGAAAAATTTCCAAATCAATTGAGTTACAATCCATTTCTCCTCTTGCATTCCCAAATCCATGTTGGGAGGATAAAAATCGAATGTCACCAAGGAAAACAACAGAAAAAGAAAAGCCAAACAAAGATGAAGAAATTCAAAGTCTGAAGAGTTGGGCTCTTAAATTTGGGATGAAAAAGATCCCCTTGATGGTTAAGTCTTCAGAAGAGGTTGGAGTTGGAGAACAAGTGGTGGTTAGGACTAATTTTGTGGCAGAAGAAGAAGAGAAAAAAGAAGATAGTGCCCATGTTGGCACTCTATTTGAAGGGAATGCTGATTCAATTCAAGTTACACAATTAGCCATGGAGGAAGAAAGCTCTGAAGAAGATCTTGCAGTCCCAACTTGTCCTCTAGAGCAGTAGAGCAAAGAGTTTGACTTGAAAAACTTCGTGCTAGAGGAATATTTCTATCAAAAGCAAGATTGTCTTCAAGTAGTAGAAGATGGAGAATCTGCTCCAAATCCAAAAGAAGAGGAGCACATTCTAGCTGTGGAGGAGAAAAGTGCAGATCAAGGGGCTTTGAACAAAAATCATGCTATAGGAGAACCTTTAGTTCTTCTTTCTACTTCATCTCTCTCGAGTTCTAGTGCTGAGGAAGAGTTTGATCTCTCAAACCTAATGTTGGAGGATGAAAGAAACCATGATGATCGAGTTATAGATCAAGAGGATACCATGGAGGAAGTTGAGCATTTGCAGCAGGAAAACAATGAGGTAGTTTATCTGTCGGATTTGGAGGACTGTTTTGATGAAGAAGAACTGGTTGAGTATCCACCATTCTCTATTTCATCATCCACGTTCCAAACACCCGAGCCTACTGTCATGAAGGAGAGCACGCATTTGCAACAACCTGCATCTTATAGCAGCTCTTTGGAACCACGATTGGAAGATTTTAATCTTTCATGTTCTTCATTGGAGGAAGAGAAAGGGCGGAGAGGTTCTACCATTGCTTCCACACCATCCATTCAAGAGGGTCTACAAGAGAACTCCATTCTTGGAGTTGAAAATCAGGGAAATGGGCATACTCAAATGACCATACCTTGCCCGATTAGGTATTTGGCTTTAGTGGAGCCAAAGGAGAAGTCACAACTAGTCATGCTTGCTTATAAGCATGAGGATGAGCTACAAAGTACCAAGGATCAGATGTCATACCTCTTCTATCCAAATGCAGAACAACTAAAAGAGGTATTGAATTTTCCTTCAGCTAATACCTTGATGATTTGGGTAGAAGACCAACTTCTTGTTGATTTTCCACTCATCCAATCAGCCATGTTCAAGACCAAATCAGTTGCATGGTTGCTAATTTTGAAGAAAGGAAACTATTTTACATAACCATTGCGGGGTTTGTTTAGCTCACCTCTACTTCTAGTTAGAGTAGAATAGGTAGGTTTGCTTTCAAGAAAAGAAGTGCTTGTGCACACTCGCATGTTCCATTTGGAGCATGTATGATTTTCAGTTTTGTACATAGTTTTGGTGTTTGCTAGTTTTCTCTTGCACGCTCATTTTTGGTCGCATTTTGGTGAGAACGACTCTAAGTTCAATGGGCTGCATGTGGTTCGAGTGCTATCAGAGAAGAAGTTGCGGTACTGGACTGGGATCGAGATCAAGTTTGTTTCAGGTTATTACTTATGACTCCATGCCCAATGGATTGCTAAAAGGCCACTGATCTTCTACCTAGCAGGCAGGTGATCCTGTTGAGTTGCCAAATTGTTGTATATATCTTCACCCCGGGTAGATAAAGACAAACAGAAGAATATAGAAATCAAATAAGCTCATGTCGACATGAAAATAGGTGCGCGAAAGGCGTAGGTAAAGGCGCATGAAAATGGATGTCGACATGAAAATAGGTGCGCAAGGCACGAGTAAAGGGCACATGAAAATGGATGTTGACATGAAAATAGGTGCGCAAGGCGCGAGTAAAGGCGCATGAAAATGGATGTCGACATGAAAATAGGTGCGCCAAGCGCAAGTAAAGGGCGCATGAAAATGGATGTTGACATGAAAATAGATGCCCCAAGGCACGGTAAAGGGCACATGACACAGAATGTTGACATGAAATAATTCGTGCCTTGGCACACGTAAGGGTATGTCGACATGAATATGGATACGCCTATGGCGCACCTTCAGGAGGCGTAACATCCCGAGCGCCGACAGAAGCGACCTCTCACCCGATATTCGACGGCCATAACTTTTCACAGGGAGCTTGGATTAACGCAAGGTTGGACTTTTCAGAAATATTACGAGGTCCTCTATCCAACTATGACTAGATATATTTAATTGGGTGGGAAAAAGTTCTTAAAAATGCAAAATATAGTTAGCCACTTTTTAAGTTTGCTAGGGTTCTCACCTACTGTCATAATGAGATGAATTAAATGCAACCTAGAGGTGGTTGGGGTAGATTTGAAATTTCTCTCTCTTTCCTCTCTCATTCTTCCTATAAATTGTAAGGAGGGGATTCTTTCTAAAGGTTGGACATTTTTGTTTTTCCCCTCCCTTCTTCTCTTTAATAGGTGAACTTGTGGAGTTCAAACCTCCCATTTGAAACTATAATGTAACTTTGCCTCTCGGCATTTTGCAGTGTGTTGTATCAATCTTTAGAGAAAATTAATGCATGTCTCGTGGATGATTCTCAACCCTCTCGTGTTCATTTTCATCCTCCCGATCTTTCACCGTGATTCTCGGTTATCTCAGCATGATCTTGCATTGCATTTTTTATGGTTTTTATTTATTGGCAAGACAGGTGTTCTTCATTCCTTGGTGCATCACCTTTGTAGTTTAGGTTTTATTTTTATGCATCTTTTACCCTGTCTCCTTGGCAAGTTAGATTAGGTGTTAGTAAACCCTCTGCATTTTATTTGTGCATCTGAACAAAGGAATAGGAACCGGCCTTCATCCGGAGAGCTTTTCCGATTTCGCAAGGTCCCACACTTGGGAAAAGCTCCATGTTATGCAATCACACTGAGAGTCTCAACCCATCGAGTTGCAGACATTCGGGTGTTTTTGATTCACCATCAACACTCATCAATGTTGTTAGTATATTCAAAATTGATTTTGAAAGAAAAAACAAACTCTTCCAAGTTTTGAGAAATGAGAACTACACCAGCACCATTTCTAAATTTTGAGCAAGCTCCATCAAACAAAAAGTCCATGGAGAGCCTACTTTTTCAGGACTCTTACATTGATCCATTTTGTTCTCTTTCCCATCAACAAATCCAAAATAATTATCAGCATCAACAATTGTGTACAACACTTCATAAGATGTGTTGTTGGGATCTTGATGAGGTGCAACATTTTCTTTTCCCTAAACAAATTGACAAGGCTGCCCTCAATTGGGATGGTGGCATAGGACATATCCATTTGAACACTCCCACCAACACTTGCAACCCATTTTCTAGACAACATCATACCCCACTTGGTTGGGAAATCAACAATAACAACATCAAGTTTCAAGTTCCTACCTAGATAAGCTGCAAGTTATACCACCAAACCATTCACACATCCCACCACTGGCACCTCTCTGGAATCCATCGTAGTGAACTTCCCATATGTTATTGTTACTTTGATATCCAGTTCATTCATGACTTCCAGAGGCATAACATTACATGATGCTCCCGAATCAAACATATAGTTGTGTAGCAATCTATCCTTAATGATCAGAGTAGTGAAGAATGGATTTACATTTAGCTGAGACTCTACCAAGTATATTCCCAAATAAACCTCAGGTGGTTCACCTAGTTATTCCAATGTTTGTTGTGTTTCTAGCTCTTTAATGATTGGAGGAGTCTTAACAATGTTTACATTTCTACCTTGGGTACTCTTCTCTTCTTTTAATCCCAAATACTCAAATGCCCTCTTTTTGTTCTCATGAATCCTAAGTAGCTCAATAATTGGAACACTAACTTTCATTTAAATCAAAACTTGGGAAATGTCATATGGAACACACTTTGGCAAGGAAACAATGGAAGGGATATTGACAAACTCATCAGATGGCATGGGATTTTTGACAGTTTGGGCATGAGGAGAAGTATGAATCTAGTTTAGGACAACAAGTCCTTTAGAAGGTGTATCTTTATTAGGAACCTCTTTAGGAATACTAGTAATAAATGGAGTTTTAGGTTTGGCTTGAAGCCCTAATCCTTTGAAAAATCTACTCCTAGTATTATAATCCTTCTCTTGTGTAACAATAATGTTCATCAATAAATTCCTATCCTCCTCATATGGGATTCCTCCATCATACATATTTATCATTAAAGTTCTTAAATATTAAAATTCATTATTGAGAAATTCAAAATCTTGTACAATATATATTTCTAAAGTATTAGAGGGAGGAAGAAGAGGTACCCAATGAATGCAATCCAAAAATTAGCAACAATTATTACACTTATTATCTCGGTTGAAGTTACTCCTTCTTTGTGAGCTTATATAGCACTCCATCATGCATGCATCATCATAAGTGTTATCATCATCAACTTCCTCTTATACTTGCTGATATACTTCACATGGAGAATGGGGCATGAAATATATGTCACACCAATCAATTACATCTATTTAATCAATAAAAGAAACTTTGAAAGCCAAAGGATCAAGCACCATTTTGTTTTCCCCGGCCTAGGGTTGTTTATTTCTAAATCTAACATGTCCCTTGCCTCTGTCATCAGATCTATGCTCATTTCTAAGATGATTTTAAAATCTATCTTGGACTTGTTGCTTATCTTTGACCTTATGAAATCTGCTCAATTCCATTCTCTTCCCGGGCTAATTTGTATGATATTTCTTTGACAGCCCCTACCAAAGTTTTCACAACTTCCTCCAAATCAGCAACATTACTTACTTGAGGTTTTCCTAGGTTAACTAGTTTCACACCCTCCCTCTTAGGATATTTTCCAATTTATTTAATGTTATTCTCAATTTAGAGAGCCATGGTAGAGGTCTCCCTTAAATTGTTAGGGTTTTTATCCCTCAAATAATAAGAAACTTTCTTATCAAATACATCCGAATACTTTATAAGACAAGATTAATCACATGGCCTTAAACTTATAGGCAATATCCTCAATGTATTTTTAAATATAGTGTTGAAATCATGCACTGATTCATTAGGATTATTTTTAATATTTTCAAATTCTAACAAAAGAAACCTAGGGTTTGTTTTATCACCATACTGCAATCTAAATGCTTTAGTCATTTTTGTCTAAGAATAAATGGAATTATCTCCCAAAGGTTTATACCAAATCCCTTGCATATTCTTCCAAAGTATGGATAAACAATTTGATATATACATCTTCAAATTCAATCTCAAAGTCTTCCATCATGTTGACAAAAATATTTAAGTGTTGATCACCAGTTATAGAATTATTTCATTAGAACTTTGGTTGTCTATTTCTTACATCTTGGGAATCGTATTTGGATAATCTGGCCATCCCGCTAAAATTTATAGGACCAAAGGTATTTATAACAAATTGAGGTCTAGGTGGGGGATGAGCCATGTTGTTTTAAGGAGCTGACCATGGAGGAGAATCAAACGATAAGGGACAGGAATATTTGAAACATAGGAGTATAACTTTCAAACTAGATATCCCCTAAAGACTTTGTCTCTTGGAAAACACTATCAAATTTGGAAAACAAAGGGGCAAAATGAAAAGAAAACTTTTCAAATTCAAATGAAGGCCACTCTCTAGATGGAGAATTCAATTCCACAAAAAGACTACCTAATTCAGAAGCACTTGAATGGAAATATTTAATGATAGGCTGATCACTTTCATTAATGGAGATCTCTTTTCTTGACTACTTATCTCCAACAACTCTCTAGGATCTTCTCCTTCTTCGATTTTGTTTTTCCTAGCTCTAGAAATAATGTCCTGGCTAGATCCTTAGTGAAGAAAGATCTTCTTCCTTCCATCTTTGCAAAGATTAGTAACAAATATCACTTGACAGAGGTTAAGACATTGGTATTTATTAAAAATAAAATTAACACAGAGTTTCCACTAAGGAATTCTTCCTTAGTTGTGCAAATGCACTAAAAAAATATGATATGTCAAATGTATGTCAACACTAGAAACTAGAAATGGAAATATTTGACCTTCCTTTACCCAGATTTATCAATGAAACTTAGTGTAATAACTGTAGAAACTAGAAATATTACACACAACACTTGTAAATTTGAACACTTCTTACAGGCTTGAACATAGGATGATGTTGAAACAATGTACTAACACTTAGAGCATATAAGAAATGTTTACCAGGGTCTAAATATGAACTACAATAACAATGTCCCCAAAAATGGTGCCAGAAATGGTGTTGGTACCCAAATTTATTCTCCCTCAGAAGCTAAGAAACATCACAGATTTGACAGGAAGCTTAGAGACAAGCAGATCATGTTGTGTGTCATTTTGTAGCCAAGGAAGAAATGTAGCTTGCTCTTTGTCACTCAAATGTGGAGAAATGGGTAGCACCCTCAAGAGGATTTGATCTATCCTCACTACTTTATGGTTGTGCCTTTCAACCAGGGTGAGAGGACCCTTTTGTATCTTGTTGTTTGTAGAGGAGATGGATATGTCCTTCTTTGCAAAGTTATTAAGAATACCTTGAATAAAACATTATGAATACAACAAAAATCTAACTCTCACAAGTTGTCACCCTAGATAATGGAAATGTGTTATAAGCAAGGCTCGGTGCTACTAAAAAAATGAAAACTGGATTACTTATGCATGTTTTAGTAATAGAAATTATACATTTGTACACACACAGGATAAATAGGGTTAGTATGGGTAGGATTGGTTGTCTTTAAATGAATTTTCATGGGAGGTGAGGTAGAATGAACTTGATTCACTAGATCTTCAAGAGATTTTACAAAAATGGAAGAATTGATCAACAGAATGCTTTAGAACAGCTAAAATGTTCCTTTAACTAGAAGGTGTGCTTTAATGGAGGCCCAAATCAGCACGTTTTCACACAAACTTTAAGAATCCAAAATGAAGGCTCAAATTGAAAAACTTAATTGAACATTATCAACCTTTGTTTTATCATGCCTAAGATACCCTAAAAGGATAAAAAACAATATTACCATCATGCTAGGAGTAAATTGATTTTAAACTTGTTTATTTCACTATCAAATGAAATCTCTTTTGATAAATGAAATTGTAAATGCCACCAAACTATCACATGGATAAGATCTTGTGTGATTCACAAAGCTTCTAATGTAAGATTGCAATGGGAACAATAAAAACTATTTGCATACATTCGAAAATGAAGAAAACACAATTTTTCTCAAAATCAACACAGATTAATTCAAATTTGATTAAATTCATCAAGTAGGGAAAGTTTCTAGAACAATCTCGAGATTTTTAATCATTGTACACTTGTAACCACCCTAACATGATCAAATTTAACACAAAAGAACTAAATAGGTTCCTTAGATGATTTCTCAGAAATATGGGCTCTGTCAAAATTTTCTTAGGAATTAACTCCTAACCTCTAACACTCCAACCATTTGCATGAAAAATTCATGCAATTTATAACATTTCATCTACAATAGAGTTTTTCCCCCAAAACCAAAAACATTCAAAGCACCATTGCTTGTTACGATTTTGATCGTGATTCCCAGAATCAAATTTGCAAAAAAAGTTGTCAGTGCTTACAGTAAAATCTCTTCAAATATTTCCAATATTCAGCTTATTTCATCCGGTAAATCACTCTTCATCTCACGTACCAACTACTTCCTCCTCTAATCTGTTGAATCTAGTTTCTTAAATGCTAAGGAAATAAATATTGGAAAATCGATCGAATCCAATAGTGATCAAATCTTAATGGTAAAAGACATTTTTAGATCCTCCCCACCAAATCAATATATCAATTGGTTTCTTGTTTGCCAAGGAAGGAAAGATTGGAAAAATAAATCAATTTGAATAGTCAGATCACATCTTAATGGTAAAATATATTTTTAGATCCTCCCCACCAAATCAAGATATAAAATTAATTCTCCTCTTCATTTGACGTGTAGGAGATACCAAGAAATAATAAAATACCATAAAAATTTACATCCCTAGGAGATTTAGAGCAAAAATGGTAGAAAATCAGATATAGATGCATAGTTGTTGTTGATTTCCCTTTTGAATTTGGACCGTCCACATGGGAGATCTGAGTTAAAATGGGCCTAGGGGTTCCTTTTTACTTTTTACACCTTTTGGAAAAAAATACAAAATTTCTCATTTTGCTTCGCCCCTCCGCCTTTGAAAAATGGGCTTAACACATGTCCTAATGTGAGTCCCAGAGGAACCATGGCTTGATTATGCTATTTTACCTCATTTTTGGAAAAAGGAAAATTTTTCAAATTTTCCCCACAACCCCACCCTTCCGCCTTTAGCTTCTAATGTGGGTCCCAGCGGAACCATGCTTCCTTTTTACACTTTAACTCCTTTATCAAAAAGGAATTTTCCAAATTTCCCCCAAAGTCTGCACCTCCACTGTTGACCTTTCAAAAAAAATTTGACTATTCTCTCACAACCTCGTGGATCATTTTGATGACTTTTATATTTTTGACAATAAGAAGAAAAAAATCCAAGTTGCCTCCAGTGGCCTGCCTCCCCACCTTTTGACTTTTCAAACTACCACACGTCTCAATGGTACATTTTAATATGGTCCCCAAAAGTAGAGACCCCAAACAAGCACAAGCTCAACACGTGTCTCATTCCAATATATTTTGTTAAAAATTTGAAGGTTCAAGAGAAAGCACCATGTGTCCAAGGTCCGACATAGGATTTTTAGGCATTGAAAAGTCCAAGCAAAAAAGTCAGAGTGAGCGGAAACCTCCACTTGTCTTTATGGTGTAACTTCAAGATGGTCCCGAAGATTAGAGACCCTGAATGAGGGTGGGATCACCACATGTCGGGCCTTAGAAAATTTCTGTAAAAATTTTAAGTACAGAGTGGACCTAGCGGAAGCCTCCACCTATCCCTCTATCATAAATTTTAAGGTGGAACCATGAGGCAGATCCTCAAATGAGCGCTAGCCCACCACGGGTCCACAACCCACCAAAATTGTACTAGCTACACGAATTTTTTTTTAAAAGTCTAGGAAAAGCAATGAAATCCTACACGTGTCCCCCGATGAAATTCCAAGGCCAAGCTAAAAGGTCACTCTTCAAACAAGCGTTATTCCTCCATGTGGACAAGTTTTGGGTTGAAATGATCCATAGAGTTCTTAGAGTGCCCCACCGAGATGCATCTCGACCAAAAAGGGACACATTTCCACTGATGCAAAGATGTTATATTGATGGGAAAAACACACCCATCAAACCATAAAAATGCAGGAAAACCACCATTTGAGCCCGAGAGATGAAATTTTCTTCAAGGACACAGAATTTGGAAATGTTATACGGTTTAAACGTGACCCTCCGAGATACATCCATTCCCATTTCTTTAGGTATTTGGGACAATAGGTGATAGGAAAACAACACATGACTGTGGGAAAATGGAAGGTGAGGAACAACCCGAGTTTTACACCCAATTTTAAGACACCTTCGGATGGACCGAGAAATGAAAAAAATAGTCTAGATCTTTAAGTGATCTTCAACCAAGGAAGGGACTAATCATGAAAATCAAATGGAGTAAAAATTCTTCAAGAACCAACATGGGAGATTAAAAAAACATGACAAAGGCCATAAATTGAGGGATTTTAATGACAAACAAGGTGAGACTAATTTGAGCACCAACAGATTATTCGTGGCCTTTAAAACTCTTAAATAGAGATCACAGACCTTCATTTTCCTACATCATCCAAAATCTTCTACTTATCCCATCACTCAAATCATAATTTCCCAAAATAGGGATGACAACCCGTGAATTATATGAATGTGAGATCAACCATTTACATTTGTATGAGATGCAATACTTATAGGCATTATACAACTAAATACATATACAGAGATATATTGCACTAATGTAACAATAAAACATTTCACACAAGCTTCCAAAAAGTAATTTGGGAAGCATGACTGATATAAAATACAACCAAACAATTGTATTTTTAAAATAATATAACAACACCCGTATTGTTTGAATACAAACAATAAGATGGTTATAATTAATTATAAACATATAAACAATAAATACTCTAATTATTATGCAATGCATAATTAATATAATACTTATCCTAACATTCACCCCCTTAATTATGAATTGTCTCAAGGAATGAGGAGAGGAATTCTCTCAACAACTCAAACGTGTCATGTGTAAGTGAATTTGTGAGGATATATGCTAGTTGTTCGATTGTTGGATAAAATTGAAGCTAGATGTTGTGCTTCAACACATGCTCACATATGAAATGAACATGTACCTCAATGTGCTTTGTTCTTTCATGAAACACTAGATTACGAACAAGTTTGAGAACACCTTCATTTTCAACATACATGGTGGTTAGTTTTTCCTGTGGTATTCCAAGTCATTCTTGTATGCGATGTAGCCAAATCGCTTCAAAGACAACTTCTCCTGCAGAACGATACTTGTCTTCTATGGAATATCGAGAAACATAGTTTTGTTTCTTACTTCCACATGATATTGGTCTAGATCCCATAAAGAATAAAAATCCATAAGCATATTTTCTATCATCAAGTTACTTACATGATCTAAATCTGAATATCAAGTCAAGAAGAAGTTTTCGTTCTTCTTATATTCTAGACCAAGATCCATTAATCCTTTGAGATATCTCAAGATGCATCTTGCTGATTTCTAATGACAAAATTTGGGTTCCTGCATGAACCTAGATAGATATCTTATCTGCAAAGCTAATATCTAGTCTAGCGTAGATCAGTAAATGAGACTCCCAATCAACCACCGATAGAGAGTGGCACTTGCCTCAGGAGATGGATCTAAATGAGATAACTACAATCTATTATCAATAGGTGTAGCAATTGGTGTGCAATCCATCATCCTAAATTTATTGAGAATTGTATTGGTATATTTCATTTGAGAAACAAAAATGTAATTCTATTTCTGCCATACTTCTAATCCAAGACAATAATGCATCATCTCGAGATCGGTCATGTCGAACGATCGATTAAAATTTATCTTCGTTGCATCAATCATCTTCATTGAACTGCTAGTAATGAATAGATCATCGACATAGACAACGAAAATCAAAATCTCCCCCCCTTGCTTTTGGAGGTAGATATTGGGGTCATATGGATTTCTAACAAATCCATGTTGTATGAGATGCTCATCAGTTTTGATGTACCATGCCCAAGGTGCCTGTTTGAGACCATAAATAGATTTCTTGAGTCTACATACCTTTAATTATTTACTAGGTACAACATTTCCCTCAAATTGAGTCATATAGACTTATTCTTGTAAATCTCCATTAATGAAGGAACTTATTACATCCATCTAATGTAATTTCCAGCCAAGATATGCAGCTAGAGAAAAGATCATCTTGATCATCTTGATCTTAGCTATGGAAGCAAATGTGTCCTCATAGTCCATGCATTTTTTTTGTTCATACCCCTTTTTACTAGTATTTATTTATACTTATCCATTGTCCCATCAGCTATGTACTTCATTTTGAATATCCATCTACATCCAATGGGTTTCTTCCTAGTGTAAGATCGACAAGCTTCCAAGTGTTATTTTTCATCACCGATTGATATTCGAGTCCATAACAACTTTCCAATATTTTGACCGTAGGGCTTCTTGGATTCTAAAGGGCTTATCAAACTCAATACTCTACTCATCAAATAAAAGTTAAATTCTTTTCTTTGTTTACTATGAGTCTCGTGGTCCAGGGGTAGATGTATTCGGTGGATCATCCATTCTTGCATCTCGTAGTGTGCTAGTACACAACTTGGGCATATGATGAACTTTTCTCATGGGTCTTGGTTTTATCATATCAACACCATCATCCCCATCATCACTTTCATCATCTTTGGGAACATCAGCTTCAATTTTAACAACTAGTGAAGAATCTACATCAGGTGAGTCTGGATGAGGAGATTCTACTTCCTTCTTCTCGAAAAACTCAACATCTTTGCTGGTGTAGACTTTTTGGTCTTTAGATCCATCAATTTATACCCAAGAGTGTCTTCACTATACCTAAAGAAGATGAGTTTTGTGACTTCATGAACAATTTATTTCTATTCTTCTTGGGTATGCGCATACTTTATTTTCACCTAAATACTCGAGATGTTCAATAGATGGTTTCCATCTTCATCATGCTTCTTGTGGCGTTACTTTGTCAAGAGTAACTATGGGAAATATGTTCAATAAATACACTATATTATTTTCTACTTCTACCCTAAATTTCTTTGTAATTCTGATTCATCGATCATACATCACACCATTTCCATGATAGTATGATTTCTTCTCTCAACAACACCATTTTGTTGTAGTGTGTGTGGAGGAGGCATTTGTTGATGAATCCCATGAGTTTGTAGGTATTATTTGAACTCATTACTGGTGAATTCCCCCCATCAATCTGAGTGGAGAGTTTTGATGTGATGACCAATTTTATTCTCAACTACTACTTTGAACTTCTTGAAATGTTTAAAATCTTCACTTTTCTTGTGAAGACAAAAAATCCACATTTTCCTTGAATAGTAGTCAAAACATAGCATGAAGTACTTGAAATCCGAATGACGTACTTTCATTGGACCAAAAGATCGGTGAACTGACCATGCTTTGACCATGAGCTTGATATGTACTCTTCGTAGTGAATCTCTATGTTCTTTTCCTACTAGGTAGTGAGGACACTTGTCTCGTATCCTTTGCAACCCATGTACCATATTATGCTAATAAAGTGTCTTGAGATACTTGAAACTTACATGACCAAGTCTCTAATGCCATAAATGAGCTGAGGTATATTTATTAGCCATAAATGCTTGATCTTCTCTGTGAAAAAAATAAAGTTGGAACATGCATCCCACATTGAAGGCTTTTGCAATTATTTTTGAGCCTCTTGATTTATCTCGAATCAAACATGTTTTCTTGTTGGAATGACTATCAAATTCAATTTTCAAGTTATGATCTAGGAGTTGACTGACTGAAAGTATATTCTTTGTCAACCTAGGGACATATAAGACATCACATAATCTACAGTTGCGTGAACCGAGGGGTAGAGATATGTTCCCAATCCCCTGAATTGTATATGAAGAATCATCTCCCAATGAAACATGATTTTTCAATGTTGTGTCCCTCATTAAAGTAAACCAGTATCTCTAGCTAGTCATGTGTTGAGTGGGTCCTAAATCAACATACCAGACATCAATAGATGATGTGGATGGTTCACTTGATCAAGAAGTGTACAAGAAGTCTTCATTATCTGAATGTTCTTCTTGCTCAACAATATTTCCTTGTTGATGGGGTCTTCTTTTCCAGTTCCCCTTTTTCTTCCCTTGATTGTAGTTAGAATGTCCCTTATGAGATTGTTGTGGAGGTCTAGAGTTGTTTGATGAACCTTTCTTGTAAGTATTGTACCAACAATATTTTAGGTCATGTCCTCTTTTACAGATTGGACATTGTTTCTTCTATTTTCTCGTGCCCTTGATACGATTTTGACTATGGGAATTTTGATAGGAATTAGGTTTTCCTTTACCTTTTCATTTCCATCTTTGATGTGAAGAAAATGCCTACTCCTATTCATCATCCCTATTGTGCATTGCTTCCTCTTGTTGTAAAAGGTTTACCAATTTTTCGAAACTAACTGTTGTATCTAACAAGTTTAATGTTGTTACAAAAATATGGTATTAAGAAGGGAGTGATCTTAGAACAATGGGAATGAGAGAATCACCTTAGACCACTTCTCTTAGGGATAGAAGTGAAGCCCTCAATTCTGCAACTCTTCTTTAGAAAGTTTTGATTTTCTCATTCTGTTTGAACTTCAATGTGCGTAAATGACTTTGCAAATTCGAACGACATTCTTATTTTTGGCCTCATACACCATGCTCAACTTATCCAATGCTTCTTCGGCTATTGTCGCATCATAAATTTGGGGTTAGACATCATTAGACACTCCAAACAAGATGATGAGTTTGAATTTTCGATCTACCCTATCAAACCGCCAATGTTGGGTTGTATCGATTTCTTGATCTGGTCATAGTACCACTCACAATAGGTAAGATCTCTTCAAACTCAAGATATGTCTTTATTTTTGTCTTCCATGCAACATAGTTATTTCCTTTGAGAAGTTTTGAATAGAGAAGAAAATATTTGGGGGCATTGGTGCCCATTATGCAGAAAACACTTACACGATTTGGCTCTTATCACTCCAGGTATAATGTCTCCCAATCTATATATCGTCAGTCCGATATACCGAACCTTTCTATATATGTGCCCTTTTGATATACCTAACGGTACATGGAAGAAGCGTGCCCTTTATATATACCTAGAGGTACGTGAAAGATGTGTTAACGTACGTGAAAGAATTCAATATGTGGTACCAAGACAATACTGAAAATGGTCTATGTGATTATTAACACTGGCTCAAAGAAATATCCTCATACGTGTGTGTAAATTCTCTATATACTTGGATAATTTCTCACCCGATTTATGTCATGCAATTATTCATGATAGAGGGGATGGCTCATAATGTGTGCAATTTGACCTTATTACTCCCCGTTGATTTAAAATTGTGATTTCCATACAACATTATTCTAGCTATATTAGGCATTAAGTGTAGTAGTAGTCATGATGGCTTTACCCGTAAGCACTTCCTGAGGCATCAGTATATCTTGAATGCTGCGAATGAGATCTAGGATCTCGCAAGTGTTATAGAACCAATTATTACTATTTTGTATTACAATTTTCTGCAGCTTTTGAGTAGTTACAATATTTTTAGCTGACTATGGTAACTTGAAAATTAGTAAAATCTGATGAAGCATGCAATTACATTCAAAAATTTAGAAAAATTGAATGGCAAGCAAAAAAATTTGTTTTGCGGGCCCTGGTGGCCTTTGGAGCCCAAAATGACCCACTACGCCAAACAATTACAAAAATATAGCTGAAAATGCAATTTTTGGATAGGCTAACTTTTGCAAAAATTTCTTAGAATGCAAAAATATGTAGAGTGGAGGAAAACAAATTTTTCTTTGTAAAATAGGGTTTTTCTCTCTAAATTTAGTTAGTTATAACTAAATTTGAATTTTTTGCTAAAGTTAGCGGTTACACTAAATTTTTAGCTAAATTTTGTAGTGGGTGAGGGAGGGGGATTTGATCCCTTCACCTCTCATGATGGGAAGTGTCTTACAAAAGTTATGCTAGCCACTTGGGTGGCTAAGCTAAACAAGTATACATAAAGAGCAAATTGTAATTAAACACTTCCAAACTATAAAACCATACCTCTTTTAAAAACCACAGTTTGGGAAAGGTGATTTTGAGTAAAAATACAGTAAAGAGAAAAAATGATAGGCAATTTTGGTGAGAATGAAGGCGGTTTTGAGTGTGTATGGTGTTTTAGATCAATTTTCTTCCTTCCTTTGAGCTTGTAATCTCTTCCTTGGTGTATTCAATCCTCATCAACCTTAATTACAATGAATAAAGGTGGTTTTGATTAATTTGATGGCATTTTTGATGAATTTAATGATAAAATTATATGGGATGGGGCTGGGAATTTGCAAAGGCAACTCTGGCTCTCCTTTTCTTGCACAAGATTCTCCAATGCTTCTCAAACTCTGCTACAATCCTCCAATATCCTTCAACCTGCTCTAACACCAAAAGTAATTTCAAAAATAGGGATGGTAGCCTATGAACTATATTAATGTGGAATCAACCATTTACATTTGTATGGGCTATAATACTTATAGGCATTGTACAAACCGAATACATATACGAGAGATATGTTGCATAGGTGCAATAATAAAGTATTTCACGTAAGCTTCCAAAAAGTAATCCAAGAAGCATAACTAATATAAAATATAGCCAAACAATATAACAACACCCATATTGTTTGAATAAAAACAATAAGATGGTTATAATTAATTATAACCATATAAACAATAAATATTCTAATTATTATGCAATGCATAATTAATATAATAATTAACCTAACACGAATCAAGTTTGAAACGAACAGTTCACACCGCCCGTTTTTTTTTGTTTCTCTATTAAAATGGAAATAAAACCAACCCAGTTCAAAACCTTTTTGTCCATTCTAAAACCAATGATCGTACTTTATTAAGACATTGTCTAGATTGAATGTCCTTTCTAAACCCAACGCAAGAACTTATATCATCCAACCTCTATCATGTCTCCTCATTACTTTTTACTCTTCCTTCATACCCAATATTGATAGAGAATGATTTTCAATCATTACAATGACATAGAAATTTCAACCTCTTTAACCTTTGTTTGCAAGGTAAACACCAACCTTGCTTCCTTCCCTGAAGACATGATTATAGGAAATCATTTGGAGGATGTTTCCATGGCATTCTCAAATTATCTTTATTTTAATACAATAAATAGTGAAGTTAATCATTTTAACAACTCTTTGAATGTTATGAGAATGGACATCACTCCATTGTAAATATAATTTAATTCTATCTATATTCTTCTTTTATGAATCCTATATGAGAGCTCACATTTTCTCATTCAATACATGATTGAGCTTATTAAATAATTTAAAAACTATGAAGAAATTGATAATGAAGAACTACCCATTCTTAAAAAAACTAAATTATCTTTGTTTTTCCTAATATATGATTTAAATACAAGAATAAGCAATTTCCCATTCAAAAAATAAATAAATTTAATCTTTTTTTTTCTTCAATGATCCTATAAGAAATTGGGCATCTACTTATTCAAGATAATAATGTTCATTTGTATGAGAATGTGCATATGCCTATTCTAATCATTGTAATACAAGTAATATTGAACTTGATCATTACTAATGGGAAAAGTAATAAGATATAAGAGTGAAAATCAATAGTCAATCTAATACAAAAATTATTTAACTTGATCAATTTAAAAAATATGACAGCTTGTGAGAATGGACAACTTGCCATTTTAAAATGAATTATATTTTATTTATATTATTCTTTTATGATTCCTATATGGGATTGGGAAGTTGTTCATTAGATACAAGATTGAACATAATCATTTTAATACATATGAAGGTTGTGATTATGGGGAACTTCAAAAACAAAGTAAATTTGATCTATTCTACCTATATGACTCTATATGATAATGGGAAACTACCCATTCTAAAATAAAATAAATTAATTATTTTATCTATATCCTTCATATATGATTCATATATGAAAATGGGCATCTTCCCATTTAATACAAGAAATAAATGTTTTTTTGTATGTATAAGGGCATAAGCTCCTTCTAAACATTCTAATACAAGCAATATTGAACTTAAACATTTTAATACCTCTATAGGTATGGATACCTGACCATTGAATGGAAGATAAAAATGTTTGTTTGTATGAGAATGGGTATATGCCAATTCTAATCATTATAATACAAGCAATATTGAACTTAATTTTTTCAATAACTCTATGAAGGCTGTGAGAATGGGCAACTGTCCATTATAAAACAAGCTATATTTTATCTTTGTTCTTCTTTTATGATTTCAATTTTGAGAACGAGCATTTTCTCATTAGATACATCATTGAAATTAATCATTTTAATCCCTATATGAAAATGATTAAGTTCAATATTTCTTAACTTGGCAATGTGCTTGAACTTACCATCTAGGCATGTCAACCTCTCCCGCCCACTCGAGTAGGACAACCTCGCTTGCCCATCTCGGTAGGTCAACTAGCCCACCCAGATTGTTAGGTCAGTCCTCAACCCAGTTCAAGAATTCAACTCACACGCCCATCTCAACAAGTTATCTCACCCGTTCAGCTCTACAGATCAGCTCACTTGCCCAACTCAACCAACTATCTCGACAAGCCAAAGACAAAAACCAATTCAATAGATCAGATTGCCCTCCCGGCTTAGAATGTCAACTCACCTACCAAGCTAGGTGAGTCAGCTCACCCACCGAGCTCGGTGAGTCATCTCACCCGCTCAACTCAACCTACACAAATCAGCTACCAATCTTGGCCTATACACTAGGCCACCCATCTCAGAAAATAAGTAACGTTGCCTATGTGGTAACCTGACACCGTACTTTGGTAATAACAAAACAATTAACTGCTTATCTTAGCATGAATTTTGGTAGTGATTTTTCTAGAATCACAAACAATTTTTAGAAGGGAATGATATTGTTCAAACTCTAAAACATGCAAGAAACAATCATATTTAGAGGCATCCTTTTATAACTATGGAGGATAATACTATGCAAGTATTTCAAAAGATTGAAGTGATATTCTTAAAACACATATCAATAATACAAAAGATCAAAAATATGACATTATCTTTATACCCAAATCAGAATACAAGAGAAAGAAAGAAAGATGATATTCTTCATCTCATAATAAATCAATAAATAAGAGTTAGAAGTATCTCTGAAACTTATCTTCAATTTAAAAAAGAAGTAAAATTTTTCTTCACTATAAAAAAGTAAATTCTTCTTCTAATAATGAAACATTCTTGGCCTGTGGAACTCACCCGCACATCTCGCAAAAAAGCAATGCCACCCAGGTTGTAAGACCACTTGGTAGTTTGGTAAAATCATAATAGATAACTCCTTGTATTAGTAACTATGATTTGGTTAACAACTACGCATGTCTTTCAAAACATTGAAGTGATATTCTTAATACCTAGATAAAAAAATATAGAAGATAAATAAAGGGCATTATCTTTAAACCCAAAATAGAATATAAGGGAAAGAAAACCAAATGATACTCTTCATCTCATAATAATTCAATAGAGAAGAGTTAGAATAATTCATGCCTCAATTTTTCTTCAAATATTGTGCATCACATGTTGAAATGGTCTTACAAAACTGATGGAGCCCAACGTGGTAGGGGTCGATAAAATTTTAGTGGAGAGGACAAACAATATCTCGAAATATTCTTCAAATCTTCTTCTTCACAAGGAAAAATAGTCTAACGAAATGGGCAACCCAAAACAAGACAAACAAAAAAGTGGAAACTGGATGAAAAAGAAAGCGGAAAGGATGAACAAGAAAGAGATAGCTTCACCGACCCGTGATAAACCTTGCAATTCCCAAGACCTATCCCATCATCAAAAATAATAACCGTCATCATTCTCTCTACAGTGTCATAGAGTGGTGTGAATTAATTTCCATTAATTTCTCCAAATTTCCCTCCAACAGAGGTCAAAGACGTGTTTGACAAACAAGTACCCTTCAATTAATAAAAAACAAGTACTTTCAATTAATAAAAAATTAACAGTGGAAAACAATTTATTTGCAAATTAATGGACTCATTATTCCATGGTAAAAAACAATATAAATATTAAAAAATATGGTAGCCATGATTTAGGTTTAATAATTGCACTTAAAATAAAATTTAAATTTTCAAAAAATTTCATAGCCATGTTTTAGGTTTATTGCATATAAATAATAAAATATAAATTTTAAACTTTATCATAGTCATGATTTAGGTTATTTACATTTAAAATAAAATATAATTTTTAAACATTATCATAGCCATGTTTTAGGTTATTTTTGTATTTGAAATTAATTGATACTAATTTATATTAGAGAGGGGATAGTTAGGGCAACTATATATGACGCATGGTTTTCACGAAATCACTCAAATGTTGAATCGTTTACTTTCTTCAAGCACTCCCTGAAATCTAGATGGGAAAGTCAACTTAAATAGAAATAAGGGATGGGGTGGATCGATCAAAAACATATATTATTATTTCTTCATTGGTTGTAAAGGAAAATCCTATTATTTGGTATTAATACCATATTTTATGATATCTAAGTTTTTGCTTATTTGGATTTTTCGTCACATTTAACCTTGAGTTGTATTTTTTAATATATTTCGATAGGTATCTTCGATATTTATCAAGTTTCATTATAAATATCTTGAATGTACTTGAAAATAATTACATCTCCCATACGTGTTTGTGTTAAAATCACTGATACTATAATATGGTTGTGAAATTGATAAAAACTATATAACTTATAGTAATCACATTAAAGGTTAATATTAGATGTTCTAAATAATGAGATAGTACCTTGGAAGAAAATTTAGTGGAATTAGTTTTTATTCATTTTTGAAAAAAAAATTATTATCTTGAGGTAATACACATAGAAAAAATGGGCATATGTCCATTCTTGTACAAAAAAACATTTTTATCTTATATTGAATGGGCATATGCCCATTCTCATATAAGAATCATAGAATAAAAATAGAGGTATTATCTTGAGGAAATACACATAGATAGAATGGGAATATGTCTATTCTCATACAAACAAACATTTTTATGTTGTATTGAATGGGCATATTCCCATTCTCATATAATAATCATAGAAAAAAATAGAGGTAATATTTAATTTTTTCTAGAATGGACAATTTCCCATTCTCACATCCTTTATAGTGATATTAAAATGATTAAGTTCAATATTTCTTCAATAAGTTAGAAGGGTTAGAATAGGCATATGCCCATTCTCATACAAACAAAGAATTTTATTATTGTGATGAGAATGGGGATATGCCATTTCTCATACAAAAAAATATTTTTATCATTGTGATGAGAATGGGGATATTCCATTTCTCATTAAAAAAAAATTATCATTGTGATGAGAATGGGCATATCCCATTCTCGAAACTAAATATAGAAAGAAAGAAAAATTCTCCTATGTGAAACATAGAGAATGAATGAAAATTAGATCCTTCTTTGATAATGTTTAAAATGGAAAAATTACCATTCTCATTGTTAGTGAATATGGTAAGTATGAGACATTATTTTAAATGTAATATATACTATGTTAATATAATGAAGATATTTGGATGAAGCAGTTAGCTATCAAGTTTCTAATTAACTTCTATTTAACCCCTATTTATTTTTTTCTCATCATTTAAATTCAACCTCATCTATTTATTTCTCATCAATTAAATTCAAATGAGTCAAGTTAAATCATAGTTTGGAAATCATGTTATAAATATATTCATGTCAATTTTAATTATATGTATAATTTTGAAGTATTTCCAAACCTTATCAATTATAGAATTTTCGCAGCTCATGTGCTATGTGTATTCAATATACTTACGAACAGATACATGATAATTTTTAATTTATTTTATGCAATGGTTTAATATATTTTCCATCATCTCACAAAATTTGTATTTTATGTTGTTACAATAGTAGGGGATTTTGCATTTGTAGAGGATGATCATGTGGACTTGTTTTCAAAAGGAACCAAAGTTGCAGAGGGAAGAGTATATCCAAGTAAGAAGACACTATATTGCCAAAGTGTGGGAAGAGGATTTATTGTTTTCTATGTTAACACAAAGTATTGGATGGGATAGTAAATTTGCCTTTCCCGAGTTCATGAATTCGAAACCTTGGAATATTTTGAGAATAAAGAATACTACATTTGTTGGGAAGAGATTGAATTTTAGAAGCATGCAGATTCATTCATTCCCCCGAATTTAGGAACTGGAAATATTTTTAGTGATTCAGAGGATTATAATATAGAGAGTGATGGATACTCTAGTGATGACAGTGAAATCACCATCAATATAGGTGTTAAATATAGAAAAGATTTTGTCATAGACAATGCCATTATAAAACACAAATCTTGTAGAAAATATGAATACATAGCCATCTCGCTATATAACTTATGTGATAAAATTTCATGAAATTGATGAAGAGAGGTTGGGTCCTTTGAATTTTGGTGTATGCATAGAGATTGTGGTAAATATGTGTTCAAAATTCTCAAACTCGCTATAACCTAATAAAACAATTTTTTGGCCAACATAACACTCGATTTTCAAATTAACAATACCTTACCTTACAATTAAGGAAAGGGGTGCTAAAATGGTTGATTTTCACCTTTTACACAAAGTGATCAACACAATTTGAAGTTCAAGGAGTTGTTATAAAATAAATCATGTTATTTTTTATTGAGTTTAAATTTGTAGTGGAGGGAACAATTAAAAATGTAGTTAAAGGAGATATGGTACACTTTAAAAGATTGGATGTCAATAGCTTCGATGTGCATATTTAGAGAGTATTCAACCCTCCTTGCAAAGAATGTTTCCTATCTAAAGGATCTCTCATTTAATGGCTTGCTAGGAAATTAACTAACATAAACAGTTCTCAGAATGATATAAGATTCAAAGAAGTCCCAAAGGAGGTTGAGGTTATTATATTGGATGCATTAGAAGATTGAAAAAAATAGATTTTTCATCCAATTCCATATGATGCCACTAATCATAATCAATCCAACAAAGTGATAAAAAGATATTATAATGCTACAAAACATCTAAAGTTGGATACCCCTCAAGCCAATCCATCAAATCAAAATTATGATGAGGATAGAAAATGGTCAATATTTTTAGAAGAAGTGGAAAATGTAGAGTTTAGTTGTTGCAAATCTAATTGTCTCCAAAAATTACCTCTTTCTTCAGTTAGAATTCAAAATTTGTGGTGCACAACTAGAGCCTTAAATTAAGTTCACGAAATAATTTTTTGTTTCATACATTAACAAAAATACCATCATTAATATAGGTAAGAAAACTATGGAGATACATAAAATGAAATTTGATGGGATGGATGTTTGTTAGAATGCATGGAACAAAGTATATGGGTACCCAAGGAGTTCCTTCTATAAACATAAATCTAAATGGATAAGAGGAAATAGGCTTACAATGAATAATAACACTAGAAAAGTGAAATAAAGGTCAAACACTACTGCAATAATTGTTTGCATATCAATAATTGTTGAGAGAAATTCATATATCTCTCCACATCTAACTCAGTGTATAGGATAGGATGAAATAAAAGTTCTCTAAAAAAATTTCCTTCATTCTATACCCAAAATATACTGCCAAAAAAGGCAATGAGGAGATTGAATTCTTGAAACTTCCTTAGGTGTCACAGTCAAGTTTCAACAATGAATAAACAAAAGTTTTCCACATGTTTCCATTACAAAAAAATTCTTTTCCAAGTCTGATGATTGTACATATTTTGTCAACAAACGTAGAGCCACTACATGCCCAAAATAACTCAAAAATATTAACGAGGAAAAAACATGGCACAATGAATATATTTAAAGTTATGTAGCTTACTATTCACATAGATTACAATCAGATGAACAACCTCATGGATTCTTGAGCATTGCATATGATAAAATGGATAAAATTAAAACCTTCATATGAAGGATGGGTAATAATCAGATTCAATAAGTAATGTAACGAACCTACGATTACTTTTAATTGTATGCTCACACATGAACACAAGACAAGGGGTTTTGGCCATTTTGGCCTGCCATTTTTTGAATGCGGAGAAAACTATATAGTCACATAATTATCTTTGATGAGTATGGAGATTTTTGTATTATTATGGATCATCCAAATAACCATTTCATGATGCATTATTACAAAATTATGTGCATGAAAAATTTAAAAGGTACAAGGAAATATTTGACCATTCAAAATCAATTAGTGTTGCTAGCATGAATACTTCTTTCATAAAGCAACCACCAATCCTCTACTTGCAATTGGATAATGCTTCAAGTGATAAAAATAATCATACATTATTTTCATTTGTATTAATGTTGACAACAAAAGGGGTATTCAACATTGTGTATATAATCTTCCTTCCAGTGGGACACACCCACGAGGATATATATGGTACTTCATAAAGTAGACACATATTTTTTTCCACATATCATGGACTCTTACAAAACATGCTAAGAAGGATCAATTACATTCACTCCTTATTTTATTGAGGAAGTGTACAACGTTAGGGACTTTGTGGAGCCATTCTTATTGGATGGAAACCATAAGATAATGGGTATCAGCAAACCAAAGTTGTTTAGATTCCATGTTGTGGATGGCATACTAGTGATGGAGTATAAAGAAACATTAAAGGATCAACAATGGTCTCATTCTATCCATATATGGCGTAAAAAGGATAATGGTGAACTGAGTTTACTAGAAGGGAACCTCCATTGGGACCTTTCAAGGAACTCAAAGAAATGAAAGATCTAAAAAAGGGAATAAAAACATATATTGAGAATTGGGGGAAAATTACAATAGGAGAAGGTAGTGACTATTGGCTTCGAAGAACGTGTATTGGGAAAATATTTTAGATTATGTGGATAGGCTTTTTGTAAATTGTAGCAGGAGGTCAAATAATTTTTTACGGCCAAAAATAGAAGAGGAGAAAGATATATATGAGAAAATAATAGGATCCGGACATATTCACAAGGAATACTACATTATTGAACAAATCAAAATTAATAGTGATATTTACAAAGGTGGACATGTTTGTGGAATATCTAACTAAAAATTCAATCCGTTGAAGGATGTCTTTAAGGGGAAAATGCTACTTATACAACCAAGAAATGATAATGAAAATATATGGATGGGGAAAGTAGATGGGGGTATTTTTCTTTAACAAAGGAAATAATGTAATTAAAAATCGAGAGTTCAATATTGGAAACCTGTAAGGAGAGGATAAGGTACAACATTGTATTAGGATTTTTAAATCCAAATAAAAATTAGACCATCTCAAATGAACCTAAAGCAAATATCGATGCAGATAACATCATCTAAGCATGGACATGAAACAAAAGTTGGCAAAGTGGATCCATAAAGATACACAATAAAATACATGTTGCAATTAAATCATACCTTCAACTATTGAACTGTATAAGGAATGTTGACTTGGAGAAACTATTTTAGTTCAGAAATTTTTGTGTGAAATCATCTTCACCTGGGATGTGGGTTTTTATTTAAATACATTCTAAAATTTGGTCCTAAAATTTTTACAGTTGTACTATTATTTGATAATTAAATGAAATACTAAGTATTACATTACTTTGAAATATTTTTTCATAATATAATTCTATAAAACATTGTGTTGCTTATGGAACTCTTAAATCTTATTAATGTATTATTAATAATATGATTTCCACCATGCAATTCATTTAATTTGAAAAAAATTCCTTAATTATGCTCTAAGTAAGTTTACAAGGAGTTGGATGTGATTTGCAAGGAATTCATTTCAAAATATTAAAGCTTTGGATTTTTCTAGGAATTAGTCTTGATTTACGCATTCATTACAACCACAAAATTATATGGTATTTTCCTAAAGCTATGTGCATAAGTCAAAATCCCTCATATATGAATCATAGAAGAAGAATATATATAAAGCTGATACATATAAAAAGAATTAGGAACATACTTGTACCATGAGTCGGTGAGAATGGTCATATGTCCATTCTCATAGACTAAATAGTTTCTTGTTATTTCATACAACATGTACCCATATCACATTGTTTTAATTTTCAAAAGGGATCAAAATGCCTCATATAGGAATCATAGAAAAAAAATGAGATAAAATAGATACACATAAAAATAATTAGGAACATAGTTATATTATGAGTGTGTTGAGAATGGGAATATTCCCATTCTCATAATATCAATATAGAATTATGAACATACTTGTATGGCACAATGTAAATATTGGAATCCGATATTACACTACTTAAATTCCAATAATAAACATATTGGAATCCGATATCACACTAGATAAAAAAATAATGGCAATGTAGTAATCTGATTTCAAAAATTATAAAACCATAAATATGAATACTATAAATCTAGATTCTCGAGTAAAATGTTCATATTTAACGAAATTATGATTTTTATTTATTTTTCCTAATCCTCATAAATCATAAGAAAAGGAATATATGATTTTCATCTCAAAATCATTTAAAGCTTATACAGATTACAAATCAAATCATAGGAATGCATTGCAAATTTCATATACATATTTAATTGTGTTTCCCCATACAATCTGGGTTATAAAATAACAATGAGGTAAGTATTATCTACTTACTAAACATTCATCATTATCTCTACCTTCATAACGTATTATGTTTTTGTCAAGGATAACATACAATCAACCATCAACCGAGGTTATCATAATTATTTAATGAAGAGGAAAATATAAATACACTTAAGCCCATTTTTTTATATTATTAATAATAATAATAACATCAATATTCGTAGTAATAATAAGTAAACATTCCAACACAATACCTTAATATTATCAAACTACCTTAACCAAATCGAACATATTTTTTCTAACTCAAAGAAGTAAAAATATAGAATCGATTTCTAAGATGCATGTTGGAGAAGGAATAGACCAAGTCTAAGGTTGAATTGGAGTATTATCCATTCAAGCTAAGCCCATTAATTTTCAAAAATTGTATGCATTCATACCATTTGGGTTTGACTGTAACCCAAACGCAAATTATATTAATCAATATTCTATATTAAGAAGGTTCAAACAAACTTAGAATAATGAAATACCATGAAGCATCAACCAAAGAATGGTTTTAAAAAAAAGGAACATAACCACAAAATTATTGAAGTGATAGTATTATGCTTTGACTTGGGTAAGCCATTGTAACCCATTTTTATTTTTTATAACACATGCTAACTTTGATGGCATTCAATGTTTATCACGCCTCAAGTATATATCCAACAAGTAATCCCAAAAGTATCGACTTTTAATGTAGATATAACTAAATATCCATTCATTATGCACACCACTTCCCATTGTGGAAGTAAGGATTTGGGTATAGGTATAACAATAATGAATATATATAAGAATTCCCACCATTTGAATCTTCCTTCAAATTAGTTATTTGAGAGGAAAATAAAACAAAACACAAGTATCAAACATTATACCAAAATAAACCCATTAATGGTTTTCAACCTAATTAGGCATATATATATATATATTCCACTTACACTAGTGAGAACGATAACCAGTTTGAGATGAGTTCCCACATAGTGACTAAGCAACATTCTCTTATTCCTTGGCCAAAATTACAAATGACTAAATATTAACTCAGCAACTCCTTGGTCAAAATCATATACATTCAAGGTTTATACATTATAGTATAATAATTACAAAAATAATGCTTAGCCAAAAGACACCCGATTGAACATTCACAGATAGGAATCTTTTCAACCCAGACATTTAATCCAGGTATCTATTCAAACTAAGATAATCAACTTAGTAATACCCAAAACCCATTATCATTTATCATTAATAAACAGTAGCACAAAATACCCATTTCACCATGCAACCATTAAGATATTTAAATGCTATAAATGATAAATATGAGCATGAGAACGATTCCATGCACTGGGGATATTTATAGATATTCTCCTTTTCACATCCTTCATAATCAACCAAGATCAAGTATTTCTTCTCAAAATCTCCCCGAATCTCATAAGAAGAAAACTAGAGAAGAGTATGTATTTGAATCTACCTAAAAAACATTCAATAAATCCATTTTCTTAGTCTTAAATATTCTTACAAAAATTCACAGGTTGATCAAAATACATGCAACATCAAAAATAGGCTTACATGATAATAGTTAAGAAAAATTTATATGCGAGATATTGTATGGAGAGAAAAAATACCAAACAAGAAACATTAAATGAAAAAAAACACTATGTTTGGGTGGTAGCTTCCTCAAGAAGCTTCACACATCTCCCAAGGTTTTGGAGAAAAATAAATTACATTAATGTTTTTAGTATCATCTACCCCCAACTTCATCTTTATCTCCCGATTAACGCTTCTTTCCCATCTTTGACAAAACCTCTATCATGTCACCCTATCTACACCCTACGTTAGGGAGATTATCTACCATCCAAAGGGCGAGGACTGTTTCAAATCAACCCTCCCGTATCAAATTTTATTTCTTATTGACCGAGGTTTTATCCTTGTTAAAACATGGCTTTGGTGGTTCCAACACAACTCACTTGACTCAATCTCGGGTGGGGCTCAACCAAGTCATCGACCCTCACCCCTCAATAATAACATTACGCATAACAATATAGCTTCGAATTTATTAAGGTCTAGATAAAATTAAAAATTAAACCATAGTATGTGTGTGTGTGTGTGTGTGTGTTTTCTACATACACACACAGACAGATATATATATATATATATATATATATATATATATATATGTATATGTATGTATGTATGTATGTATATATATGTATATATATATATGTATAGATATATATGTATGTATGTATATATATATATATATATATATATATATATATATATATCATAATCGATGCTACTAAATTTATTCATACTTCCCGAACCTAGTAATAATGGTTCAAATGGTCATTGAATGAATTAGAAATTTTAATAAAGAACTAGGGTCTATGACCGTACTAGCGTAAATATTGTTCTATCATCCATGAATTATGACCATTTAATTATTTAGACCAAAAATGGTCTTCGCCAAAATTAAAAATCATAAGGATCATAAGATTTAAATATCTCGCACATTGTTGTAGATGTAAGATCAATTCCAAAAATGTAATGATAAGAAGTGATGTCGTTCAACAAAATAAATCAAGCCATTTTTTATCAAATTTATAAATAATGAAATAAACATATTTATAACAGTAAACATAAATTTTATTGCTATAAATTCATCATGTTAAGCATGATAACCTTCAAAATATCGATTATAGCTAGGCAGTTATTTATTCATCTAATGTGAACTAGCGAGGTATGACACAAGATCAAAGCTAGATATGTTGGATCCACTCATGAACCACTAGCAAGGAGCCACAGAGCCATTTTAGTAGAGTGTGATAGGATTGGGAGCTACACACGCGTACACACAAGCAAGATGAGAAGGGTTCACGATTCAAAGGGAGTTAGATAGCGAGATATGGGGTTGGGTAAGTATGTGTGGAGGATAATACAAAACTTGTGCAGGTTTAAGGGTCTAAGAATTAACCAGACACGAAATAGGAGGAATGATCCAAATTATATCACGTTGATGATCCATGGAATAATTTTGATCAAGGGGGAGCCAAAGTCTATTGAAACCAAGTGGATAGGGGTCCGAGTAGGGAACAATAGAAGCATTTGATTCATCATGAGTAGAGGATGAGTTAACCAGAGATCAAATTGAGTCATGTACCAAGTTGAGAAAAAAACAAAATATGTGTAGATATTGATGCTTAGTAGGGGTCTACCGTGAAGCCATAGCCAACTTGAGGGAGACAGGTAGGGAAGAGATGATCCCACCAAGACTACCACAAAGGAAATATCAGATTTAAATCCACCAAGTTAATGTTATGACCTAAAATGGAAGCAAACTGAGCCAAGAAGAGTCTATGTCCAGGAATTTCCAAAAAATGACTGTGACTATTATTAACCCTGGAATGTGATAAACCAAGGTAACCCAAAAATATATTGAGAAAACCCCAAAAAATATTCGGTCACTTTGGGTATTTCAAAAATCCTAAGGTTTTTTGAAATATTTTTGTAAACCCCTAGAAATTTTTACAACCCTAAACTTTTTAATAAGAAAACACCAAAAATCACAATCGTAAAGAACGAATATGGAGTTAGATCTATTTCCACATGAATTATTAGTTTAACAAATAAAGTATTTGAAAACTAAAAATAACTCAAAATGGAAAATGCGTCACTAGAATCACTCGATACCATAGTAGAGTTTTTGCATCTACGATGAAAAATGAATGCACCGAAATTATAGAAATTGGAATAATTAATAATAAGATGCAATATGATAAAAATTTCACAAGGAAACAATAACTCCAAATCAACTCAAATTCTCCATATGTTTCATATTCCATGAGTTTAGGAAAACTCTAAGTAATGTAGAATATTGCGAGTATGATAATAAAAATAATGTGAGGAAAATAAATCCTACACTCACAATTTTAAAGGAGTCATTATGCGCATCTTTATGCATGGTATTACTTTTACATGTATTATCTATAATATACACAGCTTAGGAAATATTTTTAGGTTCAAATATGTGTTGATCTTGTGGATTACGTGAAAAATAAAATTAGAAGCAAATAAATACACAGTTCCCACCTAACTTAGAATCACTAGTCTTGGATTTGATTTATTTTTTGTATACTCGATATCTACACACCTTTCAAAAATACCATTTTCCATATTTTCACCTCCATTTAACGGCTTCATATCAAATTTGGTTATTTTGAACATCTTGCGATCTTAGGTCTTTCTTGAGTAGAGGACGTTGGAACTCCTTGTAATTGTTTGCAAACATCTTACATTCCTACTAATACAATCCTTCCAAGCTTCAAATATTACACATATGATGTTGTATATGTTAAATTATATAGTATAGTTGGCCTAACTATTAAATATCAATATCCTCTTTGGTATAAACATACCCCATTTTTTTTTTTCCATTTCACATTGATGCTACTATGAACTAAAAGTTATATTTAGCACCTCACTATTTTTAGACACTAAATCACGCACTTTGGGTATATTTCTAGGTCCTAGTTACATATTATTATTCATATGATTCCTAAGTGATAAAACTAGCAATTGATAACTATCTTTGGCCTTTTGTTTGTCTTTCATTTATTCTTTCTAGCCTCTTACACCCTCTAACCTAGCTTTACTATTTTATATTTTTGACTCTAGACATCAGTGCTTAGACAAGACTCTAACGCCCATGGACACTTGTCTTTCTCGGTGGCCTCGACCTCTCTTTACTTTAATTTATCCTTTTGGGCATCTTATTTTCTTATGGGTCAGCCTTTAAGTTTTTAATTGAAAAATTAAACCAAGGGAATCATATAAATATAAAGATATGTGACAATATAAAGAACCAAGCTATAAGCATCTACTATCACCACCTAATTTTTCATCTAAATTCATTCTACGAGCATCAAAACATCCATCTAGTAAGGACTTAAGGAACTGCATTTTTGTATACACGCATAGGAGGGTAAGTTTTTTTACATTACTACATCTATATATTGCTCACTATTCAAGTGCATCTTGTACAAGAGCCATCAAGGGAAAAATTCTTGCACATATACACAAATAAAAAACTATATAAAGTCTAAAATGTAGTTCAACACTTTGTTGTAAGTTTTCTTTTCTAGGTGATCATAGGGGTCATTCGACTCGCCATTTGCATATTTTTCTTTTTAATATTTGATGTGTTTTGGGGTTTTTAGCTTATCTCTAACATTGCAAGTTACATGAAAATATAGTGACCATCCAATGACACACATGTGAAAACTATTGAAGGTAATATACCATATCGACATACAAAGAATTAATTTACAAGATCTTTCATAGCCATGGGCACTTAGAAGAAGTCTCTAGCGCCAAGACCCCTAGAATTTCTAATTCGGAAGTTCCACAATTTATTAGGGTCGATTGCGATAGTCTCCTCTTGTTTATAAATTTCCCTATTTGGCACACTTTAGGAATTATTGAAAAATCAAACAAGTCCTCTATTCCCTCCATTGCACCTAGGGTTTCATTTTTATCTAGTTTATTGCTTGGGTCAGATATGTACTTTATTACTTATTTATCATATGTGACTCTGAAATATATAAGTTTTTGCAAATTCCAATATTTTTAAAATCATTTGGTGAACCCAATGTTACCCTTCCTGGGTTCCTATGACCAGGGGGCAGTTACATTCACTTTCTCAGAGTGGAACAATTTTCGATAGTTTTCACAACACAGTTACAATCCTACAATAATTAGAATGCATTATATATTATTTTTCTACTTGGATTGAACTAGATCAAACTAAAACAAAGAAGGATCACACCATATGAAGTGTTGTATAAACTTTGGGAAGCATTCAGGGATTGAGAATAACATTAGATCTTTATGCCCAACACTCCTTCTATCATGACATGAGATCACCTAAAAACACATTCTTGGAATGATATCCCCGAAAAATCACTCTTCTACAAAGACATTTCAGGACATTTCCTATTCTTTTCACTCATCACGGATCAGGTACACATGTTCCTTTTCACGTTTTACATTATTTTTACATACTTGGATCAAATTTTTCATATACATGACTTTGAATACACTTTTTCTCTTCTTTTTGCAAGTTCTTCAATCTAAGAAGCAACAATGTCAATCATAACATAAGAATGGAAATGAAATTAAGTGCAACATGGTACACATATTACACTTTCCACCCCTAGGGTCCCTTTCTTTTTCCCATGTTAGCTTCCACGCTTTATTTTAATCACTCCGCACTAATTCTTATCTCCTTGGCACACTTTCATCATCAATCTACATGGTTATTAGGTATGCATCTCTTATCTACTTTATGTTATTGATTATTCACTCAACCACATAAATTGGGGGTAAATGTGAACACTAAATCACACACTTTGGGTTCATTTCTAGGTCTTAATCATATACTTTTGCTATTCATATAATTTTTAAGTGAGAAATCTAGAAATTGACAACTATCTTTGGCATTTTGTTTTTGTTTCATGTCTTATTTCTTACCTTTTACACCCTAAAACCCAATTGATGCTTTACTAATTTATTTTTAATGACTCTAGTATTTAGGCCCCCTCATCCTTCTAGGAACTATCAACCTCTCTTTACTTTACTCGCTCCTTTTTGGCATATTTTATGTTTTGGCCATCTTATTTTCTTTTGGGTCAGCCTTCCAGTTGTTAATTATGAAATTTAATAAAGGGAATGTTATAAATATAAAGCTATGTGACCATAATAAAGGACTAACCTCTACGCATCTATTATCACCATTTATGGTTGCATCCAAAGGAATTAGAAGAGCGTCAAATCATCCATCGATCAATCAAGTAGAGGGAATGCATTTTTGCATACACATATAGGAGGGGAAATTCATTTTTCCATTCACACATCTACTTATATTGCTACATCTAGCTATTTTTGTTATTCAAGTGTATCTTACACAAGATAAACTTAAGGAACAACTCTTGCACACACACACATTAGAACTACATAGAGTCTAAAATGTAGTGCAATGCTCGATTATAAGTTCACTCTTTCGGTGACCACCAACATTAATCCGACTCCCCATTTGCATTTGTTTTTAATATTTTATGTATTATGGGGTTTTGAAGGTTATATATCCCTTTATAGGTTACGAGAAAAATATATTGATCATCCAACAACACACATGTAAAACATAATGAAGGTGAGTGACCATATTGTAACACGGAAGAATCAATTTCTAAGGTATGATGTAGTCATGAGAACCCAAAAGTATTCTCAAGCACCCAAGCTCCCGACCAGTCAAAGCACCCTATTCCCGCTTATTCCGATAGTTCCACAATTTATTAGGATTGGTTGCATTGTCTCCTTTTGTTTATCAGTTTTCTAGTTCGAAACACTTCAAGATTTATTACAAAATCATCTAAGTTCTATATTCCATCTCCTACACATAGGGTTTCATTTTATGTAGCTTATTACTTGGGTCAGAACTCTACTTTATTCTTATTTATCATGCGTGACTCTAAAATATCTAAGTTTTTACAAATTATAATATTGGTTAAATTCCTATTTTGGAGAAGGATGTTCGAGGATAGAATAATTTAGTCCCTCACTAATGTGTGTAGATAATTATTGGCTCAAATTATAGCACTAGTTGATGTGCAGTTAGATTATATATAGTAAATATTTCTATTCATCTCCTTATCTTGCAGAAGATCCGTTTCGCATGTAAATATCCTTGTTGTGTGCCGTATCAAAATATTAAACATTGCGGTGAGCTCCAGCTTGAAATTATTCATTGTATTGGTTTCATGTTAGTTTATATTGGTTTATATTTAATTAGGTCTATTTTTCATTTTGTTTTATTTTATATTTGTTTAGTTTTATGTCTTTCATCTTTTGTGAAAAAAAAAAAAATTTAAGTGGTTATAAAGTGTTTTCATGTTTTGATTACTTTTATTGAATATTCCATGTTATTTGCAATAGAGAGTGTCTTTTTTTGTTTCCAAGTTGCAAAAATAATTAACTAATATTTTTATTATTAGTGAACACATTATTTAAATGTTAAAAGTCTATATTTTGTCAAGAGAGTTAAAATCAATTATGCATTAGTAGTATTGATAGTGTCTTTTGTTACCATATAAGAATCAAGTATTTAATGTCATCAATACTCATTATCAAGTGTAAAAAGTTTATTTGTGTAATCTTGTTTATATTCATCAAAGTTATAGTTGTCTAGTCAAAATATTTTTAAAAAATTAGTCATTTTAAAAGTCTAAAAATTAAAAATTAAAATTGTCTTATGAACACATTTTTGGTGTTACCCAACATCCAAAAAATAAAAGATTTTACATTGTGGGGAGAGTAATAAATAATGTGGAAATAATTTAGTGACATGTTCACATTTTGTTGAGGTAGCAACGTCATACATTAGAGGATAGAAGCACAAGAGGTTGGAGTTTGATTAGCGACCACTCGTTAGTGAACAATGATGGTTCCGCATATAGCTGTGGTGGCAATTTTTGTTGATTTTTCTTTCTATTATGTGTTTTTGTTTCATATTACCTTTTATGTAGTATGTTCATGTTTCTATTTTCCATTTTCTAGTTGATTTTTATGATATTTTTGAAGAATATTCCTATTGACTTTGTATACGAAGTGAGAAATATTTCCTACATAATTATCTAAAGGAAAAACATAATGGACAAATGAAAGTACACAGAAAAATAGGATCATGATATTTGGGTTGTTGGTTATCCTATAAGACCATCCTTTTTGTGGTTGGTAAGCCACTTAAAAACCATCCTTGTTGATTTTTTTGGTTGTCTTGAAAAACCATCTAGATCATGAGCACGCATGGGTAGCAAGCTACAAAGGAAGTGTGATTGTTTTTATCTCATGTTCACACTATGGGGGGAGATGTTAGGAAAAGAATGTTAGTGCTCATATCATATGGGGTAATCACATTTACTTGTATGGTAAATATTAATTACTTATGGTAAGTTAGTTTGTTAGTTGTATGTATATTGTTATAACAAACAATATAATATGCATAAATTATTATTAGTTAAACATAATATTGATATAAAAATATTGTGTGAACAAGTTTTTTTAACTATTATAGGTATTTGGTTAATATTTTTATGTAGATATGAACTCCAAAAATATAGGAATATTTTCCTATATTATTGTAATATGTCTTAATTAAATCAATAGAAGTATAAATGTTTTTTTGTATTAAAGTTTTATGCGAGCTCATAGAATACCATAGAAAATTTCTCTAAGAATGAGTATTCATGGAATGGTGAAATATACTTTAAGGTTAAATGTTATTTATATTATGAGAATGATCATAAGGTAGTTTGGGTGTGGTTGGAATATTATTTCCTATCAGGTAAAAAAGAAAGAACGGTGTTGTGTGCTATAATTGTCACAAATAGGTTCATATTAGAATATATTTATATTAAAGTAAATATCTAGGATATAGTAGCAAGTTTTATGCTTCCAAAAGGAAAGAAAAGGATGTGATCCATAAGAAGGTCAGTTTTAAGCATGAGGATAATAAAGTGTGGAGGCCCAATTCATCTAAGGTGGAAGGAAATGTAGCAAAGACTATTCTACGAAAGTAGATATACGATGAAAGTAAAAATATAGTCAAGGATGATGATCAAGAAAATGAGGTAAAGAGAACTGATTCTAAATCTAATATTTAGAGTATGAAATTTGAACAACCAAGGCATGATAAGGAGGAAATCAAGTTTTTCAATTCTAATACAAGACATAGATGACTGCTAGACCTTATTGTAAATGAAGATAACCACATGTGTTTGTGAGGACTTGAATTAGAAGATAAAGATAATGTAGATGAAATTATTTGACATGAAAATGCAACGAATTTAAAGTGAATTGGAAAATATAAAAGAGGATAGATTTCTTAGGATCATTTCATGACTATATGTTTTTCTAAGTTCTCTAAATGGCTTGTCTATCTTATATAGGATTCTATAATACATTTATCATTTGAAGGAAGCATGATGTATTCTTGAAGATGCATTACCATATGTAGATGTTGATCAAAGTCTTCACAAAATTTACAAGTGTGTGAATAGTCATAGGTAAGTCTATATCTTTCTCTTGACATAAAATCACACACTTTGGGTAATTATCTAGTCTTGATTACATACTACTATTCATATGATTCCAAAGTAAGAATGACACTAATTAACCCATGTCTTTGGCCACCTTCATTTTCTTTATGTTTCTACTTTAAGTCTTACACCCTTGCTCAGCTTTTTCCTTTTCGGTCTTTGCCATTTATCATCCTACACACTAGCACCTAGACCGGGATGTCAATGCCAAGTTCCCTCCTCTAATCTAGGCCTTTCCTCTTTGTTTTTAATCACACTTTTTGGGTCATTTATAGTCATTTGAAAATATTATATTTTTGGAAGTTAGACTTTTCGGGTTAATTATGAAATTCAACTAAGGGAATCATGTAAATATAAAGTTATGTGATCATAATAAGGGACCAAACACTAAGAATTGGCTATCACAACCTAAGGTTACATCCATGAAATGCATCTAAGAGCTTCATTTCATCTATCTAGCTCCATCAAAAGAGACACAAGGGATGGTTTTTGCATCACAATTCATAGGAGGGAACTTCATTTTATTCCATGCACACATTTATTACATTCTACACTGGTTATTTTCTCACTATCCACGTGTAACTAGCACAAGAGAAATCTAGGGCATAATTTTGTATACACAAAAAGAAAACTACGTTGGGTTTGAGATGTAGTGTTTTTCTTAGTTGTAATTCCACCATTATGGTGGCTGAGGAAAGTCTAATCTTTATTTTTGTGATTTGATGTCTCTTTAAGGGTTTTGTAGGTCTATAATTCTTTATAGGTTTATTACGAGCTCAGTGATTATTGTGTGAATCCATAGAAATAAAAGGTGAGAATTATTGAACATATTGTGACTGTGAGAAATTTGGTTTTCTGAGCATTTTTGTAGACTTAGACACCCAGAATCAGTACCCAAGCATCCGCGGGTGCCAATATCCTTATTCAGTGCCCCTGTCTAACATGTTCCTATAATTTTGTAAATTTATGGGCTCCAGTGTGATGGTCAAGGATTTAAATTTTTTTTGTCATCCATCTCTCTGCACTTTCCATAACTTGGAAAATCATCTAGGGAATTTAATCCTTATTTTTATATTAGGTTTTCATTATTTATTTCATAGTTTGTTTTAGCATTTTTCTCGTATTTCATTATTGCATTCATGAAATTCTATTATAGCATCAGATTAAGATTTTGTATTTACATTTTAGCATAATCATTTTGGTGAACCCAAACTCAATCTTAATACTCTTAGGTTCCTCATCCATTTAGGTTATTCCGATCATGAATATTTGTATCCATGCTTATCTGCATAATCACCCAGATTGTATCATTTATCTCAAAATGTATGTAGCTACTACTTGTATTCCTCCTCACACATCACCTGACTATGTATACCATAAGGTTACTTATGCCTTATCTCTTAATGACGATAAAATAAATTTCACATCGATGAGTTACATTCCCAAGCGGTCTTGCTAGAGCATGACCTCACCTTACAATATATTTAGGGTTGTAATAATAGTTTTGAGTCAAATGCACCTTAGTTGATAATGGATTCAACCTTAACATATGTAGCATAGCCTTTATTCATCACTTAGGTCTTTCGGATAGTTCTTTATCTCCTTCATAAGTATCCATTCATGGCTTTGAAAAGATCCCCAAGTGTGTCTTAGGGATTATTAACCTCCCCGTCGCTATTGGTCCATGTAGACTCACTATTCCCTTTTATGTAATACTTAATAACCTTAGTTATAATATTTTTACTTGAGCGGGCATGGATTTATGCCATGCATGCGAGTCCCTCTACTCTGGATACAATACTTAAGTTTCATTATGAGAGAGTATTTTTATTTCTGGATGACCCATCACCTTTCATATATTTCCATTGTATTGAACAATTTATGATACTTCTAGTTATTTTTATGCCACTCAAGACTTTTTGAGAAATGGATTAGGATATGAATGCTTGTGCCATTATGGATTCTTCAATACAAGCTCGGTCAACAATAACTTCAAACAACAACACTTTGGGATCTTCCCACACAATCTCATAAATTTAGATTAGGATATCATCCCCACCTATCCCTCCTTCAGAATTTTATACCACCTTACACACCTCTTCACTTCCTCTCATCCATCCTGAACTCATTAGTGATAATGCCTCTACCATTTGGGATACTTTAGACACTTTTTTCATTGATGATTCTCTCTTAGAACACATGGGGATTTATGATCACTTTTCTTCCTTTCGACATAAGAGGCATTCTCCACTGTCACTTCAAACTACCACCTAATTTGAAGAGTCCGATACACCTACTAATCGAGCCAATCCTCCCGACACCATTCCTACATATTCATACATCAAAGATAAGTTTTCCATTCTAAATGAATAAAGCATTCAATATAAATTTAGAACACCAGAGAATCCCCGCATAGATTTGTGTTCTTCCTCTCTCATGCCTAGCAAAAAAAATTTATCAAGAAAGTATTGCACGGATTCTCTAAAATTAATTTATGGTAATATAGTGATATTCCCTATATTAATCCATCTGTTGCAATGTATAACATTTTTCTTAACCCCATTGCAAAACTGTCCAATTTGAAATCCACAAAATGCACCCAAACGTGGCACTCCTAGTCAAGGAAGATATCCAAAAACTACTCGACTTTGGTTTTATTCATGCTACTAATTATACTTAATGGGTATATAATATCATACCCATCATCAAACTAAATGGCCACATCCATCATGGCACCAATTTTTACAATTTAAATAAATCTTTTCCCAACCATAGTTTCCCCTTGCCTCATATTGACGTTATTATCGACTTTAGTACTAGCTATGATATCCTCTCTTTCATGGATGGTTTCATAGGCTACAATCAAATCAAAATCAACCCTAATGATCAAGAGAAAAAATATTTCACCACACCATGGGGAATTTTTTGTTACACTATAATTCCCTTTGGCCTTAAAAATGTTGCAACCACATACCAACAAATGATGACACACATATTTCATGATTATATCCACAAGATTATCAAATATTATGTTAATTACATATTAGCTAAGTCTAGATGTTGTTCCACCAATACAAGATATCTATAAACACTATTTTAATGCTTATGTCAATACCACGTACACCTGAATCCCAAAAGAAATTATTTTTGGGGTCACAAATGGTAAACTCCTTAGATATATCATCTTGCAATGTGGCATTGAAATCTACCCCAACAAGAATAAATACATTGTCAACATGCCTCCACCTAAAAATTTACATATACTCAGATCATTATAAGGAAAAATTAAAGCTATCTAGTGATTCATTACACAACTTGCTGATAAAATGTAGCCATTTACATGTATTATGAATAAATATACTAAATTCTTATGGGACGCAAAATCCCAACACTCATTTGATGACATAAAATCATATCTTTTAGAACCACGTTTATTAATGCCTCTACTAGCCGACTGACCTTTCTTATTATACATTTCCATAAAATTTCATGCCTTAGAGGCTCTACTTGCACAACATGATGATTCTCAATGTGAAAGAGAAATCTATGACATTAGTCAAACATTACACTCTTATAAATGTAATTGTACCTACATCGAGTCCTATGTCTCACCTTTTCTTGGTCACACATAAATTGCGTTATTATCTTCTTAACAATGAGGTACATATCATCACTAAGGTGGATCCTTTACGATACCTCTTTTCCCATATCCATATATTGGGATGTCTAACACTTTGGGTTATACTTCTCACTGAATTTTATTTCAAGTTCATACAACAAAAATTAATTGAAGGCCTAGTCATCATCAATTAATTAGCTACAACACCCCTTCCGATACATCTCCTATTTATAAATCCTTCCACAATGATTTCAAAACCTTTAATATTGATTTTAACACATGGAAAATTTATCGTAATGGGTCTCGTTATCATTCGGTGCACAAGACGCGAGATAGTATTCATCACCCCATAAGGTGATCCATTCCCCTTTACATATAGATTATGGTTTTCATGTAGAAATAACATCATTGGATTTCTCACCACTCAAAAACTACTAATTTACAACCTATGTATACATGGTTATTAAAAATTGTCAAAAATCAAGTAAATGATATAAAACACAAAAGAGGAACACTTAATCCCATACTACATACTTGTCAAAAATATCTTTCATACATTTGATTATTACTCTATTACTACCATTACTCGTAAGGATCATTTTCATGTGTATGTCATTGCTAGTGTGACATCAATCATCCGACAAGATATTACAAATAAGAAAGACAAATTCATCATTACACACTTGTGACATCCTTCTATCTCTGATTTACCTCTTCTAACTTGTGTTATCACGCACATTCACAAAAATCTTGAATGGTTTACTCCTATTTATAATTTATTATATAAATAGGCCATTCAATATACTCTGCAACCTCGTGCAATTTGATGTTTATGACGTGCGGCTACTTGTTATGTCATCATTGGCACAAAACTATTAAAACATGCACTTTATGGTTGACTCTTGCATTGCTTAGGGGTTTCCAATATACCTATTGCTCTTTCAAAATCCATGATAGCATGTATGATGGTCATTTGTTTTCCAAAGCCATATCTCAATAGAATTTACATTAAGAATATTATTAGCCCACCATGGAACAAGATTTCCTCGAATATGCTACTCATTACGAGAAGTGTCAAAAGCATGGAAACCTCCATCACACACCTGCCTATGACCTCCAACTAATTTCTCCTACTTGTTCATTCTCTCTTTGGGGATTAGACCTCATTTCCATGATAAATCTTGAATTCATTGATTGAAATAAGTTTGTTATTATTGATCCTGAATATTTTACTAAATGGGTTGAAGAATCCCCACTATGAACAAGAAATTGTATCTTTGAAATTTATGGTTTCCTCACCACGCGTATCATTACATGCTTTGGTGTTCCCTCCTCCATTATCACTAATAATGGATCGTCCTTTAAAAATAAGGATGTTAAAAATATTTTTGCAAAGTTCAAAATCAAAAAATCATTGTCTACTCCTTATTATTCGCAAGGAAATCGCCAAGCTGAAGCTACCAACAAAACTATTGTCAAAATATTACACAAGAAAATTTATTCTAGTGGTGATGAATATCCCAATATACTATTTTATGCTCTTTGTGCTTATCATTTTAGTGTGCATACACCTACTAATGTAACTCCTTTTTCCTTAGTTTATGGTATTGAGTCCATCGTCCAGCTCGAACTTGAAATACCCTCATTACATGTTTTTCTCAAGGGTATAATTAAATATTATACATATCATGAAAACCATTTACATGAGTTAAAAGTTTTATACCCCCATTACATCCAAGAACTCAAACATATTTGTGCATACCAGTCTCGCATGTCATGCACTCATATAATAAAAAAACTCATCCTTGAAAATACAACATAGGTAACCTTGTCTTAAAAGAGAATCACAAGAGTAAAAATGTGAAGCTCATCTTAAATGAATATTTAATCCTAATTGTCTTTGTTCTTATGTTATCACTAAAAATTTGGCGGTGGAGTTAATCACCTTGTCATTCTTTTAGGAAGCCACCGAAAAACTCACTCAATGTCATGCATCTTAAAAAATACTACACCTAAAGAAAATGTCATTCCCCTATGACACACTATATTTCCATGTTTCATAATCGAATGCTAAGGGTATACATATAAAAATTGACCTCATAAACTCATATGTTCAATCACTCACTCATTAACACACTATACAAACATTAGATCATTTCGTGATGACACACTCTTATTTATGGTTCATTCTTGAATGTTGAGGAGAATAAATAAATGAACCTTATTGCATAAATACACATCCACTCGGGGAATAATCCTCCTACATTCAAACTACATTCCATTCTATGTCATCCACACCATAATCCATCTCTTGGTCACATTTACTCTTTCTTACTTATGGTTGCATATGTTCATTTTATTCCACATTCTAGATAGATATCTTGTATGTTATTATCCTTTTCCATACACACATGTGAGTTTACTTTCCTTTCTAGTTATGGTCACATATTATATAGATCCATTACATGCGGTATGGATGTTTGGCATAACACCTAGTACTAATCCCATAGTGGCTCCATGGGCCATCAACTTTTGTATATTATAGGTGTTATTTTTTCATTTTGTTTCATAACACACTAGTCTCTCAAATTATACACATTATGACAAACTTATCTTTCTAACATGCAAATGGTTACTTCATGTGAAACATTTTTATGAAGGGATACTTTCTTCCATGATTTTTTTACAGTATCTTCCATTGTATGTTATTATGTGTAGGATTTTACCTTTGTTTTGTGTGAACACTTGTCTATTTTCGGCCATTATGACCTTGATTTTCTTGCGACATCATGATTGATGTACCCTATTTTCAAATCACTTTTTTCACTATACTTTGTCTTCTACTTGTGTATTAGCTTATACATTGACTGCATAGCTTACATTTTGTCTTTTACATGAGTGTTTGTATGTTCTTGTACTAACACTCGTTTTCCTAGCCACTTGTCTACGTGTGCCTGGGTTTCTACTAAACACATTCCCTTCCCCTGCAGGGCACAATTCAACATAGTGATTGGTATTATTTTGGGCCACATACTCCTTTAGTGATGTTCTATGCACCCTAAATGAGGGGGAACATATGGGTTAATTAATCATCCCATATAGAGCTACACACAACACAACATGGTACTGATACAACACAGTTTCAGTTTCACATAAGGATTACAATTATAATTGGGTCCTTAGCACAATGAGCTTTCCTGGAAGCCCAAAACTAGGAGAAATACATCGACCTTTCTTGGAATGTGAGTAACTAGGGGGAAATTATACAAATATTTGACATGTCACGGAGGATTTATATAGCGAAAAAAATCCTTTGCACTAGAAATTTACATGGTAGAGATTCCTTTGCACATACACACAATTTGCAGTGGTGTTTTACATAGAGAAAATAGTTAAAGGTTGGAAAATAACACTAGAATGTTCTCCCTACACTTCTCTCATTACATTCGCATGAGATTTCCTGAAAAACTCACTCGTCAAAATCATATTCTCGATACTTTCTACACCTTTTTTCTCATCATGGATTAGGTGCACATGTTCCTTTTTAACATTTTCACACTTTATATACTTTATTTACACATTTTTGTATATTTTGATCATGTAAATGCATATTTGACAAATTTTTAGATTCTCTTTTAAAGGTCCATCTCGTATGGGAATCGGTGATGAACATTACCACAAAAACAACACCAATAACAACAACATCATGCATATCAACATCAACAAGTACATCATGATATCTACACTTGTGTTTCTACCCTGGGTACATTTTCATCATCATGTTTCTATACTTCCTCATCCATAGCATCCAAACTTCACATTTTTATCATTTCATGCTTTGTCTCATCCCTCAGCATGTTTCCTACATAAATCTACATGGAGATGAGGTACACATCTCTATGTACTTTATGTTAACAAAATTTTCAGTCACCAACATAAAGTGGGGGTAAATGTAGACGTAAAATCACACACTTTGGGTAATTATCCAGTCCAGGATTACAAAATACTATTCATATGATTCCTAAGTAAGAATGATAATAATTAACCCATGTATTTGGCCTCCTTTCTTTTATTTTTGTTGCTACTTTTAGTCTTAAAACCTTACTTTCTCGGTCTACATTTTCCTTCTTTTTTATTTTTCATATGTTAACCTAAAACCTCAATAGTAGTGTGGGATTTAGGATGTTCGAACTTCTACTATGGATGTACATGGGAAAAGTAAATGGATCTAAAATATTAACAAAAATGGAAAACACGAGACTGATTTCATTCCAAGATTCAATATTTATTCGTTTATAAGAATTCATTACATTAGTCTCAAATACATTCATATTATTCTCATTCTATCTCATACAATTCTCTCAATATGGCACTCACATATTCATTTTTTATGTTGCGCCCATACACAAAAATAAAAATTACAATAAATATATAAAATACATAACATCTAAAATTTTCTTCTTTTGATTTGTGCCTCTATCATATTCTGTTGTGTTCGACTCGGGTTATATTCATTCAACAACTTTATGTCATATTCTACAGATTTTTATAGTGTAACGCATATTTTTCCAAAGATATCTTGATGCTTTCTCTATATCTTGTGATTGTATCTTGTTTGCAACAACTTTCTTCTTTGTCTCATGGCTTGATCCAACTCTCGTGGCTAGTTACTAAATTCTCTAGATGTTTCCTTAACTCCATGGATATTTTAAAATGTGATGAATAACCCTATCAACATCATCCCCAAAATTAAACTTTGTCTCATCCTTGACATAACACTAGATGAAGAACCATATTTTCCAACTCTTGTTAAAAAAATTATCTGTCTACTTCTTTCACCCAAAATTGGGCATCACCACCCGAAACTTCGACGCCTAGCGTAGGAAGGATTCCCTTGCTTGACTCATTTGAATGGTCTTACAAGACACCATCTTAAGATACCATATGTATCAACCCAAAAAAACTTAAATGTCTGGTGCATGGAAGAGTTCTTTTGCTCGACTCACTCAACTAGACTTATGAGACGTCATGCCTCTTACTTTCCTTTATAGTGGAGGTTGACGGATTTAATTTGTAATCTATGGGGTTATGTTCTTCTTAAAATTTTACCATAAATCAAGATGAATGTTAATTTGATTTACCCATTCTTGTAGCTATGCATTTTCTTGGATCAATGGAAGAATTTCCAAGGGTGGTGGATTTTCTTGAATTTGACTCCATATTTGTTGAGAAATTGTGACCTCTTGTTGCATTATGATTATGGCTTTGTCCATCATATTGTTGCATTCTTGCATCTTTGTGATCTTTTCCATCCACATTCATTACTTGGTCTAATATGTCTTTGTGAGTTCAATAAGCTTTGTTCTTTGAGTTATTTGTTTGTTTGTAATTCTACTACTTTGGCCACTTCTTAATTTGACCACTAATTTCCAATCTTTGCAAATTTTTCCTCTCCATTTGTGCCAATGTTATTAGTTCTAAGCTTCAATGGCTAATAGTAATATTTTTGGTCTTCCTCCTTGGTTTCTACCACTTCTCTTTCACATGCTATTGTTTTTACCTTGGATTCTATCGATTTTCTTCTCTCTCTTTTTTTCTATAGTATAATAGTGTGCCATCTCTTGAATTATGCTCACACTTTCTTCAGTTGTTGGTGCCTTAGTTTCTTATTTTTATTTCAAGTATTGTCATGTTACTTCTTTAGGAGTTAGAAATAAGAAGGTTATGCTCTTTTGTAGATCCCATAGGATGTTTAGATCTCGTGTCTCAAAAATTAAATGTATAACAGAATTCTTTGAAAATTTGATCCCAATTCCTTGTTAAACATTTGAATTCTTAGTGCATGTACCAAGACTGGGGTATGGGTCCTAGAGTCCACAAAAACATTTGGGTCCATACTAATGTGGAATTCTCTCCACAAATTTGTCAATGTCATTCACAAATATGAATATTCCTTTGTGGATCAATTTCACTGTATATTCAAGCATCATTGTATAATAACCATCACTCTCCAAATATTTCATTTTGAGAAATGTGGTAAATGAGTTCCAATGATATATGCTTGGTTTATGAGTCTCCCACAAAACCACAACATTTATTGTTAGGGTGTTATCCAAGGCCTCCATTATGGATTTTTTTTAGGAATATCCTCTCCATTATCTTAATATACCCTACTAAATCTCCAAATCCTAACTATTTTGGTTGGGTTTTGTGTGACGCTATGTGGCTTAATTTGTACACGCGTTTGAGTAGTGATCATCATCATCTTCAAATTGATCACATATGGGAGAAAAAATTTCTTAATCAATATTTGTAGTCTCATTGTCCAAAGTGATTAGTCATGGTGAGATCCTTTTTGATAATGTAGTTTTCTTGTCCTTGATTATGGAAATCCATGTATCTAGACTTCAATAACATTATCTAAAGTATCACTGTTAGCTTCAATTTTAACTGAAATTTCACCATATGAATTTGGGTTGAATTCCTTATCAATCTTGGTGAAATTATTAAATGTATATAATCCTCTAATATCATCAGATTCTTCTTCTTTAGTATCGTACCAAACTTTTTCCACCCATGCGGAACTCATTCCTGCATATAAGGGTATATGTACACATATGCCATTTTCTTAGAGTGTCACTTATTCTTCTTCTGAATTGAGTGTTCCATTACAATCCATGAACCACTCTAAAGCTAGGATAACATTATAAGAAGGATTCAAAGCTATATTTTCTACCACCTCAAAATTGAATCGCTTCTTTATTCCCATGACATTTACTTCAAAAATTTCAATGTTCCTAATGGTTTTCTCGCATGATCCATTTGATAAGCCAATAAATTACTTGGCATGTTCCAAAAGAGGCCTACCTAGTCTCTCCCATATGGTATTTGACATCATGTTTACATCCATGCCAAGGTCTAATAACACTCTAGTGATGGTTGTATTAAATATATCAATGTCCGGATAGATGGTGGATTTGCATTATGTATGATGGGTATGAAACACATTTCTTTTCTTTTTATTATGTCTTGTTTCAATTCTTTGTAAATGAAAAATATTTTCCTACTTATTCTAGTATTTTCTAAATTGTTTTATTTTCTCTACTAGACCATTGTTGATTGTTAGTTTAGCTATTTCCTTTAAGGAAAGGAGCTCTTCCTCCAAAAATAGTTTTTCTCCTTTTCTTCCCGGGCTTGTGCATCTTTCACCAATGCCCTAATTTTTTCAACTTATTTCATATAGAGATTTGGTCTAATCTCTTGAAAGTCCCATTCATCATCACTTGAAGAATTATCCTTTTACATTAACTTTGATTATATTCTTCTTTTTAGGTGCAACTTCATTCTTTGTGGTGCTCATGGTAGTAACTACTACTCTATATCTAGGCTCCTCAATGTTTTTTCCTACATTGGTTACCTTGCTTCTCAAATAACTTTCTTTGGCTTCTTATTTCTTATCCTCTTTTGTTCATCTACTTTTTGAGCTTAATTCTCTCATGTATTTATCTTTGGCTATTGTATCCTCATCCCATGGAATTCTAGTAAGATGTTGTAGATGTTTCTGTCCATATTTTCCCAAAGCTTCTAACTTTGTTCCTCCACTCCTATAAAACTGCGTGGATTTAGGAAAATTGAATGAATCATGCCTTATTTCATGACGAAGCTACAAGGATCAGATCTATACAATTCCTTGATACGTTTCCATCTTGGTCACACTTATAGCAGTTTATTGGTCTTCTCTTAATATCCACCTCCTTGGTTTTCCTATAACCTCCGTGGTAACCTTTATCGTTGTAATCTTGATAACCTCTTCCTCCTTGGTAATTTCCATATTTTCCTCTATATCCTCCTCAATAACAACCTCTATAACCTCCCCTATAGCCTCCTTTGTATCCCATGCGGTATCCTTCATCATTATATCCTTAGTAATTTGGATTATAATGTATTCTATGATAGCTAGCTCCAAATTATGGCTATCCAACTTGTTTGTTTGAGTACCGAGGTGTAGTTAGTGTTGGTTTTAAGGGTGGTGGGTTTTTGTAAGCATCATTTCTAGTACGGGGGAGGATTGGATGTTTTAGTCTATCTTGCGGCCATTTCTCTTCTAGTATTATAATATTTTAAATCTTCCAGGTGCCTCTACGGAGGGGGCAACTATTATGGTAATTGTTGTACAAACTACATGCAGTGTAATATATCAATTGATTAGTTAGAGGTGCCACTTCTAGTAATGGACATGTATCCTATGTGTGTTGGTCTCATAGTCTACAAATATTGCACCATGTTCATTTTGAGGTGGATATATTGCAAGAAGATGCTCTCTGTGAGGAATTGTATCTAACCACGGCTGCTCTTTTGCTCTCTCCAAGTGAGGAATTTATATTCTACTATTCCCTTCATCATAGGATATAGTACACCAAATATTTGGCTTTAAATGAATCCTTGGAGGTGAAATTTTTCTAATCTCTTCATTCTTCTGGATTTCTTGTTGAAGTTTTAGTTTTTCTAACTCTAGTTTTACTCTTTCCAGCTTTTATTTTTACCGAAGTTTCCCATTCTCTTCGCCATGGCTGAGACTCTAATCTAATTTCAATCTGTATTGCCTCAAAAATTATTTTAAACTATGGCCCATAAAGTGTTCCTATGATATAGGGAAGAAGTCTTGAATTGAACCATTCGATGCATTGTTTATCTATGAGAGGATATTCTAACTTCTTAGGAGTAGTTTTGAATCAATGGAAAAATTGCTTAATTATTTCCTTCTCTCCTTGAATGAGGTCTCTCATTTTTCTTACCCCCTATAATGGTGCTTCTAGAAAATGGAATTCTTTCCTTAATTCCTTTTCAATATCATCCCATTCCTTGTTTCATTGGGATTTTGTTTTCATGTACCATCTCAACATGTCTTAGCTCATGGTGTTGATAAATTATTTTAATTTGACTATGTTAGCCATGATTTTTATGTTCTTCCACTAAATCTCTAATAAGAATTTTTTTTGTACAAAATCACTTGTGTCTTAATCAAACAAAGGGAAATTTGACCTTTTATGCCATCCTTCCGACTAGTTGAGAATGTCTTTAAAGTATATTAGGTGTCTGTTGTTTCACTGGTTTCACCTTTTTTTCTTGGTTCTGGGACTTTACCAAGTTATTATTTCTTCCTTTGTCACTAGATAACTCGAAATCAAAATAAAATTCTCCTAACAATTCTCTAAATTATTTTACAATTTCTTGTCTATTCAGACTCTCTTCTTGCAATATTTGATATCTTTCGTCCAAGATTTCTCTTTTTCTATCCTTCAAATAGGAATTTCAAGTGGCACATGGAATGGTGACCATTCTGAGGATTCATCTCCTTTGCGCTTTTCTAGTGGTTAGGGGCCATGTCTCTAATTGATGACTCTTCATGACTATCCTTCTCCATAACTACCTTCCTATCTTAATTATTTCTTAAATTGTCTATTTCTTATAATCCCTTGTCACTCCTCTTCTTCTTCTTTTTTTCTTCCTCTTTTTCTTGTTTTTCTTATCTATCTCCCTCCTCATTTATTTTTTCTTATGTATCTATCTTTTATTCATCTTAATTCTCCATATTTTCTTATTCTTTGTCTTCTTCATCTACTAATTTTATTTTCTCTCCAAATTATTCTATTAATTCCTTCATTCTATTAGCTTCATATTTTCCTTCACCCTTTTCTTTAATCAATAATGATTTTTAATTTCCTCTGCTTCCCAACCTTCTGCTTCCAATACCCTCTTAAAATATGGTTCTAAACCTCCTACTAGTTGTTGTAAATGTCTCATTCAAATAGCTTTTCTTGTTATCACTTGTTGAAATGTACTTTCTATAGTGTATTGTATCATGAGGTTCTATTGGGTAATGAAGCCATGTTGGTATCCTCCTGGTGCATGTATTATAGATAGCCTTTTTATATCCACCTCTGTTTCCAGGTGAGCCAATTACTAGCCTCCACTTGAAGTGGGTGTTTCTTTCTTTTCTTTATTTTGAGGTTTATTCAACTTCTCCTTTCTTTCCTTTATGTTCTTTTCTCTTTCCTCTCTTTCAAATTTTTCAATCTCTATCTTCCCTTTTAATTCTTTTTTCTAGGAGCTAACCTTTCTCTCTCTTCCATCCTTCTCATTTTAGTTATTTTTCTCAAATTACTAACTCCCCTTAATTCTCTTAATTCTTTTTTGCCAACTATATATTTTTTCTATCTTTTTCCTTTTCCCATGTCATCCTATTTTTGCCACTCGGACCAAAACCCAATTAATTTTGATAATTCATGTCTCTTGGATTGCCCCCTTCATGTACGTCATCTCACGGTGTCTTTCCTATAAAATAACTTGACCGCGATTTTAATTAATCCCTTTTCTATCATCAAAAAATTAACTAAGAATGGAACTAATTTGAGAAAATGACCTCTTAATCCACTTAAAACATCACCCTTCTTTTAATTAAAACTAGTCTAACCATGTATGTCCTAGGTAATTATGTATGAATCTAGGGTAGTCTCATACCAATGATCAATTTCCCTCAAGGTTCATCTAAGTGATTAAATATAGTTAAATTTCCAACAGTCCACTTGAAAGGTTCTCTAAAATTTAATCTATACCAATCTATTTTTTATGGCATGAGCTAAAATACATGGCCACAAAAAATGTGGAAACTAAGTCAAAAATTATTCACCATATTCTCTTAATACTTTTGATTATTTTTCTTTGTATGACGCCTTTAGTATTTTTTCTTATCCCTTCACAAATATATGAATTTATTTTTCCTACTAATCTTCTATATATATCAGTGTTGGTTTCCAATATCATGGTGGTGACATTTTTCCAGAAATCCTCTTAACAAAAGGATACCTGGGCTCAAACACCAAATGGTGACCTAAAACCCCAACAGGAGTGTGGGATTTAGGACACTTGACCCTCTATTAAATATGTAATTGGGAAAATTAAATGGATCTAAAATATTACCAAAAATGGAAAACACATAACAAATTCCATCCCAAGCTTCAATCTTTATTCATTTCTAAGAATTCATTACATTAGTCTCAATTACATTCATATTCTTCTCATTCTATCTCATACAATTAATTCATTATATAATTATCTTAATATTGAATTCACATATTCATTTCTTATGTCCCGCCCATATACAAAAATTTAATTACAATAAATATGAAAAATGGATAACATCCAAAAGTCACTTTTATTGATTCATGCCTCTGTTGGATTTTGTTGTGTTCGACATGGTTTTTCTTCATTCTCAGATTTATTTCAGCTTCGGTGGCTTCCAATAGTGTAATGCATATTTTTATAGTATCTTGTGCCTTTCTCTAAATCTTGCAGCTTTATCTATTTTATGGTTTCTTGCTTCCTTGTCTTACGGCTTGATCAAACTCTCTATAGCTAGTTAATGACTTTGGTGGTTGTTTCCTTAACTCTGTGGCTATCTCAAAATGCAATGAATAACCCTATCAACATCATCCTAGACACCAACACCCATACTAGGATGTCGGTGTCATGCACCGTCGTCAAATGTTCCCCTATCTTTTTGTACTTTACTCAATCCTTTTGGGTCCTTTCTAGGCATTTGAGCATCTTATATTTTTGTTAGTCAACCTTCTTGAGGTTGATTTCAAAATTCAAGCAAGGAATGATATAAATATAATGTTATGTGATCATAATAAGGGACCAGGACACTAAGCATTAGCTATCACCACCTAAGGTTGCATCCATCTAAGGCATCTAAGAGCACCATTACATCCATCTAACTCCATCACAAGAGACACAAGGGTTTTTTTTTCAGTATCACACTTCATAGGAGGAAGTTCCTTTTATTTCATTTACATATTTATTACATCTAGAAACTTTCTCTTTATCCACTTGTGAATCACACAAGAACAACCTAGGGCATAATTCTACACACACACAAAGAACTACATTGGGTTTGAGATGCGAGTGTAATGTGTAGTTGTAATTCCACCATTTTGGTAGCTAAGGAAATTTTGAACCCTCATTCAACATGTTTATTTTTTGGGATTTGATGTCTATTTGAGGGTTTCATGGGTCTATACTTCTTTACGGTTTATTTTGATTTATACAATCATTGTGCAAATTTGTAGCAAGAAAAGGTGAGCATTAATGAACATCTTATGACCATTAGATTTTAGGTTTATATGACTTTTCACAAACCCATGCACCTATAATTAGTACTCGGAAACCCACGGTTTTCCTTTTCCTTCTCTAGGAACCCCTATCCATCTTGTTCCACCACTTATGCAATTTTATAAGATCCAGGAACCCTTGTCCAACTTGTCTTAGTTTGGTCTTTCCTGTTAGTTGGATATTTAAATGGTCTCGACATTGTCAAAAGTAGTTTTGAAGGAGTTCACATATGAAAATATATGTGTTGCAAGTAAGAAATAAGCATTAAATTGTAAATGGATTAAGTCTCTTTATCTCATAGTCTTTGTCAACGATCAAGTAGGTTTTCACATACATAGTGTGTCCCCGAGGTCTTACAACAAACAAAGTGCTATATCATTAAGTAATCGGTATGAAGACGTGCTTGGGTTTTGAAAGTGGTGATGCGAGTCATCTAGAATTTCCTTAGTCTCATAGTGGAAAGTTTTTGGTTGAAACAAGGAATGAAGTAAGGTATGTGATAGTATTTAAAGAATTATATGTTATGGTGGTCTCAAGTGAACATCATGGAGTCAATATATAGGTATTATTTGACTCATTAGAAAGGTCCTCAAGTATGTTGACAAAAATATCAAGGTATGCAAGTCTAAGATCCTAAATGAATTCTAAAATTTAGGCATAAATTGATTGAAGAAGCTAATGTTATTATTGTAAGGTATCATTTCTTTGTGGAAATGGTATAACAAAGCCTTTAAGTCTTATTTTGAGATACTATTATGAACTCCTATGAAGATGGTTAAGGGTAGTTTTAGTCATGATGACTATTGAGCTTATAAAAATAGGGTGGTATTTGTGTCTATGATTCCAACGGTTTGAGGTAATTTTGGTTGAGCATATCATTCTAGGGAATAAGATCCCATAGTGATTAGGATGAACGTATAATAACATATTGTGTTTGATTTCATATGGAGTGATAATTTCATGAATATGTATGTGACTGCTTTTATATCAAGGATTTAGTTTTTCAAGTTGATTCAAGAGGTCTATAAATTGATGAGAAGTCTAAGGAGGTAGAGTATTAATCAATAAGAAGAGGAACTTGTTTTATCTCTGTAGATATCTGTAGTTTGATCAAAGCACTATTACTCTTAATATTACAATAATGATTATCCTTCTTGCAAATTGACGTAATACCTTAAGTTAGACCTATCTAAATCCCCTCTTACGACACTCTTTTGGTTGTATTCCTCTTGTAAATCAATTAAGCAGGCTAATATAGCCTTTTATTGACTAAACCATCTTCTCATTCCCTTCTAGACTACTTCTAATAGCTTTCTAGACTATCAATCCATTTCATTGGATTGATTAGACCTCTCAAAACTCTCCCAAAACCCTAATTCCTCTCTAAGAAGGATTAATCAGCCTAGACCTAGGTTAATTATGCTAAACCATGATTAGCCTCTTCTAAACCTCGTCAAATATTACTTTGACTTCGTAATCAACCTTTTGGTTTATCCTTTAGTCCCAGATGCACCAAAATTCACCCACTTTCCCAAATAGAAAAATATAAATAGCCCACCACCCCCTCTCATTTCTAAGAACTCTCCTTCTTCCTAAAATAAACTATAACATTTTTCTTAGTGTTAAGATTTATTTCATTTCTTGTATTTGAGATATTGTTTTTTCCATTGTACTACACACCAAGCATTGAGTAAATGGGAAGAACCATTGGCCTTGAAGCCATTAATGGTGAGCTCCCATTCTTATAATCACATAATCTGTTGCTTAGAATCTTCTTATGTTCATTTTCAAGCTTTCAAGAGCAAAGGATTACTAAATATGCTATATTTTCTTGTTTATTTTAATATTAATGTATGCAAAGTGATGAATCCTTGTTTATCTCTTATCGATGGTCCAGTGACTAGTTTTTTAAAATCCTTTGGGGTTTCTTCAAAGATTCTTACCCCATGTTCATGGCTTTTACACTTTTTCATTGAACACATTTGGCATGCCGGTGGGACACTTAGTCAATCCTCCATTAATGGGGTCATTTTGAAGCTTTTATTTCAGTTTCTAACTATTTACATTTTTTACGGTTAAATATTTTACCTTGAGATTTTAGCTAGGTTTTATGTAGTTAACCCTTATTTTCATGCTTCTTTGTTAAGTTTATTCTAAAAATTTCATTTAATGTCTAATTTATAAATTTTTGACACTTTTAAAATTTTATTTTCCATGTTTTTGGTGGTTTTTCGGGTAAGGGCACATACACTTTTCTCACAACGCAAGTGCCTTCAAACTATAATTTTTAGAAAAGGTGTGCAAGTACAGCAGGCACACATGCCCAAATCATAGCACACATTCCCTTCTACCGACACAAACACCCTCAGTAACTTGTCATTTTTACTAGGGACATAAACACCCAAACCCACATGCATGCACCCTATGTATTCTTGGCCCTCTGTCAAATAATTCCTACCAGTGCACACACACCCAAAATATGACACATACACCATTTTTCTAGTGCAACCATACCTCTTCCAATGCACACACACTATCATAGTTTTTACCTTTTTTTACTACCTGCGTAGGCACCTACTCTTTGGCACATACATACTTACCTTAGCGCATGCATCTCTCGAGTAAGCGCAGAACCCCGTAGATCCACTAGGTTTACAAAGAGGGGTGTAGGTACCCAAACCCACGTGCACATGCCTAAAAAAATGCACATACACCTTTAAGGGGGTGCAAGTATCTCTATTTGATCCATATTTGTTCACATAAGTTTTAGTACTCCTAGTTCAGTCATATCTTTTGGCTTGTTGACCCGTTTGAAGAGTTTAAATATGCATCGAAAAGAGAATGAAGTGAAATTTGTGATAGTAGTTCCAAAATTAATATACCTTCAATGTCATTACTTCTATCATAAAACTCCCAAAGTACACTTTGGAGGCCTCCAAAATGTAAAATACTAAAAACCGTTGAAAAGCGCTAAAAATGGATTTTTGGAATTTCCTAATTTTTCTTAGTTTTCTAACTTGTTTGCAAGTTCTAACAAGTAATTAAAGGTTTATTTTGGTTTGATTAGACTAAATTAGTTTAAATGTTTCATTTTCTTAGTTAAAAGGGAATTTTCTAAGTGTGTATGCTCTTTTCTCGCACCTTCTGGGTAATATTGGGAATCAAAAACACTTCTAAAAATACCTTATCACTTTTAAAAACACTTACTTTACATTTAAATAATTGGATTAATATTTCAAAGATGGCTAAAATTAACTTTGTCTTTCGAATTATTTTTTCACAAAGGCTTATTTTAGCTGGGTTTTCACGTTGTCTTTGCTCTTCCTTCATGCCTTTTTGGTGATCTTAGGAATCAAAACAACATGCAAAATCTCTTTCTTATTTGATGGAAAATTAATAAATCTTTGCATGTATATCCTAACACTTGTCAAAGAAAGGAGAAATTAAGACAAAACAAAAACCTTCTAATACACTTGTTTTCATATAGTTTCCAAATGGTGTGATACTTAAAAGCACATTAAGTTAAGTAAGATTAAAAAACACACCACTTCACTTCACACTATATTACAGGTTTCAGAAAAGGGTATGTCCCTATCCGCTCAACTGGAATGTAACCCCTTTGGCATAACACCTTAAGTTACAACAATGGTGGTGGTTCCAGTAACCCTAAAGTAATCCATCACTGAGTAACCTCGTGGATGAAATAGGAAGTGCTCCGTTTACCCACTTGACTAGATTTCACATTGTAAGTTAGATTCAAATTTGTTTGTATCGTGACCCAAGTGACAATAAAACCAAACACACTAGTTGTCCATTATATCATAATGGGGTAAAGTAAAGCCAAGATACTCCTAAATAAGTCAATGTGACTCTTTGGGTAAATCGATCTCACTCTTAGACAATTTGTGACACCTAGTTGAGAGATCTTATTAGGGAAGTCATTTTGTCTTGGATCGAACTTTGGTATTTCATTGTTGCATCAAGTAACCATGAAGTGATGACTCACTTGGAATCTAAACCTTATTTCTCAAACAAGGAAAATATCCCAGGTAAGATTGAGCTAAGTGACTTTCATCACAAAATTAAATGATGTCCCACTTAGCTTTGTTTTATTTGTCTTCGGATGAGGTGAAACTCTACCCCAAGTGGCACTTAGTTTATTTTCATCCTTTTGATCTATACCCTTTCATTCTTGTCACCCATTTTTCAGGGTGAGAAGGAAACATACCTCATCTGTTTATAAAAGATATTACTCACGTTTTATCGGTGTTTGTGGTTGGGTTGTTAAATGTCTAAAGTGCATAGGTACATTTTCATATCTTTGATAGTTCTTTGATCTTGATTTCAAGATCTTCTTCACTACTATGATTTTGGTTCATCATTTATCTCTCCTTAAGTTGATTTTTTTCACTCACATTCTAGTCACATAATTTTTGTAAATACATCGTGTTTTCAATTTCTTGAGAACTTGATATAAGTCCCTTTATTGTGTGGTTATGTTGCTTGTGCAACTAAAAAATTCTTGCTATACTCATACTTCATTTCATTTCGACGTCATCTAAGTCTTTTTTAGGGTTTCGGTATTGACTTATATATACCTAAATAATGTCATATCGATACTAACACTTTGTTTTCTCAATTAATGTATCATGATAGTGTTGTTAAGATATACATACTCACAACTTCAATTTTTCAGAAAAATTAGGTTTCATCGGCATTCAAAATGGTTTTAGTACACCTTGTTGGAAGATTGCATCAGTACTACTTTAATATTTAGGCCTTGTTATAATTCTAACTTGACCTACGTATTGATATGATATTGGCACTACCCACTTTGGACCCTTCATCGGAATCATAGTTAGGGTATAACTTGGCAAATATGATAATTTGAGTTATCATTGCATTCGAGTATTCATACAACTGTTCTTTGAATCATAAAAACAATAGCATAACATTACTTCTAAAGCACACTAGTTTATTTCAACATCACATTGAGTGACTTGCACAAACATACGCCTAGGTTTTATGCAAACTTTGAAGAACATTTAGACAAAATCTAGTATCACTTTGACTAGTGATGCCTAGAATCATGTCTAAACAAAATGATTGCGACTTAGGAGAAAATCCTTTTAAATCATTCCCATTTAGCATAAACAACTTAGCACCTCTCTTTTCATAGCTTAAAGACACATAGTCATTGATTGATCATAGTAGAGAGGATTTTGAATCTTTTGAAGAACAACACCAGTTTGACCTAGGTCATTTTGACAAACTCCTTTATTACAACAGGGATCAAATAATTGAAAGAGTCTTATAATTAGGGGCTAGTATTACACAAGAATGTGAAGAAGAAACTAAGTTCATTAATCATAAAATATAAGAACGAAGATCCCTCTTAGACAGATAACCCATTTGACATGAGGTATGCTTATAATTTTGGTCAACATTATAACACCATTGAAGGAGACCCATCTGAACCACTTGGTGATGCATGGTGACCCTATTATAAAGCTTCCTGAAAGTTAAGCTTGAGTGCAAAGCGTCACCACCTCCCAAGTTTGATGAGGAAGAGGATCATTTAATAAAAGAAGATATCCTTCAATAATAGATCCTGACACTGAGCCAAAAATCAACAAACTTAGGCTCTTTAAATATGAACGTATATAAAGACAAAATCAAAATGAAATATAGTGTGTTCCACTTTGATCCGTATAGTGACACGACTTGTAAAGTGTTGAAGATGCAAACACCATTGTCACCTACCAAAGAATAAATCATTGAACGTGAATTATAATCAATGAAAGACACACTTAATACGCTACAAGAGGGAAACATAGGAGATAGTAGAAAATATTTGTATGAAGAACTATGTGCTTACCCCTTCGATAAGGAAATATTATGGAAAACCTTCCCAAAATAATTTACCATTCCTAAATTCGATAAATATAAGTGCAAAGGTGATCCTCATGATCATAGAAAATACTTGTATATGGATCACCAAGAGTTCACATACAATGATAAATTCTTAATAGGACTCTTCCCTCATATCCTAAAGGTACTAAGATCTGAATGGTTCTTTACCATACCTAAGGGCTCCATTACAACATGGGTGTGTTACCAAAAAAATTGTACACAATTATTCTGCGCAACATGGAAAATGATATCACAATGAATAACCTCTGTAATGCAAAGAAAATCCCAATGAGACATTTATGAGAATTTTATAATGATGTAGAGGGTTAACAAGTCATTTCCCTTGTGCCTTGCTAGAAAATTAGCTAGTAATCATATTTGTGCCTAGCTTGAATCCATAGATAACCTTCCATTTACAAATGCATTGTGGCTCTAACTTTGAAGAAATCATAGAGAAGGGAAGTCAAATCGAGAAGGCCCTCATCACAAAGGGAACACTTAAACTGGTTGTCAAAGAAAAACATGAAGAAAAATCCTTAGATAAACTGAAGTTTTTCAACAAAAAAAAACATGTCATTGGAGATGGCATTATGGACTCCAAAAGAGTCCAAGCCGTGCAAACTAGTCCACTTTTAAATCTCTCACAAGGACCTCATCCTAAGGCACCTACCAAATGTGAGTTCATGTCATTAATAGAATCCCTATCTACCATACTAAAAGGGATAAATAACATAAAGATGTTGGAGTACCCAAATGTGATGGTACCATACCCAGAAAATTCTCCAAAACCCATTTGGTTCAAATAGCATGAGTATTGTGACTTCCACCATGTTAAAGGACACAAAATAGATAGGTGTTTAAGACTACGTCATTACATACAAGACCTCATTAAAGAGGGAAAGATCTCCGTAGATTCTCCCCCCGACTTAGGACAAGGTCACAATGAGAAAATGGGTATATTAAAATATCCCTTTCCTAATCATGTGGATAAAAAGAAAAGGAATCCAGATCATGGAAAAACTTCCAATGACTATAGGATTTTCGGTTATATTTATCCCACTAATGATGGTCCATTCAATTCCCTCATAGGATGTATCTGTTCATCTGATGAACATGTCAATACTATTAAGATCCTAGAAAAGAGTTGTGCAGTAGGGACGAGATGTGCTCGTTTAATCATACCATAACCCGTAATTATCTCTTAGGAAGGTCGGTACAATTTGATAGACCAATTAGAGAAACAACCTATTTGGATATCAATTTTAGATTTCCTCAAAATCTCTACTGCCCATAAAAACATACTTTATAAATCACTACAAATTTGGGAGTCTCAACCAATGTATATCACGTGCACCTCCAAGCCATGATTGCACACCTTGACTCTAATGATCATATCACTTTTTATCACACCATAATCCCACGTAACAACCTAGAACACAACTTACCCTTATATCTATAAGTAGTTGTTACCCATCAAAAAATCAAGAGAGTACTTGTGGATGGTGGATCCAGTATAAAAATATGTACTTTGAAGCTGGTTAAGTAGTTAGGCCACTCAGAAATGGATCTAGGTGCCAAAATTATTACAATCACGACCTATGACAATGAGGAGCGAGAGTCAGTAGGCACTATAGTAGTTCCAATGGAAGTAGTGCTGACTTCTCATGATACAATGTTCCATGTTCTTGACTTGGATCTACCATACAACATGCTCTTAGGAAACCCATGGATCCATGCCATGTAGGAGATTCCTTTAAATTTCCATCAATGTATCAATATGTGTCATAGAGGATAGATAATTACCATATAGGGTGATCCAGAGCCATTTACACATTGTAAAGCCTTGCATAGTTTTTCTCGTGCAAATTATGAATGCCCTTTTGTAGACATTGTTGTTGCTTTAGAATCGGAGGCTATCAAGGAAAATGTGGATCCATATTTAATCCTTGAAATCAAGACTTTCCTTCATTGGTCAACCCTTTCGTATCATGGGGGTAAACATCAACAAAATATGGCCCGGGTGATCCGTTCACCCTTGAACAAGATTTATTAATATCATATTTATTAGTGTCACCTTGAACATGTGTAAAACCCTATTTTTAGTTCAAAAGAACTTGGGAGAAATTCTCTAAACCATTAGCAAATTTCATTTGTAGTGGTTTCTTATCCAAGGAAAGGATGTTAGAATATTCCACTAGAAGATTACACGAAGGTACCATGGCTTTATGCCATCAGGCCCTTCTATATGTCAAAGGCCACCGTATGATGTACATCATGGGTTACTGATGGGTGTGGATGTGGTATCGATGTGTAAGGAGATTAAAACCCATTACTATCCCTCACTTCAAATTAAATGAGCATAATATTGGAATAAGAACTCATGATGATCCACCCTTTGAAATTGATGCCACCTCTTATGAATGTGAGGATTACTCATCTCGTTCAAACATGACGTGGATTCCTAATTTAGCCTCTACAAAGATCTTGCCTCCACTGACCTATTCCCCAATTCGGGTGTCCTTACCTTATATAGATCCAAGCCTCAAACCAGTTACCAAGTAACCCATGTATATCCAAAGCTTGTAGATTGATATTGACAATTTCACATGCTAATCTATTTCTTTGTGAATGATGAGGCATTTATAGAATTCATGGGACTTAGGGATTCTATCCTAGATTTGGATCACAAGAAAGGCTTTGTAATTCAGCTAGACACGTATGCATACTTTGGAGAAGAAGTATAGATGTGTGGATGCTTGAACAAGATGGTTGCAAACAATAGTAAGAATACTTCAGAGAAACCTTGTGTCAGGAATAAACGCAAGTCCCATAGGGACAAACTCTTTGAAGCACTCATAGACAAACAGAATGAAGAACCTATAGAAAAAATGATTTATCTTTTAAAGGATGATGATGAGCTACTTAAGGAGGTTGACCTTACTCTTTCCCCGATATTACCTAGATAGAGGATGCTTCTAAGATGCTTTTGGAAGAAACCATCGGTGTCAACATTGACTTAGAAGAGGAACTAAAAGTGATAAAGTTGGTAACTTCACTCTCGACTTAAGAGAAAAAGGTTTTTGTAGAGATTTTAAGAGAATATGCAGATATATTTGCATGTTCATACATTGATATGCCTATTTTGGACCCATAATTTCTTGTGCACAACCTCATTGTTCACCCAAATGCCAAACCCATCAAGCGAGAGTTGAGAAATATACACCCTAAAATTACATCTGTATCAAAGATAAACTTGAAAAGTTATTAGATGTTGATTTTAATAAACCCATTGAGTATTTAGATCGGTTATCTAACATTTTCCATATTTAGAAGAAGCTTGTTGGCATAAGGATTTACACTGATTTCCATGACATCAATAAGGCATGTCCCAAATATGACTTTCCCTTGCCTAATATTGACATGATTGTTGTTTCCATCACTGGTTATGAAATGTTGTCCTTAATGGATGGTTTTTTAGGTTATAACCAAATTAGGATTGCAGAGGAGGATCAACATAAAACAAATTTCATCACCCCTTGGGGAAAATTTTGTTACAAGGTCATGCCTTTTGGACTAAAGAATGTCGGGGCAACCTATCAATGCATGATAACTATCATCTTCCATTACATGATGAATGACATCATGGAGGACTATGTTGATGATATTCTAGCAAAGTCTAAATGTAGAGGAGAGCACCCTAAAGTGCCGAGATGTATTTTCCATCGTCTCTGGGATTAAAACCTATCCTTGAATCCCAAGAAGTGTGTCTTTGGAATTTTGTCAGGAAATATCCTAGGTTTCATCCTCTACAAAAGAGGGATAGAAGTGGACCATGTGAAGGTTACATATATCACATAAGTGCCTCCACCTATAACTCATGAACAAGCTGAGAAGTTTATAAGGGAAGATTCAAGAAATCATTTGTTTTATTTCACAACTTATGGATAAGTGCCACCCATTTACACATCTTCTGAAAAATGATGTTGCATTCAACTGGGGACCATATTTTCAAAAGGAATTTACACTAATTAGACATTACCTTGTCAACCCACCCGTACTCATGCCGCCTACCCCAAGAAAAACTTTCATCTTGTACATCTCGGTTACCCGATTTTTATTGGTGCACTACTTTCCCAATATGACCTAGACCACGAGAGAAAGGTAATTTTATTAGCTTAGTCACACCTTGATTGGATACAAGCTAAATTACTCGTAGATTGAAAAGGCACATGCTTAGATCATCTTCACCTTTCAAAACTTCACCATTATCTCCTTAACAACAAAACCTAGATAATATCCAAAGTTTATCCTCTCAAGTATCTCCCCCCCTTACGGGATGAATGTCTAATTGGATCATTATCCTAAGTGAGTTTCACATTTAGTTTGTAAACCATAAGTCCTTTAAAGGACATGTATTGGCTGATTAGTTAGAAGAAGCTCCTCTACCAAGAATGGAGCCTTTGTGTCTAAATCTTCCAGATGCCTCCATGATGTATTTTGAAGAGTCTATAGAATGGAAATCCAATTTTGATGGATCATTCACCTTCCATGGATTAGAGGTAGGGGTAGTGCTCATCACTCCCATAAGTGACTTTATCCCAAGAGCACTATGTTTGGGATTCCTTTGCACCAATAACATTACAGTATGAGGTACTCATTTCTAATCTCAAGTTGGCTATCATTTGGAATATTAGATAGCTACCCATCATTAGGGACTCCTAACTTATCATTAAATAAGTTAATGATGAGTATAAAGTTAAATATGAAAAACTTATTCCATACAAGAAATTGGTTGAAACCTTGAAATAATATTTTACACGATTATCACTTGAGCCAAAATTGAGGTCACATAATAGATCAGCCAATGTTATGGCTATAATTTGATCTCTATTACACATTCCATGTCAAGAGAGAAAATTCCATTATTTATAGAGCATTTATAAATACCCATATACGACATGTCAAAATCTTGTTTGGCATGTGAAATTATTAGTCCATCTTCCCCTTGGTATGACCCTTTATTTAGATACCTATAAGATGACACATTTCCCTAGGACATTACCCATTAGGGAAGAAATCCCTCATCCACCATATAGCCCATTATACCCTCCTAAGAGGCACCCTTTTCGTTGTGGCTACGATGGGTATCTCCTTCGTTGTTTGGATGTTACTTGATTTTGTCCACGCTATTAGGGAATTACACAATGGTATTTATGGAGTGCATACTAGCGGTATGGTCTTGGATAAGAGGATCTTAAGGGTAGGTTATTATTGTCCCAAAATGGAACTAGATTGTTGTAATTTTGTCAAGAAATATGAGCTATGAAAAAGTATGGGAACTTGATACATGCACCAACACAAGATTTGTAGCCTATTGTGACACCTTGGCCATTTTATAAATGGGGCTTGGATCTCATAGAGAAGCTCCATGCTTCTTCTTCATATTGTTATACCCACATTATCACTTTGTCACCAAGTATTTTACTAAATGGGTAGAGGATGTGCCTCTTACTTATGTCACTGGTGCATAAATTTCCAAATTCATCATGAACCATCTCATTTTCCGTTATGGTATCCCTTCAGCCATTGTCACTGATAATGGTAAATCCTTCAAGAATAAAATGGTTAAGACATTATGTCAATGCTTCCATATCTAACTCAAGTGTTCTACCCCTATTACCCCCAAGGTAATGGAAAATCCGAGGATACCAATAAAACCTTTTTACAAATCAAGGAGAAAATGGTAAGTAAGACTTTCTGTAATTAGAACTTATAAATACATCATTCCCTTTGGGCATATCAAACCTCCATCTACACCCTTCTGGTGTGACCACATATTCCCTTGTTTATGGCACTTTGAAGCCATAATACCCTTAGACATGGATCTTCCTCCCTAATAATATATCTCTGGGATTATTTTGATAAGGATGAAGACTATAGAGTAGTTCAACTAGCGAGGTAGAGCTGCTAGACAAAAAGTGGATTAGAGTGCTTAATCACCTTAGGGTTTACCATAAAAAAGTATCAAGAGGATAAGTTTGAGGCCATTCATCATGAATCATTCATCATGAATATTATGTAGGTTATCTATTTATCATGAATATGATGTATCAAGAGGATAAGTTTGAGGATAAAAATGGATCATTCATCATGAATATTATGTAGGTTATCTATTTATGAAAGAAAATTATAAGAATACCATAAAAGACATAGAAATTAAAGGTAATTTTGAGGCCAACTTTTAGGGCCTTATGTGGTGGTTGATAAATATGAGTTAGGAGCTTATAAAGTAGCATATTCATATGGTGAAGAAATTTTGGGGCCTATGAATGCCATGCATGTCAAGTTCTTCTATGCTTAAGTATGGCATGAATATCAGATAAGAATTAAAAAGTAGAAAAACAAACAAAAAACAAGTAAAACATGGAAAATTTGAGAAAATAGTAAAGAAAAAATAGGTCATCCACATGTGAAAACCACACAATTGTGGCACAGTGGGCAGGTCTTTGGGTGAAAGCTGGTTTATGGTGCTCATGGAGGATTCATCAGTCACAAGCCACTCATACATCAGGATGGGTGACCCTTATTGATTTCTAGAAATAACTTCCTTTGCTAGGTCTAAGAACCCTACCGAGTCCATATTTGCCAAGCCGTGATTTGGCTTATTTTCTCTCAACGTTGTGTAAAGGATGTGACTTTATATATTCCCATCTAACATTGGGGGCACCTTCACATTCAAATTTCTTGTATATATGTGAATGGAATTTGGCCCTTTGTATATTCCCACATCCCATTGGGTGCATACATGCTTCCTTGTCCTTTTACAGTTCTTTGAGAACATGAGGTTAGAAAATACAAAAAATCTAGAAAAAGATACACAAAAATATTAACATTCAAAAATATCCCTTATAGGGACAAAACTACACCAAAATTGTAACATTGTCTTAGGAAAAACTCAAAAACAATGTGAACAGTATCCTTGAAAAATTATCTTTCAAGATAAACTAAAAAAATTAGAAAATATATCAATGTTATCCCACAAAAACAAGGTAATGGTTAAATTACTTTTTAGTTATCGGTTTGTGTAGTTTTGGTTGTATATTTTTTTAGTTTTGTTAACTTGTTCTTGTGTGTTTATTTACCTGCACATCTTTTGTTATCAAATATACCATCTATCATTCATCACATATATCATCATATGATACATCATATATATAAACAATGGTAAGTGTTACATCATGCATGTATACCAAGTTAGTCATCACATACCACATCATCAATGGGTGCAAGAGGGGTTACATATGATTAAAAATATATCCCCAGGCACTAATATCATCTTAAATGATAGCATCTACCAAAATGTCTCATGTAAAAATGTATGATATCATCTAAATACCCCTCGGGCACTATTTTCCACCTAACACTTATCTCTTCACCCTAGGGCATTTTTAAATATTTCCAGTGCTTCTTGTCTTCTATTTTTGTCTATGGCCATGATTATTTTTAAATAATTATTGTTGTCCCATTTGTCTTCTTGTCGAGGCATTTTCTTGCCACGACACCTATTCTCTTCACATTGGGGAATTTTCACATGATTTGAGCTGACCTTCCATTTCCTAAATTCCCGACCAATAAAAAAATTTAAAATTGTTAAAATCATCCAAAAATCCAAAAAGCATAAACACTTCAAAAATGAACTAAAATTGGTAAAAGTCTCATTTACAGCTGAAATTTGTGTCTCTCTCATGGCACTCATCTCGTATATTGCTAAAATTTTGACATGTTTTGAAACAATGACTCATGGAACACCTAACTCTACAATCATTTACAAAATCTATGCTTCTTACTTCATTTGTACTCTGGGGCACTATCACTTAGCGGGTACTATTTTTGTCATGTACATTGCTTTTCCATTGGACCCAAGTGTCCTCCATAATTTCCCTTTCTTACAAAAATTGCATGGGAATCATTTAGAAGCTATTATCATTTATCAAAACATTTAGGACTACATCTCGATAAAAAAATTATTTATGCAACTATCTTGAATGTTGTTGGTTTAAGTGTGTGTGATTGTACTTATTTCACTTTGTTAGATGAGTTTGTTTAATTCTCGTATTGCATTGCATGTTTTTATGTTGCATGGATTTGTTATTTTAGCAAGGGATGGTTGTTTGTATATTGGATTTTCATGTCATTTTATGCTTCATTATATGCGTACATTTTAATAAGCATTAATGATGAGGATTCTAAGAAAAATGATGATTAAAAATTGTTTGCCTTTGGTTTGTGGATAGCTCAATATCCCTTTTTCTTGCTATTCTCCAATCTTCTCTTCACAATTTTCTTTATTTTATTATATTTTTCAATCGTTGATAAAGTTATTCTATCACCCCATCAACACTCGAGGGCATCCCTTTATCTAACTAATTTTTCTTCTACCCCTTCCAAAAATTTCATTTGCTTATGTTTTTCTACTTTCTTTGAAGTGACGTAACTTACATCACCCCAAAGATGGGAAAATGTAGACATCAATAGTTTGATCAAAGCACTATTATTCCTAATATTTCACTAACTATTTTCCTTCTTGCAAATTGACAAAGTATACCATCAATTAGACATATCCAAATCCCCTCTTATGACACTCTTTTGGTCATATTCCTCTTGTAAATCAATTAAGCTTGCTAATATAGCCTTTTATTGACTAATATATCTTCTCATTCCCTTATATACTACTTATAATAGTTTTCTAGACTATCAATCCATTTCATTGGATTGATTATACCTCTCAAAATTCTCTCAAAACCCTAATTCCTCTCTAAGAAGGATTAACTAGCCTAGACCTAAGTTAATTACCATAAACCATGATTAGCCTCTTCTAAACCTAGTCAAATCTTACTTTGACTCCTAATAAACATTTTTTCTTATCCTTTAGTCCCACATGCACCAAATTTCCCCACTTTCACAAATAGAAAAATATAAATAGTCCACTACCCCGTCTCATTTCTAATAACTCTCCTTCTTCCTAACATAAACTATAGGATTTTTCTTAGCATTTAGAGTTATTTCATTTCTTTTATTTGAACTATTGATTTTTCCATTGCACTACACACCAAGCATTGAGTAAATGGGAATAACCATTGGCATTGAAGCCATTAGTGGTGATATTCCATTCTCATAGTCACATAACTGATTTCTTAGAATCTTCTTAGGTTGATTTTAAAGAGTAGAAGATTACTCAATATGCTAGATTTTCTTATTTCATACAATATTAATGTATAAAAAGTGATGAATCCTTAATTATATCTTATCTGATGGTCCATTGACTAGTTTGTTAAAATCCTTTGGGGTTTCTTTTGAGATACCTATCCCATGTCCATGGATTTTATAAAATTGTATTGAACACAATTTGTTGTGTGATATTGAATCCTTAAAATATGTCTAAGGTATAAGGAACAATGTCCCTATTTTCATTTATGAAGTCCAATTTTGTCTAGAAAATCAAGTAAAGAGTTGTGTTATCCAAAATTCACCCCGCAGGGTAATTTTGATAACATGCATCAGATTATTCGGCCCCGAGCAAGTAAGATTGATTCGAGGCCCAAAATCATGTTTTTCGGGGTCCCCTCGGCCTTTTTCTAACTCCCCCACCCAAGAAGAAATCCCAACAGGTTGAGAAAATGGAAGAAATGCAAAAAAAAGGTTGCAGGACTGTGTTAAGGCATTTCAGGTCCGAAGGGTTCGGGTCATATGCTGAGGTTCGTTGTACCAAGCTTGGGGCTGAAAAAATGAATAAAATCGGCTAAGTCCTAGTCAAGCGATCTGCACAACAGCTTGGGATGTCGGGACGCCGGGACGCCTGCAAAAATGGCGAAAGTAAGAAAAAAAAATGTCTAAGTCTTCGTTTCGCACGGTTTGGGACATCTAGGCCAAAAGTACGCGGAGGACGTGAACCACCGATTCAGGCAAACATGAGACTTTCATCCGAGACAGGTTTGGGACATCTAAGCCAAAAGTCGCCGAGGACGTGAACGGCGATTTGGCTGAAACAGGAGACTTTCGTCTAAGACAGTTTGGGACATCCAGGCCAAAAGTACGTGTGGGACGCAAAAACCCAAAAGAGTCCAGTGAATGGAATCTCGCCACATGTCTAGGGCCGCAAATAGGAACAAGACAGTCCATTTCGGGTGGTTTGAAGGTTTTATGCAGGGACAGTAGGGATAAAGAGTATGCGTGGGACGCGTGGGATGTGAAAAGGTGAAATGGCCAAAAAGAGACAAGGAGGCCCACGATGAATCAGAATGTGCCACGTGTCAGAAGGTTGAAAAGTTGCTAAGTGTTTGGCGCAAGGTAAAAATGCGCCCCTCAGGCCCGAACCAATAAAATAGTGCCACGTGTCCAAGTTTAAGGGCCTGAAAGGAATTTTTAGAGGATGAACCCATGGATGAATCAGATCCTGACACGTGTCATCCAAGTGGCAGAGCATGGGAAAAATCAAATATTTTCCTGTCGATCCGTTTTGGCTTTGTTTTTGCCCTAAATCTTCAGATCACCATAACTTTCGATCCAGAGCTCAAATTTTCACGTTCTTTATATCAATGGAAAGATGGTGAAATTATCTACACGATTCCAAGGTCAATCTTGCATTTTGGTTCAGTTTGGAGAGATAAAATCAAGAAACATATCTGGTGCATGGTAATGGCTAGAACTGACGTTTCAACAACCAACTTTAATGCAAAATACAGTTCGCCGCTTTTGCTAGGGTTCTCACCTACCACCATAATGAGATAAATTAAATGCAACCTAGAAGTGGTTGGGGTAGATTTGGATTTCCTCTCTCTTCCCTCTCTCATTCTTCCTATAAATTGTAAGGAGGGGCTTCTTTCTAAAGGTCGAACATTCCTGTTTTGCCCCTCCCTTCTTCTCTTTGGCAGGTGAATTTGTGGAGTTCAAACCTCCCATTTAAAACTATAATGTAACTTTTCCTCTTGGAATTTTGTAGTGTATTGTATCAATATTTGGAGCAAGTAATGCATGTCTGTGGATGATTCTCAACCCTCTCTGTGTTCATTTGCATCCTCTTGATCTTTCACTGCAAATTTTTTTATCTGTGCATGATCTTGCATCACATTTTAATGGCTTGTGTTTATTGGCAAGATAGGTGTTCTTCATTCCTCGGTGCATCACCTTTGTTAGTTTAGGTTTATTTTTATGAATCTTCTTACCCTGTCTCCTTGGCAAGTTAGATTAGATTTTGAGTAAACCCTCTGCATTTTTCATGTACATCTAAATAGAGGAATAGGAACCAGCCTTATCTGGAGATTCCTTTCTCATTTTTGTAAGTCCCACACTTGGAGAAAGGATTCGATGTTGTGCAATCACATTGGATGCTTAGAATGATCAAACTAGAAATCTGATCAACATCCATGGGTGCTGTGATCTTGAACTAACAGTTTTGGCATGCCGGTGGGACCTTAGAGGTCTCATTTTCATTACTGTAAATTTGATGTGCATCTGCTGCAATTTTCTTGCTTAAAAGAGCTATAAATTACACATCTGGTGACTCCAAAGGGAAGAATCAGCTGGTTTTAGCAGTGCAGGCCTGAAAACTCATGAGAAGAATCACTACAAGGTCAAGAGCTAGAGAAGAAGAGGTGCTGTTTGAATATCTACAGTTATCTCCAAGAAGAAGGAAAAGAGGAAGAAGGATTCAAAGGTCTCCATCTCCACCAAATAGAACCTTGTCAACACCTCCACCTGGTAGGCCTTTCATCCAATCAACAAGGGTTCTCAGGCCAATCAGAATGGTGCAACCACCAAATCCGTACGTCAATTTCACTGGCAGCAGCCCACTTGCTCTCAATGCACAACATCCAATCCCAGTTGTAGCATTGAAGAACATTCCATACTTCACTGGAGAGAACCAGACTACTCCTGGTGATCATGTTAAAGACATTGCCAACCTTTGTGTAATTCATGAAATCAATGAGATGCAAGTTGCTATCAAATTCTTTGGCATCCTCATTCAAGGGAAAGCTTTGCAATGGTTCGAAGCCTTGCCTCAAGTTCTATTCAAAACTAGAACCAACTATGCATTTCCCTCCATGAGCGGTTTGGGGAGAAAGGAGACAACGTGTCTCTTTTGGAGTAGGTGACAACTATCAAAAGAGCTCCCAATGAGTAGTTGGTGATTTTAATTTCAGATTTCAAAGGACTTGGGAAAGAATTCTAGTGGCAGTCAGGCCAATAGCAGAAGGAGCTTTTCTTTACTATCTCAAAGCTCTAAATTCTGATATTTCTATGTTGATTCAGTCCATGGGAGGCATAACTATCCCTATGGCTTATAGCATTGCCATTAGGGCTGAAAATTGTTTGATCCAAGCTGGCAAACTAGCCCCTAGACCTCTCATGCCATTATTTCCAAGTTTAAAGAGCCCAAGTACTAATCAAGCACCTATCTTAGCTCCTATTCCCACTCCTAGAAATTAGAGTTCAAATGAAGCTTCTACTTCATCTTCTAGTGCCTCAAACGAAATTCAAGAAGTCGGAAGCAATTGCAAAATCTAGGCAATGAGCTAGTTACACTCAAGAGACAACAAGCCCAAAGTTTTAGACCTTCTTATCAACCTCAAGCTCAGCCTAATAGACAGCCATATCAGCCGTAGAGACCACCCAATCTAGCTGCAAATCGAGAATCAAGCAAGGCCTCCCGCTAATAGACCATTTCAGGTTTGATAACCCTAATGTTGCATCCACATCCAGCTTTGGTACCGGTGCAAAATAACATGGCCCAAGAATATGATTGGTTTTTCCCATGAAGTCAGCCACATAACCAATCAATGTGCTTTAACGATGCATTAAATCGAGGCTCTTATGGTGCAAACCATTGGTAGGTCGCGAAGTCCACCATGAAGAGGATCAGCAACAAGAAGCACCTCGGCAAGGAACATCTTGAACGAAACTACTCTTGTCAATTGGTAGGTGAGGATTTTTGTGGCATAAATCAAATAGTATCTCAAGGTGTTGCAGCCAACAAAAGGTCAAAAAGGAGAAATTTGGGTGAAGAACAACCGTTAGCTCCAAATAATCTGCAACCTTCTATCACTCCACAAGCTTTTGGAAAACAAAATGTAGTCCCAAACATGCAAGGGGCACCCAAACCAGCTCCTAAACCAACTAAAATACCAGTTGCTACTGCCCATGTGCAAGGGATAGCAAAGAGATCCTTCATCACCATTTAGTATCATTGATCGGATGAAGAAGACAAACGTAAATATATCGATGTGGGAATCCCTATCTATCCCAGGCCAAAGAGATTTGCTACAAGCTACCATGAAGGACTAGCCACCTTCGAATCAGCAAGTCTAAATGCAAGAGAAGGTGCTCACAAATGCTGCCCAACCTGAAGGGAATCATGGAGGACAGCAAGGTAAAATGTTGAAGCCCCCTCCTTTTAATGTCTCATTAATCATTGGAAACCAATTGGTGCACAATTGCATGATTGATTCCCGGAAAGTAGCTCAGTGATGCCCAAGAAAATAGCTGATCAGCTAGGACTTCAATATGAAACCATATCCAAAGGGGTAGTGTAGTTGGATGGGACAGCAGATAAAATAATCATTGTGGTTATTAGAAACTTGAGTCTTACCTTGCATGCATGTCCAAATGTTGTTGTTTTACAAGATGTATTGGTTATAGACCTTCCACCACTCTTTGCCCTATGTTTGTCAAGAGATTTCACAGCTAAGCTTGGAGGATATTTGTCTGCTAATTGGTCACACATGCTTTGTTGAAGGAGGTATGGAACCAAAGCTACAATCATCAGTCTGAACCTATTGCAAATTTCCACATTGAGCCCTACACTCCAAGTCGATCAATGCCAAGTGTTTGGCATTTGATCAAGAAGATCACCCAAGCACGATGAAGGCGATACCAAGGTCGAAGCATCTCGGATCTAACTCTTGATGAATGGGCAAACAAGGTGCATGCTTTTGATCCTTATCAAGAAGTAGAAGAATCTGAGCTAGGAGTCTATTGCATACATGAAGAAGATCAGCCCATTCCTAGCATCACCAAGCCAGACCACAAGGATGACAATGAGGTATGGCAGCTATTTTTTGATGGATCAAGGAGTAGACAAGGTGCAGGAGGGGGAGCCATGTTGGTTTCACCTCAAGGAGTTAAATATTATTCAACTTTTAGATTTCAGTTTGCATGCTCCAATAACACTGCTGAATATGAAGCCTTGGTGCAAGGGATGCATTGGGTAAGAAAGAGAGGAATAAATAACTTGCAAGTCTTTGGTGATAGTGAATTGATTGTAAATCAGTTCAAAGGGCAGCATGCTACCAAGAATGATCTGTTCAAGTGCTACAAGAATAGGGTGTGGGACCTCATTGAATATTTTGAGGGATTTGGCATCAAATCAGTCCCTAGGAAAGAAAACCAAGCTGCTGACAGGCTTACAGCAGTTGGGGCAGCCTTTGACGTTGTGGATAGCATTCAAAAAGACAAGGTATAACCAAACATCCGTGTGATTGTGAGGCCTTCAGTGCCGAACAACAATGTAAGTTGGCAAGTATTTGAAAATGATCAACAAATCATCCATTTCTTGCAAGAAGAGGTTGAGTTCTCAGCCAAAAATTAGGAAAATTTGGAGCAGCAGTATGGTGACCAAGTGGTACAGCTGAGAACTAACAAGCTGCCCAAGGGACTTATCACTTTGGAGTCCATTTTCAATCCCAATGATCAGTTTAGGAAAGAGAAAGAAAACATTCAAGTCAAGAGAGAAGATTCAGTATCCATCTTGGTGGAAGAGAACAAACCATTGCAAATTGGAAAGATGACAACTGAACAAGAAAAGTATGAGTTCATACAGTTGTGTCAAGAGTTCCCTGATGTGTTTGCTTGGAGCTACGAAGATTTGAAAGGTTTCAACCCCAAGTTAGCTCAGCACACCATTGAGTTGGATCCAAATACTAAGCCCATCAGGCAGAAACAAAGGCCAGTCAATCCACACATGAAACCTCTCATAAGGAAGGAATTGGACAAGTTGATTGAGTCAAGAATCATATTCCCAATCACGCATTCTAGTTGGGTTGCCAACTTAGTTCAAGTCGAGAAGAAGAGTGGAGAGATCAAATTGTGTGTTAACTTGGAGACTTGAATAGAGTGTCTCTCAAGGACCATTACCCACTCCCTTCTATGGAGAAAATTTTGCAGATGGTGGCTGGCTCCAAGAGGTTTTCACTACTTGATGGCTACTTGGGCTACAATCAGATTATGGTGAAGGAAGAAGATCAGTTCAAGACAGCCTTCACAACCAAATGGGGAACTTATGCATATAGGAAAATGCCATTTGGGCTATCCAACACTGGAGCTACCTTCCAAAGAGAAATGGACATGGCGTTCAAAGGTTTGATTAACAACATGGTGCTGATATACCTTGATGATATCACTATTTTTTCAAAAAATGCAGCAGACCACCTCTCTCATTTGAGACAAGTCTTCACAAGGTGCAAGAGATTTGGAGTGTCTTTGAATCCTAAGAAGTGTATCTTCCTAGCACATGAAGGAAATCTCCTTGGCCATATTGTCTCCAAAGAAGGATTAGCAATTGATCTAGAGAGGGTTGAAGCCATAAGAGCACTACCATTGCCAAGCCACAAGAAGGCCCTTCAAAGTTTCTTGGGGAGAATAAACTTTGTTCAGAGGTTTGTCCTATATTTTGTAGCCCTTGTCAAACCTATCACCAAGATGTTAAAGAAAAGCATGGCTTCCAAGTGGACAACGAAAGGCAAGGAGAGTTTTGAAGCAATCAAAGAAGCCATCTCCCAAGCATCAACTCTCATCAACCCATATTTCTCCAAGGATTTCATCCTCTATGCATTTGGGGGTGATGATACCATTTCTGCCATTTTGGTACAGTGCAGAACAAGGAAAATGATGAGCAGCCAATTGCTTTATTCAGCCAAAGCCTAGAGGACTATGAGCTGAGATATTCTTTTATTGAGAAGCATGTACTTGTAGTAATCGAAGCTTGAAGAAATTCAAGCATCTAGTCTCAAACAACAAAGTTCAGGTTGTTGGTATCTCATGCGGGAGTAAAGGACTTCCTCCTCAACAAGGATTTGAATGGGAAAAGAGTAGGATGGATCACTCGTGTCATGGAGTATGACATAGAGATCAAGGTAACCAAGCTGGTAAGAGGAAAAGGATTGTGTGAGTAGCTGATTACGGGCAAGAAACAGGAGTATGTAATGAAGAAGAGGTTTTTTGATAGTTCAAGACAGCCATGTACAAGGTAACACTCAAGAAGAGGATAATGTTGTCCCCACTCCTTCTGGACCCAAGGTATAATGCATTTCCTAAGCATGGGCCTATGCCCTCCGAGGATGAACAAGACCCAAAGAAGAAACTTCAGATTGCAGGCTGTCCCATATGCCATAGTAGATGGTGTTTTGTTCAAGAGAGATGTTAATGGAGTCTTCTTTGAGATGCATTAACAAAAATTAGATTCATAGGGTATTGGAAGAGTTCCATGGTGGACCAGCCGGTGGTCATTTTACACCAAGAGTGACAGCCCTAAAGATCATGAGGGCCGGCTATTATTGGCCCAAGATTTTCAATGATTGTTATGAATGGATCAAGAGGTGCAAGAATTGTGCATTTTTCACGGGTAAAGAGAGGCTTACTGCCCTCCTCTTGCATCTAATTTTAGTTGACCAGACGTTCATGCAATGGGGTTTGGACTTCATTGGAGTCATTAATCCCAATTCAAGTCAAGGGCACAAGTGGATTTTAACGACCACAGACTACTTCACCAAATGGATGAATCGAGAGCTTCAAGGAAGCAAATGAGTCTAGCATCTTAGACTTCTATGAGGGGATAGTAACCAGATTTAGCATACTGCTACAATAATCTTAGATAATGCATTAGCATTTATTGGATCCAAGGTAACCGAGTGGGCTATGAAGAAGCAGAGATCTACCTAAGTACTTCATCAAACTACTACCCTCGGGGTAATGGCCAGGCTGAATCTACATACAAGAACTTGTTGAGGATCATTAGGAGGACTCTTGATGAGAATCAAAGGTCTTGGCATACCAAACTAAAATCAGCCTTATGGGCTGATAGGATAACTCCTAAGAGATCCATAGGTAACTCTCCATTCAGGCTTGTTTATGGAAGAGAGGCAATCTTGCCCATGTCACTTGAGTTTCCAACATTGGAACTCATAAAGTAGTTAGAGTTGCTAGAGTTTGGGCTCATGGAGGTGAGATATGCAGAGTTGATGGAGCTCCAAGAGATCAGAGATTAGGCATCCCAAGCAATGGAGAAGGATCAAGCTTTGATCAAGAATACCTTTGATAGGAAGGCCAAAAGTAGATCTTTCTAAGTTGGAGATCTAGTGTTAAAATGGGATGAGGATAGAGAAAACCGGGAAGGCATTCAAAATTTGATGCCATTTGGAGTGGCCCATACATGGTCACAAGGTGTAAGGACAACAATGCCTTCCAATTGTCTTCATTGGATGGTGAAGAACTACTGATTCCATCAATGGGATCTATCTAAAGCATTTCTACTAAAGGGAAATTCTCCACCTTGTAAATATTAGTTTACGTTTTCATCCCTCCAAGTGCTTGTGCACATTGTTTTGCTGTAGGTTGTTTTGTTTTCCCTAAGTGCTTTGGCAGCTTATTGTCTTGATGTTTTGTCCCGGAGATCGAGGTAATTTTCCATCTTCTACCTTACAACATTCTAGTCATTTGGGGTATTAAATAGAGAATCAAGTGACTCCATGCCCAATGGATGCTTCAGGAAACTGGTAACTTCATCTAGCAGGCAGATGACCCCACTGAGTCACCAAATTGTTATCCAAAATTCACCCCCCAGGGTAATTTTGATAACATGCATCAGATTATTTGGTCCCGAGCAAGTAAGATTGATTCGAGGCCCAAAATCATGTTTTTCGGAGTCCCCTCGGCCTTTTTCTAACTCCCCCACCCAAGAAGAAATCCCAACAGGTTGAGAAAATGGAAGAAATTCAAAAACAAGGTTACAGGACTATGTTAAGGCATTTCGGTCTGAAGGGTTCGGGTCGTACTGAGCTTTGTTATACCAAGCTTGGGGTCAAAAAAATGAAGAAAATTGGCTAAGTCCTAGTCCAAGTGGTGCGCACAATAGTTGGGACGTCGGGACGCATGAGATGCGAAAATTTGAAATGGCCGAAAGCAAGGAAAAAATGTCTAAGTCTTCATTTTGCGTGGTTTGGGACGTGAACCACCGATTCGGCCGAAACAGAGAGACTTTCGTCCGAGATAGTTTGGGACATCCGGGCCAAAATTACGTGGAGGGCCTTGCGAACCAGCTGATTCAATTGAAAAAGGATACTTTCATCTGAGACAGTTTGGGACATCCGGGCCAAAAGTACGCGTGGGATGCGAAAAGCCGAAAGAGCCGAGCGAATGGAATCTCGCCACGTGTCTAGGGCCGCAAACAAGAACAAGACAATCCATTTCGGGTGGTTCGAGAGGTTTTCATCTTAGAAAAGCGTGACAAAGAGTACGCGCGGGATGTGAAAAGGTGAAATGGCCGAAAAGAGACAAGGAGGCCCGCGGACGAATCAGAACGTGCCACGTGTCAGAAGGTTGAAAAGTTCTTTAAGTGTTTGGCGTAAGGTAAAAATGTGCCCCTCGGGCTGAACCAATAAAATAGTGCGACGTGTCCAAGTTTAAGGGCCCGAAAGGAATTTTTAGAGGATGAACCCGTAGACAAATCAGAGCTTGACACGTGTCATCCAAGTGGTAGAGTGCGGGAAAAATTCAAATATTTTCCCGCCGATCCATTTTGGCTGTTTTTTTTGCCCTAAATCTTCTAATCGCCATAACTTTCGATCCGTAGGTCGATTTTCACATTCTTTATATCAATGGAAAACTGGTGAAATTATCTACATGATTCCGAGGTCAATCTTACATTTTGATTTAGTGTGGAGATAGAAAATAAAGAAATGTCTCTAGCACGTGGTAATGGCGGAATCGACGTTTCAACAACCGGCTTTAATGCAAAATACGATTCGCCACTTTTGCTAGGGTTCTCACCTACCACCATAATGAGATAAATTAAATGCAACCTAGAAGTGGTTGGGGTACATTTGTATTTCCTCTCTCTTCCCTCTCTCATTCTTCCTATAAACTGTAAGGAGGGGCTTCTTTCTAAAGGTCGAACATTCTGTTTTGCCCCTCCCTTCTTCTCTTTTGCAGGTGAATTTGTGGAGTTCGAACCTCCCATTTAAAACCGTAATGTGACTTTGCTTCTTGGAATTTTGTAGTGTATTGTATCAATATTTGGAGCAAGTAATGTATGTATTTGGATGATTCTCAACCCTCTCTATGTTCATTTGCATCCTCCCGATCTTTCAAGACAAATTTTGTTATTTGTCCATGATCTTACATCACATTTTAATGGCTTGTGTTTATTGGTAAGATAGGTGTTCCTCATTCCTTGGTGCATCACCTTTTCTAGTTTAGGTTTATTTTTACGCATCTTCTTACCTGTCTCCTTGGCAATTTAGATTAGATTTTGAGTAAACCCTCTGTGTTTTTCGTGTGCATCCGAACGGAGGAATAGAACCACCTTCTATGGAGATTCCTTTCTCATTGTTGCAAGTCCCACACTTAGAGAAAGGATTCAATATTGTGCAATCACACTGGGATGCTTAGAATGATCAAACTAGAAATATGATCAACATCCGAGGGGTGCTTTGTGATTTTGCACTAACAAGTTGATTGTAAATGATAAAATATAATTTGATCAAAATGATGAGTGATATGAAGGGTTTTGTAATTCTTAATGAAGATGACACAATCTTGCAATATGTGACACTTTGTGTAAGTTATTTGTGCCTAATATTGTGTCTTGAGAATTGATTAAAGTATTTGTAGGTCCATCGAAAAGGAAACAAGGAATTTATGTCAAGACTGATGTTTTCATGTTATCATGAGGAAAGGACTGAAATAAGGGCATATTACATTGAAATTTTCATTCAAGATTGTGATGTTCATTGAAGATTTTATTCCATAACACTTGATCAAGATATGATCTCCTATATTTCATTTAATAGTTATATTTTGATTATATAAGGTCAAAGAGAGAAGTTAGATTGTTTTTCATACAATTGGCATGCTCTTAGAGTATTATGAAAATGAGAAATTTTGAACCCAAAGTATGTTTTAGGGCTCATAGTCCTAAAAATTGAAAAATTTGTGTTGGAAGTAAATTTTTGGTTTCTTTAATTGTATAAACCTATAGAATGACAAATAACAAGTATGAAGAAAAAAAAAAGAGAATATAATCTCAGAGGAGCTATGTGGATGATCATTCAGGTTCATGGATCTTATTATTGTTGAATGAAGATAAGAAATAGAGTACAGTCATAGGGGAGTCATGTGAGAAAGTAAGAATTTATGGATTATTTCTATTATTTCTTGTCATCATTTTTCATTTTGAGTCATCATTGTATCCTTTTTCATAGATTTCAAAGGGGAGAATAACATCAGATACATGAAAAAGAGGTCTTGTAGGTATGTTTGCATTCATGATTACCATTAATGACAAAGGAGAAGATTGTTTGCCATTGAGTCTTAGGTTTTTATTTATTTCAAAGTTCATTGATGTAAAATGGAGTATAGTTTTCATTGGAGTCTCCATGAGGTATCAATCAAGGTCAAATATGAAGGTTGATTGCTAGTGTCTCATTTTCGTGAAGTTCTATATTGTCTTGGTGTATGGTCTAGTATGAATGGTCATGTTATGAATATCTAAAGTTGTTAAAATTTCATCATAAGGTCATACATGGTTGGTATGATGTGTCAAAAGTTTCCAAGTGGTCAACAATATTTTTCATGTGTTGAAATGATCATTCTTGGCCTATTCCTAGACCTAGTGTATGGTACATTATGGAGTAACATGAGCAATGGAGTAATTCAATCTCAGTGGAGCATGGGAAAGGTGTTATGAAGTGGCATAACATGTATATGATGATTTTAAGGTGATTATTTATAGGTTTTATGATGTTTCATGGTCCTTCATAAGTAAGAAGGTGAAGAGTAGTCATGTAAACATAGGTAAGTCCTAGTTACTAGTGAGATTCAGAAGTATTTGAGTAAAGAGGTGAGTTAGGACTGTTAGAGGATGTTTTCATGATTCTTCATGTCAATTTCTAGGTCTGGCTTGTGAATCAACTATGAGAAAATGGATTTTTGGAAAAACTAAGCTCTTAAAGAGCTAAAGCTAGCTTGATATGTGAACTTCATATGCTCTCTTAGTCACACACAATTTACATGGTACCTTGAGGTTTTGGGAAATATTGTTTCATGGATTATATAAGATTTTTAGAAAGAATGAATCGGTTAAGATGTCCCATCTTTATGAAAAACCATTAAGAATTCAAACTTCTCTTAAATCCTTATAAAACCCTTATAATTGAGTGATGGAGGAAAGATGAGTTGTTTGGGATCCAAATGGATTTGGAAATATTATTTTGTGACTCATTTAGGAATATGTTTAATGATCTATTTGTTTCAAAAGTGAGAGAACACCGTTAGTTTTGTGGAGATTTGTAGTTTCAAGAATAAGATGGCAGCTTCAGGATGAAAAGTGAACTATTCTAGAATACTTGGGAGATGTTTTAGGTTGACATGAAAAATTTCAGGTAGGTTTCTTGAATAATTTTATAGGTACAAGTCTCCAAAGTTTCCCTACTGATTTTGACCTTAAGGGCTTAAAACTAGTCATGGAGGTTTGAGTTGATTTTGATGTTTTTCTTTTTTTTCTATGTTTGATGGTAATGGGTAGGTTTTAGACACCTAATATTTTGTGTTTTAGGTCTTGGAACTATATGATGAGGTGGTTTTCAATTCAAGACATATTGGCCTAATTAACCCTATTATGCCTCTTGAGAAGGCTTGTTGGAACATGTGTCCCCGATCATTTTTCTCCGTATGAGCTATGTGTGTTAGTGATTTAAGGTGTTTTCCATGTCTCTCTTGATGTTTTATATTCTTTGGTTATTCTTGGAATTTATTTTGAATATGCTTGGAGCTTAATCTCTCAAGAATAGATCTTAGGTCCATTTGGTAGTTTTGAGTAGTTTCGATATTCAGTTGGTTAGAGGTCTTATGTTATAGTTTAGAGGATGAAATGATTTGATACAAAAATTATATTCAAATACCTTTACACTAGTATAATAATTGATCTTTTATAATTAGTTTTTCTATGTTAACTCATTTGTTTTCTCCGATTTATTTTTGGGTGCTTGAAGACCTAGTTATGCATGTTTGGTTCTTAGTCATTTTCATTGTGGAGATGGATAATGCACTACTTCTTATGTTTTTCAGTGATGTTGAGTACTTATGCCTAACTTTTTTAGATATTATTGTGTCTTGAAAAATCTAGATTATGTCATTGATCATCACGAATCATTCATTGGTTCTTGAAGAGCGTTTTTAGCATGTTTGAGCGTCTAGGTGTTTTTGGAGTTGTCATTATCCTGCTAACCTACTTGGGTATTTGTAGATGCTTTCTATATCAGCATGCAGATTTATTTTTGTGTTTTTATACTAACCTATATGGTCATGACCAACCTCGAGATTTTATGATCTAGTGTCATGTATAAAAGCATGTTATATTTGTGTATTTGAATTTTTGATAGTATGGGATTATGAGTGAGTTAGAGAGGGTTAATCAGTCTGAAGAGGGGTCAAGGATAAATCTAAGGAGTGGTCTGAAGATCTAAGAAATACTTAAGAGAAGGTATGGAGGGAAATTGACCTATTCATTCCATGAAGAAGAAGGATTGAGTAACGTATGAGAGATCTTGTTTTGGATAGGGTTTAAGAAGAGAGGAGATTAGTTTGGATAACTATCAGTTGTGGGAGAAACATATCTTTAGTTATCATCCATTTTAGGTGGCTGAGTTAGTGTTTGATCATCCTAGGGAATTTTTTTCCTCTCTCAAGGATTTGTGTCCTACTAAACTATGGGTTCATGCTCCTTGTGGTGTTGGTTCCTCTCTAAAGAAATATTGTGTGTTGTGCAATATTCACATTAGTCCTTTGTTATGAGTAATATTAGTAGTGGTTTCTATGGGTTTTCTTCCCTTGATGTTTTCCTACTTATGTCTCGTGTCTTGTGTTCTCTCTCTTGTTACATACATTTGTGAATTTTTAGTACACACCTAATAAGATCATATGATTTATAGATTTTGAATGGTTAATTTGAATGATGAATGTAAGCAATGGTAAATGAAGTTATTTTTTTTATGAATCATTCACCCCCTCCACTTAATCATTGTGCTTCTAACACTCATAGTTTCCATAATGAGTCTTGGGCACTATCTTATGCATGTCTTCATTTACAATTAATAACTAAAATATCCTAAGTTAATTTAAATCTTGGAGAAAACTCTTAATCCACACATCTTATAAAATAAATCATATATACTTGAAATAATATAATTTTTCTTCATCATTACTTTGTTTAGATACTTGAACTCTACGCACAAGTTAAGGGATCCATCCTTCTTCTTCACAAAAATAAAAAGTTTTCTTCAAGGGAACACATTAGGGTGGATAAGACCCTTCTAAAACAACTCCTCTAACTCTATCTTGAGCTCATGAAGCTCATGATTCATCATCCCTTTCAGTGAAATAATTTTTCGTATGATAATTTAGTTGTTTCCACCAATGATCATGGGGATATGAGCCTCCTTGTTTATGGGGAGGATCCCATTATTGAATGTAATCTAACCTACTCATATATAAAAGTTATGGGGTCAAAAAATAGGTCATGTATCACACATGAATGTGTCACTGAACATGTGGACAACTTTTTGTATGAGGTACAAGGTGGAAAATTGCAAAAGTGAGGGGTGGAGGAGAGAGATTAGGAAATGGGAGGTTATTGTAGTGAGTAGGAATAAGAAATATTCAATCCCAATAACCGGATTAGTTGGTTGAATCATAGTGACTAAGAGGGGGTTAAATCATTCATACAAAAATTATAACTTCATTTATGATTTCATAGATTCATAACTCATTTTAACCATTCAATATATATAAACCATGTGAACTAATTAGATGTGTATAAAATAACAAAATTGCAAGAATAAAAGGAAAGAACACATGACACAACATATAATTGGAAAACCCTCGATGGGAATAAAACCCACTTTGAAACCATTACTTATATTACTCAAAGAAAGGAATTTCAAGAATATTGCACATCCTACAAGATTTGTTTAGTGAGGAACTAACCCCACAAGGAGCACCAACACATAAAACTTTGTTTATATTACTAAAAACAAAGGACTTCAATCAATATTACACATCATAAGATATTTCAAAAACAATGATCACATATAATAGGTTGTTCACATTATCTTTGTCTAGCGCTTTCATCAAACTCACCTCAAACTAAGAGACTAACATTTATCCCTTAACGAAAAAAATTGGTAGGGTCACTTTGAGAACTTGTATCTTCCATTTTCTCCTTGAAAACTATATGAAATTTTCATGTATGTGTATAAAATATCCCAAGTATTCTTTAACAATTTTTATTTCATCCCTGAGCTTCCATTTTAGCCCTGAAATAGTAAAAACCCACAAAACTAGTGTTTCTCTCTCTCTTCCCAAAACAATTGAAACACCAAAGCGCCACCAAAATGAGATCTAAGGAATCATATGCAATTTTTCTGCATCATATTTTATTTCAAACACATTCTAGATATTAAATAAATCCAATCTCCCAAGTCACTCTAGGAGGAGGGTTTTGTTAGGTTTTCAAACCACTTTAACTTCTTAACAATTGTTCATAAAAACCTTATGATAAAATAACCTCATTATATTTTTAAAACATTCTTCTAAAAATGAAAAAATATCCCCAAAACCTTTGGTCCATAAAAATTGTATGAGAGTAGGTGAGAAAAACAAGTTGCCAATTCAAGATGGTTTTGCTTCTCCAAAACCCTGGTTTTACCAAAAATCTATAACTTGTAATTTTTTTCTTAAATTTGACCTAAAAATTATCATGAAGAATCATGAAAACATCAAATAACTTCTAAAACTCACCACCTTTCTCAAAAAGACCTAAAACTATATATCCACAATGACTTAAGTATGTTATCCTTCCTTGTCTTTGCCTTCTTACTTCCCAAGGACCATGAAACACCAAAAACCTCTAAGAACTGACTTGAAAACCATAATAAACATCATATACACCATAAAAATTCTTCACGAATATTTTCTTGATCCATTTATTAATCTATCATACCGTACTACATGCATTAGGTGTAGGAATAGGCCTAAAATTACCACTTCACACCATAACTCTTAATTAACTGACAATAATAACCTCATAAAAACTCATTAACACCTATAAAAACCTCTAGGACCTTTCTCAACCTCATGAAAGCCTTTGGAACTCAAGTCAAGATGATAAATTCTTACACCCTTCCTAGACATTATAGGAACTTAACCAAAACTAGCCACTACCAATCAACCTTTATGATAGACACTGAAATACACCACATGGAGACTCACATGAAAAATACACACCCTTTTCCATAAATTTATATTAAATCAATGAAAAAACCAAGATAAACTAGCCAATAATCTCCCCCTTTTTCATTAATGACAACCACCTTCAGAAACATTGATGGAAACCAACAAGACCAAAAACCTACTTGACTACTTTTTCACGTTTCTGATGCTACTCTCCCCCTTTCACATCTATGAATAAGGATAAAATGGTGGCTCAACATGAAAAAATAAAACTAAGAATGGAGAAAATTCACACAACAACTTACTTAATTGACTTGACTCCCCTTTATATATGCATGCTTTTCCTTGTTTTCATCACCATGTTGTCCAAATTTCTCATTCGTTAATCAAATTAATGCACTAGCTAGTAAAGAAACTAGAAACTCATAAAATATAGAGGTTTTATGTTACCTTGGATTATTGATGCTTGATATAGACACTTGAATGATGGACCTTTCTTGTAAGACTCCTATAAGATTGATTTGAAAATAATATTTTTATTAGATACAAAAATATAGGGGTTGCCTGACTAAGTGGTTCAAAGAATATTTTGACTTCCTTGGTGGATATCAACCCCCATTTTTTTATAAAGGATGAAATAAAATAAGTGTTGCAAATAACATGCAAAAAAACAACAATGTTAAATCTAGAAATTGATTAAGATGGATTTTAAAACTGATTTGATTGAAATGACTTTAAAATAAATGCTACTTGATCTGGTCGAAGGTGACCCAGATTGTCTAAAGGAGTTGAAGGTGACCCAGACTGTCTAAAGGTAGGTATAAGGTGACATGGGAGGATGAATTTAAAGGTATGGATGAAATATGTAGACTTGTAGTGTCGAGAGTGATCGAAGTTGGTGAGAACTCAGTAATCTGCTATGAGAGGATCTGCAAGAGAAAAGAAAAAATAAGAAGGTAGGATAAAGGATGAAAAAGTAGCAGGGATAGGCTATTGAATATATAGGGCCCTATTCAATAGAAAATAGAGGGATTTGTGGTGAATGTGGTATGAAAATCTAAAGTAAGGGATGATAAGATCAAAATGGTACCCTGTAAGGAAAAGGTGGTATGGGAGAGGAATTTTGAGTGTTTATGAAGCTTATCTTTACTTGCAAGATGTTAGAATTAAATCATATATGATAATATGAAAAAGATATAGAAAGGAATGTGATATTGATGAGAAAATATCATGAACGATGATCGTGAGGGATGAAAGAAAGCTATAGGAATGTCTAATAAGTCTATGAATGTCTCAAAACTACTTAGGAATGAGGATGCTCAGGTTGGGAGAAAGCTTGAAGATTGCAAGCGTTTTATTTTCTGATTTTTCAATGATGAATAGAAAGGAAGAAGAAATTTTTATAGGGTCGACAGTGACCAAGCTAGGTTTCTGAAAACTATGGGGAAAGTATCCCAATGTACGTGATTTTATTCTTTTGACGGGATGTTTTGATGTTTTTAAGGATTAGCCAAATTCTTTAAAGCATGTAGGTGGGATTGGGTTTCTTGGGGATGAATTTATGTTAGTTAAGGCACAAAAATAGATAGGGTACAAGATAGAAAATGAAGGGGATTTTTGTGTAGGATAAAAGCGTCCTAATTAGAAGGTTGGTTAGGGAAATGGATGAAGATTGTTTATTAATATTGATTAATTAATTATCATACATAAAAATTAATGAGGATGGAATGATTGGGTATGTAATATATTAAAATGATTAATTAATTAATGTCACATAATTAATTAATGAGGATTGGGAGGTTATTTAATTATATGACGGGGATGACTAAATATGTAGACACAGGTAATGAGGTTATAGATACAAAATTTAGGTGTCTACATTTTCCCGTTTTGTTGAGTAGTTTGGGCTACCAAGCCATGACACAAAAACTATGAGAGTTCGATAAGGATAAAAAGAATTAATGATTAGCTTCCCATCAAATGAGCGATCGATGATGTCAAAGGATATCAATTACGCATTTTAAAAAGGTAGATGAAAAATATTGTTTTAGTGAAAATAGATAGGTGAAAGAACAACCAAGGAAATATGCCCCGAGGCTAAAAAGGATCATAATAAGGACGGAAACTATGGCGGTGACTCCAATATCACATATGTAGGGGAAAATTGTAGTCTAAAAAGAGACGGATAACAATGTTTTATGGACCAATTAGTGGGTGAAGATCATTACAAGTATGGATGGAGGCAAGGATAACCAATGGGTCATAGGAAAGTGATCAAACTATGAAAAAATATATCCAAACATTATGTGAAATCCTTCATACATGAGGAATCGAGAAAACAGTATGCATTTATAGGGGATGAGGATGATGAAATGGTGTCCATTGGGACATGAAAAATGGCTGAGAAGGAAAAATGAAAAAGTGATTTATGGTAATATGCCCCAAAGAGGGAAGGTATGGCCATAAATTGAAAAAAAAGGAAAAAGTAAAATATGCCCCAAATGGGGAAAGGTATGGCCACAAAGGAAAAAGAAAAGGTATGCCCCAAGAGGGGATAAGCATGGCCACAAAGGTGGACTTTGATGAAAAATAATGGTGCCCCAAGGAAGGCACGAGTATGGCCACAATAGGTGGACTTGATATAATAGATGTAATGCCCAAATGGGAAGATGAGTAAGGCCTCAAAGAGGACTTCATGCGTAAATTGAATATGAAAGTAAAATTCCCAATAGAGGAGTGATTATGGCCACGAGTGTGGACTTATGAAATAAATATGACTAAAATTATTGAAAGAAATAGACATGGACATGAATGTAGACATGAAGAGTATGTATGCCCAACGGAATATTAATTGTGGCCACGGCTATGGACTTAGAGAATATGTATGCACTGGAGGAAGAGATACTTGAAAATGTTGGATAAACATTCCCAAAGGGGAAAACATAAATGACCATAAATGATAAATTAAGGTCAACAAGATATGATGCCCTAGAAAGGAATGTAATAAAGAAGGGAGAAAGTCCTAAAAAAATTGTGTCAATGCCAAATGGTGACTAAGGCCAATCTATGGCGACCCAAAGGGGTCAATGATGACTAGGTTTCGGTGGTCTATATAATCCAAATAGTTACTCGACAAAGCTCATTTTCACATGTAGAGGTGATGAGAGAGAGACTAGGGAGAAAGAAATATTGAGAAAATAGAGGTCATCGAAGGCGTGAGGAAATGCAAGAGGGTGCGAGAGGATGGTAACAAAACTCACACTTTGGTTGTTAATTTTATTTGATGTTTTATTTTATTTTTATATTTGATTGTAAAGTGGATGACGCCATGGGAGTTTTACAGAAATCCGTGTGGGTTGACATCGACCCAACCTTAAGGATGGTCGAATCAACCTAGGGTGCATTGACCCAACCCAGGTTGACGTCAACTAGGTTTATATTTAGTAGATTAGGGTTTAGAAGTTTTCTATGGATTTTGGATGAGATTTCTAATGTATATATGTTATGTTTGTGAATATAGTCTAGATAGACCTTATATTTGAGATATCATGTGTCATCTCTATATGAGAAGATTAGAGGGGATGTGATAGACAAAGAAATGGACCATATGTCTACAATTTGATTAGGTGGATTTCAACATTATCGAGGATCCCATCGGATTTGGGGCATATGATTGTTTTGATTGAGAGGTGGGTTAGACAGGACATGTGATGAGTGCATTGATTGGCTCACTGATATCATTTCTTCAGGCTAAAAATACTCTTTTGATATGACTTATTAAAACATGGGGATGTTTTGTGTAGTTATATCTTAGTAGGTTTAATGCATTTTCCTTGCTATAGTTTATGAAAACCCATTATCACATGAACCTCCTACCAACTGTCTTTGTGAGATCAAACATGATGATGTGTGTAGGAAATGATGGATATTCTTTGGTAGTTATGGAGCTCGAGTTCGGAACATGTGGCGGAGACTTTCCACCAAGTTAACCTATTAGTTTGGGCTTGTTTCTAACTTTGCCCATAGAAATTTATGTGTTTTAATTAGTAGTTGGTGGACAATGATTAATGCCACCGATATGGCGAGCCTTGTAAATAACAAGATATCTATATGAATACTTCATCTTTAAAACTTGGTAGTACTACTTTTTGATACTAAAAGAGATTATCTCGCATCTAGTTTTGATATTTTTCATTGTCTATGTTATGAAACTTATTCGAGTTAATGAAAGCCACGATGTTTTTAGAATGAAATATTGTTAATCCCCTCGTATCCTTAGGAAGAGTAAGGGCCCACTCGACCATGGAGATAAGAGGTTATTTTGGGTTCATTTATGCATACAGTTCTTTGATTGGATTTACTGCAATTGTTGTTTGAGAATCTTACATGCGTGCTTTGATTAACTATATTTGTTTTCTTCATTACTGCTTTCATTTAGAATAGATGCTTCTTTTATGCAAATCAAGGTTAACAAGTAATCTTGCTTTCCTTGAAGATTCATTTATACGAGTTGAATTTCATTTGTTAAGAGTAGTGTGTGCGTATTTCATTTTCCAACAGAAGATTAGTTGTTAGTTTCCTTTCATCACAAATATTTGAATTTCATAGAACTGTATTTAAATTCCATAGATTTGAATTGCATTTCCATAGAATAGTCACTAAACTAAGCAACCCCCAACAGACCCAATAGATAATCTGGTTCCCCTAGACTCCATTGCATACTTGCCTAGGACACAACCCTAGTTTAGAATGACACTGACAGAGATTATGTCAGTTAAATGATTGGAAGAATACAATGACCCATCATTTTTGGTGCCGTTGCCAGGGAATAACCATAAGCACCATCATTTTTATTCCATATGCTATGGGTGTTAATGGAGTTCATATAGGAAACCAATAGTTGTCTTGGACCTCGTTTTAAAATAACCAACCTTGATGCATAGGTCGCGAGATAACCAAGGGAGATTTATAGCACATAATATTCAGCAAATATCTCTAGACAATTCACAAGGAAGAAACACTGAGAGTGATACAAATTCCAACCCAATGCCTAGAACCTCTTCTGAGCATTCTGTATCCTCTTCACACCACTCAACAATGGGGGACCTTAGGAATGTTGAAGACCAACCTTTAGGAAAACCTTTACATATCCCATTGTCCTCGATGCGGATGAGGATGCACCCATGAAAAACATCTCACCATCCATCCTCCCCATCTTTCGAGGAATGACCAAAGAAGACCCTGATCAGTTTTTGTTTGAATTTAAAATCCGGTTTCAGACATATGATTACTAAACTGACAATCAAAAACTCGAAATGTTTCCCTCCACTCTCAAAGGTTCCGCTATAAGATGGTTTATGGGGTTACCATCTAACTCCATTAATTCCTAGGAAGCCATGGAAACAACCTTCCTGGATAAGTACCAAGATTATTGTAGGGGAAGGGATAGGAAGGAAGAGTTCTTCCAAATACCACAAAAGGAAGATGAGAATCTAGAGGATTATCTGGATAGATTCCTCTTTCTCCACAAATGCAGTGGGTACGAGTTACATGCAAACATCACTAAAACAATCTTTCTTAAAGGACTAGATGAGGAAACCAAGGATTCCCTCCATCTCATGGGAGGATGAGATGTGCATAAAATAACCATGGACCAAATAACTGGGCTATGTAGAAGATACTCTAGAACATGTGGAGGAATACGAAGGAAACAAACATCCAAGTCCTTGGGTACCTCTGAACTTCTAGAAGAAATGGTAAACATGAAAATAGAAATTCTATTGAAATTAACATCCACCATAGATAGAATCAAGGAAAAAGTCATCCCTTCCAAAGAACCATTAGACATGTATAGCCCTAAGTGTCAGAAGAGACACCCCTTGAGAGAATGTCCTTTGGATGCCACATGCCCGTGCTTGATCTCGTGAAGTTCTTGACCATGACACTAAGCATTGCACATTTTTACCACGCTTAAAGGGAGGTTTGAATGCTATCTCTCAAATGAGGGCTGAATTAAACTTTGTCCAAAGACAAAACAATCGGGGGTGGGTTCCTATCTAGACCAACTCGGAATCCCTAGAGGATGTCATGGCCAAATCAAGCCTCTTAGTCTTCATGGGGATAACTCTGAGTGGGAAAACTCAAACCGGATGACTTATCCATATACAACATCCCTACACTCACCGGGTTGGTCACCACCACCCGCAGTGGGATCCTCAACAAAATTTTAGCCAAAATTAGTCCAGGCACTACCACAAAATGGTAATCAACAACCACAACAAGCTTTAATTCCTCCACCTCAAGCCTACCAACATCAAGGACAAACAACAGAAACACAACTTCCAGCTCATCCTGTATCCAATCCTAAAAATCAACAGATAGCTTCCATCGATGACATAGACCCAGGTAACACTATTGGTAATTTACGGCTGCGATCTAGAAAAATATTGAACCCTCTTGTTGTTATCGCATAACTACATGTTGATGCCGATAAAGAAGAAAACCTTGAGGATAATACTAGTCCTTCACCAATACCAAATACACTAGATGATCAAATACTCAAATAGAATACATCCCCTTTTCTTGAGCAATTACAGGACACTCGAACTGCAGATGAAACAAAACTAGTTCAGGAATTGAAAAAGTACATATTGAGGTCCCACTTTTACAAGAAATAAGGGACATCCCTGAACTAAACCAAACCATTAGAAACGAGTGTATAAAGACACCAGGAAGGAAAAAGAAATACCCAAATACTGTCAGTCGAAGGGAATTTGGCTGATTTAGTTGTTAGCACCCTTATCTCACAAAAATATGGGGATCCTGGGAGTCCTGTCATTACTATTTGTATAAAAACCAATCGAAGATATAATGTTTTGGTAGATCTTGGTGTTGATATTAATGTCATCACAACAGAAATGTTTAATTTTCTATCCTTAACAGGACTTCAACCGACCAACACTGTTCTATAGTTAGCAGATCAATCCATTGCTATACCTGATGGTGTGGTTGAAGATATAATGGTCACTATTGAATCATGGGAGTACCCAGTTGATTTCATGGTTTTGTAGCCTAAAGCTCAAAGTTGGGATATCCATCATCTTGGGAAGATCCTGGTTGCTACGGTTTTCTGCATACATTGGTCGATAGGTCGAAACATGACAATTCTAAATGGGCAGAAATCCAAACACATTTCATTATACCCTCCTACCCAGCCTTATACGAACAATTGTGACCAGGTATGGGTGGATTCTTTGGATGCTAACTCTTTGAGTTCTTATTTTCTACTATTATAGTACACAATCATATGGCAGAAGTTGTGGAGTCATATACACTGACTGATTCTAAGGACTCGTGACTACGGAAATCAGCACTATTGCTACGGAATCTGAACTCCAACATTAGACATATCTTCTACTATTTCTCTAGTAGACATTACCTTTGCTGAGTCTGGTAGGAAACTCTATGCTTATAATTCTGAATATTTAGTTCCTGATTTCTATTGTCCTTTAACTAAGATTCTATCTTTTGACAACATACCCATCCTACACATGCTTCAGCCCCATGTTTTCCCATTGAATTATTTTATCACTAGTACAGAGCTTGCTCTTGTGAATGATACCAACAGTGCTTGTTAGTATGGGAAGAGAGTTGACCATAGGTAACGATTTGGAGGTCAATCAAGAAGCTAGGGTGCTTGAGGTTCTGAAGAAACACTCCCATGCTTTTGCTTGGGATTACACTGATATGAAGGGAATTCATCCTAGCATCTGTACACATCATATTTACACTGATGATGTCAAACCTATAAGGCAGCCACAATGAAGAATTAATCCAAAGATTGAGAGGCAGTCAAAAGTGAGATAGAAAAAATTGTAAAGGTGGGTTTAATCTATCCTATATCTAATAGTCGGTGGGTCTCCCCATTAATTATTGTTCCCAAGAAGAATGGTAAGTGGTGAATATGTGTTGACTACAAGGAACTTAATAAAGCCACCAAGAAGGATTATTTTCCCATGCCTTTCATTGACCAAGTCCTGGACAATTTGGTGGTAAGAAATATTTTCTTTCTTGGATGGGTTTAGTGGGTATAGTAAAATTATTATTGCCTTTTGATCAAGATAATACTAATTTTACGTGCCCTTGGGGTACATTTGCTTACTGAGTCTTACCTTTTGGTCTTTGTAATGCCCCTGCTACATTTCGGTGAGCGCCTTGGCCATTTTTGTAGATCTTGCTAACAACTATGTTGAAGTTTACATGGATGATTTCACTGTCCATGGATCCAATTTTGAAGAATCTTTGAATAAAATTGAGAAAGTACTCAGTTGATGTGAACAACACCAACTATCCCTGAGTCATGAAAAATGTCTAATGATGGTTGATCAAGGAATTGTCTTAGGTCACCATGTTTCAGCCCAAGGTATACAGGTGGACCCCAAAAAGATATCAGTCATCACCCAATTACCTACACCAGCTAATCATACTGACATCAAAAGTTTCCTTGGTCATGCAGGTTATTACCGCCGATTCATAAAATATTTTAGCAAAATTTCTGCACCTATGTTCTCACTGCTAACCAAAGATTGTGTTTTTGAATGGTCTCCTCAGTGTCAATAGGCATTTGATTCTATCAAAGAAAAGCGACGATGACCCTTATCTTACATGGTCCTAATCGGGAACAACATTTCCATATCCACACCGATGCTTCTAATATAACCATGGGCATTGTCCTTGGATAAAAAGACTCATAAGATCATATGTATGTAATTTATTTTGTCAACAAAAATCTGACTCCTACGGAAAAAGAATTCTTGGCTCTTGTCTATGCTTTGAATACATTTCATCATTAAATCACTGGATATAAAATTTTTGTTTACACTGACCACTCTACCATTCGATATTTGATGAATAAACTAGTGGTTGGCGGAAGGCTTATTCACTAGTTACTCTTGTTGCAGGAATTCAATCTCACCATTATAGATAAGCCTGGGAAATTTAATGTTGTTGCTGATTTTCTTTCTAGATTAAATGTTTCGGTGATAACGGCTACCCAGATCAATTTCCTGATGAACACTTGTTTTCTATCTTGACTAAGACTCCTTGGTTCACTGATCTTGTGAATTATTTAACAACAGGGAAGTTTCCTACCTATTTTACTCATAAGGAAAGAAGGCAATTGGTTAAAAATAGTGCAACATATAAATGGTGTAATGGATTCTTATTTAAATGTTGTCCTGACATGGTTCTTTGTAGGTGTGTTTGAGAGGATGAGGTACATGAAATAATGCAAGATTTTCATGATGAGCTAGGAGGTGGACATTATTCAGTGAAACAAACAATTCACAAGATCCTTGGAGCAGGGTACTATTGGCCTTCCCTCCATAGAACTGTCAAAAAGTATGTGTGGTAGTGTGATGCATGCCAAAGAATGGGAAAACCTACACTTTCTATGGAAATTCCTCTGAATCCTTCGCTGGTTTTAGGACCATTTGATCCTCCATATTTTTGGAAGGAGTATCTCTTGGTATGCACAGACTACATCACCAAATGGGATGAAGTTCAAGCATTGGCATCTGCCAATGAGGATGTTGTTGCTTATTTTCTGTACAATCATATATTGCTATGATTTGGAGGACCAAGGGCCATTGTATCTAATCAAGGTCCTTAATTTGTTTCAAATATGATTAAAGCTTTCTTGGAAATCTACAGAATTAGGCACTGGAAATCATCACCATATCACCCCCAATCTAATGGGAAATTGGAGGTAACCAATCAAGAACTCGATAATATCCTAACTAAGGTGGTCAATGACGATAGAAAGAATTGGGTACCGAAGCTTGTTGAGGCCGTCTGGGCCTACAACATGACCTGGAAAACAACTACAAGTTTTTCTCCCTATGAGCAGATAGAAATTCTACAACATCAGGCGGAAAACCTAAAACAATGCTCACATTAAAAAAAGGACATTTCATGAGGGACAGTGTGTTTTACTCTTTGATTCCCACTATCAATAGTTTAAATGCAAGCTATGTACACATTGGTTGGGTCCCTATCAGGTAAATCAAGTGTTTTATAATGGCTCTAGTCATTTGATACCTATTGATGGAGACAAACAAACTCTTCTGGTGAATGGACATAGGATTTGGATTTATCACCAACCACTAGATAAGAAAACTTTCACCGATGACATTCTGTTACACACAGACATGCATGTTGAGGAGGATCTTTGCCTCTCGAGCATGGAGTAATCAATATCTTACAAATTTAATAAAGGAAGATGATCCTACATTCGATCTTCTTCTTGTTATCCAAAACTCACCCCTCAAGGTAATTTTGATAACATGCATCAAATTATTCAGTCATGAGCAAGTAAGATTGATTCAAGGCCCAAAATCATGTTTTTCGGGGTCCCCTCGGCCCTTTTCTAACTCTCCCATCCAAGAAGAAATCCCAACAAGTTAGAAAATGGAAAAAATGCAAAAAATAAGGTTGCAAGACTGTTTTAAAGCATTTCGGGTCATACTGAGGTTCGTCGTACCAAGCTTGGGGCCGAAAAAGCAAGAAAATCAGCTAAGTCAAACATTTTTGTCCCAGCGGTCTGCTTGGGGCATGGTTGGGACGTCGGGGCGCAAAAAGTCAAACAACCAAAAGTAAGGAAAAATCACCTAAGTCTCTGTTTTGTGTGGTTTGGGACAGCCGAGACAAAAGTACGTGTCGGATGTGAATCGGCCGGTTTGCCGAAAGACACCATTTCGTGGCGATTCGGAGATATTGCAGGACATCCGGACAAAAGTACACAAGGGACGCATGGGACATGAAAAGGTGAAAAGGCCACAAAAGAGACAAGGAGGCCTGCGCAGACGAATCAAAATGTGCCACTTGTCAAAAGGGGAAGAAAGTTGAAAAAATTGCTAAGTGTTTGATGCTAGGTAAAGTGCGCCCCTCCGGCTCGAGCCAATAAAATAGTGCCACGTGTCCAAGTGGCAAAATTTTTTAAGGAAGGGCCCGAAAGAAAAATTTCAAAGGATGAGCTCATGGCCAACTAGGGCTTGACACGTGTCATCCAAGTGGTGGAGTGTGGGGAAAATTTGAAATTTTTCCAAAGACCAAATGGGTAAAAAATTCAAACTTCTTTTCCCGCCGATCCGTTCTGGGCCTATTTTTGGCCTAAATCTTCAAATGGCCATAACTTTTGATCCAGAGCTCATATTTTCATGTTCTTTATATCAATGGAAATCTAGTGAAATTATCTACATGATTCTATGGTAATTTGTCCATTTTAGTTTAGTTTGGAGAGAGAGAAATAAAGAAACATCTCTAGCACATGGTAATGGTCAAAAATGACGTTTCAACAACCAGTTTTAATGTAAAATGGGTCACATTCTTCTCCAGCATGGCCAAAAATGTCAGGGCATGGATCTGTAAGGATGCCCATGATATTTTAATGCATCTTCATTTAATGAGGAATGGCTCTCATGTTTTTACACGTTTCTCTCTCTGGCTCGTCCCTTACATTTTAAAAGCTAGATTTGGCTCATTTTTCAAGGGGTTGTTCATCTTTTCTACTCTTCTCTCCTTTCTTTTCTTCCCCAGGGTTGAAAACGAATTTGAACCTCCTCCCGTACTCTATAATGGCATTTTTACCTTTTACCATTAAGATGATGTTTTGTGCAAACTTACGAGCAACAAAAAAAAGTGTTTTGTGATGCATTTGTCCATCCTCGCTCGTTTTTTGCTTGTTTTATTCTTGCCTCTCTTCATTGCAGGTATTTGTGAATGTTTAAATGTTCATTGGAAGGTTGGAGTTGTGTTCATAATAGTTTTGATAGATTTTCAGCATTCTCCTTTTCGGTGTACCACCGCTTTAGTGTAGGCTTTCATTTTATGCATTCTCTCTCCCTGGTCCCTTGGAAATTTAGATTAGAATAGTTAGTTTCCCCTACATTAGAGTATATTGTGGTAGGTAGTTTAGGAGCAAGAACCAACTTTCTCTGGAGGTTTATTTGAAGTAGCAAGTCCCACAACTTGGAGATAGTACCATGTTATCCAATCACACCGTGAGTTCAAGTATATGCACTTGTATAAACATTAGGGTGTTTTGATTCGGTGATAATAGTTTTGGCATGCCCGGTGGTACCTTAGAGGTCTTCCACTTCATCTTTACAGGTTGGTGTGTTCCTGTGAAGATTTCAGCCTTTGGAGGCACTTGCAAACACATCTGGCGACTCCATCTGATCAGCAACCCATTTCTGAAGTTGCAGACCTATTTTTCATCCATTCCCATCCATCCTTCTTTCCATCCCTTTCATTCTTTTCCATTCCATGAAGTTGTGCAATTATGACTTCATTTCCATCATGGAACTCACATTTACAACAGCAGCAATGTTTCCCACCTCCAACATGTTTTTTAAATCCTCCAAATCAGCATTTTGAACAAATTCAAAATCAGCATACATACCCATATGAGTAGCAATGCCAAAATCAGTTTGGCTATGGAGCTTTCCAAGAGCAAGAGTATGCATATAATGAAGACCATCAGATGCAAGATGCTGGTCTATTGGAGAAAATTCAAAAGATAGAGGTAAACATGGTGCGATCTAGGGCTCAAGCACAAATGAAAGCATTTGGAATTGGTTGTGGAGCACCCCGTCCATGGGTGAGACCTTTCTAAGGCATTACAGCCCTCAAGAGAAGCTTGACTTCATGATTGCAATGCTGCCATTGCTTGCAAAGTGGATTGAAGGAATAGAGGTGTATGAGAGGAGTATTCAGCAACCTTGTCAACGGGTAAGCACGCCATCTCATGCCTTTCTTTTTCCTCTTTCCCAATCTGTTTTATCTCAGCAGTGTCAAGTTTTAAACTCTCCATCTACTGTCCCAAGTGTTGAATCCATTTCTCCACCCCCTAGTCTTCCACCTCATCTCAATTCTTTTGTCCCTTTTCCTTCCAAACAGTCATCCCCTCCACAAGAGCTAACAAAAATACCCCCTCCAAAGAAACAAGAGTTTCTACATCCACCACCACGAAAAATTTCCAATTCAATTGAGTTACAATCCACTTCTCCTCTTACATTCCCAAATCCATGTTGGGAGGATAAAAATCAAATGCCAACTTCAAGGAAAACAATAAAGCAAAAGAAAATCCAAACAAGGAGGAAGAAATTCGAAGTCTGAAGAGTTGGGATCTTAAATTTGGGATGACAAAGATCCCCTTAATGGTTAAGCCTTTAGAAGAGGTTGGAGTTGTAGAATAGGTGGTGGTTAAGACTGATTTTGTTGCAGCAGGAGAAGAGCAAAAAGAAGAAGTAGATCAGCAGTCAGTTTTCTCAGAAATTAGTGTCCATGTTGGCACTCTATTTGAAGGGAATGTTGATTCAATTCAAGTTGCACAATCATCCATAGGGGAAGAAAGCTCAGAAGATCTTGCAGTCCCAACTTGTCCTCTAGAGCAGCAGATTGAAGAGTTTGACTTGACAAACTTCGTGCTAGAGGAAGAGTTCTATCAAGAGTAGGATTGTCTTCAAGTAGTAGAGGAGGAAGAAGCTGCTCCAAATCCAAAAGAAGAGGAGCACATTCTAGTTGTGGAGGAGAAAATTGCAGATCTAAGGGCTTTGAGCACAAAGCAGGCTACAGGAGAACCTTTAGTTCTTCTTTCTACTTCATCTCTCTCAAGTTCTAGTGCTGAAGAAGAGTTTGATCTCTCAAACTCAATGTTGGAGGATGAAAGAAACCATGATGATCAAGTTACAGATCAAGAGGACACCATGGAGGAAGTTGAGCATTTGCAGCAGGACAACCATGAGGTAGTGTATCTGTCAGATTTGGAGGACTATTTTGATGAAGAAGAATCGGTTGAGTTTCCACCATTCTCTCTTTCATCTTCCACGTCCCAAATACTTGAGCCTACTGTCATGAAGGAGAACATTCATTTGCAGCAGCCTACATCTTATACCAGCTCTTTGGAACCAAGATTGGAAGATTTTAATCTTTCATGTTCTTCATTGGAGGAAGAGAAAGGGCAAAAAATTCCTATCATTGCTTCCACATCACCCACCCAAGAAGGTCTACAAGAAGACTCCATTTTTGGAGTTGAGAATTAGAGCTATGGGTATATCAAATGGATCATACCTTTCCCAATAAGGTATTTGACTTCATTGAGTCAAAGGAGAAGTCACACCTACCAAGCTTGCTCCTAAGCATGAGGATGAGCTACAAAGAACCAAGGATCAGTTGTCATACCTCTTCAATCAACATTCAGAACAACTACAAGAGGTATTGAATTTTCCTTCACCTGAAAATTGTTCATAAAAACTTATGATAAAATAATCTCATTATATTTTTAAAACATTCTTATAAAAATGAAAAAATATCTCCCAAAACCTTTGGGTCCATAAAAAGTGTATGAGAGTAGGTGAGAAAAACAAGTTGCCAATTCAAGATGGTTTTTGCTTCTCCAAAACCTGGTTTTACCAAAAAATCTATAACTTGTAATTTTTTTCTTAAATTTGACCTAAAAATTATCATGAAGAATCATGAAAACATCAAATAACTTCTAAAACTCACCACCTTTCTCAAAAATACCTAAAACTATATATCCACAATGACTTAAGTATGCTATCCTTCCTTGTCTTTGCCTTCTTACTTCCCAAGGACCATGAAACACCAACAAACCTCTAAGAACTGACTTGAAAACCATAATAAACATCATATACACCATAAAAATTCTTCACGAATATTTCCTTGATCCATTTATTAATCTATCATACTTGTACTACATGCATTAGGTGTAGGAATAGGCCTAAAATTACCACTTCACACCATAACTCTAATTAACTGACAATAATAACCTCATAAAAACTCATTAACACCTATAAAAACCTCTAGGACCTTTCTCAACCTCATGAAAGCCTTTGGAACTCAAGTCAAGATGATAAATTCTTACACCCTTCCTAGACATTATAGGAACTTGACCAAAACTAGCCACTACCAATCAACCTTTATGATAGACAACGAAATACACCACATGGAGACTCACATGAAAAATACACACCCTTTTCCATAAATTTATATTAAATCAATGAAAAAACCAAGATAAACTAGCCAATAATCTCCCCTTTTTCATTAATGACAACCACCTTCGAAACATTGATGGAAACCAACAAGACCAAAACCTACTTGACTTCTTTTTCACGTTTACGATGCTACTCTCCCCTTTCACATCTATGAATAAGGATAAAATGGTGGCTCAACATGAAAAAATAAAACTCGAGAATGGAGAAAATTCACACAAAAACTTACTTAATTGACTTGACTCCCCTTTCTATATGCATGCTTTTCCTTGTTTTCATCACCATGTTGTCAAAATTTCTCATTCGTTAATCAAATTAATGCACCAGCTACTAAAGAAACTAGAAACTCATAAAATATAGAGGGTTTATGTTACCTTTGATTATTGATGCTTGATATAGACATTGAATGATGGACCTTTACTATAAGACCCGCCTATAAGATTGACTCGAAAATAATATTTTTATTAGATACAAAAATACGGGGTTGCTCGACTAAGTGGTTCAAAGAATATTTTGACTTCCTTGGTGGATATCAACCCCCTTTTTTATAAAGGACGAAATAAAATAAGTGTTGTAAATAACATGCAAAAACAACAACAATTCTAAATCTAGAAATTGATTAAGATGGATTTTAAAGCTGATTTGATTGAAATGACTGTAAAATAAATGCTACTTGATCCGGGGTCGAAGGTGACCCAGTTGTCTAAAGGTAGGTTGAAGGTGACCCAGACTGTCTAAAGGTAGGTAGAAGGTGACATGGGAGGAAGAATTTAAAGGTATGGATGAAATATGTAGACTTGTAGTGTCTGAGAGTGATCTGAAGTTGGTGAGAACCTCGTAACTTCTATGAGAGGATCTGCAAGAGAAAAGAAAAAATAAGAAGGTAGGATAAAGGATGAAAAAGTAGTAGGGATAGGCTATTTAATATATAGGGCCTATTCAATAGAAAATAGAGGGATTGGTGGTGAATGTGGTATGAAAATCTAAAGTAAGGGATGATAAGATCAAAATGGTACCCTATAAGGAAAAGGTGGTATGGGAGAGGAATTTTGAGTGTTTATGAAGCTTATCTTTACTTGCAAGATGTTAGAAACAAATCATATATGATAATATGATAAAGATATAGAAAGGAATGTGATATTGATGAGAAAATATCATGAACGATGATCGTGAGGGATGAAAGAAAGCTATAGGAATGTCTAATAAGTCTCAGAATGTCTCAAAACTACTTAGGAATGAGGATGCTCAGGTTGGGAGAAAGCTTGAAGATTGCAAGCGTTTTATTTTCTGATTTTTCAATGATGAATAGAAAGGAAGAAGAAATTTTTATAGGGTCGACGGTGACCAAGCTAGGTTTCGATAACTATGGGGAAAGTATCCCGAATGTACATGATTTTATTCTTTTGATGGGATGTTTTGATGTTTTTAAGGATTGGCCAAATTATTTAAAGCATGTAGGTGGGATTGGGTTTCTTGGGGATGAATTTATGTTAGTTAAGGCACAAAAATAGATAGGGTATAAGATAGAAAATGAAGCTAATTTGTGTGGAGGATAAAAGTGTCATAATTAAAAGGTTGGTTAGGGAAATGGATGAAGATTGTTTATTAATATTAATTAATTAATTAACGTGCATAAAAATTAATGAGGATGGAATGATTGGGTATGTAAGATATTAAAATTATTAATTAATTAATGAGGATTGGGAGGTTATTTAATTATATGACGGGGATGACTAAATATGTAGACATGGGTAATGAGGTTATAGATACAAAATTTAGGTGTCTACATTTTCCCCCTTTTGTTGAGTAGTTTGGGCTACCAAGCCATGACACAAAAACTATGAGAGTTGGATAAGGATAAAAAGAATTTATGATTAGCTTCCCATCAAATGAGCGATCGATGATGTCAAAGGATATCAATTACGCATTTTAAAAAGGTAGATGAAAAATCATGTTTCAGTGAAAAATAGATAGGTGAAAGAACAACCAAGGAAATATGCCCCGTGCTAAAAGGATCATAATAAGGACGGAAACTATGGCGGTGATTCCAATATCACATATTTAGGGGAAAATTGTAGTCTAAAAAGAGACGGATAACAATGTTTTATGGACCAATTAGTGGGTGAAGATCATTACAAGTATGGATGGAGGCAAGGATAACCAATGGGTCATAGGAAAGTGATCAAAATATGAAAAACTATATGCAAACATTATGTGAAATCCTTCATACATGAGGAATCAAGAAAACAGTATGCATTTATAGGGGATGAGGATGAATGAAATGGTGTCCATTGGGACATGAAAAATAGCTGAGAAGGAAAAATGAAAAAGTGACTTATGGTAATATGCCCCAAAGAGGGAAGGTATGGCCATAAATTGAAAAAAGGAAAAAGTAAAATATTCCCTAAATGGGGAAAGGTATGTCCGTAAAGGAAAAAAGAAAAAGGTATGCCCCAAGAGGGGATAGTCATGGCCACAAATGTGGACTTTAATGAAAAATAAGTGTGCCCCAAGGAAGGCACGGGTACGGCCACAATAGGTGGAATTGATATAATAGATGTAATGCCTAAACGGGAAGATGAGTAAGGCCTCGATGAGGACTTCATGCATAAATTGAATATGAAAGTATAATTCCCAATAGGGGAGTGATTATGGCCACGAGTGTGGACTTATGAAATAAATATGACTAAAATTATTGAAAGAAATAGACATGGACACGAATGTAGACATTAAGAGTATGTATGCCCAAAGGAATATTAATTATGGCCACGAGTGTGGACTTAGAGAATATGTATGCCTGGAGGAAGAGATAGTTGAAAATGTTGTATGAAAATTCCCAAAGGGGAAAAATATAAATGACCATAAATGTGGAATTAAGGTCAACAAGAGATGATGCCCTAGAAAGGAATGTAATAAAGAAGGTAGAAAGTCCTAAAAATTATGTCAACACCAGTGAATGGTGACTAAGGCCAATCTATGGCTACCCAAAGGGGTCAATGATGACTAGGTTTCGGTGGGCTATATAATCCAAATAGTCACTCGACAAAGCGCATTTTCACATGTAGAGGTGATGAGAGAGAGAATAGGGAGAAAGAAATATTGAGAAAATAGAGGTCATTGAAGGCTGTGAGGAAACTCAAGAGGGTGCAGAGGATGGTAACAAAACTCACACTGGTTGTTAATTTTATTTGATGTTTTATTTTATTTTTTATATTTGTTTGTAAAGTGGATGACGCCATGGGAGTTTTACAGAAATCCGGGTGGGTTGAAATCGACCCAACCTTAAGGATGGTCGAATCAACCTAGGGTGCATTGACCCAACCTGGGTTGACGTCAACTAGGTTTATATTTAGTAGATTAGGGTTTAGAAGTTTTCTATGGATTTTGGATGAGATTTCTAATATATATATGTTATGTTTGTGAATATAGTCTAGATAGACCTTATATTTGAGATATCAGGTGTCATCTGTATATATGAAGATTAGAGGGGATGTGATAGACACTGAGCTGGACCATATGTCTACAATTTGATTAGGTGGATTTCAACATTATCAGAGGATCCCATCGGATTTGGGGCATATGATTGTTTTGATTGAGAGGTGGGTTAGACAGACATGTGATGAGTGCATTGATTGGCTCACTGATATCATTTCTTCAGTTGAAAATACTCTTTTTGATATGACTTATTAAAACATGGGGATGTTTTTTGTAGTTATATCTTAGTAGGTTTGATGCATTTTCCTTGCTATAGTTTATGAAAACCCATTATCACATGAACCTCCTACTAACTGTCTTTGTGAGATCAAACATGATGATGTGTGTAGGAAATGATGGATATTGCTGGTAGTTATGGAGCTCGAGTTCGGAGCATGTGGCAGGAGACTGTTTCCACCAAGTTGACCTATTAGTTTGGGCTTGTTCCTAACTGCCCATAGAAATTTATGTGTTTTAATTAGTATTTGGTGGACAATGATTAATGCCACCTGATATGGCGAGCCTTGTAACTAACAGTATCTATATGAAGACTTCATCTTCAGAACTTGGTAGTACTACTTTTTGATATACTGAAAGAGATTATCTAGCATCCAGTTCTTGATATTTTTCATTGTCTATGTTATGAAACTTATTCTGAGTTAATGAAAGCCACAATGTTTTTAGAATGAAATATTGTTAATCCCTGTATCCTTAGGAAGAGCAAGGGCCCACTCGACCAAGGAGATAAGAGGTTATTTTGAGTTCATTTATGCATATAGTTATTTGATTAGATTTACTATAATTGTTGTTTGAGAATCTTACATGCGTGCTTTGATTAACTATATTTGTTTTCTTCATTACTGCTTTCATTTAGAATAGATGCTTCTGTTATGCAAATCTGGTTAACAAGTAATCTTGCTTTCCTTGAAGATTCATTTATACAGTTGTAATTTCATTTGTTAAGAATAGTGTGTGCATATTTCATTTTCCAGCAAAATATTAGTTGTTAGTTTCCTTTCATCGCAAATATTTGAATTCCGTAGAACTGTATTTAAATTCCATAGATTTGAATTGCATTTCCATAGAATAGTCACTAAACTAAGCAACCCCCCAACATACCCAATGGATAACTGGTTCCCCTAGACTCCATTGCATACTGCCTAGGACACAACCCTAGTTTAGAATGACACTGACAGAGATTATGTCAGTTAAATGATTGGAAGAATACAATGACCCATCATTTTTGGTGCCGTTGCTGGGAATAACCATAAGCTCCATCATTTTTATTCCATATGCTATGGGTGTTAATGGAGTTCATATAGGAAACCAGTAGTTCTCTCGGACCTCGTTTTAAAACAACCAACCTTGATGCATAGGTCACGAGATAACCAAGGGAGATTTATAGCACATAATATTTAGCAAATCTCTCTAGACAATTCACAAGGAAGAAACACTGAGAGTGATACAAATTCCAACCCAATGCCTAGAACCTCTTCTGAGCATTTTGTATCCTCTTCACACCACTCGACAATGGGGGACCTTAGGAATGTTAAAGACCAACATTTAGGGAAAACCTTTACATATCCCATTGTCCTCGATGCAGATGAGGATGCACACATGAAAAACATCTCACCATCCATCCTCGCCATCTTTCGACGAATGACCAAAGAAAACCACCGATCAGTTTTAGTTTGAATTTAAAATCCGGTGCCAGACATATGATTACCGAACTGACAATCAAAAACTTAAAATGTTTCCCTCCACTCTCAAAGATTCTGCTATGAGATGGTTTATGGGGTTACCATCTAACTCCATTAATTCCTAGGAAGCCATGGAAACAACCTTCCTGGATAAGTACCAAGATTATTGTAGGGGAAGGGATAGGAAGGAGGAGTTCTTCCAAATACCGCAAAAGCAAGATGAGAATCTAGAGGATTATCTGGATAGATTCCTCTTTCTACACAAATGCAGTGGGTACGAGTTACATGCAAACATCACTAAAACAATCTTTCTTAAAGGACTAGATGAGGAAACCAAGGATTCCCTCCATCTCATGGGAGGATGAGATGTGCATAAAATAACCATGGACCAAATAACTGGGCTATGTAGAAGATACTCTAGAACATGTGGAGGAATATGAAGGAAATAAACATCCAAGTCCTTGGGTACCTCTGAACTTCTAGAAGAAATGCTAAACATGAAAATAGAAATTTTGTTGAAATTAACATCCACCATAGATAGAATCAAGGAAAAAGTCATCCCTTCCAAAGAACCATTAGACATGTATAGCCCTAAGTGTCGAAGAGACACCCCTTGAGAGAATGTCCTTTGGATGCCACATGCATGTGCTTGATCTGCGAAGTTACTGACCATGACACTAAGCATTGCACATTTTTACCACGATTAAAGGGAGGTTTGAATGCTATCTCTCAAATGAGGGCTGAATTAAAATTTGTCCAAAGACAAAACAATCATGGTGGGTTCCCATCTAGACCAACTCAGAATCCCTAGAGGATGTCATGGCCAAATCAAGCCTCTCAGTCTTCATGGGGATAACCCGAGTGGGAAAAGTCAAACTGGATGACTTATCCATATACACCATCCCTACACTCACCGGGTTGGTCACCACCACCCGCAGTGGGATCCTCAACAAAATTTTAGCCAAAATTAGTCCCGGGAACTACCACAAAATGGTAATCAACAACCACAACAAGCTTTAATGCCTCCACCTCAAGCCTACCAACATCAAGGACAAACAACACAAACACAACTTCCAGCTCATCCTGTATCCAATCCTAAAAATAAACAGATAGCTTCCATTGATGACATAGACCTAGGTAACACCACAGGTTAACACTATTGGTAATTTACGGCTGCGATCTAGAAAATATTGAACCCTCTTGTTGTTATCAGATAACTACATGTTGATGCCGATAAAGAAGAAAAACTTGAGGGTAATACTAGTCCTTCACCAATACCAGATACACTAGATGATCAAATACTCAAATAGAATACATCCCCTTTTCTTGAGCAAGCTGCAGGACACTCGAATCTGCAGATGACACAAAAATAGTTCAGAATTGAAAAAGTACATATTGAGGTCCCACTATTATGAGAAATAAGGGACATCCCTGAACTAAACCAAACCATTAGAAATGAGTGTATAAAGACACCGGGAAGGAAAAAGAAATACCCAAATACTGTCAGAGTTGAAGGGAATTTGGCTGATTTAGTTGTTAGCACCCTTATCTCACAAAAATATGGGGATCCTGGGAGTCCTGTCATTACTATTTGTATAAAAACTAGTCAATATCTAATGTTTTGGTAGATCTTGGTGTTGACATTAATGTCATCACAACAAAAATGTTTAATTTGCCGTCCCTTAAGAGGACTTCAACCGACCAACACTGCTCTATAGTTAGCGAGATCAATCCATTGCTATACCTGATGGTGTGGTTGAAGATATAATGTTCACTATTGAATCATGGGAGTACCCAGTTGATTTCATGGTTTTGCATCCTAAAGCTCGGAAGTTGGGATATCCAGTCATCTTGGGAAGACCCTGGTTGGCTACGGTTGCTGCATACATTGACTGTAGGTCAGGAAACATGACAATTCTAAATGGGCAAAAATCCAAACACATTTCATTATACCCTCCTGCCCAACCTTATACGAACAATTGTGACTAGGTATGGGTGGATTCTTTGGATGCTAACTCTTTGAGTTCTTATTTTCTGCCACTATTACAGTACACAATCATATGGCAAAAGCTATGGAGTCATATACACTAACTGATTCTAAGGACTCGTGACTACGGAAATCAGCACTATTGCTATGGAATCCAGAACTCCAGCATTAGACATATCTTCTACTATTTCTCTAGTAGACATTACCTCTGCTAAGTCTAGTAGGAAACTCTATGCTTATAATTCTAAATATTTAGTTCCTGATTTCTATTGTCCTTTAACTAAGATTCTATCTTTTGAAAATATACCCATCCTGCACATGCTTCAGCCCCATGTTTTCCCATTGAATTATTTTATCACTAGCATAGAGCTTGCTCTTGTGAATGATACCCAACAGGTGCTTGTTAGTATGGGAAGAGAGTTGACTATAGGTAATGATTTGGAGGCCAATCAAGAAGCTAGGGTGCTTGAGGTTATAAAGAAACATTCCCATGCTTTTTCTTGGGATTACATTGATATGAAAGGAATTTATCCTAGCATCTGTACACACCATATTTACACTGATGATGTCAAACCTATAAGGCAGCCACAATGAAGAATTAATCCAGCATTGAGAGACATAGTCAAAAGTGAGATAGAAAAAATTGTAAAGGTGGGTTTAATCTATCCTATATCTAATAGTCAGTGGGTCTCCACATTAATTATTGTTCCCAAGAAGAATGGTAAGTGGCGAATATGTGTTGATTACAAGGAACTTGATAAAGCCACCAAGAAGGATTATTTTCCCATGCCTTTCATTGACCAAGTCCTGGAAAATTTGGCTGGTAAGAAATATTTTTCTTTCTTGGATGGGTTTAGTGGGTATAATAAAATTAGTATTGCCCCTGTTGATCAAGATAAGACTAATTTTACATGCCCTTGGGGTACATTTTCTTACCGAGTCTTACCTTTTGGGCTTTGTAATGCCCCTGCTACATTTCAGTGGGTAGTCTTGGCCATTTTTGTAGATCTTGCTAACGACTGTGTTGAAGTTTACATGGATGATTTCACTGTCCATGGATCCAATTTTGAAGAATCTTTGAGTAACCTAGAGAAAGTACTCAGTTGATGTGAACAACACCAACTATCCCTGAGTCATGAAAAATGTCTAATGATGGTTGATCAAGGAATTGTCTTAGGTCACCATGTTTCAGCCCAAGGTATATAGGTGGACCCCAAAAAGATATCAGTCATCACCCAGTTACCTACACCAGCTAATCAGACTGACATCAAAAGTTTCCTTGGTCATGCAGGTTATTACCGCCAATTCATAAAATATTTTAGCAAAATTGCTGCACCTATGTTCTCACTGCTAACCAAAGATTGTGTTTTTGAATGGTCTCCTCAATGTCAATAGGCATTTGATTCTATCAAAGAAAATTTAACCATGACCCTTATCTTACATGGCCCTAACTAGGGACAACCTTTCCATATCCACACTGATGCTTCTAATATAACCATGGGCATTGTCCTTGGACAAAAAGACTCAAAAGATCATATGTATGCAATTTACTTTATCAGCAAAAATCTGACTCCTACGGAAAAAGAATTCTTGGCTGTTGTCTATGCTTTGAATAAATTTCATCATTACATCACTGGATATAAAAATTTTGTTTACACTGACCACTCTACCATTCGATATTTGATGAACAAACTAGTGGTTGGCGGAAGGCTTATTCACTAGTTACTCTTGTTGCAAGAATTCAATCTCACCATTATAGATAAGCCTGGGAAATTTAATGTTGTTGCTGATTTTCTTTCTAGATTAAATGTTTCAGGTGATGATGAAGCAGTCCAGGATCAATTTCCGATGAACACTTGTTTTCTATCTCGACTAAGACTCCTTGGTTCACTGATCTTGTGAATTATTTAACAACAGGGAAGTTTCCTGCCTATTTTACTCATAAGGAAAGAAGGCGATTGGTTAAAAATAGTGCAACATATAAATGGTGTAATGGATTCTTATTTAAATGTTGTCTTGACATGGTTCTTTATAGGTGTGTTTAAGAGGATGAGGTACATGAAATAATGCAGGATTTTCATGATGAGCTAGGAGGTCAACATTATTCAATGAAACAAACAATTCACAAGATCCTTGGAGTAGGGTACTATTGGCCTTCCCTCCATAGGACTGTCACAAAATTATGTGTGGTAGTGTGATGCATGCCAACAAATGGGAAAACCTACACTTTCTATGGAAATGCCTTTGAATCCTTAGCTGGTTTTAGGACCATTTGATCCTCCATATTTTTGGAAGGAGTATCTCTTGGTATGCACATACTACATCACCAAATGGGATGAAGTTCAAGCATTGACATCTGCCAATGAGGATGTTGTTGCTGATTTTTTGTACAATCAGATATTGCTGCAATTTGGAGCACCAAGGGCCATTATATCTAATCAAGGTCCTCAATTTGTTTCAAATATGATTAAAGCTTTCTTGGAAATCTACAGAATTAGGCACTAGAAATCGTCACCATATCACCCCCAATCTAATGGGCAAGTGGAGGTAACCAATCAAGAACTCGAGAATATTCTAACTAAGGTGGTCAATGCCGATAGAAATAATTGGGTACCAAAGCTTGTTGAGGCAAATCAGGCCTACAACATGACCTCAGAAACAACTAAAATTTTTCTCCCTATGAGCGAGATAGAAATTCTACAACATTAGCGGAAAACCTAACATGATGCTCACATTAAAAAAGGACATTTCATGAGGGACAGTGGGTTTTACTCTTTGATTCCCACTATCAATAGTTTAAAGGCAAGCTACGTACACATTGGTTGGGTCCCTATCAGGTAAATCAAATGTTTGATAATGGCTCTAGTCATTTGATACCTATTGATGGAGACAAACAGACTCTTTTGGTGAATGGACATAGGCTCTGGATTTATCACCAACCACTAGATAAGAAGACTTTCACCGATGACATTCTGTTACACACAAACATGCATGTTGAGGAGGATCTTTGCCTCTCGAACATGGAGTAATCAATATCTTGCAAATTTAATAAAGGAAGATGATCCTACATTCGATCTTCTTCTTGTTATCCAAAATTCACCCCTCAAGGTAATTTTGATAACATGCATCAAATTATTCAGTCCCGAGCAAGTAAGATTGATTCGAGGCCCAAAATCATGTTTTTCGGGGTCCCCTCGGCCCTTTTCTAACTCTCCCATCCAAGAAGAAATCCCAACAAGTTAGAAAATGGAAAAAATGCAAAAAATAAGGTTGTAGGACTGTTTTAAAGCATTTTGGGTCGCATCTTGAGGTTCGTCACTGTACCAAGGTTGGGGCCGAAAAAGCAAGAAAATTGGCTAAGTCAAACATTATTGTCCTAGGCGGTCCAAGGGACAGTTGGGACGTCAGGATGCAAAAAGCTGAAAAAAGCTCAAAGCAAAGAAAAATCACCTAAGTCTCTGTTTCGTGTGGTTTGGGACAACCGAGACAAAAGTATGTGTGGGACGTGAATCGGCCGGTTTGCCAAAAGACAGTCCATTTCGGGAAATTCGGAGATATTCTTCCGGGATAGCCGGGACAAAAGTATGTGAGGGACGCGTGGGACATGAAAAGGTGAAAAGGCCACAAAAGAGACAAGGAGGCCCGTGGACAAATCAGAATGTGCCACTTGTCAAAAGGAGAAGAAAGTTGAAAAAATTGGTAAGTGTTTGATGCAAGGTAAAATTGTGCCCCTCAGGCCCGAGCCAATAAAATAGTGCCACGTGTCCAAGTGGCAAAATTTTTTTAAGGAAGGGCCCGAAAGAAAAATTTCAAAGGATGAGCTCGCGACAACCGGGCTTGACACATGTCATCCAAGTGGTGGAGCATGGGAAATTTTGAAATTTTTTCCAAAGACCAAACGGGTAAAAAATTCAAACTTTTTTCCCGCCGATCCGTTCTGGGCCTGTTTTTGCCCTAAATCTTCAAATGGCCATAACTTTCGATCCAGAGCTCAGATTTTCACGTTCTTTATATCAATGGAAATCTAGTGAAATTCTCTACATGATTATGTGGTCATTTTTGAATTTTAGTTTAGTTTGGAGAGAGAGAAATAAAGAAACATCTCTCGCACGTGGTAATGGTCGAAATGACCTTTCAACAACCGCTTTAATGCAAAATGGGTCACATTCTTCTCCAAAGATGGCCAAAAATGCCAAGGCATGGGTCTGTAAGGATGCCCATGATATTTTAATGCATCTTCATTTAATGAGGAGTGGCTCCCATGTTTTTTTCACGTTTCTCTCTCCTGGGCTCGTCCCTTGCATTGTAAAAGCCAGATTTGGCTCATTTTTCAAGGGGTTGTTCATCTTTTCTACTCTGCTCTCCTTTCTTTTCTTCCCTAGGGTTGAAAATGGAATTTAAACCTCATCCCCTACTCTGTAATGGCATTTTTTACCTTTTACCATTAAGATGATGTTTTGTGCAAACTTCTGGAGCAACAAAAAAAGTGTTTTGTGATGCATCTGTCCATCCTCGCTCGTTTTTTGCTTGTTTTCTTCTTGCCTCTCTTCATTGCAGGTATTTGTGCATGTTTAAATGTTTATTGCAAGGTTGGAGCTGTGTTGATAATAGTTTTGATAGATTTTCAGCATTCTCCTTTTCTGGTGTATCACCGCTTTAGTGTAGGCTTTCATTTTATGCATTCTCTCTCCCTGGTCCCTTGGAAATTTAGATTAGAATAGTTAGTTTACCCTACATTAGAGTATATTGTGGCAGGTAGTTTAGGAGCAAGAACCAACTTTCTCTGGAGGTTTATCTCAAGTAGCAAGTCCCACAACTTGGAGATAGTACCCATGTTATCCAATCACACAGTGAGTTCAAGTATATGCACTTGTATAAACATTAGGGTGTTGTGATTCGGTGATAATAGTTTTGGCACCACCAGTGGGACCTTAGATGTCTTCCACTTCATCTTTTATAGGTTGGTGTGTTCCTGTGAATATTTCAACCTTTGGAGGCACTTGCAAACACATCTGGTGACTCCATCTGATCAGCAACCCATTTCTGAAGTTGCAGACCTATTTTTCATCCATTCCCATCCATCCTTCTTTCCATCCCTTTCATTCTTTTCCATTCCATGAAGTTGTGCAATTATGACTTCATTTCCATCATGGAACTCACATTTACAATAGCAGCAATGTTTCCCACCTCCAACATATTTTTTAAATCCTCCAAATCAGCATTTTGAACAAATTCAAAATCATCATACATACCCATATGAGTAGCAATGCCAAAATCAGTTTGGCTATGGAGCTTTCCAAGAGCAAGAGTATGCATATAATGAAGACCATCAGATGCAAGATGCTTTGGTCTATTGGAGAAAATTGTGCTACTAAAATCTCAATTACAAGGTATGGAAGAAACAAACCTTTTACTGCAAACTGAATTTACACAACAAATAGTAGAGAAGGTTCAGGAAATTACTACCCTACAACTTGAAGTAAGTAGTTTGAAGCATCAGCATGATAAGAGTCTTAACATCTTGGATAGATTCCATCAGTTATCCCTTTAGGAAAGAGAATTGAGGAAGGAAAATCAAAAATTAAAAAAGGAAATGGAATCTATACAAGAGGAAAAGCAAAAAGTGACATCTATTTTAGACTTTGTCTGTCCTTTGGCCCTCAAGCTTCTATCCTGTAGGAAACCCTCTCCGGTCTATAGCATGTTCATTCAAGAACAATTTTATTCCTGGTAGTTATTCCAATTGTGTTGTCAAGCTCCTCATGAAATTCCCAATGGCACTAGTTTCTTATCAGTTTACAAGTGCAGTACTCCTGAGATCCAAAATTTGCTTTGTGAATTCTACCTTCATAACATGATAGTTACAAATGTGCCTGATTTCTTAATCAATTTATTTGTGGGTGATTTCCAAATCAAGGCCTTTCAGTCTGACATTACGAAATCAGATCATTTGGGGTCAGCAAACAGACATTTTCAATCACACCACTCAGTCCATTGGATTCCACATCCACCCAACTCATCACACTGATGTAGCCCTGAGGAAAAACTTTCACTCACTTTACTATCAGGTAGGAGTTGGGGTAAACACTTCCCAGATTTTACTTCAATGTGTCATTGATTTTGAAAATTACAGTTAGGAGAACTTTGGGACAGCTTGGCAGGCATGTGATAGGAGGTGGGATACTCTGAGTCTGCCCTTGAAATGCAGGGAGGTTCTCTCTCCCCAAAACTTGAGCTGGAGCATGTGCAGGGGTGATGCCCTCATCACCATTATCAAACAAACCACAAAGCAAACTAGCCAAGTAGTATAATGATGAATGGGTAGGCCTCCAAGTACGTCCACCACTCCTTTTGAGCCCTCTCACTACTTGACAGAACAATGTGGCCCAATCCAAATGACAGTTTCACAACATGGGTAGAAATTACCTCCAACACTCAGGGCTATAAGAACACCACAAAACAATATGCTGATCAATTTGAAGAATATGACATGGCTGAGTAGCTTGGTAGGCGGGCAGGATGAAGATAAGTTGCATAGGGACATGCAACAGGTAAATTCAGGGGGAAAATGATGAGTGCATTGTTTGGCTCATTGATATCATTTCTTCAAGCCAAAAATACTCTTTTTGATATGACTTATTAATACATGGGGATGTTTTGTGTAGTTATATCTTAGTAGGTTTGATGCATTTTCCTTGCTATAGTTTATGAAAACCAATTATCACATGAACCTCCTACTAACTATCTTTGTGAGATCAAACATGATGATGTGTGTAGGAAATGATGGATGTTGCTGGTAGTTATGGAGCCCGAGTTCGAAGCATGCGGTAGAGAGACTGTTTCCACCAAGTTGACCTATTAGTTTGGGCTTGTTCCTAACTACCCATAGAAATTTATGTGTTTTAATTAGTATTTGGTGGACAGTGATTAATGCTGCCTAATATGGTGAGCCTTGTAACTAACAATATCTATATGAAGACTTCATCTTCAGAACTTGGTAGTACTACTTTTTGATACTTGAAAGAGATTATCTGCATCCAGTTCTTGATATTTTTCATTGTCTATGTTATGAAACTTATTTTGAGTTAATGAAAGCCATGACATTTTGAGAATCAAAGGTTGTTAATCCCTCTATCCCGAGGAAGAGCAAGGGCCCACTCGACCAAGGAGATAAGAGGTTATTTTGAGTTCATTTATGCATATAGTTCTTTGATTGGATTTACTACAATTGTTGTTTGAGAATCTTACATGTGTGCTTTGATTAACTATATCTGTTTTCTTCATTATTGCTTTCATTTAGAATAGATGCTTCATTATGCAAATTTGGTTAACAAGTAATCTTGCTTTCTGCTAAGCTTCATTTATACAGTTGTAATTTCATTTGTTAAGAATAGTGTGTGCGTATTTCATTTTCCAGCAGAAGATTAGTTGTTAGTTTCCTTTCATCGCAAATAGTTGAATTCCATAGAACTGTATTTAAATTCCGTAGATTTGAATTGCATTTCTGTAGAATAGTCACTAAACTAAGCAACCCCCAACAAACCCAATGGATAACTGGTTCCCCTAAACTCCATTGCATACTACCTAGGACATAGCCCTGGTTTAGAATGACACTGACAAAGATTATGTTAGTTAAATGATTGGAAGAATACAACGACCCATCAACATGTAAATTTTTGTTTAGGACAGGGGAGATGACCATAACCCTAGAAGATGTGTATCGATTCTCGGGATACTAATATAGGGGTGAAGATAGTTCCCATTACTAGTGATGACAGATTGGTAGTTTTCACGTGACTATTTGGAGCCGACGCACCCCTTATTATATTTTTTGCAAGGGTGTTTTCCTATGAGAAGATATATGAGGATGGGGTGGCATGCAACCGATTGATTTGCATGGTTATGATTAAAGTGTCTTTACTATGATTTTTAGACTCAAAAGGAGTTTAGTTTCCATGGGTGTTGACTAGTGTAGTGGCTGATATTATTGACCACCAGATAGTGTTTTCATTTAGGACTGCACTATTGGATCAGGTTTATCATGAGCTATCTAGATACATGGCGAGATAAGAGGTCAGGGGTGAGATGTAGGATTCTTGCTTCATTTTTGGGCCTACAACCATATTTTTATGATTAGGTCACCATGAATTTGATACATCACATGAGACCATATTCAGTTAGAGGATGGATTTATGAGATGGAGGGTCGATCAGGCCTTTGAGGAATGAGGCGATAGAAGAGTGGATTGGTATGTAGATCAACTTACAGAGTTAGATATTGATTAGTTTAGATGGTGGCCATATCAGGATTTCCCCACTTATCCTAGTGTGGATGCAGAGATATAAGGGATGTGGAGGATGAGATGGGTGAAGGGGAGACAGACAATGATAATATAGGTAGTTCGGTTTAACAGGGTGAGATGATAGTTTCGAGTTGTCCAATCAAAACCTTATGATCTAATTTTGTACAAGATGGAGGAGATGGACAGAGATTTTATTATTCCTACTATGGAATACCCATTGTAGGAGGAGGTTGTACCATGGGATGATGACATTGATGTGGAAGTAGGAGTAGGATACTTCGATTGGAACACGACAACATGGGTAACTTAGGAATTTGAGGAGGAAGGAGAGGAGGAGATATAGGAGATGGAGATTGAGAATGAGCTGGCTTTGGGAGGTGGTGGACATAGAGAAGGAGAGGCTACAGAGGTTTCATTCTTGTGTGCTAAGTTAGATCAAATGATATTAAAGAGAGACATATACTTGTAGCAATGGGATGCAATCACTCGGAGAGATTTCACTATCATAGGTAGAGAGAGGCCTACAAGGCCTTATTTGGAGATTTGGATATTATTATCGAAATAGAGTCAACCAGTTGTGTTTAGGAAGAACTAAAGGGATCATGACAGATGGAACCCCTGAAATTATTTCAATGTAAAAATATAGAGCACTAGGCATAGAAGATAGATATTACAAGGGTATTTTGTTTGAGAAGTTTCTTAAGACCCTACGCTCTCAGGGGCATCTTCAAGACGAAAAACTAGAGGATTTTGGCCATCTAATATTACATATATTGTGGCACAACTAAAGATAGTATAGGGAGGCCATGAGGGTGGTGGAGTTGTGTAGGGATCGGGTGTTATGCCTGTCCTAAAAGATGAGGACTTGAGAGTCTCATATATTCACTTTAAATAATTTTATAGTATTTCTTATTTGATGGAGCACCTTAGCAGGCCATTATGTATTCATAAACATTTTTATATGTGATATATTGTTTTTTCATTTATTATTATGCATTCATTATGTGATGTGATGAATTTTTGTTTGATGTGATGACTTTATATTATATGTCATGTTGATGTCTTTTAGATTAGATGTGATGATGATGTTTTCTCTTAGGACACATCTTTATTTTACATTTGATGATGATGGTGAAATAAATTTATGATTAGATGGTTATTTGGATATTTATTTATATGGATGATGATATAAATGTGTAATGTGGAAATATGTTTTGCATTTAAATTATATTTTGGTCATGATGATTGGAAGTCGATGGGTAAGATGTGATGGAGACAAATTAAGAATGAATGAATTGGATTAATGATAAATGTGTTGTAAGATAGATAAATATAATATAACGAGGAATGTATAGGGAAAATATGCCTACGACTACATTAGAGGTAAACAAAAAATATCTAGGTAATATAAGGAACATGTAGCCAAAATAAATGCTAGTAAATAACCATTGATAGTTCGTCATTTCAAACATCATAAGGAAGAAATGGATGAGATGATATAATAAACCTAATGTGACATGAAAAAATGTGTTTGAGATGTGCTTATGCAGAGGAAAGAAGGTTCTGCAAAAGTGGTGTTCCCTAACCTATGTCCCATCTCTAGGAAGGGGAAAGAGAAATTTTATCATTGCGGGAAGATTTCTTAGGATGCTAATAAAATAGAAGGTTGAACAATGTATGAATCATTCAAATTCCATAAGGAGACGCCATCATTTTAGGGTATGGTTTACTTTATAAAATATATAGATGTAAATTATGATAGTCATACTTTGAGGGATCGGTCTATTTATTTTATTTTTATTTTTATTTCGTGGTTTTTTTTTTTCTTCTTTTTTCTCATGAATAGTTTTCCTTCAATTGATTAGTCTATTTTTAATAACTTTTATTTTTTATTTAATCATCCATGAATTTTTATTTTACATAGGGAAGAGCTTGGACTAGCTAAGTAGCCCACTTAGGAGGGTATAAAGAATGTACATGAGTTACCCCTAGACCCTTTGCATGGTTTCAATAGGTGATTGAGAGGGTGATGGATGTGATCATCATGGAGTTCTTACTAAAGAGGAGAACCTATCTATAAGGAATATGCTACAGGTATAGCCATGGTGCCCGTATTTAGGGTCACATCTAGGAAGTAAAGGAAGACCACATAGTTTCAAATCATTACGATAAGGTACGAAGGGGGTAAGATGGAGGAATGATCTAAAGACATTAGTAAGGGAAAATTGGTTAATGAACTAACAATATAATGGTCACAAGTGTAATGTGTTAAGTGGGTCCACTTCCGGTTTACCATCGACGAAGGAAAAATGATAGGCTCTCAACCCATACTTATATATATGGTCTAATCTAGTGAGGGAAAAATTTCTGTGTTTACTCCTTTGTGGAGTAGTTTTGTTTGTATAAAGTTATGAGGCCGTCGACATCAATGTCATGTTAGTAAATATGGGACATGATGAACATGTGAAAAAAGGAGAAAGCATTTCCCATTAAGATAACAAATGGTATGCATTTAAGGTAAATAAATGGTCCCCCTAGAGGAATAATATAAATCGGGGTCAAATGAGATAAGTTAAATAAATATTATGAAATAGGCATCGTAAGGGTAGGTTTTAAATTCATTGTGCTTCCAAAGGGAAACCCAGATATGGCCACAAAGGTGGTCGTAGGAGGAGAAAATAGAAATATGATAAGATAAACTAAGCTAGATGAACCCGGATGACACTGAAAAAGGAAAGGAACTAATCTATGAATAGACAAGTCCTAGAAAGAATTCCCCTAGTGTAGGAGGATGAATCAATAAAGATAAGAAGAAAGATGCAAAAATATTGATAGCATGGGGGAAGATGTTTCCCTAGAAAAAGGGATGCGAGATAAGATAATGGATGTCAAAGGATATGGATGTCAAGAAGATGGTGTATCAAGGTGAATAATATCAATGAACAAGGTAGGACCCTCGTCAATAGATGTAATAGGAGATGATGTAGAGGGCCGAATGGACCCAAGAAGATGATCGATGGAAATGTGGGAAGAGTAACCAAATGCACTATGGATGAATTATTAGATGGGGAAGGGGAATCATCGGGAGGTACTATTGCTAAATGAGATTAGGGATAATGGTTTGAAGGGCCTTAGAATGTTACATGTCATGTCCCAGGGGTGTGATGATAAGTACGGATGCAATAGTGATCAAACCACAAGGGCTTTAGATAGTTTGGGTTGAAGGCTCGATAGGTGGAAACGTGATGGGAGAAGTATGAAGTAAATGTTGAAGGACTTCTACATGTGATTCAATGTGAAAATAAGGGAAAGTATTATAGGATTGTGTGGATGGTGATGGTGAAGATGTTAGGTTATGAAGCCTATTATTCATGTGTGAAAGTTTTGAAGACTATACACTAAGAGTACTGTACACTTTTCATGTATCCTCACCTTGAAAAATGCACCCGACATATCGGGAAACATGCTTTTCTCATATGGGCGAGTTTTTGACCCATAGGTTTATGGGACAGTTTTGCCCATGGTTTTGATACCCATGGTTTTGTAAAACTACTTAAGCAGTTGTCTATTTATATGGTCTTATGCATATGATAGATGAACAAGCAAATGTATTGCAGATGTGTTTTGAATTCGGCTGTGAATTCTGTAGAGTTTGTTGAGCATAGCTCCAAATGGATCTGGGTATTGTATTGAGAGAGCGGTGGCTTGTAATAAAATCTGAGCAAGTGATTCTTGGTGGACGTAGCCCAAATTGGGTGAACCACGTTAAATATTGTCTCTTTGTGTTGTGTTATTTTATTCTGCAATTTTATTTGAGATCTGTAATAATTTCTGCATATTAGTTTCTACTGTTGTGATTTTGTGAGGGATTATTCCACATATTTTATCCCTTATTTCCTAACAATTGGTATCAGAGCCTAGTTTGGTTTGCTGAAGTGTTGAATTGCAGAAAAAAAAATTAGCTTGAGTGGGAGCTATGGTAGATGAAGGAAGATCTAGGGTTGATAAATTCAATGGGTAGAATTTCAGTCTTTGGAAGATGCAGATGGAAGATTACCTTTATCAGAAGGATCTTTATACTCTATTGTCTGAGAAGGTGAACAAACCCTTGAGTATGATAGATGCGGAATGGGATTTGTTGGATTGGAAGGCACTTGGAACGATCTGGCTGAGTCTTGCATCTTCGGTATTATTTAATGTTTCAAAGGAAAAGACTACAAAAGATCTAATGGATGCATTAGGGAAGTTGTATGAAAAACCCTCTGCCTCTAATAAGATATTTTTAATGAAAAAGTTGTTTAATATGAAGATGTCTGAGAATAGTTCAGTAGCAGATCATTTAAATGATTTCAATACGGTAGTGAATATGCTAGCTTCAGTTACAATAGAATTTGATGAAGAAGTTAGGGCTTTATTAATTCTATGCTCTTTACCTGAGAGTTGGAATAGCCTGGTAATGGCGGTAAGTAACTCGGTTCTAGCTAACTCGAAGTTGAAGTTTGAGGATGTTGTAGGGGTGATTCTAAGCGAGGAAATGTGAAGAAAAAGCTCTGGGAATCTTCTACTTTAGGGAATGCTTTGACAGTGGAAACTAGAGGGAGACAGAAGAATAGAGGAAACCATGGAAAATCAAAAGATCGAGCAAGGTCAAAATCCAAGAACAAGATTGTATGCTGGAATTGTGGAAAGCCTGGGCATGCAAAGAAGGACATTGGGAGCTTCAGGATAAGAAGAAACAACAAGAAGAAAACAAGGAGGCAAATGTGGCAACGGGTAATGTATGTCAGGATGCTTTGATTCTTTCTTTGCACAATATTACTGAATCTTGGGTTTTAGATTCGGGGGCTTCTTTCCATGCTTCTCCACATAGGCATTATTTTGTTGATTATGTTCAAGGAGATTTTAGGCATGTTTTTCTTGGTGATGATGAGCCTTGCAGCATAGTTGGAAAAGGTTATATTCGGGTTAAGATGCAGAATGGGAATACTTGGCTATTGAAGGATGTCAGACATGTGCCTACATTAAGACAAAATTTGATATCGGCAAGGCAGTTGGGAAGTGATGGTTATACTGTGATATTTACAACAGACTCTTGGAAGGTTACCAAGGGTGCTCTTGTGGTGGCAAGAGGTAAGAAGGTTAGAACCTTGTATTTAACCACTTATAGTACTAATTATTGTAATCTTGTGGCTTTAGATGTAGATACAACATTATGGCACTATAGGCTTGGTCATATGAGCCATAAGGGCATGAACATCATAAAGAAGAATTTTCCTAGATATACAGAAACAGGTTTGGATTTCTGTGAGAACTGCATATATGGGAAACAGAAGTGAGTAAGGTTTCTCAAGGTTGGACCTACAAAGAAAGAGAGTAAGTTAGAGCTGGTGCATTCTGATGTGTGGGGGCCAGCTCAGGTATCATCTCTTGGGGGTTCAAGTTATTATGTTACTTTTATTGATGATGCAACAAGGAAAGTTTGGGTTTATTGTATTAGAAACAAATCTAATGTATTTGACACTTTTGTTAAATGGAAAGCCTTGGTAGAGAATGAAACAGTCTTAAGCTAAAATTTCTCAGGTCAGATAATGGAGGGGAGTATTGCAACAATGAATTTAATGATTACTGTTCTAAGAATGGAATTTGCAGGCAAAAGATGGTTCTAGGAACTCCATAGCAGAATGGGGTATCAGAAAGGATGAACAAAACAATAATGGAACGTGCTAGGAGCATGAGGTTACATGCAGGACTGCCTCTTTCTTTTTGGGCAGAAGCGGTGAGCACAACTGTGTACTTGATAAACAGAGGACCCTCAAGTGCCTTAGATGGAGGCATACCTGAGGAGGCTTGGTATGGTAAGAAAGTTGATTATTCATTTCTTAGAGTCTTTGGATGTGAGGTGTTTGTTCACATAGACAAGGATGATAGGACTAAGCTAGAGGCTAAATCAGAAAAATGTACTTTCATTGGTTATGGTGGTGATGACTTTGGATATAAATTTTCGAGTATTAAGGACAAGAAAATAATTTGATCTAGTGATGTGGTATTTAATGAGAAAGTCATGTATAAGTAGCAGTTGCAGGAAAACAAGGAAGAATCCAAGAAAGAATATGCAGTGGTAGAGGATCTTCCAGATGGGAAAGTGACACATGAATTAGTTCAGGAACCCCCTCAACAGGAACCCCAAACTCCTATATTGAGGAGGTCTTCTAGGGTAAGAAGAGAACCTAAACGTTTTTCTCCTTCTCTTTATTATTTATTACTCACTGATAGTGGAGAACCAGAGAGCTTTGATGAAGCAATGTAGGTAGATGCTAGGAAGAAGTGGGAGCAAGCCATGGATGAGGAGCATCAGGCTCTCATGGAGAACTAGACATGGGATTTGGTAAAGCTACCCGAAGGAAAAAGAGAATTACAGAATAAGTGGGTGTTTAGAGTCAAAGAGGAAGAAGGAGGAAAGAAAAGATACAAGGCCTGGTTGGTGGTCAAGGGGTTTACACAAAAAAAAGGTATAGATTTTGATGAGATTTTTTCTCCTGTAGTAAAAATGACTTCTATCAAAACTGTTCTTGGAATAGTGGCAGCAGAAGACTTGCACTTAGAACAGTTAGATGTAAAGACTGCATTTCTCCATGGTGATTTGGAGGAGGAGCTATATATGCAACAACCAGAAGGATATGAAGTCAAAGGTAAAGAGGAGATGGTGTGCAAATTGAAGAAGAGCTTGTATGGCCTGAAACAAGCTCCACGTCAATGGTATAAGAAATTTGATAGCTTCATGATGGAGCAAGGTTATATCAGATGTCATTCTGACCATTGTGTGTATACAAAGAAATTTGAGGATGGAAGTTATATTATCTTGTGTTTGTATGTTGATGACATGCTGGTTGCAGGTAAAAACATGCAGGAAATAAAAGTACTCAAGAAGCAGCTAAGTGAATCATTTGCTATGAAGGATTTGGGTGTAGCCAAACAAATCCTTGGTATGAGGATATCTTGGGATAGGAAGGAACGGAAGCTGACTTTATCTCAGGAAGAGTACATTAAGAAGGTCTTGGAGAGGTTTAATATGCAGGATGCTAAACTGGTTGGGACTCCTTTGGCAGGCCATTTCAAGTTATCAAAGGAGCAGTGTCCCAAGACAGAGCAGGAGAGAAACCAAATGTCCAAGGTACCTTACTCATCAGCAGTTGGTAGTTTGATGTATGCCATGGTATGCACTAGGCCTGATATTGCCCATGCAGTGGGAGCTGTGAGTAGATTTATGAGTGATCCAGGTAAAGAGCATTGACAAGTAGTAAAGTGGATCCTTCGGTATTTGAGAGGGACCATGGGGATAATTTTGTGCTACAGTGGATCAAACACCACTTTACGTGGTTATGTAGATTCAAATATGGCTGGAGATGTAGACAGTAGGAGGAGCACGACAGGTTATATTTACATTATAGGTGGGACAGCAGTGAGCTGGATTTCACGACTACAGAAGCTGGTGGCTTTGTCAACCATAGAGGCTGAGTATGTTGCTGCCACAGAGGCAAGCAAAGAGATGATTTGGTTACAACAATTACTTGAGGAGTTGGGGCATAAGCAGGAGGAATGTAAGCTGCATAGTGATAGTCAGAGTGCTATACACCTAGCTAAGAACTCTGCTTTCCACTCTAGGACAAAGCATATACAGTTAAGGTACCATTTCATCAGGACAACTTTGGAGGAAGAGAAGTTGAAGTTGGAGAAGATTCATACTAGTCAAAATCCTACAGACATGATGACCAAGGTGGTCACAAGGGAAAAACTGAAGTTGTGTTCAGCTTTGGTTAGTCTTCACGAAACTAGTGAAGGGTTGAGAAGCTTTCTCAGAGGAAAACTAGTCTCCAAGTGGGAGATTGTTAGGTTGTGGAGTCTATTCTTCATGTGTGAAAGTGTTGAAGACTATACACTAAGAGCACTGTATAATTTTCATGTATCCTCGCCTTGAAAAATGCACCCGACATATCGGGAAATGTACTTTTCTCATATGGGTGAGTTTTTTGACCCATAGGTTTATGGGATAGGTTTTGCCCATGGTTTTGATACCCATGGTTTTGTTAAATTACTTAAGCGGTTGTTTATTTATATGGTCTTATGCATATGATAGATGAACAAGCGAATGTATTGCAGATGTGTTTTGAATTCAGGTGTGAATTATGTAGAGTTTGTTGAGCATAGCTCCAAATGGATCTGGGTATTGTATTGAGAGAGTGGTGGCTTGTAATAAAATCTGAGCAAGTGATTCTTGGTGGACGTAGCCCAAATTGGGTGAACCACGTTAAATACTGTCTCTTTGTGTTGTGTTATTTTATTCTGTAATTTTATTTGAGATTTGTAATAATTTCTGCATATTAGTTTCTACTGTTGCAATTTTGTGAGGGATTATTCGCATATTTTATCCCTTATTTCCTAACGAGAAGATGGATTTGGTCAAGGTCTAGGTGGTCTTAAAAAAGACGCACCGGTGGATGATTTAGACCTAGAAGGTTGGATAATTGGATTTTTTTATCATGGGGCTGGCCCTAGTATAGATTTAGAATTTTTATATTTGGATGGGTTGATTGGTTGGAATGGTAGAGGGGGTTCTAAGACAAAAGAATGAGGCCCCAAGATAAAAGATGTAGATTTTGTATTAATATGATGGATGTTGATCTTTTTGTGAGGACACTCAAGGGATCGGTGTGGGAGGTTACCAAGGATTTTGGATTTGGATCGTTGAGGAGTGACCTTTGCGGGGATAATAATGTTTTCGCGGGAGGATTAGAAGATGGGACTGTAGCTAATGGAGGAAGTAATTTTTTCATGATTTTTTCTGAGGAGTGGAATTGGTTCAATATGGGAATTACTTGGTTGTGTGTATTAGATGGGATTATTTCCTATGGTAGATGCAAGTTGAAGTTCTCTTTAATATTTCTCAAATGATGTAGGTGGTGTAGAAGAAGAAGAAGGAGATAATGGGAATGTGGTCACAATAGTCAATGCTATCGAGTGAGTAGAAGTAGAGAAAGTGGAACCAATACGAAATCTAAGGATGACATAGTAGGTAAAGGTGGTAGAGATTTGGATGAGGTAACATGGTATGATGTAGTGGTTTGAGTAAGTTCGGTGTGGAATCAATAATAGGAGTAGATGTAGATATAAAAAGGGTTTTTTCGGTCATGCGGTTAATAATGTCTATGTGAGATGGTGTAGATGGCATACGGGATGGGGTAAGGATGGAAGAGGGATGAGTACCAACCATGTTTATTTTGGGTGTTTTTGAGGGAATATAGGTGGATTTAGGATATGTGACAGATGTGGATTTGGGAAGAGAAGATATCTTGATACTAGATGTGAATGGGGAGACAAGATGAGTGAGGCGGTCATGAGGGAGGAGATAGGTGGTAGATGTTGGGGAAGATAAAGTGTCATATCATATGGGCATGGGTCAAGAAAATATGTGATAATTATTTTAATGTAATTGTAGTGACATATGTGGATATAGTGGCGAGATGCGGGTAAGGATAATGTAGATGTGATAAGATCAGGACTAGTTGTAGATGAAATAGAACCAATGGAGGTCAAGGTGGTAGGTAGTGGGATCATAGATATAGTGGATGTGAGGATATACCTTAAAGGGGAAGTTGGCATAATATCTAAGATAGGGATAGATGATGAATATGGGAAAATGTATATGGGAGTAGATGTATGATGTATGGTATTGATTGAGAATGGATTAAATTGATATGATGTAGGAGCTAGATATGAACTCTCTGGTGGGGAATTAGGAAACAAGCTGTCTAAATATGTCATGTGATGAAGATGGGAATGTTTGGGGGATGTAGGAGAATGGTGATAAGTAGGGTCATGGTAAGATGATGAGGATCAAGAAAGAACAAGAATATATCATTCAAAAGTCCCATAAAGGATATCCCTAAGTGAGATAGATTTTTCGATGAATGGGAGATGTCATGTGTTGATCGATATCTATGGAGGAGGAAGTCACAGATGGGGTTCTCGTGAGGAATATCCATAAGTGAAGTAGGTATGGTGATGTCAGATGATCCGAGAAGAGCATGTGGTAATGAAGACAAAGATGGTGAGGTAGAAGTAGGGATGGTGTAATCTAATGGGGATAAAGGTGATGGGGTAAAACAAGTCAATGTGATCGTGAAGCGAGAGGGCTGCGGTGGAGATAATCATAGATGGGATTGGAAGAAGGTCTTGAAGCAACCAATGGTCTTGATGGGGTCATGGTGGACTATAGAGAACTACTCGAGGAAAAGTTTTTTTCCATTATTAAATAAAAATTTCAAGCAAACAATTCCCTTTATGTATTGATTAAGAATATGAAAAAGAAAATGGATATGAATAAAAAGGACCTAGAATAAGGTGATCTATGTTTGGTTTTAGGTAAGTTGTGGCTGGGAGATGTCTAAGGTAGCTTTCATTGGGTGATGAAATCCTAATCAGTCTACCAAGAAAGGAAATTTTTGATGTGTTAATTGATTAATTCAGTTTTAGTTGTGTGTGATAAATGTGAGATGCAAAATATTGAACCCCTACTTAGACTATGTGGGAATGAAATATGTAGAAAAATAAGGTTTTCTTTTAAGCCAAATACAAAATGTTATTTTTGATGAGAAAACAGATAAAAAGGGAAGTTTGTGATGCAAAAAGGAGCAAATAGGGAAAAAGTGGAATACCTAGATAACACTTTTCCTATTTATCTACACTTTTGAATGATGATTGATCTAAACCATGAACCCAACATGTCCAAGTAATAAATCAAAGCCTCATGCTGCGGTGTTAGTGTGAAATAAGAAAAAAGATATAGAAAATAAACGGATCACCTAAAGGGTGGTCCCACCAGTGCATTCCATGAATGTTGTCCAAATTTCTCATTCATTAATCAAATTAATGTACCAACTAATAAAGAAATTATCAACTCAAAAACATAGATGTTTTATGTTTTCTCGGATGTTTGATGATTGATACAGCAATGAATGATAGATCTTTTCTACGATACTTGTAAATAATATAGATTGAAATATAAAATTTTGATTAGATAAATAAATGTGGTGGTTCCTCGACTAAGCATTTCTAAGAATGTTTTGAATTCCTTGGAGGAAGTTAACCCACTTTTTTAGAAAGGATGAAATAAAAAAGTGTTGTAAATAACATGCGAGAAAAAAACAATATTGAATTTGGAAATTGATTAAGATGGATTTTAAAGATGATTTCACTAAAATTAATGTAAAATAAGTGTTACATGGTCTAGGTCAATGACGACCCACACTTTTTAAAGGTAGGTTGATGGTAACTTAGGAGGATGGATCGAAGATGTGGGTAAAATATATAGACATGTTGTGTCCGAGATTGATCTAAATCTTGTGAAAACATGTAACCACTATCGGTGGATCTACGGGAGAAAAGTAGAAGCAGGAAGGTAGGATAAAGGATGAAAAATTAGATGGGATAGATTATTGGATAAAGAGGTCCCTAGTCAATGGCGAATAGAGGGATCAGTGGTGAATGTGTCATGAAAATGTAAAGTCGAGCATGATAAGATTAAAATGGTGACCTCAAGAAAAATAAGTTGTGGGAGAGGATTGCTTTGTGTTTCCAAAGTTGCTTTGTACCTACAAGATGTTATAAGTAAAGTGTATACAATAATATGAAAAATATACGAAAAAGGAATGTGATATGGATAAGAAAATATCATGAATGATGATTGTGAAGGATGAAAGGATACTAGACGAATGTCCTAGATGTCTATGGATATCTCAAAATTTCTTAGACAAGAGGATTCTTGTAGTGCCCACATTTTACACACATAATTACAACGGTAAAATACCAGGATAATTTTTTTTTTTGACTTACATTTCTCACTACACACAACACATCAAGGGCTCCAAGTACAAAAACTTGACTCACATATGACAATTACATAAGTCATCGACTCACATAGAAACATGAAAACAACATAGGAATTTCAATGCCACAATTTTCCTAATGAATAGTTACTAGTAATTGACCCAACCATAAGAAACGTGAATTTAGGGATGGAAAACATCATTTCTTTAATTGTATTTTAGTTACGATTAACATTCCAAGACCATTATTGTGCAAGGATAAATTTCTCGTTGTCCACCTACAGATTCTTAAGTTAATTCTATGGTTAAATTACCATTCGACCCTTTTTAGTTGGATTCTTATTCTTTACAAAAAATTTGATAACTTGCATACTTATTTGGCATAGTTCAAATGCATATAAAGTACTTAATTATCTTTTTATTATGTTAAGAATATTCTTCTCAAACATATATTCAATGTGTACCCTTTTTACTCTTACAACTCAAGTAAACGTGACTTGGTGTCCACATAGCGATATTAGGATTTAGCAAAGATTTAGATACAAGGTGGTTTTTTACCAAAAACATTCCTCAATCTTGGAATAGTTAATTTCCTACCATAATTATTCTATTTCAATGACTTGTGGAATTCCATTTTGATTTATATATGTATTTTGTTTTCTCGAAGGTTGATCACACCAAGGTAATTCATATTCCTTGAAACAAAATAATATATTTAATTGAGATATAAGGTCTCCAAGAGTGGCATTATTCCAAACCTCAATCTCATTTTTACTCTTATATGCTTTATTTTCTATGTCACATTATGGTCTTATTATTAGCATTGTCTTGTAAAAGGAGTTACGAAGTGTTTGTCTAACCTCTTGAAGACATATATGATTAGAAGACCTAAAGCTACACATGAACCCTAAGTTAACATCTGAATCAACTGAGGTTTAGATTAATTCCACTTCACCTAAGGGTCTACCCCTCAACTATATATGAGTTTTAAGTGAGAGGACAAATTTATGCTAAACCACCTTCAAGAAAGGACCAAGGTGTTATGTTGATAGAAACCAAGGTAACACATTTAGCTGAGTGGAGCTAAGGGGTTCAATAACAAGAGTTTAAGACCTAGAACAACTAAGTCACAACCTCCATCTATGTCATCTAGATCCAATAGGGATTTCACTCAATGAAGAACTTTAATTTTAAATCTATCTTTGGATGACAAGGTAGTCTGCTAGGCTACGAAGGAGGAGTTAGCTCTACATACTCCAAATAAAGTTTGACTGTGTCACTCCTATCTACCAGGTTTATGACAATGTCACTAACATACTGACTAAGATGATAAACCCATTCTTGGGCTCTTGTTTACTCAAACTAGGAGGTTCCATCGAGTGCAGAGTTTAATTTCATTCTACGGTTTTCAATGTCTTCTACGGTAAGGAGTATCACACATGAAAACAAGTTGTGCTCTGATATTGAACAGGGGTAGAGTGTTTTGATTAAATCTCTTTATTACATTTACAAAGTATGAATGCACAAGATGACTCGTTAATCATTTATTGAACACTGAATATGCACTACAAGATATTACTTCAATTTCATTTACCTTATATAAATATCAAACCTTTTTACCATGTGTACTATGAATCAAAATTGAACCTAAGATTAAATGCACATTTCCTAGATGTCCTTGAAACCAACATCTCATACATATCAACAAATTATCAAATATAACAGTCTGTAACATGAGACAACATTATACATTTATTCATTTAACAATGAACTATATAAATTACAAAGATAATTAAATGAATTACACATCACCTTTTTGTCATCATTCTTTCATCCGAAAAACCATGTGAGCATGATATCAATGATAATTCACTGGCATGGCATCCACCCTAATCTAACATAATTATCATTTTTCAGTTTTCCCATTTACATATGATAATAATTACAATTTGCAAACGAAAGAAAGGGTTTAGAGACATGTATTCAATGCATTTCATTTCACTTCATTTTGTAACCTAGGAGAGAGAAAGAGAAGGGAAGAGAGAGAGAACACCGTTTTGTCAAAAATTCTAATTCACATAACAAGTTACACTATAGTGTTTTAAATAGTTATTTACATGTGTCAAAAGTATCTACGGGGTTTGGCAACCCGACGAGAGTCCCGCAACTTCCTATTTTTACATTTTCTTAATAGCTACAAAAATGTTCAAAATGGGCTCAGAGAATTAAGAAATCACTTCTAAAAGTTTTCTTCCGATGAGAACACACACCACGATTAAATTTATATGTGTCCCTAGATATACCAAGACTCCATAAAGAATCGATGGAATTGGGATAAAGCTAACGGTTTACGTTTGGCGGCTAGTTTTCTAGGGCCACTAGTCATAGTTGGCCCAGTGCAAATTGAACAAAAGTTAGCTCGAGGGCTTAGAAAACCACGTCCAAAAATGACGTTTGATGGATGAACGCATAATGAGAAACTTCCTACAAATTTCACTATATAAGGAGAATTCAAAATTCGGTGAAACTCAAAAATGGAAAATAGTCTTTGAATGGTGACAAATTGCTAAAGTCACCGGTCCTATTTGGTCTAGTTTGACCTTGTCAAACTATGACCAGAGGCCTACAAAATGCCATTGTCAAACTATCCATAAAAGTGGTTTTCCCTAAACTAAAACTTCTATGTAATTGTCTAATAAAACACTAGAGGTTTGCGAAGATGGGAAATAATTTCTCTATCTAGGTTTCAAATGGTGGTTCAAAACGAAAGCCAACTTTCTAGATTTGACAGCTTTATGCTATTGTAAACCAGTGTAACAGGGCCCCTATAAGATCATAAAAAATATCACATATGTTTGTTCGAGGTAAATCAAGAGGTCAAGGTGACTCCTCACATAACAAGGTACACGAATGAAGCTTAACATCTCATTTTCAGAGTTACGAAGGGTACTTAATGAGTCTCTGAAAAATGCAAAAATTAACTATTTAAACCAGGAGATGATCAATGTTATCACTAGGAAGTCAATTTCATCTGGTTGATAAAGCAATGTTGTAGTGATTCAGTTAGGTAGGAAATTTTCTACATCACCTCATAATGAGGGTGGAAGTTCATGTTTTAATGCAAACGAGTTATTTTGACTTCGTGATTTATGACATGACATTTCATTATTTTGTAATGAGTTGATATAAAAATTTAACTGTATTAAAATCCTAATATTTTAAAATTCTATTAAGTTTTAAATGAGAACTAAAGCACAAGAATTATGAGAGGTAAGGGGAGATGAACCATGCCTGGGAGGAGCAGTCGGTCAAACTGCAGGCTTTGGTTTAGCATCTTGCTTGGGCACTTCATCAACTAGTTCATGAGCCTCAATCTAACCTCCACAACGTCACAAAAACTTCCTAATCACTTGAAGTTTTCCAATAGAATACATTGCCCCTTATGTTCTGACAATTTTCTAGGGCCTGCATAAGGCTCCATTCTTGCACACAGGATGAGAGAATGTTGGCAACAGACAAGAGGCTCTACACCTATGAGTGTAGTTGCTTGAAAGTTTCTAAAGCCTTTTGAATAGATCCATTATGTGCATATCCTGCAATCATGGCATTCCATGAGACAACATTTCTTTGAGGCATTCTATCAAACAGTTCACATGCCTTTTCAACAAATCCATTTTGTGCATATCCTGCAATCATGGCACTCCATGAGACCACATTTCTTTGAGGCATTCTATCAAACAGTTCATGTGCCTTCTCAACAAATCCATTTTGTGCATATCCTATTATCATTGCAGTCCAAGAGAACACATTTTTTTGGGGTATTTTGTCAAACAATACATGTGCTTTGTCTATTCTTCTACATTTTTCATACATGTCTACCAGGGCAGTTGCAACTACAACATCTGACAAAATTCCTCTCTCCATTATGCTTTGATGGATATCATACCCTGCTCCAAAGCTTCCATTTTGGCATAGGCAGAAGTACACTACAAAATGTAAACTCGATTAGTTTGGAGGCTTGAAATTGAGCAACTTCACATGCATCCCCAAAGCATTTGTAACTATAACATCTGACAAAAAAACCCCTCTATCTTTGTATGCGTTGAAGATTCCCACGTAAGTTCTATAACTCATTTTTGACACGGTAGGGAGGATGTTAGCGCAGTCATAGAAGTGCACTAGTAAATGCAACACATCAGGTTGGAGACCTATTTTTTGCATGGATGCAACAGTGTGACTATCTCTTGAGGAAACCCACATCTTCTGTACATTGCAATAATCACCCATGCCCACCATTCTTAACTATTTGTACAAAACCAAAAGTCCTCAAGGTCTATTAATCAAACTCACCTTCCTTAACACCTATGGGTGTGAAAACAGGTTCAGAGTCCCTCCCCCCTTTCCATATTAGTGGCGCTTGTCTTCACACAACAAAAAGATAGAAAATTCCCAAAGGAGCCCCCTTTGCCCTAAACCACCCCAAAAAAATCACAGGCTTTTTAATTTTAAATCTTTTATTTTTTTGTTTGTTTTAACTAAAAAAACACAAACAAACCTAAAACAAAGTAAAATAATAATAAGCACAAATAATAATGATCACCATATTAATAATAATAACACAAATTTAATAATAATAATAACACAAATTTATTAACCGTATTAATAATGATCACCCGACAACATTGAGTAAAATAATAATACGCACAAATCAACACTTCAATATAATAATTATTATGTAGATGTTCCTTCTAGCTGTACACACCCTAACAACATCAAGACATCATTAAAACCACCTATAGAATTCGAGAATGATATTTTCCTTAACAAGGTAATTGAAAAGGCACTATGGAGGCCCTCCACTAGCAACATCAGCAAAGACATAGACAAGGGAAGGAAAAACGGGAGGAAGGGCACTAATCATTCTCTATGACACAGTCAAGGTTGAATAATGATCAAAAACTCACACCCACCACCTACCCCTGCTTATCATCAAAGTCGTCAAAAGAAGATCTTTGGTAATGTTGAACAACGCATTATAATTCTCAAGCTCCAAGAAAGATTTAAGATTTCAAGCGTATGATTTTTGATTCCCGATGATGAATAGAAAGGAAGAAGCCAACTTTATAAGATCAAAGGTGACCAAGTTGATTCACCACTGACTATGGGGAAAGTATCCCTAATGGGCATGATTTTCTTCTTTTGAGGGGATGTTTTAATTTTTTAAAGGATTGGCTGAATGATTTAAAGCATGTATGTGGGATTCAGTTTCTTGGGGATGATATTAAGTTAGTTAGGGCATAAAAATAGATAGGGTAAAAGCTAGACAAGTATGTATATTTTTGTGTAGGATAAAATCATCCTAATTATAAGGTTAGCGAAATGGATGAAGATTGATTAATTTATATGAATTAATTAGTTATCGAGCATAAAAAATTATGAGGACGAGATGATTAAGCATGTAATATATTAGAATTATTAATTAAATAATGTAACTTAATTAATGAGGATTGGTGGGGCATTTAATTAGATGACATGGATGACTAAATATGCACACGTGGGTGATGAGGGTATAGGTATAAAATTTAGGTGTGTACACACCGGTAATAAATGATCCATGGACCTGATATATTCATGCAAAATAACTTCCCCTTAGCTAATATCTCATAATTTTTTCTTCAAACCTATCATATACCTTTCACTAGGTCTATTTTATTCTATAAACCACTAACTCTTCCATTGAAAGTTCCATACCACTATTTAGGACTATGAGTCTTAAACCACATCTTCACCAAAAATTTTCAAACTCCTCAAAGCTGTAGGAGAATACTTAACTTTTGAAACAACATCTAATGGTTCCCTTATCATCATTCCATCGTAGAATAGCTATCAACACAAGAATGAGGTTACTTAACTTCTCTAAATGTCATGGGTATGGGTCAAAAATAATATCATATTCTTGAAACATATTCTTAGTATTATCTACCACATTTTTATGAACACGTATCTTGTTGAAACAATGCATACTACCTTATAACTATATATTCAAACAATCATCAATTTTCATTAAAAATTATTCCTATCACTTAACACACATGTTAGAGGATAATAGACAACTCTCCTTACTTCAAAAGTCCATAATTCTATAGTAAACATATTTCATTACAAAACCTCCTATTGAGCTTAGTCAAGATATACTTCATCCTCCTATACATGTCTTACATGTCTACTTTGGCATAAACAATCATGCCCTTTAAGGTCAAACAACTAGAAAAATTATATCTCTCGTCATGATGCCTCTTCCAACATGACTATCACAAAGAGATTCAAATCTTCCCTTAACTTATGAAATCCTCAAACCACCTATAGCTCACTTGAATTTTATGTTCTTACTCAATCTTTCATATTTTCTTCAATATTCAAATCACCATTTTAAGCCATTATAACCTTGAAAGATATCTTTATATCTCATTATCTTGTTATAGACAACTCTACAGATCCAAAGAATCCATACAAAAGATATCAACCACTTTGAAAAAATCATCTTTTGATTCACATTCCTAATAGACTTCCAATTTATTTAAGGACTTAGCGTATAAACAATTTGTTTTTATTAAGCATAATTTTTCCTTTAAGAGCTCATACTAACCTCTTCAAACATGAGATAAAAATAAAAACAACTAAAATCATACCTCATATCACTTGCAGCCTTGTCTTAATCTTCAATTTCTCCTATATGGAAATACGGATCCTCGTAACATATATTTTTTTGAACTTGACAACTTACATCCTTAAAGTCACACTTTGATGTTCTTATTAGGCCAAACATACCTCATCATTAACAATGATTTGAAATTATTTTCATCAGATCTTATCTCTCCCTTGGTTTTACATCTCTACAATAATATTTTATGTTTACACAAATATGTATCTAATGAATATTATAAAATTTCTCAAAACATACACACTTTTTCATGTTCTTATATGAATTACAAACTTCAATACCTCCAAACCTACACATGTAGTTCATGATACTATGTTTTATGTTTCAAAAACCTTTTTGACAATTGAGATAATATGACATATATCTAGATAATCATTTTTATAATGTGAGAACATTGTTCATTGTTGAGAATGACCTTAATAGTTCATTATTCTTTACTCAAACTTCCTTTGTATTATTGAAATACAAGATTTTGTTTTGATGTTTGTCTAGACTTATATATTATGCTCATTAAGTGATATGCTTGCTTCTTTAGCTTCTATAGACCTTACCATGCTAAATTAACTATCTCATACCTCTAGGTACAATTTATACATTATTTTGGGAAAGATGAGCTTATGACCTAACCAATAATACTCAGCACCATACCTTGATATCTCTCCATAAAATCCCTTCAACCTTAAGTATCTAAGATCTATGTTCAACAACTGAAAGTATCCATATCATCCTTCTCTTGAAACTATATACTTGACACACTTGAACATTATAACTTAACATATCTCAACATTTCCTTAGGACCTATAAATCCTCCATAATGCGTATTCACACTCCTTTCACAACTATAACTGAATTTAATATCTTAAGCCACTTATTCCTCATGATAACATAGTTTTAGGTCCTTGTTCTATCAACAACATGGTAAAATTATCTTGGAACACCTTTAATCTTGCAATATAACTTCACTTTGGAAAACTTAGCTTCTTACATTTCTTAAGTAGACCCATGGTCATTCTTGAATTTTTTTTTGGAGAAAGCCTATTGTTATGTGACATAGAACTAAAATTTTCTTCATCCTTGACTTTGTAGGCATATGCACTAGACCATTCTTTTATTAGGACATGATATGCATATTTGAGTAGATAACAAACTCAAACATACCTCAAGGAAACTTAACTACGAAGTGATCTTCAACTCCTCTTATTACTTCATGTATTCATCCAACATTAAGCATTGTACACATTTTGATCAAAATCATTGAGCTATCCAAAATCCCCTCGGGATCATGTTTTCCTCATACAACATTTACAAATACATCTTATGGATCCATAACTCTCTTTTACTGTCATACTCTATTTTAAGCTTCATTACAAACCTATCCTATTTGTACACTTCTTCATACTATTTTGAAAAAAATATTTTTATGCATTCACACCATGCTCTTTCCTCTTCAGGAAAATACAAAATATTATAAAGACATCAACTCCAATTATACCTTTGACAATGAGACACTTATATATTGATGTTAGACACCTAACCATGAGACAATTCACATATCCACTTGACATACTTTGAGACACCTTCAAACATATATCGAATATGAGGTTAAATACATTCATAGGAAGAATATCATATCACAAATGCTTGAAACTTCATACGTACTAGAAATGGCATTTTAAACAAGCTCAACTTCATACCTAGACAAAAAGATTCCTTATACAAAAAAAAAAAAAAATTGATACAGACTTTTATAGACTTCTTGAGACTTTCCTATCATAACAACACAAATTCAAAGAATTCAAGACATACTTTAAACATTGTAGATCCACATGGGACTAATGAAAACATGAATAAAAATACTTACTCTTTACAACTCATTGTTGATAGTTTTAGATCTTTTCCATGAATATGTACCTTCAAATATCTTCTCATACCTCTTAAACATGGATAAACAAGATTTTTCATTGATGGAACCCAACTTACAAGAATCAAAACTTTAACACATATCCTAAGTAGTATATTGAAAATATTTTTAAGACAAAGACTCCAAAAGATAAGCCATACCTTATTTAGCACCAAATATTAGGGCTCATATAATCAAGACACTTTTATAATATAGGATAACATTCCACTCATATTGATGAAAAATACCTACTCATGAGACCTAAACCATATTGATGAAAAATAGGAAATAGACATACCTTTGGCAGTACACATACTTCTTCCTAAACTTTGGTGGATCAAAGATCATGGGGGAATACTTGAGAAGACTCAACTTTGTTTATATTTCATAGTAACTTTAGTCCTTAGATTTATCATTTACAATCTCGAGACAGTATTTCATCCTTCATGATTTTAGGATCTTATTTTAAACTATTAATTCACTCTACCACGTTTTGAATTGTCTATGGAATCTCCTCGAGTTCTTCAAACATCTGCATTCTTTAACTTGTTCATTCACTTTCAGTACTTTTGTTAAGAATATAAAGTTTTAGAAACATGATACCTATACTTGACATTCCTAAAATAAGCATTCAAAAAACCATATCATGATCTTCTTTATATTATCACATAATTCCTATTCACTTTGAGATATTTCTTCCAACTTTGAAAACCTTGTAGGATTCCAAACATACATAAAAATCTAAGACAATTGATATTCATTGAAATCCCAAAGCATATCATTTGTTCCTCCTTCCATTTGTCAATATTCATATGGTCTATTTTCTTGAACAAAATAAGGTATTCATTGAACAAATCATATATTTCTTGAAATAATAATGGATCATCAACTATCTCTTATCTTTATAAATTAAAACCCTTCTTGGCCTCAAACCCTCACCGAGTCATTATATTCATAGATTCAACAATATTTATTGTAACTTCATTATTTTTATCTCTATTATAAGGTTTAGGATCACTTCATATATTTTATTCATGATTATATAATCATGAAACCTATCCTTTGCATGTTTAGATCCAAACGTATCATCTCTATCAACATCATCCTCTAGATTAGCTCCTAGATCTTCAACATCTACTTAAACTTCAGTTTTTTCTTTGGATTCTTCATAGCTTATGACCATGGTTGAGATAGCATGACACACATAAACATCATCCTTTACATTTAGAGTTTCAATAATATCATGGAAAACCTCAAACTCAGATCCCGAGCATCATCATCACCTACATCTTCAATTTCATATTAATCTTCTTCAAAACAACGCAAAGATTTACTTTGACACCTTCACTGTTATTTTCATCAACTGGATTAGAAATTGGAGTGTACACACTAATAAAATATTTTAAAATTTCAAAACCTAAGGGTTTCAAGCATGATCTCGTCATAAAAAAGGATTTAATTCCACTTGAGCTTGACTATCTGCCATACCTTTGCTTTAAGTGAATCTCCTTAAAGTTGAAAAATTACTTCACAAGGATCAAATTTGATACCAATTTTTGGAATAATATTAAATGAGAGGGGGTATGGGTGAATCATTCATATAAAAATTAAAAATTCATTTACCATTTCTTAGATTCATCATTCAACTTAACCATTCAATATCCATAAACCATGTGAACTTATTAGATGTGTATTAAACAATCACAAGTGCAAGAATCAAAGGAGAGAACACATGACACTAGATATAAGTGGGAAACCCTCAAGGGGAAGAAAACCCACTGAAACCATTACTTATATTACTCAAATCAAGGACTTGTAAGAATATTACACATCTTGCAATATTTTTTTAGTGAGGCACAAACCCCACAATGAGTACCAACCCCTAAAACTTTGTTGATATAAGTCACAAAAAAATACTCACATGAATATTACACATCATAAGATATTTTTTAAAATAATGATCACATATAATAGGTTTCTCACACAACTGATTGTGATCCAAGTTCAGCTCACAAACACATCAAACCCTCTTCAAACTTCTCTCTCCTTCAACTCACTCAAATTTTTCCTCTCATGGATGATTAGGTAAATTTACTTTACACATGTAATTATCTATCTTATTCAGGTATTCAAGACTCTTTTAAGATCTATCCATAACCCTTATACACTCTTCTTTACTCCTCTATAGGTAACTCATACCCTAACTTACTCAACTAGTCACAAATGACCAAATATACTAGCTTATAGGAAGTATCAACTCTAAAACACACCTAGGTTGGAAATGTCCAAGTAGGTTAGTCATCCCCGCTTAATAAAATAACAAAAAGTTAATATAATCTTCTCAAATGACCCAAGTAGGTTGGCAAGGGTTAATACAACTCCAAAAATCACAAGAACACTCAAGCAAGTCAAAATATGTTTTCCAAGCACCAACAAAAAGATCATGATCTCAAAAGGCCTCAAACAAATATGTCATGACTCAAATATCACAAAAAAATGGGTAAGTCTTGCAATAACCTTAGGAAATATTAGGATCATCTCCATCAACTCTAAACATCATGAAGTGTGAAAATAAGAAATCAAATCCTACTAGGTCTTCAATGCTTGGAATTTCATCCTTGAAAAACTATCAACTTGACATAGAAAGTCCCATCATCAGGAATCAAGTAATAAATCAACTACTTGATTCTAGTTTCTAGAAAAACTCAAATTTTATTTCAAATCTAAGTGGAATTCCTCCAAACAACTCAATATCTGTAACTACTCCACACTGGCTTCAAGACCCCAAAACTAGGTATTCTAAACTAATTTGGTTAACCTATCAAAACACATCATAAAGACAAACCATATACCAATGGAAATTTATTTGAGTATAGTTTCCATAAAAACTCACTTTATCTTCTAACTCATAGTGGAAGGCCTTAATTGAATCTCTGAAATGTCTCTTTGAGGCTTCAAGGACTCAACAACCAGTCTTAAGAGAAAATTTCTCTATCACATTTAAATAAACTTCCAAGCTCAAAAACACATGTAGCATGTTAAGAAATATTTTACCAATAAGTAAAAGTATGGACATACATATATCGTGTGAAGAAATATCATCCAACTTATTGTTTCCTTTCTACCTTCTTGAGAAGCCAACTAGGGCTTACTAGGAAAATAGGTCTTCAACTGAAAACCCACTTCACCACATCAAATAAAGATATCAAACAAATCATACCAAGTTCCAACATACTTTCCATGATGGAAAACATCATCTCCATCAATATATTCTTATTTATCCAAAAAAAAATCTATTTTTTCTAATTTTATGTAACAAATCTTCCAAGGGTTCAGTAACAATTTGGCTTTTATCCTAAAGATTCTAGCTCAACCCTAAAACAATAAAAACCCATAAAAATAGGGTTTTTATCTCTTCCCAAAGAAACTAGAACACCAAACCACCACCAAAATGAGATCTAAGCAATCCTTTTCAACCCCGATGCGTCACATTTTCTTTCTAATACATTATGGATATAAAACAAATCAAATCTCCCATGTTTCTCTAGGAGAAGGGTTTTGTTAGGATTCTAAACCACTTTAACTTATTAATGATTGTTAATAAAAACTTCACTATAAAATGACCTAATTATTTTTGAAAAACCTTCTTATCACAATAAAAAAATATAGCCCAAAACATCTAGGTCCAATAGAAAGTGTATGAGAGTAAGTAAGTAAAACAAGTTGCCTATTTGAGTTGGATTTTGCTTCTCCAAAACCGTATTTTACCAAAAACTCTCTAACTTACAAATTATTCTTCATTTTTACCTAAAAATCATCATGAAGCATCATGAAAACATCCTCTAACTTCTAAAATTCAAAAACTTACTCAAATTGACCTGAAACTCTCTATCCATAGTGACGTACCTATGTTATAGCATCTTATATTCACCTTCTTGTGTCAGAAGGACCATGAAACACCACCAAACATCTGAGAAATGACATGAAAATCATCATAAACATTGTTTACACCATAAAAATACTCCTACCTTGCTTCACTAATAACTCATTACTCTATTTCTCTAGATACCATACAATACAACATGCTCTACGTCTAGGAAAAAGCCTAGAATGACCACTTCACACCATGTAGTCATTTTTACACTCATAAAAGGACAAGGGAATCCCATGCATGCCATATTATCACCCAATGGGTAGTGGGATATCACCTGAGGCATGAGTAGGTAGAGATACTATATTTTATGTGAACTAAGTGGGAAACATCATCTATGATAGGAGCTTAAAAAGAGTGAGTGGGAACGAGACATATATTTATCATAGAACTCGGAAGGACTTCTAGAAAATGTAGTCATCCTAGACCAAACGGTACTTAAAAGATTATAGAAGGGAACCTAAATAGAAAGGAAATGCATAAGGATTTATATTCAATCGATAAAAATTCATGAATTCGAACCGTAAGCTATAAAAATGGACCATAATTGTTAATAACCATATTCAATCAAGTTTTGGTAACATCATTATATTCATTTGATCCTTTGAGACTACCATAGTTGTGCGATATAGAATTCATACATCATAGATGGATTTATACCCATCGAGTTTTCAACAGAAATTTATAATCCCAACCCCTTATTACATCCTTTTCTTATAGATTCCTACCTAACTTATGGATCTCTCACAATATTCTTGCATGGCTTCTCCTTCTCCTACTTCTCTCTTCCTCTTCTTTTCTCTAGTGGGTGCTTTTATTTATAGCCCTTATCAACATCATCAAGCCTTTGTGGGAGTTATAGATATGTTTCCAAGTGTCCAAGGTGGTCCTTCATGGGATAATGCTTCTTCGAGATCCGACCTCTCCACTCCTTACAATGATGGTCTTCTCGAAACTTCCATCGCAGGGTATATTTATTCTTAGGCCAACCTATCGCTAGTATGACACCTTATCTATTATGCATGCGCATTCAGGTCATGCTTTTCTCATTCTTTACCTGATGTGTCGATATGGCTAAGTCTTGAAACTTTTGTTTTGTCTTGTGCACATTCCACTTTCTCTGTTAAACCCTCCTAGAACGTTGTCTTGCACAATTTCTCCTTGCGCATCCTTTCTTAACTAGGCCTTGAATGCCCATGCGCCTTCTTAAACTTGGATAATATATTAGGGGCCTAACATCACCCCACACCATGCTTGTTCTCTGCCTATAGGAACATACCCTCAAATAATAAAGAAAGAGAGAAAAGAATGATGAAATTGAAGAATATGGGAAGAATGAAAGAATAGGGGAAACTCTAGCTACCACTGTAAGAGGAGAGGGAAGTTCTTCCTTAAGTCTGCTTCTAATTTATCCCAAGTATCCACTTCATTCTATGCTTTTTAACAAAGGTTTCCAACCAGGGTGCTCACTTCATCAAAACCCAGCTCCTCTCCCTTAGTACTCATAGTTTTGAAAACCTCACCTAACTATTTTCCCATATCCTCAAGCACGTCCATTTGATGAGTGATCTATGGATATAATTCTTTAATATGGTTCTTAATTGAGCCTTGAAAGGTCTCAATAGCCTCTGATTTCTTCTCCACTTCAGCCAAATTTTATCCCTCTCATCCCTATTCCCCTTGTTCTTTTCCTAAAATTCTTTTAACTTTGCCTCATAAGTGGTGACCAGGATACTTGCCACCCTATCTCTATCTACATAGTTTTCATAGGTAGCCTCTGCTACCAATGTGGCAACCTTTACATTGGTAAGGATCTTGTTGTATTGAGAAAAATTTCTGCAACCTTCATTCTATCCTCCTTTTTCTGTCACATTCATGCCTTTTCTACGGACTCCAGTGCAAAGGTTTCCTCTCCATGGTGAGGACGCGAGTTAGATATTCTAGGCACTGCAAGCTTGATTCATATTTTTGGGTGGTTGGAGTCAAGTCTGGATGCTTCAAGATAATAGCGCTTGTGATCATCTCCACCTTCTTAGATACCTCATGTACAGTTCCCTTTTCTTCCTTTAACTCCCGCCTTTGCTGAGCGCTGACTAATTATTCATGTTTTAACTCCTTAGTTCTTTCCAAGAGGTCTTCATCCTTCTTCTCCATCTCTGCCTCTATAACTTTTACTCTTTCATTCCTCCCGAAGAGTCTAGCTTCAATTTCAATCGATACTTTGTTCATCATGTTGTAGAATTGCTCTTCATATAGTTGTTAAGTGTTCACCAAGGGATTGGTTCCTTAAGACTCCTACACTTCCATCAAAGCCCCTTGGCTCAATTCAAACTCTGGCTCATCGAGATGGGACTCAAATGCCCATGAAATAATTTTACTTGTCTCGTGGGTATGCACCTTCTACATCAAATGATGTCATGGCTAGGATTTTCTCTATTGGAACAGTGCTTTGGAAACATATGCATAACACCTTGTTTGGATCATCAATATAGTCCATTCTTGGTCTCTAGATCTTCGTGTGCCTTCCCCCTGTGTGCGTGCCCTTAAGAATATATAATAATAAACTAGGGGATCCTATTTTAATGCCATGGTATTTTACAACACTTTATTCTTTATCTTTTGTCATTACTAAATCAGCGGTGTGCTCTAACTCTTGTACTACCAAGGCTTCAATGATTTTCGCCGCTTCTTTTTCTGCTGCCTCGTTTACCTGCTCCTATGTGAGGCTTGGAGTCTAATTTTTCGTACTCACTTCTTCAATTTCTCCCTTATCTTGGGTGCCTTCCTCCTCTTGGCTACCCTTCCTCCACATGAAGAGAAAATCATTTTCCTCTTCCCCGCCCTCTTCCTCTTAATCATGCACATCAAACACTAGTTGTTCCTGGGCTCCTTCAAGTTCATCTTCTTCGTCATCATCCCTCTCACCTTTGTAGGCCTCCAAGTTCTCCGTGTCCTCTGAATCAGCCTCCTCTATCACCTTCTATTTCTTCCTAACTGGGGATTCTAGTATAGGAGATTTTGTTCTTTCTTCTTCCTTCTCTGGTGATCTCTCCTTTGTGATAGGATTTTCTTGTTTTGGTGCCTCCTCTCTGACTAGGGACTTTTTCCGTGTGTGTAAGTACTAGTTCTAGTGCTTGTCCCTAGGGTGCCCACTTGTGGTGTACTTTGGACACTTGGTTCCTTCTTCCCTTACACCTCTTCTTTTCCTTTCTTTTCTAGTGTGGGATTATTTCTTCCCATGGGGTCTTCAAGAATGGAGACATCACATTCTAGGTATGCACCCTTCTCAAACTTTGGTCTTATGCACAGATATACCCTTTCCACGGTCTCTCCTCCTGCTATTGGAAAATTTAGGGGATTTGTCATTTGAACTTTGTGGGAGACATACCTCTCCACATACACATGCTTCTTGGGGTAAACGAGCTTTTTTATAGCTCCCTATGGTCTTGATCTACCTCACTAAGGTCAAACCTTAGTCTTTTGGCCTCTTTAAACCTATTTACCCCTACTTGGAAATATTGAGCGGTGAAGGAGAAGGGGAGCTTGCACCAGGGCCCATGTTTTCATCTATCAATTTAAATCTACCAATGCAGAAATGCTTTGGTACACTAAAAATTTGGCTTCTCTATCAATGAGTGTTGGCAGCTACTCTGGGATCCTCCACTCTACCCCGAATGCATCCCTTAAGCACTTATACCATTTTTCTAGGTGTGCTTTGTGAGAAGCCGTCATGCTATTGCAAGTGTACTTTGTAAATATTTTCACGGGTGAGGGGTCTTCCTCTGAATATTCCCAAAAAAACTTATCTGACGCATTTATCACTCCGATATCTAAAAATACAATTGTCAAGAGGACATTGCCAAAGAGTATCTTGTCTCCTTCCTGCATGCTGCTAATAATTTCATCTGCAATGAAGGAAGACAAGTTGTAGATGGTGCCTTCTAATATTTTCTTGCACACATTTAACTATTCCTTATTTACCTGTTTCCACCTTTCTTGGTCATTTAGCTTTTTCACCAAGCACGCGGCCATTCTCATGATAGGCTCTTGGATATCTGCGATATCAAATTACCTTGACCCTTTCTTATAATCATATGTGGTGACAATTACTTTAATGGATTCCTGTCACTCGTGTCATCATCTATACTATCTCCTTCACAATGTGGCCTATGAATTCTAAAATCGGATGAGGAGTTATGTGCATCATGTGCCCTGTGAAGTAAAAGTGGTCCTTGTGTACATTCAAAATTAACCATTGATAGAGGTGCTCAGGTTTTCCAAAATAAGGCAAATCATAGAGTTGTAATAATCCCTCCTTTTAAACATTACTTTTACCTCGTCATTATAGATAGGTAAACCTTCTAGTGTCCTCTTGGTTATGAGGTGCACTAATTCCAGTAATTCCTTTTTTGTTGTGTTCGTGCGATGGTTGTAATCGCTCACCGTCATTTTTCTTAAGTGGGACTCCCATTATTTTATGAGAAAAACCCCATCTAGGTATTGCATCTCTGCATACCATTCTTCATTCATGCTTACAGGGGTTTCTCATTGTTTTTCCTTACCCTTGCCCTTGTCATTTCCCTTTGGCTTCTTAGGTGATATAGTTGGTTTCATTGGTACCATGGTTAGTTTATCTTAGCACTTCAACTTCTCTTACTTACTCTAATTTTCTACCTTCTCCAAGCTCAAAACTCAAACTTGTAAGAAAACCTTGTTTAGCCCATGCCTTAGCTACCAAACCCTAATTGGAATAACCTCTTTGACCAAAAATGTTTTTTTCTAAGACCATGAACTTCTTTCCTTATGATTTTTATGTCATATCCAGTCACTCATGCCTTAATTACTCAAACTTTTCTTCACACAGATCAACTCTAGAAACCCTAGTCTCGCAAGAGGTTTCTTTTTCGTTCTCGCAATGTCAAATTTGAACTGCCTAACCTCCTATTTATTGCTTTTCATTCTTTTTAGCATTAATTGTTACTTCACCTAGCATCGTACTTAAACATTTATTACATATTTTTCCACTAATCCAAAATCTCGCACCCGCGCTCATGCGCCTAATCTTGCATGGACAATCCTATTAACTTCGCACACAAACAATCTATCTGATAGAAGACTCTTATGTGCACGTTACTAGCACTAAAGGTACTTATTCCTCATACATGGAACTAAGATGTAGTCTTATCCTAACACCAACCATCCTTGTTCACCCTTTTTTCATAGGGCCATCCATACACTTCCTTCCACAGGGCCATCAACCGGGATTTCCAACACAATCCTTCCTAGCACTTCGTACCTTGCACTTTATTTCACATTATTCCACCCCACACTAAAATGATGTGTGGTCCTTTGCACATTTACAACCTTTTAAAAAGTAATGAGGGTACTGGTACCCAAGGTGCAACACAAAAAAACAATGAAAAAAGAAAACACAACAAAAGAAAGAAGAAGGAAAAAAAGCACTAAAGGATATCCTAAACTATATGGCAATACTACCTTATTACAAACACTAAGAAGACCTATTTATAGTAGGGATTCAACCTACTTCCATTAAATTGTTCTAGAAATCTCTTCCCATCTAGTGCTTGTAATCGCACGTGCTCAAATCAAGGATGTATGAGATGATGCAGGGACCCTAACAATGGAATTTTAACTTCTTAGGATGACACATAAACTTGGAATCATATAGTAGCACCATTTGTTAAACCTCAAACATTTCATTCTTAATGTGACAATCATGTCATGCCTTTTGTTTTGATTTTTAGTATTTTGGATCCACCTGGCAAGTGATCGTCTTTCCTCTAATTGCATTAACTTGTCAATTCCTTCTTCCAACGCTTATTCATCGTCCAATCCTCCCGCACACGCTATATGAACAGAAGGTAACATGAATTCAACTGGTAGGAAAGCCTCCATGCCAAACACTAATTGAAATGGCATGACATTATTTATCCTCTTGTAGGTTGTCTTATATGCCCAAAAGAATGCCTACTACTTTTTCATCCCAATGTTGTGTACCAATGTCACAAATTTTAGTTAGTGTATGACTTAGTATTTTGTTAAATGCCTCCATCATTCCATTTGTTTATGGATGGTAAGGGGTAGTCTTGTTATGAGCCACCATGAATTTTTCTAACATAATCCTTACTGTCTCATTTAAGAAATGCATACCCTATCACTAGTCAAACTCAAAGGGCACCCATACCTAATATTTTTTCCCACGTAAAACCTTGTTGCGATTCTTCTTTGTACAATCCTTAGTAGGTGCTACTTCGCCCACCTTTTTAAGTAATCTATGTAATTTATTATATAAAGTGACCTAGTCATATGCACAACCTGGTGAAATAGGGCCTACGAATTCTATAGCCCACTTTTCAAATGGCTCGACACTGGGAGTAGGGTGCAGAGGAATTTCTTCTCTTCACCCTAGTTTTCCAATGTAATGACAATGGTCACATGCCTTGCAATATTCCTTGTAGTCTTGATATAGGGTCTCCCACCATAATCCAACCATTAATATCTTACATTCAAGTGGTTTCACCTACATAATGCCCACCTGCACTACCTTTGTGCAGCTCTTCTATTATGGCTAAGCGCTCATGGTCTAGCACACATCGGTGTAGAATATCATTGCATCCTAATTTGTATAAATAACAACTAATCAATATGTAGGGTGTGGAGCATATAGCTAAATACTTTTTATCCAATGCCTTCATTCCTTCTAGTGATACACCTGTCTTGAGAAATAATGCAATATCTTCTAAGTCTGAGGGCACACGCCACAACCTAAATATTTTTGGCATATGGCATGGTCTCCTCAATGCTTTGCACATATTCCCCTGAATCAATTCTATATAAATAATCAAGTCTGGAATTACTTTTTCCTAGTTTGACAACCATCGTGAACTCCAATTCTTGGAACAATAATACCCACTGACATATGCACCCTTGTAGAATGCACTTGTTCACTAAATATTTTTAATACCATATTGTCAATGTAAAATGTAAAAGGCATTTCCATCAGATATTTTCTAAACTTGTGAAGCACGTACATACTTGACAATGCTTTACACTCACTACAATATAATTCTACTGCGCTAATCTCAACTTCCTTCTTGCAAAGCATAAAGGATGATCAAAAATCCCTTCACTAGGCTGTGAAAGTACTAATCCAATGGTGGTTCCTGAGGCATCAACATGAACATGGAAGGGCTTATCCCAAGAGGGGAATTGTAGTATGGGTGTGGTGACAAGCCTATCCTTTAAAGTGTCAAATGCCTTCTCTGCTGCAACTCTCCCCAATAGAAGGAACTCTTGTGTCTAAGTAACTCTTCTAAAGGTGTGATGATCTTTGCATATCCCTTGATGAAATTCTTGTAGTAACCCATGTGTCCAAGGAATCCACGCACTGCACTTTTACTAGTAGGCTCCCCCATTCCCACAATTACTGCAACTTTGGTGGGATCTACTAGTAAGCCCTCCCTACATATGATGTGCCGCAATAATGTTTCAACTGTGGTAAGAAAGAAACATTTCTTAATGTTGAGGTATATCCTCAACTACCGACACCTTTCAAACATTAACCTTAAGTTGTCACAATTTTCCTTCACTAGCCCATTTATCATCCAATCATCTAGCTAAACTTGAAGAAATTTATAGATGAAATCCTAGAATGATTGTACCACAATGCACAAGAACACATCAAGTGCATTCCTCAATCCAAAATGCATGACTATATAGGAAAACATTCCGCACTCGGTGGCAAAAAGCATCTTTCTCTGGTCCTCCTTCACAATCCTTACCTAGTGATAGCTCGAGAATCCATCTCAGGAAAGAGTAGACCTCGTGTTTTGTCAATCCCTCTAATATTTCTTCAGTAAATGGGGTTGGGAAAGGATCAATGACACATACTGCATTCAGGTCCCTGTAATCAACACAGATCCTTATCCTCCCATCCTTCTTGATACTAATCACCATTGGAATTATCCATTCCGACTCTTCCACAACCTCAATGATACCTGATGTTATCATTTTTCTATTTCCTCCTTGACCTTTACGCATAAATTGGGATTCATTTGGTATGGCCTCTTCCTGATTAGGCACACACCTTCCTTCAGCTTTATCCTCATCTCCCCTAAGGAATGGTGGATGCCTTTAAGCTCATGGTACCCATGTGGGAACAAATATTGGAATTCATGTAACAGATCAATGATTTTAGAGACTTCTTTCTCCAATCAATTATCTGCAATGATTGCCTCTTTGGGTTCCTCTTCTTAGCCGATGTTAACCTTTTTCATCTTTAAAGGTTCATGGTAGGCATGCGCCCATTCATCAACACTATCTATGACTTTACACGTCCCTACAGAATGGTTAACATCCAAGCTTTCCACTTTTTCCCCATCAATAACATACACCATCTTCCCCTTTTATTTTTATACATGTGCACTCAAGTTGTATCTCTTTTGTTTCTTCCTCCTCAAAGTGTGCCTCCAGGCCAGTTCACCTAGAAATTCTTGTATTCTATCTTCCACCATAACACTATCCCCTATTGTAAGGTGCTTGACAACCAGCAACACATTATGTTATGATGGATTTGTACTCTTATACTTGAATGTTTGAATGAGGCTAGCCACCAATTCTTGCCGATTACCAGTTTGATGATGCATCTCTGAGTGGATATACCATGTGCGCGTAAACCTTGTAGGGTGGAGTATAACTTGTGAACCCATAATGGAGGTGGTAATTCTTCCAGTGCTTCCCATCTAGGTTATCTCACATGATTAGATATGGAAGGAAATGTTATCTTTACAATTGTAGTCTTTTATAGTCGTGGGCATGTTGCTCCCGTAAAACCTTACAGAGAAGGCAATTCTCACCTCGAGCTATTCCAAGAGGTTATCTCGATGTGTCACCCAAGAAGACATAGTAGTTCCAAGTAGGTTATAGTTAAACATTTACCTCCTTTCCTTCTCATTTCTCAAATGGGTCTCCATTTCTCATAATAAATCTTTTGGGTTAGCCCCTCCTAAGTAACTTGGTATTTTTCTTCCTCCTGTGGCATCGACCATACGCGCCTTTTTCACCTTGGTTCTTATCCAAAATGTACCCTTGCTCATTTTTGTGGCTAACTCCTCTCATTTTTTTCCTCTCTTGTGACTCAGTCATAATATTTTGCTTTTCGAAACTCAAAACCATTTGGAAATGACACCATTGGATAGAGCTCTTTCTCAACTTTCCGAGAAGGTAAAGTTTTCCTCCTAACTCCATGTATTTTTGAAGTTATGGCACGACGAGTTTTTTTGGAAAAAAATTCCCCTAAAAGGCCCATGGCCAATGAGATGCCGCCACGTGGCACCTAGAGTGGTGGAGTGTGGGGAAATTTTGGAAAATTTTCCAAATGACCAAAAAGGTGCAAAAATTTGAATTTTTGCCCGCCAACCCGATTTGGCCCTGTTTTGCCCTAAAACTTCAAATGGCCATATCTTTCGATCCAGAGCTCATTTTTTCATGTTCTTTATATCAATGGAAATCTGGTGAAATTCTCTACAAGATTCTGGGAAATTTTTGAATTTTGATGGATTTTGGAGAGATAAAATCGAAAAACTCCTCTGGCACGTGGTCATGGACAGAAATGACGTTTCAACCACCATTTTTAATGAAGAATGGCTCGCATTCTCTCCCCAAAGATGGCTAAAAATGTCGGGGATGGGTCCAGTAAGGATGCCCATGCTATTTTGAATGCATTTTGGTCAATGCTTGAATCCCTTCCATGTTTTCCGACGTTTCTCTCTCCCAGGCTCGCCTTTGCACCGTAAAAGCCGATTTGGCTCATTTTCAAAAGGTTGAACATTTTTGTGTATTACGCAGTCCCCTTTCTCACCTTGGAAGTGATTTTGGTGGAATATTAAACCTTTTCTAAGAACTGCAACTCATTTTTTCCTCCCAAGTGTTGTAATGCAAGTGATTTTGATGTTAAAATAACAATACAGGCCCTGTGATTAATTTTTCATCCTCTGCTGGTGTTGTTTGACTAATTTCTGAATCTTCATTACAGTTATCAATTTGTGCATGTTGTTTTGTTGCATTTTATGAATTGTGTCAATTTACAGAAGTGAGAAATTCTCACCACTCCTTTGGTGCATCACCTATTAGCATTAGTTTTAGTTTATCTACATTCTCTATCTCTGTCTCCTTTGGAATTTAGGGTAGGATTAGGAATTTAAACCTCTGCAACTTGTAAGTGATAAATCTGATCAGAGGAGTTGAGGAACCAGCCTCTAATCTGGAGATTCCTTTCCCATTTTACAAGTCCCACACTTGGGGAGAGGATTCAATGTTGTGCAATCACACTGGATGTCTAAAATATCAAACTAGAAATCTGATCAACATCCAGGGGTGCTGCTGATTTGCAACAACAGTTTTGGCACACCCGGTGGGACCTTAGAGGTCTTCATCTTCATTGCAACAAAATTGATGTGCATTTTTGCAAGTTTCTTGCTTTAAAAGAGCTATAAATTGCACATCTGACGACTCAAAGGAAGAAGAATCACTGGTTTTCGCAGGTGCACTGAAAACTCATAAGAAGAACCAATGCAAGGTCAAGAGCTAGAGAGGAAGAGGTGTTGTTTGAATATCTGTAGTTATCTCCAAGAATAAGGAAAAGTGGGAGGAGAATCCAAAGGTCTCATCTCCACCAAACAGAACTCTCTCATCTCCTCCACTCGGTAGGCATTTCATTTAATCAATAAGGGTTCTAAGGCCAATCAGAATGGCACAAAACAACCCCTATGTCAATTTCACTGGCAGCAGCCCACTTGCTCTCAATGCACAAAATCCAATCCCAGTTGCAGCATTGAAGAACATTCCATACTTCACTGGAGAAAATCATACCTCACCTGGTGATCATGTTAAGGATATTGCTAACATTTGTGTAATCCATGAGATCAATGAGATGTAAGTTGCTGTCAAACTGTTGGCATCTTCATTCAAAGGGAAAGCTTTGCAATGGTTCAGGAGTCTTACCTCAGGTTCTATTCAAAATTGGAATCAGCTATGTATAGCCCTCCATGAGCAGTTTGGGGAAAAGGGAGACAACTTGTCCCTTTTGGAGTAGCTGACAACTATCAAAAGAGCTCCCAATGAGCAGCTGACTAATTTTAATTTCAGATTTCAAAGGACTTGGGAGAGAATTCCAGTGGCAGTCAGGCCAACAACAGAAGGTGCTTTTCTTTATTACCTTAAAGCTTTAAATTCTGATATTTCTATGTTAATTCAGTCCATGGGAGGCACAACTATCCCCATTGCTTATAGCATTGCCATTAGAGCTGAAAATTGTTTGATTCAAGCTGGCAAGCTGGCTCCTAGGCCTCCAATGCCATTATTTCCAAGTTTAGAGAGCCCAAGTACTAGCCAAGTGCCTAATTTAGCTTCTATTCCCACTCCTAGAAATTAGAATTCAAGTGAAGCTTCCACTTCATCTTCTAGTGCCTCAAATGAACTTCAAGAAGTCATGAAGCAATTGCAAAATCTAGGTAATGAGCTGGTTACACTCAAAAGGTAGTAAGCTCAAGGTTTTAGACCTTCCTTCCAGCCTCAAGCTCAGCCTAACAGGCAGCCATATCAACCTCATAGACCACCCAATCCAGCTGCAAATCTAAATCAAGCAAGGCCTCCTGCCAACAGACCATTTCAGCCCTATAATCCCAATGCTACATCTGCATCTAAAGCATTAGTGCCAGTACAAAACAATATAGCTCAAGAGTATGATTGGTGTTTCCCATGCAATGAACCTCATAACCAGTCCATGTGCTTCAACGGTGCCTTGAATCAAGCATTAATGGTGACAGCAACTGGTGTGGAGGGTGAAGGTAGTCAAGGAAATAACCAGCAACAAGAAACATTCCAGCAGCAATCAGCTCCAAATGATACCACACTTGTAAACTGGCAGGCAAAAGATTTTTGTGGCATGAATCAAATGATTTCCCAAAGTTTTTTAGCCAACACAAGGTTAAAGAGAAGAAATTTGGGTGAAGAATAGCCATTGGCCCCAAGTAATTCACGACCTTCTGTCACTCCACAAACTATTGGCAAACAAAATGCAATCCCAAGCACGCAAGGATTGCCAAAAACAGCCCCTAGGCCAACCCAAATGTCAGTTGTTGCTGCCCATGTGCAAGGAATGAATGTGCAGGCCAAGGGGACAAGAGAGGATAATTCATCTCCATTCAAGATTATCATTGATGAGATGAAGAAGACAAATGTAAACATATCAATGTGGGAATCACTATCTATCCCGTGCCAAAGAGATTTGCTATAAGCTGCCATGAAGGACTGGTCAAATTCAAATCAACAAGTCCAAATACAAGAAAAGGTGCTCACAAATGATGCCTAGCTTGAGGGGAATCATGGAGGACAACAAGGTAAAATATTGAAGCCCCCTCCATTCTATGTTTCATTGATCATTGGGAACCAATTAGTACACAATTGCATGATTGATTCCGAGGCAAGTAGTTCAGTAATGCCCAAGCAAATAGCTGATCAGTTGGGAATTTAGTATGAAACCTTATCCAAAGGGGTGGTGTAGTTGGATGGGACAATGAGTAACAACAGTCGAGTGATTAAAAACTTGAGTCTTACTTTGCATGCCTATCCCAATGTGGTTGTTTTGTAAGATGTCTCAGTAATAGACCTTCCACCACTCTTTGCCCTATGTTTGTCAAGGGATTTCACATCTAAGATTGGAGGTTACTTATCTACTGATTGGTCACACATGCTATTCAGAACAAGATATGGAACCAAAGCCACAATCAGGTCTGAACCTATTGCAAACTTTCACATTGAGCCTTACACTCCAAGTCAAATTAATGCCAATTATTCAACGTTTGATCAAGAAGATCATCCAAGCACTGATGAAGCTAACACCAAGGTTAGAAGCATCCCAGATTTAACTCTTGATGAATGGGCAAGCAAGGTGCATGCTTTTGATCCTTATCAAGAAATAGAAGAATCTGAGCTGGGAGTCTATTGCATACATGAAGAAAATCAGCCTATTCCTAGCATCACCAAGCCAAACCACAAAGATGACAATGAGGTATGGAAGTTTTTTTGATGGATCAAGGAGTAGACAAGGTGCAGGAGGGGGATCCATGTTGGTTTCACCTCAAGGAGTTAAGTGTTATTCAGCTTTTAGATTTCAGTTTGCATGCTCTAATAACAACTGCTGAATATGAATCCTTGGTGCAAGGACTACATTGGGCAATTAAGAGAGGAATAAAGAACTTGTAAGTCTTTGGTGACAGTGAGTTGATTGTCAACCAAGTTAAGGGGCAGCATGTTTTCAATAATGATCTACTCAAGTGCTACAAGAACAGGGTGTGGGACCTCATTGAAGATTTTGAGGGCTTTAGCATAAAATCCATTCCTAGAAAAGAGAACCAAGCTACTGACAGGCTTGCAGTAGTTGGGGCAGCCTTTGACGTTGTGGAGAGCATTCAAAAGGACAAGGTACAGCCAAACATCCATGTGATTATGAGGCCTTCAGTGCCAAATAACAATGTAAGTTGGCAAGTGTTTGAAAATGATCAGTAAATCATCCATTTCTTGCAAGAAGAGGCTGAATTCTCAGCCAAAAATCAAGAAAAGTTGGAGCAGCAGTATGGTGACCAAGTGGTGCAGCTGAGAACCAACAAACTACCAAAGGGACTTATTACTTTGGAGTCCATTTTCAATCCTAATGATCAGTTTAGGAAGGAGAAAGAAAACATCCAAGTGAAGGGAGAAGATTCAAGTGTCTATCTCAAAGAGAAAGAGGCAAATCACTCCAAACTGGTAAGATGACAATTGAGCAAGAAAGGTATGAGTTCATACAACTTTGTCAAGAATTCCCTGATGTTTTTTCTTGGAGATATGAATATTTGAAAGGTTTCAATCCCAAGTTAGCTCAACACACCATTGAATTGGATTCAAATACTAAGCCCATCAGGGAAGAAACAAAGGCCACCAACCCCACATAGAGCCTCTCATGAGAAAAGAATTGAATAAGTTGATAGAATCAAGAATCATATTCCCTATCAAGCATTCTAGTTAGGTTACCAACTTGGTTCCAGTTAGAAAGAAGAGTGGGGAAATCATATTGTGTGTTGACTTCAGAGATTTGAATAGAGCATCTCTCAAGGATCATTATCCACTTCCTTCCATGGAGTAGATTTTACAAGTTGTTGCTGGCTCCGAGAGGTTTTCACTACTTGATGGCTATTTAGGGTATAATCAGATTATGGTGAAGGAAGAAGATCAGTTCAAGACAACCTTTACAACTAAATGGGGAACTTATGCATACAGGAAAATGCCATTTGGGCTATCCAACACTGGAGCTACCTTCCAAAGAGCAATGGACATGGCATTCAAAGGTTTGATTAACAACATTGTACTGATATATCTTGATGATATCACTGTTTTTTCAAAAAATATAGCAGACCACCTCTTTCATTTGAGACAAGTGTTCCAAAGGTGTAGAAGATTTGGAGTCTCCTTGAATCCTAAAAAGTGTGTTTTTCTAGCCCATGAAGGAAAGCTCCTTGGCCACATTGTCTCCAAAGAAGGATTAGTAATTGATTCGGAAAGAGTCGAAGTCATAAGAGCACTGCCATTGCCAAGCCACAAGAAGGCCCTTCAAAGTTTCTTGGGAAGAATAAATTTTGTTTAGAGGTTTGTCCCAAATTTTGCAGCCCTTGTCAGACCTATCACCAAGATGTTAAAGAAAAGCATGGTTTTCAAATGGACAGTAGAAGGAAAGGAAAGTTTTGAAGCAATCAAAGAAGCCATCTCTCAAGCCCCAACTCTCATCAACCTAGATTTCATCCTCTATGCATTTGGAGGTGATGATACTATTTCTACAATTTTGGTATAGACAATGATGAAAACAATGATGAACAGCCAATTACTTTCTTCAGACAAATCCTAGAGGACTACGAGGTGAGATATTCTTTCATTGAGAAGCATGTTCTTGCAGTAATCAGGAGCTTGAAGAAATTCAAGCATCTAGTTTCAAACAATAAGGTCCAATTGCTCGTTTCTCATGCGGGGGTTAAAGACTCCCTCCTCAACAAAGACTTGAATGAAAAAAGGGCAGGTTGGATTACTTGTGTCATGGAGTGTGAGATTGAGATCAAATTCGCCAAGTTGGTAAGAGGAAAAGGATATTATGAGTAGTTGATCTTGAGCAAACAAGAGGAATCATGCAACGAGAAGGAGGCTGTTTTGGCATTGCAAGACAACCATGAGCAAGGAAGCACTCAAGAGGAAAATAATGGTGTCCCCACTCCTTGCTGGACCCAAAGTATAATGCACTTCCTAAGCATAGGCCTATGCCCTCCAGAGATGAACAAGACCCAAAGAAGACACTTCAGATTGCAGGCTGTCCCATATGCCCTTGTTGATGGTGTTTTATTCAAAAGAGATGTGAATGGAGTACTGCTGAGATGCATTGGTACAAATCAGATTCATAAGGTGCTGGAAGAGTTCCATGGTGGACCAGCTAGTGGTCATTTTGCACCAAGAGTGACTCTAAAGATCATGAGGGCTGGTTATTATTGGCCCAATATTTTCAATTATTGTTATGCATGGATCAAGAGGTGCAATAATTGTGCATTTTTCACAGGTAAAGAGAGGCTAGCTGCCCTCCCATTGCATCTAATTTCAGTTGACCAGCCATTCATGCAATGGGGTTTAGACTTTATTGGAGTTATTAATCCAAATTCAAGCCAAGGGTAGAAGTGTATTTTAATAGCCACAGATTACTTCACCAAATGGACTGAAGCAGTAGCACTCAAGGAAGCAAATGAATCTAGCATCCTAGACTTCTATGAGGGAATAGTAACCAGATTTGGCATTCCACCTACAATAATATCAGATAATGCATTGGCATTCATTGGATCCAAGGTGACTGAATGGGCTATCAAGAATGGGATCTACCTAAGTACTTCATCAAACTATTACCCCCGAGTAATGGCCAGGGATGAATCTACAAACAAGAACTTGTTGAGGATCATTAGGAGGACTCTTGATGAGAATCAGAGGTCTTGGCATACCAAATTGAAATCAGCCTTATGGGCTGATAGGATATCTCCTAAAAGATCTATAGGTAACTCTCCCTTCAAGCTTGTTTATGGAAGAAAGGAAATTTTGCCCATATCACTTGAGTTGCAAACATTGGAACTCATGAAACAATTGGAGTTGTTGGAGTTTGAGCCCATGGAAGTTAGATATGCACTGAATGATGGAGCTCCAAGAAATCGAAATCAGGCATCCCAAGCAATGGAGAAGGATCAGGCTTTGATAAAGAAGACCTTTGATAGAAAGGCCAAGAATAGATCCTTCCAAGTTGGAGATCTAGTGTTAAAATGGGATGCGGATAGAGAAAAACCAGGAAGGCATTCAAAATTTGATGCCATTTGGAGTGGCCCATACATGGTCACAAAGTGTAAGGACAAGTAATGCTTTCCAGTTGTCTTCATTGGATGGCGAAGAACTGTAGATTCCAGTCAATGGAATCCATCTGAAGCATTGCTACTGAAGGAAATGCTTCACCCTATACATATTAGTTTAGGTTTTTCATTCCTCCAAGTGCTTGTGCACATTGTTTTGCTTGTAGATTAGTTTTTCTTTCCCTAAGTGCTTTGGCACAAGCTTGTTGTTCCTGGAGATGTGTTTGCAGGCCTTGCTCCATCAGGTGATATTCCATCTTCCTCCTTGCAGTGTTCTAGTCAGTTGGGGTATCAAACAGAGAATTCAATGACTCCATACCCAATGGATTGCTTCAGGTAACTGGTAACTTCATCCAAAGAGTGAGATGACCCTCTCGAGTCACCAAAATTGTTATCCAAAATGTGCCCCTACTCATTTTTTGTGGCTAACTCCTCTCATTTTTTCCTCTCTTGTGCCTCAGTCATAATATTTTTCTTTTCAGGCACTCAAAACCTTCTGGAAATGACACCATTGGATAGAGCTCTTTCTCGCTTTCCCGTAAAGGTAAAGTTTTTTCCCTAACTCCATGTATTTTTGAAGTTATGGCTCACGGAGTTTTTGGAAAAAATTTCCCCTGAAGGCCCACGGCCAATGAGATGCCGCCACATGGCACCTAGAGTGGTAGAGCGCGGGAAATTTTGGAAAATTTTCCAAATGACAAAAAGGTGCAAAAATTCAATTTTTTTCCCGCCAACCCGATTTGGCCCTATTTTGCCCTAAAAATTTAAATGGCCATATCTTTCGATCCAGCTCGGTTTTCATGTTCTTTATATCAATGGAAATTTGGTGAAATTATCTACAAGATTCTGGGGTAATTTTTGCATTTTGATGGATTTTGGAGAGATAAAATTGAAAAACACCTCTGGCATGTGGTCATGGATAGAAATGACGTTTCAACCACCGTTTTTAATGAAGAATGGCTCGCATTCTCTCCCAGCATGGCTAAAAATGTCAAGGGATGGGTCTATAAGGATGCCCATGCTGTTTTGAATGTGTTTTGGTCAATGGTTGAATCCCTTCCATGTTTTCCCATGTTTCTCTCTCCTGGGCTTGTCCCTTGCACTGTAAAAGCCAGATTTGGCTCATTTTCAAAGGGTTGAACATTTTTTGTGTATTGCAGGTCCCCTTTCTCACCTTGGAAGTGATTTTGGTGGAATATTAGACCTTTTCTAAGAATTGCAACTCATTTTTGCCTCCCAGGTGTTGTAATGCAAGTGATTTTGATGTTAAAATAACAATACAGGCCTTGTGATTAATTTTTCATCCTCTGCTGGTGTTGTTTGACTAATTTCTGATTCTTCATTACAGTTATCAGTTTGTGCATGTTGTTTTGTTGCATTTTATGAATTGTGTCAATCTACAGAAGTGAGAAATGCTCACCACTCCTTTGGTGCATCACCTATTAGCATTAGTTTTAGTTTATCTGCATTCTCTATCTCTGTCTCCTTTGGAATTTAGGGTAGGATTAGGAATTTAAACCTCTGCAACTTGTAAGTGATAAATCTGATCAGAGGAGTTGAGGAACCAGCCTCTAATCTGGAGATTCCTTTCCCATTTTACAAGTCCCACACTTGGGGAGAGGATTCAATGTTGTGCAATCACACTGGATGTCTAAAATATCAAACTAGAAATCTAATCAACATCCAGGGGTGCTACTGATTTGCAACAATAGTTACCTATCCTTTTAAAATCCATTTGATCAACTCATATGTCCCATGTGCCCAATTGTTACATGCCATGCATGTGGTATCACTCTCAGACTAGGCATCCTCAAATTTGATAACTCCTTTAGTAGGGTGAATTATCTTAGAATCTCTGATGGAGTGCACATGGATTCGGTTAAGGACTTCTTCTCCCAATGGCTCTTTGTAGGTCCCTGACCTCCTATCTGTCAAAGGGATGACCACTTGTTCTTCCTTTTTTTAAAACTGATATATCCTTTGTTAAACCTTATGTCAACATTATTCTTGTAACACTATGGGCACCCAAGCAATGCTGGAATATTGTCTTCCTCAGTGAGCACCAAGACTTTGAAGTCTCCAGTAAACTTTCCCTCTAAATGGTAATCAATGCATCTTTTAATACTCTAATGGGAATTTCCTTATTTTTTCTTTCCATATACAACACATTTGACGATGGATGTAACGCGGGCCTTCCCATCTTATTCCAAGAATATAAGGTAAGAAAATTCACTTCTACTCCTGTGTCGATGAGGATATTGCTTAGGAACCATCCATCAACAACTGCATTTAGAGTAATCTCTTTTTCATATTCAAGGTTGTGTGGAGAAAGGTTTGCATGTAAAAATTATCTCTCACACTCTACTTTGGCATGTGGTACCTTCTCCCTTAGCCATTCTCCCAATAAGGGAATAATATTCTCTTTCCTTAACATTTTACATACTTATATGACATCATCTAGGTCACTTCTTGGAACCTCGTTATCTTTCCACTACCCCACCTGCCTCAATTTCTCCCTTAGACACTATATCTCCCCTTATAAACTCTGAATCATGTCCATATTATCCTGGTATACTTCTTTCTTATGGGTAGGGTTTGGGTACTTTCCATCTAGAACCTTCTCTCTAGAAACTAATGTCCTTGATCTGGGTATCTCCTTGGCATGTTCAAATTCCTCTGCGCACGCATTGTCACCAAGATAGGTTCTAGATCTAACTCATGCACTAATCTTGGAAAACATTTTGAATCGGATGTTTTTACGCTCACCATAGTTGTGCCCTTATCTTTCCCATGATCTGGTTCATATGCTCATAGATTTCTAGACACTCTTCATACTTGTGTTTCTTCCCGCACTATAAGCATTGGAATAGATTAGGACATTCACGTTTATAATGCTCTGTAGATCCACAATTATAACATTTTCCTCATGGTAAATCACTTCTTCTTCCTCCACAGTTTCTATGACCCCAAAATCATCTATTTCCTTGTGGGAAATCACTTCTTCTTCTTCCATGTGCACCTCCATCCATGCATCCTTCATAATGGTGGTCATCTTCCTTGGAACTATTGGTAAGGCTGGTATGGTGCACTTCATAATCAATGGCTTCATGGATGTAGTCAATAAGCCTACAACCCTTAGTATCATGGGTTATCAAGGTGTAGATCTTACAGTATCAAGATACATTCTTATGAATTACATGCTATAAAAATGGACATCTACTTGCATCATGGTCCCCATGACAAATCTCACAATCTACCGCTATGGTGCATACTATCTTCTAGGAGTAACTATCCCCAGCATGCCCTCTACTTCAAAATCCATACACCACATTCCACTGCAAGTCTCATGGGATGAGTGCGTAGATAATTTTCCAATTGCTTAGCTGTGGCAACGATTTGAGCTTCTAGAAATAGGATAACACTAGTATGAATTCTTCCAATGACTTCAATGCACGTAGCATTTTCTAGTGCCTCGCACAGGTTTCTAAAAGTCTTATGAGATAATGCTCTTCTAAATGGTGTTATCAACCCTTCAAAAAAACATTGAGTAGGATATGAAGGGTGAATGTCATATAATAATTTTGATAAGAGAGTCTTAAATCATGTGTCGACTCCCACACACTGTCCATCATTCCCTACCGAATCTCCCCGTAGGGCACGGATGCTCTTCTATTAAAACTTGAGGATGTGGAATTCTACTAGAAAGGCATTTTTCAATGTGTTGTAATTTACCACCATTTAATGGGGGTCATAATTCACATACCAGCTATACACACGCCCTTGCAATATCATTAAAATTGATGGCCTTTCGCTCCGGGTTATGATCCCTTTGCACGTAATAATAGCAACTCACACTTGTAAACATGCTTCGCAACATCCTCTATGCCCTTGTAGTCTAGCAAGTGTAAATACATTTCAAATATTACTTGAGGAGGTGGTTGAGACCCTTATAATACTTGTCTAGATTCTTGGTTTCCTATGGTGTTTCCTCCACTAGATCCACTGGATCCACCAGTCTGTGCCTCCCGATCCACCGCCTTCCACCTCCATACCCTTCTCAAAGTGAATAATGGGCCTCGAAGTGGTTGCACCTAACATCCCCAATGTCCCACCAAGTGTATGCCAATGGTCTCGTGAGATTGTTCCACCGTGAGATGTATGCCCTGCACCACTCCCCGATGTGTTTCCTAATCCTTTTGTATTTACATCTTGTGCAAAAACTCCTCTCAAAACTTAGAAGGTATGTGCATCCATAGAGGTCCCAAATGAGAAATTATGCCTCGTGGGTGTCGATCGATCACTCCTACCTATACCAAATGTGTTTTCAAAAATCCTCTAATTTGTAAAACCAAGCGTCAAGGTTTGGTCACTAGGTGGTTTCAGATGTGCACCAATGACTCTTCTCTCTCATCATGAAAAATTCTCATTAGAAGTCTGAAGGGATCTCTCTCTTGTGCTTGCCGAGATGAGATAACATATATTGCTTAGGTTTCATGTCCTCTGCATGAACCTCAACTCCTCCTACAACATGTGCCTCCATGGATCTATCATGCTTGTAACCTCACGTTGTCTAGAAATCTTCCTTTAATGCACTTCACTATACTTGATTCATCTTTCCTCACTTTCTTTATTAGTCACAATGTCTCCGCCATCTTCCTCCACCCTAGCTTCCTCACCTAGCACTCGGGAAGGTTTTTCCCGTCATCTAAAATGCCTCTAAACTCAAGATAATGATCAAGATCTTCATTTCCAAAGGAATAACACCTAGAAATGATCCTTTAGGCTCCCAAAAAAACTCAAACTCCATGACTTCTGGAAAATAATATGTAGAAATAACATATTCCATAGTGTAGCTAGCTAGTACTCCCTTCCACCAATGATCCATAGTAGGAGTCCACATCAGATCTGCATCTTGTAGCCTCTGGTATTCTTCCCGGGTCCATGTGCACAGATCTATAATACTAGCTTGATCTGGGTAGATATGTTGAGATCCATTCATATAGCTCTACTGGAAAGTAATAGAAGATATTTTCATATAACTCATGGTAGAGGTTATCTTCTACCCATCTGTGTGCATCAAACATAGTCCCAGTGTTGAATCTCTGAGAAAATTCTTCCTCTATCCTCTTGAACCATGATTCAATACTTTCTAGAGTTAGGCTTTCTATCATCACTCATTACACGATCATCATGGATGTTATTTACAACTACTACTTTGAAAATAGGTCTCAGCAATAGAACTAATATGTAGTCATTTTACACCCACTAAAGGACAAGGGAATCCCATGTGCATCAGCCTATCACCCATTGGGCGTTGGGCACTCACCCGAGGCACGCATGGGTGCCAAGTCTCTCTTTTATGTAAGTTAAGTGGGAAACATCATCTATGATAGTATCTTAAATAAAGTGAGTGGGAACGATACATACATTTATCATATAACTTAACGGCTTTTAGTCAAATACAGGTCATCCTGGACATCAAATTAACAAATCATATAAAGGAACCAAAAATTAAAGGAAATGCATAAGGATTTATATTTAATCCATAAACATTCATGAATAAGAATTGTAAGCTATAAACATGGTCCAAAATCATTAATAACCATATTCAATCAATTTTTGGTAACCTCATTATATTCATTAGATCCATTATAGACAACCACAAATGCAGCAAACTGAAGTCATACATTATAGCTGGATTTATACTCATCAGTACTCAAGAGGAAATTTACAATCCCAACCCCTTATTACATCATTTTCCTATATATACCTACCCAAATTATGGAGCTCTCACAGTATTCCTGCATGGCTTCACCTTCTTCTGCTTCTCTCTTCCTCCTCTTCTTTTCTCTGGTGGGTGCTTGTATTTATATCCCTTCTCAACATCATCAAGCCTTCATGAGAGTTGTAGATCCATTTTCAAGTGTCGAAGGTGGTCCTTCATGGGAGAATTTTTCTTCAGGACCGAGATTTCCACTCCTTGCAATGATGGTCTTTTAGATACTTCCATCACAGGTATATTCCTTCTTAGGCCAACCTATCACCAGGATGGCACCTTATCTATTCCGCATGTGCAGTTGGGTCATGCTTTTCTCATGCTCTACCTGATGTGTCAAATATGGCTAAGTCTTGAAACCTTTGTTTTGTCTTGCACGTGTGCCACTTGATCTATTAAACCCTCCTAGAACCCTATCCTACGTGCTTTCTCCTTGCATTCCCTTTCTTAACTAGGCCTTGCACACCCACGCGCCTTCTTATACTTGGCCAATATTTTAGGGGCCCAACACACCATGAATCTTCATGAACTGAAAATAATGAACTCATACATACTCATAAAAACCTATAATACATGATGAACCTTACGTGACCTCATGAAAACCTTTGGAACTTGTGTCATGACTATCCATGCTTATACCATGCCTCGAAACCATGCCTTGACACCATAGGAACTTCACCAAATCTAGGAACTACAAATCAACCTTCATGATAGACACCGTAATACACCTCATTAAAACTCACTTGACACCTACACACCATTTTCCATTAATTTATTTGAAATCAATGATAATAAAAGGAAAAAATGGTAGATTTATTTCAACATTCAATTAGAGGAAAGTAGTAATGAATCCATTTAATGAGACAAAAACCCTGCACATATAGTTTTTTGGACTCATTAATCAAAGATACAAAGCTATTTCTTGATAAATTTAGTTACACAGTACATATAAGAGATAAAATAGAGGAACACATAGGAAAAGGGAAATGGAAGAAATGTTACTTTTATCTCTTATGCATTGGTGATACAAATCTCAACACCCAAAACACAATTCATAATTGGTACAAGTAGTAAATTATCAAAATCTTGGATCATTTACAATGAAGAAGCCATCCCAATTTATAAAAATGTGAATTCAAATTTCACATAAACCCCACATGAATCTTCATGATCTCATTGACTTGTGACTTTACATCTACCTACGAGAATGAGACATAAGTTTGAGTTTTATAAATTAAAGGGACTTTTACAATTCAACTTTAGAAATTCACTTAAGTGAATGAGACAAAATATCATGATTGCATACAATGAAGATTTATAATCGGGAGAGAATAAAGATGAAGAAAGAGAGGAGAGGGAATAATTTTCCATCCGATGAAGAAACTCCCCGCAGTGAAGAACTTTACTAATTCATGCATCTTGATGAAGATTTTCTTGAATAGACTCTGGTTCCTTGAATTTTTGTTGAACTAAGTTATCATAGCTATCAACTTATACACCTCCGGAATGCAAATGCATCCTAAAACCATTTTCCATGTCTCCACAACATCACTTATCTTCTTGCATTGACTAATTCATTCTACATAATTGATTCCAATTCCAAAAACACAACTTATGATATTGGATAGGGACTTCAAATTATCTTCATTGAAGGAAAGAGAATCACATGCCTCATTCTTGAGTAGCTTTTGGATGGAAATAATTAGTTATTATGATGATGAATCCTCAGTCAATGGAGGGAACTCAAATTTTTAACACAATTTTAGACATCATTTAATATTTTGAGAGCATATTTTCTACAAGAGTCCATCTTGGATATTTCATTTCTAAGAATTCCATATTTCATATCTATGATTTGGATCTAAACTTCAAACAAGTTATCTACATCGAATGTAAACACATTCTTACTTATGAGTGTGTTAGAATCAAAGGATATCATCTCAAACACAGTAGGAACACCTCATCTAAGTGATTTACCTCTTTTTCTAACTGTACCTTTTTTTTATTTAGTTCAAACAAGATTACAAGAACATGCTTGATGAGAGAAATGACATATGAATAATCCTCTTCCTTGTTCAATGATTTTATCAATCCACTTCTCACTAGCCTTCCCATGAATCATGTATCCTTGTGCTTTCTTTACCACCTTAGGATCATCACCATTTACTAAAATAATATCTTCCACTACAAGATAATATGTTAAGTCAGGCTCCAAGAAGGGTTAAATGTAAAAGCGAGAGCTTTCACTGTTCCTCCAATAAGACAATTTTTTTCTTGAACTCTTCATTATGAGTGAGGATACATGAAGATGATTCCTTCAATAAATGAGAAAATATTTCATGAAAAGCTTTACCCAATGATATTTGGGTCAACTCATAATATTTTGGATTCATTTACCCTTAGGACTAACAACTTCAACATACTAATTACTTGAGATGTCACTAAAGAAATGAGACATTTTATAGGACTTCTTTATTAGCTTGAACTTTAGTGTTCCTAATATTGCTTAAAGAATGGGCATGATATAAAGATTATTTTTCCTTGAATCACTTTTGATAATTTATTGAATCTACAAAAATTTTCTTGGGGTTTGACACAATAACTTGATCGAAGGATCACTTTCAAGAGTTTGTTGTTGAACCAACTCTCAATCATCATTAGGAATATTTTCCATTAGGGAATACATACTTGGATAATTATGTAGATAAATATGATGCTACGAATAACCCCTTATTGTCTTGGGAATATCAATCCATCCAATTATCCTTGGCTCACCCAACCATCTCTCCCAACTAATTGAGCTCACTCAACTACTTCTTTATTAGCTTGAACTTTAGTGTTCCTAATATTTCTTAAAGAATGGGCATGATAGAAAGATTATTTTTCCTTGAATCACTTTTGATAATTTATTGAATCTACGGAAATTGTTCTTGGGGTTTGACACAATAACAGTCAAAGGATCACTTTCAAGAGTTTGTTGTTGAACCAACTCTCGATCATCATTAGGAAGATTTTCCATTAGGGAATACATACTTGGATGATTATGTAGATAAATATGATTCTAAAAATAACCCCTTATTGTCTTGGGAATATCAATCCATCCAATTATCCTTGGCTCACCCAACCATCTCTCCCAACTCATTGAGCTCACTCAACTACTTCTTTATTAGCTTGAACTTTAGTGTTCCTAATATTTCTTAAAGAATGGGCATGATAGAAAGATTATTTTTCCTTGAATCACTTTTGATAATTTATTGAATCTACGGAAATTGTTCTTGGGGGTTTGACACAATAACAGTCAAAGGATCACTTTCAAGAGTTTGTTGTTGAACCAACTCTCGATCATCATTAGGAAGATTTTCCATTAGGGAATACATACTTGGATGATTATGTAGATAAATATGATGCTACGAATAACCCCTTATTGTCTTGGGAATATCAATCCATCCAATTATCCTTGGCTCACCCAACCATCTCTCCCAACTCATTGGGCTCACTCAACTAGCTTACCAAGCTCAATTGGCTCAGCTCACCTTGAACAACTCAATGGCTCACTCAACTAGCTCACTAGGGAGTGAAAATGGATTCAACCTGATTGAATATTCACAATTATGACCTCTGATGATCTTGAACCTTTTTTGAATACTTATCAAACTACAAAAAGTCTCTTGTTTTGTCTCATTGAGCAATGCGGTGGTCTACCTTACTCTCATATGCAAATTGTGAACAAAATGGTGCCTCAAGATCATCGTAAAGGATGGAATAAATATTTTGAGATATGAAACCATCTCAAAATTATATGAAGATTTAAAAAATAAGTGAGATGAATGAAAAAAGAGCTGACTATAACTTTCTACACACAAAATGGAGACTTTTTATTTTTAGCAGGATGAACTAAGACCTGTTATTTTGGGATGTTTTTTGTGTTTTCATGAAATTTGAACTTCTCGATCATATGTAATGCTCATTTTAACTCTATTGATGATGATTTTATATTTTTGTAAAAAATTTATTTTTAGACAATTACCTTTTCCTTTTTTTCTTTATTATGTTTTTTTGTCTTTTTGGTCAAAATTGCCTATTTTAACATTTTCATTGTTCACTTTGAATGCACTTTGTTTTATGAGGAATTGATTTTTTTAGTAAGTTTATATCTTTAGTAAGTGGAGATAATAGAATTTAATATTTTTGGAAATATTACTTCCTACTTTGTATTGCAACAAAAATGTCATCACTAGAATATTCTCTCTCTTGGGACTTCGTGCTCCAAATTTCACCTTAATCTATCTACCAAAGTTTCTAGAAACTGAAAAGAAAAATCTATGGAAAAAATCAAGGGTTTTCTACCATAAAAATTCAAAGAATCATATGGTTTTCTATTATATTCTTCTTTTAGGTTCTGGGATGACGATCAACTTTAAAAATCTTAGTCAAATTTTCACATATTTGGAAAATAGGAATTTTTCAAGTTTTAGAGCATATGACAACTTTAGATATATTTAAGGAGTGTCTAGACAATATTTTAGGTTTCTTGTGTGTTTTTACTCATCATACATATATTTATCATGAATAAATGAGGTGGGAAAAATATATTTTGTGTTTAAAACTTTCCTATTAGGAATATTTATGTTGTAGTGTGAACATAGTATATTATGTGAGTGATTATATTATCGAGGATAATATAATATGAGTTGTAATAGATAATTACATTTTGGTAAATGTAATTATGATTGGGTGATTAAATATTTTAATATTTTTGAGTAAATAACTCATTAACAGTATTAGTTTTGTGAGAAAACAAAATCTCATGTAAGATAACATGGATTTGTTTTAGGAGTTGTGTCTGAGAGATATTTATGGAGATTATATCTCCTTAAATATAGGAACAAATTCTCATATTTAAATGAGTTTAATACTTCCTATGGAGGAAAAATAATAAAGAGTAATATTTTGAATTTAATTTATGAAATTATGATATTAAACTTTCATTTGGCACCAAAGCAAGTTTGGATGCGGGAAATTTCAGTATTTTCTTGATCAAATATGTCTCAAAGAATAGATTGTATTTTTCATTTTCGGATTTGGGTTTTCCTATAATTTTTCACACTAAACCACGTGCTTGTTAAGAAACTACAAAAACAAATTACTTAGAACCCAATTCACATTTTTGTAGAAATATTTATTTCACTATCTAGCTATCAAATTCAGCACATCAATTCTTCTATCAAGTTTTCTCGATTTCTAATAATCTTGAATTATTTATAAAAAGTATTGGATTTATCGAAGGTTAAAAGGTATTCTATATTTTTTTAAATTACTTGATTAAATTTTGTATTTTTATTAGTATTGTACAAAATAATGGAGAAATTAAATCTGATTGAAAAGTTTGAAGGGCAAGATTTCTATACATGGAAACTATAGATGCAATTGCATTTAATAGAAAAGGACTTATGGGATGTAGTTAAAGCTAATGAAATTACACCAACGAATGCGAATGATTTAGATAAAAAGAATGCTAAAGATTAGAGAGATTTGGGTACTATTGGTCTGGGCTTATCAAAAGCCTATATGCATCATGTGGATTTCACAAAATCATGAAAGAAATTTGTGATTCTCTTAACAAATTATTTGGTACTCTAATAATGAAGAAATTTCTTGTCCTAGTGATGAGAAATTCTTATGGTAAATATTTCACTTACTAAATGTTGGAGGTAATAGAGGATGGAGGGTGATCAATGCCTCTCATCAGTCACTAACGATGGGGTTACATATAGCATTGGTGGCACATTTTAATAATATTTTTAGTTGTTTGCTTTGAGTGATGTGTGTAGAAATAAAACATGTTATACATTCCTTGTCAAAGATTGAAAAGAGGAGGATGTGCATTTTGGATGCTGAGAACATTTTTTTATAGGAGGGAAGCTTCTATGTATGATCCTCTAACTATCGTACGGTCCTCTGACTGTTGTACTTCATTGGAAGACAATCATCTAATGAATAGATTCACATGGAGAGGTGATCATGATCAGCTGGTGAGCCAGAGAGGTGATCATGTGTAGCAAGATCCAGATAGCAAGATCTAGTAGTAACTGTAGAACTCTCTCATACTCATGTTTTTAGGTGCTCTTGCCCCATGTTCACACTAAGGGGGTGAATGTTAGGAATATCTATGTTGTAGTGTGAGCGTTGTATATTATGAAGTTTCCTTTTGCTTCTTTTCTATATTATGATTTTTTGCCATTTTTCTCAAAATTTCCTAGTTTATCATTTTAAATGTTCACGGAGTGCACTATTTCGAGAGGAATTTTTATTTTTAGTAAGCGGAAACACCAAAGGTGACTTACTATTTTCATAAAATTAACTTCACCAATTGGTATTGTAATGAAAATCTCGTCACTAGAATAGGATCTCTTATGGGACTTCATGCTCTAAATTTCACCTCAATCTTTTTGCTAGAGTGTCTGGAAACTAAAAAGAGAAGGATATGGAAAAAAATGATTTTGTAGTAACTTTTCCAAACCCTTGATTCCCGGGAGTGTCAGCATATCACCTAGCCTAAGATAGTATCTCACCCAAGGAACGTGAAGGTTTTAGAAACCTCTTCTATGTGAGCCTTTTTAAGAATGTTACTATAAACGTCAGACCAATGCACATGGAATACATACATACATATTATGACAGAGGTAAAGAAACTAGATCCAAGCTTAAATGATCCATATTATGAATATGAATATTTAAAAAGAACATACAGGAACCAGATCTGAACCATGAACACAATAAAGAACACAAACACTTAGATCCATTAAGAATTGATATTCGAGAAAAACACACTGCATATTAATCCTCCATTGTTACGTAGATAAATACATGATAAGATCCATAAAATAGACTAGATACATCAAAAAAATTATCATCCTAAAAATGACTCTACTCTATTACAACAACATTCCCATGCATTTTCACTCTTTGCTCTCTCTATTTCCTTGCACACATACAAACATCCCTATTTCCGTTCAAATCAATACATATCAAGAGACTGTTGGGAATCTCCCATCCACCGCCTATTCATCACTCAGGATTAAAACGCATGTCAAATGTTATCATGCGTTGTCATACTCTTGTACCCCGAGCATGCAATTTCCAACTAAAAACATAACTAACTCTACTTTGTAGCTTTTAATCCTATCATGATAACCATATCCTAGAATATGTTTCTCTTGGGCTGCAAGTATCCATATTTTAGCCTTATTGATAATCAAGTTGGGTCATATCTCTGCATGTTCCTTATTGTGAATTTGACCATGGTCCAAAATACGGCTAATTCCTAAGCTTGTTCTTCTTAGGTGAAAACCTCTACACCCTTCCTGAAGTTACTTCCACATGAGCCTTTGCGCCTTATTGGTACGCGATAAAACCCTTCACGCCTTAGGTACTTAGTCTTCTCTGGGGCTCAACATTAACCCACACTAGTTTAATTTCCACCCATGTAAATACTTTTCCACTCTTCGAAAAAAACCCCAATGATGTAAAATTTGGCTAAGGAAAAAACACTATATATCTCACAAGTCTAAATTGGTAACTAGAGGAGTTTAGGGAACTCTACGTTTATATTTCCCTTAACTCCTTCCATGCCTCCAAATCTTTCATATCTTTCTCTGGAATTTCCCTTACTATCTTGGGTACCGGTGTGGTCTAAACACTTAAACCTTCCCATTCACATCCTCTATGACCACCAATATCTCCTCCAAAACTCCCTCGAACTCATCCATATGTTCTATAATAGAATCCCAGAGTTCACCAATCTGAAATTCTAGCTTCTTGTGCTTGGTTTTATCTTATCCTTCTATTTTGTGGTGTTAATTATAAATTAGGCATGCTCAATCTTGTTTTTAGGGACCTTATCCTATAGGGCCTTGAGGACAACCTCTTCATATGTCCCACATGCATCAACAATGGGTTTATACTTATGACAAAAGATGAAGCCCCTATATGCCAATATGATTGCCTCCTTGACTTGGGTGAGAAAATCATCCGACTCATTAATCTGAGGCTCAACAATGATCTTGTTTTTTTTATTTCCTTTCAAGCTCCTCGGTTGTGGGTCCCACACAATTCTTGATGTTTACTAACAACAATACCACTAAGTTTTCCATGTATTCCATTTCATCATTATAATTTTTCCTAGCTTGTCTCACTAGTTTCGCATAATGTTCTAGGACCTTCTTGTGAAGGTGCAAACTTGATGATATGTTTCCTTAGTCTGTTCATTCTCACCCTCTAAACCATTTTGTAGTGTTTCTATATCTTTATCCTTCCCTTTTTGATCTATGACTAGGTTTCAAACAATTACTCCTGCATCCAAGCTCTGTCTTACAACTTTCAAGGACATCTTCTACGATGCATTATATTTCTCTCTTTCGTATATGAAGTGGCTTGGGTCTACCACTTTATAATTTTCCCTATTCTTCTTATTCAAATGAATGGTCTCGATCGCATTACCGCTGACCTCAAACTCGAATAATTTTTATGAAAATTTAGATTCCAACTTAGCATCTTCTATGTCCTTGTCATGCCCCCTCTTGGTATAAGATATCAAAAGCATGTAACTTCTCTAAGGAAAGGGTGCTCTAGAACCATGCATGTCATACCTTGAAGATCATGTATGAAATCCATATGAGGGGATATAGGTGTCCACTTCTTCCTTTCTGCCTTACTCTTAGAGATTTTCTTGATTGGGGTTCTTATACCTATAAGAAACCCCTTATCCTCCATAATAAAAACAAGTCTCCCATATCCTTCTCTTTTACTCTCGTGGGCTTGATAGGTGAACTTTATTTCACCGGACTCTTCATAGGATCCTCCACTATAGGCCTTTTTATCTTTACGGACACAACATATGTTTTCTTGTCCATCTCCTTTGCCTCTATCTTCTCCTACTCCTCAAGCTCCTCCTTGAGTTCCTTTCTAAAAGAAGTGTAATATTATTCGAGTATCTCTCTCTTGCAAAATTGGATACATCATGTATCTTAGAATTTTTCTTCTTTGTATCTTCTTATTTGGGAAGTTTTACTTCCTCGTTCTCGAGCTCGCGAAGCCTTTGCACTTCCCTTTTTGATGTACTTACGTGCCCACTTTTGTTTCGACATAAATAACACTTCCTTTTCCTAGAAGTTTCTAATTTCATCATCACCTTCTTCTTCTTCTTCTTCTCCTTCTTCCTGGACCACTTTCATAGGTGGGATCGATGCCTCTCTTGGCCTTGGAAAGGTGGAGTCAGTAACTTCCACTTTAATCCCTCCCTACCTCTTAGGACACAACATCACAAACACTCAGTGTATGAAACCATTGATAGTGACATTGATCTACGAATGCAAATCTAGTAAGTACGGTTCCACGAATTTCACATAAGATAGCCTTGCATCATACTTGTAGGTCACGTAAAGAGTGTGAACATCAGATTCCAATTTTTTGGCATCAATGGTAAGCTTGTGCAGATCCTTGAGCTGATTGAAGGCACACTTCAAATATTTCTCAATGAATGTGAATGGAAGTTTATACCATGGTCCCATTTTTCCATTTTCCATTTTAAATTTCACCAAGTTGAATTGTTACATAACTACAAACTTCACCTAGTCCCGTATAACTATTAGAAATTCAGGAAGAATATGCCACTCATTCTTGAAGGTTGTGCATATTCCCTCATACCACTTGTTAATTTGATCCTTGTAGGAATTTGTGATAGATCCATCAAGTGAATTTAAAAATTACATTGCGGGAGATGAGTGCTCTGGTGGGTAAACCCATATGTTCCCATCTAGTCCATTGGGGACACCAATCTCCCAAAATATGATTAATAGTAGGATGGACCCCTATGTGATATTTTCTCCAACTTCATTCTACACCTACACTTCCTCAATGATACTATTCACAATGAATTACGAGAAATTATAGTGCACTCAATTTGATACTTTGTATGTAATGTACAAGTATCTTCTGTTTATATCCATCCACCGACCTGATGTGCCTAATTTTTAGCTGATAAGTCAGGCTATGACCCTTCATGCTATGTCATTTATATTAGTAATGACCTGAGCCCTTCCTCACTTTTCATAATTCAACTTTGCATCGTCACTTCTTCAACATTTTTGTTGGCACATAGGTCAAGTGCCATATCCTTGACATTGTTTCATATGCCTATCACACTCCTTATCAATCGGCTTATATTCCTCATCCTTCTTCTCATAAAGTAGAAAAATTCCTCCTGCTCCCACAACATTAACCAACAAATAATAGGTGTGGGTTAAGCAAAGAAGGTCATCTCCCAAAGTTACAAGACTCTATTTTTGTTCATTTCCTATTTCAGTGAGTCGTTAACCCTAGGATTTGTGAACAAATTGACCCCTTGGACATTGCTAACCAGATCCACCCTCATCTCCTTTTCATTTTTTTTTTATGGTTGAACTCACTAATGTTTCACCTATATAACTTCGAAATTCACTTCTCTACTTTGATCACACTCGGGGTACTAAATTTTAAAGTATATCTAAACGAGCTCCTCCTTCTCCAGCACCTTTGATCTATTGTTTTTTCCCTTCCTTGGTGTCATTCTAATTTGTTAACTTTGTGCCCTTGGTGTTAAAATTCTCTTTATCTTCCCAAGCTCTCCAACATTGATAGATTCACTCCTACACAACCCCATATTTCCTCACCGTCTCGCTGCACTTTCCACTCTGTAAGGTCTCGTCAAAGTTTACAAATTTCTACTGGTTCATAAAAATTACTTCACTTCCTTATCACACCCTCATCATGCTTTAATAGCTTGGGAGAAACAAAAATTTTGAAAGGAAATGTAGTTATAATGACTAACCTCACCGTTCATTTATACTTTTCTAAGACCTCAATGTATTTTCGACCCACACGTCTAAACAAATAAATTTTTCCCACTCAAGTAAACCTCCATGCACTCCCTCACACGCTGAAATTGTAACCTTATCATGTGATAACTTTACTTCACTTCTATAGACCACCTTCATGCACCTTACCCATGCCAAAAACACAACCTCTATGTTGTCCACTAAGTAATTTCTTCTGCCTCTACCTACCTCATGTTACATAGAGAGATTTTTTCCTCTTTTCCTTACTTGTGTGGTCTTCAATCATCTCCACCTTCTGCCAAACACTTATCATACAAAAGAAACCATGTTTCTACTTTTGTACCAATGTCCTAGAAGGAGTATCCAATCAATTCCAAACTCCCTTGGAAATGATTCAAGTATTTCCCCATTATACTTCAATCCACCCCACACTAAATGTATGTACGGTACTCTACGCATGGAATCACTTAAAATGTAATTGGTTACTAGTGCGTAAATGTGCAAGAAAACAAATGACTAAAAATAAAAAGCATAATGTTGAAGAAAATAAACACATATAAAATGAAAATTCACTAACGGGAAACCTAAGCTAAATGGAAACACTTCCTTATTACAAAGCACCAATAAGAATTATCTATAATAGGGCTTCAACCTACTCCCATTAAAGAAACTGGGAAACTATGTGCCATCCAAAGCTTCTAACTACAAAGAACCTAAGTCAAGTATGTATGTCACCGCATACAATTCCAACCAATGTGCTTTGAAATTTCTAGGGTGGCGTAAAAACTTGGAGTGACATAGAAGGACCATAATTCCAACTTCAAGCTTCTTGTTATTAATGTGTCAATCATACCAAGAATTTTGTCTTAGTTTTTTTATGTTCTCTTCAAGTGCTTGTGCATCATCCAATCCTCCTACACGCGCAATATATAAGGATGGTAACATAAACTCAACCAGTAAAATAACCTCTATGCCAAACACCAACTGAAAGGGTGTTGCTTTTTTAGACTAGTATAGGTTGTTCTATATGAACAAATTAAAAATAAACTTCTTCATCTCAATCCTTCCTTACAAAATCACATATTTTTTCAATGTGTTTCTCAAAATCTTCTTGAAAGCTTCAGCAGTTCCATTAGCTTGTGGGTGATAGGTTGTAGTATTATGATGTGCTACGATAAACTCTAATAACAATATTCTAATAGTATCAATCAAGAAATGAGTACCCCTATCATTTGTTAAAATCAATGGACATCCATACCTACTTATGATATTTTCACAAAGGGACCTTGGTGCAAGGGTGAAGTGCAATCCATTGTCGATGCTACTTCCACCCACCAAGTAAGATAGTTTATACAAGTAATGGTGTAGCGTGACATTTTCCTATGCATCAATGGGAAATAGGGCCCAAGAAGTCAATTTCCTATTTTTCAAAGGGTTACACACTTGCGATAGACCTTAAAAGAATTTCATCTCTATGCATAGGCTTCCCAAGGTGCATGTAATGATCACAACCCTTGGCATATTCTTGGTAATCCTTATACAATGTTTCCCAACACAAACCAACCATCAAAATCTTATGCATGGTTTCTCACCCTTTATAGTGTCCACCAACAATCCCTCCATAAGATTCCTCTATAATACGCACGCACTCATGTTTGAGTATGCACTGACAAACAACCTCATCCCAAGTAAGTTTGTATAGATCTCCACTAATCAACATATAAGGCATGCCATGAATGGAAATTAGTCTCTTTTCTGTATTCTTCATTCCAAAGATGTGTCACACCTATCCATAAAAAGACAATAATATCCTCCAAATCAAAGGGCATGCATTGTAATCTTAATAACTTTGCATTTGGTATTGTATCTTCATTTCTCTGCATGTCCTTACCGAATCAATGTTTGAAAGATGGTCAAGTCCTTAATTACTCTTTCTTGGCTTTACTATGACTATAAAGTCAAATTACTGAAATAACAAGATCCAACGACATATGCACCCCTACAAAATAGGCTTGTTTACTAAATACTTAAGTGTCATGTGATCTATGTAAAAGATAAATAGAGTAGCCAAAAACTATCTAAACTTATACAGCTTTATAAATTATAAACAACTCTTCACGCTTTGTTGTTGTGTAATTCTACTCGGTTGGAGTTAATTTTCAACTTACGAAACACAACATGTGATCACCAATCCCTTCTCTAGGATGTGTTAGAGCTACTCTAATTACCATACCTAATCCATCTACATACACATGAAAGGTTTATTCCTAAGAGGGAAATCATAGAATGGGTGAAGTGGTCAGCTTTTCCTCAACATATCAAAATCCACATGTTGGACCTCATCCCAATGAAATATTCCTTTATGCCTTAACATTTATTCCAAGGGTGTAACGATCCTAGCATAGCCTTTGATGAATTTTCTGTAGTAACTTGTATGCCCCAAACATCCACACATCACGCATTGATTGGTAGGCTCCCCAAACCCAAAATAATAGTGACTTTTGTAGGATCCACCAATAAACCTTCCTTACAAATAACATGACCTAGAAATGTGCCGAAAAGAGTAGAAAAGATGCATTTCTTAAGCTTTAGAGAGATATTTAACTGTCTCGCACCTACTAAATATCAATATCAATATTTCACACCGATCTTTCACTAATCCATACACTATCCAATCATCCAGGTAGACTTGTAAAAACTTATGAATGAAGTATTGAAATGCTTGCACCACAATGTACGAGAATACAATAGGTCCATTCTTAATCCCAAAGGTGAAAGTATTATTTTCTTGGAATTCTTTCATAATCCTTACCTGGTGATACCCCGAGAGATCATCTCAAAAAATTATATTTCGCGCCCTACTACGGCTTCCAAGATTTCTTTGGTAAAATATGTTGGAAAAGGATATCTAAAACATCCAAATTCAAATCTTTGTAGTCCACAAATATCCTTATCCTCCCATATTCCTTGATACTAATTACCATTGGGCTAACCCATTAAGACTCCTCAATGGCTTCAATGATCCTAGATTCCAACATTTTATCAATATCTTCTTTCACCATCACGTGCATATTAGGATTCATAATATAAGGCCTTTTCCTAATCGGGTGTGCACCTTCCTTAAACTTAATCTACATCTTTCCCAATGAGTTATGAACCCCTTTCAATTCATGGTATCCATAAGGGAATAAATTAGGTAAGTCACACAATAGATCAATTATCTTTAAAACCTCCTGGTCTATCCAAAAATCCCCAATGGCTGCTTCTAATGGTTGTGATTTTGTGCCAATGTTGACCTCCTTTTTCTTCAAAAGCTTATGGTAATCATGCACCTTCTCATCTGCACTATCCAAGACTTCACACATACTGTCTAAATGATCAAAATCTAGGTTCTCTATATCCTCGGTTCTCCATATCCTCGTCATCTATTAGGTATGCCATTTCTCCTTTCTCTTTTCTAGGTGGTCACACTCAAACTATACTTCATTTATTTCTTCTTTTTTAAAGTGCACCTCTAAATAAGGTTCCCCTAGTAAATCTAGGATGTGGTCCTCAGCTTTCACACTATATCCTAGAGTAAAGAGTTTTACGACCTACAGAGCTTCATTCAATGATGGTTTAGAGGAAAGATAATCAAAATTTTGAATGATACCTGCCGTCAACTCCTACCTATTTCCTATCTAACAATGTAACTTTGAAAGGAAATACCATGTGTACTAAAATCTTGCAAGGTGGAATATAAGTTATGCATCAAGAGTGAAAGGGGTAACGATTTTGGGCCTTCCATCTAGGATCTTTCACATGTCTAAATGTGGCACGAGGTGGATTCCTTCCCATGATAGTCACATATATTTGAAGGTGCATTATCCTAGAGAAATAGAATAGAGAATAGGATTCTTACTTCACATCATTCTATAATATTATACCAATGGGTCATTCAAAAAGTGTGGTTGTTCCACGATCGACATACATAATCATATTCCTCCATTCTACTTCATAAGTCCACTTGAATTCCATAAAGACGCAAAATGACTTCAGGTGTACCATCTCCAGTGTAACTTGGTAATTGTATTCCTCCCATATGAATAACTTAATATCCCTTGATAACATGAGTCATAGTTCCCTTCAATTCTCTCCCAACCAACTCATAAGTACCATATGCCCAATTAACACATGTAATGCTAGTCTTATCACTCATGGACTGAGCATCATCCCACTAAATGACTCCTACACTTGATGGCTCAATAACCTCTGGATCTCTGATGGTGTGTACATAAATTCTATTTATTTATTATTACCCCAAAGGCTCAACATAAGGTGTAGACCTCCCATCTGTTATTGAAATGATTACGCACTCCTTGTTCTCGAAGCCGGTGTATCCCTTATCAAGCATAAATCAACATTATTCACATAACACCAAGGGCATCCAAGTAAGGATGGAAAACTATCTACCTTGGTAAGCACTAATACTTCAAAATCCCCAGCTTAATTTGGCCCCTTGAATGGTTATGGAATCATCCTTCAAGAATCGGATGGGCGTAACTTTAATTATATTTGTCATGTGATACACATTTGATGATGGCTGCAATGGTGGTCTCCCATATGATTACATGAATCTAATGTAAGAACATTAATGTATGTACATGTGTCAATTAGTATGTTAATAAAAATCCACCCATCAACTACCAAATTCAATGTGATCTCTTTTTCGTAATCAAGACTATGAGGGGTAAAATTTGCATGTAATATCTCGCCTCTTGAGCTCATTCCCAACACATGGTATCCTTTTTCTCAATGACTCTCTTAATAGGGAATGATATTTTCCTAAGAAAACATCTTGCATACCTCTTTGACATCATCAAGATACTTCTTATGGATCTCAAAATTCTTTTTGTTCTAACTTCGTGACTTCTCTTTCAAGAATTGCAGTAAATCTGAGAACTCGCACTTATAGTGATATGTAGATCCATAATTGAAACATGTTTGAGGGGGTAATTCACTCCTTCCTCCAATGCGACCACCACAACATATGAATCCTCCATAAAATATTCTTCTCCTTCCTCTTCCATATTCATTCCCTTTATGTTGATTCCTTAATTTTTATAACTATTCGCAATAGTGGCTTGACATACACCAATATCTATTACATCATGAATTTGTTCTATCAACCAATAATCCTTCATAACATGAGTAGTAAATGTGCAAATATTACAATAACATAACACATTATTATGGTTCCCGAGTTATAACAATGGGCATTTACTTGGATCATGATCCTCATGATAGATTTCACAATGCAACGACATGGCACGCACCGAATTTCAAGGAGGCTATCCTTAGTGTGTCATTCTACTTCATAATTAGTAGACCAATTCCTGATATGGGTCCCATGTACTGAAATCACATACAATTTCTCAAGTCACTTTTCCATAGAATTAATATTTTCCTTGAAAAAGGGACTTACCTTAGTATCAACACTTTCAATGGCTAGAACATGTAGAGAAGCCTCCAAGTTCTCACACAGATCCGTGAAAGTATTATGTGAAAGCACTCATCTGAAAGGTGTTATCAAACCTCCAATGAATCACTCAACATGTTGAGAGGGATGGATATCATAAGATAAATTTGACAAGAGAGTCATAAAATGCACATCATACTCCCATACACTCTATGTCATATCATGTTAAATCTACTTGAGCACATTGATGATATTTTTCTCAAACTCAAGAATATGGAATTCTGCCAAGAAGGCATCATGTAGAACTTTATAATCCACCTTTGTTTGATGTGGGTCATACTTAAGGTACCATCTATGGGTGCACCCCTATAATGTAGTTGCAAACTATTTTACCTTCCACTCTTGTGTAGTGATCCCCTTAGCACGCCATAACAATTCACACTTGTGTATATCCTCTACAACATCCTCAACACCCTTATAATCATGTAACTCAAGAGACATTTCATAAAAACCTACTGATGGTGTTGTCATCCTTTCCCTCAAGTTATAGAACCATGATTCCCTCATGTGTTTCCTCCACAACTAGATCTACTAGTTCTAATAACTTGTGACCCTCCGTGATTAACCAAATCCTATGGATCCTCCTCGTGTAGTAGGTACAAGGCCTGAAGTAATGTTGCTTTGCATTCGCACCATTGTCCTAAAATGAGTTCTTACAATATGTGAATTTGAACTACATCTAGATGTGATACTCATGTTATATACACCCACACCTTGTCCAAAAGACATGTTAGACAGAATACCACAAAAATAGGAAATGTTTGCATGAACATAGATGAATTTAATGAAAAATGATATCTACCTGATGTTACTCACTTACCAATACCAAAAACAAATGAGCTAGCAATACTTAGCTCAGGAATTGGAAAACTTATTGTAAGGGTTAGGTCGTCGTGGGTTCAAATGTGTGCATACAGCTAGTATCATTTCTTCACATGATGATCTCTCCACTAAAGCCAAGGGGTTCTTCTTCCACACTTTCCAAGATGGGGTAACACATCATTCTCAAGTCCTACGTCTTCCACGTGAACCTCAAATATTTCATGCAATGTCTACCTCCATACATCCATCACTCATGCAATCTTATGGCATTTAACCATTTCCCTCTCCCGCACTTCATTATACTTGATTTATTTTTCCTCCCTCTCCACATATGTTGTCGGATATGCCATTTTGTACCACATCTGCATCCACACCCTACACCTAGTGGGAGTTTAGCTAGTCATAGGAAACACTTCTAAAATCATAGTGATGATCAAGATCTTGATGGCTAATGGTATAACATGTAATCAAAATCCTCTCGGTTATCGCAAGAACTCAAAATCAATAATGTCTAAGGAAAAATACGTAGAAACCCAAAACTCTAATGTGTATCTAGTCAACACACCACTCCACTAATGATCAACAACACGAGTCTAGATTAGATCAACATCATGAAGCCACTGATAATATTCTTGCATCTAAACATGAGTTCAATAATACCAACTCTTCCTTGATGCATACGTTGTCAACCATTGATATATTTCTAATGGAAAACAACAAAAGAACATCTCATAGAGCTCATGATACGAGATGTTCCTCCACCAATGTATGTGCATCAAACTTAGGCCCAATGTTGAATCTCTATGTAAACTCACCCTTTGTGTTCTTAAGTGAATTTTCCGTGATGTCCAAGGTCAAGCATTCTTTCAAAATATACCATTCTTGAAAAATCTTGAAAAGAGGTCCCAAACAAAAAACCAAGATGTAGTCACTTTTCATAACCCCTTAATTCCCGGGCACACTAGCATATCACCTAGCCTAAACTAGTAGCTCACATGATGAACACAAAGGCACCAGGCCCCTTTTCTATGTGACATTTTTCAATAATGTTACCATGAATGGTAAAATAATGTACATGGCATAAATTCATACATCTTATGGAAAAGGTAAAGAAAATAGATCCAAGCTTAAATGATCCATATTATGACTATGAATATTTGAAAAGAACATATAGGAACCAGATCTAAACCATGAGCACCATAAAGAACACAAACACTTAGATCCATTAAGCATTGATATTCATAACAACACCATTATATTAATCCTCCATTATTACAGTAGCCAAATACATGATAAGATCCATAAAATGAACCAAATACATCAACAAATTCTCATCCTAAAAATGAATCTACTCTAGAAGTTACAACAACATTTCCACACATTTTTACTCTTTTCTCTCTCTATTACCTTGCACACATCCATGTTGTTGTGCAAATCATTACATATCAAGATACTACTGGTAATATTCCCTCCACCACCTATTCATCACTCATGAGTAAACCACATGCCAAATGTAATCATGCCTTGCCATATTCTAGTACCCCCTGAACATGCAAGTGCTAGCTTAAAACATAACTAGCTCTACTTTATAGTTCTTAATCCTATCATGATAGCCATATCATATAATATGCTTCTCTTGGGCTTCAAGTCTCCATATTTAATCATTATCCATAATAAATTCTAGCTGTATATCCACATGCTCCTTATTGTGACTCTTACTATGGTAAAAATATAGATAAGTCCCGAGCCTGTTCTTTTCTCGGGTGCAAACCTCCACAACCTTCCTAAAGTTACCTTCGTGCGATCCTTTGTACCATGTTGGGGTGTGTGACAAAACCCTTTGCACCTTAAGTACTTAGTCTTCTCTAGAGATTTTAATAGGTTTTCTACCATAAAAACTCATAGCATCATTTTGTTTTCTATTAGAGTCTTCTTGTAGGTTCCTGCGATGAGGAGCAATTGTAAAAATGTCATTCAAGCTCATTCACCCATTTGAAAGATATGAATTTTTTAAGTTGTAGAACATACAAAAACTCTGGAGAAATTTGGGTAGAGTGTCTAGATAATATTTAGGTTTCTTGTGTGTTTTTACTTTACATCTATCAATTTTTCATGAATAAATGAGTTAGGAAAAATTAATTTTGTGTTTAAAATTTTATGACAAAACTCTTCATTCATGGATGAAGAAGAAATGAGAAGCAAGTGACAAAAAGATAACCAAATTTTTGTTTTCCTCATTTATGGCTTACTGCATTGCATTTTTATCCCATATATCCTAGTGAAAATTTTAGTGGCTAGTATTTGTAATTTCACTAAAAGTAGGAAATCTAGAATATGAATTTCGCTATTTTTGCAAACATGGCACTGACCACGTTTCACCCAAAAAATCCACAAAAAATAATTTTTCCCATGTGAATAGCCAATAGATCTCTTATCCCAACATATATTTTTTATTGAATCGCCACATAATTAAAGGGTCAAGATTTAAAAAAATTATTGAATCACCAAGAAATATATGGAACCTTCATGTTCATTTGGTCTCATTTGCTAACATGTTTAGGATTTTTTTTGAAATTTAATTAAATTTTCCATATATACATATATACATATGTGTGTGTGTGTGTGTGTGTGTATATATATATATATATATATATATATATATATATATATATATATATAAACACACACACACAAAGAGAGATAGATATATCTAAATTGGAATCCTTTAAACATTTAGAAGACCCAAAAAATTTAAAAGACTATGCTAACTTCTATGAAGGCACTAAGAGTTTTGATAAGCCTTGATGTATGAGGAGCAGCCAAGTGTCACCCATTTTAGGCACTCCGAGCATAAATTAATGTAGAAGGATCCCCAACACCTATAATTAAATATCAAGTGGTAATGTGGTTGGATTTCGGCATCCTCAAGGAAAATCATTTTTGCACTCTAAGCCAAAGTGAACCAATTTAATAAAGTATTAGGTCTGTGGTTAGATGAGGTGGAGTTATATTCAAGGGGACACGTGGAAGACCTCCATTTAGACTTAAAATATGATTTTACAATAAATATCCTTCATTTAAATGAATTAACCTTCATTCACCACTCTGTCTACAATTTCCTTTAAAAAATATATTATATTTCACTAATGTCATGAATGTATATTTTTGATAGTTCACCAACCCAGTGAATCTAGTTCGACCATATTCGCCACAATTTCTATACATTTTTAGGCTTCTACCTTAAAATTTCCTTGTTATATCCTCATAGGATAGAGAAATAAGGGGTATAAACTTTCTCTTTGACCTAATCTTGAAAAATGGCATTCGTTGATTTGTCAATGGGGGAGAGAGGAAAAACTAGCAATAATCACACAGGGGCGAGACCGAGTCACATGAAGGACCATAGAAGGGGTAAGGATTGGGAAAAATTATTTTTCTAATATATCCCCAAAGTAAAAGGACATAGGGGATAGAAAAATGTGTCCTAATATTGGTATGATAAGTGGCAGCTAGTGATTCAGTACGAGAAGCAAGAAAGGGCTTAAAATTAAACTACGAGAGAAAGTTTCAAGTCAAATGAGAAACCAAAAGTATGGACAAGGATGAGGATACTTTTTATCATAAAATTTTTCCTCAAGGGATAGGGACAAAAGGGGTATAAAAATTTCCCTCACTTTTTGTTGACAAGTGGCATTGTTGCATTGGTCAACGAGTCGGGATGGAATGAGGTGAAAAGGGCTTAAAATGCATCATGGAGCTTTTACATGGTCATATGATGAACCATAGGTAATTAACTGGGCTCAAAAATATTTATTGTCCCATATATCCATAAGTGATAGGGACATAAGGAACAGCAAATGCGGTCATGCACTAGGAGGTGACATGTGTCCTCTTCAAAAAAATTCTAACTCCGAAAGCATACCTTGAGAGAGACCCTAAAGATGACATTTTTGGAGCACTACGAGATTATTTTTTATAAAACCATATATTATTTTTACTCAAAAAATCCTTATAAAGACAATGTGATGGGTATAAATATCCAATTACACCTTTAAACCCCTTAAAAATATCCTTTTACATCGAAAAATGGGATGTATCTTCTTAAAATGAGTTCTAAAATAATCTCTTAAGACTTTTACAAAATATAAAAGTAACATCATGTATATAATTTAATTATCTTTCAAATGATATCATGTTCGATCGCTATCTCCTTAAGGAGCTCCTAGAACCACCTTCCAAAGCTCGAGACACTATTTTAAACTATAAGCTCCTTCACCTTCGAAAACCAACTTTCACCGTAAATGTTTCTAAAACTTAAAATATTACATAAAATTTCCTAAATAACTTTAATTTTTTTATTCTCTTTAACACCACTTATCAATGATTTTGAGTCTTCAACTATGTCCTGGAGGATGCACACCTATCTTGGAAAGGCTAAAAATACTCTTTCTAGGCATAATGAATAATTCTCCTTTGAAAACATTGCACTGAAAGAAGTGAGTTTCCATGTATCAAAATTTTAAAAATTAGGGAAAGTTTATACAAAAGATATGAAGGATTTCAAGGGTCAAGATTGGCATGACGTGAAGAGTAGATTGATCTCGGAGAGGTGCTTAAGAGGGTTTTCAAGATTTTTTTGACATTAGTGTATAGTTGTCATGTTTCAACATTGAATTTTTCCCTTGGAAAAACACATGGAAAAATTCCTATATAGTTCTTGAGAAACTAGAGCTACACATGATACTAAATTTATTGTGAAATCGACCCCCTGCATGGTTTAAATCTAGGAAGCTTACTAGGAAAAACATCTACAAACTCTCTTAAAATACGATGTTCATCAAGTGGTGAAATATATGGAATATCCTTAGACCTATGATTGATCATGATGTCATATATCAAACATCTTTTACGCATACTTTGATAGATTTTCATTGTAGAAATAAAATACAAGGAAATTGGACCCATAATGCTTATGATCACTATCAAACTACCAAAATCATGTTAATACTCAATGACCTTGTTTTTACCGTAAAACTTAGCCCACGAGATTGAATTAAATACAAACCAAAACTATCTCATAGATCTAAATGGTCATATGCGAAGGTCTTAAGTGGTGGAAAACACACCAAGGTAAAGTATAGATCCCTCCGCATAGGTTTGCATGATGAGTTTGGCTTTAATATTAAACTCTACGTGTAATCTATATGATATCCTATAAGCCACCATCCCACACCTCACCACTATAGAGTGAAATAAAAAAATTAGAAGAATCGAATTAAATAATAATGATACAAAGATACCCTTGATTATACATATAGTATCAATAATTGTCTCTTCGTTCTCTCGTGATTTTCTATAAATAAATATCGATAAATAAAACATGTGATTTTCTTCCTCTTTGTGTGTCCCATCTGTACTATCTTATACTTAAATTGAACACAAAACTTTGGATGATTACTTTGTGTTAGGTGTATGAGCTTATTGTCCACCTTACCTCCTACATTCATCGAATCCTTTCCTCCTCTTCCTCTTCCTCTCTGCATGTTCTCGAATGGGTTGTGATATGTTTTTATGATGGGTATGATACTATGAGTACTGTTAAAAATTAAGTGGAGGCCTTGAGGATGATTATGTGGGCCTAAAGCCTCCTCTCATGGAAAGTATGGTGCCTTGAGATATCATATCCTACAATGTGTGAATATATTCCTATAACATGTTATTGTTCATATCTTAGAAATCCTAAGACTTTCCCTATTCTCCTTAACTAAGTAAGCCTACTCCACATTCTTCTCTAAATTCGAGGAAATAAAATCCTAACTACTCTAGCTAAGTCTCGTATTCAGGTCCTAAATAAAATTATTGACTTGTAATTTCTCATCGTATAAATAGTCAACATACTTGAATAAATGGAGAAAATTACTCTCGTATTGTTCCACAAAGACCAAACCTTGTTAGAGGATATTAATGTCATTTATCTATTGCTGAATAAATTACTTTGACATATAGTGATTCGGAATCACTTGTTAAACAACTCGATGTGATTGTGTCTCTTGTCAAATAGAGTTTCCTCTCATCATTTTCCAATAGATGTTTGATGTGTCACAAAGAAGGTGAATGCATAATGGGGACTATATGTTGTTTTCATATGGTTGTATCCCAAAGAAAATATCAATAGCGATGATCCATGACTCGACTCCGATCTATATTTAATACATCCACAGTAGGTGGTTGCATTCAAAAGAGGTCCCCAATAACACCATCTGCTCCCTAACCAAGTTGATGTCGTTATAAAGTCCCCTATCCATGAGGTGATGGGGATATCTGTGGTGGTGGGATCCCATAATGATGGGAGAATGGCTAGGTTGCTGCGAAGTTACCCTATCCACCTATGCTAACGGGTTGTAAGATCTATCACATCGGTGTGATTTATGTTGTCATGGTGCAGAATGTGAGCCATACATGAACCAAGAAACCTCCTCATGTTCTGTGACATCCTTAAATAAATTCTATTTCTCTATAAATAATTCCTATAGATAACCCATAACCTACTGCAAAATTTTAAAAATTTATGGACCAAGTTCCATGACATATGGCTAAGAATTAGGTAGACCCTACCTTTTGGTCCTCATCATATGATGGTCGACAACATGCTTAAAAATTATACATGTGTGATACAAACCAAATTAGTTTTAGTGGTATGGTTGTGGTGTTTATTTAGTTACTCATGTTAAGATTAATATCCAATAAATTTCCCCCAGTGCCCATTCTTACACCCGAGATGTAATACTAGATGTAGTGCCCATAATTTTGATTGACTTTAAACCCATTAAAATAAAATCCTCTAGCCATAAAAACTATTAAAAAAATTCAATTCTAAGTGTTAGTGATAATATTTATTGAATGATCACTTAGTAAGGAATTAGGATTTCTATACTTTTTGACACTAGAAATAGATCTCGAAAGGAAAAATTTATTTGTTTTATTTTTATTTTTGTTAAGGGCAAATAGTTTTGAAGGGACTATACCCTGTATACAAAAGGGCTCAAAAGCCAGATAGTAAAGGTGAGAGAAACAACCCAGAGAAGGGAAAAACTGTCAACCAAAGAGGGCTCAACAGCCAAATATTACAATATAAGTGAAAAAAGGATCTAAACATACAATGATCCAAAAAGAAGTAGGAAAGATAAAAAGAAACCAAAAGAGAAACAACATATAGAGCTCCGCCAAAAAACAGCTCCAAAACCGCTAGATAACAACAACTTCGCAGCCAAAAAATAGCATCACAACAACCCGTTACTTGATAGCTCAATCTTGGTGTTGATAGCCTGCAGTGACATGAAGAAGGCAATGGCAGTGGCCTGAGAGGAGTCTTGCATATCCACCTAAGCAATTGCAATATCCCTTTTCTCTTTAGGGCCCCAAATGTCCTCATTAACCCCACTTAAACTGCAGACACTATGAACATGTTGTTCAATGAAATTATAAATGCTTTTGAGGGCAGACAATATGTAGTCATTGTGGCTTTTAGCATTCCCCAATCTGCCATCTAAGGACTGTAGCTTCTTGAAGACTTCAGCAATAACCCCCTCTTCCTCATCACTTTGAAGAATCCCTTTTCCCTTAGCTCTTTCCATATTTTTTATAGCCCCTTTGAGCTCTTGTATCTCCTTTTCTAATCTATCCACCCTATCCAACAATTCCTCCTCCTTGGGCTCCTCCACCGGTTTACTAATATGCAGGAGGTTTTCAGCAAGTTCCAAGTCTTTGTGGCTCCTTAGGACCCGTTGGGAAGTAGGGATTTTAGCTTTGATGCTCTTGCTTTTCTTTCAGGCAGCCTTCACTCTTTCTTTTTAGCAGGGGGGAGTGGAAGCGGTGTGGGCAGGTGGAGGTATGGAGGAGGGAGGTGGGGTAGGATTCATGGGGGCAGCTGGAACAGTGGTGGTGGATCAGGAGGATAAGTCCCTGGTGCAAAGGGATAGCCCTAGAGTGGCTCTGAACTTCCCTAATTGATTTCTCCAACGAGTTTATCAAATAGTGAGGAAAGCTGATTATGTTATTTCTATGAAAGTGATTTAGAAATATCAGATGCTTTTGAGGTATAGTCACAAATCTTCCTTCAAGAGTTACATACCTAACCACCATCCTAGCAAGC